>CM073426.1:83827500-88827500 GCA_037114965.1 Monochamus alternatus
GCGGTGCATCTCACCAAAGCCAATGCCGTTTTTGTAAGGCAGTTGTATAAAATTTGTGAAATCCAAATACTACAGATATTGTTTTATACTTTTTACATTTCTTATATGTAAAGCTAGGATTTTATAGGGTCAATTATTACTGGTTTTATTATCTATAAATTTATTTCAATTTATTGCTATAAAAGAGGTTTTACATTTAAGGAAGCTTTAGAAAAAGCTTGCTTTGACGGCATGGATAGATTTTTTATTGAACTACCGGATATTGCTATTCTGACAGTCGAAAACTCAGCTGAAGAAGATGATAGAGGAACACTGGACAATTTGAACGGACGTCAACTGCGTTCTATTGTCGGAATAAAACTCCAAAAGAATCGGTACAGTAGTTGTGGAAAAAAATAAAATCCGACAATAAAACCGAAAAAGCAAGTACCATTGTCCTGCGAATAGAAAACAATAATTGTCAAATTTAAGTTGCAGAAGCTACTCCTCAAAAAAGCGTCCTACTGAGAAGATAAACTGGATTGAAAAATCTTATCTCATTACTCCACTCGCCATGGCATGAACCCTACTGTTCGAACGTTTTCTTTACCAGAGTATCGGTCGACCTGCGATATTATAGAAGAGGTCACGTTTTGACTAAGATCTTGGATACAAGCAAGCAACAAGCGCTGGTGAAGGTTGCAGTACAAGTGCTGCAATTCAATGCACACAATGCGACATTGGCGTCCCTATTGCATATAATATTAGGCATGTTCAACCAAGGAATCCGGAATAGTTTCAACCTGTCAGAGATATTCAATCAGTAAGATTTTCAGTAAACATCGTGCAAGAAGTAATTTTACGAACATTTTTAACAGTCTCATTTCTATGTGCCTGTAGGTTTATTCTGAATGATACTATATGTTGTCATGCTGTTATTGGAAATTGCGAAAAAAATTACAATATTTTAATTGCATACATGACCAATTCTAGTATATCCTCCTGTATCTCCGGAATTGCTCGTCTAAACGGTCTGACTTTTACAGACTATCGTTATCTTTTTTCGTTCTCCTGTAATTTGGGAAGATTTAATAGAATCGCCTTATACAGGGTGATTCAGTAATTAATTTTAACCACGTATTCGAAAGGACTAATAAAGTCCTGTATAAATCAAAAAATAATATTTACACGGTCTTTCAAAATATAAACAAATCACCCCATAATAATCGGTAAGACGATGCTCCTGGTACAAATTTTCTGATGACGCGTAGCGTACGAGTATTGAAGCTATACATCTAGACGTCCAGCAGTGTTACGACTCAGCTGCAGTAGAAGTGATAGAATTTTTTCCTAATGACAAACTTCTTATTTGCAATTTAAAATGTATATGTGCAATGTAAAAATTAAAAAAATCTTTAAAAATTGTTGCATTTTTAAAGTATTCATTAGGCATTTTGACAAATTCTACGTAAAATTCATTCATCATGCCCTCAAAATGCAAGTTCAGAAGCTCCGCAAATTTTTTTACAGTAAATAATTTTTGATAAAACATTATAAACATACCTATTTTCGTCACTCTTTCGTTATGTTCTTGGAAACAGAATCAAGTTGAACTCTTTTATTGATATTTCCAAATAGTGCAAACCGCATTTGATCATGAATATAAACCAACTCCATTACTCATGATCAGTAGGTGCCGAATAATTAAAATGTCTTTTATAAGTTTTTCTACGGCTCTGTTCAGTAGAAGACAATTGCGGTCTTCTACTACTTCACTTTGCCTAACTTGAATTGCATTTTTATTCAGCCAAATAGCAAATTTCATTAATAATTATAAACTACACTGGCGACGCAAACACACGAAATTCACCAGCACTACCACTCAAAAACAATGAAATGATGGATGAAGAAGGGAGAGAAGTTCGACCGCGTGCAACCAGATGCAGTCGACGACGGGCTCGCTTGCATAGTAAAATGGACCCGAATGATGTTCAACTTATTCCGCAGATAACGTATTAAAGTCCATTTACACACGTCAGTGCCGTGTCAGTTCCGTATCAGTATCAGAGGAAAATAAAAAATCGTTGCTTTAATTTTAAATTGACATGTTTATACACGTATCAGTACTGACAGTGCTGCTACTGTGTCCGTTCAGTGGCTTTTAAATACGCCGGCGACGATACTTTTGTAATTTTACTGACAAACTGACCAGATTTCTCTATTGCTAAGAATAGATGAAAAGCTTATCGAGCTGGCACAGAATTTTGATCAACTTCATGATAAATATATTCAGATCACTTTGTTTGATCGTCTACTAACTCCTATTTACAGACTACAGACGAATATGTGTAAACTAACATCAGTGATTGACCACAAATAACACTGATACTGAACTGACGCTGCCCTGATACGTCACTGATGTGTGCAAATGGACCTTTAAACGAAATTTTTTTAGCTGTGCCGAGTATGCCGATTACAGCCTATCTGATGTAGGCGCTGATTACTGCAGTCGGCATTTATTATAAAATTCTCATGATTTCTTAGTGATTAAATCGGGCTTATAAAAATGCAAATTTAATTATTCTTTGTTTCTGTTATTATTTATTAAGCAGTTCGGCAGCTCTGCAGCGCTTGTTATTGAGTAGACATTAAAAGCAAGGTTATTGACCTAAGACCCTTGGCAAGACTCGAATTGCCGGATTGTTGATCACTGAATAGATATGTGTCGGACTGTTTTTTTGTTGACAGCACGAGGTTTTTTTATTACTGTCTGTAATTAAATACAAAAAACGTTTCAGCCTCTCGTAATAATACTTAACCAAGTTAGTATTGGATTTTAATTCACTATTTATATAAAATTTGAATGGTTTATTTTTTATTCGTTGGAGTTTTGTAATTTCAATATTAAATATTTTTTATGTTGAAACATATCGTCCCTTATATCACGTAGAGGCGTATCCGACATTTCCATATGTACGGACGTATGTCACTTACTCCGCTATGTGAAAAAATTTAAGGAGAATTAACAGATACGACAGTTAGAAAAACCTTGACCGTCTAACATTAGTACTGGAAATGCAGATACGTCACTATGTGAGTTGAAGCAGTCGCCCCAAACTTACTTATTGCTGATGTATCTCATTTTTCCATTTTTATCAGAAACGCCTCTACGTGAGAAAGGGGACGATATGTTAATTGCATACTTTAAAAAAAATAATTTATTGCATGAACTACATTTTATAATAAGTAAGTACTATAGGAAAATATTTAAATTTGGCAACGTCGCGTCAGGCCGACACCGATCAGTGACAGTCTGAACACGAGGTTTAAATAATGGTTTGAAAATCATTTTTTTTGGCGTAAACATGCATTTAATGTTTTTTAAATCGCGTATTCGTATTATACTAATTTTTCCTTATCTTCTCTTAACATTAATGACATTATGACTGAATCGCCCTGTATTTGGAACGTTATCGACATTCACATAAATAAATAATAAAAAATATACATACGTTTTATTATTTTTTTTTATTATATACAGTTGTTATGAATTTACATTTAATGCGATTATTTCCACAATAATTATATTCTAAAATAAACATGCAAAATCGCGGTATTAATAAAAGCCTTATCTGAAAAATATATTTATTAATATATTTTTGGCCACTTATCAGTATTTGTGTTGCCATATTTTCAATGATAAAGCTACAGATAAAATACCCATTCACATTTGCTGCACTTACAACAATAATGTTTAATTAAAACTTTTCACAAAATTAGATTGGTGCAAAATATGTATAAAATGGAGCGACAGTGTAAGGTCAAATATACCTATAATATAGAATAAATATTCAAGAATGTGCGTCTAATTTTAATGGTGATTTTTAATTACTCTCTGATTACACATATGCCTATTTAAAAAAAAAACTTATATGAATTGGGGAATATTTTTTCTTAGTAAATCAGGTAAATCATATATTAATAATAAGTTTTAGTTACGGTTAGGTGGAATATGTGGCTCAATTCACGATACCAGGTCAGACATTAAATGAAAATTGTTTTTAAAAGGTTGTAAAAAGTATATGGATTGGTATTTGTGATCACACTGATGAGACAATGGGTAAAAATATAGCTTCATCTGTTCATTGTCTGCTAAATCGCGTCACCTTTGTAATGCTTGCCTGTTGAATCACTTGAATTTAAATCTAGAATTCTATAATGTGCTAGTGTGACCACACCAATATTAGCATTTGGAAGCGTACACAGGCCATAAATATCGGAATTTGACATTGATATTGAGTATAATAACTTTTAACGGAACCTACTTATTCAATTTGGTTTGCAAAAACGTACGTATTTTTATATACTATTTTAAACTATGCGGCTCTGATACCATTCCAATAGTTCACAAACAGGTTTTGTGTCTAAATATTTTACATTTTTCAAAAATTTGGGTACATACGTATTAATAATAAACAGCTACGACTATATATTCACCATAGAACACACTTCAGGTTGTATAAATTTATAAATTTCAAAATAATGAGTAAACAGAAACGTCGTAGACCTTAACAGATATTTGACATTTGTCATCATTTCTATGAAAACAATTGACGACTATGTCCGACTGCGTCACTGCAAACGGGCAATAGAATATACTAGAAAAAGCACGGTTGTGATATAGCCGACGATGATCTGTCAAGGATATGACAAGTAAATTCCCATCGAGAGTTTGTTGCTTTAAAAGTAGTTCATAACATTGTACCCTTCGTAAAAAAATCCTGGTTTCAACTCTTTGATATTTTTGATAGGGGAATAATATATAGTATATCTAGTAGTATATTCTCAGATGACAATGCAAATTGAGTATTTGCTATTGAGCAAATTCAGAGTAATATTTTTTCTGAAATCAAACATTAGTTAATTAATATCAGTAACGAGGAGGAGCACAGTTACTTCTAGCAGTCGTTCGCTATTCCCTTAAGAGCTAGTGACCGTTATCGCGATTCAGCGATAACAATATGTTGCGAATACGGAATCAAAAAACAACCGCGTTATTCATGGTCCCTACTGTGGGGTTAGACAGATTTAAAACAGCTAAGTTTCTTCATCAGTTACCTACTTCATCTATGGCATGCCGATGAGAGCTAATAAGCTTGAATCCGGTATACGTCTGGTGGACTGCTGACGAGTAACTTTAGCTGTTTGCTATAGGTTTTTCAGGTGTAACTCAGTGCTGGTTGGGGCGATAGCCCGCAAAATAGTTGTTGATATAGCCTGTGTCTGAGAAGGATGGTGATGAGATGAGTATTCAGATACTTGTCAGGGTGTTATCTGGTTTTCTCTTTACAAAACTATTTAGAAACAGAAAGAAATTATTATCTGTCAACTCCTTAGTGAAGCTGTTGTCTGGATATATATGAGGTTAGAAATAAACGGCTTCCTTTAGCTCCTAGTTATCCTTATCAACTGACAACGTGAAAACTAGCTCAAAAATTGTGCAGTCAATCACATCTGCCACGAAAATCTGAAAACTATGTTAACTATAGAAATATGTTGACAATAATTGCACCTTTAGTAAGATAATTATGTACAAAGAAAATTCTGGAGGTTTTTATTAGGGTAAAATCGAGAGTAAAATCAAACAGAAATACTGAAATTGAAAAATTTTTATTAATTGTTGTGGGAAAAATACGTCAGAGAATCTGGATTCCAATTGAAAGACCTTTATATAATATGCTGAAAGATTTATATAATTTCTTACTCAAATTTTACTAGTTTTTTAAAATAATTCTGCGAGGTATGATAATGTTTGTAATGGGGTATATAATTTTCTCAGTACGCAGTTTCAAATTCAAGAAATTTATGATGAAACATAACAGGTAAAAATATTATCTTCTCTTATTCTAAACACAATTTCAGCATCTATCTATGATAAAACCAATCGTCTCGTCCCCACAAAAAACATACCAATTTGAACCACCTGCACACTCTCGCGAAACCCTGGATTATGCTCTCGCTTCCATTAATACTGGCGATGGCTTCTAGACCAAGCGCTCCGAGGACGAGGCGAGACGCCTTTGGACAAGGCGAGGATATCAAGTACACACTCTCACTCGTCTGGTCTCGAGTAGCCTCAGCGAGCTTATACTGTCGACATAAAAAACGGGTATGAATTCGTTGAAAATTGCGGATAAAAACATTGCTCTTAATAAAGGTTAAAGGGAATAAAACTGCGCAAAATGACACCATGAAACAGTCTTGTACTTAAAAATAGAAGAAAACATTTTGTTTAAAGAGAACACTATAAATTATTAATTGCCTATTAGATTGATTTTATTAATACTTCTAAATTGTTAATTGATAATTTGATAATCAAGTTTCCTACACAATTTTATTACTACTAGACTAGAAAAAAGAGATTATAGTTTCGGATAATTTATAGGCAAAATAGCCCTGTTTTATTTTAAAGATATAATCAAAATATTGTAATAATAGTTTTAGTTTCTTTCTCTTACTCATTTCAGTATTATGCATGCCATACGAAAAATAAAAATAGACAATATTAAACAAACTCTTATGCTATAAGAATTAAGAATCAAGAGTGTGATAGAGACACAACAAATAAAAAAATGCACATATTTATGTTGTGATTGTCTACTCTAGTCAGATAGAAATAGTTCAATGAAACAACCCTGCATTCAACCTCTTGGTGCAAGTGTTGTGCAAAAATACATCAATCAAATTTAGATTTTTTTTAATTTAACATCTGCTATAAATATTTAACTTTCTTTAAATATCTACTATCTTTTTTCAAACATAATCTTTTTATTTATTTACTTTAGTGGCTGATTTTTGTTTGTATACAGTATCTTTTATTTTTCGTCATAGTTAGAAGTCCATTGAGTTAAAATCAAGCTGCTTTGCGAATCATAGAATTGATTTATTTTAAGAAAATATGCAGGATGTTGCATTTAGTAAAATGTGATTTATATTTCCGAAATCATTAATATTGTTTAATATAATATCTTTTTGATATCGCAAGAAAATTATCGGTAACAACCATATGTACAGAATAGAATTTGAAATACCTAAATAGGTTATTTGCGATTGGTAATGTAATCAAAATTGAAGCCTTGCTAAACTTATTTCCATTGAATGAGATATAGCCACTTTCATATTATGGTCAAATTTAGAAGAAAAAAAAATGTGAGTTTAATAGATAATCAACTAGCAAATGATTTTAGTCAGTCTCAGTATACTACTTTCTCATTGTCTTATTATAAAAGTCGCAGATAATATACTATGTACACAGTACGAGTGGATGCTCCTATATTGCTTTGAATAATAATTATCTTGAAACTTTTCTTCTTCATCAAACTTTTATAATCTTCTTAAGGCAAACTCAATTTGGTGCGAATAAGCTGTTATTTTTTCCTCAAGATATGTTAATTAGGGAATAAAGTTTGCAATCCAGTATTTCGAGGGAAATAATCTGGATGGAATGTATCTTTTCAGTAATTACTTTTTTCTGTTAAAATTAATCAAATCCCAAATTTGCACATTATTATCAATGTGGCAACATACAGAGTATACCTGTACAAGTGTATAAAAATGTGCCGATACTAAATCCGTAGTAATTTTTTATCGTCACGCCTATTAAGATACAGGATGCTAACTTAAAAAAACACCTAACAGTTTTAGCCCTATATACATCATATATCTACGAAATCTTTCAAAAAATCAAATTGAGGCCGAAGTATAGACATTGTGATAAACACAAAATTGGACAAATCATTTAAATGTCATCAAAACATATTAAATAAAATATGTATAATAAAGATGCGAATAAATCAGATCACAGAATCAAATAAAATTAATTCAATAAATTTATGAATCATAATAAATAACTTACTGGTATAAAAGAATAGGTACGATTGAAAAATAAATTTAATTAAATGAATCAAATAGATCAAATCTATTAATGAAACTATCATAAATACAAGTAATGAATACATTGAATAGATTATAAAATCACATTTGATAAAATTATCACGAAAAGATTATGACAGATGTCAAATTTTATCAAAAGATTCAACATATGATTAGTCACAATTTGTATATTTAGAAAAGTATAACATAAATGAACGTAAAAAGATCGTGTACATCTACAGTACCGGGCACATAAAAAATAACAAGCAAAAAACATATATGAAAATTAAGAGCGCGGGATTTCCATAACAACCAAGGGATACCTTGGAAACTTGTTTACAAGGGACGTGAATTTTCTGTACGGCGAGAAAAGAAGAGGCTGCGTCCAGCTGATTTTCCAGTTTGAAAAACAAGAAATTGGATACCGCCGAGATCCAAGCACATATCCAGACCATCGGAATTCCTTCACCATACATCAAAGATGGACAACATCAGCTGATGTACGTTCCGAGCTACTAAGCTCTACTAAGTGATAATTTGACGGGAGTGAGGTACAGTAGTTGAGTTGAAGATACAATCAGGCATATAAAAGTGAGAGCGGGGCCACATAAGGACTAAATAAGGTCAGATATCATAAAATTACAACGGAATAGTGCATTTAAAACTAATTTAACATAATGCAAATTCGTAGATCCAAAGCGATCGTAACAATAGTGCTTGAAAGACTCTTATTAGAGACTATTATAGATAGCGCGGGGATACAAGGGTCTGTAAAAGCATCAAATCTTTTTAAATCAAATTTGTTCATAGTTATAAGGTAGATTTGATAAATGGTTAACCAAGTTTCAGTTAGGATAACTTTAAGAGAGTTTTGAATCGTTGAGGAAAATACTTTTTCGTGTAGGTATTACATATTATTATTTATGTTTAATAGATTTGTTACAGTTGAATATTGTTTTGAATATTTATTTTTCAGAGATATAAAATTAGAGCCTTTGAACCGCCTCTGAGAGAAAGAAATTTCATGCTTTTATAAAAATTGTAGGGTGGATAAATGAAATAAACTTAATTTTATATAATTTAATTAGGAATACAGCTAATTTCATAATTTGGCGTTCAAAAGAATATTTGTTTCACTTTAGTCATAAAATAATAAAAAAATAATGTATCTCATTATTACAAATTACTGAATACTTACCTTGTCTGGTGATATAAGTGTATAACTGGAACTATAACAATTTTTGTATTTAGGTAAGTGCAAAAAATTAATATTACAATATATTACTTTAAGCTCTCATTTTAAAAAACCACAAGATAAATATTGAAAATTTCTACTAAATTTAGACTGTATGATAATAGGCAGGTGAGAAATAAAAACACATATTGATTTGCATCTGGTCGTGTACTGGTCGCATCCCATGCTTCCAGCTTACGGGACTTCATGAAAGACGAATTCAATAGCGAAGAGGAAGAAATCAATGTCCGGTCGATTCCCGTGGTATAATTTTTGGACGCTGTACATGGTACAAATCTAATTGAGACCTGTGTATGATACGCCACACTGCTACAGTACGCCATGGACGCCCTGGACCTCCATCTCTTCTACGATTCAGTTTCAAATTTCTCATGTCATGCCGGCATTGCACTACACTTGCACTCACTGCACACCGCAGTAAAAGTAGCTGCATTTGACACATGTTTACCGGAAAATCGTTCTGATAAAACATTTTCACTTCACCATAAATTAAAACGATATCCATTAACTCCGAGTTGCTATAGGTGCACGTAAGCCATTTTTGATATTTTAAAAACTAATGTAAACACTTATATCACAAAAACATTAATACTACAAGTAATCGGATTTCGATATTCGGAATCGCCTGACTAGAGACTACAGTAGCCCAGCGATGTAAAGGCTGAAAATACTACAACTTCAATATGTTTTTCTCGGAAACTATAAGAATTTCTGTTCACTCTGTATTGTGATCTCATCCTGTGATCTTGTTGTAGTAAATTTGGAAAGATACAACAGATACAGATACCTGCTGGTAATATCGTACCACGCAGAAATAAAAAAAATCAGATTTCTACAAATCTATAAAAATCAAATAAGTAGATGATTAAATTTAATATACATGGTGTTTTGCAAGTCGTTACAATAATTTTAGGAGGTGATAGAATACTTGATTATGAGTCAATTGAAATAAAATTTTTTTTACTGTTTTAGAAAGGTATTTTAAGCTAATATAAATCAAATCTATAATTCCTATCAATGAAGTCATATGTATGTTCTCTGATACCAAACATCTAGGTATGCTAATGAACAATTCCACAGACAAAGCTCTATTCAATAATTATCTAAAGAAAATAATCTAATTTACTCACTCTATAAATATCTAACTTCACTTTTTTGGCAGTGGGAACACGACAAATTCAACCACAATAGATGAGATCTGACCTAGGATTGCTTCTTCAGGTGGTCTCCTTTAAGTTGAATCAAATATCTAACTATAAAAATTATTATAAAAATGTGTAGAAGAAAAATAAACCTTGGTCATAAACATGGTTTTTAAACCTTGTAAAAACGAAGAGTAAAATTTAAACGTAGATTTTATTTAAACTTTTGTGTGTAGATTTATTCAGATATTATTATAAACTTATCTAAGCAGTGCTCTTTCAGTTCTTAGGAAAAGTTTCTTGATAAACGTTCTAAAAATTAGGGAAATTAATCTTAACACGTTTAAGTATACAGGGAGCGCAATCGCCAAACCATAAGAGAACCGTTTAGTATGTAATAAAAATGGTTTAAGAAATGATAAGAAATCTGCTAACAAGAACGCAACCTTTAGAAAATATTGAAGTTATTAAAATACTGGAGGATTAAAAAAGCCAAATATTTATTATTTCAATTGTTCAAATCTTATCCTAATTTAAAGTTATGGCGTAAAAAGGAAAAGCAATGTTTCTATTAAATAGCTTGGTATGCCATGAGAAAACAATTGTTCTTAGTTTCCATAGTAACCGTAAATGTAGATCAACTGTCAAACTATACGTTCGAATATCAAGTGTAAAATCAAATACAAATATTTTCATTTCTTAAACCATTTTTGTTATATACTGAACGGCTGCCCTGTTTTGGCGAATGCGCTCCCTGCATATTTAAACGTGTCAAGATTAATTTCCCTAATTTTTAGATTGTTTATCAAGAAACTTTTCCTGAGAACTGAAAGAGAATTGCTTAGGTAAATTATTAATAATATCTGAATAAATCTGCACACAAAAGTTTAAATAAAATCCACGTTTTTTGGCTCTTGCTTTTATAAAGTAGATAAACCATGTTTATGAAGTTCTAGGTAAGTAACGAAGCCACTGGATTTTATTAGTTAAATAATTTAAATAATCCATACATTCCTAATTAAAAAAATATATAAAAATATTTGTTATAAAAAGGTTTGTTTTTCTTCTAGACTTCAATAATTGTAGAAAAGCACGATTAAAAAAAAATAATCATCACAAATATTGTAACACTTGGTATATAGGTATTCTATCACCTCCTAAATTTATTGCAACGACTTACAAGACACCCTGTATACAAAGAAATTACGGTTTTTTCAAAAAACTTAGTCACAGTTAGTAATTATATGAAAAGTGGTACAATTTAAGTGACTCATTCGTACAATGATGAAAACAATTTAAATAATATCAAATACAACATTACATACTACGGAATTACAAGGAATTACATACTATAATTTGATGCAAACTATTACAACTTACAAGACAAGTTTAGTATATAGGAAGAAACTTGAGCAACAATGGACAAAGTTAACTAAATTAAACCCTTTAAGTTCAAGAGAACGTAATTTATTAATTAATTAGAAGCAAAGTAAATAAAAAGGTCGTAAATAACATCGTTTGCGGAACTTTGAGCCTTTACCTAATCCATTTAAAATGCCATTATTCTTAAAGCATTTGGTAAGCTACAAAGTACAGAAATAAATATTAATTCGTTTATACGCAACATTTTCTTAATTGTTTAATGCCTCAGTCCTGAGTGTAATTAAAATAAATCTACTATTTAAACAAATTCAGGACAATCTCATTAATATCAGCGAAATAGATTGAATAATATTATAGGTATAATTAGTGAGTTAGATTTGAAATTGGGATTTTATTAGATAATTAATTTGTTCTCACGAAGCTCCTTTACGATTTACATTTAAATTTTCAAAATACGCGGTAGCCTCTTTGACAGAGGCATACATACGCTGATAAAACTTTATCTGTAATTCCAGATTACGCTAGCAATTTGTGTCCAGCGTGAAGTTATGAAAAATTAATTACATAATAATTCTGTAAATTAAGTAGGTACACTGTGATATTACAGAAATAAACATGAATAAAATTCCATTTGACTTACACATTGTAATTTACAGGTTGGAATTGTAAAATATATGTAATTTTACTGGAGACCTAATTTAAATTTTCTAATATTTTATATACAGGGTGATTCACAAGTTATGTTAAAAAATTTGGGAATAGTTGCATCATGCAAAATAACTATATTGAAAAATATTTCTGTAAAATTCTTATAGTTTCCTAGAAAAAAAAATACTGTTGAAGTATTTTCAACCTTTTCATAGCTAGGTTGCTGTGGTCTCTAGCGTCATCGCAATGCAAGCGACTCCGAATACTGAAATCCGATTGTAGTATTGCCATTTTTACGATAGTGTTTACATTAGTTTTTCAAGTGTCAAAAATGGCTTACGTTTATAGCAATTGATGGATATTGTTTTCAATTTGTGGTGAAGTAAGACAAAATGCTTTAGTAACTTCTCGTCTGTACGCAGAACAAGTTCCCAGTGGGCATGTGTCAAATGCAGCTACTATTATCGAGGAAACGCAATGCGAGTGCAACACAGGACATTTGCAACCAAATCGTGGAAGAGTTCAAGGTCCAGGACCTCCACGACATATTGAAACAGCTGAGGAAGAAATTTTAGCAGGTAAATCACTCAACAAGTACAAGGAATATCCCAATCAACAGTGTGGCCTATCTTACACAAGACTCAATTATATTCGTACCATGTAAAGCGTGTCCAAGCATAAATACCAAGGGATTATCCCTTATAAATTAGATTTTGTGAATGATTGCTGCAACACAATACTCCAAACCCCAGTTTTACAGCTGACGTGTTAGTTACGGATGAAACTATTTTCTCACGGAATGGGATGTATAACATTTATAACATTTATGTTTGAATATTGAAAATCCGCACGTGATTCAACGGGATTATTTCCAAACACGCTTTTCTTTGAATGGTTGGGCAGGGATTGTCGATGGTCTGCCTGGTCTTGAAGATGTACTCTTAGCTGTCCGACTCTGAATGTGGTTCTTACATGATGGTGCCCCCTTATTTTACACAAAATATTCGGGAGTACCTTAATGAAGTTCAAGGGGTACGATGGCTTGGATGAGGAGAACTGATACCATGGCCATCAAGATCTCCTGACTTACATCCTTTGGACTTCTTCTTGTGAGGATATTTAAATAATTAAGTATATCCCACCGAAATGGATGCTGTTGATGATTTACGCGTATTATAGCTGCCAATAACTTAACACTAGTTCAAAACGGACAACAAACAGAAAAATGTGTGTTAGTTCCTAGAAACTGGGTAAGACGGGCCTAAATATATTCAACGTCGGTGGACAAAACTTTGACCATTGTTGTAACATCAGGTATGTCGAATTATTTTATTAATTAATACCACAAATTAATTTTATTTATTTCTTTCCTTGGGAAACTCTTTCAACTCACCGTAAAATGATAAGATTTGTGGTGAATTTTAGGTACAGAAATCTCGAGAACACGTAGAAAAAAGTAATATGAAAAATAAAATTCTTGATTTTTATTTATCCACTTTTACTATTTAAATTCTCCTCAAATAAAACAATAACTTTTAAAAAGAGTTTGCAAGATTCATTATTTGCTATTCAAATCCCACATTTTAACATTTATTTGCACTAACTTATAAATAAAAGTAATCAATCTCATATGCAAAACTATGTAAGTTATAACAATATTTCTGTACCTATAAATTTGTTGGTTAATGACCGCTTTCTATCGTTATATATTCATTTTACTTCGGTAATATCTCTGAATATTCGCAGGTGGCATGAGATAACATTCATGTTATTTGCATTTGTAGAAAACACTATTACAAGAATACGGCGCCCTTAATTTCATTTTTTTTCTCTGCCTCGATGTACAATTAATTAACAAAATTGCCACTTTATAGAATGTACAATGTTATTAATGAATATAGTAATTTAGATATCTTCTATCACTAGTTTTAAAAGTCAATGGAACAAATCACTTGCAGAATACTTTGCACTTTAATATATAAATCGTTCTTTGTTTTCAAATATATTTACAAATGGTTTATACATTGTTTTTCACTATAAATGATACTGACGTGTTGTGACATTTGTCACACTAATATAATATATTATACAGGGCGGCCAAATAAGCCATTTTCAGGAACTGCGTCAAGCTTATAGAAAAACGCTCAGACCCATCGATTTTAGATTTAAGGGGGACATTCTTTGTTGGTATTTTTGACTCCGCCACTTATAAGTATATTATGCCAAAATAAGCTCTTAGAATTCTTTTTACAACAGATTTTAAATTTTATAATTCCGCCCAATACGTAATAAGAATTTTGATTTTAAAGTTGAAACTTATGTACAAACAATAATTAGTAACGGTAAAAATGACTCAATCGAATTAAGTATAAATGGTATAAATTTAGTATTTCTTGCGTTACATTGGTTTTTGGCTATTTGTTATCACTTTCGTAAAAAAACACAATTATAAAAAACAGAAATGAATTCTATACACACACAAGGAACGTAAAATAAGTGGATTCCAAATTTATTTTCTAGTATTATTTGGAAGCGTTGGTTGTTAGTTTATTTAATTGTGTTTTTGAAAATTAAACACTATGGTTTATTCCATTGCGGAAAGGGTATATATCATTTCGCTTTACTTTATGAATGTGCGAATAGAATAGCTCAGCTATTTAATGAACAACATCAAGATCGACATGTCAGGAGGAAGTATATTCTAGAGTTCTAGAGTAAAAAAAAATTAAGGGACAGGGAACGTAGCCAATAAAAAACGAGAAATTGAAAAACCTATAGTTAGTTAATGAAGCTTGTGAAGTTGCAGTTTTGGGACAAGTTCATCTTGATCCCCCATTAAGTACGAGGCAGCTGGCATCTGTATCTGAGATCAATCGAACTAGCATACAAACGATTTTGAAGAAGAATAAATTCCATCCATACAAAATACATTGGTAAAATACAATCCCAAGAGTTTTTCACGAGGTGCATATACAGCAATGGGAAAAATTAAATGTATGGGCTGGAGTTTTCAGTGACCAGCTGGTGGGTCCTTTTTTTTCCTGGCAATTTGACTAGCCAAATGTATTTGCAATTACTGGAAGGCGTTATTGACTCTACCTTGATTGATATTATTGAAAATGTTTGATATTTCAACAGGACGGTGGTCCTCTGCATTATGCGTTAATTGTCCATCAGTATTTGGATCAACGTTTTCCACGGAATTGGATTGGGAGAAGAGGCAGCATTGAGTGGCCTCCACGATCACCGGATTTATCGGCCCTTGATTTTTTTTTGTAGATACTTAAAAAGTAAAATCTAAAAAACACAGCCAGTGTTGCTGCAAGATTTGCGGCAGAGAATCGTCGACGATTGCCATCGAATCACTCCGGAAATGCTTCAGAATGTGCGCGAACGTTTCGAACAAAATCTTTATTTTTGCATGGAAGCGGGCGGTCACCAGTTTGAACATTTAATCAACTAAGTATTAAGTAAGCAACTAAACATAATTTATATTTTAAAATGTATTTTTTTTTCAAAGTATTGAGCGGAATTATAAAATTTAAAGTCTGTTGTAAAGAGAAATAAATATTACTCAATCTCCAATGCCATTTAAATAGTTTGGGGTGATGCTTACCTTTGCTTGGGGGTGAAAGTGGCGGAGTTAAAAATACCAACAACGAATGTCCCCCTTTAATGTAAAATCGATGGGTCTGAGCGTTTTTCTACAATATTGACGCAGTTCCTGAAATGGCTGTTTCGTTTTCATCTGGCCACCCTATATTACTATATTACTTAATTACTATGTTACTTAAGTTATTTTATATTCGTTTACAAGTTATGTTATGAACTGTAAGATATTATATTGCGTATTATGTTTTATTGCAACCTGCAATTCAGCACAGAGTCTGTTGGTTGATTTTTTAAATAAATAAAATTTGTTTATGAAATATGTTGTTTAATACATTTCTATAAAGTTGTCATAATTGCAAAAGAAATATTCTTGATGTTAATAGTAGTTATTGTACACATAGCATTTAGAAAAAGCAATGTACTTTACTAGAGACCTTTCTAATATCTAGAATCTAGAAGTATTTATAATCAAGATTGAGCACAATATATTTATATTCAGTGAAACTAGCAGATATAAAAAGATTGAAATATGGATGAACAGAAGCAGCTTTCGGGATAACATTTTCTAGCTCTTGTAAACAGATAATAGGATATAAATAAATCACAACGTAAGCTAAAGCACATAAAAGGTTTCCTTGCTACTTTAATTTCTAAAATGCTGGAATTGCAATACGTAACAGACCTGAGTGTTACACTTAAAAGTATGAGAACCTAATTTTAATAATAACTTATTTTCAGTTGGTACTAAATTAGCACGATAAGCAATTTATACATAAGCACGAAGAGATAACAGTCTATAGATAGAATTATTAGTAAAAACCTGACTCACCTCATTGCTATACCCAGAATAAACATATAGATATAAGTTTAAAATGTGAATTAGGTTCAGTAGAAACCATTGAGAGCTATCGACCTCTATCGCGATCCGGAGAAAACGATATCTTGCAAACACAAAATTCCAGAAGACAGCTACTCTGCAGGCTAATGTCCCGACTAGCATTAAATTACACCTGAAAAACCTATAGCCGAAGTCACTCGTCAGCAGTCCATCAGCCATATACCGGTTTTAAGCTTATTACTTCTCATCAGTATGCCATAGGTGAGGTAAACGACGAATAACTGTTCAAGTCTATCTAACCCGACAGGCGGCAAGGTCAATAGACTTCTGTCGGGTTAGACAGACTTAAAACAGTGAAAAAGAAAAAATAACAAGTACGTGCTCTCAAATAATACTAAAAATTTTTTTTAGGACTATAAACTATTTTCATGAAAGATGTTATATCCTTTCGCATTTAATATGTCTTGTCTATAATAACTTTCTCCTTTGCGGTCTATAGGGTGCTCAGTTATTAATCAGCCAAACGTCTTCAATAAGTCCTATGATGTAAATTAACGGTAGTTCAAATACAATTTTATCGTTGTTAAAATGTAGATTTAATATTTCTGTGGCTCTTGTGAGTTACGGAAAATTGAATTTGTGAATTTAGGTATTCTATATACACCGTGTCTCTAAATAGTCTTCTATTACTCTATTCTTCTATTTAGGTCGGTCAGTGGTCGCGCGGTTTAAGGCGTCAGTACTTGAATCGAGGTGACTAGATCGGAGTTGGTTCGAGCCCAGCTGCCGGTAGACCGTATATAAGCTATATTCGTGGAGAGGTTTGGCGCCCTCTCTACGGATATGGTGGGGTGGAAGAATGTTGGCTTGGGTCAATGTGAGAGATTGATACCGGTAGATATTTGACTACCCCCCTAATTAATGAGGTTTTCCAGGTTTCCCTCATTCCTGCACTGAATAGTGGTTAGGGCCTACCAACGTAAGTCGTTCCTGGGAGCAAATGCGGCCTGCTTAATAATAATATGCCGCCCCCTCTCCCGCACAAGTCTCCGACTTCTGGGCTAATCCTTGTGATTAGAATGAGGGGTAGATATATTATTATTATTATTATTATTATTATTATTATTATTATTATTATTATTATTATTATTATTATTATTATGATCATCATCATCATCTTCATCGTCATCGTCATCGTCATCGTCATCGTCATCGTCATCGTCATCGTCATCGTCATCGTCATCGTCATCGTCATCGTCATCGTCATCTTCATCATCATCATCATCATCTTCATCGTCATCATCATCGTCATCCCCATCGTCTTCTTCATCGTCATCTTCATCGTCATCTTCATCGTCATCTTCATCGTCATCGTCATCGTCATCGTCATCTTCATCGTCATCGTCATCGTCATCGTCATCGTCATCGTCATCGTCATCGTCATCGTCATCGTCATCGTCATCGTCATCGTCATCGTCATCGTCATCGTCATCGTCATCGTCATCGTCATCGTCATCGTCATCGTCATCGTCATCGTCATCGTCATCGTCATCGTCATCGTCATCGTCATCGTCATCGTCATCGTCGTCATCACCATCATCACCATCATCACCATCATCACCATCATCACCATCATCACCATCATCACCATCATCACCATCATCACCATCATCATCATCATCAGCATCATCATCATGATTATTATTATTATTATTATTATTATTACATATTTTGTAATAAAAATAAAATTTAAGTAGTATTAACTGCAGTAGGTATTAAGTTTGTTTTATTATAAAGCTAAAATAACAGCTTCAGAGGCTGCCAAGGGTTTATCAGCTCTTCACTTTCGCCATATTCAGTATATGCCATTTGTCTGGTAATACCTACTAAAAGTTTACAAGTTTTCTACCACTTAGAATAAGCTGTCTGGAATTTATTTGTGTCAAAACTCGATTGTTTGAATATTTTGAGTTATGCCGCTTTTCTAGCTAAGGGAAAAATTTTAAATACAGAATGATGCAGAACTTATTAAAAAAATTGAATGTACAGGGAATTCTTACAAATACAATTTTGTATAAAGAAACAAAAAGAGGAGTTAAAACACACTTTTGCACGGCACTGGAAACTGGTCGACGAAATGGACAAAAATGGAAAGAATTTTCCAAGGAAAGAAATAAATAAAATTTTATATATCAGCAAATTCAACTTTTACCACTATCGTTATTTATAAAATTAATTTATGGTTTAAATTAATGAAATAATTTGGCATGCCTGATGTAACGACAACTGTTCAAAATTTTGTCCATCGACGTGTAAACACATTTGGACCTAGTTCCTACGAACTAACACAAATGTTTCTGGTCCTTGTCCGTTTTTAATTTGTAAGTTATTGGCAGCAGCTATGATACGTTCGCGCAAATCATCGATAGTGCACTTCGGTGCAATATATTTCACTTTTTAAATATCCTCACAAAAAGAAGTCCAAAGAATTTAAGTCAGAGGATCGTGGCGGCTTTGGTATTCGTCCGTTTAAGGATTCAGACGTTATTGTAAATGATTCCGTTGAATCGCATATGAATTTTCAAAATCTCATTATAAATGTTATACAGTTCATTCCTTGTAAAAATAGCTTAAAATGTAACAACATGTCAGCTGTAAATCTGAGCTTTTGGACTCCCTAGACCTTCATCTCTTTCACGATTCGGAAATTTCCCGTTCCACGCCCACGTTGCACTACCGGAGTAAAAGTAGCTGCATTTGGCATATGTCTACCGTACAGACGACACGCATTGAGGCAGGTTATTGGACGGTAGTTCTTTAACTGGGACAAATCTTCGCTTTTAGGGATAAGCACGGTTCTCCCCTTGACAAACCACGCCGGAATTTGCTGCTCTCCATTTAGCCAGGACGTGCATATTCTGGTCAAATAGCGGTGGACACTGGTAAATTTTTTCCACCAGAAGTTGCTGATCCCATCGGGACTAGAAGCAGCGAAGTTCTCCGATCCAATAAATGATCTCCGAACTTCATCCGGGATTATCGGTGGGCACACCTCTTGTGGCTCTCAAAACCTTTGACAAAAGGCCTCGAAGTGTGCCAGGCTGGAGTGTCTCTATCAAGTGGAATCCTGCGGCCATAAAGATCTCTCCAGAAGGCTGCTACCTGATCTACAGTCGGCGGATTATCCGCAACACGCTGAGGCTGCTTAAAAAGTCGAGAAGGCCTTACACGGAACAAATTATTTTGCTCCATCCTTCCCGATCGCCTCACTAGTGACTTTTTCGCAGCCACTAGCATCCGTATCCTGTCCAGAGAATGCTGCTTGATGGTGAGCAGCACCACCCGATTCAAGGTATGATGGACCCGCCTAAGGGAAGTAGCTATGCGTCTCGAGAAGCGTTGTCTTCACCATAAATTAAAACGATATCAGTTAACTCAGAGTTGCTACACACGAAAACTATTTTTTTACACTTGAAAAACTAGACTAAAACGTGAATAGAATGCATTCTGATGACGTTAGAAGTTACATTAGTTCACCGATATAAATGTTGAAAATACTACAACGTCAATAATTTTTTTCTCGGAAACTATAAAGATTTTACAAAATTCTTTTTTACGATATTGACTCCATTTTTCATGATGCAAATCTTTCCAAATCTTTTTGGATAAGTTGTGAATCACCCTGCTTGCAAATAAACTAAATAGAGTTTAGTAAATAAAAAACCTACTTTACTGAATTTTGCTATTTGCAGGTTTTTAAAGACACAATTAATAAATTTTCTTGTAACTAAAAGATTTATGTCCTAGTCATTGCTAGTTAATTATGAAGTTTGTCAAAGAGACAAATAACCTAAATAGGTACTCTGACTGAGTATTCAATTCAGAAAACTGATCTATAAGGACAACCGCAGTAATTACGGGTTGATTGTTATTCCTGTTGTATTCTCGCTTGCTAATTGATTTGCTTATAATTTGATGCAATTCATAACTCAAGCTTCCCCTTAATTTATCATTTTCAAAGTGCTTTTACGGCTAATGGAAATACGACTCCGTTATGATAATTTGCCGGAAGTACTCAAAATATCTTACTAAAGATTGGAATTATTGAAATTTTTATATAAAAAGACGTATAAAAAATTTAATTTATTTATATCATTGTTAACTTTAACAGCACAAAAAATTGAAGTTTGGATAGCTCTTAGTACCTATAAGTTATTTGTATTTTTTATACAGTGTCTTGTAAGTTCAGGAAATTTTTTGTGACTTACATGCTGATGAAACTTAAGTTAATGTTATAGGGTGTGGCGTCTTTAATACAGAAAAAGTAAAATACAGATTCCTGGGAATACTCAAAAAAAAAATCCTATATGGGGTGATTCAGTCATAACTTTTAACCACGTATTCGGAAGGACCAAGAAAGAGAAAACAATTATACAAACATATTTATATCCTACAATATATAGATACAATATACAACAAAAATAATATATTTCCCATATATTTCTTATACTACAAAACAGCGACAACATAAAAACACTGCAAAAAAAATTACTTATATATTATAATAAGAAAAACACACTAGCAGCAACATTCGTCAGAGTCACTACTAACGTTACTTGTATCCAATTCTTCAACAATTATGATGAAACAGACAAGTTTTATTTAGCTTACTCAATTGCTGCAGTTTTATAATAGTCTCCTTCAATTTTCATGGCATGTTCTATACGTTTTTCCAATTTTCTATTGTAATTTTATTCGCCTCGCTTCTTATAATATCTTAATTGTTATGTTAAATTTTGGAAAAGTATTATTTATTTGAATGTCTCTTTTGAATTGGATCCATATTAATTCAATGAGAATAAAAACCTGTAGTGTGAATACAATGGTAGAACGGTATGTCCCTGGACCGTAGCCATCTCATCAATAACGTATTTCTTTGCAAAATTGTTGCTCTTATGCAGCAACTCATCTTTCTTCAAACTAGCATCGTACGCAATTTTATAAATTTTAAGAAATTCTTTCTCAAAGTCTTGAATGGTATGGAGCATTAGCTAATACTATTATTAAATAAGCCGTATTTTCTAATGTTCTCTATTTTCCCTCGCTGTGTATTTTTATATACATTATATCTAATTAACTGAGCTTGTTCGTAATCTGCCCTAACCTCCGCATCTTCTCGATTACTATTCGTTTGATCTCTACTTGTACCAGTCTGAGGTTCTTCCGAGAATGAATAGATACTATAAAGACACTAAGTACTAGATAAATTAAGTCAAACACACACAACAACACAGCACTAATGTATTATTCACAATACTGTTTAAATTATGTATTCACAACACTAATTTATAATGAACTAATCATAACAGTAACTCAAAAACACCTAATATATTAGGAAAGTAAAAATTATGACACTCTCCAGCCTGCGAAATCACATAACAGTGAAAAGTACTGTTCTGCACAGCCTGAGAAGTGAACAAGTAATAATCTAAGTTGCATCGTTAACTACCCTCTTTGTCTTCATTTAGGTGTTCAAGAACGACGTATGTCGGTGAGCTGGTAGACGACAGATTGCATAGTTGCCAATTTTGTTGCCTACGATTCATAAAACTAAATGATTTCTTAAAAACGTTATTGCGGATTTGCGAAGTGCTCATAATTCCAAATGTCATATATACATGTTTGATACCTGTTAAAAGAGTATATTTTATAAAGACAAGGACCCATTTCCGTGATGTTCAGAAAACGGTTACTTTGTATTGTGAGATGTTGCAACGTTGCATTCAAATAACAGCTTGTAACTGCCGTTTTTATATTCGAGCAGTGGGTTCGATCGGGGTAAAATAATACTGATTTGACTGCGAACCATAAAATATTTCCTTAATAACCACCCCGTTCTGAATAATATCAAGTTAGATGACTAAAATAGACATCACCTATAAAATTCTGATAATATATTATACATACATTTACATATTCTAATGATTTTTATGTCACCTATAGTGAAATTATATTGCACCACTCTATCCCGCGATTTAATTGCGGTATCTTTTTAAATTTTTTATATTCCGTTATATCGATGAGATGTACTTTACTGTACCAAACCAAAAAATCCAGGAAAATAAAGGAGCGTGCTGAATTTTATTATAACTGATTTTAACAATAGTATTAAGTTAGGCACACAAAATAATTTATTTTATTATTGCCAAAACGGAATTTTCGGAAACAACTACTCTGCGCACTAATGCAATTTTTATGATGAAAATAGAAGAGATTTAAATTTTTCTGTGCGATAAGCATAATAAATAAAGTAAAATACATATTTCTCTATATGGATAATATTTGAACTTAAAATTGAATCCTTAAGTTTTCTAAATACTCAGCGGCTTCTAAATTTGTTAGTGAGAGTACCTGCTAGTTGATAAATTTTTACTCCAATTTAATAAATGTTTATATTATTTGATAAATATGTCTAAAGATATTCGGAAAAATTATTGTTATTTCCTATTCATTATGGTTAGGTATTATACTTTGCAACCTCCCTGTACGTATACTGTTAAAAGTTCTATTATCATTAGTTTATTATAATAATATTGGGAGTACAATTTTATTCCCAACGCATGTGTTAAAACTCTTTTATAATAAATTTAATTGTCCGAGAGCTGTCAATATTAAATAGAATTAATTTATAAATATTATTAGAGTTCGAGTGATATCATATAGTTAAATTATAACAAAGCCAATATTAACTACCTCTTTTAATATTGACATTACTTTAATGTATGTACATATACTATATTTTTATACCATAGCAAATATTTAGAACTGATCAACCCAACTAGCAATTTGGTATTTTGTAATAACTACAAAAACGCTTTCGAAACAAATATTACGAAACAGCATAGGTAAGTCACAAAAACATGAAGAATTATCAAATGACAACCAAAATTGACATCATATGATATAAACCACTTTAGTCGCCGTTGAGATTTTATAAGACCTGTTGGAAACAATTTAGAAATAGTTATGCAGGGTGTTCCTAAAAGGTCTTTACAACGCTCCATCAGATATAGTGCTGCTTAAAATAAGTCGTTTTAGCTAAACTTACCTTAGTTCAAAGTTGCCCCGTTTAGGCGCTATACGACCCTAAAGTTGCAATTTTGAAATCGTTTTTTTTTTATAAATTTAAAACGCCTTATGCAATTTTGCTAAAATTTGGTAAGTCGATCCTGCTCTACGGGACAAAAAAGTAAGTTTATTTCACATACGCAGGTATACAATTGAATTTTTCTTACAAAATGCTTATTTATGTATATGTTACAAGTTTAAGATGGTCCACTATAAGCGAGGTTTGTGTTGTGGATCATCCAATTAAGAAACAATATAATATTTAAAACCAAATAAACAATAAACCCCATATCAAAATTATCAGTAATATCAATCCATTGGCGTGGAATTTGCTTTTTTTAGTTACACCTTCTACAATTTATTTAATTTAATTTGATAAGACTCGATTACTCTCATGGTTTATTCGAAATTTGTAATTTTAATTATTGGCAGCAAGTTTGACACAAAACTTAAATTAAGAAGACATGAATGCAAATAAATAAAGATGTCAGTAGCTGTTCAAAATGGTCACAATTTGTATGTACTCTTTGCATAATTTCTTCGTCGCCTCTAAGAGTCTTTGTTGCATCTTGAAGACGTTGCCATAGTTGTTCTTCGTTTTCTACAGATGTCATATAAATCACAGACTTAAGATGACCCCATAAAAAATAATCTAATGGATTTAAGTCTGGAGAACGTGGTGGCCAATTTACAGGAACGTCATTACCGCTACCTATCCATTTGTTTGGATACTATTTAATTGGTTACGAACAGGTAACGAAAAATGTGGTAGAGCCCCATGATACATAAACCACATATCTCTCCGAAGTTGTAGAGGTATATCCTCTAACAAGTCTGGCAACGTATTTTGTAGATGTTCCAAATAAATTTCTCCCATTAATCTCTGTGGTCAAATGACAGGGCCAACAATAAAATTTCCAATTATTCTTGCCCACACTTTAATTTTAAATTCGTGTTGAAAATGTCTAACTTTCACTGTGTGCGGATTTTCGTCTGCATAAACGTGTTGTTTGTGGAAATTAGTTATCCCTCTTCTTGTGAAACATGCTTCATCGGTAATTAAAATATTGTTACCAAAGTAGAAATCCTGTTCTCTTTACCTAGAAAAAAATCGACAATAACCTAGTCGTCTTTCAATAGCATGAACTGGCTACTTATAGTATGGATGTTGCAACTGTTCTCTAAGTACCCGATTAACACTATTGTTAGATACTCCTATTTCTCTATTTAATCGTCTCGTAATTAGTTCCGGGTCTTCTTCAACACATTCCAGATATCTTGTTCAAGGAACCCTTACATAATGACGACGGTTCTCCACAGCAGCAAAAGTTGGGTGACTTGGTATACGACGATTTAGAAATCTTTCAGAGTATACTCTGACACACTCTCGACCATTTCCTTCTCAATATCCAACAACTACTACCATATCGATACATTCTGCACTAATGTATGTCCATGAAAAAGGAAAATTTTATTCAAATTAAAGTTTTATTTACCAACCAACCAACCAACCAACCAATAATCAAAATTATTTGCATAAAGGCAAGTGGAGCGTGTTTGTTAAAAAGTCTCATTTTTATTTCAAGAATATCAGAAACAATTGTGAATAATTTTTTCCTAATTTAATTTTTATATCAAAATTGCTGCCAATGATTAAAATTACAAATTTCAAATAAACCACGAGAGTAATCGAGTCTTATCAAGATTACCTTTTTTGTAGTAAATAATTTACTTAATGTAAATTTTATACTGAAAAATATTTTCTTCCATTGGTGTAGAATTATCGAAGGTGGAATTACTAAAAAACCCAAGTTCCACGCCAATGGAATGATATTACTCATAACTGTGACATGAGGTTTATTGTCCTATAGAACGGTGTCAACTTACTAAATTTTAGTAAAATCGCATAAGGCATTTATAACAAAAAAACAATTTCAAAATTGCAACTTCAGGGTCGTATAGCGCCTAAACGAGGCAACTTTGAACTAAGGTAAGTTTAGCTAAATCGACTTATTTTGAGCCGCACTGTATCTGGTCGAGCGTTGTAAAGACCTTTTAGTGACACCCTGTATAATAGCGATTAATCAACTAAAAAATAATTTTACAAGGGTTCTATTTTGATATCTTTAGTAGCAATAGTACGACAGTTTTATAGCAAAAAATGGATCAAAAAAAGTAAACTATTTATTACCTGTAGCGTAATGGAGTCAGAAGGTATACAGTAACGAGCATCTCTTTAATCACGAAGTCTGCAACTGAAATGTTATGTGATGAATTACTCAATATTATTTTACACGTTTTACTACTCTTTGTGAAAGCAATTTTTATTGCGGAGAAAATGTTAGTGTTATTTATAATGTCAAATATCAAATGAATTTCATATGTGCCGCATGCTAAGTGAACATTTAATAATTAATGAAAACATTTTTTTGAAATTTCATGGTTTTTGACGTTAGAACTGGCGGCAAAAGTATTAAAACCGTCTTAATTTTTCAGAATTGTCTTTGTTTTGACTATTCAATATTTGGAAATCGATTAAATTTGTCATATTTTTATAGTTATACGCCACAATAATTTTCAGCGTGTCAAAATTGCTACCGCTTAGAAAATAATTTAGTTGTAAAAACCAGCGTTAAATGACAAGTAAGTTAATCCAAAGATTTCTATAAAACACTGGAAATTATGATTCTATAAAGAATTTATCATAACAGAGCTGTATCGTAATGATAAATAATATAAGTATGAAAGCATTTTTTAAAATCATGGATTTTTCATATTTCCAAAACATTTTAATGAAAAGGGTGAGTTAAAAATAGAAATAATTCTTTTAATTTCAAGACAAAAGTCATAGTTTTTATGTTTTGATAACATTTCTTCAATTTTCTTCTAAACGCGCTTCTTTTGAATTTTATCCACTGGCTTATAGTTGTTTATTCTCATATAATGACTATGAAAACTAAAGTAAGAGGTAAAACTAGACTTTCACAGTTCTCTACAAAAAAAAAAAAAAAAAAAAATTGCTGCTATTTCGCTGTTTCAAATTTGTTTTATAGAATGGTGTGTCAATGTAATTTTGAAGCAAAAATACGTTTTTCTGTTGTAATTGTTATATTTGTGTAGTCTTTCATCGTGTAGAGCAGTTTGTTCAATACTCTTCCTATTCAAGGTCATACATAATGACATTAAATCTGAGGAGCTTCTTTCACAATTTTTTCTTAGACTACCTACATTTAATTCAAGAAACAATAATGTTTTTAAACTATCTGTAGCTCGCACAAACACTATGATCTCGTTACCATTATACCAAATGGTTAAACAGTACCATAATGTTGAGGATTCTCTTGATGTATTTGTTTGTTCCATTCAGCAAATCAAACATTTATTCTTAGGTGTATATTTAATATATTTTTTATAGAAATGTTTGTTGTATAATCGTGTCTTTTTGTTGTATAATCATTTTACAAATACGTCTGACTTTTCGCTTTTTTCCTGTTATAGTTTTGTCTCTATATATACTCGTAGATATTTTGTTTTTAATAGGTTTTCTTTTTAATCTTATATTTTTTGACTAAGTTTTATTTTAAATTGTAAACCTTACTATAGTTTTGTTATCTACATCTATTTTAGTGCTGTTAAAAATACTACGGAATATAAAAAAATATTGTAAACCACTCTAGTTTTATTATCTAAAATGTATTATATACTGTAAAATCAAAAAAAAATATATTGAAGTTCTAGTATTTTCAACCTCTACATCGCTACTGTAGTCTCTAGCCAGGCGATTTCAAATATCCGATTACTTATCGTATTAACTTTTTTGTGATGCAAGTATTTACATTAGTTTTTCAAATATCAAAAATGATGATAGATATCGTTTTAATTTCCCGGTAAACATGTTCCAAATGCAGCTACTTTTACAATGGCAACATACCATTAACCACATATTCTTTGAACAAAAATAATGTGACTTTCCTTATGCCATTTTTTAATTGGGCGTCCCTGTTTTAATATACAGGATGTTAAAGTTACATTTTAAAAAACTATTTTTGTTAATAATCCCATTGTTTTGTAAGATACACACTTGAAATTTTGTACGTAATTTTATATTATTCCGGCATACTTATCATGTAATTTTGGTGAAAAAAATCGAAGGGCGAATGAAGGTAACTGAGGGATGCAGCAGCCTTTATCCCCTCCAATTATTTCTAAGTACGCCTATGCAGCTTTTTCTCAATTATATATATCAAACGTAGAATCTTCTTGTGATCATTTTATCTCTTTTGTAATTTTTTGTTTAAACGCTCCGTTTTGAAGAAAAACGGCAATTAATAGTGCCCATAAATCTTTCATTCACTATAATTTTCAAGTGAAACTAAAATTTTGTGGATATACCTATTACTACAATACCTTGGCAACCTAGCAAATCGTAATACTTACGTACTACTATCGAATGAATAATTGCTAATTAAAACAGAATGGATAATTTTAAATTTTATAAAATGGAGGGATACTTTATGAATTGAAAAAGTAATATGGCATTAAAATCTATAATACAGTTCTCTTATCAACCAAAAAATAATAGTCTTATTTAGTAATAGTAATAATGAATCAACATAATAACTTTTTACCTAAATAACATTAAATAAACTAATTAATTAATTACTACTAATTTAACAAACGTTCTGCTTGCCCACCCTCATTAACACATGTACGTGCCCTTTTAAGTAATTAAAACCTTATCTTTTGAAAGATATTCTTATTTTGTTATAATTAGCAAATATTCATTCAGTAAGTATTACGATTTGCTAAGTTGCCAAGGCATTGTAATAATAGGTATATCCACAAAAGTTCTCTTTCACTTGAAAATGATAGTGAATGATAGATTTATGGGCACTACAAATTGGCGTTTTTCTACAAAACGGAGCATTTAAACAAAAAATTACAAAAGATGTAAAATGATCAGAAGAAAATTTTACGTTTGATATATATAATTGAGAAAAAGCTGCATAGGCGTACTTAGAAATAATTGGAGGGGATAAAGGCTGCTGCATCCCTCAGTTACCTTCATTCGCCCTTCGATTTTTTTCACCAAAATTACATGATAAGTATGCCGGAATAAGATAAAGGTACGTGCAAAATTTCAAGTATGTTTCTTACAAAGCAATAGGATTATCAACAAAAATAGTTTTTTAAAATGTAACTTTAACACCCTGTATATTGAAACAGGGACGCCCAAATAAAAAATGCCATAAGGAAAGTCGCATTGTTGTTGTCCAAAGAATATGTGGTTAATGGTATGGCCTTCTATTTTTGGACACCCTGTATAATCAAACAAATAGATATTTCCAGTCTAGCAATTTTGGAAATGTCATGTTGTCTGTCAAACTGTTTCAACGCAAGAGTTTATTCCTTCCATTTTTATTGTAGGCCATGGCCTTAGGAAACACATTCCTAATCTGTATAACGTAATATTAAGTCACACTTTTAGTATGTAATATAAAAGCTTATTTTGCTTAATTAACTATTGCCATTAAAGAAAAATTAATGAATTAAATTTCTAGAACAAAAAAAAAACGAAATGTAGTATTGAGAAGAGACATTTTTCTTTCTATGCATCAAAAAGAGATTTTTAAAATATATATGACCTGGATGATAGAAGGATGATAGGTACCATAACCTAACTCGATTTTGGCAATAGTTTCGTATTTAATACAATTAAATGTTAATATCTGTAATTTATAATTAAAATAGGATATTTATTTATTGGAAAATGTAAATTATATAACAATAAAGAGTAATTATTTAATGATAATTATATGAATAATGCGATTACAAAAAATTGTCTACGTTTCCATATAGATTTAAAAGGTTTTATTATAATTTTAAAATAGTTGTATGAAGGAAACACATTATTAAATGAAGTTCAGCTTAGTTCAGAAAAACAAAATCGCGAGTATTGATTTTTTTATCCGTAATCTAATCACAAAACCTTATGCTACGTTTCTATAAAGATTTATTCAGTAGTTTTCGTTGCAATATTAATTTTTGTATTTTTTAAAAACTAATTTTGTATTAATTATGAAATATCTTCAAAAATTATAAATTTTTTCTCGTTTCATTTTTCGTCATTAGTTGGATAATATGAAATCTAAATGGATGATATGATTTGTAATGAAATATTTCGAATAAAATATAATACTTAGAGTTAAATCTTTTTGCATTCTTGTGTATGTAACTTGAAAATACGTTAAACGTAGGTACAAACAATTTGGAAAATGTATCTGCACTATTTTGTTGACGATTACTAGCCCTGCCATAAGTAAGAGGAATTAAGACAACTAAATAAAAGTATATAACTTTTTATTAATTTCTATTTCTGTTTAACATTTTCAAAATGATTACCACCCTGCCCTATGTATGCACGATGTCGTTAGTCAAACAGATGGATTGAAACAGGAGGGCCGATATTATGACCAGCCAGGAGCTCCGATCTAACGCCTTTGGATTTTTCCGTACTGGTACAATGAAAGAAAGTACACACGTGGCGAAGAGTCATTTTAAATATTATTTGCAAAAAATATTAGAAAAACACGATTTGGATAAAGGTAAGTTAAATTAATTGCTGATGTGATTTATACCCAGATTAAATATTTCTGTCAATATTGATGCACAAACTCGGCAACAGAAACATTACTGGAATAACAACACTGAAGTTATACAAATTACAGGAACTAAAATGTGATACTGTGCTTTAGACGTAATGAGAAATTTATATGTGTTTCAGTTCTTCAAGAATTTCTCTGTGGAAAGTTTTATTAAAGTGAATTTTGTAAGGCGTAAAAATATTCTTCAAATTTGTTCACACACCTTTTATCCCATTTTAAGAAACTGTTTATTTTTGTCAATAACTTCGATAAAATATTCATACCATTTTTTAACACAATACCATAGCACGTTATTTGAACTTCCAAATAGTTGTTTCTTGAATAATTTTAGACTAAAAAGGTGTAATAAATTAAGGGTACAAATCTATTGCTACGTTTAGACGCTCTTGCAATTTGCGCAAGTCAATTTGTGCATGCAAAATTGTACAAATGAACTAAATTTTTGTTGTTGTTTACACGTTTAGTTTACTTTACATAGTTTGTCGGCAGCATCATCGGTATAGCGTTGTTGACAAAATAGATGAAAAGAATGATGGCGAATTAATTCTTGCTGCGGTTGCGATTTGTGGTAAAATAGCTAAAGTTGATGGAAAAAAAAAGAATATGGTCCAAACGCTGGTTGCTGAAAAGGGATTTGTTTCTTGACACCACTTTAATTGCTGAATATCTGTGATCTTGACAATTTTGTTAGCTGCCATCTCCCCACTGAAACAAGCTTTTGTTACGAATGTGTTATCTGAAGGCGATTTTTTTCTGGGTTGATGGTTTCCGCAGCTGTATCTCCAGCTATATCTTTACCTTTCGGAAATTATGTCTGGGAGTACGTTACTGGGAATTACACCATAATGTTGTCATTAGATGTTCTTATAAATATTTCCATGCTCTTCTCAATTGTTTTTTCAATTTAATTGCTGAATTAGGCAAGCAGGCTGTTTTCTTCAAATGTTCTTATAGATCTCTCCATGCCTTCTCAATTGTTTTCTCACATCAATTTAATTACTGAATTACGTGGTAAACCTGATGATTTTCGTCACTTGCGTATGGACAAAATCATATACATACATAGCATTTGCTAAATTTAGTTACACCATTAATTTCAAGAGCTGACTTGGGTATGAGACGTGCGGTTACCCACCATGAGCGACTATCAGCTACATTATTAACGATTTAACTATTCCCGATACTCTTTTTAAAGAACTTTCAATAAATGCAATACTACAAGTGGTGTTTCGTGTGTTAACTGCCACCAATCCGCATGCGTAGGTTGGACAGTTGGAGCGATCATCGTTCACACACTCATGCAAATACACCAATCTCATGCAAATTTTCTATGAGAACAGATTTTATTCAAGCCAAACTTTTCGCCATGCACAAAATTCATGCTTTGGTTTACATACAACGATTTACTTACGCAGATTAGCTTGCACAAGTCAATTGGCGCAAATTGCATAAGCGTCTAAACGACTCTTATTAGCTTTTCAAACACAGGATGATGATTTAAAAACAGAATTTCTTTGTTTTAAATACAGGACAAATACAGGACATTTAATTTATACAGGGTTAACTATGACTTAGTACAAATATTTTAAGAGGGGATAGGGAAAAATAGGAATTAATAGAATCACCCTTCAAAAAAATTCCAAACTTATTTATAAAGCCAAAAAAAATTATTTTCAAAACTATATCAAATCCTTATTTATCGCCGTCACTGACCTTCTGTCAGCCGCGAGGTTAGGTATATTCTGCCAGTCAAATGTGTCAAATATAGTGACAGGTCCATTGACACGTGTATCAATTTAAGCCGCTTTGAAAGAAAAAAAATCTTACAAAATGTAGATTATTATTTAATGATTTAATGAGAAATACGGTATGGTAGCACAGAGAGGCAGCACCTACCTTACTAATATTTATTTCCAGGATTGATACTTGGAGAGATATTAAGAATGTTGAATCATATTCTGTGTTCTGTATTTGTTTAAATTAAAACCTGCAAAGATTTTTGTACTTCCTGTGGACCTCTCCTTCCCTCGATCGTTCTTTTTATGTAAAGCGGGGTACCTACTTGATTTGGCGGTCTTGACCAGGTCGACTACTTACGTCGGGAAAAAGCACAAAGGATAACAACAAAATACACGTAAATGTACACAAATACATAAAAACACTGCCACACGTTTACCGCCACGGCATAAAACAGCTGTTCGATGTGGTTTAAAAAGTATTCAGTAAAATATTTTGTGTACTCGGGAAACGTTTTTGAGGCTTGCCGCATGATAATATGCACTTATCACACTCCCATAAATCAGCACCTAATCTGTCATCTAAGCATTTGAATACGACATGTTTGTAAATACACATAAAATACGCGAAAAATTAATTTGCGAGGAACAAGTAGGTACTGAAAAATTATTTCAAACTAATCAGAGTACCGTAATCGTATATTTACGTTATTTGACATCTACAGACGACATCTGTAGGCCACTAATACAAGATGCACTCACGCCGATAAATTTTTAAACTTCATGCGTTGTTGTGTAATTAAATTCTGTTAATACTAATAATAGCCACAATATTAACAGTAATCGACGATGTTTGCATAAAATAATTAGTAATATTTTAAACTATAAAATCCCAATATGTTTACAGTGTTCTGTAAAAATGACCCTTAGATTATAACTAACTTCGCATTCTGGATGGAGGGTATGCAATTAGCAATGCAGTATGGCATAACTTAGAACTTACTGTTGCTTTAAATCAGCTAACGTGTTATAGTAATTAAATAAAGTATTTTATGTCGGATATGTTAGTGGATAATTATGATGAATCTGCAAGGAGTGAAAATGTAGTTTGGCAGTGTGCAACGAAAGAACGAATACAAAATACTGCAGCTAATTTGCGGATTGGGTGTTATCTACCAGGTACTTAGACATTATTATTATTATTAATACAAATGTTTCGTTTCGTCGTTTCTACAGTTGACAATGTTGAAAAAACGACCAGTAGTTGACATATCTAGCCATGATGGATCATGATTGATTGTCATAGACGCCGACTTTCCGTGGGAACAGAGGGTTTTGCCCCATTTTTTTAACATCGAGTTAGAATTCCGAAATAAATTTTTTATTGTCTTTTAGACCTTCCTGAGCACGTGTTTTAAATTTTTTTACTTAGTCATAGTTAACCCTGTAGATTACTTAAAGAAGAATATTTATTTTTAAATCCTCTATGACCTCTTTCTAAAAATTCAGTTATTTTAGAAATACTGTATACCTACAATAATAAAAAAACTGTGGAGAATATAATAGAAGGAATCAAAACAGAAACGTTTATTTTTATGATCCTAACGAATGAGGTCACTGCGGCTTTCCGCAAAAGATACATTTCAAGACTTTATAAGCACCTAGTGTTTTCCACTACAAAAACTGAGAATATTAGTAGTAGTAGTATACAGAGTGATTCAGAACTTATCTAATAGAATTTGGGAATAGATGCGTCATGAAAAATAGTGTCGACATAGTATTTCTTTTTATAAAATCCTTATAGTTTCCGAGTAAAACATTATTGAAGTTTTAGTATTTTCAACTTTTTACATCGCTGGGCCACTGTGGTCTCTAGACAGGTGATCCCGAATATTGAACTCCGATTACTTTTTGTAGGCACTAAAGTTTTTATGACTCCAGTATTTACATTAGTTTTTCAAGTATCAAAAATAGTTTACGTGTATAGTAGCAACTCGTTTTAATTTATTACGCTGTGAAAATGCTTTAGCAGAACGATTTTCCGGTAAACATGTGCCAAATGCAACTACTTTTATCGCGGTATGCAGTGAGTGCAAGTGCAGTGCAACGCGAGGAACATTTGAAACCGAATCATGGAACAGATGGAGGTCCAGGACTTCCACGGCCAATTACACCAGTTTGACATATAATATACGAGGTTCAATTATATCCGTACCATATACAGCATGTTCAACCATTAACACCAAGGGATTGGACGAGGAGGACCGATACCATGGCAGCCACGATATCCTGAGTTTAAATCATTTGGACTTCTTTTTGTGCAGATATTTAAAAAATGAAGTGTATCACACCAAAATGGACGTAATAATTTACCAAGTTCAAAACGGACAAATTAGAAACATTTCTGTTAGTTTGTAGAAACTGGGTAAGACGGCCCTAAATGTTAACAAATTAAATCTATTAATAATAACAATAGCAGCAAAAGCAGTTAAATTTGCTGTATAAAATCAGCGTTTCGTTCCATTTTATGTCCATTCGGAAATTGCCGCCTTATCAGGTTTTACAGTGGACCAGTTTTCAGTGCCGTAGAGAAGTGTATTTTTAAATCATTTTCGCACTGCCCTTTTTGATTTTTTCTTTAATGTTGTTTGAATATTATTTTCCAGCATATTTCTGCCAATCAAAATAACTACTGTGCCACAGTTGAGGCGATTTTTAGATAATAATTTCAATTCACATTAATTTTCTATTAAAAGTGTAGACTAAAACAGAATAGAATAAGATTTTATATAACGGGAGACGATACACTATACCTAATATGTTTTATAACAAGTAGTGAATTGCTCAACATATGTTTTCTTTAAAACTAACTTCATTTCCAGATCAAAACATCTCTTTGTACCCGCTTATACATTATAATTTAGTTTTACGTTGCCTGGATCAGTACTCTGTTTAAAAGCATATACTGTTCCAAGCAATGGCATATCTGGATAATATTAAATAATAATAAAAAAAAAATTATTATATACAGGTTGATCCATTAAGAATGGAAACACTCGCGTACAAAAGTTGTTTATGGACCGATTTAAACGTTTTTTTTTTAATGATAGATGTAGATGTAGACTACGAATTTATTTTTAAGTGAAAAATTCTAAAATTTTGTTTGTGATAGTTTTATTAGTACTAACTACTCTGCGGACTAAAGCCCCGACCAGCGTTGAATTACACCCGCAATATCTATCCATATATTCTTTATCATCAGCTTTTGTAACATTTTTTACTCTACCCGATCATGGATCATGCCATGAATCTTAATTTGCATAAAAAAGTATGGTGTAAACTGGAAAGTGAGAATTTGTGTCATGAAGTTGTGGTAGAAATAGGTAAGTAACAGTAAGATAATGACGCCTTTCATTAGATGTATGCATACTCAACGGCCGAAAATCTAGAGAGTAACTCATATTATAGGCCTGCTCACAATTTATAGCAGTCGACACAAATATATATATGCAGCTGGTATATTTTTCCAATAAAATCGTGTGCCGCATACCCGGTTACACAGCTTCTGCTGTAATAAGTATGCATGCTCCGCAGCCTTCTATTGGCTGGGACGAATTAACGGATCCACCTATTCCATTTCCAGTGCCACCATGGGCTAGTATATCATTCGGGCGAGCAAAATTTCTGGTATATCTTTTTGATAATTTAATTATGAATCTAATTAATTTTATTAGTGATTTTGTGTTCTTAAGAATGGAGAATAATTCAAGCTCTACAGCGTATTCTCAAAATCATCCTAATTCAACAAGTGAGGAATATCGGATGATGACATGTATGAAGAGTTTAGGGTGCGACGTCAAAATATGAATGTAAGTTGTAATTCATCTAAATGAAATCGCACAGCGTATTCTGATAGAAAAAGATAAAATAGTGATATGGCGAAAAATTTATTTAAAATAAATATTAAAAGACAACAAATATATTAAATTTTCCAGAAACATGGATACATGAAGGTTATATGGAAGGCGGTACGATCTAATATGAGTGTTAATGTGTGACCGTTATAGTGACAGTGCTAGTAACCAATAGTGAATAGTGTGTATGTATTCTAAAGCTTTTTAGATGCAAAATTCGCAAATATTTGCACGATGTATTTAATGGTGGGAAAATCTCTACTTGTAACAAATTTTGTCAATTATAACATTTTCATCATGAAAATTGCCATGGTAGATTGTCAGAAGCTCAAAACAAATTTATTAACACTACATAATAATGAAAGTAGCAAAAACAGTTGTAGTAATTTATTGTTTTGCAAAATTTGTTAAAAATGAGATTTTCCCGTCATAAATAATTAAAACAGAAGTTGCAAAAATCCATGAATTTCACCTCCATGAGGACAAGGTTTAAGTGCGATATTCGCGGAGGCCGCATCAGGTAGGAGTAAGTGGATAGTGGTGAGCCATCGCCGTCCAACAGGATGGCATTCTAATTTGTGGAGGATGGCTCAGGTGGGCATTTAAAGTAAACTGCTAATATGCTAGGTTCATTCGACGGCAACTTATTTTTGATAATTTTGTGTACTTTCAATCCTTCTCGAAAGTGGCACGTTTAGGTAATCATGAAACCCTCACCTTCCATACTCATGTCTGTGCTGTGAATTACTCTCTATTATTATTTACCTTTGGTAATAATTGATAATAGAAGACAAAAACTATAAATTTTGAAAGAACTCTTTAATTTGTATTACCTAACGCCTCGAAATTGAAAAAAACTGTTATATCACTATTTCCGCTAAAAAATAATTAATGTTATGTAATGCAATTATTTTTGTATATATTTTTTATATCCGATCGCCTTCAAATTTAGTACGCCTATGAAATAAATGTTGCTCCTCGCACGCTTCGCCCGTTGCGCTTGTCTACAATCTAGCGATTAATCACTCTCTAGATTCTCGGCCGTTGGGTTGTAATAGTAAAATTTACATTATTTAGTCCATGAAGAAAATTGATAATTTTCTTTACTTATTTCCCCGTTACATTAAAGAAGCGTCAAGTTTGAGGATTCCTGTATTGAATAAAATAAAACATTGATCACTAGTATTAATTCTTCGGATAGAACATGTTTAAATTAAATTAAGTTCACATGTCGGCTGTAATTAACATAGTATCAAGCGTGTTTGTGAACATTCGTCAAATGCTCGATAATACCCTTGAGTATACAAGGGTATATACACCAAGAGAGTCAGTCCTTAATAAAGACCTAAATAGTTATCATAATTCCTGTTAGATGTCGTACTGTGTAACAATACGCATTTATTCAAACGAAGGAAATAAAGCGCTACTATTTTAATCTGCAAAAAACTGCGAAGGCGTTTCGAGGACGTGGCCGCGTGACCCTTTTTCATATACCTGCCAAAACAATAAGATTGTGGCAATATATTTATATTTAAAACCACAGACCATAAAATTTGAAACATAAGCAGTTTATTTTATTGCGTTAGAGAAGTAAATATATGAACTGCTAATTAATGTTTTCAGCGATATGCCAAAATTTACAGTTTCTATTTTATTTCCTTTAAACATATTAAGATTCAAATGAATTCGATATATCTACTTCTATAAAGAGACATATAGAACTACAGATTATCGTGTGGGTTTCTCTTACTGCATAAGATGCATTATTATTTTGAGAAAAATTAAATATTTTTAAGAAAAATTCATTAGTAAACAATAAGTATACAAATCTTTTTTCAATGTTTGGTATAAGTATAATTTTATGATGGTGTGAAATAAATATTATTTTGTAGTCTTTTTGAAGAGTAATTTTTAAATTAAAATTAAATTTAAATTTATTTAAAAATTCAAATAATTTAACATTTGCGCATGCAAATTTAAATAAATTTAATTAATGTTTTTAGTAAAAATAATTTGTGAACTTTACAGACCTCATCAGAAAAGAATGTGGTTCAAAATTAATACCATTAATAATGTGCCAGAGTAGGAATGTAGGAAAATATGAATATATAGCTAAATATGCCTTACTAAAATGTTGCTGTGGAAAAAGATACAGGTTTACATTATTTTTCCGTTTTTTGTAATAACTAGGATCGCTCAACAGATTGTCATAAAATTTTGTAGGGAAACATATTTTAAGAAAACTAATTATAATTTATGTAGTAGGTACCTATTAAACAAATAGACCATTAACAATGCCAGATGATGACAATTTCTCTCTTATTTTTTGTTAACGAAATTCCTACCGTTTTCCAGAAAACTGATCTAAAATAACCAAATGTATTTATCGACGTGAGGAAATCTCTTAGGAGCATTAGAAAACTGTATAGAAGTGGAAGGTCATATTGAAAATTTACTGTAATTAGCTGTAATAATTAGTTTAATTAATTAAGACATGTAGAGGTAAAGAGAGTGTGCTCAAGGGCGAAGTTGTTTTTACTGCTCTGTTGTTATTTTTGTCAATAAAAGTAAATATGTTTTTTTTTCAAATATGAGTTTTTTTCCAGTTATTCTGGACATTTAAAAAAAATAAACGACTTATTGATACCTACCTTCAATAGTATGTCGCGTGTAAGCAGAAACCTTTAGGGCAGTTTTTTCGAAATTGGTAGAAATTATCAAGTTCTACAAAGTGTATCTTTTTACGTAGAAATGATGTTCGGATATAATTTTGAAGTTAACCGAATCAAAATGTTTTGTCAACAAAAAATAAGAAAAAAATTCATTATTAGACATTGTTAGTGCGCACCCTTTATTGGCAAAACTGATTTAATACTTAAATTAATTTTCTTAAAAAATTTATTAATGGCCCACCCTGTATATTTTTATCGACACTATTGAATGACTTCTTCACTTGAATTTACCAAAGCTGGAGGAGTATGATAAAAGTGTTATCTGGCGGTTAATATATTTTAAGCTTTGACTTTCATTGATACGTGAAAGTGAATATGAACTGGATATCTCCACTTCTGTAATTTGTTTGTTTTCTGTAAATTTGATAATGTTTTTATTATTAAATCATGTGATGGAATTACTATAATTACTTATCAGAATTCAAAATCTATCATTATAGTCAATTTTCGCCTTACGGAAAAGTTTTTACCCTGGAATGTTTCGTCTAGTATTATTACATTTTAAAAATTAAAATTTATTTCCTTCCTGCTTCTTCATGACTAACACATTCACTTAATAATAAATTAAACAGTAATCCTATTGAATGCCTTTAAAGTTATGAATTTTAAGTACATTCAAGCTTTTGAAATAATAATGACACTCTCTCAAAACAGTTTTTGAACTTCTGGAAGTTCTGAGTAGAAATTTCATTAAATCTATATTGGTAAGATTGGTAGATTTCATTACAAATGCGTCAACAGCTCAAAAGAAATAGCAAAATTCAATTTAAAGAGAGTCATTATTATTGCAAACGATTGTACATAACATAATATGTATGAACCAATCATCTTCGATGGGAGGAGCTTTCAAAATTATATATTCAAATTCATGTCATTTTAGTACCTAATATTACGCCATCTATTAGCAAATAGTCCAAGCGTAAACGTTCTTTTTGAGTTCGTTTCCCATTACGCGAGAGTTGGTTTCCCATTCAGGCCAACAAGGTCTCCCATTAGATTGACTAGTCTTAGTGTATATAGTCAAGGATAATACTCAAGGTACTTCATTAGTTACATTGAATGGAAGGTAGACATCTGAATTACTCCTGGCTGCTGTAAACAGATTGATCACTATACTCTGATACCATTTGTGCTCTAAAGCTTATAGGCATCTAACTATCGAACTTTCGATCAGAGACCTAGATTATAGACCCAAGTTTAAAGGATCTCAGTCGAAGCTTCTTGTCTTTGTACAATCCAATTTTAACATTACATAGGCCGTTTCATAAAGATAAAGTTAAAAAGAAAATTAACAATATTTGGAAAACCGTTTCACAAATCACGTAAAACTGTTCATTATGTTTTTAAAATGGAAATTCAAACATATTTTGTCGACTAGTGGAGGGCTCTAGATACATATCGTACAGATAGAATAATATCTATTTATGTGTACAAATACAAGTTTTTAATTTTGATCATTTACAAGTATAATTTCAATAACAATTATCTAGTAGGTCAGTGTCAGTTTAAATTTTCTTGTCATTTGGCTTGACATTTAATAGATGCTGATCTATTCTGTGACGCTGATCGTTACTATTACTATTTATTAGGAAGAATGTGTGATTTACATTTAGGTTCTGACGATATACCGAGCGATATCGAAGAAGCGGCAAGAAATGCCATATGTTCACTGAAAATCCAAAGCGGTATATGACTTGGTTTATGAAAAATTTGAGAAATGGCGTGAACAAAAGAAGTCAATGAGAAAGTTCTATAGGCATATTTTGAAGATAAGAAGAATTCGAAGGCTTCTACGCTATGGACACATGTTGGAAACTGAGCTGTCTTTAAAAAAGGTATAGACATTAAAATATAATATATATAACAGTTTGATAGCATTTTTTAAAAGGCATTCCGATGGATACCACACTAAGAAATCAAACGTTTTTTCAAAAGTAAATATTGCGATATTTTTGACGGAGGTGGATGACAATAATTTTTTAATCGTTAAGATAACTAATAATTGCTTCATTTAGTTGTCGCATTTTTTGCTTTAGGTTGTGTTGGTTGTGGGATATATATATATATATATATATATATATATATATATATATAACATATTGTGTAAGAGTCTTATACTTGGGCAAACTTTTAATTACAACCTTATAAAATAGTTGTATTAAAGTGTTTCATTAAGAATATATAAGGAAATTAATAAAATTATGTTTTAGCCTCGAAATGCGCTTATTTATAAAAAAAGTTTAATAGTTGTGTTTAAGCTATAAAAATATTCATTGTTTTATAAATATGTTGTAAAACAAAATTGTGAGTTGAGAAAACTAAATTATTGTATATTCCGCGTAGTAAAATTCTAAACCTAACCTTAAGTTTAGTATAATGTGTGGAATAAAATCGTTTTATTATAAGTGACCATGTTTAAATGATTATTTGTTGGATCAGCGACTGTCGTCGTTATGTTAAAATTATATCCAAAATATATTTTACTATTTTTGAAAGATTATTTTATAACAAGATCATTAAATATAATAATTATACAATTATAGGGTCGGTCAGTGGTCGCGCGGTTTAAGGCGTCAGTACTTGAATCGAGGTGACTAGATCGGTGTTGGTTCGAGCCCAGCTGCCGGTAGACCGTATATAAGCTATATTCGTGGAGAGGTTTGGCGCCCTCTCTGCGGGTATGGTAGGGTGGAAGAATGTTGGCTTGGGTCAATGTGAGAGATTGATACCGGTTGATATTTGACTACCCCCCTAATTAATGAGGTTTTCCAGGTTTCCCTCATTCCTGCACTGAATAGTGGTTAGGGCCTACCAACGTAAGTCGTTCCTGAGCGCAAATGCGGCCTGCTTAATAATAATATGCCGCCCCCTCTCCCGCACAAGTCTCCGACTTCTGGGCTAATCCCTGTGATTAGAATGAGGGATAGAGATATTATTATATTATATTATTATTATTATATAAATTGAAGAAAGCATAATTTTAATATTTTTTAAATTAATTCTTTATAATTTTAAAGCAAATTTATTTTGCTAGTTGGGAAGTCATAATACGACCAAGACTGGCGTTAACTTTTTGTCAATGTTTGTATTTTTTTATTAAATATTTTTAATATTCCAATCCCACAATCGACCTATGATGACATATTTTGTTGATTTGCTGTCAGAAATCTAGGTTTTGTAATAATTAACATTAAAGACGTCACAGCCTATACCTATATTGTTGTTATCGTCACGCTCTATTAAAATTAAGTTCTCGTTTTTATTTTCCATTTAATTAACTGTCAAAATATTAATGGATTTTTTTTATATGATTTACCTATTCTGTGTTAAAAAGTCAGTTCTCTAACAAATGCATATTTTTATGTCTCAATATTTTGTTCTCCATTGTATTTACACTGCTAGTATCTTACTTTGTGTTCTACTTTAAAAGGCAAATATACGAATAAAACTTTATCAACCTCTGACATGATTTATAAAAGAAGGACTGAAGAAGGGAAATATTTTTCTCACAAATATTAACTGGAATATGAGAGGAGCTGACATTTATTTGTTACCAAGTTTAAATATGCATATATAATTTCAAACAACGTTGATATAAGATTTTAAAATATTGGCAAGATGGGAATCACTTGAATTCTTTTATGTGTGGCTATATTTAGAATTTTATCGTTTAAAAATAGGATTTAAGAATAGATTTATGGTGTGTTTCGACACATTAAGAAAAATTAATGCTGCAGGTATTGATTTTGACTTTGTAAAGAATAATAAATGATGTATCTATTTTTGAGCTATTTAATACTATCGAAAAATAGCTATTTATATAATTAGTTATGAAAAGTATTATGCGATATTGCGGGATCTCGCTTCGTTCGTTACATAAAACCATGTTTCATAACGATTTTCTAATTTTGACGAACAATGGGAACTACAAGTTTTTAATTTTGATCATTTTTTTAAGTATAATTTAAATAACAATTATCTAGTAGGTCAGTGTCAGTTTAAATTTTCTTGTCATTTGGTTTGACATTTCATAGACAATGATCATAGGAAGATCTATTCTGTGACACTGATTATTACTATTACCATTTATTAGGAAAAATGTGTGATTTATATTTAGATTGTGACGCTATACCGCGCGATATCGAAGAAGCTGCAAGAAATGCCGTATGTTCACTGATTCCTGAAAGATCCAAAGCGGTCGGTATATGACTTGGCTTATGAAAAATTTTGGAAATGATGTGAATAGAAGAAAGTAAAACACGTCAATGAGAAAGTACTAATGGCATATTTTGAAGGTAAGAAGAATTTGAAGGCTTCTAGCTATGGACACATTACTTCATGTTGAGAACTGAGCTGTCTTTAAAAAAAGGTATAGACATTAAAACACACAATAGTTTGATAGCATTTTTGAAAAGGTGACAGTCCAATGGATACCAAGATACGAAATCAAACGTTTTTTCAAAAGTAAATATTACGAAGGTTTTGACGGAGGTGGATGTCAATAATATTTTAATGGCTAAGGTAACTTGTTTCATTTAGTTGTCAGTTTACTAATTCGCATTTTTTGCTTTAGGTTGTGTTGGTTATGGGAATAGGCGGTGCATGTCGGAAGTCAGAATTAACATTTTTACGTGTTGAATATGTTACAAATGAGAAGACGTATTTTCGAGTAAATATTCCAAATATAAAAACGTGAAGAGTAATTCGTGAATTTGTAATCGCCCCGGGAGATATAGAAGAACTAAACTTCCTTGACATTACAAGGAAGTATAGAAGCCTACTCCCGGAAAATATTAAACACAATAAATTCTTTGTTAGATATACAGGGTTAACTATGACTTAGTACAAATAATTTAAGAGGGGATGGGGAAAAATAAGAATTAACGGAATCATCCTTCAAAAATATTTCAAACTTATTTATAAAGCCAAAAAAATTTTTTTTCGATATTATTTTAAATCCTTATTTAACGCCGCCAATGTTAACTTGCTTGTTGGTTGCCTATTCTACAAGCATGCAACAGTCGCTCTCTCAGTCGGTATCGCTGTCATGTCAATTCAATTCCTGTGTTTACGTTGTAATTTTGTGTTCTTCTTCAGTTTTTAGTGCCTATTTTAATTTTTAAACGTTTTATAGTTACTAAAGACATTTGTGTTGGGTGCAGACACCTTCCCACAATATACTTCGCCGGTTTGGTTTTCTAGGTTATGGGACAAGACTGCCGCGGTTACATTAAAACTTGTCTATTATCTGTTCCTTTCGTTCGATTTTGTTATAATAAATTGGCATTTTATCTAATTGTACCTACGGGAAGTGTCTTATCGGTAGTGAGTGGCTGTAATGAGCGAATATGTAGTTTTACCAGTATATAACGAAATAATGAAAAACGAATGCAAAATACTGGAGCTAACTGGATTAACTGTTACCTATCTATCAGGTATTATTACTAATAAGAATGTTAATTTTTGTCGTTTATATATTTAGAAACGCTACAAAAAGACGATCGCATGGTAGTTGACAGATGTAAGCTTTATCTATGAATCTAAGCCATCTCAGTCGATTCTTATCATAGGCGCCGACTTTTCGTAGGAAGGGTTTTGCCCCATTTTTTAAATATCGAGCTAAAATTCTACTTAGTCATAGTTAACCCTGTAGAAATGTGGTATACAACCAGTAGGATTTAATACTATTGGTCAGTTCCCAAAGATGATTGCTCAAATGATTGGTTTGCCGAATTGTCCATTATTCACGGAGCACTGTTTCAAAAGATCTTCGGTCACTTAGATTCTGGGGCAATATTTTAAAAATAAAACAACACGGCGGCTAGAAGTCAAATTCTGTTGCAGAACGATATCATGTTGAAAATTCTATAGAAAATAAAAAACAATTTCCTTTGAAATTCTTGGAGAACCGAGTAATACCAATAACATATCACGAAATATTACTGCAGGTTCAACAAATAAAATTTCTTCTGGAATTAGTTTCACTAACTGTGCCAATTGCGTTGTGAATATTTATAATTAAATAATAATAATTAATAAATAAAAGTTACTTTATTATTTTTCTGTTGTGTTTTGTTTAATTCTTTTTTGCAATTAGTGACATAACGAACTTTTCGTAACCAGTTGCATAACTGTTTTCATTATGTAACTGGTTATATAAAGTAGAACGTTTTGACATTTGTTTCGATAACAAAAGATGTTACTTTATATGTTAAAATTAGAAAAATGTCTTTATTTAGATAAATAGAACAAAAATGTCGACTTACGAATAACCTTATTGTATGCTACGCTCAAAAAAGTGTTAGCAAGTCGAATCTTTTTACTAATATCCAACATTTGTTACTCATCCATGATTGAAGGTTGCAGTGTGAATATCTTCACACTGTAAAAAATTGACGGAACGCCAGTGGCAGTGCGACCAGTTACATTATCAATATAAATAAATTTAATAATAATATCTCTACCCCTCATTTCAATCACGAGAATTAGCCCAGAAGTCGGAGACTTGTGCGGGAGAGGGGCGGGGGGCATATTATTTATTTATATATGTATATTTGCGCCCAGGAACGACTTACGTTGGTAGATCCCAATCAGTGCAGGAAAAATCTGAAAAACCTCATTAATTAGGGGGGTAGTCAAATGTCGACCGATATCAATCTCTCACATTGACTCAAGTTAACATTCTTCTACCCTACCATACCCGTAGAAAGAGTGCCAATCCTTTCCACGAATATAGCTTATATACGGTCTACCGACAGCGGGGCGCGAACCCACACCAATCTCGATTCAAGTACTGACGCCTTAAACCGCGCAACCACTGACCGATCTAATTGAATTAAATATACAGGGTGAGTCACTAATAATGGTAGATAGCTTAAGGGCAGATTGTTAACGTCAAAATAGAGCGATTAAGCTCAACATGCCTTATTCAATTGCTGTTCCTTTTCATTCTACAGGATGTTAATGTTGAAAAATGTTTTCTTGTCTATGTTTTTTGAGGTGGCAATTACGGATATGCATACAGTGTTGAAGTCATAACTAGAGGGTGCTAGTTATACTGAACTGTCGATGTAAAAATATGTCTAACTTTTTGTGTTTTACAATTTTGAGTTTTGAGTTTGAAGTTTTTGAGATTCGATAGGAATTAAATTAGAAGTCTTAAGATATCAAAACTGAATTAACAAAAAGGCGAACACTACAACAACTAAAAATTTTATTATGCATGTCTTAACAAATTATTAATCATAAAAGATTCTTGAAGTAACCACCAGCGACTTTAATGCACTATCTAGCCTCTTATTTAAATTGTGTCTAACGTTGAATAAAATTCTATGTTGCTTCATAATATTAACCGATTCTTGAACCTTTTTCCACAGTTGTTCAACAATCGGTGCATACGTTCTTAAAATATAGCAAAAAATCGAAATAATTATTTCCTCTACACCCTGTAGAATGAAAAGGAGCAATAATTGAATAATGCATGTTGGGCTCAATCGTTTTATTTTGACGTTAACTAAGCTATATACCATTATTAATGACTCACCCAGAAGAATAGTTTAATTTGGCAGTTTTGTGTTGCGTAGTGGTTGCGCTCTCGACTGCTATTTGCAACAGTTCAATTTTCTACAGGGTGATTCAGTCATTCACTTTAAGGAAAGATAGAGAAAATTGAGTGTAATACGAATGCGCTATTTAGTTAACATTTTCGTGTGCATATTTGCTCTAAAACAAAATAAAAAAAATCTAAATTATTATTTAAACCCTTTTTGCTGTTACTGATCACTGGCGGTCTCGAATCATTTACAGCTCCCAAATCAACACGGTGGTCCATGATCCCTAAACAGAGAAGGTTGCCTACAAATTGTCGATTCCCTTCCCTCCGCTCGCCCACAAACTCACGAGTGATGTCATTGGTATTTAAATCGAAACTGTTAGATATTTCTTGCTAATGCATTTCGATTTCTATTTGTTTTTTTTTTTTTTTTGGGGAAGTAACGTTGTGGTTGTTATCTAAGTGCTGTTGAGTATAAATACTTTATGTCAAATCTCAAATTATGTACTAACATTAAATTGAAAAGATACTTTTTAAGAATTTAAAAGAAGAAAAGAAAAGAATTTAAAGCTATATGTTGTAGAAGAATGAACGCAGCTACAAAGAGACCTAACCTACAGGTATAAATTCTTATCATGTGCTGCATACAATTATTACATTAGATCAATCATTTTAACTTTATAACTTTAATTTAATTTTTTGCCTCAATCTGTCTACATTGTGCAACTGTTCTGTTAAGAGCGTTCCATCAAGTACAGATGGGATCGTCGCGAGTTCTAACTATGGGTAGGTTTACATTTAAATACGTTTCCAAAAGTCTTCAAACTTTAATTTTTAAAACCAAGCATAATGTATATGTATAAATTTATTATGAGAGAGCTTTTTAAATATTTTTACAACAAAATTTCGATTTATATAAAAATAAAATTGGCAGAAGCATGTTACTAAAATTTTTAAGGTTAAGAATGTTCCCTTAGTGAGTGAAACTATATCTGCTTAGTTATATGCTGTATTATTGCTAATATGCACCTGAACTTATATTTTTTATGTTCTCTAGTAAGAATAACTTGCTCATGATGGAAGTAAGTCAAAAAGTTATGATATATAAAGTAAACATATCTGAACCAATATATTGATTTTTGACTTTTGTAGCATCATTGAAAACACTTGGCATAACTAACTACTTAATAGTACATAGGCTACATAATAAATGTTAAAAATATTGTAACAGTACTGTCTAGCAACATATATCCACACACATAAATTATTAAAACGATTGAAAATTCAAATACAACTAACATTGAGTAGGATGGCGAAAATAAAATTACATAATAGTCCTATCCTATCTCAAAAATAATGTAATGCGACTGGATGAAAGTTTGTAAGCAACCTCCTCTATTTCGGGATCCTGGTACTGACCCTCTTCAACGTTCGAACGTATTAGGAGCTATTTTAAAAGGTCGAGTATTATTTTTTTTCAATTTTCTGTTTTTATTAGAGCTTTCTAATACAGAATTAAAATTAGTAACATTGCAACTATATAAAATATGCATGCAAATACAATTCATTTCCATATACCACAGTCGTGCAACTAATTGCACTGCATGGCCATGGTATATAAGACTACAATAATTATTATGCTCGTATAATAGACTGAACATTTTATTCTATTTGGCGTGGACAGAAATTGGGTCATTATTGATTGAATTTCAGCTCAAAATAATTCATTTTTTTACAGTGTACATATATTCGTAACGCAGGTACCTAGAATATAGGCTGACTCGCAGCGATGGACCGTTAAATGTTTTAATTTCAATGATTACTTTTTTCTAAAAATTAGACTTCCTATCTAGTTGAATATTAATTTTTCAATGATAATATCAGTAACTCCGTTATTTTAAATGAAAATTATATGTTCTTTACTCAGTTTTTGAATTTACTATGTTAGTTCAAATTCAATGAGATTTTCATGTTGTTTTCGAGATATTTGCAATATTTCGGAAAATATATAATTATGTTCATCACTTCGTCTACAAGTGGCTTATTTTCATACAAGGTGATGAAAGAACACGTGTCGAAATTTGTTAATGTCAAACAAAGTAATTTGGAACCCCCTATATATTTTACATTTTTAATGTAGCATTGTATTATCCTTTGATTCATATTAGACTTCCCAATACCTATATTTCTTACTTTCTGTGTAAATGAGAATTTTTGTTAAAATTATGTCAATTAGTTAACTTTAAAATTGTATTATCTGCTTGTGTTTTCAAAAAAGTCAAATCACACCTAAATAACTATAATAGCAAATAATGAAAATCACTGGATGTTTATTTTAATGCTGGTACCACATGGATGGGCAACGGCACAGTGTACTATAAACTTAACATAGAAGTAACAGCGATGTTTGAAGATAGATGGATTGGACGAAAAGGCTCACGGCATCTAAGGGGCCACATCAAAGTCAAGTATACTTTTCCCCAGTTCATACAAGACAGGAACTATGGGAAAGAGTTTTAGCTAATTTTGAACAAATCGATTACGATCAAGGTAGAAAAGGTTGAACCATAGAAACAGAGAAAATAATGTTAACGTTAATATAATGGAATAGATAGTATTGAACATTATAATCATTTGTAAACTGTAACTTGATTAACGTCATTTTTTTATAGTGTTTTTTTATTTCGCAATAATAATGTGGTTAACACTGATCTTAGCAATTTTTAGTTAAATGTGGCAACGCGGCTAATTGTGTTTGGCTCCGAGCACAAGGGAAGCGAGTAGACCTATGTAACCATCATTATTAAAAAATACTTATTTCAATCTTATAAGTAATTTACATTCCCTCATAACTCAAACACTCATAAACAAATGTTTTGAAAACACACAGACAGATAATAGTTCTAATTGCTATCTTTTTCATAGCAAAAAGATGACGCATTCACTGAATTTTAATAAAAATTTCTATTTACACTGGCAATAGGACAAATAGGTATAGAAAAATGTAATATAGATCTACAGAGAATACAGTGTATTGGCACAGAAAATGTTTCTTTATACAGATAATAGAAATATGTCACAAGTGAAAAATTTACTACCTTCAGATTTGTTATTTTTATATATTTAGGTTGCTCCGCGTCTAACCTTTGCCATTTACCAGGTCTGTTCCCTAGAAAAAGATTTTACTCTTCCCATAAGCCCGTGTTCGCCTGGAAGCTATTGTGAATTTAAAAATGTATCGAGGATGTATCGACAAACTTCTAATAAATCTGTTAGAAAAAAATATTATGGTCTTGAATGGTTCTGCACATTCACATACAGAAGTATTAATCTTTAATTCTGAAGGAGAATATAATATTTAATATAATACAGGGTGTAAACAGGTGTAGGAGCTATGATTGTGATATTAATTTAAAATTGAATTAGTCTAGAATGCGAATGGAAAGTGGCAACTTCAAACAGCTATACTCGCGTCAAGAATTCAGACGTCTTACGTCACGGCAAGTAACAATTCTGAGGTATGTAAAATACAATTGATTAAATTTTATACTTAAATTAAATGTTCGAATTGCCATCCACCAACTTGTTGACAATGCGCAAGTCTGTGAAGAAATTCTTCTTGCACATTATGAATGATTTCTGGGGTAACTCTGCGTATTTCGTCCCGAATGCGATTTTTAAGTTCTTCTAAATTACGTGGTTTATTAATGTACACTTTTGACTTCAAGTATTCCCATAAAAAATAGTCAAGATGTGTAAGATCTGGCGATCTTGCAGGCCATTCTATCGGTCCGCGTCTGCCGATCCACCTCCCAGGAAAACAGTTGTCCAAAAAATCTCGTACAGGGCGCGCATAGTGCGGAGGTGCACCGTATTGCTGAAACCATATGGTATCGTCAGGAATGTCAGGGTCATTATCAATAGGAAAAATTACTGCAAGGGCTGAAACAAGGTCATTTTCTAGAAACTCTAAATATCTTTGTCCTGTAAGGGTTCCTTCAAAGGAGAAAGGCCCTACTATTCTGTCGTCAACTATTCCAGCCTACACATTTAATTTCTGAGGGTGTTGGGTATGTGCCTCTGCCATCCAATGATGATTTTCCTTTCCCGACTCCAATATCTGCAAGTTTGACGGTTTACTGTACCATTCAGACAAAATGTGACCTCATCTGAAAAAAGTATTTGCCGGTGTAAATTTTTATTTCCTTGACATAAATCCATTAGAATTTCGCAAAAGTGTAAGCGGCGATCGGGATCATCTTCATTGAGTTCCATTGCCAGTTTCTCTAAATTTAGACTCTACCTTACTAACTGTTGATTGGCTGATAGGGCGATTTGGATATTTTTCATTAAATAAATCGCAAACTTCCTGCTGAGTTCTAGTCATATTCCCGCATCCGATAAGAATTAAAGTTTCAATTCTTTGAGTAACAGTTAAATGTGCCATAATACTTTAAATTGAATAATAATTTCTATGTCGCTTACAATACTTATTAGAAAGTCGGTGTGACAATGACACTTTGAAAAGATTTTCACCTACGTGATCCATAAAAGAACTATAGAATTCGAAAAACTAAACTTGATAACGTTTTTGCTTTGTTTTAATTGATTTACGTTTTTGAACATTCAATCGTCATTTACTCGAAAACTTTCCTATGTAAGAGAGCAAAATTTTAGTACTGTCTGATAGAGAATTAAACGATCTTTTAGAATCAAGGAAAAAAATATGGTGTTGCCATTTAAAAAAAAATCGATGATGTCATTACTCGAAAACAAATGACATTTGAAAATCGCATTTTACGCTAAAATATGTATTTTTTAAATTAAAAATCGACCTGTTCGAGGATTTTTCCCAAAAAATAATTGTTTCGTTTTTATTGAATTTATTCCATACTTTTGGCGCATACTGTATAATGCAAACTTTTACTGTAGTATATAGTTTTATTACTATCAGTTGCAGTCTCTTAAATATTTTGATAAAAATATTATGAATTATTCATTTGTTTATTGACGAGGCCTGTTTTACAAAGGATGATTATTTTAATAGCCGTAAATAGTCACATTTGGAATGAAAATAACCCCCATGTCATAGCCCTCCGTAGAGACCAACATCAGTTTGTAATTAACATCTCAGCTGGCACTGTTAGCGAGCAGATCATTGGGCCATATTTGCTCCCACCACATTTGAATGGAATGGAATGCTCAATTCCTGCAGCATGTGCTTGCAGAACTATTAGAGGATGTGCCACTGGACATAAGAGCTAACATGTGGTTTCAACACGATGGTGCCCCAGCCCACTTTGCTTTGCCTGTGCGGCACTATTTGAATGAAATATTTCGTAACAGGTGGATAGGCCGAGGTGACCTTGTGCATTGGCCTGCGCGGTCACCCCCTTGGATTATTTTCTCTGGGGCCATCTAAAAGCTTTAGTGTATGAAACTCCTGCTCCCAACCAACAAGAGCTATTGGGAAGAGTGATAGCCGCGTCCGCACAGATTCAGGACATACCGGGGATATTCCATAGATTTTGCCAATCAATGAAGAATCGTGCTCAGCTGTGCATTGAGCAACGTGGAGGACACTTTGAGCAATTACTCTAAGCTCTTTCAATAAATTGGTACTTTTTCAAAATTTTCTTTTATTGTTGCTGTAGCAAATGGCATATTTCCGGACAGAGGTTTATAAGACAAAATTTCTTATTTTCATGCCCTCTTCAACCCCTATCATTTTGTCGCAATAATTATGGGACACCCTATACATCTATCACGTGCATACTATATTCTGTGCATATATATATATATAGGAGTGATCCCAAATAATATGCAAAAAATTTGATAATGGATTGCTTGTACGATTTTAATGGGGGTCTTTTACATGCATTTTTTTTATCTAAGCCTCAAATATTTCAGAAGGTAATAGTATGAACCAAAATAAGCAGAAAAGTCTTAATAAACATGGGTCCGCAAAGTAACGGTTGCGGAGATATGGACCACTATTCGTTTTTCAAACATTTTATTTTACTGGACCGACAAAGGAAGCTTTTAACAAACAAAGAACAAAGTTACTGAAGATGTTCAAAGTGCCCTCCGTCCATTTCCAAGCAGGCACGACATCTTCGTCTCAACGATATTCGAACTCTTTCGAAAACACCCTCCTTGGTTTGGATTTCTTGACACTTTTGATTAATCCGTAGCTGCAGCTCTTCCAGGCAATTTACAAGAGTACCATACACTAATGTCTTCAAATATTCCCAAACAAAGAAATCTAGAGATTTCAGATCAGGCGATCTTGGAGGCCATAAAACAGGTCCGGCCCTTCCTACCTATCTATGTGGAAAAGTTTGGTGTAAATGCTCTCTAACGACCATGGAAAAATGAGCTGGAGCACCATCATGCTGGAACCACATTTGTTGCCTCTGATTCAAAGGAATGTCTTGCAAAAACTCATACAGTGTGTTCTGCAGAAGGTTGAGGTAAGCAGCGCATGTTAATCGGTTTGGCAAAACAACAGGACCTAGAAACCTGTCACCTACAATACCCATCCAAATGTTTAATGAAAAACGTGCCTGATATCCAAATTCTATTAGAGCATGAGGATTTTCGTCGGCCTAAATATGCGTATTGTGAAAATTAAACACTCCATTTCTTGTGAACCCGGCCTCATCAGTAAAAAAATGTTTACAAGAAAACGAGGGTCTTCAGCATCATGACGTAGAAACCAGCGGCAAAAAACCAAACGTGCTTGATGATCATTTAAGGCCTGTACTCGTTGCACATGGTATGAATAAAGCAGTTGATCCAAACAAGAGGACCACTAATTCCTACCTCGACTGATATTCTCCGCACACTCGTACCTGGATTCTGCTCTACCTGTGCTAGAATTTCTTCTTCTGCTCTAGGAGTGGATACCGACCTTGGTCTTCCGGATAAATGGCACTGTTTGCTCAAGGAACCGGTATCACGCAATCTTTGGTGAATTCTTCCAAACATGCGTTGTGAAGGAATCTGGCGATTTGGATAAGCGTCAACATAAAGACGTCGTTCTAAAAAACATAGAACATTCCATATCTCCGCAACCGTTACTTTGCGGACCCATGTTTATTGAGACTTTTCTGCTTATTTTGGTTAATACTATTACCTCCTTAAATATTTTACACTCTTTTTTTAACACCCTGTAGATCTAATAAAATTTCTACTCAGAACTTGCAATTTTGTAATTTTGTTACTAGTATTTTCTTAATTCTTACTAAAAAGATTTTTATTAATAGTGTTTCAGCATATCTGTCTTAATATACTACGTCATTATTACGTATTAAGTTTGGAGAGGTTAATATCTAAATATTGATACAGTTAGATATTGATCATAAATTATCTTGACATATACTATATCTTGAGTAAATAATGACTTTCCATTAAATAAACATAATATTTTTATGATTGAATGGATTAAAGTTAACTTATGTCGTCTATTCATGAATTTTAAAAATAGATAATTCATGTGCCTTATATTTTTGAGACAAATATAAATTAATTCGTTATTAATCGGTTTACAGAAAGAACGAAGATGGATCATTTTAAATTTCAATTAAAGAACAAAAGCGGAACGTAATTATTTCGCTGATATTAACAGCGTGTAACACTGTGGCATATCTCTAAAGTTATTCATCAAAAATGATATAAAAGTAGTTGCATATGTGATATGTATACAGGGGGTCCCATAATGATGTACACTCCTTCAGAAGCTGTGTTCCTTGGGTCATTGTAAGGGGTTCTTTCTATACAATTTTTCGATATGAGCCCTCCCTTACGAGATAAGAGCTTCTAAAGAATTGAAAAAATTTCGGTTTTCAATATTTTTCTCCAAAACGGTTAAACTTATAAATCTGAAAATCGGTGAATACATTTAGTTTATTAAATGACATTATTGAGTGTGATTTTTATTTTTATCAAATGTTTAAAAGGGTGGCAACCATCAACCTCTGTTGTTTTTTTGCTTAGAACTTTTTACTGTAAGCGTTTCTCGATATGAAATAATAACAGTAAGAACAAACAATTTACAAAATTTTCCCCCTCTTAGTATTTTTAGACAGGCGTTTTCTCTTTTAAAAATAAAATTCACATACTTACATATCTTCGTGTGTAGTATATGCAAGCAAAATAATTCGTATGGAACGGCTGCTGTCACTTTGATGGTTTTATTGTTTGGATTGTCATTAACAATTAATGTCAGATCTAATTATCTACCCCCAAATTAGTTATTCTTTTCTGTTAATTTCTATTGCAATTATGAATAACGCATTTACGAACGAAGAGTATCCAATTCATTTACGGTGAATTCTGAGGGGACGCAAATTTACCAAGACGAGTATACCACGATAGATTTCTCAACCGCCAACGCATACCAAATACCCGAACTTTTGTTAGCATCCACAGAAGATTACAAAAAAGAGGAACATTTAAAGGTAACCAGACAGACGCGGGCACGCAAAATGTAGTTAACCCTGGAAAAAGCATTCAAGATACTTTGCTAGCTAAGTGCACTATTTAAAGGATTTTAAAGCGAAATGGTCTATATCCTTATCATTTTAGAATAATGCAAGAATTGTTACCTCGAGATTATCCTGTGCGCGTCAGTTTTTGCAGAAGAATGCTTGAAGAGAGAATCTGGCAACACGACTTTCTGGAAACAATTCTTTTTACAGATGAGGCTCTATTTACGAGGCAAGGATTTCAATGATCGTAATATGCATGTGTGGGCAGATAAAAATCCACATGTCACTATGCAGGGAAGATTTCAACACACGTTCGATTGAAAATATGCTTTACCAACTTCTGGAAGATTTACCTTTACATTTACAATAGTTATGGTACATGCACGACGGTGTCCCCCCTCATTTTAGTTTCACTGTTCGACAATGGCTTAATCAAAACTGATGGGCGTTGGATAGGTAGAGGCCAAGATGCACCAATTAGTTGACCACCCAAATCTCCCGACATAAACCCCTTGGACTATTTCCTATATTAAAAAAGTTGGGTACGCTACAGAAGTTAATACCGAAGATGAGTTACGAGAAAGAATTTTCAATATTTACAACGAAATCAAAAATTCCCGTCAGGTACTGCGTAGTGTAAATTTAAATTGTTTCGAAGACTTCAGTTATCTGACCGACATCTGGGAAGGTATTTTGAACACGACACACTGTAAAAATTTAATTAAATTTAGCCTGTAGCCTTCTTCATTTCTAGGTATTTACAACAACAAATATTAGTCAGTGTTCTTTACCGACTGCCACATTGGCCACCATATTTTAACATTTTGCATTTCGCACTTTTCAATTTCTGAGTTTACTTCTTGTTAAAAATGATTAAAATTTAGCACATATGCCTAAAATTAAAACCACCAGTCGTCTACCATATTGGTACACATTGGTACGAAAGTGTAGATACATCGGATTGTGCAGGGAACATCTGGGGACTGCCATTGTGAGACCAATGTTAACCTATGGAGTCATCGTCTGGTGACCGAAAGTCCAGCAGATACCTAAACAAAAGCTCGCTAGTACAAAAAATTGCCTGTCTGAGCGTAAGTAGACCTATTCGAGCAACACTGACTATACTAATGGCATGGCGGTAATGCTATGTCTGACCACCTTTGGGTATATGTCTAAAAGAAGTGGTCTCAGCAACCATGCTGCGTCTCAAGAAAGTTAGCATTAAACCAGATATAGGATTCGGAGAAGTCAGGAGTAGCCTGTGGAATGGGGTCGTCAGGAAGATGCTCCTTCTGCCAGCAGACAGACAGCAATTTTGAAGTTTGCGTTTGACAGACCCTACACAATACTCATCGAGAATGAGAAAGATACTGCGAGTGAGTCATCATTTTCACAGACGGATCAAAAAAGAAAGAAGGTGCAGGATGTAGGTCTATTCCAAATCTCTACATATCCGATATCAGTGAGCAATTGATAGGCATACTACCGTAGTACAAACGAAATTATCAGTAGACATACAACAGTCCAACTATCAGAATCTACATAGATAGTAGACAATCAGTACCTACTTATGGGAATACCATCAGGCACTACACTGGTAGTGGCCTTAGTCGACAACTCCATATCTGTATGATAGAGAAGCTGACAAGCTGGCTAGAAGTGTATCAGGTCTTAATATTTTTGGACTTAGTCCCTTTAGTATGATTCCGCTGAAATTATTAAGGAATTAAGCACATCCACAAAGAAATTAGGAAACAGGATGAAATAAACAACTGCCAATTTGCTAAGGATCTCCTAGACTATCCCTGCAAAAATACGGCCAAAAAGTATCTGGCCTTCTCTAGAACAAATCTTCGTCTGGTGATAGGCGCGCAAGCTGGACATTGTCATCTATTGAGGTGAAGCACCTCTTAGGGGTTGCGAACAGGAAGACGATACAGTATTTCATGCACTCTGTGACTGTACTGCCGTCTAGTCAACAATAGATTCCGTGTTGGGAGAACGATGGCCTTCTGCGGCCTACATTAGAGAGATCTCCCTAATCAACGTTACTAAATATTTTCCTCCATATCGAGGAGGAGGATATTCTATTATATTTTATAAACATTGGTTATACCACCGTCTGCTAAATAGTAGTATCCGTGTTTTATGAAGGCAACACTATTTAACTTATGATGGTTATGCAAAAGCAAATGAAATAAAAAGTGAATTAAAGCTAAATAGGTATATAGTTGAGCGAGCGTAGATACATGATATCACTATACTCGCGTCAAGAATTCAGACGTCTTATATCACGGTTGACGTTACACATTTGTTTTTATTGTCAACGTAATTTTCGATATTTGGTCGCGTTAAAAACATTAATTTTTTGCAATATATAATACAAACTTTTAGTGTAGTATATAGTTTTATTACTATTAGTTGTAGTTTCTTAAATATTTTTATGAAAATATAATGAATTATTAATGAAAAGAATTAAGAATTAATGTTACATTATCTAAATTCTAACTTATAAAATCTAATAAACTGAAAATATTTTAGTAAGAAGTGCAGGATTAGCAACAGAACAGTGGGCTACTAGCATCTTTTTTTGCAAAAAATAAATTTACCATAACATAAATTAAAAGAAATTCTGAAAAGGTGGAAACCATATTGTTATCATCCAGAAAATTCGAAACTTCTGCGTTATTTAATTTTTGAACTTTTAAAGATTATATTGTATTTAATGATGCATTTGCAATTCTAACTGTGTAGTAAGTTTTATTACGAGTTGCATAAATTGGAGGAGATATTTTATATTTGAGATATAATTAAAAATTAAGTACATGGATAGATCGAATTTTCAAAATATGATGACTTTGATAACAATTTTGACGATAACCAAAAGATTTTATAGGTAGAGGTTTCAGGAATTTTTATAGCTTCCTTTACGATGCCAGTTATATATCCGTTTGGATTATTCGCTGAGTTCCCCTCCTAAGAAAATTTTCCAGCATAATCTGTTCGCGATAAAAAGAACCATGCGGCTGGAAAATTTTATTTAAAAAATACCCTTACTCATATCTTTTGGACAGTTGGTCATTGATTACTGTGACAAAATATTGAAACGTTTTTAAACTAATATTCGTTTGTGTCTTAGTATTGTAAGCCTGGGGAGATTATTGGGGGTTGAGAAGGGTTTAATCTGATGGTCAGCTGATACCATAAAGACGTAATGGTAATTTGTTTACTTATTACGTGGTCGGTCTAACATATGTGTAACTATAGCAATATATAAATACCTACAATGAATATCCCACATCGGCCGTGGTCGGGGCAGGTCAGGACTCGAGCATTTTGGATGGTGAGGTGAGATGATTCGTAATTTATAGGCGGCCATAAAATAAATCTGTAAATGATTTAAAACATACCTGAGCACCCTACCTTCTAATTATAAAATGTGTATAAATGACTACTGAAGATACTACTGTATGTAACCTTTAATCGTAAAAGTAACTGTGACCATTTAACTCTGAGCATATACAGGGTGTGATATATCTACTGCACATTCAATAAGCCATTATAATTCAATCTATTATCACACTATTATATATGCTGAATATCTAACTAGGTCTAGCATTATCGTACTGTTCTTGGCATCCATCAGGAGTGCCAACACCAGGAGTGCAATGGGTGTTAGGGGCAAACACGCAAAACACCCTCCCAGTGTGCTCAACACACGGTCTTGTGGCTTCGACTAGCAGGAGGGGCGCTGCGGGTACAAAGGGCAAACTCACGATGTACCACCTCACGGGGCTAATCCAACACCAAATACTGTCGACACAACATAGTCGGAGGGGCGCTGCGGGTACAAAGGGCAAACTCACGATGTACCATCTCACGGACTAACTCACCAGGTGTTAACAGATGCAAAGGGCAAACTCACGATGCATCCCACCAAAATACCGTTGACATAACATAGCCGGAGGGGCGCTGCGGGTACAAAGGGCAAACTCACGATGTACCACCTCACGGGCTAATCCAACACTAGATATTGTCGACATGACATAGTCGGAGGGGCGCTGCGGGTACAAAGGGCAAACTCACGATGTACCACCTCACGAACTAACTCACCAGGTGTTAACAGATGCAAAGGGCAAACTCACGATGCATCCCACCAAAATACATAACACGCCACAAGACACACAAAATATTATCCATGGATCTCTACACCTGTCAGTACTGACGAGCAAAACAGTAAAGTGCCTCAAATGCATAGATAACTTATTCACATCAAATTTCATTAAAACTAGTAACTAATCAATCAATTGTGCAGCTTGAGCACTTCAATCCATAATATCAAATCATCAACAGTTACTAACAAAAACTGGCTCTTTTATTAAGCAATGCTTGCAGCTAACCTAAATGACATTGTACTTATTGGATGTACCTCGTATATAGTTTTATTGGTCTATGCAACAGGACACTAATAACCCGTTAACAACAATATATATCAAAACTAACTGTGATTGAGGTATTTACTAATTAATCAGGATACTCTATTGCAGGTATCAATCAACTATGATCAAAATATAATTACTGTAATAATATTTAAGATTTACTCAATATGAAATGGTTCTGATATTCGTCATAAAAGCAAGTAAGCTCAATTATAAATAAGCTACTACTACCAGATATCAAATGCTCGGTAAAACTCACAAACATATGAATATCAAATTAATTATGTAAGATAGGAAAGCTCAGTGAGAAATAAAACTTACAAACATGTGAATATCAAATTAACTATGTAAGATAGGAATGCTCAGTGAGAAATAAGACTCACAAATACCTCAATATCAATTTAAATCTATTAGATAGGGATACTCAGTGAGAAATAAAACTCACCCAATAATATCAAGTACGGATTTGGCACAGACACTTTCTACACACACGACCACAAGTCAAATGAAATCCTTGTTTCATGCATTACCCGAAAAAAAGGGCTGCTTAAAAGTTTACCTAAATAGGTCGGTACCAGATGGCCACTTGAGTTGAATAATATCACAGGCCTAACTTGGGTAAATATGCAACATTTCTATTTTAACACATAAAATATAAAATGATACCTTAATACAAGGTGTTACAAAAAGTAATAGCTTACAGTATATTATTTATAGTTATTTTCCGCAACATCAAATTTAATTTAAATTTTACTCGTTATGTTATGGCGAACAACTATATACTCTGCGTATTAATGATACAACCAGTATTTAACATCTAATATCATCTGCCAGTAAAAGAATCAAATACATGTATTATGCGAACGTCAGCTGTAGAACGCTCTAAATATAAAATCCCCTGTTTGCCTAAGTGCAAAACGCTCGGATAGGTCGATTTTATTTTTAAAAGATTAATCACGTCCAGTAATCCACCATCTACCCTCACTGTGACGTTATTAAATTTTTTAAATGGTAACCAATATTTTTTATTACGAATTCTGATTCTCCTTGAAATTCTATGTAGAACAATTATCTGGTTACATGGTATTGAAACAATACTTTACAAGATATGGGCGTTTAAAGTTTCAAAATGCGCAATACCATAGGTATAACAAGATTTGCTGTATGCAAAATTTCAAAGAGAATTCATAATAAAAAATATTGGGTCCCTTTAAAAAATTAGATGATGTCAGCGTGAGGTGGGCGGGTTTTAAAAAGGGTTTCATTTCCGCAAATTTTGAAAAACAAAATCGACGAGCATTTTGCATTTAAGTAAATAGAAAACTGTATATTTAGAGAGTTCCACAGTCGGCATTCGCACTGTATATACAGGGTGATTCACAACTTATCTAAATAAATTTGGGAATAGATGCGTCATGAAAAAATCGAGTCAATATCGTACAAATTTTGTTTGAAAAATCATTACAGTTTCCAAGTAAAAAATTATTGAAATTGTAGTATTTTCAACCTTTATATTGCTGGGCTACTGTAGTCTCTAGCCAGACGATTCTGAATATTGAAATCCGATTACTTTTTGGAGGTATTAACGTTTTCGTGATGCGTCATTACATTAGACTTTCAAGTTTCAAAAATAAATGGCTTACGTGTATAGCAACTTGGAGTTGATGGGTATCGTTTTAATTTATGGTGATGTTAAAATGATTTAGCAAAACGATTTCCCGGTAAACATGTGCCAAATGCAGCTACTTTTACCGCGATGTGCAGTGAGTGCAAGCGTTGAGTGAGAAATAGATAGAGGCGCAACCTTATGGCAAAATGCGTATACACTTTTGGGCCCGAGATAGTATTAGGTAATAGCAGCTCTTTGGTTCTAAGATTCGTCATTTTATCGACAACTTATTGTCCACGGAGGTTTTCTTTGCTTGTTAAACCATTGAATCACACATAACACTCAAAATTGACTGTCGTTAACAACAGTTCAACGCATTTCGCCATTAAGGTTGCGCCTCTATCTATAATTTCTCACTCAACGGTGCAAGTGAAGTGCAGCGCGAGTGTAACGCAAAAAAGTTGTAACCGAATCGCGGAAAAGATGGAAATCCAAGACCCTACGGTATTGGTTTCTTTTGTCTGCACTGCATCTATGGAAACATAAATTGCCACGGATATTACATTCCGTGGCAATTTATTAATGTTAATATTTTAATTATCATGAGATGACTTTTCAATATGTTTGAAAGATTAACATGTAATACATGCCAAATCAATAAAATTCATGCAACTTCTCCATTAATAATATTCACAATATATACTTACATTACAAAAATGTACATATGATTATATGTAAGTTTTTATTAACAACTAATGTTGATTTTAACTGAGAATTTCGGTCATATTGTTGATGATTTCATAGTTTTATATTTTTCTTCCAAATACACATGAACAACGGGTTCCTTAGATATTTTTTCTGAGAGCAACAGTTATCAAATACTTCATATTTTTTTGTATAGTAGTTTGGGTTTTACTGGTTGAAGTTCTAAGCTACAGCTTCCGCTAAAATCACTTTCTTCGTGCGCGTTATTTCAAAAATTTATGAAAATTGTTATTACGATTTTACAGTAATGACGTCTTCAATATTTGTTACTGTCAAATTATTACTGTGCACCCTGACAACCTAATTTTTATTCAAATTTTTTTTTGTTAAATAAATCGCATACAAGCCCGTTGGAAGCCTCACTATATAATTCAAAACTACGATCTTTTCTTGATGTGTTAGTACGTATCTTGACAACCTGATTTTTGTTCTAAATTTTGCAGTATGCTATGTATTGCAATAATTCATTGAAATAATTTTGCTTAATGTCAATAGCAGTGCCAATAACAGTAACAATTTAATGTTTATTTTAAAAATGATATCAACTAATCAAATAATCTTTATATTAAAAAATAAAAATATTGAAAAAAATATACTATCATTAGAACAATATTCCGAGAAAGTCTAAAAGGTAAAATAAAATACAAAAATAAATTAGTTTGATTTTCTTTGTAATATAGAATTTAGTTGATGTTAAAAAAATATAATTTCTAATAAAAGACGAATTATTAAAATTTAAAATGAAAATAAACTATAGCAAGATATAAACGAAGCAATGAACGTTAAAAAAGAATATTTTGATAGAAATACACGGAAATAATATAAAATTTAAATTAAAATATAATCAAGATATAGTAAATAACACACAGAGTTAACAGGTAAATGTAAAGTTTAAGATTATTTACATAATAAAGTAGGATAGTAAATTTTCAATGAACACACATGTCGATACCGTTCAACAAGGAAAGAATTTTATAGTGGAATAAAGTTAAATATATAAAAAAATAAAGAATAACATACATGAAGTACATTTTAATACTTAGGACTGAGTTTAAATCATTGCAAGATTTCCAAAACAGGTATAAAGTGATGACACTTGGATGTATCAATATAAAATTGTGTATTCATGTGTCAGTTGAACTATAAAAAGGTATATATGTGGTGTAAAGAACCTTCCTAGTGAGAAGTGGTGATATTAAAACACAAACTGTATGAGACACAGTAGTGGAAAAACTTTGGAATATTTTCATCCAAAAGCGGGCTACAAAAAAATATTAAATCATGCCAAGTTGTGGTCGTCATAGTAACAATGTCAGATTTTCCATAGTTTATAGATAGATAGATGGATAGATAGCTTTATTTGAGCATTTAATATACAATAATACATTTATGGCAAGTCAAAATACACAAAAAATAAAAGAAAAGGATAAAAACTATTATGTATATATAAAAAAGTTATTAAAAATAGAAGAACTTACACACAATATAAATAATCAAACATTAATCTATTGCAATAGATGTTATTCGTAATATGGCGTCGCCAGAAAATCTTTCACTGTATAAAACAGAACCCAAGCAAATGCTTCTTAACTGTTAATTTAAAACGTGTCATATTTAACAGTCTAATAGAGTATGGAAGTTTGTTCTAAAGTTTCACATTTAAAGAGTTATGTACTGATTTGGATAGACGGAAGCCGTCAGTTCTAAGCATATCAACATTTCTTGTATTATGACTGTGAATGTCCGACTGCAATGTAAATCTGGTTATATTCTTATGAATTTGAACAACCTGGGAAAAAATATATACAAGGTAAGGGTAAAATACCGAAGGAAATAAAGAACGGTTGACAATGTTCTTTACTATTCACGTTAGCTATAACTCTAATTGATTTCTTTTGCAAGCGAAATATTTTTATAGATTCTCTGCAATTGCCCCACAGAGAAACTGTATAGCATATGTGAGAATGAAAAAAAAAAGCAAAATAGGACATAATTAGAGTATTTAAATCAACTATATTCTTTAGCTGTCGTAACAAAAAAATGGTGCTTGGGAGCGACCTCAAAAGATATGCAACATGGCCGGGCCAATTTAAACCGTCGTCTATAACTACCCCAAGTAACTTAACACAGTCGTCTTTTATATTTTCACGAATCAATGAAATGTAGAGTTTTAGTGTCATTAAGTTTCAATTTGTTAGCATCCGCAAATAGTACACACTTATTAGGTGCAATAAAGTAATGAATATCATTGATGAACATCAGAAACAATATTGGTCCTATAATCGAACCCTGCTCAATACCTATAAATTCAGATGATATGTTATTAATTACAACGCACTGGGATCTATTTCCTAAATATGATTTAAAAAATGCCAAAGGCAATCCCCTCATCCCATAATGTTCTAACTTTTTAATTAGTAGGTCATGAGGAACACAATAGAAGGCCTTTGTTAAATCGCAGAGGGCAATGGCTGTATGCTCACCTATCTCAAAACCTTCTACTGCGTCGCTTACAATCCTATGGATTGCGTTAGACGTAGAACACCCAGGTCTAAAACCAAACTGCATGCACATAAGATTGAATTCTGCTCCAGATATTTATATAATCGTGGTTTCAATAACATTTCGATCACCTTACCAAAAATTTGAATAATCGAGATAGGGCGGTAATTGTCAGTACTATCCGGGTCGCCTTTTTTAAATAAAGGAATTACCTTTGTCAACTTATAGCAGTCTGGAAAAATGCCTTTACTAAAACATGTATTTATCAATATTGTTAGAACAGGAAGTATTATGTCAATTGTTGCATTAGTAACTTTTGAGTTAAGGCCAAAAACATCAGTACATGGAGAGTTTTTTAAAGAATTAACTGCATTCAACACTTCAGATTCGGTCACCGAACCCAAATAAAAAGACCGACATGGCTAAGATATATTGCCTATAATGTCATCCATTATTAAATGGGTAGGTGGAAGCGACTTACTTATATCGTTGGTTACGTTGGTGAAATATTGAATTGATTCACGGATATCAGTGTAGAAGACACAGACTGAGATTGTGTTTTGTTACTTTCAAACTTTACTACACTCCAGCTAGCTTTTATCTTATTGGTAAAATTACTTATATAGTTTTGGTATAAGTTTCTTTTTGCCTAAAAATACATTAAAAGTGCCTATACAACTCGAATATAAAGCCTCTTTTACAAAATTGGTTTTATATTCTTACTGTATAAAACTACTTCAAAATGTGTTTTTTATGTCGATAAAAAAGACAAAGTATCAGGAGGGAAGTAAATCTATGTATACACCTATGTCAACATTTGACTCGTAATTTATAAACTATAGAAACTGAATATCAGATAATGAATTCAGTAACTTCTGATTTTATATTCGTCATCCTTTGTCTGTATAATCTTGTTGCGAACGACAACAATGTATTATTTTCATTACATTCAAACTTTTAATAACGATGGATATTAAAAGCAGATACCTGTACAAAAATCTCCGTCTAAAATGTGACATCAACAGATACAGGTGATCGCGCTGTATCGATTGCGCACTACCCTCACCGTTCCACAACTAACCCTCCGAGCTTTAAAAACGTCTCTTTGTTACTACGATCACTTCCCAGCGTAAAGGAGGTGAGGAAACAGAAGAGTAAATTTAAGGTCAGAGAGAACTGCTACTTTTCAATTATGAATGAATAACTTCATTATAAAACCATTGTGTAAGTCCACGATGGCGTTTCAACTAATAATGCGATTATCGCCTTTATGAAATCGAAGGGCAAAAGAATTAATTAAAATGATCTGGTTTCTGGCTACACTCCTGACGCTTGCTTAATTAGATGTACATTATCCTGTCTGCGGATGTAACAGGTTTATCTTTATATGCTTACTAATTTGTAAGTTAAGTCGAAAAACATTTTTGTGCAGCAACATGATGTTTAGATTATAATACAAAAAGATATAGTATTTGTTTTTGCCAGATTTTTAAAATAGTGAAAACTGACTAATTTACAGAGATTTAGATAAGGGATAAGTGACGGTTGCAGGGGAAAAGATCTCATAGGCGTACCACTTGACGAGAGTTCAAAGAACACAATTCCGAAAAATGAGTTGACGTTGACGTAGTATCTAGTACTTTAATAGTTTACTTTAAAGAGTTCCTAAACACACCCGTATCATCATTTACAGAACTGTAACCCACTTACACTTATGTACTTGATGCGCGCGCGGCGGATATCACACTTAGAGCTAAGCGCATACTATTCACATCACTCATATTGGACGAAACGTATGTATCGCATTTTTGTTTACTGTAAATGTAATTACTATAAAGCATAGCCATATAAGACGGATTGTATAAGCGAAATTACGGCCTCATATATTAGGGACCAACAAATTCATCAAATGCTTGTTGATAATGCCAATATAGTAGGTATGCGGCTTTTGTCAACCTGCACGCATCACACTGCAATATTATCACAGTATCTGGTAAATTTTATAACAGATTTGACAATTATGATAACATCAATAATGGATGATACTATCCTAATTTCTGTCGTAAGAAGAATTATACAATTTAAAACATTGTTGAAAAATGTTGCATCTTAAACAAGATGATTAAATACCACATGAAATTCGCCATGCAATAGTCTTTATTTACAACTATATTTGTATGTTGATATTTCAAACATACAGTAAGTGTGAAAGAAACATATTTCTGACTTTGACATATAGGTATCCAGATGGGGAGTGACATTTACCAGGCATGTCATTTTCAACCCAGGTGAATGTTAACCTTGGCAACGTTTTCAGTACCGGAGTTTGACATTTCGTCAGATATGTCCTGTCAATTTTACCCTGATAATATGTAGACTTGTCGACATACCCTCCCCCTAATCTCTTCAACTGGAGAATGTCATAACCGCTATTTACCGATGGTGTGGCTGCCGTTCTTCAGAAACAGTGTCTCGTGTTTCACAATGAGGAAGTTTGAGAAACTGCAATTTTTTTGGAAAATTGACTTTGAACTGTAGCCAACTGACGCGAGTGATTTTACTGAATCTTAATTGTACAAAAAAGTTTTCATTTAGAACGTCTAAACGAAGTGCGACATATCGTCAGTTTGGAACAAGACTGGCATCTCAAAAAATGTAAATTTTCAGGAGAGCTCGGTAAAGTTTTATAAATAATCTTACTCCTCTACTCCTCTCTACTATGTTTGTGTAGATAGTTCTTAGTATTTTTATTAAAATTTTTGTTTACTTTGGTTTTTGGCACTTTGTTATTGTTATATTTGTTAAATAATTCCGAGTGACTCTCTTTCATATATTTTTTACAAGTTTTTCAACATGAGTTTAGGTAATAAAATGAAATGCATTTCTAATGAACTAAATTATTTTATTGAAGTAGACTAAAATAATATAATTTTAAGGATTATTAAAAAAATATTTATAATACTGCGCAAAATATTACGGTTTATTTTATGAAATGGGAACAAAAAAGGTACTTAGCTTATGAGAATTATTATTATTATTATTAAACTAAAGATAAGGAATGACTGGTCTATTTAAAGATGTGACAGTTTTGTACATAAATACACATAAAGAAACTAGTTTCTTATTGATATTATTTCGACTTGTGACACTCTTTTCCAAAATTTGCTCATCTCATCTCACTAAACATCACAGCACGACTAATTGTGGAGATGTGACATTTCAACGCAGCGCCATTCGACGGTTATTAAGCAAAGCTCAATTTTTGTCTAGCACGCTTAATTATAAAAACAATATTTACATAATGATTCATAAAGCGCAAAGTTTTATGAACAACTTGAAGGAGCAGCTCTGTGTTCAGCTTTATCTTCAGCGTTAGCAGACATCTACAAGAAAACCTTCGAAATACAAGGCTTAAAGTCAGCAGTCCTAAACTAAAGTCTTAATTCAAATATGTTGTAGATTCATTCCATCATCTGGCCTCATAGATGTACCAACAGGATATCTAATTCACATTATGTAGTTAGAATAAAATTATAAACAGTGGAGGGACAAACGGGGAGGCACGTTAGCTCGAGACTGAAAGGACACAATTATCATCTAAAGGATAATAATAGTCACAAGTCAGCAGTTTTGGAATATAAGGCGGATAGAAAGCATTCGATCGGCCTGGACAAAACCAAGACTTTAGTATGAAAGATAATTAGGAAAAATCGAAATAATTTTAACAGAGACCAAGGTTAGGAACTACCCTCAATTTGGAAACAAATAAGGGATACTTGTTGTTTATCAATAAATTTAACCATTTTCGACTTATTTCTTATTTTTCTATCGGATGCAACAAAATAAAATAAGTTTGTAGTTACTTGTAAAAAACTAAAGATTATTTTTTATAATAATTTAATTACATTCGGGTGGCTACATTAAATTCTCAATATGACCCCCGTTTACATTAATACACAATCTTATTCGTTTGATAAATGATTGTCGAATATTAAATAGTGTTTCTTCATTTCCTAATAAATTCCTAGCATTTAAAATTGCTTGCTACATCTCATGCCGTGTATTATAAGGTCACTGTAAACTTTTGATTTTAAAATACCCCAAATACTAAAATCCATGGGGTTTTAATCTGGGCTTCGTGCTGCCGCGACCTATCCACCGTTGAGGAAATTGTGTGTTAAGATAGTTTCACACCTGTACAGAAAAATGGGCAGAAGCACCATCTTGCATAAAAAACATATTGTGTCTCACATTTAATGGTAAAACATCAATAAGTTCCTCAAAATTATGTTCTAAGAAATGTAAGTAAGAACGGCCATTCAGATTATTGGCAATTCAACAGGGCCCAACACATGATTTCCAACAAACACCACACCAAATGTTTATCTTAAATTCATGCTGGAAATGACGTTCTCTTGATATATGCGGGTCTTCATTATCCCAAACATGTTTATTTCTGAAGTGAGTAAGTTGAAACGCCCCGACGGGTAAATGTTACTTCGTCTGTAAACAGTACCTTGCTTAACAAGTGTGGATCATCATTATGACGGTCTAAGAATCGAAGACAAAATTGTTCCCTATCTGGAAAATCTGCAGGTAGTAAATTCTGCACTGGGCTAAAATGATATGGGTACAGTTTTTCATTATGAAATAATTTATGAATAGATGATTTAGGTACCACTACAGCCGCAGGCATTGGTCGTAAACTTATTTCAGCATTTTCTGTTACACGAAGCAAAGTTGTTCTGGACTAACAGTTGTTGGACGGCCAGCATCTAGTCTTTTAGGACGAAACGATCCAGTATCTCTTAACCGGTCATAGAGATTTTTAAATAATTTGTGATTTGGTTGTAATCTATTTGGGCAACTTTCTAAATACATACGACACGCACGACGTCCATTAATTTTTGCATAAATGCATACCATGTCTTGCATTTCTTCATTAGAAAATAAATTATGGCGAGGCATATTTCAGCCGATATTATTAATTGTAAACAAAAACTTAAAGCAATACACTATTTAACATAAGTTACTTGTCAATCAGCTAATTATTGTCAATAGTACAATTTGCTTCCAAATAATCAATGATTACCTGGTACGTAAGTAACTACAAACTTTTATTTTATTTTATTTTATTGCATCCAATAGAAAAACAAGAAATAAATCTAAAACGGTTAAATTTATCGACATAAAACAAGTGTACCTTATTTTTGAAAAATAGATAGGAGAACAATATTTTTCTATTAAAACTTTCGTATCTACACACACTGATAAAAAAAAGTTATCACCAATTTTTATCAACTAAGATTACTTTTCGTAGCGCCCTCTAGCGTCTACAGCAAAATTAAGTAAGGATTCGTTTTTCTTGTCTTTTCCGCAAGTTTCTAAGAATTTTAAGAATTTCGAATTCAAAATGAACTTTACCGCCCTGTAACTTTTTTATTAGCTACAAATGGACCAAGGTAAGTTTGGCTTAATCGCATTATTTTAATGTAAGGACACCCTGTATAAGTTTTCTAATGATGTAAATACGGATCAGGAAACTGGATCATCTTCTATTGCAGAGTTACTTCTAAGGAAGAGAGCGCAAATCAATTTTGCTACAATTTAAAATAGCTTAAAATTTATGTAAAAATCTGCAAAAGCTAATAATTAACATACCCATTTATCATACCCATTTTAATACTGGTTAGGACACTGATTCACAGTTGTCTTCGTTTGTGTAGGCTTCAGTGTTTCATACAATATCATTAATACCTAATAATAAATAGTATAAAAAGCATAATTTATTTTCATTTAAGCAAGTTTTTCTTGCCGCATGGCGCGGTCGTTTTCGGTTAACTTTTGTGTAATGAATGATATTGTAACAGAGACCTATTTAGCTTAAATATTTACATATTTTGCAACAACAGTAAGTGAGGATAAAATTTATACTTCTAGCTCAAACTTTTTAACTTCATCAACAAATTTTATCATATTCAATTTATTACCTTTAGCACCATATAAATTTGTCGACTGTTGGTAAGGCATTGATATATTTTTACTTCTACTCTAATAAGCACCTTGTTCTCATTTCATATTACCGCCTTGTGCGAAAATGGCTTCAGGCAATCCTTCTTTTTATCGTACGCCTGCAGCAACCATATTAATGGCTGGATCAAAGACAAAATTCTAGCAGGCACCGTGATATTAAGAAGAGAATCCTCTACTCTATTTTTCTTTTATGTGATTTATCTTGAAGTTAGTTTCTAAATGGATTTTATCTTGTTTCTATAATGCAGAGATGTCAAACACGTGTAAGTAAAAAAATGTTTAAAATTAATGTAAATTTCACTAAAACATAAGTCAAATAAATATAAACCACTTTTTTGTTAACTACAATTTTCATTTATTTGCGATTCTTATAAGCAGATTCTCATTAGTCGATTTCATTGAACAATATCATTGAATATAGAACTGAATATATGTTTGAATATACAGTTATAGTCTATATCATCGATATAAGGGAATATAAACAATTTTCAAAAGATACCGACCGTAAATAGTGGGATAGAGTGGAGCAATATAATTTCAAGCAAGTGACATAAAAATCATTAGAATATGATATTAACATAATTCTATATATTATGCCTATTTAAGTCATCTAACTTGATATTATTCAAAGCGGGGTGGTCGTTAAGGAAACATTTTACATCTCTTCATCAATTAGTGTTTATTTTACCCCAATCAAACCCACTGCTCGAATATAAAATCTTATATCGGCGAGGCGCTATTGGGAATGCGACTTTGTAACATTTCACATAAACAAGATAATCTTTTCTCGTACCTATATCATATATCACAGTATAGAAAGACCAGTAAGGACAGCTGCACTTTCGCGCCAAGCCATTTTCATTCATCACCATTTACGCACTCGTTTTGGTTTACATTTTGTAGTTTAAACACTTGTGTGTCTTTTCGTCTTGTAATATTCAACTTCTTAATCTATTTAAAGTGCGTTCCAGTCTTGGTTTTAAATTTTGCTGTTTTGTTATATCTCTAAAAAAATAATTATGAATGCATCAGAAGAACCGAACCAAGGTACAAAAAAGTGCAATATAGTAGGAGTTTATTGTGTAATAGCAAAAACAATGCTGGAAATTATATACATATGTTTTTTTTAGACTCCCAAAAGACAACAGAAGGTAATTTTACAATCATTATATAGCATTATAATTATAATAAATTAAGAACATAAAATATTCCTTATTATTTTCCGTGTATCGTTTTTTGTGTAGTGCATAAAGTTTGTAACGGGGGAATATTATTTTCAACCAGAATTACATACTTATTACAATTGGCACAGTATTCCTTTCTTATTTTTTGTGTTTGTAAAATTGAGTGAATTTTATTTATGATTGAGATTCATGTAAAAAGTATTAAAATAAAATTATTGTTGTTTTAGAGCGAAGCAGTGGGCGGTTAAATGTAAGAGAGATCTTTTGGATAAAAACTTATATATATATATATATATATAATTTTCGAATATGTGCTCAGCATTTTTTACAAGAAATGTTCAAAGATCAGAAAAGAATACGACTTACCGCAAATGCTTACCTTTCAGACGATATAGTGTATAGTGTATAATGTTTGAATTTTGTGTATACATATAAGAATGTATTTTTTCAGAACTATCACAGAAAATTGTGGAAATTCGAATGCAGTCTTGAGTTTGTCTTGAGAATTATTTTGGTAGTATCAGACAACAAGGAAGAAAATCTATGTCACTAACTCCTATATAATTTCTACGTGCTTCGGGGATTTCATTCGTAAATTTGTTTGCGATTGACTTCAAACAATGCACTGAAATATCATGAGGCAATGCACATTATATAAGTACTTCCGATTAGAGACCTTAATTCAATTTCAGAATTGCTTCTGAAGAAGCAAACATATGTCTCTTGAAAAGTTAATAAACCTAAAGCGATAACAGGGCAACCAGTCCACTGTCCAGGAATTGTTTAACCAAGTTACTTTTGTTTATAAGTAAGAAATAATTGAGTATGTTCAATTTTAAATATAAATGTAAATGAAAATTTCACAACAGTATTTTTCAACCAATTAAAGGCCTGTATTTTGTAGCGTTACTATAGCAACTAAGAATATTTCCAGAAATTTTTCTCTTCCTTGGGGTAAGGAGCATGAAATTACACTGGAAATTTTTTGACATTTATAAATAAAATGACATTTATATTTAACTTCAAATTTATTCTATTATAATTTAATAAGTACAAATCATTTATAAATAATTATTTACCAAGTATGTACTTTTAGTAGTTTTAATTAAAGCGTCCAAATGTTGCTGAAATTCCTCAGCCACGTCTTTTTCTCTTAATGGGGAATAAACAAGCACACATTCACTAAAATTTATAAAATGTCTATGTTTCAAAAAATAAATGTAGTACTTTGAAACAATCTTATTCTGCTGTGATCCACGAAGAGCTCCATATTTCTTACACACCAGAAGCAAATGATTTTTAATAATCCCAAACAAGTTTGGCGAATAAATTTCTGGACCGCATTCTTGTAATAAATACATTAAAAATTTTAGGTTCCGATGATACATTTTAATTTCACTAACTTTTTTGCAAAACTTGCATAAAACGTATTTCTCAAACCGCTCCATTTTTCAATTGTACAACACAACGATTTTAAAGAAAATGGTGAAATAACGTCAAAAGTCACAATTACCTTGTTTCACATGGATTGCATGGCCTTCTTAATAATATATACATATGAATTTTATTGATATTACATAGTGCTTAAGGTTCTTTGTAAGAAAATATATTTCTACCAACTTTAGTAAAATGAGTATGTGGAAAACTGAGAGATTGATCTACTATTGACTTATTTTTTATTATTTTGCTTAACTAAAGCCGGTTAGTTGTATTTTATTTAACCTAATGTTATATGTATGTGAGTTACTTTGATTATATATACTGCTTCAAGTTTTTTTGCAATAAAATATATTTTTACCAACTTTAGTACACTAAATTTTTAGAAAACTGAAATATTGAACTACTATCAACTTATTTTTTATTATTTCTGTCTCTTCAAAACAATCAAAAAATTTTAATATATTTATATTTTTGTCGATATTTTTTAACACTTCATTGTGAAATTTTCTTACCAAATACCACTCTAGCTTCAATTAAAAATTTGAATTTTTTTCTTATACACGAATATTTTTTAGAAAATTCGTGTGCTCGAAAAAATTTCCAGTAATAATTGAAGCTCTAGTGGTATTATAAGTGAAAATTTCTGGTGACTCGAACAAATATATAAATCTAGAAAATGTAAACGTATATTTGCGGAAACTATAATAAAATTGGGTAAAAAAAACTGCTGGTAATAACAGTAATATTAATTACAAATAATGAATATATACGTAGTAGTAAATTAAAAACAAAAAATGTAAAATAAGATCTCACCAACTTCTATTTATTTTTTTCATTATTTAAACTATTTACATTAAATTTACTTGTTTATAGATAGCTTATAAAACCAATATCATTTAACAAATGTTCAAAATCATATTACATTTTGAGTACCACAGTTGGAATTTAAATTTTGATAGTCACAGGGTACAAAGTAAATCACGCTATAAACAATAGTGAAGAGAGCCTTACTCCCAAGTGGGAGTGCTGCTATCTTTACTTCAAACAACAATGTCAAAGAATTCGACTGGCGGATTTCATGCATAAATGCCTTAGCTGTCCCTACTGATCTAGCTATACTGTGCCTATATCATGGAAATGGGTCCTTGTCTTTATGAAATTTAATCCTTTAACAGGTATCTAATATGTATATATGACATCCAACAAGTCGTTTAATTTTATTATTCGTAGACAACAAACTTGACAACTGTGCAGTCTCTCGTCTATCAACTCGCAGACATACGTCGTTCTTGAATACCGTAAGGAAGATAAAAAGGAAAGTTAACGATGCAACTTAGATTATTACTTGGTCACTTTGCTTACAATGTAGGACAGTACTAAGTGATTTCATGACTCGAACGTATTATAATAATTTATGCTTTCGTGATATACTAGATGTTTTTTAGTTACTGTTATTGTTGGCTTATCATAAATTAGTATTGTAAATATATAATTGTTTAAACATTATTGTGAATACTACATTAGTGTCGTGAGTACCTACTCAGTGTTGCGTTGTGAGTGAATGGAACTATGAACACCTGTTCTCCCTCGTAACATCGACCACCAAAGTACTGTAAGTTATTTCCATCTATCTCCTATCAAACATTACATTATTCATTCCTGTAATTCCAGACCTAGAACAATAGAAGCCGCCAAATTATTATTTAGTTAATATACAGAGTGTCCGGAAAAGACGTGTACAACGGAAGACTCCTGGGTTCAAAATAAGCCGATTTAGCCCATTTTACTTATTTCCAAAATTGTTTCGTTTAGCCGCTAGAGAGCGCCAAAGTTCGCGAAAAATTTTTGTTTATTCCGAATATCTCGAAAACGACTTGATCGATTTTAACCATTTTCGGGCTACGCAGTTATAAGTCTAGCCGACACTTTTTGACATTATTTAAAATCTATTGCAGTCATTAGAAATATAAGGAAAATCATGTATTATGTAAATATAAGCACATATTTTTTTAACCCTCTGTATAATTACTCTCAGTTTTTTTCTATTAGTAGCTGACTTTATTTAGTAACTTTTTTTTATACTTTCAGAATTTAGAATAGATGAGTAGTTTAAGCAGAAAAAATATTTTTCGTATGTTAACAATATCAGCATTCGTTCTGCATCAAATAACCAACATTCCAAAACTCTCATTTATATTTTATTTAATAAATACAAGATAATAATATATAACAAATAAAAAAGAGTTATGATCTCTTTACAATAAATACTCAGTGACCACCGTTTTCTCGTACGCAACAAGTAATCCGTTTTACGAAGTTGTAGTGCAGCCTCTCCGTGACTACTGGATTACCTCGTAAAATGTTAACTGCGTCTTGAATTCGCCTAAAAAATTCCTCTTCATTATTAACTGCATAGTAATGTATTATGATTTTTACTGCACCCCACAAAAAATAATCGCAAGGGGTTAAGTCTGGTGCTCGAGGTGGCCATTTTATAGGAACATCATTTCCTCTTCCAATCCGCCTGTTAGGATACAGATTATGTAAATACTGACAAACGGGTATTGTAAAATGGGGGTGTACCATCGTGCATAAACCACATGTTACGACGAAGTAGTAACAGTAAATCGTTCAATAAATTAGGTAAAGCTTGCTTTAAAAAAATTAAATAGTTGACCCCATTTAATCGATGCGGAAGGACAACCGGGCCAATAATAAAGTTTTCGATAATTCCCGTCCACACGTTTACTCTTAATTTATATTGAAAATGTCTTATTTCAGTACAGTGTGGATTTTCATCAGTATAAACGTGTTTGTTATGGTTATTAATAATTCCTGACCTAGCAAAACATGCTTCTGCTGAAATTGATATCATCGGCTCTTTGATCGTGTATAAAATTACAAAATGCAAAACGTTTTTCAGGGTCAATGGGGGTAGCAATTCATGAACCGATTGAATGTGGTACGGATGTAGTAACTGCTCCTTCAAAACATCATGAGCTATGCTTTTTGGTATCCCTATTTTATGTCCAATGCGTCTTGCACTAATTTTTGGGTTCCCTTCTATCTTATCTAGGATTTGTTCTCCATCTCTATAGTTTTCGTGGTACTTTGACGTCCTTGAACCGCATTCATTTGGTGGAAGGAACCAAATTCGTAGAAGTCGTCTTTCGATGTTGGCAAAAGTTTGATGATTTGGCACTCGTCGATGAGGAAATCTATCCCCTAACAGTTTTGCGGCCGTTATCTTGACAAAATCCATAAACCGAAAGCATATCTACTTGTTCGAAATATGTATATGTATCCATGATAAAATATTGAAAAATGAGGAACAGAAACAAACACAACAATAACAACAACAAATAAAGTGAGGTCTAAAGTAACTAAGTAATTGAGCAAGAAGAATAAACCCAGACACTAATTTCAGCAGCTAATTAGATTTGACACACTGATACTTAAAATATCAGAGCCAACTTCTGATACTTCGTTATTTGTTGCAGAACGAATGCTGATATTGCTGACATACGAAAAATATTTTTCTGCCTAAACTACTCCTCTGTTAAAAATTCTGAAAGTATAAAAAAGTTTCTAAATAAAGTCAGCTACTAATAGAAAAAAACTGAGTGTAATTGTACAGGGGTTAAAAAAATATGTGCTTATATTTGCATGATACATGATTTTTTTTATATTTCTAATGACTGCAAAAGATTTTAAATAATGCCCAAAAGTGACGGTTAGACTTATAACTGCGTAGCCCAAAGATTATTAAAATCGATCAAGTCGTTTTCGAGATATTCGGAATAAATAAAAAATGTTCGCGAACATTGGCGCTCCTAGCGGCTAAACAAAGCAATTTTGGAAATAAATAAATTGGGCTAGATCGACTTATTTTGAACCCAGGAGTCTATGGTCTTCCGTTTTACACGTCTTTTCCGGACACCCTGTATATTTTATTATTAGTATTACATTGTGAATATCGTGAATAAATGCATTTTGACGCTTACTTCTTGTTGTTTGCCAAGTTAAATACCGAACCATTAAAAGTAACATTTTAAAGCTTTGGGCTTTACGACCCCAGAGTGGCTTGTATTAAACATTTAATAATAGGATTAGCCAACGTTCCATACCATTCAATACATTCAAAAAGAATTCCGATACTGACACAAAGAAAAGAATATTCAAGGATTTCTCAAAATTCATAAAATTGGGTACGATGCTAGTTTGATGAAAGATGAGTTACGTACTGCATATAGTCAAGAGCAATAATTTTGCAAAGAAATGCGTTATTGATGAGACAGTTACGGCTCAGAGACATACCATTGTCAAATTTTATATTATTATCCCAGCACGGACCACGAAGAGGTACGAGTGTTCTCTGCCAGGTGGGTGGAATTATACATATGGAAAATAAAAAACCGAAGAACTAATAAGCTAAAATATACGTCTTTAAAATGAAAATATAATAACTACACCAGAAAACAATTACACAAAAATATATGTATTTCATATAGTACATAACGACACTATAATAGCATTCGTAAGAGTATTACCGTCACTTGTATTCGATTCTTCATGGACAGTTGTATGAAGCGATTTTTATTTGACCCAATCAATTACTGCAACTTTATATATAATCTTCCTCAATTTTTATGACATGTTTGATGTATTTTTTCCAATTATCTGTTGTAATTGTATCCATTTTATTTTGTAAAATTTTGTAAAGGTATTATTTCTTTGAATGCCTCTTTTTAGTTGGTTCCATATTAATTCAATCGGATTAAAAATGCAGTAATATGGAGACAATCATAAGATTTTAAACTTTGAATTCACACTTTAATCTCTGAATTCAGACTTTAAACAATGAATTCTGCCTTTAAACTCTGAATTCAGATTTTAATCCCTGCATTCAATTTATACCTTACAAAGGTTATCTACACAATAAACCACGGTTTTTGTAAATATCTCAATCGTCGATGTCAATACAGGTCGGGGTTTTCAATAGTACCCACAGTATAGTCGGTCGCTTTCTGCTTATGGCTGAATTAAGGCTCAGTATTGAGTAGTCTGTGACTACTAAATGTAGACATGTGCTACGTCTCGTGTATTCATATTCTCTCTGTCGGTTATGAAACAACATAAACAGCCAGGGTTGCTCGTTGGTGGCCTACCTGTGTCATACTGATGAGAGCTAACAAGCTTAAATCCGATATATGTCTGGTGGCACCGCTGATGATTAACCGTGACTGTTACTATAGATTCTTCAAATAAATAAATGATGACGAATCAGCGGTATAATAAAATTTAATTAGGAAGTTAATGTTAGCACATTCACGGCAATCTAGATGTAGAAATAAAAATAGGTCTAAAAAATTAAGTGGGATAAAACATTTCTCAAACAAGTGCAGGTGTATCTTAAATTGTCTCTACAATCCAATACATAAAAATATACAGTGTTGCAATATGAAATTTTAATATTTAGTTTCAGGAATTATAAACAAATAACTATATATTGTTTTATTAAACAATAATTCGAGCAATAAAAATAATTTTGTGTTGCGTCCTAATGAAATAATTCTTATGATTAAATTAAATTTAGACTTGTAGCTATATGTATATGGAATATCAATCCTTTAAAAAGATAATTCAGTATTGTGATTTATTTGACATTGGTTTATTTTTTAATTCAAATTTGAAAACTTTCTGCAGGAATGCTGAATATTAATTGGTATGAATGTGATCGCAGTATATTTATGTTGCTCATATATCATTTGCTTCCCCTGATATTTTAAATTCGGAAGGATGTGACTCTCGAGAATAAGAAATGAAATAAACATATTTCATCTAATCCGTTATTGATCCACTTTGGCTTACTTCTGCAATATGCAAAATGTGTAACGATATAGATATTTTTATTAAGATTTTTTTATAGCTTTTGTTTAAACTTTTGATTTCAGTTTACTTTGCGAGCATCGGTTATACAGAGCTGTATTAAAGTAATATTTTGAGTCTGAATCATCTAATAGTAATTTAAGTTTCTTTAAATATCCTAAAGACTTAAATAAGTAAGTAATCTATAATATACTGTAAAAACCATAAATGATATTTTACTGCTATTGTCTTACCTATTAATTTATTTCTTAAGTATAACATTGTAAACAAAGTGAAGTTTAAAATATACATATTTATATTTTTGACAAATTTTTATTTTGGAGCAAAGTTATGTGTAGTGGTTTATAATATTTATTTATATAGTAATAGCTCATACAAACTATGTCAAATAGATTACGTAATGAGGCCGTTCCAACGTTTCCTGCACAAGAGGTCTCATCTTCAAATTATGTAGATTATCATGTTAATTGTAGTCACTATAATGAGAGTAAGTCTCAAACAAAATAATAAAAAATATTTAGGTACTAATATTTTCCAAATTTTCATTTTACTGCACTCGTATCTCCAATTTAACATTTTTCAAACTTGAGTAAACATAATTTTTCTATTCTAAAAAATACTTGTCTTCTTGCATACGTAGACCATTTAAGACAAAAAAAATCATAATAAATTATTTTTCCAAAAAATGCAATTATCACTAATAACAAAAAAATAAGTAAATAAATAAAAATGTTTTGTGGTGAAATATATATTTTAAACTTTTTTTTAAGAGTCCAAAAAAATAAATCGAATTTTCACACTGTATGTTAGTAGCAGTACATAATACATGTTGAATTACCTATTCATAACTGTATAATTAATTATTATATAATGTGGATAGATATAACGTAAACTTTCATGTGGAATAAATGACTACGCTTTTAAGCGAATAAAAAATTCTTATTCTGGTCCTGATCACCGATTCTGTAAATTCCATCGGATGCGCTATCGCACTCACATTTCGAGATCACCGCAGAAAACTGAAGGCAGTTCAAAGTGGAGTGAAATTGCTGGTCTACCTATCCTGTGGTAGATGTTTCCTGCAGCATCATTTATAAATATTATATTATTTGCAAGCACAATTGTTATCTACCATTATGTATGAAAAATAATATCAGGCAAATGGACCTCACGGCATCGACTCAACCATGAAGTCGATATGTCCTACTCATTAAATTTACAGCATACATCTTGGTTTTCATACCCACGAAAAAATGTAAGACCATTAAATCGCTGGAGAATACAAAACTTCACACAAAACAAAAAAAAAATAAATAAATAAACCTAGAAACGGTATTTAAAATTTTAGTTTGGCCACACCCCCAGAATACGATCGCCGCCATAGCGAAAACTTGTGACGTCAGACGCCGTTCACGCAGAATTGTTCTGTATAACCTGTATGCGATTTACATGCTTTCGGACGATGCAGTAGATATGTTTAGAATAGTTAGTCTGTAATGAACCTATATTATTTTGCTCACACTGTATTTTAATTCTTTGCCGCACGCTGTACTTTAAATTGCTTAGCGCACCGCGATTTTTGCACACGACACTACCCACCGTTCTGTATAAAATCCGGCGAAATCGCATTCACTGGCAGTGCTTAGCAGGTTCTCTAGCCGGCACTGAACCTCCCTCTACCCCAGGGTGCTTAGTAGGTAACTTCCGCACTTTACCTTCCTCTGGGTGTCCTGAGTGTTTAGCAGGTAATCTCCGAGCCGCTCGGTCTTGCCCGAATTCCGTCGGCTTCGAGCGTTTAGCAGGTACCGTAACACGGGGCTACTTCGACACCTTTATACGCTGCGACTATTTTTTTGTTTATTCCAATTTTTTGTTGTTGTTTATAGATAGGTTTCCATTTGTTTCAGATTAATATTATTCAAAAATGGTAAGGACGTACGAAAGTGCCACTATTGCAATATGAGTTTCTAAATGTTTTAGTTCGTTTACTTCAAATGTTCAACAGTAGGTACCTAGATATTTGAGTCTTTGTTCGTGTTTTCTATGACTACACAATGTCTACACAAAAATATATATTTCCTTTAAAAACAATGTTTTAAAAACCAAAAATAGGTAGGTACCTTGCTAAAATAATAAAAATAAAAACAAAAATACCTAAAATAATAAAATTTAAAAAAAATTACAATTTGGTGGGGTAGCATAGTCATTTCGTGCATTCAAACGCATTTTAAACACATTTTTCTCAGGATGTCCAAATAGCCTCAACCACGGGGCTACTTGGACACCCAACAAATTATTATTTTTTAAAGTCAAAGTTAGTTTTTTGTAAACTCTGAAGCTACCCACGGCTTCCTATAGCTTATGTTGATACAATGCATATTTTTTTACAGAGATTGGTTTAATATTAGAGGTAACATTCACAAAAACGAGTCAAAAAGGTGTCCAAGTAGTCCCGTTTTACGGTAATCTCCGCGGCGCTCGTGGTCTTGCCCTTATTCCGCCGACTCCGAGTACTTAGCAGGTGTTACTCCGCGGTACTCGACGTCGTCCCCGTGGTCTTGGACACTGGGTGTTTAGCAGGCTCTTTCCGCGACACTCAGTGTCTGCTCCGTATATTCCTTACCGCCCTATTTGTTATTTTGTAAATTTGTATTATTTCAGGATTTATATTATTTATGTTGGGGAATTATTATTAGTATTATTTGTTTACAGGGTGACATTTTATTTTATGAAATAAATATTTTATTTTGGATACCAACTCTTTTAATATTCCTGAACCTTGGACATAACTTCTCCACCGAGTGAACCCGGACTGATTACATATACTAGTTCGGCATCTGCGACCGAACACCGAAAGTACGTCACAAGTCATTGTCATTTCTGATATTTATTAAGTGTCATTATGTTAAATAGACATTGATGCTGAAATAAATTTGCAAACTAGGTTCGTAAAATGAGCACAGAAAGTGCATTATCACCGGACAAATGGAAGAAGTATAGCATTGTGCCGTTATGTATAAATACTTTGTGTACAACGCCTAAAAAAATATTTCTCCGTGGCAAAAATTGAAAAGACAAGAAAAATGTGGTATTATCCAGCCTTTCAACATTGTTTATTTTTGAAGACCATTTTAATGTAAGTATAATTGGAGATACAAAGTAGGTAGGTTTCAGTTTTTCGAAAAAATTAATATGTAGAAGTTTGTAATAATTCAAACATTTCTATTAAAGACGCCATATTCTTGAAATAGTGTTTTCTACAAATATAAATAATTTTAGACATTTCATAACTGAATAATCTAAAGCTTAGCAAATAACAGGAATGTTATCCTATGTCACCTGCGAATATATAAAGACACCGAAGTAAAACGAATAAATTACAGAAATCTTTGAAAATATGTATTTTCTTAAACTTAACTATATATTTAAATATTATCATAACATTAACTTACTTAGTATTACATATAAGATTGTTCAATTTTATTTATAAATATTTGAAAATAATTGTTAAAAGTGGAAATAGAACAGCAAAATAATTAGTGTCTTACAAAGGCTTTCGAAAACTTATTATTTTGTGTTAGGATAATTTAAATAGTAACAATGATTAAACACTATGTTTTGATATTTTTTTCTTTACTGTGCCATCTCTTTTAACCAGAACGCAACCAACATGATTGTCGCCGTAATTGTCACGAGAGCATTTATATTATAAAGAAATTAATAAGTTACATTTAACAATTAATAGTTAACAGTAAGTTTACCACATTACCACTAATAATTATTGTAATGGTAAAACGTAAAATGGAGACACCTGCTTGTTTTGACTCCCCGTATTTCTGCACTACGCAACAATGAAGTTTATAAGCATAAATGAATCCATTCGTGGCAAATTGTTCGATTGTCTTTGCACAAAACGCACTTTTGTCATCATTTACACAGCACTACTTTGCACAGTATTTACATAATCTATGATCTAAAAATGTCACGCAAAACGCAAAAATAGAAGAAACGAATACCCATTTACATCACGAACACCTCAACAGTGCACATACATCTACAGAAACATAAGGGAGATGGTTGCGCTGTGCGGCATATGACTTCACGTCAATAATAATAATAATAATAATATCTCTACCCCTCATACTAATCACGAAGACACGAAGAAGTCGAAGACTTGTGCGGGAGAGGGGGCGGCATATTTTTATTAAGCAGGCCGCATTTGCGCCCAGGAACGACTTACGTTGGTAGACCCTAATCACCATTCAGTGCAGGAATGAGGGAAAAGTGGAAAACCTCATTAATTAGGGGGGTAGTCAAACTATAACTGGTATCAATCTCTCACATTGACCCAAGCCAACATTCTTCCACCCTACCATACTCGCAGAGAGGGTGCCAATCCTCTCCACGAATATAGCTTATAAACGGTCTACCGGCTGCGGGGGTCGAACCCACAGCGATCTAGTCACCTCGATTCAAGTACTGACGCCGCGACCACTGACCGATCCAATGATATCGTGTTTTCAGCCACGTGGTTTTGTTTATATTTCCTGGCAATTTATTAATGTTAGCATTTTAATTATTAGGTATGTGATTATTGCCGCCAGACATGTGTTTATCACCTTTCAATATGTTTGAAAGTTATCCTGTAATATATTTCAAACCAATACAAAATTTATACAACTTCCCCATTAGAAGATTAAAGGGCCAAATTCTATTCTTGGGCTGTATGTCCAAGAGGGCGCCACAAGCGGCGGTTAGGATCTTTTTAAATCACTTCAACTTTTTTGTGCCACGGTGTATGTCATTTCGGAATAGAAAAACATTTTCTCCTACCTTTTCCACTTAGGAAATGTACACCTTATTGAAGTGTCTAGGAGCAGCCGCTTCCGTTAAAAACTCTAAAGATGATGGTGCATACAAATTATGTATTAGTGTCACCTTATGTTTATCTAAAAAATAAGGCGCAGACACTTTAAAGTCTAAGAACTATTAGTTTTTAATCAAAACAGCCTGAATTTTTTGTGAGAATTGCAGAAATAAAATATCTAAGCAAAATGTACAATACCTGAAAATAACTTTCGAATCACTCTAATATATAATTTGCATGCATCACCATCTTCAGATCAGTTTTTAACGGAAACGGCTGCTCCTAGAGACTTCAATAAGGTGTACATTTCTTAAGTAGAAAAGGAAGGGAAAAATGTTTTTCTATTCCAAAATGACATACAGTCAATTGTGCATAAAATTTGATTTTTCCGTCCCAACAAACCTCCGTATACAAAATTTCATGAATTTAACGCGAAGTACTCGAGAGTTATTAAAGAAAATGTAATTAACTTTTTAAATTTGACATCCTATTTATCTTAAGCGAAGCGTTTCCAGACCTAAGCTCAGAAAATTTTTTGCTTAAAATTAAACCTAGAATAATATACTGAAGTATGTACATCTCCTCCTGAAACACCCTGTATAACCACGCAGAAATGCAGGTCGTCGTCTTCATGTTGATAATTCCCTTGATTTGATAGTAAATAATTCCTCTAGAAGTACAAGATGCATTTTGAGGGAATTGGAAATTAATCATATCTCCGTCTGACGTGATATAAAGGACGTTGGACAAAATCCATTATATAAGAGTGCAACACTAACAAGATAATAACGGGCCTTCTCGAATTGGATTTCGCGAATAGTATCTAGGTCATAAGAACTTTAATTTCCATGATTCAATACTATGAACCGATGGAAATTTACTTACTCAAGATGGTATTTTTAACATACACAGTAACACTTTTGGAAATGAAAATCCACAAGACAAGAGTCAGAAATCACTAAAGTGACTTTAGTTTAAATGTATAATAGGATTGGTATTTGACCACACAATTCTTCAGCGCTTCGGTTTATATTAGAAGCATTAAAGAGCCTTTGCACGGGTTTAGTAAATACGAGTTGCTGGAGCAAGTAGCTAGTTTAGAATACTAAATTGGTGTGAACATAATCTCCAGTGGCAAAGTTTACTGAATAAATACAAGTTATACCACTGTCTGTCGGCACTTTGATGTTTTGAGATCAAATCTGTACCACCGCACGTAAATACTGTCGCAAAAAATGGCCAATTAAGAGGTACTTAAAAAAATAGTTTCTTTCCAATTGGGAAATATTTATATATGAGGGATATTCCAAGAGTGTGATATAAGGTACCTTATTGTTGTATATGTTATATATGTATATATTAACTTGTAAATTTTAAAATAAAATAAAGACATACTCTACTAAATAAAAAAAAATGTAGCCATGAGGAAAATTTGCAATAAAATGTTTATTTAAATATTAAAAAAAAAATATACATTATTTTAAAACTAAAATATTAAATAATATAATCTATATTGTTTATAAGTTACAAATGCTGCAGTATAGGTTTTTACTTGCTCTTTTAATGCAGCTTTCTTGGACTCCTACAAGAAAGTGGTTGTTACGTTTGGCGGTTTTGATCTGAAATATAATAAAAATGCATTATATTCTTGTTTTGTAATTTAATAAACTATATATTCTTTTCAGGAAAAAAATTACTCAAATGAAAACCCAATGTATAATGTATGTCCAGGTCATTTTTTAATACTTACTATTATTTAAGTTATTTGGGTATTTCTACACGTATATTAATTAATTTGGGAGAAATTATTTTAATTTATTTAAAGATGTTACTCTACATACCATTTTTATTATATACTGTTTGTGCACAGATATCACTTGAAATTTTGGTGCCAGCATAGTTTTGGTATTGTTACGGACGCTCACCTACCTTTTTAGTTTGTTAATTTCGTTTCTGTTTATGTTACAATTTATAATTTTTGTGATACCTTTATTTTGACATTTTCTGGAACATTCTCTGCCGCCGAAAACTTCGAGAACCCTAAAAAACCTATATAAGCGGATCGGTTTCGCCGCTGGAGTCAGTTTATATTCAGCAGTCAGATGCGAATGACTGAAACGTCAAAGTAAAGAGTTTGACAGTTGTGAATTTGTTGAGAAATATTTCTTGTGTAATCAGGAGTGACAATAAAGTTTGTTTGTCTACCTGACGTGTTTCTATGTTAACCCAACATAGAGGTTACAGTATTATCAGAAACTCTGCTTGAACCAAAAATGCTTCAGTCTAAAATTTACATGACACACTAAAGTATCTACTTACATAATTATTGCACATTACACTTTTTTTTAAAAAAATACCAGTACAAAGAACTTACTTGTTGGTTCATACAAAAACAATGTTTGATGTTTCATTTGAAAAATGTGCTTCAAATTATAATTTGTTTATAGCATTGATCAGGACAATCTTTCAGATCAAGGTTCTAATTTTTGTCGGTGTACCGTGTAAAATTTTATATCGTGACCTATTTCTTTATATTAGTTGATGAAATATAAAATACATACCATGGACAATGGAAAAAGGAAAAACCACTTCTTGAGGGACAATTATTCACAGTACAATATATCACGGGCATTTTTAGAATAAAAATAAAATAAACATTAACAGATATTCAAAGTTTTCTGTCTCACACTATATCGATCGCACACAACACGTTACAGTTCTAGCGTCGGCCACGGTGTAGGATCCTGGGTACCGAACGGTCCCCGAGACGGGTGAGGAGAGCGGAATTGGTAGGGCGAGGCGTGTTTGAGCGTGATATAACTTATATATTTATTCTGTAAACTTTGCCAGAGGTTAGTAGAACTCCAATAAATGGAGCCAGTTAAGTAAGTAGGGAACAGTTCAACTTACTTACCCACTAGCTTACCCTTACCACCGAATGAATGAAATATGTCAAAGTCAATCTACTATTTTACTGCTATCTTCTAGTGAATCCCTGGTTAGTAGCAAACACAATAGTTTATACTTTGTAGTAGCAAATTAATTAATTTCAGACGACGGGATGCATTTGTGTATTTATACAGTTTTAAGTCCTTAAATTTTAGATCTTTAAAATATCACAGTAGGATGAAACCACAACCGTATCGAACTTAACAGAGAATATAAACGTCTATGGTACATGAATAGCTCAAGTTAAGAAACAGGCAAGCAGAGCAAGTAGTTAAAAATTTTTACACATTATATTTTACATTGAAACTGATTTACTAATACGAAACATTATTACGTGTCTGAACAGTCACTGGCAAAGTTAGGGACATGTAACATTTTTCAGCTAGTAACTTGCTCCAGTAGGTGTGCCTATTTACTAAATCTGTGTAAATGAGTCTTGAATTCTACGTCGCAATAGCGTTAATTCGATGTATTTATAATATATTGAACGGTAAAGTTAATTGTATTAACCACTCGGTAAAATTTTTATTCGGGTTTCATGTGGTAATTCGAGACAGCCAATGTTTTTCTCCTGTGATGTTCCTAGGACCAATTTATTGACGAAGTCACCAATTTTGTTAATGTGCAACTTATTTAATAATATTGCAAAGAAATGTGATATTTTTAAGATAGTTTGAGTATTGTATGTAGTCATATGTTTCTCGCTTAGAGTAACTGGCTTTTGCAATCTTTCTATGTATATTTTGTGCGAATTTTACTCTTATTAACTTTATTATCCATATGACTTATTTTTATGTTTTATATTTAACTTCTTCCTGTAATTGGGATTTTTTCCTTTCGGAATAATAAAGAAAATTATTATTATTACTTGCTTTTCACGCTTTAGAATGAGCGATATAAGTAGGTACATGATTTCAAATAACCATCTTAACCTTAAATAACAACTTAACACGTATGTAAACGAATCGTGGTATTTTTATTATTTTAGGTATTTTCCAATGTATGTGTAGTATCATTTTGGTAATTTGTTGATACAGTAATATAACATTGGCCCAAATGTATTGATAATAATGACCTATGTTATTAGTGTGACGGGTAGTGTAATCCAAATTGGCTAGGTATGTTCCACAAAATGCACAGAAAATTTCATCCCCCTAAAGATTGTGGCAATTTTACTCTTATTAACTTTATTACCGATATGATTTATGTTTACTTTTTTTATTTAACTTCCTCCTTTAATTGGGACTTTTTGCTGTCGGAATAATAAATATTATTATTATTACTTGTTTTTTAAGATAATATTTAGAAAGCGCAATATAAGATTTCAATTAAGAAGAATTTTAGTTTCGGGAAAATATCTGCTAATAACAATAAAAGTTTATATGGTCAGCAAATTCAATTTCACAAAGAAGATGAACTAAAGAAGGGAATTTACTAGATATTTCCCAGATTCACAGAGAATCAGTCAAGCCAATCCTATTCGGATTCTTTGATCTTTTTTTCAAAAGCTTTTATTTCTTATACCAATCCTCAGACCCATACTCATACATAGCATATATAGGGTTAATCGTATAATATCATTTCTTTGTTTCTTAGAAACCGTTGGGTACGTAAAAATGTACAGCATGGAAAACACAAGTTTGGTTTATATCTCTGAAACGCAATGTTCAATCGATTTTATAAATAAAAATAAGTCACTAGAAAATTCATTACATACTTTTTTTACATTAACAAAAGAGACGAATGATTAAATGTTACGTAAATATGCCATTACAGTAGAATGGTGTTCATTTTATAACAAGTTTGTGAATTCATCCATCCATCTAATCCGTTTAAATTGCTTTGTTCAAATCGATGAATAATACGCAACTGTTTTTTTTCGTGCAAAAAATAATTGATAAAAAGATTGTTACATAATCTGATTTTTCCCCTTATTCAGTTTCCGATAATATTACCGTTTTATACAGGGTGTTTCATAAGTAGTAAAACATTTTTTTGCGAAAACTTAAGGTCATATTTATCTAATAGTATGTTGAATAATAATATCATCAATCCGAAAAGTTGAGAGTACGAAAAAGTCTGTTCTTGAGATCCTATTCCTGATTTTTATTAATAACTCAACAAGATTTTTTTTCTTTTTCTTGTAATTGTAAAATTAATCATTACACAAAAAGTAACCAAAGCCCAACTCGTAAACCGTTGTTTGTACAGAAAATTCTATAGAAGCATTTTTTCATATTTTCATAAAAAACGAATATGTATTCGAAATGAAACACAAAAGGTCGATTTCTCGAAGTCGTGATTTCGAGACTCCACCCCTCAGTTATGAATTCGGGAAACCTCCGATCCCGTCCCACAGCCGCCGTTTACCTAGCCTTATGTTCGTCGTTAGAAGCAAAAAAAAATTCCGCACATCTCACGGCCACAAATCGAATCCGATCGACGTCAAATTTTATGTACGTATACTTCGCGATAAGGCGGGGGCACATCCGGTAATGTACCGGAAATATTTTTAAAAACGGGATGCCGCCCCCGGAGCCGCCCCCAACCGATCTAATCGAAATTTTAAAGACACGTACTCTTTGAGACGCGGAATCGAAAAAATTTACCCGTCTTCGCGTTAGGGGTTCCTAGGGGCAGATTAATAATAATACCGCCGCCCCCGGACTTTATTAGATTTTTTGGAGAAACGGATAAACGGATCGTCTTCATTTTCGGTATAGACGAACTACACACACATGCAATGCTGTGTACTCTTCTATCGGATAGAATAGTTCGCTGGGGAATATTTCACTTTTTAAAACTCGACAACCGGAATTCAGGACTGATTTTTCGCAGACAACCCCTATACCACCGTGTTGGTAATGAAATAATCTTTATTTTAATTTAACTTTAATTTATTAACCACACCGGTGCAAGTTACTAGTATCGATTTACCTGTTTATACCTGCCTACCCAAGAGTGACGGGAAAAAAATAGTCAACCTAACGTTTGGATATTCTATGGGCTTCATGCTTTTGATGGTATGGAATTTGTCTATTAACCAAACCGGTGAAATGTTTAAAAAAATAATAATTTTTAATTGTTAATTAATAATATTCTGGACTGAATTTTTTTAGACAACCCATTTGCAATATATTTATTGACATATTTAATTGGATATAAAATACTTTTCATCCATTAACCATCTCGGTGAAGGTCGTTTTATAGTGGGATCTTAGACTATTAGTAGTCGTAACGCTAACGGTGTAATCAATAAACATGTCGAACATCGAACACAAATTGTAAACATCTCTACCTTGCTTCTTAGGCCCTAATGCTCCCTATACCCAAGTCGCTTTACGTCATATTGTTTTCAATATGCCGTCAAAACAAAAACAATGCATCCTAAGGGAAGGTTCGAAAATTAGGGAATATTACAAAGGAGAAAACTCTACTGGAAACTTCTCCAATAGAATGTTTTCTGTTTTAGGTAAAATCACGTTAGAATGATTAAGTATCAATAATTAAATAATTTATGTACAGAATGTAACAACAACGTGACGATAAATTTGTAACAGATTACTCTTGTGAACAACAAAAAAAAACACAATTTTTAAGTCAAAGAGTTCCATAATTATTAGAATTATGAGAATATATTTGAAGTGACACCAGAGTTTGTTCAGTGTTTGATCAATCAATCAACTGTACTTACAAAATACAAGGTGTTTCATTGGGAAATGTACATACGTTTATAGTGAATACAGGGCCTGGGTGACCTCAAAAAATCTGTTATCAACGGATCTAACCGTTGTTATTACCGGGATGATTTTAAATGACCCCATAAGTAATAATCAACAGGAGTAATGTCTAATGATCTTGAAGGCCACTCACTCCGACCTATCCATATGATTAGAAAATTGTCGTTCAAAATATTTTTCCCCCAAATGAAAAGATAGTCTTACGTATAAAATAAGAATTAACTGTGAATTTCATAATGATGACTAGGTTTATCAGTTGTTTTTGTGAATGAACAAAGTTTTACACTACCAGACCTGTATTTCTGTATCGCTCATAACCGAATTTCACTTGATTAAACAGAGTGGTTTGCATTTTATGGCAAGTTAAAGAAATAGCCAAAATCGGTAAAACGCCCTGTATCTAGGTAATGGCAATGAAACATTCTGTATAGATTCAAATTTGGGATGCAATGTACTACCATCATGTACAATAAAAAAAATCAGTTGCCTTATAATTAGGGAAGTCTGAGAAGTTTTTTAGAATTGAACTCGTTTTCTCTCCTATTTTCAATTTGGCTTCGGCATTTCAGATATTACATCTTTTTTTGCAGAAATTGGACTAAAATTTAAATATTTGAACAGAAAAAATATTTGTCACAGATACTGTAAAAATCTTCAAACTCTAAAAACCCATAATTGTGTGTCTGATTTAGTTGATTGCTGTATTCTCCAAACATCAAACGTTTGTTTGTCAAATAACAGTGGTCAAAGAAAGGGTTTGAAATAAAATATTACAAGAGCACTGTACACGTTTTGGGAAGTTACAGTTTAAAATAATACTAATTATTTTATGCAGACATTGTCGATTATTGATAATATTGTTACTATTATTATTAATATTATTACTACTTAGTTCCCCTACAGCATATTGTGTGGCAACGGTATACCAAAGATGTTTCCGAATAGACAGAATATGCCGAATCTTATGAATTTCTGTACACTTACGTGAATATTTTTGTTACGCTTTGCGCTAGTTTTTTTTTCGAACGGAGGGGATCCACCTGGTCACGGTCGTCGGACTGAGTATCTCGCATTAAATAAAAGAAAAGAAAATGGTCAAGAGAAACCGAGAGGTTCCCAGCAAGTACAATAATGTAAAAAAGTAAATGGTTTAACATTCTTCAACTCTCTTCAAATATCAATCTTGGAAAAATAAGTGCTAATCTCGGTGCTACCTTTTACTTAAATGCGACGTAAACCCATACATGTGGAACACAGCGCTGTATCACTTTCGACTTATGCGAAATATGACCTTGCAGCTGACGGGCAACTGTAGCCGTCGATAAATAGGAGTTTAATATAGTTTTCATTTTTTTTTCGCTTTATAAGTTGGAAATTTTTTGAAGGGCGAGTTAGTTCATTCTTATTTTTCTCTGTCATCTCTTAAGATATTTGTACTTAGTCATAGCCCTGTATAGCAACTTGTCTTGACAATTTATACTGTCATTCCCCATGTTAAAGTTTAACCAAGCATTTTAATTGCACCCTACAGCATGACCAGTAAAAGCAATTATTTCAGGCCATATTTTTGCTTATCGCAGAAACTCATCATTGTACCTAACGGATTTTGTGGCATCTCCTAACAAACACATGAATTTTGAAAACTGGATTAAACAGAGGCTGCTTTATCAGGAATATGATGAGTTCATACAGTCAATTCAATGTATACAATGTTCCATTTAACGTGTGTGTGGCGGTTATCGAATTTCAGATAGTAAACCGACATTAATAAACAGGACTGTTTGTAAATCCCAGATTGGAATATGCATATTTTGTGGCAATATATAATTCGTATGAACAGGGCGCTGACACTAACAGAATTAACGTTAGCTTCAGAATTCTGTGGGGCGCAAATTTGTTTGTGGAAGCATTCACGTTTAATTAAAGAAATTAGAACGAATTAGTGGACTTATAATTAATTTCTGGTGATGTTATTTGAAACATGTATAACAAGTGAGTGAATTTCAGCCCAATAAGTATGCTAGACCATTGCAGAGTAAGCTATTGGTGTGTACACGGCGGAATGAAAAAATTATATATGCAATTTTTTAAATCAGTTAGGTCATAATTTGGATTTTTGCTATAGATATATAGATAGATAGATAGTGTGTACACACTTCAGAAAAAAATGTACAGTCATATTTAAAATTATCAAGAAAAAATCAAAAATACATACAGTACATAGTACAAACATACACGGATAAGTGTTGACATATAATACATAACAAAATGGTTTAAAAATTAAGAAAATAATGTGACCAATAAAAGCAAATAGTTGTAATTTTTAAAACACATATGTAAAATACAAAACCAAACAAACAGCACATTGATACAGATTAAAATAATGCCATAAAATACTGCAACCAAAATTAGCAAAATTTTAATCACGATTTATTATATATTTTGAAATCACTGTCTAAAAATTGATGGATACTCTATAATGCGTTGCTTAGTAGAATTTTTTATGTTTCCTTTCAAACAATAGACGGTTGAGGTATCGTGTTTGGGGGGAATTCTGGAATTGAGGGGAGGGTAACAGAAAGACTACAGCACTTAGGCCCCATTGAGCCCCTTGTACCACCTCCCATTAGGAGATCAATAGGGAGGAAAAAGGTGGTGACGTTGCTCAGGGGGATCTCTCTAATGTAGGCTATAGAAAGCCATCGTTGTCCCAACACGAATTCTCTTATTGACGTGATGGCAGTGCACTCACAGAGTGCGTTTAGTATTGTCTCGTCTTCCTGTTCGCAACCCCTACAAATAGATGTTTCGCACTTTGAATATCTGTCACCAGACGAAGATTTGTCCTAGCCAGGTACTTTTTGACTGTATCCTTGCAGAGGTACTCTAGGAACTCCTTAGCAAATTGACAGCCATTTGTTTTATCCCAACGTTTCCTAAACTCTTTGCGTGTGTCCTCTTTGATAATTTCAACAAATGCTGACAACGGAAGCATACTGGAGGGACCAGGTCCAAAAATATTGAGACATGATGCACTCCTAGCCAACTTATCAGCTACTTTATTGCCATTGCACCGGTCGCATCCCTTTACCCAACATACAGATACGCTATTGTTGGTTGAGGCCACTACCAATGCCTGATGGCATTCCCATGCTGATATAGTTGTTATCTTATGATTACGTAAGATCAGTAGTGATTATCTACTTACTATCTGTGTAGATTCTTTGTCCATTGTATGTCTACAGGCAATTTATTTGGCGGTTATGGCTATACCTGCTAATTCCGCTTGTACCACGGTATCATGCCTGTCCACTGCCCACTGGTATCGAATATGTAAGGATCTGGAATAAATCTCACATCCTGCACCTTCTGTCTTTTTGATCCGTCTGTGAAGATGTTGACTACATCTTCGCTGGTCTCCTCATTCCTGATAAGTACCGTGTTGGGTCTGTCTAATACAAACTTGGAAAAAATACTGTCAATGTCTGCCTGCAAAAGGGGCATCTTTCTGACAACCCCATTCCACAGGCGACTCCTAACTTCTCCACATTCTACATCAGGTATAATACCAATATTTTTGAGGCGAAGCATAGTTGTTAGAGCCACTTCTTTTAGATAAATATCCAAAGGTGGCAGACATAGCATCATCTCCATTGCTATGGTGGGTGTCGTACGCATAGTTCCAGTTATGTTAAGGCAGGCAATCCTTTCTACCTGGCTGAGCTTTTGTTTAGCTGTCGTCTGTTGTACTTTCGGCCACCAGACAACAGCTCCATAGGCTAACATTGGTCTCAAAATGGCAGTGTATATCCACATGACCACCTTTGCTTTCATTCCCCAAGTTTTACCAACGGTCCTGCGTCTCCAAATAAAGATTCTATGTTAGCTTCGAATCAAGCGTGTTTGGAGGGTAATGCATTAAAAAACTGAATGCCAAGATACGATGTGCCATTTTGTGTTTTACTTAACCGATGAAAGTTTTTATTTAAATTATATTTTCTTCCCGTATTGTGCCTGTGTATTTTGCTACGAGGAGTATACATATCTTCGTAATCTTTAGCATACAAAAGGCACTGAAGTATATAAGTACATATTACGGTTAATATACCAGGTGTCTTAAATTATATTTTCATATCATCTGAATTTTAAGTCTAAAATTACAAGAATGATCTTTCACTGCGTTGAAAAAAACGGAGCCGGATGAAGGTCTGTGACCCCAAACCAGAATGGCATAAGATAATTAGACTATGATAGACAGTAATGACAGACTCAGAATTATTTACAGCATTGAACTCATGTAGGCTGAATATATTTTTGTCTGTTTTATTTGCATTTAGGCATAAGTTTGAAGAAAAGTAGTTTAACGTATCCTTTTCGATTATCGATATATGCACCACCAGATCGTTTAAAGATTTATTGGTCAAAAATAAATTAGTATCATCAACAAAAAGTATTGCAAATACATTATTTCTCACCGAGATTGGAAAATCGTAAACAACAACGGTCCTAAGACAGAGCCTTGAGGTACACCGTAGTTTAAATTTAAAGATTTTGATTTGTTGCCTATGACAAAGGTATCATTGAATAATAGATGTGCTCTCAGGTGTACAGCCATAAAACTGGAATTTATCAAGAAGTATATCATGACTTACGCAGTCGAAAGCTTCGGTGAGATCAAAAAACATAAAATGATATTAACAATAAAGAACCAACAATAAAATTCACTATTGAAATATAAAATAATAACATGCTAGCATTTTTAGATGTTTTAATTAAAAAAAATAGAAATTCTGTAGAAACAAGTGCTTATAGCAAATAAACTCACATCAATAAATATTTAATTTTAGATCTAACCATCACATTAATTTTAAGAAAGGTGTTGTGAAATGTTTACATGATAGAGCAAAATTAATTTCATCAAACACCGAAATTTTTAATAACGAACTAAAATGTATTTAAAATGTTTTAATAAATAATGAATACCCTCCAAATTTTGTTGATAGAACATTAAAAAATATTACAGATTATACGAATACTTTAAGACAAATAAAAGAAACTAATCATACAATAAAAATTCCATACATTGCTATTTTATCAGAAAGATTAAGAAGAATCGGTAATAAATTTGATATTCGAACAGTTTTTCAGACAACTAATACTTTACGATCATTTTTGTCTAAAACACGTTCAAAAAATGATATACAAAATTCAAAACATTACATCTACAGCACACCTTGAGAATCCAATAAACATTATGTTGGAGAAACGTCTCGGCCTATGAATGTTAGGATTGAGGAACATAAAAATTACATATATAAAAAATAGAAATTTGAAAAATCAAAAATTTGCGAGCACGCTTGGGAAAACGGTCATTTGTTTCGGCAAAAATTTTAGAGAAGGAAGATAATGCAACAAAGAGAAAATTAAAAGAGACCGCAATTATTTTGTTGAACGGAAATAAGTGTGTGACAAACTGTTCAGTAAACATTGATTATCGTTGGCTACAGCTGTATCAAGAAGAAGTAAGTAACAATAAAATAAAAATATCATTTAACATCTCTATGGAACCAAATAAACAAATTTTAAACTGTCAAACTTGACATACTTTTAATACATTTGCTATTTTGAGAACGTAAATCACAGATTAAATATATATAAATAAAAACGTAAACAGAGTTTTTCGAAACGTCTAAAATACGGAAGTGCGCGATAGTGATGTAATTTATAACCCTTGACTGATCCGTTTGACACAAGGGCTTATTTAATTGATCTTTATTTTTTCAGAAGTGTGGCAAAAACCGAATCAAACTAAAGAAAAACTAAAATTATGCCACAAATAAATAGCTTCAGAGAATGTCAAAAAACATCACAACATACCTTCATTATAACCATTATTTATGAGGTTAACTTATCTATGACAAATGTACTTGACAATTTACTCATAAATCCGAACTTCAATTTTTCAAATATTCAAAAACTTGTTGTTTCAATATTATTTCATAAATTTTTGCAAAAATGAAATAATTGATATTGGTCTACAACTTGATGGATCGTTGGCATAATTTTTTTTTAAAGAGTTTTACTTATTTAAATTGTCATTACGAACAAAATTGTAACGACATATTTACACATTTCTTATTTTCAAAAAATACCCAATACCTGACACCATTTTGTAATCTGAGAGATTATTAGGATTATTATAATTATTATCGTTACGAACAGTATTGTAACGACCTGTTTTGTTGAAAGTTGAATTTATGACAACAGATGTTAACAAAAATAATTTATACGTGCCAGGCTAAGATATGAGCAATAGCCTTACTAACTGGATGTATCAATTTAACTGTATTTCTAAACAATTAAAGATCGCAACAACGCGGACCTGCAAACCTGCACGACTTCGCACACTTGTCCAGCACGGATCAGCAACTTTTTGTGCAGGTTATGTGTATAGCAGTTTTTAAGTAGTAAAGTGTAGCTCGGAACAAGAAATTTTTATTTATAATAATAATAATAATATCTCTACCCCACATTCTAATCACAGGGATTAGCCTAGAAGTCGGAGACTTGTGCGGGAGAGGGGGCGGCATATTATTATTAAGCAGGCCGCATTTGCGCCCAGAAACGACTTACGTTGGTAGGTCCTAACCACTATTCAGTGCAGGAATAAGGGAAACCTGGAAAACCTCATTAATTAGGGGGGTAGTCAAATATCAACCGGTATCAATCTCTCACATTGACCCAAGCCAACATTCTTCCACCCTACCATACCCGCAGAGAGGGCGCCAAACCTCTCCACGAATATAGCTTATATACGGTCTACCGGCGACTGGGCTCGAACCAACACCGATCTAGTCACCTCGATTCAAGTACTGACGTCTTAAACCGCGCGACCACTGACCGACTAATATTGACTATTTGAAGGGGAGAAAAGGGAAGAAGCCAGGAAAATGATAAACTTTTGGGTTCAGCCTATCAATGGAAAGATAAAGCTGTATAGTGAATTTCACGGTCGTTGCAAGTGATGGTCCAAGCAGGTGCTAATCTAGTGTGCTCCATTAAATAATATGGGAACCTTCATAAGCAGGATTTGAAAGTCCGTGCTAGTCCATGCAGGCATAATGTGTGCGATTTTTACAGTTTATTTAACCAGACGCTGAAGTACTGGCCCGTTTGTTGGAATTGCCTGTCCTCAGGCACTTCTAGATGTCCTTCGATTCCACCCTAGAGAAGAAAAGTGATTATTGGTTATTCCTTATGTTTTAGAGGGTCGTATTTGGTCTATACCAATCTAAGATATTCAGCCCTATCTACATTTGCTTTCTAGAATCCCTACGTCTCTTTCTGTCGTTTGTTAGAATAATTGTTACTGTTTATAGACCTTCGGGGGGTAATATTTCAATATTTATTGAGCAGTTCGAAAATGTATTATATAACCTAAGTGAAAATTTTAAAAAAATTATGGTATTGGGTGATTTTAATTTATATTTTGATAAACCCTCAGATAGCGATCTATCAGAATTTATTTGTGTTGCGGACAGTTTTGGGTTAACGGCAACAATAACAGAATACACTAGGATTACTTCTAATTCTAGAAGTTGCATTGATAATGTTTTGACTAATATGAATGAAGAACTGTACACTGTCGGAGTAGTAGATCCTGTAGTAAAATCAGATCGCCGGGGTCAATTTATAAAGGTGAATACAAAAATTGAGAAAAATGTTTGTAAAAGAACTGTACGTAGAATTATAAAAACTGGTGTAGATAAATTTAAAGACGCGATATGTAATATTAACTGGGAAAAGTATTATGAAACGGACGATAGCGAGTATTTAGCGACGTTTTTGGTGACTTCATTGCAAACTGCAGTATTTGAAAATTTTCCTGAGAAACAGATAAATATTAATTCACCTCGAAAATTACGTTGGTTTGACGCAAATTTACGGAAGAAAAGAGAAACGCTATCAATTATAAATACAATTAATATTACACAAGGAATGCATTATAATAATTTGTATAACACATTATATAAAGAATACAAGAGGAACATTAAGACTGCTAAAAAGAACGCTTATCAACATTTTATCAATAACTCTAATAATAAAGTAAAAGGAGCGTGGAAAATAGTAAATTTCGAACGTAATGCAAACTCAACAGTAAATAAAGGTTTAAATCTTGATACAGAGAAGTTTAATAATTTTTTTGCCAATGTAGCTAACGAAATTATAAATAATTTATCAGTTGATGTTAACATTCAAAGTGACTTAATTAGCAATATTGAAATGAGTAGAAATTCTTTCTATCTGCTACCCATCACAGAAGATGACATAAGGATTGCAATTATGACACTAAAAAGATCTCACTGTATGGATCTCTTTTCTATAAAGTTTAATACTAAAAGAAGTCTCCTCGGTGTTACTTAAACCAATGTGTCACCTCTTTAATAATTGTATAGCATCCGGAATTTTTCCTAATATTTTAAAATTAACACTCGTCACACCAATCTTCAAAAAAGGTGATATTAATTTACCTGATAACTATCGACCAATTTCCATTATACCCATCGTGGGTAAGATATTTGAGATTATACTTAAGAAAAATGTACAGGACTACTTCGAAAATAATCAACTTTTAAATTCGGTTCAGTATGGGTTTCGAAAAAATAGCTCGGCAGTTTCCGCGGTAGCCAAAGTAGTAAGTGATATAGTTCAAGGTCTGGAAACTGGGCAACATGTTGGTATTACGTTGTGCGACCTCTCAAAGGCGTTCGACTGTGTTTGCCATAATATGTTATTGGAAAAAATGTTTCGATATGGAATACGTGGTAAACCGCTTCAGTTGATCCAATCTTACCTGCAAAACAGGAAGCAGTGCATCATTACTGAAAAGCAAATTTCGAACTTTGTGGAGGTGGAAAGTGGGGTCCCTCAGGGCTCTGTCCTGGGACCTCTGCTTTTCATTATATATATTAATGACTTGTATTTATATCTATTGCCAGAGAAAAGCGTGTACTATGCGGATGACACCTCTCTGATTGTTACTGGTACTGATTCTTGTGATGTTGTAAAAAATCAAAACCAGTTAATTGAAAGAGCCAATGTATGGTTTTCAAACAACTATCTCAAACTAAATCAGGATAAGACACATAAATTGATAATATCTAGTAATACCAGTATATCAGGGAGAGATGATGCGATGCTTCTTGGTGTAACGATAAACTGTAGTTTAAACTGGTCTTCTCATATTGAAAAACTGAAAAAAAAACTGTCTCCTGCCATATACCTTATTCGGAACTTGAAAGAATATACAAACAGCAGTACATTGTTGACAGTGTATTTTTCTTTGTTTCATTCCCATTTGAGTTACGGTCTTTTGTTGTGGGGTGGGGATTGTAGGCATGTGGATATATTTCGCATGCAGAAAAAAATTGTTAGAATTATCGCTAATGTGGGTTATCTAGAACACTGCAAACCACTTTTTATTAACTATAAAATAATTACATTACCATGTTTTTTATATTACTACAACTATGTGAAATCCATAATAATAAAGATAACTATAAAATAAACTCCGATTTTCACAGTTATAACACAAGAGGTGGTAACTTAATAAGACCCCCCAAATACCGTCTGAGCAAATCAGTTAAAAATTCATTGAATACTGCCCTTTACAACGTCTTACCACAGGAAATAAGACAATTAAATACAATAAAATTCAAAGTAAAGGTAAAAAGCTATTTAATTTCACGTGCTTTTTATTCAACACGAGAATACATGGATGCCCTTGAACATGGAGATAGATTTCTTTAGACATGCTATAATTTTATTATTGTTTTAAATTGTTTGTTTTTTTCGTGTACTTTGTTTGTTTGCAATATATATTATTTTGTTGTATACTGTGTTATGAAGTATGAACTTAATTGTTGTTACTTTTGCTATTGTGTATATGTTTGACTTGCCACAAATATTTGTATATCTCGTGGTCAATAAAACTAACTAACTAACTAACTAACTATTAAAATATATATTATATTTGGCGCCAAAGAAACTGACCTCATGATCTATATTCACGGATGACTCGGAGAAGTTTAGGCAAATTATCGCTATGCTAACGAAAGGAAATAATTAATTTGAATTTTACTTTAAACCTTCATTAAGTTTTATCTTTCTCTACCAGAGGGGGGAGTGGGTACATTTGTACCCTCCTCACACATTGTTGGCTATTAGCGGCATGCTTGGCAGTATTCTTCTATTATCTGTGACTATGAGGCATTTATCAATGTCAGGGATATTCGGTCAAAATTTGTTGACAAAAAAATAAAATAAGTCGCAACATAACAAAACAACTATTTATTTATTAGAAGTTCAGTTGGTAAAGGTACAGTCATTAAAATTTAACGCAACATTAGATTGGATAATTTTTTCTACTATAGATGATCTATCACGCATAGTATTCATTATCTTAGTGTGGTGTTGTTGGTCGAAGTTTAAGTATGGCTTTATAGAATTTAGATTGTTATGACCAGTAATTTTCAGCAGTTGTTTTTTTTGCACGCCATTTTTTTTCCAATTCGCTAACAGCAGTGGACCTGTTCGAATGGTTTGTTATCTTTTTGTCCTTTACATTCACGCCAATAGCCTCAACAGACGATTTAGTCCAACCATTAATAGTATTATATCCAACAGAAACATTGTCGTACCAATTATAGGTTTCTGTTTTCCAGTGTCGATTAGGTTTTAAGAACAGCCGTGGTGAGGTAATACGTTCGCTTCGTTTTGCTATCAGCTTATGAAAAAGGCGTACAGGGCAGCTTTGACTTTCACTATTGGCAATCACCCATTTACTATTTGTACAACTTTGTAAAGCACCTTGTTAAGTTTTGCTGAACACCGAATTGTACTCAATGCGATTTGTTGAAGAGCCATTTTTTTTATTTGATAAAAATCCAAGAGACAGGTAACTGCCTCGCTCTCTCCCCATGCTAATTCTACAGCAGTAATATGGTAGAATTAACGCATAAGCTCTTCAGGGGTATTTTCATCCCAGAACAATATTATTCGGTTTACTTACAAACAAACTTGACGAAACTGAACTGGTGTTGTTTTATTGCAATAGTGCTATAAAGAACCACTTTTTCCACTAAATATGATTCAATAAAGTTTTAATTTTTGCATGAATGTAGAAAAACAATTTAAATGTCATACTAACTTAAAACATCCCTGAATGATTATTAGCGCAATGTTTAAATGATTGAGTGATTTGTGTTACATGACAAAAAATAACGAAATTTAAGTGACTGTTAGAACTGTCAAAATTTTTTTATTCTAATTTTATTGGGAACAGAATCTGTGTAGTATACTTTTTCATATTGCTTTATATAGGGTGGAATAGCGGCGTTGCAACAAATTCTCAGAGCTATTTTTTTTTTCAAAGCAAGCACAGTAGCTTCATTTTTTATAAAACGATTGTTGGAGGCTATAAATTCAAATTTAAAAGAGATGAAGCTATTAAATGTTGGCATTGTAAATGTTTTTACAAACAAAATGTTTTGATATTATTTCAACTATGTAGCATAGACTATTTTTTTATGAATAATTGACTGACTGATGCCTGACAAAATCTATTTATTATTTGATAAATATAAAAAAGTGCAAATTACGTGCAAAAATCGTTTTCTAATATGAAAATGTTTCCTAAATTTCCTTTGTTATTGTCACACAATAGTAAAATTAAATGTTTCAGAGCCTCAAGAAAGATAAAAAGACTAATCATACGTTCCTCATTAAATTTTCAAGACAAATTCATCTTAATTTATTAGGTTGTTTTATAGTGTTGATGATTAAATTAAAAATATCATGTTTGTCTGTAACTGCAATTGTATGAAATACACAAATTATTAAAATATTGTTATAATAATATACATATCTTCTTCATATCTGAAATTTTGGTGAGAAAAGTAAAATTTTTTATTTTAAAAGCAAAACAATGTCACTTAGATACTTGAAAATATCTACAAATCCTCACTTGTTGGAATATCTTAAAAATTATGGCATTATTACACTTCAGAAGTCTAAAATGACCTACCCTGTATAATATTTTTATGAATATGTAAATTATTTGAATCCGATACAAGTTTCTAACAGAAGAAAATTTATATTCTATATTCATGTATTCATTTCCCCACTAGAAATTTTACGCAGTGTGGATTCACTTGCAGCTGTGGTTTGTTTGTTATTCATAGGGATGAAGTATTTATGACTAAAACCTATTTATCCTTGGCGAATAGCCACTCAAGTCACTTGAGCATAAGTAGATGAAGGCAAGTATCCAAGTAGGCGTACAACAATCTTATTTAGAACAAGAGACATCCGAATCTAATTTAGATACACTTAAAAGACTGCTTAACTTTAACTTCTCAACTAACACGTAAGCAGAACAGAGGATTTCAATCTTAATTTTTCTTTTAAAATAATTCCAATTTTACAGAACTAAAATCTTTTTTATTTATTTAACTCTAACCATTGTTTTTAATAGTTTCTTTCTGAAACCATTATTAAAGATACTTGGAATTATTATTAGTTTTAAGGCGTGTAAGAAATTAATTATTTTAAAATCCTGCAGAGAAATCAATTTAAGGGAATGAATACATTATTGAAATGTATGCGCATATTTATTCTTCTCGGATTTTCAGACGTCTTGAGAAAATGATAAAATCTAGTAGGTATTCCTTTTCCTTTCATCAATTTTCAATACTGTAAAATAATCAGATATTGGAAAGTTTTTGTAGATAGCTTGAATTTTTATAGTATATGATTATTATAGAGTTGAGAAGAATCACAAGCTGGTATTATCGTATATATATTACATATTACATTTTCATCTTATACTATACAGGGTGTTAATTAAGTATGTGCACAAACTTTAAGGGGTTAGTCTGTGATTGATTTTAAGACAAAAAGTTTATGTAAACATGAGTTAGCAACGACTCTGTTTTCCAGATACGTTCAAGTTTGAAAAAAAATAAAAATTTTTATCTATGTATTCTCTGAGTAGTACCTAAGGAGCTACTTAGTTGAATCTTGGCACACCCTAATAGTTATTTAGAGATTACATTTTGCGGGTATTAAGTTATTTTTAATTTATTTTCATGACCTACGTCGCAATAATTTTGCGTTGAGTTTTAACTATAACGTAAATTGCGTTTATAAGAATCACATTAAGAAATTTTCTCGAAAACGGCTCATCGTATCAAAAATTACCAAGAGACATTTTTTGTGTAATTTTAATTGGTTTAATCGACAGAATTTTCGAATTTTGAAAAAATCGTTGTAGTGCCATTTTTCTCTTAAAAAACTGTGAAGGTTAGCCATATCTGCGCTCATTGTTAAATTAAAAATAATTTAATACCTGCAAAATGTAGTCTCTAAGTTACCTATTAGGGTGTGCCAAATTTCAACAAAGTAGCTCTTACTACTCAGAAAATTGATCCAAAAATTTGATTTTTTTTTCAAACCTTAACACCCTGTATCTGGAAAACAAAACGGTTGCGGACCCATGTTTATACGAACTTTTTGTCTTAAAATCAATCATAGAGAAACCCCTTAAAGTTTGTGCACATACTTAATTAACACCCTGTATTTACATTAGGTAGAACTGTTACAATTTGTGTAAGACTTGAATAATTAACTAATCTTCATAACATAATGCGTACATGTACATTGTGTATATGGAAATTTATCACATTTCTTCATATAGGTACATACATATTTTTTGTTAATTTTTAAAGCCTTGGTGCATAAAATAAGTTATCATGGACGAAAGACGGTATTTTTGTATGTATTTCAGTATAGGTGGTGTAATCAGATTTATTGCGATAAATTCAAAATTTAGACATCATGAAGTCCGGTTCGGACATAGTTGAACAAACTGAAACAAGCTGTATGTAGGTTTCTTGATTTTTTATCTATTTTAGAAGTGTACGTTGCCACCATTTGTATAGGGTGAGTTAGGTTTAATCTTGATAACTTCAGTAATCGATAGAACAGGTTAAAATAATGTTCATTTGTGATATAAACTTATTTCCTAAAATGCATCGTTTCCGAGATAGAGGGCGTTGAAGTAGGAATTTTTTTCTCGCTTTTCCCTCATAACTTTTGAACCACTTATCCGATTTAAGTGAAATTCGGAACACAAACACTCCTTATGATCTTACATAAGCTTCTTAAGTTTGAATTACCTACCCCCCTAGAAGTGTGTTTTGTATCCCCTCTTGCTTTATTTTAAAACTACAAAAGAAAAATTAATGTCAATAAAACATCTACATACCACTTTTCATCTCCTGTTTTTTTTTTCGACGTTTGGTCTTGTTTCTGAAATATTCAAAGAAACTGGTGACAGTGTAGCGCACCAGCCGCATAAATTTCATTTAACTTTATAGCAACACATGAAAACGAAACTCAGTGATTTGTGTAAACTGACGTTTTGGGCGCCGCGATAGCCGAGGTGGCTGGGAGACGACTGCTCGTGGAACCAGTCTGGATCGGCTATGACGGTGTGGGTTCGAATCCCTAGAAGTTTTAGAAGTATTTTCTTAACTGACTCAAGCTGCTAGCGATGTATATTATAAACCGATTATCATATTACTGAACCGTATTCAATTTTAGACCTGATAAAGGAACAAAGAATAAAAAGTTAAAACAAACGCGGACCTAAGTTGGAGCCTGACGGTACCCCAGAAGTAGAAATGTATGAACAGGAGACAAAGTTTTGAAATCTAACCATAAATTGTCTGTTAGCAAGATATGACTCTAAAGGTCTGATCAGTGGGTCCGAAATACCAAAACAGTGAAATTTGGCTAATTAAATATAATGATCCATCTGATCAAAGCCCAAAGGAAACATCAACCTGCCCTCCGCAATCTAAAACTTCAGAAATGTATTGGGAAAACCTGTAAGATTAGATGGAATTGAATAATAGATTTCTTTGTATAATGCAGGTTCACAACTTTTAGAAAAATTGCACAGCCAAGAAATTGTTCTATCAGTCACTATCTCATTCTGATCCATTTTTTAAATATAGGGCACAGTTATGCCTTTTTCCAAAGTGCTGGGAAAGTACAGTGCTTCAAAGATAAAGTTAAATATTATACACAATATTTTAACAACACGGAATTCCAGGAAACAATTACTCTGCGGGCTAATGCCCCGACCAGCATTGAATTACATCTGGAAAACCTATATCAAACAGCTCGTCACTCGTCAGTAGCCCACCAGACATAGACCGGTGTCGAGCTTATTAACTCTCGTCAGTATACCATAGGTGAGGTATCTAACAAATAATCCTAGCTGTTTTAATCTGTCTAACCCAACAGAAGGGACCATAAGTACGTGGTGTAGAGCAAACCACATCTATCGGCCAGTCGCTACTCCATGCTGTACTGAAAATGTCACAGACACGAAGCGGTCTACATGCAGTAGACACCATTGAAAGCTGTCGTCCTCTATCACGTTCGTCTATTATTCGACTGATACCTCACCTCACACGGCATACTGATAAGGGTTAATAAGCTCGAAACCGGTATATATCTGGTTATTAGACAAAGTGAATTTCCATTTTCAGTCAAGAATAAATGTAAGCCTTAAAAAAAATGGTGGTTGTCGTTGAATTAATTTTCATTGTCAAAAAATGTACCTATGCAATTTAAGAAATTGTATTTATTTCATAAAACTGTTTCTAAATCTAACTAAAGCTCTTAATTGTCAAGTTTAAAGTGTTCACTACTGACCTTTTCATGATTCTAATTTACAGTGTCCGAATATCTTATTTCAAATAATCCCGCTTTTCTTGAAAACGGCAAAACTGATCAAAGTTAGCAAAAGTAATAAAAGTTTAAGAATTGAAAACTATATAATGTGATGGCACATGTTTTCACAAACAAAACAAACAAAATATGTCTTAGCACGATGTTACTGTGGAAAAAGATGCGTGGTCTTAAAGTTGAAATTATTTCTTCGTTTTACAAAATTTTATTCCTGAATCACTTTTACGTAAAAAGGGTACATTTGGGAGAACTTAATATTTCCTTCCATTTTCGAGATTTTTTATCAAAAACGAACAATTAATTTCAGCTTTGATACCCTGTATTTTTTTCCCGTATCAACCTTTTACCAAGATGTATTTAACTATATTTTCATATTTTGGTCTACCCTGTATAATATCTCTACCTCTCACTCTAATCACGAGGAATTAGTCCAGAAGCTCGATTCATGTGCGGGGGGAAAGGGGCGGCATTTTGCGCCCAGGAATGACTTACGTTGGTAGACCCTAACCACTACTCAATGCAGGAATGAGGGAAACCTAGAAAACCTCATTAATTATGGGGATGCTCAAACGCCGACCGCTATCAATCTCTAAAATTCACCCAAGTCAACGATCTATCCTACCATACCTGCAGAGAGGGTTTAGGAGATTTGAATAGCTTATTGGCATAAAAATATCATTATCTTCTTATGATGTATCTTTACTCCAAATTACTATACTGCTTTTTAGTATATTAGGTACGGTTTTTGGGTTAATGTCATAGCCTACATAGCTTATAGCTGCCAGCATTGAATTAATGTCCAAGTTCCTTAATTGTAGCTGATAATATTTGACCTGCCCTTGTTCTTCTGGGCTTAGCCTCAGCGAGGGCTAACTTGCTATCAGAACAGTTGGGTCCACATATTGACTTCTATTTCTACTGCTGGTACTACGGCTCCTACGGGTATAATTGCTCCTCAGTCAACGGTGGTTCTCTGACTAGAGTAATCGTAAAAAATAAGTATAATTTTTATTTTTATATTTGCACAGTTTTATAGTGTTTAAGTGTCAGTTTGCTTAACTTTATTAACATTGAAGTCACAATTACTGGCGGAATATGTTTTCAGCCATTTTAAATAGGCGTCATAAAAGTTTTCCTGAATTAATTAAAACTAATGTAAAATTAAAGTTCTTGATTTCTTAATACAGTTGACTGCTAGTAGTTGAGAAAATTTAATTTGATATTAAGTTGGTGACAGAAATTATTACTGAGGTAAACCTAGAACATGTAATTAATATTTTAATATTAACCGCAGGAGGTAATAACAGCAGTGTCAATGTTTACTTGTAAATTCCTAAATTCCTGCGCTCTCTGGTTAACCATCAATTGCTAATTATAGAACATCTTTCCAATCCGTATATTGAATATCAAACTACTGAATGTGCAGGAAACTATAAACCACAAAATGTATAATGCACATGTTTGAGTTGACATAAACATATAAATGTATTTCTGGCATATTTTAATACTTTTACTTTTTAAATGATTTCCATGTGGGAAGAAACAAGAGAAACTTAATAATTAAATAATAATGTTTTCGGAAAAGAAAATAACGGTCAGTTTCATAATAACCTAAGTCATTTAAATTTAAGGTATTACCATAACAATATGCTGCTAAAAATGATCAGTCTTTACTATAAAATTGACGAACAGCCCAACTAGCAATATGTTTTTTTTACTGTTTTAGAAAGGTATTTTAAGCTAATATAAATCAAATCTCCTACAATTCCTATCAATGAAGTCATATGTATGTTCTCTGATACCAAACATCTAGGTATGCTAATGAACAATTCCACAGACAAAGCTCTATTCAATAATTATCTAAAGAAAATAATCTAATTTACTCACTCTATAAAAATCTAACTTCACTTTTTTGAACCACCTGAAGAAGCAATCCTAAAAATACAGAAATAGGTCAGATCTCATCTATTGTGGTTGAATTTGTCGTGTTCCCACTGCCAAAAAAGTGAAGTTAGATTTTTATAGAGTGAGTAAATTAGATTATTTTCTTTAGATAATTATTGAATAGAGCTTTGTCTGTGGAATTGTTCATTAGCATACCTAGATGTTTGGTATCAGAGAACATACATATGACTTCATTGATAGGAATTGTAGGAGATTTGATTTATATTAGCTTAAATACCTTTCTAAACAGTAAAAAAAATGTTACGAAAGCTAATAATAAGGAATATATGGGTAGATATTGTGGGTGTAATTCAACGCAGGTTGGGGCTTTTGTCCACTGAGTAGTTAGTTTCACACAATATTATTAATACCTAAAAATATATAAAAATAGCAATATGGTATTTCATAACAACTACAAAAATCTTATAAAACAGTTTTACAAAAATATTGTAAGAATATTTATATATACACCCAAAATTGGAACCATATTATAAAGCACTTTAGTCGCCACTGAGATTTTGTAAGGTAAACAGTTAAAAAATGGTTATATAATAGTAACAAATCAATTAAACAATAATTTTATAATAGCCCTATTTTGGTATTTTTAATAGCAATAATACGACATTTTTGTAGCATAAAATCCATCAATAAAAGTAAATTATTTATTAAATGTATCGTAAAGGTATCAGCAGGTATAAAGTAACGAATATCTCTGTTTAATCACAATGTCTGCGACTGGTGGTGTATTACTCAATATTATTTTATGCTTTTTACTGCACTTTGTGAAAGCAATTTTTATTGCAGAGAAAATTTTATTGTGATTTGTATGACCCATAACTAGTTGATTTTACATGCACCGCGTGTTAACTGATTATTTACAATATTATAATTAAAATAAAAAAGGTTTTTTGAAGTTTCATGCTGTTTGACGTTAAAATTAACGCCAAAAGTAGTAAAATAACCATAACTTTTCATAATTATCATGAAGTAATTAAATGAGGTGTACCATAACGCAGAGCAAACCGTCGTGGATTTGCCTGAGCGTATCACAGCTGCCACGAATAATTTGCGTTTACAAGAACAGCAACCAGGAGAAGCATTCGCTTTAGTATGGCAAAATTGGATAAGATGTGTCCAAATGTGTGTACAACTCGAAGGACAAAATTTCGAACAGTTTTCGTAATGCCCGCTACTGACTATGCGTGAAAGAAATTCGTGTATCGTGTGTAGGATTTTTATGAATAGATTTTTAGCGAACAAGACCCTACACACTATTCGCGAATTCCACGCATATCACGAATCGCGCGTAACGAATAGCGAATACAAGCATAGTCTGTAGCGGGCCTAATAAGGTATGTGCTAATTTATTATAAATTTCATGTTTCTAATTGTGATTAAGTACAGCGAAGCGTTAACGCTACTGTTTATCAGGAGGAAATTTTGGAACCTAGTGTTGTTCCTTTTGCTCGAAATTTCGGCCCAGAATTTCTTTTGGTAGATGACAACGCTCGACCTCACAAAGCGCAAAGGATCGCAGAGTTTTTGCAGGCACAGAACATCAATAGGATGGGCTCCTTGTACAAAAACTATTTCTTCAACTTCCATAGCATTTCCATATGAGTGGAATATCTAATTTCAAAAATGATTATTTTTCGATATTGCAAATATCTCGAAAACAACGGAAATTAAATATAGAAAAATCGTATAAAAGTCTCATTGAAATAACATGGAATATCCAAAAAAACGGATAAAAATTGATAGCTTCTTGAACATATTTTTATTCAAAATTAAATCATTGATTATTTTTTTATATGCAGGTAGTCAAATTTTAAGAAAAAAATGGTCACTACCATGACAACTTCTAACCGTTCAATACCGTGAATCAGCCTGTATTTTATGTTAACTCAGTGTGTCTCTATTCTCTTTTCTATTTGCTTTAAAGAAAATCGAGTTTAAAAATAAACAGCATTTAATTTTGTACACCTAATTAGCTTAAAATTAATGCCTTTTTTAATGAAGATTTGTACAAAGCAGAACAAAATGTAATTTCTCATTTTTTGTGTGGTTACATGTCTCAGAAATGATTTTTTTAAACCCGATTTGCTCAGCTGTAGGAGGGAGGGTAAATTTTTTTAAGGAGAACTTCAAAAGAGACACAAAGGGCGAAGTTAGAAAGTACCTACAGCAAGAACACTTTTAATTTAAATGAAAAACATGTTTAATTAGCATAATCTTGTTATATAATTTTGCTGTATGATAAATTGTACCAAATAAAACATTTTCAACAATATTTTTTTTCTGACCAATGGTAATAGAATGACAGCAAACAGGTCTTGAATATGTGTTAGTTATTTGTACATAATAATTACAAATAGGTACACCTAAACATAGGTACCTACTCCGAATGGTTTCTTTAGAGCTCTATTCACAACACAGAATAATACAAGAGTTTACAATTACTTATGTTATTTGCAAGAAGCATTTACCGTACAAACGTCTCGTAGCCAGAATTTTGCCTAGATTCACCATAAATTAACATGCCATGCAGCTGGTCATGGTTACTATAAATTGTTCCATTTTTATTTATGTGCACTTACAAGCATCGAAGAAAAACTCGAGAACAATGAACCCACTACAATACTAATATGATTAGTATTACTTTTAGGTCATCAGAAGTAGCGTGACACATTTCTCGAAAACTTCAATTACTGACTTCATTAATACTGATACAAAAAATAATTAACAAGTTATGTTACAGTAGCTTTTAGTTAACTTGTATATTAGTTTGTAATTTTGTAATATAATTTTGCATATTATTACAGTTGTATTTTTATTTTTGAAATATATTTACAGAAAAACTATTCGTTGTAGACATTTTTTTCTTAAGAGTTTTTTGTTTGCATTTGATCAGATATATAAGCCCTTAAAATTACGGCACTCGTATTCCGAAGACCCTGTATAGATTTATAATGGATGTGGTGTTTATAATGTGTGAAAATTATAGGATAGATAATATTTGGAATAAAAACAATATATAAAAAGATCGATATTTACTATTTGTAACAAAAAAACTGTTCAGGGTACGGTTATGGATGCAGTGGTGGTTATTTATTATTATTTATTTATTAAAATAATTTGTCCAACAGTGAAATTAATCAATAATAGGAGAAAGTATATAATTACAGACAATTCAATATTCAATATTATTATCAAAATATTTATTTAAATTTAATTATTAGACTTTTATTCCACACAAAAATATATGTATTTTGAAAATTCAAATTATGGTGAGTAAATGTAGTATTGTACAAATGTACAATTAAGAAAATAAAAAAGTAGGTATATTAAAATTCATCCTCTGAATATTCTGATGAATTATCTTCGTCTCCTAGATTGAAAACGATAGGTTCCACAGTAACGTCAATTAAATTATCGAGTCGTATTATTTCGCGCTACATCTCCTTTTACCTGCTCTCAGACTAATTCGATTGGGTTAAGTTCACAGTGATACGGTGGTAACCGTAGTACCGTTATTTGGCCATTTGTTGCCATTTCATCGATAACATATTCTGATCTTTATTAAGATTTGCAAGTGTCAAAAGTTCCTTTTTCACCATATTTGTTTCAAAAGAAATGTTTTTTCTGGATAACCATTGAATTATATCGGTTTTCCTCCAAGCAGTCGTAGGCGTCCGCTCGGTTTGCCGTGAATGGTAAGTGGCATTATCCATGACAGTTACAGACTCCGGAGGAATAAGATCCAACATCTAGGTAAAATATTCTTCGAAAACATCTGCGTTGATGTCTTCGTAATAGTCATCTGTATTTTTAAATTCAAATAAAAGTAAATTGCCATCTACAAAACTACTGGCACTACCTATATGTGTCACTATTAATCTTCGCCCTCTACTTGAAGGTGCCTTGAACCCTGTTGAAAATCCATAAAAAATGCTTGTCCAAACCTTTTTACATTTTATCTTGACATACTTTTGTTACAGTATATCCCTCGTTGACCCAAGTTTCGTCTAAATAATAAATATTCCTCCCTTCGTCACGGAATTTTCTAATTGATCTTAAGTAGGATCTTCGCCAACAAATAATTTCATCTTTATCGATAAGAAATGACTTGTTCTGCTTTTCCCAGCAAAAATTCAACTCTCGTAACACGGCCTATAATTTGCTTCTACGGATTGTTGGCAAATCGTTGTCCTCTGAAAGTTCACTTAAATTTTTTTTTAACGTTGGTATTTCCTTTTTAAAATAAAATAAGTGTACTTTTCTGCGAATTATATTTTTGAAGAAATCATCTATAACGACTTTTGACCTCCCTGTACATGATTTTGGGGGATTTACAGTATCTTGTTCATTTTTTTGTTTCCTTTAAAAGTCTGTAGATAGTAGATAGTCGATTTTCCAATCCTATCATTTTGGAACACTTTTCCACAATGTCGGCAACACTGTTGGTAGGATTTTGGTGTTTCAATGTATTAAATACATTTAGTATAATAATCTTCTCATTCTGAGACAGTGCACATCTTTTCATGCGTTTAGCAGGTACGTAATCTGATAAGCTCGACGTTTTACTCAAACAATATTATATCCATTGGCACAATAGTCACTAAACACAAGTCGAATTTTACTCTACTGCACTAGCACGTCTTCGTATATTCAGCTCTAAGACTGGATTGATCTGTCACAATACACTGGCTCCTGCCCTATGATGTATCCAGTAATATATACTAATGTACACCCATTACCTGTTAACATTAGTGTTACCCGATAATTACCTGAAACGAAATATTACCACGCCCATGGCCGGTTTTTATCTCGGGATTTTATTACTCTTTTTCATTTCCAAACAGACTATAAATGCAATTCATGTATAGTACAATTCAGTATGTCACTTGAACAGGAGATTTAAACCCAGTGTTAGAAGCAGAAGTATAAAAAATTTGAGGAGTGCGACTTCCAGGCCGAACTGTTAAAAAGTTCATTTGGTTTAAGATATCAGGACAGTCAGTATTATTATGTAATAGAGAATGTAAAAATTTTAAGTTATGGATGTGCTTTCTAAACTGTAATGACTGGAATTTAAAACGTGTTAATAATATTTTATAATCACATCTGCGTGCAGGCAATATACCGACCGCACAATATGCAAAAAAAAAATTAAATATCTTTTTTGTACCTAATCAAGCAAATGGACCTAGCTGTTATAAATAGTAACCTAAACAGGGGAACAGTATTCTAGTTTGGGCCTCAATTTACGCGTAAATGACTAACTTTACATTTTGAAATATTCAGTCAATAATAGGATATTGACTAGATCTAAATCCGTTGTAAGTAACGTTATATTTTATGTACTAAGCTCTTGTACTGATTGATAGTTTTTTGACTTTTTACTATTTCTTCAAGGAAAAAGTACAAACTAACTAAAATAAATATTTAAATAATAGCGTTATTTCTATTCATTTATCTCGGTAGTGAATTGTTTTAAACACTAAAGTCGATTATTTGTAGACAGTAGACACAGAATAATAGTAATGACACCACAACACAACACTCATAACCATTAAAATGTCGAGGCATAAAATGAAATAAAAAGTTAACCATTCACAAAGAAAATATTGAAATTTTCGAGGTCATTAATATTTCAAAAATTATTACAAGCAGCAGGCGAGACTGTTTCTGTTTGTTTCAGTTTCAAGTACTGTCAAACAAAAAAGGTCAATCTATACATAAACGTCAATAAATTGCTAGTGTAGATCTATTACCACGCATAGTATTTATCATCTTATTGTGTTTTTCTTGGTAGATGTTTAAGTATATGTAGTTTTGTAGAATTTGGATTGTTGTGACTAGTAATTTTCAGCAACTGTTGTTCTTCGACACCATGTTTTGCCAATTTCCTAACAGCAGTTGACCTGTACGAATGGTTTGTTATCTTTTCGTTCTTTATATTCAGGCCAATAGCCTCAGCACACGATTTTAGTCTATACATTAATAGTATTTTTTCAAACAGGGACATTGTTCTACGTATTATTGGTTTCCGTTTTTCAGTGTCGATTAGGTTTTAAGAACAGCCGTGATGAGGTAATATATACGACCTTCAGAGGTACTTTCGTTCCAGAACAATATTGGGCAATAACAGCAAGAATCGATTCCGAACCATCCAGAACCAGTCAGTCAGTTCAGTTGTTAATGTGCTTTTGGCGAATGCGACGGTGTTGGTCAAACATTTCTGACAATCTATTATCTGGTTTACTTCTGACGAACTTATCGAAACTGAACTGGTCTTAGGTTTACATGGATCTGATTGCAGTTTAATTCTGGTTGCATCGCGGGCATATCGGAAAGGTTTAAATAATATGCTATTAAACGGGTCAATGGTTATCTTATAGTCATTTACTTCTCGTTTGCACGAAACATAGTCTTTATTATTGCGTTTTCAAATTCTGTCCCATCTGTTTTCTTCATATTGACTGACCACCTTTTAGAATCAATGCCAGTTCTTCCACGCTTCTATGCTCATTTAACTCAAACTTTTGTTCACGGCAGAACTCTGTTATGTCTTTGTTTATGGTATTTTTTCGGAATATTCTCTTTAGTTAGTGCGTTAATATACTTAAAATACGCGTGGCGAAAATGTGATATTTTGAAACTGCTAACACCACATACTTACGGTTTTATCCCTTTAAACTTGATTAGATGAATGTTGCCACATGAAATACCTATAATATGATTTTTAGGTGTATACAGTGAAGAAAATTATCAATACATTTTTTCCAATTTTGGTTATTGTTTGCTTTATAAGTATTACTAATTTATTTACTATTGTATTGTATTGTATTGTATTTTCATAAATAACCAATACCAGTTAGATACCAATTTGTTGCTTGTGAACAAATAAATATTCTATTTCGCTGTAATATGAGAAATGTTCCTTATTCCAGTTATTTGATGTTATGCATAGTTTTATTGTGTTAGAGACCTCGGTTTCTTTACTTCTTAGATATAATTTTACTGAAATATATTGAAGCTCGACGTAGTATGTTATGGTAAGTAGAATATAAGGAACAAATTCCAGACATTACCAACATTCCCAGAAAGAAATCTGAAATGAGACTACGACGAATGTAATAGCAGCAGTTTACCAATAAAACTACACTATGCATGTAATAAAATAAATAATATTCAATATAGCGACTCCGCTTTTATACTTTTAGTTATAAACAGAGGAAAACAAATACACATATGTAAAATAAAATAATAAGAATCCTTTATATTAGAATTTATCAAATTATATGATGTACACTTTCTGGGCTGTTTTGCCGTGGTTAATGCTGAACTGCAGACGTTTCATCATACTTAACAGATGGCATCTTCAGTACTTCAGTTATCGCGGTGTCTAAACCGAGCTTTTATACTAATCGGTGGATCAAGGTTGGTTAGTTCAGTGTTTAGGTTGACTGGTTCAGGCGTGTTACGGATAGCTGATTCAGGTACACTCCAGTGCACTTGTTTTTTCTTAAGCAAAGGCATCCAAGTATGACTAATCTTCTATCCTTCGTCCTTGTGTGGGTATTGAAGAATCTCCAAATATTCCCTTAGTGTTAGATTGTAATTGGCACAAACCAGCACTCTAGTGTCCTCTAGTGAGATTCTGTGTTCCTCTTTTTAAGCATGTTTAGCAACGGCGGATTTTTCAGGCTGACAACCGTATGTACCTTTTGTTTTCTTTTTCTACAGTTTGTTTGGACATTCCCACGTATACATTGTCACAGTGGCTGCATGACATCAAATATACTCCCGGAGTTTGTAACGGACACAACTGATATTTCGGACTGTGCTGTTGCTGATTTATTTTACATGTTGATATGAAAGCAGTGCGTACGTCTTTTTTGCGTAGAATTTTCGTAACTTTATCTGTCATAGGGGATTGTAGTGACTTCCTCCTTGAGTCTTGCTGTTTTCTCACGCTGAGGTCTAATGGCTCTATCGATGTCGTTCTTAGAGTACTATTTGCTAGGAGCACAGATCGGAGTGAATCTATTTCCACCTGTCGACGGTCCTCCCAATGCACGGTGAACTAGGGTCTTCATGACCGAACGTTTTTGTGCCGGATGATGATTAGACTTTCCATGGAGATATATATTAGTATGAGAATTCTTTTTGTATATACCATGTCCCAAGATGTCAGAGGCCTTCATTTTTATCAGAATGACCAGAAACGGTAAGGCTTGGTCTTGCTCCACTTATTCTTCTTTCTCTTCTTCTTCTTGTAGGGAGTCCATTCCATGCTGCCAAACTATGAAAGTGTCATCCACGTATCTAAACCAGCACCTAGCTTTCTTAAGAGCTGATCGAAGCGCTTCTTTTTAAAGTTTTCCATAGTGAACTCAGACAAAAGATGCATGTTACGTACAACTTACACCTTGAAAGCAGGAATCGTGCTACTTGTTTTAAAGCCTATATTAACAAATGGATGCTTTCTCACCAAAGTCGCGTGGCATGGATGCGACGTAGCAACGTGTGACGTGCTACTCAAAGCATGTCGTATATTTTGTTAGTTTTCCAGGTGTGTTGGTGTGTGCACATTATTAAGCAAACTTATCCTCTCAAAATATTGACATATTTTTTCTGATTTACTATTAAATTGTCAAAAACTGAGAGAAATAAAGAAATAAAGGGATTCTATCCATTAACCAATAACTATTTTTTGTGGACAAAATAAGCGTAAGCAGTAAGCAGCTGTACTAAATACTGTTCGGCACTACCTATTAAAGGGATTTCCAAAAACTTTCTAATAATAATAGTGACGACTTTCTAGATACATCTAGTGGAATGCTCATTAGCGAAAGTACATGTAATTCATTATTTGCCTAATATATATACCTATCCGCAAAAATTAAACTATTTCTATTTTAATTTTTTTATGAAGTACCTAAATAAATCAATATTCGACTAGCTGTTTATTTTCTTTTTTATCTTCATGCCTTACCCTTAGCTTAAAAATATTATTCAATAATAATTCAATAAACTTGTTGAATATTTCTCTTTTTTCATGCTATAGAATTTTTGGAATTTCTGAGGATGCATTTGTAGCTGCTGAGAAACAATAAACGCACTGTGTCAGCATGGTCTCGTAAGTATGGATGAATCCATAACCTCCTTATTTTCTTTTTTCTCTTTGCTATCGCCGCTGCGATTAATACAATATCGTCTTCTTCCAATGACATTATTAAGAATACAATTGTTTAACTGAGCTCGAACTATTGCTATGTCTAAAGGATTTGGGTGTAACAATATGCTATGCGACTTTGGTGTGAAAATACCACGAGAAGACACATGATGCGATGTGCTCCCTGCTTCGACATACATAGTCGTACGTAGGATGCAACTCTGGTGTGAAAGCTCACAGAAAGAAATTCGCCACTACAGGACTCAGCGGACTACCCATCGCAATACCATCCTTTTGTTCGAAGAACTGTTCCTTCCAGATGAAGTATGTAGAAGTCAGGCATGGCTTAAATAAAGCGATACTTGAGGAAAGTAGTCATCTAATAGTTGCTGGCTATTCTGGATCCCAAATGGGACGAAAAATTAATTAAATAACTTACACCCTCTAAGACTGTATGGTTTACCGGAGATCCACAAGAACAATACACTTTTTTGGAAGCCCCACCTATGAACTAACACGTCAGTCAGCAAACTTAATGAAGCCACTGGCAGAAAAATCCAAACAATTTGCTGTTATGAATTAAACTGATAACAAAATGATGTAGCTCGTCAAATTGGTTATATTTACACGAAAATACATTTTTTTGATTATTAATTAGTTCCTTATCTAGAGTTGTCTATACAGTGACATGGTGCATTATTAACTTTAGCATAAATTCATGTGCTACTAATCGTAGGTTGTTGACTAGACAATGTTGAGAACTTGTTCCGGTGCGACTATCGTGGTCTTTTTATATTCTTTCCTAACACAAACTTGCTGAACGTGGTAAACGATCTTTACGGTCTGGTATGTATATGGTTAGGACAGCGCTGTGTATAAAGTCTAGATGTTTGTGCAGTAATTTTGCGTCATCCCTGTAAAAATCGGTGTCCCATTTTGGCAAATGATTATTGTCATTACACACTAAAAACGTTTAAAGCATCTAAATTAACAGGAAAATAACTAAATTAATATTAATACTCAAATAGTACATACAATTTTCTTGACTTCTAAATGTAAAAAGTAACTCAAGAAGTTATATATGTATATAAGTAAATTTAGCAATAACAATTTACTCAACCCTTCTTCTGTTTTATCTTAAATATTAGATTATACATGTCTAGGTATGTATATATAAAAGTTAATCCATACAGTTTGTAGTAACTCGTCTCTAATGAACATTGTTTTTAAACCATTACATGTGTTGTTTTAGTGTAGAACTAATCTACCTGGTTTGTTTATAATGTAAACATTAGATCAATTAGGTAAATTACTAATGCTCCACATGCTTTGTTATTGGTTACGTGACTATTTTACTGTAGTTAAATGTAATCACTTTGTGTTTTCTTTTCATTAAAATAACTTTAATGAGTGTCTATACTGTAATAAATATGGCTGCTAGTGTTGGATATTAAAAAGTTTGTATTTTATTACTTTATTGAAATACACCTTTAACTATAGGAAACTGCATTACTGTATTGCACGTGGAATTGTACAAATAAATTCTTTAGGTAACAATACACAGAAAAAGTATTGACTCCATTTTTCATGACGCATCTGTTCCCAATTTTTTTTTAGTTAAATACTGAATCACCCTGTATAATAGGTTAACATTAAATAGAGACAATAAATAACTTTGCAAAAATATTTTATATATTTTAACACTGTTATATCAAAAATGAATTAAAAAAGAAAACAAAACATTTTAAAGATCATCTTAAATTTTGGAAACATTCATCTTCAGATTGTGAAAATAACAAATTTATTTTTTCTACAGGTAATTTAATTTATAATTTGATAAAACTTAATTTTTAAAGTTAAATGAGCTCAACCTTCTTATTATAATGCATTCGTTTTATAATTTTTAATAATAATTGTAACCTATTTCTGTCTACTTATTATTAACTTACTGGTTATTTGTTCATTTTTCACACTGAAAGCGATCAACAGTCATTGCTTTCTTCAGGTATGACTTATGTCACGATTATAAGCTGACGTTATATGCAAAAGTGTCCAAACTTTTACCAAGACCGCCGTTTTCTGTGTATTTTTACTGATATACTAGGTTTTCTAAAAAATCTTGTAATGTAAAAAAAAAGAATTGATTCCAAAACATTGTGTTGGCATTGAAAAAGAAAAACAAAATTGGCCATAGCGACGACATTACTGAATCCGGACAAATTTATGGTTATCAAAAAGTGCAAAAAAATATACAGGGTGTTATAAATATTATTTCATACATATTGGGCACCCTAAGAGTATATGTTTCTATCACACTGATGTTTTTGAGGTTTTAAGGCACTCATACAATTTTGGACGGCCTTTATATTATGATATAAAAATAGATACCTTGATTATTCAAATTGCATGTATTTAAATACAAATTGTAAAACAGACTTGCCAAGTTTTAAGTAATGGACACAATAGGTATATCTAAACTTTCATAAATATTGTGTTTATGTTTATAATAAAACGTCTTTTAATAAATTTTCAATTTATCACACTCAATGTCAATTAATAATAATAATATTATGTCTTCTGTGCATCTGCCTAATAGTTACCATTGTACTGAATCCAATATATTACGGGTATGTATCATATTATGCGTGGCATGAATGTCATAATAATAGATTAATTTCCCATTGCCAGTAAATTAGTTAGACCATATGCGAAATTCAACCTAATAAATATTTATACTTAATAATAATTTATGAAAATTGTTCAAATTTCGAAATTTTTTAAAATTTCAATCACTAAGGTTCCACCACTTAAAGTGCCGACAGTAAATAGTTTCTAAACGTTCGCTAGCATTAGATACGACTGCGTAGATGCAGATACTACTACTGGACACCTCAGATAAGGTGTTTGAGGAGCGGTTACAGCCGTAGCAACTGTACTCGTAATACCAATACAGGATCTGAAAGCAATACATTGTTTAGCTCATCTGCCTTTTTAGTTTGTAAATTATGTTCCTGATTGATTTGAAATTTATAACTTTTGTAATATTTTGTTTTGACATTTTCTAGGCTATCTTCCATTTAGTTCTCAGGGACAGAGAATACAAACAGAACACAGTTTAGTTTATGTGGAGAATTTCATCGCGAATGACAGAAATGTCAAAGTAAAGATTTGACAGTTGTGAATTTTTTGAAGTATATTCATTGTGCAATCAGGTAGTGAGAATAATAGTATATTATTTAACGAGCGGTAATGCATGTCATAACTCACGCAGATGAAGTTTGCAGCACGAGCCGTAGGCGAGTGCTGTAATTCATCAAGTGAGTTATGACCATTACCGCAAGTTGAATACTATACTTTATCTACGACTATAACAATAAATACTAAGATACAAGTATCGAGAAAGAAAATTGATTTGAAAACGCCAAAATTATTGTGTTAGAATATCAAATGACATCAGTCCCCTCAATGATAATAATTGACAGTTCCGCTTTCTGAGAGCCGTTGGCAATTTAATAATTTTAAAATCTTTTAATTATTCATTCCTTTCCACTTGTTAAAAATTCTTTCCATTTTACACCAATGGAACGTATTTATCGGCTTAAAAATTTCCAAGAATTTACTGCGTACACTATTTACATACCGAATTAACATTGTAGAAGCCCAGCGTGAGTTATAATAACTCACTATAAAAACTCACGCTATTTGTTTATTGATACTATTAATTGCTCAAAAGCAATTGAATAATTAATATATAAATTAATAGGAGTAGATAAAGTTTGTTTTTCTACGTAAATTATTTTCAGGCTAAGTCAACGTAGAGGTTACAATATGGACGAATTAAAGATTCTGATAGCGGTATTGCTCTCATAAAGCTTAGCCGCTAGCTATATAAAAATTTATGCCCGACTTACACGAGGTTAGTTTTCAAACCAGTAAAGCAAGCTAGTGTTAGTAATCTAGCAACTCTAGCTCTATATAAACGGAACTAGCTTAGTTTTCAAGTTAGTAAGTTAGTGAAGAAGCGAACAAACTATCATCTAAGCCAGGATAGTTTTAATAGGATGGAATTCTATTATTTATGCTAGTAGCTCATCAAATTTACTATCCTGGCTTTGTGTATTGACTTCGTGTGAACGGTAGAGCTAGTACATGGTCGGAATGGCGAAGACCATTTTTGAAGTAGAATGTCACTATTCCCTGTTAAGACAAACATGTGTGATTCGAACATTACAGCTAAAAGCTAGGAATGTACACTATTATAGCTCGTTTATTCGGGTTTAGTAAATAGGCGAGTTTCTGAGCAAGTAGCTGGTTTATGAATACTAGAATGATGTAAACATAATTTCCAGTGGTTAGTAGAGTACTAGTGCCAATAAATGATGACAGTCAAGTAAGTAGAGAGCAGTTCATTTTAGCCACTAGCTTACTTTCACCACGGAATTATCGAATGGAATCTGGTGAATAGTCTACTATTCCGCTGCTATCTTCTTGTGAACACCTGTTTTTCAGTTAAGTGGTTAATAGCAAATTATTTTATTTGAGATGACGGAATACTATTGTGTATTTGTACAGTTTTAAGTACTCAGTTTTAAATCTTTAAATTGTCAAAGTAGGATGAAACCACAACAGCACGTTTCTTGGAACTGTGAGAAAATGAATGCCTATAGAATATGAATAGTTCAAGTTAAGCAATACGAGCACAGTAGGTACATTTATTAAACATTATAAACGGAATATGTAGTAGATTTCCAAGTGGCACTCGATTCGATCCATTTTTACACATCATATTGTTCTTAGTTTAATCTACTAATGCAAAATATTACTACACGTGTGAACAGTCACTGGTAAAGTGACTGGCTTGTAACATTTTTCAGCTAGCCACTTGCTCCAGTTACTGTGTTTATTTACTAAACCCGTGTAAACGAGTCCTCAGTTTTGAGCTTGGTGGCGACCAGTTATCTAGACCACGGCATAACAACCCAACTACAGTAATCAAACAAAACTCCATGAAATGCTGTGGTGGGAACAAGTATGAAGAAATTCTAACCAAAATTATTGACTTAGTCACTCTAATGACCTCTTATTTCATTTGATATATATATACAATACTTTGCGGCATCCATTTGTCAAGGTCTTTCTATCAAAAAAGGTTTACATTGTACGCTTTATTCCAAAAACACATTTCACTTTATCTGCAGATGTTATGGTGGATTTCCAAACCCAAACATCAATTTAGAAAGGATCCAAGGAAACTGGTCCACTGTAAAACCTGATAAGGCGGCAAAGCATGCAATCGGCGACTAGACAAAACATAGGAAGAAATTCCCAAGGAAAAATGAATAACCTTTTTAACACCTATTTTACACAGCACATTCAACAGCTCTTGCCGCTATTGTTGTTAATTATTAACAGAATTAATTAATACAATTGTTTGACATACATGTTACAACAAAATTTTGTGTCCGTCTTACCCAGTTTCTTCAAACTAACACAAATTTTTCTGCTTCTTGTCCGTTTTGAACTCGTAATTTATTGGCAGCAACTATGATACGTTTGCGTAAATCATCAATAGTAGGTATCCACTTCGGTACCATACACATTTTTTTTAAATATTCCTACCAGAAGAAGTCCAAATGATTTAAAGAAAGAAGATCGTGGCGGTCATGGTACCGGTCCTTCTGGTCAAATCACTTGGTATTAATGCTCGGACATACTGTACATATTTTTGCAATAATACAACACTCCTTCAAATTATTGAACTTCTGGAAGTTCTGAGTAGAAATTTGAATAAATCTCTATTGGTGAGTGAAACAACTAACAACTAATGTTGAAAGTTGAAAGTAGATTTCGTTAAGAATACGTCGGCAGTTCAAAATAAATCACAAAATTTATTTTAAAGATATGATACCACACTGTTGCAATGCGCCGTGAACGTCCTGGACCTCCATCTATTCCATGATTCCATCGATTTAAAATTTCCCTCGCGTTGCGCTACACTTGCACTCATTGCACACCGCCGTAAATGTAACTGAATTTGGCACATCTTTACCGGGAAATAGTTCTGCCAAAGCATTTTCACATTGCTATAAATTAAGCCATTGTTGACACACAAAAACGTTAATACCTACAAAAAGTAATCGGAGCCAGCGATGTAAAGGTTGAAAATACTACATCTTCAATAATAAATTTTTACTAATTTTAATTTTTCTAATTTTTTTTTCTGAAACTACAAGGATTTTACTACAAATTTTTGTATGCCATTGACTCCATTTTTCCTAATGCATCCATTACCAATTTTTTTAAAGTAGTTTCTGAATAACCCTGTATAAAATAGTAACATATAGGACCTTTTTTATTTATTTACCGAAATTTGAAGAAAATGTGTGAATAAACTTACACCTTTCTATCTTTTATATCACAGCTATAAATGTCAAATCATCAACATGCGACAAAGGAATTTGTAAACTATCTATTATTAGGCTTGTTCTCACAAAAGTCAGTTTTGAGACTGTGAGAAATATTCGACCAGTGAATTTGCCAATGTGTCCATATAGCTCAAGAAATAGTTGAACGAACATTTCTGACAGTTTCAAACTAGTTCCTGGCTCTTGTGGAAACAGGCACTATTGTATACAGGATTAACCTGTGTACAAATTTAATAGATTAAGAAAGAATAGAGAAAAATAATAATTTTCTGGTTTTCTTAAAGATAATTTTGATAATCAAAAATTATATTTATCTTGTTATGTTTAACTAATTGAAAAGATTATTTTATTAGTTTTACAAGTACATAGCTTAATAATTTAATCATATGCTATGAAATATCTAGGAAACTAAAATTTCAGCTCAATTTTACAAGCAAACTCATTTGGACCGTATCCGTACTGAATTTATGACTTATTTTAACGTTCGTTCTTTCATTCTCCAGCGTTTCCGAACAAAAATTGATTGCGAGAAGGCTATTTCTAGTTTATCTGCCATTCAAATTGAATTATACAAACTTAAATTAAAAACAACGCGTGACAGGCCACTGCAGGTTTGTTAAATTGGTTTCTGTCGACTTTTAGTCATCACGCAAATAAAGCATATCATGTAACTGACATTTGTGTAATTAAGTAAGTAGTAATACATTTAAAATGTTGCCTTATTTAGTATAGTTGCAATAAATATAAATTTTAATTTTCTTTTCCAGCAGAAAATATTTACCACACATATTATTAATTGGGTTGTTTTGCAGACGTCAAAATTAGAAACAAATTTGAATTTCTCGCCCACAAAACCCCTGATTTACAAATTTTATGTAAACATTTGGATTTCTTAAGAAGTTATTTACAAATATCGAAAATAAAATTTTAACTTTGACACCCTATATCTTTTTTATTATGCGGCTTGAGGTATAGGTATGTTAGGTTAAATCGATTAAAGAAGCGCATAGCAACATGCAATGCAGAAATCTGATTTTGTATCCGACAAAGGCACACGATTTTGTTATAAGAATCACTTTGTTTAGTAAATTTTGATTTAAATATAGGTTGATATGTCATAGAAAATTATTTTTGTTTAAAACCCATGAAATGTGGGATAATAAAATTGAAATCAGAAACGTTTTGTATTACACACTTTTAAGTCGTTACAAAAGAATTATTACGTAAAATTTTAGAGAAAACTGTAAATCCAGTTAAAAAATAAAATACCTCATTTTAATTTCAAAATTTATCATATCTATTTCCTGTAAATATAAATTAATCATAGATCGTGGTTTATAATTCCAAAATAAGCAGTATATACATATTTTGGGAAAAGAACAATTTTAACTTTGTCATTTTATACCATTACCTTTTTGCACAATTAATCAATTATAAGTAAAATATAGTAATAGTAATAATATATTTAAATAATAGTTACTATTTAAAATATTTAATATGTTAATAACTTTGTACTTTACTCTCTTCATTTCTGTAGTAGTCCGTAACCATGAACATATCAACTTCTGGTGGATTGTCAGAATCAGCTTACTAAATTCAACTTCAATTGAACATATTGTACTAAAATATAGACACGCAACACCATAGCACATTTTAATCTGATCGAATATCGAATATTAACGTGTTAGCGGTAGATCTAATTTAGAGTTGCGTGAAATGATGTCACAAGTGGGCCCACCATTTTTCACCTCATTTCAACCTAATATCTCTATCTTCTTCGGCAAAACAAGCCTATTTCCGTATATATATTTTAGTACTACGCTAATAAGAACCTCCACCTACTGGGTGGATTTTTTGTGCGTCTTTAGATACTTCTTTGTCCTTGAAACGCCAGCCTTAAAGGAGATTTCTAGAAAGTTGTTCGATAGAAATCAGTTGGAAATCTGTTAAAGCAAAATGAGGGTGGATATGGGATAAGCAGAATATTAGAAAAGCGGTCTTGCCATACTGCAGAATCACTTTTCTCGATCTATTTTCTTGAATTACAATTTAATAAAATCATCGCTCGGAAGCGATTCAGGGACGACGTCTTCTTTGACCTTCAAAATATCAGCAAAATGTACAGATATAATAATAATAATCTTTATTCCTTCAAAAAAAATAATTCATTTTTTACAGGAAGAGTACTCTTTAGATAACACACACAAAAAAAAGAAAAGTTACAATTTAATAACGTAACTAATACATTGTTTCACATTATGCAGTACAATATATAATCAACAACTAAGTAACAACAGTACAAAATAGCGAAAAAGGAAAATAGAAACAAATACAATAGGGCAAGATTATTCACTCAACAGAAATGAGTGAAGCTTTAGAAGACCAGTTACAAATCTACACATTGAATTAGCGTTGCTGAGTGTTAGATTATCGAGAAACTGTACTAACGCTTCGACAGATGTGATATTTTTTACAGATATATTAACACATCGATTTTTGTTGGTTTTGTTCTCAAATATAGCAGCTATATACGTAATTTTTGAATTTTGCTAATATAGGTATTGAAATAAAAAAAAACATATTATCAACTGGTCAGAATCTATTAACCAGACCAATTCTCAGAGTCATTGAATCATCATGAATTTGTTCAATTAGTTCATGCGTTCAAATTATCTTGATCGAGTCAGTCATGAACATGGAGAATCGTTACTGTTAAAATGGCCTTATTTGAAATGAAAAAAATATTTTTGTGCTGCACTATCCTTAATGGGGTCCTTTCCATACCATAAACGATTTTGTCAGCTTTCAATGCCTTAACTCTATGTGACATATCATTTTTTTTGTAACGAATGGGTCATTTTCAATTTTTGTTTTATTTCGCTAGTCAACAGTTTTTTTAGAAGAGCCTAGATTTTTTTGCTAGGCTGCTCTAAAGTGTTTATACAAAAACCAAAGGATCCCATATCACAGTATTTCACTTGGTCGAAATATAAACTCTGTAATATCATAAAATTTTTAATAGATTTTACACCTGTCGGCTTATTTTAATTTATTTCAAGAAGATTTGGCGGTGGTACAACAGACAAAAATGATTATTGAATTGGAATCTTTCAATTTAATAGAATCAGATGCACAAATATTGGCTTACTTAAACTCTTAGAAGAGCATTTAGACTTCAAGATCAAATTGTATATTAGGTCATCTACTGTAGCTGCTAGTAAAAAGTACCAAACGTAAGATAAAAGAGGCAAATATGAAAACCATTTCTAGAATACATGTGAAATGGGTGATTTCTAGAGTTCGAAAATTTGCTATTCTTCAATCTCATCACAACTAAAGGACCCCGCACTTTTTATATGTAAAAGTGGTTTCAGTCGGGAGGTGCCGACCTTGTATGCGCCGTAGAGCAAAATCCTGACGGTAGATTTTTTGTGCCCATTACTTTTTTTTGTTCAGGATATTGAGAACTACCTTTTCCACCAAAAATTAAACCTCCCGACTGAAACCACTATTCCATATAAAAAGTGCGGGGTCCTTTGCATTTTTATATACACTTGGTGTAATCAATAGGAAATTATAAGAATTTTATAATAAATTCCAATTACAGTAATCAGCGCCGACATCAGATAGGCTGTAATCAGCACACTCGCTGCAGTTCAAATTCCCATTTAATACGTTACCAGCGGAATAAGTCGAACATCGTTCAGATTTGGAACAGATGCAGATGGCCCGACTTCTCTCTCTCCCTCATCCACATCCATCAGTTACATTTTCACGATTTAGCGTCGTGGAAGTTTGTTGGATTTCATATTTGTGTCGCCAATGCAGTTTATAATTATTAATAAAATTTGCTATTCGCCTACATAAAAATACTGTTGAGGTTGGGTAAAGTGAAGTAGTGAAAGACCGCGGTTATCCTATGCTGAACAGAGCCGTGGAAAAATGTATGAAAGACATTTTAATATACATGTGTGTCTGTGTTATTCGGTACTTACTGATCATGACTAATAGATTTGATTCTGATTCATAATTAAATGCGATTTGGACTATTTGAAATGAACTTCGAAGATCGAACTATTCGAACTATTTGCTTCAGCAACACTAAACTAACATTAAAATTATTTTAACTATACATATTACTAAAATTATATTCAAATATGTCTTGAAAAGAATTATGTAAGTATGGTGTTTGTATAGTTATTTATCAGGGATAGTATTTGATGAATAAAGAAATATGAAAGAAGCTGTATTAAAATATATTTTATTATATTATAAGCCATATGAACAAAGCAGCTATTACTCAGAACAGCTTTGTTTCATAGTTACACAAAAACTACTACCAACTAGCTAACTTTGCCAAGTAAACACGGTCTATATCCTAAATTAGTCACACTCGTGAATAAAATAAAGGGTAGTTTTAGACATTATATAGGCGCCACTGAATTCAACTTCTACAATTAAAAAAAAAACAAATGGAGTATTATTGGAATCAGTGACAACTCGTAGATTTAATAATAGATGAAGCGGAAGGATAAATAATAACTCGCAGTGTTATTTTACATTAAAAACAATCTAAGAAACCCATTCATTTCTTTAATATAAGACCTATTCTTCGATCTTTCAAAGCTGCAATCTTATCGATGATGTAATATGGTTCTACACTGCACTTATAAGTTCATTTTATAGTCTCATTTGAAATTTTTGTGGTTTCTACACAGTAAAAAATAATTGAGTAAATTGAAACTCATTTATAAGTGAATTAATTTGGTGTTGATTTTTGAGTAAATTTAACATTTTAACAAAGAAATGAGCTCTACACGATATTGATTTTTGAGTAAATTAAACATTTTAACAAAAGAATGAACTTATCTACACGATATTTGGTTAGAGAAATCAAAATATGTGTGAATGAGAACATATTGCGTAAAAATAACTCCAACCGTTGTAGATATTATACACTTTGTGTAGTAAATGGAAGGGGGTATCAGCAGGGATCGACGCACAGTTGTATATTTATTCTGTATACTTTGGTTTTACTATGTATGATACAAGTCACTGATGTCTGTGGACCATAGTCAGTGTATTATTATCATAATCAAGTGTATTGTTCTAACCGGACCATCATGAATTACGGACCGCAATTGTAAATACATTTTATATTTGCATAAGCCAGAGAAAAAAATAATTTGTGTTATGAAGATGTGGTAGAAATAGGTAAGTAACAATGGCCATCTTCATCCGATACAAAAGAAATTGTTGATTTGTCGCTTATTTCAGAAAACTTGTGTGTGTCATTTTATCCTCAACTACTTAACTATAAAATTTTTAAAAATAGACAGACCTGGAAATTATTGATTTAAACAGTTTATTACATAAAAAGCCATTTGAACTTTATCGGTTATACAACACCATTGAGCATTTTGTGACGCCAAAGTACACGTTTTGTTACATTTAGAAAGAATGTATTTTTTAATAATATAACAAAATAAAACATCTGCACATAGTGCGTCATGTTATTATTTACAAATATAATCTCCATCTTTCTGGTTCTTTTCACGAGGAAGAGTAAAATGGGGCCCATAAAGGCACCAACTCTCCTAAACACTACGTTAAGCTTCGAATCGGATGTGAAATACCTAGGAGTCACACTTGATTCGAAGCTAACATGGAATCTTCACTTAGAGATAAGTCTAAAAAAGGCGTACATATCCTATGAGCAGTGCCACAGAACCGTTGGTAAAACCTGGGGAATGAAACCAAAGGTGGTCATGTGGATATACACTGCCATAGTGAGACCAATGTTAGCCTATGGAGCTGTCGTCTGGTGGCCGAAAGTTCAACATACGACAGCTAAACAAAAGCTCAGCCAGGTACAAAGTATTGCCTGCATAAGCATAACTGGAGCTATGCGTACGACACCTACCATGGCAATAGAGGTGATGCTATGTCTACCACCTCTGGATATTCATCTAAGAGAAGTGGCTGCGACAACTATGCTTCACCTCAAAAATACTGGTATTACTCCTGATGTAGGATGTGGAGAAGCTAGGAGTCGCCTGTGGAGTGGAGTCGTCAGGAAGATGCCTCTTTTGCAGGCAGACACTGATAGCATTTCTCCCAAGTTTGTGTTTGACAGACCCTACACGGTACTTATCAGCAATGAAGAGACCGCCAGTGAAGATATTATCAACATCTACACAGACGGGTCAAAAAAGAAGGAAGATGCAGGATGTGGGATTTATTCCAGATCGTTGCATATTCGTTATCAGTGGGCAATGGATAGGCATGCTACCGTAGTATAAACAGAATTAGCAGGTATAACCATAGCCGCCAAAGAAATTGCCCGTAGACATACAACGGGCAAAATCATTAGAATCTACACATATAGTAGACAATCACTACTGATCTTACGTAATCATAAGATAACAACTAGATCAGCATGGGAATGCCATCAGGCACTAGTAGAGGCCTCAGCTAACCACAGCGTATCTGTATGCTGGGTAAACGGACACGACCGGTGCAATGGCAATAAAGTAGCTGACAAGCAGGCTAGGAGTGCATCGGGTCTGAATATTTTTGGACCTGGTCCCTCCAGTATGCTTCCATTGTCAGCATTTGTTGAAATTATCAAAGGAGACACCCACAAAGAGTTTATGAAACGTTGGGATGAAACAAATGGCTGTAATTTTGCTAAGGAGTTCCTAAAGTATCCCTGCAAGGATACAGCCAAAAAGTACCTGGCTATGTCTAGGACAAACCTTCGTCTGGTGACAGGTACTCAAACTGGACACTGCTGGCTAAGAAAGCACCTCTATAACATTAGGAAGTGTGATACACCTCTTTGTAGGGGTTGCGAACAGGAAGACGAGACAGTACTCCATGCACTCTGTGAGTGCACTGCCATCTCATCAATAAGAGAATCCGTGTTGGAAGAGCGATGGCCTTCTATGGCCTACATTAGAGAGATCCCCCTGAGCAACGTCACCATCTTTTTCTCCTTATTAGGCTGGCAGGCGGCTCAGGTGGACTGATCTCTTAATGGGAGGAGGTACAAGGGGCCCAATGGGGCCTAAGTGCTGTAGCCTTTTTGCTACCCTCCCCTTAATTCCAGAATCTCCATCTTTATCTTCTTTAACTTGTTATAGCAAACTTTTGTTTCAAATAGTGTGTAGTAGTAATAAATATTATAATATAATAATAACAATAATTTTTATTGTTGTTATGGTTGCTTCCAAAATTCTGTTAAACTTATATTGTGTATCAACTAAACAGGCTTTCTTTTTATAGACTGTAATTTTTATGACATAATTATTTATAATAATTTTATTATTATTTCCTATTGTTTTTAATTTAATTATAATTATTTGTAATAGTCATAGTGTTATTAATAGTAATACTAATTATTGTTATAAATATTTATAAAGTAATAATTTACAATCTGTAAAAAAATTAAACACGTTTAATAGGTACACAAGAGGTCTAATTTTCATAAAAACTGAATAAGAACCAACATAGCACAATGAAGAATTATTACAATTTTGAGTTTGTTAGAACACCAAAATTGTATAAAGTATCTTATTACTGATTTAAATTGTATACATATTGTGAAAAAATAACGAAACGATAATATAATTCAATTTTGTGTTTGGAATAACATGGTTTAGAAAAGCTAATTCAAAACTTTTTCAATGTTACCCTTAAAATATTTATTTAGCTAACAAATAACTGAGTGAACATTAATCAATGAACTGTGAATTATTTCAACACAATTGGGTGGAGACTCGTTTTGACAACCATGTGTTGATTTTGAGTGAAATTCTAGTCATCTAGACGCGTTTGCGTTTGCTATAGCAATCGCCGTAAATAATGCTGATGAACTGCAACTATTTTTGAGTGATGCCGATTCCGCAACACTTCTTGCTTTGCATTGTACTGTCACATCTTTTCGAGATGTGACTGGCCCGGTCTCAGATGTTATATATAGTGGGAGCTAGGTCGTGGTTCGGAATAAATGTATGAAAAATTTTTATAATTTTTAAGATGTTAATTGTTGAGCGCCACCAACTGTTAAAATAATGTCTGAATTATTAAATTGTGATTGGTCAAAAAAATAACTACCACTCAGGTATTAATATTTAAACAATTAATTTTGACAAGCATCTAATATTTAGTGAAAAAAATAGCTATTTTGTCCTTTACACTGTTTAAAATAATGAAATTAAATACTAATAGTGGTTTTACATATGGTTCTCAGCCTAAAAAAACAATAATATCTTAATAGTAATGACCAAAATTGTAATAATGGTTGCAGGTTTACAATATGGCTCCAAGCCGCAAAAACAAATAATTTCTTATCTTAAAGAAAATCTGTCCGATGAATAAAATTAAAGAATATCAAGGAAAATTTAAATGTGTCTCTCTAAATGACAAACTGTGTTGGTCTCACCATGACAGAAGCCACCTTGTCCCTACCCCTTGAATGTTATCAGCCTTCTGCTTAGGCAAACATAAAATTCTTCCGTAGCCTTCAGAAGAAAACTTGGGCTCCACTATCAGATGTCTTATTGGTTCATCAGAGTTGTTTGTCAACTTAGACCCAAAGTCCAATTCGAACAATGACAAATGTATGCCCAGCATTAAAACTCCAAAATTCTGAAATTATAACCCCACTACAATTTATCTCACACTTGTTGAATAAACCTCTCCGTTTGACATTTTAATTAGTAATCGTCAAAAATTTCAGTAATAATTCGATTTGCTTATAAGGCTCTAAGGGCCTTAATTCAAAAACTGACAAAAACGTCTAGAGATATTGATGTTACCTTAGTAACGAACCATATTGCAACGACCAAAAACAATTTTTTGCGGAAATTTCACTCATACAAACTTATTGATTTTTTGCAAGACTTCATTGATCACCCCGTATAAAATAAACCTATGGTCCTACGATAAATATATCATGCAGTTTAATCTGAAAAAACTAGCTCTTAAAATTTGCAAGCCGCGTTAAAAAATTTGCATTCCTGTTGACAATATTGAACTTTAAATTTTGCCTAAAAATCTCTATGTGTAAGTGGCCAGCAGTTTATTAATGGAATTTAATATATAAATGTTTTTTTTTCCACCCTGTAACCTATAACACATCACATTCTTTATTTTAATTCCTAAAAATATACCTGAAATCTGAAAGTAATTATTATTTTATGAATTAAATAATCAAGAAAATATATTATATTAGATGGATGCCTCATATAAAATGTGATTACATATTTTTACCTCATGATTTTGGAGTTCTCGAATCGAGCTATCAGAGGCTAGAAAATCACGGTGGATCCGCGTACCTGCTTGCAGAAGAAAAGGTGAAAGGGCTTAGAATTTCGTTTCCCTTCAATATTCAACAAGTGTACTTATCGTGCCAACTTTAATGAAGCTGTTATTGCTAGACCTCAGAACTTGTCTCGTCACTTGCGATTTATCAGGACCGCACTGTGTACATGTAGAAATATGATAAACATAGGTACTTACATTGAATTGGTGTTATGTCATTTCTAGTGACTAGATTGCAAACTATAGTTTGGTATATCTAGATTATTGTCTTCTGCTTTCATGTTACCTCTCAAAAATCGTCACTTTCACATTTCACAGCCTCACAATTCTATCAAACTATCAGTCACTGTTTTTGTTATAGCTTCTGCATTTGCGTGTTTTAGTATTTTTTATGCGATCAGATGAAATTTTGTGGCAAATTTTCCTTCCAATGCGCCTGCTATAACATGTACTATTTTCCATTCAGCAGGAGTAGCTGTGTTGTCGACACTTAATGATAAATACTTATATTTTAAATCGTAGGAAATTAAGGCAAAGTTGATTCGTCGAGCACATTCACACTGAAATATTTACCACTTAGAGTTTTCTACAAAGTCTCTCAAGATAGGGATAGGATTAATTAATTGTCTCCGTGGGATATTACACGAAATCACTACTTTCATTAAGGCTACATTAAAGTCTTTCTGTTTGTCCATGGTACTTACTTCACTACACTTTAAGGAGTTATTTTTTTTTGTAGCAATATATTCCAACAGTTATGTGATTTTCGTTTGCAGTGAAGTAAAATATTACATATAGTAGATTGTAATTCAGTACCATTAAATACTGACTCTCACAAATCGTAAATCCATTTTTCTGCACGGTATCCATTGTGGCATTAGAGAGGTTAAGTCGATTTTCGATTATCATGATATGTAAAACGTAGAACGTGTAATTTTCACGTTTACGTATAGTAAGAATCGTGTTTCAAAAATGAGTTTAAGTGGGGTAAGTTATCACGGAATCATATTATTCAGAAACGATGATTATTACTTTAATCTACGAGTATTGCTCCTTCAGTTCGGTTAGTCTTTTATCAATCTGTTCTGTGCATTCGAAAGTTTTAGGCCACCTCTTCGGCACGTATACGTCTCTGTTTACGTTACGCAAAGACCCGTGAGCCGACATACATCCGTATAACGTAAACGTGGAAAATTCAAATTTGAGCATGCTCGACGGTCACATTCTACGTGGACGTTCACGTATTGGACACAACTTAAACTCTCTGTTGTGTAAATTAAGACAGTTAACTTGTACTCGCAAACGTAATGTAAATAAATAACACGTATGACACAGGTATCAAAGCTACGTATGTACTGACTTCTAAAATATCTCCTTCGGTCGCGCTACGCTGGGTGAAATACGACCCTGAAATGACGGGACAAGTTCTGACGACTAGTTATTACCATATGACTAAATAAATAAGACGTTTTTAAAGGATAGGTTGATAAACATCGCGAGTATGAGCGTCATCTGACGGTCATTTGGAAAAACACTACTACTTGAGAAAAATTAGAATACAGAAAACTGTGTCACAATTTAAAAAGAAAAGCAAAGTAGGCAGTATAACTGGTAGAGTTCGCTGTAGCGAAAAGAAAGTAAAGAAACTAATAAATAATTAAAAATCTGAGGTTAAAACATGTAACATGATTTTCTGTGAACATGAAACATGCACGAAACATGGATGCAATGGACCGTTAAAAATTAATACATTTTTGCAACGTGATGAAGGTAAGTTATCGCTCTAGTGCATTCTGATAAATGTTTTCTGTGTTTGACTAAAATTTAATATAACGCAAACAGTTAATTATAGTTAGTGAAATGATTATCTAAATTGCCTTGCCTGCTTTTGTTTGTTGTATTTTTTAATATAAAATACCTACTGTTTAATATACTGCTGTGTACCAAACTGCAAAAATATATATTATTCCTATGGTATCACAGATACTTCTTACAGAAATCAAAGCTTTTTCACTGCAGACAGGGAAATGTTTGGGGTTAGAATCAATTCGCAAATTATGTAAACCAGATTTTAATCTCACGAACAAAAATTGTTACTTTGAATTAAATATTTTAAAAATATTGAGAAGAATAACTTCACCTTATTTTGGTATTTATTTATTTAAGGTTGATCCGTTTTTTTAGTGAATATAAAAGTAATGATAAATACATATATCTACGAGTCTACTCATTTTTTTTGCTATAACTGAGTATATTTAAATTTTCACAGAGAAAAATTATCAGTAGTACATGGTACTGATGAGAACCATTTTAGTTCGGAACACATGTATTTAACAATAATATTTAGCATAAAGTATGCATCTATTTTTTATCATGTTAACCGCTATTAATTACTAGTCATGTAATCAACTTCTTTTCCTATTTGTAATAGAATAAAGCATTGAAAAAACAATTCCCTTTTTATTATTAAACCAATCATACCTTCTTTTTTAATAGATATATTATAGAATTCATTGCTTTATTATACTGTTATATAGTGTGTAACTTACATGAAATAAAATTCATAAATCATTTACTACATAATTTTGTAAAAAATCTGTTCAACTTTTATATTTGAACTTTTAATTTTTTACGAAATTTTGTTATCGAGAATTATGAATTTTATTTCATATGTACGTTGCACTCTATATATTAAAGTAAATTCAAATTTACCGCCAATTGCTGCGTAATGAAGCTTATTATACAGCGACATCTATTGTATAGATTTTGAGAGATATAGTTTTCTCAAAACAGAAAACGTAGCATAGTGCAAATGCTATTTTTTCTCCAAATGAACGTAAGATGCCGCTAGGTATTTCTGGAGCAAGTCGTGCTTCCCATGAAAGACAGAGAAAAGAAGCCTCTTATTTAGTTACTCATATGGTTATTACCAATCTTCAAATATTTATAAGTGATCAGTACTGAACTGATTGTACATATAAACGACTAAAAAATTAACTTGACACGTGTGTGAAATAAATTAAAACCAACTACCTGAATGAACCAATAAAATTTGATATTAATTAATTATTCTCAACTTATATTTCTGAAACAGATATAATTGTTGATAGAAACAAAATGCCTGTCGCTTAAGGTGATCTATAACATAAAATAAATATTTTTAAATAGAATTCTCAAAATATTATAATAGTATATTATGCAACGATCATGTAATGATGGGTATTAATAACCATTACATGAGAGTTGCATACGCTATTTTTTCTACAACCGATAAATAATCAAAAAAAATAAATTTTATTTTTATTGAACACAATAGGTAACAGTAATTATTCGTATGAACTGCATTTTCTGCTTTCTCCGATATGTGTGGAGGAGTCGATGGTAATTTTTCTATATCGCTGATATCAGACATTTTGATAAATTATCGAAGTTTAGCTAGGTATCTACGAAAATTTAATACGTACTGATTTTGACATCTAAAATAATTACATGTAACCTAGGATAAACGTCAAATGCACATGATTGAAAAATTATGGGTTTCTATTGATTAAAAATCTGTATCGTAATGAAAAATCTGTATCGTAATGGGTATCATTATGAAACGGATTATAAAATCTGTATCGTAATGAAAAATCTGTATCGTAATGGGTATCATTATGAAACGGATTATGAGCATATAAGTGCATTGTTATAATACGGGTGTAGAATAAGAATATTATCACATCAGATTATTAGATAGGGGAACGTTCCATGTAAAAATGAACGCTCTCTATGTTTTATAATAATTATTCTTTTTTTTTCGTATGTATTGATTTTGATAAGTTTTGTAATTAACATAACTCATGTATTTCGTCTAAAAAACAAACAAAACATATTTCAATATTGAAATATAAAGTACAAATTTTTTATTGGATTAAAAATAACTAAGTGGTACGTACAATCAGTAATATTAGAAAGCTATTGGACGTATCATAAGATTAAGTTATAAACAAAAGAATAAGGGCATCTCATCCGTCAAATTATTAAATTATAACTATATTTTTCTGAACAAAATAAGGGAAAGCAGTATTTAAATAAATTTGTGCCTAATACTGCTCAGCAGAACTGTCTATTAGGTGAAGCAGTGCGTCACCTTATTTTTTAAATATATTTAGGTTGGTCCAACATAAATATTCATTCTTGTTTTCGTCTCAACAAAAAATATGTTTACCTCTAATGAGAAATTTCTTATTTTTTTCACCAAATTTTAAATATATCAATAAAGGAAATTAAATATTGAGGTAGTTATATCGTGTAAAAATAAGGGAACGGAAATAAAATACTGATCTACTCATTGAAACTGTTTCAAACTTTTTATCTTTCGATCCATTAAATACAGATAGTGAGTTTTAAAGCTTAAAATTAACAAAGGAAGATAATACTGTACAACTAAAATGTTTGGAGTTAAATAATAAAATGAAACTTTTATTAGATTTGCAATTTTGTATCGACCGTGTTGTCCAGTTCCAACATACCTATTCAATAACTTTGGCGTTCTTTAAAGAGATAAACAAGTATTAATTCTTTATTTTAGAAAATGATTCGGTACTCTTTATTGAAATAGTAAACTTTATCTAACAAATTAAAAACTTTCAAAACACAAATTATTCTTTTATGCACAAGCATAAAATATTATTTGAAATAATAGTTATTTATGCAACAAGTACAAAAAGTAAGTGTTTATTGCATGCGACGTGAAATTGTCCAACGAGGCCGTCAGGCCGAGTAGGACAACACGTTGAGTGCAATAAACACTTTTTGTACGAGTTGCATACAATATTTTTTCTACGTTCATGCAAAAACCAAAAAATGTTTTATTTAGATGACACTTTAGTCTAAGAAAATATGACGTCGATTTGATGGTTTATGTTTGTCATGATGACTAAACGCTGTAGTAGAATGACAGATGAATGCAATAAACATTTTATTGCACTAGTGCAATAAACAACCACTTTTTCCACTAAATATAGTTCAATAAAGTTTTGTTTTTTGCATGATCGTAGAAAAACTATTTAGCGAGTCCTATAATTTGTCTACATTTTTTTGTTTCATTATCGCATTATAGATGTATTTTAGTTATTTTTTACAGTTTCTACAAAACTGACAATTCTAATATAACGTCAACAGGATTTCAGACTTCGGAATATTCAAAAATATATATAATATATAATAAGAAAATGCAATCGAATTTGAAATAAATGGATTTTAGTCAATTATTATTTGAAAAGTAGTTTCTGCATAATTTTGAAAGTCACAAGTATGTTATTGATATTTTGTGGTTATATTAAATTTTGAAATTCATGAAATTATTGCTATGAGCTCCATTCAGTTATTTGTCGTACTCAGGCACAAACAACAACTAGTTAACTTTTAAAGTTCCATTAATCGCTCTGTTAAATATAACTAATTAATTCAGTCAGGTGTTCTTTCTAATTCTGGTAATTAAACAATTTTCTGAAATAAAATTACCACATAGACATGATTATTATAATAGAACTAAGGTTAACCTTGTTCCATCCAAAGCAAATAAAATGATCGGACAAGTTGTTATACATATTTATCATCGAAGGTGTTCAATTTTGTTCCCTAGACATTTCATAATACTAATAGTAAAACGGTATTTAAAAAGATGTAAAAAATTCCTGCTAGAACTTTCCAGAACTGTCATTCATAAATTATTTGAAGCTCAACAATGATTAATGTAAATTTAAACTATCTACTTAGAATAGAATAAAGTATGTATACAGGATGTTTATAAATAAGTGCGAAATATTTTAGGGGGTGGTTGCCAAAGTCATTTTGTGAAAAAAGTTCATATAAACAAAATATGCTTTCCTTCCGAGATACAGTTTAAAATTTATTTTTTATTTATTTTTATAAATTTTTCAGTTTTAAAGATATTGACTCGCTTTGAAGGGATAAATGTGCATTGCAACAATTTTATTTATTAAAAAAAAATGATACGTCATTGACTTTTCCGGTTTAGATTTTGTTAGAAATCTGCCATCAATTCTGAATGAAATTGGTCTCTTAAATTTTTTTCGTAAGGAGGAACAGAATAAAACATATTTTATTGTAGGTTTTGTTAATCTTTTATTTGCTACTTTTTGTACAAAAATCACTTTGAGACATCCAAGCCCCATAGTTAAATTTTTTATTTATCTTTAGTTGAAGAACCTTATACAGGCTAATTTTGGAACACCATATTTACAGAGCAGCAGAGTTTAAAAATTTGGAATAATTAATTCATAATTCAATAAGAGAACAGGAAACTACTACTAAAAGTTTATGAATTCCTAGAAATGTTGCTTCAAAATCAAAATATTTAAATATTTTGGTAATGGTTACTTTTGAGTGTTAAAAAAAGGTAGATAAAATCAGATTTTCAGATACATTTACGAATCAAAATGTTCTCTCTCTTAAATACATAGTTATGAACATGCTATATATTCATAGATTCATCGAAGTTTCAGTTAAAATTGGGACAATATTGTATTTTTCAAGACAACAAATTTAACACGTTAATTACTATTATATCTGCCTAACTAGTAAAGGAAGTATGAATACTAGTTGCATCGGACATTTTCCATGTATTTGAAATACAATCATCGTTAGAGAATCTGTAGCAGAAGCAAATGTAAATATTTTCTATATGCATAGCTATTTGCTCCCATCAAGGAAATTTCTCTTAAATGTGATGTTGAATTAGAATATTAACTTAACATATTTGTTCCTTCGTACATCCAATTCATATATAAACACTTCATATCAAATAACTAAACAAGTTAGTGGAATACAAATTATAAATAAATATCTCATGAATGAAACAATATTACATATTCTCTGAAGGTATTTATTTGTAGCATAATTCTAATTTCTCTTTTGTTTAATTGAGTATTTTGTCACATTCCTCAAAAAATAAAGATTAATTGAATAAAACCTTGCGCCAAAAGGATCAGTCAAGGGTTATTTTTCTCACACTGAAAAAGCAGATAAGTAAAAAATCACATCACTATCCCGCACTTTCATATTTTTTGACGTTTTGAAAAACTCTGCTTTCTTTCTCAAAAATTGTAAATGTATCAAAAGTCAAGTTTGACAAAATACCCAAATAAACTAATTAAGAAATACATCTTGCAGAGCCGTTGGTTAAATGAATCTTGTATATTCTGATATTTGCGTTCAGCGATTCTCAGTAATTTTAATTTAACTGGCAATATTTTCAACTAGATATGATACCAGCTTCATTATTTTAAGTGAGGCAATATGAAAAATAAATATACAAGGTGCTGACTTTATGTAAAAATTAGAGAAGTACACGAGGTGAAAATCATATCAGTACTTATAACTATTTCTCCTATGCACATTAGTTACTAAGTTACGGGTTTCTAAAGATTGCAATTGAAATATGTTTTTGTTTCCACTTTGTAAACCATGTATTTGAACCATAGACCTTATAAATCATAGACGCGCCCAAAACCGTTTTCTGCCTATACAAATCGTTGATGCTCAGATGTGTGCAACAGAGATAGAGCTAATCCGGGCAAAAACCTACAAGGTCTATAATTTGAACACATTGTTTTAGTGGCTGATGATACCTGAGTTTGTCTTAGATTAAGTTATACCAAATTTTTAAAATAGGATGTAGTTCTGTGGTTAGACATGGGTGTATGTATACGCAATTTCCTTCCAAACCCTTGACAATAACGCTAAATATGCTAAACATGCACCTGAATACTCTAGAAATTCGGGCAAATTGCCTAGACGCCTCTGTTTGTATAGGGTGACCACTTCTAAGGGGTGCAACATAATACCTTCTGAACTAGAAGAGATACAGAAGTGGATAAATTATAAGGAAGGAAAGAGGAAGGTAAGGAAGGAAGGAATATTTAAGTTATGGGAAAATATTGATGAGTTGAGTTGTTTCTGAAATATTTTTAAAACATTGACACTTAACTCTTTTACATTTTACATATATTACTGAAAATAATACTATAAAGTCTGGTACATGTACAGGTGTTTCTAAAATAAAGGTTAAGACTTCAAAGTATAAGTTAGAAACTCCAACTCCAAAGTGGAATCTCTTTAATGTAGAAAAATAATTTACGTATCATATCTCGTTTGCATTTATATTTTACTCACGTAATACCTACATTACATAGGTAATTAAAATTTATATCTGTCTACTATGGAAATGAAAAGACCCCTGAGTTTGGAAACCAATATTAAGAAAACGAAGGGCAAACAAATTTTGAAATTTGGGCCATATATTGCCTCACTATTATTCTATTGCGTGTTAAAATATCAGGTAGTTTCGTTATCCAATTTTTTAGTAATTAGGTACTGAAAATTTTGAAAAAATCAATCAATCTCATAAAGAAGATCGACTTATAAAGTGAAAGGTATCAACTTTGTAGGCTGAAAACTGTGATTTTTCAACATTTTCATTAATAATTAAACAATGAAATAACGAAACTAACTGAAATTTTAGCACACAATTGAGTGAGTCTATATATGTCCCAAATTTCGCTCCCATGTTTTCTTAATATTGGTTTCCAAACTCAGGGGTCTATTTCATTTATTTCTATAGTTAGTAGAAAGTTATGCAGTGTGGTGACTAGACTTTAACTGGAATAAATTCAATAAAACTGAACCAAATTTTTTTTGCAAAATTCCCGAGACAGATCGATTTTTGTTTAAAGGTTGTCACATTTTAGAGCAGTTTTCGCATATTTTAGGGAGAGAGACAGGCTAACCCTACCCCCACTAAAAGCTTATGTCTTGTGACCCCTCATTGAAAAGACAATTTCAAATTGATTACAATGCGCTATCTGGTTTCATCATTTTTAAAAGTATAAAAGAGAAAATAATTAGTTTTAATGTAAAACAAGCTCAAAATATACATCATTTGCAGGTTGTTGAGTTGAGTGACCGCAACGATCTTCTGATATCATCCCATTCGACTTTTACCTAACATTTATGTGAAGAGATCAAAAAATCTGGACGAACTGAAAGAAAGTTTGAGGCAGGATATCACACGATCTCCAGACATTTTACAAAATTTTACTATCGGCTGGAACTTTGCTAAAATGTAAATTATGCCCATTTTGAGCGTCTTACATTAAAACTTATTTTTAAGGTTGTATATTTTCCTCATTTATGCTTTTGGAAATAACTGTTTTTTCAATGAGAGGTCACAAGACAACTTTCCATTTAAAATCCTCCTCCTGTAGGGGAAAAAATGCAAAAACCACTCCACGTAAAGTCACCACACTGTATAGAGTTTATTCGATTTGAAATATTGTAGACAGAAAGTAAAATATGAATGGAGTAATTTAACGAAAGACTAGTTATCGATAACAAGTAGGCAACTTTTAACATTAGCTACTGTTTTTTTTTAAAGAATACCTACCTAATTAAAATATTTAAGTTGCAAGAAACTTTAAGGATAGATCTATTCTGTCAAAATAAATAGGTACAAGCCCTTATATTTTCTTGTAAAACGGTTCTTGATATATATATATAGAAATGAAATGCTGGAACATAGAATTCAATTATTGTATTATTAAGAAAATGAAGCTTTGAGCAGTAAACCATTTTCACTTGACCTGTTTTCGTTCACAAGTAAAAGTCCAGATATCAATAAAATGCGGCAAAGAAGTATTTCAAATTAATTATTACAAAGAAAACTTCAGCCCCATATTTCTGCAGATTTCTAAATTGCCAATTTTGCTAAGTGCCCGTAACACTGTTATTGAGTTATTGTTATTGCATTTTTCATAAAGTACAAAGGGTTTCATTTGAAAAGTTGTATTCAGATCTGCAAAATATAGAAATAAATGCAATATCAATATAGATAGATAGGTTTACTTAGTTCAAATGCATGTAACATATATAATGTCCAAAATGAGCGCTGAACAGGTCAAAAGGTTCTAAAAGAACAATAAAAATAATTCCTAAGGGGTTAAGCAAATGATTTAAAAAAACGTATTAAAGTTAAAGCTAAGCTTAAAACTACAAAAAAAAGTACAAACACTTAAAATAACTTAAACATCTACAATAAAACAGTAAGATACATTTAATAGACAATACATTTTTAAAAATAATTAGATAGATTGTCGTTGAAATATTCGTCTACAGTATAATAAGCTTTTTGCATTAAAAATGATTTCAATTTTTTTTTAGTATTTTAATAAGTAAAGCAGTCGTGGTATTAAGTAATTTGTTAAAGACTCTTATTAGAGAATGAGGTATATTTTTCTGGATTGGTAAATTGAGTGAAATTTGGCGTTAATATATCTTTATTTCTTGTATAGTAAGAATGTTGATTTATTGTCAGTTACAAGAATGCACACCTCATAAATATATAAACTTGTTAAAGTAAGAATACTCGTAGAAATGAAAACATTCTTGCAGGATTCTCTTTGTGCCATATTCAAAATATTCCTAAGGTATCTCTTTTGAAAAACAAATATTCGTTTTGCATCAGAGGACATGTACGAAAAAATTATACCATATTTTATTCTGGATTGTATATAGGCATAATAAACCGTAAAAGCTGCTTCAGGATTAATAATTTGAGATAATATTTTTAAAGTATAGCCATATTGAATCATTTTTTGCTCTAGAGAAACAATATAATATTTCCAATCTAGACGGGAATCCATTCTAATTCCCAAAAATAATAGATTACTTACTGATTTCGGTTCATTGTCTGTATTTATAAATGGTAGTTCGTGATTTCCTCTAGAAAACATCATCATCTGCGTTTTATCTTTATTCAACTGTAAGTCCAATGAAGCAAAATAATGTTCCACAGTTTTTATAGTGTTATTTATAATATGAGTGGTATTAGGATATGGTGAATCAAATATTATTGTATTATCGTGAGCATACTATACTACATACTCACTAGTTCCTAACGGTAAGTCATTGGTATAGATAATGTATAGCAAAGGTCCCAATATTGATCCTTGAGGTATACCTTTTTATATTAACACTTATCCACCTCTGCTACGCATTGCATGAGATTGTGAAGATATGATGTTATAAGATTTTTACTACACCTCTAATGCCATATTCTAATATTTTTATTAATAATATGCTGTGATCGACACATGCTTTAGAGAGATCTAAAGAGACAGCTACAGTTGTGTGTTTACTATTCATGGCATCTAAAATTTTTGACAAAGCTTGATAGACTGCTCTAATAGTTGATTTCTTTTTCCTTAAACCATTTTGAATACCCACCAACAAATTGTGTTCTTTCAAAAAATTCATTAATCGGTTATATATAATATGTCTATAGTTGGAGACATCGTTTTTTAAAAATGGCTTTTACATTAGAAGTTTTTTAGATTGTTAGGAGAAATACCATTCTTTAGAGATAAATTTATAATGTGAGACAGAGGAAATAAAATTTCAGTACTTTCAGTACTTACACTTCTTAATGAAGCTTGATGGTAAGTTAGAAATGTTCAAGGTTGTAGTGTTTTTCTTAATTTGACTCCCTGTTTGATCCAATATAAGGGTTTTAATAAAAATTTTTCAAAAAACTGTCACTTCAGATTATACCATGCATCACCAATTTTGCTATTTTAAATGAAATTATATGATTTTGATTCAATTCTTGAATATCCCATGTTATTTCAATGAGACTTTCATAAGAGCTTCCTATCCATATTGTTTTCGAGATGTTTTCAATATTTCGGAAAATAATCATAATTTTTATACAAGGAATAGTTGAATATTTAAGCTTTCTAACAATGTTTTAAATTTTGCTTAATTTTATGGTGCTGATTTTTTTTAACTTCATTAACCATCAAAACAATTTTGTTAAAATGTATTATTTTACATTTTCTTGTGCAAAATTCTATACTATATCGATCCATATTTCACTTCCCTGTAGGATTTTTTTAAATGAAGTCAATGTGTCATCTGTTTGCCGAGATAGCCATGAAAATGACAGTAATTTGAATTATTACCTACATGTTTACAATGGTAAATAATGAAAATAATAATTATTCAAACGATGTTGTTTTAAATGTATTTTTTATTTATGGAGACACTTATAAAATCTTAGGCAAAACCTCGCGGATTTTTAACGGAAAGAAGCAAAAATGTTGATGGATATTAATATGTTTTCACAAAAATTTATCCTTAAAATGTCATCCCCAGGTGGAAGTGCTTACAATTTACTAAATGAAAAGTTATGCATTTTATGTTTCGTCGTATGGACGAATAAAATAATCCCAAATTTCTTGAAACCGAATGTCTGCTTACATTTTTCCAAATGTAGAAAAAATTGACAATTATCGTGGCTGTACTTTCTCGGTTACTGATGGGTAAGTTGGTAACGACTTCCGGTATACAGGATGGCCCGTAATGAATGCGCCATAGACTTACTGTAGATTCTAGATGCTAAAATATACAGTGTGGATCATATTGTTTTAGTGCTAATGTCAATATTAAAAAAGATACACAGTGTAGAAGGGAAAATTTTCAAATAGATGGCAACAAATTTCCTTGGCCACCTCGTAGTTCCGACCTTAACCCCTTAGATTCCTTCTTTTGTTGCCATTTGAAAGATTTAGTTTATAAAGAAAAACTTTTATCCAGCGAAGATTTAAAAGATTCATGATGGTGTCAATGTAATTTGGAACAAAGTAATAGGGACATAAAAATGTATTCATGTTAATGGTGGGCATTTCACTCAATTATTCAAGTAGTTTTTACTATAATAATGTTGTAAATTTGTTGTTTATTATTAAATTATTTTTTCAAATTTTAGTTGTAGTTAGTTTTAAGATTGAAGTTCGAATATCTTGAAAATGGGGGCAATTTTCGTAATGACACAAATATACTTTTTTTGCTTAAAATGATTGGGATCATCTGTGTTAGATAGAAATGCAATAAACATACGTACAAAATAGTTTATTCCGATTATATCGGCAAAACACACTGTAAACAGGGCCGTCTGTCTGGTATATTTCAGGAATCAGTCTACTTTGCGATTATATCCAATTTATATTACATATACATCATTACTGGAAAGAGTCCAACGAATATTTTTTAAATCTGCCGCATATCTGTTAGATGGAGTTTATCCTACTCAAGGTACTCGACAAGAATTGTTTTGTGCCCGTTTTAATCTACAAAGTCTTGCCAGTAGACGTACCATGCATGATATTATTTTATTATATAAAATTATCCATTTTAAAATTAGATGTGAATCCATTATCAAAGATTTATTATTTAGATTTCCCAGATTGAACTCTAGGAATTGTGATTTGTTTATGTTACTATTTGTCCGTACAAATACGTTGTTAAAGTCGCATTTGTATCGAATGCTGAACAATAGCAACAATATGGAGGGTTTCGACATTAACTTTTGTGGTGTACGTGATATAAAAAAAATATTATCAATAGGTGCATGTGTATATTCTTGTTTCTTTTTATTTATTTTTATCTTGTTTAGTAATTTTTATTTGTTTTTTAATTCTTTTGTTATTTTTATATTATCTGAAAATTTTACTTTCATGTTTATTTTTTTTATTTTTACTAGATTTTAAACTGTTTTTATATGTTTAGACTTTTATACTACTTATATTTTATTTTATACAATCGATTTTTAATATGTAGGTATCTTTTTTTAAGTATTTTTTTCTCTCTTATTGCAGTTTTTCTAGTTTAACTGCTTATCCTTTAAGTACCTCCTGTAACTTTTTTAATATTGATATTTAGCTCACATGATATATATTTTAAAATCTAGAATCTAGTCAGTCATTATCGATTATACAAGAAGTCAAATTTTGAAAAAGAAATAATCACTAGGTATATTCTGCCAGTCAAAGGTGTCAAATGTAGAAATTCGATATGGTAGCACAGAGAGGCAGCACCTACCTTACTAATATTTATTTCCAGGATTGATACTTGGAGAGATATTAAGAATGTTGAATCATCTTCTGTGTTCTTACTTGTTTAAATTAAAACCTGCAAAGATGTTTGTACTTCCTGTGGACCTCTCCTTCTCTCGATAGTTCTTTTTGTGTAAAGCGGGGTACCTACTTGGTTTGGCGGTCTTGACCAGGTCGATTACTTACGTCGGGATAAAGCACAAAGGATAACAACAAAATACATGTAAATGTACACAAATACATAAAAACACTGCCACACGTTTACCGCCACGACATAAAACAGCTGTTCGATGTAGTTCAAAAAGTATTCAGCGAAATATTTTGTATACTCGGGAAACGTCTTTGAGACTGACGCACGATAATATGCACTTGTCGCACTCCTATAAATCAGCACCTTATCTGTCATCTAGGTATTTCAATACGACATGTTTGTAAATACACATAAAATACGCGAAAAATTAAATTTGCGAAAAACAAGTACTGAAAAATTATTTCAAACTAATCAGAGTACCGTAACCGTATATTTACGTTATTTGACATCTACAGACGACATCTGTCGACATCTGTAGGCCACTATTACAAGGTGCACTCACGCCGTTAAATTTTTAAACTTCATGTGTTGTTGTGTAATTAAATTCTGTTAATACTAATAATAGCAACAATATTAACAGTAATCGACGGTGTTTGCATAAAATAATTAGTAATATTTTAAACTATAACATCCCAAGATGTTTACAGTGTTCTGTAAAAATGACCCTTAGATTATAACTAACTTCCCTTCTGGATGGTTTGGAGCATGGAAGGTATGCAATTAGCAATGCAGTATGGCATAACCTAGAACTTACTGTTACTTTAAATCAGCTAAATGACTAATTTTAAACGTGTTATAGTAATTAAGTAAAGTATTTTATGTCGGATATGTTAGTGGATAATTATGATGAATCTGCAAGGAGTGAAAATGTAGTTTGGCAGTGTGCAACGAAAGAACGAATACAAAATACTGCAGCTAACCGGAATAGCTGTTATCTACCAGGTACTTAGACATTATTATTATTAATACAAATGTTTCGTTTCGTCGTTTCTACACTTGACAATGTTGAAAGAATGACCAATAATTGACATCTAGCCATGACGGATGATGATTGATTGTCATAGGCGCCGACTTTCTGTGGGAAAGAGGATTTTGTTCCATTTTTTAAACATCGAGCTAGAATTCCGAAATAAATTTTTTATTGTCTTTTAGGCCTTCCTGAGCACGTGGTTAAAATTGTTGTACTTAGTCATAGTTAACCCTGTATAGATTCACAAAAATGAAAATTTTCGTATAAGAGCTTTAAGGAACATTTTGCCAATATTTTATTTAGACATAAACATTTATTTTTCTAAATAACTGTATGATTTACTTGTTACTAATACTGGAACGTGATTGTAAGGAGCTAAATAAGAGCATATTTAAAAAAATTAACTCTAGCTGACAGTAAATTGACATTAATTATGAATACATAATAGAACAAGTGAATAACTGTCAAAATGATTTGTTAATAATTTTAACGTCAATTAAAAATCACTATCCAATTCCATTGTAATTACACTTTCGATCTGTCCCATACATAGTTTGCGTATCCAAATTTTGTTCAAATATTAGCTCAAACAAATCCCGACGGTCCTTCACCTTGAATGTCAAGAGCCTATAACCATATGTTACCTACTTATTCCTATGTAGCTTCAGCTTTATGTTTATATTACATCCCTTTATTCATACCAACAGATATACAAAGTTGTCTTCTAAGTATTTCGAATCAGCTTACTATGCATAAAGATGATGGACTATGACACCTTTATTAAACTTCAGGACTAATAATATTAAAAAAATATAATAACATTTGTCAATGTTACAATAAAAAAACTCTTGTAGTCAGTTATTAACCGTAGCAGATACGAAAAAAATGTAAGAGAGTGTTTTTGTTAGAAATTAAAATACACATTTAAAAATGTCATAAACTTTAACATTATATAGGGCGATATAACTTTTTTATCTAAATTAAAGATACGAACTGCTCATATCTCCACCACTGATTGTTCAAAGTGCTTGATATTTTCACATTTTATGACACCTTAATTAAATACACTGTGTACCGAGTATGGCTTAAATATCATCGTGTCATTCAAAACTAATGGAGTATGTTGAGATCGGAAATTATTCAACTTTACGATGGCTCATGTCCACAAATGGTTACGGTTTGTCATAGTCAACAATTTGGATGAAAGACATCTACGATGTATGTTTGCCATAAGCGAGATGACCGACAATTGAATTGGTTGTTCCTTCATATGTATGTTCACATATAAACTGAGTGTAGGTGAGATATAAGTGGTCTGCTACTTCCTGCTCGGCCTAAGCGGCTCGACTTGCAGGGAGCGACCTACATTGCAGCAGGTACTTAAATACAGATTTCTCGCCCTGGGCGACGCATAATTCAATACCAGTCGGGGCATTAATCCGCGGAGTAGTTGTTTCCTGCAGTATCATTTATACAGTATGCGCCAAAAGTATGGAATAAATTCAATAAAAACGAAACAATTATTTTTTGGGAAATATCCTCGAACAGGTCGATTTTTAATTTAAAAAATACATATTTTAGCATAAAATGCGATTTTCAAATGTCATTTGTTTTCGAGTAATGACGTCATCGATTTTTTTTAAAATGGCAACACCATATTTTTAATTCTCTATCAGACAGAACTAAAATTTTGCCCTCTTACATAGGAAAGTTTTTGAGTAAATGACGATTGAATGTTAGAAAACGTAAATCAATTAAAATAAAGCAAAAACGTTATCAAGTTTAGTTTTTTGAATTCCATAGTTCTTTTATGGATCACGTAGATGAGAATCTTTGCAAAGTGTCATTGTCACATCGACTTTCTAATAAGTATTGTAAACGACATAGAAATTATTATTCAATTTAAAGTATTATAGCACATTTAACTGTTACTCAAAGAATTGAAATTTTAATTCTTATCGGATGCTGGAATATGACTAGAACTCAGCAGGAAGTTTGCGATTTATTTAATGAAAAATATCCAGATCGCCCTATCAGCCAATCAACAGTCAGTAAGGTAGAGTCTAAATTTAGAGAAACTGGCAATGTTGTAAATATTCCAAAACCTGGACGTTCAAGTATTAATGAAAACCAGAAACAGAACATTTTCATAAGTATGGTGGATAATCCTCATAATTCTTCACGATTGGTTGCATTAAACAATGACACTAGTCAGAGCACAGTGCTAAGTATCTTGAGGAAGGAAAAATATCATCCCTACAAAATTCAACTTGTGCAGGAACTCAATGAAGATGATCCCGATCGCCGCTTACATTGTTACAAAATTCTAATGGATTTATGTCAAGGAAATAGATATTTAAACCGGCAAATACTTTTTTCAGATGAAGTCACATTTTGTCTGAATGGTACAGTAAACCATCAAACTTGCAGATATTGGAGTCGGGAAAATCCTCATTGGATGGCAGAGGCACATACCCAAATGTAAAATTTAATCAATTGTATTTTATTTTACATACCTCAGAATTGTTACTTTTTTTATGGATAAAATTTACGTTTTCTAACATTCAATCGTCATTTACTCGAAAACTTTCCTATGTAAGAGGGCAAAATTTTAGTACTGTCTGATAGATAATTAAACGATCTTTCAGAATCAAGGAAAAAAATATGGTGTTGCCATTTAAAAAAAAATCTATGACGTCATTACTCGAAAACAAATGACATTTGAAAATCGCATTTTACGCTAAAATATGTATTTTTTAAATTAAAAATCGACCCGTTCGAGGATTTTTCCCAAAAAATAATTGTTTCGTTTTTATTGAATTTATTCCATACTTTTGGCGCATACTGTAGATTCCGAATGTGTTTTGTTTCGTAGCATAACCCAAGTAAGAGCTTGATTTATTTGTGATTTGTGCGAGGCATTGTTTAATTTTATATTTTCTGCCACGTTTTCGTCAGTAAGTGTCAGGAAAATGAGAAGCTCTACACTAATAAGACAGATTAATTCAGTTTAAGACCTCGTTTCCCTGGAGACTAAAATTCAGGTTTAATTACAGACTTATTGTCACGACGGTACATTCTATTCCAGATGTGTCTTACATTACATAATGCTCTATTTAAAATGTCAAGGAAGCTACAATCACCTCCTAGATGGAGATGTCTTGAAAGATATACGTCGACTAATGTATTCTGTTACAGAGAAGTCTGGCGTCTAAGCAGAGAGGTTTGATGAAGGGCAGACATCAGTTCCGCAGGCGATTTAGCTTGCAACCCTCTTTTCTTAAAGAAGAGCCCGATGATGAAAGCCACCATCCAACTTCTAGGTAAGAACATGTTTTTTTTTGCTTGCTCGATATAAAAAAAGTTATTTAAAGTTCTTTCATGTTAACTAATTCAATGAGAATGTGTTCTGAATAAAAATTATAAAAAGGAAATCATTAATATACGGGTGTCCCAAATATTCCGTGTAGAAGTAACTACCACAGATTCTTTAGTTGAAAATGAGACAGTTTTAACGGAAAATTGTAGAAGGTGTGTATAATTATAAACCAATAATATACAGTGTGTTCAAATTTGACCTGGAACATCCATGTAACATTTGACTGGATTGTGCGAATTGCGTGACATTTTTTTGCATGCTACTTAGCGAACATATTAAGCTCATCATATGCCAAGTCAGTGGCGTGCTATGAATTTGTTGTAATTAATTTTTTCAAAAATCATATGTCAAATCTGACAACGTAGCATTGCTATAAATCTCTTTAAACTCTAAAAGCCCAAATTTTATAAACTTGTCTTCATTAACTATTCTGCAGTATATTGAAGCCGTTAAAAAGGGAAAAAATGCTTTGGTTTAGTCATGCAGGCGGCTATGAAGAAACAAAATAAGCTGTTGACACGTCAATAGCAACCTAGATTGTAATAGGTATACACAGACTAAATTTTAAAATTATAGTGAAATTTAAATTTCAAATGGAAGGTAAAAGGAAGGAAATAGAATACAAAATAAAAGTTTTTTTTTAAGTTCAGGAGATATTTAAGTAGGTGATAGGTGAATTTTATAAAATGTCAAATGTCAATTTCATTGATTGAAGGAAATGTAACATTTATTAAAAATATGTAAAGTAGAAATAAGAGAGTATTCAAAAAAATAATAATAATAAAAAAAGGGTAATCAAAGAAACGGAATAACAGGAAGTCGGAAAAGGAAGAAAGAAAAATAAGATAGATTGGAGGGAGCTGATATTCGAGAAATTTATAAAAACGTCTATAAAAGGATAAATAAGAAAATATCTATTCCAAAATTGAAGTTAAAATTGAAAATAGAAGAAGAAGCAGCCCAACAGTGAACAAAAACAACTAAGAAATTAAGAAGACCAATTGAAGGATTAAAGGCATTGAACAAGTAACATTAGACAAGGCATTTAAATTATATTTCTGCTCATAGCATATTCAGAGAAAATCATCATGCAATATTAAGTCACGGATGACAAGAACGTTACAAGGAGCAGTCACCAGACGGATTGACAAGAATAATACGAGGAGCAATCACCAGCAATTGAATTTCATGAGGAAATTAGAAAGAAGCGGACATCCATAAGAGGCAGACACAGAGTGAAGTGAGAAAAGGACTAAATTTAATAAACAAGGATTTTAGAAGAAATTCAGTAATAACTTTGCATTTCGTAATATTTATTGTTATTAGATTATAAGATAGAGTAGGGTTTAGGTGGCGTAGGACAGTGATTCAATCAATCCAATTGTTAAACCTAAAACAAAAACAAAACAAAATTAGTTAAAATTGAACATTTCATTTAAAAAATATATAAAATTATCAAAATTATTAGTAAAGAATATCTGAATAGTAAATATTAATCTTGTTTGAACCTACCATTGAGACAAAGAGTAATAAAACTATATAAAAGTGAATTTCCAAATTTATTAATCAAAAGTAGTGGACCTATAAGACTTATAAAATAATATTTAATCATTAAAAAAGGCGCAGATAAAAGCTAGCTCGGGTAAGTAAGAATATAATTCATATTATTAACTTAAAATATTTAAAATTTAAATTTAAATGTTTAAAGATCTACACACATACCATACTAAAATATACAAAAGACAATACAACAAGATTTTGAAGCATTTCCTCATATTGAAATTGAATATTATATTTTATAATTTGCACCTGTTTTATTCAACGATCAGAGTTATAATTAACACTGTCGATATTTGTCGATTCGGAAAAATGATATTCAAGCTCAAATAAGGAAATGTTAAATCTGAATATGTTCTATCGCTGTTTGTTTGTTTGTTTTTTTAGTTTCTTCACGCTTGCATGATCGGACTAAAGCATTTTTTCCTATTTCAGCAATTTCAATGTTTTGCAGAAAAGTTATTAGTAAAAATCATTTTTATTTCACATATAATATCCCTAGTGATTAAATTAGTTTCAGAAATTTTTTCGAAGTTATGAATATTTTCTTTGCAATGCTGACAAGGTATTGAATTACAATTCACCTTGAAATTAAATTAAATATCCTTTTTTATTATCAATTACATCATACCTTAAATAAATGTTAGTGTGCAGTAGGTATGAAATAAAAAAATTATTAGCCTTAGAAAATTACCAATGGCGGAGGTGTGAGTATCATCGATCATTATTTGCCAAAAATATGCCATCTTGTATAATATTACAAATAAAACACACTTATGCATATTCAAGTATAGAAACGGCCAATAATGTGTACATGTATGACCTTGCGGATGGAAATGGTACTGAGGTTAGGCGAATTTATATAAAGCGATTTCTAAATCATCCAACTCCAAATCCAAGGATGTTCAGAAATATTTTTCAACGTATCTCGGAGTCAGGCTTGTTATGAATGAAACTAGGTTCAGAGAGATACTGTTTATTTAGTGGATCGTGTCGATCGGGCTAACCTACAGGTGGTACTTTTTGTCTACAAAAACTAGTACATGTTTTATGTCTTATAGTACAGTAGGGATCAATATTATATTTAAAACTAATACATGACATCTCCCTTTTTATAAAATAATATACATAATTATATATAACTAAAATCTAACTAAATTACCAATAAATATCTATTAGCTAACTAAGAATAAATCAGTCTATCTGGTTTCTTAACTAATCTGCCACATCTTGTGTTTTGTTGTGAATTATTATTTAAAATATTTTCAGGACTCGACTGCAAGGAATTTTCATTTTCACTATCACTAATTTCAATTATGTCACTATCATCTAAATCTACATCTTTACTAGTACTTGGTATTGGTTCAATGAATCTACGATTTCTTGTTACACTAGTATCATTATTTCTTTTTATAACATAAGATCGATTTCTAGATCTGTTAATAACTTTACCAAATTCCCATTTAGATTTAGGTTTATTTTGAAATCTTACATTTTGATTATTTGAAATAGGTTTTCTATTTTTGGAATTTTTATCATAATACTTTTTCTGTTTACTTTGATTCAATTTTATTTTACGATTATACTCATGAAAAGGTATATGTTTAGGTTTAAGATAATTTTGTGTAGTAGGTAAAATATCTCTTAAGTGACGTGACATGAGAAGTTCTGCAGGAGAAAATCCTGATTCTAAAGGACTATTACGATACATTAATAAAACTAAATCTAAATCTTTTTTGTCCTGAATAGCTTTACATAATATTTTCTTTAAAGTCTGTTTTTGACGTTCTACCATCCCATTGGATTGGGGGTAGTTAGGACTAGAAGTAATATGCGTGAACTCATATTCATCAGAAAATATCTTAAAATCTACAGATTTAAATTGTGGTCCATTGTCCGATATTAATATTGCTGGTATACCAAAACGACTAAAATTTGATTTAAGATGTTTAATAATAGTTCTAGAATAACTGTTATCATCCAACAATATTAATTCGACCCATTTAGTATAATAATCTATAACTAACAAGTACATTATATTTCCTAAATATAAAATATCGCATCCTATTTTATACCACGGTATAGATGGTATATCATGTGGTATCAAAGTTTCTTTTTGTTGAGTAACTCTATGTGTAAGACATATTTTACAAGATAAAATAGTATCTTCTAATTGTTTACTCATTCCAGGCCAATAAAAACAACTATTTGCTCGTTTTTTGCATTTTTGGATGCCAAGATGACAATAATGTATTTTATTTATAATATCTCTTCTTAATTTTTTTGGAATAATTAATTGCTGACTTTTAAATAACAAACCATTACGTTCTGTTATTTCATTTTTACATTTATAATAATTTCGAATTTCTAAAGGAACTTTACTAACTTTATTTGGCCATCCATTTTCTACAAATTGTTTCAATAATTTCAACTCAGAATCTTCAAGTGTTGCATTCAATATTTCCTCACTTTTTTTGTTTGTTAAATTAAAATTCATATCAATAACACAAATTTCCAAATCATTTTCAAAATCAGTAACATTTTTATCATCCTGTATATAAGCTCTAGACAAAGTATCTGCAACAAATAATTCTTTTCCTGGTTTGTACACAATTTCGAAATCATATTTTTTTAATTGAATTAACATTCTTTGAAGTCTAGCTGGACATGATGCAAGAGGTTTCTTAAAAATACCTAGTAATGGTTTATGATCAGTTTCCACAATAAACTTTTTTCCATAAACATATTCATAAAATCTATCACATCCAAAAAAAATAGCATATAATTCTTTTTCAATTTGTGCCCATCTTGTTTGCGTTTCTGTAAATGCCTTTGAAGCATAAGCACAAGGTAATTTATTTTGTAAAAGACATGCACCCACGCCATCTTTTGAAGCATCAACTGAGATAACTACTTCTTTATTTATGTCATAATATTGTAATACTGGTGGTTTTGTTAATAGATTTTTTAATTCATTAAATGATTTTGTATGATAATTAGTCCATTCAAAAATAATATCATTTTTTATTAAATTTCTTAAGGATGAGGTTAAATTTGATAAATTTGGTATAAATCTTCCAACATAGGTAATCATTCCCAAAAATCTTTGTACTTCTTTTTTATTTTGAGGTAGGGGCATTTCTTTTATTGCTTTTAATTTATTTTCATCTGGACTATATCCATTTTTAGTAATTTTATGACCCATATAATTTATTTCAGATAAACCAAATTTACATTTATCTTTATTAAAAGTTACATTATGTTGCCTTGCAATTTTGAAAACTTCATTTAAACGCTTATCATGCTCAGCTTGTGTGCGTCCCCAAATAATTATGTCATCTATATATAATTCAACACCCTGTATTGTAAATATATTTTTAAAATGTTTGTGAAATACCTCAGGTGCAGATTTTATGCCATAGGGTAGGCGCAAAAAACAATATCTACCAAAAGGAGTAGCAAATGTGCATAATTTTGTGCTTTCTTTGTCTAATGCTATTTGCCAAAACCCTGAATTTGCATCTAAAGTACTAAAAACACAAGCTCCTGATAAATTAGATATAATTTGATCTAAGGTAGGTAACTGAAAATATTCTCTTTTAATGGCGTTGTTTAAATCAGATGGATCTAAACAAATTCTTAGCGTACCATTTTTTTTTCTCACTATTACAAATGAATTTACCCAATCTGTGGGCTCATTTAATTTTTTAATTATTTTTTGTTTCTCCATTTGATTTAAAGTGCTTTTAAATTGATCTAATAACGGAAAAGGAATTTTTCTAGGAGGATGCACAACAGGCTTCGCATTTTCATTTAATTCTATGTGATATTTCTAATTTAAGCAACCAAGACCTGTAAATAAGTCAATATTTTCTCTTATTAATTTATCATAGCTATTTTTGTGTGAAAGATTTTCTGAATCATTTAAAACATCAATTCTTTTGATTAAATTTAATTTAATACAAGACTCTAAACCCAAAATGCATTGATAATTATTATCCTCTACCACAAAAAAGTCTAATTTCCCTGTCCAGTTTTTATATTTACAAATTAATGAACATTTCCCCAAAACAGGTAAGTTATTATTTGTATAAGATTTTAATTTTACTTCAGTTTTCTCTAATAATTCTGAGTTGAAATTAATTTTATGCAACATTTTATCAGTTATTAAATTAGCTTGAGCTCCACTATCTAATTTAAATTTAATAAAATTATTATTAACAATTAAAGAAACATACCACGAATTATCTACAGTATTATTGAAATCAACAGAACCTATAAATACATAATCATTATTATCAACATTTTCATTTTGACAATTTTCTACTAAATTAACATTTTTTCGCAAACACATTTTTGCAAAATGATTAGAAAAGCCACATAAATTACACTTTTTACCAAAAGCTGGACACTGATTTTTACCATGGACACTTCCGCATCTCGAACAAATACCATTATTTCCTCGAAGTCGGGATGTGGTGCTACTGCTACTGGGTGGACATTTGGAGTTCTGGAATTTTCCACCTGGTTGTCGCACTTGTCGTTGCTGAACAAAATGGCTGCCTGAAGAACTGCCACGCTTCGTTGACGACGAATTAGAACACTTTGGTTTTCCTACAGCTTGTACATCTAAAGATGCCGATGAACTCGTTCGTTGCGTAATAATAGTTGACTGTTCCTTGGAATTTTCAACAGAAACACAGTATTTGACAGCTTTTTCTAGATTCAGAGAATCATCTTGTAACAACTGTTCACGTAACACTTGATTTTGTAAACCACATGTAAAAATGTCTTTAATTAAATTATCTTTTAGTTCACCAAATTCACATGAACGTGCTTTATTTTTTAAATCAGTCACAAATTGTTCGATTGACTCGTTTATTAGCTGCTTGCGAGTAAAAAATTTGAACCTTTCATACGATAAATTCCTTTTTGGCAAAAAATGGTTGTCGAACTTTTTTATAACAACGCAAACTTTATTTCTGTCTTCGTCACTCTCATATGTGAACGTATTATATATATTAAAACCTTCTTCTCCAATATAGTGTAGAAGTTGAGCAATCTGGATTTTTTCATCCTTTTTTCCTATTTCTGATGCCACCATATAATTTTCAAATTTTTGTTTCCATAGCTTCCAATTCTCAGACAGGTTTCCTGAGAAATCCATAGGAGCTAGACCACGATAATCAGAAACAGCACTCATAATTGTCTTTTTAATATACTTTATAATGTCCACAAACTGGTATCACTTTTAAATAATATTTAATAATAATTAATTATTTTGGAGAAACTTCTCAACCGGCTGCGCCATGTTATGAATGAAACTAGGTTCAGAGAGATACTGTTTATTTAGTGGATCGTGTCGATCGGGCTAACCTACAGGTGGTACTTTTTGTCTACAAAAACTAGTACATGTTTTATGTCTTATAGTACAGTAGGGAACAATATTATATTTAAAACTAATACATGACAAGGCTCATTTCAGAAACGTCCAATTCCTTTAACACCTTTGAGTATTAGAACGCCTGAGTTGGAAGAAGCTATTCTGCTGAAAATTAAAGAAGGCCCAAATACCAATACTAGCAACATCATTTCAAATTTTAATGTGAATCATAAATTGGATTGGTCCGTTAAAGCCTGCCACAAACCTATCCTGCACGCCTACAATTTTTCGATTGGATTTTGCAGAAACTGAAGAAAGTGTTGACTTTACCGCTGGCATACGTTTAGTTTGATGAACGCCCTAATGCCACCACGGAATCTTGATTTCAACATCAGATTTCTTTGAATGTATGGGTTGATATTGTTGTAAATTTTCTTGTTGGGTCTTACTTTTTACTAAGTGCTTTCTACAGACATTTTCTTGAAAATGTTTTACCTGAACTACTTGACGATATTCCTTATGCTCTAAAGCAAAGAATGTAGTTTATGCACAACGAGGCTCCCCGACGTTTTAGTTTAACTGCTCGTGATTTTTTAAATGAAAGATTCGGTAATAACGTGATTGTACAAAACACTCAAGAATCAGGTCAACCTTAGCCATCCAGATTACCCGATATTAACCCGATATTTTTTTTTTGTGGGCATCCCAAAACATTAGTTTACAAAGTTCACATTGAATCTGAGGAGCACTTACGTCAACAAATTATAGCTGGTTGTGATAAGAGCTACTCCAGAAATTTTTGCATGTGGTCGAGTTGCAATTTCGGGAAGATCTGAAACATGTATTTTGGCTGAAGATGGCGATTTCCAACATTTGTTATAATAAATTGTAATAAAATAATTCCATTGTTAATTCATTATTTTAATAATATATAAGCTGATAAGTTTCTAAGCAGTTCAAAAATTAAAAATTAAAATAAATAATATAAATAATAATTATATAACAAAAAACCCTTATTTTGGCCACAGAATACGCCCCTGGATTTTTTACCTTTACGTAAGAAACACCCTGTATAAACAGAAAATATATCACCAAAATAGAAGACGCGACATTCGAAGTTCTTGAAAAGGCAGGTTCCGTTCTTGATGGAAAAACATATTATTAAAGCTCTACTTTCGCATTCAAAATATTAAACTCGTCTAGCGCGACTAACTCTAAAACCGACCTTCTAGAAAAAGCTTTCTGTATTGTTTTAAACATAAATTATTTGCAAGGGAGTACTGTTCTGAATTGTACCAAAAAAAAACTATTTTCTTGTGGAAAAACGTGGACTGAGAGACAATGGCCAAATAATTTTATGAGAATAGTGTGACAGCCGTATAAAGGTTCACTGTATCGCATCGTTTATTCACTGAAGAATATTATATGATAGTAGGGCTTATGATGAAATAGATTCAACAATTTTTGCGTCCTTCTGAATAAAAAGTTCCAAATACTTTCCAGCAAATTTTAACAGACATAGGTTAAATCAATCAAGTCAAATCTAAATTCCACTTCAAATGAAATAAATGGAAAAAAGATTTCCAAAATGTGTGCTATATTTTGTTAGAAATATACATATGCGAGATGGCCAATTGGAATATGAATCTGACTTGGGTCGGATTCTCGGTTTTGCATTTTATGTAATTTAATGCTGAAGATAAGAGTATGTAAAATTATTTTATTTATTATTAAATTTCAAATTTAGCCTTATTTAGTAAGTTATGTGATAGAAAAAAGGAAAAATTTGTATTTGGTATATTAAAATCGACGTCATAAAAATTAAATTACAACAAACAGAAAATGATTAAATTTGGCAACATAAAATTAGTATCATAATCATTTTCTTTTAAAACTTTGATACATATAGTGAGACAAAAGTTATGACCAATTTTTATCCGCGAGTACATTTTGTAGCGCCTTTTAGCGTTTAGAACAAGGTACGGATTTGTTTTTCAAAGCAATTCATTGAAAACATTCTAAAAATTTTAATCATTTTGAATTCAAAACCTTAAAATTGAAATCCTCTGTATTTTGTAAGTTGGCTAAATTGCATTATTTTGTCGCCAACAACCTGTTTATTCACCTCATCTACATCATCTGCCTCGTCTGGATATCAAGTGTCGCTTTCGTCTCCGTCGAACAACTATGTTCTGAAATTTGCAGGAAGCCTTCATCTGTATGGTAATGGTTTATATGGGCTCTTTCTTGAGGCTGAGATAGTACCAGGCTTGCCAGTTTTCCAGCCTTATTCTAATAAAAAAAAACAAGAAAGGAATTCGAACCGTGTAATCCTATCTTTTAAAAACTTTTCCGAATGCCTGTATAAACTGCCGTATTTACACGAAGTACTCATATAGTGCAAAAAATACATGCACACAATATGATTTTTTCAGGGTGGATGTCCAACCAAAAAATTATACTAGAGACCCTTATGCGTTTTTTACAATAAGGGTGGTTTCTTATTTACTTTATTTTTGGCATTTGTTTTCCAACTTACGTACATAATAATATTAATAAATAAACTTTTTTGTAACTTACATATTTGACGCTTCATCGCACATTATATGAAAAAAAATACGATATTTATTTATTATGATTCAGTAAAGATACAAATAAAAGGCTAGCTTTTGGAGGGTTTTTAGAGGACTGTCTCCTGAGTGGATACCCAAAAAAGCACAGTCTTCTCTTTCGGTTTTTTTTTTCAATACGGGTGGTTTCTTGGTGGTGGTATGGGTGGTTGGAAATGGAAATGAGTTCAACTGACAATTCACATCATTGAAAACACAAAGTTACTTGGATACTACATCCCATTGGTTCAAACTGTCGTATCTCAAAATACCTACTTAATTAGAATATTCCTATTAAATATGCTTAAATCTTTTTAAAACAGTAGATTCTCCGGAACAGCGGTAATGACTTTTATTAAGTACATGTTCACAAAATATTTTAGATATGACACAATAATCATAAACCACCCCTATTGGGCAAAACAGCGAAGGGGTTGGACTGTGCTTTTTTGGATGGAAACTCAGAAGACAGTACTTGAAGAAACCTGCAAAAACCAGCTGATCAGCCTTTTGTTGTATCTTTACTGAACCATAATAAGTATAGTAAATAAAAGCAAAATAGCAAAAAAACCACAGCGGTGTCCAGAGTGATTTTTTGATTGTAGATAGCCTTTCATTCACACTGAAAAAATCAGCTTGTCCGCATTTATTTTTTTCAAATATATCTTTACTGGGTTAATATAACTGATCATTTTACTAATTTAATTAAAAAAAGACAAGCAAAAATCATAAACCATACGCAAAAAACTATGTCATAAAACCTTTTCATAGTACCTATATAAATCACCGTTCGTCAAATGCAGTGTCGACGTAAATAACCCAGCTATAAATGACACCAGAGAAGCGACGGAAAATTCCGTCAGCGACACCAGAGTGATAGCGAGCCCGACGGATTTTTCCGTCACTGGCACTGAAGGTATTAAATAACATTTTCTGAAAATTATAAATATAGAAAATACAACTGTGTCCAGTTGTTACACTAACAGAGGTGAACTACCACAGGAATCAATATTAAATCCAATATAGTCTATATTACATTATTGATTAGTGAAAATAATTCAGATACTTATTACGTCACGCCAATCAACATAAAAATGGACCAGTATGATTAATTGCGGCAAGTTGATCGTAGTATACGAAGAACTAAAGCAAATGGGTTAGTCTTAACAAAAAGGTAATTGTCCAAGTAAATGCTGACCATAGACGTTTCCGTTTCTAACTCTTCCGTTGTTTGTATTTCTTAAAGGAACCGCACATTAGATGAATATTTGTGTTGGTACCTTGTCTTGCTTTTCCTTGATCTTTCTTGGTCTTCTTTTACAGCAATTTTGAGATAGTCAAATTAATGTTACTCACGAGATTTAGATAACAATGTTGATTTGTCTCAGAGAAGGAAATCAGTACCACATGTTTGAATATTTAAAAGCTCATTTGTGATGATTGGATTTAGTTTATCTATCGGCAGAATTGCTGTTGTGCTTTCGTCTTATGGTCTTGCGGTTACAACTGTACATCAACATAAGCTAATTTTGTTTATTTGGTGGGGCATAGAAGACATCGTATGCTATAGATTGCTTCTGAACAATGTCTATATGAGGTTTATTGCCAATAATTCCGTCGTCTTGAGACCGTAATTGAAAAAAGAGGGACAACATTACTGCGTGATTTTGCACAATAATGACCACCGCCTGTGTATTATTTATACCATATTTCTATTTCTTCCACTCTGTCAAAATATTTTTAATGTCAATGTCATGCTTTAAAATTAACTTCAAACGTTGAATAGAAACGTACAAATTATTTCTTAATCATTAAGTCAGTCGGTGGCCGAGCGGTTTAAGATGCCAGTATTTCAATCGATGTTTACCACAGTCGCGAGTTCGATTCTCACAGGCCGGGGGGACTGTAAATCAGTTATACTTGTAGAGAGAATTGACACTCTCTCTTGGGTACGGTAGAACGTTCGTCTAGGTCAATGTTTGGAACCTGGTCTGTGGCTGACCATCTCTCTAATTAATGAAGTTTTCCAAGTATTCTTATTCCTGCATTATATGCTTGCTAACCTTATCTTAGGGTTTACCAGACATTATTCCTGGACTCATGCCGATATACTAAATAATAATATGCGACTCCCTCTGTTGTACAAGTCTCCTATTTCTGGATTAATTCGTATGATTAGAATTATTATTAATAAAAGATTAGATTAGATTATAGTCTTTTCACACAGGCCACTATGCAGCGCTGCTGAGTGGAGCCACTAATTTATGGTTGACGTTTCGGTGGGAGTCGGCGACTACACGCCACCGTCGCGCTGCTAATTCTGTGACGCGTCCGTGTGAATAAGTCTATATAAAATAATGTTTCGTCAAAACGGACCACTCAACGGCGCTTTCGAGAAGCGCTGAATAGTGACCCGTATAATTTTCCAATGGCATTACGTGATGCGTCCTTTTTCAAATGACACATGGAAACGGTAAATGTGAGATATAAACAGCAAAGTTGATGTGATTTTTTTAATCATCCAAGTAAAAACTGTTTTTCTTTTAAGTATATTTACTAATAGAAAAGAAATCTTATAGATATTGTAGATATTATAGATAATATAGATATTATAAACGTTATGTATATATTTTGACTATTTGTTTGATGAAAATAAATATTTAATTTAAATTATTATTCACTTTATTTTTTTAATTTTTGGTTTAAATTCATCCGCATTCCAAAAAGCTTGTGGTTCAGTTCATTAATCAATTATGCTATGGTAGTAACGTTTATTCCTCAGATGCTTTAATTAAGACTTTAATCATATTATGCTTAGCACTGTGAACATTTTGTAAACATGATATTGTTGGATGCTGAGCAATCAAATGAATGGAGCAGCAGTGGAGAAAATATGGTTAATTTTAACTAACCCTGACATTCGAATGCTTTTTCGTTTAAATATTCTTTGGTTGTGAAAAATTTTTACGAACTAATCTCTGTTTCATCTGTCTACAAAAATGTAAATACAATAAAAATCTATTACAAAGCAATTTACATAAAAAATAATAGCTTTTTTTGTAACTTATATACCCATCGTGATATTTACTTTCTTTTATTAAAATGTGTAATTTAATTTGCAAACTTTTTCACTTGACAATTAAGTTACATGTTTGTTCGTTGCCAAGTTGTACATTAAATGATTCAATTTACGCCTTCGAAAAGCTTGTGGGAACAATCTTGGAAAACATGTGAAGCTGATTTAACCGACCATAAAATCAATAGAACAGTAGCTGTTTCATTCTTTTGATTTTGACATCTTATGCTGTGTAAACAAATTTAATTGTTCTAAGATTCTCTTTTCATTGAAAATAAATTAAGAAAATGTACGAATATTTCTTTTATAGGCCACTGAAATCAATATTTATTTAATGGTTTCCTCTTTGTTATAGAGAATAGGTTAGATATTAAATTCATGATATACAAGTTAACTCATACCTTGTGTTGTTAACAGGATATGGCATTAAAAATGTTCAAATATTACTTTAGAAGCTACAGGGTGTTGACATAAGAAAAGGAAATTATCTTTTATGGTAATAAGAAATTATTTTATAATTATAATTACAGCTATAATTGAAAGTGTACAATTAACAAACAATTGAATGAAGTAGATTTAGAAGATTGTTAAATTTCGAAAACGCAGTACATAACTAGCTACAATTCCAAGCAGCGGAATGTTATGGAGAGATTTTTCAAAAACTTGTTACACGATATTAATAATATTTCCAACAATCATCAATGGACATTAACCCGCAGAGTAGTTGTTTTCTGGAATTCCGTGTTTGTATCATATCGTTATAGCCGAATCACGACAGAGATAGCTTATTTTCAATGGTTTCTACTGTGATGACTTCGTCTCTGGGGCTTGTCAGTCCGGAATAGAGTTGTGAATGGCCGCTAGATCTAGCTTTGTTACTCCGCATTACTTATGGTCCCTACTGTCGGGTTAGACAGACTTAAAACAGCTACAATTATTATTCGGTTATCTCACCTATGGCATACTGATGAGAGCTGATATGCTCGAAACCGGTATATGTCTGATGGGCTGCTAAAGAGTGACTTTTGTTTGCTATAGGTTTTCCAGGTGTAATTTAATGCTGGTCGGGGCATTACCTGTAGAAAAGTTGTTTTCTGGAATTTCATATTTGCACTATATCGTTATCGCCGAATGGCGATAAAGGTCGCTAGCTTTCAATGGTTTCTACTGCGATGTAGAACGCTTCGTGTCGGTGGCTTGTCAGTCAGGCATGGAATAGCGAATGACCGCAAGATGTAGCATGTAAGTTTTTTCATATATATTGTAGAAATAAAAAACTTTATGTTGCCGACAACGCAAAAAACGGGTCCTGTGCTTAGCAGAACAAGGTCGTACTCCCTTCTATATGAACATACGGTGCAACTTAAAAACTATTTGTTTCATCTCATCTGTAATGGGGAAGTTGCATGAATTTTCTATTGATCTGAAATGTATTACATAATCTTTCAAATAATAATCACATAATAATTAAAATATTAACATTAATTAAAATATTAACATTAATAAATTGCCACAGAATGTCAACAAAACCACGTGATCGAAAACGCAGTGTTATTGGTGTGACGTCAAATGCCAGTACGCCATCTTGCTTATGTTATGACGCTCGTGACGTAAATAGGCATTTGTTTCGTTTTTCGTGACATTTCTTTTGATTCATATGTATTGTAAATACTGCGTAAGGTAGTGCTGTTTATAAATAAGGTTCCCTGTTTGTGTGCTGTGCATATTATATATATTTATATATACCTACAGTTAAATTTATGATTTTCAAAGATTTTTGTACCTAGAAATTTGTTGGATAGGCTCTTTTTTCATTATTTATTCATGCCTATTTCCAATTACTTAACCTTACATTAAAATAGTCTTCACAAACGCATCATTGCCATCCACCACATTTTTCTTGTCTTTTCAATTTTTGGCACGGGGAAAATTTTTGCACTGTATGGGAGGGAAGTATTTGTACATAATAGCACAATGCAATATTTTATCCATTTCCCAGGTATTAATGCACTTTCTGTACTAATTTTACAATTTTTAACACCAGTCCCTGTTTAACACAATAACACTTAATAGATGTCACAATGTCACGAATGACAAACTAACTTCATGAACTTTTCTGTTTAAAACACAAATTACTGAACTATTAATTTAAATGTATGTACTCGTACCTCGTACTGCGTTGTTCAAAAGCACATAACAATGTTTTGTGGTCCAAAGCACACTAAGTACAGATTATACAGGATCCGCGCAACTGGCATATGACGTCATAGGTTTTCAATATGGCGGCCACCGTTTTGTAGGGGCGTGGCCAGACTAAAACTTTAAATACCGTTTTTGGGCTTATTTTTCCACGAAATTGTCTGGGACAAACGCCATTTCGATTAAAATAATACATTCTTTCATCTTCACGTATTTATAATCGGGTGTTATACGGGCTATTAAACAATGATTTGTTCATTTGTTTCTATATTTCGAAGAATTTTCAAACTATTCCTGAAAAATGCCACTATTAATTTTTAGTTAAAACTTGAATCATGTACTTTGTACCATATTTATATTTTTTTTATTATGATATCGTAAATGGGCTAGGCTAGCTTTGGTTAGTACTGGAGCATTAGGGCCGTGGGTTATAATAGATTTATACTTGCGTAATTAGGGCGCTAATTAGTTTAAAAAAAAAATAAATGATTTAAAAAATAATTACTTAAACTAATAAATTTGTAATTATTATACTATGAATTTAAAAAAGAGACTGATTTTTGAAACTTATATTACTAGGACACACAAAAACACACACATACATAGCAAATTCATCGAATTGATTAATGAAATTGAATAATGATGTAACTAATAAGAATAATCTAAAATATTAAAAATTTAAACAAAGCGTGTAAGGAATATTTCATGGTGATTTACTAGAATCCAGAATCCAATGATTTATCAAACATTTAGGTCTCTAGCGGTTTCAATCTTCTTATATCGTCCTTACAGTCAGAAATGGAATGATATTTAGTGGACAACCGGTATACTTGATATTGCCCAGAGTTTATATAAATTATATATATAGAGACACAGCAATTATTTCTTGATAATAAACTAAAAAGGCCTACAAATGGAGAAATTATGGAATTAAATAACGAACCAGAACAGAACCATGCTGCCTACCTAGGTTGACGTGCGGCCCTAATCGTGTTGCTAATTATTTGCAAATTGAGATTTTGCACTGAACAAAATAACACATGGGTGATAATTTATCCAATATATTTATGATCACCACATTTGTTTAAAATATTTGTGTGCTCTCAATTCGTGAGTTCTTTAGCAATTCTCGCTAGCGCACCTTTTTTTGTAAAAAAAACCATTTCAAACCTTTTTTGCCTTTTACTAATTTGAATATCTTAAACAGAGGACAGCACCATGCAGACCATATAGGAAAAGTTAGTTAGACAACCAGTAATGTTTAAATTTTGTGAGAGTCAGTTTTAAGATAATTTAAAGATTGAATTATTAATTATTGAGTAGTATTTTTAAATGCTACAACTTTAAGACAATTAGGGACCCATCCGTTCTCACTACTACAATGTAGGATTATTAATATTATTCTTCTATTTGGGGGCATATCTAGTTTACGTCTGTCTGAGTCATTCGCCCAAGCTCTTCTGACAGTGTCATAGTGTATCATACCAAATTGCGTCTAATAAATAAATAGGTTTCTGTTTCTCTCTAAATTTTATTATATTCTAAATATTCCATACGCCGCAAAATTGTCTGATTTTCCCTTATTTTCGACATTTAATTAATAATTTCTAATTTAAATCCTATTTGATAAAGCCGTCTCCACAACGTTGTAGTAGTTACTACTTAATTTATTTTAAATTCGATTTAATTCATTTTTCTTATATTTGTCGTAAATCATGTTTCTTTCATATAATGGATCGATTTTATTTAATATTCGTCATTTTGTGTTTTTCTTTGTTCGGCTCCTTTCGTAATAATTATTGGTACACTGGTAATCATGTGAGATACCATGTTTCTCCCATTGCTCCACTTTCTTCCTCACTTGTTAATAAGTTTTTATCGCAATTTGTTTAGTCTGCCTGGTGATATAGGTGTTGTCAAGTGGTGTGTTAAAATCACTGTAGTCTTTAGGAGAATTACTACTTGGGCCAGGTTGAGGTTGAGGATTTTTCTATAGCCTGAACATATTCATAATATAACCAACAAACAACAGACACTATTAGGTACACAATGCTATACATTAAAAGCTAGTGGTACTGAATTACAAAAATTAGCCAATAAAATGTATAATAAGAAAAAAGTAACATTATACTCAAAACTAAAAATGGCTATGAATATTTCACATATAAGCACAGCACAAACTAGTATTGATATAAAAAAAGATATGAAACATTTTTTATGAAATTTGAACACTATACAGGGTGAGTCAGTCATAATGTCATTAATTTTAAGAGGAGATAGGGAATAATGAGTATAATGCGAATACGCGATTAAAAAAAATCTAAATGGATATTTACGCCGAAGAAAAGTATTTTCAAATCATTATTTAAACCTCCTTTTCAGACTGTCACTGACCGCTCACAGCCTTGGTCGTTTACAGCTCACAGTTCAACTCGATGTCGATCTGATGCAATGTTGTCAAGCTGAAATATTTTTCTCGTACCTACCTACCTAGGTTTTAGACATCACAACTAAACGGTTGTACTGACTATTTTAGAATATAATTTTTTCATGCTCAGTTCAACTCCAGCCAATAATAATTTAAAATGTTAATATCCAATGAAATCAAATAACGATAATCATATAATTCTGTTAAAAATTTCAAATAAATTTTGTTTACCATGTTGTTTTCAGTCCTTTTTGCAGGCTATAGGATAAGTAATTAGTTCATTTGTTAATGCTCGTAACTGCAAATAAATCATTATTATTATTATTATTATTATTATTAAATAATGCGGTCCACTCAGGTTTTCCGATAGAAAATACGGTCCAATCAAACGATACTCGTACACTCCTGCCCATACGTTGACAACAAATCGCCTCTGAAAGCTAAACCGACAAGTAGCGTGAGGATTTTTCTCTGAGCAAATGTATGACTGTTATGACTGCAACAAAACTCCAACGTGTCTAATAATAAACCGAGTAATAAACTATTTACGTACATTACATAAAAAACCTATACCCAATGGGTAAATTATTAAGAGAAGCTGAAAAGTGTTTCGTGGATATACTAAATAATAACAAACCATCGTGTTCTCGACAGAAAACTGTCCAAGACCGAAATGCCACGCCGCTAGTCTAAGTTATCGAGAGTGATACCTACCGTATTATGAGGTCAATAACCTAGTTACCTAGTTTTTGTACTGTTATTTAACGACAAGGAGTAAAACTATTTTTTAATCTAGATACATGAATGAATTTTCCTTAAATATTGATTTATTTGTTAATAAAAGCAAATGTAGATAATAAATAAATGTTTTCGAATATTAGGTTATTACAGTTTAATCATTTTGATATTACGTTTTCACTACGTTTTACAAATAATATGAATTTTTAGTATTACTCGTAAGTACAATTAATTATTCATTTTGTAGTTACGTACATCTAGTCCAGAAATTTATTGTTTTTTAAGTAGTATGGTACTTACCTGTTAACTGCACTCATCCGTCCATAGCACTTTATTAATAAAATTAGGGTCAGTCGTATTTCGTAAACATTCTCCATATAACACTACCATTTCCGCTTATTCGAAAAATTTTAAAATTATGCATTTACGACGAATACGCGAGACCGAAATAAACAAACTACTGCTTACTGCTTTTATTCTCACTATTCTCTCCATCCCCCCTCCGAATGTGTGGCGTGATCTACAAATTTAGGGGGGGGGGGGGGGAAGGAATGCGGGAAGTGCGGGTAAATTTGAATAACACGCTGTATTAGACGATATTATGTATGTAAACATGATGTGGCAACGATGTTTAATCCGACATTGGATGGATCCGGATTGTCCTATGGGTGCGTCTTCAGAAAGTTCGTAGCGCACCAGGAGAGTCGTGTTACTGATTTTTATAGGGTGATTTGTTAATTTTTTTAAAAAACGAGTAATTTTTTTTCCGATTTTCTGCCTTTATTAGGCCTCCCGAATACGTGGTTAAAATTAATGACATTATGACTGACTCACCCTATATATCTAAGAAATAAACATTACAGGAAAAGTGGCCTTTCGTTTAAATTTCATAGTGTTTGCGATAAAGAAACATATTATATCATTTAAAATGAATTATGGCCGGTTTCTCAAGTAGTAGATATTTATTAAATAAACTTATCGATTCCATAAACTGGAGATATCCCATGAATTCGGTTTCTGAACCATTCGATAATGCTTATCTATTGCATAAGTTATCGAACAGATATCCAAAGAAAAATGGCAAGATCCAATAAATATTAACGCACGCGCGCAGCGATTTAGCTGTTGCTTATTTACATCTTTATTGTAAGGCTTAACCCAACTTTTTCTGATATTTTCGTGACGATTACTTTGTGCAATGGAAAATTCTGATTTGTCTGCCTCTTCAGATGAAGAATATTTAAATATAGTCAGATATCTTGAACGGCCAAGACGTTATCGTGAAAGAGAAAACCAGTATGAAAAATACAGCGACAGAATTTCGAGAGAGGTTTACGGGCGCCGTATTCTTGAAATAGTGTTTTCTACAAATACAAGTAATTTTAGACATTTAAGAACTGAATAATATAGACTTTAGCAAATAACAACAATGTTATCTCATGCCACCAGCGAATATTCAAAGGTACCGAAATAAAATCAATGTATAACGTCAGAAAGCGCAAATTTTTAGGTACTGAAAACTTTCTAAATACGTATTTTTTTTTAAATTCAGCTATAGATGTAAACATTGTTATAACATAAACTTACATATTTCTGCATATAACATTGTTCACTTTTGTTTATAAGTATGTGAAAATAATTGTTAAAATGTCGGGTTAGAATAGCGAAATAATGTGTGTCATTCAAATGCATTTTATATTATTTGAAGAGAGTTTAAATAGTAAAAGTGAATAAACAAAACATCAGTAATTTTATTTTTGATATTACTTTTGTTCTACGCGTTTTATTTTTCAAAATTTCAGTACCTAAAAAACACCACAAATTTGATCATTTTACGGCGAGAAATACTGCGACCTTAACGAAAGAAACTGTAAATTTACTGATAGATTTAATAGGAGATAGTATTCAAGTCTCTAGTACTAGAACAAATTTACTATCAGTATTAGAAAAGGTTTTAATAACTTCGTATTTATGCAACAGGTTTGTATATATTTTTTTGATTTTGTTATGTGATGTGATATCATTAGGTAGCCGATAGTGGCGCCATCTACAATTATTTCTTGAAATTGTCTTACTTCCATAAATGGCGTCTGCAAACAGCTGTGCATTTGCTAGCTCCCTCTATGATTATTGCAGATATTAAGATGGCCATTCAACTGTTATATATTCAACCGTTGAGTGAATAAGTATAGAAGAGTCGCAAGTCCAATGGCCCAAAACGAATTCATGCAGGTTCCCCACCACATTCTACCCCTGGTACCGCACCGTCCACAAACTATAGCGCTGATCTGAAGCGCCGCCTAGGCCGATCTATTTCATTTATTTGAACTAACTGGAATCTGTCCGGCTGCGGCATTGCGTGACTCACTCGACAGCTGCGGCTTGATTCGGAGCCGAATTCAATTTGTTTTCTTTCTTTTTAAGATCAGGTAGAATTTGAATGAAGCAAATTTTACATGTGTATGCTTAATATACAGAGTGTCTCAGGTTTAAATAGCAGGACTTCAGGCATTTTTATAAGATCTCATTTTGAGACGAAAAGTTCTAATATATATATCGGTCCTAAAACGCTTCGTTTGTGAGAAACAGGATGCTCAATGTTATATTTGTTTTGTTTACTTATTTTTTAACTAAATAACCGCTAACAAAATAAATCGTCATGTTGCGGCAAAAGACCTATTGGAGAACAAATAATTTGACACCGAAAATCATCGCATATTGATTGCAGTGGTGGAGATAGAGGGGTATCTATTAACATTTTTATATAAAAAAATATAGCTGAATTGAAATTTTGCAAATGTTTTCGAAAAATATGAAAGAACATGCAATTTTACCCAGAAAAGTCCCTCTTGTCTGAAGTCAGTAGGACGTGAAGTTTTGAAGAAAAAACGAAAATGCAGTTTAGAAGTCAAATAATAATTTTTAACATTGTGTTACAACTAAATTAAATAGTTAAAAAATTAGGTTAAAATTGTTTTTAATTAATTAAATAGGAATAAATAAAAAAATAAATAACGAAAATCATATTAAATCAAAGTAAATATTCGAAATGTTTACTCATTCTAAAAGATAAGAATTTTCAATTTTTGGGACTTTGAGGCTCTATATAAGAACATGCAACGACATAAATTAATGAAATTTTGGGTATTTGGGTATAAAAAATATCTCCTGAAATAGAGTAATTTTGGAAAAATATTCAGACACGTCGAGTTTTAAATTAAATTTGCCACTTTTTGAAATAATTAAAAATTGTGTACAGTGGCGTATCATTGAGCAGGAAAAAAATTGTGTTTTCTGGAATATAAAAAAGCTTTTTTTTCTGAATATGGCGCCATAAAAATTTTGGTAAGTAACGTAAAAAATCGAGATAATTGGAGATTCACGATATCGTATCATAATTATTATTGTATGACAAATTATCAAATTTTGATACAGAAACTATTTTAATGCCTACTACTCGGCAATGAGGACTTTAAAATCAAAATGTAGCTATTAGCCTACAGAAAAATTATAGATAATAATTCAGTGTTTTGATATCTTGAAATTTTAATTGAATTTATCTCGAAATTTTTCTTAAATAGCATAATAAAAATTTTATGATACCATATTAAAAAAAAGCTCTTTCATATTCGAGGAAAAAAATTGGAGTTGCGATTAAAAAAAATCCTGCTCAATGATACCTACCTGTCCTTAATACTTCATCATTTCAAAAAGTGGCAAATTTAATTAAAAAATCGACGTGAGCATTTTTCCAAAATTATATTATTTCAGGAGATATTTTATGTATTCCAAACTTTTTATCGACACTGTATATGTGAAAGAAAGTTAAAACTTGAAAACCACAGATTAATGAGACAAATTTCACCTTTTTCAATAAACTGTATGGGAATTGCATTTTTAGTTAACAATTTTCTCTTATTGTTTATTATAATATAGTTCTGAGAAAAATGCACCTCACAAATTAATTTATATTTTAATTCATTAACGTCCATTAGAGCAATACATAAATTACCGCAATTTTTTTGCCACTCCTGGGCACGTTTACCGTCAGTAACTGGAAATTTAAAAAAACTTATTCCTTTGTTTCGTCTTTTATTATTTAAACAGTTTTTATAAACACAGTTGTGATTAGCTGTTGTCATGATTGCAAAAAACACTACTACAGTAGAAACTAAAACTACAGATCACACAAAACTGTTTGCTAATAACAGACGAGCGGTCGATGTCACTCCCTCAACTGTTGGCAGCAGACTGAGAAATCTCGGGCCCAATTCTCCAGCAGCGCCATCCAAATCTCGAGCCCAGCATAGCAGTCGTTTATTTGTACAGGGATGCGCCTCTATATAAACTTATTCACTCAACGATTCAACAAAATTTGGAAGGCATGCGTTCAGAAACCAATATAAAGTTATCGATCTGATAAATTTATGTACTCGATAGTTATCGAATGGATTGCGCCAAATGTTGAGAAACCGGCCATTAATGTTTCAAATATGAGGTTTAAATTTAATGAAAAAAATATATTACTGGCAAGTTTATTGAAATTTTGTGTAATGTTATCCCATTTAAGTGTTCGAAATTTTGAACTTCTATCTCCTAGTCTACAAACTGATATAATTAGAATATAGTACATCCGTTTTAACTCACTAACTGATAACACTATAATAATTTATAGCTAAGAGTTAATCTATATTTGAAGAGGACGGATGTTGAAGCGAAGCGGAGTTGGTGCGGTATTCCTTTAGGGAAAGGGAAGTAGGAAGAACCAACAAGTCTAATAATTAGAATGCATACATTTATCTGCTGATCGAATTTACTTTGTTTAGAGTGGCGTATAACGTTTACACGTGAAGTTCTCCCCAACGTGTTAATTTTAATTGAAATATTTATTCTTATATAATTTAATGTCTAGATAGATAAATTGATATATTTTTATTTTCAAATATCAAAAAACATTCATAAACGAGTTACTTGTGGATTTTAAAAGAATATATTTAATAGTTATTTATATGTCAAGGGCGTTAAATAGGCGGTGTTTAACACCCGTAGAGTGAAAATAATAGCCCGAGACTTGAACTGATTATGATAAAACTTTATACACAGCCGGTATATAGAACACTTATAAATTTGCTACACATCATATTATATACTTGTGGAAATAAGTGTTTCTTTAACTAAAATCAACTAATTTTTGTTGGAGCCGAATTGACAGGTGTGACGGATGCCTAACAATAATATCAACAAGCGCGAAAAACCTCTAGCAAACATCGATATTAGCAAATATTCAAGTTTAATAACATTCTTAAAATGAACAAAACAAAGGTTTCAAATCGAAGAAGTCAAGAATATTAACTAGAGGAGGAAATTCATTCTTTTTTTGAGAGATGCCCCCGATGATTATTTTTTTAATTAGGTGGCACTGATTTTTAGCATATGCGAAGCTTGTAGAAAAGACTTATGTAACATAACAATAGATGATATTCAGGATTTAGATAAAACTTTGTGAGTGACTATAGATGAATCCAAGACTAAAGCACATATTTAGTATAATTGATAATGAAAACAAGTCACCAAGATATTTGGATATGTACAGAAAATATGCGTCACTTCGTCAACCAGATAACTGAACATCGACTTTTTTTTTCTGTATATTATAACAATACTAAATGTTCCAAGTAAGTGATTGAGAAAAATATGTTGAGATTGTTGAGTCAGATTCCCTACAAAATAGGAAACTATCTTAAATTATCAAACTCAAAGGAATATCAAAAGAATCCCTATAATACCGTACATTTACATCTTTCATGCAAAATTACACGATTTTTTGTTGAAATTGAGTTGTTAGTAACCCGCATTAAGCAAGGCCCATTTACTATCCTGTGAAAGTTCCAAAGATATGTGGTTGAAACTGAGATCAGTGTATGACAAGGAGTTAATAGTTCTCTATCAAAAATTATTTTTGATAGAGTTCGGTGACCAAGCAGTGTCCACGTATATATCGAAGCTGGGAGAAATTAAAAATAAACTAAAACATACTAGAAATGAGATTTCCAACATTATAATTATGAAAATACTGATATATCTGCCCGAGCAATATGAAGATTTCAGTTCAGCATGGGAATCAGTTCCAGTTGAAAGTCAAACATTTGATAAATTTACGTCAAGATTACTAATAGAAGAGAAGGGAGTAAAATGAATGGAAAGTACTACAGTTTTACCAAGTATAAGAACCAGTGAAATCCATCGAACGAAGGAGAGTAGTAGTTCCAAGGTAATATGCTATGCCATATCGCAAAAAACGGTTTCAAGAAAGAGACATTTGTTAGAAAAGAAACAAAGAAACGTATATATTGCAATAAGTTAGGACACTTAGCAGAGAAGTATTGACACAGGAAGAATTGAGAAAAGAACTAAGAAGTTAGACACATTATCTGAAACAAATTTATTTATTCAGAAAAATTACCGGCTGATGACTGGTGCATGGATACAGGAACTAGTGAGTATGTGTTGTAACAAACTATTTGAAATTGATTAAATGAACATAAGCAAAAATGTCAAGCTAGCCGATGGAATCGTGTTAGATCTAAAAGTAACAGACAATATAATATTATGAGCATCGAATGGATGTGAACTAATAAAGACAACGTTGTCAAATATATTATACATACCAGAATTAAAGTTTAACCTATTTTCAGTAGGGTGTGCTCTAGATAAAAAGTATCAAATGGACAAGGCCATTATTTGTAAATTCAAAATATAGAAAAGGAAATGTCAGAGCTATAACGACAAAACAGAACAAGTTATACAAAATAGCGGTTTATTCAAGAAAGTAAGTAAATTGAAGAAGTTAAAACAAATATAGTAACGATGTTAGAGGAAGAGTGCTCTTAAAGAACCAGAACTGAATATTTCAGAGTGCCATGCTATGGAACCAATAGAAGAGTTGAGTATATGGCACAATAGTTAGCACATCTGAATTTTAACATTTTAAACAGAATAAGAAATGGGAAGTTTTATTGACGAGGAAAAGAATTCCATATGGAACAAAGTTCAATAGGAGGATCAAGGTATGTTCTACTTATAAAAGGCGACTATTCATGTATATGTTCTTCATGGAACATAGAAGTGAAGTACAAATTGAAAAATTAATTTCTATTTCAGTAGCAGAAAAACAGCGCTGCATATAAACAACATCCATTTGCTTTTGATTACCTAAAGCCTCCACACATATTGTGTAAGAAGTATCTACTAAATTTGTGGTAGTAGATCGACCTCGCACAAAACTATGCAGGTTGCTACTGATAATGTGTATGATGCAGTAGTTAACTCAAAACGAACATAACGGGATCTGGCTTATTTTAACAATAAACAGTTTAATATTTTTCTCATCATCACGTTTCATGGGAATTCCTCAAAATAAAAATGGAACAATATTGACGTGATTATTTGACAATCAAAATTTAGAAATTTTCAGTAGACTGGCAATTCTATTATGTAGTTTTGATGGCAATATCAACGACTATTATATTGTTACGGAAGCTCACCTACCTTTTTAGTTAGTTAGTTTAGTTAATTATCTTTCTGTTTGCATTAGCATTTATAATATTTGTAATACCTTTATTTTGACGTTCTATAGAATATTCCAGGCCATATTCGATTAGCTTCTCGACACGTTCTAGAGACCACAGTTTTTGTCACTTCATATTCAGAAGCCGAACGCGATTGACAGATGTCAAAATAAAGAGGTGACAGTTGTGCAATATGTTTGAATGATATTTGTTGTGTAATAAAGTAGTGACAATAACGTTAGTTTTCTATGTAACGTATTACAAGGCTAAATCAACGTAGAGGTGACAATATTTTATATATTCATTAGTTATTTATTTATTGTAGACAGTTACGTGAAAAATTTCTGGAGTCAGATGCGGTTCTACAACATAAATATTTTAAAGAGGAGTTCATTGCCATTAGCATTACTTATTATTTCAGACGCAAACACCTTAATTCTCTGTGATGTTATGCCTATTATCACGTTTCATTGTAAATAAGTAACGAGGGTTAACATAACGAGATTCAAACTTGTGCCGTGTGCTAGTAAATCAGAGTGAAATCCTGTGTCATCCATAGTTAAAGAGTGTATCCCGCAACTATACCCGCGTTATAATTCCCGTTTGTACTGATCTCAGCTTTAAATATTAAATTATAAATTCCAACTTAGGTATTCATTCACGTCTCTAGTGGCCCATTCAGTATCCACGCCTTTGAATTCTAGTCATAATTTTGATGATATACCCAAGCATACATTAATTCATTTCTAGTTTAGTTTCTGATTTATTATTTTATTATTCATCTAGTACACTGATTTGTTATCCAAACTGTTGGTTGTAATTAAAGTGAAATTATATCTGCTACCAATTTCTTGTAACTGTTAAGACGCTAGAACCAAAATTAATAAGAGTTGCAAAGATTTTAACATGGAAACTGCTATTGCTGCTAAGAAGTACAGAGAAAATTTTATGAACAGCCTAACACTGCCAATGCATTTTGGAAAATCAGTATAAGGATAGTTTTGTGTAAGAATATTTTTGAAAATTTCAAACCGTTGCCAAATCTTATATCAGCTAGATCATCCCAGTTGTGATAAATTATAAATCGCACATTACCATTGCCATAAAACTGTTTCTAAGAAAATTATTGTACTGATGATGATTATTTGTTGCATGCCAAGCATTAGAACACTGGCGTAAAAGTAATAATGTAAGTTAAATAATCAGGTGAAATTTTTTGTTTGTAAAAACTAAGAAGTAAATATTTCCATACATATAAGTATTGATTGATGCCAAAATTCTTTCTTTTCTTTCATTTGAAAACTAATGTGTCAAGTTCCAATACATTTTTAAATTTTTATTGTGATTTAGAATGCTCCCACATGATATTAAAATCCATTTTTCTAGGAAACTGCTGCTGCCATCGAATTTCAACAAGTTTCCATTTTTACTAAGACATTTTCAAAAAATATATATACAAAAAAGTTTGGGTATTTTTGACGCACTACCCTCCTTGTTTGACCCACCCCTGGACCAACTGTATTGATTTCTTTTTCGATTTTCAAAAAACATAAAAAGTTATGGGATTGTGCCAAATTTCATTAATTTAGAAAATACTAATTAAAAACCGTCATCAAGAAATAACGGAACGTCCTAGGGTCTAGAAAAGACAGTTAAATTCATGCGTATAGTTTAAGAATTGCCCTGTATAGCTTAAAAATGTTAACATGATATTTCATAATAATATAGCCCATCACTAGTAAATTCAAATTTTAAATACCTATCTAGAATCAGTGACATTAATAATAGTACCCTTTCCCAAATCATTAACTGTGCCAATAATAAATTCAATATTTGATATTGCAATGAAATTATTTAAATGTAATAAACATCATACACACCATTTTATGGAAACTTCTTATACAGGGTTGTTTATAATAAATGGGTAATATAAAACGGAATTTCAGGAAACAACTACTCTGCGAGCTAATGCCTGCCTCTAAACCTATAGCAAACAGTCAAAGTCATTTGTCTGCGGTCTACCAGTCATATACCGGTTTTGAGCTTATCAGTTCTCATCAGTATGCCATAGATGAAGTAACTGATGACAAATAACAGTGGTTGTTTCATGTTTGTCTAACCCAACAGAAGAGACCATAAGTACGCAAAATTTAGTTAGCCACATCTAGTGGCTACTAGCTACTCCATGCTGGACCTACGGACGGGTCGAATGGAGTAGTTAGTTGCGAATGAGTAATATTTTTCGCTGATTTTATAGCAGAATTGTGTTCCTTAACAACTGGTAGTCAAATATTAAACTTACTTTCTTAAATTTATATTGTCACGGAATTTGCCCCACTCACACTCAAACCGACGACTGTGGTATCGCGAAATGCTAAGATTGCCCCGATCGCCCCTACATAATTCTGTTAAACAAACAAAAAGCTAGAAAATTGGGGAATCGACGAGAAGTATTCGAGTCGTTCGGGAAGATGAATCTAGAGATACTAGAATGTACCTGGAATATTCGTTGGGTCTATGAAAGCAGAATAAATGGCCGAGTTAGTTAGTCTTGTATAAGTCTTGTATTACAGTCTGAATTGAAGTGTTTAGTTGGACATATCAAAGTGATTTAGATAGCGATTAATTAAATAAGTGTTTAGTTGAGTTCTAATTAGTGTTCAGTAGTGTACTGAGTATAGTTAATAAAGAAGTAGTTAATTAACGGATTGTTTTTCTGGAAGTAAGAAAATTCGGATTTGGAAATCCGTGACAATATATTTTTTTATATTTTGAAAAACACCCTGTAGAATAAATTCAGGAATTTGATTGCTCTAAATATTGCAGATTTTATTGCCGCTCAATTTGATTATTTTGCATATCTGGATCTTTAAAAGATCATGCACATTATACCTGCATGGACCAGACAACTGAGCTCATGAAGGTATCTATGTTATTTAATGGAGGAACGTACAGTAGACCAGCACCAGCACGTACCATCAGGTCATGTCGGTCGAGATACAGGATATTCGTAATTTTAAAGGCTTATATATCTGATGAAAAGCAACAAAAAACTCCTATGGAGAAAATGTCTAAAACGAATAGATTGTCTATAAGTAGTTATATTTCAAAAATAAAAATACAACTCAAATAATATGCAAAAATATGTTGCGATATTATAAACTAAGGTACAATTAAAGTTAAGTAAAAGCTCCTGTAACGTAATTTGTTCGTAACTCGTTAAAAGTGTAGCGTACTGTAACGTTCGACAACGTTGGAATGTCTCAGGCTGTTGCTGATAACCTAAAAGTAATATTAGTCATAGTAGTATTGTAGTGCGGTTCATTGTTCTCTAGTTTTTCTTCAATTCTTGTAAGTGTACATAAACAAAAATGAAACAACTTATAGTAACCATGACCAGTTGCATAATATGTTAATTTATGGCGAATTCATGCAAAACTCTGGCGCTTGTACGGTAAACGCTTCTTGCAAGCAACAGAAGTCATTTTAAATAATTGTAGCTATTATTCTATGATGTGAAAATATCTCTAAGGAAACCAGTCACAGTATCTATGTTTAGGTGTACCTATTTGTATTATGTACAAATACCTAACAATAGCATGGCATACTCGCGGCAAGAATTCACACCTCTTACGTCATGATTGACGTTACGCAATTATTTTTATTGTCAACGTAATTTTAGATATTTAGTCGCGTTAAAAATAATCAATTTTTGCAATTTTGTGCAATATATAATGCAAACTTTTAGTATAGTATATAGTTTTAGTACTTTCAGTTACAGGTTCTTAAATATTTTGATGAAAATATAATGAATTATTCATTTGTTTGTATGAGGTAAGTCGTCTGAATTCTTGCCCTATGAGTATGTGTAACCGACGTTGTCACATATTCAAGACTTGTTTGCTGTCATAATTCTGTTACCGTGCGTCAGAGAAAAAAAATGTGATGTTTTGTTTGGTACAATTTATCATACAGCGAAATTAAGGCACTCACATTCCGGACACCCTATATAATAATTATGAAATGCAATTTCTATACCCAGCGGCGCTAATTCAACCTAATATGCGGACCGCATAGATCCGCAAACAGTGTTGTTGCAATGTGCATGCGCTGGACTTTCAAGCACACTCGCTTATGAACGACGTCTGTTACCTTAAACAAATTAAATATTTCGTCAGATGAGGACGACTGATATACAAGGGCTCTTAAAATTGTGTGTCATTTTGTAACATTCGAAAGTACTGAAAGAATATTCGGTGATCTCTATGCAGTTCAGGAAATAAATAATCACATTGCTTCCTCTTTTCATTGATGGGACAGTCTCTAAAGGAGAAACAAATCTTAAGATTAAGTATGAAAAAGGAGTTCCGGTTATTTGTCATTTAAACTAAATACGCCCAAGGATTTCCTTAGTTTATCTCTTTATTTTCAAAATGTGCATCAGGATGAAGTGTGATGATATTTTTTCATTTACTAGTGATACTGAGTTTGACTTTATCTGTCTGTGTGAAACTTGGCTTTCCAGTGAAATGTTAAGGTCTGAATATTTTTCACAAAACTGCATTGTCTTCCGGTGCGATAGAAGATTTGACGATATCAACAAAACCTACGATGGTGGTGTTTTATTAGCATGTAGGGCTAGTTATAGTGTTGTACAATTAGATCTCTCTCAAATTATTTTATTGGTTCCTGGGATTGCCGTTGTTGAGGCTAAATGCATTATCAACTCGTTTTCACTTTATATATACACAGTGTATGTGTCTCCATCAACGCTAATTTCGGAGCTAAAAATGTTTTTTGATTTACTTGAGAATGTCGTATTACAAAATAGTAATGTTTTGATAGTTGGAGATTTTATTATTACTAATTTCAACAATGCTCTAGTTAACGATGGTCGTACTCAATTACAATTACAATTTTTTGGAATTTTGTGGCTTCGCGCAATTGAATAATGGAATTAATCAAGATAGAAGGCTTCTTGACTTGGTGATCGGTAATATTGAATGTAGTGTTATTCGTGATCAAAATCCTCTTACTAGAATAGATTCTTTTCATCCCCCGTTATTAGTTGATATTAAAATAAGTTCCAACAAGTAAAGCAAAATTTTCTTGTAGTATTAACAGTAGAGCTTACAACTTCCGACGAGCTGATTTCGGTAAATTATATCAAGCATTGCTTGACATTGATTGGAACTTGTTGCATCAGTATACTGACATTAATGTAGCATGTTCTGAATTTTATGTTAAGTTGTTTTCTATTTTTTGATATTTATGTTCCTCTGTTTAATACTAAAAAGAATAAGTACCATTCATGGTATATTAAGGACCATCATTGATCTTATAAAATTGAAAATCATGTATCATCGTAAGTTTAAACAATATAACATTAATTACTATTACGAAAAATTTAAGGAAACAAGAACTATATTAAAGCAACATATTAACGTAGCATATCAGGCATATCTTAATAGTATTCAGTCTTCAATTACAACAAATTGTAAAGAGTTCTAGAAATTCATACAAGACAAAAAAAAATTCACTCAAGGATTCCCGGAGCACTTTTTGACCATAAAACAATTTATGATAAACCTGAGGTGATTGTTGACGGTTTTAGTAAATATTTCTGTAGTGCCTACAATGCTAAAATTAATTATGTTCCGAATATTAATTCTAATTTATTTCTTGCCTTGATGATAAATCATATATCGGTCGAGAACATAATCTCATCTATAGATAAATTGAAAAATAACAAACTATCGCCCTATCACAAGTTTGAACACCTTTGCCAAGGTTTTGGAGAGGTCACTGTATAGCATCATCTACCCATATGCATGTAATCGTATTTCTCCAAATCAACATGGATTCATTGAGAAAAGGTCAACTTCTACAAATTTAATTCATCTCACGCAGCATATATCGTAGGTTCTAGATGAGCAAGGACAGGTAGATGTAATATACACAGACTTCGCGAAAGCTTTTGACCGTATTGATCACAGCATTTTGATTGAAAAATTAGAAATAGTTGGTTTCAGCCTACCACTTCTAAATTTGTTTGTATCATACCTCTCTGATAAGGTGCAATTTGTGGCTTGGTGTGGTTTTAAATAACTTTTTAGCTACCTCTGGTGTACCTCAATGGTCGAATTTAGGACCCCTACTATTTTTAATGTTCATAGATGGTTTGTGTTCTGTTATTGACTGTAATTATTTGCTCTTTGCGGATGACCTTAAGCTCTTTTCTAAAGTTAGTACTGATTCCGACTGTGAGAACATGCAAAATCAGTTAATAAAAATTAATCGGTGGTGTCTGGAAAACAACCTAAATATGAACGTTTCTAAGAGTAAGGTTATGACCTACACTCGGAAACGTGTTCCTATATTGTATGATTACACATATGATACTCATGTATTGCAACGCTGTAACGTCACTAAAGATTTAGGAGTGACTTTTTATAAACAATTCACATTCTCGAATCATATACAAAATGTATCAACATCAGCATACAAAATGTTAGGATTTATTGTTAGGAATTGCAGTAGATTCGATAATATTAGTGCATTAAAAACTCTTTACTATTCATATGTCAGATCAAGACTTGAATGTTGTAGTATTGTTTGGTCTCCAATTTATGGTACACATAAACTTGCTTTGGAAAGAGTTCAAAGAAAGTTTTTGAAATTTCTTAGCTTTAAAACGAATGGGGTCCATCCTCCTAGAAGTTATGATAACGTTTTACTTCTAATCGAGTCTAACATACATTCACTTGAGTTAAGAAGAACTTTACTTAGCATCAAGTTTCTTTACATGTTGTTACATCACAAAGTTGATTCTTTAAGTATATTGTATAAAATTGTATTTCATGTACCTCATTTTAGAACGCGTTATTGTATTGCTTTTCATCAACCTCATACGAACACTAATATTTTGTTTAATTCTCCTTTGTGTAATATGTTTCACAGTTTTAATGTAGTTGCAGAAGTGTGTGATATACATTTTGATAGTTTATATAGTATCTCTAATAAAATAATTGCTAATTTTCAATTTTAATTTAGATATGTAGGTATATATCGTATCATGTTAATATAATTTGGTCTTAGATTAGTTTTAAGATTTTATTATTATTATTAAATATCATTATTATTATTTTCTAGCACAGTAATATGTTTAACACATATGTTGGATAATGTTGTCTTATAAGTGGAGAAATCTGTAGGGCAATGAAGGTATTATTATTATTATTATTATTTCCATGTTGTACTCTCAAATGCTATTTAAAAATGTACTCACTGCTCAAAATGTGCCGTCAATTAGTTGACACACTTCCAACTTTGTAAAATATGTTATTCTTTTCATATTTCTTGTAATTCTTTCTTTTAAAACATCGAAATTATTAGACTTCGTTTTACATATTTAACTTTTTTAATAACCACAAAACAAAAAATCCATTGGGATTAAATCTGGAGATATAGATGGCCATTTGAGAAAAACTTGTTACATTATTGCTAGTCTCTCATTTATTCATACTCACTTAGTTATATTTTTCTTTGTTAATACATTTTGCTCTGCAACTGAATGTTGATATATTGGACAACAAATTGTCATTATTATTAAAATGCTTGCAATGTAAGTTATGTGGCACTTTTCCCTATTAACAGCAGTGTACTGTTAAGGGACTCTAGTGTAACATATTCGTTTCTCAGGCAATGAATAATTTATATTCCATAACAGCTTTCAACGTCCTCTTGTTGGTTTAAGGGAAATATTGACCCTAAAGTTTAACGGCGATTCCAAACGGCTGGCTAAAAGGACTTTCCTGGTAGAAATATGGTTTAGTAGTTTTCCTTTGTATACTTTAGGTATCGCCTTTAATGCGTCTAGTCTTGGCACGTGGGAAATACCACCTAAATATCACTTTAGCGGTGGAAGGATCAAGTAGCCGTTGGAAAATAATTGAATGTCGTTGTTTAAAGTACATACATGTCATTAAGAATAAATAAAAGGATTAAACTCGATAATTCTTTAATATAGTTAAAACAAAATGTGACGATAACAATAACTAAACTTAAAAATGAGGCAAACGCCCTCCATACATATCCAATCTTCGCCTGACTTCTTTGTGGGCTGCGCTTAGTAACATATCGCCGTATAACTCATTACAAGTGTTTATGATGTTTTCTTTCAAATGATTAATATCTTGCGAAGGTATCATGTAAACCTTATTTTTTAAAATAACCTATAAAAAAAATGGAGGTGTGTTAGATCTGGTGACTTTTCTGACCACTGAATAGGTCCATTAATCCCAATCTATTTTTCTGGTAAAGTGTTATGTAAATATTGCTGCACAATCCTGGCTTAGTGAGGTAGAGCTCCGTCGTGCTAAGTTTCTCGTTAGCTGTAAAGGCATATTCTCCAGAAGTGCAGGAAGTTTTTCTAGTAGGAAATTTAGATAACTCACGCTGTTCAATGCATGTTCATAAAAATAAAGCCCAATGCCTACCGATGATCCGCACCATACATTTACTCTAAAATGGCCTTGATTTTGAACTTGATTTAGTGGGAATTTTCACTGGGCCAGTAGTGTTCGTTGCGCCTGTTTGGCAAACCATTACTGACAAACCGTCCAAAGAACGTGCCAAAAAAGGTTCTGATCAACAGTTTCTACATATACTATTCTGTTTGTATTGAGTAATGACAAGTATTTTGTGACATTTATGCCCTTAGACAACGAGCATTCAATGATTTTCTAACGACTACTTGATCTATCCACCGCTAATGTGATTTTCAGATGGTATTTCTATGGAGCCTCTTTAGGACGATATTGCTTATAAACGGGAAGTAATACAGAAAAATTTCTCTAATAAAAGTTTATTAGAAAAAAGAGAGCTTTTTAACAGGAAAAATTGGGTATATTTTTGTAAAAATATAAATAATGACGTCATTACTCGTTTCTGTCAGATCCCAAAGAGATATTAATCATTTAAAAGAAAAAATCACAAACGCTTGTAACGAGTTAAACAGCAAAATGATATTAAACGCAGCCTACAATGAAGTCAGGCGAAGATTGCATATGTCCCTTGAAATGAGAGGAGGTCATATAGAGAATAGATTGTAATATGTATGTAGTATGAGGGCGTTTACCTCATTTTTTAAGTTTATATGTTGTTATCATCACCTTTTGTTTTAACTGTATTAAAGAATTATCGAGTTTAATCCTTTTATTTATTGTTAATGACATTTATGCACTTCAAACAATGAACATTCAATTATTTTCCAGCGACTACTACAATGATTATTGGGTGGTATTTCTTCTCTTTAGGACGATATTGCTTATAACTTTTTAACGGGAAGTAATACAGACAAATATCTCTAATAAAAATAAATCAGAAGAAAGAGAGCTTTCTAACAAGAAAATAATTTGAGGATGTTTTTGGAAAAAATATAATTAATGACGTCATTACTCGTTTCTCTCAAATCGCAAATACAGTATGCGCCAAAAGTATGGAATAAATTCAATAAAAACGAAACAATTATTTTTTGGGAAAAATCCTCGAACAGGTCAATTTTTAATTTAAAAAATACATATTTTAGCGTAAAATGCGATTTTCAAATGTCATTTGTTTTCGAGTAATGACGTCATCGATTTTTTTCTAAATAGCAACACCATATTTTTTTTGATTTTGAAAGATCGTTTAATTCTCTATCAGACAGTACTAAAATTTTGCCCTCTTACATAGGAAAGTTTTCGAGTAAATGACGATTGAATGTTAGAAAACGTAAATCAATTAATATAAAGCAAAAACGTTATCAAGTTTAGTTTTTCGAATTCCATAGTTCTTTTATGGCTCACGTAGGTGAGAATCTTTGCAAAGTGTCATTGTCACACCGACTTTCTAATAAGTATTGTAAGCGACATAAAAATTATTATTCAATTTAAAGTATTATGGTACATTTAACTGTTACTCAAAGAATTGAAATTTTAATTCTTATCGGATGCGGGAATATAACTAGAACTCAGCAGGAAGTTTGCGATTTATTTAATGAAAAATATCCAGATCGCCCTATCAGCCAATCAACAGTCAGTAAGGTAGAGTCTAAATTTAAAGAAACTGGCAATGTTGTAAATATTCCAAAACCTGGACGTCCAAGCATTAATGAAAATCAGAAACAGAACATTTTGATAAGTATGGTGGATAATCCTCATAATTCTTCACGATTGGTTGCATTAAACAATGACACTAGTCAGAGCACAGTGCTACGTATCTTGAGGAAGGAAAAATATCATCCCTACAAAATTCAACTTGTGCAGGAACTCAATGAAGATGATCCCGATCGCCGCTTACACTTTTGCGAAATTCTAATGGATTGATGTCAAGGAAATAGAAATTTACACCGGCAAATACTTTTTTCAGATAAGGCCACATTTTGTCTGCATGGTACAGTAAACCGTCAAACTTGCAGATATTGGAGTCGGGAAAATCCTCATTGGATGGCAGAAGCACATACCCAACACCCTCAGAAATTAAAAGTGTGGGCTGGAATAGTTGACGACAGAATAGTAGGGCCTTTCTTCTTTGAAGGAACCCTTACAGGACAAAGATATTTAGAGTTTCTAGAAAATGACCTTGTTCCAGCCGTTGCAGTAATTTTTCCTAACGATAATGACCCTGACATTCCTGACGATACCATATGGTTTCAGCAAGACGGTGCACCTCCGCACTATGCGCGCCCTGTACGAGATGTTTTGGACAACTGTTTTCCTGGGAGGTGGATCGGCACACGCGGACCGATAGAATGGCCTGCAAGATCGCCAGATCTTACACCTCTTTACTATTTTTTATGGGAATACTTGAAGTCAAAAGTGTACATTAATAAACCACGTAATTTAGAAAAACTTCAAAATCGCATTCGGGACGAAATACGCAGAGTTACCCCAGAAACCATTCATAATGTGCAAGAAGAATTTCTTCACAGACTTACGCATTGTCAAGAAGTTGGTGGATGGCAATTCGAACATTTAATTTAGGTATAAAATTTAATCAATTGTATTTTATTTTACATACCTCAGAATTGTTACTTTTTTATGGATAAAATTTACGTTTTCTAACATTCAACCGTCATTTACTCGAAAACTTTCCTATGTAAGAGGACAAAATTTTAGTACTGTCTGATAGAGAATTAAACGATCTTTCAGAATCAAGGAAAAAAAAATGGTGTTGTCATTTAAAAAAAAATCGATAACGTCATTACTCGAAAACAAATGACATTTGAAAATCGCATTTTACGCTAAAATATGTATTTTTTAAATTAAAAATCGACCTGTTCGAGGATTTTTCCCAAAAAATAATTGTTTCGTTTTTATTGAATTTATTCCATACTTTTGGCGCATACTGTATAATACTTTCGATTGAAAGTGGAGCTTACCTCATCCCATTTGACCACGGGTCCCAAATTTTATTTAATTTTTTTGTATATCCTCACAGTAGGCTCAAACTGTCGGAGTTGAGACACCCTGTTGTACTAGTTGTTTAGTTTTCCACAATATAGGGTGTTCCGTTTATGCTTAAAAAAACTTGGGGTTAAATTCCTCATGAGAAAATAGAGGGTAGTTTATATAACATTTTTCTCTTTAACATTACATTCCCGACTTACAGAGTTTTAAAATTGATTTCAAAAAAGTTTTCCTTAGTTGTCTTTAAATCTGTTGAGATAAAAATGCCAACATTTGTATAAGAGTAAAGCGTTATACTGAAAAGTTTTCATCACCTCAGCACTTGTGCTAAAATTGACTTTTTCTAAATTGAAAATATTTAGAGAAAGAAGTACTTGTTTACCTCATATGACAGAACAGACAGATTTTTAAAATTGGTTCAAGAACTAAACATAATGAAAATAATTTATCTACAACAGTCTTATTTAAAAATAGAATAATTAATCTACATAACAGTTTAATGAGTGACGCGAATCTAAATGCAACAATTATATGTCATTCTCAACATCAATTTGCAATTAATGTAGGTGATCATTTGTTAGGACCTATTGAGCTACCACCTCGTTTAAATGGTGTTCAGTATTAATATTATTTAGAAAATGGTTTGATAGATCTATTAGAAAATTTACCGTTGAATGTTAGGAGAGATATGTGGTTTATGCACGATATTGCGCCACTACATTGGTGATCCGGCGATCTGGCCTGCCAGTTCACCGTATTAAAATATTTTAGACTTGTTAAGAGTTTATGAAGGGCAAAGTTTATGCAATTCCAGTACAAACTCGTCATGAACTATGGGCATGAATTGTGGAAGCATCAAATCTTGTTAGAGAAGGTATTGGAGTTCTGTTTAAGTCACGGCAGTCATTTCTACGACATACAACATTGTGTATAGAAGAAAATGGAGGACAATTTCAGCATATGCTGTAATATTTTGAGTTTTGCACATTTATTTAATTATGCATCTATTTTGTTTATTTACTTTCTAATATTTTTTGTTTTTATCATTTTTTTGTACATCAATCGATTCTTCAAAAACAAGTATAAGTACTTTTCAAAAAACAAAATAAATAATTACTTCCTTTTAAGAAATTTTAGGCAAAACTTTATTAAAATATGTTTATGTAACAGATACAAAGAGTTACTTATGATACCGAGTTCTAAATAATATGTCGTAAAAATATCATTGCACGTATTACAACTATTTTTTGAGCTTAGACTTAGTACTGACATTTCAGAACACTCTATATTCATATCTTCCATTCTATTACATTCATATTTTCATTTCATCTTTTGTTAATGATAATTTGTTACAAAGTAATAGCTGATGTAATCATAAATAATATTTGCACATGAGCATACATAAAACTAATTTAGATTTGCTCTCATTATAATGACTACAAGAAATATGGTCATCTACATAATTTAAAGATCTATTGCGCGAATCGTTAGAAAACATATTATTTTCAAAATGTATTTGACATAGTTTGTATGAACTATTACTAATCCTGTGCAGCTTTTCTAATAAATGTCTCTATTAGAAGCCCAGACCTTTGCTCTAAAATAAAAATTTGTATTTGTCAAAAATATAAATATGTATATTTTAGTCTTCACTTTCATCAGAAGTATTTATATTCCAGTTATAAAACTAATTATTCAATGTTTATACTTAAGAAAGAAGTTAATACGTATGACAATAGCAGTAAAATATAATTTATAGTTTTTACAGTATATTATAGATTCCTTACTTATTTATATCTTCAGGAAATTTAAAGAAACTTAAATTACTATTAAATGATGTGTTTAAACATCTAACTGATGCGCAGCGACTCATTCCTCGATGCAGACTCATAATATTGCTTTAATACGGTTCTGTATAACCGATGTTCACTCCCAGCGTTGGAGGTAAACTGACGGTAACCGAGGTCTCTGCAGCCTAAAATGATGGATGCGCGAACTGCTATGCGCGACTTATTATTCCGGCCCGAATGATTCTACTGGTCTCCCTATGCTGTGGTAGTTGTTTCCTGGAATTCCGTGTTTGCCGTTTCCCGATAGAGATCGCTAGCTTTCAATGGTTTCTGCGGCAATGTAGAACGCTTCTTGTCTGTGGCTTTTTAGTCCGCCATGGTGTAGCGAATGACCGCTAAAGGCAGCTTTGCTAGTGCCACAGAAAATATAGCTACGCCACTGCGCATTAGAAAGTTGTTATTGGATGTATTTCTTGATGGTAGAGACAATATATTTATGTTTCCGCAAACTTTAATACGTTGTTAAACTGACTACTAAAGTCATGAATTCTATTGCTTACTTTGTACATATTATGTAGGTACGTATATGTAAATTAATCATAAGGGTTAGCTACAAGGTCCTGTGGATATGATTTGCTATTAATTCATTCACATCAAGAGAATATCCATACAGTTAGGTACATAGATAAGATTCAACAAGCCTTTTTATTCTAATTTCAACTAATCTCAATGTTAAATATTCAAACTTGACAATTATTCATTCAATTAAATTCTTCGGAGGACCCTTTATAATTTATTCCTTTAAAACTACGATTAATTTGAAATTTAAATGTATTTCCTAAAATAATGATTAGTACGTTCGTCTCCCAGTTGTCAGAGCCAGCTATTAGCTAAATTAAATTTAGCGATTATTTTTAAATTGCTTCTAATCCCTTGAATTAAAACAGAGATATTTACTAATCTACTGAAGTGAATCACGGCCATAATAAATTTACAGCTATTACAGTATATTTATTAAACAGTGTCTCCAATTGAAGGGCTCGGTGCAAAAGCCAGTCAACTTCACTTTTTCCTCAAAATTAGATATTTTATGTATCATATGCAACAAATTATTGCGCATCTTTTGGTGCAAGAATCAGCCGAGTCCGACGAATATTGAGAAAGATGGTGGAGTTGACTGGACAAGAACATGGTGCAAGAATCAGTCAACTCCGGGAGATGGCCGTTTTTTGCACCAATAAAAATGACAACACCGTTTAACAAAAACCTCGCGTCGCAGTATCTATTGCGCGGGAGCTTACTGCGTGGTGGTTTAGTTTACATTTTACACAGCAACAGTGCGCAGTGTGTCCTACGGCTGTGTAAACGAATACCGTGCTTTCGAAAAGTAACGAATAAATTCATTATTTTTGAAATTGAGTTTTCGAAAAAATCCCCTGGCACGTTGATTTTGTTTTTAAAAATGACACTTTTTGACATGCGACCCATATTTGTGACGTCATCGTTGTTCGAGATATGACGTCATCGACAATTTTTTTAAATAGCAACCCCCAATTTTTACCATGCCATTTGAAAAAGCGTGTCATTCTATATACAAACATCATGAAAAATTATGGTGTGACATAACAAAAATTTCAAGAAAATAATGTTTGAAGATTTTAAAATTTAATTTTCACAATACTGTGCACTTCTCCATTATGCAACACATGTCCGTGCTTATTTAGATGAGCTGTTCCCGAATCGTTGGATAGGGAGAAGGGGGCCGATTGAGTGGCCAGCCAGATGGCCTGATTTGACACCCCTAGATTATTTGTTGTGTACTTAAAAAGCAAAGTATACGTTACTAGACCGGTTAATTTAGAAGATTTAAAAGCAAGAATTCGTCACGAGATACATCGTATACCTCCTGAAGTTATTGATAATGTCCAAAAAGAATTTATTAATCGTTTTGGCTGCCTTACAGCAGGCCAACGGTGCACAATTTGAACATTTAATTTAGTCAATTTTTTACATAATCATTATCATTTTCAGTATTGTGAAAATTAAATTTTAAAATTTTCAAACATTACTTTTTTTATAATGTTTCATTGTTGTAAAGATATGTTTTCTTTTGTATTATTTTTTTGCAATACTTTTTGTTGTTGTCTTACAGTCAATAAATGTTTAAAACACTGTTTGATTTATTTGTTTATTTTGCACAGGTTCGGTACAAGAAACAGTCAACTCCAAAAGGTGTTCAATTTTTTCTTAACATGTGTTTAAGAAAATGTCAGCCTCTTTTATAATAAATCATTGCTCAGTGCATATACTTAATTGACATATATTCTTTGACACCAAAACTCAGACAATTTACATTTTTAGAATGTTTTATTGATTTCCCACAAATTATGAAAAATGGAGTTGACTGGTTTTTGCACCGAGCCCTTTAATTTGACAAAGCACAAATATTTCAGATAATGTTCGTGTTACAGGGCAGTCCTAAATTCGGAGATCGTCTCGTATTTCGGAGAAGTAATGAATATTGTGGTATAGTTGCGCAATTTGGTGCTTTATTATATAATCAGAAATGTGAAAGTTAGTTTCTTATATTATTTTTGAAGAAATTCATTCATTGTACTGTTTTATTGCCACTTTTTCTTTTCAACGAAGTAGCATCCAACGTTTCAATCTTCCGTTCTATTTCAGATTTTGAAAAAGCATGTTTTGTTATTGAATATTCCAAATGTAAATTGCAAATTGAGCAACATTTAGATAATAAATTAACGATGACAATTTGTGCTGTCGATGTTATTAATAATTGACGATATAACCGTCTTTTGGCTTAATTTGATTTTTTTTACAATAAGATACTAAACGTAGCAGATAATAATATGAATAGTAGATCAGATGTTGACAACTTGAATTCACTTGTTTACTCCAAACTCACCAGAAAGAAAATTGTATGAATTAGATTAAAGATACAACATAGTTTTGGAATTTTGGAGTAGTAAACGGGAAAATTTTGTTCCGTTCAGTGCCGGGATTTTGTTCCCGTTTGCGTTCTAACTTCACTATCGTTTTTATATATTTTTAGGTATTAATAATATTGTGTGAAACTAACTACTCAGTGGACAAAAGCCCCAACCTGCGTTGAATTACACCCACAATATCTTCCCATATATTCCTTATTATTAGCTTTTGTAACATTTTTTACTGTTTTAGAAAGGTATTTTAAGCTAATATAAATCAAATCTCCTACAATTCCTATCAATGAAGTCATATGTATGTTCTCTGATACCAAACATCTAGGTATGCTAATGAACAATTCCACAGACAAAGCTCTATTCAATAATTATCTAAAGAAAATAATTTACTAATCTTCTAATGAAACACTCTATAAATATCTAACTTCACTTTTTGGCAGTTGGAACACGACAAATTCAACCACAATAGATGAGATCTGACCTATTTCTGCATTTTTAGAATTGCTTCTTCAGTTGAATCAAATATCTAACTATAAAAATTATTATAAAAATTAAAATTATTTGAAGTTAAATATCGACAATGACAAAAAGTGACATCCTGTCAATGAATTAAATATGACAATACCTACTTGAAAAATGTTCACCTTTTATGTAAAAGTTTTTATATATTTTTAGGTATTAATAATATTGTGTGAAACTAACTAATCAGTGGTTGAATTTGTTGTGTCCAACTGCCAAAAAGTGAAGTTAGATATTTATAGAGTGTTTCATTAGAAGGTTAGTAAATTATTTTCTTTAGATAATTATTGAATAGAGCTTTGTCTGTGGAATTGTTCATTATCATACCTAGATTTTTGGTATCAGAGAACATACATATGACTTCATTGATAGGAATTGTAGGAGATTTGATTTATATTAACTTAAAATACCTTTCTAAAACAGTAAAAAATGTTACAAAAGCTAATAATTAGGAATATATGGGTAGATATTGTGGGTGTAATTCAACGCAGGTTGGGGCTTTTGTCCACTGAGTAGTTAGTTTCACACAATATTATGAATACTTAAAAATATATAAAAACTTTTACATAAAAGGTGAACATTTTTCAAGTAGGTATTGTTATATTTAATTCATTGACAAAAGTCGAAGACTTGTGCGGGAGAGGGGGCATATTATTATTGAGCAGGTCGAATTTGCGCCCAGGAACGACTTACGTTGGTAGGCCCTAACCACCATTCAGTGCAAGAATGAGGGAAACCTTGTAAACCTCATTAACTAGGGGGATAGTCAAATGTCAACCGATATCAATCTCTTACATTGATCGAAGCCAACATTTTTCCACCCTACCATACCCGCAGAGAGGGTGCCAATCTTATCCACGAATATAGCTTGTACACGGTCTACCGACTGCGGGGGTCGAACTCCCAGCCATCTAGTCACCTCGAATCAGATACTGACGCCTTAAACCGCGCGACCACTGACCGATCCATTAAAGACAGCTTTCCGTAAAATCATTAGGTATTATCTTGCATAGGAGTTTAAATTGGTATCCACACATTAAAATGATATGTAGCAGATTGGCTAAACAAAATTATATTATCTGAAACGAGAGAATATCTAAATTTTAATACATTAAGAATATATTATTATGGGAGAGTTTTACATTTTTGAAATATGCTTTTATATGTTTGTATATTGGGAGAACAGGAGCTGTTTTAATTGCACATAACCTAATCATTCGCACGATGCTCTTCAATATCGAATGCATTCTCGTTGTTTGCTATTTAAGCAATTAAAAATGTTGTCCATGTACATTCTTGCTTGTATTGTGTCCTCATAAATTTGCACAATATGCGGATAGAGAATTTACATCTTATAATTTTAGACGTCAAAACAATATTTTGACTCCTAGGCATCATCTAGATCTAATCAAAACAGCAAACAGTCCTTTTGTTATGGCTCCAAAATTATTTAATGATCCTCCTGATGATATAAAATGTATTACGAGCATTCCAGCTTTTAAAACCCGAGTTAAACCACTTTTATTAAGTTACTTATATTATAATGTTGACAAGTAATTTGGATGTGACTTTAGTTTGCAATTATTCAGTATTTTAACAAACCTTATATTTTCTACATTTACTGCCTTATAGCACAGATAAATTTAACTTATATCTTTATACGGTGCAATTTGTTTTTTTTTTTGGATAATGAAAAAAATAAAGACATTTATTATTATTTATTATTATTATTATTATTATTATTATTATTATTATTATTATTATTATTATTATCTGTGCTTATAGTTACCTGCCGTACATAAAGTGGAGACTGTTTAGTCTGACTGGCGCTTCCTATAGTGATTCAGGTATGAAAGGTGTAAACATTTGTTCAATATTAAAATATTACATTATTATTAATTAAAAAGTATCAATGGCAGAGTCAGACAGCTATGACGATTCCAAAGTCATGGCAGACACTTTTGAAAGTCCCAAAAAAAAAAACTAAACAATTTACAGTATTCTAACAAAGCTGAAATTTACATATATTGTTAATAATAATATTCAAAGCCTACATTTAGCACGGCAGACATTTTCTGCGGTTCTAACATCCCGGCAGGCAACGGAATGTTACCTCTGGCGCGACGAGCATACGCATGTATAATGCCATCATACTCACTCCTCATTCTAACACTCCTTCAATCTGAATTAAACTGAATATACCAGTGCTGCCAATGACATATTGTAAAAATATTCACTGAAGACATGCAAATTACACGACATTACACGCACTTGAAGAATTTTACACAGATATAACACAACTATTCTGCAATTAATTTTAGCATTCTCTAAACTTATAAGAATGATAAAAAGCAATTCAATAAACTGGTAATTACGGTTGACAACTATTAATGATATTATCTTACTACAGAAAATATCGTTCGAATCAAACAGTTGATATGCTGGCTTTTAATTTAATTTATTATTATTTTTTTTTCTACAAAAACCACAAGATATTTAGTAATTTGTGTATACACAAAAAAGTTTTGTTTTGAATAGAACTATTCATGCAGAGACATTTTTTTGTATGAAAAATATCTGATAAACGTACAAGTTGTAGTTGTGGTATAATTATTTCATCCCTTTACTGTGAGTGAAAACGAGTGGAATAGATCACTGTTTCATTTTCCGCAACTATTTTCGAATCACCCTGTATAAATATAATGATCAAATCATAGTACAACAATGACAGAACACAGTAAACATACAATCATAATATTCATAATTCATACACAATTCTAAAATCCATAGAACCATAGATTAAAGTTAAACCAAATCGCGCAAACTACACATGGTGGTTACAGTTACAATCACAGGATACTCTCACCAGTACAGAATTACCATCTAAAATGGAATTGTGTTTAAATACTCCAAATATCCGTAATTACACACTTTTTTAGTGTGTGGAATTTTACACACCGACCCTTGAAATTACACGTATTTCGTGTAAGTACACACGGATTGGCATATACTAATATGCGTATAATGTAAAAACTGAAAATTAAATAAAAAAATATCACGTTCCATTTAAAATAACCGACTTAACGTCTACTTGTGATATAACCGGTAATGCCACTTCACTGTAAATATTTTGCTTCAAAACCCCTACAAACGAAAATAATCGTGATATAAATTTCACATTTCGTACCTGAGCATACGAGTGTACGACAAGTATAAGAGAGTAAATGAAGAAAATATATGGTTTGTTAAAGTACCCTAAGTCTGCCAGTTCCTGGTCTGTCTGTCTGTATGTTGTGTATAACGCGACTTGTTTTATATTTTTGTGTTTCTATATGTATTTTGTTCGTTCTTAATAATAATAATAATAATAATAATAATAATAATAATAATAATAATAATAAAATAATATAGTTATTCGACTTATCGAATGTCATATTGCATAATAACAATGGATCAATAATAAAATAAACTAAATAATACAGTTACGTTTCAAAACGGTGTTAGTCGCTACTATATCATCTTTAACAGAAATCGGAAGCTCTTGTTATACTGAGAATATTCAGATCAAAGTGACGAAAGATTTACTACATGTGTTTAAGAAAAAAGACGAGACTTGTGTAAAGTCTTTTCCGGCACAACATTCTTTACATGGATTATACACTATTTCAAACGATTTTTTCGATTTTACGGTCAATAAATTTAAGCTATTAGAGTTATTGCGCTAGAGGGTGTCCAGAATATGAGCGTCTTATTTTGCTGCATGATAAATTGCAACAAAACAAAATATAACTCATTTATTTTTTCTTTCTCTCTGAAACATATTTACCGTGAATGCGGTTCTTAGAGTTTTTCTCACAACACTGAATAAAGTTATAAATAGTTACAATGAGTGTTTAAAATGACTGATGTTGCTTGCGGAAAACATTCACCGTATAAACATCTCATAGAGTGAATTTTGTCCAGTTTTGCTGTAAATTACCACATCATGCTGTTCATGGTTACTAAAAAGTTTCACTTTTGTTTATGCACATTCACAAACATCAAGCAAACACTAGGTACAACATAACGAAATAAAGAAGGTAATGGGTTGCAATTATGTCGCCCGTTAGAGTTTGTAGGATTTTTTAGAAAAGCTTCTATGGTTTACTCATAGAAATCATAAATATGTAGCCATAAGCCTTTACATTTGGAAAGCAGCCATCTAGGGGTAACTTAATGTAAGCTGTCGGTTATACTGCATTTTAATTGCAACATACAATTGTAACCAAAACAGAATGATTGTAATTAGGGCATAGAAATCATATTTTCTACAATTGTACGTAAAATTTTCATATTTTGAAATTCCCGCCCATTAGTGTGAAGCTACCCCGTTAGTGCAACCAACTCATAACAGTTGTTGCAATATTACCAGACTCGCATTTTCTCCATCGTTAACTATTTTTGGTACCTTTTTCGTTCTACGTATATATTTTATCATTTCTATGGGTTTACTTAATTAATAAATAATAAATAAATTACTTTAAAAGAGGTTTTGGTCAGTTTTAATTAATACTAATAAATTACGTTAAGAGTTTTTGGTTAGTCTTAATTGTACTTTAGTCTGCAATGTCTTAACATAATTTTGCATTTTAAAGTAGTTGTAATTTTATTTTTGAAATGCATTTGCAGCAAAACTATTCATTTTAAACATTGATCTCTTTGTATTGGCACTCGTATTCCAGATACGCAATATCCTTGAGAAGCTGTAATTTCGTTAGTCACACATTTTAATTTTAAAATTTGATGAAAGGTCTGTTCTTACAAGAGTAAAGGACTAGTTTGAAGCTCAGAAATCTCTGTTGAACTACTTCTTGAGCTGGTCGAATATTTCTAACAATTTGAAACCAATACACCTAACTCTTGTTAGAACAAACCTAAAAACAATTCCTTTGCTGGAACCTGATGTTTTTTTAAATATTAACTTGAACTTTGTTTAGTTATTCTCAAAAAGTTTATTGCTTTTTTTAAAGTGTCAAGATTTAGCGGACGATGGTAATTCAAATTATCATCTAAAATTGTTGTTTTGCACTATTATATAAATTATTTGTGTTCTTTACGTGTGCTCTTGTAATGAACAAACATTTTTTTAAGTTATAAAGGGTTATAGGTACTTATAAATGCATTAAACCTAAATTTCTTATTTGAAACGTTGTATTAAACGTTTTTGTATATTTCAAATTGCTTCTGAAGTTTATTCTAAATTGGATAAATGTGAAATATTAGTAGAAAATAACATGTCAGCTGCTTGCATCAATTAACTTTGTGATATATATTCTTATTCAATTTGACGAAGCTGGTCATATTCTGCGGCTTCATTTTTCTTTTGCAGATTTTAAATATCTTGAAGAAGAAGAAGAATTCTACAAATATTATGTAATTACCTTTATTTAAAATGAATTGATTTTAATTTAAAAATGTAAAAGGGACAGGTTCTACAGACGACGTATAATATAAATCAGATCAAATTGGTACAGTTGGCCATGTATAATTGTTTAAGAAAGTACGTGACTATATATTTTTTATAATAAACATAAAAGTTAAAAATACGTTCCAACATAACTTTGTACATTATTTTAATTAATTCCAAAACAAATGCATTTACAAATTTAATTTCTTTTTATTGAAAATGGTTGACTTTAAAGATATTAGCAAGGTATATATTTTTTAAACAGAAAAGTTGGGAGAAAAGACTTTTCAGCCCAAAGCGAAATACACCGTGGCACAAATAAATTTATATGCGTCCTAAAGGTCGCTTGTGGTGACCTCTAGAAAAGACAACGAAATCGTCGATAACTTCAAATTTCACTAAATTAGCTTCAAGCAGTCGCAATATATTTAAAAAATGTTATTTATTATTTTCAACTCTGACACCTTGTAGTCCGTTACTATCAATTTTTAAACTAGGGCAAGTTTAGTTAAATCGAGTTATTTTAAGTGGTACTATACCTGGTGGAGCGTTGTACAGACCTTTTAGAGACATGCTGTAAAGTAATTTTAAACCATATCCTTTATTTTTGTTTATAAATTAAAAACACTGAAAGAAACATGAACAAATAGACAATTTTTTATATCTTAAACTAAGATGTGATTGCAATTGCAATTAAAACAATTCTGGAACTTTTTTTTTGTTTTAAAGCAATCGATTTATTTACATTTTATGACAATTCGTTAATTCTAATAACTTAGAATTTCTTCTAATTGCCACAAATAAGTGCCACTCTTATTGATTCTCAGATACCTATTTTATTTTCCCAACACACTGTAAAAGCAAATTTGAAAGGAAACAGATTTATTCATAAATTAAAATTCTAATTTAACTCTTCAATTCTAACTTTTTCTAATAGCATATTTCGTGGATATGGCATTGTTTGATGATATTATAAAAAACATTTTCTAATTGAAGTTGCTACTACGAATTTACCCGATCCGTTTGTAAGTTAATAAAACACTTGTATTTGCGCTTTATACTTTTAGAAAAGTTTGACTTGTCTAATTCAGAATCGTATTGAATGCCATATTTTAACCTGGCATAACGGAGAGTGATCTCTTTATCATGCTACAATTTATTTTCCTATTCGAGTGTTTCTCCATTCACCCCGATGAGCTAAAACTGACCTTGTCTTGCTCGATACTTCAGTGCCAATTGTGGACGAGCCAACACGGAGTCTCTCAGTTTGCTGTCATACTCGTGTTATTTCGATCCACATAACCATTATTCCTATTCATTCAAATCGGCTTTATTGGGAACTTGACATTATTAATAAAGGTACAGCTGTGGACATAACCAAAATGGCTTTAAGACAATAGTAAACAATGTTCATACCCATCTTCTTGACATATACATGGCCATTCCTAAATTGAGTAATTTGTATGTAGACTATATGTAGTTAAAATAAATATGTTTTATATGCATCAAAAATACTAAGTTGTGAAGAATTTATATTATTAGCTTTGCAAACATAGTTAATTTCAGTTCTGTAAATGTACAGTTCTGGCATGACATGACTAATGTCAACTAATGTAATGTTCACAACTGATCAAACCCGTCAAGCCGAACTGCAAACTACAAACTAAAGCGAACACAACACTAGAATGGCATAACGTGCGCTATACCCATTTTATACGTCTACATTGAATAAGGGGGCTAATAAATTGAGAAGGATAATGCTCAGACTATCATAAGCGGAGCGCAGCCAATGCTAAATGATATCTTTGCTATCAGGAACAATCATCATTGCTAATCCATATATTAAATGTGATTGAATTAATGCAAAATATAATGACTTTAATTTACCAATAAGTAAAAAATCACGTATATATTTAAATTTATATAGGACACATCTCAATTTTTTAATCACATAATTAATATGATAATTCCACTTTAATTGGTTATCAAGAATTATACTCAGGTATTTCATTTCTATTTTCGAGTCAATTGAATGGGTGGAATGATCATTATGAATTTCAATGGAACCAAAATTTGATGCAGACCGTCTGTCAGAGTAAAAAGGTATATCACGGGTTTTTTTTATAATTAACAGTAACAGTTAACAATAATAGCATGATTTGCATAAGATTAGGTACTTAAGGATTTTTTAGGATAAGAAATTTCGATGCACATTACAGAGGGCCCCACTAGAAACACTTCACGTACAAGCTTTTGCAATATTAATGACACCAATAAATATGCATTTTCCGACATTTTTTGAACTGCAGGCTTGTTCGTAATGAATTCTACTTTCAACTTCGTTCTTAGTTATTCTTATCACGTATAGAGGCTGGAGGTCTAAGAAAGTAAGAATGTTTCGTGAAGGTCATAAAAAGACAAAAAAATTGACAATTTATATTTGTAACTCGTTCGTAATTCGTAGTCGTAATCTGTGATTCTTATATTTTAATTTTAAAACAAGTAAAGTAATAACATTTTCCAAAAACAATGTGACCTTATAATAGTCTAATCATTGGTTATATAAGCTTCATATAAACTCAATGGTCTAATAATTATGATCTGTTGTGTTAGAGACATTTGACAATCTAGAAAATGGAGGTAATGTTTTCATAAATTTGGGAATCAAAACTGATGAAAAAGCCAATAAAAAACGTAAGTTTAAATGGTTTTACTTATATGTATAGATTTTTATTTATAATAAAATATTTTCAGGAACAAGCCACGGCTGAAGGGTCTTTTCAAACTTGAGTATTTTGTTTTGAAAAATGTTACCTTTATTGAAGTGTCTGAAAACATTGTGGTATTTTCCATCCAGAAAACGGTGTATTTTGTGGTTTCAGTGTTAGTGTTGTAGACAAGCCATTTTTGTGCCAAAATTTTAATGGATAATTTATTTATTATTAAGTGTATATTTTCACAATTGTATTAATGATAAAAGCCAATACACGAAGGTAAAAAGTAAAACAAAGACTACAGTTTTGGCAAGAATTCAGTGAATGTAAGGTCGTTTTAATTTTCAGTGTGACGTTAAACATTGCTATTACATAAGGATATTATTATTGAACTATCGCTAGCTCATCTAGCAAATAAAAATTTGACTAAAAAAAACTGTTTTGCAGTAAGCATTGATTACTAGATTGTATGGTTTTTTGTTATAAAATTTTTGATTTACAACCAATCGACAATCGTTGCAAAAAATTAATCATTTTTGAAACTCTGAACATACGATTATGTTAATAACCTTTTGCCACCTTTTTTATGTAAAAATCTTTAGAGCTATCATATTTGCTAAGAAATTGTCCAAAAAAATGTTTAAAAACACAAAAAATTTGAGCATTTAGGCACTATCGCCCTTGTTTTATCCACCGCTAGACATGGGATTGTACCAAATGTCATTAATTTATCTCTGGACATTTGGAAAATATTAAACTATCATAACGAACTAACTTTTTACATCCTATATGCAATTCATAATAGATGTTTATATATACTTTCCGTCTTATTTTGGGGTCTAGAAAATGCAGTAACTGGTACTATATTTAGAATCACCTTGTCTACTGAATTCTTGTTTCTACAGTAAATTTTTATTTATTTCGAATTAAAAATTGTGTAAAAAAAATGGCAGAGAAATACTATTAAAGAAAATAGATTAAATCTGTTTAAAAATATATTAAGTAGTAAAAGAACACAACTTTGGGTCTCGATTCTAAAATGCCTCATTGTATAAATAAATTTGACTAGAAATTAATTCCCCATAAAAAAATGTATATGATAATCTTATTATTGGCACATTTAAAATGATTTATGAGAAACGATAGTCTTTTATTAACTGTTTTTAAACTAAAACAAGTAATTCAAATTTCTTGCGCCAGAAAACTAGTTTTTTATTGGTTAATTTGTGGCCAAGCTTACACAACTCCATAAATTCATGTTGTCAAATGTCAATTACCTACTAATCCTAACCACTTAAATGTGTTATATTTTATATTAGCCTAATATGAATGTTATTGCCACTTCGTAGTTTTAATTTGTGTTTATTCTTTCCCTTTGTTAATCCAAAATCAAATTTTTCAAAAGTTAGCAACAAATTATATTGTTTTTTTCAAATTTACCGCCAAATGATAGATAGGTAGTTAATTTTTCCTGTGTATATCATGACTTCTTCATTTGCTTTGCTCTAAAATAATATATATTTTGTCTGTGTATAAATAATTATCTTATAATAAGTATTTTTGTTTATTGGCGAAAATCGATTCTATTCTGTGACTTGAATTTTAATAGTAGCCAAATCATAACATTTATCATAAATGTGCTGAAAATTATTCTTTATATCTACCTATACCTAAAGAATTTTGAACTTTTTTAAACATATACTAAATGTTCGACACGCGATTTTTACCAGACGATATATATTCCACGGATTTCTCAGATATATTGTAAAACCTGCTATTTAGATTTTCGAAATAAAATGAATGTACTAAGCTTTTTAATCTTTAGTTATTTTATGTGTTTTAAAGAGAATTACCTATATTTTTTGTAGCAACTACTTCAACGTATTACTTTTTTTTATGTTACGACGTATGTATTATCAGAAGTAAACAATCATCAACAAAAAGTGACGAATAAATAAATAATATACCTATATAGTGTAGTTCACAGGTATAAATATTACAGTTGTTTGGCTATGATATTTTCTCTCTTATTAGAAAAAGAAAAGATAGCAGTACCTATTTTGCGAATAAATGTAACACATTTGACCTTGGTCAAATAATTCTCTATCTCTATTTATTTATTTTTTATACGGAATTTCCCACTAAATTATTGCGATCGCATCGCCCTCTCACGACGGGGAAACTATTCATATACAGTGTATTTTCCCGTCGTAAGAGGGCAATGCGGACAGGAGCATAAACTTCTACTGAAAATTCTAGTGGCTCTCAAACTGTTTTGAAGCGGTGTCATTAATATTGCAAAAGTTTGTACATTAAAACTTCATAATATGTTTGTGTCTCGTTATATTAAATTCGTAGATAATAATAATCAATCGCTTTTATTTTCTACTGAAACTCATTGTAGCAACGAGTTAATAATGGAAAGTATCGGATTAATTGCGTTATAATGAAGACAAATTTAAATATCACTTTTAGATTAGACGAAATTTAAAAGCCTTGGTATCCAAGAAACAAGTTAAGCAACTTAGTCCTCATAATAAACTTCACGAAGTTGTACACCTAAAACATTCCAAGTTTCTAACATGCCACCGTTTGCTTTTAAATAATAGCGCAAGTACTTTCAAACTTGTTTAGGATACAATTTACAATTAATTATATGAAGCTTTTCTAAAGTTTTGATGAATGATATTAGGGAGCTTCTCCTTAAGAATTATTAAAACATTCGATTAAACGTTAAGTGTCGTTAAAGATCTCAGCCAGTTTTGTTAGTGCATAATAATATAATAGCTTTGTTCGCGGTAGTGATTCTGAATATATCCTGAATTAATACTGAATTTATACCGCACATATCAAATGCGCATGCGATATTCTGAATATGTTCTGAATTTCTGCTAATCCGCGAACGTTTCTCAAATGTATTCTGTGTTCAGTTTGGAGTGGAATGATCACAATTTCAAATTTAAATTAACAATATTATCTGCCATTTTCTTTTTGTATTGTTTCTTTTTTTTAATAAAATATTTAATAAATTATATACAGTGGTGCATGTAGAGGTGTCCAAAATATTGTAATTTAACTGAATATACCTAATACAAAGTTACACTCCTGAGGAGTGATTACTCCCCAAAGTAGGGCATTAAATTTCGAAAAAAAATATCTATACGATATTTTACAGATCAAATCAAATTTGGTACATGATTAAGGTTTATTACTGGTCGTTTTTGAACATGAGTTAAAGTTAATTGAAGCACTACAAAGTGTTTATTTGGGGGCAACTCACCCCTAAAATTGTGCTAAACTTTTCTCTCTTTGAAGAAATGAGGTTCAGAGATGATAGTGCAAAATTATTTAAACCTACTAGATATCGATATGTAAATTAGATATTGGAAAGGAAACAACGTGCGTGTAGGGTCATAAACTTAATTTTCTCATTTCATTCTTAATTCAACAGGCATGCAATAAGATTTTTTTCAATCGAAAAGTTAACCTCAAAAAATGTAATGAATATACATGGGGTACTTTATTTCAACGCCTGATGACAGGACGAAGAGAATAAAAAATACTCGGCCAGAAGAAGTTTCATCTGCCTAAATACCTTTCCAAATTGTATTTCTTAATTTCAAAGTGTTTGGAAGATTGTTAATAATACTCTAAATTTATAATCCACTGTTAAAAGGGGTCGTAAGTCCTTAAAGGGGGCTCATAATAAAAAAATGTTGTAGCAGGGCCCCTATTAAAATCAGACGTACAATCTACCCTCAATTATTTTTTGCATATTATTCGGGATCACCCTGTATAGAGGCATTTAATGAAGTTGGGTCATTTATATGAAATCATTTTAATAGATTAATATAATGTTTCTACATATAAATATTTTTGAAAGTAGTCCAAATATGTAAGACATCTAGATCCAGTTCATGCAACAACTAGGTACTAAAATAGTAAAATACGCATGCGTGGGATTAAAAATTCTGTATCAGGTCCGGAGATGCATGGGACGGATTCAGAACACGTTCAAATTTATAAATCCCATGAACGACTTACGTTGGTAGGTCCTAACCACTATTCAGTGCAGGAATGAGGGAAACCTGGAAAACCTCATTAATTGGGAGGTATTCAAATATCAACCGGTATCAATCTCTCACATTGATCCAAGCTAACATTCTTCCACCCTATCATACCCGCAGAGAGGGTGCCAATCCCCTCTACGAATATAGCTTAATATACGGTCTTCCGGAAGCGGGACGCAAACCCACACCGATCTAGTCACCTCGATTCAAGTACTGACACCTTAAACCGCGCAACCACTGACCGATGATTCAAAACATTAATAATATTCAAGTATTTAGGCGCTAAATAAATTGTTTCTTTCTTGATAATAATTCTTATTATTTGCAGACAATTTAAACATTTTTTTAACGTAAATAGTGATAGTGACGATTGGATATGGTGCTCACTTAATAACATGGAATTGAATTGTTCGAAATGTAATATTATTACATTCACGTAAAAAAAACAAGATTATATTTGATTTCTATTATACTCTATTTTTAAAGTAAGAGGAGTGATTCAAATTCTTCGCACTTAAACACTACCTTGTTATTAGTTAATTTGTCGCCAAGTTTACATAGCCCAACATAATTTAATGTTCATTGTCAATGTCAACACTGTCAACTACACTAACTTTTAAAATGCCAGTATTAGTCTAAGAATATCGTTGCAACTTCATAGATTTATTTTGTGTTTATTCCTTCTTGTTAATGCAAAAGCAAATAAAATAGTTCTTTTCATAAATCAGTAACAAATTGTATTGCTGTTTTTTTTTCAAATTTACCGCCAAATTAATCTAATTACATTTTCTAGTTACTTTTCTCTGTGTATGTATACCTTCATCATTTACTCCTCTTAGTTTAAAAATAGAGTATAGGAACTTAATATTGGAAAGGGTTAATAATTGTACTAGTGAGGGCATTAAGTTAGATTGCATGCTGTGTTTTGACCTTCATATTGAATATATGATAAGGAAATGTTTCTCTATGAGCGGTTTTATCAGAAGCCAAACCACTGAATTTTGTGATCGTGAATTTGGAGCCCCTTCTATGTACATGCTTTTGCAATAATAATGACACTCTTTGAAAACAGTTTTTAAACTTCTGGAAGTTCTGAGTAGAAATTTCAATAAATCTCTGTTGGTGAGTTAAGCAACTAAGTACTAGTGTTAAAATTTGAAAGTAGATTTCATTACAAATACGTAAGCAGTGCAACATAAATCGCAAAATTAATTATAAAGTGTCATGATTATTGCAAACGATTGTAGATATTGTTACGGAAGCTCACCTACCTTTTTAGTTTGTTAATTATGTTCCTGTTTACGTTAGAATTCATAATTTTTGTGATGCCTTTATTTTGACGTTTTCTGGAACATTCTATTTGATTCTCGAGGCCGCTGAAAACTTCTATAATCCTAGAAACCTATACAAGCGGATTATTTTCGCCGCTGGAGTCAGTTTATATTGAGCAGGCGAATGTGAATGACAAACGTCAAAGTAAAGAATCTGACAGTTGTGAATTTACTGAAGGATTATTTCTTGTGTAATCAAGAGTGACAGTAATATTATTTTGTGTACGTAACGTGTTTCAACACTAACCCAATTTAGAGGTTACAATATTAATCGTCTTGAGAGAATACAACGAAAAATTTGAAATTATTTACTGTTTAAACTTAATATAAATGAATGATCATTACAATGATAGGCTTCATCTACTTAGATTTAAATTCTAACAATATCGATTGTAGTAAATTGATATCCATATTTTCTTTACGTACCTATTCCAAATTATGGTACAAGGCTAACTACTGTTTTGCACGCTACTTACCATCGTTAATTAATTATGGTTTTCATAGTCCTATAAATAATATTGTTAACTGCATTAATAATCTTCCTTATGGCTCATATTTTTACAGTTTCTCGGGCTCAATTAATGCACTTAATTAGAAGTAATATGCAATAGATTTAGTTAATCTATACTGTTAGGTATTACATTTAGTGTATCCTGTAGTACACTCAGTTTATTTTTGTTCTTATTCATGCTTTTTGTTTTTTTATTTTTGTTTTTTCCATTTTTATTTCACTTGTGATTTATATGTTTTGTATTTTTCACATTTGTTTAGATTGTATCAATTTGGTTCGCCTTTAGATATAATATAAATAAATAAATGAATGAATGAATGAACGAAGGAATGAATGAATCAACAAATGAATGAATGAATGAACGAATGAACGAATGAATGAATGAATAAATGAATAATGAGAGCGTGAATTATTTTATAAAATTTTCAAAATGGCCTCCATTTGCTTTTATATTTTTTCTAAGGCTTTTTGATAAAAAATCATGTAGGTAATTTAAAACCATATTGGGTTGATTTCCAATAAACTGTAACAGTTATCTCATATGCTTAAGTAAGGACATTCTTACCCTTTTCAATTCTCAAGTAAGGACAAGGAGTTGATGTATCAATTTACAACGTATTTAAACAAATATTTTTCGTTCCTTTTGTGTCACGATAATTAAATTTTAAAATATAAATTTTACCATTTCCGCCAAGTAAGGATATTTCTAGTTAAAATAAATACAGAGATTAAAGTAACGACAATGGCTCTCTTTCTAGTAACTCCGTTACTATCTTTCAGACTAAACTAAACATTAAATTGCAGGGTGGGAAATTTCGATATACGCTATAGGCGTTAATTATAGGAGATAGAAAAAAGACTCCCCCCACTCTCGCTCTCTTTTTTTAAAATAAAATTAATGATCAAAACCAAAATGACCTGTCGTCTTTGGTTTTCGAGTAATAAACAAAATTTCAAATTTTCCTCTTTTCGATATATATCTGTAACTTGGTTATTTGTAAAGTTTCTTACAACAGCACATTTTCATGTCCTTCACGAAGCCCAGATGTAAACCCCATGGTTTTCAGTATTAGGGGTATTTTGAAATCAAAAGTTTACAGTGACCATATTAATACACGGGATGAGCTGTGGCAAGCAATTTTAAATGCTAGGAATTTATTAAGAAATGACAATACACTATTTAATATTAGACAATCATTTATCAAACGAATAAGATTGTGTATTAATGTAAACGGGGGTCATATTGAGAATTTAATGTAGCCACCTGAATGTAACTAAATTATTATTAAAAATAATCTTTAGGTTTTTACGTAAGTAACTACAAAGGTTTATTTTTATTGCATCCAATAGAAAAACAAGAAATAAATCGAAAACGGTTAAATTTATCGACATAAAACAAGTATATCTTATTTGTGAAAAATAGATAGGAGAACAATATTTTTCTATTAAAACTTTCGTACACACACTGATAAAAAAAGTTATAACCAGTTTTTATCAGCCAAGAGTACATTTCGTAGCGCCCTTTAGCGTCTACAGCAAAATTTAGTCCGGATCCGTTTTTCTTGTCCCAGAGAACTTCCTAATCCATATTTTGTTTAAAAACTTTCTAAGAATTTTAAGAATTTCGAATTCAAAATATATATATTAACATATTCATATATATTCATATATGAATATGAATATATGAAATATGAACAATATATGAATATGAAATATGAACTTTTTTATTAGCCACAAATGGACCAAGGTAAGTCTGGCTTAATCGCATTATTTTGATGTAAGGAATCTACTCTTGCTCTGTGTCCCATTAATTTCGGGACACCCTGTATGATACGTGGGTTTAAATATGATTATTCGCCATTTTACTAAGGAAACAGTTTTTTCCAGAGTATCAATTTAATATTTTTAACAAGACATTTATAAGAAATCATGACAGAATTAATTACTAAACAAATAATAGTATTATTAAAATTATATATTCGCAATAACAATCATTCTGAAAAAGCTAAATAACATTGGTGATATGTAACAATCGAAACGAAAATGTCAAAGAATGGTAACAGGCAATTATTTTAAATCACACACGTATACTTTAAGAAAATGAAAGAAGCGAAATGCTATAATAAATTATTATTGTCTCAATAAAATAGCTAATAATCATATTTAACCCTGCATATTATACAGGGTGTCCGGAAATGATATGCAAAAAATACAGAGGATAATTCTAGACCGAAAATAAATGCTACCTCTTTCTATAACATTTTTCCAAAACTGATTTCCGATATATGTAAATAACTTCTTAAGAAATACAAATATTTACATAAAATTTGTAAATCGGGGGATGTGCAAAATTTAAAAAAAATCGGCCTGCTTTGATAACATTTTTGTGCTTTGTTGAAAAATGGTTTCATCAAACCTCGCTGATATTCTTAAAATTTTGCACGTCTCCTTAATTTACGATTCTGAACAACTTTTTCAAGTAACATTTTGCTGTATTTTCAGCAGAAAATGCACTTTACTGGTGCACTGAGCATTTCAAATAGGATTATTTCAAAAATGGTTACGCCTACCGACTTCAGCAAGGTATACCTTTTTCAAATAAAGTAGGTAGGAGAATCGATTGTTTCGATAGTCAGATGGATACATGAAGATGCAAAAAGTTCTGCCATTTAAAAGAAACATGGTGTGCCACAAGTGGCGCCCTCTACTAGTGACGTAAAAATTAGAAACATATTTGAAGTTCTCGTCCGCAAGAACCTCCGATTTACAAATTTTATATTAATATTTAGACTTCTTAAGTTATTTACAAATATCGAAAATAAAATTTTAACTTTAACACCCTGTAACTCCGTTAATAATCAGTTTTGGAAAAAATTTTATAGAAAGAGGTAGCATTTATTTTCGGTCTAGAATTATCCCCTGAATGTTTTGCTCATCATTTCCGGACACCCTGTATATGGACAGAGAAAAAATACCGATTTCAACTGACCCATGACCTCCTATGGTTTGTATTTAAAAAACAACTTTAGGTTATAATAAAAATTATGGACGCCACTGGACTCAAAAAAGTGTCTGAAGAACGTATTAATTTTTTTTTTTTGCAAATATCCAAGTCATAGACATGTAAGTATCGAAAAGTGGAAAATTTGAAATTTTGTTTATTATTCGAAAACAAAAGACGATAGGTCATTTTGGCATTCATCATTAATTTTCTCTTAAAAAAAGAGATCGAAAGTGGGGGGCTCATTTTTCTCCTATACTTAACGAGATATAAAAACATCGAATTTGCCCACCCTGTACATGGTACTTGATTTTTGGATTTTCTTATCGAACGCTGTTATTTGTCTAATATATTGACCAATTGCCAAAAAGAATTAACTATTTAATATATTTGTAAAGAGTGTAACAAACTTAGAATACTCCCTCCAAGTTTGATGGTGATTTCTTGTTGCACCCTGTATATTTAATAGCTAGGAATAAAATATGTTCTTGTATAAAAATGTTCATATTGAAATTCAAGATTTGGTGCTATAAAAATATTATATCTACCTATTATTTAAAAAAATTGGAATAATGTTGAAAAGTTACTTGACTTGTCCAGTGCTTAAAATATAGTTACTAGATTATTAACCATTTCTACATACCTACTGTATGATTTTATTTCCTTCAAACATCAAACTATCTCTACAAACTTCTGAGATTTCTAATGACGGTATCTCCAGTATCTCCATAGATTGTTATTTTTGTACCTTTGTGTTTAATATTGACGAAAGTTACTGTTTCACATTATTAGGAAATAATGAAAGAGAGTCTTCCCCATGGCACATTACTAACAAAGAGAAAGTTGTAACATTCATATCGCATTGAAACCTATAGTAAACAAAAGATATTAAGGCTTGTCACATGCAAACAATATGAATTCTAGCAGTGACTGGAAAATAATTTTATAGAGTAAAGTTGTTACTGAATTCGAATGTTGGAGAAGTTGGACCATTTGTAACTGAAAGTTTATTGTGTCACGTGAAATGAAAAGCAATACACTATCAGTGAATTTGAAGGTAGTGCAAAAATGCATGATCAAAAGGAAAATAACTACTAATATTAAATTAATCAATTAATTCCTTTTAAGTTTCAGAGAAATACAGGGTGACAAATAACAAATAAGAATCACTAGCTATTATTGAGACAAGAAGACTCACTCTCAAGGCTTCTTTTTAATTTAGTACTAGAAAAGGTCATAAGAGATAGTCAGTTGAATAGAGAAGGACACATATTGTTTAAGTCACCAGCTAGAAAATTATGCAGATTACGTGGCCATTATTGCCAGGATAGTAGGGAATTAGAAGAAGTAACGATAAAACTTGTGGAGGAAGCACGTAATGTGGGATTGCAGATAAATCAAAAGAAAACTAAGCTTTTGGGAATAGAAAACAAAAAAGATACCAATTTCAAATTGAGAACGCAGCACAGAGAGATGGAGTTTGAAGAAGTTCAAGAATAATGTGTATTTGGGGGCGCTGACAACAGCTAACTGTGATGAGGAGCAAGAAATTAATAGGAAAATAATAAAAGCAAACAGAAGTTCAGTAGCAGTCAACAACTTAATGAAATCAAAAAATTTGTCTAGAGGAGTAAAATTTAGAATGTATAAAACAATTTTGAGATCGTCAGCGCTGTATGGCAGTGAAACCTGGATCCTCAATAAGAAGTCAAGAGAAAACCTTTGGTGGGTAAGGGAGATGTTAAGAAGAATTCTATGGGGAAGAAGACGGAGGAAGGCTATGTAAGGAGAAATAATGAGGAAATATATGCAATGTACCAGGCACCAAAAATAGACATTGGAAAGCCAGAACAGCGCAATGGCTGGAGCATCTAGAACGTATCGAAGATGAAAGGGCAGTTAAAACATTGTAGGGAGTAAATCAAACTCCAAGAAAAGAAAAGGAAGACCGAGAAAGCGATGGAGAGAGGCAGTGGCAATAGATCTAAGGGAGAAAAATGTAACGTATTGGAAAAGAAAGGCGAAGAACAGAATGGAGTGGAGGAGAATAATGCAGCTCTAGGCCTGTAAACAGCTTTATATATTATATAACTGATAATTTAATCAAATAATCAAGTTACTACACCCAGTATCATTAGAATATATTGTATGTAATGTATGCTATGCTATGCTATGTAATACCTATGTACATCTATAAATTACTGTAAATATACAAATGTTGTTACACCAACAACAGTGTTTACAGCGGCGTGATTTGTAAACAGCGACGTTGAGGCACTTTTGAATTTGCTTATATTGGTAAAAATTGATATTCCGATTTAAAAAGTTGACACGAGATTTATTAATATTCCATAATAAAATTACTCATTGTATTTTTTCAAACTGTAAACATTGATATAAATGCTTGAAGTACAAGTTAAAAAAATATTGCAACGACATTGGACGATGGTCATAAAATAGAAGGAAAATATTAATTAATTTAAAAGTTCGAGGAAACCGTCAGAGTATAAAAAATTCTTACTGAAATGAATTCATTTATCTATCTTAAAAAATGTTAATTCTGTAGTTTGTATTTGGAACAATACCAGCCAGCTTGCTACACTAGTTTAAAAAGTCACGAGCCGCCACTGCATTAATTATATATGGTACAAAATGGCATCCCATACTCTTGGTCAAATTTTAAATGACAGTTGTCATAAAATATGATACAAGATGCTCACTTTCTTTGTCTAACAGGTACTAAAAACCAAATTCACTGTATAGGCAGATCGAGTCCGCTCCCACATAGCCTAGCCCAAAAACAACAAGGGCGGGTAAAAGATTCAAAGTTAAAACTAAAGAACTGCACATTAATTCTGTGATTGGCGGCGACCCGTTACCTAGGCCATGACATAACAACCTGAGAAACCAAATTGTAGTTTAATTTTAAATAACAGGATGGGTCGTAAAAGCCATCATGAAGTACCTATAAACTGCTCGAGATATATTCACCAACATCTAATTTTTGTAATGCAATTTTTATGCTACAATCTCATAGTACACAACTCTATTCAATTTTTTGTGTGTGCAAACTAAAATAAGCAAGAAATCCTGCAGCGTCGTTAAAATAATATTAGTGGCGTCGCCGTTGTGGTAACGTTTTATGGTGCTGAATATTAAGTTTCAGCACGGGAGATGCTGTACATATTTTATGTACCTCGTCTATGCTATATTTTAAGACTTTCAAAACTACGTACTGATTATAAAGTTATTAAAATATTAATACCGTAAAACTATTTCATACAGTTAATTCACAGACGTGAAATGAGCTGGATAAGATGATGATATAGATATTCACAAGTATTTACATAATTATTCATTATATTTAGGCCACCTTTTATTATCGTTATTATTAGCGACACAATAAAGTTTCGATTATAAAAGTTGCAGGGCTGTAATAGAAGTACAGTGGTGTGCAGAAGTTGTGGGGTACAAAAAGAAATAATGTATTTTTTAAATGGAACGCCCTGCGTATTGTAAAATTTTTGAAATATTTTTTTTTTCTGATTTAGAAAATGTGAGACATGGCATTCCTATCTTTAACCGTTTTCGAGTTATTGAATATTGTAAATTAATAAATTATACAGCACCACAAAAAAGTGGTCTGTGCGATGGATTAGACCTGTATATTCTTATTTATTTTCACACGTTGAATCCGAATCTGGGGTTCATTTAACCTCGTCGTCCTAGGTTCAGAATCATTTCAAGGTCAAAGCGAAATATAGATATGCCAGGAGACCAGATTATCGTACCTTTATGTTTTTGAAGTAGCTGAAAGCGAGATTCATTTGACCCATTCAGGTTAGTTTCAAAGTTATTTCAATGTTAAATCGAAAGATAGATATGCAAGTGAACCAAGTATCGTACATTTATGTTTCAGGAGCTGCTGAATCTGAATTGGAGACTTTTTATTTCAAGGTTAAATATAAAGAGTAATAAAAAGTGGTGTATTGTTTTCCAATAAGCGGACTGTATTGGTCTTTATGTTAATTATTTTTATTTTATTTTATTGACACTACAAAAAAGGTTTTTGTACATAGCTACATCAAAAATGACATGTGCTCTCTTCGACTCTATCAGCACACTGGATTGTTTTTTGTTTTCTATCTCGCTTCACCCCAGCGACTGCACACATTGCCAAGTCTAAACAATCAACCAAATACATTACTGGAATTGAGGGATATACATTATTGTTATGAAAAAGATGGTTTTTACGGTTCCCTCAGAAGAAAGGACAATTTTCACTTATTTGGCTTGCACTACCCAAGTTTGAGTTTGTTCATTAATCTCTTCATATCTAGTTACGCGCGTTATTGGGTATTAGAGGTTTTAGGTTTTCAGATTGAGCTGATTCAATGGTGTTAAATGAACTCCAAATTCGGACAACCCCAAAAATATAGACGTGCATATCATATATTTCGATTTGTCTATAGAATCACCTTGAAGCTGACCTGATAATGATATTTAAATTATTTTATTATTTTCACGGGCAGTGTTTTTCTCTGTCAGTGTCTTGGGTAGATATTTAATTAATATTTTTTATGAAAAACAGTGTAATTAAGTAAAATATAGCGTTTTATTCACACAGTGAAAAGACTGCCACTTTAAAAGCATATTTAATAAAAATGGATAATCATCAAATTCTGAATAACTATGAGTAGAGAGTCTGTTTTATTTTTTCAATTTCAATTTCATGTACGTATATCCATAGACAAATTTTATTGGTGAGACACCCAAGGGGAGGAGGTAGCCATTAACATTTTTATAAATAAACATATTTCAATGATTTAATGACATTTTGTATAAAAAATCTAATTATTAACTTTCTTGAAGCCATTTTTAATAACAAGTTAGATTTCAAGACATTAGTGTAACACTGGCAACACTGTGTAATACACATCCAATTTACAATACTCATCATAAAACCTTAATATCGGAGGCTGGTCAGGGATCCACAACAGTTTGCTATTGTAAATTCACGAAATTTAATTAAAATTTGACTTACCTTATATATCCATTCGTAAAATCCTTATTTTAGAAACAATTAATCTTACAAGATTAGTTTACAATGGTGCCACTGTTTCTTTGATAGTGAATATGTCTAATGTTATTCAATGAAATTAGAAATGAAAAATATATAAAACTTTTATTTTGTATGATTGTACTATTTCGGTAAATACAAAATAAATAATATAATGAACATATTTTCTAATTAATGGGATATTTTGAAACTAGATGTGGCAACTTGTTTTAAATTTCCCTCCCCCCAAGATTTCACTTAGCCCCCCCTAACAAAACTGGTTGGCTACGGCCCTGTGTGGCAATTTTGTTGATGGGTTTACTAGGTTACTCAACTATTTTTAGACGGACTATACTTAAATTCCCTTAAAAATGAGATAACTTAATGTACAGAGGTATTCGCATAGCATCAATTCTAGTCTAGGTTATAGCAAACTAAATTACTATTTTTTTTCGAAACACCTGTAGTTATAATTTTTTATAATGTCAGATCGACGAACATTGGCGTTCATTTCCAGCAAAACAATTTTTTTGTCAGATCGACTATTAAACATTGGCGTTCATTTCCAGCAAAATAAATTTTTTATTGGTGCAACTGTTTAGTAAAGCTAATATATTTATTTGAGGTTATACATTAATTCATAAAATATGTACTATATAAAAGCGATAATGACAGTAGTAAATTTTATTACACTAATAATGAAATATTTTAGTGCTTAAAAGTTGAAAAATTAAATCCTCCAATCACAACAGTGACATTTCAACTTTGATGACATTTTGCATGCCATTTATTCTGACCTGACCGCATAATTTGCTAATTGTTACGATGTATGGAGCTTCACTGCACTGCACTTTAATGTGCCGCACAATTTTATCTCTAAAAATAATAACGTTCTCTTAATATAAGGGGTGCGGCTGCTTCCGGCATAAAGGAGACATGTTTATTTTTAGAGAACATTTTGCGGCAGAATGAGTTGCAGGCTTACCTACAAACACCACAAATTTGAACATTTTACAGCGAAATACGGCGAGCTTAAGGGATAATTTGAACCAATTTTAATATACAGGGTGATTCAGTCATAATGTTACTAATTAAAAAAGAAAAATGAAAAAAAAAATTACTAGATCTTTCAAAAGATAAACAAATCACCCCACAATAATAGATAACACGACGCTCCTGGTGCGCTACAAATTTTCTGATGACGCGTCTAATATTGAAGTCCAACAGTGTTGCCATTTATCACCAAATACATATTACAATGACAGCATGTTTGTTATTAAAGTGATAGATTTTTTTTCTTCTTGTTTGCAATTTAAAATTTATGGATTTTGTATATTTTTTGGAGAGGTACCTTTGAAAATTCTTGCATTTTTTAGGTATTTATTAAGCGTTTTGTTAAGTTCTGATGCAAAATTCATTCATCATGCCCTCGTACTGTAAGTTAAAAAACTCCGCAAAATTTTATACCGTAAATGATTTTAGATAAAACATACCTATTTGTGTCAATGTGTCAAAATAGGCAATGTTCGAAGTTCTGAACAAATAATCTCTTACGGTATTCCTCAAGGAACTGTGCTGGAGCCGCTCTTATTTAATATCTATATTAACGATCTATTTAATCTAAACATTTCAGGGAAATTAACCAGTTTCGCTGACGACACTGTATTACAAAGACAGTAACTGGCAGCATCTAAAGAATAGAGTTGAAAAAGATTTCAAAATAGTTATTAACTATTTTAATGCCAGATTATTAACTATTAACTTTGACAAAACATTCTTTGTGCCTTTCTGCTCATATCAAAATTCTTTACCACAGTATAATGAATTAAGCATTAAATTAAATGATAAAAATGTAACCATCTTAAAACAAAATAAAATCAAATATTTGGGCATAATAATTGACAATCATTTTCGATGGAACCACCAAATAGACTATGTAGTAAAAAAAATAAGATCTTTTATAGGTAAATTTAAGTTATATAAAAATATATTTGAATCAGAATATTTGCGAGTATTATAACTTATGGTCTACTAATTTGGGGAGGTGTTCATAACAACTACCTCAAAGCATTAGAAGTGACTCAAAAGTGGTTACTAAAAATAATGTTTGATAAACCATACACATATGCAACTGAAGCTTTGTTCAAAGAATCAAAAATATTTGACATAAGACAACTATTTCTACAAACTATGGCTATAAGACATTTTAAATATATAAATATTATGCCTCACATTGAACATAATTATGACACAAGATTTAGGCAAAAAACTACTAGTATTCCAAAAATTTAAAAAATATTGGCCAAAGATGTTTCACTTACCTGAGTCCTGTAATATACGCTGAAATCCCTCCTGCTATAAAAAATACTTTTTCTGTCAAGATTTTTAAAAAGCGTCTAAGAGATTGGATAGTGCTAACACCTAGAAGTAAAATACATCAGATAATTGACAGAAAAAATATCTACTAATAAAACTTACCTAATTTATATCATAGTATTTGTTTCGTTTTTGCTATGTGTATTCCACTGCACTTACGTGTCTATTAGAACACATATATGTTTGCATGTATACGTAACTCATTTGTTGTATTAGTGTTAATGTTTAGGTGCGTACATTGTATTTATATTGTATTTTGAATAAAATTGTAATTAAATATTAATGTTACCCACGCACAAGGTTCGCCTTTGTGGGTTTTAGGTATTATTCGCTATACTTGGCTATTGCTATTGAGTGGCGGATGAGATCTATTCTCTGTTTATTTTTACCCTTTCCATGTATTTTTCTGTAATGTTTTTTTTTCCTTTTTATGTAATTTCTAATATTTTTATGTGTATTGGTGAAATAAACTATATTATTATTATTATTATTATTATTATTATTATTATTATTATTATTTCCAAATAATACAAATCGCATTTGATTATGAATGTGAATCAGAATCAAATCCGTGACTCTCATTTCTGTTCAGTCTTTCTCATCAGATGCCGAATAATACGGACACACACGGAAAAAAGGCATTTTTCCTCGGAACAGCCACAAATCCAATTGATTCTTAAAATATGTCTATTAAAATGTCTTATAATTTCTTCCATGGCTCTGTTCAGCAGGGGACTACGGTCTTTCACTAGATACTTCACTTTACCCAACCTGAATTATATTTTTATTTAGGTAGATAGTAAATTTAAATAATAATTATAAACTACACTGGCGACACAAATGCACCAACCACATGAAAATGATGTGATGGATGAAGAAGGAAGAAGAGAGAAGTCAGACCGCGTCTGCTCCAGATGCAGTTCGACGGAGGACTCGCCTGCATAGGAAAACGGACCCGAACGATGCTCGACTTAATCCGCCGTTAACGTATTAAACTGCCAACATTTTAGCTGTGTCGTCTAGGGATGGGTGGAAGGGCCATGGGCGCATAAACATCGATGTTGACCACTGATGTTAACATCGAATACCAACATCGATGTTAAGAAAACATCGGTTAGCTAATATCGATCTTTCCTGACATAGCTAAATGTATAAGGGACAAAGACAAAAAAATAAAGGGCTGGAGGTTGCCGGCAACCAGCAATACCAGCATTAATAGATTGGTTGCAGCTTATGGTAGAAAACTGAGGGAAATACCAATTTCATTTAGACATTTATAATTATATTTATCTTTAGATGTTTCCTGGATATTGTATTAAATATGCAAAGTTTTCTGTTTATCTTTGTACGTGTATGACATTTTTTTATTTGCTAGATGACACTATAAAAATTAAATATTTTTTTGGTACCATCGATGAAAATAATTTATGAACATCGATGTCAAATTGCCGAACATCGAAAGCGAGATATCGATGTTTGATGAACATCGTCCATCCCTAGTGCCGATTACAGCCTATCCGATGTCGGCGCTGATTACTGCGGTTGAGCATTTACACTCATGATTTCATATTGATTGGACCGGGTGTTTATAAAAATGCGAATTTAATAATTAAATCATTAACAATTATCGTTTGCTTCTGCTATTGTTTAGCGGTTCTGCAGCTCTGAAGCGTTTGTCACTGAATAGGCATTGAATACAAGATTATTGATCTAAATACGATAGGTCAAGACTTGGATTACCAAATTGTTTATCACTGAGTAGGTATGCCTCAGACTGTTTTTTTTTAAAGCACGAATGGTTTTATTACTGTTTGTATACAAAAAACGTTTACAGCCTGTCTTAATAAGTGAGTATTGGAATTTATTTCACTATTTATATATAGAAATGCAAATGGTTTATTTAGGTCCGTTGATGTTTTGTAATTATAATATTAGATTTGATTTATGTTGAAACTTAATATGTTAATGGCATACTTTTAAAAAATAATTTATAGCATTAATTACATATTTTAACATTACAATAAGTATTACAAGAAAATATTTACATTTGGCAACGTCGAGTCAGGACGACACCGAGTTGAATTGTTGCCAGCGGTCAGTCAGTCACAGTCTGAAAAGGGAGTTTAAATAATGGTTTCAATATTTTGAATCGCGTATTCGTTTTATACTAATTTTTGCCTATCTTCTCTTAAAATTAATGTCAGTATGACTGAATAACTGTCAATTTTTTTTGTGGATAGACCTATTCTCTTACTCCCTGTATTTTTTTTAAATAAAAATTTTCTAAAATCTAATCTTTACCATTATTTTTCTAAACACATAAAAGATAAAGATAGCAGAGTGTTATATGAATACTCCTGAACATACGGTTCCGCCGTAATCTAAGCTGGATAAAGGCGCGGCTTATGGTGGTCGTCGTCTTAGACAAGAATCTCGCTCGTTCGTCTTTCCCCTTTTCTAGTTAATTAGAAAACGTGTACGTGAGTTTCCAGCTCCCGACCTTATTCATAAAACCGCCTTCTCGTCTTTGAGCAGAAATAATAACTGTAGTTACTTCCCTTAGGCGATATTTATCTGAGCTTGAAGTCCTGGCGTTATTTCGGTGAGCAATTAGTCTTAGCATTGTATCTTTACGGACGACAGCGCATTAAAAATGCCAGTACGTCAGAAAACAGCGCAATTTGCTCAAAGATTATGTAACTGGCTAGTGACCTCTTGTAACATGATTTTGCACTCAACACTTTACATCGGACACGAAACAGCATCATAAAAAAGAAATAAATTATGAACACGTAGTTATTTCATTTAAAGTTGACAAACTTCGAGAACTTTGTAAAAGAAAAAAAATATTGATATTTTTATTGAAGGCGACTCATTGTTTTCGAAAATCCATTGTTTGTGATATACAGGGTGTTTCTTATGTAGAGATAAAAAATCCTGGGGTGTATTCTGCGGCCAAAAATAAGGGTTTTGTTATATAGATGTGGAATCTTAGGGCAGCCATATCAAACATTAAAAAAAAACAGTTTTTAATTTTTATTTTCTAAACCGCTATAATAATTTAACTAAATTCGGTGTGCATATTTAGTTTGACAGTAGATACGAAACAAAAAATTACCAGCTTTAGAAACTTAGCAGTGGCGGAGGTGTGGGTTTTATCTATTATTATTTGCCAAAAAATAATATTACAAATAAAACAGGTCATCACATGCGCCATTATATCTTCACTTTTTGTTTCTTTATACATTTTTGTATTCCAAACCGATTAACAACAAAATTGATTTATTTGATCAAGGGCATTTTTACACAGTTACTTAAATTACGTAAACATATCTTAGGGAAGCCATGCAAAATAATAATAATACGAAGCCGTCATCTTATTTAATATTATTTATTGTCATATTAAACTCTTTTTAAAAATAATAATTTTAATAATGGCTTATGCATATACAAATGCTGAAATGGCCAATATGGTTAACGTTTATGGCCTTGCAGATGGAAATGGTACAGGCTAGGCAACATTATATGGAAAGACCGTCCAAATCCAAGAATATTCAGAAATGTTTTTCAACGTCTTTCAGAGTCGGACTTATTTCAGAAAGGTCCAATTCCTGGAAAACCTTTAAGTGTTAGAACGCCTGTGTTGGAAGAAGCTATTGTACAAGATGTTGAAGAAGACCAAAATACAAGTACTAGGAAAATCGCTGCAAATCTTAATGTGAATTATAAATTAGTTTGGACCGTTCTGGAGCATCAACAGTTATACCCGTATCACATAAAAAGGGTTCAAACCTTCCTGCTAAGACTATCCTGCTCGCCTACAATTTTGCCATTGGAATTTGCAAAAAAACAAAATGTTAACTTTACCGCTGGCATATTGCTTACCGATGAAGTTAATTTGTTCAGAAATGCTGAACTTCCACAATAAACACACGGGCTGATGAAAACCCTAATGCCATAATGAGATCTCGATTTCAACATGTTTTCTTTTAATGTATGGGTGGATATTAGAAATTTTCTTGTTGTGCCTTACTTTCACCAAGAACTTTAACTGGTGCCTCCTACAAACATTTTCGTGAAGGCGTTTTACCTGAACTACTGGGCGATGTTCCCTATGCGCTAAGACAAGGAAAGTGGTTTATGCACGACGGGGCTCCCCCACATTTTAGTTTAATTGCTCGTGAATGTTTAAATAAAACATTCAATAATAACGTGATTGGACGAGGCACTCGATAACCAGATCAACGTTGGTCACTCAGATTATCCGATATAAACCCTATTATTTTTTGTTTGGGATTATCTCAAAACATTAGTTTACAAGGTTCACATTGAATCTGAGGGATACTTACGTCAACAAATTATAACTGGTTGTGATGTGTAAAGAGCTACTCTTGAAATACTTGCACGTGTTCGGCTGAAGGTGGTCATTTCCAACATTTGTTATAATAAATCATAGTAAAGTAATTCCATTGTTAATTAATTATTTTAAGCAATGTAATGAGTATCGTAATAAATTAATGGTAAAAAAAACTTTTTAAAAATCAGATTTTATTTAAGTACCCCAAAAAAAAAAGAAAATAAACTTTAAATTAAATCAAACCAATCAATTTAGTACATGTATTATACAATTTATTAAATGATATAAAAGCTTGTCTCGAGATTTGCATATTTTATAGGAAACATTTTCTTTCATAGAATTACTTATAACAAGTATGTCAAGCAAGACTAGTTAGTACACAGGTAAATTACACAAGTCAAAGTATGAAGTCGACCAAGGCATACTTTTGTTAAAATTCAGCTGTTAATGACTTCAGAAAACCCCGGCATATACAATTTCTGAAAAAATAATATTTTGTAACGTTTTATTATTTTTCGTATTCTTCTCAGTCTTATTTGTGTTCTTCTGTGCCCCCCTCATTTGATACCCATATCGTAATAATGCATAATATAACTTGTTGTCCGCCATCTTGGAGGACCCGCCATATTGGATTTATAATATACATCTTGGATGGTCCCCCATATTTTGGATTTAATGTGACGTTGTATTAGTTTTCGTGTTCTCCTCAGCAAGTCCTTTCATTTGATACCCATACTGTGATGGTGCAGAAAAAATAATTAGTCCGCCATCTTGGAATTAGAATGACGTCACATAGCTCTAAGCATGCATTGTTATCCAAAATAAGCGTGTATACCAAATTTCAGCGCAATCGGTTAAAGATAACTAAAGAAATCATAAGTAAGTTCCTCGAAATCATGTTTTAAGAAATGTAAGTAAGAACGGTCATTCAGATTATATGGCAATTCAACAGGGCCCATCACATGATTTCCAACAATGTCACACCAAATGCTTATCTTAAATTCATGTTGTAAATGACGTTCTTAATACATGCGGGTTTTCATTATCCCAAATATGTTTATTTCTGAAGTTGAAAACGCCCCGACCAGTAAATGTGGCTTCGTCTGTAAATAGCACCTTGCTTAAAAAGTGTGGATCATCATTGAGCCGATCTAAGAATCAAAGACAAAATTGTTCCCTATCTGAAAAATCTGCAGGTAGTAAATTCTGCACGGGTACAGTTTTTCATTATGAAATAATCTATGAATAGATTATTTAGGTATCACTGCAGCCGCAGACATTCGTCGTAAACTTATTTCAGGATTTTCTGTTGCAAAATATCCTCCTCTTGTTCTGGAATAACAGTTGCTGGACGGTCAGCATCTCGTCTTTTAGGACGAAACGATCCAGTATCCTCTAACCGGTCATAAAGATTTTTAAATAATTTGTGATTTGGTTGTAATCTATTTGGGTAACTTTCTAAATAACTGCGACACTCACGACGTCCATTAAAATTTTCTTTTGCATTAATACATACCATATCTCGCATATGTTCTTCAATAGAAAATAAATTATGGCGACGCATATTTCACGCGAGTTTATTAATTGTAAACAAAAACTTAAATGAATACACTATTTAACATAAATTACTTGTCAATCAGTTAATTATCAATAGTACAATTTGGTTTCAAATAACCAAAGCTTACTATGACAGTTTTACGTAAGTAACTACAAACTTTTATTTTATTTTATTGCATTCAATAGAAAAACAAGAAATAAATACAAAACGGTTAAATTTTTCGACATAAAACAAGTATACCTTATTTATGAAAAATAGATAGGAGAACAATATTTTTCTACTGTTTTAGAAAGGTATTTTAAGCTAATATAAATCAAATCTACAATTCCTATCAATGAAGTCATATGTATGTTCTCTGATACCAAACATCTAGGTATGCTAATGAACAATTCCACAGACAAAGCTCTATTCAATAATTATCTAAAGAAAATAATCTAATTTACTCACTCTATAAAAATCTAACTTCACTTTTTTGGCAGTGGGAACACGACAAATTCAACCACAATAGATGAGATCTGACCTATTTCTGCATTTTTAGGATTGCTTCTTCAGGTGGTCTCCTTTAAGTTGAATCAAATATCTAACTATAAAAATTATTATAAAAATTAAAATTATTAGAAGTTAAATATCGACAATGACAAAAAAGTGACATCCTGTCAATGAATTAAATATGACAATACCTTCTTGAAAAATGTTCACCTTTTATCTAAAAGTTTTTATATATTTTTAGGTATTAATAATATTGTGTGAAACTAACTACTCAGTGGACAAAAGCCCCAACCTGCGTTGAATTACACCCACAATATCTACCCATATATTCCTTATTATTAGCTTTTGTAACATTTTTTTACTGTTTTAGAAAGGTATTTTAAGCTAATATAAATCAAATCTACAATTCCTATCAATGAAGTCATATGTATGTTCTCTGATACCTAACATCTAGGTATGCTAATGAACAATTCCACAGACAAAGCTCTATTCAATAATTATCTAAAGAAAATAATCTAATTTACTCACTCTATAAAAATCTAACTTCACTTTTTTGGCAGTGGGAACACGACAAATTCAACCACAATAGATGAGATCTGACCTATTTCTGCATTTTTAGGATTGCTTCTTCAGGTTGGGGCTTTTGTCCACTGAGTAGTTAGTTTCACACAATATTATTAATACCTAAAAATATATAAAAACTTTTAGATAAAAGGTGAACATTTTTCAAGTAGGTATTGTCATATTTAATTCATTGACAGGATGTCACTTTTTTGTCATTGTCGATATTTAACTTCTAATAAGTTTAATTTTTATAATAATTTTTATAGTTAGATATTTGATTCAACTTAAAGGAGACCACCTGAAGAAGCAATCCTAAAAATGCAGAAATAGGTCAGATCTCATCTATTGTGGTTAAATTTGTCGTGTTCCCACTGCCAAAAAAGTGAAGTTAGATTTTTATAGAGTGAGTAAATTAGATTATTTTCTTTAGATAATTATTGAATAGAGCTTTGTCTGTGGAATTGTTCATTAGCATACCTAGATGTTTGGTATCAGAGAACATACATATGACTTCATTGATAGGAATTGTAGATTTGATTTATATTAGCTTAAAATACCTTTCTAAAACAGTAAAAAAATGTTACAAAAGCTAATAATAAGGAATATATGGGTAGATATTGTGGATGTAATTCAACGCAGGTTGGGGCTTTTGTCCACTGAGTAGTTAGTTTCACACAATATTATTAATACCTAAAAATATATAAAAACAATATTTTTCTATTAAAACTTTCGTACACACACTGATAAAAAAGTTAAAATCAGTTTTTATCAACCAAGAGTACATTTCGTAGCGCCCTCTAGCGTCTACAGCAAAATCAAGTACAGATTCATTTTTCTTGTCCCAGAAAACCCTCTAATCCAAATTTTCAAAAGAATCCTTTGAACACTTTCAAATAATTTTAAGAATTTCGAATTCAAAATTTGAACTTTAACGCCCTGTAACTTTTTTATTAGCCACAAATGGACCAAGGTAAGTTTGACTTAATCGCATTATTTTGATGTAAGGAATCAACTCTTGCTCTAAGTCCCATTAATTTCGGGATACCCTGTATAACAAAAAAACCCTTGGATTGTTGTCCTCTACTTAAGAGACACCCTGATTAGAGGGTTAACGTTAAAAATTTCTAAATGAATGAAGACATTGAAACAAATTTTGTGTACATAATACATAACATGACCAAACACAGTCATAAAATATGTATACTTACAGAAATAACACATGAACAAATAGAAACTTCGTCTTGCTTTGGTGTACAAACTAACTGCCGAAGTATATTCTAAAGCGCCAGACGAAATGAACGAGCAAGAAGCAAGCGAGAACGAATATTCTCTAAAAACTTACCATCAAGTTTGCTGCTACTCTCAAGACACATGATCGGCTTCCCTCTACACCTAGCGATTATTTTCTCGTCGGACAATCTATTGCAATAATAATGGCACTCTCTTAAAATAGTTTTTGAACTACTGAAGTTCTGAGTAGAAATTTCATTAGATCTCTGCTGTTGAGTGGAAACAACTAGAGAACAGGAACTAATATTAAAAGTTGAAAATAGATTTCAATATAAAATACGTCAACAGTTCATAACAAATAGACAAATCATTATTATTAGTCATTATTACTGCAAGAGATTACACTATTGATCGAGGTGCTCCATGCTCCTAAACATGTCCGACAAAATAGTTGCTTGTAATTCTTTTATTATATTTCATAAATTATTAAAAAGTAATAAGAAAAAACGGCAGCAAAGTGATATGCAAACAGAAAAATACACTAATACAAATTTGTCTGCAATTTCACATAACTTTACGTTGGTAATTTCTGACCAGCGTAAACTTATGTAAAATTACATAATAATTTTGAAAATTAAAAAAGTACACTGTAATATTACAGGAATAAACATGAATGCAATTCCATATTATATGTAATTTTACTGTTATGTTAAATTCAATCGTAAATTTCCGGCATTATAATTTGTACCTATTGATTTGTACATTGTAATTTTTAGGTTGGAATTGTAAATATATGTAATTTTACTGAGTAACATTAATTTTATAATATTTTTTCTTATTCAGGGTGATTTTGAAAGTGATGTATTAATTTTATGTAACGACGGTAGAAACTAAAATAAATCATTTTACAAAATATTGCCCTAATAAATGTTTTTAGTAGTGGACATAAACTGAGTTAAAAGTTATTGGAAATTTTTAAACCGACTCTGTGTAATCCTAACTTACCTTAATAAGTCAATGTCTTATCACAGCATAGGTAGACCAGCAGTTTCACTCCGTTGTCGGCACTTTGAACTGCTTTCAGTTTTCTGCGGTGACCTCGAAATGTGAGTGCGATAGCGCATCCGATAGAATTTACAGAATCGGTGATCAGGACCGGAATAAGAATTTTTTATTTGCGCGTGAAAGCGCAAAGTTTACGTTATATCTATCTACATTATGTAATAATACATTATACTATCATTTACTGCTACTAACATACAGTGTGAAAATTCGATTTACTTCTTTGGACTCTTAAAAAAAAAGAGTTTAAAATATATATTATTGCACTACAAAACATTTTTATTTATTTACTTACTTTTTTTGTTATTAGTGATAATTAAATTTTTTTGGGATTTTTTTAAATTTAAAATTTGACGTTTGAAGTTTAGTGGGCAAATAATTTATTATGATTTTTTTTGTCTTAAATGATCTACGTAAACCAGAAGACAAGTTTTTTTCAGAACAGAAAAATTATGTTTACTTAACTTTGAAAATTGTTAAATTGGAGATGAAAGTGCAGTAAAATGTAAATTTAGAAAAAAATATTTTATATTATTTTGTTTTGAGAGTTTCATTATAGTGACTACAAGAAATATGATCATCTGCATAATTTGAAGATGAGCCGTCTTGTGCAAGAAACATTGGAACGGCCTCTTTGCGTAATCTATTGCGCGAATCGTTGGAAAACATATTATTTTAAAAATGTATTTAGCATAGTTTGTATGAACTATTACTAATCCTGAGCAGCTTTTCTAATAAATCGCGATTAGAAGCCTCTGCACAGAACTTTGCTCTAAAATAAAAATTTATATTTGTGAAAAATATATATACGTATATTTTAAACTTCACTTTCATGAGAAGTATTTATATTCCAATGTTATACTTAAGAAATAAGTCAATAGGTAAGGCAATAGCAGTAAAATATCATTTATGGTTTGTACAGTATATTATACTTATTACTTATTTATGTCTTTAGGAAATTTAAAGATACTTAAATTACTATTTATAGATGATATATTTAAACATCTAACTGCTTCGCAACGACTCGTTCCGCGATCAGACTCAAAATATTGGTTTAATACGGCTCTGTATAACCGATGTTCGCACTCCCAGAGTTGGATGTAAACTGAGGTCTCTGCAGCTTGAAATGGATGCGCGAGCTGCCATGCGCTACCACAGTTTATTATACAGTTCGTCGATTGAAAGTTCCAGAGGGTGTGGCTAAATCGCGGCTAAATGCTCAGTGAACACCAATGAAATTCATATGTACACGACGAAGTGGGAGAAATTCTATTTCTTGACAAATCACCGTGCCCCTTGAGAGCGCGAATGTGCGCGGCTAAATGCGCAGTCGTCTTTTGTTCGTCTAAAAAAACGAAATCTGGGACCTCGACATCAAAGGAGTCGACGTGAAGACGCCGAACTGTATAATAGGCTGTGACGCTACTTATTATTTCAGCTCGAGTGTTTCTACTGATCTCCCTATACTATGGTCACAGCTTAAATAACAATCAGCTCACAGACTCGTATGAGCGGGAACGTCTCCCGCAGATCTTCGCGCATGCCGCCATTTTAGGATAAAACCTTGAAATAGGACCAGGGCTGTCTTGTGTCTGTGTTTTATTTGTGTTACTCTATGTTTATTGTTTCTAAATTGGGACATTTTTTTTTAATCCGGCCCTGACATGTATCCTGAGCGAAAGAGAGACAACAAGCTCCAAGAACATATTTTCGATGTTTAATACTTCAAAGGTGCCGCCGCAGTCTGTGAGCTAATTGTTATCTAAGCTGTGCTGTGGTATTATTTCTCAGTACGTCACCGACAAGCGACTTACACGTGAGCAGTCTTTGGTGAAGTCACGCCTCGTTTATAACCTACACCTTAAATAATATCCCAACGTAATACGTACGTAAACGAATCGTGGTATTTTTGTTATTATTATACATACAAAAAGTCATAAACAGACAGTTTTTACCTATAATTAAGTAGTTAGGTATGCCCAGTGTTTTCGTTGCTGCTAAAAAATATGACCCAAGGTTTTTGGTTCAGATGCCAAGTTATTTTTACTAGGTCAGCAGCATGTAGGTATGAGGAGGAACATATTTTATACCTCTAAAAAAAATTACCATACAAATTTTTAACCTTACAAATTTTATTATGCTTCTGCCAATTTTGTTTTTATCTAGATCGAAATTTTGATGACGTAAAAAATATTTAAAAAAACTCTCGTAGCAAATTTATACTACTACATTATGCTAGGTTTTGAAAATTAAAAGTTGAAGATTTTTGGTAACGTATTTAAATAAAAACTTACCACATATTTAGAACTTTCGTAGACTTCACTTGTACTTATATAAGACCAGAAAGAAGGAAGTGTCACCAATTTGAGGCAATAGAAAATAACAATTTTCTTGATAATCATTATTTATTTGCATAAGCAATATATACAGAAAACTCAGTATGAACATAGGGACACAGGGATACTTCTAAAATACAAATAAAATCCAACATAAAAGCCCGGCGCAAAATGAGACGCAGCTTGGTGACGTGACGCAGCTTGAGTCACGGCGAGTTTTATGCGGGAGGAAACTACTAGCGCGGGTACCGCGCACATATGATTGTAGTTTTCACTTCGCAGGCAAGTCATATTACTGAAAAATGGCAACTGCTACTGCACTCATTGATTATCAATTTAGTTCTGAATTTGATTCAGAAGACGAGTTTGAGTGCGAAATGGCATCGTGTATCACCCAGATGGGTAGTAATAAAAAGTCAGTGAAAAGCTTGTACTTGAAAAAAAAACCAAAAACTCATGGAGAATTTGCCTTAACTAAAGAATTTAGTGACGATTTTGTTCTCATGTAGTCTACATGGCTTGTATCGTACAAAACTTGTCGAATTCGCACGGTCTCGATTAATTTTTGTTTTCAAACACGCGCCGTGATTTCTAAAACTGCGGCAACGACACTGCGTTCCGCAGGATCACGTTGAGCCAAAACTGCGTCACGTCATGCTGCGAAGAAATATGCGGAATAACTACGAGGGTTGTCCCTAAATTAAGGTCTCCAACAAGCTCCCCTAGCTTAAATCTGACAACAGCACCGTGTTCTTTGCTTCCCCCACCACTAATCTGGCTGGTGACTGCCTCGCTGTGACGGTCAATCTTGGAGTCTTGACCAGTGTTGTTAACACGTAGGGAAATTTCCTACTTGTAGGAAAAATTTGTCAATAAATCGGTTGGTAGGGAAAATATTCTTATTTTGTAGGGGAAAAAGAATGTTAACAAAATAATAAGTTTCTCAAATACTTACTACTTGGGCTTGGTCTATGGCTTGGACAGGCAGCGTAGGGAAATTTATAGTAGAGTAGGGGAATTTCATACTTCGTCGTAGGGAGACAAATTTTAAAAGGTTAACATCACTGTCTTGGCTTAGCAGCCGTTACCGATAGAAGGAAAAATCGACCCTCCTGCCAAGTGTGAATTGCGTTCACTGATTAGATTTTTGTGGTTTAACGGGTCACCCCCTATTGAAATTCATCGTCAGTTGACCGATGTGTATGGAGAAAAGTGTATGGACACAAAAAATGTGGTGTAGAGTTCGCAGCCGGTCGTACAAACGTGCATGACGAGGCCGCCCGCGGGCGTCCATCAGTTTCGGACGTGTCAGTGACGAAATTTGAGGAGCATTTGCTTGTGGAAATCATAGACCATCCTCCTTACAGCCCTGATTTGGCCCCTAGTGACTACTATTTGTTTCCCAACCTGAAACAACACTTAGGAGGAATGAAATTCTCCAGCGACGAAGAGCTGAAGGCAGCCGTCTATATCTTCCTGCGCGAGAGTGGTACGATGCGGGTATGAAAAAGCTGCCAGAACGACTCCAAAAATGCATTGATCGTGACAGGGACTACGTTGAAAAATAGCTAAAAGTCCAAGCTTTCAGAGTATGTACTTAGTTTTGCAAGAAAAAGATGTTTACTATTTGAAAAAACATTGGAGACTTTAAATTACGGACACCTCACCAAGCTGCGTCTCATTTTGCGCCGGGCCTTATTGGTAAGCATTATTTGACATTTTCGTTTCAAACACCAGTGACGACACTCGTGTGTTTGTGGACGGGCGGAGTGAAGGGAATCAGCAGTTTGCAGGCAATCTCTTCTGTTTAGGGATCTTTGTCAGTCTTCTTTACAAGTCTAGCTGATCTACGGTCTACCGACCTCGAGAATTGAACCGGAGTAGCACACGTACAATTCGAGTACTAACGCATTAAACCTCGACCATTAACAATCATTGTTATCATGAAAACCAATCGATATTTTGATTTCCAACATATATAACATATCATTAGATCCTTTTCAGTTAGAAGAAAGATGAAAAAAGTTTTAAGTTCGATGAATTTACCCTTCAGATTTTGGTTACTTGTAAAACTAAATTTAGTCTTGGCCAATAAAGACTATGATGATATATAGTGATTTTCCGGGTTATTATGCCGTGACCTCGGTAACTGGTCGCTGCCAATAACAAAATGCACATTACAATTAGAAAGTACTAATTTTATCTGGGATTCTTTGACCTGCCCTAGTTGTTCTCGGCCTCCACTGAAGATGCCGACAGTGAAAAGCGGTCAAACGTTTGGAAGCACGGAATGCGACCAGTTACAGAGGTGGCTACGGAATGTCTCGGAGGACCACTATTTTCCGAGGAACTGTTCCACCCATAGGAGTCGTAATACCAACAACAGCAGCCAGTATATACAGAGATACCGATAGCGAGTCTGCCTCTACAGAGCCTAGCCCGAGGAGAATAAGAGCAGGTTAAAGAATTCTAGCTAAATTTTGGAATGCGCACTTTAATTTTGTTACTAACATCGACCAGTTACCGAGGCGACGGCATAACAACCCGAAGATCACTATATATCAAATAATATTACCGGCCGTGAAAGCCTAAAAACCACTATAAAGACTATGTTATTTAGTAATAATTAGTTTTATATATTTACCTAAATATATATATATATATATATATATATATATATATATATATATATATATATATATATATATATATTATTAATACCTTAATAATATTGTGTGAAACTAACTACTCAGTGGACAAAAGCCCCAACCTGCGTTGATTTACACCCACAATATCTACCCATATATTCCTTATTATTAGCTTTTGTAACATTTTTTTACTGTTTTAGAAAGGTATTTTAAGCTAATATAAATCAAATCTCCTACAATTCCTATCAATGAAGTCATATGTATGTTCTCTGATACCAAACATCTAGGTATGCTAATGAACAATTCCACAGACAAAGCTCTATTCAATAATTATCTAAGAAAATAATCTAATTTACTAACCTGCTAATGAAACACTCTACAAATTATCTAACTTCACTTTTTGGCAGTGGGAACACGACAAATTCAACCACAATAGATGAGATCTGACCTATTTCTGCATGTTTAGGATTGCTTTTTCAGGTGGCCTCCTTTAAGTTGAATCAAATATCTAACTATAAAAATTACTATAAAAATTAAAATTATTTGAAGTTAAATATCGACAATGACAAAAAGTAACATCCTGTCAATGAATTAAATATGACAATACCTACTTGAAAAATGTTCACCTTTTATGTAAAAGTTTTTATATATTTTTAGGTATTAATAATATTGTGTGAAACTAACTACTCAGTGGACAAAAGCCCCAACCTGCGTTGAATTACACCCACAATATCTACCCATATATTCCTTATTATTAGCTTTTGTAACATTTTTTAAATGTTTTAGAAAGGTATTTTAAGCTAATATAAATCAAATCTCCTACAAATCCTAAAAATGCAGAAATAGGTCAGATCTCATCTATTGTGGTTGAATTTGTCATGTTCCCAAAGTGAAGTTAGATATTTATAGAGTGTTTCATTAGCAGGTTAGTAAATTAGATTATTTTCTTTAGATAAGTATTGAGTAGGGCTTTGTCTGTGGAATTGTTCATTAGCATACCTAGATGTTTGGTATCAGAGAACATACATATGACTTCATTGATAGGAATTGTAAGAGATTTGATTTATATTAGCTTAAAATACCTTTCTAAAACTGTAAAATAATAATTGATTATTAGAAATGCAAATTAAATTTAAAAAATAATTAAAATTACGCTATTGATTAAGATATAATATGGTTGTAACAAACCAATTTTTTCTAAAAACTAAATAGGTGTTTATTCTTAATATTTATAACTTCTTGTTTCTATGTACCAACTCTTTCATATTTTTTTTACACATTCAACATCTGTATTTCCCTTATACGAAAACTTAAAACTTCCAAAGGACAAAACTTTGGCTAATTGGCATTACTTTCTAAAGTTCTGTCAAGTTTTGAAGTTATTCAGTTAGAATGATATAATTTCCATTGCAAATTAACAAGTTTATTTTTTGTCAGAAATATATTTTTCATTAAAAGTAAAATATATCTCACAATTCATCATGGAATTCATAATTACAAAACAGTTTGCATAAAGATTTTAAGTATTTTTGATTCACCCATTTTAAAATAATAAGTTATAAATTATAATAACACTATAATAAGTATATTTTCGTTTCCATAGGCTCTGAAATGATATGTACATACTTATACCGTTATATACAGGGTGAAAACGAAACAGAGCCAATTTCAGGAACTGGGTCAAGATTGTAGAAAAACGCTCACACCTGTCAATTTTAGATTATAGGGGGGCATTCTTTGCTGGTATTTTTGACTCCGCCACTTTCACTTCCAAGCAAGGGTAAGCATCACCCCAGAATATTTAAATGGCATTGAGGGTTGAGTAATATTTATTTTGAAAGCTCTTACAACTTTCTTTACAAGATACTTTAAATTTTATAATTCCGCCCAATACTTAATAAAATGTCACCCATTCAACTTAAGTACGCCAATAGTATAAAATTAGTGTTTCTTGCGTTATATTGATTTTTGGCGACTTGTTATCACTTTCGTAAAAAACACATTTGCAAAAACATTAATGAATACTATACACACACAACAACGTAAAATTAGTAGATTCCACATTTAGCTAGTGAAGGTGCAGTTTTGGAAGAAATTCGTCTTGATCTTACATTAAGTACGAGCGAGCTGGCATCTGTGCCAGGGATCAATCGAACTAGCAGACAAACCATTTTGAAGAAGAATAAATCCCATCCACACAAAATACTTTTAGTCCAGGAACTTCATGAGAATGATTATGACCACCGTTTGCAATTTTGCGAAATAATGAGAGAGCGAGCAGGGAGCGATCCACAGTTCTTTTTTAACATCTGTTTTTCTGATAAATGCAGTTTTTTTCTTGAACGGGACGGTAAATCGTCACAATTGCCGTTATTGGTCAGATTCAAATCCAAGAGTTTTTCACGAGGTGCATACACAGCAACCAGAAAAATTAAATGTATGGGCTGGAATTTTCGGTGACCGGCTGGTGGGTCCTTTTTTTCTACCTGGTAATTTCACTAGCCAAATGTATTTGCAACTGGAAGACGCTATTGACCCTGCCTTGACTGATATTATTGAGAATGTTCCAGAGTATGATAAAGATCATTTGATTTTTCAACAGGACGGTGCTCCTCCGCATTATGCGTTAATTGTTCGTCAGTATTTGGACCAACGTTTTCCACGGAATTGGATTGGGAGAAGAGACAGCATTGAATGGCCTCCACGATCACCGGATTTATCGCACCTTAATTTTTTTGTGGGGGATATCTAAAAAGTTAAATCTATAAAACACACCCAGCGTCGCTGCTAGATTTGCGTCAAAGAATCGTCGACGAACGCCGTCGAATTATTCCGGAAATGCTTCAGAATGTGCGCGAACGTTTCGAACAAAATCTTTATTCTTGTATGGAAGCGGGCGGTTATCAGTTTAAACATTTAATCAACTAAGTAGTAAGTAAACAACTAAACATAATTTATATTTCAAAGTGTAAAGTTTTTTCAAAGCATTGGGCGGAATTATAAAATTTAAAATCTGTTGTAAAGAGAATTGTAAGAGCTTTCAAAATAAATATTACTTAACCCCCAATGCCATTTAAATATTTTCGGGCGATGCTTACCTTTTCTTGGGGGATGATAGTGGCGCAGTCATAAATACCAGCAAAGAATATCCCTCTTTGTTTTTCTAATCTCGACGCAGTAACTGAAAATAGCTGTTTCGTTTTCATTTGGCCGCCCTGTATAATTTCTTTTTAGAACCTTATTACGAATATTATTTAGTTATGCAGGTTCGCTTAAGCTTCATTCACATAAGAATAGTGCAGTTCCATTGGTACTGCTGAAAAGTTATTAAAAAGGGCGCCGTATTCTTGAAATAATGTTTTCTACAAAATACAAATAATTTTAGACATTTAATAACTAATAATCTAGGGTTTAGCAAATAATAGGAATGTTAACTCATCCCACCTGTAAATGTTCAAAGACACTGAAGTAAAGCGGCGAGAAATACGGGTGACTTTTGTAACGTTCAGATAAACTTAACAGTACCGCTTTTGTACTGCAGTTGTATGGCAGAAGCTAAAAGCATTTTAACTTTTACCAATCCTTTTCCAACAATCATACAAGGACCAATCAGAAAACTGCTTTTTTGACAGTAAACAGAAGATTCACATTTTTGCAGGTTAAGTTTTTAAATTAGATTCTAATTTAGATATTTAGTTTAGAATTGATTTGTTTCTAAAAAAAATGGATGAAGAGGACTGTTTGGTTTAGAAACAATTACTTTTGCTGCTCTTATTCGCAGCGACGTCAATATGTATAAAAACTATACATGCAAAAAAAATGAAAATCGCAGATAACACATGCAAGGTGATTTCTATAATTTATATAAAGAAATGCGAAATGAGAATGCCGATTATTTTTTTATTTCACCCGAATGACAGTGGCAGTGTTTGATGACTTGCTGAAAATAGTGGGGCCTCATTTAACCCAAACATTCAAATAGACCATCTATTCCTGCAGATTGTAGGCTTATATTTTATCTAGGGTAGGCTTTTAATTACTATTCGGCAGATGATCAAAACCATCAATTTCCGTAGATAGGGACGTAGTTGACAAAATATAAACATAACCTCTCTGTAGGTCAAGAATCTTGAGTTTTTGCATGTCGCCAACTTACAGCGGAAAAATGTCCCAACTTCTTAAGTCTACAGTAATTTTATGTAAACAGAGTAAATAATATTTAAACCATACAATTACAATACAACAGTACAACTGCAGTGCCATTGCAATAACGTTTATCTGAACGTTACTTTATTCATCTAATTTTTAAAATAGTCGAATCTGTGAATCCGATTCTAGAAACTGCGCAATTATGCCATCACTACTTTATTTTGTGTAAAATATAGTTTTTAAAAATGTGTATACTTAAGTAGGTACATAATACATTATATTTTAAGTAAAATAAATTTCTTTCTTATCTTGACTAAAAAACAAAATTTTAATATTTAAAAAAAACTAAATTAGAATTTTTTACGTTACAAACATTCCTATAATGAAAATCAATATTTCATTATAACATTTTTATGTTATCAGTGAGTTAATCTTTTTCCAATATTGACTTTATTGTATTTCAGAACAATCAATAACATTTTTATTGGTATATATAGAGCATTTATGAAGTCTCACGATTATTTCTCTCAGCGAATTATATCGGCTATTTGTCACCATGACTTAAATTCAAGATCAAAATCAAAATTTTGCCTCCCAAACTTCAAAGTGCCAACACAACATTTTTGTAAAATTTATAGTAATTTCAAAATGAATGATTTCGCTTGAGGTAATCTTAACTCACTATGTACTATATATATAAAGTGACTCAGAATTTATCTAAAAGAAATTTTGAACGTACAGGGGACATCTACAATTACAATATTATAAAAAAAATCAAAAAGAGCAGTTCGAAATTTGTTTAAAAATACACTTGTGGAAACGGTACTGGAAACTGCTCCAATGTAAAAAGCGGCAAAACATGAAATCTGCGATCGGACAAAAAATTGAAAATAGTTTCCAAGGAAAAAATAAACAACATTTTATAACACCTATTTTATACAGAAAATTCAGTTGCTTTTGCCATTATTGTTATTAATTATTAATAGAATTAATATGTGGTTTTAATTAATAAAATAATTTAACATACCTAATGTCACAACAAAATTTTGGATCCGTCTTACCCAGCTTCTACAAATTAATACAAATGATTCTGCTTCTTGCTCGTTTGTAACTCGTAAGTTATTGACAGCAACTATGATAAATTTGCGTAATTCATCAATAGTAGGTATCTACATCGGTGCAATACACTTCATTTTTTAAATATTCCTACAAAAAAAGTCTAAATGATTTAAAGTCAGGAGATCGTGGTGCCCATCCATTGGTATTATTGCTTGAACACGCTGTACATTATACGGATATAATTGAGCCTCGTGTATGATACGTCACACTGCTGCAATAGGCCATGGAAATCCTGGATCTCCATCTCTTCTACGATTCGGTTTCAAATTTCCAACACGTTGCCTACACTTGCACTCACTGCACGGCGTTGTAAAAGTAGCTACGTTTGACACATGGTTACCGGGAAATCGTTCTTCTAAAGCATTTTCACATCGCCATAAACTAAAACGATATCCATCAACTCTTAGTTGCTATACACGTAATCTATTTTCAACACTTGAAAAACTAATGTAAAGATTGGCATCACAAAAACGTTAATACCTGAAAAAGGTAATCGAATTTCAATATTAGGAATCGCCTGCCCAGAGACTACAGTAGTCCAGCGATGTAAAGTTTTAAAATACTACAATTTCAATAATTTTTTACTCGGAAACTATAAGAATTTTACACAATTTTTTTTTTACGATATTGATTCCATTTTTCACGACGCATCTATTTTCAATTTTTTTTTGATGAGTTCTAACTTACCTTGTATAGCACGGTCTAGGTTAGATATTTGAAAAATAAAGCAAAAAATCTTATTACCAAAGAAATTTAATGATGTCGCTTACCTATATAAATAATTTTATGTAAAATAAACGCTTTGATGAAAGAAAATCTATCTGCCTACAGTATAATAAATTGGTACTTTATTTTTAATCAAAGTTTACTCACTAGTACCAAATTAACGACGTGCTGAAGCTGACTTATGGGGCAAATAAAACTTTTGATAGGTCTTTTAACAATAAGTAATATGGTAGTAATATATTTTAGTCTTAAAATATTACCAGCCATTCAAACGCCACTTTATTTTGTCGACAAAGCTTGCTTGTTGGCAAATAATGCTCAATAGGCCGACAAAATGCTGAGTCATACAACGTGATAAATTGGAGAAGTTTACGCTTTAATCACCTGAAACTCTTCGGAATTTATTAAATATAAAACTTCCTACACAGATTGTTTGAAGGCATGGGACTCCTATTTATTACTCTTACAATGTTATATGTTACACACACAGTAACAAAACGTGTTACACACACACAGTAACAAAACGTGTTCCCACATAACATTTTAAAGTGATTTCTATTTATCCACATTCAGAAAAAAAAAACCATTTTAGCTAAAAGAGGTTATAAATTTAGTATATTTATTCGGTATGAAAATCACAAATTTGATATATTAATATCATTATTACACTACCATTCTAAATTTTCTAAATTGCTTAATAAACGGCATAGGTCTTTGTAATGATCTAATAAAATTGATTCATTCATTTCTCTGCAATGGAACCCAATATATACAATATCGTATTTCAAATCTAATCCGTTCTTTCAAATATTGGGTGTCCTCAAGGGTCTATACTTGAACCTTTCCTATTCGATATCTTTATTAATGACATTGCAGAAGACAATATGGAATACCTATACGCTGATGATGTAAAAATATTCAGTTGAAAGTAATCTTGTTTTACTTAATAATTGACGTAACAAAACCATTGAAAAAAGTGCCATTTACATTTGATTATACAGGGTGATTCAGAACTTATCTAAAAAATTTCTTAGTGTACAGGGAACTCTTACAAATACAATTTTATAAAGAAACAGTCAAAAAAGGAAGTTCGAAAATGATTTAAAAATACACGTCTGCACTGGAAACTGGTCAAATGTAAAACCTGATAAGGCGGCAATCTGCGACCGGACAAAAAAAAAATTCTCAAGGAAAGAAATAAATAACACTTTATAACGCATTTTATACAGCAAATTTAACTGGTTTTACCACTATTGTTATTAATTATTAATAGATTTAATTTGTGATTTCAATTAATAAAATAGTTTGACATATCTGATGTTACAACAATATTTTGGGCCTGCTTCTTATCCGTTTTGAACTCGTAAGTTATTAAGGGCAACTATGATACGTTTCCGTATATCATCAATAGTATGTATCCACTTCGATGCGATACACTTAATTTTTTAAATATTACCACAAAAAGAATTCCAGATGATTTAATGTCAGGAGGCCGTGGCGGCCATGATACTGGTCCTCCTCTTCCAATCCCTTGGTGTTAATGCTTGGACATGCTGCACATGATACGGATATAGTTGAGCCTCGTATATGACACGTTACACTCCTGCAATAGGCGATAAAAGTAGTTACAAGCCATTGTTGACACTTGACTAATGTAAATACTGGCGTCAATAAATTCTGAATCTAGCCTAAAATTATTAAATACTTAATTTTTACTCTCGGTTGAGTTGAGTTGCAGTACGTTCACAGTGTCTTCACAAGGAGCACCTTATGTTATCATTACGTAATGTCCACCTTTATTTAGTCTAATTTATGCTTTTGATCTAACCTAACTGACTTAAAATGTACGTAAATGGAGAATGAGACAATGTCAGTAATACGTCTTAAATAAGGTGAAAAGGTTATAATAGAGAGTTTAAGTTGTGTCCGATACGTGAACGTGTACGCAGAAGTTGACTGCCGCGCATGCTCAAATTAGAATTTTCCACGTTTACGTTATACAGATGTAAGTGGGCTCACGGGTGTTTGCGTAACGTAAACAGAGACGTATACGTGCCGAAGAGGTGGCCGAAAAGTTCCGAATGCACAGAATAGATTGATAAAAGACTAAACCAACAGAAGGAGCAATAATACTCGTAGATTAAAGTAATAATCATCTTTTCTGAATAATATGATTCCGTGATAATTTACCGTACTTAAACTCATTTTTGAAACACGAATCTTACTATACGTAAACGTGAAAATTACACGTTCTACGTTTTACGTATCATGATAATCGACAATCGACTTAAACTCTCTAATGACCTAACAGTCATAGTACAAACTTCTTTAAACAGAGACTCTAAACGTGAATATGCTGCCTATTTGTGGTAATTAAAACGTAACATCAACCAATTCTTATATCCTTTTTCAGTATGCAGTCCGTCCTTCTCGAAACAAAAAAGTAATCAATAAGAGTATGAGAGCAAAATACACCAGACACCACTTCTTGTCTAGGTATATATGGTAGAAAGGTACATATTATAATGCTGTAATTACATTATATAAAGTTTTTAAAGGAAATATATTTTTGTATAAAATATATTTCTAATAATTTTGTAAAATACTTAACGAAGTTGCATAGTACTGGTTCAGTAAAAAGAATAACAATGCCGTACGATTGATATATTTTTATTACAAAATAACCCCTTACAAACTTCTGAAAAATATGACACACTTAGCATCTCAATCGTTATAAATTTCAACACTGACATTTTGCCTTCAGTCGAAGTTATTGCAAATTTTATTTTTCATCTCAAGGTGGAATCTATTTAGGTTAAAATGTCTGAAAACCTGTAAAGTTTATTCTGCCTTTGAAGGTAATTTAGACCTAAACTGGTCATATTTTCCTATTCAAGTTTATATGACCAGATAGATTGGTATTAGGTACTTAGGTACATAACCTAACTTTTTCTCTTTATTGGGCGACTTGACTGTTTCACTGTTGAAGTAACATATAAGCATCATTTGCTAAATCGTGTCGGCTTTGTAATACCACGGCTGCTGCGATGTAGCAGACGATATTATAAGTAAGTAAGTATATAGAGTTTATAAAGATATAGAATAGATAACAAAATGGTTTAAAAATTAACAAAATAGTGTAAATCATGATTTATTATATTTTGAAATCACTATCTAAAAATTTATGGATACTGTAGAATGCATTGCTTAGCAGAAATTTTTAAATTTTTCTTTCAAACATTGGACGGTTGAGGTATAGCATTTGGGGGGGGGGGGGAAGATTATGCATTAAAAAACTGGATACCAAGATACGATGTACCATTTCGTCTTTTACTTAAGCGATGAAAGTTTATATTTAAATTATATTTTCTTCAGGTATTGTGACTGTGGATTTCACTGCGGAGAGTGTACATATCTTTGTGATATTTAACATACAAAAGGCACTGAAGTATATAAGTACACAGTACGGTTAATATAATAATATACGGATTCATCAACAAGGCGTAACGTTAGACTAGCGAAGGTTACGCGAAAAATTTACGCATCTGTTGCACCAATTTAAATAAAAGGCATACTCCTATTCACTACTATGTATAATACTTACTTTATGATATGTAGCACTGAAAAATACTGTTTTTGAATATAAATAATAAATATACAATGGGAAACGCAAGGAACTAGAGGCCGAAGTTACGCGATTTTTAGACAGGTACAATACTGGGTCTAACTTTTGTCGCAAATATGGACGTAAATAAACAGCCTACCTAGCAACGCATGTTTCGCTACCTAGCAACGCATGTTTCGTGAATGGGCGCAAGACTCGTTAGACCAACTAACGCGCTTTACACGGGCGCAAAGCTGGTTAGTCCGACTAACGCTACGCCCGTTTCATGAATCCGGTTGTAAGTGTCTTAAATTGGATTTTACTGTCATCTCTGAATTTTAAGCCTGAAATGGCCTTCCTCTGCGTTGAAAAAACGGAATCGGACAAAGGTTTGTGGCCCCAAACCAGAATGACAGACAGACAGATATTCAACAAAAAAGATTGCAAACACATTATTTCTCACCGTGGTTGGAAAATCATTCATATACACGAGAAATAATAACGGCATTCAAGACAGAGTCTTGATAGTCTAAGATCCTACTATAAAACGACCTTCACCGAGATGGTTAATGGATGAAAAGTATTTTATATCCAATTAAATATGTCAATAAATATATTGCAAATGGGTTGTCTAAAAAAATTCAGTCCAGAATATGATTAATTAACAATTAAAAATTATTATTTTTTTAAACATTTCACCGGTTTGGTTAATAGACAAAATCCATACCAATCGAAAGCATGAGGCCCATAGAATATGCAAACGTTAGGTTGCCTATTTTTTTCCCATCTCAACTCTTGGGTAGGCAGGTATAAACAGGTAAATCGATACTAGTAACTTGCACCGGTGTGGATAATAAATTAAAGTTAAATTAAAATAAAGATTATTTCATTACCAACACGGTGGTATAGGGTTGTCTGCGAAAAATCAGTCCTGAATTCCGGTTGTCGAGTTTTAAAAAGTGAAATATTCTCCAGCGAACTATTCCATGCGATAGAAGAGTACACAGCATTGCATCTGTGTGTAGTTCGTCCATACCGAAAATGAAGACGATCCATTTATTCGTTTCTCCAAAAAATCGAATAAAGTCCGGGGGCGGCGGTATTATTATTAATCTGCCCCTAGGAACCCCTAACGCGAAGACGGGCAAATTTTCTCGATTCCGCTTCTCAAAGAGTACATGTCTTTAAAATTTCGATTAGATCGGTTGGGGGCGACTCCGGGGGCGGCATCCCGTTTTTTAAAATATTTCCGGTACATTACCGGATGGCCCCCGCCTTGCCACGAAGTATACGTACATAAAATTTGAGGTCGATCGGATTCGATTTGTGGCCGTGAGATGTGCGGATTTTTTTTTGCTCCTAACGACGAACATAAGGCTAGGTAAACGGCGGCTGTGGGACGGGATCGGAGGTTTCCCGAATTCATAACTGAGGGGTGAAGTCTCGAAGTCACGACTTCGAGAAATCGACCTTTTGTGTTTCATTTCGAATACATATTCGTTTTTTATGAAAATATGAAAAAATTCTTCTATAGAATTTTCTGTACAAACAACGGTTTACGAGTTGGGCGGCAAAATACCACCGCCCCCGGACTTTATTAGATTTTTTGGAGAAACGGATTGTCTTCATTTTCAGTATAGACTATTATTTCCTGGCAGTGACTTGAAATGATATTATGACGTTCCTGCCGCTCCTCCGGGAGCGGCCCTTGAAAACATGAAATTTGTCTAAAATCATTGAAATTTTTTGTAGCTTCTTCTCCACTTTACCTATCGAAAAGTCTAATAAAATTTTTTGATTATATGTATCGTTTCCTTAAAAAAAAATAAACGTAATTCGGGGCGGCAAATGGATTATTAGAAAATTTTATTTTTTACGCGTTTTCGATCTCGACATATCATTAGTAGGGTCGAAAATGTTGTTTTATTGTCACTGAAGGGCGTTAGGGGTTCCTAGGGACAGATTAATAATAATAGGCCCCCGGACTTTATCCGAATTTATGGAGAAACGGATAAACGGATCGTCTTCGTTTTCGGTATGGACGAACTACACACAGCTCCAATGCTGTGTACTCTTCTATCTCATGGAATGGTTCGCTGAGGAATATTTCACTTTTTAAAACTCGACAACCGGAATTTAGGACTGATTTTTCGCAGGCATCCCTATACCACCGTGTTGGTAATGAAATAATCTTTATTTTAATTTAACTTTAATTTATTAACCACACCGGTGCAAGTTACTAGTATCGATTTACCTGTTTATACCTGCTTACCCAAGAGTTGTGACGGGAAAAAAATTGTCAACCTAACGTTTGCATATTCTATGGGCTTGATACTTTCGATTGGTATGGAATTTATCTATTAACCAAACCGGTGAAATGTTTAAAAAAAATAATAATTTTTAATTGTTAATTAATCATATTCTGGACTGAATTGTTTTAGACAACCCATTTGCAATATATTTATTGAGATATTTAATTGGATATAAAATACTTTTCATCCATTAACCATCTCGGTGAAGGTTGTTTTATAGTGGGATCCTATACTATGAGATACACCGTAGTTTAAATTTAAAAATCTTAATATATCGAGTTGTGCTCTCAGGTGTACAGCAATAAAACCGTAATTTATCAACAAGTATGTCATGACTTATGTAGTCGAAAACTTTGGTGAGGTCAAAAACCATCGAACAGACGTGCATACCTTTATTATAACCCTTATTTATGAATGAGGTTAACTTATCTATGGCAAGTGTGTTTGAGAATTTACTCCTAAATACAAACTAATACTACTACTAGTACTACTAATATAATAGTTATAATACTTATCATTTTGGAAATATTGTCTAAGAAGTAATAGGCTACGTTTTACAGGAAAAGTATACCATCAAATAGTAGGTGAATACTTATGTTCATTACAGTTAGGATACAGAGTGGAAGCAAGTTTTCCGCTTACTGGTAATTATCGCCGAATACGTACTTATGTTATAAGCTATGAAAACAGCAGTTTAAAGCAGGCTAAAGTGGACACAGTGGAAGCCGTTTCCCCCTTACTAGTATCCTGCATCGAACCGCGCCAATATGCTTTGAAAATTGTAACATACTTTTAAATGGACACGTACACAGTGAAAGCAGGTTGAAGCAGGTCGGAGCCGGAAACATGCAAGCCCGCTTTTATTAGGATTCATATTTAATTTATTTGTACGCGTGGGTCGCGTGTAGAAAAATGAACAAAAAACTAGTAATATCTTCAGTTTTTCGATGATTTATATAGAACAAAATCCACTGCAACCGATATATAGTAGACAAATATTGAAGAGCGATTAGTAATGAAATTAATGAAGAGGCTTTAATTTACTGTATGATGACGGGCGCGGCCACAGATTTAGCAGCGCCACGGTGGCGTGTAGTCGCCGACTCCCACCGAAACGTCAACCATAAATTAGTGGCTCCACTCAGCAGCGCTTCATAGTGGCCCGTGTGAAAAGACTCTAAAAAGTATCGAATAAATTTTTCTCTTCCCGCTTTTAACAGTTTGTATTGTATGCGGTCTCCTCGCGAGAAATCGGCGCCAATAAACGCGAGTTACCGGTAAGCGAGAAACCCGCTTCTACTCTGTCTGTACCCTTATGCTTTCTAATGTTTCAGTTTTACAAAACTTCTAATTTAAAATGGCGAACTTTTCAGGTATTCATTTATAGTTTTAGTTTACTGTTTCGGTTATCAATTGGCAAAATTATGACATTACATATACGAGTATCGCTGCATTCATTAACTAAAATATCATATTCGATGCAATCAAAATCTATTCAGTATAAATCACTCAAACTAAGTATTGGTGAAATTAATTTTCAATCCAGAAATTTAACAAAATCTGTTTCATTTAACAATAATATTTGATTATACCAATTCCTACTAAAAAAAATAAAATCACCATCACATTTTACCGACCCTAAATAACTGAATAAGAATTTTTTTTATCGTACTTTATTTATCTAAAACTTTTAATGACCTAATTTATAAAGGTTTTGCAAACTTTTACCTGAAAAGTTGTTAAGTGTATGTCGACAAAATCTCCAGATTTTATATCTAACACGGAAAATTACTTTGTTGATTTCTTTGTAAGCAGTTTCTTCAAGACTCTCCGTCCTTTCAATCACATTAACACCAAGTAACACTCAATATGTTACTGATTTAGGTACGGACTTAAGTACTCCTGCCCAATTCATGTAAATATTTATTCATACATTTTGTTGAAATATTAACCTATATTTCTTAATATTCGATATACATGGAACTGTCACATATTTGTACTTAGAGATTCTCATAGTCATCAAAACAAATTTGGTCTTTTTTTCTCACTCTGAGACTCCTTTACCTGATTTAAATAAAATTGGTACCTGTTTGTATCCTCTTTTTGGCATAGTTACTGAAGTTATAAATAATATGAAATAATTTATAATAAGTCAACAAATATCACATAAAAATATACAAGGAGTTACAGGTTAGTAGGACAAGCCGTTAGTGGCATATTTTTTGGACTAAAATAATGAAACATTTCTTATGCCACTTTTCATTTCGGATCTTCATTTTCAGAATATAAGGTATCAAAATATAAACTTTAAAAATGATTTTTGTTGATATCTCCGATGATTTTAGATATATTCGTTTGAAATTTGGCACATATTTTTATCTTAAGGTCACCACATTGATCGTCGTAGAATGAATGAATTTGTGCTGTTTTTAGGTACAGAAATCTCGTAATCTAAAACATGTAGAACAAAAGTAAAAATATAATCGATTATATTGTGTATATCCATTGTTGCTATTTAAATTTTCCCTAAATAAAATAATAACTTTTATAAATACACACATTATTTTGCCATTAAAACTCCACATTTTAACAATTAGTTTCACATACTTATAAATAAAAGTGATTATGTACAACTATGTAACTTTTATGTTGTAAGAATATTTACATCTACAGTTAAATTAAAAAAATGTGTATTTTTAAAATTTTCTGTTTCTAAAAATTTTTTAGTGAATTTGCTCTCTGTCGTTTTACTTCAATACCTTTGAATATTCGCAGGTGCCAAGAGATAACATTCTTGTTATTTGCTAAACTCTATAAGTTCTTAAAAAATCTAAAATTATTTGTATTTGTAGAAAAACGATTTCAAGAATACGACGCCCTTATGTCGGTACACTTTCTATGTAATTTTGTTCTAAAATATCAAAGCATGAACGGAGGAAAGGAAGGTTGTAGTAAACACAAAAAAATTTGGGGTCCCACCCCAAATTTTTTGAATAAGTTATGGTTTTAGATTGTTTTTGTATGTAAAGCATGTTTTTATTCTTTTTTTTTTCACTTTTATAAGAATTTATTTTGGGCCCCTTGGTTTGCTTTTTTCGAAATGCTAGGATTAGAACAAATTAAAAATCACTAAATATAAAATAATTATGCCTATTTTATTCAGTAAATTGTAATAAACAAAACGGGACAACTAACAACAAAGAGCTATAAAGATATAAAAATTAATTCAACTAAATTACATGTTCAATATGGGTACCACCTTCACCTACACCTGGGGCTCTTTTAATGGGTACCGGATATTTTGGAAAATATGTAGTTTCAGCCTAAAGTTCTCTCCATCTTGTTCCCTTACCTGTTGCTCAATTAGTATTGGAACCATATAAACGAGAGCTTTCATAAAACCCCAGAAACTAAGAAGTCCAACGGGTTGAGGTAGGCGAAACGGGATGGCCATTTAACCGGTACAAGCCATCCCCTACTAGTTCACCGATTAGGAAAGATTTCATTTAAATGGTTCTATACATTTTAACCATAATGCAGAGGAGCACGGAAACCACATATTTTGACGAACCATCAGAGGCAAATCATCAAGTCCTCGAAAATTTTTTATAAAAAATAAAATAAAAATTCGTTAGAATTTATAAAGGTGATTCCTATAATTTGTTGTGCCGTTATGTTTATTTCAATTTATTAAATAAAATCGGAATGATTATCTAATATTTAGAGAAATTTAATGTTTGCAAACATAACACATCCAAAAATGTTGCAATATCTTGTAAATTGAACCTCAAATCAAAATCTTACAAGTGTGGAAGAAGTTGTATAAAACCCCGCTCTATCTAAAAAAAAAACATTCTGAATCCATAGGCGCACTAAAAAAAATGGGTGGAGGAGGGGGGGTCTGTGGATGCTACAACCCCCTTTCTCTATGTTCATCCTTTGATATTTTAAACCAAAATTACATAAAAAGTGTACCGAGCTAAGATAAAAATATGTGACAAATTTCAAACAAATGTCTCTATCACCGGAGGTATCAAAAATTTTATAAATTACTAGGTGACCCGGCAAACGTTATTTTGCCATATGAATTGTTTCTAGTACATATTTTGGCAGTTAAATAAAATATAACTAACTTATTGTAAGTGTGTGGAGATGTGGTATATGACTAAAAGAGGAATGGAGCACTGTGAATGATGACGGCTTATAACAAAACACGAAACATTCATTTTTTTAATTATTTCGCGTGCCTGCAATTTTACTTGTTTGACGGCCCAAATTAGCCGCTTTACGTCTTGTTGGCGTTGTTCACTGTACAAAAAAATAGCCATATAGTAAAATAACAGCCGTTATTGGCGGGAGCTCGTGACACGTGTTGCGTACTTTTGAGGTTATGTAGATCACTTAATTAACTAATAATGAGAACTACACTTAAAATTAATAATTTTATTAATTATTGATAAAATAGGAACTAAATAATGATGGCCCAGCAAATTAAAAAAAAATTTACTTGATAATTACACTTAGAAGGTAAAATGATAATTGTAAACGTCACTATTACGCTCGATTCATACACAATAATAATGGTCGAAAAGTGTGTAGGGAGTGAGAGAAGGCTTATTGTGTGAGAGTGACAGGAGACCGGCTTCGTTCTCATCCCTACTCCGTACTGTTTACTGGGTGAGAAGTGACACCGGTAGATGCTTGGCGGGGATAACTGATCTAGTGATAATCGATCAGTTATCGGCCAGGGTTAAAAATGATTAAATTACTGAAATGGTTATTAAAAAATAGGGATAGAAGATAAAAATTAAGGGTTGTATGTATTTTTTAATGCCACATCATAAAAAAATAAAAATAAAAAATTTTGTCCAAAAAATAAAAAAATTGTTTGGGGTGGACCACCCTTATTACTTAGGGGTATGAAAAATAGATTACGACCGATTCTCAGACCTACCGAATATACATATAAAATTTCATGAAAATCGGTCAAGCCGTTTCCGAGGAGTATGGCGTCTAAAACTGTGACACGAGAATTTTATACAGGGTGTTTCAAAACAAAGGCGAAAAATTTCAAGGGTTGATTCCTTGTTGAAAATAAAAGATAGTTTGTTATATAAACGTTGGGTCACAAGTCAACCATTAGGGAGATATCGCGTTGCAAAGATGGCGGAAAAAAGAGTGTTTTTATTATTTTTCTCGTAAACGAAAAGCGTGGAAATAATAAAATTTTGTGCAAGTGTTACCATCATCAAAAGACACTTGTGACATATTTTTTCACTTTTTGAAAATAATTGGAAAGGGTTGAAATAAACTACCCCTTTCAGTTCTTTTAACTATATTTTCAAAAAGCTTTGCGACGTAGATAAAAAATAAATTAGGTTAAGCCGATTCATTTAGAAACTTTTTTCCCTTTTATATTTTTTTGATAAGATTAACTGTTTCGACGTTAAAAAATAAAATGTAAACTATTGCACGCCGGGAAGGGGCAGTTTTACTACACCCATTACTAGGAAAAACCTTAGTTGGCTGCTGTCAATTTCCAGATGTGGTTTACGGGATAATTTGCCTTTCGTTGTGTGATGTGTTTGATTGCGGAGTACGTTGGGATTCAATAATAAGTTAATACAACAAAAATGGTTATTTTCACAAATGCAGAAATGACAGACATGTACTTTATGTACGACCGGGCAAATGGAAATTCTTTACATGCTTGTTGCCTTTATGCAGAAGCGTATCCTAAACGTAGAATTCCTCATCACAGTATATTTGCTAAGCTTCATCGAAGGCTATGTGAATACGGAAAATTCAAAAAAAGAAGTTTTGATACAGGCCGACACCGGGAAGTTCGAACAGCCGAAGTAGAAGTTGCAGCCCTAAATATTATTGCATTGTAACGCATCCTGAAACCAGTACAAGAAAAATTGCACAGAAATTAAATACTAATGCTACTACTACTACTGTCAAAGCAACAATGGAAACATCCGGAAATTGACAGCAACCAACTAGAGTTTTTCTTAATTATGGGTGTAGTAAAACTGCCTCTTCCCGACGTGCCATACTTATTTTATTTTTTAACGTCGAAACAGTTAAGTTTCTAAATGAATCAGTTTAACCTAATATATTCTTTTCTATGTCGTTAAAGAAGTTTTTTGAAACTATAGTTAATAAAACTGAAAGGGGTAGTTTATTTCAACCCTTTCCAATTATTTTCAAAAAGTGAAAAAATATGTCACAGCTGTCTTTTGATGATGGTAACACTTCCACAAAATTTTACCATTTCCACGCTTTTCATTTTCGAAAAAAAAAACAATAAAAACACTATTTTTCCGCCATCTTTGCAACGCGATATCTCCCTAATGGTTGACTTGTGACCCAACGTTTATATAACAAACTACCTTTTATTTTCAACAAGGAATCACCCTTTTTCGCCTTTGTTTTGAAACACCCTGTATATTAGATTATTTTGACACCCTGTATTTTAAAAATGGAGTACCGAAATTAAAAGTGGCATAAGAAATGTCTATTATTTTAGTCCAAAGAATATATGGTTAACAGTTTGACCTACTAATTTACTAACATCTAACATCCTGTATTAGAAAAATGTGACAAATTTTAAACTTCAATCATTATAGATTTAGCTATTTTGACTCACTAAAGGTTTTTTTATTTGAAATCATTAAAGGAAATACCTGTAAAGTGATGGCTCAGGATACCTTTCAATATACTTTTTTCCCAAATTTTCAGTTTATACCAATTTCGTGTGTGACAAATCGATTTATTTCCCTATTGTTAAGTAATCCTATTTTCCCAAGAAGCACAGAAGGTTCACAAGGCGATAAAATAAATATTACATTTTCACTTTCCTAACACGATTGTTTGCTCTTCATGAATTCCTCTTAATAAACACTTCACGCTGTTATTCCAATTAATGATTTATACTGCACGAGGAAATTAAACGGTCCAAATATTCTCGCCAAATACTCGTAATGGATTGCCTTAAAAAACACATTTAAAACAAACTTTCTATCACGGAAAATTATTCTAAATTTTCACATAAATCATGTTTTGCACTCCATCTATTAAAAATGTCGCTTTAAATTTTTATATTTGGGGAGGAAATGTCATTTTTATTTATACAAATAAATCTAATGATATGTCTATCCTTGAGCTCTTGGAAGTACAACAATTATAAATAATAATGATAATAACAATGTTTTATTTACAATTATACAAATATACAAATTTCTAAAAAATGATCTTCCGAAGTCTAGGTACATACAATTTAAATAATGTTCCTATAAAAAAAGGAAATACATATATACTGAATTAGTATGCTGTAATAAAACATATACTCGATAAGCAGTTTCCTACTTGTTTCGAAAGAGAAAGTACAAAAAACAGTTAAATATAAATACCTTACAACATGAAATATGAAAAACAATAACAAAACAAAACATAGACACGCCAAAAAGAAATTCAAAATTTGAAATTAACGCCAATTACATTTAATGGCTCAAAGGATTTCCATATAATAACATTTATCTATTGGTAATTTCAATGCATTGATGAATTTCTTTTCTTGGGATTTCTAGAATGTATTTTTTTAATTTTTTACAGTAGCTTAATACCTCAACCTTGAATATTGCAGGCAAAATGTTATATAATTTTACTGCGATATTTTTTGGCTTATATGGCGGTCTGTATAAATTTATTCTTCTAGTATTATAATCATATACTGTTCTTTCATTCTGTTTACTAGCAAAATGAAATTTTAAAACACACCTATAGCAGAATACTTGTCTGATGTCAAACAATCTTGATTCAATATATAATAATCACTGGAGTAAGTAGGATTTGTCTGAAGCATGAGTCTCAAAAAAATACTTACAAAAACAGCTTAAATAGATTACATTATTATACAGGGAGATTCAGAACTTATCTAAAAAACACCTTTACAAATACAATTTTGTAAAAAAATTGAAAAGGGCAATTTGAAAATGATTTAAAATACACTTCTGCACGGCACTGGAAACTGGTCCACTGTAAGGCCGGGGGCACATTGCTCTGACACCACACCACGCCACGCCATGAGATGCAACGTCAGAAGGATCTGGCACCGTTTATTTTTATGAATTTTTATATATTGTGTGCACATGACTCTGACGTTACACCACGCCACGCCATGCGATGCCATTCGACGTGTTGCGATTCCCGACTTGTTAGATTTGTAACGTGATGGCGCGTGATAACAGTGTGAACCTGAATTTTTCATGTCAAACACATGAAATGACAGACAAAATTGATGAAATTTTGTTAATGTTAGATGGAGAAATCTTTTTTTTCCGTGTCTCGACACTGAATGACTTTTACGATAAAATAAGGAATACATTGTATCATTTGAATATATAAAATCGATATGTCATAGAATAGAATATTAAATTATAACTGTACGAAATCAAGTGGAATATTTAAATCATTATTTATTCAAATTTACATTACATAAATTGTTTACTGTATTCAATTTATCTCCGTTTTTTACATTTGGAGTGCTCATCAAGATGACGTAGTATTGGTGGCCCGCAGTCTCAATTTTCTTCAGTTTCCTCTGTGTCTCCAGCCCTGCTTCTTAATTTTTTTTTATCATATACTTCAACTGTCAAAAAATTCTCTAAATCAATGTCAATAAGCTCATCAACGTTTCAAGTTCGACCTTCGCAAGCGATAAAAGTGATCGAACAGCTCAGTCCAAGCTTACGACAGCCACATTTGTCCTTGCACACACTTCGACAATTACAAGAGATTATCAAAGTAATGCTGATGGTGGCGCTGCTCCTTTTTCAGTGGTTAGTAGCAGTAAACCGTTTATAGTGCGTTTCCAACTCCATTCCGTTGGTTCCATGAATTTCTTTCTAGCTCTTCATTGGGTGATAAATTGTACGCACTCTGCCGTACAGTTGCTCGAATAGGTAGCAGGGAACGAAGGTGTCTCAAATTTTTGGCTAATGCCTTTTTGAAACATAGAAATTGTATTATGCATTAACCAGTACCAGTGATAAATGTAACGTAACGAGGCATCGCATAACAGTGTGCACACATCACGTCGGATGGCGTGGCATTAGAGCAATGTGCCCCGGCTTTAAAGCTGAAAAGGCGGTAAAAAATTGAAAGAAACGCTCAAGGAAAGAAATAAATAACATTTTATAACGCCGATTTTATACATCAAATTTATTAATTATTAATAGATTTCATTTGTGGTTATAATTAATAAAATAGATGTTACAATAAAATTTTGGGTTCATCTTACCTAGTTTCTACAAACTAACACAATTATTGTTTCTGTTTCTTGTCTGTTCTGAACTAGTAAGTTATTGACAGCAACTATAATACGTTTGCGTAAATCAACAGTAATAGGTATCTACTGCGGTGCGATAAACTTCATTATTTAAATATCCCCACAAAAAGAAGTCAGGAAATCGTGGCGACCATGGCACCGGTCCTCCTCATCCAATATCTTGGACACTCTGTGCATGGTACGGATGTAATTGAGCCTCGTGTATGATATACCACACTACTGCAATACGCCGTAGATTTCCTGGACCTCCATCTCTTCCACGATTCGGTTTCAAATTTCGCGTTGCACTCACTGCACACCACGGTAAAAGTAGCTGGATTTGGCACATGTTTACCGGCAAATCGTTCTGCTAAAGCAATTTCACATCGCCATAAATTAAAACGATGTCCATCAACTCCGAGTTGCTATACACCAAAACCATTTTTGACACCTGAAAAGTTAATGGTAAGACTCGCATCACAAAAAAGTTAATACCTATAAAAAGTAATCGGATTTCAATATTCATAACAGCCTGGCTAGAGACTACAGTAGCCAAGCAATGTAAAGATTGAAAATACTTCAAAACTTCAATATTTTTTTACTTGGAAACTATAAGGATTTTACTAAAATTTATTTAACAATATTGATTCCATTTTTCATGACGCATCTATTCTGAATCACTCCGTATATGCGCATATGAGTAACCAGTAACTGTACATGTATATGGATGAATATCGATATACAAATCCAGATACTTGTTATGAAATTGAATTTTTTTAAATTAAACATACAGATTACGTTTTCCATTATACCTAATGCACATACACTGTGTTCTCTTTGACAACCAGTTTTGTAACTTTTAAGTGCGTGAAAGAAGTTATATCTAGTATATATTTTATAGTTTAATGTCATGATTAATTACAACATTTATTTATAATGCAAACATTTTTTTAAAGAAAAACTATATTAGTGCAATCCATAGTGAGATTAAAAATTTTTTCTTGAAAACTGTTGCCGACATCGCATTTCAACAAGAGTACTTTTTTACTAAAATTAATAACGATATTGATTCCATTCTTCATGACGCATTTATTCTGAATCACACTGTATAGTTTAAAACTGGACTTTGTACCAAAAAATAAGTAAAATCATTTTATAATAACACGTTAAGCGTATATATTCTGTATACCCGATATTGTACTGCTGAGGATTAAAATGATTAAAAGCTTTTCCCCTTTTTCCACAAAGCAACGCTGAATAAATATGTATAAACACCAAAGGCGCAGCAATTAATTGTTGGGATGAAATTGAATTTTCTTAAATTAAACATACAGTGTGTTCTGTTTGACAACTAACCAGTTTTGTAACTTTAAGTGCGTGGAAGAAGTTATATCTAGTATTTATTTTATAGTTTAATGCCATGATTAATTACAACATTTATTTATAGTGCAAAAACTTTTTTTTTTAAGAATAACTATATTAGTGCAATCCATAGTGAGATCTAGCATGCGCCCAGATTAAAATCCATTTTTCTTGAAAACTGTTGCCGACATCGAATTTCAACGAGAGTACCTTTTCACTGAAATTTATTTAACGATATTGATTCCATTTTACATGACGCATCTATTCTGAATCACACTGTATATGCACATACAAGTAATCAGTAACTGTTATACATGTATATGGATGAATATCGATATACAAATCCAGATACTTGTTCCCAATCTAAAACATACCTTTATATTTTAAAAACTTGTTGTCGGTAAAAAATACCACTGTTGACTCACAGTATACCGCACTAAACGCTAAAATCATTAGTTGGTATCCTGTTTCAAACACAGAGTTAGTTTTTATTGTGAGTTGGACCCACATTATTAAAGGGATATTTGTGCGACAACCCAGAAAAACTCGGATAAAACAGTTAACGATAACGTCACAATACCACAATGCCACGTTAGCAAAAAGCCATTGTTAGGTCTTTTAAGTTTAAAACTAGATTTTGTCCAAAAAATAAGCAAAATCATTTTATAACACGTTAAGCGTATATATTCTCTATACCCGATATTATACTGCTGAGGATTAAAATTATTAAAAGCTTTTCCCCTTTTTCTACAAAGCAACGCTGAATAAATATGTATAAACACCAAAGGTGCAGCAATTAATTGTTGGGATGAAATTGAATTTTCTTAAATTAAACATACAGATTATGTTTTCCATTATACCTAATGCACATACATTGTGTTCTGTTTGGCAGCTAACCACTTTTGCAACTTTAATTGCGTGGAAGAAGTTATATCTAGTATTTATTTTATAGTTTAATGCAATGATTAATTACAACATTTATTTGTAGTGCAAAAACTTTTTTTTTAAGAATAACTAAATTAGTGCAATCCATAGTGAGATCTAGCATGCGCCTAGATTAAAATCCATTTTTCTTGAAAACTGTTGCCGACATCGAATTTCAACAAGAGTACTTGTTCATGTAAAAATTCTTAAATTTTTTATTTTTGATGTCAATTTATCAAATGTTTGGATATTTTTAAGCACTATATTGTATTGATTTCGTTTTAAATATTCAGAGAGTATATAAATTTATGGGATTGTACCAAATTTCATTAATCTTTCACACCCTGTATGTCGAAAACGAAACGTTTTAGGATACATGTTTATATGGACTTTTCATCTCTTATTTTGGTCTAGAAAATCCAGTTAAATTTATGCTTATAGAATAATTTTATTATGCTCAGAGGACATTACAATTAGAATGTATAGCATTAGTCACAAAACTTAACCTAAACAAAATACTCAGAAAACGAGTAAAAACACTTAAGCAAATACGCTTGTAAATGTGTATTAACGTATTTATATCTATCGTAACACGGCCGCGCAGACGCCGACAGACATGGGTCGTGGCCGGCCAGTATTCTCGGGAAGAATAATTTGTCTGCGCGGTTCGTGTCTGTACGTGTCTGTGGCTACTTACCGGGCAGTATAAATAGAATAACGGGACCGTGCAGACGTATTTTGTTTTCTTTTTACTATGGACAACGAAAAGCTGATAAAATAGTAAAATCATATACATATCTTTATGATTTAAATGACAAAAAATATAGTGACAATCACGAAAAAGATCTGACGTGGAACGATTAGGAATACAACTTAAAAGGAATGGTAAGTACCTAAATATTTTATTTTACACAGTCAAGTATTAAACAATAAGATAGCTATTAGTAGCTTAGAGCTCCTTCTGGTGAATCGAAAAACCAAGCAAAATTCTTTCTGACATTGAATGCGGCAGCCTGGTAATTGCCACCCTGTCTAGGTATGTTTGATAAAGAATGTGATGTGTTTTCTTCATTATTCGAATGTAGTGTGTAGTGTTGAGCACCACCAGATTTTATATAATTATGTAAGATACACGTTGTCATAACAACTTTGTCAGCATTATCAGGATCAAGTTGTATTCTCCTGTTATAGAGACGAAATTTTTGAGCTATAATCCCAAATGCATTTTCGACAACTTTTCTTGCACGGGATAGTCTATCATTGAATGTGTTTTTTCTTTGGTCACATAGTTGAGGTTTAGGATATGGTCCCATTAGGTAGGTTCTTAAAGGGAATGCTTCATCTCCTATGATAACATGTGGCGCTGTAATTTCAGTGCCAGGTAAATATTTGTTTTCCGGGACGTTAAATGCGTTTGACATTAATGCTTTTCCAATGTTTGAATTTGAAAAAATACCCCCGTCACTGTTTTTCCGTAAGCACCGACATTGACACATATGAACTTGTAATCAGCGTCCACAATTGCCATCAAGACGATTGAAAAAGTTTTTTTATAATTAAAGAACTGAGATCCGGAGTTTGCCGGAGCAGTTATTACAACGTGCTTGCCGTCAATAGCTCCTATACAATTTGGAAAATTCCAAGTATTCCAAAATTCCTCTGCGATTCTTAGCCACTATTCTTTTGTAGGGACAGGCATTGTTTCCTTCATCATTCGTTCAATTATTGCAATACAAACTTCTTTCACTATCTTGTGTACGGTGCTTACTCCTAGTCTATAACTAAATGCTATAGAAACGAAGGAGTCCCAGTAGCCAAAAATCTGCAAAGAAAAACATTATAATATTATATTTGTTTCCTTGTTTCAGGAACAGAATGTAAAAAAGCATGGGCACTGCTGCAAGATGCTTGCAGACGTTGTATTAAAAAGAGGAATGATACTAAAAGTGGGCTGGGCTGAAAAAAAAATGGAAATATGAAGATGAAATATCTTTTTTGTTACCGTACATGAAAGACAGGCCTACTATATGCCCAATTACAACAGTACCAGCTTTTGATAATGATGACAATGCTAACGAAGAAGAGGATATTGCTCAGTCACCTAAAGTTGGGCAACAAACGACTGACACATCGCCATCTACACTTGAGGTTAGTCAACAATCGGCTGATACATTGCCAACTACAACTCAAAACTACCCTCAGCCAAAGCGCAAAAAACGAGACAAAAAACAAACTGATGAAACACCTAGCATAATACTAATGAAGTATTTATTAGACAGTAAGAAAAATACTCCACTACCGGATGACATTGAACAATTTATGACTGAGCAGGCCATCCACAAGTAATTCTATGGTATCCACGCCATCATCGTATGACACGAACTATTCAGAAAATACTCTTATGCCAGATACAATGCAGGATTTCCAAGGTTATTTTTCACCAGATACAGAAGAACTGACATATGAGCACTTAAAATAGTATTAATGAATGATTCCACTTTACTTACACAATATATAATACAAAGAAATGCTGTAATATATCTTACCTGAGACATACTGCTAGTTTTTCTTTTCGTGACAAGGCTTCCTTGAAAACTGTATTTTGTTTGGTTATCAGCGATTCTATTTTGTTTAGTAAAATGTCAAACTGATACCGACTCATACGAAAATATCTGAAAAATTTTTCTTCATCGTCAATAAGTTCTTCAAACAGTGTCCAATATTCTCCTTTTAATTTTCTTTTCTTGAGAATAGGATGAACGGCCATGCGTTTTGCTCTTTTTTAGTTTTATCCCGGTCTTCTTCTTCTAGTAACACTGCAATTATAGATAAATCTTTCACAGAGAAGTGTCTAAATATTTTCAAGAAAAATAAAAGTGCTTTTCCTACTAAGCTACGAGTATTTAGTAACTGCCGGTGAGAGCGGCCGCGTCCGACACCGACGACAGTGTCTGTCGATGTCTGGACACGACACACTTCATCAACGTTAGATGTAAATAAATGGTGTCTGTCGGTGTCTGCCACGGCACGTGTCTGACACGCTCGATGTCTGTAGATAGAAACGGACCTTTACTTGTTAAACAAAGCCTAGTATAAAGCAGACGTATTTCATTTTTTTGACGGATATTAAACTTATGGATGCTACTACACTTACTAAACTTAGCCATATTTTTAAAAACATATACACAACTTTCCAAAATAAATAACGACGTCCCAATTAAAATTTTATAGTTACAAAAGACGCTTCTACATGACTGTAGCCTGGAGATACCTGCAATGCAACGTACGATCTGCGTAACAAATATCGAATCAGAACCCGTCGAATAACCCCAGAGATAAATCCCATATCGCAATCGACTCTCAATGTAGGCGTAATATAGGTTAAGTAGCTGCGGCTTAGCTAGTACCTCTCTCATATTTTTAAATAAATAATAATTAGTTGACATAACCCTTGCCAAATTATTACAGTGGACTTTCCAGTTAAAACATTCATCCATATAGACCCCCAAAAATTTTACTGATTTATCGCAATCCAGATTCAGCTTATTCGCAAATGGTCTCAAATTGTCACAATTTCTTTGCGCCGTGTGAAACCTTAATAGCTGAGTTTTATCAATAGTAAGGTGTAAATCAATTGCCCTAAACCATTTGTTTAAAATTTCAACTATTTTGTTAGACTTTTCGATGAGATTAAAATCCTGTTTATCAGAAACGATCACTGCCAAGTCGTCCGCATACATAGCAAAGAAAATGTTATCCAGAACGGAATCTATTGAGTTAACATACAGGAGGAGGAGCACCGGTCCGAGGACAGATCCCTGCGGGACACCCATATGAGTCTGTAAAATATCAGAGTTGATATTAGCTATTAAATTGTTATAATTCGTTTGTAGGCAAATATATTGTTGACGATATATCAGAAAATTAGTTAGCCACTGCAATGGTAGGCCACGAATACCTGCAATGTGTCCAGTAAAATAGTGTGATTGACGCAGTCGAAGGCCCTACTTAGGTCGAAAAAAATCAACACAGGGCACTCACCCGCCTCAATACATCTAACAGCTTCACTATAAAAAGAAAGTATAACACTTGCGGTTGATAATCCCGGTCTAAATCGAACTGTTTGCTGTTTATAACTTGATTTTTATGCAAAAATGGCAGCAAGCGACTCAAAAAAGCGCTACAGATTCTGTATATTTTATATTTTGATCGTTTGTACAGTATCAGCAAACAGATTCTAAAAGTATCTTTTCCTGTGACATATTTTGAGTTAGAGTTAGAGTTAGAGATTGCCAACATTAATGCCACAGACGCTGACTTTTATCAGTAAATGAGAGGTCGTGACTCTCTTAAGCGGCATTTCTTTACTTTGCATAATCTCTTTCTCTTATTTTTAGTTACAGAATGCATAGATGAAATATTGCAGGTTCATTTCGGGACACCCTGTATAAATTGGAAAAGAAATTCGATGAAATTTTTTCTGAAAGCTAACTTATTGGAAGCTAATATAACTTTTTATTCTATCATATGATCTCGTAACAAAATACTATTATAATAATAATAGAGTTCTCAGGTCGCAAAAGAGTGAGGATGTGGAATCCCTTGAGAAAAACGACAGCGTTCCTCCCGTCAACAACGTCCGACACAAGATAGTAGTGATGGGAGCCGCAAAGGTCGGCAAGTCTTCCATAATAACCCAGTTCCTCTACGGAAGCTTTTCTCCTAAATATAAACGCACAGTAGAAGAAATGCATCATGGAGATTTCAATGTAGCTGGGGTGAGTAGTTTCATGAGATTTTATTTGTTGTATTTTGTCTGTTTGTTTTATCATCTCTTGGAAAGTATGATAAAATTTGCAATATTTTAACAAATTTTAAACATACATTTAGAAACAAAAATTAAATTGAAAACTTATAATTACCGTATGAAAGAAATAAACGGTTATTATGTATAAAAATCAATATTTTGACAAAATTCATCTAATCTGAAATTATAAACAAATTAATTAATTCTTTTTTCAACAAGAAGAAGCATTAATTCTAAACTTAAAAATTTGTTATGTAGTTTCAATGATAAAGCACCATATCCATAAGGACTACCAAAACTGCATAAAGCAAATATTCCCCTTAGACCAATTTTTGGTAATATTGCTGCCGCCACTTATAATCTTTCAAAATGTCTGTCAAATTCCATTTCAAATATACCACCTGGCATTTTCACAATTTCATTAAAAACTAAATTATTTCTACAAATCACATTATCATTTCGTTAGATGTAACCTCTCTATATACAAACATCCCCACTGATTTGGCAATTAGTTATATTGAAAAGAATTGCTCTTGTTTGGAAAATTTTAATCCTTTAAAACTTGATTTTGCCAGTGCTGTATTTTTTTTTAAATTCCACATATCAATTTTAATGATAAATTTTAATTCCAAATTTATGGAACCGCAAGGAGTTCCCCTATTTCGGCAACAATTGTTAATCTAGTAATGGAAGAATTAGAAAACACTGTTATTGAAAAACTCGATTTTTCATCCCATTTTTATAAAAGATATGTTGACGACTGTATCCTATGCATTCCAGAAAATAAAGTTGACAAAACGGTCTGGTCAAAGAGGTATCAAAATGTTAATTCTGTTTCCCCATTCACTCATAAAAAATGTTGAAAGTAGTCTAACTGACAATGCTATAAAGTTATCTCATCTATATAATACACCCATAGATATTAAAAAACTTAAAAATGTATAATTTAAAAATAAATAATTATCCTAAAAAGTTACCTATATAAACCCATTATCAAAAACAGAATTCACAATATTTAAAATAATAACAATGGTAACAATAATAGTAAAAATAAAAATAAAAAATATATTTCACTACCTTATATCTCTTCATTATCAGAAAATATAAAGAGGATGTTGCAAAAATATGACATAAATGTTGCGTATGAACCGTACAAAACAACTAAACATTTTTTTACAAATTTGAAACCTTCTATTCCAAAAAAAAATTGTTCAAATATTGTTACTAAAATTAACTGCAATAATTATAATGGAACTTATATAGGAAAAACTAAACTGTATTTATATAAACGCATTTGTAATCATAAATATAAAATTTCAACCAATAATATCAATTCCACCTTGCTAGATATGCAATAGAAAATAATCATACTTTTGATTTTAATAATGTTGAAATTCTTAACTATTCAAGTAATTTACAAAAAAGATCTATTATCGAAATGTTATAAATAAATAGAAATATTAATGCTATTAACAATAATTCTGATATTGATAATTTATCACATGTATATTTTGACGTAATAAGTCATTCATTTCTCTGTTTGCAGATGCTTACACTACCTATATGTTTTTTTCCATTCCACATAAATTGAAACTTTGTTGTATATTTCAGTTAAAAATATTCAATCACCATTACAATTTTATATGGAGATAAACTTCTATCCTTTGAAGGATTATTATTCAAAAACTATACTTTATTTTTTCAATATAAACATTTTAATTTTAATTTAAGAAGCGTTAAACGACTAAAATGAAATTTGGTAATACTCCGGATTGCACCAATGCCTTAAACTGAGATACCCCGGTAAAAATTATTCATATTTTTTGGGTATTTTTGATAGTCAATTTTTTTCTTGAAAAATTAAACCTTTTTTAAATAAATTCTGTTTCTTCCAAAATTTTGATAACGAGGAGGAACACCGTTCTGCATGATTCATATTTGCCTTCTTATGAGTAGAATGAAGTCCTAGAAGGATCGTCTACAATTTATTAATCTCTGAATTCATACTTTAGTAGAGACTTTAAACTCGGAATACAGACTTTAATATCTCAATTCAGACTTTAATCTGTGAACTTCCACTGCTAACGAAATTATTAGACCTGTATAATGAACATTTTTCGATATTTGTCATCAACTAAGAAATTTTAAAGCAGCGTCCTGTATAATTTTACTATTTTTGATTCTAGAGACGATTTAAGGTACGGCTGCACTTGTGAGAAAAATTATTTAGCTCACTTGATTCCTTTAGACCTATTTTTATTTCTGGATTTAGGTTGCCGTGATGTACTAACATCAAATTTTTGATTAAACTTGATTGTACCACTGGATTTGTCATGAACCGTACTATTAAAGATCTGGATACTTAAATAACGTTACACCATTGAATTACATCTGAAACACCTATAGCAAGCAGCTACAATTAGTCGTCAGCGGTGACACCAGACATACACTGGTTTCGAGCTCTTATCAGTATGCCACAAGTGAAACCACTAACTAGCTGTTCACATTCTGTCATAATTGACAAAAGAACATGAGTAGGTACGCAAGACGTAGCACATGTATACATCTAGTAGTCACTGGCTACTCAATGCTGGGCCAAGATACAGTCGCAAGCAGAAAGCGATCCACTATACTGAGAGTATCTACTATTAAAAGCTTCAACCAATATCGGCAATGGGGATTGCGATATTAGCAAAAGTGGAATTTTAGAAAACAACTATTGTGGACTAATGCCCTGACCAGTATTGAATTAACCTGAAAATCTATAGCAAATAGCTACGGTTAGTCGTAAGCATTGCCACCAGATATATACCGGTTTCGAGCTATGCCACAGGTGAGGCAAATGATGAGTAACCCTGACTGTTCACGTTCTTTTATAATAGGTAGAAGATATAAGTATACGAGACGTAGCACGTATCTACATTTAGTACTCACTGATTACACAATGTTGGGTCTCAATGTAGCTACAAGCAGAAAGCGACTCACTATACTGTGAGTAGTATTGAAGACCCCTACCTTTATCACCACTGCCGATATTTATAAAACACCATAAATTTATAAGTTTAGAGATTAAAGTCCACCATAAATTTATAAGTTCAGACATTGAAGTCTGAATTAGGATAATAAACTCTGAATTCTGAGATTAAAACTTGAACTCAGATTTTATACATATTCATAATTTAACGTACCCACTTCCCTCCAATTTTTACGGTTTTTTTAGACGCCGTTTAGACTAATATCTTTGAGAATTGAGTTAGCCAGAAGAATTTCTATTATTCAAATTGATGCGAAAATAAAATTATGAAATTTTTAATATAATGAAATTTTAACATGTATGAGATACCTACTGTATCATTTAAGGTAGGCAATTTTGTATATAAGTAGAGTTAAATCGCATTAATTGTCGCAAAAAATAAACAGTTATTAGGAATTACACCCTGTATGTAATAGATACGTAAGAACACTTCAGATCAGTTCAATTCCCAGATTTTTTGTACGAGAGATTACAATATTGAGGGGATCAGACAGGTTAGTCAAGGGTTAAACTTTGGTAGTTTCAGACAGCAAATCAGATACTACTTCTCAGTCTTGACGGATTATCTAAGGTTGGTTTAGATGGATTACTTAATACGAAGAAGCTTAATAAATCATAAAGATAACTACAGTGTCAGAAGTAGCGCATGAGTCATGTATTATTCAGGGTGTACCAATAGCGACGTTGTGAAGTTTACCAGTTTTTGGCTACAATTATTGCTCACTTCTTTCATTTTTATGGTACATTGGCTATATTTTTATAGGGTGTTCTTTTAAGAATATATTGACTAGGATTTGTTGGTATAGTTTCGAATAGTAAGGTATATAGTCAGCAAAAAAATATAGAATAAGAACAATAAGGTCGCAAACAAATTCAGAGCGGCCAAATGAAAACAAAACAAAGCCATTTTCAGGATAGCGTCAAGATTGTAGAAAAACGCTCAGACCCGTCGATTTTAGATTAAAGAGGGACATTCGAGGGGACATTCTTTGCTGGTATTTTTGACTCACCCAAGCAAAGGTAAGCATCATCCCAAAATATTTAAATGGGGGTTGAGATTTATTTATTTTGAAAACGCTTACAATTATCTTTACAACAGACTTTAAATTTTATAATTCCCTCCAATACTTTGAAAAAATTTAGATTTTAAAATTTAAATTATGTTTAGTTGCTTACTACTTAGTTGATTAAATGTTTAAACTGACGACCGCCCGCTTTCATATAAGAATAAAGATTTTGTTCGAAACGTTCCCTCACCTTCTGAAGCATTTTCGGAGTGATTCGACGGCATTCTTCGACGATTCTTTGACACAAATCTTGCAGCGACGCTGGTTCTGTTTTATAGATTTTACTTTTTACGTATCCCCACAAAAAAATCAAGTGGCGATAAATCCGTTGATCGTGGAGGCCGACAATGCTGCCAATCCAATTTTGTGGAAAACTTTGGTCTTAATACTGACGCACAATTAACGCATAATGCGGAGGAGCACTTTCGTGTTGAAAAATCAAATGATCTTCATCATACTCTGAAATATTTTCAATAATATCAGTCAAGGCAGGTTCAATAGCGTTTTCCAGTATTTGTGAATGCATTTGGCCAGTCAAATTACCAGGCAGAAAAAAAGAACCCACCAGCCGGTCACCGAAAATTCCAGCCCATACATTTAATTTTTCCGGTTGTGGTGCATACACCTCGTGAAAAAGTCTTGGGTTTGAATCTGACCAATAGCGGCAATTGTGACGATTTACCGTCCCGCTCAAGAAAAAACTGCATTCATCAGAAAAATAGATGTTAAAAATAAACTGTGGATCGTTCCCTTCTCACTCACTTATTATTTTGCAAAATTTCAAACTGCGGTCATAATCATCCTCATGAAGTTCCTGGACTAAATGTCCAATTTATTCTTATTCAAAATGGTTTGCATGCTAGTTCGATTGATCCCAGATACAGATGACAGCTGCCTCGTACTTATGTAGGATCACGATCAACTTGTCCCAAAACTGCAAATTCACTAGCTTCATTAACTATAGGTTTTTCAATTTCTTGTTTTTTATTGGCTACGTTCCCTGTCTCTTGAAATGTTTTTACTAACTCTAGAACATACTTCGTCCTGACATGTCGATCTCGATGTTGTTCATTAAATAGCTGAGCTGTTCTATTCGCACATTTATTGGTCATAAAATAAAACGAAACGATACCATTTCAGCAATGGAATAAAGCATAGTGTTTAATTTTCAGAAATACAATTAAATAAACTACCAACCAATGCTTCCAAATAATACTAGAAAATAAATTTGGAATCCACTAATTTTATGTTCGTTGTGTGTATATAATATTCATTTCTGTTTCTTACAATTGTGTATTTTTTACGAAGCTGATAACAAATCTCCAAAAACCAATGTAACCCAAGAAATACTAAATTTATACCATTGGCGTACTTAACTGGAATTAGTGACATTTTTACCGTTACTAATTGTTTGTACATAAGTTTCAACTTTAAAATCAAAATTTTTATTAAGCATTGGGCGGAATTATAAAATTTAAAGTATGTTGAAAAGAGAATTGTAAGAGCTTTCAAAATAAATATTACTCAACCCCTAATGCCATTTAAATATTTTGGGAAGATGCCTACTTTTGCTTGGGGATGAATTTGGCGGAGTCAAAAATACCAGCAAATAATGTCCTCCCTTAATCTAAAATCGACGGGTCTGAGCGGTTTTCTACAATCTTGACGCAGTTCCTGAAAATGGCTCTGTTTCGTTTTCATCTGGCCACTTTGTATAACCTGACATCATCAATGTCTCTACTAACATATTATACATATATACATAAGTAGATAAGTATACCCTATATTTTACATATTTCAGTGTGGAATATTATATATACAGGGTTCACTTTATCTAAGTACAAATATTTTAAGTGGGGACAGAGAAAAATAATAATTAACGAAATCATCAAAACTTATTTATAGAGCAAATCAAAAAATATTTTTTAAAACTATATTAAACCCCTATTTATTGCCTACTTCTGACAGCCGCGAGGTTAAGCAGGTCAAAATGTTAACAGGGCACCACGTTGTCACGTGTATCAATTTACGCCTCTTGGAAAGAAAAAAACATTATTTGCAAAATGTGGATCATTATTTAATTAGAAACAAGGTAGCACCTATCTTACTGATACTTTTTTCCATAATTCGTATTTGGAGAGATTTCAGGAATGTTAAATTCTGAGGAATACATATTGATATATATCAGAAAGATATGAATGTAAAAGAGATAACATAGGCAATGAAAAATCACATTTATTAAGTTCACTTTATAATAGGGATTTTAAGTTGTGTCCGATACTTGAACGTGTACATAGAATTTGACCATCGCGCATGCTCAAATTAGAATTTTCCACGTTTACGTGATAGGGATGTACGTGGGCTCACGGGTCTTTGCGTAACGTAAACAGATACGTATACGTGCCGAAGAGGTGGCCGAAAACTTCAAAATGCACAGAATAGATTGATAAAAGACTAACCGAACAGAAGGAGCAATACTCGTAGATTAAAGTAATAATCATCGTTTCTGAATAATATGATTCCATGATAACTTACCCTACTTAAACTCATTTTTGAAACACGAATCTTACTATACGTAAACGTAAAAATTACACGTTCTACGTTTTACGTCATGATAATCCACATTCGACTTAAACTCTCTAATATTTCATATTGTAAGCAATCAAATGCCTTGGAAATCGTATAAATCACATCCACTTGCTCTTGATTGTCTAAAGCCTCCGACAGGTATTGTGTAAGATTGTACATACAGTATGCGCCAAAAGTATAGAATAGATTCAATAAAAACGAAACAATTATTTTTTGGGAAAAATCCTCGAACAGGTCGATTTTTAATTTAAAAAATACATATTTTAGCGTAAAATACGATTTTCAAATGTCATTTGTTTTCGAGTAATGACGTCATCGATTTTTTTTAAATGGCAACACCATATTTTTTTTGATTCTGAAAGATCGTTTAATTCTCTATCAGACAGTACTAAAATTTTGTCCTCTTACATAGGAAAGTTTTCGAGTAAATGACGATTGAATGTTAGAAAACGTAAATTTTATCCATAAATAAGTAACAATTCTGAGGTATGTAAAATAAAATACAATTGATTAAATTTTATACTCAAATTAAATGTTCGAATTGCCATCCACCAACTTCTTGACAATGCGCAAGTCTGTGAAAAAATTCTTCTTGCACATTATGAATGATTTCTGGGGTAACTCTGTGTATTTCGTCCCGAACGCGATTTTGAAATTCTTCTAAATTACGTGGTTTATTAATGTACACTTTTGACTTCAAGTATCCCCATAAAAAATAGTCAAAAGGTGTAAGATCTGGCGATCTTGCAGGTCATTCTATCGGTCCGCGTCTGCCGATCCACCTTCCAGGAAAACAGTTGTCAAAAAAATCTCGTACAGGGCGCGCATAGTGCGGAGGTGCACCATCTTGCTGAAACCATATGGTATCGTCAGGAATGTCAGGGTCATTATCGTTAGGAAAAATTACTGCAAGGGCTGGAACAAGGTCATTTTCTAGAAACTCTAAATATCTTTGTCCTGTAAGGGTTCCTTCAAAGAAGAAAGGCCCTACTATTCTGTCGTCAACTATTCTAGCCCACACATTTAATTTCTGAGGATGTTGGGTATGTGCCTCTGCCATCCAATGAGGATTTCCTCGACTCCAATATCTGCAAGTTTGACGGTTTACTGTACCATTCAGATAAAATGTTGCCTCATCTGAAAAAAGTATTTGCCGGTGTAAATTTCTATTTCCTTGACATAAATCGATTAGAATTTCGTAAAAGTGTAAGCGGCGATCGGGATCATCTTCATTGAGTTCCTGCACAAGTTTAATTTTGTAGGGATGATATTTTTCCTTCCTCAAGATACGTAGCACTGTGCTCTGACTAGTGTCATTGTTTAATGCAACCAATCGTGAAGAATTATGAGGATTATCCACCATACTTATCAAAATGTTCTGTTTCTGATTTTCATTAATGCTTGGACGTCCAGGTTTTGGAATATTTACAACATTGCGAGTTTCTCTAAATTTAGACTCTACCTTACTGACTATTGATTGGCTGATAAGGCGATCTGGATATTTTTCATTAAATAAATCGCAAACTTCCTGCTGAGTTCTAGTCATATTCCCGCATCCGATAAGAATTAAAATTTCAATTCTTTGAGTAACAGTTAAATGTGCCATAATACTTTAAATTGAATAATAATTTCTATGTCGCTTACAATACTTATTAGAAAGTCGGTGTAACAATGACACTTTGCAAAGATTTTCACCGACGTGATCCATAAAAGAACTATGGAATTCGAAAAACTAAACTTGATAACGTTTTTGCTTTATTTTAATTGATTTACGTTTTTTAACATTCAATCGTCATTTACTCGAAAACTTTCCTATGTAAGAGGGCAAAATTTTAGTACTGTCTGATAGAGAATTAAACGATCTTTCAGAATCAAGGTAAAGTCAAATTATTGTTGCGTAAGTAATGGGCCATACTGTAATAGCATAACACTGCGACCAAAATAAGTCGATTTACTTTAGCTTATCCTAAAAAAATCGAAAAATCCACCAAAATCAATAATAACAAAGATATAGGGTGTCAAAATTGAAGAAATAAATCACATTTTTTTCTTATCTTTCGATCGCTTGAAGCATTACTTACGCAACAATTTGACTTTACTTTTAGATAAATTGCATGCATTATCTAGTGACATCAACAAGGTGTACCTGTTTTAACTAGAAAAGATAGCGAAGAAAATTTTTCCAGTCCAAAATGAGATACAGTGTAGCACAAAAAAGTCGTAGCGATTTAAAGGGGTGCAAACCATCGTTGGTGGTGCCTTCTGGTAGATACACCAAAATCGTCGACATATTCGTATTTCTAGTACCAAGAAACCCCCCTATACCAAATTTCATAAAATACGGTCGATGCGATCGGAAAATAAAGAAAATGTGATCGAAAAAGAGCAATATTCGGATAAGGCATATTTAGCTTAATCGCTCTATTTTGAGGTCAGCAACATGCCCTTAAGCTCTGTCCCATTATTAGTGAATCACCCTGTATATCATATTAAGTGGAGTATATTTATTTTACCTACTTAGGTGTTATTATTTATTATTAATAAATATGTTTATTTCTACATTTGATAACGCTATAAAAATCGACTGAATTTTAGTTAACATTTCTAAACCATCTCGGTCGATGATTGGCCCTGAGTACGTGGTTAAATTTTTTGTACTTACTCATAGTTAACCTTGTATAAAACTATTTACAGATCATTTAGGCCCAGAACTACGTTACTTTTCCTTACTCTGTACTGTTTCTCGTCTTTCTTTTCCAGTATATTACATTTTATTCTCTTAAATCTATTACCACTGCGTCTCTCCATCACCTCATCGGCCTGCCTCATTTCTTCTACTCCTTACTATATTTTTTATTGTCCTATTCCTTCAATTAATTCTAAATGTCCTAGCCTTCAGGTATTTTTGGTGCCTGGTACATTCTATTTATTTCCTCTCTATTGCTCCTTACATAGCCATCCTACGTCTTCTTAGGATTCTTAAGGTCTTCCTTTCCCACTTCAATAGGTTTCACTGCCATGTTTGGTGCATTCTAAATTGTCCTCTGGACAAATTTGATTTTATTTGCTACCAGAACTATGCGAATTTTCCGGAAAAGAAGGGAAACCGTAATTGCACTGAGGAGTAAGACAGCAGGTTTACAGCACACACACTTAGAAAAGAAAACCCAAACACTAGTTTATAATTATTATTGTTTAAAGACAAAAACAAAAGGTGTATCGCGGTTGTATGAGTTATTACTAGCTCTAACCTAGGTGGTAACAATAATAGCAATTCTAACTAAAACTAGCTAATGTTGTTCGTGAGTAAGACAGTGACTTTCCCAATATATTGACGGCAATTGGTTACTACTGATTAATGGTACTAGTGATGGTAGTCGTAAAACTCTGATCAAAACTGGTTTATACTGACGAACTGTACTAGTGATATTACTCATAAAATTCTAACCAAAATTGTACTACTGATATTGCTCATAAAACTATAACGAAAACTGGTTAATACTGACACACTGTACTACTATACCTAGTGCTAATACTCTAGAACTTATCTGTGCGACTACAGATGGTGTTATTACTGGGGCGAAACTCGAATTCAGTAGAGTTGGGTTGTTGGCAGGAAAGTTTCCCAGCGCTTCCTGGCCATCAATAACTGCACTACCCTAACAAGGACTCTGGAACATGGCCTCCAACAACTACAATAACGTGACAAGGACTCTGGAACACGACCTCCAACAACTGCACTACCGTGACACGAGCTCTAGAACACGGCCTCCAATAACTGTAAGGCAGCAGAATTCTGTTCTGAGATAGTAGAGGGGAAAATATAAAATACCAAATTAAAAGCACTGTAAAGAGTTTTACAATAAATTACAGAATGATAATATTGTAGCGTCTTATTTGGATGAAGGGCGGCTTTTACAGTGGCCTCTTTGAGGATATTCTGCTAGCTTCAGATGGCGAAATATAACCAACTTCGACAATCGTAGATTATAAACAACACCTGTTTAATCACGATTAGCTTGTGACATGATAAATCCCAAATCCTGGTAAATATTCCAACACCAAAACACGTGTTCACAAAGATTTCTCGCCATCAAAAAAAAAAAAAAATTGAAAAATCACAAAAACAACATCGCAGTGCAGCCGTTCCGGATGTCTCATGACTAATTTGCTACACGGATGCTACACTTACACAGTAAATTATCATCAGTAAATCAACTATAAATTACTTTAACATTTCTCCCCCATGTCAGGTGTAGTACCCCCCATCCAAAACGAATAAAGAGCCCTATAACAGTTAAAAAAAAATTACGCTGTCTTACGACCTACGTCGTCCTTTAGCCATTAATGACTGTCAGAGGGCCGATTAGGACAGTATCGGTCTAACGTACAACATTAATAAATCATTAATAGAACGAAAATATAATAGGTATACCCAAACCACAATTGCTACATAAGTCTCCTTGAGGTAATTATTGTAGAAAATGTAATAACAGTTCTATCAAAATCCTGCCCTGGGACTCTGTGAGATAGAGAATTCTACAAATCGAAATGTTTCTATGCAGTTGGTACTGAACATGATATGATAGTATTCTATTTTGTGACATATTGAGCATAAGCAAAAAATCATATTTCTATAATTTGTTATCATGTTAGCATATTAACTATCCCTTTTTCTATTCTATTTAAGGAAGGTTGTGTACTGCTAAATATTCTGGAAACATAATAACAAATGATAGATAATTATATTTTGTTTATGCTCATTACGTCACAAAATAGAATACTATTACATCATGTTCAGTACCAACTGCATAGAAACATTTCGATTTGTAGAATTCGATATGTCACAAAGTCCCACTGCTGGCGCGCTGTCGAGCCTTGCCGCGCTCCTCCCAATTTCTAGGAAAATCTCACCCAAAAAGGACAGTAACAGTACACCGTTAGATAATACAATCATATATACCCAGGAACAATGGTGTTCAATAATTAGAAGAAATTCTATGTTAAATACATAACAATAGTAAGCCTTTATTAAATATGATAATAATTTGTAAATATTTGCTTTGAATATTAAGATGTTTTTCTACTTGGGGGCATAGACGATTTATAGGAAAATTAACTTTAGACGACAATATGCCATACCGCTTGGAAGAAACTAATAATCTTAATAATGTATTGTTTTTCGTGTATGTAATCTTGTCTATCTCAATACATCTTTATATCTAACATAGTACCAGTCTCAGATGTGAGCTTCAGAGAAATTTTTAAATGTAACACATTAAGATGTGTACTGCTGCCAAACTTTCTGTTTGCTTTTATTATTCTCCTATTCATTTCATGCTTCTCATCTCACTTAGCTGTTATCAGAGCCCCCAAATACAGAAACTTTTATTGAAATTCGGCTAATTCGGCAGATTAGCAGATCCTTCAGATACCTTGTATCTATATTTCGTTTACACGCTTCATAGTATAATTATAAGAACTAAATATATATATTATTTTAAAAATAAATAAAAAATTCAAATTTAATTATAAAATAATTAATTTTGCATTGCTTTTGGACCCAATTGCAAACGGTATTGTGAAATATAGTATTAATTCAGCTACAAAAGTTGAGTGAATTGAGTGGAGAAAAATTACTCATATTGTGTTGATACCGGAAATATCAATTTAATTTTTAATGAAAACTCCGCTACCTACGGCTTTTACGCCCTTTAATTTATATCAAATAATTTAATTTTTGGTATAACCGTGTTAGCTATAAGTTAATTAATATGGGATAGCTTAATTAAAAGAACTTTTATGTACATTAATAACGTTGCTTCATCTCTGTTATCTTTTGTGGGATATGGCACTCATTATATTTTTAAGTTCATCTAGTAAAATAACTCTTGAATGTGAAAACTTTCCTAGAGCTCACACTTGAAATTAGATTATTAATTTGAACGTGCGAATAAGGAGTAGATAAATATGTTTCTAATAATTTCTCATTCATTGGTTTTTACATCTGTATGAAATCCACCACTTAGTACAAACTAGTACACTAGGCTAATATTAAAATACGGTTTATTCAGATTTGACAAGTGACAATAACAAACCGCATAACATACAGGGTGTTAAAAAAGAGTGTAAAATATTTCAGGAGGTAATAGTATGAACCAAAATAAGCAGAAAAGTCTTAATAAACATGGGTCTGCAAAGTAACGGTTGCGGAGATATGGAACACTATTCGTTTTTCAAACATTTTATTTTATTAGGAATAAACCGACAAAGGACGCTTTTAACAAACAACAGCAAACAAAGTTACAGAAGATGTTCAAAGTGCCCTCCGTTCATTTCCAAGCAGGCACGACATCTTCGTCTCAACGATATTCGAACTCTTTCGAAAACACCCTCCTTGGTTTGGATTTCTTGACACTTTTGATTAATCCGTAGCTGCAGCTCTTCCAGGATATTTACAGGAGTACCATACACTAATGTCTTCAAATATCCCCAAACAAAGAAATCTAGAGGGTTCAGATCAGGCGATCTTGGAGGCCATAAAACAGGTCCGGCTATTCCTACCCTTCCTACCCCTCTATGTGGAAAAGTTTGGTGTAAATGCTCTCTAACGGCCATAGAAAAATGAGCTGGAGCACCATCATGCTGGAACCACATTTGTTGCCTCTGATTCAAAGGAATGTCTTCCAAAAACTCATACAGTGTGTTCTGCAGAAAGTTGAAGTAAGCAGTGCCTGTTAATCGGTTTGGTAAAAGAACAGGACCATCCAAATGTTTAATGAAAAACGTGCCCGATCTTCAGATTCTATTAGAGCATGAGGATTTTCGTCGGCCCAAATATGCGTATTGTGAAAATTAAACACTCCATTTCTTGTGAACTCGGCCTCACCAGTAAAAAGAATGTTTGCAAGAAAACGAGGGTTTTCAGCATCATGACGTAGAAACCAGCGGCAAAAAACCAAACGTGCTTGATGATCATTTATTGGATTTAAGGCCTGTACTCGTTGCACATGGTATTGATAAAGCAGTTGGTCGTGAAGGGTTCGCCAAACAAGAGGATCACTAATTCCTATCTCGGCTGATATTCTCCTCACACTCGTACCTGGATTCTGCTCTACCAGTGCTAGAATTTCTTCTTCTGCTCTAGGAGTGAATACCGACCTTGGCCTTCCGGATAAATGGCACTGTTTGCTCAAGAAACCGGTATCACGCAATCTTTGGTGAATTCTTCCAAACATGCGTTGTGAAGGAATCTGACGATTTTGATAAGCGTCAACATAAAGACGTCGTGCTGCGGTAGCGTTCCCATTAGCATGACCATACATGAAATGCATGTCTGTTAATTCTGCGTTAGAGTAACCAGCCATAGCGAAAGAAAACTTGTGCACTGAGAACAACTGTCAAATACGTACTGTTTATTTCACTAAACTCAACCAACTATTATAAGAAAATACAGAACGTTTTTGCAAAATAAAAAAGGGGCTAAAAAACATAAAACATTCCATATCTCCGAAACTGTTACTTTGCGGACCCATGTTTATTGAGACTTTTCTGCTTATTTTGGTTCATACTATTACCTCCTTAAATATTTTACTCTTTTTAATACCCTGCATAAAATAAAGATTTCAGTATACAGGCTGTATCACATAAGAGAGCCACTCCCATGTGTCTCGCTTTATATGCGAGATACGTCAAAAATCTTTAATTGTTTTTTGTTGCATTTTTGGAGGCCTTTATGCTCGTAAAAACAAATTTGAGATCCATGGCTGTAAAGCGGGTTTTATACGATACGACGCCATCGTAGCACAGTCCCTCACATAAAAAATCAAAATCTTTAATTCAGTGCAAATCATATGGAACAATCGATTAGATCAAGAAAGAAATTAAATGAAAGGTATACAGTCGGTCCATGAACCTGTATGTGAAAATTATCCTTAAATATGTGACAGGCAGCACCAGTGTAATAAAAGAACAACCAGCAAGAATTAAAGGGCCATGCTAGATACACTGGTACAAACTCGTACAGCCCGCGATTCGCTGAGTGCACTATGTCTTCTCTTACATCTTCTATCTTTGCCTATCTCGTATCTCTCATCGCCTGATTTTATTTGAACGTAAGCGGTTACTCAGAACTTTATTAGTTTCAAAATTATGAAGTCAGTATCAATTATTTTCAGAAATATAGTATATATAAATTAATAAAGTAATTCGCGGCTTCTAGGATACGCATTTATTTTGTTCTCTTTGCGTATTTTCCTACCAAAAAATATGATTTAGGTCATCCTAGGAACAAGTATTTCTTAAGAAAACTGGTGCAAGCCGCATCGAATCGAATCAATTTTTAATAACATAAAATAAGTAGCTTTGTTTGCTATTATGATAAAATTAAAATTGATCGGAAAAAAATTATATGTTCAACTTGGGATAAAACTAGATTTAAGACCTTGGCTGCTTTAACAGATTCGGCTGCGCTTCATAATATTAAATACCAGCCGCTGCATTAAATCTTGTACTTTACTGACCAGTTAAACAAATAACTATTCAAGTTGCTTTTAAAATATGACACAACAGTATCCTCAAAATAATTTTATGGTTTTTCATGTTTTTCTAGTAATTTACATATAATTAATTGCAAATATGCTTATAAACTTCAAAAAATAATTTAATATTCGTACATACGCCGAGAGGTTCTTCATTTAAAATAATTTTAAAAAAATATGTGTCCGAGTGTAATAAAGTTCTATATCTAATCAGACTTTAATTTCAGATTTTAACGAAAATTATTATTGCAAATTTCTTAAATTTTTAAAATTATCCTTCATCTCTCTAAGATCCTTTCTGTTGACAATATCGAATCATAAATAAACTGCTTTTTCTACGAGATTTTATCGTAATAATATATCTATAAATATTTTATTGGCGATTTTTAAGTGTGGGATAGAGGATGATGTAGAGAATTCAACTATATAAAAAGTAATGAAGTGAGCAATTTCCTAAACGCCATGTTTATTTTACCGAGAAATTGATGGATGAACAGACGGTGAGAAGATGTGAGATGTGACGTGTAGGACAGAGAATCCACTCCGGTTTAAATGGCCCATAAAACCTTTACCTCTTCTATTATGAACAAATGGAGGATTTTAGCTTCGGCCAAAATATATTTTATCTTTATGTGGTAAAATTATTAGGCAGGAAAATATTTTTAATAGTTGTTTACTTTTAGTTGTTAAATAAATTAAAAATTGTTATTAGTAATATAATAGTGAATATTATGGTGAGGAATAATATTATTAATAATGAATTTCGGTAGCTTCTAAAAGGTTATTGCAATATTACTAAGATAAAATTGTTGAACATATTCATCAATACTAGTTTTTTTATGTTTTCTCTATAAAGATCTGTTGTTTGATGTCAATGCCGGGCATCTTTAAATTTATCTAAATATTAAATTTACAGTTTATTTATCAGTTTGAATATATCTGCATTTGGCTTCAATTTAAACGTATCTGGTACCTACTCGTATATGTAGTCATGTTGGACGACAGCACTGACATCAGAAACGTTTTAACTATCGCTCACATTATACCTGTACGGACTAGAACAACATCAGCACCAGCAAACCCTGCTCATGAAGGTACCCATGTTATTTAATGAAGCCACATACACTGGACCAGCATCAGCACGTACCGTCACCCGCCACGACCATCACAGCAGTTCGTGTCGATGACCTGCAATTTCTATGCCTGATCGCGCTAATCCAACGTAAGGTCTGTTTCCTCTATTACCTTACCTTAAATAAACTACAAGTTTTTCGTTAGATGATATTGTTCTGCAAATCTTGTGTCTTGGTGTTGTAGGCGTTGACGATCCAAGAGCTGGAAAAATTTGGGACATTCGGAAATACTGAAAAAATGTTGTTGATCTCTCTCCAGTTCAAGAAATAATTTATGAAAATCATCATCGGGTCGGTCAGTGGTCGCGCAGTTTAAGGCGAATCGATGTGGCTAGACCAGTGTGGGTTCGAGCCCCGTAGCCGGTAAACCGTATATCAGCTATATTCGTGGAGATGATTGACACCCTCTCTGCGGGTATGGTAGAATGGAAGAATGTTGACTTGGGTCAATGTGAGAGATTGATACTGACGGCATTTGACTACCCCCCTAATTAATGAGGCTTTCCAGGTTTCCCTCATTCCTGCAGTGAATTGTGGTTAAGGCCTAGCGACGTAAGTCATTCCTGGGCGCAAATGCGCCCTGCTTAATAATAACATGCCACCCCCTCTCCCGCACAAGTCTTTGACTTCTAGGCTAATTCTCGTCATTAGAATGAGATTTAGAGATTTTATTATTATTATCATACAGCTTACTCTTTTTATTGATAGGATGAGTCTAAAACGTTCTCATTTTCCTGGCTTCTTCTTCGTCTTCCTCTTCATACAACATGGCTAAAATAAAAATTTCTTCTTGCGAGCTACACAAAACTACTATTTAAAAACTTCAAAACATCTACCACATTCAGAACCTGCACAAAAAGTTGCTGGTCGGTGCAGGCATAATGTGCGTGATTTTTTATACCTGTACGGACCAGCACGTGTTGTTTGTTGTTCAGCTTACATGACTTCGCTCACTTGTCCAACATTCACTAGCAATAGCAATTTTTAGTCAAGGTTCTGTGGCAGAAAATTCTGCTGAAAAGTTCTGTGGTGTGGCAGAAAATTAAAAGATGATGCAATATGATGAATGTCGTTATTCTTTCAATACTGTCAAATGTCACAAAATAAATTATATTGTGCTTTTGGATATAATTCATTCTCACCTACACTACCAAAACACAAGATTTATCAGAGCAGTGTCACCTAACAAAGTACATGTCAGTCAGTAGAGATTGTAGATAAGCAAGGGTACCGAAGAATTCAGCGAAGCTGCACCAACAGCTCCATTTGTGAATTTACACCGGTACCGTTCCCACAGCAATTAGGGACTAATTTTAAACAGAAATGTTGGTCCAAATACATTTTGGGTTAGATTCTCAGTGAATACACATCCGTTATTCGTGCAAGTCCGTGCAGGTGTAATATGCACCATATTTTATCACTAAAAAATAACAGAGAAAGTCATAAGCCTATGAACTCTAAGTATAAAAAATATACACATACAAACAAGTAGTAACAGTGAAAGATAAGGCAGTATAAATACAATAAAATTACATAAATTAATCTACCTACTGGCAACCAAAAGAGATAAACGAGAAAAATAACAAATAGATACAATAAAAGTTACAATACAAAATAAGCAATATTATAAATTTGAATTTGAATTTTACCAATTTGTTTTTAAAAACATTTGAAGTGGCGTTGACAGCTTTATTAGGAAAAAATAGCAGCGGAACATTAGCAAATATTCATTGTATTATATGCCACATTCTGTTCATAAGGTAGGAGATAACATAATTCGTTTTAATGCAGTTATCCAAAGATGCATACCTAGATATCAAAAAATAAAAATTATACCTAAACCTTACAGGTAATTTTTGCAAATGCAGAAACAGTCTTCGTCACGTGGTTTTAAAGGTTCAGAAAGAAGCTTTGCAACTGCTGTAGCGAATATTTACTTTAATAACATTTATTATATTCTACGTCAATATACTTTATGAACGATCTTTGCATTCAAAATGAAACCAATTAATCTTAGAAGCTATAATAAAGTTAAGTACTAGTCAAGTTTACACAAAATGTAGCAAGCTATTTCTAGTGGCCAGTTACTACTCCATGTGGACGTGGGAAGCCACAAACAAGAAGAGTTCTACATTGCAGAAGATTCGGCGATAACAATATTTTGAAAGCTCGAAGCTTTCACTGGTATCTAAGGTAAATTTGGCATGGAGTAGCTAGTCGCTACTAGATGTCGCTTTGCTATATTTCGCGTACTGGTATGATTCCTTCTGTGCTATTAGACAAACATAAAACAGCTAGTATTATTATTTGTGAGTTGCTTCACCGGCCTACTGATGAGAACTAATAACCTCAAAACCGATATATGTCTAGTGGTGCTGCTGACGAATGACTTTAACTGTTTGCTATAGGTTTTGCAGATGCAATTCAATTCTGGTCAGAGCTTTAGCCTGAAGATTAGTTTTTTCCCGAAATTCTGTTTTTGAGTCAATTTTTTTATTCTTCGTATCAATCTTTATATGCGTGTAAATGGTAGACGTATATTGATGTATTGATGTAATGATTACATTGTTCGAGAGCATCAATTTGGAAATAGAAGCAAGTATATGATTCCATTTATTACCTACGTATTTCATTCACAGGCATTCATAATAATTCAAAAAATATTTCATGCAAATAAACCTCAGAAGCACAGACATAAAAACAGTATTCAGAAAGGAATAATTTAAGAAAAAAAAGTAAACAAGAAAATTATAATAATATTTACTTTCATTTTAAGAAAAAAGGTGTTCTTTAATCAATGGTAAAATATTTTAAGCTATAAAATGGAACCGAAAACAACTCAAAAAATTTCTAGTACATATAATAAAAATTTTGGAAAAAATGCCATGGTATAATGACTACACAAAATATTTATATAAAATTTGCAGAGGGGAAGATACTATGTTTTAACATAGTAACAAAACTTAATTTATTAAGTTTTGACACTATCCAATAGACGGTCTTGATAAAATATAAATTTTCTTCTGGAAAGATCCTGTTTCTTAGGTTTATCAACTTGTGAGATACGTACCTACTTTGGGGCGCTATCAGAAAATTAATGAAACAATGAATAATGTCAGATAAACGCAGTTTTGAGCTACGTAAAGTTTGCGATACGAAATCGTAGTTTATAACGTATTCTTTTACTTCACGAAGAGATAGGTTTTTAAAGTGCAGTGTAACTCGTGCTCTATCTAAACTCTAAAATTTTGGGATGTTTCCAATAATCCACAATCCACATGCAATTTTAAATTTAATTTATCTCTGATTTTCACATTATTGAATCCTTGTTGGCAGTGTGGGAGTATTAATCTGAAATGTACCATTTCTGGTTAAAAGCACAACAAATATTACTAAATATAAAAAAGGTATTATAAGACCAGAGATAGGCGATGGGTTAAAAGGTGGATGTTTTATTATGTAGCACATGGTTTATGGACACAAGACATTATTTTAATTGTAGGATGATTTGTTTCTAGCGTATTTATTGTAGAGCAATAATCAACAAGTTTTGACTAATAATCAACTTTGTGCAAATACAATATTAGTTCCACTTAAATACCAGATGACATTGTAGTAAAATTGGAATCTTCCACATGTCCCTAACGTTAATTTCTAAAAATCAAATCTTGGAACTAAAAAGTTCTACTGAAGAAATACTTCTCTATCATTAGTTCTAAGGTGTTTCTTCTTTTTTGAAATCAAATTTATAGCACGAAATAATTACATTGAATAGTTGAAACTGAAAGATAAAATTTAACTTTACTATATATTGTTCAACATGTAACGCATTATAAGAAAATAGTCATAAAATACAACCTTACCCCCTGATTTTATCTTTCTGTAATTTTTGAGCAGATTATAATGTGTGGTATGTGCTCCTGTGGTCCACAATCTGGCACAGAATGATCAAGCCATGATTTAATAACTTGTCAACAATGTAACAATGTCTCAAGAAGCGGAGATGAAAGTTACGTATGAAACAAATCTTAGGGGTAATTTTTGTACTACTTATAACCGTAGAGGAAAATAAATAAATTGTGTACTGATTGCTTCCTCAATAGTAGTAAATACTTACTTAATTTCATTTGTCTAATCTTTTTGATATTTAAGAAAGTATTGAATTACTCTCGTAGTGGCTTTAGCATGCAGGGTAGTTGTTTTTCGTAATAGCTAAAACTTAAATAACCACTCACGCATGGTAAGCATATCGTCATACAATCGTTGTACAGTGCTGAAGCAGGTCGCTCTATACCATATGGTATCACTTTATAACTCTAGGCTTTCACGAATTATTTAATGGCGGGGAAAGACTCAACTTTTAAAGGATTTTGCCAACTGCAATATTTTCTGTAATTTTCATCATAAACTGTCATTAACTGTCATGGTAGATTTTCAGAAGTTTAAATCCGAATCTGCGAAATTCTCGAGAATTTTTGGGAAATTCGCGTCCATGAGAACAAAGCTTTAGAGTTGCAAAATTAACATTGTATTTCACCTACATTCATTTCATGTCGGTAGATAAACTACATAGTAGCTAGATCATTTGTCAGTGGCCTCACCTATGGTACACTGATGAGGACTAAGAAGTCCGAAACCGGTCTGTGTCTGGTGTTGTTGCCGACGAATGATGTTAGCTATTATCACCCTAATATTACGAGAGTAATTCAATACTGGTCGGAGCTTTAGCCCGCAGATTAGTCGTTTCTCGTAATATCTAGAATTTTACTAATAAATAATTTATCTGAGCATTTTATCGTTGTACTGGGAAATTTGGGCGTTATACAATATCTAAATTAATTTAGTGTCTTTAATAACATCTTCAGTATTTGAATTTCCCCTAATTGAAAAAAAAATCGAAATCCTAATGACCCAACGACCCTCCGCTTCTTATACTAAATGCAAGTGAACAAAATCAAATTACACAATCCTTTAGAAAATATAATAAAAAAATTCTAAATATTCTTTTATTTTGAAGTAACAAGTAGATAGTTACATCTGTGTGTTCTAATTGTTCTGAAAAAGCATGATATAAAATATACTTTCTGCCTTCTAGGTTCACTTAACATTGGATATTCTCGACACCTCTGGAGCATACGAGTTTCCTGCCATGAGGGCCTTGTCTATTTCATCAGCGGACGCTTTTATATTAGTTTACGATGTAACTGACGCTTCGACATTTGAAGAAGCCCGAGCACTAAGAGACCAAATATATGAAACAAAGTGTTCTAACAATGTACCTATAGTCGTTGTTGGAAACAAAGTAGATTTAACTGGGGATAGAGAGGTGAGTAGATTGTTTATTTAATTTACCATATAAATTACTGTAAAGCTTATAATATAATTATTAGAAAACACTTAAGATATCTTACCCATCAGATATCATTTTGTAGGTCTGTTCAAGACCTTCTAATCCAACTAATTGATTTTAAAAAGCAAATTATTTTTACAAGATGACCACCTTTGAAAATGTATTTGCCTGGGCGGATTTTTTCTTTAGTTCACTGAATAAAAAATTATGCCATATACATAGGCCATGACTTTTATTTGATACAGGGGCGATAACTTTTGTTACTGTAGTTTTGTTAAAAAAGATGTTTGGCTTCAAAATACACTGACATTAATACAAAACACTCTCGCGACATATTTATGACTTCTGAGTATTTTATTTAAAGATAAAAATACATTGCTACGTGGAAACTATCAGTTTCATGTAAAAAATGGATATAAGCAGCAGCATAAATAGAATATTTTTTTATCATAAGTCCTCTTCAAAGTGATCCCCACTCAGCAATAACAAAAATTATAACATTTTATTAGTTTCCTTGTCTGGTATACATATTTTTTTAGATAACCCCATAAAACCAAATCTTCCCAATCTTCTAAATCCAATCTTCCCAATACTCCACTCCATTTGCTAAGAACATAGATTTTGCTTATAAGTCTATGGTTAAAATTTTACTTTCAAATAATTTGTTTCATTATTACGATTATGAGAAGGAGCCTAATCTTGTTGCAACCATATACTTAATCTTGTCTCTAATAGCAGGTTTTCTAATAAAAAGGGCATTTCATATCGAGGAAATTGAAGATATCTTTCCGAATTTAAGATATTATCGAAAATATAAGGACCAATTAAGTGCCTTCCAATTATTCCACACGATACTTTTACTTTAAACGCTCTTTGAAAATTTCGTTGTCAAAACCACAATGGTAATATTTTGCTTATTTACCGACATTATAGCAATACAACATGTCAAGCGTTGTGATAACATCGGCACACAAAAACTAACCTGTACTTTTTACCTTATGTATTTTGACGCATCTCTGAAGTTCATTTAGCTCAAATACCATCCTTCTAATTTTGACTAAATTGCAAAAATAGCGAAAAATCGCAAAAAACATTTAGTTTTAGCATTCATCGGTTTTAGTTAGTTTTCAGCTATTTCTCGCGATTTTTGCGAAATCTGTAGATGATTGAATAAGTAAAGTATATAAATATGAACAAACTTTTATAGACTTAGATTTTTCATTTTTTTTTTTTTTTTTTTTTGGAAAAAAGAAGATGTTAGGCCACTTTACCATACACTGATTTATGAATAATCGGACACGCTAACAAATTAATTTGTAGGCATGCAAACGAAATATGTTTATTTGAGAGGGGAAACAATGGATATAATAGAATTTAAAGATAAAACGTAACACACAAATAAATATATGCACTGATTTGCAAGTAACTGTAGTTTACAGTTCAAAGATTTGTTTGTCATTTTCGCGGAATTTGACTCCAAAAATTGGTGGTTTGCAGGGAAAAAACTAGATTTTTCGCACAAAAATGACCCTACGGGGCACGAAATTGAGATTTTGTCAAACTTTTTTATGGGGGAATGCTCGTCTTGGAAAGCCCTACAAGACTGTCTACTTAGATTTCGGAGAAATTTTCCGTTGCCCTTAAAATGGCCACGATCATCCAAAAATTTTCACATATCAGAAATCGCTCTACTGAAAACTGGAAAAGTATTGGCAAAAAATCTCATCTAACAAAAATTATTTGTATACATTCGGGGAATCTGCAAAAATTTTCCCAGAACTTTTGGGCACATTTTTGGACATTCAAAAAAATGGCCACATACAGATTTTCCGAATTTTCCCGTAATTCTGAAAAAGGTCAGAAAGGTTCCATAAATGATTTTGAACACGTTTTTGGGAATTCAATTTTTTGACAAAAGTGGCCATTTTGGATACAATAGTTCATTGTTAATGAGAAATGATTGATTTTTCCTGGAACTTTGCTGCTGATTTCTCAAATGAGTCCAATAAATTTTTGTTCAACACCAGTTTTCCAATACTATCCTAATTTTGAATAAAACGATTAGCGGATTTTGGATCAACGTGACCAAAAAGAGAAAGATTCACATAAAATCTTATGGTATCAAAAGTTTAAAGCATCCAGTAGATGCTGAAAACGTTCACAATTATACATTTCCATCCGAAAAGTTCCAGGAAAAATCAATCATTTCTCATTCACAAAGAACTATTGTATCAAAAATGGCCACTTCTGTCAAAAAATTGATTTCCCAAAAAGTGTTCAAAATCATTTATAGAACCTTTCTGACCTTTTTCAGAATGACGGAAAAATTCAGAAAATCTGTATATAGCCATTTTTGTGAATGTCCAAAAATGTGTCCAAAAATTCTTGAAAATTTTTTGCGGATTGTGTACAAATAATTTTTTTGAGATGAGATTTTTTTCCAATACTTTCCCAGTTTTCAGTAGAACGATTTCTGATATGTGAAAATTTTTGGATGATTGTGGCCATTTTAAGGACAACGGAAAATTTCTCCCCGAAATCTAAGTGGACAGTATTGTAGGGCTTTCCAAGACGAGCATTCCCCCATAAAAAAGTCCGGCAAAATCTCAATCTCCTGCTCTGTAGGGTCATTTTTGTGCGAAAAATATAGTTTTATCCATGCAAACCCATTTTTGGAATTCCGCGAAAGTGAAGACCCAAAGCGAAAATTGAGAAAGAGGGTTTGATAGGGAATTTTATGATGAACATTTAAAAAAAAATCACCTCAAACAGACCAACCCTAAGGGGTGTACAGTAATTTGGATGACACAGTGTGTTAGAGGTTTGACGGCCACAATTTTAACAGGCGATAGTATTCTTCAAACTATACGATATATAATACTAATTCCAACCGTTTTCTAGAAAATAATTAAAAAATATTGGGTGCAAATGTTCAGTAAATTAGGAATCGCCCCGTACCTAGTATTCCGCATAGAATATCATAAAATGCAATGTTTACTACCTCCGTTATTTACTTTTAGTAATAGAATAAATAGTGTTTTCTTCTTTTAAGTATACAAGTGCGATTCAGCCTCGCTGTTGTCATATTGCGCAACATCTATACTTCATTGAATTTGTCTGATTAAGAAATAAGTTATTCTAATGCTAAAAGTAAATAACAGAGGTTATAAATATTATATTTCTTGATATTATATGCAGAAATATTTTGGAGATTCCTAAATTAACTGACCTATTGCACGTCAAACAGAAATTTTTTTTCTTGAAAACGGCTGGGATTAGAATGTTACATAGGACTTTATTGCTAATTTTAATAATTGCGATATATCTAACAAGTTTTATAGGATATAAATATTTAAATATCTTACAGATCCACGTTTTCCATGTCTATTGTTTTAAACTCCACTAACTCATTATTGGAAGATTTGCATTTAATTAGTGTTCTTTTCGCGTAAACTGTACCCATTGAATTTGTAACTTTTTCACCGTCAGTTTGAATATGAAAGTACTAATATTGGATTTGCATGGGTTAAATCGTCATGCCATATTTGTGAGTTATGCCATTTTGCCGCTCATAGCCTCTATTATGATACTTATTTCTTCTCAAAATGTTACTTACAGATGTGGATGAAATTGTGGTTTCATTAACAACAGTAACAACACAATCATATAGTCGCTGCAAGAATTCATACCTCTTATTGGCTGACGTTACGCAATTGTTTTTATTGTCAACATCATTTCTGATATTTGGTCGCGTATCATTTTCTGAAAATTACTGCAATACATAATGCGAAGATTTAGTGTAGTATATAGTTTTATTATTCTCAATTGCAGTTTCTTAAATATTTTGATAAAAATACAGGGTGAACCTTAAATAAGTACAAATATTTTAACCAGCAGTACAGTTCACTGTGTAGAACACATAACTAATAGTATTTTTACAAACAAATCAGGAATAAAAAAGTTAAATGTTAAATAAATTTCGTGATTTTTCAATTGAAAACTTGTTGAAGATCGCTGATTCGACTCCCATACCAATATTTTTAAGAGTCATGGTGGATGTGAATTCTGCAGCGTTGCCAGTGTTACCATAATGTCTTCAAAAAAACTAAAATTGTTGGATAAATCAAAGAATGATTGAAATATGTTTATTTATAAAAATATTAATGGCCATCTCTTCCCCTTTGCCATTCCTATATCTCACCAATAAATTGAAAATATAAACAGGAATGTCTACACATAATCATAGTATAGAATTTATTATTCATTATCCATTTTTACTACACTCCAACTGCTTCACAATACGTTATCGTTATCACTGTCACTGTCAACCTTTCCACTGTTTGAATAATGCGCCATATTTTATTTAATCACAGTGTATCATGCTAATAATAATTAAATACACAAAACACTTTAGAGAAAAATACTGCCCACGAAAATAATAAGACGATTTAATTAAGTTTTACACGTTAGTGCCACAATTCTTAAAACATATGCGTCAATCAGTGCATTACTTAAAGAAACCATTAGCTTAGTTCGGTTTCAGGAAATGCAAAAGTATATCATATTAACTTTCAATTTACATGTATTGAAAATCTCAAATCCCTTTCCATAAATATTAGATGTTGTGTTTCCACACTTTGTCACAGCTTATTCCTTTGCCCTGGACCATACTAGTGTACCGGTATCAACATAACCTCTTCCTAGAGGATGGGACTGGGACGTTTCGCCTACTGCTCATGACACCTACCTTTTACCTGTGACATCAGTTTCTTTTTTGCATGCGATTGACTTTGCTTTTAAATATTTTACTTTGTCTTCTCTTGATATTGAACGCGTACATCAAGGTAGTTATTTTGTTATTCCATGTTTAAAGTATTTCACCCACTACGAAAACTACGAAGTACGAAATGGTTAGCACTGACACGTTGTTTGAGGTTATGTGACGAAAATTAACTCAAATTGTGTGAAAATCATAACAGTTTTTTGTTATTCCTCATAAAATAATTTAAGAGGATAATTTGTGATAATCTTTCTAACAGTGTACAATGGTGTCAACTTGTGAAATATGGATAACTGTTTAAAAAGCTGTTTTTTCAGTAAGTTTTATGCGCGTTTATGGATAATTTTTGAAATCATTGAGCAAAGTAACTTCCTAAACACTTTAACTGATAGTATCGAACTTGAGGAAATTCATATTTTAATCGTTTATGATAATTCTACTTTACTTATTGCTAAAAACAAGTGTTTTAAATTTGAAACAACGGCAGAAATTGAAATTACGTTATGAAGTTATTTATGTTACAGACGATATGGCAACCTCGCTTTCAGTAAATCATATGGTTTATAATATTAGGTTACGTCAGTGGTCTATCTGGTCAGCGGTCCTCAAAACGTGTTTTTTTTTAAATTAATATGTCCGCAAAATATTTTTAAAAATTACTTTCACTAGATGAACTACACCTGCAGTTAACATATTTGTATTTATTTAAGGTTCACTCTGTTTAATGAATTATTCATTTGTTCATATGAGGTAAATCATCTGATTTCTTGCCGCGATTAAATGTTATTTAGAAATGAATATTTTTATTATATACAATACAGTATGCGCCAAAAGTATGGAATAAATTCAATAAAAACGAAACAATTATTTTTTGGGAAAAATCCTCAAACAGATCGATTTTTAATTTAAAAAATACATATTTTAGCGTAAAATGCGATTTTCAAATGTCATTTGTTTTCGAGTAATGACGTCATCGATTTTTTTTTAAATAGCAACACGATATTTTTTCCTTGATTCTGAAAGATCGTTTAATTCTCTATCAGACAGTACTAAAATTTTGCCCTCTTACATAGGAAAGTTTTCGATGATATATTTCGTTCCTCGAGATACGTAGCACTGTGCTCTGACTAGTGTCATTTTTTAATGCAACAAATCGTAAAGAATTATGAGGATTATCCACCATACTTATCAAAATGTTCTGTTTCTGATTTTCGTTAATGCTTGGACGTCCAGGTTTTGGAAGTTTCTCTAAATTTAGACTCTACCTTACTGACTGTTGATTGGCGATCTGGATATTTTTCATTAAATAAATCGCAAACTTCCTGCTGAGTTCTAGTCATATTCCCGCATCCGATAAGAATTAAAATTTCAATTCCTTGAGTAACAGTTAAATGTGCCATAATACTTTAAATTGAATAATAATTTCTATGTCGCTTACAATACTTATTAGAAAGTCGGTGTGACAATGACACTTTGCAAAGATTTTCACCTACGTGATCCATAAAAGAACTATGGAATTCGAAAAACTAAACTTGATAACATTTTTGCTTTATTTTAATTGATTTACGTTTTCTAACATTCAATCGTCATTTACTCGAAAACTTTCCTATGTAAGAGGGCAAAATTTTAGTACTGTCTGATAGAGAATTAAACGATCTTTCATAATCAAGGAAAACAATATGGTGTTGCTATTTAAAAAAAAATCGATGACGTCATTATTCGAAAACAAATGACATTTGAAAATCGCATTTTACGCTAAAATATGTATTTTTTAAATTAAAAATCGACCTGTTCGAGGATTTTTCCCAAAAAATAATTGTTTCGTTTTTATTGAATTTATTCCATACTTTTGGCGCATACTGTATAGTTAAAAAAATATTATTTTAGTTTTGTTTATACTCATATTTTTTTGCCAGACTACAAGAGGTTTTACAAGGGATATAATTTTTATTATACAACAGAACTAGCCTTATTAAAAAATTAAGGAGGATAGCTATATAAAACCCCCTAAAGTAAAAACTTTATTAATAGTAGCAGAGGGAACTGTCTAAAATCTAGAAGTAATTTGTCTCTGCAGGTATCTCCTAACAGCCACAGTTTCAGTAAGATTAAGTTAAGCCCGTCGCTGCGAAAACTTTCCTCATGGCAAGGGGACGTTTTTAGATCCCCAAAAAAAACTAATACACCTACTTGCCTGGTTTGTATAACGTGTTCAATAAAACCATCTTGAGGGAAGTTTATTACAATATATATATGCATGTCTTTCATTCTACGTAGGTTGGATATGAAATTCCTCTACAGTACATTATTTTAAATAACCGAAGTTTTGTATGCGAATACTTTAGCCTTACGGTAAAAGCTTTCTCAAAGGAAATGTAGTTTTTTCTCAGTAACGCTTCAACTTAATATAATAAAACATGCGGTTTTTTAATATACTATAAATATTATTTTACTATCTACGGTACTTCTGAAATTTTGAATAAATGAAAAATTTATTTTTGAAATTCTGAAAAACCATTTTCTAAAAAAATAATATAAAATCAGATATTTTTATTGTTTGGTTAGAAGTTGTTAACCAAAAAAGTAAATTGAGAATTTTCTCTCACCAAGAGAAGTCATGTACTCATTATGGCCTAATTAAAATGGATAAATTTTTTTCAGAAAATTTATTATTCCTGAAGATATAGGTAATACTTTTCAAGTACACAAAGTTTAACTTGAACTGAACCATTTTATAAACTACTTTATATGTGAAATATAAGTGATCTGCATACTACCTGCTCGGCCCAAGCGGCTTGACTTTCAGGGAGCGACCTACATTGCAGCAGTTACTCAAACGCAGTCCTCTCACCCTGGGCGATGCGCCATTAAATCTATAAATGATACTGTAGGTAACAACTACTCCGCGAACTAATGCCCCGAATAGGATTGAATTACACCTACGGTATCTATGTAAAAAGCCAAGAACCCTTGTCGGTCACATCACCAGACAGACTGGTTTGGGCTTGTTAACCTTCATCAGCATACCATAGATGAGTTGACCGACAATTGAACTCGCTGTTCTTTCATATGTATGTCACATATAACAGGGTTCTCAGCGTCAGGGAAAACCTTAAAAACCTGGAAATATCAGGGAATTTGAACTTTGTCAGAGAAACGTCAGGGAAAGTGCCAATAATTGTCAAAAATCAGAGAATTTTTATTGTCGTCAGGGAAAATTTCTGAACGCTACTCATGCCGTTTCTAAATTATTTATTTAATGAACGCACCCAGTTGCCTATTTCTGTTTGCTTTAATCACACGTACCCGCAGATTGATATAAAGAAACGGATATATCTGGAGCGTACAGCTGTTTTTTTTGTGACGAACCATATTCATGGCCTGTTTCAAAACGTATTCAATGGTGACGTTACTTATGTAATGCACCAAGAAAATGTATAGTTTCAAAACGTAACGTCATCAAATATTTGTTTCTCTTTAACATCACACTCACACTTTTTGATTATTGTTTATACAATTTATTTATAACAAACCTACACCAGATTTGGATTAAAATAGAACGATTATTAGTGGTAGAAATTATTAACAATATATTTACTGTTCATGTTTTTGTATATATATTTTGAAAATGTGAGATCTGCAACAAAAACGTGGAATTGATTTTAGCAACTGCAAACCAAAAACAAATAATTACTTACATGTTCGTGACAGGTTTAATGAAATTTGGAGAGAAAAATAATTGGAGAATTCTTTTCTAATGTAATTTAAGATGTCTAAGAATACGTTAAAATTTGTAGAGGTACATACAACAAACCACAACCAATAGCAAAGCATCTAAAGAGTTGGAACCGGGCTCAGTGGACGTTTTTAACACGGTTTTAAAAGCGGCCTGTGTAGCGTTACTGTTTCAATGCAAAAATATAGTGCTTTGAACCGATTTAAATACATTTCATCGCAAAAAACAGCTTATCGCTGTTTTTTGTATACCTGTTTGCTCAGTAGTAAAATCTATTTTTATTGGTTTTTGTTGTGTTTGTTTATACATATTTCTATTAGATCTCTTAAATATATATTATAGACATATTTCTATTACATTTCTTATTTATATTTGTTAATATTTAACATAGTACAGTATGTGTTCAATGACTGAAATAAATATTTCTAATGAAATTGAATATCCATGCACTTATTTGTCATCGAATGGGCTCATTTATGCCTTATCATTTGACTTGTTTCTACTTTGGTTTACGTTTTAAAAAATATGATATGTGTGTGCTTCTTGTCAGGGAATTTTAAAAAAGTATGTCAGGGAAAACCTGGAAATGTCAGGGAATTTGGTTTTGAAAAATTGCTGAGAACCCTGTATAAACCAAGTGAAGGTGAGATATAATCTCCCTCTCACTCTCTCTATTATACATTACCTTCACTTGGTTTAATGTAAACATACATCTGAAAGAACAGCAAGTTCAATTGCCAGTCATCACACCTATAGCATGCTGATGAGGGCTAAGAAGCCCGAAACCAGTCTATGTCTGGTGATGTGGCCGACAAGGGCTCTTGGCGGCTCACATAGGTACTGTAGATGTAATTCAATGCCGATCGGGGCATTAGTCCGCAGAGTAGTAGTTATCTGCAGTATCATTTATACTTTTTATGTGGTTCACTTAAGGCAAAGGGGAATTAAGGGATTGTTAAGACGGCATTATTTGTATCCCCCATACTGAATTTAGGTCCTAATTAATAGGTATACGGTTCTAATTCCTTTTTGAAAATAATTAAATTAGATATAAAATTTTGCAAGGTAAATATGAGAAGTGTTGCAGCTACAGGTTACTTGTGTTGCAAATTCACAAAAACCATAATTTCAGTGGGAAAAAATTCATGAAGTATATAAAGTACCATCTTTCAGAGTAAGGTCCTTTACATACATATAGTGCATTTATTAAAATAAATGGCTTGACAAAATAGCTATTTATGATATACGTGTTAAAAGTAAAATTTTATTTTGTAAGTGAAGATGATTAAAAAACTAGCGTAGCGAGTTTTTTAATTTCACGAACAAAATAAAATCACTTTTAACACGTATATCATACACTATTTTTTCTACAAAACAATCGGAAGAACTTTAAACTCAATAAAAATAAGAAATCAAAAAATACCACACAGATCGCAATGTTTATGAACCAAAATTATCGTAGCAACCAGTGCTGTTGTTAGTTACGGAAAAAACGCAAAAATATTGACAGCATTTTCTAGTAATATTATAAGTATAATGAATAATCTCGATAATGAGCGTAACGAATCCATCCCTACTGAAATCGAAGAAGCCGCCAGTCGAGCAACATTGGAATTATTGCCGGAGAAATCAAAGGAACAGTACGAAATCGCTTACAGAGGCTTTTCAGAATGGTGCAACATTAAAGAGGTCCCTGCAAAATGGAACGAAAGTGTTTTACTGGCATATTTTGAGGAAAAAGCCAAGATATGGAAATCGTCAACGCTGTGGTCAAATTATTCCATGATCAAAACTATGTTAAAAATAAAGCAAGATCAGAGTGAAGGCTATCAAGCAAAAAAGTAAAAAGTTTTGACGAAGACGCATATCGACAAATTTCTCACAGAAGCAGAAGACGAAAAGTATCTGATGATGAAAGTCGCAGCAATAGTGGGTGTCTTCGGGGCGTGTCGCCGGGAGAAATTGTGTCAGATGACCATCGACAATATCGAATATTTGGGCACTTCGATTGTTGTGACCATACCAGGTACTAAAACGAAAATGCCTCGGACTTTCAGTGTTGTTGGTGAATTCTATTTAAACTTTTTTAGAAAGTATGTGGCACTCCGGCCACCCAACGCTGACCATAGACGACTTTTTCTTAAAATATATGAAGAATAAATGTGTGAAGAATCCAGTCGGAATTAACATGTTTGGTAAAATGCCTGCCGACATTGCAGAGTTCTTGAATCTACCAAATCCTCAACTCTACACCGGATACTGTTTTCGTCGTTCATCGGCGACATTGTTAGCAGATTCTGGTGCAAATTTTACTACTATCAAGAGACATGGAGGATGGAAATCTTCGACGGTAGCTGAAGGCTACATTGAAAATTCACTGGAACAGAAGAAGGAAATTGCGTGCCAAATACTTCCTACTGCTGCAACTACTAGCAAGACCACCAGTACTACCAGGAGTATTTCTACAGAAAATAGATGTGTCACACATGTTGACAGTAAAACCAACTTAAGTATGATGACTCCACAGGGAATTACAATTTCAAATTGTTCTAATTTCACTATAAATATTAATAGTAATAACTAGTTAAAATGTTGATTTGTACTTATTTAAAATAAAAAGTTGTTCATGTGTTTGTTAAAACGTTTTATTAATTTTCAAAACAAAATTTAAATAAACTTTGATTTACTTTTAACGCTAGTGTTAAAAGTAACTTACTTTTAACACGCGTGTCAAAAAATTACATTTTTAACATCAAAAATGACAATTAAAAAGCCCACTTTTAACAGTTTTGAAGAAAAATATGTTTATTATTAGATGTTCTCTAAATAAATATATAGAATTATCATTACAGTATTTAAGACAGAAAATTTTAAACAACCTATATCTTGAGAACGAGGCATTTGCGGACTCATATTTATATAAACTTTTTTTTCTATTTTCTTAACATTATTCTGTAACACCCTGTATAAAGAAGATAAAAATTTTTTTCTATGTTCATGCAAAAAACAAAACTTTATTGAACTATATTTAGTGGAAAAAGTGGTTCTTTATTGCACTAGTGCAATAAAATGTTTATTGCATTCATCTGTCATTCTACTACAGCGTTTTGCCATCATAACAAACATAAACGTTCAAATTGACGTCATATATGCTTACACTTACTGTCATCTAAATAAGACATTTTTTGGTTTTTGCATGAACGTAGAAAAAATATTGTATGCAACTTGTTCAAAAAGTGCTTATTGCACTCGACGTGTTGTCCAACGCGGTCTGACGACCTCTTTGGATAATTTCACGTCGCGTGCAATAAACACTTACTTTTTGTCCTTGTTGTATAAATAACTATTAATAGTTTGAATTAAATTTCATTTAACAGCTTGAAGACAGTAGTTTAGTAATTTAATTGCCTGAGCTTGCTAAGGCGCATACACATTTATTCAAGAAATAAACGCTTTAAAACTTAAGTTTAAAGTATAAGTATATACCTACTTTTGTAATTTGAGGCAGTATTTACTCCGGGTGTAATATACAGAAACAGCCTGTGTTAATATTTCAACTCAAGATGAAATATTATATTTACGAAATTATGTTGACTTTAAATATGACATAAAAATATATTTTTTCTTTTTCATAGTCTTCCAACGAAAATATGACTTTCATTATAAATCTAAATTATCTCGGCGATTTTTCAATCTCATAATAATACAGTATGCGCCAAAAGTATGGAATAAATTCAATAAAAACGAAACAATTATTTTTTGGGAAAAATCCTCGAACAGGTCGATTTTTAATTTAAAAAATACATATTTTAGCGTAAAATGCGATTTTCAAATGTCATTTGTTTTCGAGTAATGACGTCATCGATTTTTTTCTAAATGGCAACACCATATTTTTTCCTTGATTCTGAAAGATCTTTTAATTCTCTATCAGACAATACTAAAATTTTGCCCTCTTACATAGGAAAATGACGATTGAATGTTAGAAAACGTAAATTTTATCCATAAAAAAGTAACAATTCTGAGGTATGTAAAATAAAATAAAATTGATTAAATTTTATACTTAAATTAAATGTTCGAATTGTCATCCACCAACTTCTTGACAATGCGCAAGTCTGTGAAGAAATTCTTCTTGCACATTATGAATGATTTCTGGGGTATTTCGTCCCGAATGCGATTTTGAAGTTCTTCTAAATTATGTGATTTATTAATGTACACTTTTGACTTCAAGTATCCCCATAAAAAATAGTCAAGAGGTGTAATATCTGGCGATCTTGCAGGCTATTCTATCGGTCCGCGTCTGCCGATCCACCTCCCAGGAAAACAGTTGTCCAAAAAATCTCGTACAGGGCGCGCATAGTACGGAGGTGCACCGTCTTGCTGAAACCATATGGTATCATCAGGAATGTCAGGGTCATTATCGTTAGGAAAAATTACTGCAAGGGCTGGAACAAGGTCATTTTCTAGAAACTCTAAATATCTTTGTCCTGTAAGGGTTCCTTCGAAGAAGAAAGGCCCTACTATTCTGTCGCCAACTATTCCGTCGCCAACTATTCCAGCCCACACATTTAATTTCTGAGGGTGTTAGGTATGTGCCTCTGCCATCCAATGAGGATTTTCCCGACTCCAATATCTGCAAGTTTGACGGTTTACTGTACCATTCAGACAAAATGTGGCTTCATCTGAAAAAAGTATTTGCCGGTGTAAATTTCTATTTCCTTGACATAAATCCATTAGAATTTCGCAAAAGTGTAAGCGGCGATCGGGATCATCTTCACTGAGTTCCTGCACAAGTTGAATTTTGTAGGGATGATATTTTTCCTTCCTCAAGATACGTAGCACTGTGCTCTGACTAGTGTCATTGTTTAATGCAACCAATCGTGAAGAATTAAGAGGATTATCCACCATACTTATCAAAATGTTCTGTTTCTGATTTTCATTAATGCTTGGACGTCCAAGTTTTGGAATATTTACAATATTGCCAGTTTCTCTAAATTTAGACTCTACCTTACTGACTGTTGATTGGCTGATAGGGCGATCTGGATATTTTTCATTAAATAAATCGCAAACTTCCTGCTGAGTTCTAGTCATATTCCAGCATCCGATAAGAATTAAAATTTCAATTCTTTGAGTAACAGTTAAATGTGCTATAATACTTTAAATTGAATAATAATTTCTATGTCGTTTACAATACTTATTAGAAAGTCGATGTGACAATGACACTTTGCAAAGATTTTCACCTATGTGATCCATAAATGAACTATGGAATTCGAAAAACTAAACTGATAACGTTTTTGCTTTATTTTAATTGATTTACGTTTTCTAACGTCATTTACTCGAGAACGTTCCTATGTAAGAGGGCAAAATTTTAGTACTGTCTGATAGAGAATTAAACGATCTTTCAGAATCAAGTAAAAAAATATGGTGTTGCCATTTAAAAAAAATCGATGACGTCATTACTCGAAAACAAATGACATTTGAAAATCGCATTTTACGCTAAAATATGTATTTTTTAAATTAAAAATCGACCTGTTCGGGGATTTTTCCCAAAAAATAATTGTTTCGTTTTTATTGAATTTATTCCATACTTTTGGCGCATACTGCATATAACTTTCAATTTGTTAAAAACCTTTATACACTACGTACAGGGACACTACGGAGAAATATTAAATTCGAAGTAACTTCGTTTTCTTTGAGAGTATTGAAAACGTAAAGTATTAAATTTATTTGACTTTCTTCTCTTATGTAGTATCAAGCGTATTTTAATGGGTCTGTCTCTGTTAATAAAAACATAAGAATTTGTATTCTTTATGTTTGATATCCAGTTCCATAGAAGAGATGAATTCCTGCTGAAATCTCCCAATGAAACCTATATTATGATGAAAGCAGTGATGATAATGGGAGTCGCTGGGGCTCTTAGGCGTGATGAACTTATGAAGATAACAGTTGATGACATTATGGATGAAGGTTCAGTTGTCATTGTTAAAGTACTTGATACCAAAACACATATTAGTCGAATTTTCTCAATCACTGACAAGGCCAATGGAAAAGTCCCTTTTTTGACGATTTTGCGAAAATATACAGGTTTAAGACCTAAGGAGACTAACTCTCGTCGATTTTTCTACTCAGTTCGTCAGGGAAAATGTGTAAATCAACTTGTGGGTATAAATACATTGGGACAAATACCACAAAAAATTGCCGAATATTTAAAACTGCAAGATCCAAAATTCTGTTCTAAACATGCTTTTAGAAGGACGTCGGCGACTTTGTTAGCAAATACTGGAGTTGATGTTATGGCAGTCAAATGTCATGGGGGCTGGAGGTTTTAATGATAACATTAATGTATTATTTGACTAACAGAAAATGTAATTTTAGGTCTTCTGGTGTCGCTAAAGGATATGTTGCAGAGTCTTTAACAAAGAAAATAGAGTTTGCTGATAAGATTTTACTTACCAACAGCGGCAGTGACAATGAATTGGACCCCATTCCAGTGTTTGAAGACAGAATTACTGAAGTTTATGCTAATCCTAACATATCTAACTCAACAAGTAATATAGAAAATTGAATTACTGTAAAAGCAATAGATAAAAACGAGGGAAAACTATTACGTTTAAGAATTGTACAAATTGTACCTTTAATTTTTACAATAAATGAGCCCAGCATTTGTTGGTGAAAAGAATTACTGATTTTACTTACCGCATTAATGCTGTTATGAACTCAAACAACACTATTATTTTTTTGATTTCTATGGAAACAAGCCACAGTGTTGTATATTCAACTTACAGAATGTGTCAACAATAACAGTATAAGTGCATATTTCAGAACGATTGTGCGAAAATAACTATAGTATTGTCAATCTGGCTGGAATTTTGATGAGCCTACGTGCAGGTTTTCCTTTTTTGTGATGATTTACCTATACTATTTACTTTTGTGTAATTATTTTACTATGGTAAATAAGCATTGTTATTATTTAGTATTATTAACTATTCTTCGATGTTAGTAACAGTGAAATAAATGGCCGTATTGAGAATTTAAGTGGTTTTCCAATGATGCATGCTTCAATTCCAAATTTTGGAGATGGCTAAGATTGACGAAAAGATTGAAGTCATGAGAAAATTTTTGCCAACCAGAACCATTTTTACAGAATTGTTTTCATTTTTGTTAGCACACTCTATACAGGGTGTGTTAGGTATTACTAGCATCCTTGGAAAGGGCGATTGTACAGTTAAATTTTTTACCGTTTCTGAAATACAGGGTGTCAAAGAAGAAGTAGAAACCTTGTGCCGCTCTACTTTTATTTAAAATAAAAATGGTACGCCACTATCACAATTATAAAAAAAAAACGTAAGACTTCTTATAATTTGATTATTATGTACAAATAATTATTCTTTAAAATTTGCATTGCAACTATGCATTGTATTTAGGTAATTCTTTAAAAATATGTCTGCATTTTGCAGTTTGTGCGTGATGAGGCCTAGTATGCTTCAGTAATACAGTGTACCGAAATTCCTGACAAACAAATAATGCGTTAAGCTTAACTTACTTTAGTCAAAAATTGATGATTGAAAAGATACAGGGTGTCAAAGTAAAAATTTTATTTTTGTGGAAGCGTTTCGAAATTGACAAATTTTGATATGGCTTAGAATTTCGAGATGATACTCTTTTTGGAATTAGTGCCTAAAAGTAAAAATGAAACATTAAAAACAATGCAAATATTTATTTTTCGATCACTAATGTGGAAAGCGCAGCTTCAGCAGCTTGTTCAATATGAAAAGACTCGTCAATATCACTCATTTTTGGCGATTTTTTCGCAAAACTTGACAGTTAATAATAAAATTATAAAATAAAATTAAAAAACTAAAGAAATTGTCAAAATGTGTACCATTTTCTCTGAAACATAAATTTACCATTTACCGAAAATTTAATTTACTAAATGACGATGGTTCCTTATAACCTTATATTTATTTCAAAATCCTTCAATGTGACCCAAAGAAAATAATCGCAGCTGTTGAGGTTTGGCGATCGTGGTGGGCAATTTTGAGGACAATTATTTGTTTGGAAACTTAAAATTCTAAAATTTTTTAACAGTATCACTAAAATGAGGCATATAATGCATAAACCAAGCCTAAATTGCAACGGTAAATCTTTGATTAAAACATAGAGAGTATTTTGCAGAAGTTCCAAATAACTCTCGCCATTTAATCGATTTACCAAATTAACTAGCCCAATCAAATATCAATCAATAATACAGCCCCAAATATTTATCTTAAACTCGCGTCGAAAATGTCTATAGTCCAAAATTGTAGAGAGAGACTAATGTTATAAACCTGCTCACAATTTATAGCAGTCAACACAAAGGAATATACATGCAGCCCTTATATTTTACCTACAAAGTCATGTGCCGCATATCTCTGAAAGCATACCCGATTACACAGCTGCTGCTACGCATGCGCTGCAGTTAGCACACGTTAGTACGCATGCGCTGCTGGTTTTGATTGGCTGTGACGAATTGTCGGATCCAACTGTTTCATTTCCAGCGCTATCATGGGCGGGTATATCGTTCGGGCGGGCAAAATTTCGGGTATATCTTTTCGTTAATTTAATTATGAATGTAATTAATTTTATTAGTGATTTGATCAAAATGAGGAATAGCGGATGGTGACATGTATGAAGAGTTTAGTGCGCGAGGTCAAAATATGAGTGTAAGTGGTGTTGAAATATATAATAGCATATGTGTGCAAATAAAAAAGTGATAAAGAAGTACAACTGTTAAACGGAAAGTGATGGAAACTCGTGGAAGGAAGATTGTATTTTTAAAATGAGTTTTTCAAAAAAAAATTCTATTGCTATATCTTACAAGATGAAACTTAGTCCGTATAAATGAAATCGAAAAGAGTATACTGATGGAAAGGACGAAATAGTGATATGGCGAAGAAAATATTTAAAATAAATATTAAAAATAAGAATCTGGATCGAAGAATATATTAAATTTTGCCGATACATGGTCACCACATAAAGGTCATACGGAAAGCGGTACCATGTATCATATGATATAATACGTGTTAATGTGTTACCGTTGTAGTGACAGTGCTAGTAAACCAATAGTAAATAGTGTGTATGTATTCTAAAGCCCTGTGTCCTTTTGAATGCGGAATTGGCAAATATTTGCGCGATTTATTTAATGGTGGAAAAATCTCTATTTGTAACACATTTTGTCAACTACCTATAACATTATCTATCATTTTCATCATGAAACTGCCTTGGTAGATTATCAGAAGCTCAAAACAAATTTATTAACACCACATAATAATGAAAGGGGCAATAATATTTGTAGTGTTTGACAATTTAGCATATTGCAATTGTCAAAAATTGAAAAATTTTTCCGCCATAAATAATTAAAACAGAAGTTGCAAAATTCGTGCAAAAATCCGTGAATTTCGCGTCAATGAGGGCAAGGCTTAAGTGTGATATCCGAAGAGTGCGCATCAGGTAGGTGTAAGTGGGTGGTGGTGGCATTCTAATTTGTAGAGAGGATGACACAGGTGGTACATTTAAAGTAAATTATTCATGTGCTAGTTTCAGCCGACGTCAACTTATTTTTGATAATTCTGTGTGCTTTAACTCTTCTCAAGTGGCACGCTTAAGTAATCATACCACACGTATCTTCCGTACTCATCTCTATGTTGTGAATTAGTCACTCTCTATTATTTTCGATCTTGGGTAATTGCATAATAATATAGGATAAAAATCTTTAAATTTTGAAATATTCTTATTATTTTTATTATCTAATGCCTCGAAATTGGTAAAAACTGTTATATCACTGTTTCTGCTCTAAAAATAATGAATGTTATGTAATGCAATTATTTTTGTCATTTTTGTATATTTTTTAAATTAATTAATTTAAATCTGATCGCATTCAAATTTAGTACGCCTATGAAATGTTGCTCCCCGCACGCTTCGCCCGTCGCGCTAGTCTACAAGCTAGCAATTAGTCCCTGTCTACAATTTTGGAAGTCGGCTATAGGAGTTATTGTATAGAGGTTCACATCGGAATATTCATGAAAGTTGTGACCATTTGTAATTCCTCTGCCAGTGAAAGAAGCCTCAACAGTGAAAATAATTTTCTTGTGAAAATTGATATTCTGGTGCAGGATAAACTAGCAAAAGATCACTCGTTGATCCAAATCTTGAAGCATTAGCTGTTGCATTTTTGAGTATGATGTGGATGTAGTAGATTATGTTTAAGAATTCGGTGTACAGAAGTTGTTGAACATCCAGTGTCTCGAGATAAACGTTTAGTACTTAATTACGGTTCATCTTGTACCCTTGGTTATTCTTGGATATTATTGAAAAACTTTCCTGTCTCACGAGACCGTCAAACATTAGAAAATGTTTCTCTATGGGAAATCACTCGATCTGGAAATATCCTACTATATTCTTCCACACTTCTTCTATAGTTCCCTTCATAGAAACCTATCACAAGTAACATGTCAACTTGTTCACTGAATGTAAATTTTCCAGCCATTTTTAACAAACTGTAGTAGACATTTTACGGACAAGACATACTACTAACTTATTGATTTCTTCTAATAAACGCTATTCAAATCATGTTTTAATTAATGCATTTTTCCTTGAAAGCCTTAAGCACGGAACACCCTGCATTTTAGCGGTGTGAAAATAAATTAGATTTTTGATCACAACAATAAATATACAGCGAATGTCAAGGAAACGATTTCATAAGCAATTCGATTGTAATGAAGAAATGATAGGTAAGCATTCATAAAAAGTGATTTTTGAGCTTAGTAAAATATTATTCAGCTGCCGTACTTCCCGTAAAATTTAAAGTGTCTCCTAATGTCTTTAATAAGTTAACGTTTCTCACTGAAACGGTTCTGCGATAAAATTTGAAACAGATGGCTGCCTTAATAAAATTTATTATCGCGTTTTTATGACAGCAGATAAAGAAGACGCTATCCTAAAACATATATAATGCTCATGCATATATGTAAGGTTTCCACAGATTCACTGCAAATGGCAAATGGATACAACTTTATTTTACGTATACATTTTTTCTCCGGGTTTTCGCTCCAGTCTATTCTAATGTAAAATACTACCAGATAAAAAACGGATACCTTGATACTTGTTATGTAAACTATGTAGAATAACTTTTATATTCGCTGTTGGGAAAACGTTGAGAAACTGAAAACATTGTTGAGAATTCTAATGTAAATTATCTATTTTTAGTTTCGTTTTATATTGTATTTAATTCGCTCTCTAGAGCGTATATTTTGTGCCCTATGCGAAGGCGCACTAGCACGAGATTGTTTTACTTATTATCAATATAATAATCCATCATTTTCTATAAGTTCATTTCTAAATTTATAATAATCTCTAATTTCAGATGGTACTTCACTTATTAATTTTGGCGACCCATTTTGAATAAATTGTTTTAACAATAGTAATTCATTATCTAACGATGTGGCTTTTATAATTTTGTGACATTTTTTATCTGTCATCTGATAAGACATACCTACAACACAAACTTCAGTTTCTATATTAAAAAATTTATCTGATTCTAAATATGCTCTGGATAGTGCATTCGCTATAAATAAATCTTTACCAGGCTTATATACTACTTTAATGTAAATTTTTTGTAGTTGAATCATCATCCTCTGTAATCTTGCTGGACACGCAATTATAGGTTTTTTAAAAAATGGATATCTGAGGCTTATGATCCGTTTCAACAATAAATTCACCACCATAAACATATTCATACAATTTTTCACAGCCAAATGTGATTGCATACAACTCTTTATTTGTGCATACCTTTTTTGTACTTCAGTGAGGGCACGTTTTACATATGCACAAGGTAAATTATTTTGCAATAAAACTGCACCTACTCCCTCCTTTGAAGAATCTACTGATATCACAACTGGTTTATTTACGTCATAGTATCGCAATACAGGATGGCTTGCTAATATTTGTTTTAAGTCTGCAAATGATTTCATGTGCCTATCAGTCCATTCAAAAATAACATCATTTCTTGTTAATTCTCTCAAAGGTAAATTTAAATCAGATAAATTTGGAATAAAACGACCAACGTAAGAAATCATGCCAAGAAATCTTTGAATATCTTCTTTGTTTTTAGGTAATGGCATATTTTTTATTGCTAAAATTTTATTTTCATCAGGAAAAATACTTTTTTCTGCGATTTTATGATCCGTAAATGTTATCTGATTTAATCTGAATTTACGTTTTTATTTACATTATTCAATTACTATTTAATTTGGTTATTTTAAAATTTCATTTAATCTTTAATCATGTTCTGCTTGATTTCGACCCCAATTTATTATGTCATCAATATAAAGCTCAACTCCCTCTATACTGAATATTTCTTTTGTATTTTTTATGAAAAACTTCTGGTGCATATTTTATTCCATATATGGTAACCTTAAAAAACAGTAACGTCCAAACGGTGTCGCAAGCGTGCATAATTTTGACCTTTCGTCATCCAATTTAATTTGCCAAGAACCATTATTTGCATCTAATTTACTAAAAATGTTTACATCTGAAAATTTCATAGTTATTTGATCAATTGTAGGTAACTGAAAATATTCTCATTTTACTGCTAAATTTAAATCTTTAGGATCTAAAGACGCAGTGATCCATTGTTTTTCCGTGCAATTACAATTGCATTTACCCAATCAGTACGTTGGTCAATTTTTCTAATTATAGAATATTATTCCAAGTCCATTAAAGTATTTTTAAATTGTTTAAGTAAAAGGTATGCGCGGTAGATAAACTACTGGTGTGGGGTTTTCAACTAATTTACTGTGATTTATTTTTCATTCATTTTTAAGGCAACTGATTCTAGTGAATGAATCAATTTTGTCTACAAGTCTTTATAATAAATCTCTAAATCTCCAATATTTTCAACAATATCAACGCGTTTTATCAAGTCTAATTTTTTGCATGCCTCTAAGCCTGAAACACAAAAAGAATCCAATTCAACCACAAAAAATTGTAATGTACGTAACATTTTTTTAAACCTACAATTTAAATAACATGTCCTATAACTGGTAAATCATTATTAGTATAATATTTTAATTTTAAATTTGTTTTCATTAAAGGTTTTTTATTAAAATTTATTTCTTTTAATATTTTATATGGTAGTACCTAAATTTGCTCCGGTGTCTAATCTGAAATTTATGTATTTCTTATATTTTAAGAGTAATGGTATATCCCATGAATTATCAGTTTTACAGTAATTGTTTTCTATAGCAGCCATAAAAATATAATCATTTTCATTTTCATTTAACTGATCATTTTCAAAATTAATAGTATTAAATTTATTTTTCCTACACATTGTAGAGAAATGATAAATATACCACAATTATTGCACTTTTTCCATTAGCGACATTGATTTTTACCGTATCCACTACCGCACTTATAACAAATACCTCCATTTTTCTTCAGAAGTTGTAGTGTCGATGCTTTTTCAGAAATTTGGAGCATTGTCTTTAATTTATGTTCTTCGTCGATGACTGCCACTGGGCCCTGGAACAGAATTGCTATACATTGTAGAAGTTTCATTTTTCATGTTCATTCCAACGTTTTTTCGAAACTGCTTGGATTTCTAAAGATGGCAGGGTAGTTGTAGTTTTTGAAATTATACTAGACTGCTCTTTGGTGTTTTCAAATCTGATTCATAACTGAATTGCACTATCCATATTATGTTTGTCGTCTTCTTCTAATAATTTTGATCTTCAGTCTTCATTTTGTAAACCACAGATTATTAAGTTATTTGTTAATGAGTCTTTTAAGTCTCTTAATTCACACGTTAAAGCCATTTTTTTTAAATCCGTGATAAATTGATCCATTGATTCATTTTCAACCTTTCTGCGAGTTAGGAATTTGAAACGTTCATAGGACAATTTTTTTCGGCAAAAAATGACACTCAAAACACTGCGAAACCTTATCTAGCTTTTTCTTATCTGCTTCTTGCAAAGTAAACGTGTTGTATATGCGAATACCTTTAACTCCTATGTAGTGGATTAACTGAGCAACTTGCACTGTTTCATCCTTTTTGCCGATTTCCGATGCTACTAAATAATTCTTGAATCTTTGCCGCCATAATTTCCGATTATCACTTAGATTTCCTGTGGAATTCATAGGTTCTATACCTCTGTAGTCACCCATTTTAATTACTTATTAATTTTATTTTCTACTTTGGTGCTCTCAACTCGACTGCGCCGTGTTATGTTTTCAAATATCCAATTCCAGGGTTTAAATTTTTGTTTGGAACTGGTTGAGCTCTCTTTAGTCTTTATTAGTTTAAAGTTTATTTTCTATAAACGTCATCAGTCATTTAAAAAATATATAAATATTAAGATAAGCTTTCCACCTATACGACATAGGCGAATTACACGGCATTTTTCTTATGAAACTGCGGATAAATCAACGATTCAAAAATTAACTTTTGTTGTTTAGACATTACCTACCCTGACGTCAATACAAGCAAGATTTACAATAAGCAATACAGTAATTATAGTTTTTGTGATATTGACAATAATGCGTTACAAATTTCTGTTTATGATTATTTATACTCGCGTCAAGATTCAGACGACTTACGTCATACGAACAAATAAATAATTCATTATATTTTCATCAAAATATTTAAGTAACTGCAGCTAAGAGTAATAAAACTATATACTATACTAAATGTTTGCATTACATATTGCACTAAATTGCATAAAATTGTTGTTTTTAACGCGACCAAACATCGAAAATTACGTTGACAATAAAGACAATTGCCTAATGTCAATCATGACGTAAGACGTCTGAATTCTTGACGCGAGTATATATATAAAAATCAAAATTGTGATTTTGATCCAGTACGTCTTTGGCAGCCTTTTTGAAACAGAATCACACTAAATCCTCTCGAAATTTTACGATATGTTTGTCATAATAAGTTAAACAAGAGAACTTTCCAAAAATCGTAAAAAGAAACTGTACACGATCAAGTATGAAAGAAGAGCGTTAATCTCGACTCACAAGAAATACAACAAAAATTTTTTATTTCATAAATTGAAAGTAGAAGTGAAAAATAATGGATCTGTAAAATATTAGAATATTAATCGCCCGTTTAATACCTTAAAATTAATTACAAATCTCCTCCGCGCGAGAAGGGGGCATCGCCAGACGCTACGTCACTATACGCTATGTCCAGTGATTGCGCTCTACTCGATTCTTGTGAAAGATCGCGCACGCATCAGCACGGACGTGCAAAGGCTGTTCATGAAGGTCCCCCATATCGCACACTAGATCAGCACCTGCATGGAACTGCAATAACCGTCACTGCGGGTCGTGTCGGTGGCCTGCAATTTCTATGCTTGGCCGCACTAATCCCACGTAAGTTCTGTTCTCACAAAGTTATAGAGATGTGTAACACTGTGTTTACATGACACAATGACAGTTTAATAACACTGAAGATGGAGCCTGCTGCATGGGCATGGGCATGCTGCATATGTTGTGGGTCCGTCCGTGTCCTGTATCAATTAGAAACTGTGTCAATAGTTGCAAATAGTACACGTTGGCATACAATTTATTTAAAACCATCTAACACATATAAGAATAATATAGGTATTTAAAATATATATAAATAAATATTAATATAATTGTGTGTTTGTCTTTTTTAGTACTATAGTAACCATTATCAAAGTGTTAACTCGACGTTTTCGTATCTGTAATCTGGTTATACAGGTTCTTACTTTGTTATTTTCTCGCGTTATTTTATTCACAATTAGGGGAGGGTAACCCAAGATGGAACAGTTTCATTCAAAAGCAAAGATTTGAAAATCTATAAATATTTAAAAAACTTTACTATAACGAAATAATACTATATACTAATTAACAACTTGTTTTAATAATTAAACTAATAAACGAAACAACAAAAAGTCTATTTTTGTTTTTTTTTAAAATTGTCAATGTCCCATTTTGGGAAACCGGTCTCTCAAGATAGGTCGACGAGCGTCTCAAAAAGGGACATTACATTTCACAATGACCACATGTATACAGGTCGTCCATCACTCCACAAGACTCGTTAATTCACTTTGAATATAAATTACAATTATACCAGTCTTCAGTGCTTTTCTTGTAATTATCTCCCCATACAATGCAATTGACATCATCTTCAGTCATCGGAATCGAGTTATTAGTATTCTTATCTTTGAGTTTTGAACACTTTAGTTATTATCTTCAATAATTACAGCCCGTTTAGCAGATTTTATATTGTTCTTGGGGGGTATTGCCTGCGATGCCTCTAACTCAGTTTTGCATGGTGATTCTGTCAGGGTCATAGATTTCAATGAACATCTAGATGAAGTTTTTGCTTGTTTATTTTTAGCCTTTAGAAGTGGGCTGACGGCCGTTACTTTTACCTTATGCGACGAAACCTGGTTTTTCGACTTCATAACAAGAGATACTATTGGTTGGTCATCTTCGGATTCGCTGCCCCCAATTGAAATCAAAGGTTATTGTTTCGACGTTGAAGGAGTTGGATTAACATGCATGACTTCTTTTTGGATGTAGACGTCTTACCATGATTTACGCCTTTGGTTTGAGCTATGGTCGGTGATGCATTTTCCTTATTTTCTGTTTCCATTGGTAGTTCGGTGGTTTTAGAAGGTGCAAATTCCCAGTCTTGAAATATGTCTTCATTAAAAAGGCCAAATCCCAGTTGTTTGAAATCCATTTATCACAGTTTGTCAGATGATGATTTTGCGAATGATTCTGCAACAGCACCTGCGATTTGATACAATCCGAATATTTGACCGCAATGATTTTTTAGCCACTAGTAACAATCAAATCGTAGTAATTCATAAACGATTTAAAATAACAAACGTCTAGAGGTTGCATTTTATGCGTTCAATGTGGCGGTAGACATAATAAAATAACACTATTTTTGCGACAGAAGTTTATGACGTTTAAACTTTTTGTATGCGAACAGTGACCATCCAAAATAATAAGAATTGAGCGCTCCTTCGAAAGTTTCGTTCGTTCGACAAAATATTTCATGAACCAAAAATATGTCACAATCCATCCATCCTTTGTTCTGTGGGAAAGCGCCAGACTACTATTAGGTGCATTGTCCATCAGCTCAGATTTTATTCGCTCCCTGGGAAATATAAAAGCAGGTGCAAGAATATGGCCACTTGCACTCATAGTAGCAACTATAGTCACATTAACTCCTCATTCGACACTTGTTAAACCTCCCATTTGCTCTTTGCCTTTCTGAGCAAGAACTTTAGACAATTTTGTCACGCCAGACTCATCAAGGTTCCATGCTTTGTCTGGGGTAAGTTAATGTTTTTCATAAATATATTCAAGATTATTAAAAACTACTTTCAACAGCATTTTGGTTGAAGCCCGTGGTTCTAGCGTAAGACATTGCTTCTGGTTTTCTATGTCGACGCAAAACTCGGTAAACTCATTTCTTAGAGACCATTTTTTTATCTTTATTAAAAGTGTTAGGGATTTTATTGGTCTGGGCAAAATCAAAGGCCAACTGACGAACTTTCTTTATAGATAATTCCAAAAAATCGCTTTTCCATTTCAAGAATGTATACCATAATATCAGTTTCTTGTTCATCATTAAAAACTTTTCTATACTGCCCAAGCTTCTTTTTTTTTCTGTCACAATTTTATTTTTATTTGCAACTCGTCTTTGCAGCGTACTTTTGGGAACATTATGTTGTTCGGCAGCCTCTCGAACCAATAGTTTCTGGTTTACAACTTTTTCTACAGCTATTCCCATATTTTCAACGGACTATTTTCCATTTTTAGTTTTTCTTTTATAGTAGGAACTTTTTTTGGACATGGCAAAATAAAAAAAGTTAAGAACAATAAAATTTGGTTCTCAAGATGGAACGTCCCGATTTGGGAAAATTTACAATGTCCCATCTTAGAAAATCGTACCATCTTGTAAAACCCATAACCTCTATTTAATACAAATCTTAAAGGTAAATTTTTTATTTAGAAATATTATGACTAAATACTTACTTACTTATAAGTTACCTAATGATATTAAATTTCATAGTTACTTACAGTTTTGATTTATTTAGTATATTGGAACCAAATATTTAAAAAATATATGCAAGCACTAACAAATTGTCCTGAGCGATGTTACCAGTGAAACTGCTACTTATGGTTAAAACGGGAACACGGTCTAACCAAGAGCTTCTAATACTCCAATATAGATGTCGCTACTTGGCATAATTTTTCTAAAATGGCTACTGTCCCAACTTGGGAATCGTCTCATCTTGAGTTACTCTCCCCTACACACGTCATTATTATTATTACAAAAACCGTCACTTGTATTTAAAAAGGTATGGTTGTAACTAAAGTAGTATACAAACCTCAGTTAAAACGTTTTCCACCTCTGTATGAAACATACTATTACATGTTCTTTAATAAAAACTATATTTTTCATGCGGTAAGCAGATGGGCTAAGGATGGGCGCTTTGTTTACAAGGAAAATCCCTGACATACGAGCCAGCGTGTCTGTAGGAGCATACGGAGATCATACATGAATACTCATTCATATGTACATAAACAAACATTATGTAACTGTGTGTAGGTACCTTAATCTACCGTTGCGAAATATTCGAATAAAGAAAGAATATTACGCATCGATGGATCACAGTCCGCATTTGAATCGACAGAATAAATATCTTTTCAGATAATTTTCATTTTTGCTACAAAAAAATTCGTTCCATACATTGAAATAAGATAACGTCAAAGCACAGAGTATGGCAGAATACTAAAAAATTCACATTGAAACATTCTTTCGCTACGAAATTGCTTTTTGTTTTTCCTGATTTTTTTTCTTAATAATAGCGTATATCCTCGCACTCTATATAAAAATCAATTGATGTCTTTTCATTTTCCCTTTTTATACTCAGATGTATCGTAAAAACATGATATATAATATGTGAAGCGGGGGTTATGGACACCATATTGGCCTATACCAAATTTATGTTGCCGTATTATAGACCATGCATAGCAGCCCTTGTAAAAAAGAAGGGTAAAGTTTGATTAATGATAATTAAAGTGACAACAAAAGACACTGATTACATTTTTAATAGCACCAGTTTTCTAGGGTAGCTGACAACTGAATTTAGAATTCAATATTTAACTTTCAATTTCGGTTTAATACAGAGTCTTTTTTTTTCTTATGAACGCCATATTGGATCTTTGTCGATCATATTTGATTTAGCCACAATTTATTCAACATTGTAGCAAAAAGTAGACGCAAGAACTACTATCACAAGTTTGTATATCAATTTCTGTCAAATGTCATTTCTTGTGTGATAAAAAACTAGTAAGTGGTTGCTAACGGAATTTTCCGTGGTACCGAAAATGCATTTTCTTCAAGAAAAGGGAAAAGCATTTTATGTGCAAGATGCTACTGCAGCTATAGTATTACAGTATTTTCAAGAAAATCTTAGAAATTGTATGCGACAAGCAACTTTTGCATTGAATTTAAAAAGAAACTGTGCAAATATTATTTTTATTATTATTACATAATAGGAAGGAGAGAGGTAAAGCCCATTAGTCCAGTAAAATATACAAAATGACAGTTAACAAATACAAAAGAAAAAGAACAAATGCATCAACAGAAAACCGCACACGAAAAATACACTAGACGCGCACTCACGGCACAAATTGCGATGTCATCCACGCATCCAATCTGTTCTTGAAGGAGTTGACCGAGGGAGTAGTAACAACATATGAAGGTAGGCTGTTCCAGTGATAGAACACTTTATTTGGAAAGAAGTGTTGACGGTGTAAAGTTTTCTTTCGACAATTTAAATTGATGACCACGTAAACATTCATCCAAATTTAACCTAAATAAATCCATAAATGTTAAACTGTAGTGATTTTTTAGAATCTTGTATACTGGAATAAGATCACCACGCATACGTCTTTAGTACAAGTAATTTTCAAACTATTCAAACGACAATGATATGGAAGTGATCTGAATTTGGAGTTCATTTCGTGAATCTTCTCTGAACTCCTATGAGTTTCATATCTTTCACTAAGTAAGGACACCACATGTTTACGCAGTATTTCAGATGCGGACGAATATACAATATATACAGGATGATTCAGGTTTAATTTTGATAACTTCAGGAATCGATAGAACAGGTTAAAATAATGTTCATTTGTGATATAAACGAGAGTACCGAACACGCTTCCCTAATAGAAGAATGCCAAATGAACAAGTGTTTGTTTTGTTTTTGTAGATGCGCCGCTACAATAATCGTAATGTACCGCCAAGAAATAATCAGCGAATTCTTAATCTTTTTGATATCGATAGAACTTTAAGCACACGCCGAGCAGCTCAGTAACTCCATTTATCTCAATCAAAAGTACTGAGAGCACTCAAACAAGATCATCGAAGGGCTTTCCATCTCCAACCAGTTCAAGGTTTGTTGTCAGGAGATGCTGAAAATCGTTTAAATTTTTGTAGATGGGTTTTAGATTCAACAGAAATTAATCCACAATTTCTGCATAAGGTTTTATGGACCGACGAATCTAATTTCACAAAAGCTGGAATTGTGAATTACCACAACATTCACGTTTGGAGTGAAGTCCATCCTCGATGTGTCAGACAATCTTCATTTCAGTAACAGTTTAGTGTAAATGTATGGATAGGTGTTTTAAGTAATAACCTCTGTGGGCCGCATATTTTGCCTCCTCGTTTAAATGAGGATTTATTTGATGAGTTTCTGCAAAACTCTCTCCCCGACGTGCTTGACGATGTCCCCTTAAATTTACGTCAAGGGACTAGATGCAGTTGGATGGTGCCCCTGCACATTACGGAAGGCAAGTATTGCAGTGGTTGGATGAGAATTATCCTCGTCGATGGATTGGACGGCAATCCAACAACCGCCCAAATATGTGGATTCCTTGCGAAGGACCAATGGCTTGTCCTCCGCGCTCGCCAAATTCGAATCCTCTGGATTATTTCTTTTGGGGCCATCTAAAAGCAATTGTGTATGATACATACCCGTGAGGAATTGATCCAAAGGATAAGACATGCTTGTGATGACATAAAAAACAATCCTGTTCAAATAGCAGCTGCTGTTAATACACTAGTTCGTCGATACCAAAAATGTATTGAGGCTGGAGGAACTTTGAACAATTATTGTAATTTTTTTAGTAGTTGATAAGTTTGTTGTAAATCTTGTAATAAATAGTTGTTACTAAATTTATGTTTGAGGTTATTGGCATTTTTTCTAAACACTAAGAACACTCTTTAAATAATACTTTTGACAATGATTTTCACAAACGTCAGTTTTTTATTTGAGAGCCGTCCGGCAGTGTCTCTGGAAGCACCGCAGCCTATAGACTTATTGTGCATCTCTCGACGAGCACAAAAATCCATGGTACTACAGTGGGATTCGAACCCACACCGACATAGCCGATCCAGACTGGTTCCACGAGCAGTCGTCTCCCAACCTCCTCGGCTATCGCGACGCCCAAAACGTCAGTTTACACAAATCACTAAGTTTTGTTTTCATGGGTTGCTATAACGTTAAATAAAATTTACGCGGCTAGTGCGCTACACTACCACCAATTTCTTTGAATATCTCAGAAACAAGACCAAACGTCGAAAAAAAACAGGAGACGAAAAAGTTTCGAAATTATTCAGGTCAAAGTGGTGTGTAGGTGTTTTATTGAAATTATTTTTTTTTTGTAGTTTTGAAATAAAGTAAGAGGGAGTTAGCATACAAAATACACTTCTAAGAGGGGTAGGTAGTTCAAACTTAAGAAGCTTATGTAAGATCATAAGGAGTGTCTGAGTTCTGAATTTCACTTAAATCGGATAAGTGGTTCAAAAGTTATGAGGGAAAAACGAGAAAAAAATTCCTACTTCAACGCCCTCTTTCTCGGAAACGATGCATTTTAGGAAATAAGTTTATATCACAAATGAACATTATTTTAACCTGTTCTATCGATTCCTGAAGTTATCAAGATTAAACCTGAATCACCCTGTATATGTCGTAGTTATTGGATGTAATTCGTCATTTCATGGAAAGCCTGATTGCCGGCAAACGCTGTAATGAAATGAATATTCCTTTTATTGACTGAAGTTTTACGTCATTTCATGGATTGTCTGTTTAATTTTCGCCAAAGTAAATGGTTAATTGATTACACGTTACGGCGCTTGACGGATTTTTGTTATAGTACCTGTAGAAAAATGCAAAATAGAAAGTAAACAAAATATTTTTATTTTGAAAAAAAATTTAATAATAGATCATAATTTCTTTTAGATGAAAATAAAAAAAATATTTGAATGACAACGTAAATAAAAACGGCTCCCTACAGTCAAGTACATACGTATAAACATATTATTATATACAAGGTGGACACGCGATAATCCCCCCTATTTTTCTCCGTCATTAGTTGAAATACGAAAAAATGTGTAAAAATAAAAGTTGAATGAACTTTTAAATTTTTTTAATGCACAAAAGAATAAATATTGCATTTCTCAGATGTATATAGGTTTAACTTTTATTTTATGTAAGGAAACATCTTGTACACTATCAATTTAACTTTTTAAAAATATGTTATACATGATACTTATATTTTAATGTTTTCGAGATATTACATGTTTATTGTTAATATGCAATATCATATGCTCATGATATATATCATTTTTAAATGCAAGATATAAAATTAAGCATTTTAATTGGGAATTAGGTTTTAATGTAAAATAAGGATACTTATGTAAAATTTAGTAAAGTTATCATCTTTGCATTCAAAAAGAAGGAGGTCATATTAACCATTCTTATAAATTTATTTCTTATATTTTTCATATACTTTTAAAATCATTAAAAATATATCAGTTCTATGATGTTGCATATTAACAATAAACATAATATATCGAAAACCGTAAAAGATAAGTATCATGTATAATGTATTTCTAAAAATTTAAATTGGCGGTCTTTTCAATGGCGTAAAAATATAAAGAGTGTTTCATTCAAAAACAAATTCAAGCAATAGCGGAGAACAAGGGAAGGAAGGGCAATCTTCACGTGATCACTCTGTACATATCGTTGTTCATTTACAATAAAAAAAAGTAGAATTATTAGTTATTACGGGGTGAAATTCTACACAATTCAGCAAATGACTGAACAAACGTCCATCAAACGCTGTAACGTGTAATCGTTTAATCTTTTACTCTATTTGACGACAATGAAACAGGCAATCCCTGAAATGACGACAAACTTCAGTCAATCAAAGGAATATTCATTTGATTACAGCCTTTGCCAGTAATACAGCCAATGACTAGGCTTTCCGTGAAATTACGAATTACGCCCAATGACTACAACATATATAATGTAACCGGAAATATGGAACACTTAGTGTAATATTTTCAAACCTGCTATTAAATTCAAATGATGTGATCTTAAGATTTCATAGTGTACTAAGAATTAGATACCTAAACGTAAGAACTCTACGGTCGTTCTAATTATAGAAATATAGGTTTTGAGCATTTATCCAAGAGTTCTTTAAAACAAATGTAGACTTCAAACTTGCTGCAATTTGCTCTCAGCAGATGTAAAAACTAACCAACGGCGTTAAAATTAATAGGGGTCTGAAAGGTTTTGAAGCTACAAAACAAAGGTATAATCTACCTGGTTAACTACTTGCTGTTATAACTCCCTTGAGATCATAATTATTAAGTAATGGTTCCTTTCGCACGTCTGCAATTAATTTTAGAGATAAACTTGACTTAATAAGGGTTCTCCATTTATATAGTTATATGCCTATTCATACTGAAAATTTTGAATAGACTTTTATCCTGCACTTTTTATTGTTTAGTTAAAAAAATTGGCCTTCTAGTTCAATTCAATTTACGAGATTGCAACAACTATTTTAGGTATATTAATCCACTAGCTGTTAATTTCCCAATTTCATTTTAAGATACAAGCTGAGTTTTATGCAAATATCATATTCAAAGAAAAAAAATCTACCAGCCCTATTAGCGTTACAATTCGAAATTTAAAGCATTTATTGTCTTTAAATGCAAAATATACATTGTAAAAAATAAAATTGAGTAACCTCAAACTCATAACTGAAATTATTTTGGTGTTGAATTTTGAGTAATTAAATATTTTAACAAAGAAGTGTTTATTAACCCGAATTTTTGGTCACAGAGACGGTTTGTGGAAAAACAACGAAATATATTGATAATATAACTCAATTTTGTGTTCGTAGTTACACATAGTTCAATAAGCTAACTCAAAAGTTATTCAGTGTTACTAATAAAAGATTTATTTAGCTAACAAATAACTAAGTGAACATTATTTTAACACAATCGGGTGTGGACTCATTTTAACAACCAATTGTGTTGATTTTGAGTAAAATTTTACTCAAATTTTTTTATTATGATGTAAAAGCAACTGCGAAAACGAATTGCAAAAGGTTAAAGCCATAATTTTTTCTATTAAAGCATTTTTATTAATAGCTATGGTTTTTATACAGGCTGATTGGGGGTGAAGCCCCAATATTCGAAAGGGGTCTTTAGGGGCCAAACGTGAACAAAAAAGTCTAATATCAACGATTACTGAGATAGCAATGAAAATATTTTTATTGCTATATTTGCAAAAGCTGTTATTATTTAGTATTTTATTTTGAGTAGGTCATGCATTTTAAACTAAACTCACATTAGTGATTACTGATTGTCACATTTATTTTGACGTATGTGATTTAAACGCTTTTATAACTGTCGCATTTATTTTTACATGTGCGTTCATTTAGTCAGTATTGTACACACATATTTTCGTAATGCCTGCCATTACTGTACACATCTAGTCATCGAGAATATGCTGATTTTATTTTTATTTTCGATTTTCCATTGGATATTAGGCAAAACATATACTTTCAGCATGATGGTGTCTCTGCCCATTGTAGTCGTGTCAGTGAGCTTAACAATCTCTTTCCACAACGCTGGATTGGCCGAGGTGGTTTCCAAAATTGGCCACCGAGGTCGCCAGATTTGAATCTCTTTGATTACTGCCTTTGGTGATGCTTTAAATCAATAGTATATGCAACAAAAGTGAATACAAGAGAGACGCTATTCGATGGGATTGTCAATTGTGCAGCACCATAAGAGAAAATCACCATGCACTTTAACGAGCTACCCGTGCAATCCACAAACGAGCTGATGCAGGCATCGAGACGGACGGTGGTATAGTTGAAAATTTAATTCATTAGAATTAATAGATCTTTAATAAATGTTATAATTTATAATACCTACAAAATAATCTCTTTTCTCTACTGGTGCATTACAATAATTATCTCGGGTAAAAATATTTTCATTGCTATCTCAGTAACTTGTTTATTTTTCCCCTCTGAACACCCCTTTTAAATATTGGTGGTTCTCCCCAATCACCTTGTATATAGCGTGTTCCGTTTTTTTCCGGTAAACATATCTAGAAATGCGAAATGGTTATGGAATGGAGGTTATATTCAACTAACTATTTTATTGATATGAGAAAGCCTGGCCTACTACGATTTTTAATAGGGTCGTTTTTTCCAGAAAGTGGTATTAGGCATTTCTTTATCAAAAAGATAATACTATCAGGCTATTAACATCCATCAAAATACGCATATACCAAATTTGATCGACAAATGTCTGTTGAGTATTTTTGATGGGGTGCCAAATAATCAATACTAAAAAAATACATATACTGATAAAGTGGAATTTTAATTAATCACATTCTGCCTTAAAATACAAAATAAGTACGAAAATTATTAATTAGTACTATTTTTTTTCTTCAGAAGTGCAATAACCTAACCATTTCTTTTTGATATCATATTAATGTTTAAAAGAAAACAAAAGAGTCACAAATTGCTTCCAACTGTTACTGATTTGTTACATAAATAAAAAAAATAATTTGGAAACACTTTGACCACAAAATTGTTTGATATCTTATCCAAAATATATTGAGACATGAATGCTAACTGACAAATTTTTTTGTATTTTGCTTCAGAAGGAATGGAATTTCCCATAAATATTACTCGTTTGTATACAGGGTTTCCGATAGTCAATGGGCCATACAGCAACAGGGTACAGTAGACGTCAAAATAAGACGTTACTTACATGGATCACCGTAGCATGTCGCTGTGACAAGTTATGATGTCATTTAACGTTTTAGAATAACAATTTATATTTATTTTTCGTTGAATATTTTTCATTGCCGATTAAGGGATATGATTTGTACGTATACCTAAGGTAAATTTAAATAGTCCTGCAACAATAAATTATAGAAAGTATGCAGACCCTCACTTTCAGTACTTATTAACCGTAAACTAATATAATAATAAAAGTAATAGTAACAGTAACAGAAACAGTAACAATAATAATAATGGCATTTATTTTCAATAGGTAAACACCTCAGTTATAGGAAACGCATAACATACAAAGAAATGAGATTGCAATTCCATACAACTTTTACTTACTGTACCTAATCATACCAAACTCTCAAGATATGCGTACACAAAGACTATACCGAACAACAAAGAATAAAACAAACAAAAAAATATAAAAAATTAAGAAAAAACAAAAATAGGCAGCAAAGATGATTATATCCACAGTACTTGTTATTGTAAACAATGTTTTTATAGTCAACTTTTATAGTCAACTTCAACGCCACAAAATTGATGTCGCAGTAATTACAAAAAACTAGCACATATTAAGCGTTTTAAGTAAAATATTAGTTCTGGGCCTATCACAATACAAAGTTTAATTATATCTTAAACCAGCTCTCATCTATGTTATGGTATAAAAATTATATAAAACTGAAACAAAAAATCAATAGGTTCATAGCAGGTGATCTGGGTGGCCAAGTTTGACCTGGTTCTTGATTGCCTCATCTAATCACTATTTTTTCGTTTAAAAATTTACAAGGAGTCACTACTACTACAACTAAAATGTGGGGGAGCCCCGTCATGCATAAACCACATTTGTCTTAGCGCATAGGGGCGTCAAGTAGTTTAGGTGAAACGTTTTCAAGAAAATGTCTGTAGGAAGCACCCGTTAAGGCAAAAAGTAAGATGCAACAAGAATATTTCCAACAATACCCATCCATATATTCAAAGACAACTGATGTTGAAATGAAGATTCTAATATGACATGGATTCTCATCAGACCAAACGTGTTTATTGTGGAAATTTATTGTAATATCTCTGGAAGAATTAGTTTCGTCGGTATATGTTAACGGTAAAGTCAACATTTTGTTAATTTTTTGCAAAATCTTTGAACCCTTTATATGTGATATGGGTATAAGGAACTTGACCGTTCTGAAATGAGCCTGACTGATGTTTGGCAATTTTAATCTGAAATATAATAAAAATACATTATATTCTTGTTTTGTAATTTAAAAACTATATATTTTTTCTGTAAAAAAATGACTGAAATGAAAACCCAATGTACAAATATGTCCAGGTCATTTTTAAGTCTCTACTTAATATTATTTAAGTGATTTAGGAATTGTTATACATATATTAATTAATTTGTACATCATTTTTACTATATACTGCCTGTGCATAGGTATCAAAGTATATGCAAAGAGACGAATTTTACTTAACATGTATATTAAACCGGGTATGTCATTACCATAAAAATCCAAGAAAACATTAATATGCTTCAAGAAAGAAAAATACAATTATTACTCATTTTAAACAAAATGTTATAAAACCAAAGTTTAAACCAAGAATAATTCTTTAATTCCGTAAACAAGTAGTTTATAACTTAAAATAAGGTCTAAATAGAATCTTTGAATTGAAGATTCTAATTTTTATCCGCGTACCGCGTAAAATGTTATATCTTGACCTATTTCTTTATATTATTTGATGAAATATAAAATACATACCTTGCTTTTTTCTTTGGACAACGGAAAAAGAAAAAAATCACGCCCTGGAAGACAACTATCCACAGTACAATATACCACAGGCATTTTTAGAAGAAAAATAAACATGAACAGATATTCAAAGTTTTTTGTCTCACTGTATCAATCGCTCACGTTACAATTCGAGCGTCGACCATCGTGTAGATGTCTGTCTGGATACCAAACGGCCCCCCAGACGGGTGAGGAGCGCGGAAGAGGTAGGGCGGGGCGTGGTCGAAAGTGATATAACTTATATATTTATTCCGCAAACTTTGATATTATACAGGGCGATATATATCTTTTTATGGCAAATAATGAGCAATGGTGACACACACCTCCACCACTGGTAGATTTCTAAAATTGGTAATTTTTCATTTCATACCATCTGTAATACGAAATATGCACACCGATTTTTGTTAAATTATCTCAAGCGGTTTAGAAATTAAAAACTGTTTCTTTTTTTTAATTTTTGTCACGCTGTAGCTGGGAAATGGGTGTCTTAAAGCCCCACAGTTATACAGTATGCGCCAAAAGTATGGATTAAATTCAATAAAAACGAAATAATTATTTTTTGGGAAAAATTCTCGAACAGGTCGATTTTTAATTTAAAAAATACATATTTTAGAGTAAAATGCGATTTTCAATTGTTATTTGTTTTCGAGTAATGACGTCATCGATTTTTTTGTAAATGGCAACACCATATTTTTTTCCTTGATTCTGAAAGATCGTTTAATTCTCTATCAGACAGTACTAAAATTTTGCCCTCTTAGTCAATCAACAGTCAGTAAGGTAGAGTCTAAATTTAGAGAAACTGGCAATGTTGTAAATATTCCAAAACCTGGACGTCCAAGCATTAATGAAAAACAGAAACAGAACATTTTGATAAGTATGGTGGATAATCCTCATAATTATTCACGATTGGTTGCATTAAACAATGACACTAGTCAGAGCACAGTGGTACGTATCTCGAGGAAGGGAAAATATCATCCCTACAAATTTCAACTTGTGCAGGAACTCAATGAAGATGATCCCGATCGCCGCTTACACTTTTGCGAAATTCTAATGGATTTATGCCAAGGAAATAGAAATTTACACCGGCAAATGCTTTTTTCAAATGAGGCCACATTTTGTCTGAATGGTACAGTAAACCGTGAAACTTGCAGATATTGGAGTCGGGAAAATCCTTATTGGATGGCAGAGGTACATACCCAACACCCTCAGAAATTAAATGTGTGGGTTGGAATAGTTGACGACAGAATAGTAGAGCCTTTCTTCTTTGAAGGAATCCTTACAGGACAAAGATATTTAGAGTTTCTAGAAAATGACCTTGTTCCAGCCCGTGCAGTAATTTTTCCTAACGATAATGACCCTGATATTCCTGACGATACCATATGGCTTCAGCAAGACGGTGCACCTCCGCACTATGCGCTCCCTGTACGAGATTTTTTGGACAACTGTTTTCCTGGGACGTGGATCGGCAGACGCGGACCGATAGAATGGCCTGCAAGATCGCCAGATCTTACACCTTTTGACTATTTTTTATGGGGATACTTGAAGTCAGAAGTGTACATTAATAAACCACGTAATTTAGAAGAACTTCAAAATCGCATTCGGGACGAAATACGCAGAGTTACCCCAGAAATCATTCATAATGTGCAAGAAGAATTTCTTCACAGACTTGCGCATTGTCAAGAAGTTGGTGGATGGCAATTCGAACATTTAATTTAAGTATAAAATTTTATCAATTGTATTTTATTTTACATACCTCAGAATTGTTACTTTTTTATGGATAAAATTTACGTTTTCTAACATTCAATCGTCATTTACTCGAAAACTTTCCTATGTAAGAGGGCAAAATTTTAGTACTGTCTGATAGAGAATTAAACGATCTTTCAGAATCAAGGAAAAATATATGGTGTTGCCATTTAAAAAAAAATCGATGACGTCATTACTCGAAAACAAATGACATTTGAAAATCGCATTTTACGCTAAAATATGTATTTTTTAAATTACAAATCGACCTGTTCGAGGATTTTTCCCAAAAAATAATTGTTTCGTTTTTATTGAATTTATTCCATACTTTTGGCGCATACTGTATAACAAAAAAATCCTTATTTTTGGCCACAGAATACGCCTTTGGATTTTTGATCTCTACCTAACAAACGCCCTTTATAGCATTGTATTCACAAGTTGCAGATACTAAAAACTTTTATTGCCCGCAGCAGTGCGTCTTAGTACAGAGTTTTGCCTCTGGGGAATAGGTAGGTATTACTTTAAACGGTTTGCACGTTCCATTATCGTAAAGTTGTGTACAAAGAAAGCTGCAACTATAAATGATTGAACAATTTTATTCCACGTCGCACGTAAGAGAATTTTAATGTAAGTTTTTGTATACATAATTTTCTACGGAAGCGCTGCCAGGTGTATAAATAAAGTAGTATCTTGTTTTCCGCAAAAGGTATTCATATTATAATGCTAATTTATTAATTTTCTTTTTAGTTGAGGTAGAAGAAGTAGCATCGCGAATTCGAATATTTACATACGATTCTGGAAAATTCTGTTACGTATACAGTGAATCTTATAGTGTTTCAGAAAGCAGTAGCACAAATTATACCGGGAATCTACAGTTAAAATGAACATGTTTTGCTCCTTAGTAAAATTTTCATCATATACGGGCCTCTAAGTTTCCAATAAAATATAGAAAAGTGCTTATAATTAGAAACTCAAACAAAAAGCGGCCTAGCTTTCTTTGTGGCCGTTCAGGTGCGCCATTGAGTAGCAATTGACCACTAGATGTAGACACGTGCTACGTTCTACATCTCGCGTACTCATGTTTCCTTCTGCCGGTTATGATAGATACGAACAGGCAGGCGTAGTCGTAGGTTGTCTCACCTATGGCATACTGATGAGAGTCTGGTTGCGCCGCTGACGACTGACCGTAGCTGTTTACCATCCAACTAGCAAAATAAGCTTTATAAAGCTTGTATAAATTGCTATAGTATACATTTTATAGGAGTTTCAAATTCATATAACGTGATTAAATGCCTTTATACGATACTTGTAGAATCGAAAATGGGATTGGCAATAAATTAAGAGTTCCCGAATAACTGGACATCATCATTATTGTCCTTTATACAGGGTGTTTATTAATTGAATACTTAAGGGTGTGAATCCTTTTCTCATTTTAAGAAGAAAACTTTATATCAACATAATGTCCTAAACTTCTTAATTTCTGATTTACAGGGTGTTAAAGAGAAAGAACCGAACCAATCTCTAAAATTCCTAAAAAATACGAAATTTGAGCAACATTTTTGAGTAAACTTTTAACAAGGATCTATTAGAACACTAATTAACGAAAAAATACAGAGTGTTTAGAAAAACCGAACCAAACTCTAAAATCCCTAAAAATTACAAAATTTGACCAACATTTTTTATTAAACTTTTAACAAGGGTCTGTTAGAACACTAATTAACGAAAAAATACAGGGTGTTTAGAAAAACCGAACCAATCTCTAAAATCCCTGAAAATTACGAAATTTGACCAACATTTTTGATTAAACTTTTAACAAGGGTCTGTTAGACCACTAATTAACGGAAAAATACAGGGTGTTTAGAAAGAACCGAACCAATCTCTAAAATTCCTAAAAAATACGAAATTTGAGCAACATTTTTGAGTAAACATTTAACAAGGATCTATTAGAACACTAATTAACGAAAAAATACAGAGTGTTTAGAAAAACCGAACCAAACTCTAAAACCCCTAAAAATTACAAAATTTGACCAACATTTTTTATTAAACTTTTAACAAGGGTCTGTTAGAACACTAATTAACGAAAAAATACAGGGTGTTTAGAAATAACCGAACCAATATTTAAAATCCCTCAATTATGAAATTTAATTAAACTTTTTGATGAAACTTATAACAAGGATCTGTTAGAACATTAATTTACGAAAAAATACAGAGTGTTTAAAAACCCAAATCAATTTCTAAAAACCCTCAAAATTTATGGGAATTAACCAAAATTATTGATGAAATTTTTGAGAAGGGTCTTTTAGAACACTAATTAACGAAAAAATACAGGGTGTTTAGAAGAAACCGAACCAATCTCTAAAATCCCACAAAAATTATGAAATTTAACCGAAATTTTTGATGAAATTTTTGACAAGGGTCTGTTAGAACACTAATTAACGAAAAAATACAGGGTGTTTAGAGAAAACCGAACCAATCTCTAAAATCCATAAAAATTACGAAATTTGATGGGGAATTTTGATTAAACTTTTAACAAGGGTCTGTTAGAACACTAATTAAGGAAAAAATATAGGGTGTTTAGAAAAACAAAACCAATATCTAAAATTCCTCAGTTTATGGAATTTAAACAATTTTTTTTAAAACTTAACAAAGATCTAGTAGAACACTAACGAAAAAAGTACAGATTGTTTGAAAAATCAAACGAATTTCTAAAAATTCTTAAATGTCACGAATTAAAAAAAATGTTTGTCAAATTTCAGCATCAAATGAAGATAACCCGATTCAACATTTGCAATACAGGGTGTTAAAGTAACCAAACATGAAAAAACCACAAAATTGACAGAATTTTACATCTTTTTAAAATGAAATGCCAGCTACTTTTAAAAATTATTGTCAATAAAAGTCAGCCAAGGTCGGGCAGCAACCTTGCTGTACCTTTCTAGTTAATATTATTTGATGAAAAATTGACTTAACTGAGCTTAATGTAATATAGGAATGTACGTTACTATTAGGACTAAAAATTAATCATTTATTTCATATTTTAAATTACACAGTATAATAAAGCTCTAAGCTAAAGCATGAAGTACATTATTTCCATCACTGTTGCCGTCTCGATGAGTTGTTGGCTCCAGAAACTGAATAGAGATCTTCGGTTTAGGGAGCGATTCATATTTATGGCTCGATACGCAGTGGATCGCGTCAATGTTATAATTAGGTGCGCCCGATGGATTTTAAAATTAAGTTAAATTTATTCAATAGTAATAATGGCATTTTATTTTTATGTTGGCAATTTTAAAGCAAACTAATTTCTGGCGGTTTGTTTACTATAATATCAGAATTTTAAAAAAGTAATTGAATATTAAATTTGCGCTAATTGTAACGGTACGAGTTTACCTATATGTATTGGATATTTTTTATACGTATGCATACCATATTTTTTTTACAAACCTTCATGTAAATGAAATGAAAAAGACCAGTAGCCTACACACTTCATTCTTTTATAAAAAAAATATTGCGCTTTGTATGAAGCAGAAATCATATGATATTTAATAAGGAAACAAAGAATTTTCAATAAAATTGTGTATGAACACTAAGTAATTTTCACCTTACATTTTAGTGGTAACATTAAATCGATTAGCAACTGAACATTCAGGCAGCTAAATCAGAAATTTTATCATCACGTATCGTTGTTATTTGTCACATTACCTTCTTATAATAGTAACAATTTAGCTCTAGTTATAGAACGACTTGGAACAATTATAAATTAATAGATTACGTTATTATTATGTTTTATCATTTTTTCCTATTCTGTCCATGAAAATCTTGAAGAAATAGGCAAATACTGTAAAAGTCAGTGCAACCTTATAAATATTTATCTAATTTAAAAGTCCCAAACGTTTTTTTTTTACTGTTTTATTTCAATGTTACTTTATGACAATGAAGAATGTTTCGTACATAAATAAATGTCAAATAATGTGATGGTAATCGAATAACTATCTATATGAAAATCTATTAAAATAATTTCTTTTTTCAGGCGCACACTTATTAGCAATCTTGCGACTGCTTTGACCATCTAGTGCGTGTACATTTGATACACGACACATTTATATCTGTATTGACTATTGACCTTCGGGACCACAGTATATGGAGTCTACCTATGCTGTGTTCGGGACCGGATTACCTAAATCACGATACTGAATAGGTTGTTACGCGCCGCAAATTCTTGTGATTTATAGAGTATCTCAAACAATTCGTAGTGAACTTATTTTATTTAATAATGTCCAGACATCGTTAGTCTGCGGATGGGTTTTTTACTGCATACGATAGGTTCCATGGGGACCATTTTCCAATGAAAAGAGGTAAACACAATATAATAATAAATTCCAAAACATAGTTTACGACTCAGATTTTTCTCCTGTAAAAAGGTAAATTTTCAGCAAATATTTGTATAAGAACTTTCTTACAGAAATAATGCTTTATGCTTTAGAGAAACACATAAATATGGTGATATTTCTGCAGATCAGAGTTATAAACTAATAATACAAATACAAATCTGTCGTTCCTTCTCTAACTATAAAAATTATAGGTGAGTTAGCAAAATAGAAATCCGTATCATTTCTTTATAAGAAACTGTATATATATTATTACGCATGAGAATTAAAATGAAAACAAATAACCTTTGAATAAAACGTGTATGTATTAAGACAAAAAAAATCATTTGGTAGCTCTAGAAATATTCTGGATTACATAATAGCAATGGAGGATGCTTTTCTTGACATGTTTAACAATTTGTGAAAAGTCATTTGGCTAACAATTAAAAAGTGAATTTTTAAAAATATTATATCACCACCCATGTACTAACTTTCCTTTCGACTATTTCATTTCACTATATACAAGAGTATGTATTTATTTTACTTTAAAATCATAAATATATACATAATATGTAATAAAACATGAAACGCTGTTGCAAAACTTAATCTTAAAAATTTATAAAAAGAAAATATATTACAAAGTTGCTGGTAGTTAGGTTACTATGTCTTACTGTATTAATATATGTTTAAGAAGTTCTATGTTATTTTTTGGAAAAATTACGCCAACAAATTTTTACAAACTTGATACACATATGTAATTATTCCAACGAAATAAAATTATTTAACCAATTTTAATGGGTAGGTATCCAGTTTCTTTAATAAAGTCATATTACGGAAAATAGTTACAAAAAGTCATTTGTTTTTTAATTTCATTGATATTAATATCGATCCTTGTCAACGCCAGAAACAGAATTCATGACTGGGTCACCTCGTATAAACCAGTCCTCGGACTGTTTGGCGGTTGCGCTTTGACCTGGCTTTTTCAAAGACGTCGCGCTGAAATAATTCTGTAAATTTCGGTACGGTGTACGACTCAGTGCTTCACTACCTATCGTATAACTTTTTCAGTTGTATTTGATAGATATACAAATACTCGTATATACGTAATATTGGGAAAATTTTTAATTTACTTCAGGTATCATTATTGTATTAAACGATTTTCCATGTCTTTACTGTAGCCGTACTTTATAAATTTCTTTTGGCTAAATATTTTACTACAAATAAAGTTAAATATATACCTATATATTAAAAGATGAAAACCAACAAAACTATTGCAAGTATTTTATCTAACCGCTTTTCGACATACAGGATCTACCTCTCAGTTATTAAATAAATCGACATTCTTAGTAATAGTATAGATAATTATCGGAAAAATAATATATCTAAAAATTTGTTTCAATAATGTGTTACTTTTTCCTGGAACAAAAATTTATTGTATATTATTTATCCCAACAAACCTTATAGAAACATCCTGGTATGTTATGACTATATTCTGTGCAGATACTGATATTGTTTTGTTGTTTCTGTACTTTAGGCCGATTTTCCTTAATACGTCTCTGATCCTACGGATAAAACGTTAGGCGAATCTACCGAGTAAAGAAATCTGCAACACCGATCTTCTACGCGAAAATGTATCTAGCTCTAGTTCGGCTTTACGCTAATTGGAACCGCCACATCCTGAGTGGATTGTCTTTGGGCGATTTTCGACGACTAAAACGCGGCCCTTAACACATTATAATACTTTTATAAAAATTTTAAAGAATTGTAAATTATTTAATTATTAAACAACGCTATTCGATAGTTATAAAATAATTCGCTTCTTCTAAAGTTCCATTTTGCTAGTTAGGCCGTCGGCGGACAAGCGTTTTCGTTCAAAAACCCAGTATTGAGGTATAATTTATTAAGACTAGTACCAGCTGATTCAACATATTTTTCTGGATAGAAAATCAAAATGGACGACTTTTTTCATTGGTCGAGAGCTAAGTTCGAAGCAAAAAACTAAAAATATTTGAAAATTGAAATGTTCAACTTTAACCTCGTATAACTTTGAAACCGATTAAGATAATAAATTGATTTTTTTTTAGTTTCTAGACAAATATATTCTCTTTAACCTGGTATATAATTTATTTAAACAATTTTGAAGTAGAGCTCAAGAAATTAATTATTTGCTTTAACTTGCGGTAACTCCTTTATATATTGGAGTATTTAATTTATTTTTTGCTCAAAAACTTGCAAATTTAATTGGCTTTCTTCCGTCTCGATTATATGCTGACTTATTTTTTGTAATAAACTAACTACAGCCATTTAAACACAACAAAACGCGGTCTGGCGGCAGAGCTGACTGGCCCTTCCCTCTCATTCCCGCCAACCGACCGGACCCGCGAACGTCCTAGTCACTAATATTCCTGCTGGCAAAGTTTTTAACTATTCAAGCGTTTGTATTATAGTTTTAGTTATATATCGTTAGTATTGTAATGTAATATAGTGAATATTTTTGTGTTATGTAGGTATTGATTTTATTGAGGAAAATAATAAACATATAACATAAGTTAACATAAGAGGTATAAATATTTCCACAGTTAAGAAAACTCCAATAAGTTGTCTTCGGCGTCTCTAACAACTCTACGACCAATGTTAGTGCACTTCATATTGCACTTGCAATCGCTTGAGCAAAAAACTCCTTCAGATTTACAGGCACATTTGCGATTGTTGCAATTCTTTTCTGTACAAAACAGGCTAATTACTTTTCGTATCTCATCTGGAATGCGCGGCTTATTGGTGAATTTTGGCGAGAGGCAGTTATTTGTATTAATCCATCCATAATTTTTCGGGTCTACCTGTTCAACTAAGCCAATATGGCTCATTGTCCAGAGACGAACTTGGTAATAACATCTGTAAAGCCAAAATAATAATAGTTGAAGAAGTAGTCCATTACTCGAAATGGAGACAGATTTTAAGTAGTAAATAAAACACACAGTGTAAACTCTATAGATCTATACTCAAAATAAGAATGCTTAAATGTATTTACCTTAGTACATGGAGATAAAAGGCGTCTTCCGTAGGAGGAATTTCTTTCGCAGACTTTTTTGTTTCTTTCGTCATTTTCTGTCGAACTTCATTTAAGTCTTTACATTTTTCGTTTCTATATAAATGTAAAACAAACTTTCTAGCACAGTCCAGACTTTGTTCAATAGAGCTTTTTCCAAAAGAGTGCAGGTCAAATTTGTGGAGGTTTCGGAAATATATTTGTCAGGCAGATTTTTTTCCAATTTTAAAAAAGGAATTAGTGGTATCACATCCGGTTATAGCGTGGAAAGCTAATAATCCATCCGAAATTGGCTTTTGTAAGTTTTGCGCAATTAAGTGAATATGGATAAATTGTTTTTTATTAGTGGATGTAGTGTTGTGACCCTTTTCCATAGATATTCATGCATTTAATGTTTCGTCATTCCAATAAAAGTAGACTTAAACTTCTTTAACCTTTGATGCAAAGACAACCCGATAAATTAGACGTTTCAATAGAAATACAAAACACCTTCAAAAAACAAGTAATCGGGCATACATGTAAACTATCGCACTAAATAGATCATTCTGGAATACAGCGGGTAGCGGAATGAGAGGGAGGGCCAGTCGGCTTTGCCGCCAGACCGCGTTTAGTTGTGTTTAAATGGCTGTAGTTACTTTATTATTAGAAATAGGTCTGCATATAATCAAGACGAAAGAAAGCCAATTAAATTTGTAAGTTTTTGAGCAAAAAAATAAATTAAATACTCCAATATATAAAGAAGTTACCGCAGGTTAAAGCAAATATATATTTTAATCTATCGCGCGGTGCCCAAGAAATAATTAATTTCTTGAGCTCTACTTCAATATTTTTTAAATAAATTATATACCAGGTTAAAGAGAATATATTTGTGTAGAGATTTAAAAAAAATAAATTTATTATATTGAGCCGTTTCGAAGTTATACGAGGTTAAAATTGAAAATTTTAATTTTCAAATATATTTAGTTTTTTGCTTTTAACTTAGCTCTCGACCAATGAAAAAAGTCGTCCATTTTGATTTTCTATGCAGAAAAATATGCTGAATCATCTGGTACTAGTCTTAATAAATTATACCTCAATACCGGGTTGCTCCTTAAAACGAAGGCTTTTCAGCGCTTCGCCGACGGCCTAAGTTGGTCAGTTTCCTTAAGTGTAATTCAACGCTGGTCGGGGCATTAGCCCGCAGAGTACATTTTTCCTGAAATTCCTCTTTTGCAAATCTCGCGATCACCAATGGCTATGTAAGTCTGGAGCTTTCAATAGTTCCTACACTACGTAAGTAGCTTCTTGTTGTGGCCATTCAGGTCCGGCATTGAGTAATCAGTGGCCACTAGATGTTAACACGTGCTACATCTCACGTACTGAAACATATTTGCTCCATAGTACATCATATTTTTCTCTGTAGCCAGCTGGAAATGAACAATTGCGTCATGTTTTAAAAACATTAGTGTGAACGTAGTTGCCTAATACACAGCTTGAAGAAACATTTTTTCAAAGGAAAGGATTTTGAAATAATTACGAAATGTTTTATTCCTTTGAATTTGCGGCAGCCTTAAGGTTATTTTCATACGCTTTTCAATAAGCAATTGTATAGGTAGTACTTTTTTCTGGAAAATCATTTTCCTGGTAAATTTTTACAATAATATCTTTTGTGTGTAAATGCTGATAGAGTAATATAATACCAGTTTGACAAAAAATACGAGTAAACTCATTAGTAAAAAAATTATAAGTAAACATGTCTGTTATTAAAAATTATAATAGGTACTATGAACTTTATTTACAGTAATTTGTATACCAAAATTAATATCCAATTCGTGGCTAATACGGTTCTAAAGCTATAAGAAATATTTTCAATAAACATCAAATAACTCAGTTACAAAAAATTTCGCGGCCTATATTCGTATAACGACTTTTTTATGCTTTTATATGCAAAATTATACTTAAAAACTTTTGAAATTTATCAAATAATATACTATGAAAAACGGAAAAAAGTCCCTAAAGAACTACTTGTGTTATACAAGAGATATATTTAATTATTAATATGCCCATGACTGATATTTGTTGGCCATCAGAAATGTCAGGTACTACGATCAATACCGCGAAATCTAATATGTGCCAGAAAAGTTGCGACTTGTTACTTATACAAGGTGTACCAGTAGTAAGTATTTAGTTATTTTTAATTACTTGTGAGCTTGTAAAACAAGTCGAAAAATTACGAAAACTTTAGTACAACTTAGAGATACACTCACTTAAAGGGGTAACCTCAGAAACAGTTTTTAATGCGTAACATCAAAATGGTTCAACATTAAGTCATGAAATTTTGGTGAGATATTAACTTTGGCGTGCTTAATAAGTCTCATATAATACATTTCAAAATTTTGTACAGGAACGTAAGAAAATACAAAGTTCTGGTACCAATGTAATCATATATTTTTTGTAGTTAATTATTTCTAATTTCTGACTCCAAAATATTAAAATATCAAGTATTTAATACCTTTTACACTTCGTTAAAATACTCCATTTTTAAGTATTTCAAAATTTTAGCATACTTAAGCATTGAAGAATAATATAAGTTTTGGTGATATACATTAAATCTTTCGTAATTGCAATTAATTAATTATAATGTAATTACGTGTAATTATCGTGTTAATCAAAAACAATAAAATAAACAAAAACATACGTGAACCAAAAAACAGAAACAATAAATACAAAAAGAAAAAAAAAGAAAAAATAAAAAATGCTTAATAAGACTTGACTTGTTGACAAGAAAGAATTCAAAATGGCACTATGAATAATGTTTTATAATATTTTCAAGAAAATCGCTCAAAAACATGTCAATTTAATTTTTAAAAACGTTCTGTCATGACTTACTTCAAATTTTCCGTCATCATGGCAGCGGCCGCTATGACGTCGTTGAATTTTTTGTAAATAGCAACCCCATGTTTTTTATGCTATCCGATATAAAAAAGCAGCTTTTCAGCAATACTAATATTAAAAAGTATTGAAAACGTAGGATGTAACTTTTCAGCAGTACTGACATTAAGGGTATCATTTCCATGTAGAAAAATCTGATTTTATTAAAATTTGGTATTCAAATTCAATAACAAAGAAATACTAAATATTAAACCAATATGACCAGTATAGGAAACATTATCACAGTTATAAATAGAAGAAATACATTGGTACACGTGGAAGGATATAGGAAAATACTATTTTACTCCCTCATTTCAGGAAGAAAAGTAGTACTTTTCGTCCCTCGGGAGGAAAACACTTCGTCTCCCTAGTGAGGCAAACAAGAAGAAACTTCAAATAGCTGTAAGAGTAGTGTATAGACTTCTTTTATTGATACACAAACTTCCTAATATAATAATGCTTTTTTTTCAAACAGATTTTGTATTACTTATTTTTATTTATAAAAATTGAAAACAGTTTAAATTGAGATTTAAATTAACATCAATAACTAAATATTGTTAAAATTTATAGAACAATTGGTTAAATTACTAATGGAAATTCCCCCTGAAGAAATATTGGCTCTACTTGTGGCAGAAACAAAATTTTCAAAAATTAAACAACGTTTTTTGGTACTTGAAGTATTACTTTCTCCCGTACTTATTTGGATGATTACCTCACATTTTCTAGAAATACAATCATCTAAGTACCCTTCTGAGACTGCGTTTGTTCGCCATCCCTCATGTCTTTTTAGAGTGAGAATATCACTTCCAGCATTGACTAATAACGTAGCTGAAGTACAACGGAAACCAGTACAGCCTTTCGAATCATCCAAATTTTAAAAAATTGCTATTCTGTATGGAATTTTGGCAATTGTGTTTTGCCAATTACCTGGTTTGTACCTTTATCATAAGTTACAAAAAATCTAGAATGACATATTTTAGGGTCCATATATTTTCTACACATATCCAAGACAGATACTCCGCTTACTATCTCATTTGTTGTTATAAATGTCCTTTTGATTAGTTTTTAAGTATCTAAGTTCACTTTTGAAAATGTGAGAACTCGAAATGTAACAAAAGTTAATAATAAAGATATTGTGGGTGCAATTCAACGCTGGTTGGGGCTTTAGTCCACAGAGTAGTTAGTTTCACACAATATTGTTAATACCTAAAAACATATAAAAAAAACGATTACATAAAGGGTAAAATTTTGTTATTAATTAAGTAGGTCATCATGTTTAAATTCATTGACAGGTTAATCATTTTTGACAATTTCGATATTTAATTTCAAATAATTTTAATTTATTATAATAATAATCCTAAAAATGCAGAAATAGGTCAGATCTCATCTATTGTGCTTGAATTTTCGAGTTCCCACATTTTCAAAAGTGAACTTAGATATTTGTAGAATGTTTTCATTAAACCAGGTTAGTAAATTTAGCTAGATTAATTTTTTTAGTAGAATAGAGCTTTGTCTGTGGTATCTAGTCGAGGCAATGAAGCATTATGATAGGAAATCTTTTAGGATAGGACTTATCGGAATGCGGTTTTTCGCATTCGCTTGCAAAAATTATTTATATCATTCGTACCTACTTTGTACCTATTACAAACCGGAAGTTGCATTGCTGCAGCCAAAAATGCATGCAAAAAATGCATCTTTTGAGAGGCCTTTTGGCAAATTTAATAACTTCGTAAATAAGAGTCAGAATTGGCTCAAGTCGGGTACCCGGAGGTTTTCGAGGTCGCTGATCACGATTATGATGTTCAAATTGATCCCCCGAATACCTGGAGCTTAGGAACGCCGACGAACGTCATCTCCGGGGACTATCCCGAACTTTATGCGAGAGAGGAGAGAAAATGGGCAGCCGGGGGTTTTTTGGGTCGCTTAATTCGAATATACCATCGGCGAACACCCCACGGACACCTGGTGGGCCCCAACCTGGACGCGGACGTCATCTTCGAGAATTTTTTTGGAAATATCGACAATAACGAACCGAAAATCGTTATGTGGGCTTTCTGTGTACGCTGAATCCGAATTTTATGTTGAAAACAACCACCCGAACACCTGGTGCGTCCTAACCTGGCCCTGAACGTCATCCCCGAGGGTTTTCCACACATAAGTGAAAAAAAACCACCCGAAAATCGTTACGGGGGGTTTTTGGTTTGCTGAATTCAAATATAGCACCGACGAACACCCCACTGACACAAGAGAATGAATAGAAATTCAATGTTTATGTAATTAACATTTATAAACTTTTTATTGGACTCAAATGAAATATAATCCACCTGTTACTCCACGTAACCTTATCAATCAATAACCTCGATTTTCAAATACGTAACTAAATGTCAAATTCTCCATCAAGTGACACATCGCTAGTCTCTTCACTTTCTTCATCACCCACTGACGTATTCATCAGTAGTACATCATCCTCATTCAAGGCCTCTCTCTCTCTGAAAGGCCGCTCGGCAAGGTTCGGAGATCCAGCCGGAGATTATTCTCGTCGTTTTTACAGGACTGAATCACATTTTTTGAGGGCCCCGGGGGAGAGTTACCCATGAATGAATGTATGAAATTATGGGACGATTTTTGGTTGGTCTTTTTTAATTATGTCTGGAAGCCCCTCGGGGATGACGTTCAGAGCCAGGTTAGGGTGCACCAGGTGTCCGTGGGGTGTTGGCCGGTGCCATATTTGATTTCAGCGAGCCAAAAAACCCCCCGTAACGATTTTCGGGTGGTTTTTTTTCAATTATGTCTGGAAAACCCTCGGGGATCACGTTCAGGGCCAGGTTAGGGCGCACCAGGTGTTCGGGTGGTCGTTTTCAACATAAAATTCGGATTCAGCGCACACAAAAAACCCCCATAACGATTTTCGGTTCGTTATTGTCGATATTTCCAGAAAAATTCTCGAAGATGACGTCCGCGTCCAGGTTGGGACGCACCAGGTGTCTGTGGGGTGTTCGCCGATGGTATATTCGAATTCAGCGACCCAAAAAACCCCCGGGTGCCCAGTTTCTCTCCTCTCTCGCATAAAGTTCGGGATAGTCCCCGGAGATGACGTTCGTCGGCTTTTGAGAAAAATAGCTGGTGCGTCACTAAACAGGGTAAAGAAAATATTAGATTTTTTTTAAATAACCAATCTCTTTAGTACATAAATCGACTCTGGTAAAAAATTGTCTGTAGAAATAACAACTATACATTAAATGTAAAACTAAACAAATACATAAAATATCCAGGCAGACTGTCTTTAAAGCAACTACTGCCTACTGTCAAAGTAGAATCATTGTTAAACGTCATAATTATTGATTGCGGCAGCTGGTCGTAATATTTTCCAGATCGTCTGTCCAGTTAATAACTTATAAGGAAGCCACCGATAGAGCTACTCACTGCTAACTGTTCTCGGAAATCTGCCGGTGTGGTGGGGAAGGCTAGCTTCATTAAACGTGCTATATCTACCTCAAATTGCTGTAGATTTTCTCCTTTGCAAAGAACTATGACTTTAGATTCATGAGCTTCAGATGTTCGGGGGGTCAATTTGAACATCATAATCGTGATCAGCGACCTCGAAAACTCCCGGGTACCCGACTTGAGCCAATTCTTACTCTTATTTACGAAGTTATTAAATTTGCCAAAAGGCCTCTCAAAAGATGCATTTTTTGCATGCATTTTTGGCTGCAGCAATGCATCTTCCGGTTTGTAATAGGTACAAAATAGGTACAAATGATATAAATAATTTTTGCAAGCGAATGCAAAAAACCGCATTCCGATACGTCCTATCCTAAAAGATTTCCTATCTTTGGCCTTTTTAGTGCTTCATTGCCTCGACTAATCAGAGAGCATACATATTATGACTTCATTGATAGGAATTGTAAGAGATTTGATATATATTAGCTTAAAATACCTTTCTAATACAGTAAAAAATAAGTAGTAAGTAAGCAACTAAACATAATTCAAATTTTGAAATGTAAATTTATTTCAAAGTATTGGGCGGAATTGCAAAATTTAAAGGCTGCTGCAAAGAGAATTGTAAGAACTTTCAAAATAAATATTACTCAACCCCCAATGCCATTTAAATATTTTGAGGTAATGCTTACCCTTTCTTGGAGGTGACAGTGGCAGAGTTAACAATACCAGCAAAGAATGACCCCCTATAATCTAAAGTCGACGGGTCTGAGCGTTTTCCTACAATATTGACGCAGTTCCTGAAAATGGTTCTGTTTCGTTTTCATTTGACCGCCCTGTATAAGGAGAATAAGGGGACCGAGCGATAGAGTTTGCATTTGGATATTTCAGTGAGATCAATTAGAGATTCAGATCAATTTGGATAGTGATTAATTAGATAACGATTAGTTTAGTTGTATTTAGTATTCAGTAATGTACAGAGTGTTTAATGAAGAACAGTGAATAATTAATGGATTGCTTTTTTTTATAAAAGCAGAAGTTGGGTAGGAAACTTATTTTCAAATTTTTACTGAGGCACTGCCACAGCTGTCTCATTGTAAGGTCACCGCTGGTCACTACCTGTCCAATCTTGCAGTAGATGCAGTAGATGTATATTATTGACTCACACCTAAATATTCTGAATGTAGTTATTTATAATTCTACAGCTACAAAACTTAGAAAAATGTACATAAAATTGTTTATTAAAGCTTGTACATTTATCAGTAATGTAACAAAAAGTTAATTAAACGGCATCAATTCTTCAACGTTGTTAATCTCAATACAAATACAATCCATTACAAGCAATCAACTAATTGCTATTTACAGTTGAGTAGCCTTACCTGCACTACCTTTAAAATAAGCGAAATTTAAATTTGGTCGATAAATGGGGGTTTAATAAATGTTTCTGCTTTATAAATAGATTAAAATTATTTTGAAGAATTATTCTGTTAATTCTAATTTTTCTCGATCCTCTGTAACCCTGCATTTAAATAAATATATTTAAAAATATAGCTCCAATTTAAAAACATATTCCTAATCAAAAACATGAAAGTTATCGGGATGATCTGCATATGATATTTTACGTGAACACAAATACGAGTGTCGATAATTAACTGTTACCGTTAGTAGTAAATACACGATCCCATAGGAGGTTACATTTAGGGTGCGATGGGGAGCCGCTTTGGTTACTATGGTTTCTGCCCTAAAAGAGTAAAACAATTTTGTGATAAATACCGCACAGCATCCAGAAATAAAGTGGTGAATTTTCCCACACTCGCGACAAATTCTAAATATCAAATCTCTCTTTAAAAATACCACCTGTGTGAACTTTGCACGCCAGAGGATTTAATTTTTTTGTCATTATTACAATTATGCTTACAAATAAATAGAGAACCAGAGATTTAACTAATATACATATGAAGCCTCAATATACCTTTATTTGCTGGGAAATGACACAATTAAGATACAAATTTTAAAGTTAAATTAATTTTAAAAATGTAAAAAACATCTTCTTGTAAATTAATTATAGATATTTAGTAGTATTTTCCTGACCATGTATTTATAAATTTTTTTAAAAAATACATCTCCTGGGATAATAAGTCAAAACAATAAAACGTACATAAAAAAATAACAACAATAGTAGAAACAAAACTGAGGAAATAAATACATATCAAATGAATAAAGAAAATTACTTTTCAAAAAGAAATTTCCTTCTTTTCCAAAAAATATTCTGAAAAAAAAAATGAAAACCAATTCGAATTGTTAAGAAGAAAACAGATAATTAACAGCGTTTAAATCTTTTAGGATTTTTTTTTTTTTTATTTGTTGTACTAATAGTTTTCATGGTACTAAACAGAATGAAATTATTGATTTTTGAAAATGTTAGATGCTAAGCGACGAGCTCAAAGAATGCCGATAAGAATTTTTTTTATTGTACAGAAAGTGTCGCTTCAAAAAAAAAGAAAGAAAATTATTTAGTAAATAAAAGTAAGTTCTTAGCACCAATTAATTTGTCGGATCAAATAATGCCTGGATTTATTGCAAATCTTTGTTGAACATTTGTGTCTGACATTGCATGGACACTACAACAGAGCATAGCATGCCTATTGTAATATAAATACACTTAAATAAATAAACCAACAAATTTTGGCCGATGGTAGCTGGGTTAATGACAAACATAAAAATGTTTGTCATTATGTTGTGAAATGCTTTTTCTTATATGAACATTGGTCCGATTCGTTTTTGTTTAGAAGTTGCAAGCATTTTGAAAAATATAATTTCCTATTTAAATCGAAGTAGCCTGACAAACAAAAATGATGATGTTATAACAGTAATTACTATTTGTGTTTAAAGTTTAAAATTAGTTTAACAAAACTATAAAAATTATTCAAAATGTCCACTCTCGGCTCAAATGCAAGCCTCATATCAGTGATATTGTAACATTTTTTTTTATCTTATGACAAGTAGTAGCGTAGTTTGGTTTACCAGAATCCAATGGTTTTCCAAAAAAAAAAATAGATCTCTGGAGGCTTCGACTTTGTTAACTCGTCCTTATTCAGAACCGGAACACTATTCAAAAGACAAACGGTATTTGTCTGATATTGCTCAAATTTTGGCATATAAATTTAATAGCAATTATTTTAAGACGGAAAGCGAAAAGGCCTAAAAATGGAACAGTACGGAATTAACTGATGAACCAGAACAGAGCCATGCTGCTTACCTAAGATGTTGTACGGCCTTATATGTGAAGTTGCAAGTAATTTGTAGGTTGAGATTTTGCACTTAACAAAATAATATAATGGTGAAAATTTATCCAGTACAACTATTTTGATCACCACTTTTATTTAAATGTTTGTGTGCTCTCACCTATGTGTATTTTAGTCTCGCTAGCACGCCTTAATCAGTTCCAACGTTTTTTTATCCTTTTTTCGCTTTCTATTAATTTGAATAAATTAAACAGAGGGCAGCACCATACAGACCACAAAGGAAAAATTACTTAGACAACCAGCAATGATGTCGTGAGAAATAGTTTTAGTATGACTTTTTTTAAAAATGTATTAATTAAACACTAAGTAGCATTTTTAAATGCTACAATATAAAGATTCCGTCATTCGACGGATGAGATTTGGATCACTTCTTAGGGGAGAGTCGGGGAATACCAGCCACTTAAGATATATTATTGTTTCTGTTTCTTAATTTCGTTATTTAATTTTTATTGTCGGTTTTCAATGGTACCAAAGTGTGTTATCTTTTAGAAAAAAAAAATAGTGTGTATGAAAATATTTTTATTCTTTCGTCAAAAATAACAATTTATATAACAAAAGCATTATTCGGTATTAATCGATTAGGCGTATAATACCAACCATAGGGTAGGGTAATGCCAATATTTGTATTTAAATAAGGAATTATTCTGTTTATCATAAATTTAACATGAAAAAGGTACTTAATGGGTAATAATAAGTGTAATTTAATTATTTACATAAATGACATATATAATTTTCTTTCCTGATGACTATTCCAGCACATTCTGCATGAGACGGTTTTCCACAACCACACGTCACCCACCATTCGTTGTCTATGTAATATATTTCTTATAAAAAGTGCAACACAATCACGTTTCCTACACCAGGCGCCATACTAAAACTGGTACGGCATCTGTTTACATTCAGAAAGTTTCGACATCTATGTTTTAGAGTCGTAACTAAGTTTGGAGACTTCTGCAATGTAAAATAATGAAATCGGTATTACCCGCACTATTGGTATTGCCCCTATCTGGTTAGCTGCATCCTGAAAGTTTTCAAGTAACTGATGACGGATAGTAATTTCAACGCGGACAAGCTGCTTCATATGTACCCATGAATAAATGTCCAAAGGATTTATATCTGGGGAATGCAGTGGCCATGCTGTTGGGCCTTGTTGACCTATCCATTTATTCGGAGAATCATCATTTAACGAAGCCGTTACTTGTCTGTTATTACTTGTTGATACCACATATTTTGAACAATTTTAAACCTTGCGTCATCAATGAAATAAAAAAAGTTGTTTTCCAAGAAAGTTCTATACAAATCGGCATTTAATTGATCATTTAAAACATCTACACTGCCCTGTTAAGAATAGAAGTCGTATCTACATGTTTTATAATTTTCGGTTTATAACACCGACAACTTGGTAATTAGTATATACAAGGTGAGTCAGTCATAATGTCATTAATTTTAACGACGGATTCGGAAGGCCTAATAAAGGCAGAAAATCGAAAAAAAAAATGTTTACTCGACCTACAAAAGAATAAACAAATCACCCTATAAAAATCAGTAACACGAATCTCCTGGTATGCTACAAACTTTCTAATGTCGCAGCCATATGACAATCGAATATCGAAGGAAACATCGTTGCTACATCAGTATTACATACATAATATCGTCTAACATTCTGGAATTATCTGGAATAAAGGGGAGGGTAGCAAAAAGGCTACAGCACTTAGACCCCATTGAGCCCCTTGTACCTCCTCCCATTAGGAGATCAGTCCACCTGAGCCGCCAGCTAGCCTAATAAGGAGAAGGTGATGACGTTGCTCAGGGGGATCTTTCTAATGTAGGCCATAGAAGGCCATCGCTCTCCCAACACGGACTCTCTTATTGATGAGATGGAAGTGCACTCACAGAATGCATGAAATATTGTCTCGTCTTCTTGTTCGCAACCCCTACAAAGAGGTGTATCACACTTCCTCATGTAATAGAGGTGCTTTCTTAGCCAGCAATGTCCAGTTTGAGTACCTGTCTCGTCTAACATTTCAGCGTGTTATTCAAATTTACCATTTAGTCGCACTTTCAGCATTTCCCGCATTCCTTTCCCCCCAAATTTGGAAATCACACACACACACATTTGGCGGGGGAATGGAGAGAATACAAGCAGTAGTTTGTTTATTTCGGTCTCGCGTATTCGTCGTAAATGCCTTATTTTACAAATTTCAAATATGCGGAAATGGTAGTGTTATACGGAGAATGTTTATAAAATGCAAATGCCGCTGTTACGGAATATCGGAGACGTCTACTTTACGAACATTATCCAGGTGCGCGAACTTTGTGCAAGTGCTTTAACGCCTTCGCGATATGGGTTCTGTGAAACAGCGTCGGGAACTTCCGCAAAATCGGCAAAAGGACTTAAATGTTATAGAGGCTAATTTAAATTTAGTTGAGGAGCAGCCTACTATTTCTACAAGAACCATTTCAAGGCGATTGAAGATATCCCAAAGCAAGGTTGGCAGAATATTAAAAGAAAACTCACTGAACCCTTTAGAACTTGCTGATTTCCCCAGCTGTCTTGAATTTTGCAATTGGCATTAAAATCAAATTTCGGTTGACCCTAATTTTATTAATAAAGTGATATGGACGGAATGCAGTTTTACTCGAACTTCTACTAAACAGGTTAGTATCATACTACTTAAAAATCAATAAATTTGTAGACTAGATACCTAATTACAAACTGAATAATTAATTGTACTTACGAGTAATACTAAAAATTCATATTCAATTTTAAAACGTAGTGAAAACGTAATATCAAAATTATTAAACTGTAATAACCTTACATTTGAAAACATTTATTTATCTATATTTGTTTTTATTAACAAATAAATCAATATTTAAGGAAAATTCATTCATGCATCTAGATAAAAAAATAGTTTACTCCTTGTCGTTAAATAACAATACAAGAACTAGATTATTGACCTAATAATACGGTAGGTCAAGATTCACTCTCGATAACTTTTATGAGCATCAGATCAGAGTCGTGCCATTTTGGTCTTGAACAGTTTTTTGTCGACAACACGATGGTTCTTTATTACTTAGTATTTAAAGACGAAACACTTTTCAGCTTCTCTTAATAATTTATCCATTGGGTATAGGTTTTTTATCTAATGTACCTAAATGGTTTATTACCCGGTTTAATATTAGATGCGTTGGAGTTTTGTGATCAATGTTAAATATTTTTTTAACTGTAAACTAATTTCTTTGCAGTCATAACAGCTACATTTAGTCAGACAAAAAAATATATGGGCAGGAGTGTACGGGGATCGTTTGATTGCACCGTATTTTCTACCGGAAAACCAGAATGGACCGTGTTACTTGCAATTTTTAATAGAATTATTTGATTTCATTGGATATTATCATTTTAAATTATTATAGGCTGAAGTTGAACTGAGCAAGAAAAAATGAGATTGTAAAATAGTCAGTACAACCGTTTATTTGTGATGTCTAATACCTAGGTAGGCACTAGGAAAATATTTCAATTTGGCAACATTGCATCAGGTCGAGATCGAATTGAACTGTGAGCTGTAAACGACCAAGGTTGTGAGCGGTCAGTGGCAGTCTAAAAAGGGGGTTTAGATAATGATTTGAAAATATTTTTCTAAAAAATCTAAATATTCATTTAGATTTTTTTAATCGCATATTTTTATTATACTCATTATTCCCTAACTCCTCTTAAAATTAATAACATTATGACTGACCCACCCTGTATATGCACATGTTAAAACTGAAAGTCGAATTATTTTTGTTATATAAATATTTAATTTTTATATTATTTTTCAAACGGAAATAGTGCAAAAGGTCGTATCAATCAAAAATCTATTTACCACTTATATGATAAAATAATACTGTGCTCTAATAGAACCTACTGTGATACATATAGTAATATTTAAATAATATTTGTATTAAAAATTTAAAATTTGATGGCACAGCAAATTACCCAATCCAGGCAGTATCTCAGAATGAAGATTTTGTCAGTTACGACATATATACTTAAAGTAAATTATTGCTGAAAATGCTACCCCAAACGTTAAAATGTTGCTGATAATTGTATGCGGATTTTGTAACGCTCAGATAGGTTCATTATGATTATTTATGCCGTCCATAGTAAAACACGTTTCATCAGACCACATTCCAAGTGAAATGAATCTATCATTTTGTGCATGTTGTTGAAGTAACCAACGACAAAATTCTAATCGCTGAGGAGCATCTCCAGTATTGTATAACGCTTCTAAATTTTGGCGGTGAAACGGGACATTTTTCTGTTCAATACACGCCATGCTAAATTCGGTGATAAATAAAGATTACTTGCTATACGCCGAACACTAATTGAAGAGTTGTCAATTATAGCATTAATCTTCTTCATTTTATACATTCACTTCAGTAGGACATAATATGGCTTATTTCGGAGCGGGGTTACATTCTTGTCGAAGTCAAGAAATGATGGACTAAAGACTGTGTGGTTTAATTAGGCATCTTCGTCGGTATTCTCTGGCTGCTTGTCAGACATTTCCATCAAAATACCCATTACAGACAATGTCTGCATACTCTTGAGTTGTAAATGAATGCATTTTTTATTTAGCACAAAAAATTATTATTGTTATAGCAACTATCATTTTTATTGATCAGGCTACTTTGATCGAAATATGAAATTATATATTTTAAAATGCATATAACTAAACAAAAACGAATTGAACCTATGTTCATAATAAGAAAAAATGTTTGACATTAACTGAGCTACCACCAGTTTTTTTATATACTTAGATTGCACAACACACAGAGTGCTTTCAAAAGAAATAGCATAAATGGTATGGGTAACCCTACAACTGAAAAGAATACGTTTTGCATAAAATTACGTTAGTAAAATGGACACTTTTTAGTAGATATAGCCCTCAAAGTTTAAAAAAGTAATATAGAAATGTGGTTGTAATTTGAAAATCAAACTTTTACCTGGCTTACGTTTTTGCTTTAAAACTAGTCGTCTATTAAAAGAATAAAATTCATTATCTCATTCAGTTTTTCTTTGTTCAAAGTGAATAGTTACAAAAATGAAAATTGACATATACATAGCGATAAAATGAATTGAGTAGTAGGTAGTAGTACTATATTTGACGGCCAAAAATCTGGAGAGTGACTCATGTTATAAACCTGCTCACAATTCATAGCAGTCGACACAAAGAAATATACATGCAACCCGTACATTTTTCCTATAAAATCGTGTGCCGCATATCTCTGAGAGCATACCCGATTACACAGCTTTTGATTGGTGCGACGAATTCACGGATCCACCTGTTCCATTTCAGCGCTATTTTGGGCGGGTATTTCGTTCAGACGGGCAAAATTTCGGGTGTATCTTTTCGCTAATATAATTACGAATTTTATTAGTGATTTTGTGTTCTTAAGAATGGAAAATAATTCAAGCTCTACAGCGTATTCTCAAAATCATCCTAATTTAACAAGTGAGGAATATCGGATGATAACATGTATGAAGAGTTTAGAGCGCGAGATCAAAATATGAGTGTAAGTGATGTTGAAATATGTTTTTCATTAACAAAATTATATGTAATTAGCATATGTATGTATGTATAGTGCAAATAAAAAAGTAGTAAAGAAGTACAACTGTGAAACGGGAAACGGAAAATGATGGAAACTCGCAGAAGGAAGATGGTATTTTTAAAATGAGTTTTCGACAAAAAAAATTCGATTGCTATATCTTACAAGATGAAACTTTGTCCGTATCAATGAAATTGAAAAGAGTATACTGATAGAAAAAGACGAAACAGTGATATGGCGAAGAAACTATTTAAAATAAATATTAAATAATCAGAATCTGGATCGAAGAATATATTAAATTTTAACGGATGTATTTGTTTGTCAACTACCTATAACATTATCTATCATTTTCTATATGAAACTGTCATGGTAGATTATTAGAAGCTCAAAACAAATTTATTAACACCACATAATAATGAAACGGGCAATAATATTTGTAGTGTTTGACAGTTTCGCAAGTTGCAATTGTCAAAAGTTGAGATTTTTCCGCCATAAATAATTAAAACAGAATTTGCAAAATTCGTGCAAAAATCAGTGAATTTCACGTCCATGAGGACTTAAGTGTAATATCCACGGAGTGCGCATCAGGTAGGTGTAAGTGGGTGGTGGTGGACAATCGCCGTCCAACAGGACGGCATTTTAATTTATAGAGAAGATGGCACAGGTGGCACATTTAAAGTAAATTATTTTTATGCTAGGTTCAGTCGACGTCAACTTATTTTTGATAATTTTTGAATGATTTAACTCTTCTCAAGTGGCACGCTTAGGTAATCATGCCAGCTGTGTCTTCCGTACTCATCTCTGTGTTGTGAATTAGCCACTCTCTATTATTTTCGATCTTGGGTAATTGATAATACAAGATAAAAACACCTTGAAATTAGCGAAAACTGTTATATGGAGATTATCTAGTCCAATTATTTTTGTCATTTTATATATTTTTTATATCTGATTGCGTTCAAATTTAGTGCGCCTATGAAATGTTGCTCCTCGCACGCTTCGCCCGTCGCCCTTGTCTACAAGCTAGCGATTAGTCACTCTCCAGATTTTTGACCGTCAAGTACAAGTAGCCGTTAAACAGTACTGAAGCAAACATACTTAAATTTTAGAACTTATAAAAATTTTTAAATACGAATATATAAAAAATATACATTTGGTTATAGATAGCTTATTGTATGTATAGGTCCCACATGGAGCAATCGTGTTTTTATTTTTTAAGGAATTTGGAAAAAAGCGACACAACTTTTACCACGTACCACATTAATACAATACACATACATACATACATACATATTAACATTTATTTCTGAAAAAATAAGGGTTGCATTGATCAAGTCAAATTTGTAATTATCACATTTTACGATAAAGAATCTTTATCTTCCTCAAAATTTTAAATTGTAATTTTCAGTTTACCGACAAGAATTGTCTTGGACATATTTCGACATTTATCTTTTTATCATTTTACCTTTGTCGCCCCCATACCCTATATATTTTCACCTAAAAAATGTTGCCAATCCTATTCCCCCGATCTGCATGCAAAATAGAACAGAAAGAGATAAATTCATATGAGTTATTTGCCTCGTAAACTGAACAACACATTTGTCTACTTTTCTATTCTTGTAAAGCTTTCGTTCTGAAAAAGAACAATTCTTTATTCAGCTGGTGGACAACTGTAATAAATTATAAGGGTCAGAAACACTCTTCATTAATAACCATTACTCTTAACAGAGACAGCATTGTCGTTCAGCAATTTAAAGTGCACGACTGGGTGAAATCATTATTCTTCAGAGATTACTTTGAATAAGCAGATTTTTTTATCCCTTTTCCGAGCTCTTATATTAATTCAAAAGTGTAGGTATAAAAGTACCAAGGGAGATGATATCGTAATGGAAGTCCCAAATAATATTGTAATTAATATAAATTACTTCAGGACTAATTGGCTTTCACACATAAAAATAAAAAATTGCAGTATTTTTGCGGCTACATTGAACATACTCAAGAAGGGAAAAGTATATTATTTTTATAACTGACCAGAAAGTATACTGTTTCTGGAGAATTTTAATGTCAGACGTTAGCGTTTTGCCAGCAAAGATTGGATAATAATGATGCCTAATACCTACTAGTTTGTTGTGTTCGGTTTTTCTTCTTTCGGGTACGTGAAAAAAATACTGCAATATCTGGAGAAACTTATCTTGCACTCATTACTATGGAGCAAGTGGTATTAATTGGTTTACTCAAACAGTATGTCATTAGATATATACTGTGTGACAAAGAATGGTAAACACCTGTATATACAGGGTGTCTACTTTTATTTGTGCACAAATCCGTAAAAACTTTATTCTTCAAAGTAATCATATTTTTTTTAAATTTTAAATGACATCGAAAACCACTTCCTCTGACCCTATCACGGTATTTAAGATGCCGATTCAAGACCTTCTACGATTTTTCTTATACCCCCAAAATTCAATAAAAACGTTTAGCGTTTTACGGATTTGTACAGAAATAAAAGTAGACACTCTGTATATATATGGTTGCAAAATTTCTTCGCGGAAAGGAACCCGGAGAAATTTTACAGCCACATATAACACCCGCGGCTGCTTACTTCTGTTCCATATATGTATATACCTAAATAGGTATATACAGGGTGGTTTACTTTCGAAGGCGGAAACTTTAGAGGCAGATAGAGAACCACAAAAAATAATATCAGTTTGTATTATAAACTATATTCGAAAAATGCATCGTTACAAAGATACAGGATGTCAAAATTGTTATCAAAAGTTCCAAATTTACTAATATTTTTAAAAACTACTTTAGATATTTAAATGAAATTTGGAACCTTTGAATAGATAATCTAGATACATATTTTTACGTAAAAAATATTGTTAATATTATTAGAGTGTTGTGTAAGTATTAATCTGAAAAATGCTTTTTTCTAACAACGAATACGCAGATATTAATTTTTGCTACGGATTTTGTGATGGAAATGCAGAAGCAGCAGTTCGTGAATATCATAGACACTATCCAAATAGAAGAGTTCCAGATGCTCGCGTTTTCATCAGAACATATCAGAATTTTCGTAACTTTGGCCTGCGTATTAATAACGAACGGAACAGAAACCGTTGATATAATTATTCAGGATAATCGTATACTACGTACTTTTGATAACAATCTGAGGCTGAGCTCTGAAAAGGCAGCTCAGCACCTTCACATTCCTAGGTCTAAAATATTACGAACACTACACGATGACCACAGACATGCATATCACTTACAGCCTGTTCACGATTTGCACCCTGGTGATGCTGAAAAAAGAATAAGATTTTGCCAGTGGCTTTTAAACTCGACGGAAGAAAATCCTGACTTTTTACATAAGATTCTTTGGACGGACGAGTCCTCTTTTACCAGACAACAAATTACCATAATATCCATATTTGGGCACATCAGAATCCTCGAGAAATTCGGCCAACATCATTTCAAAATGAATTGTCCGTAGATGTTTGGTTAGGCGTTATTGATGGTAATACTTATGGTCCACATTTCTTACCCCCAAGGTTCAACTCGGAACTGTTTCTTAACAATAATCTGCAGGACTACCTAGAGGATTTACCCATTAATTGTAAGCTATAAGAGTTGGATACAACTGGATGGAGCTCCCCCACATTTTGGAATAGCTGTAAGGGAATGGCTCAATACCAATTATCATCAACGATGGATTGGCCGGCTAGGGAGGAAGTACATGAATAATGACGTGGTTAATGGTATTGGATCAGTGGCCTGGCCACCCAGGTCACCGGATTTTAAACCGCTAGACTTTTACGTCTGGGACACTATTAAAGGTAAAGTCTACGCTAATTCCGTATTAACAAGGGAAGATTTAATTTTGAGAATTCAGCAAGCCTGCAATGATATGCGGCAAAATCCGCATGAAGTATCTGATGCAATAAATGCGTTAGTGAGAAGATGCCGAAAATGTATTGAGGTGGGTGAACTACATTTCGAACAATTTTTGTGATTTTACCCTTAATTTTTTTTCTTTTTGTTATTTTTGTTGAAAGCCATTAATTAAATTTCTCATTTTCGTTTTTGTTTACTTAATATTTTTTCAGAAATCATTAGGTAATTTAATTTTTTACTGGCAAACTCTGTGTCAAACGAAAAAAAGCAAGGAGCCTTTTTCTATTGTAAATTGAACAAGGATTCTAGAAATAGTTTTTGTTTGTAAAAAAATACATTGGCGTACCATTTTTTTCATTAAAATTTCCCGTCAGTACGCACGCCACTGGTGGAAGAAAAATAATATTTTTTACTTAAAAATATGTATCTATATTACCTATTCAGAGGTTCCAAATTTCATTTATATATCTAAAGTAGTTTTAAAAATATTAATAAATTTGGAACTTTTGATAAAAATTTTGACACCCTGTATATTTGTAACAAATCATTTTTCGAATATAGTTTATAATACAAACTGATATTATTTTGTGGCTCTCAGTCTGCCTCTAAAGTTTCCGTTTTCGAAAGTAGACCACCCTGTATATAGGCTTGACAAATTAATTAATCCAGTTATAGCAGTCATATTGTAGGAAAGAAAAAAGAAAACTTATTTATATTCAAGCTTTCGAAACTTTTACTGCTTCTCCATCAGGACACTACAAAAACGTACAATAATTATCAAACTGTAAAAGGAAAAGTTAAAGGGACTTGGAAAATTGATTTTTGAATTTTTCTGTTAGACTCAAACAAAGTTTAGATCCAAATATTCATAAATATTATATTTCTAAATATGATCTATTGAGAAACTACATTCGTCCTTCAAGTGAAACAACTCAGAATTAACCAAGTTTGAATGATACATCTAATACCATAATAATAGTAGACAGTAATTATGCTAAAATTCAGTCACATTCGAATATCACTCACGTGCATTCTGTTATACACTGGGAGTTACACAGGAGAAAGACAAGTTAGCTTTAAATTCGCCCAATTCTTTAAATATTCAGGGCTTTTGGAATCCCAAGTGGTATGTTTGAAATCAAAGTTCCCTTTCATGATTACGTCTAATACAATTGGTACATTTTAAATTTGCCGACTATGCTCTAGAAACTTTAACACGGACAGAGATAATTTTGAATTTTGCACTGTGTTGAAAAATCTGGAAAACTATTACATTTGTAATAACCTTTAATATCAATACTAGGCATCCGTTAAACCTAATGAACAATTTACTGTTGTCTATACACATGATATTATTATAAGACTGAATATAAAACGGAATGATATCACGACGCTTCTTGAGCACCTTACATTAACATTAAAGCATTCATTTAATGTTGTTTAATGTTAATTTCCTGTTCTGGCAACCGTTCCGTCATAACGATGATCCCAACTTTGATGGAAAATTCAAACACTTTCACATTTAATAGATATTTCACCTATAACATGATTTTTCCATATTTTTTATACTTTCGGTCAAGCTTTACTTTGTGAAAAATTGTCATATTATGCGTTCGAAACATCCTTAAATTTATTTAAAACATTCGTCAGCATATACGATAAATGACAAATCATCACTTCATTAGGTTGCTTTCATTACTTCTGGGATTCCCCACGGCTCAGTTATGGGTCCCCTTTAATTTTTTATTTACACGGCCGACACTTGCAAATCAGTAAATTATTTTTAGTTATGCTGACTATACTATACTAGTGGTCTTTTTCTTTAAATAGAGACACTACAGCTAATAATAGACACCATTCTTATCTAAAATCTGTTTTACATTATGTATTGTGAAATGAATAATGAAATAATTTCAAACTTAATTTTAATAAATGTAATGTCATTTGTTTTACACCAGAATGTGCGATATAAAAACTCCATTAAATTTCATAATAAATAATTCAGATGTGGCACGGTAACCAATTTTTTTGTGGGTTTTCGTTTCATACACGAATATAAATCAAAATGAGCTATAGTGTAATGAATGTATCTAAACCTCAAGAAAGAATAGGATTTCAAGTTAAACTTTACAAGAAATTGTAAAAATGCGTCAGTATTTTTATATATCCCCATAGGAACATCCGGTGAAAACACTGGAAATGAGAGACATAAATTTGTCCCAAAACAAACTGATGTGATCACGGTCTTTTATGGCTAATGGGGCATACCTATATAACTCCCATATTGCTCCACAAATTTCACGAAACTAATTTTACTGACACCCTATTATCCTTCGGATACCCTTCTCAAGACAAGCCACAAAAAGCGAGCTGCGATAACTAAAATTTTGATAATTTACAACGCAAAGTCACGTAATCGCCATCTAATAAAACGGGCTTCAAATTATTGTCTAAACGTGCCAAAGTCCGTGATTTTAATGACCGAGAATGCGAAATTAAACCCAGCTTTCAGATCATCTTGGGTTAATATGAAATGTCCTAAGCTAATAATTAAACGATTAGGTATTTCCCCAAAGATGTGGACGAACGTAGTAATGCTATAGAGATACGAATATGCCAGCAATTCTTAACCTGTGGGGAGCATCCCTGTTGGTGGGCGTGATGACATTAAAAAATATAATTTACGAAAAAATATAAAAATTGGTTCCAACATATGTAATAAAAATTAAAACTCATATTTACACTGCATTTATAAATAGAATTGCATCAGTACTGCACAATGTATTTAATAATTAAAATCAATACCAAATTAAAATAGTATTATTACATACCGCGGTCAAAAGTGTTTTGTTCTTGATGAGAAAAAGAAAACATTTCTCGAAATAAGAATGAAACTTTTCACCGAGATTTATACAAGTACTATTTTATTTACAACCATATCTTTTACATGCAAGTGACGGTTTTTGTAACAATAATAGTTATGTGGAAATTAACAAAGTAAGACCCTTGTATAACCAGATTACAGATAAAAAACGTCAAGTTGGCATTTTGACAATGGTTACTATGGTACTAAAAAAATCAATCATACAAACTTCAATTAGTTGATTTTTTGATAGATTGTTATTAAAAAAGTGTTTTCAAAGACAATGAGCGATTCAGAAGAAATTATTTGTACTCCTCCTCAACGGACCTACCAGTCAAGAGGATTTATAGAGAGTAATGAATAATAGGTAACGTTAATTAAAACATGTTGCACTTAGTTTAGACGTTCTAAATGAAAACTTCTTTTTACAATTAAGATTCGGTAAAATTACTCGCCAGGCATTTAGCCACAATTTGATGAGTCCATTTCCCAAAAAGTGTAGTGTTTCTAAAGCTTCCTCATTGTGAACCATGCAGGTGATACTAATTCCGAAGAACGGCAACCACACTAAATAGCGGTGATGACATTATCCAGTTGAAAAAATTAAGGGATGGAAATCTTCCACTGTAACCGAAGGGTACGTCGACAAATCTACAGATTCACAGGTTAAAATTACCACAAAAATATCTGGCGAAATACCAATCTCCAGTACTAAAAACGTTATCATTTCTATTCAGCATGGATTAACAATTTCTGTTTCCTCTTATAACCAGTCGAATGTTACAATTAATTTGTAATACTTAATGTGAATAAAACTTGTTGAGAATGTTTTAATGTACAATAAGATATTTTTTTAAACAAACATTTTAGTTATTCAATGACCCAAATATCAACAACATTTACCTGGGTTGAAAATGATATTTGTCTAGGAGGAAAGTGGATTACTGGATACTGGATACTCCATCTGAATATACAGGGTGGGCCATTTTAATCAGTACAGTCGAATATCTCAAGTATCGTGAGTGTTACGATAGAATGACTCAGACCAAAGTTGCTAAAAAAAACTGAGGGCCAACTAGCTGTGCATTCAGATCTGACTTTGACATTGATTTTTAAATAGAAACCCATATTTTTGAAACTGGATTCGAAAAGAGCAAGAAATCTTACGTCTGAAACAACTTTAAAAAAAAATTTGCTTAATTACAAAGTGAAATACCGGAAAGACTGCAATCAATCCTGTAGCTACGTAACTTGAAATCGCATGTAGGTAACTTCCCATAATCTAAGCCAGGTAGTTAACTGGATAACCGCATGTCCTGAACGTAACCTTCCTTACAACTACATACCTTAATTCGAAGCAATAATTAGACTCACCTCTTCAAACCGAAATTATTCAGTCAATTCTTGTCTTCAAGTCTTGCTGCAGCACAAGTATTATTCCTACATTCTCCGAGAATCATAATCATATCAACTTTTTTATTGGAAGGATAGTCAGCCATTTTAGGACTTCACTTCATTTACTTCAATATTCAATCTGAATAATTTTCAGCGCAACCGACTATCTGGACTAATGCACAAAGAATCTGTAAAAAGTACTACGTGTCTCCTATGGTCTTTCCAGTTAGACAAGAAAACTTTTTTCGAAATTATTCAAACAATTTGTCAATCTTACTATTCTGAAATTGATGGAAAACTTATCATTAACAAAAAATAAGGTTTTCAGAAATAATGTCCAAATTTATTATTACCTACACGTACCTCGAAAGTGGTAATTACCGAAATCTTGAGTGCGGTTTAAATAAAAGTTAACCAGATATATTTGTTCGATCCATCAACTACACTATTAAACTAAGCTTTGATAAAAATTTTAGTTTAATCCATCGATATTTGTAGAAAAAAAAACGTCTCACAGAAAAACAGATTTTTTTCAAACATTTTTTTCTCGCAAACTATTCCAAATATTGATATTAAATATTGATTTAAGTAAGAAGTAGGCTTAGTAAAAAGAAACATTAAAAAAAGGATTCCACGACAAGTACTTTCCACTGTGGGGGAGTAATTAGATTTTTAATTCTTACAATGATATATTGATTCTTAATTATTATTTATAAGTTTTTCCAAAATTGAACTGAAAAATGAATAAACTTTTTCCCAGGAATCATTAATGATTATGATTTTCGGAGAATGTAGGAATAATACTCGTGCTGCAGCAAGACTTGAAAACAAGAATTGACTGAATAATTTCGGGTTGAAGAGGTGAGTCTAACTATTGTTTCGAATTAAGATATGTAGTTGCAAGAAAAGTTACGTTCAGGATATGCGGTTATCCAGTTAACTACCTGGCTTAGATTATGAGAAGTTAGCCTAAATGCGATTTCAAGTTACGTAGCTACAGGATTGACTGCAGCCTTCCCGGTATTTCAGACGTAAGATTTCTTGCTCTTTTCGAATCCGGTTTCAAAAATATGTGTTTCTATTTAAAAATTGATTTTGACCTTCAAATGACCTTGAAAATCAATGTCAAAGTCAGATCTGACACAGCTAGTTGGCCCCCAGTTTTTTGAGCAACTTTTGTCTGAGTCATTTTTTCATAACACTCACGAAACTCGAGATATTCGACTGTACTGATTAAAATATCAACATTAGATATATGGTTGTAAATAAACAAGTATAACAATTATTATACAGAAAGAAAGGTGTAATAATATCAAGATAAATACATTTATCCCAACGCTAGCTTAGTTGCACTATTCCTCAAGCATAGTAATACTTTATCGAAAGATTAATTTATTCTTGTACAATTAGGTTATATATTCTTTATTTAAGAATAAAAATTAGTTGAAACCAAGAACACTACTACACTTTATACAAATACATGTAGCCATTATGTATGCATATTAATTATAGTTTTTTTATATCAAAAAGTATTTTTAAGGTATTAGTAATTTAAAGCTAAATTTAGAAATATTTTTCCAAAAACTACAAAAAAATATTAACAGATTGCACTAATGAAATTTATCATTTTTATAAATTTTCTTAGTGGAAAATTTACGATATTCTGCTTAAATTTAATTTACCGTTTTTACATGGTTAAAGCCCTTTGTACAAAAATCAGACATTTGTTTGAAGTTACCAAAACTGTGGAATAATGTTGTGTTAAATGTTTTGCTCTACACCAAATAAAAAATACTTTAGATGCTAACAAATTTCGCCTGCGTAAATGATACTTTGACTGACGAACCGTGCTTTCATCAAAGCGATTTAAAAGGGTAATTATTAAAACTCCTGAAATATTCAACTGGCAAATTATGATTCTCAATTAAAATTGCGTGGAACGCATAGCAAGTAGCAAATAATTAGATTTGGCTGAGACAATATATCTTGTAAAATTTGGAAAAGTTATGTTTTATCTTACAAACAATACAAAAGTTTTTTAAAGTCTTATTTTTGCTCGGGCTTGCAAGATCATGTCTTGTCGACAATCTAGCAAATTTCTTGTCTCACAATTTTGCAAGATTCTTGCGGGACTCTTGCCGAATTTGATAACAGTGGTGGTTACTCTCGGTTAACGTTCAGGTTGGGCAAACTTTAGCGGATGAAAATAATTGGCATTTTGTTACATAACAATTTTTTATTCACAGCTTAACATTCTAAACGCCGGTATTATAATGTCCGGCTGACCGGAGGTTGACTTTCAATTCAAACTGCAGTTTGACTATTATAAATGTCAACTAAAGGTTGAAGTGTCGGTTTAGCAACGTTTCACTCAACCGATGGCTATAGGTCAAGTTGAATTCCAACTGCCGGTTGAAATTATTTTGAATCTGCAAATATCTATAAATAAAAGTGTGTATACACTCTTATAAAGAAAAACAGAGCAATTATATTAAATATATTTGCTTTAAATTTATCTTTACTGGTTAATAGCTATTTAAACTCATTTTCTGAAGGTTTAAAAAATATAAAATAAATTATTTTATAAAATTATAGCATTATAGATTAAAATGTGTCAAGAGAGTATCATTTTTAGTGTTTATTGCACGCGACGTGAAATTGTCCAACGAGGTCTTCAGGCCGAGTAGGACAGCACATCGAATGCAATAAACACTTTTTGTACGAGTTGCATACAATATGTTTTCTAAGTTCATGCGAAAATCAAAAAATGTTTTATTTGGATGACACTAAATCTAGGAAAATATGACGTCGATTTGAACGTTTATATTTGTCATGATGACAAAACGCTGTAGTAGAATGACAGATGAATGCAATAAACATTTTATTAATAAAGAACCACTTTTTTCACTAAATATAGTTCAATAAAGTTTTGTTTTTTGCATGAACGTAGAAAAAAGTTATTTAGAAAACGAAAACCAGTGAGGAAACTTACGTGTCAGAATTAGGGTAGAACTTTTTTTAATAACAAAAAACCGGGCTATGGGTAGGACCATGTCCAAATGTTGTCAATAATTATTTTAATTTATGTGAAATAGATGCTAAATTTCAAAATAGGAAAGTAAAACTTTATTTAACGAAAATGATTAGATTAAGACAGCTACATTAAATAGATCAGATATATAGATTTTTATTTAGCATTTCTGCTTCATCATCGACATGATATTTATTTACACTGAATTATTGAGATAAAAATCAACAACGCACAACCACAACACACAACAAAATCGGCACACAGCATCAAGTTGTTCTCAAACCTCAAACGTATAAAACTCCCCGGAAATCCTCGCTGAAATATTGCAACTAAATTGCTATTTTGTAGTGTAATATACAGGGTTAACTATGACTTAGTACAAATATTTTAAGAGGGGATAGGGAAAATTCAGAATTAACGGAATCACCCTTCAAAAAAATTCCAAACTTATTCATAAAGTGAAAAAAAATTTTTTTCAAAACCTTATTAGCCCCTAATTTCTCGGCGACTATGCCGCCTGTCAGCTGCGAGGTTAGGTATATTCTGCCAAAGTCAAAGTTGTCAAAGGTAGTGACAGAGCACCGCGTTGCCACGTGTAACGATTTACGGCGCTTTTCAAGAAAGTTTTATTTACAAAATATTAGATTATGTAATGAGAAACACGATATGGTAGCACTGAGAGTAAAACCTACCTTACTGATACTTCCAGAACTGATATTTGGAGATTTCAAGATAGTTAAATTATTTTCTGTTTTCTAACTTGTTTACATTATAACTTGTCGTTGTAAAAATTGTTGTACTTGCTGGGGACCTCTTGGTTTCCCTCGACCATTTCATAAATAAAAAAATACTTTTTTCCTGTAAGTATATCTATTGTAGTTTAAAAATGATTAATGTTTATTTTTATGTCACTAAGTAAAAAAGAAGTTTCAAGGAATTGAAACAGTATGAAATTGGTTCTTTTTTATTTTCAAGTTAGGTAGGTACATACGTATTTAAAACTCCAGCACGTGTAAAACAACATTCGTGTACGTCGTACAAATGTACGAAGATTTGACATATTCTGTCTATTTGGAAAACGTATTTGATATTCTGCTGCTGCACGATATGCGCTTTCGTTGCACTTCCCATAAATTAGTACGATATCCGTAATTTTCGCGTTTACACGAATTTGAATGTGCGAAAAGCAAATACTGAAAACTAATAACGATATTAACAATTGTTAGGGTAATATTTTCTTTGTTAATTAAATAAATACCCAATAACGTTTTACTACTTTCTTTATTTCGCACTTTCTATCTTTACAACAACTGAACTCTGACACACCTCTTCTTCTTCTTCTTACATTCTTTCTGATCTACATTTTACAAAACATATATTTATGCCTACTTTACTACAGTTTAAACTAAGATATTTTTATTAACAAAATAATTGTCCACACAATAATCGACCATGTTTGCATATAATAATATTGTAGTATTATTATTTTAAATTTCCCGAGGCGTTTACAGTGCTCTATAATATTACTTTTCTGACCACTACTGCTGTTTGATATTTGTAGAGTATTAGAAACAATGCAACCAACAACACAGTATAGGTTTATATCGACTGACAAGTGCTATGTGCGTGTAACCCCATGTCACGGAGGAAGTATCAAAATAATACTAGAATGAAGAAACCCACGATCGTACATAAAACAAGATAATATTGATTGCCATAAGAATATTTATCTGAAGAATATTAAGTTCTCGGTGTAGGCGGACCGAAGACTGAACGGTGGCATTGATATTGTAATTTTAGTTTTCCGTTTTTAGTGACAGTTTCAGTTTTAAACGTTTTATTCATTAAATAATGGATGGTTGCGATATATTGGGACATGTGTAGTTTTCCACAATTTTCTTTAAACGTACGTGAGATATTTCCTAGAGTTGAAAGCAATGCAGTGGAGTGACCATTATCGGACAAAATTTTATAAATTAAAAACTGCCACGGGTGTATTCGAAGTTTTCTGTTAGTATTTCTTTCAATCAATTTTCTTAAAATAAATGGGCAATTTTATTAACTGCATCTATGCGAAGTGTGTATTTTGTGGCGAGTAATTCTGACGGACCTGTAATGAGTGAAAATGAAGTTTTGGCAGTTTGGAACGAAGGAACGAAAAACGAATGCAAAATACTGTAGCTAACCGGATTAACAGTTATCTATCAGGTACTTAGGTATTATTATTAATAAAAATGTTTACTTTCGTTATTTCTACATTCGGCAACGTTGGAACGTTGTGAGAAACAACCGCATGGTACCTAGTTGCGCAGAACATATGCCTAGTTGACATATGTAGCCATCTTGGACGATGACTGATGACATAGGCGCTGACTTTCCGTAGGAAAAGAGGGTTTTGCCCCATTTTTTTAACATCGAGCTAGAATTCCGAAATGAATTTTTTATTGCCTTTTAGGCTTCCCTGAGCACATGGTTAAAATTTTTGTACTTAGTCATAGTTAACCCTGTATAAATTAACATAGTAATAACTACCACTTTCAATAGCCTGTGATGTGTTTTTGGGAGAGTTTATTATTCCTTCCAGTGATTTTCCAAATTCTTTTACACTCTCTTGAGAATGATAAAACCCATCTATTTTGGATGATGACCGACAGCCGGCCTTGTTAAGACGCGTTTTCCTAGGAAGTGTAACAGGACGGGATGTTGCACAGATGCAAAATATAAGATCAGAGCAGTGAAAAAACGGCAAAGTGACAACCCTAGGCATAATTCATAAATACTAAGAACTTACCAGATTTTGAATAATATTGCGACTTATCTATTTAATCACGTTGATACCACTGCCATATTTGTTGTATATTAGGTACAACCCCCAACATTTACAGAAAGAACATAATTATAAATATTTATTGATTAGCTTTCGACCAACAGGATTTAACGCGGTAGTTATTTGTCCTCCTGAGGTAAAAAGGATCCTATGTGCTAATCCAAATCATGATCTATCTGTTTGCCAAATTGCATCCTAACCAGCTCAGCCATTTATGCGTGGTTGAGTAACAAACATCCAAATACACAAACTTTCGCATTTGAAATATTAGTAGAATTATCATTAAACAAATAAATAATTTTACTATTAAAAATAAACATCTATTATGAATAATCTGCATTCTTTATATAAACATTTTATTTATTTATATTTAGTATTACATATAATCTATATTAAATTGCCTACATCTTTTCCAGTTTTCATGTGTCACATTATTGATACCAGCACCAGCAGCAGTATTTTCCAAATACAACACTTGTAGCCAAAATAACACTACAGAATTACATGTTATCTGATGTAATGCATTTACGTGCAAATTTAATATTCAATTTTACCAGAATTTTTGACAAGCCCTGACAGCCTATAAAGTTGTGAACGCTACGCGGCGCTGATGTCGCGCACATATCAATTTTTCTCATTCACTATTAACTTGACAACAAGTGAGAGAAATAAAGAAAAGGATAAGGGAATCCCATCCAACAAATTATTAACCAATAACTGTACTTAGGACAAAATAAGGGTAAACAATATTTAAATAGAGTCGTACTAAATACTGCTCGGTACTCTATTAAAGAGATTTTCAATAACTTTCGTATAATAATACTGACGATTTTATTCTAGATTGATCTAGTGGAATGCTCATTAGCGAAAGTATTGTAATCCATTATTTGCCTAATATTGTTAATTATTACTACCTATTTTTTGAATTACAAAAGATATTCGAAAGAAAATGTTTGTTTTTGTTCATAGAAAGTCATTTTTATTGAAAACGGTTGACTTTAGAGCAATGAACCAAGAGAAGTATTTTTGTGTAAAATTCATTGGCGCTTCAGAATTTGCTGTCAAATGTCAATTTTTCCAATGGCGTAAAAGTTATGGGGGGAAAAACCCTTCCGATATCTTAAAATCTTCACCACTGGCACGTTCAATAAATTCGAGAAGGGTGCGAAAAAGTAGTATTAATAGTGGTAATGTGTTTACAAAAACTTAGTCCTGTAGTTCAAACGGTTCCTAAGATATTGAAAAAAAAACTAAAAAAAAATTAGAGTTTTGACACCGTGTATCTCGAAAACAAAAACCCGGAGAGAAAAATGGAAAAGGAAAAAAATGTTTCATTTTTCAAGAGGAATTTACAGTTTTCCGTTGCGATACTTATTTAGGAACACCCTGTATACCTATTAGCAAAAATTAAACTATTTATATTTAATTTTTTAATGAAATACGTAAATAAATCAATCTTCCTGTTTATTTTATTTTCTTTTTTATTTGCATACCTTACCATTAACTTAAAAATATCAGCAGTATTTTCTCCATAGTAGCTCTACGAAAATTCGTATCCTGTAGGTTTCATAAATTCATTCTATAGAAATTTCACTTATTTATTTATTTATTTATCAGCACAATATCCAATGAGCAAGTTGCCCAGTTACAGGATAAGGGAAAAAACAAAATAATACAAAGAATAAAACAATTACAGAAACAAAAGGCATTAAAACAATAATTGAACAATATCGTCTTCTTCCAACGACATTATTAAGAATACAATTGTTTAACTGAGCTCGAACTATTGCTATGTCTCAGAGGATTTGGGTGTAGTAGCCATGCTATGTGACTTTGGTGTGAAAATATCACGGGGGACGCATGATGCGACATCTTTCCTGCTTTCAAGTACTCGTAGCAAGTCGTACGTATATGAAACTTTGGTCTGAAAGTCCACTAATTGTTCATGAAAATTAACAGTTAAAACTGTCACTTTCTCAGTTTGTTGTTTTAAATTCCTAATAACGTTAGGCGTATTTAACAACCCTAATTATTTCAAGAACTGTCAATGTTTAGTATTGAAACACTTTTTTTGTCAAAATTTGGTCAGAAATTCTAAAAACATCTTGATAAAAAAATTGTAAAATTGTAACATCCTGTAAATGTTAAGCTATGAATAAAAAATTGTTATACAGAGTGTTTCAGAAACACGTCTTTTAAATACAGGGGGTGATAGTACGTCAAAGAAATAAGATTTTGTTATCATATAATATGATATGATTTTTTATCATATGCCGATCTGTTTTTATTTTTGACAAAATAAAATTTTTAAAATAGATTTTTTTAAAAATAGAATTGTTACGAAATTTCCAAATGTGAAATATTTTTTTGAAATTTAGTATTCCTGGATTTTTAAGGACGCTAAATACACTGGTTTAATTATTTTTTCGATGTTTGATAGAAGGCGCCAGATATGCTACATTTCTGTTACATTTCAAGTTCAAATTCTTTTACGCTTAGGTTTTTTATCATGGAGCTCCATTTTCCAATGTATAATTTAATTTTCTAAAAATAATGTACTCTTGTTTGAATTTTCTAATGTAGATGGTTTTCGAGAAAAAAATCTCTTAATGGAACTCTTATAATATTACGATCTATAAAATAAGTGACTTCTCGAAGCAGACTTATGTCAAAACTTGTTGATGTATGTCTCATAAACCACGCATACTTTCTTAATAATATTTTAAACTGAAATTAACTTTATATCAACATTTTAGCGATTGTAATTAGTAATAGTAAATTTAATATGATTCATTATTCAAATCAAATGCTCTTAACGTTAGGTGAATGCTTGGGAAATGCTCAGAAGTACGTTTTGATTTTTTTTTTTAATTTTCCCTGTTATTGTATTCTTCAAGACCAGTCTAGAAAATAGGTGTATAATAGAGACTTTTTTGTGGGAACATAAATTATTTTGCAGCTAAAATATATGTGTGTTTAAATAAACGAAGTTATTTTCTGGCAAAATTTAAACAAAGCTTAACCAGGAACTCGCATCCTTTGTAATATATGCAACGCTTCACTTTAGATACTAATCTTGCCGTTATACTGTAAACGTCCCAGAAAATTATTCAAATGTCAGTTTACCAAGTTACACTGCTTTTCCTTTGTTATTTTAAAATGATATTTCAGTCTAGGAGATTTTATTTTAATAAAAGTTGATTTAATATTATAAGCATTATCTCTTAAACTTTGTTTGCTGTAAATTTAAATGCTTCCTTTAATTTTGTTTCTTAATTAAAATGTCTGTCTCATTAAATTTAATATTCCTCATCTTTAATAACAACAAATTATCGCTGTGTCTGCAATTTATAGTTCAATAATTACAAAGAAATATACCGTTTGTTTCAAATATTTGCATACCCAAGAAAATACAAAGAAAAACAAATATATTTGAATCGATGATACTAAAACGTCACAAGTCCACAAAAGGCTTGTTCATACGGCAACTACTCTTTTACCATGGATATGTACCTTCTTTTCCTGAAAATTTCACACCTCTACTTTAAAACCAATAAGATCTTTATTTTGACTCATTACCATAGAAACCAATTTCAGAAAATTTTTTCGTGGCGAGGCGATAATTAAGTGCAAATTTTTTAACAGTTGAGAAGGTAAACATATATGATCTACACACTGGCATCTTATCATGGTGGTCAAATATGGTGGATAGACTTACATATAAATTTATTCGAAATTGCGTCATGTTACTTGTAAAAAATATATTTCTACCACCTTTAGTGACTTAAAATTGCCAAAGAACGATATATTGAACTACTACCATCTGAGTTTTAACATTTGATGTTACTAAAGTTGGTAATTTTTTTTTGACGAAATATGGTGCATAAAGCTGCAAAATTGATTTCATACACTTGTTTTTGATTTTCTAGTGTTATCTGGTATTAGGTTTTGATTTTTTTATCTAATAACTTGTTGATTTTCTTTATTAAATCGCAATATTTCATTATACACTTATTAAACTCAACGTACATACGCTTCGAACTAGTAATTGATATCTATTGTGACAGATAAAAATGACAAATCAACATATGTCAACAACAACAATACCTTGGCCGAGTCAAATTAGTTTAAAATGTCAGGTGTGGTTTATACTTGGAGTGTGAAATTTTCTTACCGAATACCACATGAGCCTAAAGTATTCCAAAAAAAATTACTGAAATAATTTAAGCTTTTGTTATATTATAAGTGATAAAATAATGTGTATTAGTAAAATAATTGACCCCTTCTACAGCATTGCCTTATATGTATAATCTATACGATTACTATGCTTGAAGAAAGAAAATTGTTGTTTAACAAAAGTAATTTTTTCCACGGTCGGGAGTAGAAATCAGTTTTTATGACATCAAAATTAAAACAGAAGTAGTAGACTCCCAAGGGAGTATAATGCTCCCAAGGGAGTTTACATTTTGGAGAACGTTTTTCATGCAAAAAAAAGATAACATTGAAATTATTTATTGACATTTAAATTACAATTGTACAATTTTCAAAATTAATATTAGAAGGAATATTACTTTCGCTTACATTTACAGTTTTTGTGATTGCGCTAGTAGTGGTACCTACTAAAACCTGATTAGCAATTTCGGTCTTATTTTCAATGGAGTTCTCGACCTCAGCGACTGTCGTTGATTTCCAACCAGTATGACACTTTATTATCGTGATATTCACACCAAAATCTGCCAGTAATGTCGCTGAAGATCTTCGTAAGCAGTGACCAGTATAACACGCAGCATCAGGTAATTTTAAATACGAAGCTACTACACTCGGAATTTTTCCCATGGTATTCTTGCCAACTGGCTGTGAACTACATTTCCCTGCTTTGTAGTACAAAAAAGGCGCTTATGCTTGACGTGGGGAGCACGTAGGGACAGGTATTTTCGAAACAATGCAAGCATATTTCCCACATCGGTAACCAGAAAGATTCGTGGAATCTTTGTCTTGGTGTTTGAAATTTTTGCAATCAAGGAAGAGCCTACATCCTCAATATCATCTACAGTTAAATTGACTAGTTCATCAGTTCGACAAGCTCCGGCAATCCCCAGAATTAATTCAACTTATAAAAAATCAAAATACTTAATAATTGAAATACCTAACAACAAAAGTAATCTTACCTTAATCATTAAGAATTCTTTGTCATCTGCACTTGATAGAAAGCGGTCGATTTCACCCTTTGTCAATATTTTCGATTTTTTCGCTTGATATCCGTCACCGGTTCTTTTCAAAAATGCGATCAGCTTGTGGAATTTGCTTATATATATGTTGTCGTAAATTATCAAGCATGACTTAACCATAGAATATTGTGCCCATAATGTGGAAGACTTATAATTCTTTGCATTTTCACTGAAGTATCCCAACAAAACATTCTCGCTGTATACTTGAACATTTTTCTCGGCGCACCACTTTTTGAACCGATTGTAGGCTATATCGTATAAAGATCTTGACTTCGTAGGCAGCAAATTGCTTATTGCAATATTTGCAGCCTCCACAATCTCTTCCGACTCACAATTATTCATTGTGCACTAGACAAACTTTAAACTAAACCAAACTAGCACCTTAATTTGACAATTCTTTTTGTTTGTTTATTTTGTAGTTATGACAATAACTCAACGACTACTAAATAAATGCTCAAATCCGAATACAATAATTCTGGTGCTACTTGCTTCATAATGACAAAATATGTGTTTTTAAGTTAATGAGACCGTGGAAAAAATAGTATATACCATTCGGGAGAGATGCTATTTTGTCTTCGGTGCATTGTGGCTTCAAATTGCACCTCTGCCAAAATAACGCATTTCTCTCCCTTATGTACTATTATTTATCTACTCCTATTAATTTATATATTAATTATTCAACTGCTTTTGAGCTATTATTAGTATCAATAAACAAATAGCGTGAGTTTTTATAGTGAGTTATAACTCACGCTGGGCTTCTACAATGATAATTCGGTATGTAAATAGTGTACGCAGTAAATTCTTGGAAATTTTTAAGCCGATAAATACGTTCCATTGGTGTAAAATGGAAAGAATTTTTAACAAGTGGAAAGGAATGGATAATTAAAAGATTTTAAAATTATTAAATTGCCAACGCCTCTCAGTAGGCGGAACTGTCAATTATTATCATTGAGGGGACTAATGTCATTTGATATTTTAACAAAATAATTTTGACGTTCTCAAATCAATTTTATTTCTCGATACTTGATCTTAGTATTTATTGTTATAGTCGTAGATAAAGTATAGTATTTAACTTGCGGTAATGGTCATAACTCACTTGATGAACTACAGCACTCGCCTGCGGCTCGTGCTGCAAACTTCATCTGCGTGAGTTATGACCTGCATTACCGCTCGTTAAATAATATACTATTATTGTAAATATTTATTATAAATATGTATAGTAAAACTAGGTGACCCGGCAAACGTTGTTTTGCCATATGATTTATTTCTAGTAAATATTTTGGTAGTCGGCTTCGTTCTCATCCCTACTCCGAGCTGTTTACTGGGAGAGAAGCACAATCCTAGAAAAAATATAGACTGTGCCAGTGTCATATTGCCGGCGACCGCTAATTCATGGCTGCCCTAAAAGGTCCAGAATCACTAAAACTTGGTTTTTATGTCAATTTACGTTGGTTGTATTGTAGCGTGAATCTCATTTGTTTATTGTGATTGGTCACATTCATGTCACATTCTTTAATGACATTTAAATGACAGTGAATTAGTTAATTTCATATTGCAATGCAGCCATCATATTTGCACAACCGCCAACATAAAGCAAATAAAATATCAATTTTCTGGACCTTAGGTCCCTAGAAAACGCGACACTTGTGACCTATATCATGAACCGACGCTGTCTATATTTTTTCTAGGTTTGTGGTGAGAAGTGACATCGGTACTATTCGCGGGGATAACTGATCTAGTGATAATCGATCAGTTGTCGACCAGGGTTAAAAATGATTAAATTACTAAAATAGCTTTTTAAAAAATAGAGGTTTGTGATAGAAAGGTGAAAATTAAGGGTTGTATGTATTTTTAAATGCCACATCATAAAAAAATAAAAATTAAAAATGTTGTCCAAAAAATTAAAAAAAATGTTTGGAGTGGACCACCCTTATCACTTAGAGGTATGAAAAATAGATTACAACCGATTCTCAAACCTACCGAATATACATACATTTCATAAAAATTGGTCGAGCCGTTTCCGAGGAGTATGGTGACTAACACTGTGACACGAGAATTTTATATATAGAAGATTAGAGCAGCCTATATGGGATATTCGTTGTCCTGTTTATTTTGAAACATTTACTTCGTCTATGTTGGTTGAAGTGTTTTTACTAGGAGATGTTTTATGAACTACTGAATGCTCCAAAGTGATTGAATTATGTAAAAAACCGCTTCCAGTACTTGATATACCTGAAGCAGGGAATTTTTTTTGCTGACAACTAATTTCAGAGTTATGGACTCCTCAATGTAACCTTCAGCTACCGTTGAAGATTTCCAACCACCATGTATTTTTAAAATTATGATATCATCATAAATATCAGCTCCTGAATTTATCAATAGTGTAGCTGAATAAGTACGGAAATAGTGTCTGATATATTCGTGAGTATCTTTCAATTTGAGAAACGCAACAACTTGTTATGGCATTTTCCCAAATGTATTTGAATTCCTATTAATTGGTTATACGAGTATGCTTTACCATTTGAATATTTAAAAATAAATCTGTTCTCAAAATCTATGTATTTGTTGTAGGTCGTGCGGTACTATATTTCTGATATTTGTTTAAATATTCATTTATAATAAACGATCTTTCTTCCTTTCTTTTTGTAGTTGACAGAGTGATCAGCAATCTATTTCCCATATGTTTAATACCTCTAATATCTATTTGAAGTAATTCAACACATCGAGACGCCCCAGATATGGCAAAAATTATTGTCACCTAAAATAATAATGTATTCTTCGTTTTCAAAAATATTTTATTTATACTATACCTTTTTGTACCTAAATACGTATCATTAGGAGCCTCCATTAGAAATGTTTTTATTTGTACATTTTCTAAAACGCGTTCCATCTGATTGCCATTTCAAGAATACTTCCAATATCGATGTTGTTGTAGACATTCAAAGTAGCTTATATTGACCATAATGAAAATGATTTTATAAATTTGCTTAATTCAGAAAAACATACCAATAGAACATTTTCTGAAAAAGACATAAGTATTATTCTCAGCCCGGTAATCAGTACATTTTTTATATATTTGCTGATATGTCTTCTTCGAATTTTCTGGTCATAAATTACACTTTATTTGCTCTGCTGGTTCAATAATTCTTCCTAACGTACGTGTGTATTAGTAAATTAATATACGAGAGTGTTAGCAACTGTGTTGACGCCTATTGTTGTAAACTGTTATGCCTTCTTTCATAAGGGATTGTAGGAAAAAATATTAATGCAATAAGTTTCGTGTCATGAACGTATAGAATAATTTTAGCAGAGAAATTAAAAAAAAAGCGTAAACAATGGTTTAAAAATATCCTAGACTAAAAACTCTTAATATTTTTTTTCTGCAGGTGGATACAGCCACAACAGAGTCAGTAGTAACAGTTGACTGGGAAAACGGGTTTGTAGAAACGTCAGCCAAAGAGAACGTGAACGTGACGCAAGTTTTCAAGGAACTCCTAACGCAGGCGAAAGTGAAGTACAATTTAAGTCCTGCCCTTCGACGTCGCCGTCGGCAATCCTTGCCTTTACATTCGGGTCCACCGCAAACTCCTTCTCAAGCTGCTATGATTCCTTCAGCCGTCCAGTTGCAACATCTCCAACAAATAAGAGACCGTCACGGTAAAAGAAATTCTTGTATTATCTCGTAAATATATATTTCTAATCTCTTTCAAGTATATCCTGCATGTGCAATGTGACAGTCTGCAAGTCCACATAATTACATTCATTATTATGTCATTCATATTGACATTATTTATGATGTTGATAGATAAATTTTACATTATCATGATATAATTTTGGAACTGTTGGATAATACTGAAACTTAGGTATTTGTGAAATATAATACCAAGAAAAAGAAAGGCACTAAGCCACCAGATCTCAATTAGGAATTTGCAGCTCTTTACAATTTAAATAGAGTATCAATATTATTTTAGAATAATTATTGCAATATTTAAAGAGGATTGCGCGATATTGACTCTTTTAGTAATATCTTCTTAAAAGCTTGTTTACACGTTAAATAAATTGGCGAGTAACTGGAGCAAGTAATTAGCTTCTGAATACTAAAATTGTATGAATATAGTTTCCAGTGGTTAGTAACATACTAGCGCCAATAAATGAAGCCAGTCAAATAAGTAAAAGCTCATTCACACGGGCTTAGTAAATAGGCGAGTTTCTGGAGCAAGTAGCTAGCTTCTGAATACTAGAATCGTGTGAACATAGTTTCAAGTGAAGCACCAGTAAATGAAGCCAGTCAAGTAAGTAGAGAGCAGCTCAACTTACTTACCCACAAGTTTCTCTCCACCATAGAGTTATTGATTGGAATGTGTCAAAGCCAGTTTACTATTCTGCTGCTATCTTCTTGCGACCGCCTGTTTTCCAGTTGAATGATTAGTAGAGAATTATTTCGTTTGAGAGATACATTTGTGTATTTATACAGTTTTAAATAGGTACTCAGTTTTAGATCTTCAAAGTGTCAAAATGTGATGAAATCACAATGTACGTTTCGTGGAAATGTACAAAGAACATGAATGCCTATGGAACACGAACAGAAATAGACAGGTTATCTTTATTAAAAATTATAAACGAAATGGCTTTAGTAGATTTCCAAATGGCATTCGATTCGATCCATTTTTATACATCATATTTTACTATTTTTATTTACTAATATGAAACATTATTTACACTTACTTGTGAATAGTCTCTAGTGAAGTTGCTGGCTTGTAATATTTACAGCTAGCGACTTGCTCTTGTAACTGTGCCTATTTACTAAACTTGTGTAGACGAGTCTTTAGAGATAAGTCCATAAAACTGAGCAAAAACCATTATACTACTCTAGGTAATATTAAGAAAGTGTTTTATTCAAAATGCGAAGATATACAAGGAGTCGTGTTTTCAACTTCATTGTGTTTATTATATTTATATTTTTAGAAGAATATTATCATTTTCACACTCCAGATTTCGTTTCAAATTAAATAGGCAAATTTACAGAGTTTTGTTTTTTATTTATTGAGCACATTGTATAATTTGACCGTAATTAGTACTTATTGTTATGATTACGCTATACAGTGTGGAAAAGTGCATACAGGATAAGTCTGAAATTTGGTTAACGTCAGAAGAGCCTGCATTTTAAAAATATTTTCACGTTTTTGTTACTTTCAGTTATACTGAAGTCAATATGAGCTTATTTTAAACGGAACATTCTTTATATTATTGCTTTAAGGAGAAGTTAAATTTTAAGTCAATTTTGTATACAACTGCATATCCTTAAATTCAATTGTTTCTGACATTTAAAATTTTAAGAAAAAAAGTGATGTTTATAACACTGTGTGTATCTTGACATTTAATTTAAATTTTTTTAACACATCAGAAAGTGATCGCATAATGCAGGAAAAACATACAGGATTGTCAAGAAATAGAACGCAATTTGTCTATTTAATAAGTCAGTCAACTCGATTTTTTCAAATAGAATACCCAGTATATTATTCTACAGTTGAAAAAATGATGGGCCGAATGATATATCATTTCCACACTAGATGCAACTGTACAAACTAGTACAGCAGTTATTTCAATTATTTTTTGAAACAGAATGTAAATAAATTAATAAAATAATTCGGCGCTTCTAGGATGCTAAATTATTTTGTTCTCTTTACGTTTTTAACCTTAGTTTATTAGCATAAAAAAATATGATTTAGGACCAGACTTTTTTCTAAGAAAACTGGTGCAAGCCGCATTGAAATCGAATCATTAATACGAGAGTTATGTTGACGTCAGTTGCAAGATACCTAAAGAGGACCTAAATATTTATGTATCACAGATTTGAAGGTTATAACCTTTTAAATTTCTTCAAATAATCTTTTAAAGCGATTGTAACAAATAATGTCTTGATAATGTGAATTTTAAGAAACAGCTAGTCTTGAATATGGTAACCGCAATACATTACCTGATCATGTTTTATAATTGTGCATTAGGTTACGGATTCTATAAGTAAAATAATTATTTTTTAAGTCTACAGTAACCAAATATATATAAAGATTCGTTTGGACTTTTTAAAACCGCTCAAAAAATTATTAAAAATTGAAAAATGGTTAAGATAGCAATTGTATATGATAGTTTGAGGATCCAAGAAGATGTAAAAGTGCGGGCGCAAAAAAATATTCATAACTTTTAGCCTGGCACGAAATTAAAAAAAAGGTCTTTTTTTCCAGGTAGGTTACTTAACAATTGCTTTATGCAAAACCTGTCAGTCCGATCTTAATCGACCTTACGGCTCTCGTTTTGTATTGAAGTCAAGTACTTTTCTCTAAATGTATGGCGTGATTGGGTTATTTTTTCATTGTTAAATAAATAATTTAAAATTACCTTGTTTTTTACCTACTTTTTTGCACTTTCGAGCATTTTGCAGCGAGCATTTCAAATCTACGGATGTCGGACCAACACTATCTTGTAGAAAATAACGAACAAATTTATAAGCATACATTTTTTCTCTAAAATGCATACTTACCGAGTTATATGCGATTGTTTCCGGGAAAAAACACGATTTTCGCTTTTTTTTTCACTTTTTCGTTGTTTATGCAAATAGCACACCTTTTCAAGCTGGCGCACCTCGATATTTTCAATAAGTATACTATTCCCGAGCGATTCCAATAGTTATCTAAGTTACGTCACGTTAGAGCCATATTTGAAAGATTTTTTCGTAATTCTCCTGGCCTATAATAAATTAGCCTCGATATCTCAAATGAAACTGTTCGACGTAACTGTATGATAACAAAACAAATATCGCTAAGTTTTGTTTCTACATTCCCTATGTGTTTTTCTCATGTTAATTTCTATAGTTATATACCCAAATATTTTATATCATCAACCTCTTATACTGACTTATCGTGTGAAGCTTTATTAAGTGTGTATAACCATAGAACGCATTTTTTTATTAGAATAATATAAAGAATGTTTTGCACCAGTTTATGTTTAATCCGTTTTTTATTCTCCACTAATTTAATTCATCTGCATATAAATTACTGATTTACTTAGATCTTCTTTGGCTATAACTTGATCAAAATCATCTACATAAAGTATAGTTGTATCAGCACTTGTATCATAATGCGTATTATCACTAACAAAGATTAAAAAGAACAACGGTCCCAGAATCAAACCCTGAGGTACCCATTTTGTAAGTAATGCAGATTGTGATTTATAATCATTTATAACTACAATTTGATATCTATTTTCTAAGTATGAGGTAGTCCAACTGTGTAAGGGGGTTACACCATTTCGATATAATTTTTCTAAGAGTAACTTATGGTCTCTACAGTATTAAATGCAAAAAGTAAAATTAAAGTAAAGAGCAATGGAATTTTTTCCACAAAGAGCATCATAAACATAATGATTCAGTTCTTTTACAGCTGTATCTGTTGATCTGATAGATTTAAATTCATGTTAGCAGTATGAGTTGTCTTTGCTCGAGAAACTTGCCTAACCTCGTATTGAACAGTAATAACAAATTTTGTAAATTGAGATTATAAACTCAAATTTCTATAATTGCCAACAGCATCCTTGGACCCCTTGGTCATGAAAATCGATACTGATTTTGATATTTGTAATATATCAGGATATGCTAAATGAGATATTTATTAGGACAGAGGAAAACATATTACATCACTCACAACTTTCAATGTCTTACCATGGATCTCATTTATCCCAGCGGTAGGTTTGTTCCCAGCGATATAACGAATTATATTACAAAAATTCAAATATTTCATATTGCTAAATGTGTTGTGAAACAATAAAACAATTTAGCCTGTCACGCATACGAGTATAAAATTTGTTATCAGTTACTTGGGTAGCATTACTTGTCTCCACTGTTTTATGGCACAAACTGGTATACTAAGTCTTTTATAAAAAGTTCTTTTTCTAAAAAAACGTCGGAAATACTAACTTTCCATAAAGTAAATCCTAAAGACTGAAAATTTTGCAGAATGAGAAATCCCATTTATTAATAAGGGTTATGTACCTATCTAGTACGTAATTGAATCATTTTCAATTCTACAGAGTGTTCAGTAAAGAATTGTCCAAATTTCACGACTGTATTCTAAATTTCAAACTATAGCGATTTAACTCAATCCAAAAGTTCAAAGTTGTCGACTTACATGGTGTTAACGTTAAAAATGAAATTATATGTTTTTGGAACAATTCAGAGGCTGACAGTTTTTCAAGCATTTGCACTGCGAAGTTTTTGAGGTGATAAAAATTATTTAAGCCGAAACTATGTTCTAGGGAGGTCTTGTGTTGCTAATAGTTGCCCAAAGTCTTTTCACAGTATAGGGAGACCAGTAGAAACACTCGGGCCGAAATAATAAGTCGCGCATAGCAGCTCGCGTATCCATTTCAAGCTGCAGAGACCTCAGTTTACATCCAACTATGGGAGTGCGAACATCGATTATACAGAGCCGTATTAAAGCAATATTTTGAGCCTGATCGAGGAACAAGTCGCTGCGCAGCAGTTAGATGTTTAAATATATCATCTATAAATAGTAATTTAAGTTTCTTTAAATTTCCTAAAGACAAAAATAAGTAATAAGTAATCTATAATATACTGTACAAACCATAAATGATATTTTACTGCTATTGCCTTACCTATTAACTTATTTCTTAAGTATAACATTGGAATATAAATACTTCTCATGAAAGTGAAGTTTAAAATATACATATTTATATTTTACACAAATACAAATTTTTATTTTAGAGCAAAGTTCTGTGCAGAGGCTTCTAATACAGAAGATTTATTAGAAAAGTTGCTCAGGATTAGTAATAGCTCATACAAACCATGTCAAATACATTTTTAAAATAATATGTTTTCTAACAATTCGCGCAATAGATTATACGCAAAGAGGCCGTTCCAACGTTTCCTGCACAAGACGGTTCATCTTCAAATTATGTAGATGATCATATTTCTTGTAGTCACTATAATGGGAGTAAGTCTCAAAACAAAATAATAAAAATTTTTTTTTTTCTAAATTTACATTTTACTGCACTTTTATCTCCAATTTAACAATTTTCAAAGTTAAGTAAACATAATTTTTCTGTTCTGAAAAATACTTGTCTTCTGGTTTACGTAGATCATTTAAGACAAAAAAAATCATAGTAAATTATTTGTCCACTAAACTTCAAAAGTCAAATTTTAAATTCACAAAAATCCCAAAAAAAAAATGTAATTATCACTAATAACAAAAAAAGTAAGTAAATAAATAAAAATGTTATGTAGTGCAATAATATATATTTTAAACTCTTTTTTTTAAGAGTCCAAAGAAGTAAATCGAATTTTCACACTGTATGTTAGTAGCAGTAAATGATAGTATATAATACATGTTGAATTACCCATTTATAACTGTATAATGAATTATTACATAATGTGGATAGATATAACGTAAACTTTCATGTGGAATAACTTCGCTTTCACGCGCAAATAAAAAATTCTTATTCCGGTCCTTATCACCGATTCTGTAAATTCCATCGGATGCGCTATCGCACTCACATTTCGAGGTCACCGCAGAAAACTGAAAGCAGTTCAAAGTGCCAACAACGGAGTGAAACTGCTGGTCTACCTATGCTGTGTAAATAGCGTGCGTTCTAATAGCTGCATGTACACTACAGAGTGATTCAAATTGGTCGGTTTCAGGCATTACTGTCATAGACAGAGCAAATCTGATAGACGCGAAACATTGTAGGCTGTAAAAGTATAATAAATAAATACATTTGAAGTAATTACTTTTCTGTTCCATTTATCTAATAAATAGATTTTTTTACAGAAACTCGAGCGACATTTTTATAGGATATTTTGTTTGTGAGCTACTGATATTGGTAATATATACTTATCATCATGTATCTTTCTGATTGATATTAACTACATTTTCGATATGTTTTGCTTGTCTTTGAATTTTTTTTATGTAAACATGTAGTAACCCTAAAAGGCGCCTAACTGAACGAACTGGATATTTTGATGATGAAACGAAAGCTACCAGTTTCCCTTAATATTGAAAATAGTTTAGAAAATGATCGCCTATCAGGCCTATCTGGTTGTCTACGATTTGGGTAGGAAATTGCGTACGTTCTAGCTGATGTTGTTCAAATTGGTCGGCAAGGCAAGCTGTGAAAAATATGTAAATCCTTAGTGACTTAATGTCAATAGACAGTATAACCAGTTTCGAATAGTCGTGCTTTGTTAATTTTTGTTAACAAAAGATGCCGTGATATAACTTATTTTCCAACAGTCAAATGGCCAATATCATTACGATCTACTCACAAGGAAATTTCATTGTACAAATTGGTTGGTTTTCAAGAGTTTTTGCAAATCTGACATAGATAGAACGAATCTGATAGACGAGTTCTTTTTTCGGGAAAATAACAATGGCGCAAACCGCATGTCTCTTTATGTTACTGTTTTTGAGCTACAGAGCGTTTCTCGATTTTTGGCTAAACCAACTAGTACCCTTTTTTAGTTTTCCTTTCAAGATAAGTATCTTAAAATGGTTTGAATATTGTACAGGTATTTGTGGTATAAAAATAAATGTTGTAATAATTTTAGTATTTGTGATATGACCACAACTTTTGTTTTTTTAAGTACATAATACCGCTATGTATTTTATTTAAAAAACGGAAAGAGGACTAAAAATGCATTCCAAAAATATATACTTACTATTTAAATATATACTTATTATTTATTGTGTACATTTGTGGGAAATATGAAATTTTAAAAATACCAACGATATTTAAGTTTTCTGGCTGAGAAGGCTTTGAAAACAAACAAGTTTGACATTTAACATTATTAGAAGCGTGTTAATACAATTTAATAAAATGTTTTAGTCGAATAAGAAACGAAAATGCAGAATTAACAAGAGATCTCTATTTTCAATTGTTTACAATTTGAATGCAGTTGATTTGTGTCAACACACTTCTAAATGTCAAATTTGTTTGTTTTCAAAGGCTTCTCAGATAGAAAACTTAAATATTGTTGGCATTTTGAAAATTTTCCACAAATCTACACAACAAATAAAAAGGGAAGTATACATTTTTAGTATGCATTTTTAGCCCTTTTCCCGATTTTGAAATAAAATACAGGGTGTTATTATGTACTTCCATCTGACATGCAACTCTAACTGAAAATGCGAGTTACTTGTAAATGGTTGACTTTAGAGTCATGAAAGAGGTATGGCCCTTTTAATGAAATATCTCGAACCGTTTGAAATATTTGCAAAATTAATTTTTAATTTTGACATCTTGTGAATCGGCATGCTTGACTTTTGGACTGAGGTAAATTTGGTTAAATCGCTATATTTTGGCCCCAAAAACACAACCTTGAAATTTAAACCAGTCTTTAATGGACGCCCTGTAAACATGATACTCCAAATTCTAATTTACTGATATCCTCATAAAGACAACGGCATTAGTATTAAGGTATAAAAGTTGTGTCAAAGTACCTATACTTTGAAATAAAAAATTCTATCTTCACTATAATTTGCAACCTTATCAACGATTGTTAGACAAAACATATTAAAAATGTACTTATTATCAATCAGAAAGTCAACAGAGACATGATGATGATTTTTGCCAGAGTATCTATTACCAGTATCAGTAGCTCAGAAACAAAAAGTCTTGAAAATATTGCTCGAGTTTTTGTAAAAAAATTCTATTTGTTAGCTGATCTTGTAGATAAATGGAGTAGAAAAGTAATTACTTCAAATATATTTATTTAATTTACTTTTGCACCCTACAATGTTTGTGCTGTCTTTGATGTTTATTCAGAAAGCTTAAGGGTATCAAAGTAAAAAGAATAAAGGGTCCCTATAAAATCTTTAACGCCATTACCCAGAAATATTTTCAGCTAATGTGAGGCATAAGATTGCTATAAAAATTTATTACGCCTCCCTAGATGTATTTTACGATAGTCTTTAAATTTAAGCTATTAAACTTTGGATTAAATAGCACAATTAATTTTGAAAAATATTTTTACTTTTATATTGTTAAATAGATGAATACATAGCGAAAAACTGTCTACAATATGGCTCTAAAAGAAGAGTATTTTTTTCGTTCCAAAATGATTGCTGAATAAGAAAAACTTTGCAAAAATGTTAAGGGCATAAAAGTTATTATGAGATAACTTTTAATATGAGTTGGTCAAATGATGTTAGTGCAAAACAAATGTTGTATTGTTTTAGTGACATCGAAGTAATTTACAAATTAGTGAATCAAGTCTTTAATCATACAGCGCTTTCGAAAAGTAACGAATAAATTCATTATTTTTTAAATTCCCTGGCACGTCGATTTTGTTTTTAAAAAAGGCACTTTTTGACATACGACCCACATTTGTGACGTCATCGTTGTTCGAGATATGACGTCATCGACAATATTTTTAAATAGCAACCTCCAATTTTGATGGAGAAAGAGCGTCATTCTACATACATACATCATGACAAAAATTTCAAGAAAATAATGATTTTAAAATTTAATTTTCACAATACTGTGCACCTCCCCATTATGTCCGTGCTTATTTAGCTGTTCCAGAATCGTTGGATAGGGAGAAGGGGGCCGATTGAGTGGCCAGCCAGATCGTCTGATTTGACACCCTTAGATTATTTCTTGTGGGGATACTTAAAAAGCAAAATATACGTTACTAGACTTGTTAATTTAGAAGATTTAAAAGCAAGAATTCGACGAGATACATCGTATACCTCCTGAAGTTATTGATAATGTCCAAAAAGAATGTATTAATCGTCTTGGCTACTGTCAGGCAGCCAACGGTACACAATTTGAACATTTAATTTAGTACATTTTTTACATAATCATTATCATTTTCAGTATTGTGAAAATTAAATTTAAAAATCTTCAAACATTATTTTCTTGAAATTTTTGTTATGTAACACCATAATTTTTCATGATGTATATATGTAGAATGACACGCTCTTTCAAATGCCATGGTCAAAATTGGGGGTTGCTATTTAAAAAAATTGTCGATGACGTCATATCTCGAACAACGATGACGTCATATCTCGAACAACGATGACGTCACAAATCCGGGTTATATGTCAAAAAGGGCCTTTTTTAAAAACAAAATCGACGTGCCAGGGGATTTTTTCGAAAACTTCTCAATTTAAAAAATAATGAATTTATTCGTTACTTTTCGAAAGCACTGTATATTTAGACAAAAATGATACATTAAGTAATTTTTTTATTATACCCTTTCCAAGATACAGGTTGTTGAAATTAAAATTTTGAATACGATTTGTTTCCACATTTGTGTTTTAAGCAATTTTGGTTAAAAAAATCGAAGCGCATGCTATGAAATAGAGAGTGATGTCTGTCGATCCCCAACGCACGGGTATGGTTGAGAAATGATCTGCAGTAATAAATACCAGAATGATATATAATGGAGGTGACGGTATAATTATAATCAAATGTGCATCAAATTCCAAGAGAATAATCATTATCAATATTATAAACAAACGTAACTCTTCTATCTCAGATTTTCGAAGCAAAAATAATTTTTTGCAACTGGTTAATACAAGTAAAATAACATAAATCCTCTTTTCATAAAGATATACAGGGTCACAAACGGTACCGAAAAATGAAACCTCATATTCTTAAATATTTAAAAAACCAGTGAGTGGAATACTTTGAAATGGGACACATGGATTTATGTAAACATTATTCAAAAATTGAAGGCTTTTCTAAAAATTAGATGCTCTAGTGGCGTTGATACAAGGTATTTTTGACATATCTTTAAAAATAAAATAGCACCTACGCCACTGCTTTATTTTAAAAATTATGATATTTTCGGATTCGTTTCCAATTTTATACAAATTACAACTTTTTTATGTTGGTATTTCTGAAAAGGCCTGATTTTCTAGTAAAACTTAAAAAACTAACTGTTTAATTTAAAAAACATTTTTTTAAATAATTCCGTTATTTAATGGAATAAATACATTAATAAATTTTAGTAACGAAAATTAAATTTGTTCGAAATTTATTGTTGCTGAATCTGATGAAAATCATTGTAATTGCTCAGGTGTAATAATTTGTTCACTGTGTACACGAGCCGTTTAACAGCACCCCACAAAAAGATCTCAAGTGGATTGAGGTCAGGCCCGGCTTTTTCAGAAAAACTGAAAGGGATAGTAATTTATGGAAAATTGAAAGACAAATACGAAAATATCATGTATGTTAAAAAAAAGCAGTGGCGTATTATTTAGGAAAATATGCCACTAGTACTGCCTTGTATTTGTGCTACAGGAAAATCTAAATTCTAGAAAAATACAATTTTTAAAATATTAAATTTAGCATCCTGTATCTTTTAACGATGCGTTCTAGGTAAATATATATGAAACCCCCTTAAAATTTACCAAAGAATACGTAATAGGTTTCATTGTTGGTGACTGTTTGTGAATCACTCTGTATTTATGCTTAACAAGATGAGGAAAATTCATATCGTCATTAGACAGCATCAAGTTAATTTTAAAGTCTTTGCATGGTTTTTTCAAATCTAATTTCCTAGCAATCTCAATTATGCTAAGAATTTTTATTTGTCAAACAATTCCTAAATTTTAACAGTATGGTTCGACGAATATGTGGTGTCAGCTTGACGTTGTATGGTGGTGATCATATAATGTTTAAGGAAATCTCTCTTAACCGTTCGTATGATAAGAAGCGTCTATTCACTGGGCAAGTCGTCGCCCTGACCTTAACCCCATGGAATTTGGTATATGAGGGTATATGAAAGATTTTGCGTATAAGGCTCTAATAATAAATAAATAGCACATTTCAGGCTAAAACCACAAAATTTTCAGCATTCTTTCAGAACTATGAGTGCATTTGCAGGTGATCGTCACATAGAAACACCTACTTTAGTATTTTCAGTTTAAATTCTTAATATGATTAAAAACAATTTGGTATTATTATTGTTTTAATTTACTATCGTGTATCTCAGTAGGCGTATGCGATAGAAGAAATATTAAACTATTATACAAGGAAAAAAGCTTAATGGATCATAATCTTATAAGAGACAAGTGGATTTTAACGGCTTGATGGATCCAGAGAAAAAAAAAGATGGAAGGAACAACGAAGCAACTGCGGACAACGTTGTTTCTGGGTTTTTGCCCTTCATCAGCGCAGTGCAGCTTAAAAACAGGATGGAATAAGAAGGAAGGGCAAAGGACACGAACACAAGAGAATGACAAGTAGCCTGCCTATCTCTATTTGCGGCTTTGTGTCACACAGCCTCGGTATTGAGGCCAAGAGCAACAGTCGCCGCGCAAGAGACCACTGTCAGGGTCTCAGTCAGGAAATATACAAGGAAAGGATCTTAATGGATCATAATCTTATAAGAGACAGGTGGATTTTAACGGCTTGATGGATCCAGAGAAAAAAGATGGAGGGAACAACGAAGCAACTGCGGACAACGTTGTTTCTGGGTTTTTGCCCTTCATCAGCGCAGTGCAGCTTTTAAAAACAGGACAGAAACATCTTTTTTCTCTGGATCCATCAAGCCGTTAAAATCCACCTGTCTCTTATAAGATTATGATCCATTAAGCTACTTTCCTTGTATATTTCCTAGCTGAGTCTGACAGTGGTTGCTGGACTCTCTTCCGCGGCGACTGTTGCTCTTGGCCTCAATACCGAGGCTGTGTGACACGAAGCCGCAAATAGAGATAGGCAGGCTACTTGTCATTCTCTTGTGTTCGTGTCCTTTGCCCTTCCTTCTTATTCCATCCTGCACTGCGCTGATGAAGGGCAAAAACCCAGAAACAACGTTGTCCGCAGTTGCTTCGTTGTTCCCTCCATCTTTTTTCTCTGGATCCATCAAGCCGTTAAAATCCACCTGTCTATTAAACTATTATTTTTATTTCTTAGGACCTTCAACCTATCAATTTCTGTACGCTCATATATTCATATGACAAAAATTAATGGTGATTTTGAATAAAAATTGTAATTAATTCGGGGCAATGTGTGATTTATTAAAACTTTTTAATTGCATATCATAAATAACAACTCAATTTCATCACAGCTAAAATTTAACGATTCCGGGAAAAATATTATCTATTTGTTTTTTAATCTACTTTTTAATTAGAAATCTACGTGCTAATTATTGATTATTTTTAAAATAGAATATAGATATAGATAAATAATACTGTAAATTTTGATAAAAATGTGAGCTTGTGAGGTAAAGATTTCTTCTTTCTTAAATTAATAGGTATATTCCAAAAGCGGGTATAAAAGTTCAGAGTGTTACCATTATTATAACAAATGTATAAAACTTACGGGATATATTTCAGCATTTAAAGTTTCAGTGTTATCCATCTCCTCCATATTACAGCATTCGCATATTGTTTTAAAGGCAATCATATATTTTTCTTTCTTCTCATACTAAAATGTACGTTTTTTATATTGAGACGTGATAAAGTGAGAGATAAATTTGATATCTCTGAAGCATTTAAATTGTCTAAATATTCTGGAACAGGTCAATTCGGATTTAAAATGATGAATTTAAAATCTTGAATATTTTTGTATCTTTGATTTCAATCATCCATATCGCCACTACACACAAATAAATTAGTGAGTTGTGAATTATACAATCCAAATTCTAGGACAACTATTAGGGTTTCGGCAAAATTGCGTAATTTGGTGCTCAATCAATTGCCGTTAACTGATTGGAGAAATAATTTCGGGTACTCGAAAAAAAATTATATTTTCAAATTTCAATTTAGTTTTTCCTGATTAGATTAGATTTCCTGAAAAGATTTTCTTATTGCCACTTTTGTTTCTACAAAACGGCAATATAAGTTTTTCAGTTCGACGTTTCGATTCTAAAGAGCCACCATTATTGTTGCGAATAATATCATATTTAGATAACAAACTCATAGGCATCTGCCTATGAAATATAGTATGTGTCAGACGGAAGAACTGATTGTGCAGTCAAAATAAATGTGATCTACTCAAATATACCTATAACTTAACAGTTCACCGTTCTCGAGATATAGGGAGTGAAAGATTTCGAAATTTTTATGAGATAATTAGGTATTCTGTATATTTACACATTCCCATTATCACCAGTGGTGTAGAAGCCCTGTGGCACTCTTCTTTTATTTAAAATAAAAATGGTACGCTACTGTCTCAATGATAAAAAAACGTAAATTTTAAACAAACAATTATTCTTTAAAATATCCTTATAATTAAGACAGTGCCGTACTATTTTTATTGTAAATAAAAGAAGAGTGGCAAAGGGTTTCTAGGCCACTGGTGATAATGGGAATATTTAAACATACTGAATACTTAAACCTAAGGTCTAACAACCTAGAATTATTGTTGTTTTATCACGAAGGGTTTCCAAGTAATTAAAAAATACACATAGTAAAAATTTCGTTACCCACCATTCCAAGGATGCCAGTGATGCCTAAGACACCCTGTATATTTTTGTTAATTTTAGAAACAAAATCTATTCAAATGAAGTCAGAAGAAAATAAAATCTAATTTTCAAAATTTTTAAGCGATATTTAATTGGCCATCAAGTTGTGCAACTTGCCCTAATTTAACCATTGGCGTATCTCTTATAGTTCTCGAGATCCCAAGAAGGGACCTGCTTCAATATAAAGGTTTCTAACTAAGGAATGAGCCGGCGGGCTATTAATAGGAATTCTGGGAGGCATCCATTAATTATTAGGGCTTGTCATAAATGGGCACATATGAGACTCATATACAGGGTGTCTAGAAATGATGAGCAAAAATTCAGGGGATAATTCTAGACCGAAAATCTTTCTATAACATTTTTTCCAAAACTGATTATTAACGGAGTTACAGGATGTTAAAGTTAAATTTTATTTGCAGTTTCTTTTTGCAATACCTTTTGCCACACTCGTAATATTTTGAAGAAATTTCGTATATGAGGTTTTTTCGGAATGAGGATTATAAATTTGCCCACCGTTTTTTCGCATTTTATAGAGGCCACCACACACGAGCCTTTATTTGGGTTTGAATGGTTCCAACTTTTTGTGCTACACTTTATACGATTTTTGACTGAATATTTTTGTTCTCCTAACATTTTGACATAAAAAAGGTATACTTTATTTATTTCGATAAATCTAACCGTTTTCTAGAAAAACGCTAAAATAACATTGCTTGCATGTGATGAATACGAAATCATTTTAATTTATTTTCTACATTAAACTTAGCATGCTTTAGAAACAAGCGCTTAGTTGTCTTGGAAACCAGTTTGTGGATAACGCTGATGATGGTTAATGATAAATAATAAAAAAATAACGTCCTCAACAAATAAAGAATGGTTTACAAACAAAATCATGAAGTTAAAATACATAAATTACTAGAGCAATACAAATATAAATTAAACATTTAAATCAAAGGTTCAAAGTCGTCCTTCCTCTTCAATGCATAAATTAATTCTTCTTAAAAAATTCCGACGAACTCTATGGAATATTCCTTCCCTTTGCTTAATTACCTCACAATTAGCAACAATTCTTTCTTTCAGTTCATCGACGTTATTCACAGGTGTGCTGTATACAAGCGTCTTCAGATAGCCCCAAAAAAAGAAATCGATTGGGTTTAAGTTAGGGGATCTAGGGGCCCACTGTACAAAACCACCGCGTCCTATTCACCTTTCAGGAAAAGTTTCATTTAAAAATTCTCTGGCCGCTAAACTAAAATGCGGTGGCGCGCCATCTTGAAGCAGCCACATTGCATTTCTTAATCGGAGTGGTACATCTTCCAATAGAATAGGTAAGTGGTTTCTTAAAAGATCCTAAACTTCACCATTGAGCCTTTGTGTAAAGAAATGTGGTCCAATTAAGTACAATACCGACCCATACGTTGACGGAAAACTTATTTTGATAACCACGCTCTGTTGATAAATTAGGATTCTCATCAGACCAAAAATGCTCATTGTGGAGATTTATTAAGCCATCATGGCCAAATCAAGCTTCGCCCGAAAAGGATATTACGAACAAAATTTAGGTCACCATTATGAAGTATTCTAATTGTATTGCAGAAATTCACACCAGCAGCAGAATCTACGGCAGATAAGGCTTGCACATTTTGGTAGTGGTACGGATGAAGGTCTTGATCGCGTATTGTTTCATGTACAGAGCTCTTTGGAATGCCCTCCTGAATAGCAATTTTTCTTATACTTACATTGGGATAATTCTCTATCGAATTCAACGAGCTTCTGCTTCTGCTGTTCTAATATTTCGTTGTCCACCTACATCAATAATTCTAGTTTTGACCGATCCAAATTCTCCCAGTCTTCGATGAATAGTACTGATTCGCGATTGAGGTAGGTTTTTATTTCGAAATGCTTCGCGATACAAACGTGGTGCCGCAAGAGCATTGCCAGCAACTGAACCGTAATAATAATGCATTTCCCGCAACTCTACCTTAGAGTAATTGTTGTTCATTTTTATTATTATTTTTATGATAACAATTACTACAAAAGAACTTGTACAAAATTATTATCTGTCAAAAGTAATTCCCCACAAACTTATATCCAAGGAAACTAAGCGCTTGTTTCCAAAGTGTGCTATGTTTAATGTAGAAAATAAATTAAAATAATTTCGTATTCATCACATGCAAGCGATGTTACTTTATCGTTTTTCTCGAAAACGGTTAGATTTATCGAAACAAATAAAGTATGCCTTTTTATGTCAAAAGGTTAGGAGAAAGAACAAAAATATTCAGTCAGAAGTCGCATAAAGTGTAGCACAAAAAAGTTGGAACCATTCAAACCAAAATAAAGACTCGTATGTGGCGCCCTCTACAAAATGCGAAAAGACGCTGGACGAATTTATAATTCTCATCCCTAAAAAACTCCATATACAAAATTTCGTCAAAATATTATGAGTGTGGCAAAAGATATTGCAAAAAAACTGCAAATAAAATTGAACTTTAACACCCTGTAACTCCGTTATTAATTAGTTTTGGAAAATATGTTATAGAAAGAGGTAGCATTTATTTTCGGTCTAGAATTATCCCTTGAATTTTTTACTCATCATTTCTGGTCACCCTGTATATAGACAATTAAAACATCATAATTTAAATCAAATATGATTCTGGTTGGAAACCTTTTTGTTGCGGCGAGTATTCACTCCTTGTCAATAATTTAATCATTCATTTAATTAAACGAGTCTTATTGATCGAATTTCAAGATACTGGCCCTTAGTTTTTGTAGTAACTACTTATAGGTATTACAGTTTTTACCAGACAACCCTAGTTCTCTTTCCTCCTGCAATTTTGATAGATGAAATGGGGAGGATAATATCAAATGGCAAAAAATTTACAAACGAGGGATTTGGGAATATTCAGAATATTCAACTAATTTAGTTACAAATGAATTAAGTATGATTTTTTTAAGGGTATTTCTACAGGGTCTCCCATAATGATTTGTACAAAATTCAAATTTCGTCTTAATTTTGGTACACCTACATTTACTTACATTGTAGAGAGATTAACTTATGTAGCCTTCTTAAACTTTTATAGTTCACAAATTTGTTACTACACACTGTACCTTATTTTCGAGAAGGCAACGTGAATTTGCGATTCGTAATATGCGAGGAATTCGCGAATAGTGTGTAGGGTCTTGTTCGTTAACAACACATTCATAAAAACATTACACACGATGCACGAATTCCTAACAAACCACGCATCGCGAATTGCGAATTCACGCATAATCTGTAGCAGGTGTTAGTGTTGCTAGGAATTTCCGTTTTCGGGATATTTGCATTTAAAAGAATCAATATATGACAAGAAAGTTTATTTGAACATCAAAAGAAAAATTGTAAACGAAAACAACTAAACAGTACATTATAATTCATCTTCATCTACTTAAACATTGTGAAACCCTATGCAGCTCTTGGGATGCATATCTCCAGATTATCCAAATCAGAGATATTCTTAAAAATTTCGGTTAAATAGTGTTGGGATACAACCGTAGGTATACAGGGGGTTTTTAAATGAAGTAGCAAAAATGAAACCACAGATTCCTTAGGTGAACATAAACCGATCTAACCTAACATACCTATATCCCAAGTCGCATAATAAAAACAAATGCGGTGTGTCAAAGTTAAAATTTTATTTTCGATATTTGTCAATAACTTCTTAAGAAATCTAAATATTTACATAAAATTTATAAATTGGCGTTTTTTGCGGGCGGAAATTCAAATTTATTTCTAATTTTGACGTCACTACTAGAGGGCGCTACTTGTAACACACCATGTTTCTTTTAAATGATAAACCTTTTTTGCAGCTTAGTGTATCCATCTGACTATCGAAATAATCGATTTTTCTACCTGTTTTATTAGAAAAAGGTAGACCTTGCCGAAGTCGGATTTTTTAAATAATCCCATTTGAAATGCTTAGTGCACTGAGTAAAAACTGTTTTGGTTTCAGGTCAAGTGCTTTTTCTGCTGAAAATACAGCAAAATGTTACTTCAAAAAGTTGTTTAGAATGGTAAATTATAGACGTGCAAAATTTCAAGAAGTCTGGCGAGGTTCAATGAAACAATTTTTCAACAATGGACAATGATTTAATCAAAGTAGACCGTTTTTTTTATTTTGCACGTCTTCATAATTTACCGTTCTAAACAACTTTTTGCTGTATTTTCAGTAGAAAAGGTACTTTACCTGAAAAGATAACAGTTTTCAATCGATGCACTGAATATTTCAAATAGGATTATTTCGAAAACTGTTACTCCTAACGACTTCAACAGGGTATACCTTTTTCAGTTATAGCAGGTAGGAGAATCGATTGTTTCAATAGGCAGATGGATACACTAAGCTGCAAAAAGTTCTGCCATTTAAAGGAAACATGATGTGCCATAAGTGGCGCCCTCTACTAGTGACGTCAAAATTAGAAACAAATTTGAATATTTCGCCTGTAAAAACCCCTGATTTACAAATTTTATGTAAATATATGGATTTTTAAGAAATTATCTACAAATATCGAAGATAAAATTTAAAATTTGACACACTACATTTTTTTTATTATGTGACTTGGGATTTAGGTATGTTAAATGGATTTATTTTCACCTAAGGAATATGTGGTCTCATTATTGACATCCTGTATATGAGTATGTCCAATAAGCACGTATGCTATAAAAATATTCTCTACATCTCAATATTAGAAAAATTGTGGAGATGAAGTATTACGAGTGAAAAACACTGTAGAAGCATAGCAGTAATCTAAATTCTAATACAAATTAAAGAACAAATTTGACATAGTACAAGTATTGAAAGCGCTTTTTTAATTATTTCTGTTTTTATTTGCAGGATTACTTTGTTAAAGTGCATCTCCAGTTTAAATCATATTGCACCATTTAGTTCTAGTAACATTAAGAAAGTATACCTTCTTGATGTAAAGTAATGAAAAAAAGAGAAAAAAAGAGATGTTGCTATCAGAAAATAAGATAAAAGTTCAAAGAGGCGGCATAAGTGGCTCCCTTACAATATATATCAAAATTATAAGGAAATTTGAATTTCTCGTCAAAAAAAAACAGAATACTGAATTTTGTTTAAATATATCAATTATTTCGAAGGTTACTTAAAAAAATTCGAAATAAAGTTTTGACACGCTTGTGCTCAATTACTATCAACTTTTGAACTAAGTAAGTTGGTTAGATCACATTATTTTGATGCCACAAATCATCTGTTACACTATGTAAAATCCATCATGGGACATCCTGTAAAATAAGCATTACATTTGAGTGTAACTAATCCGGTTTAGTACAAAGAATGTCATAAATGAATAAGATGATGCAAATGCTCAATATTAAGCAGAAATATGGAAATGATTTAGCGGATTTATTTACTCAGCACCTTTAATGTGTTCACTTACACCAATTATTTACAGTAATTAAGTAGTTAAACTTCTACCCAAAAAAATTGACAATATCTTTTCCTACGGGAACAATGAAAATCGGCTGTATCAAAAATAGCAATTACAATAAATTAAATGCAACAAAATATCTATAACTGTCATTCGTACGGTACTCCAAAGAACAAAATAATTGAATAGCTGGTATCACCTTACTTATATTAGAAATCTGGTATCAGGAATTGCTTTTAATAATATAGAATATTGCACGTAAAAATGAACTTATCAAAAATCATCCATCATTATAACAGAAAATCTGCAGGATGATTTTACATAATGTAGCAAAAATGAGACCACAGATTTCTTATGTGAAAGTAAATCGATTTAACCTAACATATTTACAGGCTGTGTCACATAACAAAAAAAACCTATAAAGTGCCCAAACTTTAAGGCTGTCTAACTTTTTTATTTTATGAGATAGACAAAACTTATTGGTAATAAATTTTTATTGCAAAATTAATGCCTTCCACCTAATATAAACAGATTTTTGAAATATCGTATGTGGTTCGCTGCGCCCTCTAGGCGGATAAAAATTTTTTTTATTGAAGCAGGCTATGGCCACTAAACATTGCCTGTTTTTTCGTCTTTCTTGCAATATACTACATGTTGCCTTTATCTTTCGTATTTATTACATTTTTTTCAATTTTAGTTTAAAAAAATGTACCTAAATATTTTCGTGTTGCTCAAGATAATGTAGAACCTGTTTTAAAGACGTCAACTGCAAAAAAATAATAAACAGAATGTACTTTTATATGCAAAATACAGATTTTCTTATAATATTATTTTATTGCTTTTCACATTAGAAGCAATTGGGTCTTTAAAATTATTTTGACACAGACAATGTAATAAAATAATATTATAAGAAAATCTGTATTTTGCATAAAAAATACATTCTGTTTATTATTTTAATGCAATTGGCGTCTTTAAAACAGGTTCTACATTATCTTGAGCAACACGAAAATATTTAGGTTCATTTTTTTTAATTGAAATTGAAAAAAATGTAATAAATATGAAAAATAAGGGCAACAGACAATTTTTTGTGGCCATAGCCTGCTTCAATAAAAAATCCGCCCAGAAGGTGCAGCGAATCACATACGATATTTCAAAAATCTGTTTATATCAGGTGGAAGGTATAAATATAAAAATTTATTACCAATAAATAAAAAAGTTAGACAGCCTTAAAGTTTGGGCACTTTATAGGTTTTTTTGTTATTACTCATAAAGTTGGCCATGGATCTCAAATTTGTTTTAACTAGCATAAAGGCCTCCAAAAATGCAACAAAAAACAATTAAAGATTTTTGACGTATCTCGCATACTAAGCGAGATACATGGGAGTGGCCCTCTTATGTGATACAGCCTGTATATTCCAAGACGCTTAATAAAAAAGATACAGGGTGTCAAAATTATTATTTTTTTCGATATTTGTAGATAACTTCTAAAAAAATTCAAATATTTACATAAAGTTTGTAAATCGAGGGTTTTTGCGGGAGAGAAATTCAAATTTGTTTCTAATTTTGACGTCACTAGTAGAGGGCGCCACTTGTGGCACACCATGTTTCTTTTAAATGGCAGATGGCAGAACTTTTTTGTAGCTTAGTGTATCCTTCTGACTATCGAAACAATCGATTCTCCTACCTGTTTTATTTGAAAAAGGTATACCTTGCTGAAGTCGATAAGCGTAACCATTTTTGGAAATAAAACTGCCTTTTCTACTGAAAATACAGCAAAATGTTACGTGAAAAAATTGTTCAGAATGGTGAATTATGGTGCACTGAATATTTCAAATGGGATTATTTCGAGAACTGTAACTCCTAACGACTTCAGCAAGGTATACCTTTTTAAGAAATAACAGGTAGGATAATTGATTGCAGCAGAAAAGTTCTGCCATTTAATAGAAACTATGCTACAAGTGGCGCCCTCTAGTGACGTCAAAAATAAAAACAAATTTGAATTTCTCGCCTGTAAAAACCCTTGATTTACAAATTTTATGTAAATATTTGGATATTTTAAGAAGTTATCTATAAATATTGAAAATAAAATTTTAACTTTGACACCTTGTATCTTTTTTATTATGCGATTTGGAATATAGGTATGTTAGATTAAATCGATTTATTTTCACCTAAGGAATCTGTGGTCTCATTTTTTGCTACTTCATTTAACACCTTGTATAACTTTTCTTTTGACTGGCTTAAAGAGCTCTTTGGGTTTGGTATTCATGAAGATTGACTGAACTTCAAATTACTTAAGATTTATCCTTTGTTTGATATTTTGCCATTTTCGATTGAACGGGTATAATTATTAGAGAGTTATTCATATACACTTATATTTTCACAAAATCTGATCTCTGAACACCAAGGACCTGGCAGTTACTGTCTACATGCACAGAACTTAATTCTTCCATATTAAATAAATAAATGTTGTCGATTAACTTGAACGATGTTAATACACTTCAATTTGCTCTTGACTCAGCGTTCAATATATTGAAGTGTAGTAATTAACTTGGTAGACTGAATCGATGAAATAAACATATTATATGATCAATTCCAATAATAAAATGTAATCGTGTATTGTATAGGGTGGTATTCTAATAAATCTTTTTATATCTAAGGCTGTTGAATGCATATTTGATGACTGGTGTACCTAATAACTTCATGTAACATTATGCCTGTGTGAAGATTATATAGGATGTTTAATAAATAATTTTCAAGGAATATTTACAATTGTTTTTAAGGTAAAACTAAATCAAAACTATAAAAGGCATCCTATATAATTTAAATATTCATCAGTGTTCTAACTATATAGTTCTTCAGTTTTCATTAATTTCTTGTATATTCAGGGAGCTTTGTGTAGTTTATTTTAGCTTTAAAACTGTGTTTTTATTTTCAGAGTTTAAACTATTCAGAGTTGATCTTTAATAAATAAAGTAGGTACCAACATAATTTTCAAATCTCTATTACTTTAAATGTCCAGTTGTCATTGTAAATTTAATATCTACATTTTTAGTTTTATATACCACTTGACAATCTGTGTATTATCTGATTAGATTGTAAGTCGATAAATGTATCTGCGCTTCCATAATTGGAGGCACATATTGATTTAGTTGTATGGAGTAGGATAAACTGTACCTAGGTGTGCTCTTTTTTAAAAGCAGTATTATTTTAGGTTGAATGTACTATATAAATATTTTATATTAGCTAATTTTCGTATTATAATTTATTTTTGAAGGAACTATCAGCCTAAACTTTTAGTACTTATATAATTGGCATTATCTAGAACAATATGAAGATCAATATATTTATTATAATCAGATACATGCTGTATTATTAATATTGTCATACCATTTATTTACGAAAATAAAGCGTCAATTTTACCTTTTCTTTTTTTACGGTTAAAATTTCTGCGCATTAAAATTTAAAAAATGTTATGAAGCTGAAAGATATAGTGAAGATACCCTTACTTTTTATATTTTGGTAAACTATGTTTAAAAAATATATCTGAGTTTATAGGGACATGAAGTAGTAAGTATAAATATTCTGATAACTATCTTTATTTCAAGGCGATAGCCAAGGAGGACTGAATGTAAACATATTTGGACTATAAAAGGTAACGATTATGGCCGGTTTCTGAACTAGTAGATATCTATTAAATAAACTTATCGATTCCATAAACTGGAGATATCCCATGAATTCGGTTTCTGAACCGTTCAATAATGCTTATCTATTGCATAAGTTATCGAACACATATCCAAAGAAAAATGGCAAGATATCTGTCCAATAAACATTAGCGTACGCGCGCAGCGATTTAACTGTTGCTTGTTTACATTTTTATTGTAAGGCTTAACCCAACTTTTTTGATATTTTCGTGACGATAACTGTACAATGGAAAATTCTGATTCGTCTGCTTCATTAGATGAAGAATATTTAAATATAGTCAGATATTTTGAACGGCCAAGACGTTATCGTGAAAGAGAAAACCAGTATGAAATATACAGCGACAGAATTTCGAGAGAGGTTTCGTTTAAGGGCGCCGTATTGAAATAGTGTTTTCTACAAATACAAGTAATTTTAGACATATAAGAACTGAATAATATAGAGTTTAGCAATTAACAACAATGTTATCTCATGCCACTGGCGAATATTCAAAGGTACCGAAGTAAAATCAATATATAACGTCAGAAAGCGATCTATTCAGTAAATTTTTAGGTACTGAAATCTTTCAAAATACGTATTTTTTAAAATTCATCTATAGATGTAAACATTGTTATAACATAAACTTACATAGTTCTGCATATAAGATTGTTCACTTTTGTTTATAAGTATGTGAAAATAATTGGTAAAATGTGGGGTTAGAATAGCGAAATAATGTGTATCATACAAATGCATTTTAAAAGTTATTAATTATATTATTTGCAGATAGTTTAAGTAGTAAAAGTGGATAAACAAAACATCAGTAATTTTATTTTTGATATTACTTTTGTTCTACGTGTTTTATTTTTCAAGATTTCAGCACCTAAAAAACATCACAAATTTGATCATTTTACGGCGAGAAATCGAAAGAAACTGTAAATTTACTGATAGATTTAATAGAAGAACTAGTATTCAAGTGTCTAGTACCAGAACAAATCACTATCAGTATTAGAAAAGGTTTTAATAACTTCGTTTTTATGCAACAGGTTTGTATATATTTTTAATTAGTTAATGTTATATGATATAATTAGGTAGGCGATAGTGGCGCCATCTACAATTATTTCTTGAAAGTGTCTTACTTCCATAAATGGCATCTGCAAACGCTTGTGCATTTGCTAGCTCCCTCTATGATTATTGCAGATATTAAGATATCCATTCAACTGTTATGTATTTCACCCTTACAAAATTTGGAGGCATACGTTCAGAAACCAATATAAAGTTATCGGTCTGATAAATTTATGTACTCGATAGTTATCGAATGGATTGCGCCAAATGTTGAGAAACCGGCCATTTTAATCACTGGCCCAATATATTATATCTGGTTTAAGATACAGGGCGATCCCGAATAATATGCAAAAAATGAGGGAAGATTTGTCCGACCGATTTGAATAGACTGAAAAAATAGGGTGTCTATAAAAAAATTATTTCATGGAAATAAATTATTTGTTTGTATTGCCAAACATATATTTATTCCTTGATATCAAATAATTGTTTTGAAAAAGCAAAAATACAGTTATTTTGTATAAATAAAGCATACCATTAAAAAACAAAATTTTCTTAAAGATAATGATAATGGTAATGGTGTTGATTTAATTATATCCTCTGCTATAACAATATTTGTATATTTCAAATAATGTTTGTCCAATTAAACGACTGCTTATTTAGGTCAACAACTTACTGCTCATGAATTTCAGAAAATAAATGCGGATTAATGCCCCGACCAACATAGGTCGGGGCATTAATTTTTTATTTCAAAACAATTACATATTTCATTTTCATACAGATTTGAATAAATTGTTTAGGGAAATAAAAAATATATTTATTTGAAAATAGTCCGTGTAGGATCATAAACTTAATTTGTTTACTGAAAAACTTCTTTATTTATCAAAAAATTGCAAGAGACAATGTAACTTCAACAGGCATTCAAAAATATTTTTTTTCAATCGAAAATATTAACTCCAAAAAAATATCTAATGAATATACAGGGGGTACTTTATTTCATGCCTTATGATAGGAAGAAAACAAAATATTCAGCCAGAAGAAGTTTAATCAGCTTGATATACCTTCTTAAATTTCACTTCTTTATTTCAAAGCGTTTGGAAGAAATTAAATAAAATTCTAGATTTATCACCCCATGTTAAGAAGTTGTAATTCATTGAGAGGCCTGATATAAAAAAAAATATGAAAGACCCCTCTTTTTTTGCACATTATTCATTCATTCATTTTTTTAATTTTTAATATTCTACTCGGCCCTGTCGAAATCAATTTGTATAAGAAGACCAACCACATTTTGTTTTATAGCTCCATCAAAGTAAGGTAAAGTATATTTATTCCAAATAATAAAATTACGTAGGAAACGTCAAAATTACATATAAAAAATTAAAACATCAGGTATATGAATAAACCGTAAAACATCAAGAACATGGAACAAAATAAAATAAAACTACGCACATCCTGCATAATATATAAACTATTCATATAGAAATCTTGCATTTGAATATGGACACTTTTCTATAAGAAACATTTTTAATTGCAGTTTAAAAACATTTAAACTAGGTATTAATAGTTTTTAAATGTTATGGAACACTGTTAAATAATTTTCTATCTGGAGATTTTGCCGGAGGTGAGGTAACGAGAAATCTGATTTATATCTCGTATTATAAGAATTAATTTCGCTATTAATTACATATTTATTTTTGTCTTCAAAAACTAATATGACTACATGCATGTCATACAGGCCATACACTGTTAACAATTTTATTTTACTAAGTAATTCACTACAGAAGAACTCGTAATACATCTAATACTCCTTTTTTAAGATACAAACATAGTTTTGAGTAAAGAGAACTGGCCGAAACAGTTATTCCGTAGGCAAATATAGACTGTACCTACTTCACTAAAGTAAAACAAGAGAAGCTGTCGTACTTTGAGACTTTCTTCCAAATTTCTTATCGTATGACATTTTGAATTTAATAATTTACAAACACTGAAACAGTGACTTTCAAATGGCAGATCAGAATCAAAAATGACTTCAAGAAATTTTACAATTATTAGTATTTTGTATAGTACAGTTGTTAATGGATATATTTAATTATTTTTTTTTATGTGGCATACTTTTTTTTGTCTTGTGTGAAAAGAGACGTAATTAGTTTTATTAGTATTATATAATAATGACTGGTCACTAGACCAAATGGAGAATTTAGAGAGTACACTATCACTTCATCAAGAACAACTGGATTCTTGTCACTAAACAATAATGTAGAGTCATCTGCATAAAGAAAAGTAAATGTATTAGACAAAATAAGAGGAAGTTCATTAATATAGTATAATAAAAACAATATTGGCCCTAATATTGAACCCTGTGACACTACATTTCTATTAATCAGAGTTGGGCGCAATTGAATACCAATATTTCACTTAGCCGCTTTCCCCTGCACTATTTATTTGTGAAATACTCGCCTACTTGTTTATAATAATATACTCCCATTTGTGTGCCACATACTTTAAGAAAATTGTAAATAATATTTATTGTAGATAAATAAGTACAGAAACACAGTAGCGTAGTTAGGAAGGGGCGAAGCGGCCCCTCGCCCACGGCCACGCACTTAAAAAGACCTCGCGCGAGGCCCCCTTAGGGGTGATTTAAAATCGAAGGCCATAAATTCTAAATAGTACGAATAGCACCCTAAAAGACCTTACTAAGAATATCTCTATTATCTGTATTATCGACATATTTTTCAGTACTAAAGAGGTTACAACAGCATTTAAACACCTCATAATTATGAAATTTTCAGATCATCCAGACTTCACTACTTTAATTAGTTTCATCATAAATGAATAAATTTGTAAACAAACTTTATGATTTTTCACCATTGTTTTCTTGAAAATATTCAGGGTGACATTGAAAAATCTACAATGCATAGTTACACACGATAGAGGACCAAAAAATATATACACTAGTCCGATCACCTTTTGTCTTCAAGATGCAGCAATTAAAAAATGTTTGTAAAATTATATTTATTTTAATTTGTCCTGATTGTACGAAAATATTTGAACTAAAATTGATGCATACTGTGACCTTGCATGCGTCTATTATGTGTCACAATATTCAATTCATTCAGCATCCAATGACGGAAGAAAAGGGCCTCGCTGATGCGACTTCGCCCAGGTCTAGATTAGTCCACGCTACGCCACTGCATAAACAAAGTAAGTTAAATATAACGGACTGCAAGTAAAAATTTTCTTTTTGAACAATTTTCCAAATGCGCAGTCGTCGATATTATGGTGATCAAGGTTAACCACATGTTCTAGTATACTATGATATTTTTACGCTTACTGTAGATATACGAGATTTTGTTCTACATTAGTTATAGAATGTTTTAAAAATTAACTGCCAAACTTCCAAAGAGTACTATTTGATCCAAAGTGACCTCAACTCAATTTATTATGGAGATTATTCAAGAAAATGTGTTATGTAATGCTACATAAAATGAATATATTACTTTTTTGAATAAGTGCTATCGCAATATACTACATATTTCTTGATATAGAAGGCGGCCAAATGAAAATGAAACAGTCATTTTCAGGAATTGCGTCCAGATTGTAGAAAAACGCTCAGACCCGTCGATTTTAGATTAAGGGGGGACAATCTTTGCTGGTATTTTTGACACCACTTTCACCCCCAACCAAGGGTAAGGATCACCCCAAAATATTTAAATGACATTGGGGGTGGAGTAATATTTATTTTGAAAGCTTTACATTTTATAATTTCGCCCAATACTTAATAAGAATTTTGATTTTAAAGTTGAAACTTATGTACAAACAATTAGTAACGGTAAAAATGTCACTCATTCGAGTTAAGTACGTCAATGGTATAAATTTTGTATTTCTTGCGTTATATTGGTTTTTGGCAATTTGTTAACACTTTCGTGAAAAAAAAACACAATTGTAAAAAACAGAAATGAATACTACACGCACACAACAAACGTAAAATTAGTGGATTCCAATTTCATTTTCTAGTATTATTTGGAAGCGTTGGTTGGTAGTTTATTTAATTGAGTTTTTGAAAATTTAATACTATGGTTTATTCCATTGCGGAAAGGGTAGATATCATTTCGCTTTACTTTATCAATAATAAATGTGCGAATAGAACAGCTCAGCTATCACGAGACAGGGAACGTAGCCAGTAAAAAAACGAGAAATTAAAAAACCTGTAGTTAATGAAACTAGTGAAGTTGCAGTGTTGGGACAAGTTCATCTTGATCCTACATTAAGTACGAGGCAGCTGGCATCTGTGTCTGGGATCAATCGAACTAGCATACAAACCATTTTGAAGAAGAATAAATTCCATCCATACAAAATACATTTAGTTCAGGAGCTTCCTGAGGATGATTATGTCTGCTGTTTGCAATTTTGCGAAATAATGAGTGAGCGAACAGGGAACGATCTACAGTTTCTTTTTAACATCTGTTTTTCTTAAATGGGGCGGTAAATCGTCACAATTGCCGCTATTGGTCAGATTCAAATCCAAGAGTTTTTCGCGGGGGGTTGACTGACTAAATGTATTTGCAATTACTGGAAGACACTATTGACCCTGCCTTCACTGATATTATTGAAAATGTTCCAGGGTATGATGAAGATCATTTGATTTTTCAACAGGACGGTGCTTCTGACCATTTTGTACCATTTTGAAGAAGAATAAATTGGACATTTAGTCCAGGAACTTCATGAGGATGATTATGACCGCAGTTTGCAATTTTGCGAAATAATGAGTGAGTGAGATGGGAACGATCCACAGTTTCTTTTTATTTAACATCTATTTTTCTGACGAATGCAGTTTTTTCTTGACCGGGACGGTAATTCGTCACAATTGCCGCTATTGGTCAGATTCAAACCCAAGAGTTTTTCACGAGGTATACACAACAACCGGAAAAATTAAATGTATGGGCTGGAATTTTCGGTGATCGGCTGGTGGGTCTTTTTTTTCTCCCTGGTAATTTGACTGGCCAAATGTGTTTACAAATACTACAAAACGCTATTGACCCTTCCTTGACTGATATTATTGAAAGTATTCCAGAGTATGATGAAGATCATTTGATTTTCCAACACGACGGTGAATTATGCGTTAATTGCCCGTCAGTATTTGGACCAACGTTTTCCATGGAATTGGATTGGGAGAAGAAGCAGCATTGAGTGGCCTCCACGATCACCGGATTTATCGCCCCTTGATTTTTTTGTGGAGATACTTAAAAAGTAAATGAATGTGCGCGTACGTTTCGAACAAAATCTTTATTCTTTTATGGAAGCGAGCGGTCATCAGTTTGAACATTTGATCAACTAAGTAGTAAGTAAGCAACTAAACATAATTTAAATTTTAAAATGTAAATTTTTTTCAAAGTATTGGGCGTAATTATAAAAATTTAAAGTTGGTCGTAAAGAGAATTGCAAGAGCTTTCAAAATAAATATTACTCAACCCCCAATTCCATTTAAATATTTTGGGGTGATCCTTACCCTTGCTTAAGGGTGAAAGTGGCGGAGCCAAAAATACCAGCATAGAATGCCCCCCTTTACCTAAAATCGACAAGTCTGAGCGTTTTTCTACAATCTTGACGCAGTTCCTGAAAATGAAATGAAATTTCATTTCGCCGCCCTCTATATCAAGAAATATACAGTAAATGAGTAATATTGCGATAGCACTTATTCAAAAAAGTAATATATTTATTTTATGTAGCATTACAAAACACATTTTCTTCAAGACGCTAGAATAATCTCCATAATAAATTGAGTTGAGGTCACTTTGGATCAAATAGCACCCTTTGGAAGTTGGGCAGTTAATTTTTAAAACATTGTGTATAACTGATGTAGAACAAAACCTCGTATATCTACAGTAAGCGTAAAAATATCATAATATACTAAAACATGTGGTTAAAACACACTATAACACTTTACTTAATGGTAAATTATTTTTTCCTCGTAATTCTAACTAGTTTTCTTCTCTTCTCTCAACGCTATTTCGAACATCAGCAACATATGCTCCCATGCTGAGGTCTGTAATGTGTGTATTTTCTGTTCTCTAATGGAACCCCCATCTGCTCCAGCCAATTAAGACATTTCTCCGAGATAATGGCCTGCGTATGTTACTTCCCTCGTGGAAGATAAATACTCAAATTTTCACAATACTGACCAGTTCCTAACAATTATATTAAAATTTCCAGGTTTTATATGTATAAGCTAATAAAAGTAAACTTTATAATAGGTAGGAATATTAAAAAGCACATTAAGTGAGTAGAATTTTATAAGTGCAATCGTTTGCACTAATAATGACACTTTTTAAAATGAATTTTGCGATTTCTTTTAAACTGCTGCCGTATTCGAAATGAAATCTACTTTCAACTTTTAACATTGTTCTTAGTTGTTTCACCCACCAATAGATATTTAATGAAATTTCTACTCAGAACTTCCAGAAGTTCAAAAACTGTTTTGAGGGAGTGTCATTATTATTGCAAAAGCATATACATATACAGGTATACACAATAATGAACTAAAACCTATATATTAACTTTTTGCTCAGGCTACAATTAGAGACATCTGACACACCCAAACAGACATCTATCTACTGGAAGTTCTAATGTCCGTTAACAAGAGCTGGATATGAATACAGGAAAAATATTCAATCCGTGAATACTGAGTATTCTGTAAAAAAGTATTTATGATTCCTTGATTAGCATTCAAAGAGTATTTGAATCCTGAATATTATTCAAATACTCATATTATATGAATACAATGGGTTTGTTCCAACAACAGTAACTGTTCTGAACCAGTTCTCGACGGCTGTTGGAACATACCTAATGTTGAATATTTACAATGTGTAAATTAATATTTAAATCTAATTAAACAAATTTGAAAGTAAAAATATAGGACTAGCATACAGTACCAGAGGCGGCTCGCGCAGAAGATGCCGCTATTTTAAAGGAGAAAATGCACTACGAGGTCGCGGTCCTGTCGCACGACGAACCGCTCTATGCCAAGCTGATATCGCACTTTTACAAAATCAATCGCATACCTACATCGTTCTCTATGCGCTTTCAATTTGTTCTACTGCACTATTTAGATGTCATAATATGTTCTGTATGAGATGTATTTTTATTTGTTCTTTTATTTGACAGGCAACAGGCCCAAATTCTCTAAAAAGTTTTCGGAGAGACCGCGACGTAAGCGGGTCCAGTTCGTTAGTGGAACGTGTACATTTAAAAGCGTTAGAAGATTCTACAAACACATTGACGTAGTTCATCACGAATAGAAAGAAAGGTTATTATCATTCTGTTGATAGCACTTACATTTCCCACTAAATTTTATTAATTTCTTAATAAATCTTAAAGTCACTGAAGCTAAATAAGAATCATTGATTGGATTTTTTATGGCACTATTAATTTTTAATGAAACTATAATACACTTTTTATTATTATTTGTTTTTTCTAAACTTCATAATCATTATTAATGAAAAGTGATACTTATGATAAACCACTCTTTCTGTATAGTTCTATTACTTGACTTTTATACTAAATAAAAGGACAAATATTTTCTGCTTATTTAAAATATGCAAAGCATTTCCCACACCATTATATTTCATTTACTGAAAGAAAGATACTTACCTGTATTGTCTCTTCCACCAACAGTTACTGATTTCAACTTGCACTTCCCCAAATATATTTTCCTTCTCCCCACCCTTTAACGTATAATTAGTTATGACAAGATTTTACCACATTATTGCTAGATATAATATACGTAATAATTCCCGAGTATTCATAAATATTCAATATTCATGAATCCTTCAGTATTCGATTCATGAATCCTCCAGTAATCATGAATCTTCAATATTTAAGGGTACTGGAGCACTTAGGTATTCATGAATGTCCTAAATTCATAAAATACTTTCACTACTAATGAATCCGAGTACTGAATCCTGAATAGATATCTAAACGTAAATACAGAATACCGTGAGATATAAGTATTTAATACTGATTACAAATATTGTATTGAATGTTACTCATGAATACAATAATTGGTACCCAGCTCTCCGTTAAAATAAGCATCATTAGCGCAACTCTTTGCTATATGGGTTGCATGTTGTATATTATATATGTTTTACACAAAACAACCCATAAAATATAAATAAAATATTGGAATTAGAAATATTTCCAGCGAGAAAAGTATGATATAAGTGCAATATATTATGTGCCAAAATGGCGCCAAACGATTCATAATACCAAATCCGTACACTAAAATAGTTACAAGAGCATCAAAATAGTCGCCAAATTATAAAAATTTCCTCAAACTGTATAAATATTAAGAACAATTTAGGATAACTTTCAACATAAACTGAACAAATCCTGAATAAAACTTTAACTAGGTACTTATTTTCAAAAATAATTTTGAATATTTTGAGTTCTGAATAAGTTATTATCGAAAGTCGTTATAACAACTTAATTTCGATATTTACGAGAGTGTACGAGACAAGATATAGACGTTTAGTCATAGGGTACACGGATCTAATATTTTTAAATTGCTAATTACTAAAGTCAGGAACACTTGTATAAATTGTACTTACTTACTAAATTCCTATTATTATTTTTTAAATAAATGTGGTAATTAAATAGAAAAAAAGAAAATAGTAAGTGTTATTCATGGTTGTTTTATTGACCATACTCGTACGTTATCTTTCATAAGCTCAAATTTCGCCTTAATTTTTGCCAACACGTGTAATGCTGGTTGTCTCATTTGAAGTCACCACAGATGTCACAAAAAGAAAGTACCTAGTTATTAGCTTCTGACTGTCATATTCTAAGGTTTGTAAATATGTTCTGTTCAGTGTTCCGTGCTTTCAATTTTTGTTGTTTTCAAACGGAGTGAATAGTCATTTTACGTCATTTTACCTGTTTAAAATAATTAATTGAAAAGAAATAATTATATCATGGAAATACTAACAAAACATTTAAAAAATATTAAAATTCCAAGTTCTTTAGACAAGGTATATAAAGATGAGTGCGTGTTCTCCTTCGATAATCCTGTAAGTAGTATAAATATATAAGGTTATGTTTTCTAATGAAAATCTAAATTTAGGAAACTGATACCGGCTTATACGTTAGTTTGTCCAGCTTTATTGGTCTAGGACGAGATCATGTTGAGAGATATTTTAGGCAGACAGGTCAAGCTGTATATTTACACCTTAGAAGAGAAAGACATGAGGTAAAATCAATACAAGAAATTTCACTGTTTTTACTTCAAATTCCATATATATTATAATTACACTTGTTATTATTATTGTAAAGCATTTGTTTGATTATGCCTGCATTTTAACGTAACATGCTGTGCTGTACCTGCAACAGATCTAAGTCGAGTAATGCATTATGATTAGAGCACAGAAATCTGGAGATGCCTATAGAACCAATCTTAGGTAGTGGACAGTGAATTTGTTATATTTTTAAAGAGCTAAAAGTACTTAAAATGGGTACCGATTTTTGTAAATAATATTACAATGAAAGTCGGATATAACGTCTGCGAGGGGACAGGTAAAATGTGGACGTTATATCCCGTTAGATGTTAAATCCAGCGGCAATAAAAGTAGAATTTGAAATCAAGAAAGAACAAAATTTTGTTTACGAATACATATGTATTTAAAGCAAATCGACAGTTATATAAAAACAAAACATAAAACATTTATTTGTAAATAAAATAAGTTAAACAATAACATACGTATTCAGAGAAAAATAAAAAAGTCACATTTACAAACATACATACTACGTATGTACATAATATGTATATGCATAGGTACGTATAATGTCTTATGATGCTATAGCCGGCACTAGGGCTAAAAAATGCAATAAAATCTGCCCACTATATGCGACTCCGATGTTATAACCAGCGACGCTAAATGCAGTTCTAGAATATATTTAAGTTCAGCCAACATCAAAAAATTTCGCTGTTATAAGCAACATTTCGTTATAAGCGACGGCGTTATAACTGACTTACTGTAACGTAACAAATATAAAATTTTAATGACGTAATAACCAATAAAAGTGTACAGGTTTGTAGACAACAACTAGAGAGTGGCATTTACTGTGATATATAAAAATAAATCATAAAATTCTTGTAAAATCATCAACAATATACAGGGCGTCTCATAATTAGCTGCCAACCCTGAACAGGCCCATTCTATGATTAAAACTAAGTAAAAAAGTTCATATGAACATGGGTTCGGAAATGCTTCCTAAGGGCACAGGGACCCATTGAAGAGGGAGGAATGGAAATCATTTTTTTGTAATATCTCTCAATCGTGTTGTGAAAAATTAATGAAATTTGGTATACACAGCTAAATTTTGATGAGCAATTTGATGGACTAATCCATTTATTTCCACCAGGTCCATTGGGGTGGGTACGTGGGGGCCCTTGGTATTTTGCATGTGTAACTTTTTCGTCTTTGACTTTTTAACAAATTGGACAGCAAATTCCGTTTTCCCGATCTGTTTTACGTTAAAAAGGTCCTCTTGTATCAAATCGTTATCTTTAATGGTTTCTGAGAAAATCTCTCTTGAATTAATCCCACTTTGGTCAATTTCATAGTAATTTAAACAAAATTATCAAGGTATTCTTATGTCAAAGTATTGTCAACCCGATTGCAAATTTAATAGTTCTGAGCGAAAAAATGGAAGAGTTTACGGGACAAGAATTAGTTGATATGATATTTATTTATGGCTTTTGCGATGGTAATGCTGCAGCGGCAGAACGCGAGTATGGGAGAGGGTTTCCAAATCGAAGGCTGCCATCAAGGAGAACATTCCCTACGGAATTCCTCAACTTAGCTGCAACCGCCACTCTTCGAAAGACACCGGGTCAAGGACGTCACAGGATTAATAGGGAACCAGAGGTCCTTGACACTATTGAACAAGATCCTACGACTAGCATACAGAACATTTCTAGGCAAATAAATGTTCCTCGGCCAACGGTACTATATATCTTAAAGATTTCCTTAACAGAATTGATTAGATGTGCTACTAACATTTCAGGTTGGAAGAATATTAAAGCGACAAGGTCTACATGCCTATCACTATCGACGTGTACATGGCTTGATACCAGAAGATTTTGCGCCACGTATGCAATTTTGTCGCTGGATTTTGGCGCTGGACAACGAGCAAGCTTCCAAAATTTTGTGGTGTGACGAAGCTACTTTTACCTGAAATGGAAAATTAAATTTTCATAATTCTCATTATTAGGAAGAAGAGAACCCACATGTTGTTCGGAAAACAAACTTCCAGCAACGGTTTTCCATAAATTTATGGGCGGGAATAATTCACGACACTGATTGGACCTATTGAAATTCCAGACGTCTCAATTCAAATCTTTATTTAAACTTACTTCAAGAAAATCTTCCTCAAATTATCGATGATCTGCCTCTAAATTTACGACGTAACATGTTTTCTCAACACGATGGAGCCCCGGCACATAGTGGTCGCAATGTTCTAAATTTCCTAAACGAAAATTTTGCTGGACGATGGATAGGGAGGCACGGACCGGTAGCTTGGCCGCCGCGTTCTCCCGACCTAACCCTGCTGGACTTTTTTTTCTGGAGATATCTAAATCAAAAAGTTTACGCCACCGAAGTCGATATCCATGAGGAATTGCTGCAGCGTATCAATGATGCAGCCAAGTTCTGCCGCGCATCATTACCATCGCAAAAGCCATAAACAAATCATCATATCATAATTGTTCTACACCAATAATGTGTATTACTGATTACGTATTAAATTATTATTATTTTTTTGTTTAAATTACTATAAAATTGACTAAAGTGGGATTAATTCAAGAGCGATTTTCTCAGAAACTGTTAAAGATAACGATTTGAAAGAGTACCTTTTCAACGTAAAACAGTTCGGGAAAATGGAATTTGCTATCCAATTTGTTAAAAAGTCAAAGATGAAAAAGTTACACACGCAAAATACCAAGGGTCCCCCTATACCCACCCCAATAGACCTTACGGAAATAAATGGATTAGTCCACCAAATTGCTCATCAAAATTTAGCTGTATATACCAAATTTCATTCATTTATCACAACGTGATTGACAGATATTGTAAAAAAATGATTTCCATTCCTCCCTCATTCCGGACCCATGTTCATATGAACTTTTTTACTTAGTTTTGATCATAGAATCGGCCTGTTCAGGGTTGGCAGCTAATTATGAGGCATTCTGTACAAGGTAATATACAGGGTGTCTCTAAATGGTCTGTACAAAACATTAGCATAAATTCCTGAGGTTAAAATATGACGATCTTTCCGAATTTACTTTATTCCAAAAATTTATAGTTTCCAAAATACAGGGTGTTGAAATGATTTTTTAAATTTTTTTGTAAATATTTGTTAATAAAGGCATTTTTGCACATACGAGTTTTTTAGGATGAGAAATTGAGATCTGATCACACTTTTAGTGTACATTACAGAGAGTGCTACCAGCAGCACTTTGCCTACATCTAAAGCCTCATAACTTTTATGCGCTTCAGTATATCAAATTTCTAGTTAAAAATTCCTGTTCCTTGGCTTCTTTTGTCTAAAAAAGTTATATCTAGTAGGTGTCGCTTCGAACAGCCCTTTTTGAGATAATTGGAACTGTTTTATTGCATAATGTACTCATCATAGCAATAAGTTAACAATGATAAGTATCGTTATTACTTATAAAAGAATTTTATCAAAGGATTCAAACTGACAAACCTTTCTCGTTTAATTTTAAAATTTGTCATATAATTCATTAGTTTTTCATTAACTAATGACAATATTGTAAAAAAGAACTGAAACACTTGCACTGTAAATTCCACTACAATAAGATTCTGCTTAATGTTGCTTCATTTAGTGCTATTTTAGTACAACACTGTTTTTAGATACAGTGATTTTTAGCTATTTATACCGTTGTAAAAGCATGAAAAATTCTCGATTTATTGAACTCACACACAATTCTTAATTTTTCAATTTCGAATTGTTTTGCGTGTGTTTTACTTCAGTCTATGTAATGTGCTCTAGTGTGCTATACACGACAGTCGACTGCAGCTACATTTTAAAAAGGTTAGTATACATGCTATTTTATAAAAGTAATAACTGAACTGAAACTGAACATGAACTTTCACAAATTTTTTGATAGCCACAATTCTTGTAAATGAAAACATGTTACAGCATTTGGTGTACAGACCCGTGAGAAAATTTTGTTCTCTGCATATATTTTTGACATCAATAGATCAATCATGTCCAGATATCCCTGCTCTAATTATCATATATTTTTTTATGTTGTATTTTGTTACTTGCATTTACGCTTATTTTTTTACATTCTTTCTTGGTTATTACTGACTGTTAGGTAAATTGACACATTTTAAAACGGTAAAGATTAGTATACTTGAAGGTAGTTTACACTGTGAGAGAATAAATGGTGATGAGCATTTTATGAATAACAATTTTTTTATTTGAAATTTATTAGTAGTACCTTAACGTAATATTTTATACATGGTAGTGTCCTGTTATGTGTCCTGTTCATATTTTAATATTTCCACAAAGGTTACTTTAAAAATTAGGAATTTTAATTTATCAGGTTTCATCCCCACAACAGGGTGATGGTCCAGAAAAGAAAATTACACGTCTGGCTATAGGAGTTGAAGGTGGATTTGACCCCGACTCCGGAAAAAAGAAATTCGTATTTGAAGATTTTTACAGTATTGTTGTACTACCCGACTTCACATCTATTAATTGGCCGAATCAAAATTTACCAGAAATAGTAAGGCTTTAAATAAATTAATTATTTATTTCTTCTTTTCAATTGGAAATAAAAAATATGTTTTATTAGAAGTAACATTTTAAGTATATTATTGATGTCGTTTATGATTTACGGTATTTACCTTTAAATATTATCAGGTTATAGCATCGGTGCAGGGTGTCATAGACTTACCTTCTGCTAGTAAATTGGCAGAACTTGAAGCTCTTAGTGGTACCTGGGATGGTGAGACTCGTGTGGTGTCCAAATATGCCCATAATTTGGTCCAGTTAGACAATGGAAAGAAGATTCCACCCACAGGTTGGAAATGTGAAAAATGTGATAAAACCGACAATCTTTGGCTAAATCTTAGTGATGGAAGCATTCTTTGTGGAAGAAAGTTTTATGATGGAACAGGAGGTAATAATCATGCTATTGAACATTATAAAACAACAGGCCATCCTCTTGCTGTGAAATTGGGAACAATTACAAAAGAAGGAAAGGGCGACGTCTTCAGTTATAATGAAGATGATATGGTGGAGAATCCTAACCTAATACAACACTTGGCACATTGGGGTATGTATACTGTTTATTATTCTTTTGTTTCAACATTTTTGATTGCCCTCAGCACTGGGGTCTGAAGACCTAAACATGCCATTGATTATAAAGTTCGAAACAGGCTCGTGCTGCGTGCAAAAGCTAGCACCAGCTCTGCTAGAATCTCTCTAATGTCTGGAGGAAGCAGAAAAGCCATCCCAAGATATTTGTACCTCTTTACCAGTTTAAAATTATTTAATTTACCTTCAGGAATAAATATTGCAAATATGGAGAAAACGGAAAAATCTATGGTTGAATTGGAGCTGGAGTTAAATCAAAAGACAAACGAGTGGGCAGCATTACAAGAAAGTTCTGGGTCTTTGAAACCGATATATGGTCCTGGATATACAGGAATGACCAATATGGGAAACTCATGTTACCTCAATAGCATTATGCAAACAATGTTTAGAATACCAGATTTTATTCACAAGTACTTTGATGGTGCTGAAGCAATTTTTGCTAATGCTACTGGAGATCCAGCTGAGGATTTTAATGTTCAGATGTAAGTTCTACTTTTCTCATAAATTTATTTGTAATTTTTTGTAGTTTGTTGAAATTAGTTTCATGTTTTGTGTCAAGGTTAGTTTTGTGATCTATGGTTTCCAAAAAGATTATTTTTTTTGTAATGTGCAGGGTAGCTCCATGGTGTATCAAGCAGAAAAATGCGGCGTACACAGAACTTTGACTGTTACGCGCTACACTTAATTCAACCAATCAATGAGCTGTACTCCCCTCGATTCTATATCCTATCTTTCTGTCACGGTGTACTGCTATCGCTTGGAGTAAAAAATGTTTTAACTACATTTTTATGCAGCAGCTACACTAGGGTATAGAAAATCAAATTGTTCACATACAAAGCCTTTATATAGGTTCCATTTTAAGTTACATATTAATATATTTTATTAATACGCAGAAAAATATTTCATATTTATTGGAGAGTTGTTATAAATTAATATATGTGGGTATCATTATTTATTGTTCTTTATACTTCTATTTTTTAAATTGATTTGAAATAATAAAATAATAAACAATCGGTTACATGCTACAGTGTCGCAGCTACACTTTGAATTAACGCTCACGCAGTTGAAAAATTGGTAGTGGGGACCTGTAGCGTGCGACAGTAGAAGTTCTGTGAACGCAGCATAAAGCTCCTACTGTGTGACTGGTGTTTTTATTAAACAATTAGAAGGGTTTTAGCTAGTTTTTTTCAAAATTGATTTGTGCCGCTGACAACAGAGTAAAAGTCTTATAACAAAGTTCATAGACCTAGCTGTCTGATGATGTCTAATAATGATTTAGTTGAATTTTTAGAAAGTACATTATAGATGATGTTGAAGTGAAAATAATTTTTTTTTGTGAGACTTGGGCAGTGGTGTATCCACATTCAGATTAAGTTTTAATCGAATCAATTTTAAACACACTCATGAATGCGTTCAAACATTAAAAGAGCTTAAATTGTTCAGAAGACAAAACAGTAAGACACCTTTTACTATTTGAATTATGTAATTTAGAGAGTAAAAACCTATTTAATGGAATCTTTTTTTAAAAAAAAACAAATTTGATTTATGTATATCAAAAATGGAAAAATAAGCAATTACCTAGGAACAAATATGTTGGGAAAGCCTGTGGTGTCTTTTATTTTTTCTTCTTCTGTTCAAGTTCAATAATTATGTATTTTTCTTCACTAATATATTGAACCATCCTCATATATTTTAATTAGTTGCTTTATATAAGGCGTCCCATTAAGGTTGACTACTTGTCCTATAGTGTCTGGGAAAAAATATTGATAACAAAAGTGCCTATTAGCCAAGAAGCCTATTAAAATTATTTTCCACTTTGAAAATTTACCGCTGTATGACAAACTTTTAAATCCAAATCGAAAAGTAAGATTTTCTCCATAACATCAATAGTGAAGTATGTTATGTTGACGTTTTAAAAATTATTTATTTGACATTTTGCATCTCTTAAAAATAAAGAATGAGGGGGGGGGGAACCACATTGCTGATATAGTTGGAAAACTCCCAACTACGTGCAAATTTGGTCTGGTTCATGTGATTTAGTAAACCATTCAAGAAATTTACCTAGTATTTTATACCGATCTCCAAAATTATCCATAAACAATAATTTAAGTTCTCTTTGTTTGTTCCAATTGGTATTTAAGCCTTACTTAATTTATTATAAATTTTGAAATTCTTGAACTTCATTGCTAAAGTCTCAAAAAGTTTTGAATCTTCAAATTTATTATAAAGATTCTTTGTGAACAATATCTTTTCACCTTTGTTTTACTAGATTTGGATCATAAGCCGAACAAAAAAAAACATACCTAATTGTCCATATTTCATTGTTTTTATTACATTTTTAATTTGGTATCTATAATTTTGGTACTTTAATCACAGCTATTATAAAAATCATAGGTTTCTAGATATGATAAGAATTTTTTTTATTTTTATACTATCAAAATAATTTTAGGGCTAAATTGGGTTATGGCCTCTTGTCAGGGAAGTATTCAGTTCCTCCTCCTCCAGGTTCTCCAGTGGATGCTGATCCACCAGGAATCTGCCCTCAAATGTTCAAGACATTAATCGGTAAAGGCCATCCAGAGTTTTCAACCAAAAAACAGCAAGATGTCCAAGAATTTTTACTTCACCTTTTAAGTCTGTTAGAACGTAACACGAAAAACCAGCAAAATCCAGGTGAATGCTTCAAATTTCAAGTAGAAGAAAGGTTTCAGTGCAGTACTAGCAAGAAAGTCAAATATCTGACACGATCGGAAGTTATCTTACCTCTTTCAATACCTCTTGATGCTGCCATAAATAAAGACGAAGTAAGTGTTGAAATTAATTGTATAATAATTATTATTGATATAATTTTTTACGTGTTTAAAATCCTTTGCAGTCTTTTTGTTTATGGTCAATTTTGGGTCTCACCAAAATTTAATTTTTAGTAAAATTGATGATATATTTTGTTATCCATTTAACAGCACAGCATAAGGATGACAACTGCTCACTGCCGGTATTTTTGTATTTTTATATGTGATTAAATGTAAATATACTCATGTAACAGCTATGGGTTCATCAACAGCATGCTGTCTTATACCAGCAGGAAACTGATGTATCTTCACTAAAATATTTGGCTAGTCCGGTGACTTGTCTCTTTATGCTCTCAGGGCTTTGTCTTCCAAGCAAAACATTTTTTATTACAATCTGGGGGATGAGTATCAATCTTTGATATAAATATATCAAATGTGTTGTTATAGAACTGCCCCAGTGTGGGTATTGATATGTTACAAGTACGGATAACAGCATCGACGTGCTGATGGCGTACAGGTGCTGTCCATGTGATGTGCTGTTAAATGGGCGATGGCCTTTATTCAGTGTGTTGTGCATCTTTTTTTGTTGCTACATTCGAGAGGGTAACTTAAGGAAATTTTATTACAATTTTTGAGAAATCCTGGGAAATCAGACGAATCTCGAAAAATCATGTGAAATCCCGAGAAATTGTGCAAAATTGCAAGAAATTGTGCGAAGTCCTGAGAAATCACGCACAATTCCGAGTCATCTGGAGGCAAATTTACTCACAAAAAGCTGATTATATAATACTTATTTCCATCTCCGTTTCGTGAATAATGTAGGTTGCAGCTCACAATATTATATCATGGTGTGTGACTGAGGAATGGAAAACATGCGATGCGTGACACATATCAGGGTTGTTTGGAATTACTGGAAGAGTGTTTGTCTTCAAAGTTTGTTTTTTGTTTCATTTTATTGACTTTGCACTTTGACGTTAAATTTTGATTTAGTTCCTCCATCCACTATAGTTGACTTCCAAAATTGTGTTAACTGCTATAAATTGTGAGCAGGTTTATTACATTAGTCACTCTCTACAATTTTGGAAGTCGACTGTAGGTTATTTTAAAGTTTGTAAACATTAAAACTGGGCATCCTGTACCTGGGAGAGGGGGAAGTCGAGGGTTAACTTAAGAGTTATTCTCAGCGCTTCGTACCTTGTGAAACGATTTAACTATTGTGCAAAATTTATAACAAAAAAAATTGATATTTTGAAGAAGCTGTTAATTTCATATTTTTTGTTATTGTCATTTTTTTCTTGTTGTACAGGGTATGACTAGGATCGTGCAAATATCGTGCAATCTTAAAAATATTCTTTTTCATTGAGTTAATACATCGGGATGTTTTTGAAATTTTTTTGATATCTTGCATATACAGGATGTCTGTAAATATTGGGAAAACATACTACTACATATTCTGAGAGACAAAATATGATGACCTAAATTAAGTTACTTTAGTCCATAATGTTATAGTTTCCGAGATACAGGGTGTAGAAATTACAATTTTATTTTAGTTCTTCCTCAATAACTTCATATAAATTGTAGTAAATACATCACTCAATTTACCTTACTTCAAAATTTGATAGTACTTAATTGAATAAAGTATCAAAGCAGGCAATAGTTTTATGTTTATGAAATAAAACCTTAAAATCCTATCCTATCCAATAAACGGTTGTTTAAGACATTTTTTTAAGAAAAAAAAGATCAAAGAATAAGAATTATTGATTAAAAAATGAATACACCAATGCACAAAAAAATTTATGATGATTTAAATACTAAAAAAACTAAAAACACTGTATCTTTGAAAAGGTAACTTGATGGCCTTACCATCATATTTTGGTTCCCAGAATACGTGTTTTTTTTTTTCAACCTTTTACAGACACCCTGTATAAGTATAGTAGGTGTCGAGGTAATTTTTGTCAAATGCAAAATCCTAAGAAATTCCTTGAAATTACCCGGACTTTCGTGAAATCCCTTGGAAATCTCTATTTTGCGAAATCTTGTCACAATTTTGATCCCAGTGGTTACCACCCTCTCAGTTACATCCATAGTACATTTAATTGTATCCCCGATTGTATCATAAAATGTTCTCTTTTATGACTTTACGAGAGTATGCAAAAGTTTTTTTTTAATTATTATTTCTGAAGCAACATACCTACTCAGACTCGAAATTTCTTATTCTGATTAGATAAATATTCTTTATAAATAAGTTTAGAAATTTTTTGAAGGGTAATTCCATTAATCCTTATTTTTCTATATCCCCTCTTAAAATATATGTACTTAATCATAACTGATCCTGCATATTTATTTTAGTATATTTTTTCCTTCTTATTATAACCAAAAACGAAATATCGAGTTCCGAATTCAATTCAGACTTGAAATTTTGAAATTAAACTACAAATTTGGTACATAAAAAAATTAAAAATATGTGGTCTTTCTACACTTTTGTACATTATACATCATTTTAATGAATTTAGTGTCTTTATTATTTTTATATTATGATTTATTTTACTTTTATGTTAAAAAATATTAAGCAATATATAGGGTGTTTAACATTAACACCAATAAGCTGTGGATGCAGATTCTTTACCGATCATATATATCCTCTTAATTGTCGAATTTAAACATCCTATATATAAATAATTGCAACAATTAATAATTTTCAAAATTTTTAGGTAGCTGCTTATGAAGCTAAAAAAACTGAGGCTGAAAGTCTTGGGAAACATTTGGCACCTGAATCAATTGTGCGACCAAGAATAAAATTTTTCTCTTGTTTGGAATCTTTCACACAGTCTGAAGTAATAAATAATTTTTACAGTACAGCAGTTGGTAACAATGTAACAGCTAGAAAGTGAGTAAAATTAAAAAGTTTTCTACCTCCTCCCTAACTCTCTCCTTTCCTCCCTCTTTAAAATATATTATGTACACGTTTAAGATTCATTCGGTATAATATGCATTTCAAATAAATTTCTTATAAATAAATCGTTTTACTGGTTATGACGTAACAAAGTATTACCTATGAATACTAAGAAAGTTTACATGGTTTCCAGAACTACAAGATTGGCTTCGTTTCCTGATTATTTAATAATACAATTAAAGAAATTTACGTTACGCGAAGACTGGGTGCCAATCAAATTAGACGTTTCGATAGAAATGCCAGACACACTCGATATTTCTCCTTTACGAGGTGCTGGCCCACAACCAGAAGAGGAACTCTTACCAGAACCAGAAGTTCAACCTCCAGCGCCTGTTATGGATCAGACTGTCCTTTCAGAGTTAGCAGATATGGGTAAGTGTTATTTTTTTATTTACTAACTATGGTTTTTTATGTTATTTGGAGAGATAGATAAAAAGTCTTAATTTCCTTCCATTGATACAAGGTGATTGTCATTAATTTTAACCATATATTCGGAAGGCCTAATAAAAACAGAGAGTCGAAAAAAATAATTTTACCCAATGTTTCAAACGAGAAGTGAATCAATCCATAACCTCCTCTATCACGAGGTTCCTGGTACACTATAAATTTTCTAATGAATCAGCGATATGGCGTTCAAGTGTTAAAGTGAAGCAGCGTTGTCCTGTCAGGACCATATACATAATAATACAGTTTTAATAATTCAGCGTGTATTCAAATTATTAGTCTCATATCCTGCAAATCTGGAAATCAAATCACACATTTGGAGGGGGGAATATGTGGTAAGAACAATGCTATGCAACCTGCGGTACTTGCACCCGTGGTGACTAGTGGTACTCATGGTGACTAATTAGTTAATTTCGGATTGTCTCACACGTAGTTCACGATATAATGGCTAATTTTACGAATTTCAAATATGCAGTTGTGTGTGTTTGAACGTCTTCGCAACACCTGCTCTTGAATATCATGGAACTTGTTTTAAATTTAGTTGAATTTTACAATTAGTTTCAAAATCGAAAAGTACAGATGATCCCAGTTTATAGTTTTATAACTTGCTGGCATTTTAAGCAGGTACGTACCAAATTAATTTTCCTATGTATACATAGCTACAAACCATAGACCTTATAAATCATGGACCGGCCCTAGAAAGAGAGGTCTGCTGCCCTGATGTGTACAAGAGGGATGAAGCTAGTCCGGGCAAAATCAGATGTTCTATGACAGAAAAATATATAAACATAACCTGACAAAACTTTTCCTGTTACTATTGTTAATGATTTGTGCCTTTTGTGATTTAATTGTGTTTAGTGTGTTTATTAGCAATAGTTTTTAAAGACTCATAAACTATTGTGGGGTGGGTCTGTCACCGTAAATGTCATACGTCTGTAATTTACGGTTTTTGTTTTTTTCGGCCAATGATCTGTGGGCTTTTGCCCGGACTAGCTCTTTCTCTGTCGCACACATCTGAGCATCAACGATTTGTATAGGCAGAAAACGGTTTTGGGCGCGTCCATGATTTATTAGGTCTATGCTACAAACTGAGTAATTAATTGAACATAATACTAAAAATTTGTATTCAATTGTAAACTCATAATGAAGACGTATTAAAAATAATAAATTAATAACATAACGTTCAAAAACAATTATTTTATGTACATTTGTTTTTTATTATCAAATAAATAAATAAATATCATGTATCTAGTTAAAAAGTCTATGATTCCGTCATTAAGTATTATTATTAAGTGTATTAAAAATGTATTAAAAAAACCAGGTTAGTAATGTAGTAGGTTAAAATCCACTGTTGTCTCCTTGTGTATCACTGAGTGTCTCTAAAACTGTTTTTTCTATACAACTTGAATGTTTCTTTTTATTACTCAGTCACTATTTAAATATGAAAAAGCTTTTCAGTTTCTCTTAATAATTTACCTAGTGAATATTGTTTTTTATCACACAATTTATATAATGAATGTAAATGGTTTATTATTTGATATATTGGAGTTGTGTAACAATATTAAATATTTTTTTAAACTGAAACTTAATATGTTAATTGTATACTTTTAAAAAATAATTTATAGCATTCATTACATATTTTAACATTATAATACTAGGAAAATATTTAAATTTGGCAACAGTGCATCAGACCGACACTGAGTTGAACTGGGAGCCATAAATGAATAGAGGCCGCCAGCGGTCACTAACAGCACAGTCTATTATACAGTCCGGCGTCTTCACGTCGGCTCCTTTGATGTGGAGGTCCCAGATTTCGTTTTTTTAGACGACCAAAAGACGACTGCGCATTTAGCCGCGTACATTCGCACGCTCAAGTCAAGGGGTACGGTGATTTGTCAAGAAATAGAATTTCTCCCACTTCGTCGTATACATATGAATTTCATTGGTGTTCATTGCACATTTAGCTGCGATTTAGCCACACCCTCTGAAAATTTCACTCAACGAACTGTATAATAAACTGTGCTAACAGTATGAAAAGAGGTTTCAATAATGATTTGAAATTATTATTTTTTTTTTTTTTCAGTAGAAATATGCATTTTTTTTTTAATTGCATATTTGTATTATACTCAAATGTGATTAAAATTAATGACATTATGACTGAATAAATCAAATTGTATAATTGAGAAATTCAGCTTAACATACTGGAAATTCTATTAGGCATGAAATACTTCTATTGAGGTACTAATTGGCATGTTTTTTTATTAGTCCTATTCATGGTAGCCGAATTAGTTTGAGATTAATTTAGGATGAGTGCAGTATTCCCTTTTGCACCTTGTTATTCTCTCTTGCACCTTGTATACATGGAAAGCTGAAATTTCAATAAAATTTCTTACTGAAGGCTTATTTTAATGTAGCAATAAAAATTTTAAATAGATATTAAAATAGTAACTCTCAACTCTTGTCTTGAATATAACGATGAATATTTTTTTACTTTTAGGCTTTCCTCCAGAAGCTTGTAAAAGAGCTGTATTCCACACCGGGAATTCCGGTTTGGAGGCCGCCACAGCTTGGATAATGGACCACATTGCAGATTCTGACTTTACCGATCCTTTTGTGCCTCCTGGTACCGAGAGTACACAGTTTATACCGAATCAAGATTCGTTGGCTATGATAGTGTCAATGGGCTTCACTCCGGAACAAGCAACGAAAGCCCTTAAAGCCACCGACAACAATGTTGAGAGAGCAATGGACTGGATTTTCTCCCATCAAGAGGAGCTAGATAATATTTCCTCACCGCCTCCGCCTTTGTTCAGAGATGGAGAAGGAAGTAAGTGTCCAAAACATAATGCTAATTTCTGTAATAATATAAAGATAAAAGTTTCAGAATTATAAGAATTATTTTCATTAAGAATTCTGAAACATATTTGCAATCATTTATCAGAAGTTGTATAATAATTGCAAAGACTTTTTCTAAAATTAACTAATTTCTTAAATATTTATAATATCCATGTATAGCAAAACTATACAGAGTCCAACTTTAAGTAGGAGTTAGTTTTTTAGGAGTAATAGTATGTATTCCCCAGCATACTATGTCTATTTTTTTTTTAATGAAATAAATACTGTTAAATGTTAAATTAATCTTACACACATTTTTTTATTTGTTACGTGTCGATCAGGGTGATCCATCTGATATCATCTTCTTGCAGTTTTTGACAAAAAATAGGCTCTAACCATATCAACTGTTTCTTGATTTGTATACATAATTTTTTCCATATCACTCACATTTGGTAATAGAAACACTCCTTTATAAGGTTATACACTTACACTGCACAAGACACTTCACAAAATTCTACTTTAAATTACTACGAAATTAAACTTAAAACACAAAACTCGCAAATTTATATATTGTTAGAACGTTCTTCTTATGCCATAACAGGTAAGTTGAATCAAAATCAAAATGAATAATAGTAATAAATCTAGCCCTCATTCTAATCACGAGCATTGGCCCAGAAGTCGGAGACTTTTATGGGAAAGGGGGCGGCATGTTATTATTAAGCAGACCGCATTTGCGCTCAGGAACAGCTTACGTTGCTAAGCCTTAACGACCATTCAGTGCAGGAATGAGGGAAACCTGGAAAACCTCATTAATTAGGGGAGTGGTCAAACGTCGACTGGTGTCAATCTCTCATACTGATCCAAGCCACAGTATACTAAGCAATCAGTAGGGAAACTCAGCTTTCCCGCGTCTTCCAAAAATCCGCCATCTTGTTGGTGACTGACAGTTATTACTATAATTTCTGTGTCAGTTAGGTTTTTTGAATTTTTGACATTATTACATGGTTATCCACTCGTTATTGTTATTGTACTTATATTCCTGCTTTGTATGTCGCATTGTGTGTTTAGTTATTTGTGTTTTTATATTAGTGATTATTTATTAGTGGAACTATACCCAGTAAATAATAAATAAACTATGGGAGGAAATAAATGTGTTGTAAAAAACTAACGCATAACGCAGCTTTAGGCGTAAAAGGCCTGTAAACAGTTTTATATATGGGAGACCAAGTTAGACGTGATAGCTTAATTGAGAAAATCCTAAAGAAGAATTAAAACATGAAAGGGGGCAAAGGATTTAACTCGAAATAGGAAAGAGACTGCTTTCATACATGAATGAAAGAAACCACTCCATACACCTAATTGAACAACAGGGGTTTTTGATTATGTTATCTATATATATTTTGTAAACCTCAAAATAAATTGTACCTAATATTCACGTTTTAATTTCATTTCGTACTTTCCTAAAAAAAAATGAGTAAAAATATAAAAATTACACTGGGCTTAAATTTGATAATCTGCTAACAAAATAAGGTAAACGTATACATCTTGACATAAAGGCAAAAGTACTACAAAATATAAAATAAAACTACACTACTAGTTGACCTAGTTTCCATGTTTTCGCAAATTTATAAAATAAATTTAAAATCATAGTAGTTTTATAATCATATTCAAATTATATCTGCTAGAAACCTAAATTAAGACAAAATGTGACCAAAACCTCAATTTACATGAAACTACACTGGATTACAACAGTTAATTAAGAATGAATGCAAAAGTATTAAAACTATACGAACAACTTTGGTTATGTTTACGCCAAATTATTAGCTATTTTTTCGTATGTTCTCTGGGATCCACCATATTCTTGGCGACTTTTTCTAGAGACTGCCAGACGTATTTCATTCATAAATTGTCTAAGATTCCGTACTGATTGCTTAGTATACTGTGATCCAAGCCAACATTCTTCCACCCTACCATACCCCCAGAGAGTGTGTGAATCCCCTCCGGGAATATAGCTCATATACTCGCGGCAAGAATTCAGATGGCTTACGTCATACGAACAAATGAATAATTCATTACATTTTCATCAAAATATTTTAAAAACTGAAACTGAGAGCAATAAAACTATATACTACACTAAAAGTTTGCATTATATATTGTACTAAATTACAAAAAATGATTGTTTTTAATGCGGCCAAATATCGAAAATTACGCTGACAATAAAAACAATTCCATAATGTCAGCCATGACGTAAGACATCTGAATTCTTGCCGCGACTATATACTGTCTACCGGCCGCGGGATTCGATCCCACAGCGGTTTGGCCACATGAATTCAAGTACTGACACTTTAAACCGCTCGAACACTTACTGACTGATAAAGCTGTGACATATTCACACCGTTAAATACGTTTCAGCAGTGAAACTCGGACTCTGTTTAGGGACGGTGTGTGGATAAGAATTTCAGTGCAGTTTAAAAAAATTATTATAACTAAACTATTTGATTAAGGGCCAGTTTTATAAAGCTCAGGTTGAACCTCTGGTTGTCCAACTGTAGGTTGAATTTGGACCGGCGGTTGAAAAAAATTTTGTATTATAATACTATTTCATGTAACGGTTCGTCAACCTGATGTTGAGATGTATTTCTCAATTTTAGCCAATGAAATATCAGAATATTTTCCCGCCAATTTACGCAGATAACCTGTCTTTTATTTTGACGTTTTGTGAATTATAAATATTGACAGCGACATTAGGCTTGGTGACATTCTTATATTACTATAAAGAGTAAGAAAGTAATTTATTCTGATACAGATAGTAGATCTAGTCATGAACTATAGAAATATAATGTGTAAGAAAATGTTATTTTATGAAATTTCTTCCTATTTGTGATATAACTGCAGATACTTATAATTTTATGTATGTTATAATTAATATCTACAGTTAGATGGAGAAAAGAGAAATACATTTTATTAAGTACGGAGAATGGTGAAATGAAAAATAAAAATATTTGTCTTCATATTTCTTTCATATAATTTAGCTGTCACTTCTACAGATCAGTTCTGAACATTACAAATGAAACTCATTTTCTGAAGGTTTAATAAAATAAATTTTTTCTAAAATTATAGAATTATAGATTAAAATGCTATTAACCAGTAAAGATAAATTTAAAGCAAATATATTTAATATAGTTACTCTGTTTTTGTTTATACGTGTTTACGCACTTATTTATGTAGATATTTGCAGTTTCAAAATAATTTTAACCGACAGTTGAAATTCGACCTGAGCTATAACCATCGGTTGAGTGAAATGTTGCTAAACCGACACTTCAACCTTCAGTTGACATTTATACTCAAGCTGCAGTTTGACCGAAGGTTGAGTTTCAACGGGACATTATAATACCGGCCCTAAAAATATTAATTTCAGGTGAACATTCTAGGGAACATATTCTTTATTAGTCTTATTACTCTTAAAAAGCAGACTCCACTTAAAGTTACACCTTGTATAGTTGAAATAATTGAGATCTAATTTTGAAGAAAGTTTCTGCAAAATATTGCGCCACTTTTTTATAATTTAAGCCACTCTATATTTATAACAGTTTACAATATCACTGTAGTTTACCATCAAACCATTATAACTTGGTATAAAGATATATTAAAAAGTTAGGCATTTATTTGAATTTCTATTACCTATTTGGATTTTTACTTGTCTACATATATTGTTTTATTTATATTTGCAGAATACAAACTAATTGGATTCATTTCCCATATGGGAACTTCCACCATGGTAGGCCATTACGTTGCCCATTTATTGAAGAATGACCAGTGGGTTATATTCAATGACAATAAAGTTGCCCTGTCTGAACATCCACCAAAAGATTTAGGCTATGTCTATGTTTATGAAAGAATTTAAGTTTAACTTTTATTATAATTTTATATTAATAAATTGAATTTAATACAGTTTTTTAGTGATCAAATTGCCTATTTTATAAGATTACCTAGACCTTATTGCTGAAATCACTAATGCAATTATTTTTCAGTGTGGTTATTTCATGAGATTTGCCTTACCACATGTAATTTTTGTTTCTGTCTCAATTTTATGACCCTTTACTCAAACACTAAAAAATGTTAAATAAAAAATAGGATTTGGCAAGATATCAGTCATTATTAAATGAATATACAGGGTGTCCCGAAATTAATGGGACATAGAGCAACAGCAGATTCCTTACATCAAAATAATACGATTAAGCCAAAATTACCTTGGTCCATTTGTGACTAATAAAAAAGTTACAGGGCAGGGTTACAGGGTCGACATAAAACAAGTATACCTTATTTGTGAAAAATAGATAGGAGAGCAATCTTTTTTTGTAAACTCGCGACAAGAATTCAGACGACTTACGTCATACAAACAAATGAATAATACATTATATTTTCATCAAAATATTTAAGAAACTGCAACTGATAGTAATAAAACTATATACTACACTAAAAATTTGCATTATACAGGGTTAACTATGACTAAGTACAAATATTTTAAGAGGGGATAGAAAAAAATAAGAATTAACAGAATTTCCTTTCCATTTTTTCGATATTATATTAAATCCTTATTTAATGCCGTCAATGCAAGAATCAGAGTATGCAACCAGCAAGCAACCATCATGCAACAGTCAGCCACAGTCGGTCCAGTCGAGTCGGTTCGCTGTCATGTTATAATTTAATTCCTGTGTTTACGTTGTAGTTTTGTATTCTTCTTCAGTTTTTAGTGCCTTATTTTGATTTTAAACGTTTTATAGTTAATAAATAAAGGAATATGTGTCGGTTACAGATATTTTCCCACAATATAGTTCGCCGGTCTGTTTTTTTTAGGTTATGGGACAAGACTGCCGCGGGTGTTAAACGTTTTCTGTTATCTATTAGAACCTACCTACTCATCCCTTTCTTCAATTTTGTTATAATACATAGGCATTGTATCTAACTGTACCTACGGGAAGTGTGTTTATCGGTAGTGAGTGAAAATGTAGTTTTACCAGTTTTTAACCAAATAATGAAAAACGAATGCAAAATACTGGAGCTAACTGGATTAATTGTTACCTACCTATCAGGTATTATTACTAATAAGAATGTTAATTTTTGTCGTTTCTGCATTTAGAAACACTGCAAACGACCGCATGGTAGTTGTTGACAGATGTAATGTCAACTATGGATCTAAGCCATAAGTCATCTCAGTCGATACTCATCATAGGCGCCGACTTTCAGTAGGAAAAAAGGGTTTTGCCCCATTTTTTGAATATCGAGCTAAAATTCTGGAATAACTTTTTTATTGTCTTTTAGGGCTCCCTGAACATGTGGTTAAAGTTTTTGTACTTAGTCATAGTTAACCCTGTATATTGCACAAAATTGCAAAAAATTATTGTTTTTAACTCGACTAAATATCTAAAATTACGTTGACAATAAAAACAAATGTGTAACGTCAGTCGTGACGTAAGACGTCTGAATTCTTGATGCGAGTATATTAAAACTTTCATACACACACTGATAAAAAAAGTTATGATCAGTTTTTATCAACCAAGAGTACATTTCATAGCGTCCTCTAGCATCTACAGCAAAATTAAGTACGAATTCGTTTTTCTTATCCCAGAAAAGCCCCTAATCCAAATTTCCAATAGAATCCTTGGAAAACTTTCTGAGAATGGACCAAGGTAAGTTTGGCTTAATCGCATTATTTTGATGTAAGAAATCTACTCTTGCTCTGAGTCCCATTAATTTCAGGACACCCTGTATTGACACATATTCTGGAATTAATCCTACTGGCACTGGGTGTTGTGTAACAGCCACAATCCAATTTTAAATTTAATTGGTGAAAAAAATATGAAAATATGCTTTTGCGTGTGAAGAACAAAGTACGTCTTCACAATCTAAATAATACTATCCATTTGTAGTAGGGGGATCTCGAATCTTTTCTCCAGAAAACCAAATGTTCTACACTCAGACACAAGCTGATACAACAAATCGCTAGTAACCTGGCCATCAATATTGAATTGTTAGGCAGGAAGACGAACGTGGGTAGAAGAAAATTTTTTTAAGGAAGTGAAAAGTGAACCGACGTTAGAATATCATTGAACGGTGGGTGTGTACACTTCTACTTGTATCCCAAAGCCATATCCATCTTATTTTGTTTGATTTCTGTTCTGTGAATAATGGAGAACAAAATAATCTCAAATAGATAGATATTACCAATGTCTGTTTGGAGTATACCTGTATATAAATATTGCTATAGACAGATTTAAAATTTCATATGCATTCATAAAATAAATTGTAAAATAATTAACAAGAGAAGTAGCTTTATTTTTAAATAATACATAATTTTGGAATCAGTACTTTGAGGTGACCATTGTCCACATTATCTTCGTATCCATTACAAATGAGAGGAGTTGAATGAGAAGAATAACATTGCTTCAGTTCTTGAGAATTGTGCCATTATACTGTGTTCGAAAATAGTAGAGAATGACTAATTCTCAGCACTTATATACGAGGCCCGAAATAATAGAAAGTGATACCTTCACAATACTTAGATGAGTACGTGAGATGAGGGTTGCAGGGGACAAGATTCCATAGGCGTGCCACTTGACAAAGATTCAAAGAACACAAAATTGCCAAAAATAAGTTGACGTATACTTGACGGCCAAAAATCTAGAGAGGGACTCATAAACCTGCTCATAATTTATAGCAGTCAACACAAAGAAATATATATGCAGCCTGTATATTTTTCTTATAAAATCGTGTGCTGCATATCTCTGAGAGCATACCCGATTACACAGCTTCTGCTGCAGTAAGTACGCATGCGCTGCAGCTTTTTATTGCGACAGATTCACATGTTCCATTTGCAGTGCTATCATGGGCGGGTATATCGTTCGGCCGAGCAAAATTTTGGGTATATCTTTTCGCTAATTTAATTATGAATGTAATTAACTTTATTAATTACATTCATAACATTTACATTCATTACATTTTTTTAACTCAAAACTAGTTTTGTATAGTTTTTCAACTATCGTGTGTATCATAACCTTCAGAAAAAAAGGAAACTAGTTCTGGTCATTACACAAAACTCGTTTTGAACAATTTATAATGCCCAGAACTAGTTCTACTATTTTACAATAGTCAAAAACATAAAATTTCGGGTATGGGAATTTTTCTGAGCTCAGAACTAGTTTTACATACTTTTTTCGGACATGTTCGAATTCGGGTATCGTGTGTAACATACACACTATATCGATTACTAGCACTGTCACTATAACGTTCACACGTTAACACTTTGTCGGCTATTAGGCCTGTTCATAGAACAGTTTTCAACTGTCAGACGCACGTGTATTGCATTTGTTATGTACACATAAGGTTGAAAATGCTTTGTTTTAGATGCAGTGCGCATCTGACGGTTGGAAACTGATTCTGGTGTACTGTACTACGAACAAAGCTATTATGTGGTGCATTATCATACAACCACAACAGCACCTGGTCCCATCTGTGCCATACTTTTGTATGACCTTCATTGATCCATGTTCCGTCAGTATTTATATAATATATATACTTGTAAAATTAATTAACCAGGTATATCAGTCACATAGGCAAGAAAAAAGAAAACTCCTTATTTCTATTCATTTCTATTCTATTTGAATAGAAATAGTTTTCTTTTTTTCTTGCCTATGTGACTGCTGCACCTGGTTAATTAATTTTACAAGTCTATTCCTTAACGCACCAGTCAGGTGAACCTTTTCCAGTATACAGAGTGGTCCACTTTCGAAAGCGGAAACTTTAGAGACCCACAATATCTACCCATATATATTAGCTTAAAATACCTTTCTAATACAGTGTCATTATTATTGCAAGAAATTGTACCTGTAGCTGGAAAATAAATTTGTAAACAAACGGGGTGTTTGGTGGTTAGTTTAAGAACGTTCGAAAATAAAAATTATTATAAATAAATTTTGAGAGCAGGCAACCGAAAATAGAATAAATTACTAATAAATAGCTCTATTTTTTGGACAATAATTAATAATGTAGTTAAATTTTAAAAAACCACACATAATAAAAGAATAATGATATTCGTCATATTAATCGTGAGATACAGTAAGAAAACTCACGATAAATCGTGAAATCTTGGACCCCTGCCACTAACTTAAATCCAGTTTCAACATTTCTTCTGATGATAAGTACGATATGTTTGTCGAAATACCAAGTCTAAACTGATGACACGACGTGATAACCATCTCAAAAATTAAAATAATTCTTTAAATCGTCAATTATGTGTTATTGTTATCTTCACGTTATCACACATTATATTGTATGAATGCTTTAAGTAGTTTAGTGCTAATTATTGCGGCAGATATGCATATAATTAGTGAATGGTATTGTACTAAATATTCCGCTTCTTCCCCAAAAAATGAAATTAAATATCCTGTAAGTAAAACTGCTTATAAGTTGCTTAAACAGATTTTATATAAAATTTAAATAAAAAAAAAATATTTAAATTATTTGTGCATACCTACATACCGAAATGTTTTTGTTTGTTACAATATAAAATAAATTTAACAGAAGTTTAAGTATCTAAAATTTGAAAAAGAAAGTACTGAAACAATTAATTTAAAATTAATATTATTCATTTATTTTGTTTAACATTTCATTTTACGAAAATATATTTTTATTTCTCTCTAAAAAATGTTAAATAGGTAAAAATATCAAAAACAAATTCAGCCCATTATATTTGCTGTTACTAACCTATTTATACAGGGTGGTGCACTTTCGAAAGCGGAAACTTTAGAGGCAGACAGAGAACCACAAAATAATATCAGTTTGTGTTATAAACTATATTCGAAAAATGCTTCGTTACAAAGATACCGGGTGTCAACATTTTTATCAAAAGTTCTCAATTTATTAATATTTAAAATTTACTGTTTAAAACTACTGTAGATATTTAAATGAAATTTATAACCTTTGAATAGGTAATCTAGATACATATTTATACGTAAAAAATATTATTTTTTTTCCATCAGTGGCGTGCGTACGGTCAGATCTTCTGGAAATTTTAATGAAAAAAATGGTTCCTTTTTCCGACTTGGTTGCAATTGATTTTTTAAGTTAATTTTCATTGCAGCCTATTTCGTTATTATGAAGAATTATCCGAGGTTTCGAGTGAAGTAAGCAAAAAAAGTAAAAAAGAGTATACGTGCACTGATGGATACTCTCATACAGGGTGAGTCACGCTTAGGAAGTTGATGAATCGCTAAAATATAATTAGGGCGAAGCATTTTAAAATAGGATTGGGTGAGGAGGGCAAGAAATTGAAATTTAAGTATAATTTGACATACAGGGTGATTTATTTTCGGAAGACAGACTAAAGTTGTATTTTTTTTAAGCGGAACACCCTGAATTTGAATGGATACTTATATTTTACATAATTATGCAACTTTTTTGTAATAGGTACTGCATACCATGAATTAATACAAAAAAATACATTTTCGGCGTTACGCTTGATCGTTCATCTTTTTGACATACAATCTAAGCGATTGTGACAAACGTTGGACTAGGTTAATCGTAAATTTTGTGGTCACTGTTTATTAATATCATACAAGGTGTTCACAAAATCATAGCAAATGTTATCTTTTTCAAACGCAAAAATTTATTTTTTTTTTCGGTGGAACATCCTGTATTTTTAACGGAATGTGAAACACCTTCTCAAAATGTATAACTTTCATAACAGGTGTTATAATCAATTCCTCATATTTTAAGACTTTTTTTAGTAATTTATTTATTTTTCATTTGTTTTACCGTAAATATCGTCTACGTAGGTACTATAGGGACAAACAATTCAAACAGTAAAGACAAATTCTAAGCAATGCTCTATTTTTGAGCAAAATCTCATTAAAATTGAACATTCAAATAGATACCTATAAATTCGTATTTTCAGTAGATACATTTTTGTATACCTTCTTGTCAAATTTCCATTTTTGGAAATTGGATATTGATTTTTTTGTAATTTTAGTACTGATATCTTATAAATAATTAATATATTACCGATGTATTTCTCTAAATTTTAACTTAGAAAATACTTCTAAAATTCTTTACTGAGAACTACAACAAACATAATTATTTTTTAAGAAGTATACGTACATACTTGAGTTTCTAAAAATTTGTCTGGCTGATAAGATATTTGCACGATATTTGGCTCTAGTTTAACAAATATAATAAATATACATTTTTATAATCATGTTATAAACCTTAAAAACTATCATCTTCACTTTTATTGTCTCTACGAGACAGTTATCATATTGCATTACTGTTTAATGAGCTTAATGAAACTGTATTTAGGTACTTAGCTAGAATTTATACGAAAATCTTATACTAAGTACCTAGACATAACAAAAAATATATAAAATTATTAAATCTTTTGTTGTTTAATTTGTAGCAATAAAATCATGGGCATCCCAATATTTGCTAGAGGCAGTGTAAGAGGCTAGGGTAACTGCATACTGTGGTATTGCTTATACCGAGGGGTCATTTAACTTAAGGAAGCTATACAGGGTGATTTAGAACTTATCTGAAAAAAAAATTGTCAGTGTACAGGGGACTCTTACAAATACAATTTTGTAATTAAAAAATCAAAAAGGGCAGTTCGAAAATGATTTAAAAATACACTTCTGCACGGCACTGGAAACTGGTCGACTGTAAGAGCCTTTTCACACGGGCCACCGTGCAGCGCTTCTCGGAAGCGCCGTTGAGTGGTCCGTTTTGACGAAACCTTATTATATATAGACTTATTCACACGGACGCGCCACAGAATTAGCAACGCCACGGTGGCGTGTAATCACCGACTCTCACCGAAACGTCAACCATAAATTAGTGGCGCCACTCAGCAGCGCTGCACAGTGGCCCGTGTGAAAAGACTCTAAAACCTGATAAGGCGGCAATCTGCGACCGGAAAAGAAATGCTCAAGGAAAGAAATAAATAAAATTTTCTAACGTCGATTTTATACAGCAAATTGAACTGCTTTTGCAGCTATTGTTATTAATTATTAATAGATTTAATTCGTGGTTTTAATTAATAAAATAAATGGTTTGACATACCTGATGTTACAACATTTTGGGCCCGTCTTGCTCAGTTTCAACAAACTAACACAAATATTTCTGACTCTTGTCCGTTTTGAACTTGTAAGTTATTGGCGGCAACTATGGTACGTTACCGTAAATCATCAGTACTTTGTATCTATCCACTTCGGTGCGATACACTTCATTTTTTAAATATTCCCACAAAAAGAAGTCCAAATGATTTAAAGTCAAGAGATCGTGGTGGTCATGGTACCGGTCCTCCTCGTCCAATTACTTGGTGTTAATATTTGGACATGCTGTACATAGTACGGATATAATTGAGTCTCGTATATGATTCGTCACACTGCTGTAATATGCCGTGGAAGTCCAAATTTGCCTCTCGTTGCAATGCACTTGCACTCACTGCATACCGCGATAAAAGTAGTTGTTTACCTGGAAATCGTTCTGTTAAAGCATTTTCACAGCGTAATAAATTAAAACGATATCCATCAACTCCGAGTTGCTACTATACACGTAAGCCATTTTTGATACTTGAAAAACTAATGTAAACACTGGCGTCACAAAAACTTTAGTGCCTACAAAAAGTAATCGGATATCAATATTCAGAATCGCCTGTCTAGAGACTACAGTGGCCCAGCGATGTAAAGGTGAAAATACTACATCTTCAATAATGTTTTACTCGGAAACTATAAGGATTTTATATATTTTTTTTTATTATTATATCGACTCCATTTTTCATGACGCATCTATTCCCAAATTCTTTTAGATAAGTTCTGAATCACTCTGTATATTTTTAAAATGGTGCGTTCTATGAAAAATTATGTTGAATAGAAGTTAGTCAGTGACGGGGGGGCAAATAAAATGGTGTTGCAGTTTTTTGACCTTGACTATGTTTTCAAGGTCCTAGCGAAGTTTACTTTGGATTTTCAAATGGGAAGCTATACTTTTTCCCTTAAACCTAATAAGGAGTAAAAAACTAGTAACTTTTATACGAAGCTTTTTTTACAACATTATAATAAATGAAAATATTAACAAATAACTTAAGTATTTGAGCAAATATGCACCAGGGTTTGCACAAAAAAAAATAAGTTCCCAATAAATATTCAAAATGATAACCATCAATTTCAATGCACTTCGACATTCGCCATAAATTGAAATCATTTCAATTTTTATCTCAATTGTTAAAATTTTATTTTAATAGGTAAATAGTGAAGCACTGTGATTGATGAGGATCAGACACTAACAACTGTCATTGTAGTGTCATTTTCTGACATCAACCTACTTGATCGTTATTGTTTTTAAGTTACAAAAAAATGTTTCGTAAGTTACTAGCCTTTTTTCTCCTTATCAAGTTTAGTCACTGCAGCTTTAATTAATTTCTTCTTCACGTCTAATGAATTGTGTGACATCTTTAAGAGTGTAATGAGAAAAGTTTTTTTTTAAAAGAAATTAAAAATTTAATAGAAAAAAGTTGTTTTAATGCCAATATAACCTTAGATATGAACTTCGAAAGTTGTATATGAACATTTTTATTTTTGGTTTTATTAAAACGGAATGATTCAGTTTTAGTTTCGATCTACTGCGTTATTAAACTTTCTCATTAATTCTCGATCACAATGTATCAAGGCGTAAAGTTCTACATATTTATGTTGATAAGATATTTAACCTATACCGTGGTATTTGTCTAAATAAATTTGTTACCGCAAGGTCAACATTATGGAAGAATTTTGTCTACAAGATTTAAAGTTTTATTTTTGTGAAACTGTCATGTTTAATTAAATAAAAGTTTGGACAAACACAGGCATCTAAATATTTAAAACAGTGTATCAAAAGAAACAAAAAAATTGTTGGATGTTTACCTAACCAGCAAATTGCATTTGAGAGTTAATAAAACAATTAGTAACATAGGCTATGTGAAATATATTAAGAAGAAATGGTATCGTGATGAAAATAATGTCAAAAAAAGAAGTTCATAATTGAAATTTAAATTATTGGATCTTATTCTTTCAATTCCACAGGGGATCAAAATATATATTTACTACTATCAGCTTTGGATAAAAAGAGTACGACGGGAGAGGACTTTCCTTCATTTTCAGTACGACGCAACGGTTATTCCGCGCACTTTACGATTCACGTCAGAAACTGGCGAAATAGACATATTTTATAATAAATCGATTGAACGGTAAAGGCGCGAATCGTGAGAACGTGCCTATTTGGTCTTATGGGGTGACACAACGATATCTGATCTTAAACTCCTTGATTTTTTTATGGGAATATTTGAAGCAAAAAGTATATTCACATAATTTACGGCATAACAGATACTTTAACGAAAAAAGTTAGAGAAGATATAGACCCCCTAAACCATTTAGTTCATGAAGCATTTAGAAAAATGTATAGCGGTTGGAAGCCATGTATAGTGTTAGTTAATTAAGTAATACGACTTAGGTATTAGTGTTATGTGTTCCCATTACATAATAATTATGTATTCAATTTTAATAAAACCAAAAATATTTTTTATATATATATAATCTTTAAAGCTCTTTGCTCTATAACATTTTTAATTTTAAATCATATTTACAGTTACTCTGTACATTTCAAGACAAGCAAAAATGTGAAATAAAAAAGTTCACAGGTTATAGAACACAACTATGTTCTACAACGAAATAATATGACAAGATATACCCCATGATAAGACGAAACAGTGCGTTCGAGTCTACTTTTCAAAAAAAAAAATTGTTCAAAATTGTATAACCTCATCGTCATGAAATGAAGATGATACATGCGTTATATTGCAACTTCAACCTATGTAAATGTATACATAGGTTGAAAACTAGACTCCAGCGCACAGAACTAATTTTAGATTCGTGTTTAGCACCCTCGAAAATAGGGATTTTTTAATTAAGATTGGAGAGTTTACACTATAACAAATATTTAACTAAAAAAAATTAATGGGTAAATACACTGTTTTTTGTGAAATAAACTGCAAGTAAATGTAATTACTGTATTATGAAAAGTGTGTGCATGTGTCATCAATTTTACATTTTATAAAAATATTATAAAAAAAAAAGAGAATACACATCACAATCGGTAGTTCTCTGAACCCTGAATAAAGAATTTGAATGACAGTAAAGTACATTGAAGAATATATTCATGATAAATTATTCGTTCGTATAGGTATTCCATAAACATAAACCGTTTTCCTTTCACCAGAAATCTCAGTTATTTTAAATGCTAATCAATTTCGCTAAATTGATCAATTTAGCGAAATTGATCAATCAGCAATTAAAACAAATGAGAAAAACGGAACACCACGCACCACGCAACATGTAGATGTTCAACCGCCAAACTTCGACTCCTCTTATAAAATGCAATCCGATTTCGATGGAAAATAATCGATTCACCAAAAAATCGCAGTTAAGAAAATCGATTCAAAATATCGAAAATCGCGTTTGAAAAGATCGATTATTTATAAAATCGATTCAAATCGGGCATCCCTACCTCAATGCAAATGCCCATGTACTACTCGTATGTATGCTGTGATGTGATGCGACGAGGTTACAGGGTCTCGTCCACATGACGAGGTTTGCGGCGAGGTTCTGTTAGAAGTGAGTACGTGGCTTTACGTCGTATTCGGCGAAAGTATACTAACAACTGAACTGACTCAATAGTTCTGGACGGTTCGGAATCGATTCTTGCTTAAGAAAATGTAAAATATCTAAAAAATTGAGTTTCAAATAGAAAATGTCTAGAATAGCTATCAAAAATTGTTTTCAAAAATGAGAAATTAATTTTATGCTTGTAATTAAACGTTACATTAATTGTAAAAATTTATAATTAACGATTAATAATAATTAGGTATTTAAATAAATAATCATTAATATTTATTTACCAAATTTGATATAAAACCGTTTTAGGGGATGCTGTATAATGTCGTAGTTATATTTGAAGAAAAAATATCACTAAACATTTTTTGTTAAATTTGATAGTGAAAATAATTTGAAGTAGGCCTTAGAAATGGAAAACAACTTAATATTTTGAACCAGAATAGAGTTTTTACTACTTCATCTTGTTTTTATTCTAAAGAAAAAAAGAAAAAAAAAACGGATACGGAACTAAACATTTTTATGCATCACAATGTATATTATTATTCTTGTATCTAGACCATTAGCCAAGGGCCATGTTTGTGACAACGTATGAATGAGATCTGCCTAGCCGGTAGACTGTATATTAGCTATATTCGTGGAGAAAATTGGCACCCGGGTATGGTAGGGTGGAAGAATGTTGGCTTAGGTCAATGTGAGAGATTGATACTGGTTGACGTTTGACTGCCCCCTTAATTAATGAGGTTTTCCAGGTTTCTCTCATTCCTGCACTGAATGGTAATTAGGGCCTACCAACGTAACTCGTTCCTGGGCGCAAATACAGCCTGGTTAATAATAATATGCCGCCCCCTCTCGCTCACAAGCCTTCGACTTCTGGACTAATTTTCGTGATTAGAATGAGGGGTGGAGATATTATTATTATCGTCAATAGATTTATAAATAAAGTTAAACATATTTAAATTGAAAATGTTTGACACCAAATTATTCATAAACGAAATTCAATGCAGCACAATTATGAAATAAGAAACCAAAAAAAAATATTCAAACACGGACATCAAAGGGAAAATCTGGATAGAAATCGCCAACTAAATATGCAGTGAAACGTTACTGCAAGTTTTTCTTCCACTGATACTCCATTATGAAATGTTATTGAGGGACAGCCTGTACCTAGAACATTGTTTGACTTAATTATGGTTGTAAACTCCACAATTAAATGTAGAAACTGCCACCAATGTATCTTTATTGATCTTAATCCTTTTGCGTTTTCAGTACCTTTCTTTTCAAAATGTTGAATTAGCAACCCATTCAAACAGTGTAACTGCCGAACAACCTTACATCTAACAATCTACTAAATAGTACTGAAAAATCTAAACTCTAAACGAAGCTTTATAAATAACTTGAAAACGTCAGTGATTAAACTGCCCAGTCTATTCGCTCTGTGCAACACGTGCAATATTTTTTATTTTTTACGATTAATTCGTCATTGAAGGAAGTAATATGAATTGAAGTGTCTTCATATAATAATATATTACAGTTAACTATTTTAAATACTATTTAATTTTATCAATTGACCATATAAGCGTCACTGCATTTTTATTTGATTGAGTTCAGGATTTAAGTTCAAGGACTAGCAATACGATGAAGTTTATGTTTAAGTATTTAGAAACAGTGTGAATTACTTTTCATCAACATCGGTATGCGTTAGAAATTGTATTTAAGTTATATTATTTCTGTACTACAGTTTTCATGAACTAGTTTGTTGCAAACTAATCTCCGTTGCAGCAGTTGCAATGGGTGAAAAGATATTTGTTTGTAATGATGGGAATGAACAAAATTTTGAGAAGCAGGGAAAAGCGTGAGTATAAAGAAGTAAAACTACCTTGTGCATGTCGTATAAGTACGTTAACACGTTAGTAACTTTCACCGGTTTCAAATTGTTTATGCATCTTTTCATATTATTTTAGAGTGACACTGACAATTCAAAACGATTAACATTGAACATCAATTACATAACATATGTAAAAAAACATCTACTTCAATGTTCTGCCAAGTAAAATAATGAGAATATTTTGAACCTATCTATTTTTGTCACATTGAACTTGCAATTTTGTAGTAATATTCGTACAATATAACTTACAATTTCAAATAAATGTAGTATACCAGTGGCGGGTCGTGATGTTTTCAATAAAGGAGGCTTGAATTGAAAAACCTAAAACTATCGATTTATAATCACAGTGGCACATTCCCTGACCACTCTTAAGGTAGTGCCATGGGCGCGTTAAATTTTTATAAGTGGGTTGTTCGCCGGTAGCCCTATTAGCCCTAGGTAGCCCTAGAAAAATCCACTTTTTCATCATGACCGCGAAAAGAAATTTCTTAAGACGATAAAAATATTTTTCTAATTTTGACATATAAAGTGACACTTTTTAAAACTGATTGACATTATGAAACGTCTTACTTTTTGTAACTAGTTGCATAAAGTAAAATTTTATGCAATTGGTGACGAAAAATGTATTTCAAGAATAGTGACAAAAAGAATTATTCTATTTATTAAACTGTTATAATACAAGTTAAAAACATAAATTATAAATTAATTAATTATTATAAATATTGATAACACAATTATTGCAATTATTCAAATTAATTCCCGACGACATATTTTTTTCATTGCTCGAACTTGCTGTTATTTGGGAAGCGGCGCACATTGCATTAGATGTTTCACCAAATATTTCTTGCGCTATAAGTTTTTTATTATTCATGGAATTTTCAACATATCCCTCCGCAACAGAGCTAGATTTCCAACATCCGTGCCTCTTTAATTTTAAAATATCAGCGCCACTGTCTGCTAGGAAAGTGGCAGAGCTTCTTCTGAAGCAGTGGCCAGTATATAGAACAGGATTTGAAAGACCAAGAAATTGTGCAATAACTTTTGGCAGACTGCTAAATGTGTTAATTCCCACAGGATTTCTGGTACATTTTCCATTCGCATATTTTACAAAAAATCTGTTGTGTTTAAGAACCTGGGGACGCAACTTAATATATTTTCTTAATATTTCAACAAGATTCGTATTTTCAATGTCTCCAGTGGTAATTGCAAACTGCCGTATAACTTTTGTTTTTGAAGGTGTGATATCAACACGAAAATGGCTTCCTTCGTCTATAACATTTTCAACTGGAAGAAATGTTAATTCTGCTTTTCTGCATGCTCCTGCCATTCCAATTATCATTACAACCTTAGCCATTAAGTATTCTTTGTCATCAGCTTCTACTAAAAATTTGGCAAAATCTTCTTTAATAAAAACTTTTGACTTTTTAGCACTGTACCCGTCCGCTTGCCTTTTAATATATGCTACCAAATTTGTATATTTTTTAATATCAATATTCCTTTTCAGATTTAGTTCAGACCTTAACATTGAGTACAGTGTCCATAATGTGGAAACTTTTAGATCTTTCTTACCCTCAAAATATGCAAGTAAAACTTTCTCATTAACATGCTTCATTTTCTTCTCATCACACCATGTATCAAATTTTTCGTATACCAAATCATAAACTGCCTTTGACTTTTTGGGAATTACTGATAATAGAGCATTACCTGCTGCCTCTTCAATATCGCTTGGTAGCTCTTCAGAACTTGAATCACTCATTTTTTTAAAAATAAAACTAAAAATATATCAATCTCGCTAAAAACCTTCCGTCTAGACTTTTTTACAAAATGTCAAACTGACAACTAACATGAAGTAACAGCAACAAACTAAATTTATGTTTTCCAAATTTTTGTCAATTATATTAAATTTTATTTTTTTATTACTTTCTTCAAAATTAGAAAAAATCTTGTATGCAATACGTTACGAAATGAAATAGCTATTACTACATCGATTAATCTATGTAAAATATCTCTATTTTCACGGACCTTCTCATTATAATTTTGAAAGTATTTCTATTTTGTGATCAGTATCTAAAGCATATAGCTACAATGTTACGTTTACCCAGCATTTCAAATTTAATACGTGATGAAATATGTTCCTGAGATTTTTCATGTCTTTCGAGACTTCGCGTTATATTTTACAAATTATTAAAACCCACCCTAAACCAAACTGATAAAATATCATTAGTAAATAACAAACATTGTATAATATATAATTTATTTCTAATAGTTGATGCGATTAACCAGTCGTTTTTGTATAATAATTATTATTAAATACCCTATTTTGTTTCTCATCTACTACAACTAAAGAAGGTATTGGTCTAGATTTTTGTTTATTTACCAGCTTTTCATCGTAACTGAGAGCATGAAATCCTTTAAATAACAAATAATCTGCAATGCCCATGCAACTAGAGAAGTTGTTGACGTTATTGTCATTTTGAGCTTCCTTTTTTAAATAAAGTTTTAAATACGTACCAGTAAATTGTAAAATATTGCTTGTCAAACACAAATTCTTTAGAAAACTAGTCGCCTGTACTGAGATTTATTTTCGGGTGTAATGACGCTATCCCTATCGTTAAAGGTAGCGCATTGTTAGATACATTATATGAATACGCTGGAGGCCAGCAGCCCCGTTGGCATGGGCTACGCATTCGGAGAGCGCAAAATTTCAAGCACATTAAAAAATCAGGGATTTATTTGCTCATTTGAGATCCCAATTAATAATTAATTGCATGTGAAAATAAATTTATAACAAAATAAATATAAAAATAATGATTTAGCTATGCTTATGCTACAAAGTATTTCAGTAATACTACAAAATCTATATGAAACCAATTTTAGGCCATTATGTTGATAAAAATAAATGTTTTATTCGTTAGAAATATTGGTGTAATAAAATTTATCCTTGTGAAAAATTTATTTTTTTACTGGATTCAATCAATATTGGTTCTTAATTTCCATCATTATATTATAAATTTTATTGGTATAACATTATTTAAAGTCATTGTGCCATATTATGTAAAACAGAAAAGGCCAATGCAGGCCATTTAAAAGTTTATTTTGTCTTTTTACATTTATTGTTGACTGTAAATGGTTGGCACAACATTGGCTTTATCTTGACAAAAAAATATATAGGTATATTCCAGCAATGGCGTATCATTGGATAAACATATTAGACCAATATATTATTATAATGAATGACAGTTGTTGGTGTAATATAATTTAAATTCATTGTGATAATAGGTATAATATAAACACTTGAGGCAATTATGTATCCTGTAACCTTTAGCAGCGCCATACTTCGTGGTCATTTACTGAATTACAAAATTTGGCATGCGTCATTTTCTTCTGTGTGTTGTTGTGGTGCTGTAATGCTGTTTCGATGCCATGATTGAAAACAAGCACATGTACATACGTTTTTATTTTAGATTAAGATTTAATATTACTTTTGCTTGTAAGAAGTAACGAAATAAAGTAAATAAATATACAGGGTGACTGGATTTCAAGTGCAACAAAAAATGTCCTCTTGATGGTCTGATTCTCAAATATAAGGGAGAAATATCATGATGTGTTTTTTTCCGGAAATACGTGGTTTTTGGCCATATCTTCTGAACTATTGATTCTACAGCAAACTTTAAAAAACCATCGAAAGGCTCATTAAATTTTCATCAGGAAAATATACTGAGCAAGATTTCAGTCTAATTTTTATAAGCATTTCTAAATTTTACAAAATTTGAATTATGAATGTTTTTTGTATCTCAAATGTGTGCAAATATCACAAAAACTTCCCTTTCTAATACGCTTTCCAATAACATTTTTTGAAAAATTCTGTATCGGGTAGAAGAAATCGTATTTCAAACGTTAATAATTGTAGCCTATAGATAACAGGGGAAGACGGGGCGAAAAAACCCATAACAAAACAATCTTCCATAATTTAAGTTTTTAATTTTAGTATATTTTGTTTTCAATAAAGTCTTTAGTTGAGAAGTTGCTCAAAATGACGACCATATTGCCTAATACTTCCACTTTCCGTCTCAGTTCGACTCTGGTGGCGGTCACTATGTTGGAATATCATGTAATGTCTCAGATTTAGTGGCACGTCTTCCACTTTAGAAAGTTAGACATTTTAAAATTTAAGATTGTAGCTGTGCTTACAAAAATTATAAGAATCTTGCTAAGTATCCTTTATTACAAGAAAATTTTATGAGCTTGTCAATGTTTTTTTAAAAAATTGCTATAGGGTTAACAATTCAGGATATATTAGTTAGTTTTAGGCCAAAAACACAAATCCAGATATGTCTCCCTTTTACAGGGTGTTTATTAATTGAATGCCGATCCTTCATTTTAAGAAGAAAACTTAATATCAACATATGTCCTAACCTAAACCTTAATTTTTGAGCTACAGGGTGTTACAGTTTTAAGAAAAAATTTACTTTTTTATTATAATTTTCTTATCACTCCAGATATTTTGTACACACCTATTAATAATTAAGGAGCATTGATGTAAAAAATGTTATAAAATCTTTGCCAATGACGTCCGTACGAGGTTTGAACTAAACATTTTTGAAGGAAAAAATGGTACGCCACTGCCTTTTCTAAAAACAAATTTTTTTTTTTAAATCTCCATTTATTTTGCAGCAAATTCGGTCCCTAGACTTACTCTCGTATGACGCACCATTTTCACGTAAAAAAATTAAAACCAAAAAATTCCCAAGTTCATTGAGACTGCTTTTGACATTTTGTTGCCATTTTGTAGACACCCACCATGAGTAGAAACACTTTCTGTGGGGCAAAAATTAATTTTCTACTTTCACAAATGACGTTCACGTAGGCATAATATTGAATATTTGAATAGAAAAAAACGGTAAGCTCATTAAATGCCCCCTTAAAGCAAATGAAATAAAAATTAATAGGCTGAGTAAAGTGTCATAATTTTTTACGCTTTTTTCGCAATAAAGTTGACATTGATTTTTCATTATTAAAAAATTATTATTATTATTATTAGGAGGTAAAATGCATACAAAGCCAGGAGGATATATCAAGAGCGGTATCCAAATCGCGTACTACCCGATCCGAGAACATTTTCTGGGATTCAGAGACGTCTTCACGAAACCGGAAATTTAAAAGTAGACCACAGTGCTAAAGGATTCCCTGAAACAGTAAAAACACCGGAACTTGAAGAAGGAATTTTAGATGAGATTGAGGAGAACCCCGAAACTAGCACGAGGAAAATCGCGGCAACATTTAATGTTTCCCAAGTACTTGTTTGGAAAATTCTTATCGAAAATTTATTATATCCATATCACATTCAAAGAGTCTAGGCATTATTCCCTAAAGATTTCCTGTTAATTTCTGTGTGTGGTTTCTTCGAAAGCTGCTGGAAAATCCGTTATTTGACAAGTACATTCTTTTTACCGATGAAGCTAGTTTCTCTCGAAACTCAATACGAAATTTCCATAATAACCATTTGTGGGCGGATGAAAACCCTTTTGCAATTGTTGAATCAAATCATCAAGAACAGTTTTCATTAAATGTTTGGGCTGGTATTATTGACGATTATTTGATAGGCCCATTTTTTCTCCCAAGAAGTTTAGATGGACAATCGTATTTACACTTTCTTGAAGAAGATCTGCCGCCAATGTTTGAAGATCTTTCTCTTTTATTTAGAAACCAGGTGTCGCTAATGTACGATAGTGCGCCTCCACATTTTAGCTTACAGGTGCGTGAATTTTTAAATCACAACTATCGCGATCGGTGGATAGGCGGCGGAGGAACGCAGTCATGGCCGCCCAGATCTCCCGACCTTAATAGTTTAGACTACTTTTTCTGGGGTCATCTGAAAAGCTTAGTGTACGCAGTGCCGATTCAAGCTGAAGAATAGTTACAAAATCGTATAATAGTATGCTGCCAAACCATAAGAGACACCCCAGGAATTTTTGAAAATGTACGTCAGTCTATGCGAAAAAGAGTAGATACTGCATACGTGTGGGTGGAGGACACTTTCAATAACTACTGTAAATACATAATTTGGGTTCTTTATTTTGTTTGTATTTTCTTATCTTGTCGTTTCGTTTTAGGTTTAAGATTAAATATAAATCGATTCGAAATCGATTAAATATAATAAATAAAATTAAAAAAAATAAGAGGCGTACCGTTTTTTCTATCCAAACATTTAATATTATGCCTACGTGGAGGTCACTGGTTAAAGTAGAAAATTAATTTTTGTCCTAAAAAAGTGTTTCCACGCATGGTGGGTGTACAAAATGGCAACAAAATATCAAAAGCAGTCTCAATGAACGAGAAAAAACTTTTTGGTTTTCATTTTTTTACGTGAAAATGGTGCGTCGTACGAGAGTAAGTCTAGGGACCGAATTTGTTGTAAAATAAATGAAGATTTTAAAAATAATTTTAGTTTTTAGAAAAAGGAGTGGCGTACCATTTTTTTCTTCAAAAATGTTTAGTTCAAACCTCGTACGGACGTCATTGGCAAAGATTTTAAAACATTTTTTACATCAAACAATGCTCCTTAATGATTAATAGGTGTGTACAAAATTTCATAAACATATTTGGAGTGATAAGAAAATTATAATAAAAGAGTTAATTTTTTTTTTAAAGCTGTAACACCCTGTAGCTCCAAAATTAAGAGGTTTAGGACATATGTTGATATTAAGTTTTCTTCTTAAAATGATCCAAGAATTCACACCCTTAAGTATCGGCATATGTTTGAGAATTGGATCATGGTCAAGAGGAACTGTTTTGTTGCAACACCATCCAGCGTTTGTATACATTATCACCAGTCACCGTGTATAAAAGAATCAGCTGAAGTAGTTATTACTTTTACACATACCTATCCCTTGTGCAAGTTGTTCCATTATTTGTGTCAATTATTAAATGCATACAATCTAGATTTAATAGTCATGAGAAATTTGAAATCTGTATTAATTTAATATCGGTATCACATTTCATGCCATTATTAAAAAACCCTGTTTAGATTATACAGGCTGTTCGGGAAATGGTTCCAAAAAATGAAATGGTGGGATCCTTTTTCAGTTTTATGGGGAATGTTTCATAAAAATTTTTCCTCCCGAAACTTCCCTAAAAAATGCTTCTTTTAGGTGGAGGTAGAAATCTGATTTTCTCATTTTTTTTTTTAATCATTTCCAGGACAACAACATTTATATATTAAATTTTAAGCCTATCATGTGAAACCTTAGGGGACCGATACAGTACATTGCTGACATATCTATATTAAGAACAAAATAATTTGAAGAGCCAACATTTACATAAAATATTAAGCCAATAAAATAAAAATATATAGGCCCAATATGTAAATTATTAGGTCTACGAGTATAACGTGAAACACTGCCCAATATACAACCAATATTGGACCATTGTGTTATGCTACCTGGGAATATACAATTGTAATATAGCCAATTAACAGTAGCGGCGTCAGGCAAGTGCGAGCGATGCACAGCACGCGGCTCCGCGTTTTAACCGGCCCCACACCGGCAGGTTGTTTGAAGCCAAGATCCCTAAACATAGGAGGTTGTCTACAAACTGCTTTTTTCACTCCGCCCGCCCACAAAGTCATGTGTGACGTCACTGGTATTTGAATAGAAAATGTCAAATATAGTTTGCTACCAAATTAAAAAGTTACCGTTACGGTTTGGTTATTATTTAAGTGTTGTTGAGAATACCTACACACTTTTACGTCAAATCTCAAATTATGTTGCGTTATAATTCTGGAGCACAATTTATATTGTAAATACTTGAAAACCCAAAATGAAAAAAAGAAACTGGCAAATGTATTACTTTCTATAGTGTTCCAAAAGAACCTTAATTAAGAAGAGATGGGAATGGAAGGTGCTAAGATGCAATCGAAAGATACTTTTTATCTAGATAACCAAAGAATTTGCAGTGGGTAAGCGTTTTTATGCAGAAGAATTAAAAAATATATGTTGTAGAAGAAAAATGAATGCAGCTTCAAAGACATTATAACACAGGTATAAATTCTTGTCGTGCTGTGTATTGTATACTGCTATTACATTAGATCAATCATTTTAGTAATATTTTGCCTTAATGTGAGGCCTACATATCACGCAATTGCTCTTTGAAAACTGTTTCATCACTACCAGTACACAGACACTCCAAGACACCACGGGCAAAAAGATAGTAAGTGAACTTTAGCAACATATATCCACACAGAAATTATAAAAACGACTGAAAATTCTAATATAATTAACACCGAGTTGAATGGTGAAAATTAAAATAAATGCCATCGACGTCATCCTGTCTCAAAAATACTGCAATGCTATTGATCGAAAGTTTGTAGGCCACCTCCTCTGCTTAGGGATTAGCAACGTTCTGCAATAGTTTTGCGTTCGTGTGTTCGTTGATCGTTTCATCACTCTCATCAGTACATAATACATTAGTAGTGCAATGCAATACTTTTTCTGTTTTACTTCAGGCTGGTATTTAATATTTAAAAAAACATATTTTTTATAATAGTAATATTTATTATTACCAAAGATTTTATTCTCTTAGTTATTACATATAATATTTACTTTTTGTTTCTTATACTAATATATTTTGTATACATGAACTGATAACGAAGTATATTTTTAATTTTTTTATGTGATGCAGAGTAAATTATTTCCTTTCCAATAAATCGGTCCCACAATTTATTTTGCACGAGGCCCCGCAAAAGCTAGAACCGGCCCTGCTAATGGATAATATAAATTATCTGATTTTTATATAAGGCCCATGCTAATTTCAAACACAGTTGTCTCATAGGTTTACTAAATTTATAGACATTATGATGCGACATATGCACGACTATATACAGAGCTAAACTTGTAGCTTGGTCTGTCAATAACAAACTTAGCCTAAATGTTAATAAATGCAAAGTTAGTACCTACACTCATAAATCCAATCCTATTGTATATGATTACCATATTAATTCGCAATTAGCCGTCACAGTTCTTCAAAGGATTTGGGTATTATAATTAATAGTACCTTAAGCTTCTCGCAACATATTGAATATATTGTCAAGGGGGCCTCAAAACCATTAGGATTTATTATATTAGAAATAGTAAATCATTTAAAAATCCGAATACATTAAAATTATTATTTTATATTTTTGATCCAAACTGGAATACTGTTCTTTAATTTCGAATTTTTATTACACCTGTTATATCAGTATTATTGAATCTGTTCAAAGAAAATTTCTTAAATATCTTTTATTTAAATCTGATGGTGTTTATACGGTACAAGATTTTAACAACAACTTATTAATATCTAGGTTTAATCTTCATTCTTCAAAGAAAAGGAGGTTTATATACTCCATCAGATTTCTATATGATCTCTTGCTCAATTCAATTGACTACTCGGATATTTTATCTTTTTTTAACAGGAAATCGATTAGATCTTATATGACATTTTACTGCCAATCTGCTAGAACTAATCTCATGTTTAAGTCCCCTGTATACAATATGACATCCAATTTTAATTTATTATGTTATATGTGTGATGGTAATAATATAAGTTTAAACCAGCTGTTAAGGATTGCCCATCACGTGCAGTTATAATTTTTTCTCATAGTTACTTATTTATTTTTAATATTTTTGACAACTACTTCTTGTTGTGTCTTGTGTTTTTTATTGGTAGGTCATCTTTTTAACAGTACTTTTTCATAGTTTTATATTTTTTACTTTTTACCTATGCATTTAATTTTTTTATTCGTTACTATTATTATTATTATTATCATCATTATCATTACCATTATCACTATCATTATCATTATCATTATCATTATCATTATCATTATCATTATCATTATCATTATCATTATCATTATCATTATCATTATCATTATCATTATCATTATCATTATCATTATCATTATCATTATCATTATCATTATCATTATCATTATCATTATCATTATCATTATCATTATCATTATCATTATCATTATCATTATCATTATCATTATCATTATCATTATCATTATCATTATCATTATCATTATCATTATCATTATCATTATCATTATCATTATCATTATCATTATCATTATCATTATCATTATCATTATCATTATCATTATCATTATCATTATCATTATCATTATCATTATCATTATCATTATCATTATCATTATCATTATCATTATCATTATCATTATCATTATCATTATCATTATCATTATCATTATCATTATCATTATCATTTCAGAAACATGACAATTTGATTTTTTAAATACTCTGAATGCAGTATGAAATAAAATATTGTATGTACCCGTAAAGCTTCACTTTTCACTCTAGATACACATAAAGCCAATTTTATATATCTAGTAAATAAATTGGCTGTAAAGAGTTAATAAAACATCAATTATAGTGTGATTGTGGATGAAAAGTTTTGTTTGTATTTAAAATGTCATGCCATGCCATGGAGAAGGTTAATATTTCATGTACGCTCAGAAAAGTAAAAAAATATGGAAATGCTATAAGAATAAGTTACCTCTATTTGTACTTTTCAGTTGACGGATATTATTGTCCAAGAGATGCTACTAAGCTACCAAGAGTAACTAATTTAGTACTTTTTAAGGATAATAAAATAGTTATAGATAAAAATAAAGTAGATATTACACTTTCTATGCATCTCTAACAATAAATCACAATTCCGCTAGAGGGCCTGATTTATCAAATTATTTTCAGTTTGAATTTTAATTAATTATTTTCAAAAACATGTATATAAAATATGTGTCCGGTCTGTGGGGCCTGTATATTTGGTTCTATTTACAGTTTAAACTTCAGTCTTAAAAAATATGATTTAGGGCTACCCATAAAATACATTTTTTGTATCACTTCATGAAAAATGCTGTAAGTCAGATAAACTTCGGTTCTTTCTTAATACTTCTATGGAAAGTTTAGTAAACCTATTGATGAAGTTAACATGAGCCTTATTTGCTTAAGTTCCTTGCAATACATATAAATTTATCAATATAATAAGTTTAGGTATATTTACTAATATATACTTTCAATTTTCATTTTCAGTAAGAAGTTAAAAGTGAAAAGCCAATCAGTTCCGTATTATCGCTTGGTATGTATTATAATATTAGTCAAAAATATAGTAGATACCAAATTTTAAAAATATGCCATTATTAAATATCACATTTTATTAACAAAATTGGCATCTTTACTTTTTCGTATCTCTCATAGTTTAATCTTTACTCATTATAGTTAGAATGTAATATTTCGCTAATAAAAGTCGTATTGTTAATTCGTAGTATACCCAAAATTTTACAACGATATCTTAAATTCTTGAAAAGTTATGAAATAAAACCTTTCTCTTTCGAAAACCGTCTGTAACTAGAAAACGAATCAGTTTAAAGGACTGTTGTCTTTGATTTTGTTCTTAGAATATCTGTAAATAACTCCTAGTTGTAACATGATAACAGTGTACACACATAAAAAAGTTTTGTTAATATAATCTGTATCTTCATTGGAAGATTTCTTATTACTATTGCAATATCATGTACGCATGATTAAAATTATTTTATTAACACGATTTTGCTACCTTAAATCGGGGTTTCACAAGAGCGTTGGTCGATTCTTTCCAAACTGTAGGTATCTTCCATTTTACGTGTTACTTTTTTTACCTAAAGTGAAAATTTAAAGACAAAGTTAATACTTGAACTAATCTAAGTGCACATAGTAATAGCAAAATAATCATTTAATAGCGGTAATAAAGTCACTTATTTGAAATAGAAAGAGAAAAATATTTGTTAGTATTGCTACAGAACTAGTCAACCTAAGGTGAAAGCCTATCAGCTTCAATATAAGTTTTTACTGGGATAAATAATTGCAAAAACTACTGTTATATTTTTGACATAGGTGGTATTGCAGCTATAAATCCTTTAGCAAAATTGCTTTTATTGTGATAATCAACGTAACTTTTCTGAAGCCTATTTAACGCAGATATTTTGCTAAAAATAATTGTCAAAAGATATTTTCTTCAGTGTGTATTAATTACTATAGTCACTATTTGGCTTATACCATACATTTTACCTAAAACAAATCACCCTATACAAAGGTAGTTGTAGATCTTTTAAAATAAGAGAGAGATAATTTGTTTTAATATTCTGTAATTTATATCACACCATTCAACTTATTTCTTAAAAAATAGATGAATATCTGGAGTTATATGATATTACTAGTGCTCAATGAAGTAAAATGATGAAATCATTTTGTTGTCCAATATTCAATTAATAATTCAATTGTCCTCAATTAAATCTGATTGACCTTTCAAAGGTTTATTAAGCACAGATTATTTAAGATGATATGGATATACACAGGGACGGGTTTAAGAAGTGGCAAGCCAAGCCATTGCCCGGGGCCTCCACATAGTCAATGAATGGCCGAAAAGAAGGTGTAGCGTGCATTGAGAGGAGGAACATTTTTCGGTGAAGGAATGTGTTGAGGCTAGTTAGAATGTAAACATATTAAATGTTCCCGCCCCTATCCCGTCCGCTTCATGGATGCAGGAGTATAGAAACATCTCCCTTTTTAGTTTTTTACTTATAACTCTTAACAAAACAAAATTAACTGAGCCTGTGTCTCTTGGACCGAGAGAGTCCTGCTTCTAACATCACCATCAATACCAATAGCGGCACTAACTATAAATCAATCTTGACAGTTTTGGCATAACCGAGAGCAACTCATCGCTGCCTTTTTGCAACTGCACCTTCCATTGCTACAATTTTTCGTGCATCTACAAGAACTCGTTTTATATTTGATGCCAATTTCAAAATTGAATCGTACTATTTGCGAGAGGTTGTGGAACACTTTAGCTGCTCTTTTTATGTCAGGATGTTTTCGATATTTTTTTATGATACCTTCCGCTAGTAGAATCACAGCTACGGAATGCGTATAATCACAAATTTCCTTGAGTCCTAGCTGTTGCATTTAATGGGTGGAGTAAACGTTGGTTTGAACTTTTCCTCTGTCAGGTTTTATGAACAGGATGTTATGGTCAGATGACGTTTTTGCTGTAAGTAACACAGTGAGTTGACGTCTTCCCCTATAACAGCCACATTGGCTGTTTCACTTACGGATTGGTCAATAGACGATCAAAACATTAACATTATGTGATGATGTGATGCCATTTTCCTGGAATTTAGAGCCCAATAAGTTGATCAGCCTATCTTTGTTTTAGTGATTAGAGGGAAATAATCATTGAAATTTGAGTTTGCAGATTGAAGTTGATGTAGTTTTTCATCCGACAGCACCTTTCCTGTTCTACTGTGTCAGTGCTGTTGGGAGAGTTGCTATATCCATCCAAAAAAGTGGTACATCTTCTGCCTTATGTTTATATAGGTTAATTGTGGAGAAATATGTTCCCCCCTTCGATGCACGCTACAACCCCTTCGTTGCTTAGACTATTTCAAGGACCTACACATGCTCGCCGATAACAATGCATATTGATGATTTTGCCCTTCAGATGTCTCGAAAAGTGACAACCTGAAACATAAATATAATTTCAATGTATGTTTTTCAATATATTTATATTGTACAGAGTGTTCCAATTTCGTTTTAATTTCAGGGTATCTCAGAAACTACAAGAGATAGGAGAATGCGGTTTTCACATCACTGTGTCACTTTTTTGAGAAACATAAGATGCCGTAATTAGAATTTTCATATATTTCTTAATTTTTGAGATACAGGGACACTTTTAAGTGATTTGTCATATCTTAATGAATAACTGAAATATTAAATGGTTACAACTGCTTCTGATAGAGTTCTTTACGTAGAATTCAGTGGCGTACTTGTAATTTTTCTATAAGGCATTTCTTTTTAGAATATGACTGAAACATACATTTTTTTAAATGGAACACCCTGTTTGTTTTTATGCAGTTTAATTGCATTATTTTTTTCTTCATAGTGATATATAGCAGTTATTACTTTATATTTTGGAAATTGTCAAAACTTTAAATGAATAAAACTGACGTTGCCATAGTTGGCCGTGTATTTTTACATAACTATGCAAAATTGGTCCATGGACGTTACCTTAGTTACGTAAAGGAAAATGTATACAAAATAAAATCAATTCAGTTATATGACAATAGTCGATCATTTTTATGCTATATCTAGCAGATGTTCAGCGCCATAATTAATAATACTTTAGTATGTATTGATATATTAACTTTTTTTTACTTGTTGCTTAATAAATTATCAACGAGTAAGCATGATGAAATAGGGGGCAGTAGAGAACACAATAGACTTTAGAAGTAGAAAGATGTTTGATTAAGAACACCATTTAGAACTAAATGTATAATAACTAATGTAAGAAGTAAGAATAAAATATATTTATTACACTGCACTTAATTAATCCCCTTAAGCTACTCCTATACTATAAATATATAACAATGCAATGTGTGTTACGAATACCTAATATCCATTAGTAATGAGAAAATGATAACCTAAAATACGTACTATTTATCCCTATTTTATAATTTGCTGACTACTTACATGACTCTGTTTAAAATCTCTATAGTCTGTTTGGAAATAAAAGAGTGTAATAAAACCCCCGAGATTAATGGGTGTACATTAGTATATTTTACTGGATACATCATAAGGCAGGAGCCAGTGTATTGTGACAGATCAATCTAGTCTTAGAGCCGAATATACGAAGACGTGCTAGTGCAGTAGAGTAAAATTCGAGTTGTGTTTAGTGACTATTGTGCCAGTGGATATAATATTGTTTGGGTAAAATGTCGAGCTTATCAGATTACGTACCTTCTAAACGCGTGAAAAGATGTGTGCTGTCTCAGAATGAGAAGATTATTATATTAAATGTATTTAATGCATTGAAACGCCAAAATCCTACCAGAAGTGTTGACGACATCGTGGAAAAGTGTTCCAAAATGACAGGGATTGGAAAATCGACTATCTACAGACTTTTAAAGGAAACAAAAAATGAACAAGATACTGTAAATCCCCCAAAATCATCTACAGGGAGGTCAAAAGTCGTTATAGCTGATTTCTTTAAAAATGTCATTCGCAGAAAAGTACACTCAATGTATTTTAAAAAAGAAGTACCAACGCTAAACAAAATTTTAAGTGAACTTTCAGAGGACAACGATTTGCCAAAAATTAGTAGAAGCAAATTATGAGCCGTCTTACGAGAGTTGAATTTTTGCTGGGAAAAGCAGAACAGGAAGTCAGTTCTTATCGATAAAGATGAAATTATTTGTTGGCGAAGATCCTACTTAAGATCAATTAGAAAATTCCGTGACGAAGGGAGGAATATTTATTATCTAGACGAAACTTGGGTCAACGAGGGATATACTGTAACAAAAGTGTGGCAAGATAAGAATGTAAAAAGTTTTCGACAAGCATTTTTGGATGGACTTTCAACAGAGTTCAAGGCACGTTCAGGTAAAGGACACATATAGGTAGTGCCAGTGGTTTTGTAGATGGCAGTTTACTTTTATTTGAATCTAAAAATACAGATGACTCTCACGAAGACATGAACGCAGATGTTTTCGAAGAGTATTTTACACAGATGTTGCATCTTATTCCCCCGGGGTCTGTAATTGTCATGGATAATGCCAGTTACCATTCACGGCAGACCGAGCGGACGCCTACGACTGCTTGGAGGAAAGCCGATATAATTCAATGGTTATCCGGAAAAATATTTCTTTTGAAACAAATATGGTGAAAAAGATACTTTTGACACTTGTCAATCTTAATAAAGATCAGAAAAAATATGTTATCGATGAAATGGCAATAAATCTCCGAATAACGGTACTACGGTTAACCCAATCGAATTAGTCTGGGCGCAAGTAAAAGGAGATGAAACGCGAAATAATACGACGTTTAAATTAAGTGACGTGAAAATTTTGTTAAAACATTCCTTGGAACGAGTAACTGCATATAACTGGCAAAGATGTATACATCATATACAAAAAGAAGAGGAGAAAATGTGAGAACTCGATAATTTAATTGACGTTACTGTGGAACCTATCGTTATAAATCTAGGAGACGAAGATAATTCATCAGAATATTCAGATGATGAATTTTAATATACCTACTTTTTTATTTTCTTTATTGTACATTTATATAATACTGCATTTACTAACCACAATTTGAATTTTCAAAATACATATATTTTTGTGTGGAATAAAAGTCTATTAATTAAATTTAAATAAATATTTTGATAATAATATTGAATAATTTTATTTGAATTACTAAAAACCCTGTTATGATGCTTAAAGTAGCCTCCTGTTTTGAAATACTGTTTTTATATTGTTTACTTATAAGAGAAATGGACCGAGAAATTGAAGCGGCATAGACAAAGACGGATTGTCGGAGATTAAATTTTAGCTACCTGCTACAATTTAGTACAACCCGGTCACACAAAGTTTTTTTAAAAGTACACCTCATCTATACCGACAATACATAATATAAAAATATTGAATATAAGCACCAGTATTACATTTATTTACGATTTGTATACATAATAAGCTTTTCTTACTCTCTTTCATTTCTAAACAGACTATAGAGGGAAAAGTTAATCAGTTTCTAAGTATTTTTTCAATGTTTTTATTTATTTACTTTACTTACACTATTCAACAGGTCAAAGACCCAGTTAGAGAATAGGAACACACAAAAAATATACATGAAGCAAATTACACAATACATAGACATACCACATTTAAACAAATATGAAAAATAAACTAAATATCTAAATAAATACAATAACAATCACAAAACAAGAATTTTCATCAACAGTTTTCTTTAATTTTCTTCTTATTAATTATTTTTTTCTGTTGTTCATTGTTTATTTGTTTTCAAATGTTACTCAATTAAAGACTGATTGAAGATTGAATAATTAAAGTAAATTAAATCGTCAACCACTTTTGTATAATTAAAAAATGCCTGGGCAACTTCATAAAAATATACATGGTGTTCCATTTATAAAATTGTATGTTTGGGTCATATTTTAAAAGAGACACTGTGAGAAATTACAAGTACGCAACTATACTGAACGTAAAAAAGTCTAAAATCAAAAAATGTCACCATTTCGATTTCTCAGCTATTCTCTCAGATACAAGAATTACTTAAAAGCATTTTTTTTAAATTCCACCCTGCATTTCAAAAACGAAGGCTTGTGAAAATTCTAATTACGTCGTCTTCAATTTTTCAAAAGGTGATCTAGTGTTGTGAACACCTCATCCTCCTATCTCTTGTAGTTTGCTAGAGTAACCTAGAAGATTCATATACCTACTAGGTTAGTTTATTGGTGTACTGAATAACACTCCACTTCAGGTCTATTACCCTGACAAGCCAAAAACAAGTCGTGGATATTTTGTTGCTAATTTGTACCACCCACAGTATACTAAGCAATCAGTACGGAATCTTAGACAATTTATGAATGAAATACGTCTGGCAGTTTTTAAATACCCCCACTCTAGAAAAAGTCGCCAAGAATATGGCGGATCCCAGAGAACATACGAAAAAATAGCTAATAATTTGGCGTAAACATAACCAAAGTTGTTCGTAGTTTTAATACTTTTGCATTAATTCTTAATTAACTGTTGTAATCCAGTGTAGTTTCATGTAAATTGAGGTTTTGGTCACATTTTGTCTTAATTTAGGTTTCTAGCAGATATAATTTGAATTTGATTATAAAACCGGTATGAATTTAAATTTATTTAAAAAATTTGCAAAAACATGGAAACTAGGTCGACTAGTAGTGTAGTTTTATTTAATATTTTGTAGTACTTTTGCCTTTATGTCAAGATGTATACGCTTACCTTATTTTGTTAGCAGATTATCAAATTTAAGCCCAGTGTATTTTTTATATTTTTACTAATTTTTTTTTTAGGAAAGTACGAAATGAAATTAAAATGTGAATATTAGGTACAATTTATTTTGAGGTTTATAAAATATATATATAGGTAACATAATCAAAAACCCCCGTTGCTCTATTAGGTGTATGGAGTGGTTTCTTTCATCCATATACGAAAGCAGTCTCTTTCCTATTTGGAGTTAATTCCTTTGCCTCCTTTCATGTTTTAATTCTTCTTAAGGATTTTCTCAATTAAGCTATCACGTCTAACTTGGTCTCCCATATATAAAACTGTTTACAGGCCATTTACGCCCAGAGCTGCGTTATGCGTTAGTTTTTTACAACACATTTATTTCCTCCCATAGTTTATTTATTATTTACTGGGTATAGTTCCACTAATAAATAATCACTAATATAAAAACACAAATAACTAAACACTTAACACGACATACAAAGCAGGAATATAAGTACAATAACGATAACGAGTGGATAACCATGTAATAATGTCAAAAATTAAAAAAACCTAACTGACACACAGAAATTATAGTAATAACTGTCAGTCGACAACAAAAAGGCGGATTTTTGGAAGACGCGGGAAAGCTGAGTTTCCCTACTAATTGCTTAGTATACTGTGGTACCACCAATATAAATGTTGTAGCCTGTGCCGTTTTCGAGAAAAATGGTTGGTCGGCCACTAAGAATGATAGCGAACCGATTTTTGCACTATGTTTTATTGCTCAACTAGTACCTTCAAAAGGTGTATCAATACGTTTTTCAAAAAGTTACAATTCATTCAACTCATACAGTTTGTAAAAAAAGTTGCGTTGCCTTTCGCTTGCCTAAAAAAGAAAAATCAAATAGTCATCAGTCAAATTACAATAATATTAGTCATTTTCTACTTCATTAAAATGAATTTGGAAACTGTTTTCGACAAGGAATGTTGAAAGTTTTTTTTTATACGACTGCCCTGCAAAAGGGGGTTTTGCACACGGAAAACACGCTTTGAAAACGGTATTTTGCACACGCCGTGTGCTAAACATTTTGCACACGGTTATGCCATCTTTGCACACAATCTCCAGATTGCGATTTTTGTTTGATGTCACCCAAATTATGCAATGTTTCAAATTGGCTGAGTTTCATAGCCGTCACGGCTCCTTTATTTTGTTGATTAGATACGTCAGAAATTGTTGAATTCCCGAAGTTTGGGTGTGAAAATGTGAGATTCTGAAGAGATTTTACAGAAAGCAAGCGAACTGCTGCCCACAAAATCTAGAAGCAGGTATGAAGCTGAGTTAAGCCGATTTATGGACTGGCGACTAGCCAAAAATGTCAAAACTTTCTCAGAAACCGCAGTAATGGTGTATTTTGAAAATAAATGTTCGACGTTATGGACCATTTTTTCGATGCTCAAGTCAACGTTAAATGCCAATCACAACATAGATCTTGCAAAACTATAAAAAGTTGCAAGCGCTAATCAAACGAAAATCTGAAAACTACATCCCAAAGAAGTCCCAAATCCTCACAGAAGATGATTTTTGCCGGTTTTTGACGAAAGCGTCAGACGACAAATATTTACTTATCAAGGCGGTGGTGGCAGTTAGAGCATCTGGAGCATGTCGAAGGGAGGAATTATATTATCTCAAAATAGAAGACACCAAAGATTTTGGCAGTGCTATGGTGATTAAACTGAAGAATACAAAAACAAAGGTACCAAGATGTTTTACAGTTACAGGAAACCTTTACACTATCTTAAAAAAGTACTGTGCTCGTCGTCCTACGAGGATCTGATAGATTAGGATCTGAAGACAGGCAGGTTTTTTTTAAACTATCAAAACGAAAAATGTTAAAGCCAAAACGTTGGCATCAACAAAATTGGAAAAATGGCTATGGAAATCGCCAAGTTTTTGATGCTAGAGAATCCAGAAAGTTACACGGAACATTCGACATTCGCTCGACTTGTTGATATGTCTCGCTCGTGTGCAAAGAATCGTTTTCAAACCTTGTTGTTTAATATACTATTATATTTCACTACTTTACAATTAATATCTAGGATACGAGATATATAAACATACCCATATCACTCCAGACATCATAATGTCGGCTGTCATAACAGCAAACAAAATGAATCTTTTCACGCTCGCTGCCATGAGAACCCGAAAATAATGACGTTTGGGTTGTTATGGATATGTTTGAAAATTTTAGCATCAGTCATAATCACAAACCAAGAAACGCCAAAGCTCAGCTTTATAGTTTTTATTTCGTAAGTGAAATATAACGTTGTATTCCCCACGGGAAATACTAGAATGATTATGCCCTCAGGCGACTTGCTTTCCTCGAGCGTAAACCTTGGGGGGAACCTCTCACCTATATAATTATCCCTGCATCTCCCTTGATAGATAAATAACTATTGAGTTTTTCATCTTTCGGAGCAATTCGATGATATAGGCCCGAATTAGGCCTATGATTGAACATTCAGGTTAGCGTAACCGATAGCAATTAAGTTAAGATAACTGGGTGGACATAACTGCATGAGTTCTTAACAGAAAAGGAAAGATCGCTGTGATCGAACAACCAATTACCCGTGCCTGTTATTATGGCCAGAAACCCTGCCATGACAGTTAATTTTTTACCATGCCTCATCTGTTATCACTTACACGTCAAAAATTGTCAACTAACGCAATTAAAATTTAAAACATAGGTATTTAAAAGCGGGTAAAAATGGCAAGAAATTAGGGCGCACGACCAAATGACAATATGAAGAAATGCTAACTTTAAACATAATAAAATATTGTTGGGAGGCAAAGTAAATCCCATCGCATGTTAATAAAGATACTTTGGCAACATTTTTAAGTACATATAAATTCATCAATGTATGGACAGGAAATAAATCGCCAGCAGTGGTGGCAGGTTAAATATTTCATATTTACTTATCGAGACAATTATTTTAGCTTCATGCAGAGTGGAAGTAGAACGCAAAAAGGAAGAGAAAACTTCATCAGGAATCAAAAACTAGTAAAAACTGGATACAAATATTAAATATGTATACTCAGTTTACGTAGGCAAACAAAAATGTACCTTTAGGCATGTGATCTGTGCTAATTACCATTTATTATGAGATACAGCCCATCAGTGGTAATATTCATACCTACTTCATTACAGAATTTAAATTACTACCTAATTAAAAACTAGGTAACTGTTTTCATTGTACCTTCCCCCTATTGTTTTCATAAATTAATTATTTAAATATTAATAATATTAATTAATAAAATATATTTCTTATTGTTTGTTAATATTCATTTAAATATCGCTATGATACTCAGAATAACAATCTTAACTGTATAAAATTGTAATCTGACCTAAAACAAAGGTTGTATACTGTTAAACTAGTAATGCTGTATTTTATTTATTATGTAAAACTATGATATGGCAATAAATTGGAAGTGAATTGTGCTATAGACAAATAATAACATTATAATTATTATATGTCAAATGTCATACGTCAATTACCAGAAATAAAATTAAAATTTCACATGATCATTGTTAAGTAACTGGGAGAAATAAACTTGACATAAGTATCGATCATACGAATTTCTAATTAATCTATTGAATAATAAATAACTTACAGTTATTACTCAATGCTATCAGTTATCTTTAACAGGCCTATTAGTGTTAACTGGATGTGAACAATCATAGGTCCGTGTATGATGACCAAATTTTTGAAAAAAAAACTATACACCTTCTGAAAATACTCGAAGAGCTACTAAATATGACGCAAAAATCGCTTTGTCAACTTTCTTAGCTTTGGAGCAATTCTATGGTCTACTAATATTACATTAACAGCCGCCCTTTTTCTCGAAATCGGCATAAGCTACAAAATTGAAACTGGTGGTACGGTGGGAGTCAGCTTAAACTCACCAGTTACATGCTCCATTCTTTTCTAGTGCCATTTGTTATACACGGTGCTAGAAAAAGACAAAACATGGAAGTGGTGACTTTAAGCTGACCACCACTGTACAATTAGTAACAAAATAGCAGCATAATCTCCACCACTTGTTTTTGGCGACCGCTGAAGTTGGCATGCTAGGGTAAGCACCTTGCTTTAGATTTTTCTGGAATGAAAAGGAACAGTTTCACTCACTGATGTACAGCAAAAAAATAACTAAGCATGACAATACTCTAATCGTTTATTTTACTGGTCACTTTATTTCATTTTTATTTTGCATTATTTTATTTATTTTTTGCATTACCACACGGCGTGTTGCAATTATTAATTATACCGCGCACGTTGTGATAATGTACAACTTACCACACTTAAAATAGCACGTGACTAATGTTTTATTTAGTTCATATTGAATTTTACTATACCCGAGGTCTAAAATAGTAGAGAGTGATTCATTCACAGCACTTAGATGAATACAGAAGTGAGGGTTGCAGGGGACAAGATTCCATAGGCGTACCATTTAAGAAGGGTCAAAGAACACAAAATTACTAAAAATAAGTTGAGTGAATCTAGCACTTTAATAGTTTACTTTAAAAAGTTTATACTCACTGGCAGAATGCCGTCATTTTAGAGGGTAATGGCCTTACACCTACGTGATACGCACTCAGCAGATATTACACTTTAACACATAATACACTGCACTATTTACATACACACTATATACTACCGGTTACTAGCACCCACTACGGTCACACGTCAATACTCATTTTCCTGGTGTACTACGAACAAATTTATTATAGGGTGCATTAACCACGGCAGCAACAGGTTTCATATATGACAAAACAGTGCCATACGTCTATAAGTATATAAAATATATTTTTTTATTTAGTGTTCGGCCTTCCAAGATATACTAAATAGATATAGAAATAGTTTTTTTTGCCATATCACTATCTTGTCATTTTCAATAGTATACTCTTTTTATTTCGTTTTATAAATCAAATTTGCAGTGTTTTTAGGTACAGAAATCTGGAAAAATAAAACATATAAGTAGAACAAAAGTAATATCAAAAATAAAAATCTTGATGTTTTGTTTATCCATTGTTACTGACTAAATTTTCCTCAAATAAAATAATAACTTTTAAAATGTGTTTGTAAGCCACACATTAGTTTGCTATTCTAACCCCACATTTTAACTAGGTACTATTTTCATATACTTCACATTCACGGTAGATGAAACAGCTTTATCCGTCAAGGCGTCAGAAGCTGTGTAATCGGATATGTTGTGCGAGATATGCGGTACTTAAATTTTATATGATAAATATATGGGCCGCATGTGTTTATCACTGTGCTGACTTCTTTAAAGGGAATTATAATATAAATCACTCTCTATTATTTTTTAACTGTAGCTAACCAAGGATAATTCACTGTATGTAATTGTTTTTTTATATATTTTTAAATATTAACAACATTGTGTGAAACTAACTACTCTGCGGACTAAAGCCCCGACCAGCGTTGAATTACACCCACAATATCTACCAATATATTCTTTATTATTAGTTTTTGTAACATTTTTTACTGTATTAGAAAGGTATTTTAAGCTAATATAAATCAAATCTCCTACAATTCCTATCAATGAAGTCGTATGTATGCTCTCTGATACCAAACATCTAGGTATGCTAATGAACAATTCCACAGACAAAGCTCTATTCAATAATTGTCTAAAAAAAATAATCTAGCTAAATTTACTAACCTGGTTTAATGAAAACACTCTATAAATATCTAAGTTCACATTTGAAACTGTGGGAACTCTCATCTAACTCGAAAATTCAACCACAATAGATTTCATCTCTTGAATTTTCGTGTTCCCACAGTTTCAAAAGTGAACTTAGATATTTATAGAGTGTTTTTATTAAACCAGGTTAGTAAATTTAGCTAGATTTTTTTTAGATAATTCTTGAATAGAGCTTTGTCTGTGGAATTATATATAATAATAATAATAATATCTCTACCCCTCATTCAAATCACAGGGATTAGCTCAGAAGTCGGAGACTTGTGCGGGAGAGGGGACGGCATATTATTATTAAGCAGACCGCATTTGCGCCCAGGAACGACTTACGTTGGTAGGCCCTAACCACTATTCAGTGCAGGAATGAGGGAAACCTGGAAAACCTCAATAATTAGGGGAGTAGTCAAATATCAACCGGTATCAATCTCTCACATTGACCCAAGCCAACATTCTTCCACCCTACCATACCCGCAGAGAGGGCGCCAAACCTCTCCACGAATATAGCTTATATACGGTCTACCGGCAGCTGGGCTCGAACCAACACCGATCAGTCACCTCGATTCAAGTACTGACGCCTTAAACCGCGCGACCACTGACCGACAATTGTTCATTACCATACCTAGAAGTTTGGTATCAGAGAGCATACATATGACTTCATTGATAGGAATTGTAGGAGATTTGATTTATATTAGCTTAAAATACCTTTCTAATACAGTAAAGAAAGGTAATTCACTGGTTATATAAAACAATTTTTTGAAAAACATTACTCATTTTCTAACTGCCTTTGATGAAAAGAGAACCTTTTTTATTTACTAAAAGTCCACGTTGTAGTAATACCATGTACCCCTTGGGTATTTTCGTAACACTTACACCTAATAAAAATATTGTTATTTTTCAGTTTTCATTTTCTACAGCATTAGATAAATTATGTATATTAATAGCATCATTATGTGCCATTATCTGTGGAGCAGCTCAACCATACATGTTAATAATATTTGGAGATGTAACAGGATCTATAGTGACGTATGTATCGCAGCTAAACGAGACCATAGATGACGAGCAAAAATACAATTTGGACAAGACACTATGGATTGATGTGAAAAGCTTCGCCGTTAATTCAACAATACTTTCAGTAGTTACTATAATTTGTACTTATGTAGCTTCAGTTCTATTCAGTTACAGCGCGATAAATCAGGTGAATATATTTTCAATTTTAAATATTTATTGGTAGTTGTTCCATCCATTAAATACATTGTTAAAATATTTGCAATTAATACAATAATAACAAATTGCAAACAAATTGTTGACAATACGATATACTAAACCCGGCTCGTTTGGAAGGTATTTATATTATAAATCCTTTCATCCGCAACAACAAAAAAAGAGTCTTATTTTGGGAATGAAGAATATAGTTCTTAAAACCTCGCACCCGAGCAAGACTCAACAGGGTCTTAAAAAATTTTCTAAACTTTTATTCGACTGTCAATATCCTAAAAAATTAATTAAAAAGTTATTATTTCAGAGAAGGTCCACCACAGACCGGCCAATTGTACCGGATACTCAAAATTTGATCTTTTTTTCTTTACCTCATTTGCCGAATGTAACTTTTAAATTAAAAAACATTTTTCAAGATATAACAGGCATTAAATTCGCTTTTAGTAATTTTCTTAAAAATGGTCGTTTGTTTTCGAATTCAAAAGATAAGATACTTTTGTTAGATAGATGTGGCTGTAGACTTAGAGACCGCTTATGTGCACATAAAAGTGATATTAGATAATAAAAACTCATGTATGCTTGCGCAACATACTTGCTCAGAACTTGGTCAAAATTAAATTTCGATGAAGTGGTAGTGAGGACAATTTACACAAGAATATTTTTAGAAATGTGTTATATTGATCAGAAGACTGATTGTATTAATAGGTCAGACATTGATGGTCTTAGTGTCAACTTTACTTATCTTCTACATCGGCACAGCAGCCGGAATACTGCTAACTAATTATTTTTCTCACAGTTGGTATTTCATATTTCAATTTTACAAAAATTTTACATTTTATGGTTGGCAGTACCTGGTTATCTGTCTTTTATGGTTTTTGGTTATTCCAATTCTTTTGTGTTCATTGTCCCCCACTACCATTTTATCTGAGTAACCATGTGCTCTCTCCTGTATTTTGGGGTTAAGTGATACTATAGATGTTTTTCAAAATTCCTAACCTAACAAAATGTTTTAATATGTAGATTCTTTTAATATTATTGTTTGATGATTAGTACACGTGATGGTGCTATATTTGGTTGATATATTTTTTGTAATGCAACCTCGATTTTTTACATTTAGCAAATGTCTTCAAAATTTTTCATAATATAACTTTTTAGGATTCCTGACGAGGAGACAATAAAGTACTTGAAAGCTTGAACTAGATAAAGAGTCCGCTTTATTTTTTGTAACTGATTTACCCGAATTTGAATCCCTTTTCTCAACTTAGACAATCGTCTAACTTTCTTCTCTATAATAATAACAATCAATAATTAAAAAAATATAGTAATATTAAAGATGGATATACTTAATATACCTACATACTTATAAAGTAACTATTTTGACACTGTGAGGTATTAATTTAGTCCTAAACGTACAAAATAGGTTCGAAAAAAGGAAAACCTGTTTTTCGAAAAATGACAACAATTTTGACAACTTACCTTCAATAAATCTTTAGTTTTCAATAAATACCTTAAATAATTATGTAGTCACTTTCAGACCCCTATCTCGTGTAAAACATGTTAACAAACTTTGGTAGATGGCAGCTGAGTTAACGAACTAAAGATTCCATCATTCGACGTGTGACCTGTTTCAGGTATACAAGCTACTTCATATGTCTTTCTTATTACTTACCTATTTACTCGGGAAATGATCATTTAACCAATCAGTTACTTGTCTTCCTTTATGTGGTGGTGCTACATCACAGTGATACCAAATGTTTTGAACAATATTAAGTCCTACGTCATCGATGAAATCAAAAAGGTTGTTTTCTAAGAAGTTATACATAGATCTGCATTTAAACGATAATTTAAAACATGTACAGGCAGTAAATTATGAAACGGCCAGATGTGTTCATTATGATTATTGTTTATGTCGTCCCTACTAAAATGCGCTTCATCAGACCATATAGCAAGCGAAATGGATCTATCAGTTTGTGCATGTTGAAGTAACCAGCGACAAAATTCTAATCGCTGAGGAGTATATCCAGTATGTAACGCTTGTACATATTGGTGAGAAAAGAATGTAACATTTCTCTGTTCAATATACGCCATACACAATTGGGTGATAAATGAAGTTTACTTGCTATATGCCGAACACTAATTGAAGAGTTGTCAATGGTAGCATCTATTACATTTTTTACATTCACGAATGGTCATTTTGGAGCGGAACTACCTTGTTCTCGAGGTTTACAAAATGATGAACTAAAGACTGTGTAGGCAGGTTGATGTCTATTTGGGTATCTTCGTCGGTATTATCTGGTTACTTGTCTGGCTACCCATTGAAATAACCATATACAAAGACAATATCTGCATACCCTTATGAAATGAAATATGTAAACCTCTGGCCAACTAGTTATTTCCAATACAAATAACAAAGCTATTTGGTTTAATATGATAACGGTCTGGAAGCGCACGTGTCCCGTTGAATTTTTTGTGAACTGACAGTCAATAAATCAAAAATGCAATTTATTGTCCAGTATTGCATCGTACGTATCTTAGACGTACAATCGCTTTCAATATTAATGGCTCACTTTAAAACGAATTTGGATATTTCGAACTGCTGACGTATTGATAATGAAATCTACGTTCCACATTCAACATTAGTACTTAGTTGTTCCATTTATCAATAGAGCTCCAATGAAGTTTCTACTCAGAACTTCCAGTTGTTTAAAAACTGATTGAGGTATTGTCATTATTACTGCAAACGATAGTACGTTGTTCCCAAATTCCTAATGCCAAGACAGAGACAATAAATCAATAGACAAGGAGAATTAGAACCGCAGGCTTTTCTGATTTATGGTTAAGGGAACGCATAAATCATAAAAAAATCAATTGATTATTATTAATTAACATTAGAAATGGCCCAGAAATACGTCAGATAGCTGGGGAAATGTCGCTACTACCCCTAAACCTATATAAACTACCCTTAAATAGCTTTAAATGGATAATCATTAATTATTGTTATAAAATTCGTGTAAAATGAAAAAAATGCTTGGAAATGATTTGAACAGACAGTATGTCAATATAAAAAGTGATAAATGACTGTAAAAGTGCCCATTCAATGGCGAAATAGCGCCAATTGTTCTCACTTTGCGAGCGCGTACTGAAAAAATGGCAATTTATCCTTGCGCCCATTTTTCAGGTCGCAATAGTATAAATGAACCTTAAAAGTGATTTAAGCATTTTTTTCATTCTTAACGAATTTTACAACAATAAATAATGATTATCTATTTTAAGCTATTTAAAGGCAGTTTATATAGATATTTCCCCATTTACTTAATGTACTCTAGTATCAGTTTTTGCATTTTTTGACAGTAATCTATATTTTTTTCTAGCAATAGGCGTTCTCTTGAACATTTAAGCATTATCTATTTTTGATGTCGAAGTAAGCTTTTGAAAGGCGTTTTTTAATTTTTAGGGGTGGAATGGACATTTTTACAGTTATTTATCACTTTTTATATTGACATACTGTCTGTTCAAATCATTTTCAAGCGTTTTTTTCATTTTACACGAATTTTATAACAATAATTAATGATTATCCATTTAAAGCTATTTAAGGGTAGTTTATATAGGTTTAGGGGTAGTAGCGACATTTCCCCAGCCACCTGACGTATTTCTGGGCCATTTCTAATGTTAATTAACAATAATCAATTGATTTTTTTATGATTTATGCGTTCCCCGGGATAAGCCAAAGATCGGCTATTTTTAACATTGTCCTTTGTCTACTATTTTTTCAGCAAACATTCATTTAAATGTATTTCACGGCTGACCAAATAATAGCTTATCTTTGACATAAAACATACACAATGAATAAGGACAAGATAATGTCGATAAGATCACAAAAGTCACATTTAAGACAAGATATACAAAAACGAATGCAAAACATAAATTAAGATGGTCGCCATCGGAGTAAGTTGGTCACGTAATTTTCTTTCACGCGCCAGGGCCTGTATTTTTTGTTGGCCGTGCATTCGCAAATAGTGAAGTAGAAATCGATTTACAAACTATTCACATGAATTATAGCAGCTTACATGACACCATTGAAAAACTACAAAACAGTGTATTATCATTCACGAACTCAGTGCAAACAATGGACGAAGTAAATTGCTTGCTGAACACTAGAAATGATGCAAAAAATGAGCGCATTAGGGAAAAGTTTACGAGTGTGTTAAAGAAAATCGCCGGTTTTACTCGATGAAGACAAATTTTTGATGATATTATTAGTAAATATTCTAATCCATTACGTAAGTTCAAAGACCATTTTAGGTCGTTCTCAAAATATAAGCACATTTTTTCGCCCCAATGAACATCACTCGCGGAGACGACAATAAAAACTTACCTGATGCTGCAGTTATTACAGCTTTCCCAGTTTGTGATAACACTGGCAACCAACCTAGTACATAGAGATAAACAGAAGGGTGAGTTTTGAATACATTGTCATAACTTGTACTAATTTATTGCCTATTTTCACCGTAATTTATTTTATTACGTTTAACATGATGCGTACGCCTATGTCCCATGTCTGTTTGAAACAGCGTTATTTATGGTACTTGTTATGGCGTTTCTTATTCCGTTATACCCATAGCAAGATCACAGTAGAATCACTCGGGCCGAAATAATAAGTCGCGCATAGCAGCTCGCGCATCCATTTCAGGCTGCAGAGACCTCAGTTTGCATCCAACTCTGGGAGTGCAAACATCGGTTATACAGAGGCGTATTAAAGCAATATTTTGAGTCTGTATCGAGGAACGAGTCTCTGCGCTGCATGTTTAAACACATCATCTAATAGTAATTTAAGTTTCTTTAAATTTCCTAAACACATAAATAAGTAAGTAATCTATAATATACTGTAAACACCATAAATTATATTTTACTGCTACTGTCTTACTTATTAACTTATTTCTTAAGTATAACATTGGAATATAAATCTTTCTCATGAAAGTGAGGTTTAAAATATACATATTTATATTTTTGACAATTACAAATTTTTATTTTAGAGCAAGTTCTGTGCAGTGACTTCTAATAGAGAAGATTTATTAGAAAAGGTGCTGAGGATTAGTAATAGTTGATACAAACTATGTCAAATACATTTTGAAAATAATGTTTTCTAACGGTTACCCATAAAGGCCGTTTCAACGTTTCCTGCACAAGACGGCTCATCTTCAAATTATGTAAATGATCATATTTCTTGGAGTCACTATAATGAGAGTAAGTTTCAAAACAAAATAATAAAAAATATAAATATTTAGGTACTACATAATTTGTTTCCAAATTTACATTTTACTGCACTTTTATCTCCAACATTTTTCAAAGTAAACATAATTTTTATGTTTTTAAAAATACTTGTCTTCTGGCTTCGTAGACCATTTAAGACAAAAAAAATCATAATAAATTATTTTTCCACTAAACTTCAAACGTCAAATTTTAAATTAAAAAAATTCCCCAAATAAATTTAATTATCACTAACAACAAAAAAAAAATTAAATAAATAAATAAAAATATTTTGTGGTGCAATATATATTTTAAACTTTTTTTTAAAGAGTCCAAAGAAGTAAATCGAATTTTCACGCTGTATGTTAGTAGCCGTAAATGGTAGAATATAATACATGTTGAATTACCTATTCATAACTGTATAATGAATTATTACATAATGTGGATAGATATAACGTCAACTTTCATGTGGAATAAATGACTACACTTTTACGCGCAAATAAAAATTCTTATTCCGGTCCTGATCACCGATTCTGTAAATTCTATAGGATGCGCTATCGCACTCACATTTCGAGGTCACCGCAGAAAACTGAAGGCAGTTCAAAGTGCCGGCAAGGGAGTGAAATTGCTGGTCTACCTATGCTGTGGCAAGATATTTACATGATATGGGGCGGAATTAAAATTAATAGGGGAGATTGGTGCAATATTTGTGTAATTTACTCATTTGTATGGGAAATAACTACTCGTAGTTGGCCAGATGTATATAATATTATATCGTTTAAAATGCTTGTAACTTCTAAGCAAAAACGAATCGGACTTATATTATAAGAAAAAATGTTTAATATTAACCCAACTACCATCTGCCAGTTTTTCATAGTGTGTGTGTGTGTTGTGAAAAGAAGTAGTAACACTAAACTGTTTGTCTAAATATAATAGTTTTAAAATTAACAGGCATGTAACGCAAAAGGAATATAATTTTTGAGTACATATATCTCGAACAGTTTTCAAAATATATCCTTCAAATTTGGCATAAAGAGGTTTCTGTCTCGTCTCATATCGGAAGCCTATGACTAAACTCCGATATTATTATACGTAAAACTATTTGTTGCTTGTACATATCTTATTATGAAACCTTCTAAATAATATGTTTTACACGAATCAGGGGTCTGAAAGTGCCGACATAAATGCCTTAAGGCCGCCGTATTGTTGAAATAGTGTTTTCTACAAATACAAGCAATTTTAGACATTTAAGAACTGAATAATATAGAGTTTAGCAAATAACAAGAATGTTCTCATGCCACCTGCGAATATTTAAAGGTACTGAAGTAAAATCAATATATAACTTCAGAAAGCGATCTATCCAACAAACTTTTAGGTACTGAAATCTTTCAAAATGTTTTTATAAATTCAACTATAGATGTAAACATTGTTATAACATAAACTTACATAGTTCTGCATATGGGATTGTTCACTTTTATTTATAAGTATGTGAAAATAATTGTTAAAATGTGGGGTTAGAATAGCGAAATAATATGTAACATACAAATGCATTTTAAAAGTTACTATATTATTTGAGGAGAGTTTAAATAGTAAAAGTGTATGAACAAACCATCAATAATTTTATTTCTGATATTACTTTTGTTCTACGTGTTTTAATTTTCGAGATTTCAGTACTTTAAAAACACCACAAATTTGGTCATTTTACGGCGAGAAATGCGGCGACCTTAAAGTATTTATTGAAAAGTAAGAACCGTTGAAGATAGGTTCTCAAAATTAAGTACAGAAGTTGCTAAGGTAATTTTTCGAGAAACTGGTGCCTTTTTTGATGTGCGGCACCTATGACTAAATTAACACCTCACAGTGCCAAAAAATAATAATTACTTTATAAGTATCTATAAAGTACCATTTAGAACAATTAATAACAAGGGAACGAGTTAAAGGAGTGGCTCCATGAAAAGTGAAATATAATTATACAAATAGTTCAAATCATTTCTCAAGTAAATATGTGTTTTTTCGCTCAATAGCAGTTGCTATAAAGATGTTAAACATTTTCCAGATAGTATTGCAAACAGTGTCCTTGATGAAATGCAAAATTGTTGCAGAAATATAAAAACAGACTGGAGGATTAGCGTTTTAGTTTCGTTCATTATTTAAAAATAAAATTATTAGTCAAATTTTAAAATCTTCTAAATACAAATATCTCTGTCATACGATATACTGGATGTCAATGGAATTATTAGATAAGTCGCAGTACTCAGAGATTTCCAGAAATATAGGGTGTTCAGTAAAAAATGGGCCACACTTTTAGTCTAGGTTCTTTAGACAGAAATAATGTGAATTAAATTAAATTATTTTAGTACAATTAATAGATAAAATTAATAGGATATTCGTGTTTATCTCACAAAAACCTTATTTTCAAAAATGTGAGTACATTTACCCAACTAAGAAGAAAATTATCGTAAAGAGTGAAAAAAAAAATAATGTCTCAGGTCTATAACTTCTTAAGGACGCAAAATTGCTAGGGTAAATTGATTTAATTTTTGTTCAAGAAAACTAGTTTTAAAGTATGGCCCTCTGGTTACTCAATACTTTGTAGAATTGAGATTTGAGGGACATAGACATACAGGGAAAAATGCAAATTTTTTGACATTTGTCACATTCATAAATAAATAATAAGCTATTTTTAATTAAGTAGGTAAGTAAACAAGTAAATAACAATAACGTCAAAATAAACAATCACAAATATACATTAAAGTAAAAGTTCAGTTATTATAGCAAATATTCAAACTACATTGGATCATCTAGACCGAGGGCAGTGAGGGCACATTCCGGCAATGTAGATGCAGAAATGGAAACAGGTGTAAAACATAAAGTGGGCTAAAATTCAAATAAGTGCAGTCGCATTTTAAATTGTTTTTAGAATAAAATAATAAAAAATACACAGGGTGTTGCATTTAAAATTTCATAGTGAAGTAAGTAATTTCCTGTTTTACCAAAAATTTTAAAAATATCGAAAAATTTGCAATGTTCACCTGTATATTATGTCTTCCATATCTCAATTTTATATTTAGAAAGCTCTAGATGCTATGACTATAACTAAGTATTTTTGTGATAATTATTAATACATAGATAGTTAATTGCCGACTTATATCCTTTTAATAAAATATTGATTTGTAAAAAATTAGGTTCGTATGTTGGTAACAATTTTTTCTTATATGGATTTATCTACGATTTTAGATATTCAAAATGAGGCAGACATTTTTACAGAAAGTATTAAACCAAGATATAGAATGGTTCGATATGAATCAAACTGGCGACTTCGCCACATCTTTTACACAGTAAGTATAAAATTTAGTAGATATTTTATAAAAAATTGGTTTCAGTTTATATGAGTTTAAGGAGAGGTAATTTATGTCTCAAGAACTTATGAACGGAGGAACTTTTTTCATCTGTGTTGTACGAAAATGTTGTTAATAAGAAAAAATCTACATACAATGTATTCTGCTCAAGGGCTATCCACCCCCATACCTCTTTCGCTTATTGACCAATTTCGATGAGCTATTTTTAGAAAAAAATCTTAATCATTTTATAGTGCAACTATCAAATATGAGTGTAACTACTTCTACCAGAATAATGTTAAATATAAATAGCAATAGACACCAACATACCTTAATGACATATAATGGGACTTCAGTGCAATTAATTTAAAGTTAGACAAATGCTGAGAATTACTTTTTGTCTTAATATATATAGAGCAATGAGTGTTGCTGGCGACACTTCTCTTTCCCTTTATATTGAAAATGACGCTATTGTAGATGTGGTCACATTGTCTGCATTTACCTGTTTAAAATGAAATAGTTATCTTAATAATTTTGTACTTGGAATGAAGAATTAGACAAAAAGTATATTTTATAAAAAGGAAAAGAATTAGGAGGTGTGTATTGTGTCAAATATACTGAAACTGTATACCATTGCTGTGTTTAATATTATTCATTGTGTATCTTCTATATTATTTTTAGAGGTATTGCCTTCTTTCATGATATTTTTCTTTCTAACCAATGTACACTACCAGAGATAACTCAACATTTTTTTATGAATCCAACTAAGAATAACCACAGCGATTAACTTGATTCTGGAAGATAAATATAAACCAACAAAATCTATACCTTCTCTTCATCTTTTTTTTCTGTCGCTGACGACAGCTCTCCCTCTGTTTACCGCGCCATGTAGTTGTGGTGACGTTATAGTGTCGCTGCTACACATTATTTGATTGGTAGATGTTAAACATTTGCACTAGTAAAATATAAAATTTTCAAATTTTCAGAGTATATATTTAGATATTTTTGATTATTCTGTAGTAAAACATCAGCAACTACGATTAACCACAGCGATGTTCTCAAAGATAAAAATATAAACCAGCACAACTTATATCTTCTCTTGATCTTTTCTGACAACACGCGACACTTCACTTTGTAATTGGAAACTTCAGATTGATTTCCTATAGCGATCAAATTGAGAGAAATATATCCACGTGACTACACTATTAAGTACTTGGTTGAAAATACTGTCACTTGCGACAGTTGTTGCTATCTGAAGCTGATTTTATATTATGTAATTTCGGATATAAATAATAGGAGTTGCAAACATTCTTTTTACAAAAACAGCAAATGACATTTTGACGAAGTTTCTGAACTAAATACATGCCCATATTATTTCCTTCATCGATCCATTTTTTCATCCACTTGGATCTCATATATATATATAAAGCTGTTTACAGGCCTCTTAGGCCCAGAGCTGTGTTATTCTTCTCCATTCCATTCTGTCCTTCGCCTTTCTTTTCAATCCGTTACATTTTTCTCCCTTAGATCTATTGCCACTGCCTCTCTCCATCGCTTCCTCGGTCTACCTCTTTTTTCTTGTAGTTAGGTTTACTCCCTACTATTTTCTTAACTACCCTTTCATCTTCCATACGTTCTAGATGCCCTAGCCACTGCACTCTTCTGGCTTTTACAATTTCGTCTATTGTTGGTGCCTGGTACATTGCTTATATTTCCTCATTATTTCTCCTTACATAGCCTTCCTCTGTCTTCTTACCCCCTAGAATTCTCCTTAAGATTTTCCTTTCCCACCTTAAAAGGTTTTCTCTTGACTTCTTATTGAGAACCCAGCGCTGGGTTCCCATACCATACAGCGCTGTCGGTCTCAAAATTGTTTTATACATTCTAAATTTTACTCTTCTGGACAAATTTTTTGATTTCAATAAGTAGCTGACTGCTGCCGAGCTTTTATTATTCTCCTATTTATTTCTTGCTCCTCATCACAGTTAGCTGTTATTAGCGCCCCCAAATATACATATTCTTGAACTTCCTCAAACTCCATCTCTCCATTCCATGCTCTGTTCTCAATTTAAAATTGGTATCCTCTTTTTGCTCTCCTATTCTCAAAAGCTTACTTTTCTCTTGATTTATCTGCAATCCCACTTTACGTGCTTCCTTCACAAGTTTTCTCGTTACTTCTTCTAATTCCCTACTATCTCTAGCAATAATAGCCACGTCATCTGCATAACTTACAATTTGATGACTTTTAAACAATATGTGTCCTTCTCTGTTCAACTGACTATCTCTTATGACCTTTTCTAGTACTAAGCTAAAAAGAAGCGTTGAGAGTGGGTCTCCTTGTCTCGTGTATCAATAGTAAAGCCTTCCGAACATTCACCTTTTATTCGTACTTTGAATTTGGTATTTTCTAAGGTTATTTTCAATAGCCTAATCAGTTTGGTTGGTATCCCAAATTGTTTCAAAATTTTACTTAATTTATTCCTTTTGATCGAATCATATGCTTTCTTCTTCTAAAACCTGCTTGATACCCCTATAGTTTCTGCAGTCTGTTGCATCTCCCTTTTTTAAGATTGGTATAATCAAAGCATCTCTCCAATCCTCAGGCATACATTCTCTTCCCCAGATTATTCGTATCATTTCATATATTCTTTGTCTTAAATCCTCTTCTACGTACTTAATGTTCTCTGCTGTTATTCTGTTTTTTCCTGGACTTTTGTTATTCTTTAAAGCTTCTATAATTGTATCTATTTCCTTTTTTGTAGGTTTTTCTATATCCACTTCCTCTTCCCTTCCCGGTATCATCTCCTCGTGCTCCTCTCCTTCCCTTACACTCTCTTCATTCAACATATCTGCAAAGTATTGCCTCCATCTTTCTCTCACTTCTGTTTCCTCTGCAATTAGATTTCCACTTTCATCCCTCACATATATTACTTCCTTCTTTATCTTTTTTCCCTTTTTTTATCTCTCTGTAGAAGTTACGTATTTCCTTCCTCTTATAATGTTGCTCTATTTCATCTATTTTCTTAACCTGTTCTGCTCTCTTCTTTTGTCTAAACACTTTCTTCGCCTTTCGTCACTTGGATCTTGGTCGCCTTATTTGTTTCTATCTAATTATTTCTAGTATAGACAAGCCCAATAGTACGACCTTTGTTTGTATCTCCCATTTGAACATTTTCAACGCTTAATAGCATTATAGAAATAATTAGAAAAAACTATACTGATAGAAAATATGTCAAGAATAGTGACTGTGGACTCATATAGAACGAGAAATAAAAGCTTTGCATTTGTTTGTTATAACTAATGCAAGTAGCTGTCTTTTAATATGGATTACTTATGTAGGAATATTTTACAGAAATATTTCTAAAATTGAAGATGGTATTGGTGAAAAAATCGCAATCTTTCTTTACTTTGAATCAACATTTGTATCTGGTATAATTATGGCTTTAATTAAAGGATGGAAGTTGGCTTTAGTATGTATGGTATCGTTGCCGTTATCGACGACAATAATGGGAGCTATTGCTTGGGTACGTATATTTTCTTATATGACGAAAAAAAATATATTAGGTGCACTAGTTATACATATAAGCTTCGTTTTGTCCTATATTGTAACAAATTATATCTAATTAATAACCTAGTTATTTATATTACCACCGATTAGATATTCCAAAAGAAATTCATTGAAACAAAAAATAAATAATTAGTTATGACTTCATTTAATAAGAATTTTACCAAAACCTTTTGCATTCATTTAATTAGTCTTATTAACAATAAAGCGAAGTAAGAAATACAAGGGCTAATAAAAAAGCCTTTAGGAGGAAGATGAGTAATCTCACTATATTGAGGAAACATGCTAAATACAAAAAACAGCAAGTTTTTATGAAAAATATGAATCAAAAAAGGGTATATTGACGAAACAGTATATTCCTGGGTAAATAAAATAAATATATTTGTATAAAACTGTAATAACTTGAAATAAAATAAAATTCAAGAACATAGTGGGTGACCAAGATATTTTTTCAGTCGGGCAGCTTTGGGCAAATCAATATACTTTTTATGTGTATAAAATTATTCGTAACAATCACAACAGGCCTCGTGCATTGATATTGATATTTGTAACACTATCTACCACTCCAAATATTTCCTGGTAACTACATGATGCAGCGTGTCACCTCAACTGGAGTAATCTTTTGTTATTTTATTTTTGGAAGCATCTGGTAATGCAAATGGATTTGCATATTTACAAAAGCGTGTCTTTCATCCAGCGTACTGTATTCCTACTTGTCTAATGCCTTTTATTGATATCATTGCATGCTTATGGACAGGAGCAGTTTTGTCGCAATTATAAATAATTGTAGGTATATGATCTTACATTTTTCAATCAGCACATATTTAAAAAAGTCTCCAGCTCTGAGACTTATTGAATATCTTCATATCGTATAGATTTAGTTTTGTTAATGTAGGATAGAGATGCTTAATCATAAATGCTTGATACAAGTTGTACCAGCATAATTATTTTCTCTGTTAAAGTGATGTGATCTTCGGCTAGTTGATAGACGAAATTTAGAAATTCTTTTCTAGACGAGTGCATTAGTCTGTTTGATAAATTCGTGCTGATCGAAGAAAATAGTTTCGCATTAAGAATATCCATTTTTCCAGCAGGCATCACATGTCTTTTTCACCAAATTCTCATATTACTTTTTGTACCATTGAATTTTGACATTGTGCACACTAAATATGAACCTACAACGAACAGAAATGTAAGCAATTAAATACAAATGTAAAAATATATTATACAGGGTGATTCAGAACTTATCCGAAAAGAAATTTGGGAATGTTCAACATATACATGTACAAAAATAGTAATGCAAAAAAAATAATATAAGCATTCTGAAAAATATTTAATTGCACGCAGTTGGAATCTGGTCTACTGTAATGGAATGACAATGCAAATTGACGTTGTCATCACCGAAAAACCTCCAAAGTTCTGTGATTAAGCCGACACCAGCGCAAAAAAGTTTTTCAACATTTTTACTTTAAATCAAACTTAAAGATAGATCTGACGAAAGTGACGTCTCTTTAACATGAATAGAATTTACACTAATTTTGAAGAAGATTTGAAGAAAAAATTAGCACATATCTTATTACAAAAACTACTTAAAATTTTGTCCCCCGACTTGTACACACATTTGGGCACGCCTTATCGAATTTTGCCGTACTAAAACAAATATTCTTCCTGGTTGTTATTGTTGTAAACGCAAATTATTCGAGGTATCTGTAATACACTCGCGTAAATCCTCCCACAAAAAAAGTCAAGCTGGTTTAAATAGGGAGACCGCGGAGACTATACTACCGGGCCACCTCGTCCAATCCACCATACTTCGTGCACTTGATGGAGATAATCTCGAACATCTAGCTGAAAGTACATTTTCAAGAAGGACGGGTAGATCGAAGAAACTCGAGATATTTGTATACCATCCTTACGATTGGGCAGCGTGAACAGTCCAGTTAGGCGCACATCAACAATTCCTACCCAAACAGTCAGTGAAAAACGGTGTTGAAAGTTGCCCCGTTCTATTCTGTGCGGATTTTCGAATTCCTAAATGTGTGTATTGTGAATGTTTTGCATTCCATTGCGAGTAAATAAAGCTTCATCTGTAACTAGTACATCAGCAGTAAATTGGGGATCTTCGGCATTTTGCTGCAACAAACATTCACAAAACCTAACTCATAATGGATAATCCGCTGGTAATAGTAGCTAACTTCACGATAAATAAGAATCATGTCCATTAACTTAGCATTGCTGTACACATCACCATTCTGAAAATTTTAAAGATTGATACTCTCACGATAAGTAAAACAGCGCTACCGACTTCGTCCGTTTACCAAAGAGAGCATATCTCCACTCCAACCTTATTCGCCAATCAGGCGTGTGGATATGCGCTCCAAGCGAAAAAACTTGTTTACTTTTTTTATATATTAGATGAAGTACAGTTGCCTAGCTACGTACTCCTTTATAATTTTAAATCTTTAAACATTTTTAACGCGAAATCTATATTACAATTTTTTTGATGATATTGACTTCTTATTTAATAATGCAAGAGATCCTGCAGGTTTTTAGGATATATTCTGAATCACTCTTTATACCCAGCGCTATCATACTTCTTAAAAATCGGGGTTCCCTCTAGACATCATTATAAAATTTAATATTTGTTACGTTATTTTGATGAACTTTAGAATGCAACCACTACATTATGTATTTTAATATTATTAATGAAGTAATTACATCAGAGATCCCAATATCACATGAGTTACAAATAAATTTATCTTTGAGACATTTTATTATATTGTTTTATATTGTAAACATAAAGCTGTGGAAAGATGTCCCATATCTGGGACTACCCACCTTGCCCCTAACAAAAAAAACTGGCCTAAAAGTAAAGACTAATCTACCTTAATATTCTCCAGTTCAAATAAATTAATCTGTACAATTAGTATCTTTATGAAATATTAAACAATCTGTATATCAAAGATTGCAATGGTATGACTTACTAATCTTAAAAATATGAAATACATATAAAATGAATTATGTAGACACTATTTTAACAGTTGCGATTATCAGAGAAGGGCAATATTGATTCATATCTCCAAAGGTCTTTGACATTCAGTTCTTAGGCGAGATGAGCATTGTTGAATTATAACATTTTTCTTTGGATTTAATTGAATTTTGCAGATAAATTTTAAAGATTGACACTCCCACGATAAGTAAAACAGCGTTACCGACCTCGTCCGTTTACCAAAGAGAGCATATCTCCACTCCAATCTTATTCGCCAATCAGGCGTGTGGATACGCGCTCCAAGCGAAAAAACTTGTTTGCTTTTTTTGTATATTAGATGAAGTACAGTTGCCTAGCTACGTACTCCTTTATAATTTTAAATCTTTAAACATTTCTAACGCGAAATCTATATTACAATTTTTTTGATGATATTGACTTCTTATTTAATAATGCAAGAGATCCTGCAGGTTTTTAGGATATATTCTGAATCACTCTTTATACCCAGCACCATCCTACTTCTTAAAATTCGGAGTTACCTTCTGGACATCATTTTAAAATTTAATAGTTGTTACGTTATTTTGATGAACTTTAGAATGCAACCACTACATTACGTATTTTAATATTTTTAATGAAGTAATTACATCAGAGATCCCAATATCACATGAGTTACAAATAAATTTATCTTTGAGACATTTTATTATATTATTTTATATTGTAAACATAAAGCTGTGCATATCTGGGACCTTGCCCCTAACAAAAAAAACTGGCCTGAAAGTTAAGACTAATCTACCTTAATATTCTCGAGTTCAAATAAATTAATCTGTACAATGTTATCTATTAGTATCTTTGTGAAATATTAAACAATCTGTATATCAAAGATTGCAATGGTATGACTTAATATTAAAAATATGAAATAAATATAAAATGAATTATGTAGACACTATTTTAACAGTTGCGATTATCAGAGAAGGGCAATATTGATTCATATCTCCAAAGGTCTTTGACATTCAGTTTTTAGACGAGATGAGCATTGTTGAATTATAACATTTTCCTTTGCATTTAATTGAATTTTTCAGATATCAAATAAATTTTCACGAGAAGAACTTGAATCTTACGGAGCCTCTGGGTCCATAGCTGAAGAGGTTTTAAGTGCTATCAGAACTGTAGTAGCATTTGATGGCCAAGAAAAAGAAATAAGTAGATATAACCAACATTTAATTAAAGCCAAGAAGAATAATATCAAAAGGGGTATTTTCACGTCATTGAGTAATGGTTGCTTATGGTTCTTCGTGTATGCCTGTTATGCCCTTTCATTTTGGTATGGTGTAAAACTCATTATCGAAGAAAAAAATGCACCCGAAGACGAAAAAGTTTATACTCCTGGAAATATGGTTGCTGTAAGTAAGCATGATATCTAGAGTGCTATAAGTAAAATCAAATGTATTGCCCGAAAAATGGCAGTGGTCAAGATGCATGTATTTCTAGGAAAACTCTACTAATTTAATATATGTTGCGACATTTATTTGATACTAGTTTTAGAAAAAAAAAAAAAAGAAAATCAATACTATGTAATAACAATTGAAAAAATGTAGTTAGAGATACCCCTAACAAGAGGTCTAGAGTAAAAGCAATTTTTTTCAATAATTATAATTCAATATTGTGATAGATCGTAGATTTGTACTTTGAAGAGGTAATATGGTTTAAATTCGCCTTTCCTTTTCCAGGAAAATTTATTTGAAAATATTGTTAAATACGCAATCATCGCAGAAAAGACAGAATTAAATGAGTTTAGATGTTCCACTCCATGTACAATATATTGCGATAATAATAGCACTCCGTCAGAACAGTTTTTGAACTACTGGAAATTCTGAGTAGAAATTGCATTTGGTATATATTGATGAGTGAAACAGCTAATGCTAAATGTTGATTTCATTACGAATACGTCAGCAGTTCAAAAAAGTGTGTCATTATTATTACAATACCTAATTATCTAATTTTACAAAAAATCCTATTTAATTGTAAATTTATCGAATTGAAAGTTATTTGATTTTTTTTTGACCAGCGACTTAATGAAGACAATAAATTAAATAGTATATACACAAATATATATATTAAAATTGGTTAAGTAAATTTACTCCTTAAGCCCATTATAAGCAAAATATGATGTTTATTTGGAAAAAAAGTTAATTGGAAATACAGCAGGGACTCGCTGTATTTGAAAGAGAATATACGTGCGCTCACTGGCTTAACTTCATAGCTTTGGGTCTAGAGCATAGATTACTTTGTCTAGAGCGTAGATTCGCACGATTTAGAAGAACAAAACAAAATTATAGTGCAGTATTACTTATTACTTAATTTATACTTCAAATATTTTCCATATCTTATTATACAGGCTGAACTTTAAATAAGTATAATTATTTTAACTGCAGGTCTAGTTCGTCATATAGATGAGTCTAGTGCAAGTTATTTTTAAAAATTTCAAAAATTATATTCATTTTTTAAATAAATACCCAAATTTTGAGGATCGCTGACCAAATGGACTAGTGACGTAACCTAATAAAATAAACCATATGATTTACTGAAGGCGAGGTTGCCACATCGTCTATAAGATAAACATTTTTTTACGTAAATTCAACTTTTGCGGTTAATTTTAATTTAAAAATACTTGTTTTTAGCAATAAAAATGTAAAATTATCATAAATGATTAAAATAGGTACGATATTCAATGATTCCCAAAATTATCCATAAACGTGCATAAAAGCTCACCCACTTGCTGAAAAACCAACTATTTAAACAGTTATCCACATTTCACAAGTTAATACCGTTCTACACTGTTAGAAATAATGTCACAAATTATCTCCTTAAATTATTTTATGAAAAATAACAAAAAACCTTAGAGTTAATTTTTGTCACATAACCTCAAACAACGTGTCAGTGCTAATCATTTCGTACTTTCGTAGTGGGTGAAACAGATTTAAAAAATAAACACAAAACGTGGAATAACAAAATAACTAACTTGATGTATGCATTCAATATCAAGAGAAGGCAAAGTAAAATATTTACAAGCAGTATCAATCGCATGCATAAAAGAAACTGTTGTAGCCACAGGTAATAGGTAGGTATCACGGACAGTAGGCGAAACGTCCAGCACCATTCTTTAGGATTGATAGTCGAGGTCGGCGAAGCGGTTATGTTGATACCGGTGCATTGGTCCAAGGCAAAGGAATAAGCTGTGGCAAATGCAAGGTAGAAGTGGAAACAAAACATGTAATATTTATGTAAAGGGATTTGATAATTTCAACACACGTAAATTGAAAGTTAGTATGAGATACTTTTGCATCTTCTGCAACCGAACTAAGCTAATGATTTGTTGTTGTGTCTTGTGTATTTTATTAATGTTTTTGATGAAATACAGTAATTAAGTAAAATATGGTGCATTATTCAAACAGTGAAAACGTTGGCATGCTAAAAGTATACCTATTTATTAAGCAGTGATAGTGATAACGATAGTATGTATTGTATAAATTAGCTAGAGTGTAATAAAAATTGATAATGACCAAATTCTGGATAACTGTGAGTATAGAATTTGGTTTATGTTTTCAATTTCATATGCTTATATGATACACGGACATACTTTATTGGTGATGTATAGAAATATCAATGGGAGGAAGGTGGTCATTAATATTTTTATAAATAAAAATATTTCAACTCTTTTTTGATATGTCTAAAAAGTCTAGTTATAACTTGGTTGAAGTCTATTCCAAGACATTAGTGTAAGACTGGCAACGTTACTTCAAATCTTAATATATGAATCGGTCAGTGATTCTCAACTAGTTTTCTATTGAAAAATCACGAAATTTAATTAAAATTTGACTTTTTTGTTCCTGATTTTTTTTGTAAAAAAAAACTATTACTTATGTGTTTTACATAGTGAATTATACTGCTGGTTAAAATATTTGTACCTATTTAAGGTTCAGCCTGTTTATAAAAATGTAAATTACATTAAGTATTAATCACTTTTAATGATACAACAGCTACAGATATATAGGTTCTGATATACTTAAATTAATATGTTTTTAGCAACAGCGAAAAGTAGATAAAACAGAGACGTTTTTGATATTTTGCTGTACGGCTGCAAACCATTTTCTCTTACAAATATCGTAGAATCTTTGTTATGCCTGTCATACATTTTGCGAACTAATCTTTTTTTTTTTCTTCAGCCTGTAACTCGTAATATCCTATAACGCGTTCAATACAATTTTATAATCTAAAAGGGAATGTCTGCAGCCAGTGGCGTAGCCACAGGGGGGTTTTGGGGGTCAGAACCCCCCATGGGTTGGGTTGGTTGGGTCATATAGGTAATCTCACTACAAACCTGCAATCACTTTATTCGCCAAGATTTAGCAACGCGGTCAGTGAACTAGATCTCCTACGGCAACCTTACATTAGGGTTCACCTGCAAGTTCTAATTTTATTTTTGTCATTTTTGTAACAAATATTGTACCTGTTTATTATTTACATGTTTATGATGAGATTTTTTTAAATTTACTTTTTATTGTTTCAATTTATTAAAAATTATTTATTTTTTTTATTAAAAAAATATAGTCTAAAATACTTTGTTCACTGAACCCCCCCCCCCATGTCAAATTTCTGGCTACGCCACTGTCTGCAGCTACCTTAGCAAGCATGTAACGACACACGGATAGCCTCTAACTGAGGAACGCTTTCTAGCCTCGCTAGAGAGAAGAAAAATACTATTAAAATTATTATTCTTGCTATGCGATTTGAATTTTCCGTTGCAGGTATTTTTCGCTACATTAGTAGCTACTTGGAATTTTGGAATGGGCGCGCCATTTCTGGAAGTATTTGGTGCTGCGAGAGGAGCTGCTCAAAAAATATTTTTTGTATTAGACAGTGAGCCAAAAATTAACAAGTATAAGGATTGTGGTAAACGACCAGATGGATTTTGTTCAAGTATTACATTTGATAATGTACATTTCAAATATCCCGCAAGACCTGAGGTGAAGGTATGTAAAATTAAAATAGCTTTAGTGAATGTCATTTGAATGAATTAAATACCATGATGAGAATCTCTTTTATAGACGTCTGGCCAACTAGTTATTTCCCATACAAATCAGTTAATTACACAAATATTTCACCAATCTCCCCTATCAATTTTGACACCGCCCCATATCATGTAAATATCTATATGCATAGAGGTACCATAAATAAGGCTGTTTCAGACAGCCGCGAGACATAGGCGTACGCATCATGTTAAACGTAATAAAATAAATTCTGTAGAAAATAAGCAATAAATTGGTACAATTTATAACAATGTATTCAGAACTTACCCTTCTGTTTATCTCGATGTACTAGGTTGGTTGCCAATGATATCACCAACTGGGAAAGCTATAATAGCTTTGCAGCATCAGGTAAGCTTTATTGTTGTCTCCTCGAGTGATGTTCGATGGGGATTAGAATATTCACTAACAGTATCATCACAAATTTGTCTTAATCGAGTAAAGTTGGAGATTTTCTTTAATATGGTCGCAAACTTTTCTCTAATGCGCTCATTTTTTGGATCATTTCTAGTGTTTAGCAAGCAATTTACTTTGTCCACTGTTTGCACTGAGTTCGCGAATGGCAAACACACTGTTTTGTAGTTTTTCGATGGTGTCATGTAAGCTGCTATAATTCATGTGAATAGTTTGTAAATCGATTTCTACTTCACTATTTGCGAATGCACGGTCAATAAAAAAGACAGGCCCTGGCGCGTGAAAAAAATCACGTGACCAACTTACTCCGATGGCGACCATCTTAATTTATGTTTTGTATTCGTTTTTCTATATCTTGTCTAAAATGTGAAGAATGTTTTACTAATGATTTTGTAAATTTTTACTTCACTTGACTTCACTTTTGTAATCTTATCGACATAATTTTGTCCTTATTCGTGTATATTTTATGTCAAAAGATAAGCTATTATTTGGACAGCCGCCAAATACATTTAAATGAATCTATATTTATATTGCTTGTTTGCTGAAAAAATAGTAGACATATTAGTGATTATTTAGATCCGTAAATATAAGCACATTTTTTCACCCCAACGAACTCGCCGAGATAACAATATAAACTTACCTGATGCTGCAAAGTTAATACGGAGCTTTCCCAATTTGTGATCACCTGGACGTCTTATTTGATTCGAACCTAACATTTTGTCAACATATCAGTGATATTACTTCATATGCTTTAAAGATGCTAGGCCGTATCATGCGCAATTGTCAGTCGTTCTCTAACGAAGCAGCTTTAAAATGTCTTTACAACTCGTACGTAAGATCTAAACTGGAATATTGTTTGTTAGTGTGGTATCCACGTTATGATTATCGGAAGCTTTATTTAGAAAGTATCCAGAGAAAATTTTTTAAATGTATTTCACTTAAAACTGATGGCTTTTATCCAGAAAGAGGTTATGATTATGCTACTTAATAGATTTGATTTTCCTTCTTTAGAGTTTCGCAGGGATCTAGCAAGTATCAACATTTTATACAATTTATTCCATAATAATTTAGAATTTTATTATGTCAGTTTTCTTTGCATGTTCCTCGATTAAGTTCTCGCCAAAATTGTACATTCATTTGCACTAGAGCAAGGTCTCGCGGTTTTAAAATGTCTCCAGTCCATGTTATGTGTCAAAATTTCAATAAAATTTCAGATATATGTGATATTAATTTTAGCATCCTTAATTAGATAGTTGAAACTGTTAACCTGAGATAATAATAGCAATAGTATTTGATATTTAAGTTTATTTATATTATAGTTTCCATATCTTCTTTGTACAATATTGTTAAGACGCTTTTGTGAACTACATACTGCATCATATACTTAATATGTTTACGCAATTCACTTTTGTTTTGTAAATAATTTGTCCTATAAATTATTATGATTAAAATGATTGTACGTCTAAGATACATACGATACAATGCTAAACAATAATTGCATTTTCGGTTTATTGACAGTCAACGGGACATGTGCACTCTTACAACGTTATCCTATTCAACCAATCACGGTAGTCCGAGGCGGAACGTATTTCAGTGCTTTCGAAAAGTAACGAATTAATTCATTATTTTTGAAATTGAGAAGTTTTCGAAAAAATCCCCTAGCATGTCGATTTTGTTTTAAAAAAAGGCACTTTTTGCCATACGACCCACATTTGTGAAGTCATCGTTGTTCGAGATATGTGTCATCGACAATTTTTTTAAATAGCAACCACCAATTTTCACCATACCATTTGAAAAAGTGTGTCATTCTACATACATACATCATGAAAAATTATGGTGTTAGAAATTTTCAAGAAAATAATGTTTGAAGATTTTAAAATTTAATTTTCACAATACTGAAAATGATGATTATGTAAAAAATCGACTAAATTAAATGTTCAAATTGTACACCGTTGGCTGCCTGACAGTAGCCAAGACGATTAATAAATTCTTTTTGGGCATTATTAGTATTTTCAGGAGATATACGATGTATCTCGTGACGAATTCTTGCTTTTAAATCTTCTAAATTAACCGGTCTAGTAACGTATACTTTGCTTTTTATGTGTCCCTACAAGAAATAATCTAGGGGTGTCAAATCAGGCGATCTGGCTGGCCACAACAATTCGGGAACAGCTCATCTAAATAAGTACAGACAGGTGTTGCATAATGGGGCGGTGTACAGTATTGTGAAAATTAAATTTTAAAATCTTCAAACATTATCTTCTTGAAATTTTTGTTATGTAACACCATAATTTTTCATGATGTATGTATATAGAATGACATGCACGTTCAAATGGCATGGTCAAAATTGGGGATTGCTATTTAAAAAAATTGTCGATGACGTCATATCTCGAACAACGATGACATCACAAATATGGGTCGTATGTCAAAAAGTGCCTTTTTTTAAAATAAAATCGACGTGCCAGGGGATTTTTTCGAAAACTTCTAAATTTCAAGAATACTAAATTTATTAATTACTTTTCGAAAGCACTGTATAGTTGATAGTTGATAGGGGGATGTGTGTAACTTTGTTATTTGAATTAGAAATAACTAGTTGGCTGGAGGTATATACCTATACCACCAGCGCACATAAAAAGTGGTCTGTACTTTTGATCATATCCACCTATCTTTATGTATTTTGACGTCTGAATCCGAATGTGAAGTCCGTTTAGCTCAATCACCCTCAAAACTTTAAGTAAATCACGTTAGTGACCAAACAAAAAATCGCAATTTTATTTTCTGACCTTAATCAAGTGTATTTCTTATGTATTTCGATGCGTAGAATTCAAATTTTAAGTCTATTGAGCTGCATCACTCCCAAATTTTACAAGATTCGCGATAAATAGCTGGAAAAGGCGAAAAAATAGTAAGGACGAGAAAATTCGTATCGTTCTTATGTATTTTGATGAGCTCAATCAAAATTTGGAGTTTGTTTAGCTTCATCAGCACAGACTTTATGAAAGTCGCAACAAAATACCTGAAAATGGCAAAAATCATATTAATGAGTGTGAGAAACGTTAAAAAAATGTTTTTTAGATTGGATTGAAGTGTTAATCTCATAATATGTTTTGACAAGTTAAATGTATATCTAAAGTCTGTTGAGCTCCATCATCCAAAAATTATGCAAAAATCGCAAACAATAACGGGCAAAGCTTTCTTCTTTGGTTGTTTGTCAAAATTCATTTCTTCCTTCTCGCCAGAATGCTCCACATCCATAGGTTCGAGAACGACAGTTTCATTCACTATTGCTATTTTTTTGGTTTTTGAAGAAACATTTGTGTATGTAATTTTAGCTTTAGTAGTCGAGTTAGAGCCTGTGATGCCTGTTATATGTTCGGCATGACAGTTCAGACCTCAAACCATATCATCTGCTTCGTAAATCTTAGGTGCTCTAGTTTTTCAATCATTTTCCATCGCTAACATCGTATTACACGGGCCACACACTATATATGGCACCCAATTCCCATCCTGGTTGCTCAGAACTAAAGCAATCTCTTTGCAATTTTTGCAAAATGTGTGGGTGATGGAACAGACTTCAGATTCAAATTCGACTCATTAAAATATATGAGAAAAACTCTTGATACAATCAATAAAATATTTTTCTCACTCCCATTAATATGATTTTCTGCAATTTCAGCTATTTTTTGCAGTTTTTGTAAAATCTGTAGTGATGAAACAGAATATCCTCAAAACTACAAACTACTTTTTTGTGTGTGCTGATGTAATAGACTATACTTATATTTTTAAAATAGACTATTTTTTCCATTTTTCTGCCTATTGTCAGTAGAACATAGAGGTTGAAGTAAAATATTGTTCGGTATAATATAGTATCTACTTGTAGGTACTGCAAGGTTTTAATCTAAAGATCAATTATGGTGAAACGGTCGCTTTAGTGGGCAGCTCTGGTTGTGGAAAATCTACTTGTATACAACTGCTTCAGCGATTTTATGATGCAACTTCGGGAAATGTAAGTAAATTATTAATTAATTTAACAATCTATTAGCTGCAACGTAGCTGCAACTTGCACACGTAGTCTCAATCACGGGCCTCTATTAAAAATAGTTTGTTGTTCCCCTGACATATCTAGAAATACAATTTCTTTACAGCATGTATATGAGACTTAAATTTAAGAATCTAATAAATACCAATAATAATAAATGTAATAAAAGTGGGAGTAAGCAAGCAAAAGCCGTTTGATCATTAATTTTAACCACGCATTTGGAAGATTAATAATTCATAACAATCGGCTCTCCTGGTTCTTAAGAGAAACAGCGTTGCCACCTCATCAGGACCACATACATAAGTGATATATATTTTTTATAATGACATATGTACTTCCAATATACAATCTAAAATATTTTGCATATTTTTGTGTGATGCTTTTAATCATTGTTGCATTTTAAAGGTACTCATTAAGCGTAAAATACCAGGATTTTGAGAATTTTCGGATTCATCATGCCCTCGAACTGCAAGTTCGAAAGCTTCGCAAATTTTTATACAGTAAATGAGTTTACACAAAACATACATATTTTTTGTCACCTCTTTGTTATGTTTTTGAAAGCGGAATTAAGTTGAGCTTGTACGTTGATAAATAATGCCAATCGCATTTGAATATGAATATGAACTATTATGTTTATTTATTTTCTCCCTTAAATGAATTCGAATCAGATCTCTTACCCCTGTTTCCCTCCAGGGTGTCTGGTAGTGATCAGTACCTAATACCATACACGAAACAACCACATATCCCATTGCTTCTCAAATATATGCCTATTAAAATGTATTTTATAAATTTTTTCATGTCTCTGTTCAGCAACTTCAATGTTTAAATTAGGCAGAAGCGACCGCGCTCTTTCACTATTAATTGTTCCTGGCAATTTTAATTAATTATTATAATCTACACTATCGACAAGAAACGCACTTTTCTATACAACGCGAAGATGGTAAGTGATGGGAGAAGGAAGAGAAGTCGGGTCGCGTTACTGGAGATGCAGTTCAACCGTGGACTTTCGACAGCATAGGAAAACAGATCCGAATAAGCTTCGGCTTGTTCCACCGTTAACGTGTTAAACGGGAATTTGAACTGCCAACTTTTTAGCTTTTGCTGTCCAAATGTGCCGATTACATCCAATTGAATAACGGCGCGTAATTACTGCGGTTGAGCATTTATTATGGGACTAATCTGTTAAATACTTATAATTTCATAAAAAATTAAATTGTTTGTTTCTGTTATTATTTGGCGGCCTGTAGCTCTGAAGTGCTTGTCATTTAGTAGGCATTGAATATAAAGTAGTTGATCTACATACAGTAGGTCAAGATTTGGATTGCCAGATTGTTTATTATTGAATATGTCTCGGATTATTTTTTGTTGACAGCAGGAGGATTTTATGTATTACTGTCGGTATTTAAATAACAAAAACTGTCCAGCCTCTCTTAATAATTTACCTAGTGGATATTGGTTTTTATCTCAGTATTTATGTAAATGAAATGTAAATGATTTATTATTTGATCCGTTGGAGTTTTGTAATTTTAATATTTAATATTGTTTATATCGAAACTTATTTGCATACTTTTAATAAGATAATTTATAGCATACATTACCTATTTTAACATATGCATTTAAAAAAAAATAATTCGTATTATACTCATTTTTTCGTTAAAAATAATGAATGACTGAATCACCCAGAATATAACTTCTGGGGGAATGGTCGTAGTCTGAGATTGTTTCTCCTGGACTGGGAAGCTCTCAGTACGGCTCCCAGAGTTGGCAGGGCTTGAAGCTGTTCTGATCCTTTCCTTTTGCCGGTGATGTCACTTGGACGTCTCCCCGTCTGACCGTTCAAATTTGCAAGCTTCGCTTGGCTCTGGGTCTGCTGCTTTGTCAGCTCCTTGGGAACACTTGGGACAGCACTAGGTTACTATCATGAATACACGCTCCTACAGTTTCCCAGATTTCCTTCTCTGTACTCACTCCAAAACGAAAAACCAAAAACAACCACCAAAACCAAATCCCAAAAACTTTTTCTAGTAACTATTTTTGCAACTCAATCCTTAAGAACTACTACAGTCGTCAGATAAACGGGCACACTACAATCTAAACACTCAGTGACAGAAACATTTGGCAATAAAAATGGCTCTAACAACGAAAGGTGTAGGTGTAGATAATCGATTGATAGTGAATTAGAAAAACGTAGATCCAGAACTACACAGAAACTTTTTTCTATGTCAGGTACAAATTTGGATTTTTTGTTACATAAAGTAGTACTATCTCTTTTGATTAGAAATTTGGCTCTAGCCAAGAATTTCTCACTGTCAAGTTCGTATATATCTAGACACTTAGTGTCGACACAAATGTATACACTGTTTGAAATAACAATATACACTAGACATTTTAATGTAAGACACGTAATGTACACATCTAATATCTATACTTTAAGACTAGCTTCCTTAGTCAAAAATAATGTATACACAATGCCAAAAGTCTTGGACTCCCCTTCATTCTTGTTAAAGAAATCTTTTTATCAAAAAAACCAAATACATTTATAAAAGTATTTTCTGAATCTTTTTTTGTGAAAAGAATATATTCGATAAACTGAGTACTTAGAAAATTAAAAACTAGCAAATGTGTGTAATTTTTGACAAAATTTATTCAATCAAAAAGTAAGTTCTCTACTTGACTAATAATCGTTATGACCTCCACCACGTTCCAATAGCATGTTGAAACGTCTGTCCATTGAGATAATCAAGCGGTTAACAATCTCTTGCGGAATATTGTTCCATTCCTCTTCTGCCGCCACGACTAACTTATCTGCAGTCTGAAGTGGAGGAATATGATTATGAATGGCTCTAACAACGAAATCTTACATGTTTTCAATAGGATTAATGTCAGGAGAGTTGGCTGGCCGATCTAATCTATTGATATGTCCTACTTCGAGTCTCTTGAATCCTTCTTGCGCGATGTGGTCGAGCGTTGTCGTCATACAACATTTTCACCTAATTCATTACGTAGGGTGTAGATAATGGGCGTAATAATTTGTTCGATGTAAATTTGACTAGTCATATTCTGTGGTATGCGAATTAATGGGGTGCGGCGGTTGAACATTAATCCACCCGAAAACATTACGGTACCCCCTTCATACGGAGCAACTTCACGAGGAAAATGAAGTCGCTATTGGCGACCTGGTTCTCTCCACTCTTTGTCGATTGTCATCAGTAACCATCCCAATTCCTACCAAGCCAACCCCTGTGCTCTCGCGCCCACTGGAGACGGGCAGCACAATGCCTTGGAAGTACAGTGGGGACCCGTAATGGTCTTCTAACACGTAAATTAGGACTGTAGAGTCATCTTTGAATAGCAGATGTCGATATAACACTGCGAAACGTACCTTGAAAGTGGGTCCTGAGAGCTGAAGTTGAAGATCTGCGGTGTCTACGGGCATATTGCATCAAATACCGATCCCCTCTTTCATTACATACTCGAGGACGTCCACTACGTGGTCTGTTTTCCACTGTATCAAATTCTTCATATCTGTGTATTATTCGTACAACAGATGATCTAGGAATGCCCAACATGTTCGATATCTGATGATTAGAATGTCCTGCATTCAGTGGCGTAGCCAGAGATTTGGCATGGGGGGGGGTCAGTGAAAGTATTTCAAACCAGATTTTATTAATAAAAAAAAAATAAATAATTTTTAATAAATTGAAACAATAAAAAGTAAATAAAAAAAACAATCTCATCATAAACATGTAAATAATAAACAGGTATGAACAATATTTGTTACAAAAATGACAGAAATAAAATAAAAAATAGAAATAGAAGAAAGAAAAATAGAACTTAGTTGCAGATGAACCCTAATGTACTTGCCGTAGGAGATCTAGTTCACTGACCGCGTTGCTAAATCTTGGCGAATAGAGTGATTGCAGATTTGTAGTGAGACATTACCTATATGACCCAACCAACCCAACCAATGGGGGGGGGGTCAGAACTACGCCACTACCATCATGTAAAGCAGTCATCCTTACTTGGGTTAACGCAGAAATTTCACGTCCTGGCATATAATGTACAAAAATTCAAAGGAACACTTGGCTGAATACACTGCCACACTGACCAGACTTGTAAAAACATTGGTCTGCAATTTTTTATTGTCTTTTTTGTTCTTTAAGTACATGTACCTTTTTACCACTAAGAAAACCCACTAGGTTTAATCGAATTATTTTATATGCAGGGGTCCAAGACTTTTAATGGTGTGTGTGTAGCTTAAAACAACTTAGTTTAGTACAATTTTGCTTCCTTAAGAATTTGAAGGTCTGAGAAAATACTTTTTTATTTTATTCTTTGCGATAAATTATTTCTTTGCTGGGTAATTGTACTCAAATTTTGAAAAATAAGTTGTTTTTTTTGTAAGAGTATGCGTGTTTTGTAGAAAGCAAGTTCTCATTAAAACATAACCAACCATACAAATTATTTTACAGCAGAATTATTGAAACCTCTTTTTATGCTCTTGAGTTACCGACATTAATTGTAACTGATAATTATTATTAGTAAAGTCTATATTGATTTTGTTTGTGGTTAAATTATTTCAGATCTTTATCGACACTAACAACATAAAAGACATAAATTTATTATGGCTGAAAGAAAAAATAGGAGTTGTGAGCCAAGAACCTGCTCTATTCGCAACCACTATTGCTGAAAATATTAGATACGGCAAGCTCTCTGCCACTCAGAAAGAAATAGAAGAAGCTGCAAAAAAATCCAACGCACATAAGTTCATTTTGAGTTTACCTCACGGTTATGAAACAATAATAGGAGAGAGAGGCGCTCAGCTGTCAGGGGGACAGAAGCAGAGAATAGCAATTGCAAGGGCTTTAGTGAAAAATCCAGAAATATTACTTTTGGACGAAGCTACTTCTGCTTTGGACACCACAAGCGAGGCGGAAGTACAAGCAGCATTAGATTCTGTATGTATAAAGCGTACTTTATAAAATTTGCATCTAATTAAAAATAAGTTTTCTATTCACTTTCCACACAGAGTCCCAAGCACTGTTGATACTTTTGTTCATTGCATGTAAAAATCTACTACCACCAATATTTCACTAAATTCCATCTCATTCAAGGAAGGCTTAATAGTAACATCGAAACTCGGGCGTACAAAACTTTCGCAATCACCCATTATATACAACGCGATTTTCTTTTTTCAATTAAATCACCAGTAAAAAAGATTTTCTTCTATCTATGTTGTCCAAAATCTGCTCTCTATCATTCTAAGGAATGTCAAAAGCTGGCTATAAGCTTAAGCTAACTATTTCAGGTCTACTCTTCCAATTTCATAAATAAGCTCCTTCATTCCTTCAGTACATTTACGTCTTGCAGCACAGCATAAACGTCTTAGTATTTATCAGTTTATTTAAATGTTAAGCTTAAGTCATTACTTCTCGTCAAGTACTTATAAAAGATTTCAGTGTGAAATACTGATCACTACACTACTGAAACTTTCTGTGTTGGAGCTGTCCATAAACTATACCAACCTGCATTTTTCCAGTACATTGTATAATGATTTTCTATTTGAGTCCCCAGCACCTCGTTCTCGGTATTATTTCTGTTACTTTAAGATTTTTGCTTCTTTTTCCATCACAACCATTAAGTTATGGTAGATTTAACAAGGTTCTAAGGCAGTTACTATAGTCAACACCATAATTCCTTCTATTCTCTAGATTTTTCCTATCGGTTCACGCACAGTGTTCGTCTCTTTTGTTTTCCAGATTTGGATTTTAGTTAAGCTTTGCTTTTAGTCTCAATTTTAACTTCACTTCCCTGGAAAACGAAACGAAACGTAACCTCTTGGGATTCGTTCAATGTTGCAACTCAATTTCTAATTACCATAGCATTTAGGTGAAGATATGTTTATAATACAATAACAAGTTTTCTCTCCCTCATACTCTTGAATGTTATAGTCCAATAAGTAAATAGGTGATAAGGCATGGACCTTAATTGATGTAAGATCCATGCCAATTATTATTGTCTTTAAATAATAGCCTAGATATCGCTAAAAACCCTTTTGCATGAAAATTTTCTTTAATGAAAATGTCTTGTCAGGTTAACGCCTCTGGAAATGTAAGAAGGCTGTGAAATTTCGGCAAGCCAATTTTTTATAATTAGTACTCCGAAGAGAGGGTATATTCTACTAACCATTTTATTGATGTGGCAAAATCCTGGCCTACTACGATTTTTTTGTTTTTCTGGAAAATAGTATTAGGTATTTTTTTATCGAAAAGATAATATTACCAGGCTATTCAGCACCATCAAAATCTCAATATATAAAATATGACAAATGTATATTGAGTGTTTTTTATGGGGTGCCAAACTTCGAAAAATTAAAATTAGACGACTAAAAATTATAACAAGTAGTAGTCAAAGATTGCCATCAAAGTGAAAACAAATTCCAAACGGACAAAGAACACATACACTACAAATTTAACATTTTAAATTGAGGCCACAGTAAAAATTAGTAACGTACAAATTACTAAAGGTTAATCTAAATTAAATTTTAGTTTTCTCTACCTTACATCCTTCTAGGCGAGCACATTTATCGTTTCTTGAATTTAAAATTACTTTACATAGCTAACATTGTTTAACAACTTAGTATTAATAATTAAATACATTTTTTGTACGTTAATTGTTTTACAGTACGATTGGAAAGCTTTATTTGACAGGAAGGAAGCTTGACGAAGAAAATTGAAATTTAATTTAGATTAACGTTTTGTAAATTTTTGTTTAATAATTTAGTATTTATAAATCATTACATTTTTGTACGTTTATTATTTTTACTGTGACCGCAATTAAAAGTGTTAAACTTGTAATGTACCTACGTGTTTTTTCTTTGTCCAGTTGGCATTTATTTTCACTCTCATGGCAATCTTTGTCCTTATTATAATTTTTAGTTGTCTCATTTTTCCAAATTTAGCACGCCATAAAAAACATTCAATATACATTTGTCGATCAAATTTTATACAGAGTGTCCGGAATAGACTTATCCAAAATAAACCGATTTAGCCTAATTTACTTATTTCCAAAATTGCTTCGTTTAGTCGTTAGAGAGCGCCAAAGTTCGCGAAATTTTTCTCGAATCGAATCTCAAAAACGACTACGACGAAACGACTATCAATTTTAACTATTTTTGGCTACGCAATTATAAGTCTAACCGCCACTTTTTGACATTATTTAAAATGTTTTGCAATCATTAGAAATATAAGAAGAATCATGTTTCATGCAAATATAAGCACATATTTTTTAACCCCCTGTACAATTACTCTCAGCTTTTTTTAATTAGTGGCTGACTTTATTTAGAAACTTTTTTTATATTTTCGTAATTTTGCATAGATGGGTAATTCAGGCAGAAAAAAATATTTTTCTAATGTCAACAATATCAGCATTCTTGGCGCTCTCTAGCGGCTAAACTAAGCAATTTTGGAAATAAGTAAATTAGGCTAAATCGACTTATTTTGAACGCAGGAGTCTGTGGTCTATCGTTGTACACGTCTTTTCCGGATACCCTGTATATGGGTATTTTGATGGGTGCTGAGTAGCCTGATAAAACGACCCATTAAAAAAATCGTAGTAGGCCAGGCTTTTGTCACATCAATAAAATGGATAGCTTAATATATCCTCCCTTCTAGGTACTAATTATAAAAAAAAATTGGATTGCCGTGGTAGAGGTGTTAACCTGAAAAACAAGACACACCGTATGTGAAAAACAAAAAGCTTGCATACTTCATGAAAATAATATAAAATCTTAGGTGGGCCGTGTTTTCCAAGGAATCTTATTATTCACTTACTAAATAGAACTATTTTTCTTTTAGATTAGCGGTGAATGTACAACTATTATCGTAGCACACAGATTGTCCACGATTAGAAACGCAAACGTGATAGTATTTGTTTCGGACGGTCGTGTAGTTGAAAAGGGCTCACATACAGAATTAATGGCAGCTCAAGGAGCTTATTACAATCTGGTGTCCTCTCAAGGTATAACCGAGACGACAGATCCTAAAGGTAAAAGCTATTGGTGAGATGTTTAAAGTATATTCAATAAAAGTATGTACAATTTAGGAGACACAAAATTGAACAGAACCTTAAGTTTGTCTAATAAATCATACAATGATCCAGGACAAGAAGAAGAAGAAGTACAAGAGGAAATAGTTGTAAGTAGTACAATTTCATTGTTTTAATTATTCATATACAGGGTGTTGCTTAAGTAGAGGTAAAAATCTAGGGACGTATTATGTGGCTTAAAATAAGTGTTTTCTGTTATATAAATGTGGTGGTCTTAGGACAGCCATTGTTCAACTACAGTGTTGACCTGGTTCTTGAGTGCTTCGTCCAAATTCACAAGCATTCAAAATAAAATGTGGGAGAGTCCCGTCGTGCATAAACCACATTCTTTGTCTTACGCATAGGGAACATCGTCAAGTAGTTCAGGTAAAACATTGTCAAGAAAATGTCTGTAGGAGGCGTTGGTTAAAGTTCTTGGTAAAAAGTAAGGCCCATCAAGAAAATTAAAATAATACCCACCCATACATTCAAAGCAAGCTGATGTTGAAATCGAGATTCCACTATGGAATATGGATTTTCATCAGACCAAACGTGTTTATTTTGGAAGTTCATTATAGCATCTTTGCAAAAATTAGTTTCGTCGGTAAACAATATGCCAGCGGCGAGTAGAATAGTCTTGCGGCAGTAACTTCGTATGCAGAACCCTTTGTGTATTATATTATGATTTACAATAAGATTTGCAGTGATCTTCCTATAGTACTAGTATTTGGGTCTTATTCAATTTCGTGTAGAATAGCTTCTTTCAATTCAGGCATTCTAACTCAAAGGTTTTCCAGGAATTGGACCTTTCTGAAATAAGAGTCACTCCGAAAGACGTTAGAAAATATTTCTGAACATTCGGATTTGGAGTTGGATGAATTGGAAATCTTTCCATATAAATCCGTCTAGCCTCTATACCATTTCCATCTGCAAGGTCATAAATGTAAGCCATAATGGCCATTTCAGCATTGCAATATGCATAAGGCATTATTAAAACTTAATATTTTTTAAAAATAAGCTTAATTTGACATTACACAATATTAAAGGAAATGACGGCTTCTTATTATTATTGTTTCGCACAGCCTCCCTAAGATATATTTAAGCAATTTAAATCACTGTATAAAAATGCACTTGATCAAATCAGTTTTGTTGTTAATTAGTTTGGAATACAAAGAAGTGTAAAGAAACAGAAAATAAAAATAATATAATGACGCATATGATATCTATTTTTTTGTAATATTATGCAGGGTGACATATATATTTTTTTAGCAAATAATGATCGATGATATCCACACCTCCGCCACTGGTAAGTTTCTAAAGCTGTGAATTTTTTGCTTCATACCTACTGTCATACTAAATAAACGCATCGAATTTGGTTAAATTATCTCAAGCGGTTTAGAAATTAAATATTAAAGATTTTTTTAAATTTTTGACACGCTGTAGCTTGACAATGGCCCTATATTTATATAAAAAAACTTCTTTTGGCCACAGAATACCCTTTATATGGTGTAAAAAAATGTGAAGATTAAGTAATATGACTTTTTTTCTTTACAAAATTGAGATAATAGCGATTATAACGCTGCTATTATACTTTCAGCGTAGATATACCAGGGATGTTTGAGATTTTCCTTTTGTACGAAATAAACAAAAAGTAACACGAGTAACAAAGACATGAACAATTAAAGATTCAGACTAGTACAGATGACACATTTGCCTTACAAACAATTCACCAATATTTTCTGTAATTGTACTATTTTATAGGAAGAAAACAAAGAAACTAAAGGTTCCCTTCTGAAGGTGATGAAAATGAATAGTCCAGAATGGTTTCCCATTGTTATAGGCTGTAGCGCATCAATAGTTACTGGGGCATCCTTACCAATTTACGGTATTGTATTTGGTGGTATCGTTGGGGTAAGTTTTTAAACCTTTATCAAAGTTTTATTTATTTATTCTTATAATTAATCTAAAAATGCTTGAAATTCGTTCCTACGCAGATACGTGAGTATTATTCTTCGGAAAACACGTGTTTCTTTTAAATTAATACTCTAAGAAAAAGTGTCCATGAATTCCACATACCGACGTTAGTGCATTCAAATACAACATGCAACAAAATGCTTATACATACGCATTTGTAAAACAATATAAACATTGCATCTTTTCTTTCAAAATTTGGTCATTAATTTATAAAGCCGCGTACTCACTTGTAACAGAACCTTGTAGCGTGGTTTCAAAACGACAGTGTGGACGGGACCAGTGGCGTAGCCAGAAATTTGAAATGGGGGAGGGTTCAGTGAACAAAGTATTTTAAACTAGATTTTTTTAATAAAAAAAAAATAAATAATTTTTAATAAATTAAAACAGTAAAAAGTAAATAAAAAAACAATCTCATCATAAACTTGTAAATAATAAACAGGTACGAACAATATTTGTTACAAAAACGACAAAAATAAAATTAGAAGTTAGCTGCAGGTGAACCCTATTGTAAGGTTGCCGTAGGAGATCTAGTTCACTTACCGCGTTGCTAAATCTTGGAGAATTGAGTGATTGCAGGTTTGTAGTGAGACATTACCTATATGACCCAACCAACCCCATGGGGAAAGGGTTCTGACCCCCAAAATCCCCCCCGTGGCTACGACACTGGACGGGACCCTGTAACCACGTGGCGTTGCTTCACAGCGAACATGGGTGTTCGCATTGAGGTTCGTAGCATTTCCATCACTTGTCGATATTTCTGCGTCGCGTCAAGTATATGTATACTATATATGAGGTATTTGAGATTTTTTGTGTTTCGTCTTATCATGGGGTATATCTTTTCATACTCTTTCAATGTAGAACAGACAGTTGTGTTCTATAATCTAACTATACCTGTGATTTTTTTTATTTCACATTTTTGTTTATCTTCAAATGTACATAGTAACTGTAAAAATGGCGTTGAAAAATGCAGGGTGTTACATAAAAAATGTAAAATTGTTTAAATAATGCGACTATTTAAGAAGAAATTAAAAATGCTATACAGAAAAGTTGTCAATGCCAATATAACCTCAAATATGAACTTCTTTACTATTTTAAATATTTAGATACCTGTGTTTGTCCAAACTTTTATTTAATAATTAAACATGACAGTTTCGCAACAACAAAATTTCAAATCCCGTAGACAAAATTCTTCCATAATTTTGATCTTATCCACATGCAATTCAAGTTCTCAATAAAAAATATGCAGAACTTTACGTCTTAATAAATTGTGTTTGAGAATTAATGAGAAAGTTTAATAACACATGAAATGGAAAAAATATCAAGAAACTAAAACGGAATCATTTAATCTTAATAAAACCAAAAATGAAAATGTTCATATACAAGCTAGAAGCTTCATGTCTGATGTTATATTCGCATTAAAACAATGTTTCTCTATCAAATTTTTAATTTTTTCTTTAAAAAAACTTCTCATGTTACATCATTTATTAGACGTGAACAGGAAATTAATTGAAACTGCTAACAGTGTTAGAAAAAAGTATTGTCATAGAAATTGCCCCACTCACACCCAAATCGACGACTGTGGTATCGCGAAATGCTAAGAATGCCCCGATCGCCCCTACACGATTCTGTTAAACAAACAAAAAGCCGTGAATCGAGACGGGACTGGAAAAATAGGGAATCGACGAGAAGCATTCGAGTCGTACGGGAAAATGGATCTAGAAATACTAGAAAATACCTGGAATATTCGTTGGGTCTATAAAAGCAGAATAAACGGCCGAGTAAGTTAGTCTTGTATTACAGTCTGAATTGAAGTGTTTAGTTGGAGAGATCAAAGTGATTTAGATAGCGATTAATTAAATAAGTGTTTAGTTGAGTTGTAATTAGTGTTCAGTAGTGTACTGAGTAGTTAATAAAGATAAGTAATTAATTAACGGATTGTGTTTTTCTGGGAGTAAGGAAATCCGTGACAGTATGAATTAATAAAATATGGTTTAGTTGAAGAATAACAAGCAATTATTAGTAAATTATTTAGGCCTATATCCGATCCTTTTCGATATCTGGAAATATGTCTAAACACAGTGAATATAAAAGAAACTTCTAAATCGTCCTCATATTTTCGTCAAGTACAAGGAAATGAGAGTGACCAACGTAAGATAAAATTTTACGAAGAGACTGGTAATCGAGTACCGCTTAAATTTATGCGGTATACGGACTAAGAGAGAAAACTGACTACGGATAAAAGAGAGCTACCCGATGATAATAAAGATCGCGTGAACATTACTGAATCATTATCAGAAATTAATCATCCCCCAAAGTATTCAAATAGCGATTTACAAGAAAATCTGAACATAAGTAATTACGATCCGAGAGCTCTTAACGCATACTTTGCAATATGTGAATATAAGTGAAATCAAGTACATATACGGTCCAAAGGATTTCCAAGTTATGAATGATGAGGGTATACAAATAGATAATAATGAATTTCCTTCTGTCAGGGTCTGTATGAGTTTATTTAAAAAAAAAGTCCGGAAAATTTCAGTAAAAATAACATATTATACATACTGCATTACTTTCTCATGTATGTATCATTTTTGATACTGTTGGTCCAATCAAACTCATCAGCAACTCAAAATAAGTTGAGACAACCTTGTAAATTTTTTGTAAAGACCACTGATATGTTGGAATTTTAAATCAGTCAGGAAGTTACAACCACTATACTTCATTCTCCTAGAATACAAACGTGTCTGTCACTATTTTTTTTGTTGCATAATGATTATACATTTTTTTTTTAATTTTATTGGGTTTTTGCCACACTTCTGAAAAAATAAAGATTAATTAAATGAGCCCTTGCGCCAAACGGATCAGTCAAGGGTTATTTTTTAAACTAAGTTTGCCTAACCAAAAAATCTCACACTGAAAAAAGCAGATAAGTAAAAAATAACAAAAATCACATTACTATCGCGCACTTCCGTATTATTGACATTTCGAAAAACTCTCTGTTTTCGTTCTCAAAATAGTAGTAAAAATATTAAACGTATGTCAAGTTTGACAGTTTAAAATTTGTTTATCTGCTTCCATAGAGATGTTAAATGATTTTTATTTTATTGTTACTTACTTCCTCTTGATACAACTGCAGGCAACAATGATCGATGTTTACTGAACAGTTTGACACACACTTATCTCCGTTCAATACAATAAAATTCACTTTGGAAATAGAAAATAATAATATGCTACCATTTTTAGATATTTTAATTAAAAAACACGAAAATTCTATAGAAACAAGTGTTTATAGAAAACAAACTCACACCAATAGATATTTAAATTTTAGATCTATCCATCACATCGATATTAAGAAAGGTGTTGTTAAAGGTTTATATGATAGAGTAAAATTAATTTCATCAAACAATGATATTTTTAATAACGAATTAAAATTTATTAAAGATGTTTTAATAAATAATGAATATCCTCCAAATTTTGTTGACAAAACATTCAAAAATATTACAGATAAAACGAACACTTTAAGACAAATAAAATAAATTAATCATACAATAAAAATTCCATACATTCCTATATTATCAGAAAAGTTAAGAAGAATCGGTAATAAATTTAATATTCGAACATTTTTTTTGACAACTAATACGTTACGATCATTTTTGTCTTAAACACGTCCAAAAAATGATATACAAAATTCAAAAAATTGCATTTACAGTATGCCTGCTTAATAATAATATGCCGCCCCCTCTCCCGCACAAGTCGCCGACTTCTGGGATAATCCCTGTGATTAGAATGAGGAGTAGAGATATTATTTTATTATTTTATTTTTTTAATAAACATTATGTTGGAGAAACGTCTCGGCCTATGAATGTTAGAGTTGAGGAACATAAAAATTATATAAAAAGACGGAATTTGAAAAATCCAAAGTTTGCGAACACGCTTGGGAAAACGGTCATTTGATTCAATGGGGTTCGGCAAAAATTTTAGAGAAGGAAGATAACGCAACAAAAAGAAAATTAAAAGAGACCGCGATTATTTTGTTGAACGGAGATAAGTGTGTGTTAAACTGTTCAGTAAACATCGATCATTGTTGGCTGCAGTTCTATCAAGAAGAAGTAAGTAACAATAAAATAAAAATCATTTAACATCTCTATGGAAGCAGATAAACAAATTTTAAACTGTCAAACTTGACATACGTTACACTTTATTACAATTCTCCATAATTTTGAAAATGTATTTTTAATCTCTTCCAAATACAACTGATCGGATTACGCATATAATAAAATCAGCTGTTCAAAACGCAATGAATCATGACCTACTTTGACCTGTTCGCGGTGGAGCGATGCATCGAGATTCGCTGTGATGTGACGTGACAGAGTTCACGACAAGGTTCGCGGCGAGGTTCGCAAGTGAGTACGCGGCTTTATATGCTATTCAGTATAATAACAAAGCGAAATAAAAGTTAAACATGAGACTTTGATTTTGCATTATCGCGCTTTTTAAACGAACTCTAAATAATCGATCAAATTAACACTAAACGATGGAAATATTATAATTAGATGTAACAGTTTTGTTGACGGATTTATTAGGTTATTCATTTCAAGCAATTTTAGATAGACAATATACAGGGTAGAGTTTGTAAACTCTATAACAAACTTTGGTATATGGTAGTTGAGTTAATGTCAATGTTTTCCTTTACAAACATAGGTTCTATTCGTTTTTGTTAAGAAGTTACAAGCATTTTAAAAAATATAATTTCATATTTGCTGGTTGATGGTTGCTATAACAATAATTATATTATTTGTGTTTTGTAACACCCAGATATATTCGTTATGATTATTATTTATACTGTTCCTAGTAAAACACGCTTCATCATATCTCATGGCAAGAGAAATGAATCTAGCATTTTATGCAAGTTGTTAAAGTAACTAGTAAACTCGCTGAAGAGCATCTGCAGGGTGTAAGGCTTGTACACTTTAGGGGTTGAAACGTATATAACATTTATCTGTTCACTATACGCCATACATAACGAGTTTCTCGGTAACTTCAATTGATTACTTCATTAATTCTGATCCAAAAATCAAATAAGGAATAAATTACGTTGCAGGCGCTTTTACCTAACCTTAATTGTACCTTAGTTTGTAATTTCGTAACATAATTTTGCATATTATTGCAGTTGTATTTTTATTTTTGAAATGTATTTGCTGATAATATATTAATTTTAGACATTTTTAATGAGTTTTTTTATTGCTTTTGGTTAGCTATATTAAACCCTTAAAATTACGGCACTGATATTCCGGACACACTGTATATAAATATAAGCCTTGCCCCTTATAATTTTGCCGCATGTATTAGGTCCTTGCTCAAGATAACGACGAACAACTTAAAGCCGAGAGTAACATATTTTGCTTATATTTCTTGCTGCTGGGAGTTGTTACAGGTTTGGCAATGTTTCTTCAGGTAATAACTTATTATTCCCCGTTGAATAGCTTTGGAATTTCTATTTTTTTATTTTAAGATGTTTGCATTTTCTGTTGCTGGGGAAAAGTTGACATTGAGAATGAGGAAAAAAGCCTTTGAAGCTATGCTCCGTCAAGAGATAGGCTGGTATGACAGAAAGGAGAACGGAGTTGGTGCATTATGTGCCCAACTTGCTGGAGATGCTGCAAGCGTACAAGGGGTAAATTAGATATCTATAAAGTAGTTTAAATTTCGGTTATGTTTATTTATTAGGGTAAAGTTACACATGAGTACGTACCCAAGAGTTTTATTAAAAAGATTCACAAACTGTTCTCCATAATCAAGGCAAATAGTATTTTGTGTACCTTATAAAGTGAACGTTTTCCGGTCTGACGGAAGAAATTACCACTACTGGAAGACCGGAAAATCACTTTCAAAATTTTTTATATGACAGAAAGAAGTTCTTTGAAATATTAATATTAATATCTGAGTAGTACACAATTCGCTCTTGCGCGGGTAAAGGGGTATAAGCCTGAAAATGCAGTAATTGAGATAAGTTCCTATTCAAGTTGCTCATTCGAAAAATTTACATTGTGTAAAGGGGTACAACTTTAAACTATACCCTTTGTTTAAAAAAATTGTGCGACGGGAAATAATTTAAAAAATAATGTCTATATGAGATTAAGTATATTCATCTCCGCAGGCACAATTATTCTTCAATGCGTAAACGGAGATAAATCTAATTAGTTCTTTCTCGCACAATATCATATTCTTACTTAAATCTTTTCTCACATTTAGTACTAAAGTAAATAAAGTGCTTGTTAGTTATTGTCTCTATAACCAAATAATATAATATATTGTGTGGTACAAGATAAACTATTATTCCTGCGGATAAGCGTTTCCTACCACCATTTTATACACTTTCGAGACTATATGACGAGTATAAAGTTTGGATAGCTCCTAAGCAACCAGTAAGTAGAAAAATTCATGAAATGGTTTTTCATAAAATGAATATAAGTATTAAGAAATACAGCCAATATACATGGCAGAATTGTGATAAACTGAACAGCCTTATTTCAAACAAAAATTGGATGAATTAAAGACCGAGTTACAAAGACATTAAGATGAAGTAGAAAAAGCCTATGAAGCGAAAAGAACAGATAAAGAAGAATCAAAAACTGATGAGTCAAAACTTTTGTTCACATTCAACCTACAACAATGCCTACCGACACCAGGTATTACTTACTCTGGACTTATAATTTGACTTTACGTAACTGCACTAATAATGAAGCAATCTGTTGCACATGGCATGAAGCAATGTCAGGCAGAGGAGCAAACCAAATAGCATCCTATTTGTACCAAGTATTGTTAGCTTTACCATCACATATCAAGGACGTTACCTCGTCTCGGACACTTGTGGTGGCCAAAATAAGAATTCTCATATGGCCGCCATGTTTCTGTGGATCATAAGTTTCTAATCCCAGGTCATTCTAGAATGGAGTGTGATAACGATCATTCTACCATAGAGAAAAAGAAAAGGAAATATGATAGAAAAATTGAAAATCCTCGTGACTGGATGCTCGTAAGATTGTGCGGTAAAAAAACTAATTTCAAAGCAATTGAGATGAAAACGAATAACTTCTTAGACTTTGTATTTCTTCTGAAAAAATGTTTTCAATTAAAGAATTCGATGAAGATGGCAATCGTTTTGTCTGGAGAGAAATTTTTATATAAAACTGCACATGATACGAATGACAGCTTCCAAACAATGAGTATTCTTAAAAGAGACTAAACTTCTGTCTCACAAATTCCAAACTATAAATATCCACACCCGATTACTGAATAGAAGAAGAATTTACTGGATTTTCTACCTTATATTGATGAGTTACTTCACGATTTCTACCGAAATTTACCTACAGAAAAAAGTTTGAAAGAATTGTATCCAGACAATGATGAGATCTCAGAAGAGGAGTTAGAGTAAAAGGAGATAAGTCAGAAGAAAATTGTGAAAAGGAGTAGAACTTTCTTTTTCTTTAAAATGTTTAACTTTTTAAAGGTACAATTTTCCTGTTTCAGTCATTTATATTTGAAACTATAGTATTTTTTTTATAAAATTTGAAATGGAAAATAAAAGCTACGCAAAATTTTGTTCATCAATTATCTCAAAATAATAAGTTTAGATTTATACCTCTTTACCCGAGTAAGAGCGAATTATTATCAAAGGAAATACCTTATTTAGATAAAGCCGATAACTGAATTTGTTCTGAAACACTAGTTGAAAATAAATAAATCATGATGATTTGTAACTTTCTCTAATAAGTGAAGCTTCCATATAGATGCTTTCGTTCCCCGGTTTCTTTGTATATAATTTTTTTTGGATATAGAAATTTTATTCTCAAGAAAATATTCAACGTAGCCTTCCCCTACATTCGTAAATTTCCATTCACCGTGTTTTTTAGTGCTAATACATCCGCTCCCGAGTTGTCACCAAGAAGTATGGCTGACGTTCTTCTGAACCAATTATCAGTATATTTCTTGCTGTTAGGTAAATTTAAATAAGTAGCTATTACAAGGTAATGCATCCATTGAGCGATTGCCTACATTTTGAGCTGTACATTTTCACTCATTACATTTAATAAATAATCGTTTGGAAATTAAATTTTTAGGTCGCAAATTAAAGTATGTTTTGTAGATTGAAATCATATCAATTGAGTTTTCATTTTCAGAATTGCAAATAGTAAATCTTCGTTGCTTATTATTTTATGTATACAAAACAGCGGCGACAAATAACCAGACATGGGACCCAAACCAAACTTTAGGATATATGTACTGTGGCTATATAGACAACTTTTGTAGAAGGAGAACCTTTCTGCAGTTTACGAAAAAAGCTAAAGAAAATCACCGCTTAACGTGGTTAAATGCCTTTATACGATACTTATAGAATCGAATAGGGTCCACATTTATAAAACGCTTCGATAATGTAACAGTTCTATAAAAAATGTATGCAACACTTTTAAAACAATGTTATACAGCAACTATAAAAACGTTTTGTAGTCTGTATTTTGGTATTATTTAAAGAAACATTATATTTTTTAGTGAAGAATATTAAAACCAAATTATTTTAAGATTGGTGTATAATGCAGATTCATAATTATTTGTGCTTATATTTAAAAATTGGATAACCTAAACTCAATGGCGATCATTTGTGTAAATGGTAGATAGATATAATACTTGTAATATTATTACTTCAACTCATCTCGTGTTTCAACTTTATTGCGCCGCAAATTTTATTGACATTTCCTTTAAAATTATAAAAAATAAATTTAAAAAATATTAAAATTATACTTTCTTTAATATATATTATCATTGTATAATTATATTTAATAGTTTTTAAAAATAATAAAATTATGTTTAGATATAATTTTAAGACTTTCGACTAATTTCACATAATCACGACAGTCACTGATCCAACAAATATTTATTTAAACATGGCCACTTATAATAAAACGATTTTATTCGACACATTATACTAAAATTAAGGTTAGGTTTATTCCATTATAAAATTATTAACCCAAGGTTAATCAATCTGCAACAATTATCTTCGAAAATCTTTGAAAATGTAATATTTTTATTTTTAGCATTATATATCTATGTAATTTACTACGGTTTTTCGAATTCTCTTCGGGTAGGTTTTGTGGTATGTCTGTCACGGTCAAGCTTTTGTAGAGTCATTATTAAAGATAGCGACAGTGAAGAGCTGCTAAACTCGTAACAGAGGCTACTGCGGAAAGTCTCAGAGGATCATCGTTATGTGAGGAGCCTAGTTAGAGATCAACAAGAGCAAGTCAAAGAGAAACCATAGTAGATTGAATAACAACCAGATCTAGTAATGGTTCAATAAATATATTCTTTAAATTTGACATGATATTTACTTATCTTTAAATCTTTTCTATATTTTTAGGCTGCAGGAGTACAGATTGGTTCTTGCCTAAATTTTATATCAACGTTTATTTTGACATGCACCTTTTCATTGTACTACGAATGGAAACTATCACTTATATTATTATCATTTTCTCCACTTATTCTTTTCTCCATATATTTCGAACAAAAAGCTTTACAAAACGATGCCAAGAAGAGCCAGAAAATCTTAGATAAATCTGCCAAGGTAAATAATTTTAAGGCTGGGGACTGACATAGGAACTTGTAAAAATACACGATTTTTTAAATGACATCCATTGTATAAGGTGGTTCAAATTAAAAAACAGAGCTCTGGACTTATCTCTTAGTTTTTGACAGATTTGCAGTAACCCTTGAAAACCGTCCAAGTTGAACCACATTGTACAGAACGTACTTATGCAAATGATGTTTTAGATAATCTATACTCTTTTTAAACTAAGAGGAACGAATGGCAAAGACTTTACACTGCAAAATTTACTAAAAACTACACCAGATAGCATCAGACTATCAAGTATATACTCACTGCAAGTGTTTAACCTCAGTTTGAGTACAATAAGTTTTCATTACTTTTAAATGGGGTTATTAAATACCTATTCAAAATAATGTGGAATGAACAAATATCTAATTTTAGGTTTATTTAACTTAGGTAGGTAGGTACTTCCTACATAACATTGAAAAACTGAATATGAATGAAATAATATACTACGAACCAAACATATATAAATGATTGATTCCAGTTTTCACTTTTTAAAATATATAATGGTGTTTTTGTTACTTTGAATTGTCGCACTTCTACGAACTACGTTTATTAAGTTACCAGATAATTGCCAAATAACTGATACTGAACTTTGTTCGTAATATGTTATCTGCAGATGCTCAAAGTAACGAAATAAGTTTCTATAATTTATATTATTGGTAAAAATGAGGAACAAATCATATCTTTAACAATTTTCTGAATTATTTGATGAGTCAGTATCCATATCACTCTCGCTATTATTAATTGATCTGATTAAAGGTTCAATGAGATCGTCGATAATTCCGTCAAGTGTTCTCATTTTTTCTTCCTCCTTAATCACATGTTCTACACATTTTTTCCAGTTCATATTTGTAGCATTATTAAGAGCCTCTATTAGTAGTTCCCTTACGTCCTTCAATTCTATAGGGTTTAATTCACAATGATATGTAAGACAACTTTATTTTCTTTTTTTGCTATTTCGTTATTTATAAACAAATTATATTTATCTTTATTTTGGCGAATTAAATATAATAATTGCGATCTCACCATACCGTCTTCAAATTCGATATTTTATGATTGTAGCCATGCCTTCACATCAATTTTTCTTGTTGATGTTGTCGAAATAGCTTCTACTTTTCGACTATGGTCGAAATGTCGAATGATATGCATTGTCCATTATAATATACAATTATCTGCTATTTTTTTTTCAAAATAAACACTTTTCAAATACATTTGCATTCATTTCTTCGAACCTTCAACAAATCCTTCCTTTGAGTCAGCGTGTAAGATGATAAGACGCTTTCCTTTACCGGACGGATTTTTTAATCCCATAGACAGCCCTTCATTGAACGCCTCACGTTTGCTTTTAATATTAGTATCAACCCATACCCACTCTTTTGTATGACCTTCATTTAACCATGTTTCATCTAAATAATAAATAGGTCTACCTTCATATCTAAACTTTTTAATTGATATCAAGTAGTTTAGTCTCCATCTCACTATATCATCACGTTCTATCAACACACTTTTACGACTTCGTTTTAAGTATCTATAAAAAATAATAAAATATTTTTATTGCAATTATACTTGCTCTGCGATACGCATTCAACCTTACTTGAAATTAATTTGCATAATGATGAACGGGACATCTGTGGCAAACCCTGACGACTTTTTATTGCGGTTAATATTTGGTCCAAAGTGGGGATCTCATTTTTAAAGAAAAAGCGGTGTACTATACGCCTTGTAGAATTCTTCATTGCTTCATCCAAACATGTAACAGTTCTAGGTCGTCCACAACAGTGTTCGGAAGTAGACACCCTTCGAGTAGATCTATACTGTTATATGGCTCGATATACTGTTAATTTTGCAACACCTAAAAAGGTATAATGTGTAATATAGGTCAACAGTAGATAAATTTACCTAATGTCATCGTTATTTAAGATACAAGTTGGACAGTTTTAAGGGTAGGTTCATCACCTAGATTTTTCTTGTACAAATTCAGTATTACTTGTCTGTCAGAGATAAATGTCCCAAACTGAGTTGTTCTCGTTTCGTTGGGGCGACGGTGATGTAATTCTCACGCCTGCTTTACTTGTGGTCGGCACAGTATCATCCATATCCAACGGAAAATTGAAAAAAAAAAACGAATGGCAACATATTTTGATTCTGATAAGAACTGATTTGTACGTAACTAGGATAATAAATAGTTAGAAAAGCAGGTAAAAACACAATGGTAACGAACTGATGACAATAAGAGACAAAATGACAACAAATGTCAAAATTTATTAGCAGTGTAAGCAGTCGAAATTAACCAACAAGAAACCAACTTTTTGGTACGCAATAGGTCAATCCAACGAACTGTCAAATCACTTTAAAAATGGCGGCTGTAGGACAAACAACTCGACATATGACAAGCAGAAATTTGTGATTTTGTGTAGAACTGTGTGTTTGGCTCATTATATTTTATATAAGGAATACCAAGGATAATTCAGACTATCACAATGGTTTTGTTTTGTTGTGTTATGAATTGTTGGAGTAGAGGACAGCGAGAAGATCAAGTTAGATTTTTTAGGATTCCTGCTGCATTGAATTATAGACAGAACTGATTTCAATGAACTCTCTCACATAAAACGGCAAAAGTGGCTTTGTGCAATATAACGGCAAGACCTAACTCAAGAAAAAATTAAATACAGTGTCATTTGTTCAAAACATTTTGTATCGGGTTAGTTAATAAAAGGTTATATACAACAATTTAAAAGCATATATTTCAGGTAAACCGGCTGCTTTAACAGATAGCTTACATCTTGATTGGATTCCTACATTGCATTTGGGTTATCAAATTTCCGCTACAACGTTGTCAGAGACCAAAATGGGTAGATATAAACGAAAATGTAGTGTTGTGCTAATGTTTTCTGAAGTTTTAAATATCTGCAATATTTATATGTAAAAGTAATATATACCTACCTATGCAGGCCCCTATTTTCCATTGGGCACTGGGCAGGGCCCTGCGATTAGTGGGGCCCCCTAGTTCCTGCCAAATCAGCAACTCTTTCATATCTCATATTAGAAAGTGTAATATGAGCCTATTTCTCATATATTTTCATTATAATAAGAAAAAGTGGGTTTATATTTTAGGTAAAACGTTATAATTGCTGAATATTCGTAAAATTATTATTATTCTCAGTATTCACTGCACTTCGGTATATCTACAAATTTTTTCTTTCAAATGGGCCGAGGCAAAAAATAGTTGACTAATCAAAAATGAACTTGGTGCATTAAATTTTGATTTATCAAAAAACCAATTGATTATTAAACATTTTGTACTATTTATCTATGTACCCAATTTTTTTAGAATTGTATATATAACTTATTTTTAATATTTTTTATTAAATATATTTTAGATTTTTTCTATCAAATGGACTTTTATTTATTATTAATAATTTTTGTCAAATATATGTGAATTGGAAACAGTGGCATTATTAAGAATTTCAAGCCCCCGCAGAATTTTTCTTTAACTGAAAATAAATTCTTCCATGTATGTATGCATAAATAATTGTTAAAATCAAATTACGTACTTCTGTAATAGTTTACTAATTAATTATATATAACTGCCAATATTGTTATCAATATATTTTTTTATTAATATTATATATAGTATTCTCCAGGACCCTGAATTGCTAGGGCTGGCGGGGGTGTAATTATGCTACTAGTTGGAGAGAACAAAGAACTTAGGTACCTATTTATAAATAATATATTTAAAACTTGTACACTGTATTTAATTTTTTCTTGAGTTAGGTCTTGCTGTTTTATTGCACTAAGCCACTTTTGCCGTCTTATATGAGAGTTCATTGAGATCAGTTCTGTCTATAATTCAATGCAGCAGGAATCCTAAAAAATCTAACTTGATCTTCTCGCTGTCTTCTACTCCAACAATTCATAACACAACAAAACAAAACCATTATGATAGTCTGAATTATACTTGGTATTCCGAAACAGGTATAACATATAATGAGCAAAACACACAGTTCTACACACAGACCAATAACTAAAAGTTCTACACAAAAGCACAAATTTATGCTTGTCATTTGTCGAGTTGTTTGTCCTACAGTCGCCATTTTTATAGTGATTTGACAGTTCGTTGGATTGCCCTATATTCAAAACACTCCTTTTAGTTTAAAAATAAAGTATAGCGTGTTGAAATCGATTGACATATTGAATATGTCCACTAGATGTCATTTAAACACTTGTCGGTTCTCATCTTAAAACTTCAATTTATATGATACTTACTGTGTACAGAGTGATTAAAAAAACCGCTGACGGAGTTCTGGAGCAGGAAGTATATCAAAAGTGAAAGCAATTTCCTAATAAACATGGGGTCGCAGATGACCCCTTATCAAAATACAGGGCGTTAAAATCATTCAATTTATATATCTTCGATAATTTCAAAACTCCTTATCAGTTCAATCACAAATTTTCTACGTGCACCTAAAGATTAATTATTTGAAGTACTACTCAATATTTTACGAACAACAATGTTGTAGAGGCATGGACAATGTTAACCTTTTTTAAAAGTATTTTTTACGCCACTGTTAATTTTGTCAAATGGATACAATTTCGGTATAGAGTGTTCTATTATCTATCCAATTGATGTTTTGGAAAATTTTGATAAAATCAATCATTTTTAAATAAAACACGTTTAAAGTAATTTTGTTGGTTCTATTTTATTTGTCCCTGCCTCTACGCCTCTGTTGTTCGTAAAATAATTAGTTTTTAGTTGCTAACTGCATGTGGCAAATTTGAGATTGAAATGTTAACGCCCTGTATCTCGTTAAGGAGCCATCTGCGACCCCATATTTATTTGGAATTTTTGCTTTAACTTTTAATATACTTTCTACTCTAGAACTCCATCAGCGGTTTTTTAAATCACCCTATATAATATTTGCTGTATTATTTGAATTTTAGATTGCAGTAGAAGCTATTGCTAATATTCGTACTGTTGTATCATTGGGATGTGAGAATGTCTTTCAGAAGCTTTATGTCGATGAACTTATTCCTTATCAAAAATCGGCGAAAATTAAGTCGCATTTCAGAGGAGTTGTTCTGGGAATGGCCAGAAGTCTTTTATTATTTGCCTATGCAGCTGGAATGACATATGGCACAAAATTAATAGTTGATAGAGAAGTACATTACGGAGTTGTATTTACGTAAGTACATTACATCCATATTTGGTTCCTAAACTCCAGTATTTTTTTATGTAGCAAAACAGTAAAGCTTACTTTATCGAATAAAACAATTCCACCTGCCAAGACGAGTAAATCAGATGACTTTGATAAATAGTATACTGTTTTTTCTCGACTACCAGTTTTAGTTAGCATTTAATTAATCACTTGTTTTTGGACTCTTAAGAATAGACTAGACTATATTAATATCAGACATTAGATTACTGCATACTTTTTTATATACAGTAAAAGCAACGTGCAGTAAATTTTCAGAGCATGTTTTCCTAACACTATTTCTAAGAGTATTTTTCAAATGTTTGTCGTGAAACCATAACCTTAAATTCTTCAAAAAGACTCACGAAACCCTGGTTGCTTTAAGAAGTGATTCATCAAAATTTGAAACGTTATAATTCTATTATCACATAACTCTTTCGGCGGTTAAAACTTTTCAAATCTCTCCTACGCCAATATATAGGATAAATGACCTCGGATGTGCGGGGTCGAGAGAGACTATCTCTCTAGGACAGGGGAGTGATTTGTGAATCTCTCGTGATGCGTCGTCAGTTCGGCTTTCATCGGTATTGCCTTGAGCAAAGCGATATCCAGCACGTCCGTCCTAACTGCACCTTTCTAGAAAGTTGGCTCATCGGGTTCGCACGAAATTACGTCATCGCGACTCCACAGGAACTGCAGAAGCACACTGCCTCGTATTGAAGTGGTCGTGCTGATCCACTCTGGCGACTTTGCATTAAAGTCACCGATGGCAACCGTATGCGGCCATGCCCCCATGACCGCCTCCAGATCGTTCTCCAAGAGCGAGCGAGATGTTGGCTGGTAACAGGACACCAAAGAGATTTCTCCGCGGTGGGTGCTCACGGAGACTACTACGGATTCCATGTTTTCGAGATGTGGGACTTTATGGTGTGTTGGTTATGGTGTTCGGTACGTCGTTTCACTAGCAGGGCTACTCCTCCTCTGGCCGTCCGGTCCCTCCTATACACCGCATATCCGAGCATCCTGTGCGTCCCCTAGCATGATTTCTTGGATGGCGGTCACGTCTACATCTAGGCGTGGCAAGAGCTCAAGCAAGTCGTTTTTCCTACTCCGGAAACCGTCGATTTTCCAGTAGGCGACTCTCAGGGATTACACTTGTCGAGGAACTGCCATTACTCCTGTAAAAGAGATGGAATTTTAGTGAAATAGGTTCGCATGGCGGAGTACATCTCCTCCATCATCGTCAGCGCGCTGACGAAGTCTTAGGGCGCACTCCACGCCGTCTGGGGCTGTTGCTTCTTTGCAACTCCTATAGGCGCCGCGGCGGGAGCCTGCTTTTGCCTCGCGGCGTCAGCGAAGCTTCTCGTCACTGTGGCCTTGGGGGATACGTATACTTAGCCTGTTCTTTTTTACCGCCGGTTTCTCTGTTACCATGGGTGGGTTTTTGGCGGCATTCTTCTTAGAGGCTTGGGGGCAGCCCCTGCAGCTTGCCGAATGGACACCACTGCAGTTGGCGCACTTCGCGGGCACTTCTCTCGGCTTCTTGCATTCGGTCGAGTGATGGCTTTCGCCGCACTTTACGTTGGCATCGGTGACATTGGGGCGCCACAGCAGCCGCCTTCTAGGGTTCCACACGGACGACCAGGGAACAGCATCGGGTGACCTATAATATAATTACCTGGTCTTGTGGTACTTGTACAAGTACAAGCGGTATCAGCAGCCTAGCCCCCTTATTGGACAATTTTGCCATAATAGCGGGGGAGAAGTCCTGGCTGCGGAGGTCCTCCGTTACCTACTTGAGTGGGGTGCCGCAGAGGATGCCTCTTTTAGTAGGAGCGATGCGGCCGTTCATCGTTCGCTCTTCCTGAGGATCATCGGTGGGATCTTTCTCGGTCTCGCGGAGAGTTGAGGGGTGGTAGTGATGGCGGTACTCGTTGCAGGCACTTTCGACAGCTTTTCGTCCGACGATCCCGTTTCTCCTAAAACAGAAGAAGAATTGGGTTTCTTCCTTTTTCCGCCCTTATCTTTACCGCTGCTGGGGGCGGGGGTAGGTGCGGCTGGGGTAGGCGATTCCACATCCATCACCGTGGAGGTGTTGACTTGGCTGAGGCGGATGCTGTTAGAACCGGCCGACAGACTCCTAATCAGCTCTTCTAATCCCTTGTGACGGGCTTCCGCCGCCGCCTCACGGGTTTTCGCTGTTTCCTTTTGATCGTGCAGCTGTTTGGTTAGCTTGACGATACTCTGCCTAAGCTGCTCGTTTTCGTTTCTGAGCCGTATTAGCTCGTCCTCGCTAATGTAAATTCGTCCAGCGTCGGATAGCGGACTGCTATCGTCGGTGCTTCCTCCGCTGCTCTCGCTGGGGGCCGGCGTTGACGATCTCGACCTCGTATCGTCGTCCTCCCCGACGTTGTTATCTATAACAGAAATACTTGGATCTCTCTGCCTAGGCTGGGATACAAGCGGTTAGACGAATTCTTATATAAATTAATCTTGAAAAAGACTAACGTAGTATGTTTGTTTTAAAAAAGAGAAATGTTTGTGTACCTCCTCGCTCCGCGGCTTGGAAACTACTCAAATCCGTCCTAATTCCGAAATGGCTTGTAACTAATTGATCAACAACCATAATTCATTTTCAACCATTGAAAGGTCATGGAACATTTACGAATAGTTTTAGGAAAGTTTTCGTAGTGGCATTATTTACTTTACCCTTTTTTGTATAAACAAATGTAGTAATTAATAGTTATCATTATTGCTAGTACCATTACTGTTACTATTACTATTAATATTACCAAACTGTTAGTTATTATTTCATATTTTTACATTTTAATTTGCGTAACGTATTCCTACATGTAGTTACACTATTTATTTTAGGGTGTCAGAAGTAGTCATTGTTGGGTCTTGGTCTATAGGAAACGCATTGTCGTTTTCTCCAAATTTCCAAAAGGGCCTAGTTGCAGCCGGACGAATATTTGCATTACTGGAAAGAGTTCCTGCTGTTAGAAATATTGCTCATCCGTTGAGAAAAATATGGGTATGGTTTTGTTATACCTCCGCCTAAATGTCATTTGAAAGTTAGGCGTTCTAATAGGTTCAAAATTTTAGTCGCGCTCTCGTTAAAATTCGTAAATATATGTATAGAATGTTCTTGTTTTAGTTTTTTGTAATACTAAATCATCATTTAAGGCTTTAAATGGAAACATTCGGAAGAGAAGTTTAGAAGCAGTAGTACAGTACACTCCAGCTAAAAATATATACTTGACAACTACAGAATATCTTGAAGATTTAATTTCACCATATTGGCCACTTTTAAAAAAAGTCGTTTGGTTCTAAGACATCCCTTACAAGTGTAAACACTCGAAATACAAGAATGAAGTTGTTTATAATTCTTAATTACTTGAAAACCCAAAAGTAGATAATAATAGAAAGAAAAAAAGCAATAAACCAAAAAAAAACAAATAAGAACATACTAAGAAACCAGAAGAAAACAGAAAACAGGAAAAGGAAACAAGAAAACAAACAAAGTGAAAAGAAACTAAGAAGATAAGAAACGAGAGGGTCAAGCACAAACAAATCATTATTATCCACTGTCTACTGAAATAATAAGTTAGAAGTCAGTAAATAAGAGACAAGTTGGATAGTGGGTATGGGGAAGACTGGAAAACTATATAGAAGTTGTCCAGACTGAGAAAACGCAGTTTTAGGAAAAAGTTTATATAGAGTTCGTCATTAAGTTGTACACATACAATGGAACATTTGACCCCATACACACAATTAAAAGAAAACTTGTAACTGCTTCAAATTAATATGACAACGACTAAGACAATAAAAACTGCTGCCTTAGATTTAAGTGGCGTTGCAAATCCTGAGGAGACAACTGTATCATATCCAAGCTAAAACAAGAACATTTATATTACATAAATATTCTGAAGACGAGTAGCTTACAACAAAAATTACTGAAAAGTCTAACTTTAAAATGACGTCTTGTTTGAGGGTGTCGCATGACAGTGTTATTATTGTGTACATATATACAAATACTTCTTTTGAATATCTAATTTTATAAACATAGAAATATTGTCTATACCATTTTTTCTTTCAGGACAATGAAAACGTGGAATATTCTCAAGTGTACTTTTCTTACCCTACTAGACCAGCCATATCAGTATTAAACAGTTTAAATTTATCCATAAAGAAAGGAACAACGGTGGCCTTAGTAGGATCCAGTGGCTGCGGAAAATCGACAATTATTCAATTATTGGAAAGGTTTTACGACCCCAGCTACGGTGAAGTTACCGTGGACGACGAAGACATAAAAGTAATGGAGTTGAAAACTTTAAGGTCCCAGTTAGGAATAGTTTCTCAAGAGCCCAACTTATTTGACAAAACCATCGCTGAAAATATTGCATATGGCGCGAACAACAGGAAGGTGGCTATGGATGAAGTTATAGATGCTGCTAAGTCTGCTAACATTCACAACTTTATCAATTCTCTACCTATGGTAATTATACAGGATATTTTTTAAATGAAGTAGCAAAAATGAGACCACAGATTCCTTAGGAGAAAATAAATCGATTTAACCTAATATACCTATATCCCAAGTCTCATAATAAAAGAGATACAGGGTGTCAAAGTTAAAATTTTATTTTCGATATTTGTAAGTAACTTCTTAATAAATCCAAATATTTACATAAAATTTGTAAATCGGGGGTTTTTGCGGGCGTGAAATTCAAATTTGTTTCTAATTTTGACGTCACAAGTCACAACGCTCCCCCGATTTTAATCAATTGGACTTGAGTGTTTAGGGATTTATGAAGGACGATGTTTACTCTGAATCGATTGAGAATATTGATCAATCGAAAACTGGAGCAATTAATAAATTAACATGTTGAGTTAGTCCATTAAAATGTTAAAATTAGTTTTAAATTAAATTTTAGTATAAATCTTGTGTATTTTAAGTCCCTGTTTCTTCTTAATTAACGAATTTATTTTGAGAAAAAAAACATTTCGTGTAAAAATGGTCTGACTAGTTCTAGATTTCGGGACGCTCTGGATAAAATACACATATACATTTTAGAGCAAGTTAGAACATAATCAAATATTAAGTGCTGCGACTATCTTTAACTTTGCATACTCAAAAATAGAATTTAATAATAAAATAATTCGTTCTTTTTGCATAATAAAACATTTTCTATCTTCCGTTTCAGTTTGGTATAAAGTTTTATAAATTTTCTTTAGGTAGGTAGGTACTTACTGGATAAGAATTAAAGTAACAACTCTTTCAAATGTTTGCAACAACTTTCATATTCAATAAATTTTCATAAAAACTATTACCAAATTAATGGAGAATATAAACTCACAAAAAGTTTAGCTCAATTAGTGCTTATATTTTGCATTAATCAATTTGTTTGTGACCTTTATTTACCACATCGTGAATATGATTTTTTTCTAATGCTCTTCTTTGCTTTTGTATAATTTTTATTTACACAGTTGAAATTTTTCAAAATAATGTTTTAAGCTTTTTATATAATTATTATTTTATATATGAATTGAAGTAATCAAATCATTTATCTAGTACTGCTCACAGTATACATATGTTTCTAGGCGTTAAATGAATGATTCCCATATATTAGTGTAAAAGTAACACAATTTTATTATAGGGATATGAAACTAGAATAGGCACCAGAGGAACACAACTTTCAGGCGGTCAGAAACAAAGAATTGCTATTGCTAGAGCGTTAGTACGAAATCCCAAAATTTTATTATTAGATGAAGCCACCTCTGCATTGGATAACGAAAGTGAGAAGGTAAAGTAAATTAAAGATATCCATATCATTTTATTGCCTACAGGGTGTTTTGCAAGTACGTCTACAATGGAAGATCACAGATTCTCAGAGTATGGGTTTTTGCTTTCAGTAGACATATTTTGATGCTATACAGTGTTTTTTAGAACGTATCGTGGGGTTTTTGGGCATCTTGTATAATTTTGACTAAATAAGGGGAGTGGCATGGTATGAGGATTTTTACTGACGCACAGAAGGATGTGACTGGCGAGTAATAGACGAGTCTGTCACCTTCTGGAACCAGTAAAACCGTTACCCTGCGTGTAAGTATTGTCATATAGTGTATTTGTTATTCATTTGTAAATATATCAAAAGATATTCAATCGTCAAAATCCCTTCCGTTCCGTTTAGCCATCTAACGGCCAAACGAAGGGATTTTGAATATAGGATATTAGCCTATATCTGTTTGAGTCCATGAATCTGTGGTCTTCAACGTCTTGTACCTATGAGACGTACCTATGGGGCATCCTGTATATTATCAGTAAAAAGACTAGTTTCCAACTGTTTAAAACGTTCGCCCAACTACTTCTTGCACGATGTTTACTGAAAACAAATTCATAACTATAACTTGTCAAATATTTCTGACAGTTTGAAACATCGTCGGCTAAATCGCACAACCGTGCTTTTTCTAATCTGTTCAATTGCCACTACAGCACAAATCACGTAGTGGCAAATTGTTTTCATCAGTAATTTGACGGTTCATAGAAATCATGACAAATGTCAAATATCTGTTAAAAATTGATACAACCTAAAATAATAAGTATTATGTTTCTATGGTGAAAGTGTAGGAGTAACAGTCCATTATTAATACGTATGTACCCAGTTCTGTGAACAATGTACAAATATTTAAACACTAGCTTTATGTGAAGTGTTGGAATGATATCTTTTAAGATAGTGGTTACAAAATACATCAACATTAAATGTCAAATTTTGACATTTAAGTCCTGATGTGTATGTTTCCAAATACTAACATTGGAGTTGCCACACTACTTATTCGACAGATAAGTATTACAAATACGACACGATTTAAGAGATGAAGGTTTGAAACCATTCCGACTTCCTTGCTTGAACAGACCTACTAAGTGGTTATATGAGTTTTTGGTGTGTAAATAGGAAAACAAGCATTTTCAACATATTATTTTCCTAATAGGGAAGGTAAGACGTTAGTCACCGCTGGTCGCTGGTACCATAGTTGAGAAAGTATTTCATTTGAAATAGAGCCATTTTCACATGAACGGTTCTTCATTTTCGGGAATACCATCTGGCTTTGATTAGGACATCTGTCATCAATTGTAACTAGTTGATTATACTAGGTATACAAATTTTATAAATTAGGCATATGGATATTGCATGCTTTGAAGGAACCCAACTGATTCGTCAACAACACCTGCATTTATCCCAGATTAGTAAATTAAAATAAAACCGTTATGTCACCACCAGGAATAAAATTGAGTTACTTAAATCTAATAGAAAGGCAACAAACTCCCCTAGGAAAACCCACTACCCATCCGGATAGGCTAATGTGTATCTGTTGTGTCAAATAAGGCGTCGTCTGCTATGAATTAATAATAACTCCATTGTCGAACTAGAAATTTGAGAAAAAATACCTGGAACATCATTCAGTGATTTTACATGACAATACTCGAACTTATATTAAGCTTCATTCACATAAGATTAGTGCGGTTGCATTGGTACTGCAGAAAAGTTATTAAAAAGGGCGCTGTATTCTTGAAATACAAATAATTTTAAACATTTAATAACTGAATAATCTAGGGTTTAGCAAATAATAGGAATGTTAACTCATCCCACCTGCAAATATTCAAAGATACTGAAGTAAAACGGCGAGAAATACGGGTGACTTTTGTAATGTTCAGATAAATTTAACAGTAACGCCTTTGTACTGCAGTTGTATGGCAGAAGCTAAAAGCATTTTAGCTTTTATCAATCCTTTTCCAACAATCATACAAGAACCAATCAGAAAACTGCTTTTTGACAGTAAACAGAAGATTCCCATTTTTGCAGGTTAAGTTTTTAAATTAGATCCTAATTTAGATATTTAGTTTAGAATTGATTTGTTTCTAAAAAAAATGGATGAAGAGGACTGTTTGGTTTAGAAACAGTTACTTTTGCTCCTATTATTCGCAGCGACGTCAATATGTATAAAAACTATACATGTAAAAAAAATGAAAAGAACTCGGAGATGGTGGGTGCGACCTATTCACCGCAGATAGCACATGCAAGGTGATTTCTATAATTTATATAAAGAAATGTGAAATGAGAATGCCGATTATTTTTTCATTTCACCCGAATGACAGTGGCAGTGTTTGATGACTTGCTGAAATTAGTGGGGCCTCATTTAACCCACAGTGTAGTATACTGTGATTTAACCAAACATTCAAATAGACCATCTATTCCTGCAGATTGTAGGCTTATATTTTATCTAGGGTAGGCTTTTAATTACTGTTCGGCAAATGATAAAAATCAACAATTTCTGTAGATAGGGACGTAGTTGACAAAATATAAACATAACCTCTCTGAAGGTCAAGAATCTTCAGTTTTTGCATGTCGCCAACTTACAGAATTTCCCAACTTCTTAAGTCTACAGTAATTTTATGCAAACAGAGTAAATAATATTTAACACCGTACAATTACAATACAACAGTACAACTGCAGTGCCATTGCACTAACGTTTATCTGAACGTTACTTTACTAATATAACGGAAATCATTATTCAGGATAATAATTATTATGCATCTTGTTTATTGGTTTATATATTTTATTTCTTAAAATGAAATAAGTTGTGAATGTTATAAGTCGCTTAGGAGATGCATTCACTCAATATAATGCCCTACAATAAGTATATTCTTAGTGGCAATATTTACAGTGTCATTGGTACAATATTTGGCGTATAACCACATGGTGGTTATAATTATTTATGTCAATTTATCACGATTCCACAGTATGTACGAATTGTTTAAATGTAATATGAAGATGCTCTAACAATTAATGACGAAAAATATCAGATAATGTTAATCGATTCATGTATGATCCAGCCAGGATTGTACGACTTTGAATTGCAATATGGCGGTGCTACCTACTAGAGTGCACATGAAATTATCATATTGTTAAAATAAACATTTGAAGATTTTATAATTTTGTGTAGATTCTGCGATATTGAAATATTGAAAGAGTTATTGATGCGATTCCAACGTCTTTCTTTGCGGACGTTATCCAAAACTACAAAATTTGGCTTTCATGCTATTAGTTAAAGCCGTGATGGTCATCTACATCTATTTTCATACATGATCATCTACTGTTTTTTGATAAAAATATAAAGAAAAATATTGTTTGTGTTTTCTTCGCTTGATTGCTATTATTTCTGTTTCTATATTCGTAATTATTTTTTATTTTTCAGATTGTGCAGGAAGCTTTGGACAATGCGAAAAAAGGTCGAACATGTATCACCATAGCTCACAGGCTTACAACTATTCAGGATGCCGATGTAATTTGCGTTTTAAAGGAAGGTTTTATTGCAGAAATGGGAAAACACACCGAACTGTTGGAGAAAAGAGGATTATACTATGAATTTTATAAACTTCAATCAGGACAGAATTAGTAATTAGATCAAAAGCAGTATTTAAGTCGCTATAAATATGAATAAGGTGCATATAAATACGACAAATATTTTTACCGTCATCTTGTAGGTGACTGAAGTATTACTAAATATTGTGCAAATATACTCTTATTTATAGATAAATATACTCAAAATTTTATAATTAAATTACATTTGATATTATTTTATTTTCTGTTATCCCATTTTTTAATATTTGAATCTGATTTCAGGTTTATACTTGTACGTACGTATACTTTTAAATATGTGATATTAAATTAATACGGGTATTATAACATTTTTATAATATCATTAAAAACTCAAAAATAAAAAATCATTGAAATATAAAGTACCTACTGTGAAACAAAATGTCAATTTATGCATAACCGTCAATAAATGTTCACTTAATTGTTTAGCAGCAAAAATTGTTTAAAATAAATCTATTTATTAGTTATGTTCACTAAAGTAGGTGGAACGTCGTTTTTAATGAATTTGTAAGTGTTGTATTTGTCAGTTCTAAATACACAAACAAACAAACTTATAGCTTAGATGGCTTTGGAAAAATAGTCAGTCTGTGATTGGTTTAAAAATATAGGTGTGAAATTTTCACTTATAATATCACAAGAGCTTAAAAAATTTGCAGGAATAATTTACGCTCGTATGGTATTCGGTAACAAAATTTCACACCCCAAGTATAAATCAAACCTGACATTTAAAATTAATTTGACAAGGCCAAGGTATTGTTGTTGTTGACATATGTTGATTTGTCATTTTTATTTAAACGGTTCTGTCACAGTAGATGTCATTTAATAGTTCGAAGCGTATGTACGTTGAGTTTAATAAATCTATTAGAAAAGAAATTTAAAATCGAATACCATATAACACTAGAAAATGAAAAGCAAATGTGTGGAAACAATTTGTTTAATTTTGCAGGTATATCCACCATATTTCGTTAAATAAAAAAATTACCAACTTTAGTTACCTACATCAAATGCTAAAACTCAGGTTGGTAGTAGTTCAATTTATCGTTCTTTGCAATTTTAGGTCACTAAAGGTGTAGATCATATATGTTTATCTTCTCAACTGTCAAAAAATGTCCACTTAAATATCTCGCCGCGAAAAAATTTCCGGAAATGATTCTGGTTTCCATGGAGTCAAAAAAAAATCTTATTGGTTTTAAAGTAGAGGTGTAAAATGTTATGACAATTTCCGGAAATTTTTTGAATAACCGTGGTAACGGAACAAAGTACAAGCTTGGTTAGTTAGTTGGTTGATTGGTTAGAAAAGTTGGTCTGAAATTTTTAGTGAAATAGAGGTTTAGTCAATTTTGCACAGATAATTAAAAGTTATTATTCTTATAACATAATGAGGACGATAGAGAGGAAGTGCTGAAAACAAATCATGAATAATAGCTTGGGTAAGTAAAACTGAATAAACTTCATATAACACAAACGTTTTAACTAGCTGTTCAAAACTGGCTATATGTTCTGTGAAAAGCTATAAATATGAATCTTTATACAGGGTGAACCTTAAATAAGTACAAATATTTTAACCAGCAGTACAGTTCACTGTCTAGAACACATAATTAATAGTTTTTTACAATAGAAAAAAAAAAATAGGAATAAAAAATGTCAAATTTTAAATAAATTTCGTGATTTTTCAATCGAAAACTTGTTGAGGATCGCTGATCTGACTTCGATACTAATATTTTTAAGAGTCATGGTGGATGCGAATTCCACAGCGTTGCCAGTGTTACACCAATGTCTTCGAATAAACTTCAACAATGTTAACTAGAATGTTTAGACTTGTCAAATACTGATTGAAATATGTAATTTATGAAAATATTAACTGCCATCTTCTCCCCTTTACCATTCTTATACCTCACCAATACATTGAAAATATAAACCATTACTTAAAGAAACCAATACTTTAGTTCGGTTTCAGAAGATGCAAAAGTATCTCATATTAACTTTCAATTTACGTGCATTTAAATTATCAAATCCCTTTCCACAAATATTACACGTTTTCTTTCAACTTGCCTCTGCCACAGCTACAGCTTATTTCTTTGTCCTGGACCATACTAGCGCACCGGAATTAATATAATCTCTGTCAATACTCGAAAATGGGGTTGGTGCGGGACAATTCGCCTACTGCTCGTGGCACCTACCTATTACCTGTGCCTACGACACCACTTTATTTTTTGCATGTAATTGACTCTACTTTTTAATATTTTACTTTGCCTTCTCTTGATAATGAACGCATACATCAAGCTAGTTATTTTGTTATTCCATGTTTTGTGTTTATTTTTAAAATCTGTTTCACCCACTGCGAAGTACGAAATGATGAACACTGACACGTTGTTTGAGGTTATGTGGCGAAAATTAACTCTAAGATGTTGTGTGAAAATCATAGTTTGCTGTTATTCTTCATAAAATAATTTAAGGGGATAATTTGTGATAATCCTTGAAACACTGTACAATGGTATTAACTTGTGAAATACGGATAACTGTTTAAATAGTTGGTTTTTCAGTAAGTATGTAAGGTAGGTGAGTAGCATGCACGTTTATGGATAATTTTTGGAATTATTGAGCAAAGTAACTTCCTAAACACTTTAATTGATAGGATCGAACTTGCGGAAATTCATATTTTAATCGTTTATGATAATGTTACTTTACTTATTGTTAAAAGCAAGCATTTTTAAATTAGAAACAACAAAAAAAATTGAATTTACGTTAAAAAATTATTAATCTTACAGATGATATGGCAACCTCGCCTTCAGTAAATCATATGGTTTATGTCATGTTTATTTTATTAGGTTAAGTCAATGGTCAATTTAGTCAGCGGTCCTCAAAATGTAATAAATGTGCCCTGGAGTTTGACTTGAGAAAAAAATTAATGATTATAATCGATATCTTCATTCGTTTTCTTTTTGTGATGAGAAAATGATTGTTTCTTGCTGAAGACGTTTTTCTGTAAGTAATATTCGATTTTTCAGTGGCCATTCAATATGAATTTCTTTTAAATTAGTTATTATGAATTTACATTATTCTAAACTATTTTTGAAATGATGTGTCATATATGGGATTTATACATAAAATTTTTTCGGCATAATTGTCTTATCAATAATATTTAATATTGGATAATTTAAACGTTACGTTTTAAAATTGTTTTGTTCGAATATCATGACAATTTTAAGCATTTAGGTACGTTTGCATTAAATAACTGAGTTGAATAAACTTTATTGAACACATTCTACAGCTTGGACAGTCATAAAAATATTATTACAAAATAAGTATGCACATTTTCTGTTAAACATACTATAAGTATAACTGAGTTGCTTGTAAATCATTTTAAATGCTTCCAGATAAAAATAATTTCTTTAAGAAATATCTTTTCACTTTCCTGGCAACTGTAAAATACGATTCATCTATAAACTTTACACCAGCTCTTAACATAAATCGATCTGACACCTTCTGGTCAATGTACCTCTCTATATCACTGGGAGTGATATTGCCAAAGTTATCTTTCAAGGCTATCAGTGCCATGGGATGTTCTCCATCTGTTTCATGGGGGATACCAATAACTGCTGCTCTCTTGACGGCAGGATGAGTTAACAACTCTTCCTCCAAAAAAGCTGGTGGTATATGCCAACCTCGAAATATTATCATGTCCTTTATTCTGTCAATGATATAAAAGCAGAAGTCTTCATCGTAGAATACTTCGTCACCGGTCTTGAGCCAACCATCTTCATCAAACTGATCGCTACTATCTAAGTTGTAGTAGCCTGACATAATTGCATCACTTTTTATGCGAAGCTCGCCATAACTGTTAGGACCTAGTGCTTCTCCAGTGTTTATATCTGCTACCTAAAACCATAAGAGCAGTATTCTTTAAAAATATGCGCTGGAATTACACGAAATAGGTATCATGTGTATTCACAGAATTAATCACTACAATTATTGGATATTTTTGTTTTAAATGTATAATAATGTAATACAATTTAAAATTTTATTTATCATCATTGTCCCGGAAATAGTTAGAAAAATTGAAGTGGTAGAATTCTACGAGATTGGTCATGAACAAGATCCTTGATCTGAGTAAGTTATCTAACAACTGCTGATTTCCTTCACACCGGTCCCGCCCATGAATGGGATCAATAATTAGTATAATCAAATGTTATCTGAATTTGTCAATATTATGAGAGATCTAATCAATTTAAGCATATGTTGAGAAAATAGATTAATTGATTTTCAAACAAAGGAGATATTAATGGCGACTGTTCCCTCTGCCCTCATTCAGTACAGAGAGTGATGTGACGTCACATGTTCGCATGTTCGCGAATGTTCGCATTCCGCCAGACCCGTTACATAACCGTCGTTGATGTTTTGTGTACAACAAAATAATTATTTTTTTAATAAGGCAAAAATTCTAATTTGTACATAGGTATTTGCCATTTTTCAAATTCAAAACAAAATAATAAGAAACTATTATTTTGTTTTGGAATTATTTCATACCAGTAAAATACATAATTCTGAACAAAAAATAAAGAATACATTTTTTTTCATTTAAGAACCCATTTTACAGATACAAATTATTTTAAGTTGAAAAAAATTGTTTTTCGACGGCCCATATCTGAAACACATTTGAACCCAACACGATGTAATCTTGTACAAGGGGGTTTCTAAACGTACTGATTAAGAATATCTTAATAGTTTTTTTTTTTTTCTAAAAAAAATCGCTAATACTTTTTTTGGAAAATCGGCCTCTTTCTCCATCTTACAATTAGTTAGTTAATAATTTAATATATAAAAGTAATGTGAAATAGGAAGAAATATATTTTTAATAAACTAATATAAAATATTTCATTATTTTGAGAAGTTTTGTAAAATATTTTTAAATCAGGGTTTAAAATAAAATTCTAGTTATATTAAAATCTTTATTGCCCTTTAAATAGTGTTACTTTATTTAATACTTGTTGCTTTGTGCCCTTTAAGGAATAATTTTGTTTAATGATTTATTCTTACATCTACATATTTTTCAGAAATTGCTCTAATAAGTTCTAATCACTGTGTAATTATGAGGAAGTGCATTGTTGACAATTGTAATAGCCGATCAGATCGGAATAGTGATGAAATTTTATTTTTTAGGAAAGTAATAATCAGAAATAATGGAGCACGTTTTATGGCATTAAACGGCTCTGTGCAGACGTTGTACTGACTTTCTAGTATCGGCTCTGTGTTTTTAAGTGCCCATATGTTTAACAATTATAGTTAGCGAGGTAACAAGTATTTAATGGTTTATTAAATAATATCATGTGGAACATTTTGGTGATGCGTGTACTGATATCTTGGAAACTATAAGCGATACGAAAATGGGCAGTCTTAAAAATAAATCACTACTGGGAATTATATAATTAAGCCGTTTTTAAACATCAACGGAGAAAAGTTGATAATAATATTGATAAGAGAATGAGTATTGCAACTTTTTATTACCCTTTCAAATAGGTAAAAACCAATGCACGTTGAGTACACACTTCGGTGAGTTATAAAATGAAAATCCAAATTTTGTGTATTTTAAAGTGTGTATTTGTATTTTCTAAATCCTAACTAAGCGCTTTCTGCTTTAAACAGCCATCATCAGAGCTAATCGTCCAAATCTAGATTCATAGCATGATAATAATTATTAAATTTATCTTAACGAAGTTCAACATTAGTTTTCAAGTACATAAAACAAATGAATTGTAAATAACAAAGACGATAGAGATAATAAACAATGTTAAACATGTGGTTGACTCCTGTTTTCTGGGGTCCTGATCAACAATTCGTCGGAATTATTCGAATAAAAAATCCCTAATATGATTTTCCGATTTTAAACCACACTTTTTGAAGTTGTATCCATCAGAAAAAGTTTATTCAAATCGGTCGAAAGGTAGGCATGTTACAGACTTGTTCCACTTTTAAACGAGACACCCTGTTGATATATCTATATTTACAAGTAATTTAAAATTTCGAAAAATACCTATGTAATACTTACTGCTAAAACAACGCTTTTCATGTTGTTTTACCCATGTTTAGAGATATCGAAGTAAATCAAATAAATAACGGTAGAAAGTGGACTAACCAACAAATTTTTAGGTAGGTACAGAAATCTTTGAACTTACGTATTTTTAAAAATTTAGCTACAGATATCATTAGCGGTTTTTAGGCTTTCACGGCCAGTGCTGTAATTTGATACATAGTGATTTTCCGGGTTGTTGTGCCGTGACCTCGGTAACTGGTAGCTGCCAGAAACAGAGTTAAAATGCACATCCCTAGCAATAGCCGGGATTCTTTTACCTTTAAAATTTTAATTTATCAATACGTTAATGTTTTTCCACCCTGTAACCTAAACACATTAAATTCTTTATTTTAATTAAAAATTCCTAAAAATATGTTTGCAATCTGAGAGTAATTATTATTTTATAAATTAAATAATCAAGAAAATGTATTATATTAGATGGATGACTCATATAAAATGTAATTACATATCTTTACTTCGTGTTTTGGGAGTTCTCGAATCGAGTTATCAGAGGTTAGAAAATCACGCTCGATCCGCGTGCCTGCTTGCAGAAGAAAGGACTTAGAATTTCGTTTCTCTTCAGCAAGTGTACTTATCGTGCCAACTTAAAAGAAACCGTTATTACCAACCATAGGAATTTAAATCTTTATGTGATCCGTACTGAACTGATTGTAAATATAAACAACTAGATAATTAACTTGACACGTGTGTAAAATAAATTATAACCAACTTCCTGAATGAACCAGTAAGATCTGATAATAATTAATTATTCTCAATCTATATTTCTGAAAACGATATAATCGTTGACAGGACAAAATGCCTGCTGCTTAGGGTGATTTGTAACATAAAATAAATATTTTTAAATAAATGTCTCAAAATAATATCTATAATTTACGGCAATTATTATAAACAATATTATTACACTGCAGATCATTAGACAGGGGAACGTTCCATGTGAAAATGAACATTACAAGATAGTGGAGAAGGTAACATGAAAATATAAGATTGAATTATCGGTATAGATGGAGTGTACTTTTAAAAAACTTTGTGTGATCGAACCGTACTAAATGGTAGCAGGTAGCTAAAATTTAATCCCCAACAATCCGTCTTTGCCTATGCCGCTTCAATTTCTCGGTTCATTCCTCTTATAAGTAAACAATATAAAAACAGCATTACAAAACATGAGGCTACTTTAAGCATCATAACCGGGTTAAGAGGGTTTTTAGTAATTCAAATAAAATTATTCAATATTATTATCAAAATATTTATTCCACACAAAAATATATGTATTTTGAAAATTCAAACTATGGTGAGTAAATGTAGTGTTGTATAAATGTACAATAAAGAAAATAAAAAAAGTAGGTATATTAAAATTCATCCTCTGAATATTCTGATGAATTATCTTCATCTCCTAGATTGACAACGATAGGTTCCACAGTAACGCCAATTAAATTGTCGAGTTCCCACATTTTCTCCTCTTCTTTTTGTACATGATGTATACATCTTTGCCAGTTATCTGCAGTTACTCGTTTCAAGGAATTTTTTTACAAAATTTTCACGTCACTTAATTTAAACGTTGTATTATTTTGCGCAACATCTCCTTTTATCTGCGCTCAGACTAATTCGATTGGGTTAAGTTCACAATGATAAGGTGGTAACCGTAGTACCGTTATTTGGCGATTTGTTGCCATTTCATCGATAACATATTTTTTCTGATCTTTATTAAGATTGACAAGTGTTAAATGTTCCTTTTTCACCATATTTGTTTCAAAAGAAATGATTTTTCCGGATAGCCATTGAATTATATCGGCTTTCCTCCAAGCAGTCGTAGGCGTCCGCTCGGTCTGCCGTGAGTGATAAGTGGCATTATCCATGACAATTACAGACCCCGGAGGAATAAGATCCAACATCTGTGTAAAATACTCTTCAAAAATATCTTCGTGATAGTCACCTGTATTTTTAGATTTAAATAAAAGTAAACCGCCATCTACAAAACCACTGGAACTACCTATATGTGTCACTATTAATCTTCGCCCTTTACCTGAAGGTGCCTTGAACCCTGTTGAAAGTCCATCCAAAAATGTTTGTCGAAAACTTTTTACATTTTTATCTTGCCATACTTTTGTTACAGTATATCCCTCGTTGACCCAACTTTCGTCTAGATAATAAATATTCCTCCCTTCATCACGGAATTTTCTAATTGATCTTAAGTAGGATCTTCGTCAACAAATAATTTCATCTTTATCGATAAGAACTGACTTCCTGTTCTGCTTTTCCCAGCAAAAATTCAACTCTCGTAAGACGTCCAATAATTTGCTTCTACTGATTTTTACCAAATCGTTGTCCTCTGAAAGTTCACTTAAAATTTTGTTTAGCGTTGGTATTTCTTTTTTAAAATAAAATGAGTGTACTTTTCTGCGAATGACATTTTTGAAGAAATCATCTATAACGACTTTTGACCTCCCTGTAGATGATTTTGGGGAATTTGCAGTATCTTGTTCATTTTTGTTTCCTTTAAAGTTTGTAGATAGTCGATTTTCCAATCCCTGTCATTTTGGAACACTTTTCCAAGATGTCGTCAACACTGTTGGTAGGATTTTGGTGTTTCAATGCATTAAATACATTTAATGTAATAATCTTCTCATTCTAAGACAGCGCACATCTTTTCACGCATTTGGCAGGTACGTAATCTGATAAACTCGACATTTTACCCAAAGAATATTATATCCACTGGCACAATGACACTAAACACAGTCGAATTTTACTCTACTTCACTAGCACGTCTTCGTATATTTAGCTCTAAGACTGGATTAATCTGTCACAATACACTGGCTCCTGCCATATGATGTACCCAGTAAAATATACTAATGTACACCCATTGCCTGTTACCCGATAATTACCTGAAATGAAATATTACCACGCCCATGGCCGGTTCTTATCTCGGGGTTTTATTACTCTCTTTCATTTCCAAACAGACTATAGGAATTTCAATGCTTAGAACTTTAAAAATAGTATCCATTTCGTACTTGTCGATAGATGGTGCTACTTACATCTTATCAGTAATGTCTCTATTACAGTAATAACTAATAACAAACTTGAACTTGTGATACTTTGTATATTTGGTAACAAATAAATCGTATGGCTTACCTTATAGGAAATGCCTAAACCATTATATGGAACACCAACGCTGCCAGGCTTTTTTCTATTGTAGTCTCTATGTAAATCACATTTACTAAATGTTGTAAGTAGACCAGCTTCCGTTTGACCGTATATAAAAAAAACATCTACGGTAGGCAGTAATTCTTGAAAACGTTGATGATATGCTTTAGGAAATTTATAGCCAACAACAAAGATTGTTGTGAGGTTTGGCAGATCAAGGTTTTTTGGTTTTCCAACGTTATACATTTCCATTACATACTGAGGAATTAAATATGCTACATTTACCTAAAAAGATATGATTAAAAATATTGGATGAACTTATTAATGAGGAGATTACGTTCTGAAACTGATCTATGATGGAACGTTAGAAATATGAGGCACACACATAGGGCACACATAAGGGAATTATAACTATTACGAAAGAGGACAATTTGAATAAATTTTAAATACCTTTAACTATGATCTCTTTAGATAACACAAAATAATAACTTCGTTCATACCAAAGGATTTTTGGAAATGTACGTTAAAATTAAATTCATGAACTCCTATGACATGCGTTTTCTATCATCCAGTGAAATATTATTATTTGGTTAATGCATAGGTAAGTTGCGTTTTTATTGAATTCAAAGTTTCTTTCTTTCTAATAAACAAAACACGTGATATATGAAGTGCGGCACCATCATGCATTTACCATAGATCTTTTTTTATCCAGACATCAGAGGATGGAAATCATCGGATTCTTCGAATAAATGCTATTGAAGTGTTTTATTATTTGATGATAAGTTTATACCCATGAGGAGAGGAAAATTTAAAAACACTTCCAAAATTTGATGTACAATATATTATTTAAACAAATAAGAGAGTAGTTTCCGCGTTTTTCTTAAATATTTCCGAAAATATTAATTTTGGGAAAAATATAGAATTAAAAATAAATTTGAAATAAATCCTGCAGGAAAAAGGTCTATTCAGTTTTATTATTGGGGCAATAATTTTTAAGATAGTTGTGTAGGGATGCATACCGTGCTGCCACTAGCAAAAAGTCAGTGACTAGAAATTTGAAACTTGAGATGTCGATGAATCCATTGACATCGATTTAGACAATTTCCTGACAGTTGAACTATCAGATGAAAAAGAGGCAGTATAAACTGAAAAAACTGGAGACATCGAGCAAACTGAAGAAAATAGAGAAAGTAGAGACTGCGAGCTGTCAATGCCACGTTACCTTGATGAGCATTCACAATGTAAAAAACAGAGATTAATAGAATAAAAAAATTATTTATGTAATATAAATTTGAATAAACAATAATGTAAATATTCAACTTGAATTTATTTTAATTTTGTTCATAATCTATTCTATGATATGTCATTATTTATATGTTCAAATGGTACAATCTATTCCTTCGTTCATCGAAAAAGAAGGCATTCATTCAGTGTTGACATAAAAAAAATAAAAATTTCTCCATCTATATAATATTTTTACAGTAAACATTGAATTCAATCAACCGAGGCATTCCCTTGTAGTGGTGTGACACGTGATATAGAGCGTTGGGCTCACTCGTTCACACAGTTACAATACAGTAATAGCAGTATTTTTGTATTCTGTATTTTTTCCCTAATATTGATAATTTTGAAAATATTTCAGGAAAATGCTACCTCTCAGTGGTTTAAACAGTACGTTGCACATCAAATTTTGATGTCCATTTTTAATATTCTTTTTCTAGTATGAGAAAAAGCGATAGAAAAAAAACTTTCAGTAAGAAATTTACGGTCAACAGAATCTCTGACGTCTGGACTATTTATAATAACCTTGAGACCTTAGAGTCTACTTTCACTTTTTAAACTGTTTTATTAAGTGAATTCAACAAAATGTTGGCAATTTTTTGTTGCCATATGATCAATTAAAAATTTTCATTCAAAAGCTCAATTTTTGGAAACAACTACTCTGCAGGTCAGTTCCCCAATCAGCATTAAATTACTTTTGAAACACCTATAGCAAACAACCACGGTTAGTCGTAAGTAGTGCCGCCAGTCATATACCGGTTTCGAGCTTCTTAGCTCTCATCAGTATGCCATAGGTGAGGCCACTGACGAATAACCCTGACTGTTTGCTGTTACAGCTGACAGAAATACATGTGTGCGCAATAAGTGTCTACAACTTCTAATTGGCTACTCACTGTTGAGCCTAGATATGGCCACAAACAAAGAGCAACCCATTATACTGTGGGTACTATTAAAAGCTCCAATTTGTATCGCCAGCGTCAATTGCCTTGACTCAAATGCTGATAGCAATATTAATCCGTAGCTGTTTCTTGAAATTCCCCGTAATACGTATTATCAATATTTACTCATTTTTTTTTCAACAACAAATTTCCAATCACCACTATTGAGTTTTATGTAATAACTTTTATACCAGTGCTATCACATTAAAGCAACATTAACATTAAAATAATTCTATTTGGTGAACCAGTTCAGAATGTTGCGTTAGATGGGAAATTGTATGGGAACATGCTTAAAACTTTACAGACCTTCTGTCAAACATGAAAAACGCATAAATAAATTTAGGGTTATATTTCGTTAAATGAAATTCATTTATTTATGATTGAGAATACTGAAACAGAAGTTAACGCATTATGTAAAAATGAAATTATTATTCAAGAATATGATGGAAAGCTGTATGATTTTAGTAGAGTAATAAATATAAACATTTGCCAAGTGATTTATGATGAATTGCAAACTTTGTTATATAAACAAATTATAGGGGAACTAAATCAAATATTCATGCCAGTTTTAGCATATATAATTTTAATAAATAAGTATTTGAATTTTAATTTTAATAGATCATAGGAGTGATTCATTTACAGCCCTTAGATGAGTATGGGAAGTGATGGTTGCAGGGGACAAGATTCCATACGTGTTCTACTTGAACAGGGTTCGGAGAATACAAAATTACCACCATACACTTACACCTACCTGATGCGCACTCCGCGGACATCACTCTTTAACATTTATAATAATACACTGCACTATGCATACTAGTTACTAGCACTGTTACTATAACAATCACACATTAACACTTATCGTCGGTTATTATAGGGTGCATTATCCATTACAACCATAGCACCAGGTTTCATATGTGGCAAAACAGTACCACACTGTTGTCATCGTATAACCTTCATTTATCCATGTTCCGTCAGTGTAATATATTGTTTCGTCTTTTCCTATGAGCATAGATACTTTCAATTTCATTTTATAAATCGAATATTCATGTTACGTGTAATTCTCAAAATCACCTTTTTAGATATTCTAGGCAAACTTTAATTATAATTATTTCTAATGGCGAAAGCTTACTTTTGCTATACCATCCATAAATTATTCTAGAATCGCGTATTTTGTATCCTCTATCTTCTTTCTTCCGCAAGTTTCCACCATTTTGCGTTTCGAAGTATATTCTTCTTTACTATTCTTTATAAGAAGATATACGCTACTTATGTACCTTCTTGTTAATGAACTACATATTTCACTCACACTCATGTTTTGGACTGGAGCCTTAATTCCTTCATACATGTTATATTATCCGATATTTCTCAATTGTTAGATTAGGACGCTTACTTGAAAACACGCTTTACAGCTTGAATTATTCTCCATTTTTAAAACCACAAAATCACTAATAAATTTATTATAATCAATTAAATTAGCGGAAAGGTATACTCGAAATTTTCCCACGTCCTCACTCAAGGTAGCGCTACAGATGAAACAGGTGGATCCGTCAATTAATCATACCCAGTAGAAAATCAGCATTCTCATGTGGCGAATGCGTATTTGCTGCAGCAGAAACTGTGTAATCGGGTATACTCGTTGACTGCTATAAATTGTGGCGGGTTTATAACATTAATCACTCTCTACTATTTTGAACACTGACTAAACTTGATTTAGTCCCAGGATTGTAAAAATTGGTACCTACATCAAACATCCAGTTCATATAATTCATCGAATTTTAAATTAACAAACAACTTTTACGAGAAAATTTTAGTTTAGGGCATTCTGAACTGACCTACCAAACACAGCTATTGACATATGTCGCACAATTGATTTCCAATCTTCCAAAGCATGGAAACCAAAAACGCTGCAAAACACAAATCCTATCAACAGAATCAAAATTAAACACAATATTTTTATTTGAATCAATGGACTGACTACTGCTATTGCTATTATTACAACATCACATTTAAAATTTAAATAAACGGTCTTCTCTTAACTCTTTGAGCCTATGACATGAAACTATAAAGTAAAAGTCCGCGCCATATGAGATAGATACTTTAATCAAATACTTTTTCTGATGAAAACAATCTCCCATTAAATATACCTTGACATTAAATACATACTTTGTACTTCTCTAGTAAATGCCATGCCCTACTGGCCTCAAATGGTTTAGGATCCACCAAATAACATATTCCATCTCTAATTGAACATAACAGACGTTCTATTTCTATAGACCAGTGGAAAGAATAATAACTTAATAATACTTTTGCTTTATTTTTCAACCAAAGTCCGTCGTAGTTAAGTAAATTATGGCGGAGGAGAGTGTAATGGCTCAGACATATTTCTTTCGGGAAGCCTGTGCTCCCGCTACTAAAGGGAATCACTGCAGTTTCCTTCAAATCATTTATAAATATCGGTTTGAATCCTGATTCGTTTTCTTGCTCTTTATTAAATTCTTCGTCGAAAACTATTATATCAATACGAGTCGCCTGACTTTCAATTAATGTTTGTATAGTTTCCAGCATTTCAGAAGTGGTTAGAATGAATTTCGGATTTAGTTGTTTGAGTATATTATGAATTTCCGGTGACGTCAAAGCGTCATCCAAGAAAGTAGGAACTGCTCCAACGAAAAAACTTGATATCAATGGAACACTTGCGCATGATTGGACCTTGGAATATACAACTACCATGTCTCCTTTCTGTATACCCTTATTGTTCATCGTAATGCTTGTTCTTATACATTTCTTTAACAATGACTCATATGTTTCTTCGTGTTCCGTTTGCGCATCAATCTGAAATGCAATTGTAGTATATTAACAAACTGTCTATTTGGAAACACAAAACATCTTGATGTTACCAATGATTGCCAACGGGTAATTCAGTGGGTTTAATTTACGTTTTACTTATGCAATGTAGAGATGATGGAAATAAAAAAACAATTTTGAGTAGGATTTCACAGCAAATTCAAAGAAAAGCCTTTACTTTTTTAAGATCACGGTTCAAGCTAAATCCTACTAATGTTTATATTTTAACCACCGATTCTAAAAGAATGATCAAGTTACCTACTTAAACATGTACTTTAAATTGTAATCTTGCAGATATGGTATGTAATGATATTGATATACAAATGGTTCAATGCAGCGTTCTCTCAGTGTGTGTCGAAGATTAAGAAAATTAAACTTTAACAATAGTTCATAAACCATTATACTAATTAAATTGGTTACTTAGTTATGTTTATGTTATTTTGAATATCTGCTGCAGAATAGCTAAGTTAAACTACTCTTTTCGACACGAATCGAATAACAAAAAGAATTAATACCAAGAGAAATGATTAGAAACCTGTAGATTTTTTAAATAATCTACCAAAGAGACCAAGAGTACCAAGTACCAGCAAAATAACTTATTGCACAAATGTTCACTATTTTAGGTCGAAATTGTTAGAAGTTACCAATCTTCTTAATATAATAGGCTAGAAATGACCTACTAGATACGTATAAGTTACGCTATCAAATTAGGTACTTACCTCGACTAACTGAGTCCTATGTTTTTTCATAAACTCGAAGCAAAATTGCCCAAGGCCTCCTTTATGCGTGTCGTCTAAAGGTGCATCGTCCGTCATAATTATATTATTCTCCAGATGCATTTGGCCTTCATAAACACATACGAGTATAGTAAACACATTAAGGCAAATTATAAAAATATTATACGAGGTGACACAAATTTGTTGGTTAGTGCAATGCTCTTGCAATTTCCTAAATATACCTACATTGATGAAAATTAATTAGGAAAAAAGTATAAAGTACTCACAAATCATAAAAGAAAAAAATTAATAGCTTTTACAATTACTATTTTTTTTAATGAAATCTTTGGGCAAAATGGAATGTTCTTATGATTAACGAATTTACTCCATTGATGCAGGATAGTTAAATAAAACATTATAGCATCACGTTCTGGAGGTATAGATAATAATATTATATACATAGACAAAAGTGGAATGTAGGAATGCAGCGCTTAAGAGTATGCATTTAATTTTGAATTACAAATAACATTTATTTGTTTATTTATAAGCCTGTACTTAACACGACAATTACAGTAGAATGTTTTTAAACAACTATAACCCTGCTTTTATATTGCGTCAGTTTACACAAATCACTGAGTTTTGATTTCATGGGTTGCCATAACGTTAAATGAAATTTACGCGGCTGGTGCGCTACACTGTAACCAATTTCTTTTAATATCTCAGAAACAAGACCAAATGCCGAAAAAAAAAGAAGACGAAAAAGTTTCGAAATTAATCAGGTCAAAGTGGTGTGTAGATGTTTTATTGAAATTATTATTATTTTTTTTGTAGTTTTGAATTAAAGTAAGAGGGGGTAGCATACAAAATACACTTCTAAGAGGGGTAGGTAGTTCAAACTTAAGAAGCTTATATAAGATCATAAGGAGTGTTTGTGTTCCGAATTTCACTTAAATCGGATAAGTGGTTCAAAAGTTATGAGGGAAAAACGAGAAAAAAAATTTCTACTTCAACGCCCTCTATCTCGGAAACGATGCGTTTTAGGAAATAAGTTTATATCACAAATGAACACTGTTTTAACCTGTTCTATCGATTCCTGATATCAAGATTAAATCTGAATCACCCTGTATATCCCGCAGAACATATTTTGACACCTAAATAGTGCAGTGGATTAAGTTAGGAGAGCATAGAGAACAACATATGGGACTGATTTTTAAAAAAGACCGTGATCAGTTCGGTTCAGAACGGTCTGCGACCGCAACCTCATAGTACGGTATATCCTTTATGGACTACCGTAGAACTGTATAACATAACAGGTCTGTTCAAGCAACGAATTCAGAGTGGTTCAAAACTGTCAAAAACTTTCGTCCAACTACTCATTGGATAGTGTTTACTGAAAACTTCATAACTTTACTGGTCGAATATATCCGACAGTTTGCAACGAGTCCGGATTCTTTGCTTGAACAGACCTATTAATCCAAGATACTACTGCAAAGTACCTTCGTCAAATGTTAATAGAATGAATTGCGCCCAAAATTTAAACTTTTCGAGGAACGTTGTCTCACTTTAGCCCGATTTTATCCGATTGGTATATCTATATTTTGATTCATTAAACAGCCAGTGAGGTTGTACGCCAACAATATAAACATTTAAGTTTAAACCAATGTTGAGAACCTCCTAAGGAATGGCAGCTTTATAGATTTCATTGGTTTTTCAATTTCTAAATGACACATTATATATTTCATTAAAACTAATTTGTAGTTCACCTCCATAATTCATAATTTTAATGCGTAATTAACTAGGACTGGACTTTATTTAGCCAACCTAGTCAATTCGCGTTAGGGGGTACATCAAACACATGTTTAAATGCAACTCGTTCTATTAACATTTGTATATAGTAGTAGTATAGTAGTATATTGCGGCCCTTATATAACCTTCAATGACTTGTGATTTGATAGTTTCAATACAGGGCTCTTAGTTTAGTCGAGGCAATGAACTAAAAAAGTTCTAAAACTAGTTGTGGTGGACGGATCGGAATGCGGTTTTCTGCATTCTCTTCCAAAAATGATTTGTAAAAAATGTGGCGACAGGGAATTTCTGACAAATCGGAAACTGAATTGTTGCAGCAAGAGGCCTCTTGGAAGATGTCAAAACTTGGTAAATAAGTGTCAGAACTGGCCCAGATCGGGTACTTGGGGGTTTTCGAGGTCGCTGATCACAAATATGATGTTCAAATTGACCCCCCGAACACCTGGAGCTCAGGACCTCCGAGGAACGTCATCTCCGTGGGACTCTCCCACAAATCACGCGGGAAAGAAGAGAAACTCGGCGCCCGGGATTTTTGGGTCGCTGAATTCAAATCTGGCATCGGCAAATATCCCACGGGCACCTGGTGCGCCGGAACCTGGACGCGGGTGTCATCTGAATCCGAATTTCACGTCGGTAATGACCCCCAGAACACCTAGTGCACCAGAATCTGACCCTAAACCTCATATCCGTGGCTTTTCCTGACACAATCAAAAAAGACGAATCGTTATGGTTTTTTTTTTTGGGTGCTGAATCCGAATTTCACGTCGATAACGACCCTCCGAACCCCTGGTGCACCGGAACCTCACCCGGAACATCTTCTCCGAGGGGTTTCCATACACGATCGAAACAGACGAACCGAAAATCGTTATGGGGGATTTTTTGGGTCGTTGAATCCAAATATGACATCGGCGAACACCCCACGGGCACCTGGTGCCCCCGAACCCGGACATGCACGTCATCTCCGAGAATTTGCCCACCAATATTGCTAAAAACGACCCAAAAAATCATTACAGATGATTACCGATGATATTACCGATCATTACAGATAATTACAGATGCAAGATTACCTTGTAATCTTGTATGTAAAAATTGTGAAGGTTCAGCTTGCAACAATACTGACAGATATTCAATTGAAAACGTTATTACGGCGGAGAGAGGGGCCTTAGATGAAGAAGACGATCTACTTAAGAATATGCCAGTTGATGAGGAAGGAAATTAACAGAGTTGCGATGTGTCACTTGATGAAGAATTTGATATTTAGTCACGTATTTAAAAATTGATCTTATTCATTTAAAAGGTAAGGGAAAGTTAAAGTTGGATTGAATTTGATTTGAGTTCAATAAAAAGTTTTTAAACGCCAATTATATAAATATTGACTTTATATTCCTTTTACTTCTCTCCTCCTCACATAATTTAAATAGAATCAACAATTCCACACGATGTCAAGATAAAAGTTCCAGTGCGCCAGACGTTGGGAAGGTAGTTTTGGGCGTGAAATTTGGATTAAGCGGCCCAAAAACCTACAATGATTTTTCGGATGTTTTTGGCACTCTTCAGGTGCTGATGGGGTGTTCGCCGATGTCATATTTGGATTTAGCGACCCAAAAAACCCCCCATAACGATTTTCGGTCCGTCTTTTTCGATTGTGTCTGGAAAAGCCACGGAGAAGATGTTCACGGTGAGGTTCCGGTGCATCGGGGGTTCGGGGGGTCGTTATCGACGTGAAATTCGGATTCAGCACCCCAAAAAAAAAAACCCATAACGATTTTCGGTTCGCCTTTTTTGATTGTGTCAGGAAAAGTCACGGAGATGACGTTTAGGGTCAGGTTCTGGTGCACTAGGTGTTCGGGGGGTCGTTTCAGACGTGAAATTCGGATCCAACGCCCCACAAAACGCCCCTATTATGATTTTCGGGTGGTTTTTGGCACTCTTCTCAGGAAAATTCTCGGAGATGACGTCCGCGTCCAGGTTCCGACGCACCAGGTGCCCATGGGGTGTTCGCCGATGCCAGATTTGGATTCAGCGACCCAAAAAAAACCTAGGCGCTGAGTTTTTCTTCTTTCCCGTGTGATTTGTGGGAGAGTCCCACGTAGATGACGTTCATCGGCGTTCCTGAGCTCCAGGTGTTCGGGGGGTCAATTTTAACATCATATTCGTGATCAGCGACCTCGAAAACCTCCCGAGTATCCGATCTGGGCCAGTTCCAACACTTATTTACCAAGTTTTGACATCTTTCAAGAGGCCTATCAAATAATGCATTTTTGGCTGCAGCAATGCAATTTCCGATTTGTCAGAGATTCCATGTCGCCACATTTTTTACAAATAATTTTTGGAAGAGAATACAGAAAACCGCATTCCGATCCGTCCACCACAACTAGCTTTAGAACTTTTGGACTTTTTACTAGTTTATTGCCCCGACTAGTTACACATCACATTATTTTTTTTTGAGCAACAACTACGTAATTGTAACGACTTACCAATGAAGTTGAAAATAATAAGACCACTAATAAGAACTGCTAAGCGATAATAGGCTCAGAATGCAACTGTATTATTCTAATTCGAAATCAAAACAAGCCTAAGGTTTGATAAGTTTATATCTAATAATAGAAAGATGCACTGTGGAGTTGCATAAATTTATGCCACAGTCACAGTTTGTTGGAAAAATAATGAATTGCGAACTATCTGTAGCGTATTTGCATAGCCTAAATCCGTCAAGGGTCATGAACGCAGTCAAGGTATCATACAGGGTGTCTTGCAAGTCGTTACAATAATTTTAGGAGGCGATAGAATACTTGATTTTGAGTCGATTGAAACAAATATACCTGTATACCAAGTGTGGCAAAGTAGAAGTTCTGTTTAGGAAAGGGGTTGAGCACTGCCTCCACCTTACCACTGTGCAAGTTTTTGAACATTCTTATCGCTTGTTTTATGCACCTTAATTAATAGGCACTATCCCCCAAATATGACAAAAACCTAAGCATTCCTTTATAAGTTATAATGAAAATTCGAGAACAAAAAATTATATTCAACACCCTGTATCTCGGACACAAAGCCTTCTACGACATATGTTTATAGAAACTTTTCTTCTTAAAAACATGTGAAAATATATGCTTTTGTACGTGTTACTTTCTGGATTCGCAATTAAAATGCCAAATAATATTCAGTACTTATATAGTAACTTTGCAGTATAGTACAGGATATAATGCCGCGGCTAGTATTTAACAGATATAGCGCAGTCGAGTCTATTAAAGCAGCCAAGATATTAAATCTATTTTACTCCCAAGTTAAGCACAACTTTTTCGCCGATGAATTTTATCATAATAGCAAACAAAGTTATTTATTTTATACTATTAAAATTATATGATACTTCTTTCATGAATAACAATAATTTCATTAGGTCGGCTGTAATTGCTATGAGACTAACGTTATTAAGTAAATAACTTAGTAATCGCCATATCGTTCCTATTTAAATCCATTAAAATAATTATTTGTTATTTGAGATGAAGGAATTAATTCCGTCAGGATCTATTGAATCAAAAACATAAAATCTTCATGGTCAATATATGTAATGCTTCGATCTACTTTGAATGTCTGCAATAACATCAATATTGGAAAGTATCTAAAATTAAAAGAATTCTTGAAAAGGCAATCGGATGAATATTGTGCAAAAAATTTGATACATAGTGTTTTCCGGGTTGTTATGCCGGGACCTCAGTAACTGGTCGCTGTCAGAAACAAAATTAAAGTGCACATACCTACATTAGCTGGGATTCTTTGACCTACCCTAGCTCTTCTAGGGCTAAGCTATGTGGGGATAAACCGGCTATCGGTATCTCTGATCCTGCCCATATATTTATTTTGACTCCTATTGTTGGTATTACGACTACTACGGTAGGAACGGCTCCTCGAATAATAGTGTTCTACTGAGGTGTCCCGTGGCCGCTTCTGTAACTCGTATCGTATCCCATGCTTCCAAACGTTTCGCCGCTCTTCACTGTCGACGTCTTCAGTTTTGACTTCGCAAAAACTTCGCCACGACTGAGGACCAGGAGGAGGAGGCAGGCAAGTTTAAAAACCACTATATCGTGCTAAAGAAATCACGCGTTTTACAAAATGAATAAATTAAAGAAATTCTAATGGAGACATCTGATGATTAGCAGTTATATACTAATGTGTGTTTCTAATTATACAAAATATTTTTGCAAATTAAGAATACTGACTATTATTATTCTAGGTGGCAATGATTTTTACTATATTTTTATATTTGGGGCGTGTTAATGTGATGAATTACTTCATTCTGCCAAGTACAAAAAAAAAGATCTTTTATTGCAAGAGAAAATTCCCATTTATGGGAGATATAGTACCGCAAGTCCTTCACAAATAGATAGTTTTTTTAATATTCAAATGGTAAAGCATATAACCAATTAATAGGAATTCATACTTTTGGGAAAATGTTAAAACAAGTTGCTGCGTTTCTCAAATTAAAGGATGCTATCCACGATACTAGACATTGTAGTAGGTACTATACTATTACTAAATGCAGGAGCAGATATCACAACTTTAAAAATGTATGGTGGATGGAAATCTCCAACGGTACTGAGAAGCCCATAACCCGTAAATCAAACCAAAAAAATGTCTCTACTGCATGTACATAAAGTGCTGGAAGCGATTTTTTTATAAATCCAACCACTTCGAAGGATTTTGTAGTTCTGATGTATTTGGATACCTCCGTAAGAAAGCAGTTGTCGAAGGATTTTAGGGCAAAAGGTAATTTCTTATGCTCGTTTATTGTTTTGCCATAAAAAACTCGACAACAAATTTGAAACACCCTGTATAACTGACGCAATAAGGTGTTAATATTGGAGAGATGTATTTATCTGACTATGAAGTAGTAGGTACTAATATACGAAACGATTAATAGGTAAATAATTACTGTGGTTATTTGTTTATTAAGAAAAGCAGCTAATGTCATGTTTGAATGAAGGCTGACTCTCGTTCGCCGTTAATTCTTCTAGCGATGTGCATATATAATTTTTATATATAATTTCGAATAAAGTTTTACTGTGAATCAGATAATAAGTTTATATTTACTGACGTTATTGCGGATATTATTGATAAAATCATTGGTAAAGTTAGATCTTCTGCATAAGCCTGTGATGGAATTGATTTAAAGATACCTCTTATAATCCCGTATCTAAGAAATCATATTGCTTTTCTTATAAATAAATGTCTCTCGGGTGGAGGTTTTCCTTCTGCATGAAAAGATGTTGACATTGTACATACCTACCGCAAAAATTAATGACTCAATAACTACGTCAAACTTTTGTCCCATTCGTACCCTTCCTATTTTATTACAAATCTTGGAAAAAGTTGTTTCTGAACAGGTGACTAACTATTATAATAAAGCCAATATTCTGCCTGATACTGTCTGGCTTTCGAGCTCAATATAGTACTCGTACTGCTATGCAAAAAGTTACTGGTGATATAATAAGAGACATCGATATGAACAAATAGGCGCCAGAGGGTTACTTTGAATGCTGACATATCTAAATTTAATAATATCTCTACTAAAGTCCCTCAAAGTAGTGTTCTAGGGCCTATTCTCCTTTGCATTTATATTGCGAACTTTTGAAATTATCTTCAACATTATCCGTCCCATCAGTATGCTGATTATGCTCAAATATATTTATCTTTTAGTCCTTCCGATATATCTCCTGCTGTCGTCCAGATCAATGCATACCTCAATTCTATCTCTAAATGTATCTTTGGCTCATAATCTTATTTTAAATGAATCTAAAACTTAATTGTTAATTTTTGGAAATAAAAAAAATGTAGCTGTAGATGATCCTGATTTTATCGTTATTCTGCATGGGCATTCTATTGCTCCAACTAATAACTGTAAATATCTTCATCTCAACTATTTTACTCAGAAATCTTTTGGCAAGCTGAAAGTTATTTACATGCATGAAGACTTTCTTCGTACTAAAAGGAAATTAAAAATGTGTGTCTCACTGATAGTATCCACAATGGTATATTGCCTGATCGTGTCACCTGCAGTGATACTTAGAGATAAAGATTGTCTCCAAAAAATTCAAAATGCTTGTATTAGGTTCAGCTATAGTCTTCGAAAGTTTGATCATATTTCTCTTAGTTTTAAAAATTCGAATTGGTTTAACATCAGTGCTAGATTCAGATCTAGTGATCTTGGTTAACCTTCAAAGTTTATTACAAATTTCAATGTACACCATTTATCTATGCGTAATTGTTGCAATTTCTGTGTTACAAAGAATGGAACTGCTCTGTTTTAGCAGTCATTTTCTTACAGTGCTATAAAAAATTATAATTCCTTACCTAATGATGTCAGGTCTCTCAAGTCTTTTTCAGTTTTAAGAAGAGTTTTAAAGAATATATATCTGTTAAATTCATAATCATAGCAATTGGTTTGTGCTTGACTAGTTTTTATGAATGTATTATTTTAACTATCACCAGTATTGCATATTGTTGTATCAAACGTGAATTTACATTAAATGCGATACCTACGTATTCACATAATTTTTTTCTCTATGTGTATTATTTCTGCACTATCTTATTTTTGCAATAGCAAATGTTTTGTAATACTTTCTATTTTTCGGATGGAAGACCACCATATGGTGAAAATCGTCATCCTAATTGTTTGATTGTATTAATTTCAGCGATATTAATAAAGCCTATTATTAATTCATATTTTTCTATATTTCCATGTTAATATTTGGTCACAAATGCTTGACTAACACAGGAATTACAGTAATTGTGCAAATGTTATCGCTCAAGGTTCGTCAAAACGCTGAAGATAATATCCAAGGAACATGTGTATGCGGTTACACCACTAGTTTGTTTGTACAACGTATGCGACCTATAGGTACTAAATAAAAAATAATTTTAATACTTTCAATAAGCTCAAAAGTTAGATAACTATCCTGAATAAAAAAATTTGCCTGTTTTGGGAAATGCATTCCAGCAATAATCTGAGAATTATGTATCGTCTGGAGAATAATATAATAAAATCGAATTATGTCCCTTTAGATGAAGAATATACAGGTGGCCTTGGATATTTCTGTTTCAATTTTATGAGGAAGCATGGAGAAAAAATTGCACAGGTAATATTTGATGAATAATTATATTAAATTGATGTTGAATGACTCATGTAATGTATCATTATTAGACATATATTATCAAAGTAGTTTTAATGTTGTATTAGTAATTATTAAATTGAATGGTATTACAACTTATACATTTGCGCAGAAATTATTTAAATTATTTGCCAAAGAATATAGAGTATCGAGTAAAGAGAAATGAGCATTTCTGACATCTCTTTGTTTAAACTCAATAGAGGAGTTAAAACATCAGATACTGTTCAAACCATTTATGCTGTTTACGAAAAAGAATGTAACTGGAGAAAGTAATGCACGAAAATAGTTTTCTCGTATTGAAAAGGGCTATTGACAGTTCTCTACATTCATGAAAACCAACAGAAAAAGGGATATTTCTTACAGTCTGTTCTAATTTCACTATAAATGTTTACAATAAATACAATTACTTTCGCTACAGTACAATTTTTAATTTGGCGGCAGCAAAAAAATGTTTTTAATGCGTAGGCAATAATTGTTACACTTACGTCTGACTACTAAGCCTTTAATGTCGATCGGCGAAAATAACTGTAAACATATGTATTTATTAATTCTATATGCATTACTTTTTAGTTAAAAATATTACCATTTTATTAATAGATATATTGTTATTATGCGTATCATGTTTGATGCTATTTATAATATTCTATTGAGCTATTGATGATTCTATGCATTCAATAAGATCATATAACTTCACTGAAGATTGTTTGAACTCTTTAATTCATGATGAAAATTGATCACAATATTAGACTAGTGTCTACCGTAGTACGTCATTTGTTAGGCAAAGTTCAAAAATTGTATTTACGGGTGCCGCATGTTTTGAGCGAAAACGACAAAAATCAGCTTGTCGACATGTATACTTCTCAATTGGCTCCTTTGATTAGCTCGTCAACAATATTGACCGTTTTTCCGTAAATTGGAGAATGGTTTCTTTGTCTCAACAAAGAACAGAAAAAATGGCTCAGCTTACATAACTTAGTGCGTATCTGATGGAATAAAAAAGTGCCTTTACAATGAATTGCTTTCAAGTAATGTCGCCATCATTGTTGAGGTTTACTGAAATAAACTCCGTTATCCTGAGATCATAATTTTAGCAAAAAAAACCGAAAGTCAACATCGAGTGATCTTTCAGCATGATAACGTCTGCCATCATATACAGAGCAGCTGTGTAGACAATTTGTATATTTAGATTTTCATTGCGACGCTTCGGTTTTTTCCTATGGGCATCGAAACTGAAACCCCGCAATGCGAAATCTTAATATACAGTGAAATTCCTCGAAAAAAACTTGCTGTGAAAAAGTTTATTTCAATTTTAAAAATACTTCTAAATAAGAAAGTTACAAATGATTTTCAAAAACACAATATTTACTTTTTCAAACTAATTTAAAACCCTGAAAAGCTAGGAAGGGGCTGTAGGGTCATTAAGTTAACAGAATCGTCTAAAACTTCCCCCATTTAATTGTCCTATATCTTATAATGTTCAAGTTACATGAATCACCAAAATGATCCAGATTGTATTCAGGAGCTCAGTTTTGAGCCCACATTCGACTTATTTTGGTCATCGTGCCTATCAGATTTTTTCCACACTTCATTAAACAATATCCGAGGAAATTGACTAATTGAGTGATATCCTCGGAACCAAATGACCTGATTTCTACAGTTGTAGAATGGAACAACTGCAGATCGTAAGTAACGCAAGATAATATTTTGTAATTTGTTTATTAAGGAGAAGCAAATTTTGAAATAAAAACTCTATCGAAAATATATTGGCACTGTAGAAGATTATTATATTTTATCTAAATAAAATTGTATGTATTTACGAAGCAATACGATACGAATATTAAAGAATGTAACTCAACTAGTAACTTAAAGTATAATTAAATTTACCTTTGGTCGTTCTGATCAAAACTAGAAGTAACCATAATATACATTTCGTACTAAAATCATCTCAAGTTTTATATACTAATGTAAAGTATTTAATGTTTTAGATAGATCTATCAACAAATCAAGAAGAAACATTTAAAACTCTTCTAAGGAAATGCATAAGAACAGGTATTGTTTTGCAAAAAATGGGAATTAAAAATGGAAACGTTATAACATTCTGCTCTGAAACAAATTTAAATTCATGCGTGCCATTGATTGCATGTTTGCTAATAGGAGCAATACCATCATATATAGTTACATCATTAAAGTTATTTCTTGTAGCACCCAACTGTGTAGAGACAATTGAGAACCTTGTCAAAAACCAACAACAAAATACAACCATTGTTGCATTTACTGAGGATTTCTTTAGTCCAGTGGAAGAAGAAGAAAAATTCATGCCAATCTTTATAGATGACTTACACGAAACGGCTCTTATTCTTTTCAGTAGGAATATGCGCTAATCGTTATTGTTTAATTTACAGCAAGGCATTTTCTTTCGAAAATTTGTGGACACAAAATAAACCAAAGGTCGTACTAAGTTTCGATTATTTACACTGGAGTGTAGAATCATTACGTATGCTATGTTCGATTAAGGAAGGATTTTGCCGGTTAGTAGGTTCGGATGAAGCTAATATAAGAAATGCTTGGTTAATTCTAGAGAAATATAAGGTAAGTAAATGGCCAAACAATTATTATTTTGTTGTAAGCAGAGGGCTCGTGTAACTAATTTTCGCATACAAAGCAGTAAGAGAATGAATTCTTGAATAATTTTTCCTAATAAAATCAATATACTCACACAGTGATCAACTTGACCTAATTTTAACGTTTTGAACAGATCGGAATTAGATAGTTTAATTTTTTTTATTCTGTTCGTTTAAAATAGTTGATCTTTCATTGTATGAATACTAGAATTGCCTACGTCTGTCATCGGTTCTCTCCTCATCAAGCTTTATTTTATATGATCTCGGTTAGAAGCATTGACTTTGATAATGTTCATCAATATTGGTCTTCACCTGCTGTCGAAGAAGTATAGATATAGTGCAATAAATTTTGCAGTTCTTCAATAACCCGTCGTCATTCTTCTCGCCTTTTCATAGGTCATTCATCTGATACCTAAGGTTATTCCCTTAATATTTAAATGATCTCAGTCATGCTGCTTGTTGCTTGTCTATAACATTTTTTCTACATCATTTTAATATCAATGTATCTATCAATTCTTGGAAGCGAACTTACTTGCTTTTTTGTATCACTGTACATTTTTTTTTAGGTAAATGTAGCATTATTAATTCCATTAACTTTAATACGCATGGTTGAATCTGGAAAGCCAGAAGGCATAGATTTAAAGAATTTAACTACAATTTTTGTAGTAGGATCACTTTTACCCGCAAAATATCATCAATGTATGCATAAGCTCTTACCAAATGTAGATATTTTTCATTGGTATGGACAATCAGAAGCAGGAGAAATCACGACGTTTAGAAAGATTGGCTCACATAGAGAATATAACAGGACAAAACCAGGTTGCGTCGGTACGCCTGTTTTAGGTTTCGATATTTCTTTGAAAGTAAGTGACATTCTAAAAGTGGCTATCCATAATTTCAGAAAGTGTAGTATCTAATTAACTTTCCTACTCATTAAAGTTTGATAAATGTATATCTGCGTTGGAGACTTAAATTTATCCTCTGAATCTGGAAATATTATTTTTACTTTATATGTTTTAAAATTATTTTGTTCGCCAGTGGCATAGAAATGTTTAAATATTAGTTATTCAATATATATACTGCGATCATCTATAATTAGTGTTAATAATTTATAAATATAAATTTAGCTTATTTAATTAGTTAAACATGGGAATTTTGTATATCTAGTAAATATATCGTGAACTTTAACTTTTAAATTGTACAATTAACAAACAGTAATAATATAATTTTTCAATTCCAATGTCATAAACACATATTTTTTTTTAAAGTAATAATAGCTTCATTAGATTCAAAACTTAGTCTTATTCAAGAGGTTGGAAGGGACATAAGGCAAAGGATAAATTTTACTTGCGCAAAAGCTGCCTGTTTTCTGGAGACTGGGTGACTGGGTAAACGTCAGGGTTGGATTTAAAAATTTTAGTGACCAATGATTAACCATATTTACGTATTTAATAATGAAACTTTTTTCGATCAAGAACAAATGTGTTTTTGTTAAATTTTTAGGAATTTATAAAACAAATCCAAATTTCAACGATTATGATTACTGATTTGTGCTAATGTTTATTAAATTATTTGTTTATTTTTGCTTAAGGCTGAGCGTTTTATAATTATAATTGAAGAAAACTGTAGGTACCTACTCATTAAACATTTTTATAATAAATTTAAAACATGTAAAACATGAAAGACTATAAATTAAAGTAAGTAGTTTATTACATCTGTTCTTAAGCTTCTACTTTTATCAATTACATTTTTATTGTAATAGTGACCTCTAATAGTTATATAATATATAGATACAAAGTAAATACATTTTGTTTTTTAAAATGAATATTTAAATTTTGATGAACGATTATCGTTCAGATTTTGATGTTTATTTTATCTATATGAAAGTGGTACACATTAGCATATTGAAAAATATCCTCTTCCTTTTCATTTTGTGCAGTTATCTAAAAGTCTTTTTTCATCCTTTGGAAATCCAAAATTATAATTCTAAATAAAACTTCAGCAAGCAAGCAGCAAGTGCTCGTAAATAATATCACATTTTATTTTATTCCCAATTACATTATTTGGTTACCCAGAAATTAATAATTATTAGGTACGTTTTTATTTGTACCAAAAGTATCATATCTAACTACACCAACCAACAATGTTAACTCCAAACAAGCAGTAATATGGCATTATTCAAATTGATGTCTGCGATTGGTGGGTGAGAGGAGTGATAAATTGGCAGGATGTGCAAATAGTCTTTGGCTTATCTCCCTCTAAATCAATGTATTAAATCAAAATTTATTTATCCAGTTTCTTCAAGAAAGGACTAAACCACTAAATATCCAATATAAAATAATCATACCTACATTGTTAAAAAATATTTTATTCTTAAGGTGGTAGATCTATATAGCGAAGAATGACTAGGACCTAACAAACGTGGAGAACTCCGTATCAAAAGCAAGTCCTCAATGAACGGTTACTATAATATAGACAGTTCTGAACAGTTGGACGGTTGGTTGAAAACTGGTGGTATATTATGATGAAGATTTCTGCTTCTTTATTGTTGATAGAATCAAAGATCTGATATTATTCCAAGGTTGGCACATTGTATCAGCTTTATTGGAGGCACAACTTTTAAGTCATCTCGCTGCGTAAGTTGCAGCAGTTGTTGGAATACCTGATGATATATTCACTGAACATCCCTTAGGTTTGGTAGGTTTGAAAGATAATTGCGATACTGTAACACCAGAAGAAATAGAGAAATATGTAGAATATTGAGATCCTGATAAGTATCGATTAAGAGAGGGTGAAAAGATTATAAAGGAATTATATTTAAAATCCACAAAATATAAAACAATTAGTATTATCTGGTGAAATTTAAGCAAATTTGAATAACTATGATAAAATAGGATGACAAATGGTGGAATATATTCTTGACAATTTACATATAATGCATTGTACGTAGTATTGTTATTATAGTACATTAAAACTCAGTAAAAGTAGTTTCTTCGTTGATGTTGAAATTTTCATTTATAATATGCTTACACATACTTACGCAAGTATATATATTTTTTTGTAAAAAATTACTTAATAAATTAATAAATATTTTATCAAATAATTAATTTGAAGCAGTATACTTTTTTAACATAGTTTATTTATGAAAAAAAAAATAATTAAGAAACATGATATTGTTACGGAAGCTTACCAACCCTTTTAGTTTGTTAATATTGTTCCTATTTGATTTCAAATTTATAATTCGTGTGATACCTTTATTTTGACGTTTTCTAGAATATTCTAGGCTATATTCGATATGGTTCAGGATCGATGTCGCCTCCACAGTGTTTATTGCTCAGAAGTAGTGACAATAAAGTTTTATATTTCTGTGTGGAGTATTTCGATTCTAAATTAACGTAGAGGCTTTACTGGTGTCAGAAATAAGACGTCCCCCAAAGAAAATATATGAATTGATAAGTAAATGCCCGTTACAAGAGCGAAATCTACAAACATGGAGGAAACATGCAAAAAGTTGGTGGAAATAATGCAATATATGAAGAAGAGCTAAGAAGATGAAGGAAGACTTAAAGAAAGATATAAAGAACAGTCAGGATGAAATAAAAAATAGCCAAAATAAAATGATGAAAGATATGAAATAAAAAAACAGTGAAGAGGAAATGAAAAACAGTCAAGAGGAAATTAATTACAAGAAATGAAAAATAATCAAGAAATAAATAATAAAAAGTTAGAAGAAGTAATTAAAACCCATCTCAAAGATTTTGAAAAAATTATTGAAAAATAAATTTCTTTAAAAAAAATTCTAAAGTCATAGTTGTCAGCGAGACTCAAAGTAGTTTTTTTCAACCTTTAAGGATTAAGCCGCCAACGTTTGATGGGAAGATATCATGGAGCACTTATCTTAAGCAATTCGAAGCACCCGCTTTGGCAAACAATTGGTAAGAAGAAGAAAATACCACATCAGTAAGAAGCCATTGAAATTTTAGGAACGTTAGCCTAGGATAAGCAAAAGGATTATCTAACGTTGAAGACTGCTTTAGAAATTAGGTATGGTGAAGCCCATCTACAACACGTTTATCAAGTACAACTAAAAGCCTGAAGACAACTTCTGGAAAAAAATCTCCATCAATTTGAAGCAGATATAGCACGTACGGTAAAGCTAGCCTATCCTAGTGCACTGACAGATGTCCAAGAACAATTAGCAATTAGTATCTTCATTAGTAGCCTGCGAAATTCTGAGATCAGTCAAGCATTAAGGTATATATATATTTATATATAGATGCAGTCAAGGCAGAACAAGACAAGTTAGGCTTCAGACTGACGAAAAACGAGGGGGTGAATCAAACCAACATATAAGGATTTATGAAGGGTTTGCAAGATTTATTGGACAACTTTCAAAAGAAACAGAAACGTACTGGTACTGGTTTCACTGTATATAGAAGAACAGTTCTAAGAAGGGAGCAATGTTAAGGAAGCTTACCTACCTTTTTAGTTTGTTAATTATGTTCCTGTCTGATTTTAAATTTATAATTTTTGTACGTATTTCAAGGCTACGTAGAGGTTTCAATATTTTATTTACATTTTACGTCTCATTTTCAAAAGTTACTTTGCATTTTATCGTTTTTTGTGCTTGTTAAAATCTGTGAGTTGCTTTCTAATTCCTCTTTCTATTATTTTACGAAATCCTTTTTTTCGAATTGGAATCACGTCTTGAACACTCACAACTTAGGAGTTACTGATGCCGATTTTAATAATAATTTATAACAAATAAATGAGTAAAATGTTGAAATGGAATATATTTAATTATTATAAAACTGAAAAAAAAACCGTCTTCAAGATTATATTATAAACAAATATTTACATTATCCAATGTCAATAGTTCACACTTATTTATATCGCAGTGTAATATCATTATCACACTATATTTCCACTGATACTACAGGGCCTCTATTTGTTGAGATATTTATTATTTTTTTAAATAATATGGAGTTCTGCTCTCTTGAATATGTCTGTGTCTTCAAGTATAAATGCAAGTTTTGCTATAATCATTTCTGTACTCCAAAAAGATTAAGAAACAGTGGAACGATCCGGCGCATGAGTATTGGGAAAACTATATGGTATTAATGTGTGAAGACCAAGGAAAGATAAACATACTGTTCGATAGAAGAAGAAGAATCCAGCTAATCACGAGATCGCTGTAATAGTAGGTTACGACTAAGGGGATAATAAAAATTTCTCATACGGCACTTTACTAGAATTTTGAATTTGAAGACAATAAGTAAATTTGGAAAAATTCAGCTAACTGGATAATTCACCTTTCAACAATTTCATCAGCTTCATATGCAAAAGCATCAGCCTTCTTCATTTCTAAACTTTCTTGTCTATAATACACCTTCTTGTGCTTGTTAAAATCTGTGAGTTGCTTTCTAATTCCTCTTTTTATTATTTTACGAAATCGTTTTTTTCGAATTGGAACCACGTCTTGAACACTCACAACTGAGGAGTTACTGATGCTGATGTTTTCGCTACTGGATCTGTTAATGCTGCTGCAGGTTCCATTTCACATTCATGATTAAAATCATGTTTTATTCCATTTCTCGTTGCAGTTTTTCTGAGACTAAGCTGAGATTAGGGGGAGTCACTCCAAAACAGCTTGGCTAACTTTGGCTACGGATTTTATATGTTTGACTAGTTCCTCTTCCTGTTGAAGTAAATATGGATGTTCTACCTGAAGGTACATCGCTAAGTGGCTCCACATTTATTGATTTATCACTCAACGTTGATTCTGGCATGTTAAGATTGCGCGCTATTTTTCCAAGGTGCTTCTGTGTACACAATTGGTATACAGAAGAAAAAAATAATGGGTTAATTTCAACGTTCAGGCTTAAAAGATTTACAAAGTTTTGACAAATTTTTACAAAACGTAAACATAAAATCGAAGTATTAAATAAGGACTTAGTTTGCTTCATTAAAGAGAACACAAATATTGTAAGATATACATTGCATTGCAAACAAAACTCAACTGACGTCATTTATAAAAATTTAGCGAATCATTCATAGCTCTGCAAGAGTTAAGTGATCGACCGCTAGATGTCAGCAATATTTACTCTCAATAATTATTTGTTATACGTTATTCTATATGTGTTGTTATAAATTATAAATGCTTAAATGGAAAATACAATACATGAAGACAAACGGATTAATATTAATGATATGTATAGAGGAATATATTATTGCCCAAAAGATGCCAGACTGCTTTTATTTGAAAGCTGGTGTAAAATTTATAGACGTGTCTTATTTCACACTTGCTAAAAAAGTTGAATTATTTAAAAAAAATAATTATCTCTGGCAAAATTTAATACATAACCGTAGCTAACATTACCTTACCGTAAGAGTAGATTTTTTTATATAGGAAAAGAACTATAAATATTTTCAAAACTGTTCTAATCGCAGATCCTAAAGTTTTATATATGTTTTAACAATTTACATTTGAAATATGACTGACTTAAAGTTAAATATTTTTTCAAATATAATACCATGGTCACAAATATAGTTCGATATGAAAGGAACATTATTAGTAAGCGTGTAATCAAATATTATGTGTTATGTTGTGCATTATTCGTGGAGAAGATTGGCGGGTACGGTAGGGTGCAAAAATGTTACCTTTGGGTCAATGATATTGATACCAGTCGACGTTTTACCACCCCTCTAATTAATGAGGTTTCCCAATTTCCCTCATTCCTGTTCTGAATGGTGGTTAGGGCCTACCAACGTCGTTTCTCGGCGCAAATACGGCGTGTTAATAATAATATGCCACCCCCTCTCCCGCTCAAGTCTCCGACTTCTGTGCTAATCCTCGTGACTAGAATGAGGGATAGAGATATTATTATTATTATTGTTTGAAATCGTACATCTAGCCCTTATCTTATGGCCGATTATGGGTGAAGTGGTTTCCATATCCTGTCATTCCACTTTGGGAGGAAGGGTGCTCTAATTTAAGTTTAAGTCTCAACTAGTATGTATTTACAAGCAGTTATATATAATCAGTCCTCAATATCAAACAATAACATATTAACAGAATAAGTCAGACAAGTAACTATCTGTATAAATTAAATCTGACAAAATTTAGTGTTCATCTTTATTTACAAACCAAATAAAGCCAGTTTCATGAAACAGTTTTTTTTTATTAGAGATGTGGCTAGAAACAACGTCTGAAAAGAGAAAACAATACAAGAGTATCAGCTCCAACATGTTAGATAACATTACATCTTTTATCTAGGTTTAAATATAAATTATTTCTAACACATCACTAATACAAAGACTGTCACCGTTAGAATGCTTTTAAAAGGTTTTAAGGTAATCTGCGTACAGAAAAGCATTTACCGTTAATTTATCTACTACTATACTATTTATAAAGGCTAAAGGCTAAATAACAGGAGATTTGGGATAGAAAAGTTTTGTATGACGTTAAGCAGACAACCAGTAATACATAAATAAGCTTAGTAAACAGGCAACCAGTATTATTAGGCTAGTCAATGAATGACAGATAAAGGGGTTAAAAGTCTACTTTTTGTTTTTTTCCTTTACAACTCAAAAACGGTATATCGTAGCGAAAAATTCTTTATATACAATTGAGAGGTTATAAAATTTTATAAAAGGTTAGTTCTATTCATTTTTTTTCCTATACTGTACCGTTTCCGCGATATCTGCTCTAAAAGGTTGGCAATTAAAACATTTTGATACACGTTCTTTGTCACATTTCTACTGGTAACTCCTTGGTCGTTTGTTTTACAGAAAAGTTTCATAAGGGAATATTTTATAGAGATACATTTTGTTCAAAAATATATGCACATATGCTAATTTATCTCCATTGGGTCAAAAGTTACAGCAATTTGAATTTTTTTGTTAAAAGTACTGATTTTTCAAGAGAACCCCCCATCATCCAAGAGAATTCATTATATTCGTTATTACAGAGTTTATAAGCTAATATATTGTGCATTTATACATAAACAGTGTATACTTGGCGTACATGAAGTGCAGTATCAAGCATACATAGGTAAACGTTTACCAATTTTCAAGTTAATTGAAAACAATAAAAAATTTAAGAAGAAGGCAATTGTATAACAAATTAATACATTTCTTTTTTATTTTATAAAATTTAATGAGAAAATGTAACAAATGAAATATGTTAACTGGACGTCTTGGGCCGGGAGGGCCCTGCTCCTAGCATCATCATTGATATCAATACCCCCGTCTTCGTTATCTTCTTTTAAAATGAGGACTCTGTTTAAACAGTGAACTAGGTAGTTTTGGCATAACCGACAGCAACTCATCGCTGCCTTTTTGCAGCTGCACTGTTTACTGCTACAATTTTTCGTGTATCTACAAAGTATGAGGTCTATTGATGCTGCCTCGTTTTTTTGTCATAACAGGAATTTGGATATTGCCCTTACGTGCTTAATTCCACAGGTCTAGAGGTAGTTGGTTTCCCAGCCAGAGCTGCACCTGATGGAATATAAGTAGTGCGTGCTCTTAAGCTGCCTCCCCCCCTCTGGGTGAAAGTAATACGAAATCTTGTTTTATATTCAGTGCCGATTTAAAAAATAAATCGTACCTGAATGTGTTCAGAGTGCTTATTTTTGCAGGGGCATCATACCATTTCAGCATGCATATTCAAGTAGCTTTCTCAACATTAGCATGCCAGGAGAAGGAATTGTGGAACACTTCAGCTGATTTTTGTATGTCAGTATGTTTTTGGTAAATTTTTACGAAAATCAGTTTACACCTCTGGAATGTCGCGTTAGTAGAATCACAGCTAGTGAATGTATGTAAGAACAAAATGCCCCAACTGTGTCATTTGATGTGTGGAGTAAATGTTTGTACTTTTCCTCCGTCAGGTTTGTACTGGATGTTGTGGTCAGATGGTGTTTTTGCTGTAAGTAGTACATCGCGTTCGGCGTCTTCCCTTATAACCACCACTTACGGATTGGTCAATTGCTTTACAATCAACACGTCAGCATCATGTGATGATTGATATGTTGTGATACTACAGTTTATAGCTCAATAGGTTGATCAGCCTATCTTTGTTCTGATGGTTGAAGAGAAATAATTCTTGAGTCACTGAAATTTCAGTTTCCAGATTGAAATTAATGTCGACACACTTTTTTATCCTGTTATGTCCACTTAGTGCTATTAGGAGAGCTACTATGTCCATCAAAAATAATGTTACACCTTCTGCCTAGATAGTGGGTCTTAACGAAATTCACGTACATATCACATATTGTGGAAACTTCTGGTTAGATGATCTTATATAAAAGAAAGTCTCCATCATTCAAATAAAGGTTTGGTAGATATGCTGATTGATTTAAACAGCTTGTAAAGTACGTATTTTTTTGTTTTCCTCATACCATCCTCATTCAATAAGGCCAAGGAAAATAAAGCCAATTCGTACTGCAAATAATTGCTGTAACTTCTTACCCATTGGAGATAATAATTTATCTCCAATGGTAATGGCACATGTATTTATATTCTTGAATAAAATTTATCGCTCTAAAATATTCTCTTTTGTGTATAACAAACGGCCGAGGTGTTACGAGAAGAATTGTGACAAAAAATGTTTGTTAAAAACTAGTTCAAAATTGTGTAATCTCTCAATTTTATGTAAAGAATGTTTCGCTACGATGCACCGCTTTCGCGTTATAAGGGAAAAAACCAAAGAGGAGACCTTTCGACCCCCCCCCCCTGAAACGGACGGGCAAGGGAAGGGGACTTTTGCTATGTTTACTTCCTAACTACCCCAAACACATTCCCGCAGAGAAATATTTTCTCCCCCTCAATGCACGCTACAACCCCCTCGTTGCTTAGATTATATACGTATATAAATGCAGAGAATGGAATATATCGTAATTTTATGATAGGTGGTTCAAAAACGGTTGGCCTTTGTTGTGTCTAATTTGCGTTTATGAAATAACTTAGATTTAGTAATAGTTTTTCCAATAGCAAGTAATTATATAACGATAAGGGATATGAGTCAGTCTTGACTGTACTTAAGAGTGTCAGTATCTGTGTTTGAAATGGAAGGTTTCTGAAATCATTTACGTGACTCTTTTTTAGATATGGTTTACTGTATAAAACATTATTGTCTTCGAAACGAAATAATACAGTAACTTGAAGTTAATTATATAAGATTTTTATGTAGGACAACTTCCATATAGTTCTACGTATAAACTCAATGGTTCTACTATCCAAATTCCAAATACTGTCAATTATCAACGTTGGTTTATAAAAATTTTCTTCATAAATTTTATAAAACCTGGTAAGTCCTTCTAAGCAAATGTCCGTGTTCAGATTCTGACCCTACCATTCCATTCAGAGTATCTGGCCTTAAAACTCGGTTACGCATCTACTATGCTTGCGCTTGCATTACTGGTTGCGTTACCAATCAAATGCAAGTAGTCTTATACCTTCTGACGGTTAGTCGCGGCGCCATATGTTCAGGCAGGTCAATCTTCTGCCTCAAAGCTATGCAATTCCTTTGAAGTTCATTTGGTTACTAATCAGCATCTGCTGTCTTTCCTACCATCCCTTCTGGCCTCCAGGCACCAGTTTGCGCTGTCATAGCATCTCTCGAGAGGCTGTTAACCGCTAATTCATAAATATTATACAGAAGACGATTTTTGGCTATTACCAATTACAACTTTTGTATTGTCAATTGTTTGTCTTAAAGTAATAATCAACACAGCCTATGTAGTCAAAATGAATGACCTTGTACAATAAGATTTTAGTAGTCTCAAAAACAAACATTTTAATTGCCATTTTAATCAGATAGACATAAAAAACAATACTTTTTCAGGATAAAATCCTTTCAGACATTACCTTACCTTATAGACAAACATTTTCTAATGTTGAGAGACGGCTTCGAAGGAGGAAAGTTTTTTAATAATATCCGAGAACACCCTAGTACGATAAGGGTACAAGATGAAGAACATATTTTGCAAACAGGCTATATCTCGAGAAGCTGGATTATCAACTTTTGTATGAATGATTTTTTATTATAAATCATTGTTTTACGTATCTACAATATAAATGAATATAAAAATCGTTAATTTTGAATAACTAGACGATTTATTTGATATTGTGTTAATGACTTAATCGCATTTACACCCAATTTCGAGTCGAGTTTTTAAAATAGGTTTCATTTATTCAAAGCAATTGTCGTGGAATATAATAAAACTATCTAATGAAATCACATTTATACACTTAATGCCATGACCAGCGGTGGACGGTACGATAAGGTAGATGAGGTAGGTGAGGTAATGCCTCAGTAAATATTTGAAAGTAATAAGTAACAAATAAGACTGCTTACTTTAATCATCTAATCAATTTATTGCATCCAGAAACATTAGAATATATTGGCTGTTATTATTAACTATATCTATAAATTACTATAAAAACACAAATGTTACACTAACAACATTAACGGTGGCGCGATTTGTAAACAGCGATGTTGTGGCACTTTTAAATTTGCCTCTATGAATCGTAATAACTAATATACAATAATGTGTATACGCAAACTTCAATACGTTCATAAGCACAATAAGATAAATAAGGAGGCATGCCTCAGACCAAGAACATATGTCAATTGCGGGAAACAGACCCTTCAAAGCAGTGTTGCCGTTTGCAAGTAAAAGTACCCGTATAGCGGGTACTCTTAACATTTCTGCGGGTACAATATTTTTACGGGTAATTTCGGGTATATTCAAATTTTAAGGCTCAAGCATATAAAATAAAAGGTAAACTGCGTTAAAAATCATAATTAATTTCTTTGCCAGTAAATATTAAAACATAAAACGTTCAAATAGATCCTGTTTTGTAATAATATATTCACCAGATATTTTATATTCTTTTATAAAATTATCATTGCCCTTTTTAAAATGAATTTTATGCCTTTATTAATATAAATTATATAATAAAATATACAATAGAAATCTATTAACAAAATAAATATCTGCAATTTAATAATTCATCACATTTTTTTTTTAAATAATTAATTATTAAATAAATAAGGGCGCTTTTTCAACATTGGTAAAAATTGATATTTTGATTTAAATAGTTGTCGCGAGATTTATTCATATTATATAATGAAATTACTCACTGTATTTTTTCAAACTGAAAATTAACATTGATAAGTACAAGTAAATAAAATATTATAACGGCATTGGACGATGCGCGTTTAATGTTATATTTTTGCAAATCTTGGAAATGTACCTACAAAGCGTACTGGGCTTCTGTTTGTGTATAGACAGAATTTGTACCATTTGTGCATCCAATGTAACTTTTCGATAAGGACTGACAACTTTAGAAGAAGCATTTTTATTGGTTTATCTGATCTGATCTCCCAAAGAAATTACTGATGAAAGGCGATTTATAATTTGCCTTTAAAATCACGAACCGATACTGGCGCGTAGTTGGTCATGTATTTATTTTTATGCAATTATACAAAATTCGTTAATGAATTCTACCTTACATGATAATCAGTCGATATTTTTATGCTATTGCGGAAAAAATATCTAATAGTAGGTACGTTTTTAAAATACAGAAGAGGTCATGAAATAATCAATGCAGCATAGAAGATAATTTTTATATACAGCGTGATTCATTAGTTCATTGTACATACGCTAACTGGATAATTGTGAGCTGAAAATATGAAGGACTGACACATAACGCTTAGATAAAATATGGCTCCTTATGATTTTTGTCCTTTACTTTAATTCTGTTTTCCCTATCATACTTGGCATAAACTTAAGATACTTAAGAACATATTACAAAATGCTACATGGCCACTACCAGAGGCGTACGATATGGGTAGAGGGGCAGTTTCTCATTGATAACTTCTACACCACTGGCAGTACAATTTCTCAATTAGTCAATACTTTCTATGCAGTTAACCTACTGCTCCTTCATTTTTAAAGTTAAACATAGCTGCAGAATCATTTTTATTTTGTTATGTAATTTATTTGTTATATCATTATTCAAATTGGCGTCTTCTGTCATGGGATTGCATTGCATTAATTGAATTAGGTTTTACAGTTGCGCTTATTAAAAATTAACAATTTAATATAAATAATAATAGTTATTTACGCAACAAGTGCAAAAACTATGTGTTTATTGCAAACGACGTGAAATTGTCCAATGAGGCCGTCTGACCGAGTTAGACAACACTTTTTGTATGAGTTGCATACAATATTTTTTCATGTTAAAATCGAAAAATGCTTTATTTAGGTGGAACTAGGTGTAGGAAAATAAAATGCGTAATTTAATAGCAAAATATTTAATAATTAATTAGCACTATTGATTTACATTGAGATACCTAGGAACTAATACGAGTATGTTAGGAACAATTTAACTCAAACTTTCACAGAAAATTTACTAAATATGGCGTCGATTTGAACGTTTATATTTGTCATGATCACAAAACGCTGTAGTAGAATGACAGATGAGTGCAATAAAGAATCAGTTTTTTCACTAAATATAATTCAACAAGTTTTGTTTTTTGCATGAACATAGAAAAATAAATTTAATAACAATAAGCAGAACTACATAGTGAAAAATCAAAAACATTTTAAAAATAGATGTTTGTTTCATTTAATTTTATACTAATAGATAGAATAACAACTTCCGGGCTACACTAATGAAAAATAAAAATTAATTTAAAGATACTTCCTAATAATAAATGTTCAATGTAACCGCCATTCAATACATTTGTCTAAAATTTTGCTAAACGATTTTCTATTTTTATAAAATATGTCTGGCTGATTGGCAATGAAATTAGTAGAATTGACAATTTGTTCCCTTAATTCTTGACGACAATTAATTAATAATATGACAAATAAATTACATAATAAAAGAAAAATGTTTTTGTAGCTTTATGTTTACTTACTAACTTTAAAAATCTCGAGAAATAATGACTTTACCGCCATGAAGGAATAGTAGGTTAATTGCATAGAAAGTATTGAAAAATTAAAAAATTGTACCAAAATAAAAATTCCGCCAATGACGTAGACGTTAGGAATAGGAAATTACCCCTCTACATCTATCCTACGCCACTGGTAGTAGCCATGAACGATTTTGTAGCATTTTTTAATATGTCCTAAAGTATCTAAACTTTATGAAAGAGAAATATCAGTAAAAGTAATGGGCAAAAATCATTAACAATTGTTGAAATAAAACACCCTGTAACTCCGTAACCAGCCATATTTTATCTAAGCGTTATGTGTCAATTCTTCATATTTTCAGCCCAGGATTATCTAGTTAGTACAAATATTAATGAATCACCCTGTATAATGGACTCTCAAATAAACAAAATATATAAATTTTGTCCTACTATTTTGGGACACACTGTATATTGTTTTTATGTCGCAACAAAGTGTCCTAAACTTTTGATCTTTATTTCTAAATAGAGTCAAATTTGTCAAAAATCGACGGCACTATAAAAATGTGCTCTGTACGCGTACAGCCTTGCTGTTGGCCCGCGCTTGTACCAGTCCGTGGGCGCAGAAGAAATTCGGAAGCTTGGTCGCGGCTCAAACTCCGGGTAATTCTTATCAGTCCGGATCAGTAGGGAGGGTTGCAGCTGTTCAGGCGCTTGCGCTCGAAATCTGTGTCAGCGAGCGTGAATGGGGGACGCGGCTGTGTTGGTTATGTTGTAATGCTATTACGGCACAACACCGTTTAATTTATCATGTGTAATTTTCAAACATTATCACTGCGTTATCAACCTTGGACTGTAACCCGGAGCACCGCGGCTCGGCGCGCTAGAGTGCAGTAATGTCGTGCCTCAGAGCCAACTATTTTAGTCCGAATTGATTGCGGTGGCCCGTCCGTCCCTAGTCTAGTGTTTTTACACTCCTCGTCCCGATACCGCTACGCAGGCGGCCGTTTTCATGGTAGTGAGTTGAGGGGTGTTTATCACCACTCAAAAAACCGCCAAAATTCCGCGTTCAATATATAATTTCAGTGACAGTGACAGTGAGATGAGCTACAAAGATCGCGGCTCACCGATACTGTTAGAAAGTGGTTTAAAATCGTTTTTAGGACACCCTGGCCATAATTTTCCACTTATAAACGGTGAGTTACACTCTTGACATGTGAGTTATTGTTAGCCTGCCCTTTCGGAATAGAACTTGCGCGATTTTCTCTGCGGTAAACTAGACCAGAGTATCGAACTAAATTTATACACCCTTGCCGGCACCGGATCGGCCTCTATTCTCTTTGGAATAACCTAAACGAAGCGGTGGTTAAATATAACCTTTTAATTAATGATTTTTCAGTTTGCTTTGCTATATATCGCCCTATTAATTTCATATAATGAAATACATCTAGTCACATGTTTTATTGTAGGTTTCGCATGCGCACGGCGACCAACGTCACATTACTTGTCCGAAACATGGGCGCCCAGACGGTAGAATAAGGGGGCTATGACCCTTCGCTACTATTTTTTGTTTACTTCGAAAGAATGAGTTATGATACGATCTGTTCTAGGCTGACGGTGCCTTTTTATAAGCAAAATAATTCAAATTGATTCTCCGCTTAATGGTATTCAATGATGTATTTAATATTACCGATAGCAATATATTTTTTTTGCTTTGCTAATGTGCAAATATTTTTAAACAATTAAAATAGATATATTACTTGTAACCTATCTTGGTTTTAATTTTTTCTTATAGTTTTAAGTAAAATTTAAAACAAAAATTATTTTTGCTTGAGAAGTAAGGTTAGAAACATACCTAAAATCACGTGGTAATAATACCTAGGTATGTAACATTGTCATAATAAAGTATTTCACTTTATAATATCATGCACTTACCTGACTTAGATTTAGACATATTCCTGTTTTAACTAGCGACTGTCTACTATACATAATCTTTCTGCGCGTTAACACATGCCTTGTTTCAGCAGTGATATGATTAATAATAAACCTTTAATACCAATTTAATAATGATTAATAATACCTAATAGCAATAATATTGGCATGAGGATGTTCTTAAATAAAGTAACAAAATTGAGACCACAGATTTCTTAGGTAAAAATAAATCGATTTATCCCTACATACCAATATCCCAAGTCCCATAATAAAAAATATACAGGGTGTCAAAGTTAAAATTTTATTTTCGATATTTGTAGAGAACTTCTTAGAAAATCTAAATATTTACATAAAATTTGTAAATCGGGGATTTTTGCGGGCGAGTAATTCAAATTTGTTTCTAATTTTGAGGTCAATAAAAGAGGGCGCCACTTATAGCAGATTATGTTTCTTTTAAATGGCAGAACTTTTTTGCTGCTTAGTGTATCCATCTGACTATTGAAACAATCGATTCTCCTACCTGTTATATCTGAAAAAGGTATACCTTACGGAAGTAGTTAGGAGTAACAGTTTTCGAAATAATCTTATTTCAGTGCACCGATTGAAAATTGCTATCGCTTCAGGTAGTGCCTTTTCTACTGAAAATACAGCAAAATGTTACTTGAAAAAGTTGTTCAGAACGTTAAATTATGGAGACGTGCAAATTTCAATTTCAAAAATATCGGCCTGTTTTGATAAAATTTTTGTGGTCTGTTGATGGTTTCATCAAATCACGCCGATTTTGTTGAAATTTGTCTTTCTCCATAATTTACCATTCTGAATAACTTTTCAAGTAACATTTTGCAGCATTTTCAGCAGAAAAAGCACTTTATCTGAAACCAAAACATTTTTTATTCGGTGCACTGATAGGATTATTTAAAAAATCCGACTTCAGCAACGTATACCCTTTTCAAATAAAACAGGTAGGAGAATCGATTACTTCGATAGTCAAATCGATACACTAAGCTGCAAAGAAGTTCTGCCATTTAAGAAAAACATACTGTGCCACAAGTGGCGCCCTCTATTAGTGATGTCAAAATTATGAAGAAATTTGAATATCTCACCAGCAAAAACCCCCGATTTACAAACTTTATGTGCATACCTATTTGGATTTCTTAATAAGTTATTTAGGTACAAATGTCGAACATAAAATTTTAACTTTGACACCCTGTATCTTCTTTATTATGCGGCTTGGGATATAAGTATGTTAAATTAAATCGATTTATTTTCACCTTGTATATTGAAAATTACGGAAGTGACTGATCAGTTACTATGATAAATTAAATGCATTTTCAATTTCATGAAATTCACGTTATTCTATTTTTATTTCAAATAAATTGGTATCTCTGAAACTGAAAACATTTTTTTTCACTATTCGTCATTATTTGTTCTCAGCTATAATTTTGCAAGTTTATGCGGAACTTAATTTACTGAAATTCAAATTTTGTGATATTTTATTCAATTCATTGTAGTCATTGTAGGTCTATGAAATTATAACGAAACTTCTAGATAATACCTCATTGTCGTTTAAATACCACTGATGAAGTAAACAATCACAAAAACTTTTATGTTAGGAACTTTCCATCGTACTACAAGATTACTAATTTATAACGGAAGACTATAAATGAAATCCACAAAATCATATATAATATATTTTACAAAATGATACTTCAAATAGCTGTTCTATCATATTATTTTTAAATGCTGAATAAACAAATAAGAAACAGAAATTAGCAAGGTCATTGCCTCAAATTACACTTATTAAGTTAAACATAATTGCATAGAAAAGTTCTAAATAACTATTAAACCATTGACAAAACTTGCGTGAATATATTATCAATGTATAATTATTATGAATGCATCATTTTCTATACTATTTAATACATTTATATTTATTTGTAGATGTGCATTAATTAGTTCTTGCAAATTTGTTACATATTTTTAAACGCATAAAGTCAATTAGATTTTTTATAAATCAAGAAACTTTGAGCACGTTGACAAAATGGTGAAATGAATCTATTGTAATTTTGCCAAAACAGTGGTATATTATCGCAATGACATTTTTGTGCGTTTTTACCATTTTTCTGTAGATTTGTCAATACAATTTTTTTTTATAAATAACCATTGTATTTTTATAATGTCAATGCAAAAATACTGACTCAATAAAAACATGAAATTACATTAGGAAATGTGATATATGTGTGAATTTAGGAAATATATGTAAAAATTAACTAATAAATGTTAGAGTTAATATTACGTGATGTACATCTTTACAATAAAATTGTAAAATTACAAGATATTTGTGAAATTAGTGGTAATAATATATCCTTTATGGTAGAAGTAAAATTACAAATTAAATTTTTCAGACAATTACTATGTACTAAAGAAATAGTTGTACAGATAAATGAAATTTTTCATGAATTTAAATTAATTGATACTTTTAAAAATAATACACTATATGATTGTAATATATTATGAAATAAACGGGGTACTTAAATGTTCCTCGATGTACCAACGCTACACAGAATTATCCCTAGCAAAATTTGAAACAAAGATTTCGATTAATTCTAAATAAACGCTAATTAATTAGTGTCTTGACTAGTGTATCTACAGTATGCGCCAAAAGTATGGAATAAATTCAATAAAAACGAAACAATTATTTTTTGGGAAAAATCCTCGAACAGGTTGATTTTTAATTTAAAAATTACATATTTTAGCGTAAAATGCGATTTTTAAATGTCATTTGTTTTCAAGTAATGACGTCATCGATTTTTTTAAATGGCAACACCATATTTGTTTTCTTGATTCTGAAAGATCGTTTAATTCTCTATCAGACAGTACTAAAATTTTGCTCTCTTACATAGGAAAGTTTTCGAGTAAATGACGATTGAATGTTAGAAAACGTAAATTTTATCCATAAAAAAGTAACAATTCTGAGGTATGTAAAATAAAATACAATTGATTAAATTTTATACTTAAATTAAATGTTCGAATTGCCATCCACCAACTTCTTGACAATGAGCAATTCTGTGAAGAAATTCTTCTTGCACATTATGAATGATTTCTGGGGTAACTCTGCGTATTTCGTCCCGAATGCGATTTTGAAGTTCTTCTAAATTATGTGGTTTATTAATGTACACTTTTGACTTCAAGTATCTCCATAAAAAATAGTCAAGAGGTGTAAGATCTGGCGATCTTGCAGGCCATTCTATCGGTCCGCGTCTGCCGATCCACCTCCCAGGAAAACAGTTGTCCAAAAAATCTCGTACAGGGCGCGCATAGTGCGGAGGTGCACCGTCTTACTGAAACCATATGGTATCGTCAGGAATGTCAGGGTTATTATCGTTAGGAAAAATTACTGCAAGGGCTGGAACAAGGTCATTTTCTAGAAACTCTAAATATCTTTGTCCTGTAAGGGTTCTTACAAAGAAGAAAGGCCCTACTATTCTGTTGTCAACTATTCCAGCCCACACATTTAATTTCTGAGGGTGTTGGGTATGTGCCTCTGCCATCCAATGAGGATTTTCCCGGCTCCAATATCTGCAAGTTTGACGGTTTACTGTACCATTCAGACAAAATTTGGCCTCATCTGAAAAAAGTATTTTCCGGTGTAAATTTCTATTTCTTTGACATAAATCCATTAGAATTTCGCAAAAGTCTAAGCGGCGATCGGGATCATTTTCATTGAGTTCCTGCACAAGTTGAATTTTATAGGGATGATATTTTTCCTTCCTCAAGATACGTAGCACTGTGCTCTGACTAGTGTCATTGTTTAATGCAACCAATCGTGGAGAATTATGAGGATTATCCACCATACTTATCAAAATGTTCTGTTTCTGATTCTCATTAATGCTTGGACGTCCAGATTTTGGAATATTTACAACATTGCCAGTTTCTCTAAATTTAGACTCTACCTTACTGACTGTTGATTGGCTGATAGGGCGATCTGGATATTTTTCATTAAATAAATCGCAAACTTCCTGCTGAGTTCTAGTCATATTCCCGCATCCGATAAGAATTAAAATTCTTTGAGTAACAGTTAAATGTGCCATAATACTTTAAATGGAATAATAATTTCTATGTCGCTCACAATACTTATTAGAAAGCCGGTGTGACAATGACACTTTGCAAAGATTTTCACCTACGTGATCTATAAAAAAACTATGGAATTCGGAAAACTAAACTTGATAACGTTTTTGCTTTATTTTAATTGATTTACGTTTTCTAACATTCAATCGTCATTTAATCGAAAACTTTCCTATGTAAGAGGGCAAAATTTTAGTACTGTCTGATAGAGAATTAAACGATCTTTCAGAATCAAGAAAAAAAATATGGTGTTGCTATTTAAAAAAAATCGATGACGTCATTACTCGAAAACAAATGACATTTGAAAATCGCATTTTACGCTAAAATATGTATTTTTTAAATTAAAAATCGACCTGTTCGAGGATTTTTCCCAAAAAATAATTGTTTCGTTTTTATTGAATTTATTCCATACTTTTGGCGCATACTGTATATACCAATTAAACTAATTATTTAAATCTAATAGCAAACATACTGTCAAATATAAATTAAATATATCGTTAAACATATGATATATTCTTACAACTTTTAAGCTATTGATCCTGAAAGTAATTTCTAAAAATAGACGTTTTTAAATATTGCTGCTATTATAAGCTAGAATGAATCAGATTACTACATTTTACTACAACCAAAAAAGGTAGAAAATATTACTCCGTAAAATCCATTAATTTCATTTAGGAAATATAGTTCTTCACAGTCACTTAATTTGAAGAAAGCTAATTGCATTTCTTGCATGTCAAAATAATCCCCTAAAAGGATATAATGCTTTCATGTAAGCATAGAAATTTCCAAATTGTTTGGAAACTAAAACAAATGTTTATGTGAAAAAGATTCTGTAAAATAAAAATGAAAGTACATTAAAAGTTTTACATCATAGTAAACAAATTAATAAACAGTGTTGTGTCACAGCTTTTTATACTGAACGAAGTAGATAATAATTTATGTGTGTTCTTGTTATTATAATGCTAATTAAACGCTACACAACATACATAATAAAAGGCTTTTCGTACTGACTAGAACTACATTAAGGGTGTCATTTTTATACGCAAATTTTCATCGAAATAGTATACAGGGTGTCCGGAATATGAGTGCCATAATTTTAAGAACTTATACAATGTGTCCCACATTTCATGAAGCTACCCTGGTATCTCGCTCACCTGATGTCCAAATAATTTGAAACTTTGGTGGTGAATATACACATATGAAGTGAGTCTTTAGACGTATCCATATTTGATTATCAGGTGAGCGAAATACCAGGGTGGCTTCATGAAATGTGGGACACATTGTATAAGTTCTTAAAATGATGGCACTCATATTCCGGACACCCTGTATACTATGATTTCGATGAAAATTTGCGTATAAAAACGACACCCTTAATGTAGTTCTAGTCAGTACGAAAAGCCTTTTATTATGTATTTGTATTTTCTAAATACGTTTGTTAGATTTGTACACCTATTTATGGAGTAACCTTCTCCTCGGAAAAAAGTCCAAAACGAATAGTTTGCCTACAAATGCATTTCAAAAATAAAAATACAACTGCAATATTATGCAAAACTATGTTACGGAATTACAAATTAAGGTACAATTAAGGTTAACTAAAAGCGCCTGTAATGTAATTTATTCACAATTTGATTTTTGGGTCAGTATATAACAATTGAAGTTTCCCAGAAACTCGTTAAAATTGTAACTTTCGACAACGTTGCAGTGCAGGCTGCTGGTGATAACCTAAAAGTAATATTAATCATGGTGCGTATATTTGTGAGTGTACATAAACAAAAATGGAACAATTTATAGTAACCACAACCAGCTGCATGGCACAATTTGCGGCGAATCTAGGCAAAATTCTCTGGCTATAAGACATTTGTATGGTAAATGCTCCTTGCAAGAAACAGAAGTCATTTTAAACACGTGTAATTATTATTCTGTGTTGTGAAAAGAGCTCTAAGAAAACCATTCACAGTAAGTACCTATGTTTAGGTGTACCTATTTGTAATTATTATGTAGATATAAATACATAACATATCTATAGATAGTATCTGAGCGACGTTGTCACATATTCAAGGCCCTTTTGCTGTCATAATTCTGTTACCGTTGGTCAGAGAAAAAAAAATTGTTAAGGCAAATATGTTTTGTTTAGTACAACTTATCAGTTATCATATAGCAAAATTGAGGCACATTCCGGACATCCTGTGTAATAAGGTCTTTTATGTTCTCTATGACAATTTACCCCCCTCCAAAAAAAAAAAAAATTATTCTATTTCAGCATTATATTTTAGGACTGCGCTAATATGAACTTCCACCTATCAGATGGATTATTTTGTGCATCTATGATTCATTGTCCTTGAAATGCCAACCTTAAGAAATTTTACAATTTGCATATATCATTCTTTGATCTTCAAAGTAGTTATAGACCATCATGTATACATAAATAACCAATATAATTAAATTTAAGTGATTTGCTTAAACTGTGTTATGAGTAAAGTAGTACCTAAACATCTTAAAATAAGTCTTTCGAAAACAGCATTAAAATTAAGATATTCTAGACCTGAAATTTATTACTTACACTTACACACCTAACATTTTTAACCTGAATGTGTACTTTTTAACTCAATTTTCATTTAAGATTACTTTGACCAATTTCTTAAATTTATGAAATAAGTATCTCACGAAAAGTTTTGTTATTCTGATTATTTTGGTTACACTATACAGGGTGAACCTTAAATAAGTACAAATATTTTAACCAACAGTATAGTTCACTGTGTCGAACACATAATTAATAGTTTTTTTTACAAAAAAATCAAAAATAAAAATGTGATATTTTAAATAAATTTTGTAATTTTTCTGTAGAAAACTTGTTGAGGACCGCTGACTTTCATACATTTATGAATCATAGCACTGCAGATTGAACGTGTGGTTCACAGTGTTGCCAGTGTTACACAAATGTCTTTGCTTTTCTTGATATTAAACGCATACGTCAAGCTGCCATTTTACTATTTAATATTGTGTGTACCTTTATTTTTAAAATTTGTTTCACTGATTAAAGTGCGAAGTCACTTTATGGTTAATACTGACTCATTTGGGGTTATGTGGCGAAAATTAAATTTAATATACTGTGTGAAAATCATAGTTTTTCATTATTCTTCATAAAATAACTTAAGGAAATTGTGTCTTGTGTCTCTTTCTAACAGTGTACAATGACATTTAACTTGTGAAATGTGGATTACTGATTAAATAGTTAATTTTTTAAGAAACAGGTAAGCTTGTGTGCACGTTTATGTATAATTTTTGAACATTGAACATAGTAATATCACGTAATATATGGTAGTATGTATTTAACTTGCGAAAATTCATTTTTAAACGTTTATAGTAAGATCAGTTAAGCAGTTAAAATTTATGTTAATAATACTGCGTATCATACTACATACCCAACTACTGTACTTATGCTTCAAACAAGTATTTTTAAAATAGAATTTTACCGTATTACTTTAATATTGCGTTAAAGAAAACTTAATATTTATATTAGAGAAGATAAGGCACCCTCGCAACAAATCATATAATTCATTAGGTTGGTTATGACAGCGATCCTCAAAATGTGGGTATTTTAAAAAAAAAATTAATATATCCGTAAATATTAGAAATATTTAAAAATGGCTTCCACTAGACTGATCTATATGACAAACTACACCAGCAGTTAAAATATTTGTACTTATTTAAGGTTCATCCTGTATATGTATTGAACATTTAATAGAAGAAATAAAAATTGAAATAAACTTATTTTTTATGTAAATAAATGAAAAGTTAAATTTTAAAAGCATTTGTAATAAAATTTTGTTATAGGAATGCTCTAAAATAGATTACTGCTTTTAAAATAGCGTGTTCCGAAAAGCGTGTGAAAAAGTAGGCAGTATGAGCTATTAAAACCAACATTAGTATTATTTTTGTGCGACTTTTATAGTTTTGTATTTTTGAACATGTTATGATCTGATATATTTACAGGTACTTTTCCTTATATTTTTATAATCGTGCATGATATAGTGGGTGAATGATAAGACTTCCAGGCCAAAATAATTTCATAATGGAAATAAATTTTTATTCTGTAAAAGCTGGTTCATAAATCTCCTCGGTAACGTGAATTGACGTCAATGTAAGTGAAACTTCCTAAGAAAGATGTAGCTGGCAGAAATTTTAGAAACCAGTATTTTTTCACTCACTAAATTGCGAAAATTCAATAGCATTTTTTTTTACTTTCTGGACTAACCACTACAGTTTTGATCTTTTACTCGATCTTATGATATACCAAGTATTTCAGAAATACATAGCAATATTATGTGAGTTTTGTTTATTAAATTTATGTCCTAGGACCACTCATTTTTGAGATACAGGGCGTGTAAGATAATTTAGAAAATTCAATTTATATAGCACATATTTTGTCAAAATTTGACATATTATGTTTTTGGTGACGCCCAAACACACTTGTGTTACCGACTTTTTTGCAGAGGATTAGTTGCTAGCACTTTGGCTGACATTGTATTTTGTAACTTCTTTTAAGTTAGGTTTGACCTATCGTTATTTCGTGATATTATGTAAAACTTCATTTTATACAAAAAGGAGAGAAAACGTCAAAAACTGTATTAAAGTCAATCAGGCCATTTTTGAAACAGTACTTATTTATGAAGAGTGTATTTATCAAGTGCGGCATTCCTCAGAATATATTGATTTCTAGATATTCTGCAGAAAGCCTTGAGATGCGCAGGCAAAAACAAGCCATATCATTTATCTTTAATTTTTGAAAAACCATATAGACTATCCTCCAACATCAGAAAAGCTAACGTTTGCCTTGCCACGTGCTTCCTATATATGAAGGCGTTCTATTTACCTACGCCGAGAACTAATATCTTAAAGTTTTCTCCATTGCATTTCAGCTGTCATACCTGTAATGATTTGCAAAGCAAGGTTGATATATTTTGTACAACTTTAAATAAAATAAAATATATTAGAATTGTTTAGAATATAGAATTTGACATTCAATTTTATATTGTATTTGTAGAATGCATTTTCCTTATATTTTTTTTTGTTTTGTAATTTGTGTGTTGTGTTTATGTAATGATGTAGTCTTAATTTTACATAATATCACGTAATTTAGAATGGGGAAAACCTACTTAAAAAAGGAGTTACAGAATAAAATGTCAGCGAAAGTGCTGTAGTTGCGGCAAGAATTCCGCCGACTTTCGTCACAGCTGTCGTTACACAATTGTTTTTGATGTCAACATAATTTTCGATAGTTTGTTACGTTAAAAACAATCATTTTTTGTAATTTAGTGTAATATATAATGCAAAAATTTAGTGTAGTATATAGTTTTATTACTCTCAGTTGCAGTTTCTTAAATATGTTGAATAAAATATAGTGAATTATTCATTTGTTCGTACGACACGTGTTTTTACTACAACTATAACAACTAGCGCCCTCTAGTTTGTACAAGAAAACTGATAGCATAGTATGTTAGGCACCACAAAAAACGTACTTATGTCAAATGATGAGAGATGCTGGTGAGATATTATGTTGTCTTGTGTAAAAAAAAATGCATCCAAAATTTGATTTTCTAAAATTATTTTATACTCAATAATAAGTGGCTCTAGGACATGCTATTTATTAAGTAAAATTTTGTCTATGTTTTTTTGAAGTATCCTGCATAAAAACTATAGAATTTTCAAAATCAAAAATGAATATTGATTTCCTTGCTTAATAAATACGTTAATCACAATTTTCTCTAAAATTGTGCATTTTGGCGACATACAACAAGTATATTTATTTTTATAAAAAGTAATCGAAGGCTGTTTCAAAATAACTAATCATTTTCCAAAAATCTTTATCCTTAACAAACACCTCAAAGGAATAATATAGTTGCATGAGCACTCAGAACACCTTGTATATCTAACTCCAAAATCAATTAGATACCTATTTGTGTGTAAAATTATTTTATACACAATAATGAGTGTCTCTAGAACATAATATTTATTAAGCATTAAGCAATTTTTCAATGTCATCACCTTAGAAATATTGCCATGTTTTTTGAAATAATATAGAACATAATTTTCTTCAAATTAACGGAATGGATTATTTTCAAAGTTCTTGTCATCGAAATTTTTTTTTGACACCAGTTCTACGGATGTTTTTAAATAAAGTAGCAAAAATGAGACCACAGATTCCTTAGGAATATAATAAAAAAAATACAGAGTGTCAAAGTTTAAATTTTATTTTCGATATTTGTAGATAACTTCTTAAAAAATCCAAATATTTACATAAAATTTATAAATCATAGGTTTTTACGGGAATTTCAAATTTGTTTCTAATTTCGACGTCACTAGCAGAGGGCGCCACTTATGGCACATCATGTTTCTTTTAATGGCAGAACTTTTTTGCACCTTAGTGTATCTATCTGACTATCGAAATAATTGATTCTCCTACCTGCTTTATTTGTCAAAAGGTATACCTTGCTGAAGTCGGTAGGAGTAACCATTTTTGAAATAATCCTATTTCAAAAGTTGAGTGCACGGAGGAAAAACTGTATTGGTTTCAGGTGAAGTGCCTTTTCAGCTGAAAATAAAGTAAAATGTTACTTGAAAAAGTTATACACAATGGGAAATTATGTAGACGTGCAAAATTTCCAGAAGATCGGCGAGGTTTGATGAAACCGTTTTTCAACAAAGCACAAAGATTTTATGAAAGCAGGCTGATCTTTTTGAAATTTTGCACATCTCCATAATTTACCGTTCTGAACAACTTTTTTAAGTAACATTTTGCTGTATTATTAGTAGAAAAGGCAATTTATCTGAAACGATAACAGTTTCCAATCGGTGCATTGAATATTTCAAATAGGATTATTTTGAAAACTGTTACTCCTAACGACTTCAACATGGTATACCTTTTTTAGATATAACAGATAGGAGAATCGATTGTTTCAATAGTCAGATGGATACACTAAGCAGCAAAAAAGTTCTGTCATTAAAAGAAACATGATGTGCCATAAGTGGCGCTCTCTGCCAGTGACGTCGAAATTAAAAACAAATTTGAATATCCCGTAAAAACCTCTGATTTAAGTTAAGTTTAAGTTAAGTTAAATCGATTTATTTTCACCTAAAGAATCTGTGGTCTCATTTTTGCTACTTCATTTAAAAACTCCCTATAATTCGGTTTAGAAATATTTCAATAATGTTTTATTAAATGATAAATGTATACAAAATATTCACTATTCCACAATTTGGCAGCTAGTAAACGTCATTTGTGTGAGCATATTATTTGCAAACACCAAGCTTAAAACGTTAAAAATATTCATACACCTATTAATTCACCATGATTGTGGCACACGTCATTGTACAAAACCACAAGGATTAGCCCGTTATCATTGTTATGGAAAAGTCTTTCTTGGTATAGTTCTCAGAAGCCTGCGTTACCTGTAACTGCCAGTGGATAAACAATGATAAATGATAATGAACTCCGTGAACTGCATGTGCATGCGTTGGATGCAATTTACCATAAAATTATGCAGCAACCGAAAAAAAAAACAAATCTCCGCCTATGACTAAAATGTTCGTTCATCACGAGAACTGTGGAATTAACTTGTTAAAATAATATTAGCGGTCCGCTCTCGTGTTTGTACTATTTTTATTCTGAGCATGTGAATGTTATTTTTATAAATGCTTTTGACGTTTATGCGTTATCAATGGCCTTGCCTTTCTTTTACACATTCTAAAATACATCTTACGATTAGTGTTCAATGCCAGGTCCCCAAATTTTGTTATTAATTATTGTTATAAATGATTTAAAATGTTGTCTGGTGGTACAATAAGAACATTTATTGAAGGCTGATTGTTCTAATAATAACTTTTCGGTTATATTATGAGTTCTCATTTTCTTATTCTTAGTTACCGTGAAACTAGTAAACAATACTTCACAAATAGTAAATTATGTACAATCTATTGCAATAATAGTGGCACTCTTTAAAAAGAATTTGGCGACTTGTTCTGATCTGCTGACGTATTCATAATGAAACGACAGTAGTTGAAACGATGTTTTGATGGAGTGCCATTATTATTATACATGAATATTGACTTAAACATGACGTAGGTACTACTTCTCAGTACTTTTCGTTGGTAGTTCATAACTTTTTCTTTAGTTTTATTGGGTTTTTGCCACACTTCTGAAAAATAATAAAAATTAATTAAATAAGCCCTTGCGCCAAACGGAACAGTCAAGGGTTATTTTTGAAACTAAGTTTGCCTAACCAAAAATAACCCTTGACTGTTCCGTTTGGCGCAAGGGCTTATTTAATTAATTTTTATTATTTTTCAGAAGTGTGGCAAAAACCCAATAAAACTAAAGAAAAACTAAAATTATGCCACAAATAAATAGCTTCAGACAATATCGTAGTTCATAAGGTCAATGAACAGGTACGCCATCAGTGGTACAACAATAATTTGGTTGAAGAATTTCCGAAGTGGTTGCCACGTCCGTCGATTTATCTTTACATAAAGATGCAGATGCCACCTCTGAAGAAAATACAGTGATAGTACCATGCAAAATACTTCAAAAAAGTAAGAAATAGTTCTTCCTAAGAGCACGCGCAGGAGTGATATACTCAAAATACAAAACCTTGATACCCCATATGGATGCGGCAGGGTATAATAATAAAATAATATCTCTACCCCTTATTCTAATCACGAGGATTAACCCAGAAGTTGGAGATTTGTACGGGAGAGAGGGCGGCATATTATTATTAAGCAGGCCGCATTTGCGCCCAGGAACGACTTACGTTGGTAGGCCCTAACCACCATTCAGTGCAGGAATGAGGGAAACCGGAAAAATCTCATTAGTTATGGGGGTGGTCAAATGTCAACCGGTATTAATCTCTCACATTGGCTCAAGCCAATATTTTTCCACCCTACCATATCCGCAGAGAAGGTGCCAATCCTCTCCACGAATACAGCTGATCTACAGTGGACCACTGATCGACCCAACATACATTGAACAAACAAGGAAACATGTTAATAATATGAATAAGTGTCATCTAAAGAATAACAATAGTGAGAAGTTGGCAGATGCGGAACACAGGGCGGATATAGAACGTTTTGTAGATCTGGATGAAACTAAGATTCTGGTGAGAGGAAACATTGCAAGAACCAATAGAAATCCAATAAAATCAAAATAATTTGAACCGAAATGAGATCGTAAGGACCGAAACATAACAGGCAATTGACTCTAAAACCACACACACACACACACACTTCATGTATAAATACCATCCAAAAGATCTCCAGTCTCAAAGTTTAAAAAAAAAAAATTAAAATTATATCTAACAATTCAGTTTACTTGACGTCATAGCAACGAACCATATCATTTATAATTTTCATCGGTTTAGACATACAACTATTTCAGTTGTTGAAATAATCCATTTAAATTCAGCATATTAAACGCTTTGAGAATCGAAAGATATACAAATTACTGTTTGATATAAGTTATTATAAGTTACTTGCACTGACCCAAAACCAAACAAAGTGGAAGCAGTTATTAAGGGCGCCGTATTCTTGTGTGGTGTTTTTTACAGATACAAATAATTTAAGAACTGAATATTATAGACCTTAGCAAATAACAGGAACGTTATCTCATGCCACCTGCGAATGTTCAAAGGTACCGAAGTAAAACGAATATATAACGACAGAAAGCGGTCTAGCCATCAAATTTGTAGGTACAGAAATTTTTCAAAATACGTATTTTTTAAAATTTATCTGTAGACGTAAATATTACTGTAACATAAACTTATACAGTATGCGCCAAAAGTATGGAATAAATTCAATAAAAACGAAACAATTATTTTTTGGGAAAAATCCCCGAACAGGTCGATTTTTAATTTAAAAAATACATATTTTAGCGTAAAATGCGATTTTCAAATGTCATTTGTTTTCGAGTAATGACGTCATCGATTTTTTTTTAAATGGCAACACCATATTTTTTCCTTGATTCTGAAAGATCGTTTAATTCTCTATCAGACAGTACTCAAATTTTGCCCTTTTACATAGGAAAGTTTTCGAGTAAATGACGATTGAATGTTAGAAAACGTAAATCAATTAAAATAAAGCAAAAGCGTTATCAAGTTTAGTTTTTCGAATTCCATAGTTCTTTTATGGATCACGTAGGTGAAAATCTTTGCAACCTGTCATTGTCACACCGACTTTCTAATCAGTATTGTAAGCGACATAGAAATTATTATTCAATTTAAAGTATTATGGCACATTTAACTGTTACTCAAAGAATTGAAATTTTAATTCTTATCGGATGCGGGAATATGACTAGAACTCAGCAGGAAGTTTGCGATTTATTTAATGAAAAATATCCAGATCGCCTTATCAGCCAATCAACAGTCAGTAAGGTAGAGTCTAAATTTAGAGAAACTGGCAATGTTGTAAATATTCCAAAACCTGGGCGTCCAAGCATTAATGAAAATGAGAAACAGACCATTTTGATAAGTATGGTGGATAATCCTCATAATTCTTCACGATTAGTTGCATTAAACAATGAAACTAGTCAGAGCACAGTGCTACGTATCTTGAGGAAGGAAAAATATCATCCCTACAAAATTCAACTTGTGCAGGAACTCAATGAAGATGATCCCGATCGCCGCTTACACTTTTGCGAAATTCTAATGGATTTATGGAAATAGAAATTTACACCGGCAAATACTTTTTTCAGATGAGGCCACATTTTGTCTGAATGGTACAGTAAACCGTCAAACTTGCAGATATTGGAGTCGGGAAAATCCTCATTGGATGGCAGAGGCACATACCCAACACCCTCAGAAATTAAATGTGTGGGCTGGAATAGTTGACGACAGAATAGTAGGGCCTTTCTTCTTTGAAGAAACCCTTACAGGACAAAGATATTTAGAGTTTCTAGAAAATGACCTTGTTCCAGCCCTTGCAGTAATTTTTCCTAACGATAATGACTCTGACATTCCTGACGATACCGTATGGTTTCAGCAAGACCTCCGCACTATGCGTGCCCTGTACGAGATTTTTTGGACAACTGTTTTCCTGGGAGGTGGATCGGCAGACGCAGACCGATAGAATGGCCTGCAAGATCGCCAGATCTTACACCTCTTGACTATTTTTATGGGGATACTTGAAGTCAAAAGTGTACATTAATAAACCACGTAATTTAGAAGAACTTCAAAATGCATTCGGGACGAAATACGCAGAGTTACCCCAGAAATCATTCACAATGTGCAAGAAGAATTTCTTCACAGACTTGCGCATTGTCAAGAAGTTGGTGGATGGCAATTCGAACATTTAATTTAAGTATAAAATTTAATCAATTGTATTTTATTTTACATACCTCAGAATTGTTACTTTTTTATGGATAAAATTTATGTTTTCTAACATTCAATCGTCATTTACTCGAAAACTTTCCTATGTAAGAGGGTAAAATTTAATTGTCAAAGTATGGGGTTAGAACAGCAAAATAATGTAGGTTTTACGAACGCTTTTTAAAATTTATTATTTATTTGAGGAGAATTTAAACAGAAAAAGTGTAAATTTTATTTTTCATATTACTTTTGTTCAACCTATTTTATTTTTCGAGATTTCTGTACCTAAAAACATCACAAATTTGATCAGAAGAAAAAGAACAGAGCTATTAATACAAATATTTTAATTTGGCAATTATGTATAGAAAAAAGGAACCTCAGTGACTTTCGCTTAAAAAATACATGGTTAATGGTTTCGTCTAAATACTTTTTGTATACATTTTCCATTGCGTATTAATATTGTGTGAAACAACTACTTTACTAACTAACATAATGATAACATCCGGTATAAAAATCAGCATAACTTATTGATAGGGTAACTGAAAACAAATAAGACATTATCCCTAATATCAAATATATTCTCACTTAATTTAACATATTTTAAAGGAACATCACTTATATTATTTAACGTAATCTTTACCGACTTCTATCTTCAAATGTATCTACAAAGGTATTCCATTAACCAGCTCAAATTTTAAGTAATGTTTAGAACTTATCCCTCATAGCACTTATCAATAAAGTAAATGCCTACCTATTTTACGATAAAGGAGTCTTAGATAAAGTAATATCTTAGACACACAATCATATCAGACAGTATATTAAAAAAGAGGGCAAATCTTATCGGTTATGCGATAAAAATTGAAAATATGTTGAACTCTAGTTAAGCAGGTAGTTACAATCACAAGACTCATTGTTCAATTTTATTTGGCTAGCTACTGATTAAAATATGTATTAAATAAAGAAACTGAAGAAGGAAGTAACTGAATAATAAGGGTTTTATATGTACAACAATTGAATTTCGAAGGTGTACTAAAAATAACACAGCCACAAAAAAAAAATGTTTTCTGACCTGGGGGTCTGACAATGGTTACTATAGGTTTTTGGGTCGCTGAATCCGAGGTCTATTTAACCCCATCAGATCAGGATTTTGCCACAACCTAAAAAAAACATAATTCAAGTTATTAAACGCATAATGTATATTGTGATCTCGGTAACTGGTTACTGCCAGTAACATAATTAAAGTGCACATCCTTAGCTTTAGCTGGAATACTTTGACATGACCTTGTTGTTCTCGGGCTAAGCTCTGTGGGAGCATTCTGGCTCTTGTTGTTGGTATTATGACTGCTACGGTCGGAACCGTACCTTAGATAATGGTGGTCCTGTAACCGACTCTGTAACTAGTCGCATCCCATGCTTCCAAACGTTTCGCCATTCTTCACTGTCGGCATCTTCAGTGGTGATTCCGCAAAAGTTTAGCCGCGACTGAAATTAGGCGAGTTAAAATCTTGAAGCAATATTGTTGCCAGTATTGCGACTAGTAACTTAGTTTTGCGTTAAGGTCGCCTTATTTCTCGCCGAAAAATTATCAAATTTGTGTGTGCTTTTTAGGCATAGAAATTTCGAAAAATAAAACATGTAGTTCAAAAGTAATATCCACTTTTACTATTTAAATTCTCATCAAATAAATTGATCACTTCTAAAAAGCGTTTGTAAAACACACATTATTTTATAAATAATACTGCACATAACAACTACTCCGCGGCCTAATGTCCCGACCGGTATTGAATTACACCTGCGATATCTGTGTGATGCCACTTGATTTTAATGCTCGATTGATATTTTGTCATTTTATTCGTGAAAAAAGAAACACTGATATTCATTTTCAAAATAAAATTATTTTTTTCTGAAGAAGCATATTTTACAAGAAGAGGTATAACTAACCATAACGAAAATATCTACCCTAAAAAAAAAAACTACATGCTATAAGACCAAGACACTTCCAATATGAAATTAGAATAAATATTTCCGTATAATAGGATCAAATCTAGGTCTTATTTTCCTACCAAATAAATTAATTACAAAGAGCTATTTGCACTTTCTTCAAGAAGAATTACCAGTGTTGCTTGAGGACTTACCCTTAGATAAGTGAATAATTTTGAATTTTATAGATAACTAGGTAACCCGGCAAACGTTGTTTTGCCATATGAATTATTTCTAGTACATATTTTGGCAGTTAAATAAAAAATAACTAACTTATTGTAAGTGTGTGGAGATGTGGTATATAACTAAAAGAAGAATGGAGCACTGTGAATGATGACGGCCTATAAGAATAACAAAACACGAAACATTCATTTTTTGAATTATTTCGCGTGCCTGCAATTTTACTTGTTTGGCGGCCAAAATTAACCCTTTTACGTCTTGTTGGCATTGTTCACTGTACAAAAAAATAGCCATATTGTAAAATAACAACCGTTGTTGGCGGGAGCTCGTGATACGTGTTGCGTACTTTTGAGGTTATATAGATCACTTAATTAACTCATTATTAATGAGAACTACAATTAAAATTAATAATTTTATTAATTATTGATAAAATAGGAAATAAATAATTATGGCCCAGCAAATTAATAATAAATTTACTTGAGAATTACACGTAAACGTCACTGCTACGCTCGATTCATACACAATAATAATGGTTGAAAACTGTGTAGGGAGTGAGAGAAGGCTTATTGTGTGAGAGAGACAGAAGACCGGTTTCGTTCTCATCCCTACTCCGTACTGTTTACTGGGTGAGAAGTGACAACGGTAGATGCTTGGCGGGGATAACTGATCTTGTGATAATCGATCATTTATATACCAGGGTTAAAAATGATAAAATGACTAAAATGGTTATTAAAAAATAGGGGTTTGTGATAGAAGGGTGAAAATTAAGGGTTGTATGTATTTTTTAATGCCACATCATAAAAAATAAAAATAAAAAATGTCCAAAAAATAAAAAAAAAAATGTTTGGGGTGGACTACCCTTATCACTTAGGGATATGAAAAATAGATTACGACCGATTCTCAGACCTACCGAATATACATATAAAATTTCATAAAAATCGCCGTTTCCGAGGAGTATGGCGTCTAAAACTGTGACACGAGAATTTTATATATTAGATAAGTCATCAGCAGATGTATTTTTCTCGGAAACTGTTGCTCCTAGCGACTTTAATAAGGTATACCTTTCTTAACTAAAAAAGGCAGAGGAAGAGATTTTTCTAGTCTAAAATAACATACAGGGTGGAACAAAAAAGTTGTAACGGTCTAAAAGGTTCGAAATCGTCGCCGGTAGTGTCCTCTAGAAGATACACTGAAATGGACAATAAAATTTAATTTACCATCCCATGAAACACTCGGATACAAAATTTCGTGAAATTAATGTGAAACAGTCGAAAGTTATTAAAGAAAACGCGATTTATTTTTTAACCTTTAACACCCTGTAGCAAGTTTAGTTAAATCGACTTATTTTCAGCTGTACTTTATGTGGCCAAACGTTGTCCCAACCTTTTAGGGACACCCTGTATATTATTCAGTTTTAAATGTCAAAAATTATTTGATTTGTAGAAAACACTATTTCAAGAATACGGCGCCCTTAAACATTTACATACGGATTCATCAACAAGGCGTAACGTTAGTCAGACTAGCGGAGGTTACGCGAAAAATTTACGCATCTGTTGCACCAATTTAAATAAAAGGCATACTCTTATTCACTACTATGTATAATACTTACTTTATGATATGTTAACTAATCCGTAGCACTGAAAAGTACTGTTTTTGAATATAAATACTAAATATACAATGGGAAACGCAAGGAACTAGAGGCCGAAGTTACGCGATTTTTAGACAGGTACAATACTGGGTGTAACTTTTGGCGCAAATATGGACGTAAATAAACAGCCTACCTAGCAACGCATGTTTCGCTACCTAGCAACGCATGTTTCGTGAATGAGCGCAAGACTGGTTAGACCAACTAACGCGCTTTACACGGGCGCAAAGCTGGTTAGTCCGACTAACGCTACGTCCGTTTCATGAATCCGGCTATTAATGTTTGCCTTTCAAAATAAGATGTGCATTTGACTTAACCACGTCCTTAGGTAGGGACTCATTCGTATGAACAACTCTTACTGAACGTCGTTATCTGGCTACAGTTATGTTATCTCTTCAACAAAATTGTGCATTGTTTGTAATTTGTATAATTTAATAGTTTATGATGTATACTGTAGTCTCCCGTTAAATAGTTCCAACTCATATTTAATTGTTTTAAATTTCAGTAAAAATTACTATTGTCATCATTATAAGTATTTTAATTGTTGCTGGGAGTAATTAAATAATATGGATAGCATTTATACATGGCTTGAGTAGCAATTAACTTATTAATAGCTACTTAAAGTTTAATATTCCTAGAATTTATTAAAGTCAACACAGATTCAGTTGTGCCTGTTTCAATCGTATTAGAGCGCTAAAATATATAAAATAATAGTTAAATATGGTGAATGTTCTGTTCTGTCTATTCGTCTCTTTTTTTTTCAGTGCAATGAACCATGTTAATAATATTATTAAGACAATGAAATTTGAAAATAAGTGTTAGTATGTGCCAAAATTAATACTGCTTCTGATATCTTCAGCTATGTTTTGCTTCTTGAGTGATTTATTAAAAATAATTTAATTAATAATGAAGAAAATGTACGTTTTTTTAATTTTTATTTTATTTATCTTTAACTTGTTCTACCTTGCAAAACGGAATTTTAAAAAAAGCTACTCTGCGGACTAATGCCTTGTTTAACATTGAACTACACCTGAAAAGCTATAGCAGACAGCCAAAGTCGTTCGTCAGTGGTCCACTAGACATATACCGACTTCGAGTTTATTAGCTTTTATCAGTATGCCATAGGTGAGGTAACTGACACTGGCTGCTTTATGTTTATTTAACCCGACTTGAGTAGGCGAAATGTAACAAACATATTGATGAGAGCTAATAAACTGGAAGCCGATATATGTTTGATGGGCCGCTGACAAATTATTTTGGCTGTTTGCTATAGGCCAAGTATAATTCAAAGAGGGTGGGGGCATTAGATTGTAGTGTACTTGTTTCCTAAAATTGCGTTTTACAAATATCGTTATTGCCGACACGCGATAAAGGTCAACGGCTTTCAATGGTACAGCATGTAAGACGTCATTACTTCGACGTGTCAAATGCGATATGGAGTATCTAATGACCACTAATTGCAGCTTGCTACTTTTTCCATTCAAACTTTTTAATTTTGCAAAAATAATATGTTTTTAGCTTAAACATTTTCTTTATGCAAAAACATCTGATTATTTCAAAATGTAAAAGACATTGATTGTTATTTAATAAAAATGCTGATTACCTAGCTCTAAATAAACGTAACAAATTTGTTATTTGACAACTTGTTTTTAATGTTTTATCGAGTAATTAGAAATATGGATTGCATTACTTTTTTCTCATACTGTAGACACTTTACATTGATGTTATGTTTATTTATTTCTGATATTCTGTGCTCTTCCTGGATACTTTTGCCTTAGAGTTACTTAATTCATTTCAAAAATTCCTAAATAAAATTAAAATTATGGCACAATTCAATAACAGACAATAGGTGTTTTTTCGCTATCACCGCTTGATCCCTGTTCGAAACTGTTTTAAAACTATGTATTCTTGTAATGAACCCATGACGTCACATTGTCCAATATTGATTGTCCAATTGTTTAAAATCGGTATACCAGTCATGTAAAAAAATTGCTTTTTTATCACATAAATGACATTTCGGTTTTTTAAACTAATTAAAATCATCTTCAAATCTGACAAAATTTTTGCAAAATGTAATAAATATGGAATATTTCTCTTTTAGATATTTTTAATAACTATGACGTGTATTGTTTGCAGAATTATAATTAATTTGAGAGTTATGAAAGTTATGTAGAATATTAAAATTAATCGATATAAAAATTTTCAATATTTTCTGTAATGGTCACTGCATATCAAAATTCTTGATTGAGAATTTTCGTATTTACAGGCCTTTTAGACCCAGAGCTGCGTTATTCTCCTCTGTTCTTCGCCTTTCTTTTCCAATCCGTTACATTTTTCTCCCTTAGATCTATTGCCACTGTCTCTCTTCATCACTTCCTCGGTCTCCCTTTTTTTTGTTGTAGCTTGTTGTAGCTCCCTACAATTCTTTAAACTGTCCTTTAATCTTCCATAGGTTCTAGATGCCCTAACCACTGCACTCTTCTGGCTTGTACAGCTTCGTCTATTGCTGGTGCCTGGTACATTGCATATATTTCCCCATTATTTCTCCTTACATAGCCTTCCTCCGTCTTTTTGCTCCCTAGAATTCTTCTTCAGATCTTCCTTTCCCACCTTAAAAGATTTTCTCTTGACTTCTTATTGAAGACCCAGGTTTCACTGCCATACAACGCTGTCGGTGTCAACATCGTTTCATACATTCTAAATGTTACTCCTCTGGACAAATTTTTTGATTACATTAAGTGGTTGACTGCTGTTGAACTTCTGTTTACTTTTATTATTCTCCTATTAATTTCTTGTTCCTCATCACAGTTAGCTGTTATTAGCGCCCCAAATACACATACTTTTGAACTTCTTCAAACTCCATCTCTCCCTGCTGTGTTCTTAATTTGAAATTGGTATCTTTTTTTGTTCTTCTATTCTTAAAGGCTTACTTTTCTCTCGATTTATCTGCAAACTTTTTCTAATTCCCTGCTATCTCTAGCAATAATGGTCACGCCATCTGCATAACTTACTATTTGGTGACTTTTAAACAATATGTGTCCTTCTCTGTTCAACTGACTATCTCTTATGACTTTTCCTAGTATTAAATTAAAAAGAAGCATAGAGAGTGGGTTTCCTTGTCTAAGTCCTGTGTCGATAGTCAAACCTTCCGAACATTCACCTTTTATTCGTACTTTGCTTTTAGTATTTTCTAAGGTCAAAATAATAATAACAAATAGCTCGTGTATCCTATATACCCCTATATCTACCCCTGATTTTTGTACGACTGGTGAGTAATTATGTCTCAGTGAGTCAGTGATTATTTGACATGGATCGTAGCTTATCACCTTAAAGTGACTTTGAACTAAACGATACGCGCGAGATATTCTACACAACTTATCGAGCAGAAGACGCAAAATTGGTACCCGGTGCGATGTAGAGCATTATACCAAAGAAAACGCTAACAAAAAATTACTATCTCGCGAATAGTTAACGATAGAGTCCTCGTTCTTTTTTTAATAGCTTCTCTAATCTGTTATCTACATTTCTTTCGATAGATGTATAGGAAAAATTAATATTTCATATAGCTTTCCTGCACTAAATGGTAGTTACGGCCTACCAACGTAAGTCATTCCTTGGCGCAAATGTGGCTTGCTTAATAATAATATGTCGCCCCCTCTTCAGCACAAGTCATCGACTTCTGGGTTACTTCTCATAATTAGAATGAGGGGTAGATTTACTATTATTATCATAAAATTTCCTGAGTTACACGTCAACTGTATACTTAGAAAATTGTAAACATTACCAAATCCCGTAGAATTATTTTAACAAACTAATAAAACTACAATTGGTATGAATTATTAAGTATTTTTCACGGTGTAAGGTACAAAGTAAAAAAGTACACAAAAAGTACAAATTCACAATCTTTCAATGGGACATTCTCTAACGTGTTTTTTCTCCAAAAGTAAAAGAAAATTATTAAATTTCAGCATTATAGATTGATGTTACGCTAATATGAACCGCCACCTGTTGGGTCGATTTCCTTTTTGTATATTTGTATATATTTCTAATCTAACCAATAAATAACGGTGGAATGACATATCCGATGTACTGGTAAGCTCATTCAAATAGTCTAAATACAGTTTATCTGTGTTCCTTAGTGCGCCAAGATAAAGACCACAGATTATAAAGTGGCAACACTTGGAAAACAAATTATAAAGTTCTCTTTTACACCCCGTTACGCATAAAATATTTAAACCCACATTGTTTGTTTAATGCAAAGATCCTGAAGCTGATTTCTATCTTGGTAACAAAAAACAGGAAACATTAAAATATTAACTAAACTGAATTTCCTGCTTATTTTCTAGAATAGCACAGAGTATTTCTTTAACAACGGGGCACGATGACTGAGAGACTTATAAAAATGGGAGGATAGAGTAAAATATGCATTAAAAGAATCCTTTTTCTATACTGTTAAACCAACAAGAAGAAAAATCGTATTTTGAAAATATTTTGACAACCATTTTAGTCGACCGAAAATATTCAATTTATTCTTACATATAAAGGTGGAATAAATTTTATGCGATCTTATATTTTGTCCTTCACATATGGATAAATTAGATGAATAATAATGTCAGTTTGGTTAAATTTGAATAAAAATGGTATACTAGTTACTTGTTACAGTAAATTCTGAAACATCATAAACATTTAGTTTTTTTTCTCATTGGCACTATATTGTAATTGTCTTGGAGTAGTTTTGTAGTAAATATTACGAACTGTTTAGATTACTTGAAACACTTGGTCAGCACTACATAATATATTTTTTCCACGGTCGGGAGTAGAAATCAGTTTCTATGACATCAAAATTAAAACAGAAGTAGTCGATTATTCCCAAGGGAGTATAATGCTCCCAAGGGAGTTTACATTATGGAGAACGATTTTCATGCAAAAAAAAAAGATAACATTGAAATTATTTATTGACATTTAAATTAAATATTACAATTGTACAATTCAAAATTAATATTAGAAGGAATATTACTTTCGCTTACATTTACAGTTTTTGTGATTGTGCTAGTAGTGGTACCTACTAAAACCTGATTAGCAATTTTGGTCTTATTTTCAATGGAGTTCTCGACATAACCCTCAGCGACTGTCGTTGATTTCCAACCAGCATGACGCTTTATTTTCGAGATATCCACACCAGCATCTGCCAGTAATGTCGCTGAAGATCTTCGTAAGCAGTGACCAGTATAACATGCAGCATCAGGTAATTTTAAATACGAAGCTACTACACTCGGAATTTTTCCCATGGTATTCTCGTCAACTGGCTGCGAACTACATTTTCTTGCTTTGTAGTACAAAAAAAGGCACTTATGCTTGACGTGGGGAGGACGAAGGGACAGGTATTTTCGAAACAATTCAAGAATATTTCCCACATCGGTAACCAGAAAGATTCGTGGAATCTTTGCCTTAGTGTTTAGAATTTTTACAATCATGGAAGAGCCTACATCCTCAATATCATCTACAGTTAAATTGACTAGTTCATCAGTTCGACAAGCTCCGGCAATCCCCAGAATTAATCCAACCTATTAAAAATCAAAATACTTAATAATTGAAATATCTAACAACAAAAGTAATCTTACCTTAATCATTAAGAATTCTTTGTCATCTGCACTTGATAGAAAACGGTCGATTTCACCCTTTGTCAATATTTTCGATTTTTTCGGTTGATATCCGTCACCGGTTCTTTTCAAAAATGCGATCAGCTCGGGGAATTTGCTTATATCTATGTTGTTGTAAATTATCAAGCATAACTTAACCATAGAATATTGCGCCCATAATGTGGAAGACTTGTAATTCTTTGCATTTTCACTGAAGTATGCCAACAAAACATTCTCGCTGTATACTTGAACATTTTTCTCGGCGCACCACTTTTTGAACCGATTGTAGGCTATATCGTATAAAGATCTTGACTTCGTAGGCTCTTTTCCGACTTACAATTATTCATTGTGCACTAAACAAACTTTAAACTAAACCAAACTAGCACCTTAATTTGACAATTCTTTTTGTTTGTTTATTTTATAGTTATGACAATAACTTAACGACTACTAAATAAATGCTCAAATCCGAATACAATAATTCTGATGCTACTTACTTCATAATGACAAAATATGTGTTTTTAAGTTAATGAGATCGTGGAAAAAATAATATATACCATTCGGGAGAGATGCTATTTTGTCCTGGGTGTATTGTAGCCCTCGGGCTTCAAATTGCACCTCTGCCAAAGTAACGCATTTCTCTCCCTTATAGTATAATGTACTATTTTTATTAGCTAATTATGTAAATAGACAAATAATAGGAATATAAAAAAGTATTTGTTTTGAAACTAACTGGTTCCAGTTCTTATTATTTTCCACTATTATACAATTTTTACTCAAAATATTAAAAAACAACATTTAGGTAGGTCATATTTTCTAAGGTGCCCTCTATTAATGAGACAAAAATAAAATTTTCAAATTATTCAATTAGGTCGGTCAGTGGTCGAACGGTTTAAGGCTCAGTTTAAGGGTCAGTACTTGAATCGATCTGATTAACTGTATTCGTGGAGAGGATTGGCACTCTCTCTGCGGGTATTGTAGAATGGAACAATGTTGGCTTCGATTAATGTGAGAGATTGATACCGGTTGACATTTGACCACCCTCCTAATTAATGAGGTTTTCCAGATTTCTCTCATCGCTGCATTGAATGATGGTTAGGGCCTACCAACTAAGTCGTTCCTGGGCGCAAATGCGGCCTGATTAATAATAATATGCCGCCCTCTCTCCCGCACCAGTCCACGACCTCTGGGCTAATTTTCGTGGTTAGAATGAGGGGTAGAGATATTATTATTATAATAAAATGAAATTGATTTTATACCCCGATTTGACACCCATTTATAAAATAGAAAAAAAGAATACAAACTAAAAAAAAACATATTATCAAAGTAAGACTTTATTTTCTGACAACCAAACTCGCACGGTTTGAAAGGTTTTATTTAAGGTTATATACATTTAAGGATTGCATGTTGTTGGAGTTTCTTATGAACAACTGGAAGTAGCAGCTTCATTATTTAATGATTTTTTGTAAATATTCCTAAGAAAGTAATTGATCTGATATCTACGGTTAAGCAATATCAAATATTGTTAATAATGGAAAAATCAAAAATATGTAAAATATATATTTATGTATAGAAGTAGGTATGCTATTTTGTGTGTTCCATATTCGCCTCAATGCCTGACTGTGACTCAATGATACAATGGCTGGCTATTTGGTTTGGAACCGGTGCCATAGAAAGAAAACACACACACCTATATCTAAAAACACAATTATTTTATTTATTTTGTTAAACATTACAATTATATGTACTTAAACCCATATTCTAATCATTTGGCTCAGATGATGTACCTACTTATGTTTTTAGTGAAATCTGTTGTTGACAGTGTAAGAACCAATTGCTTGCCTCATTAATTTATCTTTTGAGTGTGGTACATTTCCAGAAATTTGGAAGGGTGGTGCCTATTCTCAAGAGCGATGATCCCAGTTGTATAGACCAACTTGTAACTATACCAGTTGTTTTTTCAAAGATATTTGAATGCTGTTTTTAGACCAACTGCTAAATTGAAATGACTCCCGCAATGAAATATCAACAGACTATACTATGCATTTTTGAATAAAGTTTTCTTAAGACTCACGAATGCCCTGTCGGAATATTTTGCGATCTGAGCAGATCATTCGACTGTTTACTCATGATATTTTGCTATTCAAGTTGAAAATTTATGGTATTAGAGGTCTGGCTCTTGAATGGATATCGACTTTTCTTGAGCGAAGAATACAATACGTTGCACTGGAACATTGATCTTCAGCTCAGCATCACGTATCGCTGGGTGTTCTATAGGGTTCAGTTTTGGGCCCTGTATTATTTTTGTTATATGTGAACAATCTGGACTGTGAACTTTATACTGACAATTTTACAATATATGCTGATGACACCTTCATAATAATGTTCGGTATTAATGATAAGTTTAAAACTGAAGTGTAAAGTACCATTTAATATCCTAATGGATTGGTTTCTCAACACACATTATATTTTAACACCAAAAAATCTTAAATTTTAAGATTTCTGAGTTCTCAAGAACAATGTAGTTTATCGAATTCGGTTGAAAATAATACCACTTTATCATCTAGTATTGAATCAGTAACATTTTTGGGTATTCATATAGACAAACACTTGGAGAATTAATTGTGAAGCATTAGTAAGTAAACTTTACTCTGTCAAATATTTATTTGGGATAATTCTATGTTTTTATCACAAGTTTTTGTTGCTCAGAAAAGAGTCTTGAGATGCATTGTAGGAGTTTCGGGTATTTATTTACTAATATAGTGATATTTTTAAACTTCTAAAAATCCTTACACTACCTTGTCTATGTTATTTGAAATGGACTTATATATCTTTCGAAATAAAAAAGAATTTATTGTAAAAAGTTTCTGCTACGGGCATAACACTCGGCAAGGAAATGATTTCTATGTTCCATTTGCTTGGAAAAAAAAATAACATCTAATTCTTCTAAATATTTAGGACATAAAATATTTAACATTTGTTTCATATTTTGTTCTCTGACTATTCCTATACATGTATTTGTCAATTATGGAAAATAAATTATTATTATTATTAAATGTAATAAATAATAACTGTATAATTTGTCAGACGAAGGCGTCGATGGCAATGTCCTCTGGACCTGAGTGGCCTACAAACGTCAAGAATTGTGGAAAAAAGTAAAGCCTTATTTTGAATTATCTGATAAGCTTAAAATAATCAGTGAATTTTCAGGTAGCCTCTAATTTCGTTTTTCATAAAGTTTTGTAATATTTCTTTTTCTTATTTTGCCTAGATCATACTTTTTTTGGGAAGGTTAGAATATTTTTATTCTACAAACAATTCTACCAGTACTTAATGATTACTAAATTAATAAAACACTTTTGGTTCAAGGATATCTCAATAAATTAAAACACGCCTGCTTACATTTGTTTGTTTCGAATAACATTGTAGATAGTGTTCCTTCATTACTACAACTACAACATGACGGTTAAGGAATTTAAAGAAAATATATTAGAAATTCCATTCTGAGATACAAATATGAACATATTATATTGATACTTTCAATAAAATTTAAATTTATGTCATGTGCGTTAACTATCAAAATTTTAATGGATATTTTATTAAGTAATTTATTATATAATTATATATTATAATTTTAACTATCGATATAGTAATAATAATAAATGCATTTCTTGCCCAACAGTTACCCATTTACAGAGCAATTATACAAAAAAAATAATACTTTCAGTTAAGTGATTATATACAAAGTGTACCAAATACAATTATGACAGACACATATTAAGTTTAACAGAATTAGAAAGATAACTATAGGTATTCTTTACATTTATGTTTTAAATCAACAAAACTTCAACAGAAAAAATCACAAACGGAAGCAATTACATTTGCATTAGCGCACATTACAGTTACTGGTGCTTTTAACAATAAATTTGTTTGAGCTCTTTTACAGTAAAATATATTATTTTGTCTGGTTGCAAGTCTAGGAACTAATATATTAATTTGTGATAACAAAGCAGGACAGTCAATTTTACCCTGTAATAACTTACATAAAAATAAAACAGATGCTAGTTTTCTACGCTGCTCCAAGGACATAAAATTAAAACTACTCAATAAATCATTATAATTGCATCCTCTTTGGGGATATACCCCACTAGTTCTAAAACTTAAATATTTTAAAAAGTTCATTTGAACTCTTTCAATAGCAGAAGAATACTGCAGATATATATGATTCCATATTAAAGAGGCATATTCCAATTTAGTTCTAATTAAACTAAAATACATAGTTGACAAAGCAGAAACATCTGTGAAATTTTTCCTATTACGTATAACAAAACCTTGTGTATTATATGCTGACTTTATAATATTACTTATATGTTGATTGAATGTCAATTGATGATCAAAGTAAACTCCTGAGTCTCTTATATTATTTGTTCTTTCTAAAGTAACATTATTGATTGTGTACGGATATTGCAAAACATTTGATTTACGGCAAAATGATATTATTTTACATTTAGAAATATTTAGATTTTCCAATAGAGAAATTTGTTTTTGCAACATAATACAGTCATCTACATTAACAATAGAAGTATATATTTTCAAATCGTCGGCAAACATCAATTTGTTACAATCTATTACATTGCATAAATCGTTGACGAAAATCAAAAAAAGTAAAGGTCCTAAATTTGATCCTTGAGGGACACCACTTGTTGCAATATAGATATCAGAGCAAAAACCATTGTAACAAACAAATTGCTTGCGATTACTGAAATAAGATTTCAAAAGTATCAAATATTTGCTATATTATTATATTTGATATATTGACAATGTAGAGGTCTGAATTATTTATTTTCATTTTCTAGCATACTTAATGAAACTCTAAAATAAAATTACAATTAATTTTTTTTATCGTTCCTATTATGTATCTACATATTCAATAAAGTTAAAATATTATAGATATATAAACTATATAAGGTAGTAAACGTCATAACTGAATTTTGATTCAGTTGTGAATGATTGAGTGAATGTTTTGTACAGAAAAGATGTTTGTGTAAAAAAACCACTAGACTAATAGTTTTCAAAACAAAACGTAAATAATAAACTGCTATTCAAACAAAATAATTAGTCATTGTTGAAATCGTTTTTTTCTATAAATAAAATAATTTTAGACATTTAATAACTGAATAATATAGATCTTAAGATCTCATGCCACCTGCGAATATTCAAAGGTATCGAAGTCAAACGAAGTCAGTGGTCGCGCGGTTTAAGGCGTCAGTACTTGAATCGAGGTGACTAGATCGGTGTTGGTTCGAGTCCAGCTGCCGGTAGACCGTATATAAGCTATATTCGTGGAGAGGTTTGGCGCCCTCTCTGCGAGTATAGTAGGGTGGAAGAATGTTGGCTTGGGTCAATGTGAGAGATTGATACCGGTTGATATTTGACTACCCCCCTAATTAATGAGGTTTTCCAGGTTTCCCTCATTCCTGCACTGAATAGTGGTTAGGGCCTACCAACGTAAGTCGTTCCTGGGCGCAAATGCGGCCTGCTTAATAATAATATGCCGCCCCCTCTCCCGCACAAGTCTCCGACTTCTGGGCTAGTCCCTATGATTAGAATGAGGGGTAGAGATATTATTATTATTATTAATATACAACGGCAGAAAGCGATCTAACCAGCGAATTTTTAGTTACAGAAAATGTTCAAAATATGTTTTTTTTTTAATTCAACTGTGGATGTAAATATTGTTATAACATAAACTTACATATATCTGCATATAATATTCTTCGCTTTTGTTTATAAGTATGTGAGAATAATTGTTAAAATATGGGGTTAGAATAGCAAAATAATGTATGTTTACAATAGCTTTTTAAAAGTTATTATTTTATTTGAGGAGAATTTAAACAGCACATTTGAATTTTATTTTTGATATTACTTTTATTCTACGTGTTTTATTTTCCGAGATTTCAGTACCTAAAAAGCACCACCACAAATTTGATCATTTTACGGCCAGAAATACGGCGACTTTAACCTAATAGGAACAATCACTGCATACTTCATGAAGAGAAACTAAACAGTAAATTTTGCTCGAATCTGGTAAATCTGGTTAATTGACTGCAGAATTATGGAGCAATAAGAAAAGAAACTTTAACACCTTGTAACTTTTTTGCGACATTTTTCGTTTAGTTTGTTTGTTTAGTTTGGTTAAATCGACACCATTTGGGCTCTAGATTATGTCTTGAAGTAAGTAACATTCGTTAGGTGACACCCTGTATATGAACATTGTCCTCTATATCTCCAATAATTCTACAGTTTTGACAAGTATATATTCAGTACTTGTGAAATTTTAATATAATTGTAGGTATTCTGCACAAAATTAGTATTATGTATTCCTAATTTTAAATAGCAAGAAAGATATATAGTTGCCGCTTTAATAACAATGAAAATCTAGTAACTAAGAGTTATTGACGTGTAAAAGTAGGGCCAAGGCTAAAACTAGACCTTAGTATTCTCGATCACAAAGTACGTGTCTATAGTCCATTTAATAAAACTTAGTAAGAGTTGAATGGCCTCCGAGAAACACAGAAAATATGGAAAGTTTTTATTTTAATAAATTTCCAATAGCATTATGTTAAAACAATCCGAAAAATAGTTTTGTTTTACATAAATTAAGATACTCCTAAATGTCTACTGTTAGGAAAAAGGGTTCGTAAATAACACGTACTCGTGAATTATCGTTGCATAGTATAAAACAACTGTAAAAACAAAGTAAACATACAATTTTGAATTTGTACACTACACGAAATAAGCGATAACATTTATACATTTCTGGGACGCTACATTGTACTCATCATTTTTTTAAATTAAAATGGTCTTGTTTTCCGTATTCTGTAGGTAGTACAGCAGTATCAATGTTGAACTCAAATATTATGGTAAAGCAATAAAATTGTTTGAAACATTGTTATTATTTAGTATACAGTACTAACCTCGGCTGTGGAACGTTCCAAAAACTTGGACAGCTGAATTTTGTTTTTAAAAAACATTTCCGGTGATGTAAGCTTTTTTACCACCTACCTACCTACGTGGGGTAGAGGCCTCACGGTTATTAATTTTTTTAAATGACAAATAAAATATTTTATTACCAATTTTGATTCCCCTTGAAATTCTACGTACAGTAAAGTTTGTTAATGCACAATTAAATATCGAAACAAATGAATCTTGTATACCCTATCTCCGTCAAAATAAAGTAAGTAGGTATGCACTGTCTGAAGAAATAAGTGTATAAATAATAATTTAACAAAATGGAATTAATGAAAATACAGGAACAACAACAGTAAATTCCAATAATGAAACAAATGTAGAACAAAACAAATTATAACAATTATAAAATAAAGAAAAATATTCTAAAGACTGTTCACCGGCTGTCAATCCAGCGTTCTGGAGAGATTTCATTTAAATAATTTCTAACAGGAATAAAATAATGAGAGAAACTTTAGAATCAAATTATGTCATCAAGTGTCCCACCGGCAACTCCCTCGACCGTTACCTGGAAAAGTACTGATACGAAATATTTGAAAATTCGGCAACGTGGCAAAGTCCCCGGGGCGAATACAACCAAAATATCTTCTTCATTTTCGGTTATACTAGAAGTCAACATCAACTAATTATATTATTTCATTTTTCGATTCTACGGAAAATTTTAAGCTCATTTTGTATAACATTCCCTATAGTTAGGAGTTATAGATTCTGTAATATTAATTTATTAAGAAAAAAATTGTACATATGCTAGGGTACGCGGTGGTATCCACAACTTCTTTCTGGAAATAGGTATAAAGTTGAGTTTTGGTACTCATAAAGGACTTTGACGACGCTATATTATGGTACATGGTAAATCTAAATATAATATACCAAGCGTTTTATTTTTGTTATTACATTTTGATGACATCAAACAGCCTATAACTTTTTTATTTAAAATGGAGCATTATGTATTTTTTTGCTGTCTTGTGCACATTTCAATTATTGTCTTTTAGTTGTATTTGTTCGGTATACAAGGAATTGTATATTCAGAAGGCTCCACAGCCGGTGTTCGCATTGTATACAGAGTAAGTCAAGTTTAACAAAAACGCTCGATTTGTGGAATGCCTAATGTCTACATAAAAGGCAGATGTACCTACCATTTTCTCGTAGAAAGACTTTTATAGCATCTGTATAAATCTGTCATAGATAGAGCAGGTCTGATAGAGACGAGTCCAGAGCTCTTTTTTCGAGAAAACTGCATGTCTATACCTGTTATCGTTTTCGAGCTACAGGGCGTTCCTCGATTTTTGGCTAAATCGATTGGTATCCTTTTTTCATTTCCCTTTCAAGATATCTTAAAATGGTTTGAACATTCTTCAGGTACATTTTTTGGATACGTTTGAAGGAATAAAAATAAATGTAATTATATTGTTAGTATTTATAATATAACCACAACTGTTTTTCGTAAGGAACACCCTGTATTTTATTTCGAAAACGGAAAGAGGGATAAAAATGCATTCCAAAAATATATACTATTTAAATAAATTGTGTAGAAACATATAAATTTTTCAAAATACCAACGATATTTAAGTTCTCTGACTGATAAGGCTTTGAAAACAAACAAGTTTGAGTTTTAACACAAATCAAAAATGGTTCGTTACCCAAATGAAGACAAATACAATTTAAGAAATGAAAATGCAAATTTAGCAAGGGATCTCTATTTTAAATTGTAGATATTTGAAATTTGACCGTGACGTAAGCCGTCCGAATTCATGACGCAACTATATATTTTTTTAATTAAAAAACTAGATCTACATGAATTTTAAAGGAAAATAAGAATTTATTGGATGTACCTAAGATGGCGTCCTCTGAGAGCAAGAGTCAAATTAGCAGTTTCTTTTAATTTCTCACGTAAAAAATTACTGTTTGCCAATTTTCGTTATTGCTAAAGAAAAAAGGATTGAAATTTAACAAATCATATCTGGATTACTTTTAATTTTTGGAATAGCCCAATTACATTATTTTTACATAGAGAAAATGCCACTGATCTGTACCCTATTACTTAAGGTTCACCCTGTATTTTAAAACCCTGAAGAAAAAATGTACATATGTAGAAGAAGAATAACCGTTTTCAATTTGTCGCTTTGTCATGAAGACTGAAAAGTAATTTGTGGTCTGATAAAGAAAGAAGAAAAAAATTAAATAACTCGTTTAAATACTCTATTCCTTTAATCTAAATGATTATCTTAAAATTCTATTAACTACTTATTTCACTATTATAATAATAGTGAATACCGTAAATAAAGTAATAATTCTCATTTATTTATAAAATCTCATGATATTTCAAGTTTACATTTGCGTTCAGAATTTCCTGAAATACTTTAAGATTACTTATTATCAGTATCATTTGACTCCTCAAATAATAATCTAAAGGTAACAGAAATGTGCTCTTACGTCAACATAGGTTTCTTATCACATATTACGGACGTATTCGGATTCTTATCGCTTACTACATATAGAGAATAATACTTTTTAGACACACCCAATTCATAAAACACAAGCACCTTATTTCACGAAAGTAAACGATAGTGGAGTATATCGAAATTTCGGAGAAAATTCCATCCCTTACTATAAATGTAGTTAAAAATGCAAGGCACCAGTACCAAACCGGGCTGGAAAATTCAATTTAAAAAATCCTGCAGGATCTCACAAATATATAGGGGGGCTGGAATATGATTGCTTTTATTTTGCTGTATGATAAATAATAATATATCTACCTCTCATTCTAATCACAAGGATTAACCCAGAAGTCGGGAGACGTGTAGAAGACGGGGCGGCATCGTGCCCAGGAACAACTTACGTTGGTAGGCCCTAACCACCATTTAGTGCAGGACTGAGGGAAACTTAGAAAGCCTCATTATTTAGGGGGATGATCAAATATTGATAGAGAACTCTAGCTGAAAATGGACTTCTCTTGGCAGATGAAGATGTTCTAGTTCCCAAGAATGACTATTTCTCCAATTAAAAATACCTCGTCGGGTAAATGTGGCTTCGTCCGTAAATAATATTTTATTATAAAATATTGGGTCATCATTGTATTGTTGGTTAAGAAACTGTGTAAACCGTAACCTAGCTAGAGGGTTTTGTGGCGTTAAATGTTGAACTGGAGTAAAATGATAAGGATACAATTGTTCTTTATGGAGTATTCTGCTAACGGAAGACTGACTGGTGCCAGTAGCTGCCGAAATTTGACATGTGCTTGTACGTGTGTTTTCAGCAATTTGCATTAAAACATCTTCTTGGTCCGCTGTTAATATTTTTGCCTTCCAACGCCTCTTTTCGAGCGAAATGGTCCTGTTTCACCTATTCTGTCGTACAATCTCTTAAATAGTCTATGATCGGGTTGCCTGTTATCTCGATATAATTCCAAATAGGTACCTACCCCGCTGCTGCACGGCGACCTCAAAAATTTTCTTGGGCATATACACATATGATATTTCTCATCTCAATGTTCGAAAAATTATTATGGCACAGCATTTTAAATATAAAAAATAAGAATAAAACACTACTGCCTATTCTATGAATTGATTGTTGACAGTAACAATATACTATTGTAGTGACAGCTGTCTACTTAATATTTCCACGTCTACTAATTTTTCTAATTTAATTGCCGCCGAATCTCAAAAACTTAAATCGTCTGTTTCTCGAAAACTTGAATTTATCGATTTGTAACAGGTATTCCTATTCTATTTAGAATTGAAGGTAGTTCAATAGTTTCTTATTAAAAAAATCAAAAGTTGGACATATTTTTATATCGACAGTACTAGCGCCCCCTATTGGTAACTTCAACACTGTTTGCATATTCTTAATTGCCACCTCAAAAACATAAGACTACAAATTTTCAAAACAATCAGTCCATACGTTCTTAAAATATAGCAAAGAATCGAAAATATTTTTTCAACTTTAACACCCTGTCGAATGAAAAGGAGCAACAATTGAATAAGACATGTTGGGCTCAATCGCTTTATTTTGACGTTAACAATGTGCCCTTAAGTTATGTACCATTATTAATGACTCACCCTGTACAACAATAGCTATAGAGCTTTGATATTTGATATACTTACCAAAGTTAAGTTAAAATAAATAATATTAATGATAAACCACATTTATTTGCCAAAAAATTGCTAAATCATGCAGTACATACTTAATAATGTGAGTATTTACAATAATTGGTAAAAAGGAACCATAAATTCGCCTAATGGTGCTCCTTCTATGGACCTTTAACTAAACTAAGTAAAACTAAAAAAAAAAAAAAATTTTGGCGAAAGATAGCTAATACGTGAAGAGAAAAAAAAGAAAAACTGCAATTGATATTATATATATATTTTGTTTTAAATCTGCGTAGATACGATGGAGAGGATAGTGAGGAAGAATAGCTGGCATGCTGACAGAATATATAAGGATGAAAAAAGAAAAAATATGCAACAGGCAGGCGGAAAATCACACATCCGAAGCAAGCGAAATCTGATTCTCTAAAAATAAAAAATATTGTTTAATGTAATGAGGTTTCAAAAACTTTGTATAATAGATTATATGTATAAAGTAAGCGGCTATTTTTCATATTTAAATTTTAATGTTCATTTAGATGTGGTGTAATGTGATGTCGGAATGGAATATTGTAAGGAAACCGCATGCAGGCATTCTGCACTTTCTCAATGAGACGCAAAAATTTTGAGTTGATGTAGTTGTTATATACCAAGTTTCCATAAAATAAAATAGATAATACCAAACTTTGGCATAGACGATATTTAGTATCCGGTGACACACAATAGAAAAATTTTCTAATTTGGACGTATTTATATATATAAACCATTACAGATAACTGAGAGTCATCAGCATACTGTTGCAAATTAGAAAATTCAATAGCTATACTCATATCTGCAACATAAATAGAGAATAGTAAGGGTCCAGGAATGGAGCCTTGGGAAACACCGTTTATTATCGGAATATACTGTGTTGTCTGAATAACATTGCCATTTGACAAACAATTAGACGTCTAATATTAAAATGAAACAAAGTATATCACGTTCTAGTCAAAATAAATCATTTTATGTTTACTTCCGGTATAACCGGAAGTGCTACGTAAATAGTTACTCAGCAGTATGGAAGATTTCTAGAAAAAAATGTAAATATCGGCCATTCCTGGTTTCCTAAATGTGTGTAATGTAAACAGAATTGTGACCAAGTAACTGTCCATGCCCTTTGCAGGAATTTTTAGAAATCGTTATAGAGAAACATGTTAACCACCTATTTTTTTCTCGTCGCAGTATCGCTATTATATATATATATGTATGTAAATGTTAATTTATGGATGTTTGTATTAATTTGTATACGTAAAAACCACGAATTTTACGAGTATCTAATGACGTATGTGATCCAGCCTCTGCTAATAATGCATAATATATAAAATTAAGATTATTAAATATATACTAATAAGATAATACTGCTATCTAGGAACTCCTCTTAAGTACAATAAAACGAGGTTCTCAAATACATAATACATACTTATCTTCATCTTAATCACACGTGTATTATAGTATCATATTTATTTAGATGGATTGCGAAACTTTTTGATACGTAATTTTTTATCACGCATATTTAAAATGTCTAGAATAATGAAATACATTTTTTTCATCATGCTATTAATGTAATTATCTCGTCGAATTCAAGGGGACTCCTTGATCAAAGTTGGCTGTATTATTCCATTACTAATTTCGACGATAATATTTGTTTTCGTTCAATTCTACGGACATTTTTAACATTAAACCACAGCCTTTTAAGGATGCCATTTACACGAACCACTGCTTAATGCATAGATAAATTATATTAATCATTTAATACACACACATCAAAAGTCTTGGTCCCCTGGATATAAAATGATTCGATTAAACCTAGTGGTTTCTCTTAATGTGGTAACAAAGTCCATGTATTTAGGGAACAAAAATACAATAAAAATTATAGAGCATGAACCTTTACTTTATTACCAATGTTTTTACAAATCTGGTCAGTTTGGTAGTGTATTCGGCCAAACGTTCCTTAGAATTTTTGTACATTATAATGCTAGGACGTGAAATTTCTGCATTTACCCGAGCAAGAATGACGGGCATTCCCAGATCATCTGTTGTACGAATAGTTATCAGATATGAAGAATTTGATACAGTGGAAAACAGACGTCCTCTAGTATCTAATGAAAGGGAGGATCGGTATTTGGTGCAATATGCCCGTACACACCGCACATCTTCAGCTTCAGCTCTCAGGACCCACTTTCCAGGTACGTTTCGCCGTGTTATATCGACACCTACTATTTGAAGACGACTCTACAACGCAAATGTATGTGTTAGAAGACCATTACGGGTTCCAACTCTACTTTCAAGGCATCGTGCTGCCCGTCTCCAGTGGGACATAGGGGTTGGCTTTTACGCCAGTGGCGGTGGGTTTTATTTACAGACGAAACCAGAATTGGACTGGTTACTGATGACAATCGACAAAGAGTCTGGAGAGAACTAGGTCGTCAACAGCGACTTCGTTTTCCTCGTGAAGTTACTCCGTATGAAGGGGGTACCGTAATGTTTTGGAGTGGAATAATGTTCAACCCTCGTATCCCATTAATATGACAACAGAATCTGTCCAGTCAAATTTACATGGAACAAGTTATTACGCCCATTATCTACCCCCTACGTAATGAATTAGGTGAAAATTTTGTGTTTATGAACGACAACGCTCGACTACATCGCGAAAGAAGGGTTCAAGAGACACTCGAAGCAGGACATATCAATAGATTAGATTGACCAGCCAACTCTCTTGACATGAATCCTATTGAAAACGTGTGGGATTTCGTTGCTAGAGCCATTCATAATCATATTCATCCACCTCAGACTGCAGCTGAGTTAGTCGTGGCGGCAGAAAAGGAATGGAACAATATTGCGCAAGAGATTGTTAACGGCTTGATTATCTCAATGCACACTGCACAGACGTGTCAATATGCTATTAGAACGTGTTGGAGATCATACCGAATATTAGTCAAGTAGAGAACTTGCTTTGTTTTCTTTTTGATTTAATAAATTGTGTCAAAAATATCACATATTTACTGGTTTTTAATTTTGTACTCAGTTTATCGAACATATTCTTTTCACAAAAAAAGATTCAGAAAACAATATACTGCTATAAATGTATTTGATTTTTCTGACGAAAAGATTTATTTAATAAAAATAAGGGGGAGTCAAAGACTTTTGACATTGTGTGTAGTTGCACTATTTAAGGCTTGATAACTTTGTTACAAAATCTAATCACCGCCTAGACATATTAGGTATTACAATAAATCGATTCAACCGGCACTTTGCGCCTAAATCTCTCTTCTGATGACTCAGTTCCCTTTGCCTATTTATCTACTATTTTTTCCTAGCTCAGCAGGCGATCCGTATTTACAGTTTAACGCGCAGTGTTCCGTGTAAGTGTTGTACTAGGTGCGCCAGATAAATTTAAAGTTAATGCTACTGAACAAGGATAATGGATTTTATTCTTGTGTTGATCGTCGTAGAGCTAATCTGCAGAAAAATTACATTTTATTTACTAAAAGATAATTTTATATTGAATGAAGAAAAGTGCCGAATCTGCATAAGACAATTTGTAATAAGCCAGGTGTGGAGTTGAACAATTATCCAACAAATCGGTTTTGCATGATAGATAGATAAAATTATTTGACTACTGTAAAATTGTAGCAAGTCAGATATACACAGGAAAATAAAACATGAAAATACATAGATTAATTAATTAAAGGAATGAAGAAGTAGCTTACAAGTATAAAAATAAAATGTAAATATGTATAAATAATAGAGCAGTACAATATACTGGACAACAATAATATTAAATGTAGCAACCCAAAATCGTTCAAAAATTAGTAAGCAAGGTGGTAGTCTTCAGGTACTCCTGCACCTAATAAAAGCAGTTTTTAAGTAAGTTTAAATTTGAGTAGACTTAAATCCGTAATAGCTTCTGGTGAGATATAAATATTTAACTGTAGTGTGTATGACAATGTTAATCGAAAATAGCTGTTTTTACTAGTGGTTTTTATTTTTGTGTATTTCCAATAGCTGGTAATATAAAAAAAGAATTGACAAAGGCATAATCTTTAATTTTTCAAAATAAGCCTGACAGGGCTGAAAATAATTTGCGTTTACAATACATCTGATGACCTTTTTCTGCATTCTAAATATTTGTATAGCGGGACAAGAAAATAACACCATAGCATATCTAAGAGTGGAAGAATGAAAAGTAAATTTTTAAAAGAGAACTTTGACTGAAATTAGGTTTTAATTTACGAATAATGTATAAATAAAATGAGAGTTTCTTCCTCAAAGAAGTAACGTGAGGTGACCAACTTAAACGATCATCAATAGTCAAACCCAACAATTGAACTACAGACCCATTAGAAATGTTATAATCGGTGGACAAATGTATACGTTGGGTTCTATCGAAATTTAATCTCAGATTATTATTTACAAACCACTCGTTGGTCTTATTTTCCATTTCATTAACCTTAGATTGTAAAGAGATTACATTTTTATTACTGTATATTAATGATGTATCATCAGCGTAGAGAATACATTTTTCGAGATCCAAATAAAGCGAAAAGTCATTCATATAGATTATAAAGAGTAAGGGCCCCAAAACAGAACCTTAAGGTACCCCACTCTCCACAACAGCTAAATCAGATACATCACTCTTCAGAGCCACATGTATAGGTATAGTGAAAAATTTCTGTATTTATAGTAATTTCGCAAATTCATTCAGATCATACAATATTTAGTTATAAAAAGTGTAAAAAATGCAAAACATACGCAAGAATATTTGTACAAAATCTCTGAAAATCTGTGGAGTTCTCGCAGTGCTCCTCTTACTGTACCTACTTCTGATATTTCCCTGCATAAATATCCCGTAGACCCGAAACTTTGTAATCAGTAGAAAATTAAATCGAGAATTGGAAAACCTATAACGAAACACATGAAGTTATGTAGCAAATATTTTCTTATAGAATTTTTTGCGAGGTAGTTATAACAAGGTTATGTTGTGAATTAATTAAGGATGTTTTTAAATCTGTACTGCACATGTCAGTGCCAATTTTCTCAATTCAATAAAATAGATATTTCACGGGGTGGCTGGACTAAAGCAGATGTTTGTAGACACAGGTTTTTGACAACTTAGAGCTTTTCACGTTCTATCCTAGAGAAAACTATGTGCCTCGCCTCACCTTCTTTTAGAGGTCGCCCACGATCTCCAAAGTAGCCCAAGATATCTGTTATAGATATCTCGAACAGAACCATTATAGCTGAATCTGAAAGGTTGATGTTACGAACATATAAGGAATTCACAATATATCCAGGGTGTCTACTTTTATTTGTGTACAAATCCATAAAAACTTTATTCTTCAAGATAATCAAAATTTTTTTATTTTATTTTAAATGACATCGAACACCGCTTCCTCTGACCCTACCACGACATTTAAGGTGGCGATCCAAGACCCGTTATGATTTTTTTTATACCCCCGAAATTCAATAAAAATGTTTAGTGATTTTTTATTTAATATCTGATAAGGTGGTTACTCAGGTCATTTCGGAAACCGTATGCGTGAAATTTGAACAAAAGTTATACAGAGTGTTTTCGTCTACACGTTCTTAAAGTTTCATTTTTGTGAAAATTCATAAAAATTTTATTTTTCAAGATAACGCAACAAATATTTTTTTAATTAAATTTATTTTATTTTAAAATTTGCTAATAGGAAAATAAATTTCAGTTTAAAAAAATCCCTAATTGAAAAATTTACAAAATATATATAATTTAAAAATGTCAATAAAATTTTAATACTCAAAAAATACCAATGTTAAATTTCTATTATAAATTTGTTAATTTATCTAATATTGCATTAATAGCAAATATATTAGCCAAACGGTTATACATATTTTGTCTATTATTATAATTCCATATTTTTATAATAAATTAGATAAGAAGCTATTTTATTCTATCGCTCAGTGTGCGTATAAGCGCTAACCAGTAAAACTTGACTCACAGAATTATAGAGCACATTACTTTAGCTTTAGATGGGATTCTTCGACATGCTCTTGTTATTCTCTGGTATCAGGGCCTAGCTCGAGGTTCCTTTATAATAATAACAATTTTATCATGACAAAGACACTAACTTATATTCTACCCTACCTGACGAATGCAAAATAAGTACTAATATAGTAAAAAATAAAATTGACAAATGATAAATGAAACGAAAGAAAATGGTATTACTATTTTTGTATTTTATAATTATATTACATTGCAATAGCATTTACATTATCATCAGTACTATTAATGTTCACCATGTATCACTATCGTAATTATAGATATTGGCTATTAACTCTCAATGTTCCAATATTATCTACAATTGAAAATGTATGCATTTTTCTAACTGAAGGTGTAGCTCTAAGCATAGAAAAACATCATTATTCATTATTTCTTGCACTTGGCTATATCGGCAAAATAAACTAATAACACATTTATTTTCTGAATGCTCTCCAGCTCTATTTGTTTTACACCAATTCACAAATATAGAGTTTTCCCTTTGGTATCTTATTTTGGTTTTTTTAGGACGCAAACCTAATTACGGCCATTGCATCTTTAATCTGAGGTGGAGTACAACATATCACTTTCATCACTACTATTTATTTTATATTTATTGTAATAAATAGAAATTATTTATAAATCTAACAAGAACTGTGCTTATTTTAAAATATTGATATTAGCTGTCATCCTCTCGTGTCATGGTTAACTAAATTTTCCACGCGGAATCAAAAAACGCTTGCTCAACGGCAACTGTAAACTTTCTGTGTAAAATAACAGTTTGAAAAAATTAAGCCTCCTTCAGAAAACAAAGCAGTATTCCTGTCAACATCCCTACCTTCAGTTAGATTTCAGTGAAATAAAGATTTTATAAAGTTGGTTTTGTTTTTGTTGGTTATTTTGTGTGCAATTGTTGCTCCTCTGGATAGTTGATGTTGGAAATTTTCAACTTTACTCGACTCCAACAATACAATTAATTTCATTGGCTGAAAGTCACGTGACTTAGTGTTGCTGGCAACACTACGTCGTTCTCTAAAGGTGGCTTTACTTTCAATCTCAGTTGTTGATAATAGTTATTTATTGCATAAGTATTTTAAGGAGCATTTTAACCACACAAGAATGTTTAAACGCGAAAATGTAGTTCGAGGTTTAATATTCTTAAGTGGATAAAAGACAATTAAAACACGAATGCAATACAACGTTTCATAATCAATCACCATCATATTTGTGTAGTCAGAATTATTGGAATTTAATAAGAAAATATTCGCACGACTGGATATTTCTTAGTAGTCAATGAAACACAAACTTGATATGCAAGGAAAATATAGCTGTTCCTTACAAGGAGATACATCCATAACTTGTGCAAATTCATCATAAACTTCGGCAGATGATGGCAACATTGGCAACAATGCTGCAAGGGTATTTATTAACGGAAAGGAAGTTAAATGTGATAAAACAAAAAGCGAAATGTGTATTGCTATAACAGGTTCGCTGCCGTTAGCAATTTCGATTCCATACCGGCGATTTTTCTTTTATAATATTTGACACTTGACACTTGGAAACTATCTAAAAGATGTCTATAATAATAATAATAATAATAATAATAATAATAATAATAATAATAATAATAATAATAATAATAATAATAATAATAATAATAATAATAATAATAATAATAATAATAATAATAATAATAATAATAATAATAATAATAATAATAATAATAATAATAATAATAATAATAATAATAATAATAATAATAATAATAATAATAATAATAATAATAATAATAATAATAATAATAATATCTCTACCCCTCATTCTAATCACAGCGATTAGCCCAGAAGTCGGAGACTTGTGCGGGAGAGGGGGCGGCATATTATTATTAAGCAGGCCGCATTTTCGCCCAGGAACGACTTACGTTGGTAGGCCTAACCACTATTCAGTGCAGGAATGAGGGAAACCTGGAAAACCTCATTAATTAGGGGGATAGTCAAATATCAACCGGTATCAATCTCTCACATTGACCCAAGCCAACATTCTTCCACCCTACCATACCCGCAGAGAGGGCGCCAAACCTCTCCACGAATATAGCTTATATACGGTCTACCGGCAGCTGGGCTCGAACCAACACCGATCTAGTCACCTCGATTCAAGTACTGACGCCTTAAACCGCGCGACCACTGACCGACCTATGAAAGTAGTAAAAGCAAATTTGCTGACTGAACCGCAATTTTAATTTACACGGCAATTTCCGTCAGTGGCACTGCACGTCTAAATTGACAGCTCTATGCCAGTAATGGTATTTTCCGTCGCAAATCTTGTCTAAATTTGAAATTTATTATAATATACATGAAATGTATGCCTCATATTTTATAAATGTTATTATCAGTCTGTCAATAGGTAATAATATCATCTACAATAATATAAGGCCACAATAATTAAAAATGCATCTTACATTTTATGCACTGCAATTTATTTATAGTCGTGTAAATGTAAACAAACGTTATGTTTTTTGAAGTGCACAAGTAGACCTAATAAAATAACATAGCAAATGAACAAGTATCTTCCAGTAATAACAAACAAAAAATACAGGTGTCCTGAAATTAATGAGACACAGAGCAAGACTACACTCCTTACAACAAAATAATGCGATGTTGCCAAACTTACCTCAGTCGAAAGTTGATACAGGATGTCAGTGCTAAAATTATTAAAATTTTAGAAAATTCTCAATGAATGGAAATTTGGATTCGCAAATTCTCTGAAACAAGAAAAACAAATTCGTACTTGTTCCGTGTGCAACCCGAACTCGCCGAGAACGGCTGGATCTTGCACCACGACAACGCGCCAGCCCATTCCTCGTTCATTGTGCAAAAGTTTTTGGCAAAAAAGGCATTCCAACGTTGCCGCACCCACGCTATAGCCCCGATATTGCCCCCTGCGATTTTTTTTATTCCCCAAGATGAAGTCGCACCTCAAGGGAACTCATCATGGCGGCGTACAGGAGGTCAGAGAAGCTGTAACCGTGGTGCTGAACGGGTTAACAGCGGCCCAGCTAGCAAAGTAGTTCTATAAATTTAGAGTAATAGGAGTTTTATATTCTGTTAATATTTTATAGTTGTATTTTGAATACTAAATTGTTGCATTAATGTGGCACATGAGACTATTTTGCCTTCAGAAACTGAATTGGTTTTTAAATTTGTTGCAAGAACGTTCTTAGAGCATAATTTATAGAGCACTTATAAGATAACTGCTAATGTAGCCCTATAAGTGCGTACAATAACACAATTTTACAGCAACGGTGCTTATAGAATCACATTACTGTAAAACCGATACAAAATACTGCTTTATAGAATTATACCATCTCCTGTGACACTCTTATAGAATTATTCCGTAATGTCGCTTATAGTTTAATTATAGAACTATTGTATAAGGCGTTGTTAAGTTACAATTCTGCTGCGGAAAACAAATTACAAATATTGAAGCTGGTATCGAACTTAAGAGAAAAAGCTCTTTAAAGCAGTTGCAGAGAATAATAATACAGTTGTTATAAAATCATTATAGAGTAAATAAGTAACAAAAGCCTTTTTGTTCCATAAAGAAACGCTATAGAACTATCATTTTTATGTATGTAGGTTTCCCATAGCCCCATCTGACGAGATCTGCCTGTAACAGTACGAAATATTTTGATCAAAGTGTAACGGGGAAATTTGTATAACATAGTCGTGACTTGTAAAAATTATTATCTACTTGCAGAAAGAAAATTTCATTATGATAGATAAGATTTATTTGATTGCTAAGAGAAATTGATTTTCTTATAGAAATTTAGCAACATATTTAATTTAGACCATTCCAAACCTTTTCCATTTGCACTTCTAGATGTTGAAGTTAAAGAATTTTATTAGATTTATTAAATAAGATTGAAATAAGTAAAATTACCACAATAAAATATGACAACACTGTGAATATTAAGTAGTTGCTTACGAAGCATATTTGTTCTATAATAATTGCAATCGACACAAAAATGTTATATTAGTGAGAATCCATTGGAAGTACAAGATGAAGCCTTTCTTTCTGTCGCCATATTGTGAAGAAACAAAATCTTAATTAAAATATGTACAGTATAAATAGGTGAAATGATATCAATAATATGGATATACTTACTTTCTGACTATTTTATGTACAGTTGGTTGTTAAATACATCAATTTAGAAAACATTTTTTTTATTAAATTTCCAGCATCATAGGAAATATAAGGTTAACTGAGGGCGCGTCAAAAAATTACCATTATGTACCATATATTTTACGATAAAACTTTTTCCGCATTAAAAAGTTCTGCTCCCTGACAAACAAACTAAGCAATACGTAATGATGTAAGTAAGTACTCCTATGCAGGCTGATTAGGCCCATCTTATTGGTTCTTACTGCCCATCTTATTGGTTCTTCTTGTCCATATTATTTCTAACATGTGCGATACAGAAACATTTTGTTTTTAAAAGATACAATTAAACGATTTTAAAGTTCTTTAAATATAACACTATGCAACACAAAAATTGTATAGCGAAGTGCTATAGAATTTTTATGAGATTGCTTTGTAACTGTGTTATAAAAATTCTTTAAGACTTGTGGAAACGTTTATTCAACAATTCTATAAGTATTTCCTGCAAGCTTTACAGAACCGTTTAAAGAACTAAAAGGTTCTATAGAACGGTGCCCATTTTTATGGGATAAGTGTTGTAAGAACGTTTTGAAAATGTTCTTAGAACAAACATTGTTCTATAAAATTTGCTCTGGAAACGTTCTTACGATTTTTATAGAACAAGAAATTGTTAGCTGGGGGGGGGGGATTACCATGGGTGCTTTCAATCGTGGGAGCAACGTTGGAATCGTTATGTAGAGTTAGAGGGAGACTATTGTAAAGGTCGATAATATAATATTTTCGCAAAATTTTATTTGCTTGTTTGTTCATTGACAAATTCCCGGAACTTAATTGCCACACCTTGTAGGTACTCCAGTGGATAATATTACTTTTTTCTCACTATATATATCGAAGAATATTATTTTCCTAGTTTTTGTACAAAAATAAGGAAAAAAGGCGAAAAATTCTACTATGTTCTACTGTACTTGCACGCATTAGGATTAGGTACCAATAAAGGTAGTACAGTAAAATTAGACGGTTTCCTAGGGGGTGAAAAAAATTAATGTGGACAACCTGTAATCTGCAACATGCAAAAATCAGCTCGTCAGCCTTTTGTTTGAGCCTTTACTGAGCCATAATATTGTTATTGTTAGTTATAAAAAAGATTTATAAAGCAAAGTTGTTGAGCATATTATTATGTTGCTGTTGGAAAAACAAAATTTAAAAAAAATAAGAAACCACCTCTATTGCAAAAAAACACAAGGCCGCCGAGTGTGATTTTTTGGTTGGGGACAGTCCTCCATCCACCCTGAAAGAATTCGCATTTATTTATTTATTTATTTATTTATTTATTTATTTATTTATTTATTTATTTATTTATTTATTTATTTATTTATTTATTTATTTATTTATTTATTTATTTATTTATTTATTTATTTATTTATTTATTTATTTATTTATTTATTTATTTATTTATTTATTTATTTATTTATTTATTTATTTATTTATTTATTTATTTATTTATTTATTTATTTATTTATTTATTTATTTATTTATTTATTTATTTATTTATTTATTTATTTATTTATTTATTTATTTATTTATTTATTTATTTATTTATTTATTTATTTATTTATTTATTTATTTATTTATTTATTTATTTATTTATTTATTTATTTATTTATTTATTTATTTATTTATTTATTTATTTATTTATTTATTTATTTATTTATTTATTTATTTATTTATTTCTTTTAAATTATTTAATTATTTAATGGGTTAATATTATTAACTAATTATTTTACTAATCTAATTCAAAAAGGACAAGCAAAAAGCCGTGCGTATAAAATTATGTCATAAAACATTCTCATAATGCCTGTTTAAACAACCGTTAGTCACATGCAGTGCCAACATAAATGACACAGCGATAGATGACACTAGAAAAGCGATAGGAATTTCCGTCAGCGGCACCAGAATGGCGGCGAGCCCGACGGATTTTTCCGTCACTGGCCCTGAAGGAATTAATAAGTAAATAAATTAAAATTGATTTATTATAGGTTTATTATTTTTGTCATTATTCTACTAGTGAAATAAAGTTGCTTTATTCCACTAGTTGACAAAGTAGCTAATATGTGTGGATAAAAGTCCGATTATAAGGCGATTGTGAATACAATTATTGACACGTATTGCCCTATATTGAGGCCACTGTACCAACCCTACCTTTATCTACATATTCGTGCAGCAAAACTCTCGTTATTTTGTAGTATTTTAGTATCTTCGTATTTCTTCTACAAAATAAAAATAGAAAGTAATTAATACAAGCTCTTGTAATGTGTATAGTGAAACAGTTGACTGATTCTGATTACCATGAGATAATTTTAATAATGCTGATAATGCCAATGTAACATAAATGACCAAAATAAGACCCATGTTAACTTTAATCACTTTTATCTCATTTGTTTATTTTTTTTCGTGAGTTATCATTTGTTTATGAAGACACGCTAATTTCAATACTTACTAGAAAAGAAGAAAAGTTTCTAATTAAATTAATATACATGCAACTGGATCTTATTAAATCTCTAAATCTATAAAAATAATAATGTTTTTAACAGATATGGAATAAATTTATAACGGTATTTAAGATGCAAAAAAGTTTTAATATACAATAAATGGATCCTGTTAGAATTCTGGAATTATAACAATGATAAAATTTATAACATACATATGAATCTAACAAAAATTAGAATTCTAATTAATATCATTGAGACAAATGTTATCAAACTTTTGAAATATATAGATTTCACATAGAACAAAAATTTAAGATTCTCAAAATTTACAGTGAGACAAGGATACCCACTCTCAACGCTTCTTTTTAATTTAGTACTAGAAAAGGTCATAAGAAATAGTCAGTTGAACAGAGAAGGATACATATTGTTTAAAAGTCATCAAATTGTTTGTTATGCAGATGACGTGGCTATTATTGCTAGAGATAGTAGGGAATTAGAAGAAGTAACGAGAAAACTTGTGGAGGAAGCACGTAAAGTGGGATTGCACATAAATCAAGAGAAAAGTAAGCTTTTGAGAATAGGAGAACAAAAAAAGGATACCAATTTTAAATTGAGAACAGAGCATGGAGAGATGGAGTTTGAGGAAGTTCAAGAATATGTGTATTTGGGGGCGCTAATAACAGATAATTGTGATGAGGAACGAGAAATAAATAGGAGAATAATAAAAGCTCGGCAGCAGTCAGCCACTTATTGAAATCAAAAAATTTGTCCAGAAGAGTAAAATTTAGAATGTATAAAACAATTTTGAGACCGACAGCGCTGTGTGGTAGTGAAACCTGGGTTCTCAATAAGAAGTCAAGAGAAAACCTTTTAAGGTGGGAAAGGAAGATCTTAAGGAGAATTCTAGGGGCTAAGAAGACGGAGAAAGGCTATGTAAGAAGAAATAATGAAGAAATATATGCAATGTACCAGGCACCAACAATAGATGAATTTGTAAAAGCCAGAAGAGTGCAGTGGGTAGGGCATCTAGAACGTATGTAAGATGAAAGGGCAGTTAAGAAAATAGTAGGGAGTAAGCCTAACTACAAGAAAAAAAGAGGTAGACCGAGGAAGCGATGGAGAGAGGCAGTGGCAATAGATCTAAGGGAGAAAAATGTAACGGATTGGAAAAGAAAGACGAAGGACAGAATGGAATGGAGGACAATAACACAGCTCTGGGCCTAAAAGGCCTGTAAACAGCTTTATATATATAGTTTTATTACTATCAGTTGCAGTTTCTTAAATATTTTGATGAAAATATAATGAATTATTCATTTGTTCGTATAACATAAGTCATCTGAATTCTTGTCGCAAGTTTACCACGGGTGTGATATCGGGTGTCAAAGTTCTTATTTAAAAAGTGATTTTTTGTAATAATTACACTTCCTTTAATATATCAACTAAAAATTTGAGAATAGATATTTTTGAATATAGATAAATCATAAGCTGTTTATTTCGACGTATTTTCTAGAGGGCGTCACATCTGCGATATTTGTGATTTAAAAGTGAGCATAATATTTTTTAGTCTTTTCCTTAGTGGGATAAAGACCAAGAAATAAAGCGAGCAATGCATTTATTTCATTGACAACGTTTCAGTGTAATTTAACACCATCCTCAGGGCTCGAATTTTATGTGTTCTTTGTCTAAAATTTTGACATTTTTTGTATTAGCAATATTTTATTAAAACATATTGGCTTAAATAGTAATATTTTGAAGCAAAAAATGTAATTTGTCTCCATGGACCTTTAATTACGGACTACCCTGTATATGAGTAAATAAGTTAATTGTCAGTAGATTTACAAAATTCTCTTTTTTAAAGATATCAGTTGCTTGCTAATGCACTATATACATCAGTTATTTCTGTTGTCCTCTTTCTGGTCTTCTTCTCACTGGTTTATACTGCTTCACTTAATTAATTGTGGGAGGCTGGAAGACCGCAGTAAATCAACACGCAGTAGTATAATTTACGAAGCCGTAGTTCTGTAAACTGAATGGACAGTTCCTTAATTTTCTCGTTGCTGTAAAAGCAGATATCTTTGTACCTATAACGAGTTGGATCACTAAGGCCGAGGCGCATTAGACTGGTTCGTATTGGTGTGGAATGGAGCAGGGTCGGCGTTAGGCAAATGTGGGCAATGCACAGCACGTGGTCCCACGTTTTCACTGGCACTGTGATAAGTCGTTCTTCGGCTACTATCAAAATAGAGTAGCCTATGTTAAGGTTTTTTGGTACTTATTTTCAGAAAAAGGTAAAAATCTCTTGTTGAGTTAAACAAATTACACTAAGAATTTGATTATTAAAATATCACCTACACACCCAATTAGCACCAAAGTAACACTAACTGAGATTGAAACTTTATTACTTAATCGGCACCAAATTTGCTACTTTGTTGTACAAATAATTTTATGCAACAAAGTTATAGTAACCGCTACGTATTTTCGACTACTGGTTACTTTACAGTTATATGACTTCTAAGTAGCTCTGTAGTTTCGGGGACGTCTTAGTTACTAGTGGGAAATCTTTAAGTTTACCGAACTTGAAAGTGGCAATTGATCGTAGCAGCGACTAATATGTTACTAAAATATTACTTCAAAGTTACAATCACTTTGAAGAAGCTATGATAATTGCTGCGACATTCAGAGAACCGTATTTGTTTGTTTAAAGTCGTGGAACGTGTAAGTAATATTTATTAATCCAAACAGTGTTAAGCATCATCGAACACAGCAACTACATAGTGCGTATCCTCCTTTAAATCCATCATGATGTAAATTTTACCATGTAGATCACTCATGTAGATTAAACAATATGTTACTAATTTTGACACTAACAACAAAAATATAAACCTATAGAACTACTTTAACCTTGATTTTCCTTTACATACGTACCTACATGTATAATAACTTGTCTCATACACAAAGATGTTATTAAATTAGATTTTAATATGTACATACTTATTTTTTGTATTAATTTGGTTAGTTCAATAACAATATTTATTTATTTTTCAGGTAAGAAAACAATTTAAAATGGAAGCTAAATGTTCATTATGAATACCTACCATCTCTGCTTCCGACTTTCCACTTGGCATGTTGAAACAAATCCGGATGCCAAAGTAGTTTATAAGTTGTAAGTAACGTCAAATTATTATTTCAACAAAATTGGCACCCAAATTCATTTAAATACGATATTCTCATTTGAGAGGTAAAAAAATCAACAAAAGTTAGGATATTTTGGGAAATGGTACTATGCATTGTCTATGATCGACTGTTTTAGAGATACAAAATGTCAAAGACAATTTTTTAAATTAAATTTTAGCTACATATTTTCCAATAAACAATGCATATGTCGTAGTTATTGGGTGTAATTCGTCATTTCACGGAAAGCCTAGTCATTGGCTGTATTGCCGGCAAAAGGCTGTAATGAAATTAAAATTCCTTTGATTGACTGAAATTTTACGTCATTTCACGAATTGCCTGTTTAATTTTCGTCAAACAAAGTAAATGGTTTATCGATTACACGTTACGGCGCCTAACGAATTTTTGTTTAGTCATTTGCTGAATATTCTTGAAATATAATACTACCTGTAGAAAAATGCAAAATATAAAGTAAACAAAATTTTTATTTTATTTAAGAAAACACCTTGTACACTATCAACTTAACTTTTCAAAAATATATTATACATAATACTTATCTTTCAATGTTTTCGAGATATTACATGTTTATTTTTAATATGCAACATCATATAACTCATGAAATATGATATAATTTTTAAATGAAAGATATAAAGTTAAGCATTTTAATTGGGAATTAGGTTTTAAGTTAAAATAAGGATACTTATGTAAAATTTAGTAAAGTTTTCAGCTCTGCATTCAAAAAGAAGGAGGTCATATTGAACAATTCTTATAAATTTATTTCTTTTATTTTTCCTTTAATATCTTTAAAAATATGTCAGTTATATGATGTTGCATATTAACAATAAACATGTAATATATCGAAAACCGTAAAAGATAATTATCGTGTATAATATATTTCTGAAGTTAAATTAGCGGTCTCTTCAAGGGCGTAAAAATATAAAGAGTGTTCCATTTAAAAAACAAATTCAAACAATAACGGTGAACAAGGGGAGGGAGGGTAATTTTCACGTGATCACTCTGTACATATATTTACAATAAAAAAGTAGAATTATTAGTTATTACGGCCAGGAATTCTACAAAACACAATTTAGCAAATGACTGAACAAACGTCCGTCAAACGCTGTAACGTGTAATCGTGTAATCTTTTACTCTGTTTGAGGACAATGAAACTGGCCATCCCTGAAATGACGACAAACTTCAGTCAATCAAAGGAATATTCATTTGATTACAGCCTTTGCTGGCAATACAGCCAATGACTAGGCTTTCCGTAAAATGATGAATTACGCCCAATGACTACGACATATATATTGCATTGAATCTAGTGTAGTCTAGAAGTTTTTAGGCACGTTAAAATTTGTTAAATTCGCGAGAATTTTCGCAATTTTCGCATCCATGAGGACAAGGCTTAATACTTTATATACACCTGTAATATTACCTTAAAAAAGGTATTCTGTCAGAAATGTTACCGCAGAAGGTCATAACTCGCTATCAAGCAAGTGCTAGCAAGTGGTCAAGAACTAGCAATAGTATTTAGTATCATCAAAAATGTACTTGTACTCAGTATCAGTGCAGTAAGTACATTTTCTAAATCATCTTTGATGTTCTGTATTCTAAAAATAAAAGGCGATATGATCATGGCTCGTAGAAAAAATCTGTTGTTCTATATGTTTGTGGATTTATGGTACCTTAAATAAATAATTAAAATATTTGGAATCGTCCTGTACAATACATACCTAATCAAAATAGCAGTCTTCTTCCTCAATAATTATCAAACAATAACATATCATATACAGGGTGTCTGTACAAAACACTAGCAAAAATTCCTGAGGCTAAAATATGAGGATTTTGCTCATTTTACCTTATTCCAAAAGTTGATATTTTCCGAAATACAGGGTGTCAAAATTAATATTTTTAAAAATTTTTAATTTTTTTTTTATAAATATTTATCTTAATAATAGAATGATTCACATAAAATTTAGTACTTATGGGTTTTTTTAGGATGAGGTCGCCATCAGCAGCACTTCGCCTACATCTAATGTTTCATAACATTTTTGTGCCTCGGTTTATTAAAGTGCTACAGATTCTTATTTATTGCATATTTTGTCCAAAAAAGGAAGATAATCGAATTTAAATGGTTTATTGCATATTGAAGCAACGAGTTAAAAATGATAAATATTATCGTCATTAGCTACAAAAAAGTATTCTCAAACGATCTGATATCTGATAAATTTCTTAGATCTTTTTCAATTTGTTCTAAATTCTTCCGGTGTCTTATGGCCGGTTTCTCAACATTTGGCGCAATCGATTCGATAACTATCGAGTACATAAATTTATCAGACCGATAACTTTATATTGGTTTCTGAACGCATGCCTTCCAAATTTTGTTGAATACATAACAGTTGAATGGATATCTTAATATCTGCAATAATCATAGAGGGAGCTAGCAAATGCACAACTGTTTGCAGATGCCATTTATGGAAGTAAGACACTTTCAAGAAATAATTGTAGATGGCGCTACTATCGGCTACCTAAAGATATCACATCACATTAACTAAATAAAAATATATACAAACCTGTTGCATAAAAACGAAGTTATTAAAACCTTTTCTAATACTGATAGTCAATTTGTTCTAGTACTAGAGACTTGAATACTATCTCCTATTAATTCTATCAGTAAATTTACAGTTTCTTTCGTTAAGGTCGCCGTATTTCTCGCCGTAAAATGATCAAATTTGTGGTTTTTTAGGTACTGAAATTTTGAAAAATAAAACGCGTAGAACAAAAGTGATATCAAAAATAAAATTACTGATGTTTTGTTTATCCACTTTTACTATTTAAACTCTCTTCAAATAATATAATAACTTTTAAAATGCATTTGTATGACACACATTATTTCGCTATTCTAACCCCACATTTTAACAAATATTTTCACATACTTATAAACAAAAGTGAACAATATTATATGCAGAAATATGTAAGTTTATGTTATAACAATGTTTACATCTATAGCTGAATTTAAAAAAATACGCATTTTGAAAGTTTTCAGTACCTAAAAATTTGCTGGATAAATCGCTTTCTGACGTTATACATTGATTTTATTTCGGTACCTTTGAATATTCGCTGGTAGCATGAGATAACATTCTTATTATTTGCTAAACTCTATATTATTCAGTTCTTAAATGCCTAAAATTACTTGTATTTGTAGAAAACACTATTTCAAGAATACGCTGTCGCTTTATTTTTCATACTGGTTTTCTGATTCACGATAACGTCTTGGCGGTTCAAGATATCTGACTATATTTAAATATTCTTCATTTGAAGAGGAAGACGAATCAGAATTTTCCATTGCACAAAGTAATCGTCACGAAAATATCAAAAAAGTTGGGTTAAGCCTTACAATAGAGATGTAAACAAGCAACAGCTAAATCGTTGCGCGCGTGCGTTAATATTGGACAGATATCTTGCCATTTTTCTTTGGATATCTGTTCGATAACTTATGCAATAGATAAGCATTATCGAATGGTTCAGAAACCGAATTCATGGGATATCTCCAGTTTATGGAATCGATAAGTTTATTTAATAGATATCTACTAGTTGAGAAACCGGCCATTAGTCGTACTTTGCAGGAAGCGACCTACATTACAGCAGGTACTTAAACGCAGACTTCTCGCCCTGGGCGATGCTCCATTAAATCTATAAATGAGCATACATATGAGGGAACAGCCAGATCAATTGCCGGTCATCTCACCTATGACATACTGCTGAGGGCTAACAAACTTGAAACCGGTCTATGACTGGTGGTGTGCCGACAAGGGTTTTTGGCTGTTTGTTACAATTTGTTTGATTTTTGTAAACAATAAATGAATATATTTTAATAAAGTAGCATAATTTGGAAAATTAATGAACTGGCTTTACTAATTAGTGAACTCATAAAGGTTCATATTACAATTGCGGCCTGTACACTGAAATCTATTTTGGATACATTTAATTGTTCGCACTTTTTATTGACGATAGGCCACTTTTTGCGCGGGGATTTCTTTGGTAGATCGCTCGTTGAACAAAGAATTGATTCCATTTTTCCGAACCCATTTTTAAGTGCGGTGAAGCCATAAATTAACGCTATATGCTGATTTAATTGTTAATAATTTGGGAAGATTTAATTTGGCATTTGTGTTGCCGGTGATTATAGCAAATTGTGTTGGATTTATCCCAAATTCCGGAAAACAAAGGAGTTTTATCATTTACCTACGAGGCCGCCTAAGAACCAAGCCCTCTAATTGTATTCTGTCAGTCGCCTGCTTGTATGAGTTTCCTTTGCATCATTCAGTGTTACGAGATCAAACACATAATTGACCACTAAGGCTGCCTGTACCTCGTGGTTCATCCCCTAGGTCTTCCAAATGGACGAGTTCTTCTTGAGGACGCCAATAGTCCGAGGGCCTGCCGTTTTGGAGCCGATCGGAAAGTGCAGTACTTCAAAAAGACCAGATAAGATTTGTTTAAAATATTTTGCTGTCTTGCACCTAGTATATTCAGATTTTACATAATTTAGTATTAAAATCGTCATATTCGATTAATTTGCGATATTTGCGTATTTGATGAACCAATTTGAAAAGTTGACTAAAATTGCTAGCGTTTTCTACTTTATTACAGTTCAAAAATTGTCTAATATTTATAACGTTATTTTCATTCCCGTAACACCATCTAATAGCTATGAAATATACATTAGTATCTCAAATCTATAATGTACACCGACCTATAGTACTATAGAAAGGGTTTTAATTAATATTAATAATAAATTATATTATATTAATAATAAATTATACTAAATATTTACGTATCGTTCCGTAGAGGAACGTATAAATGTTGGGTTACTACATCCCTAATTTTGTTGTTAGTAAACAATGCTAATTCCATGGTTTATGAGTATCACTTAGTACCTTTTTCCTGTTTTTTTTTTGTTATTTGCACTGTTAAGGTAAAAATAAGCCAGCTTAATTGTATACTGTCCATCGAGTAAAACGGGTGGCGCCTTATAAGTTTTTACAGCATCACAACCGATGCCCGTCTCCACTGAGCTAGGGCCAACCCTACTGCTAGAGAGAGCCTGAAAACTCCCGGATTTAGTTATCGACAATTTAAATTCTTTTAATTGCCACCCACAAGCATGTAATATAATAATAATAATAATAATAAAATGACTTTATTACAAAAGAAGAAAAGATACAACAAAAATGATATTATGGATGGCGAGGTTCAACGAAGTTGCTCTTCCATCTAACCACCCAAAGGATTGCATCAAATTAACAAAGTATATAATATTTATATTAAATACTCGGGCACAGACAGACATTAGTGAGGGCGTTTTGCAAATAGACTGGCTTTGACCTGCGCTCTAAAGGCATGTACAGTTTTGGATGATTTAATACTGGAAGGTATTTCATTATAAAGTACAGCAGCATTATAAGAGAAAGATCTTTGAAATAAAGCGGTGCGGTGTTTAGGAACTACGTATAAATCTTTGTGACGAGTAGAACAACTGTGTACATCACTATTTTTTAAAAGCTTGTTAAAAAGATATTTGGGGGTCTTATGAATGTTAATTTTATAAATTAGACTAGACATATGCAAATAATAACGCTCATTGAGATTTAACCATTTGGATTCATTGAGCTTAGAACTAATGTGATCATATTTTCTAAGACCGTAAGAAAATCTAATGCAAGCATTTTGGATCTTTTGAAGGCTTTCTTTGTCCCTATTAATGATAGCCGGCCAGTAAACTTAATCACAATAAGCGATACTACTAAGAATAAGTGAGTCACATAATTTTAATTTAATGTTGGTACTTAGCGAATCTCGGTGAAAGTAAAGAGTACGGAGCTTCATAAACGATTTTTGAATTAACGAGCTAACATGTTCGGAAAATCGGAGATCCCTATCGAAAAGAACTCCAAGGTTTTTACAAGAATTAGTAGGAACAAGTACAACTCCATTTAATAAAATAGTGAAAGCGGGATTTTGAGTGATGACGTTTTTATGATGACCAAGAACAAGTAGTTGTGTTTTAGATGTATTTAAAATCAGTCCATGCGCTTGTGAAATCTCTGAAATGGATTTTAAATCAGTGTTTATGCTTTCCACGGAAGTTGCCAAATTATCAATCGAAAATTTAAAAAATACCTGAAAATCATCAGCATATTGGTGAGACCCTGCAAATTTAATGAAATTGGAGAAGTCAGCAGTGTAAACAGAAAACAATAGGGGACCCAAAATGCTACCCTGAGGCACCCCCTTATCAACATCAGAAAAATCAGAAAATACCCCATCAACGGCCACTTTTTGTCGCCTCCCAGATAGATATGAATTGATGAGAGTAAGGACACTATGATGAAGACCAAAATATTTGAGTTTAGTAACCAAGGTAGCATGATGGATAGTGTCAAAGGCCTTACTATAATCCAATAAGACAAGACAAGCAGCTTCATTAACATCACAAGCTCTGTAAAGCTCATCAGTCACGTGTAAAAGGGCTGTAGAAGTACTGTGATGTTCCCGGAAGCCTGATTGAGTGGAAGGTAATAAATTGAACTTTTCTAGATAGCTGGTAAGTTGCTCATGTATAATTTTTTCAAGGACTTTGGAAAAAGTACAGAGAATACTAATGGGGCGAAAGTGGGAGATGATAGAAGGATTAGAATTCTTAGGAACGGGAAAAACAATAGCATCTTTCCAGCATTTAGGAAACACAGAAGAAAATATACATTTATTAATAATAAAAGTAATATGTTCAATCAAGTAAACAGAAATTAATTCAAAAATTTTCAAGTTAATATCATCAGCACCTTTGGCATTAGATTTTAACGAATTAATAGCATTGCTTACCCTTGCAGAGGAGACTGGACGAAGGTAAAAGAATTGTGAGAACTTAGGTTGAAATTTGTTTAGATACAAATTTTCGACAACTTTGTCATTTACAGTTACTTTAGGGAGGGCATTGATAAAAAAATTATTAAATTCATGAGCATTGGCAATTGTTGAGGCGTAATGTGTAGGACGATTGTCATGAATATTTAAATATTTCAAGGTCTTCCAAAACGTTTTAGGATCAGTAGAAAATTTGTGGTGTAAGTATCCTCTCTTTTCTGCCTTAATTGCGGAGTTGACAAAATTTCTGAGGTCTGTTGACACCAATACTACAGGTGTAATCCAATGCCGGTCGAGGCATTAGTCTGCTGAGTAGTTGTTACCTGCAGTATCATTTATATCATATCATATCGGTGATTTCTGCGTTAGTGTAAGGTACGGCCATAGCGAAAAATTTAAGAATTGAATGATAAATTTTAAAATTTAAAGACAAAGGTTTGTCAGATTGAATCGTTTCAGTATGCAATAAAACATATAATAAAAGTTCCAAATTTCATGTGAATCATGCTGTTATTAAGATAAATATTTTTAAAATATATTAAATTTGACACAATGTATTTCTAAAACTTTTGAATTAAGAAAAAATCGTCCAGATCTTCATATTTTAGCCTCAGGATGCTAGAGGTTTGTGTAGACCTTATTTTAGAGACCTTTTAGAGACGCTCTGTATAATTAATTGTTTTTTTTCATAGTTTGACATACCATCTATGTCATATCATAAGAGAAACAAATTTAAAATTGTATTGTATTACACATGTTAGCTTCTATTTAAGTTACATTTTACTAATATGTCGGAATATTTTAAGGTGTATACATAGAATGTATTCTTAAAATTGATACAGTTGCCAAAAAAATATTTCACATTTTTCTTTTAGACAATTTAAAAATACTTTGCTAGATTTCAGAAATAAACTAAACATTGAAGCAAAATTTATAGATATGTTCTATCTTTAGCACACTGTTAAGAATAACTTTTTATGTCTACATTTTATCAACTAATTATGTTAAAATAAAATAAGCGAGAAAATCAAGATATTATAGCCTTAACAAAAGAAAACAACTGTAAATTACAAAATCTAATATTTTTGCTACTTACATATTATATTTTTTCATTATTCAACCTTTTATGATATATGTGCATACTTGAAGCTACAATCTTTCGCAGGAAAATATACAGGGTGTTCCATAATGATGGTTAAATATTTTACCACTGTATTTCACAAGCCATTTCAGGGAGGGCTCTTCATATGAAATTTTTCAATTTGGGTCCCTGTTGAGATATTCGAGCCCAAAATGACGGAAAATAATAGTTTTTTTATTTTTTCTCAAAAACGGTTACACTTAGAAATTTAAATTTTGGTACACATTATCAGCTAGTCAAAAGCTATTTTGTGGTTGTGTCTGTTCCTTGGCTCATGTTTCTGGAGAGAGGAAATAAGCAACCCCTAGATTTATTCCATTCAGAACCTTTTCCTGCAATACTCGATTTTAATAAAACTTTTTTTTAAGTACTACACCTAGTTTTACTGCTTTTATCGGTCTTGTAATTTTTTCATACAACCAACAGTTTGCGCGGAAAAAAAATAAAAATAGTTTTCCTTACTCTAAACATCTTTTCGTCACCGGCTACCGAAAACCGCAGTATGCGATTGCTATGTTGATGTTTCTCTGTTGTCTTGTCAAACGTATCGAATAGCAAACGCAGGTTATACTTGGGAAGAGAATCACAATATTAGCGTGCAAAGTTGTTTTTCTGCTGTGTAGACTGTCTCTAAAAGAAGCTATGAATTCGTCGACATTTGTATATAAAATAGCAAATAGCTGTCGTAAAATGCTTTCTACTCCGCTGACTGGACATAAACAAATATGTTTTATTTCTGGATGCATTGTTAATTGAGTTTATTGCTGCAACGTAGCATTTTTATAAATAATATACTGCGTGTACTCTCCAGAAAACATGTTAATCTTAATATTTTTACTAAGATATAAACACAAACAACTTTCAGATACGTTTCTATAATAATCCCAAGTTCAGTGTTATTTAAAGTGTACTGCGGATATGTTAAAACGGTAAATAAATGAGACAATACTCTATTAATAAGATTATTAGGTTTTCCTGGATACACCAAGGGCAGCGCTCACAAAATTTTAATTTATTTCCAATTTTTTTAAGATCGGATTGTATTGAAACTATGAGAACAAAGTGCTTTGCACTTTAATCAGTGATATAACCCAATAAAAGTTTGAATGATTGGCTTTTATAAGAAAGATATGCGCTTAGCAAGGCTTCATATATTCAAAACTTTTTTTTGTAATATATGAAGTAAAGAACGATATACATTATGTTTTTTTTTGTTTTAGCAGCAGTCTCGGACTGTTTTCAAAAACCATCAGAATTTTTCGACCTTTTAAGTTATTGTACGAAAGGTGAAGATAAAGGTAAGAATCAACTGGCCAAACATTTGTTAATCTTCTACTAGCTCGTAACTGCTGCTAAAACGTACCTACTAAGTGTCTGCCTGAGCCAATTATCCCCATTTTTTTTAGTTGTGGCTTCGGTCTTGCTCTTATTTTGGGAATCATTAGATCTCTTCATTAGTGCTACTAGAAGCAGATATGAGCGATAACAGCACAAAAAATGCCTGATTTTGTTCATTTGCATCACGCAATTTGCTGTAGATCATAAACATTTGATTGATATACAGATAGGTTAATATTTATATTTCTGACCTAATAATGAAAAAACAAATATTTATTATCGAAATTGGTTTAATTGTTTTTCAAAATATTCTCCACAAAGATCAATACACTTTTGCATGCGTTTTAACCAATTTTCGAAGCACTTTTTCCTAAACGTGCGTTTTGAATGCATCAACCGCTTCTTCGTAAATCGTCGAAAATCGTTGACCACGTAATTTATTTTTGATGTGCGGGAATACAAAAAAGTCATTGGGTGCCAAATCACGGGTGAACGGCGGATTATCCATCAATTCGATATTTTGGCCGGTCAAAAATTCCTTTGTTCGAGCCAATATGTGAGAGCTCGCATTGTCATGATGAAGAATGATTCGCCTCTTCTTCTGCTGTTTTCGAATTTCTCCGAAGACTTCTGGCAAACAAATTGTCGTGTACCATTCAGAATTGACCGTCCTACGTTGCTTCAATGCCACTGTCGCTACGTGACCGGTACTGCCAATGAAACAGGCAACCATTTGCTTCGATGTGCTTCTTTCGCGAACAACTTTTGTTGGATTTGGCTCGACTTGGAAAACCCAGTCGATTGCTGTTTTTTTTTTCGGGCTCATATGCATAGATTTATGATTCCTCATCTGTGTAGATATTACACACAGCCTTTGATGCACCTTGAACATATTTCTTTCACCAATCGACACGACCCTTCTTTTGAGCATTTTTCAGATTGTGCGGAATCCAACGCGAACAAATCTTTTTTACGGCCAAATGTTTATCTAATATCTTATCGATGCTTGTCAGACTAATGCCCAAAGATGTTTCAGTCTCACGGTATGTCACATGGCGATCTTGCTTCAACAGTTCGCGCATAGAATCGATGTTTTCTTTTATAACCGATTTTAGATGACCTTCGCAGAATTCGTCCTGGAGCGAACGTCGTCCATGATTTAATTCGTTATAACAGTTTTTACAGTGCTGCAGAATAGTGCTTTATCACCGTATAAAGAATTAAGTTCCCTTGTCTTGATAATTCACGTCGAAATTTATCAACAATAATCGCACGAAAATGTTCACGAGTTAATTCCATCTTTTTCTTGAGAATATATTTTTTTCATGTTACTGTAAATAACACAAATCGCGCTTAAATGACAAAATGTTCTGATGAAGGTTATCTACAACAATATCAAGTTTCCAGTGGAAACGTCAGATGGTGCCTGGCAATCCTTACTGTTACCAAGGTCAGAACTATATGTAGCATCCCTTATAGGATTAAATAACCAATGATTATAAAAATCGCTGGTTTCTACAACTTGTCATTAGTCGTGTTTCGGAACGCTCAGATTAGTCCACATCGTTCTTTTATTGCACATGGGGGTGGGGGAGGTAAATCTCGATTGTTCGGTAAATAAAATCAGAGCGGTCTGACGTTCTTCAAAATGGTCCAGAGTTTTAAATCGAGCAAAGCGATTGAATTTAATTTTTTGTCAACTGTCTGAATTCAGAATGCGTCAGTCTGACAGTTTCATGCATAGATATTTAATTTTTTATTTATAAAAAATGGTATTTTTGAAAGTGATCGATAGCGAACAAGAGAAAATGTATATATTGAATATCAGTAAGGAAGAATACAATGAAGTTGTTGAAAAAGGCAGTAAGAACAACATAATTTGCATCTGTTCGCTTCGCAACTTCGCACAACTGTTGGAAATGGTTTCCAATCGTCCGACGCACTCGCTTTGTACTTATAATAAGTTTGAAAACATTATTTTTTCTGCTGTACTTATATCGTCTTCCTCATCACCATATTCAAAAATAAATTGATGTCCCTGCACCACAGCTGTTAATACAGCTTCCAACATATTTAAATTTCGTAAAAAGTTATTACAGATAAGTCTGTTTGATCTGTAGTCACGTGACAAAAATCCACTCGCATCTGGGAGCATATTGCCGAACGCAACTAATATAGACGGATTCCTAGCGACAGATTTTATAGATGTTACGAGTTGAGTAGTGCAAAAGAACGTACTTACGGATCGAGACAATATCAGTGACTGGTACTTCTTCTCTACAATAAGGATTTGTATACAAGCAAAAACCTTTATATGCATACAAATATTTTAAGAGAAAAAAAGGAGAATTAACGGAATCGTTCTTCAAAAAATGTCCAGTTACTTATAAAGCAGAAACTTTTTTTAAACTATAGTACTCCAGACACAAATTTTAATTTCGTATACGTCAGAGATAGTGACGCAGCACGTTGGCATCAATTTGGACGCATAAAAATATTTGTCTACTAAATATAAGTTAATACTTATTATTTGATAAGAAATATGCAGAATATGATTTATATCTACGTAAAAAATATTCACCCCATTTATGCTGTTCCAATTGGCTTAATATTTTTAATTTTCTTAATTCTATAAGAAATTAATTTCAAAAACGCTTAATTCTGATGTTATGACAATTAAAATGCCAGACATTATTCTGTACATTCGCTATGCAACCATCAACACAATAATTTCATATATCTTGCTAACTGTAGTAATGGAACTAATTTTATGTTTTTCCTGTCAAAATTGTCCAGCCATCGGGCAAAAATGTATTTATTATGTTTCATCACATTTTAATGTTACGATACATCATTTTTTGATATTATTCTCCTTTAACAATGTTATAGAAGATATTTGTTTTAAAGAGCTATTTTCTATGGTACCTATCCAATGGGCACGCATACATTTAAAGAACATTTAAAAGTGGTTGAAAACCATAGGTTGAAAGGTCAAAATGTCGCGTGAAAAAACGTTATTATTAACTAAAAAGAATTGTTTGTAAAACATTGTCAGGTATGTTTAAATAACATTGAAATTAAACAGTTAATAAACATTTATGGAAAACGTTTTATTTAGAGTTTTATTAACGTTTTGGTAACGTTTTATATATGTAGTACTTTTCGACATAAAAAATGATATGGTACGAATTTTGTTTCAAACTATCGTAATAATTCCATGATGATTAGTTACTTATATACAAAACAGCGGAATTTCGAGAAACAACTACTCTGTGGGCTAATGTCCTAATCTCTTGTTTGACAATCGTTGTAATTCTAATATTATTAAAGTATAAACGTGTATAGTTTTGGCATACATCAGTCTATTAAACGTTATAAAGAAACGTAAATTTCTAATGTTCACTTCAACCTCTAAATGAAATGCGAATATTATTAACGTGTTTTAAACGATATATTTTATACGTTTAAATTTTTAACTGAAAATAAACGTTGAGTATTCCAACGCAAAACGTTTAATCAACCACTAAAACGTTTTGAAAACAATAAAATAGATTTTTATAGAATCAACAATACGAAATTTAAAAATTTTAAATAGTTGCTTGAATTGAGACTGAAATAGTCTTTTGCTGTTAGTAAGGTGATTCTGATGGAGATGTAATGAGTAATAATGTTGTTTTGGCAGTTTCTAACGATGAAATGAAGAACGAATATAAAATTCTGCAGCGATCCTGATTAACTAATCATGTATTATAAAAAAAATGTTTATTGTCATCGTTTTTATAATTGATAACTCCGTTAAAAGTGGCCGCACGTTTGTAGCTATTTCAAACGACGGTTATCATAGGCACTATTTTTGCGAAAAAAAGGGATTTTTGCCTCATTTTTTAAACATCGAGCTAAAATTCCGAAGTAATTTCTTTAGAACTAATTTATGACACAAATCAGTCTTTAATAAAATAGAAATAAGTCTTTACTAAATTCAGGTTCTCAATAAAATCTACTACAAAAAATTTAGATGTAATGTCTATTGCAGTAATAATGGCAATCTTTAAAACCAATTTGGCGACTTATTTTGAAATGCTGGCGTATTTATTATGAATGTTTTAACATTAGGTCTTAGTTGTTCCACTTACCTATAGAGATCTAACAGAAAGTTAATCAACAATGTAATTGACCACTAAATTATTTTGAAAGTTCCATATTATTGCAATAGATTGTACCTATACAAGTTTGATTAAATCCGTGTTATTGTACACAAATAAAGTACTTAGGTAGCACTAATATATTGACGTTAATTTGAAAAGGTGTAAAACACAATTTGTGTTTCAAGGTCTTGTACTACAAAATTATGTCTTCTATCGCTAAGAATATATTTATACTGGTACAAAGATAAATACCTTTTTAAAACTACTAAAGTTTTGGGAAAAAAATTAAGTTTGGAACTATGCCCGGTTCAATATCCAAAGTTATTTTCAACACACTTCTACTAAAACTTAACTGTAATCTGGGTTGTTTTCAATTACTCCTTCTAATTTTGCCATTACTACCATTCCTATCTCACCTCATACTTGCCTACAATTACACATAAATTTTTGCTACAATGTCTATCAACTATGATAACCTAGATGTTTCTTCCAGTTTCTTCTTGAACACTATTGTAGTTGGTTGTTTATAATATGAAATGAATCAATTATTGTCCTTCCACTTCAAAACTTTTAAATATTCGCTTGCATTTATGGACACATTGCGAATTATTTGCAATCTGTAAACTAGCTCTTATAATTTTTTGAAATGTTCTGCATACAATTTTGCTTCACGAATTCAGATACTCCATTAATTTGGTCACAATAGGTTCAGGGGGATAGGAGGTTTTAGGCAAATTATCCTTGCAAAACTGCTCTGTTCATGGAGCTCTTATGAATAATTTTTTCACATTGGTTATTAACTGATTGATAATTTAAATGGGAACTATATATTTTTTGCATGGGCTAGACAAGTTACATGAATAAATTTTCATGAAATATTTTTAAATTATATTCTTCAACTGCCTTCAACTTATACGGACAGCATCACACAACAGGATTTTATCTGTATAGAAAATGAATTTGGTAAAAGAAATAAGTTACTGTTTTTTGAACAAAATAGGTAACAACAAAGTTGTTTTCTCCTTAAATTTTCTTTACAGCTATAAGAGAAGCTTTCCAGGTTCTTTTTCGGTAAGTTTGGCAATCATTAAATAATTTATATAACGACAACATGTATCAACTGCTTCATCAGTTCGTTCTTTATTTCATTTCCATCTTAAAATGAAATAATTTATAGTAGGTGGAAAGTAAATAAATTCTATTTGAATTAATGGATACATTATTATTTATTGGTATAATTTATGACATGTACCTAGTTATACAATAAAATTCTCTAGGTAAAGCTGATCTATCAATTTAGCAAGTAAATTTTAAATGTTTCCATATGTATTAAATACGCTAAACATTTGCATAAAATTCGATCTTTTTTCGTTACAGAAGTGGGTAAAACTTATTTATTAAAGTTTGAAAGTAGAGCAATTTCTTTTTTATTCTTTCGGCAAAGTATCAAAATAATTACTGCAACTATAATTTTGTAATTGCCATAATTTCCTCAAATATCTTATGCATTTCAGAAATCAATAAAAGAAATTCCAGTATAGGTAAGCTAGTAATCACAGTGTTTTATTCATATGGAATATGAAATACTCGGCATACTTTTACTTACTCTATTAACAACTATACTACAATTTTCCCAATGTTTAAAAAAAATCTTCAGATAATAAAATGTAAAATTTATACATTTCTGTCACCGCCGATGTTCATTTAATATCCTTTCTACCTAAAAATAGGTTAAATCTAACTATATCTTATGCGTAGTCATGCAAACGTAATTTCATTTCTTTTATGTTACCTCAAACATTCTATTAAGAAACTATAGAATGTTACAAAACTTTGTTAATAATGAATAATTAAACCGTAATTTGAAAGCAAATTCATTGTCACTCGCTGAAAAAGAAACTTGAGTTCAATAAAAATGTAGGTATGTAACCTAATGTTTTCCATGAAAAAAAAAAAGAATAGTACAAACATATTACAAGTAAATTTACGGCCAAAAAATATTTTTCTGTAAACTTAATTGTAATCCTGCGCCTAATGAACTTATCTCTGAAATGAAGCATTTTGAGAATTTTGATGTGCATATTTTGACCAGAATTTAAATAATTATACCAAATTTTAACCATTGACAAGTTCTAATGTATTTCGATAGATTTAGCTCACATTATAGTATAATAGATATAATGTGTAACTTATTTAAAATTTAGTTTAATCAGGCTATTTAGATTTTCGAAATAGCGGCCGCTCTCTTTCTTTTTTTGTAACGTCCATGCAAACGTTGGACCATATACAATTCTAAATGTGAGTTGTTGAAGTTATATCTCAACAACAAATTGGATATTAAATGATAAGTGGTACTGTGTCCTTGAGTCGAGCTGCAATTTCGTGACCGTCAGTCATAGCCTGACAGCTGCTTAGTATGTTTCTGTCGCCATCGCTATTCACCGCTACTTAGGTGACGGTGGATTCCTCATCGGTGGATTGGCAGAAGTGGACCTAAGGAATGACCCGTCCTTTGGGGATATGTAAAAAGCAAAGTATACGTCACTAAGCCAAATAATCTCAGGGAACGAATTCGACAAGAAGCCATCCCGCCTGAAGTTATTGGAAATGTACAACAAGAATTTGTTTCTCATCTGACCCATTGTTTGGCAGTAAATGGTCAACAATTTGAAATTTTAATTTAGGTTTTTGTGTCCAAAGGTTTTATTAGGGAACAATAAAATTTCCTACGATCGATCACGTTTCTCTATGTTCATCTATGTAACATCAATATTTTTATAAATTGAGTACATTCCCGTAGACACTTTAAAATGACGTGTAGTAATTTCAATCAATTTTTTAAGACATTTATTTTTTTGTAAATATTAGGTATTGTTGCCCACCCTGTAACAATTAGGAGCAAGTTGTGATACATTTTTAGATACAGCTCAACTGGGGTAATACGGAAATTGGAAAAAAAATGTAGTTCCATTTAAAAAAAATGCGATGACGTCATTACTCGAAGGTAGGTTACCCTGTATATTAAATTATTATTTGGACAAATAGTAAATTAAAATCAAAAATCGACCTGTTTCGGGAATCTTAAATAATATCGTTTATTTACTTAATATTGAATTTGTGTGTGACTTCAGGGACACACTGTATATCTGTGTAGATTTGGCAAAAATAGTACTTTTTAAAGTGCGAACAAGAATGTGAGGACTGAATATCAGTAAAGTCTTCAAACGTAGCAGGGGACATTCTAAAATATTCTTTAAATTGTTTGTCACTAAAATTCGGTACAGTCTCAACAAAATCACCATCTGAAAAATAATTTGGTGCCACTGCACGACAGTTTCTAACATATTTAAATTAAATAAAAAATATATTCACAAATAATAAATGACAAAACGATATCACATATATGAAAAGTGAGGTTAAGAAAAACAATCTGTTCCGTTCGTTTATTACAGATGTCTGTATGATCTGTAGTCACGTGACAAAAATCCACTTGCATCTGGGAGTATATTGCCGAACTGATAGGATGTTTTTCAGTAAGTAATAAAATGCAGCCACTGTACACTTTTAATTTAGTACGCTTTCTGATTTAAACTATAGTTTCAATAATCATTTTTGTTGATCTCCTGCATTAAATTGGAATGGTATGTTGGTACTGAGCAACCGCTTCAGTCTCGAGAGATATTTTTGGCTGTACTATCACATACTTTATATCCAAGGTAATTAAATGTATTGCGCGAGTTCGTACATTGTTGTGGGTGTAATAAAAATAGCTTTTCAATAGTGGCACTATGAACAGTTGGCAGTGAAATAAGATGTTGTGGAAGGCAAAGACTCATTCAGAATAATACTTTATAGTTACATTATTCTAATCAACATTGCAAAATGCCTGGCAGAACCTCAGGAATTTGATGTGACGTTTTTCCTGAAAAACTGTAACAGCGAACAAGGCTTCTGCCTAATAATAACGCGCCGAAAAGATTGTTCTATTTTCATTTGATGGAAACGGAAATTACTGGTGCGTTCAGAATAACAAAAATACAGTCATATTACAGTTTTATACTCAGTTCATGTGACTGGTGACGTAGGTTGCTATGACGTTTTACCTTTAATCTTGTCTTGGACCGTAAAATCAGACACTTGTGTATATCTCGTGTTTTAAACTTATACTGAAACAATAACACGAATAAATTCCAATGCATTACAATTTTGCTGATTCATTAATTCAAGAAATAATAAGACAGAGTTGCTAATAGTCGAATTTTAATTACTAAAATGTTACTTTTTTACCAATAACCTCTTGCACCTAATGAATCAGTTAAAGGGTTGATTTCTCAATGTTAACGTTTCGAAAATTTGTCCAGTTTTGTTATCAAATCTTAGTCAAATCAAATATAACGTTTTAATAAGTTTGTTTGTTTATCTACGTTCCATAGTGATATCGTATATTTATTCTGTTATTTACCTCGCCCTTGAGAGTATTCAACTTTCAATCAACAACAATTATCAAAATCACTATTTAATGTCGGCCAGTGGTCGAGCAGTTTAAGGCGTCAGTACTTGAATCGATATGGCCAGTCTGCCGTGGGATCGAATCCCGCGGCTGGTAAACCGTATATTTGTTGAAAGAATTGACACCCTCTTCGTGGGTATGGTAGGGTGGAAGAATATTGACATGGGTCATTGTGAGAGATTGACCACCGGTCTACGTTTGACCACCGCCATAATTAATGAAAGTAGAGTTAAAAAGGTAATGTTTGTAAACTTTTTGCATGGTTTTTGTTCACCCTTAGTTTCGTACGACAAGATAACTTTAATTTGATTTATATTTTAATACATGTTCTTCATATATGTGTACGTTATTTTCTAATTATCTATACTGTCCAAGATTGTTATATGACATACTATGTACGAGACTCGGAAAACACAGTGAAGCACTTAAATCTGTAATGTGAGTGACATATAAACAATATACGTAGATTTAATTTTTAATATATATATGTATATATTTTAATGTTATACACAGGTTGTTGTTTGTTACATTTTTCGTTCTTTCGCCATATTTTATTATTTTAATATTCATTATATAAAGACATTTTATTTATATAATTTTAATACTTTGCTTTTAAATTTGTGACATATAATACATATAATAATTGTTAGTGTGTGTGTAAATTTGGTTTCTTGTTTCATGTTTATATAGATATTGTTGTAGCCATTTTATTGTAATGTTTTAAACACACTTTTTTAATATTTTATGTTAAGTTGGTTTTATTTTATTTTAATTTTGAATTTATTAAATTTTATAGTGTCCTGAGGATGTCACGATAAGTGACGAAACGTCGACAATTTTAGAAAATTTGTTGTTTTCTTTGAAATTTGGCCTCTAATTTCCCACTATCGACAACAAATTGAATAATTAATGAAGTTTTTCAGGTTTCTCTCTTTCTCGTATTGAATAGTCGTTAAGACCTACCAACGTAAGTCGTTCCTGGGTGCAAGTACGGCCTGTTTAATAATAATAGTGTGCCGCCCCCTCTCCCGCACAAGTCTCTGACTTCTGGGCTAATCCTAGTGATTAGAATCACATAGGAGTAGAGATATTGTTATTATTATTATCAGAATAAATGCGGGCTAATTTAATTTTCCTTTTACTGAATGACTTTCATTTTCTAAAATTTGTGTGTAAATAACAAACCGTTTTTCCTCGCGTGTTCCCAAATTTTTGACTTTTCAAATTTTCTCCCCAACATAATGTTTACTGCATTCACGTTAATGTTGTAGATGGAGTTTGCATTTGAATTTTATATTTCATTATTTGGTCTAATTTTTGATAAAATTATTGGGAATGTATTATTGGTTTGAAAAATTGTCCTAATATTAAACCTATGCCACTAAATACATAGCTTTGCGTAGCTATATTTTCTGTGCCTATACCAATTATTTTTAAACTCAGATAAACATATATAAATATATTGTATTTATACCAGTGGCGGTTGGTGAAATTTCAGGTATGTCATATCTTAATAACCAGACATGGGACCCAAACCAAACTTTAGTATATATGTACTGTGGCTATATAGAGAACTTCAGTAGAAGGACAACGATTTTTCAGTTTGCGAAAAAAGTTTAAAAAAACGTGGGTTTTACCTAAGATTTCCAAATTGGCTTGTTTAAATTTCGAGAAACATTTTTTTTTCATAAACTAGACATAATTCTATCGATAGATTTTATTAACAAATGTTAATTTTTGTTAAAGTTTGGAATTTAACATAGTATTTGTGATACATTATAAAAATTTCAAAATGCTATAAATTCTAGAAATATAGTTATTTTTGAATAAAACTTGAAACCTATCCGTAAAATTACATCTAGTTTATAAAGAAAGAAGTTTCCCAAAATTTAAAGAAGCCATTTTGAAAATTTGAGGTGGGGCCCACGTTTTTCTTCTACCAAAGTTCTCTTCTATATGGACACAGTACATATACCATAAAGTTTGGTTTGGGTCCCATGTCTGGCTATTGAGATATGGCATACCTGAAATCTCACCACCCGCCACTGATTTATACTGTATATCTTTCTGGATATTATTTATTTAATAACACGCTATTGACAAAATCTATTTCACCTTTGAAAATCTGATCTTTAGAAGAAATTAATTTTGCTTTATCATATTACTACATCCTTTTTTACGATGATTTATATCTAGCTAATCTATTCAAATTCGTTCCCTTAAATATGTTCAGAAACTAGTGATCAAAACTGATAAAATAATGGATAATATTAAGAAATGTTTTCAATATGAGCGCTTCGAGTCTCTATATGTTTTCTTAAATTCTCGAAATACTTCCGTTGCACACGAAACAACATGTTGGGGTTATAGTTCTAAAATAATCAATTTATTATCGAGTACGAAACAAAGGGATAAAAATGTTATTTTATATTTGCAAAATATAACCTTAGAGTACTAACAAAACCCTGGAATTAAACCTTAAAGACGTCAAAATATTTTTTATAAAGATTTGTATTTTTTCTTAAATCTTTCTATGGTCTGAGTTTTTGTTGCAACGATGTTGGAAACATAGCGCTAGCTCTGTCAGGGAGCTTTTATTGTATGTATGATAAGAAGATTTAAATTTATTAATTTAAGGTGCCATAAATAGTTTTAAAGAAATCCCGCACGTTAGTGACCTGATCGCAACCGAGTCCTCTGACCTGGGAGTGATAACGCTCATGCCTCTCTAGTTCTAAACATGAGGATTATCCGACTTTGACGAATCATTTTACATACCGCTTTCGGGCAGTTGTCATCGCATCTGTATCTGCCAAGGCAACCGATTTGTAATACAAATTTAATATTACTAGTGTAAGACTTGCTGTGATTTGGGATAAGAGTCGATAAACCTACCGTTAAATCAGGTTTCCGGTTACACGAATAATGCCTAGATCATTGAAAACTAGCATAGATCAATGGAAGCCGTTGAAATGTAGATTTTCTCTGGAATATCGTGTGATAGATGCATCATACATAGCGAGATTATTGCGTACATTTTATTTACTGGAAGTGATCTAAAATTTCTTGGCATTTTGGATGGTCTGATTCTATTCAAAAGTTTCCAGGATTATGTGGTTACTAGGTTTTGCTCATTTGCTATTAATAGTGCCGAGATATTTTCGTAGGCCTTTAACCTGACTGCGTTTATGGACCAAAAGCTCATCTACAAAAGCTCTCCGATTAATATATATATATATATATATATATATATATATATATATATATATATATATATATATATATATATATATATATATATATATAGGCCTACATTATTACAGCCTGATCTCTGACGGTAGCTTTCTAGGCTAGGTTAAGCTCTGACATTTTTCTCTTTGTTCTTCGTAATATACACACATTGTCCAACCTCTCATTAATTCAAATCCACTGGAATATTGGTTGACTATTTATTCATGGCAAAAATCTAATATCTTGGAATTTACACTTTGTTATATCAAGTTTCGGCATGTAGATCCTTGAGTTATTGAGTAATTGGGTTTCTATGTTGACGCCTTGTCAGTACTGTCAGATTACATTTATTTTAATTACATGATAATCATATATGTTTATCATATCGATGCGTTCTACATTGTCCAGCAGCCTTGGTCAAGTGTTTTTGGGGTTAAACAAATTTAGGTTATTCGGTTATAGGATAGGAGGGTTATGGGTCCTAGAGATTAGGGTCATATTCACATTATACTAAAACCTTATCATCAGTTTGCTACGTCTTACATTTTACAACCCATTCGATATAAAGTTTTCAGAGTAAAGGGTTTGAGGTTATGGGATTGAGAGGTTACGAGTTGAAGTTGGTTTGGGTTTAGGTTCACGATAAGTTCATATTCATACAATACCATCAGTCTGCTGGATGCTGGATTTTCTAATCCATTGGTAGATATGAGGTTATGTGATCTTCTCGGGTTATATTATTCGTATATAACACTTTTATCCCTCTATTTCGTACCATTATATTCAAGTAAGAGAAAATTGACGATTTTATGAGGTTAGGGACAAACACTGACGTGATATGGTCAAACTGACCGCGGATTTGGATTTACATCTATCCAAACAAAACATATAGATATGGTGGTATAGTCTACCGCACAGTATAGTTTAATTTTTTGTGTGTTGTTATTACATATCGTCACTCCAACGCCATAACCACGAATGTGCAAATCAATAGTTTTGAGATAATTGCATTTTAAATAATTGTAGAGTTGCTAAAAAAAATAAAATATCCAAAAACATTTTCTAAACTGTGTTTAAATTACATTTTGTAATAATTTTTTAAACAAAAACACATTCGTTGTTTTGGTCTCGCCAACTGTTTAAGAAAGCCAAGCTGCATTATTCTTTTTGCACGGGAACTCATTTTTCTTAGATAAAAATGTGGCATATTCATCAAATTGTAGTTAAATAATTACAGCGCCAAAAGCATGAATATGGTACATTCATTGGAGGCAAACATGCATTGGAGCAAAACAGAAGTATCTACTCTCGTAAAATAACACAGCCCCACAAAAAAAAAAGTTTATACACAGGAGAGTGACATATGTATTCCCATGTATTTTTCGACGCTGAATCCGATCCCGAGATCAGAATTGGGCCTACACGTCTGGAATTGGTCCCAGGGGCAGAAATTGGTCTGAAATGCGGTTCCCGGGATAAGGCGAAGTTGACGATGAATTTTGGAGCTAAAGCCGGATTTGTGCTCGAAAAGTTTATGGCCAACTGAAATTTCGGGTTTGGGTCCGGGAAAATGACCCCTTGGGGCGGGAAAATCCTGTTTTGGACGTCCCGGTCGCGACTGTGGTATTTTCGTGTGTTTTTTAATTCTGGTTTTTGGTCAGCTGAAATTCCCAGTTTGGGTGCGGGAAAATGGCCTATTGGGGCCGGAAAATCATATTTCGGACGTACCAATCGCAACAGTGGGATTTTTATGTACTAATTCCTGTAGCTTAGACTGTGCTTGACAGGTTTATGGCCATGTGAAATTCCCTGTTCGGGGCCGGGAAAATGACCCTTGGGGGCCGAAAAATCGTGTTTTGTATGTCTCAGTTGAGACATTGGTTCAAAAAAATATCGTGCAATAAAATAGAAGGAAATCATATACAAACGAAAATACCACTGATTACTTCCGAAACCACAAATACCACTGTTGCGACTGGTATGTCCGAAATATGATTTTCCGGCCCCAATGGGCCATTTTCCCGGACCCAAACTGGGAATTTCAGCTGACCAAAAACTTTTCACACCCAGTCTCAGGTCCAGAATTGAAAAACACACGAAAATGCCACAGTCGCGACCGGGACGTCCAAAACAGGATTTTCCCGCCCCAAGGGGTCATTTTCCCGAACCCAAACCCGGAATTTCACTTGGACATAAACTTTTCGAGCACAAATCCGGCTTTAGCTTCAAAATTCAGCGTCGAATTTGCTTTATCCCGGGAACCGCATTTCAGGCCCCTGGGGCCAATTCCAGACGTGTAGGCCCAATTCTGAGATCGGGATCGGATTCAGCGTCGAAAAATACATGGGAATACATTTGTCACTCTCTTGTGTATGAACTTTTTTTTTGTGGGGCTGTGTAATCTATTGGGTCTGGCGAGAGTATGGTTTCATATACATATTCGCCCTTTTGTTGATAACTTTCATGGTTAACAATTGACTGGAGTGACGTTATCTCGCAAAATGGTAAAATATACAGAATATAAATAATATGGTATAACTTTTTTCATTGAACTACGAATGCAAAATGTAAAATTTGGCAGCACCGTAAAAATTTTAAAGATTCTAAAATTTTATTTTGACCTTACCTGTACCATTATACATTCATTAATTCATTAGAAGCATGTTTATTTCAATTTAAATAGTGAAAGTTGTATTACTATGAGTTACTACTATCAACTAAACTTCGAGATTGCCAAGGTAACGGTTTAGGTATTATGACTGAAATTTAATATTCAACTTCTTACTTGGAAGCTCAGTATATCCGTAAGGAAGCTAGATAGTACACAAATATGTATGAAGTACTGATCTTATTTTGGCTCTCCCAGTATGGTCTATCATTTTTGACTACACCCTGTATTTACACTTTTCCTAAATGCAAACCGAATCATATTTTAAATGTTTGTCTTTTATCAGAAATATTAACAATTTTTCGATACCCTTCTACTGCTAGGATAATTAAACGTTAACCAGTTTCTGTGCAATTAGATAATACCCGCTACTGATGATAAATATTGATCATATCTAGAAATTTCACAATGTATTTAAGCAGAACAGTGTCGCTTGGTTTAACCAGCAAAATAACAAGAATATCAAATAACGTAATTTGTAACATAAATTGTGTTTAATGAATGTATGACTTTCAAATTTGGACTAGCATCTTAATTATTAGAAGTTATTTCATAGGCGTGTGGCATTATTTTATCATGACATGGGTACCTATTCGTTAAATTAATAGACATTTGAAATAGAGATACATTTATTTGCCAAGAATTTAAAAAAAAAGTGAAGTGAAGAGAAAAATGACATTTAAGTAATGAAACCATATTGAAATGACTGTATTATTTATTCTTTTTTATGTAAATTGTATCCCACTAAAGTGCTTGTAATAAACAAACGGTTTATTTATTTTTACTTTTAATATTGTTTATTGTATAAGGAACAACATGATTTACCCCAATACATATTTCCTTACATGACAAATAATACATACAGTATAGTCAGCGGTCGAAATTGTAGACAGTGACTAATAGATAATATAAAAACACTATTATTATTAAGCATATAATATTTTTGTGAGATTACACATTATTTACCTCATTATTACTGTGGCGCTATCTATGCACAACGATACTATATTCACATTTACAGCACCACGATAAAGACTCAGGCAAACTAAAATAAAAGAGAAACATTTTTAGATGGATTTTCTACAGGATTAAAGGCGCCTTCTGGAAAATGACGTAGGCTAATAATAAGACATATTGGAAGCGATTTGGGATTTTTAGAAAATGGTTTGCATGTTTTTGAATCACGTACGACGGGAGATTACCGTGAAGATATGAACAGTGAAGTATTTCAAAAATGGTTTGAATCTATTTTATCATATTATGTAGAACCAGGAGCAGTTGTTGTGATGGATAACGCACGTTATCATAGCAGAAGAGTCGAAAAGTTACCGACATCAGCATCAAGGAAAGCAGATATTATTAAATGGTTAAAATCAAAGAATATTGAATATATGGACACCATGCCCAAACCACAATTATTAAAAATTGTCCAAAGAGAAAAGGTCGATATATTAAGTATGTAGTAGATGAGATGGCCAAAGCGCGAGGAATTAATATACTCCGTTTACTGCCATACCATTGTGAATTAAAACCAATAGAGTTAGTTTGGGCACAAATAAAAACCGAAGTAGCACGAAATAGTACCACCTTTAAATTAAGTGATGTGAAGTTATTATTACAGGAGGCCATTGGGCATGTGGAGAAGGAGGAGCAACGTATGTGGGATCTACATACAACAGTAGATGTTTTGATAGACCCACTCATTATCCATTTAAGGGAAGATGATTGAAGTGATAGTAACATCTGTACTGATAGTGATAATTGAATACAATGAACTGATAATGAAATAAAAGTGTTATGTTATAGTGAAGTGGATGTGACACCGAAGTGAACATCTGGTTATTTTAATAAATAGTGAACATACAGTGATAGTGAAGTTTATTATGATTCTGACGTAACGCGTACTAATTTAGTGATAATGATAATATTCGCGTAAAACAATTACCTATATGAAATGTATAAATAGGTAACATCTTGTGGCGGCATGAGCCGGATGGTGGTAGGTGGTAGGTTTTATAGGATATATTTACAATGTTGGTAAGAATCTTTTCAGTTTGTCTTGATAAAGTTTCTAAATTAACTTAGGTACACCGATATACAAGATAAAAACTTAAAATTTTAAAATATTCTTATTATTTTTATTATCTAACGCCTCCAAATTGGTAAAAACCGTTATATCACTGTTTCTACTCTAAAAATAGTGGATACTATGTAATGCAATTATTTTTGTATATTTTTTATATCTGATCGCATTCAAATTTAGTACGCCTATGAAATGTTGCTCCTCGCACGCTTCGCCCGTCGCGCTTGTCTACAAGCTAGCGATTAGTTACTCTCTACAATTTTGGAAGTCAACTATAGTGAATATGAAAAAAAGTATATCGTCAGTTTGGAACAAGACTGTCATAACTCAAAAAATGTTAATTTTCAGGAGACCTCGGTAAAGTTTTATAAATAATCTTACTCTAAATATTGGAAAATAAATAAATATATAATGTTTGAGTCATGTTAAAATGTTTGTGTGGATAGTTCTTAGTATTTTTAATAAAAATTTTTGTTTGCTTTGGTTTTTGACACTTTATTATTGTTATTTTTGTTAAATAATAATAATAAGTTGTGACTCTCTTTCATATATTTTTTACAAGTTTTTCAACATGAGTTTAGGTAATAAAATGAAATACATTTCTAATAAATTAAATTATTTTATTAAAGTAGACTAAAATAATACAATTTTAAAGATTATTATAAAAATATTTATAATACTGTGCAAAATATTATTTATTGTATCAAATGGGAACAAGAAAGGCACACATAAAGAAACTAGTTTCTTATTGATATTATTTCGACTTGTGACACTTTTTCCAAAATTTGCTCATCTCATCTCATTAAACGTCACAGCACGACTAAATGTGACAGTTTTGTCTAAAGCACAAAACCAATGTTGGAGATGTGACATTTCAACGCAGCGCCATTCGACGGTTATTAATCAAAGCTCACTCGTAACCCTTGTAACTCTTTTGCATATAAAAATATGCAATATTTGGAGTGGATACACCACTAAATCTTGAAAAATAAAAATTTTGTGTTAAGACTGTTTTGTTCCAAACTGACGATATATACAAAAACACAATAAATGAATGAATGACTTATTACATACAGTGCATCCAAACAGTAAAAAAAAAATAAAAAATTCAAATATTTTAAACAAAATTACAGGAATATTTTTTGAGGGTCTTATATAAAGAATACATTGAGACAGAAAAAAATATCAACAGCTATATTTTGGAAAATTTTATTACAACTAGATAAACACCTGTTTAGGGGAGAATTTAAATAATAATTGGTGTTAGCATGTAGCAAGTATTACTTACAGAATGAAAGACTTTAAGATCATCTGCGTACATTAAAAATTTTGAAAACTTGAAATACTCATATCATTATTATATATGTTAAATAACAGAGGTCTTGAGTGCGACCCTTGGAGAACATCCGAAGTTACTAAAAATCAGAAATATGTTGACAAATTGTAACAGCTTGAAATTAATTTGAGAGATACAACTGAAACCAATGAAGTAAAGACCCACGCACACCAATTTCAAAAAGTTTATACTAAAATTTGTATAGGCAGTATCTACTTGCAGCTTACGATTCATGCTACTAAGAATGTAGTTACTATCTACAGGTATATTTTTCATAAACCCATGCTATTCGATATTAAGCAATTTTACAACATCATAATACAAAAAATCCCGGATAGTAGATTTAAACAGCTTGGGTACAATACATAGTATTGGAGCGTTAGTTTTCAATAAAATTCCTATCTACAGTTTTAAAAATAGAAACAATATGTGATTTTTTCCAAATATTGGAAGTGACCTTCCAAAAGAGATTTATTAAAAATTAAAAATAATGCATTGGAAACTTCATCAAAACATTGCTTGAAAAAATCTGTAAGTAAATTATTTGTGTAACAATTATTATAATTATTATTGGTTGGCTTATTAAACGAAAATATAAAATACTGAGAAAAAGAGTTACATATGTCCTGATCTTCAATTAATTAGAATCAAATGACTTTCTCCTGTTATTTATAAATTGTCACAATTGTTCTGGATTATGCATATGATCATTTTCACAAAATCTAATATATTTTTTATAATCTTCAGATATAAGAAATTTAATACGACCTCTCAACATTTTGAATGTTAGATAGTCAATGTTATTACCAAACTTCTTCCATAAGCGGTGATATTTCTTCTTCTCTTTAATAACTTTAATAGCAGCAGAACTGTACCAAAATGTAAATTTTCTATAAACATTGGAATTTTTTGAGACACGAGACTCTATTAATATATTAATTATATTATAAAACTTATCTAGACACTGTTCAGTACATAGTGTAGTAACGCTATTATACCAATTAATATTTGATATAGCAGAATTAATGGCTGCATAATCTGCCAATCGAAAATTGTATGAATTAAAACAGTGCTGCAATTTTATAGTAGGTTTGGCTATAGCAGATTTTTGACTAAAGATTATAAAGGAACATTTAATTTATGATCCAATTAGTATTATTTGGGTGGGTGGCTTTTCAAATAAACAATAATTAGGTATGCGAGATGTAGCACGTGTCTGCATCTACTGGTACTTCATGTTGCACCTGAACGGTCATACCATCTAGCGACCTACCATACTGTTAGTACCATTCAAAGCCCCCGACATCTGTCGCCATCGGCGATTACGTTATTTGTAAAAGCAGAATTTCAGGAAAATTACATCTGAAAACCTACAACAAACAGCCAAGGTTATTCGTCAGTGGCATTACTAGACAGGAACAGCCAAGGTTACTTGTTGGTTGCCTCACCTGTGGCAAACTGATAAGAGCTAACAAGCTCGACACCAGTATATGATTTGTGGTGCCGGTGACAAATGACCTTGCCAGTTTGTTGTAGGTTTTGCAGGTGTAATTCATTTCTGACCGCATTAGCCCGCAGAGTAGTTGTTTCCTCAAATTCTGCTTTTGCACATAATTAAGTGGATATTATATGTTAATAATACGTTTCATTTCATTTGCACAGTGTATGATTAAACTTTTATAAGACAAATAATTTTCAAAATGTACGATGATCTTGTTGGTTTGAAACTAAATAATTTCTCTATTTATTTTTATTTCAGTTCGAAGACATTAATATACACTGTCCAGATGAACGTATCTGATTGTTCGAAATCCAAATAAGTTGGTATCTATTTCTCTAGGAGAATATTATGTACCATTAAGGAAAACCTTTCCTAACATACTAAACTGTAATATCCAATATTATTATTATTTTTTCTTAGCGAAAATTGTTATTTCTTTAAAAAACAAGGCAGCAGAAAGCAATAAGATCCACACCATACCAAATTGTAATATCCAATAAGTGTGTGCCTTATGATTTTCTGTTATAAGGTCGACATTTTGAAAATCCCGCTAACTACCACTGTAATGGGAACACGCATACTTACACAATAATAATGTACGATATCAGTCCGGTAGGTGATTTATTATAGTACGATAGTTGTTTTGCAGGAATATAAACGAGTACTGTAACATACGAAGCCGTAGAAGGGCCACGTCTACAATCTTTTTAGATTCAGACTTTAAACTCTGAATTGAGACTATTAACTCTGAATTCAGACTTTAAATTCTGAATTCAGACTTTAAATTCTGAATTCAGACTTTAAACTCTTAATTCAGATTTTTATGTCTGAATTCAGATTTTAATGTCCGAATAGGGCCTTCAATAGTATCTATAGTGTAGTGGGTCTCTTTCTGCTTCTAGCTTTCTTGAGTAATCAGTGAGAACCAAATGTAGACATACATGCTACGCCCCGCGTACTTATATCTTCCGTCAGTAATAACAGAATACGAACAGCCAGGGTTGCTCGTCGTTGGCCTTACCTGTGGCATGCTGATGAGAGCTAACAAGCTGATATATATCTGATGGCACCACTTACGACTAACCGTGGCTGTTTGCTATATATAGTCAGGACATTGGTCCACAGAGCAGTTGTTTCCTAAAATTTCGCTTTTAAAAATATGGCAATGGTTGGGGCTTTTAATAGTAGATACTTTCAGTATAGTGGATTGCTTTCTGCTTGTAATTGTATTCAGACCCAGCTTTGAGTAGCTGTTCTATGTTCTGTTAACTATTATGACAGATTGTGAACAGTAAAAAAAATATTAATTAGCAATCTAATAATCGCACTAACTGATTTTCCATAATTAACTTTTTCTATGTTCATGCAAAAACAAAACTTTATAGAAAAGAAAGTTTAAGTTAAATTGTTTCTAAAATATTAGTTCCTAACTTTCTCAATGTAAATCGATGATGCTAGTAATTATTTAATATTTTGTTATTAAATTACGTTTTTTATTTTTCTACACTTAGTGCCATCTAAATTAATTTTTTTTTGGTTTCTGCATGAACGTAGAAAAAATATTGTACGCAACTCGTGCAAAAATTAGTTATTGCATTTGACGTGTGACAATTTCACGTAGCGTGCAATAAACAATTACTTTTTGCATAAATAATTATTTTATACGTTCATGCAAAAAACAAAACTTTATTGAACTATATTTAGTGGAAAAAGTGGTTCTTTATTGCACTAGTGTAATAAAATGTTTATTGCATTCATCTGTCATTCTACTACAGCGCTTTGCCATCATGATAAACATAAACGTTCAAATCAACGTCATATTTTCTTAGACTTAGTGTCATTTAAATAAAAATTTTTTGGTTTTTGCATGAACGGAGAAAAAATATTGTATGCAACTCGTACAAAAAGTTTTTATTGCACTGAACGTGTTGTCCTACTCGGCCTGACGAGTGCGTTGGACAATTTTACGTCGCGTGCAATAAACATTTACTTTTTGTACTTGTTGCATAAATAACTATTTGCTTATCACTGTCAAATAAAATAATATCATTTTTACATGGCCTTATGGAAATTTCGAAGGAGATTTTAAAGCGATCAAGCAATATGACAATTACTTCAGAAAAAAAAATTACAAGTGGAGGTACATTCAATTCTATAAATTCTTAACAGTATTACAGAGGTATTACCAAATATATATAATTCTAACTTAAATAAGATTAAGCAAAATATTTAATAGTGTTGTTAGGCAATACATATTTTGGTATCAGATACTGCAATATTCCATTTTTCGATCGCAAATGGCTCCGGGAAATAATCATTTGACAGACAGAATGAAATAAAAATAGTTGTGATAGTTGTAGTGGTTCCTCTACGATTGGAGACGTCTTTCGTCTTGTGTCCACGGTCTTCCTGAGCCCACGCCTGGTAACATCGTACTGCGGTACGTAAGAATCTGTTAGTCCATCTAGAAATTTTATCTATTCTATTTTATTTCTAACCAGCAGACCTGCTTCGCACAATCCAAAATCCGCCCCCTCTCAAAGTCACTGAGCTGGGAAATCGTCCAAATCTACGTACTTTAGGCATAATCAGCTGTAAAAAATGTCGTTTGTAATAAACTTCACAACACTTATAACACATGTGAGTAGAAATTTTTAACAAACAAAATGCTACGTTATCAAAGTACAACGTGTGCTAATTCCAAAAGAACTTAAGGCCCGCTACAGACTATGCGTGAATTCGCAATTCGCGATGCGTGATGCGTGATTCGTATGGAATTCGTGCATAGTGTATAGTCTTGTTCGTTAAAAATCCTTTCATAAGAGCCCTACATACGATGCACGAATTCCTTACAAACCACACATCGCGCATCGTGAATCGCGATTTCAGGCATAGTCTGTAGCGGGCCTGACAGATAAGCCAGGAAATTTAATAATCTTTTACTTTCACCGAGAGAAGTAAACATGCAAAAAATGATCAAAACAAAATGATATTTGATGATGCGTTTGGTTTATGAAACAGATTCCATTTTCAGGAACTGCGTCAAGATTGTAGAAAAACGTTCAGACCCGTCGATTTTAGATTAACGGTGGAAATTCTTTTTCTTTCTCCCAAGCAAGGCTATTTAAATGGCATTGGGGGTTGAGTAATATTTATTTTACGAAGCTCTTAAAATTCTCTTTACAATAGACTTTAAATTTTATAATTCCGCCCAATACTTTGAAAATAAAAATTACATTTTAAAATTTAAATTATGTTTAGTTGCTCACTTACTACTTAGTTGATTAAATGTTCTTCAAACTGGCGACCGCCCGCTTCCATATAACAATAAAAACGTTCGCGCACGGTCTGAAGCATTTCTGTAGTGATTCGACGGCATTCGTCGACGATTCTTTGACGCAAATCTTGCAGCGACGCTGGCTGTGTTTTATAGATTTTAGTTTTTAGGTATCCCCACAAAAAAAATCAAGGGGCGATAAATCCCAATCCAATTCCGTGGAAACTGTTGGTCCAAATACTGACAGACTGCGTCTTTCAGTATTTGCAAATACATTTGGCCAATCAAATTACTAGGTAGAAAAAAAAACCCACCGGCGGCCATCGAAAATTCCAGGTCATACATTTAATTTTTCCGATTTCTGTGCACCTCGTGAAAACTCTACCGTCCCGTTCAAGAAAAAACTGCATTAATCAGAAAAACAGAAAAAGGAACTGTGGATCGTTCTCTGTTCGCTCACTCATTATTTCGCAAAATTACAAACGGCGGTCATAATCATCCTCATGAAGTTCTTGGACTAAATGTATTTTGTATGGATGGAATTTATTCTTCTTCAAAATTGTTTGTATGCTAGTTCGATTGATCCCAAAACTGCAACTTCACTAACTTCATTAAATAGGTTTTTCAATTTCTCGTTTTTTATTGGCTACGTTCCTTGTCTCTTGAAAATTTTTTACTAACTCTAGAACATACTTCCTCCTGACATGTCGATCTTGATGTTGTTCAGTAAATAGCTGAGCTGTTATATTCGCACATTTATTGTTCATAAAGTAAAGCGAAATGATATCAATCCTTTTCATAGTGGAATAAACCATAGTGTTTAATTTTCAAAAACACAATTAAATAAACTACCAACCAACGCTTCCAAATAATACTAGAAAATAAATTTAGAATCCACTAATTTTACGTTCGTTGTGTGTGTATAGTATTAATTTCTGTTTTTTACAATTATATATTTTTTTACGAGTGATAGCAAATCACCAAAGACTAATGTAACGCAAGAAATACTAAATTTATACCATTGGCGTACTTAACTCGAATGAGTGACATTTTACCGTTACTAATTGTTTGTACATAAGTTTCAACTCTGAAATCAAAATTCTTATTAAGTATTGGGTGGAATTATGAAATTTTAAGTCTGTTGTAAAGAGGATTGTAGGAGCTTTCAAAATAAATATTACTCAACCCTGAATGCCATTTAAATATTTTGGGGTGATGCCTACCCTTGTTTGGAGGTGAAAGTGGCGGAGTCAAAAATACCAGCAAAGAATGTCCCCGTTTAATCTAAAATCGACGGGTCTGAGCGTTTTTCTACAATCTTGACGCAGTTCCTGAAAATGGCTCTATTTCGTTTTCATTTTGCCACCCTGTATATAACATATTCCTTTTATAAAAACATAAGACTATAATTTTGATACTGAATGCCAAAGAATCTGTTAAAAAATATTTTAAGATAAAAAAAATAAAACATTTATTTATTTTGTACATACATAAAAAATATGATGTTACCATACTCACCTCCACTCCCTACAACCCCTACCCTAAAAATTTTAAAAGGAAAGATGAATTTGAATCGTTTATGCGTTTAGCCATGAATGAATTTCTGAGAAGTTGCTCATTCTTTTGACCAATTAAACAAATTAGAAAGATATAAGCTTCAAACTTAAACAAGATCGACATGATCTTAATAAAATTGTATTTGTTGGGACAGCTATCCCAAAATTGCAAAATTATTGGTGAGAGTCATGTAAGAACAGTTTATTCCATTCAGTGAATGAAAGGACTTTTAATAGAATAAGAAATTTAAAATTTTCTAGAGAAGTCAGCAACAGTATAAGTTCAAATTTCCCAGGTTATGTCTCAAAAAGATTGTTTATGGTCAATGGAGTCAAAACACACTTTTTCAGAAAATAGAGTAAAATATAAATATTATTTATACTGGAAAAAATACTTTTCACCATTGGCGTAGAAATTTAGGAATTTCAAGGATGAACGAAACTTATACCTACGCCACTGGCTGTAGTTTAAAAAAATTATTCATTTCAAAATATTAACGAAATTGTTTTAACGAAATTTGAAAGAAACATATTTATTTGTTTAGTAGATCAAAAATAAATTTAAATAATTTTTTTAAAGTTGAACTCCCTGTATTAGAAAAACGGAGTGTCATAGAGAAAAATATTATAGGAAACACAACTATTATTTTTTCGTGTTATATTTTTTTCTTAAGTTAAGGACGTAAAAACACTCTGTATTTGCGCCCCAACTGTGTTTTAAACTATGAAATACTCTTATACTAGCTAAATCAAACATGATGATAAGATCTGTAGTATATCAAATAAAAAAAAAAGTTTTTGAATTTTCTTTTTACGTTTTTAAAAAAAACCTGCTTTTTTACGGTGTTGCCCTGTTACCAAGCAGTTCTAGAGAAAAATATTTCTCTTTTTCCATGAAAGCTCCATAACTTCCATTATTTTTTTTTTGAGGTAATCATTTAGTAAATGCTTAAATTATTGCTAAGTTGTACCGATAATTTGAACTAAATCCGTCAGAGTGCAGCACACACATACTTATCCTGCTAAGCCATTTGACACAAGTGCAGGATCACTACATACATTAATTTGATCTTTTTTTGTTATTCTCTAAAGGTGTAGCAACAATCGCCAAATTAACTATTCATTTAATTCAAAACAGTAATAATAAATAAATAAATAATTGTTCATGCAAGAACCAACACATACACAACATATTAAATGTTTACAGGACCTCTAGGCTGAACAATGACCTGCTTCCTACTGCAATACTGCACAATAATTATGTATGTTCTGATGTATGTCTATGTATAACACTTTTTATGTTCTATGTTTTACTTGTCTTATAGGGTGATTCATTAATAACAGGACAGAGCTTAAGGGCAGTTTGCTGACCTCAAAATAGAGCGATTAAGCCAAATATGTCTTATGCCCTAAATTTGAGGTCAGCAACAAGCCCTTAAGCTCTGTTCCATTATTTTTGTAGTTGATTTTATTTGTATTTTATTCAATTATTGATATTTTTGCATTGTACTCCTATTTCGTCATTGGAATTTGTGTTCTATGGAATAGTGCATAAATAAATAAATTATGTGAGTGCTTTTATTTTACTGAATGATACATGGTAGGAAACAAAACAAAAATATTTTAGTTACATTTTTTTCTCTGACCAACAGTAACAGAATTATGATAGCAAACAGGTGTTGAGGTGTTTGTACATAATAATTACAAACATACCTAAACATACTGTGAGTGGTTTTCTTAAAGCTCTTTTCACAGAGTAAAATGTGAAATAGTCATAAGTGTTCAAAATGACATATGTTGCTTGCGAAAAGCATTTACTAGGCAAATGTGTCATAGCCAGAAAGTTTTGCCCAGAATCACCATACATTAACATATAATGCAACTGAAGATGGTTACTATAAATTGTTCCATTTTTGCATAAATATTAAGCAAGCACAGAAAAACGAAACACACTAGCCACAATACTATGACTAATAATATTTTTAGGTAAAATTAGGTTGTAGAAAAGCTATTTATTTTAGACATTTTTTTGCATAAGATTTTTTTGGTGTTGCTGTTGGTCAGATATGCAAGCCCCTTTAGTATAGGCACTTATATTCTGCACACTCTGTATAATAGCAACTATTTTGTCTGACATGTTTATGAGCACAGAGCCCTTATCAGTTGTGAACATGAAAATAATCGCCAGCTAAATACGGAAACTGATTATACTTATGTTTGCGAGCAGCAATAATTTTGGACATTTTTGAAAAAAATATTTGTTCTGTATCACTTTTGCTCGCTCATTTGATTTTGATGAAGCTTAATACAGTTTTTTCAACACCCTGTATACATATTGTTAATTTAAAAAATCATTGATATATTAAGAATACGGTATATAGACAAAATGGCCACTAAATAAATGTACATACTGTATTTATTACCCCAAGGACACCTTGAACGTTGTTTTCGAATTTCCAGAGCCAGACATACGATGACATACATCATTAACGTCTCTACCAGCGGGTTAGTCACATCAAAGTTGAAAAAACAAAGTTGTTTACCACAATTCACCTTAGCACAGAATGATAACCAGTGGGATAATGTACCAGAGGCCTAAGCACAACTTAATTAAGAAGTATATGAGCAAATACAGGGTGTTCTTGAAATTCATGTACCAACGGGTCACCCTAGATTCTTAAGGTCAAAATACAATGATTTATGCTAATTTATCTATATGCAAAAATGTTCCGTTAGGGTGTTATGGGGCGCAAAAGTTTTTGTAAAAAAAAATCGATTATAAAACGGAAAAGCGTTGAACGATTAAAATTAAATTTGTTATTTGAAAATATATTTATTGGTAAAAAGCTTTGCTTGATGTAATTAATATTAATTACTTGCTTTGTATAAATATGTTAAACTGGATACAGTTAAAAATATTTTTTTTTGTGTATCTGATTGTCACAATTTTTTCTGGGAAAAGTTAATACGTTTCTAAGTAGTCAGTCTCTTCCAAAATTTTGAAAGCTTGTACCGTTTAATCGCAAAAAATTCTTTCATGCAGCGGCCTAACATTTTTTGTAAAATAAGGGGCACCATCATGCATGAAAATCATATTTCCCTTCCTATAAGTAGGGCTATATTTCCTAGTTTAGCGGGTAAAATTGATTGAAAGAAATTCAGAAGTTGTCAAAATTTTGAAAGAGACAGAATTTACTTAATAAGGTCTTAGCTTTTACCAGATAAAAATAATGACAATCTAATAATGCACAAAAAATGATATACATATTTTTTAAATTAAGCTATTCAGTTTAAGGCATGTGTCAGTCAAAAAAATTTCATTTTAATTGTTCGCTTTTCCGTTTTAAAACCGCCTATTGACATTTTTCAAAAATTTTGGTGCCTCCTACAGCCGTATCGTTACATTTTTGCATATAGGTAAATTAGTATAAATCATAATAATAACATTTATTATCGTCTTATAATAATTGAAAAATCTTCGTAACTATAACGTTTCGTTCCTAATTAGGAAATTTTTCAAAATATTTTATTTGTTAAACTATTACATAATTAATAAAATCCAAATACCACACCAAACAGCAATCAAATATGTTAAAAATAAATTTAATTCTTAAAGCATTATTATAGTTGATTGCTGTTTGGTGTAGTTTTTGAGTTTTATTAATTATATTAATAAACCCCTAATTAATGAGGTTTTCCAGGTTTCCCTCATTCCTGCACTGAATAGTGGTTAGGGTCTACCAACGTAAGTCGTTCCTGGGCGCAAATGCGGCCTGCTTAATAATAATATGCCGCCCCCTCTCCCGCACAAGTCTCTGACTTCTGGGCTAATCCCTGTGATTAGAATGAGGGGTAGAGATATTATTATATTATTATTATATAATAGTTTAACAAATAAAATATTTTGAAAAAGTTCTTAATTAGGAACGAAACGTTATACGAAGATTTTTAAATTATTAAAAAACGAAACTTGTTTCCCAATAAATCCAAATAAAAAGTTTCGTATTAGTATAAATCGATGTATTTTGACCTTAAGGGTCTAGGGTGGCTCCATGGTACATGCATTTCATTGACACCCTGTATAGAGCAATTAATAATTTCTATTAATCCTGGCAGGATTTAATAATGTAAAAGCATTCAAGAATAAGATATTTAGAAATTTGTATAGGGAAAATAAATGTCAATTTCAGATGTTTACTCATATAAAAACCTGATAGAACTTTGGTCAGTTTTATGTTGTACAGAAAATAGATAACCATGTAATCAGTTAGCGCATCTAAATATACAGTATGTTTACGACTAGTGAACAAGAAGCAATACATTTTTATTCTTCACTTTTCGTTAATAATTATTTTTGATATAAAATTTTGCTTTATTTTAATTTAATGTTGCTATGAAGAAATTTAAATTTCTATGTACAAGGTGGTCAGGAAAGAAGAGCCTAAAAATCCATCCATCCAACAGTAAACTGTACTTATTTGTTGCAACTAGAAAAAATCTTAAAATGAAAATTGATTTTGAGAAATCTGTTAAAATAATATATAGGCCTATGTGACACATATTTATTCTTAATTTAGCATGGTCACTGTATAACATAATTTTGAATAAATACGATTAAAAAATATATTTGATAAGGATTGTGTCATACTATGTTAATATTACAGTCCACATAGAACGAAGCCAAATTATCTGTAATAAAAAAATTGCATATTTCAGAATTCAATTATATTAGCACATCTATATTAATTATATTAGCAAGACTAATATACGCCCAAAAGTGAATTTTTCTTTTAGATAATTATTTTTTTGTATTTATACCTATCCAAATATTTGTTATACACTTACCTAACTTAATCTTACAGGAACTGTAGGAAAATTGTTTTGAATTAGCTTAATACATTTAGATACAATAAAATAAGACAACTAATTAATAATAAAGAAATATGTGAGTAATAATTTTAGTTCATTTCAAGCTTCTGTTTTTAAGTAGATATTAATAAATAAGACTTTTTCTCAGAGAAATGTTATTGTTTTACTGTAAGTGTATTTTTAAAATACATTTAGCAATCTAGCAAACTTGGTAGTTAAAGTAAAAAAAAGTTAAATACTCTTAGAATATATAATACAGCTAAGCATAAAAAAATGTGGAATATTTTTGTTGATAATGTCTACAGAATGATTTTTTTGAATTTGTAAATGATTCTTATTTAATGAAAATACATAGGTATTAAAAAAACCTATAAAATTGTCCCAGGAATATATCTCAATAATTTTCATTTTATTCCAAAATATTTTTATACCAACAGCGAAAAAAAGTAGATTATAAACGCCTAATAAACGACACATATTATCTAGGGAACAAAGGAAAAATAAAATGAGGAAACTATTTTCTTTATAAGAAACTAATTCTCAAATATGAAATATATGTTTTCAATTGTCTTCCTTCTTTATTTTGTATTAAATACGAAAACTAATTTAATTTGAACTTTTTTTATCAAAAAATTACATTAAAAAGTCACACATAATTTTTTAAATAATTTTCTTTTCAAATAGTCAAGTCTATTTATAAATTTAGAATAGAAAAGGAGACATACTTGCATTTTCCACGTAATTTAGAGCAGAATTTTGGTTTTTCTAACAATATCGAATTCTAAATTCTTTTTTTTATGTAAATACCTATATATTTTTCAAATTTCAAAAAAAAAATCTGTAGTTTTTCTTGATTTATGCACTCTTTTCACCTATTTTAAACACTAATTACCACATATGCTTTTGCGAATAAATTCGTTATCTTTCAACTAGATTCCATTTTCCGCCATGTTAGATGCAGTCGACGTTGCTGATGTTGCGCAAAATAAAATTAAATATGGCGGACTATTTTACCAACTGTAAATATCGTACATTTTAAGTGAAAATTCACTGGCATATTGATGAAATCCACTTAAATTTTGCAAATTTTCTACGAGCCAACTGCTTCTTGTTCAAATTCATCGCCACCTTACTGCACTTTTGAAATCTTAAAAAAAGTGACCGTCTGATATTGAAGAAAAATCACTTGATTTTACTAATTTCGAGAAAAATTTCTTTAGAATTACACAATTTTACACTTAACCTTTCAGATGTTCAGGATTTTAGGACCTGTGCTGCACTTTTCCACCATGACAGTTGTTGATGCAATTCTGGAGTGCACAAATCGTTTATTTATTGCAGCGCCGTACTGCGCGTGTATTTTAAGCTAACTACCTTCTGCTATCCTGGTAGCTGAATGCAACTGAATGCAACTGAATGCACCTACGTCATAGAGTGCATTACACGAATGCACTCCAAGCGGCTGCATCGTAGCCGAGGCGGAGTTGGCTGGGTTTGGTGCATGTAGACGGACTCGCATGCATTGCAGCCGTCAAGGAGGTTTTCCTTTTGCCATAATTATTGATTGATAACACTTTCGGTGCCAATGAAAGTGACAAACTGCATTAATCTGACTGTTTATTACTTGTCTCCAGTTTAATTTTTTGTCATTTTGTTTTACTTCTGCAGCAATTTGATTATTGTTAGTGTTACTATTAACTATTTTTCTTATAAATATCATATTTTTTTAAATCTTCATGACATAAGTATGTATTTTATGAGCGGTTTCTGTCTTAAGGGCGCCGTATTATTGAAGTAGTGTTTTATACAAATACAAGTAATTTTAGACACTTAAGAACTGAATAATGTAGAGTTTAGTAAATAACAAGAATATTGTCTCATGCCATCTGCGAATATTCAAAGGTTAAATAGTAAAAGTGTATAAACAAAACATCAATAATTTTATTTTTGATATTACTTTTGCTTTACGTGTTTTATTTTTCATGATTTCAGTACCTATAAAACTACAAATTTGATCATTTACGGCGAGAAATACGGCGACCTTAATTTAAGCAATAAAAGCTGGGTCTTACTTTAGGAGTAGCTTCCTTAGACAAATTTATTCAAATAATAGTCATAACCATCCTAGACTTCTGCAATGTTGCTTCCACAAAATATAGCGATAGAGATGGCTAAATTATCAATAACTTAATAACTGATAATTTACCGAAAGGTGTGTTGACTGTTGATCATTTTTAAATAAAAAAATATATACTTATATGTTATGTTTTCTTAAACGATAATATGATACCAAATATAATAGTTAAGTACAGATATAATTAGAAAAAAAAAGTATTTTTAGGACAAAATATTTTAATTTTATAATTTTCATACGTTTGTTTAACAATATTATAATATAATTTGTTCTGGATAACTTTTGTAAAACAATTATTTTTATACCTATTTGGTGTCATAATTAGGTAGAAAAAAAAATAGGGAATTCGTATGAACATATACCGGGAGACACTTTATTTAATGGTAAACTATAAGACACGCACAAAAGAACACAAATAAAATGGCGCTACTAAATAATTTGGAAATTCTAAAAGTTGTCTATTTGATTTTGGTATTTGATCTAAAATTCTTATCTACCATAGTTTAGTGGGTCAAAAATCACTGAATGTTCAGTAAGAAAATCACATGTATTTCTGTTGGTAATACGTGTTATTGTAAAAATTCTTAAAGTACCTCCACACTTAACTAAAAAGAAAAGAGGATATATGTCTGTTGTAAACGGTAATTTTTGGAAACTAATTATCGCTACTAATAAAAATTAATGGATATCAATTTTTTGTTTTCGAAAATAAAAAAGAAAGATATTTTAACACAATTTGATATATTATCTTATAATCGAACTTTTATTCACACATATGAACCGTCTAAAGTGATACTTTATCCACTAGAGGAATGAAGTAAGTTTATTTCACTAGTAGAAGAATGAAAAGATAATAAACCTATAATAAATCAAATTTAATATATATTTTCTTATTAACATTTACATCTATAGTAATACACATTTCGTTTTTTGTTTTATCACATTTAACTTCCTTTCAGTCAATAACAACACTTCTAGCATTTTTTACTGTATTAGAAAGGTATTTTAAGCTAATATACATCAAATCTCCTACAATTCCTATCAATGAAATCATATGTATGTTCTCTGATACCAAACATCTAGGTATGCTAATGAACAATTCCACAGACAAAGCTCTATTCAATAATTATCTAAAGAAATTAATCTATCTTTACTAACCTGTTTTAATGAAACACTCTATAATACCTAAAAATATATAAAAACTTTTACATAAAAGGTGAACATTATTGAAGTAGGTATTGTCATATTTAATTCATTGACAGGCTGTCACTTTTTGTCATTATCGATATTTAACTTCAAATAATTTTAATTTTTATAATAATTTTTATAGTTAGATATTTGATTCAACTTAAAGGAGGCCACCTGAAGAAGCAATCCTAAAAATGCAGAAATAGGTCAGATTGCCCTGTTCCCACTGCCAAAAAGTGAAGTTAGATATTTATATAGCTATATTTATCTTGCATTTTCCTTGCAATATCAAGTTTGTATTTCATTGAGCAATTAGAAATATTCAGTCGTGCGAATATTTTTTTATTAAATTGCAATAATTTTGACGCCACATATAATATGATTGTGATATGATCATGGATAAAACGTTATATTGCATTCTTGTTTTAATTGCCTTTTATCCAATATTAAACACTCAAATTATGTTCTCGCGTTTAAACATTCTTGCGTAGATAAAATGCTACTTAAAACACTTACACAATAAATACTCATTTATTTTATTTACTTCTCAGATACGTATTTATTTTTCAACTAAAATGCAGGGTATCTGTAAACTCTGCGCAGAAAATTTAATCAATATTAACGAGGCGAACCTAAAATTTATTTTTTTAATTTATTTTTTGGCTATAACATTCTTAATCCTGGAAGAATTTGTTTTAAATTTGGCACAGTTGTTACTTTTATAGAGACGCAAGCACTTCTAAAATTGCAGCATCCTAAAAGCCAGAAAGGCCACGTTCAAACAAGAATTGTTAGATAAACTTCCATTCTTTAAAGAAATGCTATCAAAATAAAGACAAAAAAGTTATGGTAATTTCTTCACCTAGCACGTGCCTTTTCTGTCCTTTAAGCCTGCTTCAGAGAACAATGTAGTGTCGCTGGCAACATCCCCGCCACAGGTTTAATTTCAGTGAAAGAAAGATTTCATAAAGTTGGTTTTGTTTTTGTTAGTTATGTACAAATGTTGCTCCTCCGGATAGTTGAAGTTGGACATTTTGAACTTCACTCGAGTTCAACAACGAATACAATTAATTTCATTGACTGAAAGTCACGTGACTTAGTGTTGCTGGCAACACTACGTCTTTCTCTGAAGCCGGCTTTAAGGTCGTGAAGTTTTAGAAGTATTTTACCTGAAACTGCGTCTCTATAAAAGCAATGAGTGTGCTGAATTTGAAAAAATCCAGTATCAAACATGTTATAGCCTAAAAACATTTTTAAAAATAACCTTGAAGTTACGTAGCTCCTTCTGGAGACCCTGTATATGGGCCGCCAAGAACATATTAAATAATCCTTTTTACTTCAGTTTTTATGTTTATTGTTAAATTTTTTTGTATATCACTAAAATACATAATCTTTAAGAACTACAAGAGCAGGTCAAAAAATTCCCAGCCAGACAAGTGAAGTCTCGAGTGAAGTGTAAGTAGTTTCGTGACTAACGATTAGACAATGCCATAACAGTCCAAAAAATCATACTAGACTAAATAACAGTATGAACCATGAAAACTTGTTTATAAAATGGTGTTTTTTACACTTATACATTTTTTCAGAATAAGGTAGGACTTGATAAGAATACTATTTCATGCCACCTGCAAAGATACTGAAGTAAAATGAATACATAGCGAGAAAAAACCGTCCAACCAAACATTTTTTGTTACAGAAAAAAATCTTTGAAAATACGTATTTTTCAAAATTTAACTGTAAATGTAAATTTTGTTATAAGACTTAATACTACATATAAGATTTAGATTCTATTTATAAGTACTTATTTAAAAATAATTGTTAAAATGTAATTATTTGAGGAAAAATTCAAATAGTAACAATGGATAAACAAAATATTAAGCATTTGTAATGTTACTTTTGTTTCACATGTTTTATTTTTTGAAATTTCTGTAGGGTAAACCAGGGGGAGATGGTGAATAAAATTTAAAATGCTTATCAAATTTTTTACTTATTTGTATTTAACGAAAGAAAGACGTTGCAGCGTAAACAATACAGGATGATGAGAATAAAATCCAAAAGAGCAGTTCCAGAATGATTTAAAAATACACTTTGTACTGGAAACTGATCCACTGTAAAACCTGATAAGGCGTATAATTAGCGATCGAACAAAAAATTGAACGAAATTCCCAAAGAAATAAATAAATTACATTTTACAACACCTATTTTAATGCAGCAAATTCAACTGATTTTGCCGCTATTAATTAGTAAAATAGTTTGACATATGTACCTGGTGTTACAACAGTATTTTGGGCCCGCCATACCCAGTTTCTACAAACTACCACAAATATTTCTGCTTCTTGTCCGTTTTGAACTTGGAAGTTATTGGCTGCAACTATGACACGTTTGCACGAATCATCAAAAGTGTCGACAATATACCTCATTTTTTAAATATCCCTACAAAAAAAGTTCAAATGATTTAAAGGTAATAATGCTTGGACAGGCTGTACATGGGACGGATATAATTTCGCCACGTATATGATACACCATACTGTCGGAATACGCCGTGGACGTCCTGAACTTTCATCTCTTTCACGATTCGGTTGCAAATTTCCCGCGCCACGCCTACGTTTACACTACACTTGCACTCACTGCACACCGTTGTAAAAGTAGCTCCATTTGGTACATGTTTACCGGGAAATTGTTCTGCTAAAGCATTTTCACTTCACCATAAATTAAAACGATACCCATCAAATGCTAGTTGCTATACTCGCGACAAGAATTCAGACGACTTACGTCATACAAACAAATGAATAATTCATTATATTTTCATCAAAATATTTAAGAAACTGCAACTGATAGTAATAAAACTATATACTACACTAAAAGTTAGTATTACATATTGCACTAAATTGCAAAATATGATTGTTTTAAACGCGACCAAATATCGAAATTTACTTTGACAATAAAAACAAATGTGTAACGTCAGCCGTGACGTAAGACGTCTGAATTCTTGACGCGAGTATATACCTAAGCCATTTTTTATTGTTAATACGATAAGTAATTGGATATTTGAAATCTGCCTGGCTAGAGACTATAGTAGCCCAGCGATGGTTGAAACTACTAGAATTTCAATTTTTTTTTCTCGAAAGGATTTTATAAAAAAGAAACAAATACGATATTGACTCCATTTTCCATTATGTATATTCTCAAGTTTTTTTAGATATGTTCTGAATCACCCTGTGTAGGAAATGTTCCAATGTTCAATATTTTCTAAAGAGAGATGAAACTCACAAACAAAATTAAAAAAAAATATATTTTTTTCCAGCACTTCACCCGACTCAATGGAGTGACATAGAGAGCAGTAAGGGTCAAATAGTGAATATATATTCACTCTTTGAACCAGTTTTTGCTTTACATTCTTTCCACACATAGCAAACGTCACACTTTGCACATGTAATCCAATTCACTATTTTCTTGGTTAGATGGTTAGCTTTTCCAACACAGCAATCCTGTTCAGATCTATTAACAGAAAATTTATATTTAGGACAGCAATATTATAAATAACCCTCGTATATGCTCTAACGTTGCTAATGTGATGTAGAACTTGTTGATATCCCTTGTAAGGCACAGGTCAAGTAGATTTACCATGTCGGCTCTTATCACGCAAAAGGAATGGTCTAGCTGTTTATATTTAAACTGTGATAGTAGAAAAGAAATAGTCAAAAGAATGTCACGTGTATATCTTTCTAGTACATCTTTTTCTAAGTACGAATGCAAAAAAGATAAAAATACTGTTAGTTACAATTACATACACTGCATAAACTTTTAAAGAGGTTTTAATAAAAATTATTCAGAAATTGAAATTAAGAGATATAATGATATATACATGCAATTGAAATTAACAGCGCATTTAAAGCGTCAAAATCCTGAAATCAATTGGCTTATCGCGTAACAACGGAAATAGTTGTTTGCACGATATCTGTTTAAGGAGTCGCTAACTAAACATTTATTTACATTCACTGTATAGAAAATGATACGTTGATACTTGTTACTTATTTCAGTATAAGAAATTTGGTCTATATATTTTTATTCTGCAATTTCTATTTAAAGTAAGCTTTTTTGCTAAAAACGAAAAGTTAGCGTTTACTGAAAACAGGAGAAAATTTGATTTCTTTCGAATTCATAAATTAAAAGAATAACATTATTAAATGATTGTAGAAAACATATATGAAGACGAAAACGGACATTACTACGTTCACACAGCAACTAAATATTTTTTTCCAAAAAATTGTTAATGGAATGAAATCTATCTCGAATGAGATAATTGACGAAATAATTAAATTGATCTAATAATCATAAGCGCGACAACTTTTGATGTTCACAGTGTTGCAAAGTGACAAAATTTTTCATTATGACATCATTAAACAACAGAACATTAGATTAATATTCGATCTTGCTTCCCCATTTTCCAATAATACAGACGGATTTAGCAGCAACCATTTTAGAAATCAATAAAATGTTTAAACTATTAGAAATCTAATAAGAAATGTTATAAGCAGAAATTTATTAAAATATTCACATTTATTTTCATTATTTATAAATGCAAATAATTTTAATCTAATTAATCTATCTGCTACTATTTAGTTGACAATATGTTAAATTATGTATAAATACCAAAATATTTGCAACATATCTACTAAATTGAGAGTGTCCATGTAAATTATTAGGAAAAGCACTATTATAGTATGCTAATGAAATAAGACTGTTTTTATGAGTCGTCGTAAAATTGCTAAATAGACGGCGAGGGGGAAATAATAATAATATTACAACTATATTTTTATGTCTAATGTTTTGACATGATGCTTTAGAATGCAGATACATCTTTGTTTTTACGTGCACTTGTTTGTTATACACTATATCTATTAACTTTAATTCCTTTTATCTTGTAAGCTCCAATGTTTGAAAGAGAATGAATTGTGTTTAGTGAACTGAAGTTTGAAAAGAAAAAATTATATCTAAATTTATTCTTATAGTGGCAATCCGGTGGCAATCTCTCATCAGACAGACATTTTAAATATACAGGGTTGTCCGTAAATAATGGTCCATGGACACACACTAGATTTTCCACTTAAAAATATTACGATGTAAGCCAATATGCCTTAATAAAATGTTGATAATAAAAAAGATACAGGGTGTCAAAATTGGAATTTAAAAAGCAATTTTTTGTAATAATTACAATATCTTTGAATGTATTAATTTTAAAACTTGGGAATAGATGTTTTTGGATATGAGAAATCATAATGTGTTGACTATTTCGACGTATTCCCTAGAGGGCACTCCATCCGCTATATTTGTGACGTAAACGTGAGCGTAACTTTTTTAATACCAACATTATCACGTTTTTTATTAAACAATCTTACACCTAAATTGTTTTTGAAGAAAAATATTTGTCATTAGTCTTAGGGTACGTTTACATCTGACACTTGTGTCCCGATATATGTGTCAAGCATCAGATATATATCGCTAGTGACTGTTTACATTACAGCCAGAAGTTACTATATATTTATATCATGGAGATGTGTATGACACTTCTCGTCACTATATGTGTACGAACCGTTTATACATATGTATTAAGTAAATACACTTGTGTCATACACATCAATTCATAGTAGAAAGACAAAGTTCAGTCGTGTCACGATGAGTATCGAAACAAAAAATTGCTGCCCGTGTGATTGCCCTGGATATGTTACTTAAGAAAAAAAAAACGTTCAGTGTAGTTTTGGGAATTAATTTTGAAACGTGATGAATTAGGTGTCTATAAGTTAAGTTAAGTTAATCTCAGAACTAAGTGGCGAAAATCCGCAACAATTCTCAAATTATTTGAGGATGACTCCAACTCAATTTGAAATGCTTGTTTGTAAAATAAATACAGGAACCAAATTCAGGAAAACTATTAGTGTTGCAGAAAAAGATTAGCTGTATCTACTTATACCCAGTTAAAAACACTGATAATATAGATATATACAGGGTATCTCACAATAAGCGTGCATTAGACGTATTTAGAAAACGGAAAAAATCTGAATTTTCTTTTCTAGGAGTTTTCAATACTACTAAGTTGAAATATAATATTTACAGTAACGTGACGGTAGTACCGGAAGTAGACGTCAATTCATTAACTTTAAACGAAAAATAGTATTTTTATTTCATTTTCAAATTCTACGTGCAATTTTAAATCAATTTTATTAAATATACCATATGTCCAAGCTCAGTAGATTTTGAATTATTTCGTTTCCTTAAGTTGGTTTTCTTTTTCATCATGACTGAATTATTCGGTCTCCCAGGTAATTAACGACTTAAAAAGTAATAATTTTGTGAGTGAAATGACTTATTATTATATGTAGAATCTGAAAATTAAATAAAAAATACCTGTTCTGATCCTACCATGGTTTTTAAGATGGCGATGCAAGTCTGCTATCATTTTTTTATACCTTTGAATTTCAATAAAAACGTTTAGCAAATTTTTAATTTAAAATTTTTGTTGTTAATTAGGTGGACCCCTCAGAATGTAGTATGTGAAATTTGAATAAAAACTATACATAGTGTTTTCTTCTACACGATATTAAAATTTTATTCGTAAATAAATTTGTAAAAATGGTTTTGTTCGAGATATTTCAACAAATATTTGTTTGTTTTAAATGTCATCGAAAATCGCTTCTTTTGATCCTATTACGGATTTTAAGATGGCGACCGAAGACATGCTATTTTTTTACACCTGCGAAATTCAATATAAACACTCAGAGATATTTTTTGAATAAGTGATACTAATCAGGACCCCTCAAACCCCTATGTGTAAATTTTTAGCAAAAAGTATACATAATGTTTTCATTCGTATACAGCTCTGTAAAAATGTATTCTTCGAGATAATCCAACAAATATTTTTTCGTTTTAAATATCTATATTTATAGTTTAAGTTGAGCATAATATAGAATTTGAACGGTACTAAATCAGATTTAATTTTCAAATTTATAGTTTTTTATCCCCAGTAACATTTTCTCACAAACTGTTGAATATAAACAAATGAATTTTATCAGGAACATTTATTTAAATAAAGATATTATACTGGAATATTTTCCATGTTCCTGGTTTGTTGTAAGTGGTGAAATAAACCACCCCTTCCATATTTATTTTCTAAACATTCTTATACTTAAAAATTTCTTAAATTAAAATTTTTCTTTGGACTTCACTTTATCTTTATTTGATTTTATTTTAACATCCCAGAGTTCAGGTTTGTGGTATAAATTAATCGGGTCATCAATATCGCGTTTTACCGACTCTTTTTTATCATTTTGAATTGCTGCCGACACTATCACAAAAGTAGACGACTAGTCAACTAGAGCAATTTCTGTCAGGCGAATGCGAATATGAAAATAATGTTTTTACATCTAAATGCATAGGTGTGTCGATACATATCGTAGACGCTTGATACATATAACTCTGACAGAAATGTTCGCGCTGTTTAAATTAAATGTTGTATGGATTTGAGAGTCAGCTTAGTTTGAAAGGCTTATTTGTAAAATAATCATATAGTTAAGGTTTACTGTGATATAAATTAATCTATTCATCAATATCGCCTTTTATCCATTATTTTTTATCACTCTATATTAATAATTTGCGACACTACCACAAAAGTAGACGATTAGTCAGCTACAGTACATCTAATCGTATAGATGTGTCGATACATATCGCGGACGCTTGAAGCATATATCTCTCTAACAGAAATTCTGCACTGTTTACATTAGGTACAATTTCCATCCGACATAAATATCGAGCAATTATTGTCAGATGTAAACGTACCCTTAGGAAGTGACCATTTCCGAGACAATAGCTTTTCAACAATCATAGTAAGTTAAATTTTAACAATTATTAGACAAAATTTATTTTAATGTTAATAAGTATTTCTAAATGTAAGGTATTTGTTCAGTTTTGGCTAAAATCAGTTACTTTACAAAATCAAAAAATTCTGAAACAATAATTTTTTATATATAATAATATGAGATGATGAGAGATAACTTTATTCGTCGGCAATTAAATTTCAATGGGCGTGCTAGGAAACGAGAATATTTGGGAGGATTTCGAAATAGATTACAACCTAATAATCAACAATTTAAGAAGTCTGTTTAGGAATTTAGAGAAAATAAGACGAAGAATTTGTACACATTGCAGATTATCCACAAACTAATTCAGGACGTCTTTCTGGAACTGCAAGAGTCAGTATGACTTCTATTTTAAAAAAATTACGTGTTGAAAAATACTAGGTATCCATAGCATTTTACACCAGTGCAAATTTTATTGTTTGTCGTACCTTCAACATATACAATTTGCAAGGGAATTTTGGCGCCTATTATGTTAAAATATTGTACAATGAACTATGTAGCTGATTGTTGGAAAGCTATTTTCTCGAAAATGGCCAATTTCTCAGACTAATGACAAGTATAGCTTGTCTATGTATGTTGAAAAATACTAGGTATCCATAGCATTTTACACCAGTGCAAATTGTATTGCTTGTCATACCTTCAATATATAACACTTGCAAGAGAATTTTGGCACCTATTACGTTAAAATATTGTACAAATAACTATGTAGCTGATTGTTGAAAAGCTATTTTCTCGAAAATGGCCAATTTCTCAGACAAATGAGAAGTATAGCTTTTTTCCTCAAAAAAATGTATGTTTAAGATTTTTTAATAGAAAACCTGAAAAAGTTAAGAGGCAAAAAAGGTTACATTTACTTCACAAATATGGCGGATGTGGCGCCTTCTAGGGAATACGTCGAAATAGACAACATATTAAGATTTCTCATATCCAAAAATATATATTTTTAAATTCCGACTTTGACACCCTGTCAATATTTTGTGAAAAATCTGGTATATCTCCATGATCCAATACTTTCGGACCACCCTGTATACTGTTTATTTCAATCTACTGAACTGTTAACTTTTCAATACAAATTATGGTACTTACATATATTGTACTAAGATAAATAAAGTTAGGGAACGCGAGGCTTCTAATAGAGTCAGACTTACAGACAGTTAATTAATGTAAATATAATATTCATAGAAAATAATGTCGAAAAATAATACCAAATATTCTGAATACACCAAGAGATAAATCGATTTATCAAAAGATTTATCAAGAGATCTACTAACCGTTTTATTCTTTCTTGGTTTGATTGAGATTAAATTTTTTGACAGTACTGTTTTGTATCTAATGACGTTCATTGTTAATTCACTGCTACGAGGAGTTTCAGTTTGCAATAAAACATTCAAATTTTACAGTCTCAGAAACGGCAGCTCGAAGCGACACCTACTAAAAGATGCAAAGGAACAAGAATTTTTAACTAGAAATTTAATATACCGAAGCACACAAAAGTTATGAGGCTTTATATGTGGGCGAAGTGTTACCGGTGGTGCACTTGATTTCTTATACTAAAAAACCGCTAATATCAAATTTCGCATGAGTCCAGTGCCGGTTTTAACACTACCAGAACCCTGGGCGAGATTTGTACGGCCCCCCCAACGAAGAAAGGGAAAGAATATAATGAATTAACCATTTATTAAAAGAAGTAATTATTTATTATAAAAAATAACCGTTTATTAGAAAAAACTAATAAAATTTTATTTTTCTGGCCTTTCTATCAGCGAACTCTTTTATAAGGTTATCAAAGTCAATGTTTTCAGCAATTTCGTTTTCAATTGACAAAGTTGCTAAGTTTGTCAATCTAGATTGAGATATTGTTGATCGAAGATAGGTTTTTATCAGCTTCAGCTTTGAAAAACTCCTCTCCCCACTAGCAACCGTTACAGGTATAGTCAATAATATTCGAATTTGGATATTGGACATTTGGATACCTACAGTTCTTGTAAATTGCGATCTTTGACAAAATTTATAACAAAAATAGGAGCAACCACATTCTGATCAGGCAAAAAGGATTTCAGACTTACGAGTTTATTACACAACATACAATCATCTATGTCTGATTTAGAGTCTACAGTTAATTTTAATTGGAGATCACCACAGAGTTTGACAAGGTTGGGTTTTCCCGGAATCTGTTTAATATTATACAAAAAAAGACCAAGATTCCGAGTACTCATTTAACTTTTTATATATTTTTAGGTATTAATAATATCGTGTGAAACTAACTACTCAGTGGATAAAAGCCCCAACCAGCGTTGAATTACACCCACAATATCTACCCATATATTCCTTATTATTAGCTTCTGTAACATTTTTTTATATATTTATAGAGTGTTTCATTGATAGGAATTGTAAGAGATTTGATTTATATTAGCTTAAAATACCTTTCTAAAACAGTAAAAAAATACTCATTTAACTGTTCGAACCTTTCACTGACCGGAATTAATGTAGCGTCCAAAAGACACTTGAAAAATTGAACCTCAATTTTTTATTCTGGAGAAGTTATAGAGTCATCGCGTGTAATTTCACCAGCTTGACGCTTAACACATCGAATTGTTGTTGTAGCTCTAAACACAGGTTCAATTTCTAGTTCTTCGGCCATTTCCTTCGCAGTTAAAATAGAGCTTGTAAAGCCTGTATTTCTATAGTTTTCCAAGAAATTCAGCATTTTTCAACATTTCTGTACATTTACCGAGATCCATGTCTGTTGATTGTAGAGATTTGCTTACGATATTTATTTGAAAAAGTATGTCATACCAAACAACCAATGAAACTATGAAGCTGAAATCTTTTAGCTGTTCAGCTAGAGTAGTAGCCTCATGAGACACTTGAACATCAGTTTTCTGAGTTTCAATAGCCAAAGTAAATAAAGTATCATGGATGGAACTAATTTAATAACGGACTGCTTTAACACTGCTTATTCTTGCTTTCCAACGTGTGTCACTGAGCTTTAGTAGTATATAATTTAGGGAATTTACGAGTAAGACCTCGAACTATGAGCTGATGGGCTATAAAGAGGCGCCTGCGGCGCCCGTTTTATCCCGCGTCCAAGGCGATCGCCCAACCGCGCCCTACCCTAACGCCGCTACTGCATGAGTCATACTATTATTAAGACAAATATGTATGTACAAGAAAGTTTCAAAAAATAATAACAGACACCCAGCTTTTCGGAAACTATAAACTTTTGGGCAAAAGTAAATTGGGTTAGATCCTCATAATTTAGCCTCTGAAATTTGTGTTAGTGTTTTCTACAGACCTTTTAGAGATACCCTGTATAAAACTATTTCATATCATAGTTCGCTAACCTGATGTATGGGATGTATCTCTGGCTGTCCTATTTGGCCTAATTTTAGCCGTTGTTATGCAGAACATTTTTCCGCCAATTTTTACATGTAACCTCTCCTTTATTTTGCATAATCATTTTTGAGTTTTGCGAATTATCATTATTGACAGTGAAATTTTGATGTTGCTGCAAAAGGTAAGAGAGAAATTTATTTTGATGGCAGATTGCCACTGTCTTGTAGATATAATATAAATATTACCTATAAAATGTATAAAATTAAATACATCACAACCATAGTTTAAAGATATTCTGATACTATTATAATAAACTTTATATAAATTCCTTGTTTATAAAAAAAATATAGATAATTATAATGCCTACAGATTGATGGACAAAGCAAGTATATCTAATATAGTTGCCACTTTGCATATATACACGCAGACACTTTTATATATTCAGGTATCTGCACTTTCAAAATTACCTATTTACCCAAGTGCAGTTTGACCGATGGTTGAGTTTCAACCTTTCAGTCAAGTGATCAACATAGTAGTATTTTCCATACCTTCTATATATTTTTGAAATGAATTTGGTAATTCTAAGAGTTATTCAATTCCGCTATGAAAGTGATACTAAATAATGATGTTTTTTATCTTGTATTCTTTATCAAATATTTTATTTTTGCTATATAACACTTTCAATAATTTCAGACGATTGTAATATGTAACAATTACTTTGTTATTGTAATACCAAACACTTTGACTATTTGTTCATTAGTTTGCAACACCTTGCAAATAAAAAGGTAAAATAAAACAATTTCAAGGATATTTATGATAGATCGGCATTTCTAATAAAAAAGTAGCTACTTACATTGACTGAAAAAAATTTCATGAGATTGCAATTGCAAATAAAAAATTCCATTTTCTTTAATAATTTCTTTATACGACCCTCATAAATGTTTTGTCGAAGTTTCAGTAGTACTTAGTAAAATATTATAACCATATTAAATTTCAGCTTGTAAACATTATTATAAAAATATACAGGGTGATTCAAAACTTATCTAAGAACAGGTGATAAGTGACTGGTCTATTACTTCCTGCTCGGCCTAAGCGGCTCGACTTGTAGGAAGCGACCCACATTGTCGTAGGTACTTAACCGCAGACCTCTCACCCTGGGCGATGTGCCATTAAATCTATAAATGATACTGCAGGAAACAACTACTCCGCGGGCTAATGCCCCGACCGGCATTGAATTACACCTGCAGTATCTGTATGAACAGCCAAGAACCCTTGTCGGCCACTCCACCGGACATAGACCGGCTTAGGCCGAGCAGGAAGTAGCAGACCAGTCACATCTCACCTGCACTCGATTTATATGTGAACCTACATATGAAGGAACAGCCAGTTCAATTGTCAGTTATCTCACCTATGACATACTGATGAGGGTTAACAAGCCCGAAACCGGTCTATGTCTGGTGGATTGGCCGACAAGGGTTCTTGGCTGCTCACACAGATACTGAAGGTGTAATTCAATGCCGGTCGGGGCATTAGCCCGCGGAGTAGTTGTTTCCTGCAGTATCATTTATAGATTTATCTAAGAACAAATTTTTGAATGTAAAGGGTACTCTTACAAATACAATTTTGTAACAAAATCGAACAGGGCAGTTCGAAAATGATTTAAAAATACGCTTCTGTACGGCACTGGAAACTGGTCCACTCTAAAACTTACAAGATAAAGCATGTAATCGGCGACCGGACAACAAGTTTAAAGAAATTACCAAGAACAGAAATAAATAACATTTTATAACACATATTTTATACAGTAAATTCAACTGCTTTTGCCGCTATTGTTATTAATTTCTGAAGTTCGGGTTTCATTTTTTACTTATAATGTACCTCAATAAGAAAACCTAAGATTCATTATTGTGCAATAGCCTGGTAGTTTTAGATCAAACAGGGCACTGCAAATCTAAATAAATTTCAGAGACTAGGTTATTTAGATATAACAGGAGCTATGGTTTCAATTCTAACAGCTGCCATGGAGGTCCTGTTAAATTTGCCATCACTATATTGTGCGCAAGAATGGCAGCGACTGAGTCAGGAACAATAGTGAGTGGAAGATCGAAATTTCAATTATCATGAACACGTTGCTGTCAGAGACTATCCTGGAAATTATAGAATTATTGTAATATTCAACTGTTCTAGAACTGAGAGGATTAGGAGTTGAGTACAGCATACCGTAAGAATGGCTCCATCCTTATAGTATGATTTACGGATGGCTCCGATAGCAGTGAGGTTACTTCCGTATAACTTCCAATATCAACATTTTTCCTGACAGACAGTGTTGCTTTTAAAATTGGGTGAATTGAGCAAAATGTCGAAGACTTATATTTGCGTGACAATTCGGATATGTATGTTAAAATTCACTTGGATTTCTTTCGCTGAAACAGCAAATGAAATGCGAAGAGAGAGATCACGGATTTAACAGAAATATTGAAGAAGCATCTCTACAGCATGAAATTAGGTCGCATTACTTGGTGAATGCGAAGAGATACGAAGAAATTCAATCTCCTTGGTAAACTTTTTTTTAGGTTATGAAGGAATTCAGGAAAATATCGACTATCGTATTTTTGGGTTTTATATAAAGAATGAATTTGTTAAACGATCCAGTAAAAACACCATAGGTCAATTTCTGCCGTGGTAATTTAGACTTTGGGCAACTAACTCACAGTGAAGGAATTGGTACAATGTTTCCAACTTCCGTTTGTTTTGGATAAATAAAACTCGATCAAAACCTTATTGTTTCATCAAGTCGACGTTTTGACAATATTTATTGTCTTCCTCAGGGTTAAAAATTACAAATTTCTATAACATATTTTAACAAACATCAAATGAATAAAAATAAGTGTTTCTTCATTTGGTAAGATTGTGTTCATGTTTGCATTGTGTGTTGCGTTTTGTTGTAATATTCTACATAGATAATTAATGACATTTGTATATTTAACTTAGTAGTCCGTTTACACACACAAGTAGAAAATTTTAAATCTTGAAAAAACCTTCCAGTTATCAAGAGCCATAAAGTTGCTATTACTTGTTTCTGCATGTGTGCATTTCTCATTACTGTGTCTATTTTAACATATATATTCTAACTAAATTTAAAATTAAATCAAATGTTAAGTTGTTCATTCGTAAGTAATTTTTGAAATGTTTTCCTGTCATTTTTTAACCCGAATTTTTCTTAAAGTTTATTTTTTTCTTAATTTTATTAATTCATATAAGCCAGCACATGCGCGACTCTTTCTATTTCTTCTTTAAAATTTTTGAAATTAGCAGAAACTAACTACGATAGGGCCATGTAATTTGGCTGTGGATAACTAAAGGGTTGGTGTGTCATGTGTAACTTCCAACTTGGCAGAAATTCCACACCACACTCCAATATCATCAACTTTTGCTTGTACAAAGATATTTTGGACTGAATGTTCCAAATCTGCAATGATGGAGTTTAGAATTGGAGCGTTATTCTTTTTAACAACACACACTTGGAGCGTTTGCTTCAAAATCAAGCGTCGTTTCAAAACCGACCGATTGGAGCGTATGTGTAAATGGGCCTATTGTCTGCCTCACACGTTCTAGTAAATTCAATTTATTTCGTTGACAAATAATTTGTAAAACTACTTCAAAACTATATTTTTGGCTATATGCTTTTGAAAACATAAAACACATCATCTAGTATTGTATGGGAACTTTTTACTTTTGAAGTATTCAGCAGAGCACTGAGCTGTAATTGTTCTATGTGAACATATATTAAAAAAATTGGAACCGATTCCCCAGGAACATTGGCCATGGCCTTAAATTGGTTAAGTAAAAAAATATTAAATACCTATGCCTATATGGATAATTTTTTAAAACTCAGACTCAATGCTTGGCCCATATACAGCCACAAGCAGAGAGCGACCTACTATACTGTGGGTATTATAGCTCCGACCTGTATCGCCTTCATCGATTGCTATATTTACCGAAGCGGAATTTCAGGAAACAATAATTCTTCGGACTAATACCCCGACCAAAAAAAGACATCTAAAAAACCTGTAGCAAAGTCATGCCCTTGTATCGGCTCGAGTGTGACAGATCCCAAACATCGCATAGGTACTTATGGCACGTAACAACCTCGAAACTGGTAAAGGTCTAGTGGCACTGCTGAAGACTAACTGGTTGTTAATTTAATGCTTGTCGATGCATTCGTCTGCAGAGTAGTTATTTTTCTAAATTCTGGTTTTACAAATAATAATAACTTATTCTTTATCGTTTTATAATAATTAATATTGTGTTTTGAAAAAACTAAAATACAATATCTGCTCTACACAAACTTTTAGTTTCATTTTGAGATGCAAACTTGACTAACACCTTAGTGTCGTCGATAATAAAAATACATATTTTCTGACCTAGTAAAAGTGCCTTATTAGGTGGTAGATACTGTAAATAAAGGCATTTAATCCAGGAATGCAGTGTTACTGATTTAACAAACATTTAAAACATGTTTTGGTTCGACCTATTATCATTCAGCCAGCGATTTACTGAAGTTATACAACCAAATAAGCAGGGACGTATATTATGCTGCATATAGGAAAGAATCTTTTATTTTTATTAGATTCTCAATTTTAGATTTTTATTCCTCTTAATTCACATCGTGTCAGGTAAAATATCAAAACGTGATTGTAATTTTAAAGTGTTTTATCTTTAACATTGCGCAGCTTATTAGCCAGTGTTGTCATAGCAACCTGAGGAACATCGCACCGTATTCCACGTGACCAATAAACACGGTTCAGAACATGTGACTGCTTCCCCCTCAACTTTGCAACACATTGGCAATATTTACATTTTTATTTTATTTTGTAATGAAAGCTGTTGAATACATTAGATATAAATAAGAAATTCTGTCTGAATGTGTGTCTTCGAAGTAACGCCTTAGGATAAAATATCAACCGCTACGTCGTAACGTCATTTGCCTTTTTAATAAATGTTTTTATTTTAATTTTGATAGGAATGTGACTGCTAAAATTTTAATTTTCATGGTTACATGATTTAAATTATAAACATAACATTTTCTTAAACTTTTATTGTTAGGTATATTTAAATAAATATAGGAAATAGAAATAGCAATATTCTCTATGTAGGTACTTAGACTATAAATGATTGAATTCGGTTTGTGTACTTTCTTTTTTATTAAATCCAGCTGTTATAATTTAGGCAATACTATTATGCTCTAATTTCATGTATACAAAAATAACAATTAAACTTACTTTTTCGTTGATATACAGGGTGCTCCATAACTAATGGGCCATACAGCAACAGGTTACACTGTAAATAAAATAATTGACACAAAAGAACACAATACAGTCGTCGAAAAAGCATTGAATATATTCTGGAATGTTTTAGAAAACGTCAAAATAAATTTATTACAAAAATTATAATTTTAAAAGCAAACAGGAACATAATTAACAAACTAAAAAAGCAGGTGCGCTTCCATAACATATTTTCAAAATTATGGTGTTGCAGTAATACTAAAAGTTATTTAAACTTTTTAGGATATTGTTAAAAATATGTAATTCAGTTTAAACGAACAACAACCAAGTTTTCTAACAAAATTAGTAGTAGTAACAGTACATATTCTAATAACGGATTTATAAACTAGTAACGTTCTAGTAAATCATAAACAATGAAGCAACAAACATTAATCTGGAATTGTGGGGAGGGTAGCTTAAGAGGCTTTAGCACTTAGGCCCCATTGGGCCCCTTGCACTTCCTCCCATTAGAAGAGTGCATGGAATACTGTTTCGTCTTCCTGTTCGCAACCCCTACAAAGAGGTGTTTCACACTTCGTCATATAATAAAGGTGCTTCCTTAACCAACAGTGTCCAGTTTAAATACCTGTCACCAGGCGAAGATTTGTCCGAGACATGGCCAGGTACTTTTTTGCTGTATCCATGCAGGGGGTACTCTAGGAACTCCTTAGTAAATTGACAGCTATTTGTTTCATACCACCGCTTCCTAAATTCTTTGTGAGTGTCCTCCTTGACAATTTCAATAAAAACTGAAAATGGAAGCATACTGGAGGGACCAGTTGCACTTCTGGCTAGCTTATCAGCTACTTAATTGCCATTGCACCGCATGTGTCCCTTCACCCAGCATACATAGATGGTGTCGTCGGCTGAAGCCTGATAGCATTCCCATGCTGATCTAGTTGCTATCTTATGATTACGATCAGTAGTGATTGTCTACTATCTGTGTAGATTCTGATGGCTTTGCTCGTTGTATGTCTACGGACAATTTCTTTGGCGGCTATGGTTATATCTGCTAATGAAGATGTTGATTATATTCTCACTCGCGGTCTCTTCATTCTTGATAAGTACCGTATAGGGTCTGTCAAATGCAAATTTGGGATAAATACTGTCAGTGTCTGCCTGCAGAAGGAGTATTTTCCTGACGATCTCATTTCACAGGCGACTCCTAGAATCTCCACATCCTACATCTGTCATAATACCAGTATTTTTAAGACGAAGCAGGGTTGTCACAGCCACTTCTATGAATATGTGTGGCAGACATAGCATTACCTCTATTGCTATGGTGCATAGCTCCTGTTATGCTCAGGCAGGCAATCTTTTGTACCTGGCTGAGTTTTTGCTTAGAAGTCGACTGTTGAACTTTTGGCCACCAGACGATAGCCCCATAAGCTAACATTGGTCTCACAATGTAAGTGTATATCCACATGACCACTTTGGTATCATTCCCCAGGTTTTAACAATGGTCCTGCGGCACTGCTCATAGAATATGTAAACTGTTTTAGTCTCCTCTCCAAATGAAGTTTCCATGTTAAAGAAGACCAACAACAAACCTAAATCATGTACCAAATTTGGTAATTCCAAGCTAAAGTAATTTAGAGATTATATTTTTTTAAATATTTGGCCCCACTTTGAAGGCCTGTAACTCCGCCTCTGTGCAACTTTGGCGATTAAATTGCAATATTTTGGGATCCCCTACATGCACCTGCTCGGTGTCGGTTCTAATGCGGAATACTCTGTATATCTTGATTACTTTAAAATATTGTTTAACTTTCTATTCTGGACATTATTATTACTCCAACCTTTTTATATGTCTGTCGTCTATTTTATTATCTATATACCAGTTTGAATTCCAATATATACTCATAAAATATGTGAAGATAGATATTAATTACATTATAAACTTAATGAACAATTATTTGCTTCACATCTAAATTAGTAACATTAACATGTTTAGTGCCAAACGATTTGAATAAAGAAATCTACAACAGTTACGCAAGATTGTAAACATTTTACCTTTCAGTAGGTGAAATGCTACTAGAGGTTTAGATTTTCTATAAACCAGTTTGTGTTTTCTATATTTTGCATGTAATTTCACAGTTGGCTAGAAAGAACTTGTAAAAATATGATTCAACCCATTTCCTTAATACAATACAAACACAATAATTACACCTTCATGTATTTGACAGTCAATATACTCGCGTCAAGAATTCAGTCGTCTTACGTCGCGGCTGACATTTGTTTTTATTGTCAACGTAATTTTAGATATTTATTAGCGTTAAAAACAATAATTTTTTGCAATTTAGTGCAATATATAATGCAAACTTTTAGTGTAGTATATAGTTTTATTACTATCAGTTACAGTTTCTTAATTGATGAAAATATAATGAATTATTCATTTGTTCGTATGACGTAAGTCGTCTGAATTCTTGTCGCGAGTATATCTGAAATCATAACGTCATTGAGGATTACCTCTGAAGTGTTACTATATTATTTGTGATAATGCGCAAAAATTTATCGGGTTATAGAATCAGACAAAATAATACTAATAAATTATTTATTTTATCGCTCATACCTACAAGAAAAGCTAAATTAAAAAAAAAATTGTTTTATCTATATGCAAGGTGGTCTGTAACTAATGGAACATAGAGGCATACTAGACTTTTACTTCAAAATATTACGGTTGAAGTCAACATCAAAGTTCAAATTTAAAATTGAATTATCGTAGCAAAAAGAAAATTTTGGAGTAGGAAAAAAGGTACTTGTCATAAGCCCTAGAAATTAACCAAGACAGTATTGACAATTAGACGCAATCATTGTAACAGTTCATAATTATTGCGATTGTATTTATCAATTTTTTATTAAAATCAGTTATTAAAAAAAATGTAATTATGTCCAGACGTAACAATTTGATAAATTTGGAAATAAGTGATAGGATTGTTGCTTATTGTCGGCAAAATTTCAATGGACGTAATCCGCAATGTGAAAATTGTCATGTTGTTTCAAACAGATTCATCTCGTCTTAAACTTTAGCCTAGGTATTTTCAATTTAAGAAATAATCATTGTTGGGAAGTTGAAAATTGTCATTTAACCTTTCTAACATGAAATTAAGATTAATGTAGGATCATGGTTGACCATTTTCTATGTCTAGGTTTCCAGAAAATGACTATATTGATCTGTTAGATGCATTACGTCTGAATTTGGACAAAATATGAGGTTCATGCAAGATGGTGCCCCGCCCCATTTTACCCATCTATTAAGAACTAAATCAACATTTTCCTGAACGTTGAAATGACCATGGTAGTATATGTTTCCTTGGCCGCCACGTGGTCTAGACTTCAACCCTTTAGAATTTGATGTATGAATGAAATAAATTGTCCATAAAATCACTTTTTTTTATCCAATGATATTATTTAAAATCAGACGATCATTCATGAATCGTATGGTACATCGACGTAAAAGATAGACATATTGAATATTTAAATTGATATATTTTCTTTTTTTCCCTTACACATCTACTTTACTTATTAAACTCTTGATCAAATCTTAGTATTGCGTAATTTTCTTTTCCCTTCAAATGTTTTGTCAATGAAATGTATTAAATTGATAGTTTGCGTTTTAATATATTGAATTATTGTCAAAATTAATGTTTTCAACAATGATATTCAAAAATTGTAAATATAACAACGTTAAAAAATTTTTTGTGTTGATTAGGTACTCTTTTAAGACGTCAAGTAATTTGTTCATATCACCCTACAACAAATCATATATACACACACATTTTGAATATTTTGAAAAATTAAGACAATTATTTTCTTGATTTGCCTCAACTGCTTGTTGCAACTTAAAGTAAATCATATTTTGAACACCTTGTATTTAAAAAATGAAACATTTGCGGATATATTTGTAGAAGCCTTTTTATTATACAGATATTTGGGTATTTTTTTCTCTTCATTTTCTTAATGAATTAGAAAATTTTTAATATTGACTATATGAATTTTTATAAGGATTTAAATTGTGCTTATATGGTAAATTTTAATCACCCTGATAGTGATATTTTAAATATCCCAATTATAAGTCAAATTTCTAATACTTAATAGGTTATTCATAAAAAATATAATGATAAGATATTTGTTCTTCATAAATCTATGTTGTAATGTAATTATTACAATTACAATTGTTTTCTAAGAAAAAAGGTACATCTACATATGAAAAATACGTGTAGATATAAATAATTGCAATTTGTTATTGCTATTAATAGATCATTTAAATTCAAAGTTATCAATAATGAATTATTTATAATCTGAAACATTTATTAAATGATTCCTATAAATTTGTCCATGATTTTTTATATTACGTATATTAATACATAGTGTTTCACTTTAAGCAACACTACCTTCGTGTTTACAAAAACTGTCCAAAGTTTCTTGGATCGATATTCAAAATTCTTGTGCATCATAGAAGATGAGAATGATCTACAGTATACATAGTTGTTTTATTTTTCAATTGGAATAATTTTTTACATGCTTATTATTTAGAAGACCCTTTACAAAGTCAGTAATTCTTAAGCTGTTTTAGATTAGAAATTATAACAATATAATCTTTGGGATCAATACCATCGAATACCTTCCTGCCACTTCAACAAACATCAAAAGGAATCACAAATCGAAAGAGGGTTTGATATATCTAATTGTCTGTTATTTTCCTTAATCCGCGATGATCGCCAACAACTCCAGATACTCCACATAAAAGCGTCAGCAACGAATTAACATTAAGGTTGTTATTCATGAGAAGATGAAATGAAAGACTCACACCGTTTCCTCGTTCAAAAGTTCAGGAATGGTTGGTATTTCTTTACAAGATAGATCAAAAAACATTATCCATCAGTTTCATCATTTGGTACTAACCACGGTAACCAGTTCAGCCTTGGGATAAACTTCAAACTTCTGAAGAATGGCATATGGTGTCCAGCGTATTATACGCAATACAGCAACGCATAGTATTTCCAACGGTCATAGAATTTGACTGAATATCAAAATGAAGCGCAAATTTTGTGAAGACGGAGTCAAAGATTTGATTCTCATGCTTATTTAATGGTGGAAAAAACACATACACCTCAGAACTTTGAATTTTTTTGTATCGTTTTCTAAAGTTGACCTTTTGCTACAAGCATTAGCTATATTACTTCATTACAAATACCTACATATAAAAACTCATTACACTGTCGAAATGAAATTATTATTTTTTTAAATACTATTTTATAATTTTTGGTTTCAAAACTGCAAGACCATTCCGGAAATTATTGTAATATGGAAGTCTGCGAACTAATAATAATAAATGTAATGAAGTTTCACAATACCTATACTTAATGCGATATAATTTAATTAATAAGGTGATAAGATGATAAAGACATATTAATATTATCATATTTTTTACAAAAAAATATGAAAATGATCTGAAGAACTACTATTGCTTTTGTCTACTGTGGGTGTAACTATATAAGGTTTTCTCATTACGAATTATGAATGAATATGTTAATTAAGTAGCTTCAGTAATAGCCATTATTATATAAATTGCTGGTTATTAAAACGTTTTGTTATTGTTTACTGTATCATATTCAAATTTAATTATAGTTATATCCTGTTTCAAGAGTGTGTTTAATAGAAGGGATTTTTATTTTTTTATCCATATTAGCAAAATTATTATACAATAGTAGAGTTGGATACAAAATAAGTACTATTTTTTATACATATTTTATTAGGTATTAATAAAATTGGGGAAACTAACTACTCCGTGGGCTAAAACTCCTGTCAGCTTTGAATAATTATACCACCCACAATATTTACTCATACATTCTTAATTATTACTGTTTGTAGATTGTTTATTTATTGTAAGAAAATTTATTTATATTAGCTGAAATACATATACAACACGGTAGCAGGATACCTAAGGTCCATGCTTTTTTTGAAAATGATCTCTATATTAATATGAAAAAACTACCAAGACATACGGTTACCTATTACATACAATATAAAAATTAAGCATAAAAAGTTACACATACATATATGATATACCTACCTATATAAACAAAATAGAGTAAAAAAAATAAATACTTATACATATACAACTGATTCAAGTTATGATTATATTAGGTGCATTAGAATAAAAAATATCAACGGAAAATTGTAGATCGTCAGATTCAAAATTTGAGAAATAATTACCCCTGAATTTTTTATAAACTGCTGTTTGTGTTTATGAATACCATAGTCTGAATTTCAAAGTAGACTAGCATATTTAAATTTTAGTAATACAAAAAAGTAATAAAGTAATTTGACAATGTTCATTGAGAACTGCAGAGAAAAATTTAGAGTAAGAAATACTATTTTTTTTATATATTTTCAGGTATTAACAATATTGTGTGAAACTAACTACTCTGTGGGCTAAAGCCCCAACCAGCGTTGAATTACACCCACAATATCTACCCATATATTCTTTATTATTAGCTTTTGTAACATTTTTTACTGTTTAAGAAAGGTATTTTAAGCTAATATATATCAAATCTTCTACAATTCCTATCAATGAAGTCATATGTATTGTTACGGAATTTGCCCCACTCACACCCAAACCGACGACTGTGGTATCGCGAAATGCTAAGATTGCCCCGATCGCCCCTGCACGATTCTGTTAAACAAACAAAAAGCCGAGGATCGAGACGGGACTGGAGCAATGGGGAATCGACGAGAAGCATTCGAGTCGTTCGGGAAGATGAATCTAGAGATACTAGAATATACCTGGAATATTCGTTGGGTCTATAAAAGAAAAATAAACGGCCGATTTAGTTAGTCTTGTATAAGTATTGTATTACAGTGTTGAATTGAAGTGTTTAGTTGGAGATATCAAAGTGATTTAGATAGCGATTAATTAAATAAGTGTTTAGTTGAGTTCTAATTAGTGTTCAGTAGTGTACTGAGTATAGTTAATAAAGAAGTAATTAATTAACGGATTGTTTTTCTGGCAATAGTAAAAGTCGGATTGGGAAATCCGTGACAGTATGTTCTCTGATACCAAACATCTAGGTATGCTAATCAACAATTCCACAGACAAAGCTCTATTCAATAATTATCTAAAGAAATTAATTTATCTAAATTTACTAACCTGATTTAGTGGAAACACTCTATAGATATTAACCTCTGACAGTGGAAACTCGAAATTCAACCACAATAGATAAGATCTGACCTATTTCTGCATTTTTAGGATTACTTCATCAGGTGGCCTCTTTTAAGTTGAGTCAAATATCTAACTATAATAGATAATTATTTAATAGAGCTTTGTCTGTGGAATTGTGCATTAGCATACCTAGATGTTTGGTATCAGAGAACATACATATGACTTCATTGATAGGAATTGTAGGAGATTTGATATATATTAGCTTAAAATACCTTTCTTAAACAGTAAAAAAAAAATAAGAAATACTATATTAATTTTGTATATGTATAAAATAACGTAAAATTAATCTACGACGGTGTCATTAGTCATAATTTTTATAATTTTTATTATCTAACGCCTCGAAATTGGTAAAAACCGTTATATCACTGTTTCTACTCTAAAAATAATGGATGTTATGTAATAGAACTATTTTTGTCATTTTTATATATTTCTTATATCTGATCGCATTCAAATTTAGTACGCCTATGAAATATTGCTCCCCGCACGCTTCGCCCGTCGCGCTGATCAACAAGCTAGCGATTAGTCACTGTCTACAATTTCGACCCCTGGTAAAATATCAGAATACTGGAGTTGGAGTTGCACAAGTAGCGACATCTCTTGCGAAAGCGAAAGGCAAACAATAAAGGCAAAGATGGCGATTGGTCGCTGAGATATAAGTGGGAGTGGATATTATTTGTGGAATGACGAATGGGCGGTGACTATTTAGATTTTAAAACGTCGTCAACATAGTCATCCTTGTCTATCGCACGAATTTCTATACTTTACTTTGTCGCTCTCGTGTAAAATCAGATAGACCATCAGCGTTTTCCGACCCTGTATAGCTATCCGCCACTGTGTTAGCGAGCCAACCACCATGCCTCTTAATAGTTAATAAATCGACTACTGAATCTGCAATCAAAGACGCAAATGATCTACGAAAACAATGTCCAGTATATTGTTAAGGATTTGGAAGACCCAGGAAGAATGTTATATTACATTTCCCAAAAGTATTAATGCCAACTGGCTGCTTGATGCATTTTTCATTTCTGTACCCCACAAGAAATCGAGTATTATCTGTGTTACTTGACTTCATAGCTATATATCTTCAAACCATTTCCACCATATCTATCCCTTCAATGTTTCCGTTTCTGATAAAAAAAAACTGGTGATGCCTTTGTTTTCGTAAACGGAATAATAATATGAATGATTTTTCAATTCAGTCCGCCTGCAGGCACCTACAAGCCCCACTATCAATGCAATTTTTATCATAAAATGAGTTCTATCTTCAGATCCTAGCAAAAATTGAGTCATGTTTCCTCTTGTTATAATATTAGATCTTTTTGACCGAAATCCTTCCGATTTTCTTTTTAGAAATGCAATTAAATTGACGTACTTACTAATATCTGTATTTTTCTTTATTGATATAACTGAACGTAGTACTGAATAATATACCTAAAGGGACGAAAGCTTGTTATGTTTTGAAAGATATTCTAAATATGCTAGAAGAAACTTCTCATTGCTGATTTTCTTTATTCTTTTTCCTTTATACCAATTTTCAAGTGTTTTGCATAACTTTCTCGTACGTCTATCTCGATTCTTCGGGAAGTAGAGAATCGGCAATGCTTTGGGCAATGTCATCTATATCCAAAGGAACTATATCGGAATCAGAATCGCCCATATTAATATGCTTTTTCGGTAAAACTAAACGTATGACACAAAATTGGATGCCAATAATGAAGTTGTCAATGTTAAATCTCAAATAATCAATAACTGTGATTACCATGACATCAAATAAGAGCACCTAATAATTTTGAATTCAATTTATTAAAACCTTTCTTATATTTCCATTAAATTCATTAAATGAAATCTGCAAATAAAATATATTTGGACCGTCGCACAGTGGCACAAAACGCCACTGTGCCACTCAAATTACTGTACATCCTTTAGGGTCGGGCCGTTGAAGGTGTGTTTGTTTTTAATGTTTGTCATAAAATTCCCTATCGATCCCTCTTTCTCAATTTTCGCTTTGGGTCTTCATTTTCGCGGAATTTGACTCCAAAAATGGGTTTGCATGGAAAAAACTAGATTTTTCGCACAAAAATGACCCTACGGAACACGAGATTGAGATTTTGCCGGACTTTTTTTATGGGCGAATGCTCGTCTTGGAAAGCCCTACAAGGCTGTCCACTTAGATTTCGGGAAGAAATTTTCCGTTGTCCTTAAAATGGCTACAATCATCCAAAATTTTTTTTATATCGAGCGCTGTACTAAAAAAAATAAAAGAAATAAAATATACAAAAACAATATCTGTCCTAGAAAAACATACACTATTCTACATTAATTATACAAGGCATTTATAAAATACATAACAATAATCCTTCAAAAGACTGAACTTTTTGAGAATTTGTTTGGATAGCCAAAATGTTTAAACGTTTCGGGAATGCCAGATGATTTCCCAGTATTTTTGAACATTTGTGGATTTTGGATCAAAATTACCAAAAAGAGAAAGATCCACATAAAATCTTATGGTTTCAAAAGTTTAAAGCATCTAGTAGATGACTTTCACTATCATACATTTCAATCCGAACAGTTCCAGGAAAAATCAATCATTTACGGGAAAATTCGGAAAATCTATATGTGGCCATTTTGGTGAATGTCCAAAAATGAGTCCAAAAATTCTGGAAAAATTTTTGCGGATTCCTCGAATGTGTACAAATAATTTTTGTGAGATGAGATTTTTTCCAATACTTTCCCAGTTTTCAGTAGAACGATTTCTGATATGTGGCAATTTTTGGATGATTGTGGCCATTTTAAGGGCAACGGAAAATTTCTCCCCGAAATCTAAGTGGTCTTGTAGGGCTTTCCAAGACGAGCATTCCCCCATAAAAAAGTCCGGCAAAATCTCAATCTCGTGTTCCGTAGGGTCATTTTTGTGCGAAAAATCTAATTTTTTCCATGCAAACCCATTTTTGGAGCCAAATTCCGCGAAAATGAAGACCCAAAGCGAAAATTGAGAAAGAGGGATCGATAGGGAATTTTATGACGAACATTTAAAAAAAATCACCTCAAACGGCCGAACCCTAAGGGGTGTACAGTAATTTGAGTGGCACAGTGGCGTTTTGCACCACTGTGCGTCGTAGATTAAATTTTGAATGATACACGTTCGATATTAACTTGTGTAACTAAATGACTCGGCTAACGCCTCGTGATTTAACGTTACACGCGATTCATTATAGTGTTCATATCGAACTAGTATCATTAATAACTATAATAATCAAATGACATGTGTGTAAAGATACATTTTCTGATATCAACATAAAAGACAATTTTTAGTCGTCAGCCTTATGTTGATGGTAACATTCAGACTGAGCAAGTTTAATTAATGAAAAACAACCCTAAAACTGAACTTAGTGGAACACCAGATGTTGCCTGCGCTTGGACGGACTTGAGTCTACGGTACTGATCTTGTAGTGTTCTAGGAAACACTAGACGAAAATGAATAAAAATATATATACTTATTTCTAGTCGCAGACCAATGGCCACGTCTGTCAAAGACTTTGTCAATAACTATAATGTTCAAGGTCAGTAATAAGGTAAATAAAAAGTTTAAAATTCAAGATTTTTACAGGGTGAGTCATTAATAATGGTACATAGCTTAAGGGAAGATTGTTAACGTCAAAATAAAATGATCGAGCCCAACATGCCTTATTTTGTTTGCTCCTTTTCATTCTACAGGGTGTTAAAGTTGAAAAATTGTTTTCGATTTCTTGCTATAATTTAAGAACGTATGATTGTTTTGAAAATTTGTAGTCTTATGTTTTTTGAGGTGGCAATTACGAATATGGAAAAAGTATTGAAGGTGCGACTAGGAGGCGCTAATTATACTGTACCTACTGTCGATGTAAAAATATGTCTTACTTTTTATATTTTACACTTTTGAATTTTTTAATAAGAAACTATTGAAGTACCTTCGATAAACTCAACTGTTTTTGAGAAACAGACGATTTAAGTTTTTGAGATTCGGCGGGATTAAATTTTATTATGCATATCTTAACAAATTATTAATCATAAAAGATCCTCGAAGTGACCACCAGCGACTTCAATGCACTTTCTTAGCCTCTTAGTTAAATTTTGTCTGACGTTGAATAAAGTTCTATGTTGCTTCATAATATTAACCGACTCATGAATCTTTTCCCACAGTTGTTCTTGACTATTAATAATGTCTTTGTAAACTAAAGATATAATATAGCTCCAAAAGTAAAAATCCAGCGGATTTAAATCAGGGCTACGTGCAGGTCAAGGAACTTCGCTGCCGCTGTCTGACGCTGCGGAAAATTTCTATTAAGATATACTCTTACTCGTCAGAGGTAATGTAATGTGCAGGTGCACCATCATGCAGAAACCAGAAGTTTTGTCGTAAATTTAAGGGGATCTCTTCAAGAAGCAGTGGCAAATCATTAATTAGAAAATTTGAATAATTTTCTCCGTTAAGTGGACGTGGTAGTACGAACGGCCCTACAATATTATCGGATATAATTCCACACCAAATATTGATAGAAAACTCTTGTTGAAAATACCTCATCGGGTCATTGGGTCATCACTTTGTTGTTGGCCAAGAAACTGTACAAACCGTAGTAGTAAGTGTGGGCGGCCTCAGCCTGGCAAGTAGGCCACACATGGGCCCTTTTTGCCTACCCTGACATCCCATCACCCCTCCACTATTCTCCCTCGGCCTTCCTTGAACCTACCCGACGCCCTAATGAACGCCAGGATCCTGGTCCATGGTAGGCCCCTCATCTCTTCCCTTTGCAGCTCCTCGGTGCCAAAGATCCTATATCTTAGTCTTCCAAGAGCCGCACAATATCCTAGGAAATGGATAGGGGTATCCTCCCCCTCTCCGCATTCCGGACATAAGGGATTTTCCTCTATGCCTATCAAATTCAAATGCCTCCTGAGTCTGCAGTGGCCTGTCAGGACCCCCACCATTTGGTTCAGGGGTCCTCGACTAAGGCTCAGCAGCCACTTCGTCCTAGATTTATTAGGCTCATTGAAGAAGTCGTGGGCCTGTCTACATCCCCCGTTCCTTCTCCAATTCCCTCCTAGTGTTTGATAGGCCCATTTATTAAGGGCACTATTCATACTACCTCGCGTAACTCCCAAAAAGGGTTCGGGTCCCTGGCAAGGTGCCACAGATCCGAGACGAGCTAGCAAGTCAGCCGTCTCATTACCGGGGATTCCCTTATGGCCAGGAACCCAGACCAACTCCACCTCCCGTTGTCTAGCCAGGGACTCCAGGGCATCTCCACACTCTTGAACAAGACTAGATCTCGTCACTGGAGAGCTAAGTGCCCTGAGTGCAGCCTGACTATCAGAGCAGATGAAGATTTTCTCCTCCACACAATTCCTTACTTCTTCCTTGCCTGCTACCATCAAAATAGCAAAAACCTCCGCCTGGAAAACCGTGGAGTGTGTGCCCAGCGAAAAGCTCTGCCGGATGTCCAGGTTTTCCAGATATATTCCTGCCCCAGAAAACTCGTCCCCTACCCGAGATCCATCTGTATAGCATATCAGAGATCCCGGGGGAAACATGTTTTCTGCCCTCTCCCACTGCTCTCTCGAGGGGAAAACAGTGGTATACCTCCTTCCCAACCTTAGTTTATCCTTTGCTTCAATAACCCTCAGAGCAGATACTGGAATCTCATTCTCCGCCCTTAAGGCTATAGCAGCATGACCCTCCACACGACCTTCTGCCTTCCAACAGCCTGCATCCCTTGTTCTCAGGTAGGTTGCCATCGCCTCCTTTACAATCCATGTTGGGAGGGGTGGCGTTCAATCTGTGGCCCCCAAGACAACTTACTGTCCAAGGTTACACCCAAGTATTTTACCTCCTTACCTAGAGTAAGGGTTTTCCCATACATAGTTGGGGCCCTGAAATCTTCTATCTTCCTCCTTTTTGTGAAGAGAATCAACTCAGTCTTGCTTGCATTGACCGAGAGACCCGTCTCATCACACCATCTCTCTACAATCCTACAAGCCCCCTGCATTCTGTCACATACTACGCCCAGAAACCGGCCTACCACTACACTACAAACCGTAAGCCAGCTCGAGGATCTTGTGGCGTAGCTGTCGAAATTTGACGTGTGTTTTCTGCAATTCGCACTAAAACATGATCTTCTTGGTCCGGTGTTAATATTTTCGGCCTTCCAACGTCTCTTTCCGTACGAAATGATCCTGTTTTACCTAATCTGTCGTAGAATCTCTGAAACAGTCTATGATCTCGATATAATTCCAAGTACCTCGCTGCTCCACGGCGACGACAAAAATTTACTTGGACATATACACATATCATGTTCAATGTTCGAATGGGCTCAATCGCTTTATTTTGATGTTAACAATCTGCCCTTAAGCTATGTACCATTATTAATGATTCACCCAGTATATCTAATCAAAAGATCACTTTTCAAATTTTTGATAGAATATTGCAACATCCTGTATACGTTCCTTGAATTTATTTATTACTTCCATTATGCAACCCATTTTCTCTTCCTAGAATAGGCGCAGTAACATAATGTTTTTATTTTATATTTATATACTCTCTGTTTATGTTTCAGCAGCACCTTAGCTCATTCAAGCTAAAGTTTTACGAGTATATATACCTCCTTGAATATCATTCATAATGCAAATAATTATTTTCTACATTTATCCGCAATGAAACATGGATTGTTTTTTAGCACCAAAAGAAGAATTTGGTGTTATTGTCAGAAACACTGTAAAAATTTAATTTCTCAAAGGTAATTGCTAGGCAAGCATGTTTTTGATTAATTCTAAAGCTTAATATGGTTGACTGACTTATATGTTAAAAAATTTCGTCTATTCGAAGTTTTTAAACCGAGGTGATTACTTATAACGCCGCGGTATTGGTGAAAGTTTCAAAATTTATCGAAATATTTAAGAATAATTAAAAAATTGTCATTTATTCCTTACTGTTTAATACTTATTTCAATAAGTATTATTTAGAATCAACTCAGTGAAATTTAGGTCTCAGTTGGGGCATATATTCAAGTAGCACGAAACTTTCAAAAACTCATTAGTAATATAAGAAGCAGATACTGCAACATACCTGCACGACGATGTAATATCATATGAAAATTTTATACTTTTTTATACAAAAAATACTATACTTATCATTCAAATGACTATTTTTGCATTTTTATTTTAAATATTGGAACACACTGAAGACAAGTCGTTAAGTTCCTTATGTTATATAAAATACTGATATGACAGATCTCAACGAAATTATTAGACAAGTCTTACGGTGGTAGTCATAGTCTATCTCCGGTCGCCGCCGGAGAGCGGTCTCCATCCCGAAATTATGCGAATTTTATAATGATATAAATGTAGATAAATCGTCTTGCATTTGAGCCAAGAGATTGCGGTAGATTCCATATAATGAAGCGCTCTGTATAAATTAGAATCAATAGCATTACAATAACCATCTATATGATTTTGATATACGTACTTATTTTGTTCCTTAACACTTAAATTATATTTTAAATTCGTTTCAAACATTCAGTGGCATGTAGTCACCATTAATTTCAGCTTGAAATCAACTCCACCGTCAAGATCTTACCTTTGACTTTTGTAGCTGTAATTACTTTAAATATTTTATTAGTAGGTAGGTCTATGCATTAATAAGGCTGTAAAGGAAGAACGTAAACTTCTCATTAGTTCGATTGATAAATAATTTAGATTGCTATAATAAATTATATGTATAAAAAGCGACGTTTTTCCATACATTTCATGAATTTGAAATTTGACTTTTAATTACTACATGGCTGACCAAAACATTTGCTTCTTGTTTCATAATATGAAGGCAGTATGCAGGAATGGTTTTTATATTTTCTTTAATATTGCATTAAATCACTTTTTTCTTACTAATACACTGTAAAAAAACAATTACACATTTTAACACACAATACTATGTTAATCGAAGTCCACACAGAATTGTGTATATTTTTACTCATTTCTGTGTATGTAGCAGTGTGTTAAATGTTTAACACAATTCTCTGTATTAATATAACAAATGTTATGTGTAACTTTAACACATTTCACTCTTACTTGTATTTTTGAAGGTGTAGGATTATTGTATAATAGGTATTGATATTAAAGCTCGCTTACCTTTTTAGTTTGTTAATAATAGTCCTTGTTTGCTTTCGAAATAATTTTTAATAAATATAATTTTTGTAATATCTTTATCTGACGTTTTCTAGGAGATTTCCCAGTCATAGAGAATGCATCCAATATAGCCTGGAATATTCTAGAAACCGTCAAAATATACGTATTACAGAAATTATAATTTCAAAAGCAAACATGAATATAATTAACAAACTAAAATGGTAGGTGAGTTTCTGTATCAATATATAGTATTTTCAGAAATATGATGTTACGGTAAAATAAAATATATTTTACTTTTTATGATTTTATTAAAAATATATAAGTGTCAAGTGAGCAACAACCAAGTTTTCTAACAAAATTAGTAGTAAGGCATATTCTAATAAGGAACTTATAAACTAATAACGTTCTAGTAAATCATAAACAATGAAACAACAAACATTAAATAAGGAAATAGCGGAGAATAGGAAAATTAACTGGTTCATCTAATTCATCTGAACATATCATTTTCTTTCTCTTACAAATACAGTATACAGAATAATTTAAAACGTCAGAGTGAACTCCTAATATCTTTAAGAGTTATAGTCCTAATTAATTTTAGCTTTACCACAATTATTAGCAACATTTGTTATAGTTAAGTAAGTACTTACCATTTTATTTGATCAAACCTCAATTTAAATTTAAATGTTCTCCATTTCAACACAGCAAATGAGAGCTAACTAAACACAATAACACTACACAACCAACATGGCGTAATGACGTATGTTAGAACAGCTGATATACTGCAGCTGCGCAGTTGTGCTTAACCAGTCAGGAGTACAGGTATAGAACACAGCGATGTGTTAAGTTTACACAAAATGGTGTACCTTTAACTAGTGAATATTACACAAATTCAGTATATTTTATTATAATTACTAGTAATTTTAACACATTTTGTGTAAAACGTATAAAAATGACATAGTGTGTAAAACTACACGGAAATTTTACACATTTTATATTACACACGGGAAAATCTCACTTACACAGCAACTTTTTTTACAGTCATATATTTTTATAATAAATTTGTCGCTAAATCATTCCATTCATCTGATGTCTACAGGATCTTAAAGACGTTAATTTTAATCAGTGTAATTGGAGAATGGAATTTCTGGGACCTTATTTCCTCAAAAACAATGTACGTTTAAGATTTTTTAATAAAACACGTGATTTTTATATATTTTTAGGTATTAATAATATTGTGTGAAACTAACTACTCAGTGGACAAAAGCCCCAACCTGCGTTGAATTACACCCACAATATCTACCCATATATTCCTTATTATTAGCTTTTCTAAGATTTTTTTACTGTTCTAGAAAGGTATTTTAAGCTAATATGGAATTGTTCATTAGCATACCTAGATTTTTGGTATCAGAGAACATACATATGACTTCATTGATAGGAATTGTAGGAGATTTGATTTATATTAGCTTAAAATACCTTTCTAAAACAGTAAAAAAAAAAAACGTGATAACGTTAAGTTAAAAAAGTTACGCCCAGTTTTACAAATATGACGGATGTGGCGTCCTCTAGGAAATACGTCAAAATAGAAAACAGATTATGATTTTCCATATCTATTCCCAAACAATTAAGTTGATACATTCAAAGACAGTGTAATTATTACAAGAAATCACTTTAAACCAATTTTGACACTCTTTTATTTATTTTGTATTTTTCTTATTATCAACATTTTATATTGATGTTGACTTAAATCATAATATTTTGAAGTGAAAAATCTAATATATCTCCTCTGTATACCCTGTATAAAATATGTCGCCAATAAAATAAAAATACATATGCGCAATATAGTAAAACATTTTGTATGTATTACTGAGTAGATTAACTTGGACATTGGTCAATAAAATAAATTTTCCTCCAATATATATTTTTATTTTTACGATCGTTTCGGGTTACCCCATATTCAGAAAATATATTAAAAACTAATTATTAAAATTAGTTTTAAAAGTTAGAACTAAAAAACAAACAAATAAATAATTAACAGTTTAGTAGACACAAAATATAATTCTATAGAAAAGCGTAAAAATTTTCAATATTTAAAAAAATATATTTATTATTTTATTAAATCAAGATAAATACGTGATAAACCATCAATATCACTATTATTATTAATTGAATTTTCATTTCTTTTTATTTGAATCATTTCTAGGATACATCTTTTCTGATAATTATTTTCATTATTAAGAATTTTGATATTATTAAAATCGTTATAAGTTATAATTATTTTCTATAGCGTGTTTTGATAAAGCAGTACTATTTATATTTTCAGGTCTAATGTTATATTTATGATTATAAATTCTTTTATGTAAATACTGATTTGTTTGGCCAATATATGTACCATTACAATCGTTACAATTTATTTTATAAACAATATTTGTTTTATTTTTATCTGGAATTACTGGTTTTAAATTTGTATAAAAATTTTTGTTGTAATATACGTAATTAATATCATATTTATTTAAAGTTTTTTTTTATATTTTTAGAAAGATTCGGAATATATGGTAAAGAAATATATTTATTACTTTTTGAATTATTATTATTACCTCTGTGATATGGTTATAAATACCATGGACTCTCTATCTAATAATTGGGTTATAGAATTTTTTTGGATAATTATTAATTTTTAAAACGTTCTATTTTTTTAAATATTTATTGGTCTATTCCTTGGATGTGATAATTTAATTGCACGATCTGTTAAACTATTAATAACACTTTTTTATAAATAACCGGTGAAAATGAATTAAAATTTAAATACATTTTTGATAAAATTTCTTTTGTAAACTAGTTTGTTTCAATTATACCATCATTATTATAAGAAATCGCCAAAACAAGAAAATTACATTATTTTTTTTCTATTTCGGTTGTGAATTGTAACGTAGGATGAAACTTATTAAATTAATTACGTATGTAACGTGAAACACAAACCTAATGTGCCATCTGTAAACTTTGAGCAGCTATCCGTAGTTAGAGATATTTTAATTTTTTGAATTGTGTCTTTAAATAAAAGTGACCATACTTAATTTTACTGTGGCTCCTAGTTCCAAAAGTGGTAATTATTAATAACGTCACGTCGTATACGAATTAGAAAGTGCGTAAAAAATTTACTAATTCAATTACTACTCCGTAGGAGCAAGACTAGCCCAGTCAACGCATTACTTTTACTTAAATATAGGTACTACTATTAATATATAAAAAAAATCTTATTAGGAGCGCCTTATAAAAATTGCAATATATTGGAGATTGAAAACGTCAAGAGCAGAACGCTATATGTAGCAGGTACTCCATTAATTAATGGAGTTTACCTAAACATTTATTTACTTACGAAATGTTTTATTTAGAAAGTGAAATTTGACTGCGAACAGTATTCGCATTAATTTAAGATGATCATAATGAATAATGACATACGATATAAATAAATTATGTTCGCATTGTGCTATATACAGTGCTTTCGAAAAGTAACGAATAAACTCATTGTTTTTGAAATTGAAAAGTTTTCGAAAAAATCCCCTGGCACGTCGATTTTGTTTTTAAAAAAGGCACTTTTTGACATACGACCCATATTTGTGTCTAGACATGACGTCATCGACAATTTTTTTAAATAGCAACCCCCAATTTTGACCATGCCATTTGAAAGAGCGTGTTATTTTACATACATACATCATGAAAAATTATGGTGTTATATAACAAAAATTCCAAGAAAATAATGTTTGAAGATTTTAAAATTTAATTTACACAATACTGTGCATCTCCTCATTATGCAACACCTGTCCGTGCTTATTTAAATGAGCTGTTCCCGAATCGTTGAGTAGGGAGAAAGGGGCCGATTGAGTGGCCAGCCAGATCGCCTAATTTGACACCCCTAGATTATTTCTTGTGAGGATACTTAAAAAGCAAAATATACTAGACCGGTTAATTTAGAAGATTCAAAAGCAAGAATTCGTCACGAGATACATCGTATACCTCCTGAAGTATTGATAATGTCCAAAAAGAATTTATTAATCGTTTTGGCTACTGTCAGACAGCCAACGGTGCACAATTTGAATAATTTAGTCGATTTTTTACATAATCATTATCATTTTCAGTATTGTGAAAATAAAATTTTAAAATCTTCAAATATTATTTTCTATTTCCGCAAGTATAAACTTAGCTTGCATAAGAAACACGAGCATATGTAAAATTCAATTACTCTGCGCAGCGATATATCTGGTTTTAACAAAACTTAATCACGTATTTCACCGTTAGCCTTAAGGGAAATATCTTTTAGCCATTAGTAGATATTGATTATGTCCAGCAAAATATTTATTTATTTATTTAAATACAAACCCAACAGGCAAAAGTTCAATTACAGGGTAGGTAAGACAAAAAAAGAAATATTTACAGTAACATTGATATGTAACACAGTGACTAAATTTTTAAATAATTTTGGGAACCTACTAACCGAGAAAAACGTTTTTTTTGACATTTGATTTATTTCTACAATTCCGTATTTTTATTATAGTAGCTTTTGCAATTTTTTACCCCGACAAAAATTTATATTAGGGTTTGTTAAGTTTTCATTCTCGTTTTTATCCTAAGATGACTAGTTATACAGGGTTAACTATGACTAAGTACAAATATTTTAAGAGGGGATAGAAAAAATAAGAAATAACAGAATTTCTTTTCAAAAAATTTCCAAACTTATTTATAAAGCGAAAAAAAATGTTATCGATATTATATTAAATCCTTATTTAACCCCGCCAATGCGAGAATCAGAGTATGCAACCAGCAAGCAACCGTCATGCAACAGTCGGCCACAGTCGGCAGTCGGTCCAGTCGAGTCGGTTCGCTGTCATGTTATAATTTAATTCCTGTGTTTACGTTGTAGTTTTGTGTACTTCTTCAGTTGCCTTATTTTAATTTTAAACGTTTTATAATTAACAAATACAGGAATATGTGTCGGGTACAGATATTTTCCCACAATATAGTTCGCCGATTTGTTTTTCTAGGTTATGGGACAAGACTGCCGCGGGTGTTAAACGTTTTTTGTTATATTTTAGAACCTACCTACTCATCCCTTTCTTCGATTTTGTTATAATACATATGCACTGTATCTAAATAACTGTACTTACGGGAAGTGTGTTTATCGGTAGTGAGTGAAAATATAGTTTTACCAGTTTGTAACTAAATAATGAAAAACGAATGCAAAATACTGGAGCAAACTGGATTAACTGTTAACCTATCAGGGATTATTACTAATAAGAATGTTAATTTTTGTCGTTTCTGCATTTAGAAACACTGCAAACGCATGGTAGTTGTTGACAGATGTAATGTTAACTATGGATCTAAGCCATAAGCCATCTCAGTCGATACTCATCATAGGCGCCGACTTTTCGTAGGAAAAAAGGGTTTCGCCCCATTTTTTCAATATCGAGCAAAAATTCTGGAATAACTTTTTTATTGTCTTTTAGGGCTCCCTGAGCACGTGGTTACAATACTTAGTCATAGTTAACCCTGTATAGCAGTATCAGCAAATATGTCTTTCTCTTTTAAATTAGTGACTTTATAGCCACTATTAAATGATTTTCGTGCCATTACTATGTGCACCTAAATTGGTTCAATTATCAACTGTGTCTCTAAACTTTCATTTTGCATTAAAAAAGTTATAAGTAAAATTTAAGATAAGTACCTACAGTTTGGACAAAATCGACCAACATTCGTTTTTCACTTTTAACTCGTTTATTATAAAACAAGAATTTTAAATTAACGTTGATAACTAACACTATAGGCGCATGTTTGATTTTAATGATGATTAATGATTTGGAAACCTTTCCATATAAATTTGCCTAGCCTCAGTACGATTTCCATTCGCAAGACCATAAATGTAAATAAATCATATTGGCCATTTCAGCTTTTGAATATGCATAAGCCAGTATTAAAACTTAATCTTTTTAAAAAGTTAAGCTAAATTTGACAATACACCTAAGATGTGCTTAAGTAATTTAAGTAACTGTGTAAAAAATGCACTTGATGAAATAAATCAATTTTGTCGTTAATCGATTTGGAATACAAAAAAGTGTAAAGAAACAAAAAATGGAAATAATACAATGGTGCAAATGATGGCCTATTTTATTTGTAATATTATACAGGGTGGTATATATTTGTTTGGCAAATAATGATCGATGATACCCACACCTCCGCCACTGGTAAGTTTATAAAGCTGGTAATTTTTCTTTCATGCTTACTGTCATACTAAATATACACATCAAATTTGGTTAAATTATCTCAAGCGGTTTAGAAATTAAAAATTGTTTTTTTTTGACACGTTGTAGGTGGACAATGACTGTTCTGACTCCATATTTATACAGGGTGTCCCGAAATTAATGGGACACAGAGTAAGAGTAGATTCCTTACATCAAAATAATGCGATTAAGCCAAACTTACCTTAATCCATTTGTGGCTAATAAAAAAGTTTTAAAAGAAAAATATTGTTCTACTATCTATTTTTCACAAATAAGGTATACGTGTTTTATGTCGATAAATTTAACCGTCTTTGATTTATTTCTTGTTTTTCTATTGAATGCAATAAAATAAAATAAAAGTTTGTAGTTACTTAACGTAAAACTGTCATAGTAAGCTTTGGTTATTTGAAAACAAATTGTACCATTGACAAATAGCTGATTGACAACTTTCTAAGAATTTCGAATTCAAAATTCGAACTTTAACGCCCTGTAACTTTTTTATTAGCCAGAGATGGACTAAGGTAAGTTTAGCTTAATCGCATTATTTTGATGTAAGGAATCTACTCTTGCTCTGTGTCGCATTAATTTCGGGACACCCTGTATAACAAAAAAACCTTATTTTTGGTCACAGATTGCTCCACTTGATTTTTGAACTCTACTTAAGAAACACCCTGTATAATGGTAGTTAATAAGCTTTATCATTAATTACAGTATTGCAATATTATTCTCATACAAAACATATTTCTATTAATCATCATTTATTGCAAACGGTTTTCTGGGAACATATAAAAATCCGCATTTTAAATATAAAACTCTGTTCTTCAAATCGTACGATTTCCTAGAAGGATATTTTTTCTTAAAAAAAAAACAGAATTGAGTTAAATTATTGAATTTAACGTTAGCAGTAAATGAGGACAGACACTAGTCGAAGTGGAAAAGTAAACATATATTAACTTTTATTTATGCAACAAGAAAACAAAAGCATATTTCCGACTGAAATACTTTTTATTTTTTTTTTACAGGACGAATAAATAATTTTTACTCGAGTCTCTTGCATAATCTATCTTGACCAACATTGAACCATTTATTGTTATATTACCGAAAATAATTTTCTGGATTTTCTTTTACTCTCTACTTTATTCATTTTTTAACGAACAAGACAAATTCACTTGCTTACTCTCTACTTTACTTATTTGTTAATGAACAAAATAAATTCACTGGCCAGATTTTGATACTAATGAAAATAAATTACTACTAGTACTTGTGACAGCTTTAATTTCCTTTCACGAAATATTCACTCAAAATTTTAAAGAACTCTATGTGATATTTACAATTTGTTGGCAAACGGCACATTGCATTAAAGCTTGCATCTTCTTCCGTTGGGTTCAGTAAAGAAATAGTAGGTACCTCCTGAATTGTTGAAGAGAGGGAAAATTATGTTTTTAATTTTTATGCGACTCGAGAAAATAGTAGTAAAAATTTGGAAACATCTAATATTTATTAATTAAACAAAACCTACACTAATCACTTATTTTGAAATACTTATGAATAATGATAATAAAATACTTTGTTTTTTTTAGGTAAGTCCAAAGCTACCTAGTACCTATGTGACAAGTTTTAAGTTGATACATTTATACTGAACTAAACAGGTAAGGAATAATATACTACTAATGGCCGGTTTCTCAACATTTGGCGCAATCGATTCGATAACTATCGAGTACATAAATTTATCAGACCGATAACTTTATATTGGTTTCTGAAAGCATGCCTTCCAAATTTGTTGAATACATAACGTTGAATGGTATCTTAATATCTGCAATAATCATAGAAGGAGCTAGCAAATGCACAACTGTTTGCAGATGCCATTTATGGAAGTAAGACACTTTCAAGAAATAATTGTAGATGGCGCCACTATCGGCTACCTAATGATATCACATCACATTAACTAAATAAAAATATATACAAACCTGTTGCATAAAAACGAAGTTATTAAAACCTTTTCTAATACTGATAGCAAATTTGTTCTAGTACTAGAGACTTGAATACTTTGTCCTATTAAATCTATCAGTAAATTTACAGTTTCCTTCGTTAAGGTCGCCGTATTTCTCGCCGTAAAATGATCAAATTTGTGTTTTTTTAGGTACTGAAATTTTGAAAAATAAAACGCGTAGAACAAAAGTAATATCAAAAATAAAATTACTGATGTTTTGTTTATCCACTTTTACTATTTAAACTCTCTTCAAATAATATAATAACTTTTAAAATGCATTTGTATGACACACATTATTTCGCTATTCTAACCCCACATTTTAACAATTATTTTCACATACTTATAAACAAAAGTGAACAATGTTATATGCAGAAATATGTAAGTTTATGTTATAACAATGTTTACATCTATAGCTGAATTTAAAAAAATACGCATTTTGAAAGTTTTCAGTACCTAAAAATTTGCTGGATAAATCGCTTTCTGACGTTATACATTGATTTTATTTCGGTATCTCTGAATATTCGCTGGTGGCATGAGATAACATTGTTGTTATTTGCTAAACTCTATATTATTCAGTTCTTAAATGTCTAAAATTGCTTGTATTTGTAGAAAACACTATTTCAAGAATACGGCGCCCGTAAACCTCTCTCGAAATTATGTCGCTTTATTTTTCATACTGGTTTTCTCTTTTACGATAACGTCTTGGCGGTTCAAGATATCTGACTATATTTAAATATTCTTCATCTGAAGAAGCAGACGAATCAGAATTTTCCATTGCACAAAGTAATCGTCACGAAAATATCAAAAAAGTTGGGTTAAGCCTTACAATAAAGATGTAAACAAGCAACAGCTAAATCGCTGCGCGCGTGCGTTAATGTTTATTGGACAGATATCTTGCCATTTTTCTTTGGATATCTGTTCGATAACTTATGCAATAGATAAGCATTATCGAATGGTTCAGAAACCGAATTCATGGGATATCTCCAGTTTATGGAATCGATAAGTTTATTTAATAGATATCTACTAGTTGAGAAACCGGCCATAAATCCTTCTTTTGCTATATTGTAAAGGTATTTAAGTTAATTAAAATAATTTTCCTACAATTCCTGTTCATATACATGTTGACACCAAATCAGTGTATCTATTTTATACAATGCTATTACCTACAATCATTGTATAAATAAATATAATCTCCAAAATGCTTGAAAGACATATACAGGGTGTTCAGTAAAGAATGAGTCAAACTTCAGATGTAGATAGTTTGGATAAAAATAAGCTGTAATAACTCGACTTACCTTAATCCAAAAGTTGATACTAACGGAGCTATAGGGTGTCAAAGTTGAAAAAATAAATCACATTTTATGAAATTTGATATAGGGAGGTTTCTTGGGACTAGAAATTCGAATATGTCAACGTTTTTGGTGTATCTGCTAGAGGGCGCCACCAACGATGGTTTGGACCCCTTTAAATCGCTACGACTTTTTTGTGCTACACTGTATCTCATTTTGGACTGGAAAAATTTTCTTCCCTATCTTTTCTAGTTAAAAAAGGTACACCTTGTTGATGTCGCTAGAACCAATGGTTTCTGAGGAAAACGCATCTAAATCTCATGATGCATGCAATTTAACTAAAAGTAAAGTCAAATTGTTGCGTAAGTAATGAGTCATACTGTAACAGCATAATACTGCGACCAAAATAAGTCGATTTACCTAAATAAAAAATAAAAAAATCCACCAAAATCAATAATAACAAAGATACAGGGTGTCAAAATTGAAGAAATAAATCACATTTTTTTTACGAAATTTTGCTCATTTTGGTAAAATATTATTTCAGATTTACAAAGCTTATGTAATTATTGTCTAGATCACGGTTTAAAAATAAATGCATCAAAGTCTCTGCACTCCTTGTCGGTACCAAAAAAAAAAATAAAAAATTGGTCCAAATTAGAGAATTTTTCGATTACTATAAATAATGAAATAATTCCTATAGTTAATGAGGTAAAAAATTCGGTTGTAACGATTGATTCCAGTTTAACGTTTCAGGCTCATATAGCAAATAAAATAAAAATTGCTTTTGGTTGTCTCAAACTTTTATAAAGTTATGGCCTTTGTATTGTCACCGGATACTAAATATCATCTATGCCAAAGTTTGGTATTATCCATTTTATTTTATGGAGACGTGATATTAACAACTGCATCAACTCAAAATCTTCGCGTCTCATTCAGAAAGTACAGAATGCTTGCATGCGATTTTCCTATAATATTCCATTCCGACATCATATTACACCACATCTAAACCAACATTCCATTTTAAATATGAAAAATAGCCGCTTACTTCATATATATAATCTATTATATAAAGTTTTTGAAACCGGTGAACCTCATTACATTAAACAATATTTTTTATTATCTCCGCACCAGTAACACTCGGCATCTTTATACTTTTGGGGTGCAACAGCACAGAACTGCGTTTTTTCAAAAATCTTTTTCATTCAATTTAATTAGTTTATGGAATATACTTAATGATAATATTAAAAAAATTAGTAAACAGACTTTCAGTGTTTATGTAATAAAATGGTTTTAGAGAATCAGATTTCGCTTGCTTAGAATGTGTGATCTACCCGGCCTGCTGCATATTTTTTTTTCTTGTTTCCATCCATATTTGATTATACATCTATACTTAACACGACAATAACATTAAACCGTTCTTAAGCAACTAAAACTGTCATCACACAAAAATATTTGTTTTTTTTTTAATTATAAATATTCGTAGGTTCTCAAGAGTAGGCATATGTGACTTTAAGAATATCCAGCAATTAAGTACCGTATGAAGTGATAAACATGACTTGACATAACAAATCTTCAGTAAATTTTCACTCTTTATTTTATATTTTGCCATTATAATTAATTTCAACTTCAAAAATGAGAACGTAAGTACACGAAGTTACTAGGATTTGTACCTTTTTATGTTCTCCTCAACATTCTTTGTTATTTTGCCGAATAAGGTAAATCAATTGAGTTATTGTTATGTATTGTTTACATACTTCGTTCTTTGTATTCTAATGATTAAATTTTAATATGTACAGGGTGGTTTAAATTGGCATTTTTTACGGGTGTTCTGTCATAGATGGACGAGTCTCTAGACTGTTCTGCAGTTCTGTGCTAATTTTATTAATTCTAATATTTCCATCAGCAGTTTTTCCTGATATCTGGAAAGTTACAAGGATTTGTCCTATTTTAAAAGCCGGCAACTCATCTGCTATTAAAAATTATCACCCCGTTAGTATTTTATCCAACTTTGCAAAAGTGTTTGAGATGCCTTTGTTTACTCATATCTATATTCTATAATAACGTAAAGAACTGCATTTCTCCTGATCAACATGGATTTGTTTCCATCGTTCGACAATGACGAATTTAGTTGAATCGGAAATATTTTAGGAAAGCTTCTGATAAGGTAAATCATTTTGTTTTGTACAGTTTCAACACTAAATTACTTCATCTTGTTCAGTCATATCTTGACCAGCGTAAATTGTTTGTCTGATAGGTCTAGAACATTTATAGCAACATCTGGGGATACCACAAGGATGAAACTTAGGGCTGCTTCTATTCATTTTATGTCAATTATCTTTCCTTAAATTTAAAACATAATCATTTTTCTTTGCAAACGATTTAAAATTGTTTCGCAATATCAATTGCATTGATGATTACCAAGCGTTGCAAGAACTTATTAATGTTGTTGAGAAATGATATGAGGAAAATCAGTTACGTATTAATATAGATAAATGCAAATTTTGTACGTTTACTTTAAAGAAACAACCATATTGTTTAATTATAGTATCAATTCCTCAATATTGTTATGTTGTAGTACTATTAAAGATTTAAGAGTGACATTTACTAAGTCTTCATGTCAGTAATATTTTTACTGAATTAGAAAGGCATTTTAAACTAATATAAATCAAATCGCCTACAATTCCTATCAATGCAGTCATATGTATGCTCTGTGATACCAAACATGGTATGCTAATGAACAATTCCACAGACAAAGCTCCATTCAATAATTATCTAAAAAAATTAATCTAGCTAAATTTACTAACCTGGTTTAATGAAAACGCTATAAATATCTAATTTCACTTTTCAAAACGTAGGAACTCGAAAATTCAACTACAATAGATGAGATCTGACCTATTTCTGCATTTTTAGGATTGCTTCTTCAGGTGGCCTCCTTTGAGTTCAGTCAAATATCTTAAATATAAAAATTATTATACCAATAAATTAAAATTATTTGAAATTAAATATTGACGATGTCAAAAGTGACTAACCTGTCAATGAATTTTAAATTAAATATGACAAATACCTACTTAAATAATGTTTACCCTTTATGTAATCGTTTTTTATATATTTTAGGTAAAACTAACTATTCTGCGTAGTAGTCACACAATATTGTTAATAGCTAAATATATATAAAAAAATGTCAGTAATATGTCCAAAATCACTTTTAGACACTTTTAGGCTTTGTTTTGAGGAATTCACAATCATTTGATAATATTCATTCACATTACTTCGCATTAGTTCGTTCCAGACTCGAGTATGCTAGCCTTATATGGTATCCTTACTATAAGAATCACATACACCTTCACTTTACTTCGCATTAGTTCGTTCCAGACTTGAGTATGCTAGCCTTATATGGTATCCTTACTATAAGAATCACATACACCTTCACTTTACTTCGCATTAGTTCGTTCCAGACTTGATTGAGTATGCTAGCCTTATATGGTATCCTTACTATAAGAATCACATACACCTCACTGAAAGTATTCAACGTCGCTTTCTGAAATTTTTGTCGTTTTGTATTGATAATTATTATGCATTTAGAGGATACGATCACAATCTTCTTTTAGAAAGATTTATTATTCAGTCATTGTATAGTAGAAGAGTTCTTGCAAGTTTAACATTTCTATATAATTTGTTCATAATAATATTGATTCACCTGCGATTTTAAATTTGTTTAACATTTGCGTACCTAGGCTAGAGTCTCGAGATGACTGTATGTTCTATTGTCCTATTGCAAGGACTCGTATCCTCATGAAATCTCCAGTATATATTATGTCACATAACTTTAACCACATATCTAATTTGTGTGACTTAAATACAAGTACGCTTAGAGACTTGTTACTATTGGAACTCAAACTTTTGTTGACATTTAGTTTGCTGAAAATTATAAGTTGATACTTTTTTAATTATTGTTTATATTTGTTATATATAATGGTACACTGTTTTGTGATAATTCTATTGCGTTGTCCTGTAAATCGAATTTTTTCTGATGGGCAATAAATGCTATTATTATTATTATTATTATTATTATTATTATTATTATTATTATTATTATTATTATTATTATTATTATTATTATTATTATTATTATTATTATAAGTTAAATACAGCAGGGCTCTTAGTTATACACCTCATTATTTATTACAACCAAATTGAACCAACTTTCCAGTGAAGTTGAAAATATAATATTTGGACTACAAATAAATTTTATGCTGTCATTTTGTTCGCGTTGTGCGTTTCCACCCTATGCTAAGAAACAATTCCACAGACACGGAATTAATAAATATCTTAAATAAAAATTACTTCACTTTTGAACATACACGAACTCGCAATTAGTCTGTCTGGCCTATTTCTGCATTTCTAGGATTGCTTCTTCAGGTACCCTCCTTTATTTTATTAAATTGAATAAATAAAATAATGTAGGTCACCTAAATAAGCAATCGTAGAAATACAGATTTTTTTTTCATATATTTTTAGGTTTAATAATATTGTATGAAACTAACTACTCTGTGGACAAAAGCCCCAACCAGCGTTGAATTACACCCACAATATCTACCCATATATTCTTTATTATTAGCTTTTGTAACATTTTTTTCTGTATTAGAAAGGCATTTTAAGCTAATATAAATCAAATCTCCATTGATAGGAATTGTAGGAGATTTGATTTATATTAGCTTAAAATGCCTTTCTAATACAGTAAAAAACAGAAAAAGATAATAAAAACTTGACGTTTGTTAATGTTCGCATCAAAACCTTCCAAACTTAATGATTATTGGTTACTTGCAATGCTAACTTGAAAACTGGTAATTTTTATTAGAGGTAAAAAAGAATAAACAAATATATAAAAAAAGTTATTGCCACAAAAATATTCATTTTGTTATTATAATATGGCAGTTAATTGTAGTCTTATCTTTTGCTTGCTCATTTTTTTGCTTGTTTGCTTCTGTAGTGCTTCAGAAAAATTCTAATCACCAAAAATGTATATCTGCTATCTGCTAAATCCCGTCGCCTTTGTAATACTTATCTGTAGATTTACCTGAATTTCAATTTAGATTTATGTAATATACTGTGCCGACTCCAATGTTAGTGTTCGGAAACACATATATCAGGCCCTAAATGTCAGAATATGACATTTGATATTGACACTGTTATAGTTTCCCTTTTTAATAATAACCTAATTATCTAATTTCGTTTATTTAAAATGACAATTCACCAACAAATAATAATAATAATAATAATAACGATTATGCTTGAGTAATGTTGGAAAGGATTTATAAAGATATTATTACTGTTTAATGAGGTAGTCAAAAACGTAAAACGAAAACTTTAAATGTAATTTCCAAACAGTTTGAATTTTTAGTTGTACACCGGATGCAATGATCTCCCGCCATTGTATATGAATCAAATAAATTCTTGATGTACTCCACATAGCTGTCCTCAAATTTCACGATTTCTTCTTTATGAGACTATTATATTGTTACCTTAAAAGCATAAAGAAAGCATTAGATCGCTATCAAAATGAAGGCGATGAAATGACCAAATCATTATACGTGATATAAGGTTTCGCGTTTCACTCCTGAGAATAGACAGCAATCCATGAAGTGACATCACACTCATTCATCGCTTAAGCCAAAGAGATCCATACCGTCATATGACTATAGTTTTCTAAAAATATAGGTATTATTTTTGTTAACTCTATCTCTTCAGTTTAAACAACAAATGCAGATGGTTACTGTGTATTTGGCTTACGTATTGCTGGTTCAAAAATCTTAAGTGGTTTGCAGGAATGATGTGGGAAATGTAAAGATATTGAGTGCCATATTGTGTTTTTTATTTATATTTTTATTTCATAAATTGACTAACCGTCTGACATTTTTACCTTCTTAGTCATAAGATGATTTAGGTAGAAATGTTCTTACGTAATTTTGTGTTATATTGAAAATGCTTATATTATATACGTCCCACACTTCTATGAAAATTGATAAAATTTATTTTTTTATTTTATTAAGTGTTCGGGAACAGACGTATATTAACAGAGCCAGACTCAGTTTGCTAATGTGAATATGATATATGTGACAAAACAATAATAAGTTTCAGTCATATTATTTTCATTTACTCTCCAAGTTTTAAAGTGTCCTAACCGTATATTGATTTCAGTAATTAGCGATTACATGATGACAGTAGGAGTTATAACGGAAAACAAATCCAAAATATCATGAATAGTTGGTTCCATATTTTCTAAACTCGCAGGCTGGTATACAGTAAACATTACTAAGTTGACACTTCAATGTAATAACACACTAATAATCTAATATATTATTAGAGGCTTAAAATAGACCACAACGGGCATCTTTAGTTTTGACATCCTTAGCAATGCAAAATATGTTAACTTAAGCGAAAATCATCTATAAGTATTCAAACCTCAATCGCAATACACCATAGGGGATAGGAGCTACGACTGTCGCTACTGGATACTAAAATAACAGTTTACATACACGAACTCGCAATTAGTCTGTCTGGCCTATTTCTGCATTTCTAGGATTGCTTCTTCAGGTACCCTCCTTTATTTTATTAAATTGAATAAATAAAATAATGTAGGTCACCTAAATAAGCAATCGTAGAAATACAGATTTTTTTTTCATATATTTTTAGGTTTAATAATATTGTATGAAACTAACTACACTTCACACTTCAATGTAATAACACACTAATAATCTAATATATTATTAGAGGCTTAAAATAGACCACAACGGGCATCTTTAGTTTTGACATCCTTAGCAATGCAAAATATGTTAACTTAAGCGAAAATCATCTATAAGTATTCAAACCTCAATCGCAATACACCATAGGGGATAGGAGCTACGACTGTCGCTACTGGATACTAAAATAACAGTTTAAAGAAATCGTCAAATACCTTGTTACTTCGTAGAAGAGTTTATAATTTATTCAATTCCTCAAGTACTCATATCTTCGAAGATTTAGGAATCACTATAAAACCACATTTAACCACCACGTTTATTTCTTAATTAATTCTGTTACATTAGAGTTAACCGACGAACAGATATTAGCAGATGCATATGCATCATATTTTCAGTCTTCTTACACACTTTCTCAAACTAAAAATACTAATGATAATTTACCCCACTCTAAAACGAATAACTTACTTATCTTAGACGGCGCGTCAGAGGCTGATGTTAAATTTGGTTTGCATAAATTGAAGCCTAAAATGACAATGAAGCTGGATAATATTCCTGCATTTTGGGTTAAAGACTATGGTAGGCACTTTGCTTCAACCTGTAACTTTTCTATTTAATTTGATACTAAAGTCAGGAAAATTTAATTGTGCGTCGAAAGTTTCATGTCTATGCACAATCTTTAAAAATTGATATCAATAATTATCGATCCATTGCACTCATTTGCAATTTTTGTAAGGTCTTTGAGAATATTCTACATTATTATATACAGTATGCGCCAAAAGTATGGAATAAATTCAATAAAAACGAAACAATTATTTTTTGGGAAAAATCCTCGAACAGGTCGATTTTTAATTTAAAAAATACATATTTTAGCGTAAAATGCGATTTTCAAATGTCATTTGTTTTCGAGTAATGACATCATCGATTTTTTTTTAAATGGCAACACCATATTTTTTTCCTTGATTCTGAAAGATCGTTTAATTTTCTATCAGACACTACTAAAATTTTGCCCTCTTACATAGGAAAGTTTTCGAGTAAATGACGATTGAATGTTAAAAAACGTAAATTTTATCCATAAAAAAGTAACAATTCTGAGGTAAAAATAAAATACAATTGATTAAATTTTATACTTAAATTAAATGTTTGAATTGCCATCCACCAACTTTTTGACAATGCGCAAGTCTGTGAAGAAATTCTTCTTGCACATTATGAATGATTTCTGGGGTAACTCTGCGTATTTCGTCTCGAATGCGATTTTGAAGTTCTTCTAAATTACGTGGTTTATCAATGTACACTTTTGACTTCAAGTATCCCCATAAAAAATAGTCAAGAGGTGTAGATCTGGCGATCTTGCAGGCCATTCTATCGGTCCGCGTCTGCCGATCCATCTCCCAGGAAAACAGTTGTCCAAAAAATCTCGTACAGGGCGCGCATAGTGCGGAGGTGCACCGTCTTGCTGAAACCATATGGTATCGTCAGGAATGTCAGGGTCATTATCGGAAAAATTACTGCAAGGGCTGGAACAAGGTCATTTTCTAGAAACTCTAAATATCTTTGTCCTGTAAGGGTTCCTTCAAAGAAGAAAGGTCTTACTATTCTGTCGTCAACTATTCCAGCCCACACATTTAATTTCTGAGGGTGTTTGGTATGTGCCTCTGCCATCCAATGAGGATTTTCCCGACTACAATATCTGCAAGTTTGACGGTTACTGTACCATTCAGACAAAATGTGACCTCATCTGAAAAAAGTATTTGCTGGTGTAAATTTCTATTTTCTAGACATAAATCCATTAGAATTTCGCAAAAGTGTAAGCGGCGATCGGGATCATCTTCATTGAGTTCCTGCACAAGTTTAATTTTGTAGGGGTGATATTTTTCTTTCCTCAAGATACGTAGCACTGTGCTCTGACTAGAATCATTGTTTAATACAACCAATCGTGAAGAATTATGAGGATTATCCACCATACTTATCAAAATGTTTTGTTTCTGATTTTCATTAATGCTTGGACGTCCAGGTTTTGGAATATTTACAACATTGCCAGTTTTTCTAAATTTAAACTCTACCTTACTGACTGTTGATTGACTGATGGGCGATCTGGATATTTTTCATTAAATAAATCGCAAACTTCCTGCTGAGTTCTAGTCATATTTCCGCATCCGATAAGAATTAAAATTTCAATTCTTTGAGTAACAGTTAAATGTGCCATAATACTTTAAATTGAATAATAATTTCTATGTCGCTTACAATACTTATTAGAAAGTCGGTGTGACAATGACACTTTGCAAAGATTTTCACCTACGTGATCCATAAAAAACTATGGAATTCGAAAAACTGAACTTGATAACGTTTTTGATTTATTTTAATTAATTTACGTTTTCTAACATTTACTCGTCATTTACTCGAAAACTTTCCTATGTAAGAGGGCAAAATTTTAGTACTGTCTGATTAAAAAGAATTAAACGATCTTTCAGAATCAAGGAAAAAAATATGATGTTGCCATTTAAAAAAAAATCGATGAAGTCATTACTCGGAAACAAATGACATTTTTTTACGCTTAAATATGTATTTTTTAAATTAAAATTCGACCTGTTCGAGGATTTTTTCCAAAAAATAATTGTTTCGTTTTTATTGAATTTATTCCATACTTTTGGCGCATACTGTATAGATATAGTTATAGAACTATGTCAAAAATATTATAATCGTTAGCCAGCATGGTTTTGTGAATGCTAGGCCAACTATAACCAATCTCGTGTGTGCAATGCAGAATATCTAGGAGATTTTGAGTAACCGTGGACATTACTTACACAGACACAGTTCTCAATGACTTTTGATAATCTTGACCACATTTTAATTAAAAAGCAGAGTGAATGTTTGTTATCGTTAACCTCTTTGTATCCTACGTAAATGATTACAGCGACGTGGATTTAAAGATTTGTTCCTACAGCAGTTGGAAACGATTTGAAACTGTCGAAATATTTGACTAGTTAAAATGATAACGAGTTACCAAGCAAATTTAACGCAAGAAGTAGTTGGATGGACATTTCTGATAGTTTCAAATCGTTTCCAACTGTTGCAGGAACAAACCACAGCTCATTGAAGTATTGTCAGGAGTTCTTCAGGATTCAGTCCTGGGACCACTATTATTGAACATATTATTAGATGATTACTAATAGACGTTAGTTTTTTAATGTACGCTGATGTCATGAAACTGTATACTAAAATTGAAACGTATGAAAACTGTTACAAAATGCTTTAGATTGGGTTGAAGATTGGTATGTAATTAATAATAATCTGCCTTTAAATGCTTAAAAGTGTAATGTTATGTCCTACTGACAACTTAACTCTCATATCTTTGATTAGCCTGTTAATAATGTGAGTTTAGATTAGTTATTGTTTGTCGAATACGTGGAGGCGATATTTGACAGTAAACTGTGTTTTAATGAGTAGATTAATTCACATTCAAAAAGTTCCTAGAAGAATCTAGAATTTGTTACACAAAATGGAAGAGATTTTATAGATCATAATAATCTATTAACATGTAAGATCTCAGTTGGAATATGCCTCCATCGTGTAGAGTCCATCATATACAGTAAAAATAATTATATTATAAATAATTTAGATTTTAATCACAGAGAAGTCATACTACCCTCTCATCAACAAACAATTCAATATGAATTTATTGCAATCTAGAAGATCACTACACTCATATTCTTGTTTAAAACATTAAAAAATATCTTTGACTGTTTTCAAGTATTACAAGCATGTTCCATGTTTGTTTGTATTTCTCTGTCAGTAATATTCTTATTATTTGTATTCCTATTCCACGATTAGAGTTTATATACTGTGGAATGGTGTATTTTAATAAATGCATAAAGAAGTGACAAGCTATAAAGGACGTCTAGTAAATACTTGAAATGGCAACGGGAAATATGAGTACAACTCTGTTAAGAACCGCATCTCCCGGACTATACAACAATTTGTTTGCAGTTATAAATTGAGTGAGAACTCTGCTAACTCATTTTATAATCTAATTGTCTGATTTTAAGATGTAATTTGGCTAAAATAAAACGCACACTTTCGATGAAAGTGAACTGTAAAATAGCCGCAGACATATTTCAACATATGGTTGCTTGCTTGCTGTAGTGAACCTTTAGATCAGAACACCTACGTTTCAGCAAAACTTTCACTTTTATTGACGGAAAGAAATGGTGATTTGAATTATGTGTTTTAGCAGGAATTACTTCCATAAAAACTGGTTTAATTAGTATTCTGGGAACTCAGAGTAAAGTAAAATGGAACAAGATTTAATTGATTGCTTGCTATATAAAATAGGAATTTTAATTAACTGAAATATTTTAATATTAAAAAATTTTATTAAAATCATTATACAACTCTAAAGATGGCATTTTACTATTTTTCTACCTGTGAAGATATAAAATATGTAATTGGGTATATACAGGGTGTCCCAAAATAGAAGGCCATACCATTAACCACATATTCTTTGGACAAAAATAATGCGACTTCTCCAAAACAAGCCATTTAAACAAAAAATTGCAAAAAAGGTAAAATGATCAGAAGAAAATTCTACGTTTGATATTTCAAGAAAATGCTGCATAGGCGTACTTAGAAATAATTGGAGGGGATAAAGAGTACTGCATCCCTCAGTTACCTCCATTCACCCTTCGATTTTTTTAACCAAAATGACATGATAAGTATGTCGGAATAAGATAAAAGTATGTGCAAAATTTCAAGTGTATATCTTACAAAACAAAGGGATTATTAACAAAAATAGTTTTTTAAACTGTAACTTGTGTATTCAAACAGGGACGCCCAAATAGAAAATGGCATAAGGAAAGTCGCATTATTTTTGTCCAAAGGATATGTGGTTAATGGTAAGGCCTTCTATTTTAGGATACACTGTATATTAACATTTTTGCCTTGTTATATTAAATACCTAGCTAAAGACCTCATATTCAAAATATTAGATAAAAGAGTTCAGAATTGACATTTCTGTTTAAAGAAAATGTGACAGTATCCTTCATCATGGCAATATGGTAACAGTGTTGAAAATATCTAGTTCTTAAATATGTTATTACAAATAAATATGTACAAAATTTTGAAAATATGCGAATTAAAAAATATGTAAAAATACAAATTTATTGTTTCACTTAAAAATAAGCAATAAAAACAACAACCAACAAATATAATAGGGTTGGGGCACTTAGAGTACGCACTTAATGATTAAGTTCAAATAGCACCCACATTTATTTATTTATACGCCTGAACTTAACACTACAATAACATTGGACTAGACATTAAGCAACTAAATAGCTTTTATAGTGTTACCAGAAAAAAATATTACATTTTTTTATAACAAAATATGCGTACTCTTAGCATCACACGTTCCTAAGTGTATATAAGGGTGATTTTAAATAAAGTAGCAAAAATGAGACCTCATATTCCTTAGGTGAAAATAAACCGATTTAACCTAACATACCTATATTCCAAGTCGCTTAATAAAAAAGATACAGGGTGTCAAAGTTAAAATTTTGCTTTCAATATTTGGAGATAACTTCTTAAAAAATCCAAATATTTACTTAAAATCTGTAGACCAGAAGTTTTTGCGGGTGAGAAATTCAAATTTGTTACTAATTTTGACGTCACTAGTAGAGGGCGCCACCTATGGCACATCATGTTTCTTTTAAATGGCAGAACTTTTTTGTAGCTTAGTGTATCCATCTGACTATAGAAATTGATTCTCCTACCAGTTTTATTTGAAAAAGTATACCTTGCTAAAGTCGTTAGGAGTAACCATTTTTGAAATAATCCTATTTGAAATGCTGAGTGCACCGAATAAAAACTATTTTGGTTTGAGGTAAAGTGCCTTTTCTGCTGAGGATACAGCAAAATATTACTTGAAAAAATTGTTCAGAATGGTAAATTATGAAGACGTGCAAAATTTCAAGAAGATCGGCGAGGTTTGATGAAACCATTTTTTTCAACAAAGCACAAAGATTTTATCAAAGCAGACCGATCTTTTTGAAATTTTGCCCATCTCCATAATTTACCGTTCTGAATAACTTTTTCAAATAACATTTTGCTATATTTTCAGTAAAAAAGTCAATTTACCTGAAACGATAACAGTTTTCAATCGGTGCACTGAATAATTCAAATAGGATTATTTCGAAAACTGTTACTCCTAACGACTTCAACAAGGTATATCTTTTTCAGATATAACAGGTAGGAGAATCGATTGCTTCAATAGTCAGATGGATACACTAAGCAGCAAAAAAGTTCTGCTATTTAAAAGAAACATGATGTGCCATAGGTGGCGCCCTCTACTAGTGGCGTCAAAATTAAAAACAAATTTGAATTTCTCACCCGCAAAAACCCCTAGTTTACAAATTTTAAGTAAATATTTGAATTTTTTAAGAAGTTATCTACAAATATCGAAAATAAAATTTTAACTTTGACACCCTGTATCTTTTTTATTAAGCGACTTGGGATATAGGTATGTTATGTTAAATCGGTTTATTTTCACCTAAGGAATATGTGGTCTCATTTTTTCTGCTTTATTTAAAATCACTCTGTATAGAAACGTGTGATCCTAAGACGCATATTTGGTTTTAAAAGTTTTAGTAGTATAAATGACTTGACTCAATAGATTTTCAGTAAATTTTAATTGTCTTTCACTCTTTCCTTTATGTTTTCCCATTGTAATTAACTACAAATTGAAAAGTGAGAGTGTGGGTACCCGCAGTTATCAAAGAGTACGCAGTGTGCCAAACGATACACGTGCGTACTGTTTGGGTGCGTTCTCTTACGTAGTTAAATCGTAAAATGAATAGCACGTCTTAGCAGACCTACACACCACATTACTTCTTGAACAACGTATCAAGTTACCTGAAGTTAAAAATATTATAATATTTAGACTACACTGTAAAAAAATAATTACACATTTTAACACAAAAGGACACAATACTGTGTTAATCAAGGTGCACACGGAATTCTGTATATTGTTACACATTTCTCTGTATGAATCAGTGTGTTAAAGGTTTAACACAATCCACTGTGTTAATATAATAAATGTCATGTGTAACTTTTACACATTCCTGTGTTATTTGTATCATTGAAAGTGTAGGCTTTTCACATTAAACATGTTAATTTTTTTGTATAATAGGTATTTGATATGGAAGACTCACCTATCTTTTTAATTTGTTAATTATGTTCCTGTTTACTTTCGAAATAATTTTTATATATAAATAAAGCTGTTTACAGGTCTTTTAGGTCCAGAGAAATAATTTTTAATAAATATAATTTTTGAAATACTTTTATTTTGACATTTTCTAGAGGTTCTGCTTATCGTCGAGAATGCATTCATTGAATATAGCCTGGAATGTTCTATTAAACGGCAGAATATATGTATCAAAAATTATAATTTCAAAAGCAAATAGGAACATATTTAACAAGGTAGGTGAGCTTCCGTATCAATATAAAGAATTTTCTGAATTATGGTATAATTATAAAATAAAGATATAATTTACTTTTTATGATTTTATTAAAAAAATAAAATTCTGTTCAAATGAACAACAACCAAGTCTGCTAACAAAATATGTATGTATTAAAAATAACAGTACAATAGTACATATTCTAATAACGGACTAATAATGTTCTAGTAAATCATAAACAATGAAACAACAAACAAAGATGTATTTAAGCACTACATAATAAGAGTTAACGAAAATTATCTGGTAGTGATCTGAACATATAATCTCTAAATTTACAAAAAAGTTAGATTTCAGAGTAATCTAAAACATCAGAGTAAACTCCTAATATTTTTAATAGTTATATTCTAATTAGTGTTAGCTTTATTATAATTATCAGTAATATTTGTTATAGTTAGGTAAGTACTTACCATTTTCCTTGATTAAACCTCAATTTAAATTTAAATATTCTCCATTTGCACACAGTGAACGAGAGGTAACTGTACACAACACCGCTACATGACCAATATGGCGTAGTGACGTGTGTTGGATCAGCTGATATACTGCAGATGCGCAGTTGTGCTCAACCAGTTAGTGTGTATAACTATTAACACGGAATTTTTATACATCCTAAATTACACACTCGAAAATCTCGCTTACACAGCAACTTTTTTTACAGTGTACAAACAAATTTGTGCTGTCACTTCGGATAGCGCACATGCACCAACTTCCAATCGTAGCCATCAACTGCCAATCATAACAACCTAAACACTGCATAAACTTTGTAATTTTTGCCAATTATCGAAAAAAAAGAAATGCGTACTCTTAAGGGATACGTATTCTTAGGGTGTTCACTTACACATAAAATACAATCGACATGATTGATAACTTCAAAAATACAGTCAGAAATAAAAATGGATTGTTGGCTTACTCGGACTACCTCGCACAAGATTTTGATTTTATTATTTATTTGTGTGATAATAACTTTGTTTAGACAACGCTAGAATCAGGTTTCCAGTCGTCAGATGTATGAGTATTTCAACTAAACAAATGCATTTTCAACATTATGCTTATAAAACCAGCTGTAACTCTGAAAGTAGAAGATTTTAGATCTATATTTATAAGTATTTGGTACATAGTATGTGCATGTTATATATTCGTCTACTATTAAGTGTCATAAGATTAAGTTGATGTATTACTGCTGCTTGAAGCCATATTATGTATTTCCCATATAGGTAGGTATTTTCCACTCAATGCCAATGAGCCATATTAGATTTGTTTAAAAAATTTCTCCCAAGTTATTCTGACAGAGAAAAGAGCAAAAAAGTTCTTATAATATACTGTATACACAATACATGAAACAATTGCATGAAAAATAATTTAATAATATCTTATGTATTTCGAAAAATGATCCGAAGATTGTTTATTTCGCCTTTTAATTTTTACGCGAGACGTAGCACGTGTTTACATCTAGTGGTCCATTGACTACTCAATGCTTGGCCTGAATACGTCCACAACAGAAAGCATATCACAATACTGTGTATACCATTGAAAGCCAGGACCTGTATCGGCATCGGTGATTGCGATATTTACAAAAGCGAAATTTCAGGAAACAACTACTATACTTGCTGATGCCTTGACCAAAATTGAATTACACCTGACGAACAAACAAGTAAACAGTCATGGTTACTCGTCAGCGGCGTTACCAGAGGCCATCGCAAAATACTCTACATTAGTTTAAATTAAGTGAATTAGAGTAGTCCAAACAAAAGTCGTATGAATATTGTAATCTCTACGCGTAAATTAACCTTGAAATAATTCATAATTCATTCAAGACTAATTTTATTGTCACTATTGAATACACACAACAAATTGACATGAAATAACTCACAATTGTCATATATTTTGACGTTTATGTCTTTCGCATTTGAGTCCTCAATATAAACTGACTCTGAAGGAGGAGCTGATCTTCTTATAGATAATATTTGGCTTCTCGAGGTTTTTACGGTCCTCGAGAACGCATCTAGAGCCAAATCGACAACAACCTGTAACGTTCTAGAAAACTCCAAAATAAAGGTATTCATATATTTACACATCATCAAACCAGGTAGACTTCCGTAACAAGATTGTTAGTCATTTACGCAAAAAATATCCACACATACAGGGTGGTCCGTTTTTCATGGCATAAGATCGAAAATCTTAAATATACAGAGTAGCTCATATTAGAAAAAAAGTTGCATCTTTTGATGGCCATTAAGATAAACCAAACAGATCCAAGATATCCATTTCTGAAATATTGTGAAAAAACTGAAAATAGCGATTATAGAAAATGCCGTCTAGCATATTATTTCTCAACAGAAAGCTAAAATTTAGTACGGAAAGATAATAATATACGTAAAATTGACATTCCTCTAAAAAAAATTGTACGACAACTAGTTCCGATTATGTAACATTCAATTGTTTTTTTGTTCTTAACTCTAAATTTATAGGGTGCACCTAGTATAACACTTGCGTGGGGTATTGCATGTCATATTGATACAACCAATTAAATTAGTAGACAGGGGGAAGTGCGTCGGCAAGGGTGAAACGATGGTTGCATCACAACACAACACAAAATTGTTTTACACAGGATGAATCATAAAGCATATAATCGGCGACTGAACAAACAATTGAAAGAAATTCCCAAGGAAAAAATAAATTACATTTTACACCTATGTTAAATGCAGCAAATTCAATTTGGCACCAGCTATGATACGTTTACGTAAATCATCAATAGTGTCTACTTTTGTGCAATATACTTAATTATTTAAATGTCCCCGCAAAAATGAGTCCAAATGATTTAAAGTCAGGATATAGTGGCGGCCATGGTACCGGTCTTCCTCGTCCAATCTCTTGGTATTAATGCTTGGACGCGCTGTACATTTTACAGATATAATTGACCCTCGCGTACGATACACCGCACTGCTGCAATACGCCGTGGACGCCTCGGATGCCCCGGACCTCCATCTCTTCCACGATTCAGTTTCAAATTTCCATACACCGTTGTAAAAATAGCTGCATCTGGTACATGTTTACCGGGAAATCATTCTGCTATAGCATTTTCACTTCACCATAAATTAAAACGAGTTGCTCTACATAAGCCATTTTTGACATTTGAAAAACTAATATAAATACTTGCATCATAAAATAGTGAATACGATACGTAATCCGATATTTGAAATTAACCCACTAGAACTTCAATAAACATTTTTTACGATATTGACTCATAACGCATCAATTTCCAATTTTTTTTAGATAAGTTCTGAATCACCCTGTCTATTTTTAAACGTTCTTATATTTTATAATACAAATATGCTTCATTAAAGCCACAGGTTATGATCGAGAGCTTTTCTTCACTGCATGCAACACACATTTGGTTTGTTTAAAGGGCAGTCCGCATAGTAAGTATATTTATAATTATTAATAAATTGCAAGCAAATGCAATCCGTTCAATTATTTACTGCAATAATATGTACGGGTATTTATATATAGCCTAGTACACTTCAGTTTGTAGAAAGCAACATTAATCGACACGAGTCGGTTCACGTTGGAAGAAACGTGAACAGCACATCCACGTGTAATCTAGTGTGCTTACAGAGGCACCCCTTACATCCCTTTTTTCACCTTCAGCCACATCTCATCAGTTTACGGCGATATTTCTCCATATTCGGTGGTGTTTTAGGTTTTAAAGTGTTTCAGTGGTTCTTCAGAAAATATAGTGAATAATTTAGTTGTTTTGGGTCGTAACATTCCAAACATAATTTATAATATTTATAAAATTCAGTTGAAATGTTATTCTCAAAAAATATCTTTATTTTGATTAGCAACTTCCCAAAATTTATGTAAAATTTTATTTGTATATAACCTGTTTTCACGCATATTTCTCATGCCAAAAAATATTTTGATGAAAGTTAGTTAGGTACCCTAAATATTTTTTATTTAGTTGGTTCTTTTATGCAGTTTAGCACTTTTATATATGCATGCCCTATTCGATTAATTGTAGGTAAACGTGTATGTAAATGTTTTCTCATTGAGTTCAAGGATTTATTTATTTTGTTTCGTGAAATGAAGTATTTCATAATATATTTATACACTTTTTCTGCCTTAGCTGCTAAAAGTGTCCGAATTAACACACATTTTGCGACTTGCATCAGTGTTATATAAGAACAAAGTTCAACGTGTGAGTTAAAATTGCGGCCCATACTTGGCCTCGGGATAACTATGGATATATTTCTATGAGTTCCACCGAACAGGACAGTGTTAACCGCGGTCAGTATTACAATGAGGGGCCGAGTACTGCTTCCTCACCGTACCACATTTGGACCCAAGCAGCCCAGAGGCATTGGGTACCTCAGTACTACGATGCCTCGGATAATCCACCATTGCAGCGTCGGTTTTCCTCTAACGCAGGCGAGTTTTACAAAAATTTTGAAAAACAATATAATTATAGTACATTCTTGTATTATTAGTAATACATAGAAATTCAGAATCATCTGAGGCTACAGGGGCAAAATGGCCTAACTCACAAATATGGCATTATAGCTTAACCCATATGAATGCATTTTTAATATACTCGCGTCAAGAATTCAGACGTCTTACGTCACGGCTGACGTTACACATTTGCTTTTATTGTCAACGTAATTTTCGATATTTGGTCGCGTTAAAAACAATCATTATTTGCAATTTAGTGCAATATATAATGCAAACTTTTAGTGTAGTATATAGTTTTATTACTATCAGTTGCAGTTTCTTAAATATTTTAATGAAAATGTAATGAATTATTCATTTGTTCGTATGACGTAAGTCGTCTGAATTCTTGTGGCGACTATATTAGTACTTTCAGATGCAAATCAGCCCAAGCCACCTTTGGTAACTCTAGGTAATGCCAGTTATATCATTTTAGCGCTAACAAAAAATTCCGAATCTTTATTGACCTAAACCTCAATATATACTTTAGGTTGTTATTACACAATTAGCCAAATTCATATTCGTAAACGTAGCAGTGATATCGTTTAACTTAATTAGAGTATCAATTATTACAGTAGTACCTACTTTCAGCATGAGTTCTTCAGAAATCAGTGTTCATTACTCGTTTTAAAGTCTTTATTGGCTGAAAATGTATGTTCACTTGCTTCTCTTCACAGTCAAATAGTTGCAAATTCAGTGGTTACAGTTTACACAAAAAGAACCCTAATTAAATGTAAAGCTTCCACTACTGAGTTAGTGCAGTTTCAAACAATATACATGCGTAAAGACATGCCTTTGGAGCAGTTTATGTAAAATATTTAAATATTTTAAATCCCAATGAACACAAATATTAGATACAAAAAAAATTGTTAGAGCTATCGCAATATATGCCGCCGATTTATGAGTATTTATATTATATTATATATTTAATGAACAATTTTGTACGGTGCAGTTGTTTAGATTTAAAGTACTACTAGCTGTTTTTCTGTCGGCTCTGTCATTAATAAACACATTACCAGTCATACGGTTGTACAATTGTATGATTTTTAGCTCAAGCTTTTGTGTAAAAATATTTTCATAAGCAATATTTTTACTTTTACTTGAAGTACTGGACCTATTACATCTTAAAGGGTTTAGAAGTTTAATCGCTATCTGTTTCTTGCTGCTCAAGGATTCTTCAATATATCCTTCGGCAACGTTGGTTGATTTCCATCCACCATATCGTATTAGTGCCGTTGTTAACTGTCGTTGGCAGTTGCCGAGTTCCTTCTAAGGCTATGGCTTGTATATTCGTGTGGATTTGGCAAATTTAAAAACAGCGCAACATCTTTTGAGACATTTGAAGTTTTCTGTATGCCCATTACAACACGATGACAATGACCATGTTGATATTTATGAAAAACCTATAAAAAGTTATGTCTTTTGGTCGAATTTTCTGTATATATTCAATTAAAAATCTCCAATTATAGTAAATGAACGATGTTTTTTAGTTTTAAGGTTGGGAATATCTACTACGATTGAGTCTCCTAAATCTTTTATATTACTAACTTTTAATTGAACCACTTCATCGCACCTATTTACATAGGTGGGTTTACATAGGTGAATTTGTAATCCCATGGTTGGGATTACAAATATTAGTACAACCTAAAAAATATTCTACATAAATTTTATAAAAATAACTGGTCCAATATATAGGTACGTACTTTCATTGCTATATATATTTACCATCAGGTGACTTACTGAAGAATTTGTCAAATTCTTCTTCAGAGAAAATTTGTGATTTTTACTGTTTATAGTTATCGCCTTGTCGCTTCAAATATGCGAGTAATTTAGAATAATTATCAATCTTTACATTGTAATCCACATTTAATATAGACTTTACCATAGAATATTGCGCCCATAATGATGAACTCTTCAGTATTTGTGATAAAAATTTAAAATATGCTATCAACACATATTCGGGGTAAACAGTAGCATCCAAGTCATAAATTTATGGTACGCATTGTTATAAATTTTTCTCGACTTTTCTGGAATCACTGTTGCCACCAAGGAATTTGCTGTTTCTCAGCTGGAGTGCGCTGAATTCCTTCACTCATTTTAAACTTTATCTGATAATTAAGCCCAAATGTCAAATTTATCACTAAAATAAAACATCCCCCTTGTGATAGTTAATGGAAACTTAAACCCACATGATTTTGATATTCGTTACCATGGACATACGTTTTTTTTTCATAGTCAAATAATGAAAATAATTCGTACAAGTAAAATAAACTTCCCCTTCTACTGCGCGCATTGCTTTATCTAATCTATACGATTACTACACCGTTGAACAAAAATACATGCCTACAAATTAATTTGTTGATCTATATGATTATTTATAAATCAGTTTATGTATTCAAATTCAAGAACTTCACCCAAATTGTTAGTTTATTAACGATGTTAAACTAAAATCGATAAAAGTTTGTTCTGTTCGTGCTTATGAAATGTTATATTTTTCTCCCTATTTTATTTATTCAATTTTCGCAAAGCTTGCTTCTTGAGGTTAGGCATTTTGCATCAGATTGGTTCATATTAGGCAAGGTGATAAAAAAGTATGTGTATAACTTTTGAATCACGACCAGTATTTTTAAAGATACGGCAGCTTCAAATATCCAAAAATGACAAAGTATTATTTACATATTTAAATTTTTAATTATTTTATATATAATTATAACAAACGAGTTGCAACAATAATTAAAAATGTTCACCATCTACTGCTTAACATGCTTTAGCATGTTATGGTACTGTTCGAACGTTGTTGCGTATTATCTGTGATGTTATTTGTCGTATTATTTAAAACAGACGCTGTTGTTTTTATAAAACTGGAAAAGAAAAAGTCGCACGGTGTTACGTCTGGAGAACGAGGTGACCAAGCTAAATGTTGAATGCATGGATGACTTATCCCCAACGTGCACCAAAATATGATTTTTTTGCACGGTGACGCAGATCCTCAATCCTCATTAATTGCATATGATTACATCAATTATACTTTCCAGTGACAAATTTGAATGAATACGACAAATAACATTACCGAAGACCTACAACTCCGCTCGAGCAGTAACACAACAAGCTGAAGCATAGGTGTTCATATGCAAATATTTTGTATTATTTTTTAATATTTGAAACTGCTGTATCTCAAAAAATACTGGTCTGATTCAAAAATCATACAGACTCATTTTTATCACCTTATTTTGCATGGAAACATGATCCCACAGTTCGTTTCCGCGAAATTTATAACACTCTGTATACAGGGTGTCCACAAACAACCCTTAAAAGTACAGGAGGTATGAATCTATCATTTTAAGCATGTTGTTGAATAATCAGCGACAAAACTCTAATTGCTGAACAGCATCTTCTACATGTAACGCTTGTACATTTGGCGATGAAATGGATGTAACATTTTTGTGTTCAATACACACCATACAACATTCGATGATAAATGAAGATTACTTGGTAGTATTATCAATGACAGCATCATTATAACTTCTTCATTTTGTATATTCACTTCAGTAGGACGAATGGCCTTTTTTGGAGCGGGATTACCTGCTTCTCGATGTCTGTGTGGACGGGTTGATATCTATTTGGGTAACTTTGTCGGTATTCTCATACCGCATCCATACTCTCGGCGAGACATTCCGACACTGGGCGAGCACGAGAGTGTGGATGCAGTATTCGTCGAGTATCGCGCTCACTATAGCACTCTCGCCGAGACGTCTCGGCGAGAGTGTGGATGCGGCACCGGGCTGCTTGTGTGGCGTTCCCATTGGACTACCCATATATAAAGACAACTGCATACACTTCAGTTGTAAATTGAAGTTGAAGTTTTATTTAGCACTTTAACGCTAGGTGTCAAATGAATAAACAAAATGACATAAATAATAATTATTATTTTAGCAACCTTCATTTCAATTTCTCAGGCTACTTTAATTGAAATATGAAATTATATTTTTTAAAATGCTTGTAATTACACAAAAATTAATCGGATCTATGTTCATAGTATAAGAAAAAATATTTGACATTAACACAGCTACCGTCTGCTAAAGTTTGTCATAGAGCTTCTAGAACACCCTGTATAACAGTTTTATGCTGGAATGTTTTGAAAACGGGGTAAAACGAAGCTCAAGTCCTTGTCCAAGACCAATTGCTTATGCTCATAGGCAAAATGTAATTATTCTGCTTCTAGCATCTTATGTCCGGAATTTGAGTTTGGTTATAGCATAGAATATTCTCGCAGCATGTCTTGAGCGTAAGAAATTTAAATTGTATACTCTTCTAGAATCAAGAGGATCTAAAACAAAATTGTCCATTTCATTAAAATGTCTTTGAAGAAATAAATGTGTTTAGTATGTCGAGACACACGTTATTTCAGTCGAACCGGACGGAGTATTAATAATTCATAGGGGAATAGCGTTATGATTGACTACATTATGGTAATGTCCCTTTTATAGGAGAGACTCGGTGCAATTTACAAAAATAATTTAATTTTCCTAATAGATATATCATCGAGAAACGTCTCGAGAGTATATCGTTTATGATTCATTTGTATTCATCGCTTCACGAAGCCGCCCCTACAAAATTACTAATTTTTTAAAAAGAAAGATGTTAAACAAATATGTTTACGTCCCAGTGGGGACCGACTATATAATAGCGTAGTGCAATCTCTTAGCAATCCACCCCCTCCCCCCCCCAAAAAAAGAAACTTAAACACTGACCCAAAGGAAATTGTATTAAAAGTTTATCTAATAAAAAATTATCTGTTGAAGAAGTAGTACTTAATTACTGGGTTGTTTTAGAATATTAGCAAATGCAATGTCATTAGATATTCCATTAAGCAGCAAGTGTTAAACCTTGAATATAACATTGATATTTCTTTACTGCATATAGTTATCAATCAAATTCATGTACTTCAGGTCATGTAACAACATCCATCCAATCACACATGGCTCCACCTATAAAAAGTCATACGTTTAGTCACATGATATGCAATATGATCGACTATTTGGGTAAATAAAAAATATCAGTGGCTATTGCTATGATAAGTGTCAAAATTTGACGTAAGATTCAGTCAAATTTAAAAATGTCTGGTTTTGGTTCATGTTCCATTACCGAAATTAGTGAACGCATAGGTAGATCAATCCCAAAAAATACCAAAAAGAGTAAAGAGTCTGCCTGGAGACAATTTATGTCTTTTTGTCGGCAGAAGAATTATAAATTTTGTGCGACTACCCCAACTGTCGTGTTAGCCAAAATACTCAAAGGTTGGGTATGGAATATGCGTAAAGAAAATGGCGAGGAATGTAAAGAATATACAATTAAGTTGATTTGGAGTTCAACAGCGAAAAATCTCCAGGAATTATACTTCACTAATCATAAACGAAAGATAAATCCATTTGAAGATATCGAATACCAAGGTGCCAGGCATGCGCGTAATGCAAAAAGGCGAAACCCGGAAAGTTGTTCTCAAAAGCGGAACAATTTCTTAGATAAGGTTGAATTCAACACATTTAAAATAAAAAAATAGCCAAATTTACTAACGAAAGGAACATGTTTGGCATATTGAAATTATTGAATGAATTTCAAAATGCAAATTTACTTTTGAACATAACACACAATCCGCCATATCAGGAAACTTGATTTGAATTAGCATATACAGGGTGTTCCGCATAAGAACCGAAACAGAGCAGGTGCATGTAGGGGGTCTCAAAATATTGCAATTTAACCAAACATATCCATATACAAAATTGCATACAGTCGGAGTTACAGGTTTTCAAAGTGGAGCCAAATATTTCGAAAAATTTAATATCTATGAACTACTTTAACTTGGTACATGATTCAGGTTTATTATTGGTATTCTTTGCTTATGAGTTCAAATAAATTGAAACACTACAAGCTGTTCATTGAGTGTAAATCACCCCTAAAATTATCCAAAACTTTTTTTTTTATTGAGCGAATTTAAAACGTTGATAATATCCCGCGCAGAATTGAATTTAAAACACTTTTTACTCTTGTTAAATTTTAAAAATTTTTAAGTTTTTTGAAAAAGGTGCATTAATTAAAACAAGATTTAACAATTAAAAATGTTATAAGAAGCGAGGTGAATAAAATGACACCAGCTCATTGGAAAAAAATCTCCAAACAAGTCATAAAAATGAAGGAGACTATAAAGCTGCATCAATTGATTGGGCTAAATAAAAGTGGTTTTGTCATAACTGTTGATAAAGAATTAGATACAAGTGACGTTAGTAGTGACTGACGAATGTTAGTGCTAGTGTGTTTTTTATTATGATGTATAAGTAAATTTTTCGCTGTGCTTTTTATGGTGTGTTGTTATTAGTATATGAAATATGTTGGAAATATATTATTTTTGTTATATATGTGTCTATACAGGGCGACTCAGAACTTTTTGAATGTACAGGGGACTCTCACAAATAAAATTTTGTAAAAGTAAAATCAAAAAGATCAGTTTAAAAATGATTTAAACATACACTTCCACACGGCACTGGTCCACTGTAAAATCTGATAAGGGCGTATAATCGGCGACTGGACAAAATATTCAAAGAAATTCCCAAGGCAAGAAATAAATTACATTTTACAACATCTATTTTAATTCAGCCAATTCAACTGCTGCAATACGCTGTGGACGCCCTGGACCTCCATCTCTTCCACAATTGGGTTGCATTTTTCCCGCATCACCCCTGCGTTTAAACTACTCTTACACAGCGTTGTAAAAGTAACTGCATTTGGCATATGTTTACCGGGAAATCGTTCTGCTAAAGCATTTTCACTTCAACCATAAATTGAAATGATAATCATCAACTGCGAGTTGCTATACGTAAGCCACTTTTGCTAGATTTATATATTTTGTAGTGACTTTATATTTAATATTTAGTTTTATGTGTTCTCTGTATGTATTTTATATTTCTTTTTTCACTCACACACAAGTTTTACTTATGTGGGTATTTTCTTGTTCAATTTCTACTGAAATTTTTCCATTTATGACTATGTATCTTTATGTTTTTGAAAATAAACAATATATTATATTATTATTATATTATTAGACAGCGATGTAAAGGTTGAAACTACCAGAACTTCAATAATTTTTTTTTCACAAACTCTAAGGATTTTATAATTCACCCTGTATATCACTAGGATATAAATACATCCAACAAATATTTTTGTATAGTTGTTTCCTGTTATTTTTTATTTTGTTTTTATTTTAAAGAGGTATAATTTAGTTATTTTTTCTCTGTTTTTTTTTTGGCCCACTTATGTACCTTTGCCCTACCCAATCCTAATTCCACCCTTCTGGCAGAGAATGCTCCAACCTCCTCGTCCTCCTTGCTGGGAAATAATTTAAAATTACATAACATCCAATATTTAATCAAAATATGTATCTAGCATTTGTTTTTTTTCGAAATAGAGACATTTACATAAATTATTATACTTTATTTTATTTTAAATTATTATTTGCAAAATTGAACGAATAGTTGTGTCTAAAGTAAATACAGTAATATCTGCTTCTCACCAGTTGGACGCGGAAGCCTTTGCTGTTTTTATGGCAGTTTGATATGTCGTTTTTTTATTCCCTTATACCGATGATGTAAAATGTAGAATATTATTGATACACAATAAAAAATGTAGAAGGAAAGCCAAGCACTTCCGTACCACCATCCTTCCTAAAACTGATATCAGCGATTCATTCTTTTGCTACAATTAAAGATAGATGGGGATTTGAGTAAGATAATTGAAATTGCATCAATGTAGATCGATGCCAATTCATTCGAGTCTTATTTGCCTTGCGCATCCACGTCGTTTTTCCATTCTTTAACAACCTACCGCACTAGAGGCACTGGGAAATTCGCAACGGCTAGATAAAGAAAGAACAACAACAATAAAACCAGCATCATCATAGTTAGCCGATAGTTTCCGGCATTTGCGAAACCGAGAGTGTTGTCCCCCACCCGCGTAGTGGCCCATTCACTCCGTGGACTCTGCGGTCTCTACTTCATGTCCAGTTGCTCTTCCGTGTCGCAGAAGAGCGCTCAGGTTTTACCGGTGAAGAGTGTTTGTTAACGGGAGTGAGATTACCGGGACTGCAAGTTAGCATGTGTTAGGCATGAGTTTTGTGGTACCGGTGAAAGATACCCAAAGAATGGAGTACCAGTTACCTCCGCCCCCTGTCTCCGCGCCAAATCCTCTGGCGGGTCACCAGGTTCCTGTGGGAGTAATGCAGGGAACGTTGACCCACGTACAGGCTCAGACTCAGGATGAGTCCCACAGGTGGACGTATCAACAATTGTGGAGGCAGCACGTGTATATGAACGGTACGGATAGTTTGGGTTCATTTGCATGGGCTTTTCACCCCATATCTGTCTGCTTGGTGGTGGGCGTTAAATTACGTTTTATTATGAAATACAGTTTTATTCAATGTAATTCAAACAGTATCATATATACCTATTAAACAAAATAATCAAACTTCCTTAAAGCAAGTGAATAATTCTGTATTATAATCACTTGAAATTTGAATAATGGGAAATACATATCTTTGTTTCAATGTTATCTACCAGTTTGTGTTTACGTGTTTTTACTATTTGTTATCAAATAATGTCTGCGTTTTTTTAATTTGTTTTTTTTAGATTTACCTCTCACTCGACAAGGTTTTTAGGGATTCCCATATTCTCTGTTACACATTTTTACAACTTTTTCATAACTCATGTACTGAAAAATATTATACGTTACAATTTCATGGATTTTAGAAAATATGTAACACCCTTACTAAAAGAAGATTTTATGTACTAGTTTTCATTATTAAATAAACATGGTAGAGAAAGAGTATATAAACATAAAACAGTATTTTTTGGTATTTTCTACACCTATATCATAAAGCGAAAATCAAATAGTTTATTACTTAAAAATCTAAATTTCAATACACTTTTCATGTTCATGTTTTTGATGTTTTTACATTTATACAAAATTAAATTCCGAATACATAAAAGATACACTAATTTATTCATTTTTTCAGTACGGTAATTACACAGCAAGCATAAGAAAAATAAAAAATTTAACTCAGTTAAACTCGAGATTAAACTAAACGTTCAATATGGGTTTCACCTTCACCCACCTGGGGCTATTTTAATTATAGATTAACGAATATTCTGAAAAATATGTGGTTGCAGACTAAAGTGCTCTCCACCTTCTATAATTCGTGCCCTTAGCTGTTTTAATATGTCATCAATTTTTATATTTGTTTACAAAATCCTTTCATTGACTTGACTATTTTTTTACAAAACTCTGTCATTGATTTGTTTGTTTGCCTTTGGCGGTTTGTCCCAAATTGCTCTGCGGTCAAAATGTTCAGAACCATGTGCCAAATTTCAAACAAATATATATAAAACCATAGATTCTATCAATAAAAACCGGTTTTAAATTTTTTATTTTAACACCCTATAGTTTGAGAATGAAGCTCCAAAATGGAAAGTAGCATAAGAAATGTCTCAAAGTCCAAAGAATGTGTGGTTAACGGCTTGACCTACTAATTTTTAACACCCTGTATATAAAAATTTCTCATATAAATAAAAAATAATTACTTCCTCTTGGATGCGTCACTATCTATTAGACAAATACTAGCATTTTTAAAAATAAAATATAGATATTTTAACATTTGAACAATTTTTATCTAGAATACACCTAGAGATCTATATTTTTTTAAAAGATGTAATGAATGATCTTTCGATATCATACAGGGTGTAATGAAAATACCTGATACAAATTTAAAGAGAATCGTCCGACACAAATCAGCCAAAAACTTATTATTATAAGCAAGAGCCACTTTGATTTGAAGCTTTTTTAAATAATAATTGAGGTGGTATTTAAATAGGTCTAGGTCCTTATACAATTTTGTAATAATTATTTTCACCCCTTGCGCATTGTTTCCTTTAATTTCTTGAAACTAAAATTTAAGAGGAACCTTTGATGTGCATTATTTCAAAATAAATTAGTGTAAAGGCCCATTGAAAAATGTACACAAAGTTTTTTACTGGTTCTTATCTAATTGGGTATTGCCGCCACATTGAAATAAATAAAAAATAAACCAAGACATTAATTTTCATGATTATAAGAATACAATTTTATAAAAATTTCAGATTTTTATTAATAGAAATAAATTCCAAAGAAAACAAGACCGTTTTGCTAAAAACCCCTAATCATCTTCAATTGTTACTATTATTATTTGTGTTTAATTTTGCCAATCTTTATTTAGATATTTTATCACATGCGAAAATAAAAATAAAAATAAATTGGATAAACTTACGCCAAATGATTTTCGTGGAAGTATTTCTCCATAGCCATATATTTCACACTAACCAGTATGGTAAATAAAAAAAATAATAATAAAGAAATACCTCGAGAAATACTGAACATCGGTATCACTTCAGTTGAAGTTAGGTAATGTTTCAAAAAAACTAATTATTTTCGGCATTATAAAGAATTTTAGTAACATTACGTAACTTAGGTTGAAGTCATTTTGTGTTATTTTCTTATTTAGTTTACATTTTCTTTGTAAGATATTTGAGATAAAAAAAATATTCTGTAATAAACTACCCTCGATGAATTATTTTCAGGCAATTGGTTGTTTAATTTATATAAAATCTTTTGAGATGCAAAAGTTTAAGGTTATGTAGATATTTCATACTATTGAAAAAATATAAAAAAATAACCAAACTATTAATTTGACGTTCATTGCCGACTAATTTTGGAAATACCAATATCTTCGCATATGTTTTTATATTTTCTTAAAAAAATTGCATATCTAAATTCGCACATAATATAAATTTGGTTCCTTAACACTGCGGAAGGCAATCAGCATACATTAATTTAAAAAAGTTATTAACTTTAATAAGTGAAAGCAAACTATAGTTATAGAAATAATTTTGTTGTGTAATAGGTGCACACATTTCAGATGTAAGAAAAATATTGGTTTTTGATTTATTGACAAGATTGTGGATATAGAATTTTAAAGTATCTAAACAACTTCTTGTCAATTTTCGATGTCCATAAAAGGAATTACTAGACGATCAAACAAAGTGATCTGAATATATATTTATCATGCAGTTGCTCAAAATTCCGTACCAGCTCGATATCTCAGTCAGTTCGTCAGTAAAATTAGAAAAATATTGTCGCTGGCGTATTTAAAAGTCACTGAACGGACACTGAAGCGGTAGTGACAGCACTGATACTTCACTGTGACGGACATGCATAAACACGCCAATTTAAAATCCAAGCAACGATTTTTTATTTTTCAGTGATACTGGTACGGCACTGATGTGTGTAAATAGACCTTTAGTCTCTCGTCTTTTAGTATGATGCTTTTTCCCTTTGCAACCATCATCACCTTATTTTGTTCCGAGTCCTATGATGTTATGTGTAGTAACGTTTTGAAATGTAAACTTTACGTTAATACCACAGCATAGGTAGACTCGCAATTTCACTCCGTTGTCGGCACTTTCTGCGGTGACCTCGAAATGTGAGTGCGATAGCGCATCCGATAGAATTTACAGAATCGGTGATCAGGACCGGAATAAGAATTTTTTAATTACGCGCAAAGCGTAGTAATCATTTATTCCACATTAAAGTTTACGTTATATCTATTCACATTATGTAATAATTAATTATACAGTTATGAATAGGTAATTCAACATGTATTATATACTATCATTTACTGCTACTAACATACCCTGTGAAAATTTATCGATTTACTTTTTTTTAAAAAAAGAGTTTTGTTTTTATGAACACTCTGTATATCAGCAAAAGCTTTCAACAAAGTTTGCAGATTAATATATGTTAGTCTGTCGACGTATTTGATTCTTAAGCTGGCCATAGACTAGCATAAATGTGTGTCATACATGTATGTCATTCGTGATTGCCCGTTGATGTTCGCCGGTGTGTGGGTAAAAAGGCACGCACGCACAAGTTTCTATTTTAACTTGAACGCACAAGTATGCACGTGCATACATGAATGTCGGTCTGTTGGCTTTAAAACACTTTATTCATCTACATCGAAACCTACATATCTCACTATAATATCTCGATCTGTGGGCAATACGCTATTGGTAGACATATATATTAAACATGTATATCATACGTGTGTGTCATATACATGTTTGCTAGTCTTTGACCAGTTTTAGCAATCAAAGGACTGTTCCCTGCGCGCCTGTCGAATAGCTGGCCAAACTTCGTCTGCCAAAACCTGCCAGACGGAGAGGCGAGGAATAATCAGCGGCAAATAAATAGAGAACTGGATAGTGGCGCTTCTTATATTTGTTTCTGTGCTATAGATCTATACTTATGAAGTTAAAATTATCTATTGAAAACGACTATATAGAAAGACTTCGGTTATGATAGCATCTTAAAAATTATATTCTGCATAAATTACGTCACAGAAAGAGTGTTTGTGATATGATTAGTTACATAAGGAAACTTCTGCGTCAAAACAACTTGTTTGCTTACCTGACCAAGCAAACGTTCTTGGAAATTCTATCACATCTGGAATTGTATACATGGAGCTTGGTAAAAAAATGTATTAAAAGTTAATTCCGTAATTCCGAAAAATTTGACTTTGCAGTTCCTATTACCTACTTTACCAGTTAGTAAACGATACACACCTGCGTGATTAATAACTTGATAACTTTTTGTATCTTAGTGACTTAATATTTTTATTCAAACAAATAGTTTTTATTTTTATTAACTTTGTCTAATTTTAATATAATGAAAAGTACAATGGATACGAATTTTCCCTATACAAGGTGTCCGGAAAGTAAGCCAGCTTGAACATAGCTTCCTGTGATCAAATGGAACCGATTTAGATAAATTTAGCTTAGTCCAAAAGTGCTTCATTTAGAAGTTACAGCGCTTCAAAAAAAATTGTTTTCTTGTTATGGGCATAATTAAGAAACGAAACGTCCAATCATGTTGAAATATGGTACAGTTATGTTTTAGATAAGTACAAGCATTACGGAGTCAGTAGTGCCACATATTGTAGGGGGCGCTCTTGGCAGTTTTTTTGTAACTCATTTTTATCGTATCTTTTTTGTTAATCCTATGCTGACACGCTTGACGGAAAATCATGATGAAGAAATTAATTTTGCGTAGAAGGCTTTTGATCAAATTTTATCTAATTTAAGCGTATCAACGTTTGACAAGTGGTAACTTGAATTAGAAAATTTATTTCTATTTTAATGTACGGAACTTTTCAAATGCGTTTTTACCGAAAACGGTGCATTTTATCAACATGGAACAAGTGTCACTTTTCTACGCAAAATTCATTTCTCCATTATAATTTTCAGTCAAGAGTATCAGATTAGAACCAACAAAAAAGATACGATAAAAATTAATTGCAAAAAATTGCCAAGCGCCCTCTACGATATGCGGCACTACATACTACCTCACAATGCTTGTACTTATCTAAAACATAACTGTGTCAAATTTGAACATGATTGACCGTTTCGTTTATTAGGTAATTATGTCCATAACAAGAAAACAATGTTTTTTCTTTGAAGTCCTGTAACTTGTAAACGAGGCACTTTTAAACAAAGCTCAGTTTGTCTAAATCAGTTCTATTTGAAGCTGTGTTTAAGCTGGGTCCCATTACTTTCCGGACACACTGTATTTAAGCGAATAAAAAATATTTGTTGATGCTAAATAATTGTTATACATAATATTTTACCTTCCCAGTCATCCGCCTTATACTGTACTGCTAAAATGGTGGAGACTGGAGACCAAAACTTTAAGAAAAAAAAGTTTGAATTGAAATGTGACATTCCGAAGATATAAAAGAAATAATATGTTACTTTACATTTTCCGTTATTTGTACGTATTCGAGTAGATTCGTATTCTTCAAACATAATATGAATATACAGGGTGGTTCACAAGTTATCTAAAATAATTTAAGAATAGATGCGTCATGAAAAATGGAGCCAATATCGTAAATAAATTTTTATAAAATTATCGAAGTTGTAGTCTCTAGCCAGGCGATTTCAAATATCCGATTACTTATAGCATCAACGTTTTTGTGACGCGATTGTTTACATTACTTGCAAAAGTGGCTTACGTATAGCAACTCGGAGTTAACGGATATTGTTTTATTTTATGGTGAAGTGCTAAAGCAGGACGATTTTCCAGCCAACATGTGTCAAATGCAGCTACTTTTACCGCGGTGTGCAGTGAGTGCAAGTGTATGCAACACGGCCGTGACACGGGAAATTTGCAACTGAACTGTAGAAGAGATGGAAGTCCAGGGCGTCCACGGCGTATTACATCAGTGTGGCTTATTATACGAGGCTCAATTATATTCGTATCATGTAAAACGTATCCTAGCATTGGCATTGGATGAGGAGCGCCAGTACATTGGTGGCTACGATCTCCTAACTAAATCCTAATCCTTCTTTTTGTGGGATATTGAATGTCTGCTGCCAATAACTTACGAGTTCAAAACGGACAAGAAGCTGAAACATTTGTGTTAGTTTCAAGAAACTGGGTAAGACGAGCCCAAAATTTTGTTGGTGTAACATCAGGTATGTCAAACTGTTTTATTAATTAAACCCACAAATTGATTCTATTAATAATTAATAACAATAGCGGCAAAAGCAGTTGAATTTGCTGTGTAAAATTGGTGTTATAGAATGTTATTTATTTTTTTACAGAATTATATTTGTAAGTCTCCTGTAGATTCAATTTTTTTTTTAATAAATCGTCAATCATCCTTTATAAATAAAATATTGTCTTACAAATGCACATGCAAATTATTTCTATCGATATTTAACAAATATTCGAGGATATTTAAAATTTCACAACAAACTTTACATAATAAACTGAATCTTCTATTTCGGAGATCAAATTTAATATTGTTCCGTGCTTATATTAACTACTAGTCCTACATAAAAAGTCTATAGTTTTTATATTGATTTCAATTAATTTATTTGCTCTTGTTTCTTCCAGTTTGCACGGAAAATAAGATAAAGGTGAGGAGTGCCAGTGAATAACCATGTACCTTATAAAAACATATGCGTATGAAGGTTTTATATACCTAGTATTTAAACATTCTTAAAAATTATGTACATGCTATTTTCCACTCTATAATTTTTAATGCAGAGAACAAGAAACAATCATGACATTAAAAGAAATCCACTGCACGTTATTAAAGTAATGTAAAAATAATAACTTGGGAATCTATATCCTTCATTGACCTTGCTGCCTTCTCGGATGAGATTTTGTACGATCATTTTAGAACGAAGTTGTAACGTGAGACGATCGTTCGTCTGTTCCAAACTTCACATCTGTTCTTAAAACTTTTTAATTATGGTAAAAAAAAGAACAATTCAAGGTCGGTAATATTGACAAGTCGCGTGGTCGTGACAATGCCAATGTTTTTCTACTCTTATATTTTAGTTGAGAGAACAGCTCTACGCTTATATATTTCACTTACATTTAATAGGAATTGTGTAGGTACGAAGGAGTAGTATTTGTTACTGCACATCATTTTGAGGCTGTGAATAGAAACCAAATTATAAATACCGGATAATTTGTTTTAAATTCGATGAGGAATATTAGTAGCTGTAAGGATCTAGTAGTACTATTTAGTACAATGCAGAAATAAATGATAGCATAATTCAAAGACATACAAGGTAATTTTGAAAGTGGGTGTTCGTCGAGTCAAGGTTGCAGAGGTTGTAGCTAAATCACGGCTAAATGCGCAATGAACACCAATGAAATTCATTTGTACACGACAAAGTGGGAAACAGTTTGTCTCTTGACAAATCACTGTGCCCCTTGAGCGCGCGAATGTGCGCGACTAAATGCGCAGTCGTCTAAAAGAAACTAAATCTGGAACTTCGACATCAAAGAAGCAGACATGAAGACGCGGGACTGTAATAGACTGTGGTGGGGTATTAATTTTAACTGATGACAGTAGACATTAATATAATTTCTCGTATCATTTTGCTAAATATTGAGCTAATGAATGTTATTTAATAACCGGGAGAAATTTTGAAGCCGACTCTGTGTAATCCTAACCTACCCTAATAAGTGAATGAACTATTTCACAGTATGTCATCGATAAGCGACATGTGATAAGTTGCGCGTGCAGTTTGTGGTAAAGTCACACGCTCGTTTATAACCTTAACCTTAAATAACAGCGTAACATGTAGGTAAACGAATCGTGTAAATTTGTTACATAAATATTTTGGGGGACGTAGCATAATAATACGGTGTAATTTTTTCGATAACAAAATATCTAACATGGTTTTCTTAAAAATGGACACATAAAAAATCGTAGCAGCCAAAGACAAACCAATAGTCAAATGATGACCTTACAGGGCTCTACCCATAAAAAATAGTTCCACTTGATTCCACCAGCTAACTTGGATTTAAAGTAATGTTCATATGAAAACACAGACACACTGTATATAGGGTGGCTCAAATTCGGAAACAGTTGCATATTTTTATGTTTCTCAATTTTCTGAAAAGAAATATGAGATATTTTGTGTAGTTCTTGAAATACCGATCATACCGTTTCCAAAGAACGTGGAAACAAAACTCTACGTCTACTAAATTCCCAAAATTTGATAGTAACTTTTTGATTTTCTTATGGTTGATTTTGATATCACCGAAGAAACCGAAAAAAGTTGAATTTCCACCTCTAAAAAATTGAAAGTCATAAATATGTGCAACGTTTTCCTAATTTAAGCCATCCTCTTTGTAGTTGCGGCAAGAATGCAGATGACATACGAGCAAATCAATAATGATTATATTTTCATTAACATTTTGAAGAAATTGAAACTGAATATAATTAAACTATATACTATCCAAAAGTTTGCACTATATATTACACTAAATTACGAAAAAATATTGTTTTTAATGGAACAAACTATAGAAAATTATGTTGACGATAAAACGTGACGTAAGTCGTTTGAGTTCTTGTCGCAACTAACTATAAACCGTTTCCGAAATCCCAGTACTGAGACTACTGAGCGTCGTAAAAGTGGCCACCCTATATATGTTCGAAAGTGAATTTGAGTTTTGAAAATCATTGAATGATTTCATTCAAGACGGATGTATCTGTTTTTTTGTTAGTCAATTTAGCTTTATTAATTTTCATATTAGATATTTATTGAATCCAAACCTCGTCTATGGAATTGTTCCCTAACATATACTTGCAGACAGAATTCATACGACTTACGTATATGAAACTATATACTGCACTAAATGTTTGCACTATATATTGCACTGAAACAAATATTGTTTTTAACGCGACAAACTATCGAGAGTTATGTTGACAAAAAAACAATTGCATAACGTCAGCCGTGACGTGACGTAGTCGTCTGAATTCTTACCGCAACTATACCTAGATATTTGGTATCAAAGAACATACATTTGACTTCATCAATAGGAATTGTACCAAACTTGATCTATAATAGTAATATACAGTAAAAAATAATTAGAAACAGTCTATACAAATGTGGAGAATAAGATTATCTTCAACTTGAAATATATACATATTAGGTATTATGAAAAAAAAGTGCAATACCAGACCTGAAATGATGCCTTCCATAGTTCTTGAGCAGTTGATCAAAAACTGTTTGGTGTCTATGAAAAAGGAGAGGAAAAATGTTTAGTCCTAAAAATTTGTTGCAACGTCTTTGTATACGGGGTTAACTATGACTAAATACAAAATGTTTAACCACGTGCTCAAGGAGGCCTAAAATAAAAAAATATATATATTTGAACATTTTAGCTCGATATTTAAAAAATGGGACAAAACCATATTTTCCTGCGGAAAGTCGGCGCCTTTGATAAGCATGGACTGAGATGGTTTAGATCCTTATATAAAGTTAATTTGTCAACAATGTCAACTACTATGCGATCGTTTTTTTCAGCGTTTCTGAATGCAGAAAGTCAGAAACAACAGATTAGCATTCTTATTAGTAATAATACCTGATAAATAGGTAATAGTTAATCCAGTTAGCTGCAGTATTTTGCATTCGTTTTTCATTATTTCGTTACAAACTTTCAAAACTAAATTTTCACTCACTACCGATAAAACACACTTCCCGTAGGTACAGTTAGATAAAATGCCTATTTATTATAAGAAAATCGAATGAAATCAATAGGTACTAATAGATAATAGAAAACATGTAATTCACCCGCGGTAGTTCTGTCTCATAACCTGGAAAAACAAACCGGCGAACTATATTGTGAGAAAATATCTATACCTGACACAAATTCTTTTATTTAATAACTATAAAACGGTTAAAAATAAAAAAAGGTACTAAAAACTGAATAACACGAAACTATAACGTAAACACAGGAATTAAATTATGACATGACAGCGAATTTTACCGTTGTGTTGCTGGTTGGTTACTCTGTCTCATGTAAACGTCAAACGTGCGGCGAACGGGCCGCATAGTCGGCGTTAAATAAGGGTTTAATATAATATCGAAAAAAAATTCTTTCGATTTATAAATAAGTTTGGAATTTGTTGAAGGGTGATTTGGTTAATTCTTAATTTTCTTTATCCCCTCTTAAAATATTTGTACTTGGTTATAGTTAACCCTGTATATATATCCCTGCATAATATCATTGTATAAATAAATATTATACAATGATAATATGCATCAATTCAACGTACAATCATATCAGTGTGCCCGATATTGTTTGAAATACAGTCTGATACCAACGCAGATTTATTAAAAAAACAAAAATCCCTTTCTCATTTAACCGAGCTGGAGGTTATGAAATGAACAACCAACAACCATTTTCCGCTATTAATGATGACCGTGGCATTGGATCCTTTTTTATATAGTACGTTTTTAGAACTTATCTTGAACTTGAGTGAGCTTGAAATCAAGTTTGATAATTAAACAAATAAAATGTCGCTGAATATATTTTGTTTTTACAAACTGTGACCTTCACTTATTTCCAATCAACGTGTATTCCTAATTTTCACATCGAATGTTTAATAATTACTTTGATGCCTGATATATTTGTAGTACATTTTTTATCCCACTCGAATTAGATTGTGTATTTTTAAACAAAATAATGAAATCAACTATAACAATAGATTAATGCAAATGGTATTGGTAACGGTTGTCCTTCACCGCCTATTCTCTTTTTGTGGCGGACAATATGAGGTGTGTTAGACTGAGTAGAAAATCGAAAACGGCAAAAAATTGTATCTAATGCCGAAATTCCCATTACGTACATTCTAGGGAAAATTAACCGTATGGAAACTGTAGTTACCTGTTATTCGACTGCGAAAATATTTTTTATGTCGCCAAAGTTGGCGACATTTATAAAATATCAACAGTATTTTGTGTAACAGTAAACGTAATCGGAAAAATATACCCGTTGCTAATAAAATATACACCTAGTAAAATTATCACACCATCCATACACTAATTTTACTTAGTTATTCGGATTGTGCAAAATGTCAATGTCCTAAGCCTACGTTGATGTTTTGCTCAATTTTAAATTTTTCGCTACTACTACAAAAAGTTAGGAAGAAAAGTTTGTCAGAATAAAAAATGATTATTTGTGAAAAATTTGTCCTCGGTGTACTTTGATGTTTTGCTTGATTTCAGATTTTCTCAAAGTAGGCATAGGATACTACAATTTTGCACACGTCCCCAATTCTTCATTCTGAGAAACTTCTCTTATCTTTTATCGTATTTCATACAGAAACGGCACTTATCGAGAAAAAAAAAATTAATTACATTTTGTATCTCATACAGAAACAGCACATTTTCGAGGCCTAATGGATTTTACGAATTTGAAATCATGCATGACAGATTTTGTTTCTCAAACAGAGCTGAATCTTAGGTCATTTTTCAATACCAAAATTTTGTGTCTCTTACTAGAGTCATTTCACCTATCCGGGGACACCCTTATTTTTTTAACAAGCCCCGAATTTAAAAAATCTAAATAAAAAATATCACTTCACTATATCAAAAATACAAGTTTTCTTCATAGTGTATAGTTAGCAGTGTACATGTTGATAAGTTATTCAGAATAAGAGAAGAAACATATTTTCATCTGTTACGTTATGCTTCCTAAATTTTACACGCCAGCTGCACACTGGGAAAATTGTATACGGGATTATAATCATAACAAAAGGTACAAATCTCGGTCTTTCAATGAATAGACATATAGTGCATTTTTCTTCCAAGATATATAAAATGGTTCAATTTTCAATATTATAGTTCAGCACGCCACCTTCAGAGTGGATACACTTTATACATCCTTTGATGAAATGCTTTGTACATAAAACGCCAGCATTAACGTACTAGCGCTCGTAATGTAGGGTGCAGATTTATTCTAACTGCGATGCTAGCAACATATCTTGTAGTCAGCAACACATAGTATTTCAAAATATTCGTTACATCAGGAAGGAAAGGAAATGACAAATCTGTAAATGATACTGTAGGAAAGCGGACTAGTGCCCTGATCGGCATTGAATTACTCCAACACTATCTGTGTGAACAGCCAAGAACTCTTGTCGGATACACCATCAGACATAGACCTGTTTCGGGCTTGTTAGCTCTCATCAGTATGCCATAGGTGAGATGACCTCGAATTTAAGGAACAGCCAGTTCAACTAGCATACTGATGAGGGCTAACAAGCCCGAAACCGGTCTATGTCTGGTGGTGTGTCCGACAAGGGTTCTTGGCTGTTCACACAGGTGCTGCTGGAGTACTGTCGGTCGGGGTATTAGTCCGCGAAGTAGTTGTTTCCTGCAGTATCATTTACAGATTTAATGGCTCGTCGCCCAGAGCAAGAGGTCTGCGTTAAGTACCTCCTGCAATATAGGTCGCTTCCTGTAAGTCAAGCCACTTAGGTCGAGCAGGAAGTAAGCAGACCACCTAAAATGACAAATTTTTGAATAAGAAGAACAGGGTATACCTAGCACGTCCTGCAGTAGTACAACTGAACGTTTTTTCAGTCTCCATTTTGCTATATTTTTGAATATGTACTTAAATACATATTTTCAGATTAGTTCATTGTTTTTATTTTTAAATGAAAAGATCATTTAATGTTAATTTCAGTTATTTTTCACTTCTAACAATTTATATTTTGGCAATTCAGTCCTCTCTAAGAAAAATGGCAACAGATTTATTTAATGAAATTTATTTGAATTAAATTTATGACTGTCATTTTCTTATGCATAATTAAGTCTTTTATGTCAGATTTAATTGATAAATTAGATTCCTATGGAAAGATTAAGTATAGTTAAGTAACAATCATAACGATACATTTTTTCCACGATATTTTGTAAAGAAATTTTATAATAATTTGCATAACCACGTTTGCCATTTTACCCCTCCCCTTGCAAAATTTTTCTGCGTGTGCCTATCTGTCTTACATTACATTAATTTCTTACAGTGGCGTTTTCAGTTAAGTCAAGTAAAATAACGGTAGTTAAAAGGTAATAATAAAAAATTATATTGTCTTAGATGACCTTGCGTTCATTCTATAGTTCTAGTGCAGTTTATGAAGAAAAAAATCAAATTAACAGTAAAACAAAACGTAGAATAAAATTTGAATAACAGTATAAAACATTGTTTATAAGTTATAAAATTAATATTGGAAAAATATTCATTCAGTAGATAATTATATGGTTAATATTGAAATGAACAAGAAATTAATGCATTGTCAGATTTTATAACGTGTTTCATTGGTTGAAACAAATGAGGAGATTGTTAAAGTAGAACAAATTTGCGTAATTTGTATATCAACAGGTAGTTACCCAAAAAACTCAGAGATTACCAAAATGTTTTACATACAAAATTAATATTTTTCAAGTTTGCCTGATATTTGGATGAACTATACGAAAATAAAAAAATATGTCCTTGATCACATATTCAACACATTTTTATAATTACAAATATTTCACTATTAATAATATTTGTTACTGGATTCCTCATTTGCTCAACCCAGCAATGTACAATGTGTTTGCATTTTAGACCAGTAAACTATGCGTAGTATTATTTTCGTTTAAGGCATCGATTTATATTATTTTACAATTTTATTTTTTTTAAGAGACTTTTATAAATTTACAAGTAAATAAACAAATGACAATATTTTAACAATATATTACGTTTATCTAAAAGTTGTATGTAAGAAATGTTGTAAAATCTTGATATGTTTTCCATACAATTTTGCTCCATTATTGAATTGAGTATCTAACAAACAAGATGTCCTGAAAAAATAATGGCGATGGCGATGTCGCCAAACTTACCTTAGTCAACAGTCGATGCTTAAAAAAATACAGTTAAAATTTTATTTTCTATATTTGTAAATAACTTTTTGAAAAATCCAAATATTTGCGTACCTACATAGTGGAGATCCTAATTTTTCTTTTGTACGAAAAAAAACAAATTTGTTTCTAATTTTGACGTCACTAGTAGAGGGCGCCTCTTACAGCACATCATACTTTTTTAGATGGCAACATTTTTGCGGCTTAAAGTAAACATCTAAACTAATAAAATAATCGATTGTCCTACCTTTTTTTATCTGAAAAAGGTACACCTTGTTGAAGTCATTAGGAGCAACTATTTTTGAAATAATCCTATTTGAAATATTCAGTGCCATTTCTACTAAAATTATAGCAAAATGTTCCTGGAAAATATTATTAATAATACTAAATAATGGCGATGTGCAAAATTTTGAGATCGATCTGCTTTGATGAAATCCTTGTGCTTTGATGAATCGAAGATTTTCATAATTTTCATCAAACCGCACCGATCTTCTTCAAATTGCACGTCTTTATAATTTACCATTCTAAATAACTTTTTCAAGTAACTTTTTGCAGTATTTTCAGAGAAAAATATACTTTACCTGAAACCAAAACAGTTCTTACTCGTGCAGTGAATATTTCAAATAGGTATACTTTTTTCAAATAAAAAAGGCAGAACAATCTATTGTTTCAATAGTCAGATGGATCTACATTAAGTCACAAAAAAGTTTCATTTAAAAGAAGCATGATATTATGATAGGTGGCGCCCTCTATTAGTGACGTTAAAATTTAAATTTCTCGACTTCAGAAAACTCTGATCTCCAACTGGATTTTTTAAAAAGTTATTTACCGATGCCAAAAATAAAATTTAAACTTTGACATCCTGTATCTTTTTAACCATCAACTTTTGACTAAGGTATTATTTTGCCGTCAGGCATCTACTCTTGCTCTACGCTGCATTACTTTTGGGACATTTTCTATAGACAGATATTAGTTACCTTTATTTTTGGTTATCTTTCATATTGTTCAAAATCGTAAGTACTTGTTTTGGTAGTACTAAAAAGAAATATGTAACAAATTGACCAATTTTCCTTAAATTAATAACTCCGTGTGCAAGTTCCCTACAATCAATTTAGTTCAATGAATGAAAACCATAGCTAATATGAGGCTTTCTCAGAAGTTCCATTTAACTGATGTGCGTTAAATTGCCAAAAAGGAAAACAATCACTGATTATTTGACTAAACGAATTTTTTATTCTATAATCTATGTGAATGGTTATTCATCTTTCCTTAAGAACTATAAAAAGATGTTTAAAATACGGAAAACGTTTAACGTTTAATTGGATGCAACTAATTAAAAATTCACAAATTAAACTTTCTTAACTGAAGCGAGTTTCAATCCACTTATTTTCGAAGGAAAAAGTTTATGTAAGAAATGTTTATATTTTAATTATTTCTAGTTTCCATCTATTATTGTTTGTGCTACTGCTATTACTAATATTTTTTCTAAAATCATTCATTGAAAATAAAATGGTGTACAGTCACTTGTTTTGTAAAGTTGTTGCTATAAATGGTCTGCTAAGCAGGTTGGTCCTTTATACAGGGTGTAAATAAATAAATGTGAGAGAGTGATTCCCTGTGAAAAAATTCACCTCTGAAAATATAATCCTTTAAATGGTGCCAAAAAAGTAGTTTTTCATTTTTTTCTGAAATACCAAAAAAGTGACAGAAATGACATTAAATTAAGTGGACGTTTTCTGATATCGAAAAAGCACTCACGAAACAACCCCTACGGTTGTAAGGGGTATAAAAAGCCATCCCAAAGACTAGTTTTATACGTAACTATTTTTCTTATTGCTACTTTGCCATTTAAAAATTCCTGGTCGCCTGATTTATTCTAAACAAATTTTAACGATTTCTGAGAAATTTAAAGGAACTGTAATTTATTTAGTAGGCAGTTGCCACTTTGACATTTTGCATTAACTATAACAATTAAGTTATCTATAGAGGGTGTCCATAATATGAATGTATTTATTTTGCTGTATGATAGATTGTGCCAAACAAAACCTATTTGACAATATTTTTATTATCTGACTTACAGTAACAGAATTATGACAGCAAACAGGTCTATGTGACAACGTCGCTGTCATATCATGTCAGGTATTAGTACATAATAATTTCAAATAGTGACACCTAGCCTTAAGTACTAACTGTTCCTTTTACTGTTCTTTTCACAACACAGAATAAAATGAAAAATAGTTACAAGTGTTTAAAATGACTTATGTTGCTTGTAAGAAACGTTTACAGTACAAACGTCACGTAGCCAGAGTTTTGCCCAGATTTGCAATAAATTAACATGTCATACATCTATTATAATTTTTTTTTTGGTTACTCACAAGTATCAAAGAAGCACCAGAGAAAATAAAACGCACTAGCCACAATGCTAGCTGACATATGTTGCAATGTTGTCGAAGATATACCTTAGTTTGTAATTTCGTAACAGTTTTGTGTTTTATTGTAGTTGCTTTTAAATTTTGAAAGGTATTTGTAGAAAAACTATTTGTTTTAGGCTTTTTTTTTCATAAAAATTTTTTGTTGTCTTCCATAAGATATTAACGCCCTTAAAATTGCAGCAATCATTAACACCATGTATAAATATTTACGGAGGCAATATACAGTGACTTACAAACGGTGACTAAAAATATAAGCTCATATTCTTTGATGAATTTTAAAATATAAAGTTTTGATCTAAGATGTTGTATTAAAAAGATACAGTAATAATTGAAAAAATTAATGAGTAGTATTTGAAATTGAATACATGGATTTATGTAAACATTGACTAAAATTTGCTTTTTCTAAAATTTAGATGCTACAGGGACAAATATAAAGAGTATTGGTGGCATATTTTTCTAAATGAATTAGTATCTACACCACTGCTTCATTGTAACAATCATGATATTTTTTAAATCGTCTCAGTTTTCCACAAATTATTTTGTTTTCTCAAGAAAGCCTAGTTTTCGATAAAACTTAAAATTCAATAATTCGATTATTTAATCAAATATAAAGACATCTATTTCATTTTTGAAAAAAACCTCTATATAGGCACAGTATCTTTTAAGTAACAAAAATATAATTGGTTCGAAATTTATTGTTGCTTGAATCTGATGCAAAGATTTTTTAATTCTTTCTTGTAATTGACTCAACCCACTGGATTTCTTTTTGTGGGTGACTGATAAACGTCTGGCATACACAGTGAACAGAATAACAGATAATAATTAACGTTTTTCTTCAGATTCAAGCAACAATAAATTTAGAACCACTTACATTTTCGTTACTCAAATAAAAGCAATAAAATGATGATTGATCACTTTATATTCTATTAAAAGGCCGAATGATTAAAACATTCTAATGTAATTTAATAATACTAGTATTTTCCAGTTAGTTTTTAAAGTTTTATTCGAAAATAAGGAAAACAAAGATACTAGTAATTTGTAAAATATCAATTCGAAAGTATCGTGATTGTTGCAATAAAGCAATCACGTAGTATTTAATATATGAAAATATGGCACCTATCGCCACACCTGGATCATCTAAAGTTTAGGTGAGGTCTTCAGATTTGGGACAATTCAAATTATTTCACTCACTACTTTTTAAAATATTTAAAAAAAAAATGTGCCACTTTAACACCCTGTATCTTTTTAATGAAGCATTCTTGGCCCTGCTCTTATCAAGATACTTGAAATTAGAAAATTTAATGTAATTGAAACTGAAATATTATTTAGCTTATGGTAGTAAGTATTTAACTTTCTATTCTCAGTCAAGACGTGACCTACTTTTAATTTGAAAATTGCGTACCACCCAAATTCTGCCAGAACCGTTTCCCGTTAGTGGTATAACACATATTTACTCTTTATTTAATTCGCTAAAATTGTTGCTCTCTTCTAGACTTTTTTATTTTACAGTATTTGACAGGTATGACTCAGCAATATAATAAGAATATGCCAGTAACGCTGTTGTGATATTAGCAGCCAGCATATGGTAGTAACAGGTTTAAACTTTTAAATTCGACAGTAATCAATTTCAGTTCATGAAAGCATGTATTAAATTAATACACATCTTCAGATAATAAATTATGTGGCACTGTAACCGCATAATAATAGGAGTAGTTTTTTTCAATGCACTTATTGTTCTTTAGAATTGATTAACTTCAGTAACAACGCTTTGTATTTCTTTTTAGTGTATGTTGTAAACAAAGGGAATCCCATATTGAAAAAAGTATTAAATTATAGCATAAATATTACTAATTGTTGAGCAAATTTCCTAGTACATTATATTCTAAAAATAGAATAAACTTGTATATTTGTCGCTTAGAGTAAGTAAACCAATTGGAATTTCTTTCTAATATGTTAAATAGTTTATATTTAAGTTAGTAGCCGAAGGGAAGTACTAACAGTTTTTGCAGCAAATTTTTCTCTATAAATGATTATTTTTGATAATGGGTAATTCTGCTGAGCCAATCAGTAAATAATTCATATTCATAGTGGTTCCGAAAGAGGTACGTTCCTTCAAAGTGTTAAAGAATCATTGCATTGCATTTACTTCATTCTTGAAATTTGAGTTGTCCAATTTTTTAGTACAGGGTATACAATTTTGGACAAGTGGTGTTAAATGGGATCTGGTATGCTCTATTTTCAGCTGAAAGTATTATCTTTGGGATTTGACAGAAACTATTAATGACATCATCAATTATGTTTTTTCCCAGAAGTATACTCACATTTTTTTCCTGTTAAAAAGCTTTTTTTTTCCTATACTATATTTTTAAACTAGGAGTGATTCAAATTTCACGCTAGCTTGTTATTGGTTAATTTGTCGCCAAGTTTACACAGCCTCACATAAATTCATGTTTATTGTCAATGTCAATACTGTCAACTATTAACATTTAAAATGTCAGTTATATTTGGCTAAGATTAACTTTGCCACTTCGTAGATTATTTTGTGTTTATTCTTCTTCCTCGTTAATCCTAAATCAAATAAAATAGCTCTTTTCATAACTCAGCAACGAATTGTATTGCTTCTTGTGCATTTTTTCTATTTTTTCAAATTTACCGCAAAAATGATCTAGTGATATTTTGTAGTTACTTTCCCTGTGTATATGACTTCTTCATTTACTCCTCTTAGTTTAGTTTTTATTAGAGAAAATTTTCTGTATTAGTTTCCGTTTAAAAGTTACAAGCAATATCGTCCTAAAGATTTAAAAAACAAAATAAATACACCTAAAAATCACTTTAGCGGTGATCAAGTAGTCGTTGGAAAATAATTGAATCTTCGTTGTTTAAAGTACACAAATATCACAAAATAATAATAATAATAATATCTCTACCCCTCATTCTAATCACGAGGATTAGCCCAGAAGTCGAAGACTTGTGCGGGAGAGGGGGCGGCATATTATTATTAAGCAGGCCGCATTTGCGCCCAGGAACGACTTACATTGGTAGACCCTAACCACCATTTAGTGCAGAAAAGAGGAAAACTTCATTAATTAGGGGGGTAGTCAAATGTCAACCGGTCGCGCGGTTTAAGGTGTCAGTACTTGAATCGAGGTGACTAGATCGGTGTTGGTTCGAACCCAGCTGCCGGTAGACCGTATATAAGCTATATTCGTGGAGAGCTTTGGCGCCCTCTCTGCGGGTATGGTAGGGTGGAATAGTGTTGGCTTGGATCAATGTGAGAGATTGATACCGGTTGATATTTGACTACCCCCCTAATTAATGAGGTTTTCCAGGTTTCCCTCATTCCTGCACTGAATAGTGGTTAGGGCCTACCAACGTAAGTCGTTCCTGGGCGCAAATGCGGCCTGCTTAATAATAATATGTCGCCCCCTCTCCCGCACAAGTCTCCGACTTCTGGGATAATCCCTGTGATTAGAATGAGGGGTGGTGATATTATTATTATATTATTATTATTAATCTGAAAGAAAAAATCACAAACACAATAATATAATTGATAACGTCATTAGTAGTTTCTCTCAAATGCCAAAGATAATACTTTCAATGGAAAATGAAGCTTACTTCATCTCGCTTAACACCGCGCGTTTCAAATTTTATTTAAATTTTTTATATCACAGTAAACCCATACTATAGTTTGAGACACTCTGTACAATACTAACTCGCCAAAACGTTTGACAACACAGCTGGACTGTTTTTCTGTTGTCGCCAACATAAGAGTTTTTTATTTCTACAATATACAGGGTATTTCCTAATTGTGTGCGGAAAATCCATGGACGAATTATGTGGTAAAAATTAAGTAACATTGTTAAATAATCATTATATTCCAAGGACGTCGCTTCCGAGGTATGGAGTTTCCAAAGTAAATCCTTTGAAAATTTGGCATAATTTTTTAGTACCTATGTTGTTAGATAAAATATAAAAAGTATATCACCTTGATTTTCATATGCTGCATTACATTCTCATCATTTTATCATCTCTGCATATTTTTTTTGTCTCTAGCTGTTTAGACAAATTTGATTTTCTTAACAGAGATACGCCACTAATACTTTACGTAAGCTGCACATTTTACACTTACCCCCATACTAAAAAGGTAGTTTAGAAGTCATGAATTTTAAATTGATTTCTTGTCAACTTAGCAGACCTATGCTTATTTAACAAAATTACCTAAACCTTTTGCACACAATTACAAACCACCCTGTATATGAAAAGACTATATGTAGAATCTCCCATAGGCGATGGTACTTAAAGCAGCAGTGGCGCACCTAGGGCGGAGGTAGGGGGTTAACCGCAGCTTAATTGATAAAAATTGCATAGTAAAACAAAAAGTACTTTGTGTGTTGCAAATATTTCGAAAATAGTTAAAAATAAGAGTTTTCATGTCTAGCAATTTGCACTGAAATATTCCAAATTATTAATATTATGAAAAAAATATTTGCTGTAGAGGTAGATCAAAAAAAGGTGGCAATTTGAAATCGATACAACAATAACTGTAAAATTAGAACCTTTCGCAAAAAAATGTTTTACTTTAACGCCCTGTATCTAAGTTAATATTAACATTAGTCCCGACACATACATTATAGGTTTGTTCCTACACAGCATCAAACTAGCAGCAAATTGGCACGAGTGTGCGCAGTACGAATTTAACCGTTCCAACACAATCAATCCGGGAACTAGTTGTAAGATTTTTTGTTCCAACACAAAAGTGGATGGTTTGGAAACTGTTTGCTGACAGTCAAATCGGTTTGAGGATTATTAGGAAACCACTAGTCAGACGCATGCGCAGATAGAATCTAAGCGCTAACAGAAGTCAATTTTTGGTAGGCTAGGTAATAAACGGAACTAAAGTTTTATGTAATAATGCTATTTGAGAAAGTTATTACAGTTGCACAAGTAATTTGCAGATTTTTAAGTACGCAATTCTGTAGTTTTTCAAAATAAGTGACTCTAATGAAGAGGAGCAAGTTAGCAATTGCAGCAGTACCTCAAATTTTAGTGATGATGAGATTTATCACTTCCTTATACATGAGTGACCGAAAAGTTAAAATTACTTCAAACAAACTACACCCCTAACGGTTACTGCTTGAACTAAACGTGTAATTCCAACAAAGGAATTATAAACTGATTTCAAACTTGCGCATTAAAACAGTGCTGTAAACTACCAGTCATTGCTATGTAGGAACAAATCTATTATGTATAAGCGTGTTCTTCATATTTTGGTTTAAACTTGGTCTGTGGATTAAACTATTACCAGGTCTCCGCTCACCTAGAGTAAAGTGGAGCAACCTTTAAATTGAATACCTGACAAAATATGTAATTTGATTAATACCTCTGTTTTTCATTAATTTTGTACTTAAATTATTTGAATGAGTGCACCTACTTGATAAGAGCATAATAATATATGAAATAGATTAATTGCTATAACAATTGTTTTCTGCGACATTTAAAAATGATGTTGCCCTACTATATCCCCATGTCGCACTTGTCGGCAGACTTTGACATCTTTTATGTCTGCTGTAAGTATGAAAAGAACTATACACATACTCGTGAGTATAGCAGGCAATGTACTCTAAAGGTGTTAAAAATGAGTAAACCAAATTTGCATGATTATCAATTGATGTAGGTTATGGGTATGTAAGACGTAAATCTTTGATTCGCCTCAGTAAACTTGATTTTTGTGTTTAATAACGTGAAGACTTTATTTCTTTGAAGCCGATGCGGGTTATAAGTAATATATTGGCGTATATATTTCTTGGTAATTTACGTAATAGACATTTTACATAAGAATTAGTTCCGTAATTTCAAAATTAATAAATATATATATATATATATATATATATATATATATATATATATATATATATATATATTTTTCGTTTTAGAATATATTATCATTTTAACACGTTAAGTATTGTACTCAGATGTTCGGAATACTGATTTTATATGATATATGATTTTAAGTTGAGAATTTATTATTTTCGTTTTTGGAATATTAAGTGTGACACAATTGCTTAAATATGCTACCTTATAGTCTGTTTGGAAATAAAAGAGAGTAATAAAAGTTTATTATTATTGCAAATCGTAAATAAATGTAGTACTGGTCCTTATATTCAATATTTTTATATTATGTATTATCGGTATAGATGAGGTGTACTTTTAAAAAAACTGTGTATGACCGGGCTGTACTAAATTGTAGCAGGTAGCTAAAATTTAATCCCCGACAATTCGTCTTTGTCTATGCCGCTTCAATTTCTCGGTCTATTTCTCTTATAAGTAAACAATATAAAAGCAGCATTTCAAAACATAACACTACTTTAAGCATCATAACTAGGTTAAGAGGGCTTTTAGTAATTTAAATAAAATTATTCAATATTATTATCAAAATATTTATTTAAATTTAATGAACAGACTTTTATTCCACACAAAAATATATGTATTTTGAAAATTCAAATTATGAATATTCTGATAGATTATTTTCGTCTCCTAGATTGATAACGATAGGTTCCACAGTAACGTCAATTAAATTATCGAGTTCCCACATTTTCTCCTCTTCTTTTTGTACATGATGTATACATCTTTGCCAATTATCTGCAGTTACTCGTTCCAAGGAATTTTTTAACAAAATTTTCACGTCACTTAATTTAAACGTCGTATTATTTCGCGCTACATCTCCTTTTACCTGCGCCCAGACTAATTCGATTTGGTTAAGTTCACAGCGATAAGGTGGTAACCGTAGTACCATTATTTGGCGATTTGTTGCCATTTAATCGATAACATATTTTTTCTGATCTTTATTAAGATTGATAAGTGTCAAAAGTTCCCTTTTCACCATATTTGTTTCAAAAGAAATGTTTTTTCCGGATAACCATTGAATTATATCGGCTTTCCTCTAAGCAGTCGTAGGCGGCCGCTCGGTCTGCCGTAAATGGTAACTGACATTATCCTTGACAATTACAGACCCCGGAGGAATGAGATCCAACATCTGTGTAAAATATTCTTCGAAAACATCTGCGTCCATGTCTTCGTGATAGTCACCTGTATTTTTAGATTCAAATAAAAGTAAACCGCCATCTACAAAACCATTGGCACTACCTATATGTGTCACTATTAATCTTCGCCCTTTACCTGAAGGTGTCTTGAACCCTGTTGAAAGTCCATCCAAAAATGCTTGTCGAAAACTTTTTACATTTTTATCTTGCCATACTTTTATTTCAGTATATCCCTCGCTGACCCAATTTCGTCTAGATAATAAATATTCCTCCCTTCGTCACGGAATTGATCTTATGTAGGATCTTCGCCAACAAATAATTTCATCTTTATCGTAAGACGGCTCATAATTTGCTTCTACTGATTTTTGGCAAATCGTTGTCCTCTGAAAGTTCACTTAAAATTTTGTTTAGCGTTTGTATTTCTTTTTTAAAATAAAATGAGTGTACTTTTCTGCGAATGATGTATTTGAAGAAATCATCTATAACGACTTTTGACCTCCCTGTAGATGATTTTGGGGGATTTACAGTATCTTGTTCATTTTTTGTTTCCTTTAAATGTCTGTAGATAGTCGATTTTCCAATCCCTGTCATTTTGGAACACTTTTCCACGATGTCGTCAACACTGGTGGTATGATTTTGGTGTTTCAGTGCATTAAATACATTTAATATAATAATCTTCTCATTCTGAGACAGCGCACATCTTTTCACGCATTTAGCAGGTACGTAATCTGATAAGCTCGACGTTTTACCCAAACAATATTATATCCACTGACACAATAGTCACTAAACATCGAATCGAACAAGTCGAATTTTACTGTACTGCACTAGCACGTCTTCTTATATTCAGTTCTAAGACTGGATTGATCTGTCACAATACACTGGCTCCTGCCCTATGAGGTATCCAGTAAAATATACTAATGTACACCCATTACCTGTTAGCATTAGTGTTACCCGATAATTACCTGAAACGAAATGTTACCACGCCCATGGCCGGTTCTTAGCTCGGGGTTTTATTACTCTCTTTCACTTATAGATTATAGTTACTCACACTCCTTGACTTAATTTAAGAATATTTTGTTGAAAAAACATAGCAGTTTGAACTGGGATACATATTATATTTATATTTGATAACATCTTTCAAAACCTATTTTGTTATGACCAATTTATAGATATATACAAAAGAAAGAAATTATTGAAGTTATAGTATTTTCAACCGACAGGCGATTCCGAATATCCGATTACTTGTCATATTATCGTTTTTTGTGATACGACTGTTTGCATTAGTTTTTCCAGTGCCAAAAATGGCTTATGCTTGCTACAAACTATGCGTGAATTCTCGATTCGTGATTCGCGATGCGTGATTTTTATGAAATTTGTTCATAGTGTGTAGGATTTTTATGAATGGCGTTTTAACAAGACCCTACATACATTCACGAATTTCTCACAAACCATGCATCGCGAATTCACGCTTAGTCTGTAGCAAGCCTTAAGTGTACAGCAACTTGGAGTTTATAATATATCGTATTAGTTTAGAGTGTAGTGAAAATGCTTTATCACAACGATTTCCCGATAAACATGTGCCAAATACGGCTACTTTTACAAGTGTAGTGAGTGCAAGTATAGTGCAAACGTGGGCAACACGGGACATTTTAAACCAAATTGTGGGAGAGATGGAGATCCAGGAAGTCCCGGCCTATTGCAGCAGTGTAGCGTATCATGCACGAGGCTTAATTATACAATGTGTCCCACTTTAGACGTAGCCATATTTGATTATAGTCAGAGGCGTCCGATTTTAAAATGGAGAGAGGAGGTCGATTTTACAAAAAAAAAAAAAAAAAATAGCGATTTTTTTCGAAAAAAACTAGTGTTTGAGATATGGGCCGTCGAAAACAATTTTTTCAACTTATAATAATTTGTATCTGTAAAACAGACTCTCAAATGACAAAAATGTATTCTTTATTTTTTTTCAGAATTTTGTATTTTACTGGTATGAAATGATTCCACAACAAAATAATAATTTTGTATTATTTACAAAATGTACAAAATAAGAATGTTTGTCTTATTAAAAAAATTATTATTTTGGTGTGGAATCATTTTATACCAGTAAAATACATAATCCTGAACAAAAAATAAAGAATACATTTTTTTTCTCATGTGAGGGCCTATTTTACATATACCAATTATTTTAAGTTGAAAAACAAATATTTTTCGACGGCCTGTATCTGAAACATCTTTGAACCCACAACTATGTAATCTTGTACAAAGTGGTTTCTAAAGATGCTGATTAAGAATATCTTACTAGTTTTTTTCTAAAAAAATCGCTAATACTTTTTTTTTTTTTTTTTTTTTTTTTTTTGAAAAATCGACTTCCTTTCTCCATATTAGAAGTGGACGCCTATGACCTATAATCAAATATGGCTACGTCTAAAGACTCACATTATAAGTATATATATATATATTCACCACCAGTTTCAAAGTATTCGGATATGAGGTGAGCGAGATACCGGGGTGGCTCCATGAAAAGTGGGACACATTGTATACGTACCACGACAGTGCAACATTTCAGTTTATATACTTATAATTTTTAATTGATATGAAACACGATTGCTTGTTTTAAAAAAAATATACCGACTAATAATTTTTTTTGTTTTTTCCTATAACTTTATTTTATTGGGTATACCTACCTAATTATTAAAAAAAAATTAGGAAACATTAGATAGGTATCTATAATTTTAATTTAAATGAAACATGCTTGTTTAATTACGTTTGTTAAAGTCAAATTATAGAATGTTATTTTTTAGTTTTTTATGGGTAAGATTTTTGGCTTTTATTATATATTTTTTTTTCAATAGCAATAAAATACAGTATTTAGGCCACGAGGTACGACATTATCACACTGCTTTTACGAAAGCAAATAAATGTTCTTTATTTAAAAAGTAAAAGTATGTTTACTCAGCATTATAATAACCTGGTCGACAGATCATTAAATTTGGAAACTTTCGCTTGTGTGTTTTAAAATAACCTGTATAATGTTTTAGTAAATATTTAAGATATTATCATTTCCTTCTTCGCAGTGTTGTGTTTAAAATATTTTTAATATAACTATTGTGGTTACTTCTCGTAAGCTCGTAAGGAAATGCAGAAGATTTATTTAATAAGAATCTAGGTATGAAAAACGATAAAAATAAATATTATTGTAAGCAAAATGATTACCATGAATTGAAAATATTTTAACTACTGTTTGCAAATGTTGCGGTTTTTTACATAATTTAATATTGTAACAACAAAATGACTGACTTTACTTAGAATAATATCTCATAGTATTTTATTTTATTTAGCAAAACTACATATGGCAGGTTGAACAAAAGTTTAAAAAAATAATTTAACTATAATAATTTTTTTCTTTGTTTTTATCCATAAAATTACGTATTACGTGGTTATGGCTGTCCAGAAACTAGTGGTAAAAAATAATAGGGCATACAGGGAAAGTCAAATAATGTCAGTAATTCATATACATTTTTATCCCATCTGGCTTCCTCACGGATATACGGGGCGTCCAAATAAGAAGTTATATATTGAATTTCAGTAATAATTTCTACACCGTTAACTTGACAACTGCGTAATTTGGGTGACAGTAGTAACTCATAATAATTCAACTTTCACTATTTAAATTGGAACTAGACATTCTTCATCATACAGGTACGGTCAAAATTAAATTTAAGAATTTATACAATTTGGCGGTGCTGCCAAATTTGACTCTTTGCATTTACAGTTCGATATATAATGATGTATGTAATAGTAATTTATTAATAATGAAGTTGGTAGTTAACCCTCTAGAAAGTTTTTTTTTTCTAATATCAAAAATATCATTATTACTTGTTTTGGAAAATCCTTACACAAAATGCCCTTTTATTTTTTCATCTATAAAATGCATGTACCAGCAAAAATACACCGTTGGCGTTAGGGGGCGCCAAAGTTTTTGAAAAATTTCGATAATCGGTTATAAAACGGAAAAACACTGAACGAGTTAAAATGAAATTTGTTATATGAAAATTCATTGGTAAAATAAAACTAATGTAATGTGTAACAAAAAATATATAAATCCTGCGTTAAGGTCTCTATTTCTCCCGTATGATCAGATTTGTGGTGTTTTTTAGATACAGAAATATCGAAAAATAAAACACTAAAGATGATGCATGCAAATTGAGTTTTTAATTGAAGCGGCTGCTCCTAGAGACATCAATAAGGTGTACATTTCGTAAGTAGAAAAAGTAGGGGAAAATGTTTTTCTATTCCTAAATGACAAACAACGTGGCATAAAAAAGTTTAAGCGATTTAATACACACTTTTATGAATTTAACTCAAAGTACTGGATAGTTATTAAAAAAAAATAATTATTTTCTTAAATTTGACATCCTGTATATCCTAAACGAAGCGTTTCCAGATCTAAATTCATAGGAAATTGTTTGCTTAAAATTGAACGGAGAATGACATACTGAAGTATGTACGTCTCCTCCTGAAACACCCTGTATATTCAAAATGGTTCATGGAAAAAGTCATAAATGACGTCAACAAATTTAAATACAAATTAATCCTGTATCAGATTAGAAATATAGACCAACGTCATAAAAATGTCTATAAAGTTGCATATACTAATCATAATAAAGGTATGGAAAAGCTCATATGCATCACATAAATTATGTTTCAAATTTCTTCTTTGCATGCGACACTTTGAGCACAAAACCTGAACATACAAGTTCAAAATAGGAATAATAATAAAGACCTAATAATCTTATTAGATAAAATGATTTTTCTGAACAGTGACGTCTGACATTTGGACGCGGATTGTGGGCGTTTCGCAATAGCTACAAGAACTGAAATGGGTATTCTTGAAAGCATTTTGCCCCCAGAAGACGCAGACCGGTTCCACTTTGCCAGCTCGAGCGCTAAACTTTCTCCAAACTGCTTCCGCGATTGGGACACACTATTATTCTGGTATCTCGACTCGTTTGGTCGCTGTCTACGTAAAACTTTCAATTTTATCACTTTGTGGTTGATGAAAATTCAGTCACGATGTCAGCAAAAAATGTATAATGCGAGTGTTTACGTAACGGACTGCTAAATTGGCATCAGCAGTTGATGACTTATTGTTAACGGCGTTCATTAGTTTGTATTGACACGGTGTGTTCCAAAATTATAGATTTTTTTCTAATTGTGTTTAAAAAATGACAGATCAATTTATGAGTATATAGAAATTCTCACCTTTCTACAAGCTACATCACATTATAGACATTGTTTTTAAATAGTACGCTCTATATTTTATGCTGTACTTCAGACTATAAAAAATCTACCCTACAAAAGTTAAGAAAGTTCACAAATCTTTAATTTGTTAAAGGTTGACAACTTTTGTTCAAAAATATTTTTTATATGCTATCTTGAATGTTTTACTCTTTTATACGAGTGGTCTTTTCTGTTCCTCCTTCGAAAGCATTTCCAGGTTTTGGCAAAGTTTTCTTTTTGGTAATTTTGATACAAAATTCAAATTCTTAAATTACAAAAATGGTTTAATACAGGGTATGTCCTCATACTTCAATGACTTCCTGGCAACGCCTTTGCATACTGTCTATCAGGTTGCTGAAGTAGGTTTGAACAATTTCTCGCCACAGGTGTGGTAAAAGTTCTCTCAGTTCCTGAAGTGTATGTGGGAGTGGTTGATGCGAATCTAAGACTCTTTGTACTTGGTCCCATGCATGCTCAATTGGATTGAGGTCTGGCGAGGGAGGCGGCAGTGCCAAGTGCGGAATAACAAGAAATTCCAGTTCATCGCAACAATTCTCTCACGGTGAGGTCGCGCATTATCGTCGAGAAATAAAAAATTTGGCCCAATTGCAGCATAAAACAAAGGATGACATTGTTGATGACTTGTTCGACGTAGATCTGTGCATTTATGTTTCCATCAAATACCAACATCCCTGTACGCCTATTAAAATAAATGCCTTCCCAAACAGCAACTGTACCACCTTTGGATGGCTCTACGATTTCTGGGTACCAGAGGAAGGGTCCATTCTCGAACACGCCGACTATCCGAAAACTGACCATATCTCGAATCATCTGTGAACAATACAGACGTCCATTGATCATTCCAATTCACGTATTCGTTGGCTCATTGCAACCGAAGTCGCATATAATTTTGTGTCAGTGGAACCCTTCTCAAAAGTCGTCTTGAACGTAGAATAACATCTCACAGTCTTCTACGAATTGTTTCGATTGAAACTGCAACACCAGAAGCGTTTAAGAATCGGTATTGCATGTTCCGACAAGCACTCAGAGGCTCTCTACGGGAGGATACTGTTAGAAACCGGTCTTGTGCAGGGGTAGATCTTGGGCGTCCAATCCTCGGTCTTTCAATGACATTTCGTGTTTCTCTACATCGATGCATATCTCTTGATATTACACTTTCACTGGTCTGAAAAAAGTTAGCAACTTCTCTCTGAGGGTGTCCTGCCGCGATTATTACAATGACTCTATTGGCTTCAGCTGCACTCAGTTTACGTAGGCATTATTGCAAAACAAAAATGTTTAGGTCTTGAATAAGAGTTGACTATATAAACTCGAAACAACGACTGATCCAAAATTCTTAATAAAACCAAAGACAAGAACTAGCCGAAAACTGAAAAAGTCACCCAATGATGAATAAAAAAACCACTCAGATAAGAAAGTAAATATTGTATTTATTGTGGAAAACAAAAAACGTCAATCTTTAAAAAAAATCTCGATATTTGTGAACTTCCTTAACTTTTGTGGAGCAGTTTAGTTCCTTCTAAAGACGAGTTCAACGATATAAGGTTAAGCTTATTATTTTTGTCATAGTTGCTAATAAATGAAGGAATTTAATATTAACAATAATTTTTGTACTAGTATTACTTTTTATTTCATTACAGCAAATGTTCAAAGTAACGCCCCCATTAACCAAAATGCCCTATTTGTTCCAAATCTCTCAATTTGAATAATAAATATCATGGTGTTATGTTTCTAACTTTGATACGATTTTTCCATCTTTCCAGAGTTTTTTGGTCTGGTTACATACACTGTAATTCTTTTGCAACCTCGCTTTTGTAATTCTGTTGGTAACTTCACAAAGAAATCGTGTAGGGTTAAGTCAGGGTAGAGTGGCGGCTTTTCAAGAAACCTCCTTCTGCAGATATATCGATTTGGGAACACTTCATTAAAGTGATTTCGTACGTTAAGGCAAAAATGTGGAGTGAAACCATTTTGTTGAAACCAGACATTACATACAGGCATATCGTGCTCCTAACAGTTAGGAAAAATTAATTCGCACTGGAAGCAGCTCAAATCGCAAAAAAAAATAAAATAAATATCACCCGCGAGATTTCCTTCAAAGAAAATGCGACCTGCTATTCCGGCCGTTATATATGTCTTTCTTGTATCCAGTGCGGATTTGCAGGCCTCCAAAACCTAGTAGTTTGCATGCTCATAAATCCGAATAAATTTCTTTTGAGATTTTAGGGTTCGTGTACTGAGGATTTCGACAAACTGAAATTGACTTAGATCTTACGGATGAGTCACGATTTTCAGTAACAGCGAGCACCAGATTTCGACGATCATTTTGGCTCACTTCGGACTTCAGATTGGATTCTTATTGTAGCTTAATTAATTCTTTAGTCTGGATACTATTTTCGTCGGTGTAGGTATTTAAGAGGTTATGTTTATTAAAGTTTTTAATCATACTTCCGTTATGTACTATCACCACCGAATGTTTGTGATATACTTTACGAGACACTATACACTACACACTATATAGGACAGTAAATTAATAATATACTGTTGTTATCAAGAGAAAGGCTAGAAAAGTGGCTCTCAGATATATGTATACACAATGTTTTTGAAATAGTAGAAATAAACTATGTATCATAAGTCGATATCAAGTATTTTTACAAAAAAATCCACAAGTAATGTATTCCTTGGAACACAACAGCTTGGATATAAAATTTGACCAATTAGAAGATGTCGACGGTTAGAATGTGATACCTCGTAAATACATTTTGACAAACTTTACATGGGAAGCATAAAACTGTTTTTAAAGAGTGTTAAGTTTGACTACATTTTTTTTATTTGAGGATGGTTTTATTTTCATCATTGAAGATATGTTATTTTGAGGCAATAATAAATTCCTGAATTTTTTTGCTGTATATACGAGATATCTCGTTTACATGAGTAATAAAAAATGATATCAATAGCCAAGGTACCAGAAAATAGTAAAAATAAGTTCAAGAAAAAAAAATTATTGAACAAAAAAGAAACAGTTTCTTTTCTGCAAATTCTGTCATAACTTATTTTACCTGAAAACTGTACACACAAGGTATCAAATCTTAACCGTCGATATATAATAAACATTTTTGATATATTTATACATAACGTTAAATATTTTGTCTATAGTAATGATAGAACCCTACCAAATGGAACATTTTACTTAAAAATGCTAAACATCGCTCAAATATCAGTGTTCAATAAGGACACCTGAATTAAATATGCTATATTAAAAGCAATTTTTGCATGAATTAACACACTTATTAAATATTTTTCAGATAGTTTAAAAAGCTTTATTTCATAATTCAGATAAATAATCAAAAAAAAAGAGAGAAAGCACAGCAGTAGCTATTATTATGTGTTCGCATACCAATAAAAAGACATATTTTTATGTTTTTCAAATATGTTGATATAAAATAAATAATAATTACAATGTGTGTTTCCACACACGTAAAACACATATACCTTTAATTTATAATTTCAACATAAGTCACTCTCAAATTTGTTAATAAAGTTTCTCTATATTTATTTTGGGATTTATATCAAAAGTTTAAATACAGTTTTCTTTCAATTTAAATTTTTCTTTAAATGTTAATTTATAGTATAAAGTGCAACAATGAAGTTGCGATAATTTCAGGGTTGACCAGAAGGTCAAATTAAAAAAAAAACACTCTTATGGGGTCTATGATTATTTACAAATTTGAAGAGAATAACAGTTTTTGATCAGTTACTCAAGAACCACAACCACAAAAGATGTGACTTTAAATTTTTTACTTATAGACTAGTTACGTAGCCTTATACGATCAAGAAATATTTGAACAAAAATCACTCAATGGTGTGGTCCGATGGCTTTCAACTGTCAAAAAATGTATTGTCAAACTCAGTAAGTAGGTAGATTCTTCTTCCTATATCTTAATGATGATTTCGTTGGACTCGTGTTTCCAAATATTTATAAATAAAATATTTTTAAGAGAAGCAAAAGGTAAAAGCAAAACAATCAGGTACCCTGTATAGTTGTTTTGAAATATTTAGATTGTGGGCACCAGACAGCAAACAAAATTTAGACTCAATTTTTTTTATGTGGATATTTTTAACCTAATTTCGACTAAAATTTAAATATGAAATAATTTACAGTAGCAAATATAGGTACTCCTTTTTAAATATTTGAATGAAATATCTAGAGAACCAACTGAAACCATGAAATTAATTCAAAATATCTATTATCCTTTTAGAAAATGCAAATATTTCTTTTAATTGATGGTCATTAATTCATAGCATTTTTTAAAGCTGTTTTTACTCATGATCAAATGATCATGATCGAGAAAACAGTTAATTTATAGATAATCGTTTGTCATGGTAGCTAAATAATATCTACTGATTTAAAGTCATGCTGCTACTTAAGTTCGACATGGCTTCAATATTTTGGCACCAGAACTTTCACTAATACTCGATCATTTTTAGTTATTTAACAGCATCAACGTGGATATAGGAAAATAAATTGATTTTATTACAATTACAATACAAACTTGATATTTATTTGCCGTTTTTAAAAGGTTGAAACAGTTTTATATTTATATTTCAGTTTATTACAGTTAAAATCTTAAAACTGTATAATGTTACAAATTTTTAATCGCGTTCTGTGATCTACTAAAATCAAATTCTTTAAAATGGAATAATCCGTCTATATAATTTTGCATAAAAGTTTCTTTGAGATGATGCTGGAAGGTGTAAAATTAAATGCAACTGAAGTTATGTAAAAATATCGCATACTCCAACGTAAAAGAACTGAATATGTATATATTTTTTTCAAATATAAAATTCTTCTCACATAAAATGACCCATATATATTTCTTTAGCAAACGAAAATATTGAGATGCAGTAAAATTAACCCTAAACCCACGATTTATTTTTAATATCTCTGCATGATTAGAGGAAACGCTTCAACAAAATTATTGAAACTGGCCCATCCTGTTGACAGTAATAAATTTTATTGTCTGAAAATGTATCTTACCTTTATGAAATCGATCTTATACATTAACAAACAGATTAGCAGCAACTATTTTGAAATTCTGCTTATTTATTCCTGTGCATTAATGTACTTTCTTTATTCCTAATGTCTTTAAATTATAAAATTTATATGTATATGTTTGAAAACTAAACTGTAAATTGTATATTTTGGCGAAAGTTGCACTAACTTAGCGAATATCAAAGAAAGCAAGCAGGCTGTTGCAAATTTGGCCATATATTTGAGGTACCTGCAGCTTTCTAAATTTACTACTGAGTTATACGTTACCTTAAAGTTGATTTTGCTATGATTTTCAATCATCGTTATATCAGAAATAATAAATGAAAAACTGACACCTGCTACTATGTTCAGATTGCTGTTTGATTGCCGCGGTTTTTATTGACTCATAAATAAGTAGGTATAGTTTAATTTATACAGTTTTACCACATACAATAAAAAACTTGATTTTTTTTACATAAAGTGAATAAATTTCCCAGCTTCTTTATTATCTCTCTCAAAATAGAATGATTAAAGGAAAAACCTCTTAAGGTTGACCAAATGGGCTGGGTTCTGCGTCAATAGCAAAAAAAAAAACAGAAAATTTGTTTGATATATTCATTTTCTGTAACCTCAATATACAACAGGATCTAACATTAGGTAATTGTCTTTTTAGTTGATACTATGCAATATTACATAATGTTACCAATACGGTTTTTCGTGAAGATTCACTTTTACTCCAAATCAAAAAATATTAGCTTCTTGAGCTTGCCAACAGTGTTAAGGTGAATAGGCATATTAAACATGAATGAACAATTCAGTGTTTCCTAGGTGAACACTTGAATGATATTTGAATACTATTGAGTTTTCTTTGTGCTTTTTTTGAATAATTCAAGAATTATGTGGACTATTTTGACGAGAAGGTGATCAATGCTTCAGATAATGTAAATTGAACATTTGTTGTGACTAATAATGATACACCACAGTAAAGAGATTTGTAAATGTAGCATTCTCGGTATAGAACAGGATCTAACATTAGGTAATTGTCTTCTTTGCTGTTGCTACTTCATAACATGTGCAATATTAAACAATGTTACCACGATGTTTCTTCGTGAAGCTTCACTTTTATCCCAAATCAAACAATATTTGCTTCGTGTATTATCAGAATTTTAATTTTCACTAACACTCGTACTAATTTTGTCACCTATTAACGATGTTTATGAACAATTTAGTGTATCTTCTGCCATATATAAATGCTCACTTGAACGGTATCTTAATATTCCTTAATTTAATTAAAAGAATTATCTAGAATATTTTGTAGAAAATGTGACCAATGCTCCAGATAATGTGAATTGAGCATTGTTATGAATAATGACGCACCAGACTAAAGGAGTTTAGGGTAAGATTTATGTATGTAGAAATCTCGATACAGAACAGATGTAATTCTTATAGCTGCTTCATAACATGTGCAATATTACATAATGTTAGGACATGCTTCGTGAAGATTCATATATCCTAAATCAAATAATATTAGCTTTTTGTATGTTCTAACCATGTTAGGAGAATTTCGGTTTTCACTAAAACTATTACACTGTCTAATAACGATGCTTATGAACAATTCATTGTTTCTTGTGCTATTCCTAGATGAACGGTATCTAAATGTTAATGAGTTTTGTGTACCTATTTTAAATAATTCAAAGAATTTTGTATAATATTTTGACGAGGGTTGATCAATTCTCCAGATAATGTGAATTGACCATTAGTTATGAATAATGCTACACACTAAAACAGTTTTGGGTAACATTTGTATATGTAGCAATCTCGGTATGGAACAGGATCTAACATTAAGTAATTGTCTTCTTTGCAACTGCTATTTAATAGCATGTGCAATATTACATAATGTTACCAAGATGTTTCTTCTTGAAGATTCAATTTTACTCTAAATCAAACAATATTTGCTTCTTGTCATAGCTACTAACAATGTTAAAATAATTTCAATTTTCTCTAACAGTGGTACTAAACATTTGTTACCTAATTACAATGTTTATGAACAATGCAGTGTTTTGCATGCCTAGATGAACACTTGAATGGTATCTGGATATTATTGACTTTATTTTGTACTTTTTTTAATAATTCAAGGAATTATGTGTAGTATTTTAACGAGAAGGTGATCAGTGCCCCAGATAATGTAAATTGAGCATTAGTTACGAATGTTGTTACACCACATTGAAAGAGTTTTGAGCAGCATAATATTTGCCCTCTCAACTGCTACCATGTGTAATATTACTTAATGTTCCTAAGATTTTTCTTCGTGAAGACTTACTTATACCCCAAATAAAACAATATTAACTTCTTGTGTTTGCTAACGGTGTAAATTTTGCTAACAGCCATACTGATATTTGTTACCTAATAATTCAGTATTTCGTGTGTCATTCCTAGACGAACACTTGAAATGTATCTGGATATTATTGAGTTTTTTGTACTTTTTGGATAACACAAAGAATTATGTAGAGAAGGTAATTAACTCTCCAGATAATGTGAATTGAGCATTACTTTTGAATAACGATCCACCATGCTAACGAAATTTTGAGTAACATTTATACATGTAGGATGGCTTCGTCAGTAAAGGGTTCACTAACTTCTTATTTCAAGGAAAAAGTGTCTACGAACTTCAATACTAGTTTTTGAAAAATACTACTTGTATACAAATATATCGAAAGATGTTTGACAGAGAAGATTGGATTAGCAAATTAAGAAATATAAAAGCTTGACTGAATTCGCATATGATTATATAGCTTACAATGAAGATACTAGGAAATACCATCATTAAGAGACTGGAGTCCACATCATTGAATAATTTGGACATTCGATCATTAATTTCCAACTGCATTTCAAAGAAAGAGAAAATTTAAAATTTCTAGTAGTACTTGTTTCAATAACAAAGTGAAATATGTTGTTATGCCTTATAGTTTTAAAAATTTCATAAATCTGCACTTTTATGTAGATGTGATATGTTTCAAACGTGTTAACATTTTATGTTTTGAAAACTAAGCTAGCATAAGTTCAAGCCTTCTTCTCCCTTTAAAAGGATATAACAGTCACCCTCTTCATAGAACCACATTACCTGGTTCCATATGTGGCAAAACAGTGCCATACTTTTGTGATCGTATGGATTTCATATAGGTATTCATGTTTCGTCAGTGTTTATATAATACATACCTAAGTATATTAAACATATTCTTCGATCAGACATCGATCTTCTAATGTTTGTCTTAAATAGTTTCTTCGCCATATCACTATTTCGTCTTTCTATCAGTATACTCTTCTTCTTCTTTCTAAAAGCATCCTTCTAGATATTCTAGACAAATTTTTATTCAATTTTTTTTATTATCAAAATAACATCCTTCAATTGTTAGCGTATTTTGTATCATCATTTGCCATTCTTTATTGTACGATATTCAGACTTCCTAATTCCTACATCATTTTTGTATCATCATCGGATATTCCTCACTTGTTTTTAACATGAATCACTCTATTATTTTAGACCTCGACTGTAGTAATAGTTAAAACAAAAATATTTGCGACTTATGCGTCTGAGGGATATATTTTTTTAAATTTTGATAAAAAAACCAAATCTGTGTATCTTTTCCCAGAAATACTACTGATTGAATATTATTTTAAACTCCAGTGAATGTAAACATATATTTTTTATTTTTGGCATTGCGGTATTGTTTCGAGCATATATTAACATCCTAAAATAATTTACGCAACCGATATACCACAGCTGTCTGGAACTAATAATTTATTTTCCATTAAGTAGTATAATTCTTTTACCTACTGAATTATTACTTCCTGCTGACTTAAAAGGAAGACGTATAGCAAAGGAGTTAATAATTATAATTTAGGAATTACTAAAAATAGTAATTAGTGTAGCATATCTGGAAGGTAAATTTATAATCTGAAATGTGTATACAAGAATTAATTATAGAAAGTGAAATATAAATACCTATCGTTAAGTGATTAATACACACGTCTAAGCATCTCTGCAATGATCTTATATGTCAAGATGATGATTTGATCGCAAATGGAAACCCATCCTGTTAAACTTTGAAATGTTTTACGTTAAAGTACTTTGAAACTTTGGATATCTGTAATAAATTAATAAAAATGCTTGTCACATTAAACACCATTTCGCAAGTCCTGCTTTGGTACCTAAAATTAGATTAGATTCATTTTCTCTTCCTTAATAACTTTTGCAATTTGTATTACTATAGTCTTCAGTTATTTCTCAGTTTAGTTTTCTTACAATTTTGTAGTTTATATGACACCTCATAACGTGCTCCGTTTTGCTGAAAGGTTTCTTACTAATGTTAGCAATCTTGTCTTGCTTTTTCTTGGTCTTTCCTTGACAAGACAAGATCAAATCAGTTTTTTTAAGAAGTCTTATATTGCATTTCTGTTGTAGATATATCCTTTATTTAAATGACAAGCAGCATATAGCACTAGTTTTAAAATCAAAGTCTACTGAGTCTAGGTCCATTTCTGCTGAACTAGAGCTAATTATAAATTCACTGCCACTTGTTTCACCTATTTTGTCTATTACTTATTACTTATTATGTAAAACTGGCCGTTTCTACATATACTTTATAACGACTGCCAATCGACCACTGTCGACGATTAGATCTGCCATATCGATAATTTGTAATAAAGATCGATGTTTCTCATTTGTATGCAAGAGTCTAACTAGAAACATGCAAGACTCTCGCAAGACAGAACAAGGCATGATCTTGCAAGATCGAGCATGAAAAAGACTTTAAAGGAAACTCTTGCTTTGTATTGCAATACAAGACATGACTTTTTCAAATTTTGCAAGATTCCTTGTCTCAGCCATCGCTTACCTTTCAATACGTAACTTTCAAGCATTCTGCCTTAATTTTCAGTGATATAATTAATTGTTAATATTAATATACTCGCGACAAGAATTCAGAGGACTTACGTCATACAAACAAATGAATAATTCACAATATTTTCATCAAAATATTTAAGAAACTATAACTGATAGTAATAAAACTATATACTACACTAAAAGTTTGCATTATATATTGCACTAAATTGCAAAAAATAATTGTTTTTAACGCGACCAAATATCGAAAATTACGTTGACAATAAAAACAAATGTGTAACGTCAGCCGTGACGTAAGACGTCTGAATTCTTGACGCGAGTATACTTCTTCTGCTTTGTTCTTTGAATCAGTATACAGGGTGATCCCATTAAATATACTTACAGAAACTGTAAAAATTGATTTAAAAAAAATATTTTCGAGATACAGGGTGTAAAATTTAGAAAATTTGTCTGTTATATCTCACTAACCTTTAACAGAATTTCACTAAAATTGGGATCAACGTATATATGAATTTATACTAATTTGACACAGTTCAAGTGAACAGTGATACATACTTGGCAAAGCCACCAACTATTTAAGAAAACAACCTATTTACTAAACTTAGATATAATTTTCATTAAATGTTACATTATTTTAGTTTAAATTGTTTTTATTAACGAAGTCCTCGTTATTATGTTGTGACCTCGGTAACTTGTCGCTGGCAGCATCACAATTAAGGTGCAAGGCGACTCAGAGGCTTATTCTGTCCCTTGTTTCAAATCGCAGCGAAACTTTGCGGAGTCACCATTGAAGATGGCGACAAGAGCGGCGAAACGTTTGAAAGCATAGGATGCGACCAGTTACAGAATCTTCTACGGGACGTTTTGGAAGACCACCATTATCCGGGGAACGGTTGGTTCCGACCGTAACAGTTGCAATACCAACAACAAGAGTCGAAATCAATATATGGGCGGGCCCCGAGATACCGATAGCAGGTCTGCCCCCACAGAGCTTAGCCCGAGGACAACAAGAGCAGGCCAAAAATTACCAGTTATAACAAGAGATGTGCATTTTAATTCTGTTACTGGCAGCGCCAAGTAACAGGTCACTGCATAACAATCCGGAAAATCACTATATATCAAAGAATAACACCGGCCTTAAAACTGCTATGTTAAGTCCTCGGTTAAGCTTTGTCCACATAGACGCGACATTCGCGCAAATTATTTAATAGCGGAGATGTCAAGATTTCTATCATTTCTAACATAAAACTGTACTGCTTTGTGCTATTATTATAATAAAAAATATGTTATTCGTTTCTCAAAATTTTTTATAAAGGGCTTCCAAAACTAGTATATTTTGATTCATAGGATTGATTCATTATTTCATATTAAGGGTACGGATCGTCATATCGCAAAGGAACTTATCGTAAACGTCGTAATATTAAAAATTACGGGGAAACAAGATAGAACCTTCTTAATAAAATATAATATTACTGTTTCAAAGGAACATAAAACATATTCTGGTGTTTCTCAGTGTTCCAATTTGGAACCATTGCTATTTCGTTACTTTATTAATGATTTATTAGATATAATTTGTTATTCTAGATGCCTTTTGTTTATAGTTGACTTAAAATTCAGTGCCTAATTGCTACTATTGATATTGCCAACTTAGTAATTTAATATGGCACTATGGCAAAATTGTCAGTATAATGTAATAAAAGTTTCTAATTCAAAATTTACTCGTAGATACATATGAAAGATGTTTAGGGTATATCAAGGCAATTTGCTTTAATTTCCTTTCTACTGGTAGCTATCACTACTGTCAAAACTCAAAATATTTTGATTTAAGTTAAACAAATGTCAATAGTAGATATGAAATATGTGTTGGTCTTTTTAAAAAATTCTGCAGTATATCAAAAGCAGTGTTATTGTTCGTGGTTTTGCTCAGCGTTGATAGATTTGATTTTTAGAAATATTTTACAAAAGTCTTCGCACGCAGTATAAGCCTATTATGAACTCTACTACCAACAGTATGTGCAGTGAGTCATAAGACATGAGTGCTACAATTATCTTTGCGCCGTTTACAACAACGTTGTAAGTATTATGATTTTTAAGAAAATGCAAGTATCCGATTCCTGATAGCATTTCACTTAAGAAATGGATTGATTCTATTATGTACATGTTTATGCAAAAAACAAAACTTTATTGAACTATATTTAGTGGAAAAAATGGTTCTTTATTGCACTAGTGCAATAAAATGTTTATTGCATTCATCTGTCATTCTACTACAGCGTTTTGTCATCATGACAAACATAAACGACAATTTCACGTCGCGTGCAATAAACACTTTTTGTACTTGTTGCATAAATAACTATTTTGGTTTTTGCATGAACGTAGAAAAAATATTGTATGCAACTCGTAAAAAAAATGTTTATTGCTTGTACTTGTTGCATAAATAACTATTGTATCGACTTATAGGTAAATACTTATAACGCAATTAACAGTTTGAAAAATGATCGAATTTGAAGATATCTTATATCTATAGGTGCATGGGTTCGTTTTATGAACACATGAGTTTATCAAGGACAATTCAGTTCAGTATACTTTTCTTTTCGGTTACAATAAAAATTATTGTATATTTTAATTTCCGTTACAAATAAAATAATCTCTTATTTCATGTTGATTATGAAATTATTATTATTTATTTATTATTATTTTTTTTTTTGTAGAAAGACCAGTCAATAATCAGCAGACTGGTTTTTCGTCCCACGAACGACATTACAAATCGACTTCTAAGAATTTTTAGGTATAGTATGTACCTGTCACTTTAATAAGAATTTAATAAATTATAATAATAGAAGCACCAATATTTTTGAGAATTAAACTAAATTAAAAAAAAAGTATTTGCCTAAATTATATTGTAAACATTTGTATATTAAACTAAGAAGAAACTAATTTTCATGTCCCATCAAATCATTCATTTGCATGAAGCTAGGAAACACTCGTCATCAGCAGTACTGTTTATGATTATAAATCTACAGTGCCATTTTACTTTTAATATAGAAACTATAGGAATTCACTATATTTAAAAATAAGTGCACTTTATCTTGTAACATTTTGTTTGAAGAAGTTTTAGTTTTGTCAGTGTTAAAAGTTTGCTGTAATTGGCTAGTAGCGTAGAACTTGGTAGTGCGGCTTCATTTATATTAAAAAATGAACTTTTAAAATATTAATAAATATAGGTAATAGCAAAAATTATAAAGAAACGATGTTTATAGATTTTGCACTAGAAAATATATTTTTTTTTTATAAATTTTAATGCCCTGTGTATGTAACGAAAATAAAAGAACCTCCTACAGAGTAAGACTATACAACCCTTAGTTTTCAATGAGTAATGAATTCATACAGTTTTAGTATTTTAAATAAAATCACTGCATTTTTTTTAGGCAGTTATCATAGCTTTGGTGGCTGGATAATATTTTTAATTTTTAATGCTCTATTGTATTTCATACTCTTAATATTTCATTTCATTAATGGCAAAATACATATAAACAGATTGAAACAAATTTAATTTATACTCTCTTTCGTTACCTATTCTTTTTACCAAAGAGGTTGAAAGGAATAGAGGTAACAAAGACTAAATTTTATTTGCTCAAAGGTTTGTTGTTTTCTGGAGACTGGGTGACTTAGGTGAGAAAACACCAGGGTTGTATTTAAAAATTTTAAAGACCAATGATTACCCATTTTCATGAATAATTAATAATATAAAACAGACATATATACGTATTTAATAATACAACTTTTTTCGATCAATAACAAATGTGTTTTGTATCTTTTATGTCACCTATACAAAACTCGACAGTTTTTATTCAATATCTGCTACTAATATGTAAATTTTTATAAGTTTTAGTTATACTGAAGAAAAAAATAGAAAATTGTAGTAGCTACGAGTCCTAAATTTTTAGAAATGTGTAAATCAAATCAAAGTCTCAGCTGTTGTGATTACTCATTTGTGTTAATTTATATTAAATTATTTGTTGAATATCATTTATTTTTACTTAGACTTAGCGTTTTGTCATCAGGATAATTGCGAAGTTTATACATATTTTTTCATATGTAGTATATTTTAAGTCTATAAAATTATAATTGAAGAAAATAGTAGGTACTGATTAAACATTTGCATTATAAATTAAAAACATATAAGACATGAAAGTCAGTGACCCTTAAATAAAGTCAGTTTATTATATACTGTTCTTAATCTCCTACTTTTATCAGTTGAAATTACTCTGCTACTTTTATCGATGAAATTACTTAATTAGATTTGAATAGTAAGTAAATACATTTTGTGTTTGATAAAGGATAGTCCTTAATGTTTTGATATATTAGAATATTGAAAATTATCCTCTTAAATTAGTGCAGTTATCTAAAAGTCTGTTATTATTTCATCTTTAGAAAATAAAAAATTATAATTCTAAATAAAACTTCAGCAAGCAAGCAGCAAGTTCTCGTAAGTAATATTACATTTTATTTTATTACCAATTATATTATTTTCTTGCTCAGAAATTAATAATTCATAATTCATTTCTATTTATACCAAAAGTAGTAGTAAACAAGAACATTATATTAAATACGGCTCTTGTTATGGAATCTCCAACTTCACCAACTAGCAATGTTAGTAAACGATCAAACAAGAAGTAATATGGCATTAGTCAAATTGATGTATGTGTTTGGTGGGTGAGAGGAGTGGGAAATTGACAGGATGCGCAATAGTCTTCGACTTATCTCCCTCTTTGACCTTTAAAAATTATCTTCAGAGATCAACTATTGTGTTAATTAAATTTTAAAAATTCTATGTCTTCAGTAAGAATTTGATGACTATGGCAATCTAACGATATGTTTGTTACGTTTTCACTGACCGAACCCATCCGTCGAATGCTGATATCTGCATATATCTTTGAGCTATAACCCAAGTAATAATTAAAATGAGCGTGAACTTGTAAAAGTGAACTTGATACTGTTTCGTAATAATTTTGCGATAATTTCAAAGATATGTAACTCTTATACAATCCGTACGAGTCGTTCATACTAACCCGCATTACCGAGGTCTACTTTCGATGCATTTCGTCTGCGTAGAAAACACTGCTGGCTGGAACAAGTGGCCCACTGAACCACTGAGTGAAAATGAAAGTGTACTTAGTGACGTATGATCGGAGTAATGAGGATAATTCCATCAGCTTATATCCACTTCCTAGTCTCGGAATTATTAACGTATAATTAATTATATAGCGTCACGATACTTCAACTTTGATTCGGAAATACAGTTATGGGTATTAATTAAAAACTGATGAAGATATTGTCAACGTTATAATTTTCATAATTCTGTACAATTTGTCAGTATAGGATAATCAAATAATATAGGATTTTAAAATAAAGTCGACGTTTCGTTTTTATTTAAAAACTTCTTCAGGACTAATTTTATGTATCAAAAAAACAAACATAAGTTCATTGTCCAACTTTCATATAAATAGGTAACATTGATATGGGAAAAACATATTTTCAAACCAAGCTATTAATAATATATAAATCTAATAGAGCAACAGTCTAACGTACAAATGAATTTTCTGTTTAAAACTAATGGTAGTGGTAGTCGACTTTATTTTAAAATCCTATATTATTTGATTATTCTATACTGACAAATTGTATAGAATTATAGAACATTAAGGATATTAGAAGTTCGGAATTATAATTTTGATGATTTTACAAAGTGCCTACTCTTTATGAAATTTTTGTTTTGTATGTATTAAAAGGCAACATAATATTAATATTAAAAACCTTTTCAATAAATCAAAAGAAGGATTAATTACAGCAAACTTTTCTAGACTTTATCAGTTTTTCCTTATCAAAACTTTTTACTGGTTAGCTACCTCATTGTAGATGTTCAACATACCTATATTAAAATTTGAAACCTTTATTACTTTTTAACAAAATATTCACTCTACTTCATTTGTACAAATTTATTTAATTGAATATGCACCATTATGTCATGCACGATCTTAATATTTTAATTCTCAAATGCTCTATTTTAATGAAATTCAATACCTATTTTAAGTTCTACCAAAAATGAAATTCTTCTGTATGTTTCAAATTTTTAGATTTGGAGAAGTCAGTCTAGCTACATGATACGTAAATATTTTATTGCACCTTCCTTTATGATCGTATATTATGAAAATATATAAAATAGTACTCATTGACTTGTGTTGGTTTTCTAAAAACACTCATTGTTTAAGTTCCGTTTACCTTTTACAAATTTATTTGCAAAAAGTGTTTAAATTAATGGCCTACAGCCTCCATGCAATAACACAAGTATAAATAAATTTTGGATTTTAAGTGACCTCAGAAGAAAAATTCTAAAAGTGACAAATTCGTGATCGCGCATATCATAATTTTGCGAATTTTGTTCGTCCAAAACCGGATTCAGCTGCCAATTGCCTCATACTCGTTCTGGGATTTATAACAACATGGCCAAAACTGCCACATGCATTGCTTCACTTCTTGAAGCGTTTTTTATTACCTACATATCCGGTCTCCTGAAAGTTGGCCACTAACTCCAAAATGTACTTCCTGTAAACATGTTTGTCCAAGTGTTGCTGATTAAAGATTTATGTTGTCCTATTAGCGCACTGATTATTTCCCCTTCTTTCCAAGCATGAGTCTACAAAGAAATTCCTACTTTAGTATACCAAATTTTATTTAAACGGGATAAATTTTTCGAAGTTCAGTTTAGTAATAAAAAAATATTTCGAAAAAACTATCAATTTTGTCAATATATGATGTCTTATAGAGTTAGACTTAACCTGACAGTTATCTGCAGTAATTACATCTGAAACATGGAGCATTTGGGAACCCGGCGTTCTAAAAAACAAAAACAATAATTGATTAACATGGAAAAGGGATATCACCAGAAAATTTGTGGTTTTGATTTAATTCAACCATGAAATCTATCAAACAGTTTTATTTTCATTGTGAAAAAGGTGGATGTCAGAACAGCTTCTAATGCATCACATGTGTGAAGCTATTCTTTTAACAATGAATAAGAATTGCTTGACAGATGTCAGTCAAGAATTTTCGACTTATAGTCTTTCCCCATCCATGTGTCAATTATTGGTAAGAAAACTTGCCTAAATTGTTAGATTATATTTGCATCATTTTTTTTAATTAGCAACAGTGTTGTTGATTCTCCAGATAGATAATAATTTAGAAGAGGCAATAATAGTTCTATAATTTACAAATAGATGTTTGTTTGCTTTATATAGAAACAACAGATAAATCAAATTGTTAAGTACATAATTCAATTCGTCTTTACAAGAAACGATTTTCCACGTTCATTCGTCTAACTTCGCTTCCTTCATTCTTTCCAGCGTAAAAAATGCTTCGCAAAAAATTGTTGATTGAGGCAGAATATTTATTTGCTACTAGATACTACTTTATTACTACCTGTTGCTATTACTTATAAAGATTAAAAAAATTTCGGCACATAAATTAAATATTTCATACCGATTTTATTCGCACACATTTCTTATTTCACTTAAACCAATTACTTCCGTCTTCGGCATGCCTATTTCAGAAAGAATATAGAAATCTCATTTCTGCGAAACTTGTACAAAACTCAACGCTCATTATATTTGGCTTGCGCAATTTGCTTTCACATGTTAAAACGCTGATGGTTGGACTGCGAACCAATCTGAAGATTCAGGTGGGTGGTACGGTAAATTGCCTACTTCGTTTTTCTAGTCCAAATTCGTTCTCTTAAAAGTCGTTGCTGGAGATAGTTCTTATTTGGAACGCAACAAGTCACGTTGCGTCTGACAGTCACATTCTCCTCTGGTTTTATTGTATTTTATTTTTTGGCGATTTCTTATTGTTTATGTAGGTACCTGTACAGATTTTAGAATGATGGATAAAGAACAATAATCTTAGAAAGTCAGTACTAAAAACTCCCCACGTCTGTATCTCCTTTATTATTTAAAGCTAGCGTTTAGGACAAACAGTCGCCTTGAAAGATGTAGAAGCAATCACCTGGTAGGTCTTACTAACGTAATGCTAAACTATAAGCTAAAATTGAATTATTTTTTTTAATTTTTGGAGGAAAAATGTGCTAGGGAACATGACCTTATCATTGTGTGCCATACACCGTGAAAAATACTTAATAATTTACATCAATTCAAATGTTAATAGTTTTTTAAAAGAATTCTACGAGGTGTGATAATGTTTATAGAACCGTATACAAATTTCTCAATGTGTAGTTGATGTAATAATAGGTGAAAATATGCTTTTTTCTTATTTTAAATGACTTCTTAGCCTATAAACTGTTGTATACCCTGGAGAAAACTAGTAGAATTGACATAGTGAAGAGATATTTTTTATAGTTTATTCAGATTTTTTATAGACTGCCGCAAAAGAAAGCTATGAATTCGTTGAAAATGGCATATAAAAACGGGCCCTTAGCTTTTGTTACTGCAGTTTTGTTAAAAAATCATATTTGGCTGTTAAAATTCAATGGTTTTAAAACAAAACACTATCGAAATATATTTATGATTTCTTTTCGCAACACATAATAATAGTTACAAGTGTTTAAAATGACTTATGTTTCTTATAAGACAATGTCCAAATATAGAAAAAACCTCGAAGGAGAAGTTATGATTTCATGCAATCCATAAATATGTTTCGATAGTATTTTGTTTTAATGTCATTGTATTTTGAAAACTAATTTTAACAGAATTTTAGTGTCAAAAACTATTGTTCCATAATGTCAAATTAAAGATCTTTTAATGACCTATTTTATGGTAATATTTTTTTATCAGTGCGTTAAAGAAAAAATCTCTCCGGAAAAATATATTTTCAAAGGTGATCATTTTCTATAAATATGTTTTCATATTAAATATAAAAAATATTAATTATTTGCTTTAGAAGACCTTGAACATACCTACAAAATAATACCTTGTTCACTAAGAAATATTAGGCTTGCTACAGACTATGCTTGATTCGTTATGCGCGATTCGTGATATGCGAGGAATTTGCGAATAGTGTATAGGGTCTTGTTCGTTAAAAATCCATTGATAAGAACCCTACACACGATGCACGAATTCCTTACAAACCACACATCGCGAACTGCAAATTCACGCATAGTCTGTAGCGGGCCTTACAGAATACTTAAGATCGCCGTATTTCTCGCCGTAAAATGATCAGATTTGTGCTGTTTTTAGGTACAGAAATCTCGAAAAATCAAATGCGTAGAACAAAAGTAATATCAAAGATAAAATTCTTGATGTTTTGTTTATCCACTTTTGCTCTTTAAAATCTCCTCGAGTAAAATAAAAATATAGTTATACCGCTTTCTGTTATATATTCGTTTTACTTGGGGGTCTGTGAATATTCGCAGGTGGTACGAGATAACATTGCTATCATTTGCTAAGCCCTAATTATTCAGGTCTTAAATGTCTAAAATTATTTGTATTTGTAGAAACTATTATTTCAAGAATACGGCCCCTTTTAGGCGAACCTTGTAAACGACAAAATTTTATTTGCAAATATATATATATATATATATATATATATATATATATATATAGGTGTTAAAAAATAACTAGATCCTCTCGTAATTTTTCAAATAAATGAAATTTCATTCTATTTATTTAAAAAACAGCAATCCTGAAGTTAAGATGTACTGTTGTGCGTGTAAATCATACGTAACGTTTATTCTGTCTTCCATCAACGAAAGTTTAATTAAAGATGGTGTGACGAAATTAGAGTGAAATAATCTTACATTTCCCGCATATCACAGTAGAGAAAGTATAATATAAATGTCGATACACCTACACAAGCCGTAATGTCCTAAATACGACCTAAGCACAGTTTTACTCCATGGCGGAGGAAACATATTTTAAATAAACAATTCGTCATTAATCAGTATGATATCATTTTGATAGTTCACAAAAACTACTACTTCTGCTAATTCGGAAGTATAGATTTTCATTATGGGTAGTCCACATCATAACTTTAGCAGGTTTTTTACTTTATTTATTTACAAATTCTTGATGAAGTGAACAAAGGATTCGAAGTTAGTAAGTTTCAAGATATAGAATTTTAGTTTAAATAAATGTACATTTTCTTTTGAGTAATTTGATCTATTCCTTAAACAAAGGCAAAAAATACTCTAAATTAGTGTAGAAATCTGTCAACCATTGCCAGTGGGGGGGACATATTGGAAGGCACTATTATTGAAACCACCATAATCTCGATGTCATTGACCATTTCTGAAATAAGTACATTTGATTCTTGAAGTTATTTACTTTTTATTTAAAGTTTATGACACAGTTGCTTACATTTAAATTTCTTCTAAAATCATTTGCTTTTCAGTCTTTAATTACTAGGTGAACTTTAAAAGTCGAAAAAGATCATTGTTGCAAAAATTTAAAAGAAGAAATTTTTCTACCTCAGTAATCCTCAAATGATTGTGGCAATGGATTTATGATGATTACACTTTACACTGTATTGGAATAAGGAAAGACATGTTTTGGAATAAAGTCCTATCTTGTGCAATTAATAGATTTATTTACCAGAGTTTTAAATATAGAAAATAGTAGTTATAAAATGGTATATTTTTTTTAATAAAGAAACGAAACTAAATACGCTTGTACACTATTACTTTTTTTAATCTGTATCAAATTTACTATAGTTTATCGGGTTGTTTTGCCGTGATTTGGGACGTAGCTTTTAGGAAGTCACCACAGGGGATGCCAACAGTGAAGGGTGTTGGGTTGAATGCGACCAGTTGTAGAGGCTGCAACGATATGTCTCAGAGCTCTACAGTTGTATGAGGAGTACTCCTGCTGTAGTACCAATAGAAGAAACCGAAATTAGTTTATAAGTGGACCCAGGAGTTGTAATAGTGAATATCCACAGACCCTTGACCGAGAACAACAAGGACGAGTAAAACATTCTGAGTTAAGGGGCAACGCTAGACGCAAATCAACTCGACCGTTTCGCGAAGCACATTGCAACCGTCCGACTTCCCTTACATCTTCTTTGCCTACCTCGTATCTCATCATCTGATACCATTTGAACGTAAGCGGCTCCCTTAGCAGGTTTTCACTTGCACTTAGCACTTAGGTCTAAATTTACAACGTTACTATAAATTATTTTCAAAAACAAATTGTATATAAATTAATAAAAGTAATTCGCCGCTTCTAGGAGATCCCATTTATTTTGTATTCCTTACGCTTTAAACTCTAGTTTATTCGTGTCAAAAAATATGATTTAGGGCATCCTAGAAACTAGATTTTTTTGGAAGAAAACTGGTACAAACCGCATGAAAATCAGCATCAAGCTAGGGAAGTGCACATTAATTCTGTGACCGGCGATGACTAGTTACCTAGACCACGGTATAACAAGTGGAAAAATTGTAGTGAATTGAATAACAGCATAAGTCGTGAAAACTATAGAACTATTTTGGGTTTAACCCTTAGTTTATTATGAATTTTGGTTTAAAATGGTACAAGGTACATGGAAATTATAATGTAAAAGTTACATTATAATCACGAAGTATATAATTATCTTCAGTGAGTTTCTATTATTTGAATTATCTTGTTGGGTGCTTTTCGGAACTAGAAAGTACTTTTCTATTTGTTGGTGGTTAAAAAATTGTTTCGCTTTATGTAGACGATGAAGCTACATGCCTCATGCTGGTCGTGCAATAATACAAATTTGTAGATACCATCTTGGCAATTTAGTTAGGGCGGCACTTAGAAACCCGTTCTAATCAATAGGCTGTGTAATTGTGCACTATCATGAAGAAAATTATAATTGTTTCTGGGTATCACTATTGAGAAAAAATAAAAGAATACAATTATATTTCTTAGCGATGTGTGAATCCCACCTACTTATATGCATAGCTAGTCAAACAATTGCCTATTAGGTATTCTATACATAAAAAAGTGGTTGTCCATGAACGAGAGATGCTAATATTTTATAACCAGTTTTCGGGCTTGCCTTTAGTTTTTGCTACTAGATACACTGTCGAGGACAGGAAGACATTTTTAGCACATCTGTACCCATGTCGGAACATATTTTATCATACCTATGTGTGGCTGGTATATCAATCAATTTAAGAAAATGAACAGCTTAAAATTTCCAATAGTACCTATCTAACGTACAATAATAATGATACTCTTTAAAATAAATTTTTCGATTTTTTTTTTAACTGCTGACTTATTTGTAATGAAAATTATTTTAATTATTTTTTTTATAATAGTACTTAGTTGTTTCATTCACCAATAGAAATTTAGTGAAATGTCTACTCAGAAGTTTTTAATATTGACAGGGACGCATCATACAGATTTTCAAATTGTTTTATTTTTCCGTAAAAATACTGGGAGTGAGACTAATTTCTACACTCAGATAAAAAATAAGGAAACGTAGATTGTTGTATAAGATTCGCATCCTGGTAATTAAGATATGATCTTTCTTCATTAATGAAACTTCTATTGTTAATGAAGTTTTGAATGCTAATGTTATTTTTTATATCAGCGATTTGTACCTAACATATGAGAAATAGTAAACGAAATATAACTACTGTTATTACTACATGTTATTTAAAAACACCTTTTTAATAACATTATGACTCTGGTTGCTTTACCATAATGATTTAATCAATTCAATTATACAGGGTGATTTAGTCACAATGTCACTAATATCAAGGGAAGAATAATACGAATACGCGAAAAAAAATTTTAAATGCATATTTGTACTGAAAAAATATTTTCAAAGGAGGGCTATGTTACCGGGAGTTAATTTACTTCTCTTTTAAAAGATCGAGTAAACATTTTTTTTCGGTTTTCTGTCTTTATTAGACCATCCGAATACGTAGTTAAAATTAATAACATTATGACTGAATCACTTTGTATAGTCACTGTGCCATACTTGTCTTTTACATCTGCCTTTTGAAATTCTATTCGATTATACAGGTTTTGGAATTCGCAAAGTATTGTAGGCGTTTAACAAAATCAAGAATAAAAAACGTTCTTTATAACAAGTTAATTAATAATAAAAAAATACAGTAATAACGGGTTATAAAAATATATCTACATGCTGCTTAATTGAATTATAATTACTTGTTTAGGTTTTCCGTAATTGGCAATACTGTGAATTACCTAAATATTAAAAAATATTTTTATATTGTTTAATGGTTATTTAACAACTTTTTATGGCTGTGGAGTGTTGCAAAATAAGATGAGATGTTTACAGATTCCAAATAAAATACAGTAACATTTTTTTTCATTTTGGTGTTTGTTGTATAAGCAGTTTCAGATCTGTCATTATTTTTTTCAGTCAATCTCAGAATGGTAATGTGGTGTGCATTTCAATGTATTAATAATGAATTTTGTTTTTATTATTCATATAGTCTAAAAAATATTAAATTAAAATTAGAAGGCCTAACTGCATAAATTCAAATATGTATCTCCACTAAATCATTTTTATAGTTAAATTACTAATATAGTTTTTTTCAGAAAACATTGCATACATATTTTATTTAATGTACCTTATGAAAGTATAGATTACATAACAATTGTAGAATATAACTTCTAAAGTGCCAAAATTTTTCAATCGAGAAAACCTTATGAAATATAATACACACACAAATATGTAGGCTTGCCATATGGATATATCAATTTACATAGTATTAAAACCATTTTTTTAAATATTTTGCCACGGTGTGTTATGGTGAACAGAAGGACACAGAGGCTGTAGTAATAACTCTCCAAATAAGGACAATTGGTAACCTTAAAATATGTATTTGTTTGCTTTGTTATTTTTTATATGTAGATGAAATTAATGAAAACTACAAGGCTATAATTAGAAAATGAATTTGAAAATTAACATGTTTTCCTAGATAAATAAAATCATCACAATTATATTTCTTTAAAGCTAAGCAGTGCCAAGTTTATGTTACTCTGAAGGGGTCTAAGTACGAACATTAGATATTTTATGTGTTTTTTTTGGAGTTGCATCTACGGCAAATCCTTGTTTGCAGCTTTTTGTAATTTATCACAATCACCTTAAAGTTAATGTACTGCTAACCAGATACTTTTAGTCTCTTTATTTATTTTATAATGCTCTCAGTTTTTCGTTTGTGTCTTTTCTTTGTGTTACTTTCCATCGTTATTAGGTCCGTTTTCACAAAAATCAGTTTCAAACTGTCAGAAATATTCAACCAGTTACATGTTTTCAGTGCATATAACGCAAGAATTAGTTGGATGAACATTACTGGCAAACTAGTCCATGGCTCGTGTGAGAACAAATCTATTATTTTGAACACAGAACTGTATAAAATACACTAAACATGTCAATTTTCTCATTTATTTATTTATTTATCTATCAAGTTCGGAATACAAACAGGCTCGTAGCCCCAAACTGACAGATAATATAAAATATAAAAAGTCTGAAATTAACAATATAATTCATATATCAGTGAAAAATATATACATAGATATCTAAAATTAATTATGGGAACTTAATATTTCTAATAAATCTTTTGAAATTACTAATAGTAGTATCGAAAGTAACAAAATTTAAATCGGAATGTAACTATTTTATAACTGATAGTCATTCTATACAATGGATTATTTAAACCAAGATTGGTATGTTGGGTTGATATATTAAATTAATTAGCCGTTCCAGTATTTCTAGAAGGTACATGAAAATTTAACAAAGAAGTTAAGTAGGGGCAATCTAATAGACTATTTAATAATTTAAACAAAATCATAAAATCTGCGTGAATCCTCATATGTTCTAATAGAATGATATTAAATTGTTGTTCTGGGATGGATATGTCATCAACATTATAAGTACCATTGACTGATGTTAGATAACGAACAAATCTGTTGTGAACCCTCTCCAATCTTAATTTGTAGATGTTATAATTAGGATTTCAAATGACACAGGCAAAGTTGAGTCTGCTATAAATGTATACATAATATAAAGATTTAAGAGACTTTTCATTTCTAAATTTCCTGTCCCAAAATATAAAACCCAATATTGCATTACGCTTTCTACGAACATAATCAAAATGATGACCAACACTCAACCTACTGTCGAAAATAACGCCTAAATCTTTTATTTCCGAGATACTCTCAATCTCCTCATTGATCAGATAATTAAAGATGTAAAGACTAATATTTTTGGTAAGATTGAATGACATTTATTGATGTTTAAAAATAATTTGAATTTACTGCAATACTATTCAATGCGGTTGACGTCCTGCTGAATACCCTCGCAGTTTTTTATAGATGAAACGAAAAATGTTCAGGTCATATGCATAAAGGAGAAATTTAGAATATTTGATACAATCAGTTATATCGGTTATATAAATCAGAAATAAGAGGGGTCCAAGATGGGATCCTTGAGGAACACCAGATGTAATGTGGACTGAATTAGAAACATTACCATTTATTGCTACGATCTGAGATCTATTATATATATAAGATGTAAACCAACGTAAAAGTTCACCATGTACACCGATTCCAACCAACTTAATAATTAATATATTATGATCAATTCCCATCCCATGTTATAAATGGCACTTAAACCTTTTTTAACATACACAAACACGTCACTTAGATCCAGTACCATCTATAAAGGATCAGCTAAGAAGTAGTATCCTACTTCGGAACATAGACCCATCGGAGCATAGCACTGTTTTTGAGCAAAATCTCATTTTTTCTGAATTGGCACTTATACCCTTTAGAAGTTATAGTCTTTGATTCTAAAATTTTGTTAAAAGAACTCGTTTTTAAGTATGTAGGTAAGTAATTTCATTGAATGCTCAAACTTGGCCTATCTTGGCCTTGGCCAATACTTTTGATAATATTTAATAATTAGCTAACCACTAAATGATTTACGTTTAGATTTTTTATATTTAATTCCGATAATCGAGGAAGTTGATAAAAAAAATGACATAAATAAATAACTACAGGAAATATCCACATCTCAGCACTCAATTTCAATTCAATTCAATTTAAAAAAATGTAACACTTGCCGTATTGATTATTTTGACAAAGATTTATCATTTGCATTGTTCAAATGGTTAAAACGCCTAAATCTTGTGTCTCAATGTCCAACGCTATGACTAACTTCCATTAAATGCATTTGTCTGATATGAGGTAACTTTATTATAGCCAATTTCTCCATTAACCGTATATAATAATTTCCTTTTCCGTATCAGTAAAACCTGTTATAAGTAAAGGACTAAAAGCAACTCTGTATTATGTAGATACGACTTAAAAATGGCTTAATATACATATTCTCATGCTTACTAAACCTATAGACTCATAATTAGTATTCAGCAATCGAACGCAGCAACAAAAGTGTTCGGTGAGAGAATGAAAAAATGGTTAGACGGAAAGTAAATTGTGCAATAGTTACTTCATTGGTGTCTTGGCGTTGTAACACTTTTAATGCGAAAATTAATAATCATTACTTTCTCTATTAGTTGGAAGAATTCATTAGGAGTTTTTAATGCGCGCTTTAATATTTTGAACGTTTATTGTCCGCTGTTGTGCAACACCTGTTTGAATGTTGATTATATCTTTAGGGAACGCCAGAGCTCTAATTAATTGTAAATAAGTTTTGTAAATAATTGATTTTATTTTATTTCCGCATGCCGCTAATTTTCTGTACGAAAAATTTAAGTTAAAAAATTCACGTCACCTAAAAACCCAAAATTTTTTAATGGTATCACTTTTGTCTTACCTGAAGCTAATTTTTTGCGTTAACTCAGTTTAATTTGTTTAAGTAGGTAATATTTATCTTTTTGAATTTAAAATAAACTTACGACACAGTCAAATATGTAAGAAAAATGTAGGTGAAGATTTTTTTTCTAATACTATTAAGACAGTATTAAGTATTAAGATATATGTGTCGTCTAGTTGTAAAACCGGCAATCTCCAAAAAACAAATTTTTTCAAGAAAGCTGATTTTCTGTTACATCACGCCAAAACGAGGTAGGAACAAAATGTCGGTTTCTAGTGGCACAAGGGTAGTGTGTTTGAAAGCACTTTTTTAAAAGGAAAGGGCAAGTGAAGGGGGTGACTTACTCAATTTTGGACATCGTGCAGTTTCAGAGGTTTCACCACAGTACCTGGAACCACGGCCGAAATGTTACTGGTTGTGATGCAGCACACTGTGATTTTCAAACGCAGGTTTAACAAGGATCTGGCCCGGTTTGGCTAGGTTTTTTGCTTCCAATAGGTGGTATCTTAGGACTCAGAAAACAGAAAAAACGTATTTCTCAAAATTGAGGAGTTGGCCGGTTTTGCAACTCGACGACACATATCTTATGCTATATTAGTGTGGGGACATGCTACCTATAGTAGTATTGTCTTTGCATATCATGGAAAGGCCATTAGGATTATATTAAATTTGAGTTACAGGAGCGACTGCAAACAGCATTTCATTAGCTTAAATATACTCACTGTTGCATTATATTACAATGTCTCCTATAAGTGAAACAAAAATTAGGAAACTTTTTAGCCAGAAGTCAGCTAAACAGTCATAATATAAAATCAAAAAATAACTTGACTGTCAATTATCTAAGATTAAGTAAAACAAGAAATGGTACAGGATATATAGGAATACGTCTTTTTAATGCTTTACCAATGCACATAAGAGATCTTAATCCAAGTCAATTTAAAATTAGAATAAAAAAAAATTCTTTTAAGTAATGCATTTTATGATATTGAGCAGTTTTTGGGAAGTGACCTTGACCAAATTTGAGCTCTGAGCTATGCAATATATTTTCTTATTGGATTTTTTTTCATTATTTTATATGGTGTGAATTTTAATATTTTAATGTGTTTAAAGTGTTGTGTCTATTTTACTCTTTTATAATGAAGGACTATTTATGTATATGTATTTATATTTTAATTTGAATATTTTATGTTTTCCCTTTTGTTTGACGTATGTAAACACTTTTTTGTGTAATAAGATAAATAAATAAACATATACACACTGTAACCACCAGTAATAAAAGTGTATAGAACTTTTGAATTCCAAACTGTATATACTGTGTAAACTTCAATAAAGAAAGGAATGGACAATTCTTCAAATAATTTGAACTTGCTTTTGAATTCAACTCAAAATCTATATACAGGTCTTTTGAGAAATAATTTTAGGTATAAGCATGTCAATAGCATGAAAGGGATCGTTTAAAATAGCTCATTTTTGGAATTGAATTCAATTTAATTCAGTTCATTTATTTTGTTTTGAGGCATTTACAAAATTTTATAACAATAGTAAGTAAAAAATGTATAAGTTACATGAAACAAATGCAACTTAAACTTAAAAAACAAAAAATTGACATTGGGAATAAAAGCATTTGATTACTAATGTTAGCATACATGCTTTACATACAGTCAGCAGGTAAATGATTAAATATTTTCGGTTCCAATAATTGACAACTTAGAAAATTGTGTACACAGATGTCATTTTTATGTCTAGTGTTTAGACAATGTATATCCCCATTTAAATAAAACTTATGCCTATTCTTAAAAATAAAAACACATATTTCAAATATAAACAACGACGTCAAAGTTGAAATGTTATAATTTTTAAAAATGTTTCTACATGTGTGTTTACTGAGTACACCAGCCACAGTACGCAGAATATATTTGTGCAATAGAAACATTATGTGAAAGGGTGAAATCACACCAGAAACACACCATAACTAAGACGAGATTCAAGAAACTAGACAATTACAGTGAACTTTCCAATTAAAATAAATCTAACAATTTTACACTACTAACGCTCTCATTTACACATTTATTATGTTTACTGTTATATCATCACATATTTTTTGTCTAGTGTGAAATCTAATCATTTGTTTTCAATCGAGATTCAAGTATAAACAGTTTTTATTAAACGAAGCACAGATATTTTGTATAGTTCTATCAATATGTTTTTTATCCAATACATCTTCGATACAATTAATATAAATAATAAAAAGTATAGGACCCAAAACTGATCCTTATGGTACTCCCATTTCAACTAAACAAGAATCGGAATTAATTACATTCGAAGCATTTGATTTTGATAAAGTGGAAGACATGTTTTTCTTATGTCGTTAAAACGTTAATATCCGAATAAACATATTTTTTAGATTTCATCACTCTGTATTTATTTTAAAATCTGTGACGAACCGTGTAGTAAAGAAAAATGGTTTACCATTGCCAAAAAATCGCGAGACTCAATTGTGACCAAGATTTTGCGAAATTATAGCTCAAAATGCCTACAGTAAAGAACATTTCGAAGCATTAGATGGGACCAGTTGCATTACGGGACGTCTTGAGACTACCATTGTCTGAGGAGTTGTTCTGATCGTAGCAACCGTCGTACAAATAGGAATAGGAGTAGTACTGCACTAAATTCCAAAAAAAAAATGTTTTTAATTCTACAAACCATCGATTATGTTGACAATAATAATAATTGCGTAACGTCAGCCGTGACGTAAGTTGTCTGAATTCTTGCCGCAACTATAGAAAAATCATCAAAAATCGCGATTCAATAGGATTATTGCCGACAAAATTCAAAGATAAAAAACATGAAATAGCGTTTATTTGAAGTTTGGAGTCATCAAAAGGGTGTAACTGTTATCACTGAGGTAGTTCTACTAGCCTATTTTGAACAAAAATCCAGAGTTCTACGCTATTGAGTCTTTACTCAATGATACAACATACAACATTGTTAGTGAAAAAGAATGCTGACATAAAGAAATTTCCAAGTTTAATTGATTTCCTTAAACATAAATCGTTAGGATATGGATCCAGGAAATCTAGTTTTTTAAGATAATTAAAGTTGAGAAATTTTTGGAAGAACCAGATAACAAAATCTACTTGATGATAAAAGTAAAAAGTATAATTTTCACACTTCTCTCAAAATATTGAATTTATTTCTTTTCTTCCTAGAATATAGAAATGGAAAATGTGCACAACAATGCGTTGATATAAATTCTATAGAGGGTTTCCCTAAAATTGCAGAATTTTTGAAATTGCCGAATTCTGAGAATTACACCGGCCACTGTTTCCGGAGAATGTCTGTTAGGATACTGGCTGGTGCAGGAGCAGACATCACCACTCTTAAAAGACATGGTGGATAGAAAGCAACGAACGTGGCAGAAGGATATATAGAGGATTCTACTCAACAAAAACTTCAAATAGCCTGAAAAGGAGATCAATAGATAACAATAAATATAAACAAATTGTATCAGATAAATATTTATTCCAAAACCTTGCCTATTCGATTTCTGTAAAGGACAATTAAACACATCGCTTAAAGAAAAGTATTCGCATTTCAAAGATTTAAAAAACTGTAGCACATGTAGTGAACCGTGAAATAAATGATTTGGAAACCCAGTTTGAAACTGAACCTTTAAGAATAAAATACTTTATAAATGTTACATGATGAAGTTATTGATTACATTTTTTTTGTTACAGGTATGTCACTGGATACTTCAAATTTCACCAGATTTGTGCGCAGTGAGTAACATTAAATGAAATCGAAATTGAACCAACATAACAAACCAATAAACGCATTTATATTCGATGATATCTATATGAAGTCAACCATATTTTTAAAATGTCTGTAAGTGGGAAACCTTTAAAGAAACCACAAAAATTACGTTATTGATTATTTAAATCAAATAAAAAAAGTTATGTGTTTTTTCATCTCGCTCAGTAACATTTTAAATGATAGATTCTATAAGAAAATATTTTTTATCGCAAAATTCATTAAATTAATACATATAAATTTTGTAATTATGAATACTGGGTGCCCGAAATATGAGTGCCAATGCTGAAAGGGCTTGTATATCCGACTAAAAGTAACAATTACTCTCATGAAAGAAATGTCTAATACAAACAGTTTTTCTACAAATAAATAAAGACAAAAATAAAAATACAACTACAATAAACTACAAAACTATGTTAAGAAGTTGTTTTTTGGTAAGGTTTAACGAATTAAACAATAGAAGTTTTCATAAAAATATTTTCCAATCAACACTTTAATCCGGTACCAGTTCTTATTAATTTCAAGGTATACAGGGTGTATCAAAACATGTCTATGAATATGAAGGGTGTGATTGGCTCATTCTCGGTAAAAAAGTTGTTATTAACATGCGTTCACAAACACATCGAGATATAGGGTGTAAATAATTTTTTTTGACAATATCCATTAGAGATACAGAACTCAAATTTTGAACATCATTATCATTAATATTAGCTACTTTTGAGCGCTAATTCAATTTTTATTCATATGATAGTGGTGGAGATTTTAGGATTGCATGAGGTTCTTTTGCCTCTCATTTTTACGACTGTGAGAAAATTGGTATTTTGAGAGCACATTTGAAACTACTAATGTTTTCTACACAAAAAATATTCATCAAAAGCTGAAACGCGATCCGTTCTCAGGAAAAATATCGTTTGATGATGGAAAACTTTAAAGGAAGTAGCAACATAATAAAATTAAGTAAATACACAACAAAAATTACAACAGTTGCTGAAAATGATCTCCTACGGTTCCTGATAAATCGTTAAAAAAACTAAAAAAAATATTATTTTGTTGACATTCTGTATATATCTCGAAAAAAATGTGTTTGTGGACCCATACTAATAAGAACTTTTTTTTTAAATGAGTCAAATAATACATAATAAGACTTTTCTGTGGTGAAAGTTTTCCACAGGCAATGGCAGTCAATTTGAACACACTAACAAACCCATTTAATGATACGTATCTTTAGGGTACTTGTGATTATTATATAGAAACATTTGAAAGGTAGCCATATTCAAAACCAATTTGCCATCATAATTATATAACTGTTGCTATAGACAAAAATTAAGTTACTTTTGTTTTGCTTGATAATTTATCATTCAGCAAAATAAAGACACTCATATTCCGAACACTCTGTAGGATGTGGAAAAATAATATTTCTCTTTTGTTTTCACTAAATGAACACTTTAAATCAAAAATTGTTAATTACTTTAAAAAAATAAATAAATAAAAAATATTCCAAATGAATCGATCAAATTTATTATAATTAATTCTTGGAAATGTCACTTCTGAGTTTGTTGTGGATTTTATGAGAGATTTGGTTTAAAAATAGCAACGAAAATAATATCATTAAATAAGTTCAGAATAATTTTTTATTCTTTATGAAGTGAACATATTTTAATAATAAAATTTCCATGAACCCGATATACTCGTAATAATAAACAAAATGCTAATAACTTTATAAATAATTTCTTTATGTTTACAGTTTAAACTCTTCAGTTTTCATATATTTAAATCACCGAATTTTTAGATTAACATTACATACTGTCTCATTTTCGGTGGTATAAATAAAAATTGTAAAGCTTCTGTATTTTTAATTGAATTATTATTCGTTATTATTTTCTTGAAAAATATCTATTATTGAATATAGCGCGTAAAATTGTGTTAAAATAGTTGGAGAATAACGAAGCTGTTTTTTAAACTGCTAATTGTACTTTTTAAATTCAGTGGAAGTAATTATGCATTACTTTGCCTACGAACTTTTCTACAGGGTGTTTCTGAAACACCAAGAGCGTATTCTGTGACTAAAACTAAAGGTTTTTTTGTTATATAAATGTGGTAGGACAGTCATTGTGTTAATTTCTAAACCGCTAGAGATAATTTAACCAAATTTGGTGTGCATATTTATTATGACAGTAGGTATGACACAAAAAATTACCAGCTTTAGAAATTTACCAGTGGCAGAGGTGTGGGTATCACCGATCATTATTTGCCAAATAAATATACAGTATGCGCCAAAAGTATGGAATAAATTCAATAAAAACGAATCAATTATTTTTTAGGAAAAATCCTCGAACAGGTCGATTTTTAATTTAAAAAATACATATTTTAGCGTAAAATGCGATTTTCAAATGTCATTTGTTTTCGAGTAATGACGTCATCGATTTTTTCTAAATGGCAACACCATATTTTTTTTCTTGATTCTGAAAGATCGTTTAATTCTCTATCAGACAGTACTAAAATTTTGCCCTCTTACATAGGAAAGTTTTCGAGTAAATGACAATTGAATGTTAGAAAACGTAAATCAATTAAAATAAAGCAAAAACGTTATCAAGTTTAGTTTTTCGAATTCCATAGTTCTTTTATGGATCACGTAGGTGAAAATCTTTGCAAAGTGTCATTGTCACACCGACTTTCTAATAAGTATTGTAAGCCACATAGAAATTATTATTCAGGTTAAAGTATTATGGCACATTTAACTGTTACTCAAAGAATTGAAATTTTAATTCATATCGGATGCGGGAATATGACTAGAACTCAGCAGGAAGTTTGCGATTTATTTAATGAAAAATATTCAGATCGCCCTATCAGCCAATCAACAGTCAGTAAGGTAGAGTCTAAATTTAGAGAAACTGGCAATGTTGTAAATATTCCAAAACCTGGACGTCCAAGCATTAATGAAAATCAGAAACAGAACATTTTGATAAGTATGGTGGATAATCCTCATAATTCTTCACGATTGGTTGCATTAAACAATGACACTAGTCAGAGCACAGTGCTACGTATCTTGAGGAAGGAAAAATATCATCCCTACAAAATTCAACTTGCGCAGGAACTCAATGAAGATGATCCCGATCGCCGCTTACACTTCTGCGAAATTCTAATGGATTTATGTCAAGGAAATAGAAATTTACACCGGCAAATACTTTTTTCAGATGAGGCCACATTTTGTCTGAATGGTACAGTAAACCGTCAAACTTGCAGATATTGGAGTCGGGAAAATCCTCATTGGATGGCAGAGGCACATACCCAACACCCTCATAAATTAAATGTGTGGGCTGGAATAGTTGACGACAGAATAGTAGAGCCTTTACGCAGAGTTACCCCAGAAATCATTCATAATGTGCAAGAAGAATTTCTTCACAGTCTTGCGCATTGTCAAGAAGTTCGTGGATGGCAATTCGAACATTTAATTTAAGTATAAAATTTAATCAATTGTATTTTTATTTTACATACATCAGAATTGTTACTTTTTTATGGATTAAATTTACGTTTTCTAACATTCAATCGTCATTTACTCGAAAACTTTCCTATGTAACAGGGCAAAATTTTAGTACTGTCTGATAGAGAATTAAACGATCTTTCAGAATCAAGGAAAAAAATATGGTGTTGCCATTTAAAAAAAAATCGATGACGTCATTATTAATTTATTGCATACTTTTGGCGCATACTGTATATATGCGCCATTGTACTACCTTCATTCTTTACAATTTTTTGTATTTCAAACCGATTAACAAAATTGATTTATTTGATCAAATGCACTTTTACAGTTATTTAAATACTTATATCTTAGGGAGGCCATATAAAGTAATAAGAAACCGTCATCTTATTTAATATTGTGTATTATCAAATTAAACTTATTTTTTTAAATGATTGAGTTTTAATAATGACTTATGCATATTTCCAAATCATCCTACTTCAAATCCAAGAATGTTCAGAAATATTTTTCATTGACTTTCAGACTCAGGAATGTCCAATTCCTGGAAGACCTTTGAGTGTTAGAACGCCCGAGTTGGAAGAAGCTATTCCACAAGAAATTGAAGAAGACCCACATTTTAATGTGAATGAGAAATTAGTTTGGTCCGTTCTGAAGTATCACATACAAAGGGTTCAAGTCTTACTGCCGCATCTTGCTCGCTTACAATTTTGCCATTGGATTTTGCAAAAAATTTAACAAAAAATTGACTTTACCGCTGATATATTTTTTACCGAACTAATTTATCCGGAGATGCTATAATGAACTTCCACAATAAACGCGTTTGGCCTGATGAAAACCCTAATGCTATAATGGAATCTCTTGTTGGACTTGCTTTTTACCAAGAATTTAAAAAAATGCCTCCTACAGATATTTTCTTGAAAAGATTTCACCTGAACTACTTGACCATGTTCCTTATGTGGTAAGACAAAGAATGTGGTTTATGCACAACGGAGCTGCTCTATATTTTAGTTTGACTGCTCGTGAATTATTAAATGAAAGATTTGGTAATAACGTGATTGGATGAGGTTTAAGAACCAGGTCAACTTTATCCATCCATATCACCCGATATGAAACCTATTGTTTTTTTTTTTGGGGAACATCTCAAGACATTAGTTTACAAGGTTCACATTGAACCTGAGTAGCGCTTACGTTACCTATAATAAATCACAATAAAGTAATTCCATTGTTAATTAATTATTTTGTTATTAAGTAATGTATTGAGTATTGTAAAAATGCGCTTGATCAAATAAATCAATTTTGTTGTTAATCGGTTTGGAATACAAAAAGTGTAAACAAACAAAAAGTGAAGGTAATACAATGTTGCATATGATGATCAATTTTATTTACAGTATTATACAGGATGATATATGTATATATATTTTTTGGCAAATAAGTTTCTAAAGCTGGTAATTCTTTATTTTATACCTACTGTCATACTGTATATCTTTTATACGTTTCCAAGATCCTTATGGTAGTAAACAAATGTGATCCAGGCTTACACGCTTCGGTTACCATCTGTATTTCCTTCGATTGCCATTTTGGCATTGCTCTCCGTACGAATAATTAATAAATATTTGTTTGAATTCAAATCACTGGCAATTATACCAAACAGAAACTGCAGTTCATTTTTATCTGTCAATTAAACTCTAGAAAGGGAGCCAATATAAATTTAACGTCAATTAAATTCAGATAAGGCATGAAGTGAAACTCTAAATGATTGTCGAACAATAATATTAATTCACGAGAACGTTGGGGGTATCAAGATCAGATATTCTGTAATGGAGTTTCATTTAAGCAGGTTTATCTGTTTTAGTAGGTGATTCGATAAGCGGCGGCGTGTCCCATTTAGGCCTAGGATTACAGTTACTTTAAATTTGTGAGACTATTGGATCTGCGGTTGATATTGTATTGTTCATTGTAACGATGTTTTTTTAAAGTAACGTAAATGTAGTGAAATCTGAGAATGATGGATTCGTCAAGTTATTTCATAATATTGGCTCTTCTTCGATGGTTTACATTTCACCGGATTTTAGCTTAAGGGTGACGTATTCTTGAAATAGTGTTTTCTAAAAATACAATACAATTTTACACATTTAAGAACTGAATAATATAGCAAATTACAGGAATGTTATCTTGTGCCACTTGCGAATGTTCAAAGGTACCAAAGTAAAACGAACGTACACGGTGTCCGGAATATGAGTACCTTAATTTTGCCATATAAGTTGTACTAAGCAAAACATATTTGACTTAACAATTTCTTTTTCTGACCAGCGGTAACAGAATTATGACAGCAAACAGGTCTTGAATATGTGACAACGTCGCTCATATACTATCTTAGTTGTGTATTTATACATAACAATTACAAATATGTACACCGAATCATAGGTACTTAGTGTGAATGGTTTTCTTAGAGCTCTTTTCACAACACAGAACATTAGTTACAAGTGTTTAAAATGACAAACATTTCGTAGCTAGAGAGTTTTGCCTAGATTCGCCGTAAATTAACGTGCCATGCAGCTGGTTATGGTTTCTATAAATTGTTCCATTTTTGTTTATGTACACTCACAAAGATCAAAGAAAAACGAGACTAAAAATAAATCGCACTACCTGTACGCACCATTAGGACTAATATTACTTTTAGGTTATCACCAGCAGCCTGATACTGCAATATTGTTGAACGTTACAGTACATTGCAGTTTTAAAGAGTTTCTCGGAAACTTCAATTGTTTACTTCATTAATAATGATCCAAAAATCAAATTATGAACAAATTACGTTACAGGTGCTTTTACTTAACCTTTATACCTTAGTTAGTAATTTTGTAACATAGTTTTGCCTATTATTGCAGTTGAATTTTTATTTTTCAAATGTATTTGTAGACAAACTATTTGTTTTAGACATTTTTTTCATAAGAGTTTTTTTATTGCCTTTAGTCACATATAAAAACCCTTAAAATTACGGCATTCATATTCCTGTATAATAACAGAAAGCCATCAAAAAAAGTGTTAGATGCAGAAATCTTTCAAAATAAGTATCTTTTTAAATTCAGCTGCAGGTGTAAATAGTGTTATAACATAAACTTACATAGTTGTGCATATAAGATTGTTCACTTTTGTTTATAGGTATGTGAAAATAATTGTTAAAATGTGGAGTTGGAATAGAAAAATAATGTGGTCTTAAGGTCGCCATATTTCACCACGTAAAATGATCAAATTTGTGGTGTGTTTGGGTACAGAAACTTCGAAAAATAAAACATGTAGAACAAAAATAATATCAAAAATAACATTATTCATGTTTTGTTTATCCACTATTTAAATTCTCTTCAAATAAAATAACACCTTTTAAAAAGAGTTTGTAAAACATATATTATTTTACTATTCTAACTCCACATTTTAACAGTTATTTTTACTTGTTAACAAAAGTGAACAATCTTATATGCTGCGCTATGTAAGTTTGTGTTGTAACAATAGTTACATCTAGGTACAGATAAATTGAAAAATACGTAGGTATTTTGAACGATTTATTAACCTAAAAATTTGTTGGTTAGACCGCTTTTTGTCGTTATTGTATATTAGTTTGGTATATTTGAATATGCGCGGATGGCATAAGATAACATTGCTGTTAATAGCTGTTCTCTATATTATCCAGTTCTTAAATTATTTGTATTTGCAGAAAACACTATTTCAAGAATACGGCGCTCTAAAATAACAAATATTTAGATTATTCACAATTTTGGCTGTTGTTCTTTCAGTCTTCGGTTACTCCGTGGTCAAAATGATTCTACACATAAAAAGAAGAGAAAATGACTTATAAATGTAGGAGCTATCATAATGCAATTATGGTTCAAAAATGGCCACTGAGTTGTAAATTTTTTAGGGAGGGCTCCAAATAAATAAATTATATGAAAGGCCCCTCTTAAAATTTGACAAGAAAACTACTCTGATTTTTTTGAATACACTTAATACAATACCCTGTATATATATATCTAATGTGTTCAAAAAGGAGTAATGGTTACCTGTACATTTTTGAGAAAATATGATTCTTTATAAAGTTTCCTGCTTGTTCTCAAACACTTGACAATACATTTTTTTCTATTTTACAGTTTGGTAAATTACTAGAAAAATTTAGAAGCCTTAACAGGTAGATTCTCAAATTTTCGAAATATTTGTATATGTACAGGGTGTCCCGAAGGTAAACCGCCATACGTTAATCATAAATTATACATCGAAAAATAATCCTAGTTTGCCATATAAACTATAGTCCAGAAAGAATTTCTTACAGGTATACAGGGCGTTAAAATGTAATTGAAAAATAACAAAAATGTAAACTTCTTCAAAATCGTTTGAGATATTATAATGAAATTTTAGAGGTGTCGACAGCTATGGAAGGCTTTGCAACAGATAATTATTTTTTTCGTCTTACCAGTAGCGCGCGCAGCAGAACGTGACTGAATATGTTTAAAGAATAAAATGGTACGGCGCTGGTTTCTCGTAAAATATTCTTTTGTTTTTAATTCCCTGTTGGTATCTGAAGAAAATAGCTCCGTCAACATTTTATCGTATAACGCACCGTTTTCATGTAAAGAAATAAAAACTGTTTTAATGCACATAGCAAAATACTATCAATAAAAGCTTTACAATTTGCAATTCCTTCTGCAAGTTGCAAGTAGTAGTAGTTATGCACACTGAACAGCAGTGGATTGCAACAGCTGTCATATCTAAAAATCTCTTGCACTTTCAGAATATACGTCTTGCTCGATTTTTATTGCAGTTGGTGATTTGTGTGATTACCACCATACGCAAAAATTTCTAAGCCAAGCTGTTAATTTAAAACTGCCTTCCTTCGCTTCTACTTGATTATTGATTGATTGTTAAGCTTGCAAAATATATTAACTGAAACCTTTATTTCATATGTTATGCTGTTTCTTATTGTTACTTGTCAAACTTGGATAATTAGTTTAGTTTTTAGTGTGCCTTCGGGTTGCAAATGTTATAAAACAAAGTGCTAGTCAGACTTTTGAGAAAGGTATTGTAGGTGCAAGGATTTGTTGCAAAAACACTTGCGGATTGTTTCGTACTTCTGTCAATCTGCCGTTTTGTAGCCTTCCCTAACTATCGACCCCTTAAAAATTTTATTATATCTCAAAAGGAATTGATAAAATTTAAGTTTTTGTTCTCTTCAATTAAAATTCATCAACATCCTGTATATCTTTAACAAAGTCTTTTTGTACTACAGTTTATATAGGAAACTAGGGTTGTTTTCTGATGTAGAATTATGATGAACGTATGGCAGTTTACTTTTGAGACACCCTGTATAATTTTTCAGAAACATCTGTGTAAGTATCTAATATATAAAATTCTCGTGTCACAGTTTTAGACGCCATACTTCTCGGAAACGGCTTGACTGATTTTTACGAAATGTCATATGTATATTTGGTAGGTCTGAGAATCGGTTGTAATCTATTTTTCATACCCCTAAGTGATAAGGGTGGTCCACCCCAAACAATTTTTTTTATTTTTATTTTTTTTATGATGTGGCATTAAAAAATACGTACAACCCTTAATTTTCATCCTTCTATCACAAGCCTCTATTTTTTTATAACCATTTTAGTAATTTAATCATTTTTAACCCTGGTCGATAACTGATCGATTATTACTTGATCAGTTATCCCCGCCAGGCATCTATACCGGTGTCACTTTCACCCAGTAAACAGTACGGAGTAGGGATGAGAACGAAACCGGTCTCCTGTCTCTCTCACACAATAAGTCTTCTCTCACTCTCTACACAGTTTTCGACCATTATTATTGTGTATGAATTGGGCGTAGTAGTGACGTTTAGAATTATCATTTTACCTTCTATTTCCTATTTTATCAATAATTAATAAAATTATTAATTTTAAATGTAGTTCTCATTATTAGTTAATTAACTGATCTACATAACCTCAAAAGTATGCAACACGTGTCACTAGCTCCCACAAACAACAGCTGTTATTTTACTATATGGCTATTGTTTTGTGTAAACAATGCCAATAAGACGTAAAGGGGCTAATTTGGGCCGTCAAAGAAATAAAATTGCAGGCACGCGAAATAATTCAAAAAATGAATGTTTCGTGTTTTGTTATTCTTATAGGCCGTCATCGTTCACAGCGCTCCATTTCTCTTTTAGTCATATACTACATCTTCACACACTTACAATAAGTTAGTTATTTTTTATTTAACTGCCAAAATATTTACTAGAAATAATTCATATGGCAAAACAACGTTTGCTAGGTCATCTAGTATTTTATATAATTCTATGACATTGTTAAAAATTCAAAAGATGCCACAGAGTTGTAATTGTTTCGTACCATGAAATTACGACACTTTTATCTACATAGTGAGCCAAGTTTAAATAGTTAAACTTCAGGAATAGATTCCCTACGAAATTTTAAGAAAAGTGTGTATATACAATATACCTTTTATCTTGCTCTCCAACAGATATACATTGAGAAATTTCAGAATAAAATTTAAACTTTGAACACCCTGTATTTCTTAAACCAGCGACATTCGTATAAGGCATGATGAGCTCAAATATAATATTTTGGTGTCTAGCATCAACAGCTTAATGTTGATCCATCCTTTCTGATTCACCCTATTTATAGGCATGTGAAAATGATTGTTAATGAATTGTTAAATTTAAAATAACAATACTTTTCGAGATTTTGGCATCTAAAAACACCAGAAATTCAGTTATTTCCTGCAACTAAATTGATCTGCTTGAACAAAAATGCAAAGAATTAGGCAATATTTCACACTATGAAATGAGTGATAATAATTAATAACTTGTGGAATAATAGATTTTGTCCTAGATATTATATTAGCTTCAAACTCTCGAACACCCTCCATAATATGAGGTAGATGAAAAATTAATAAATGGCTTAAATTTGGCTTGTTTTATTAAAATAAAGTATATTCTTCCGCTACATTGCTTAACTGCTCGCAATACAGTATCACTATTAAATTATTATTTAAATGCTTCAGTTAACCTATTTGCCTGCCAACTGTTTTTTTGGGAAATTTTTATAGAAGCAAGCAGAGAAAGCGAATTTATTTGGGGTTTCATGCTTTCAAATTGTATTTGTTTAATTTCTTTAAATAATTGAGAATATAAGAGATAGTTGGCTTTTCCTATTGAGTCACAGACAATAAATTACTAAGAATTAACAGTACAAATACATTCTTCTTGTTAAACCAAATTTTTAAAGAAAAATAATTTTTCAGTTGATCTAATAAATCTTACAAGAATAGAAAAAGTTTAACAGGCGAATTTATCAGGATCAGGAGTTCAAAATAGATCGATTAAAGTTATACACTGATAAAAATGATACGTTGTACCATGTAAGAAACTCCAAGAAATACAATGAAATTATATCATTTATGCCAAATGGCACAATTTTTTATTAAAAATATGTAACGATGTTGTAAAATTGTAACTAAAATGCGGTTACACTCCGGAAAAATACATGTTTAGAAATGCACTACCAATAAAATTGTTCGCACAATAAATATCATGTGGTAACGCGAGAGTGAGGTGAATAGTTATACAGTTACGTATATGTTATTTTGAAGGAAGCATACTTGTGATCGTGTTTTGCAGTATTGTGTTACATTATATTTTACACAGTATGTACAAATGACCTAACATGTATTATTTTATATAAATACTTATTCATTGTTGTACTTTTAGAAAACAGCAGTTTTGAGAAATACATAGCCAAAAACGTCTCGTTTTTGATGAATTTAAAATTTCCAAATGAGGTAGCAGTAACGCTCGAAATGTTACAAAGCTTCATTCGAAATCTACCTGGAAATTACTGTATTAGTAACATACAGTTGAAGGTTATATTATCTTAGTTTAGGCACAATAACGAACATATATATTTGCTTTTTGTAAATATATTTAGGTATCTTCAAAGTTATCTAGTAGTTTTCTTTATTTACATTTAAATTTTGTTAATAATTAATGTTCAAAATTAAATACTAAGTAGTTTGTTATGTTTCTTGCAGAAAGTAATGTCTATATTCCATTTGTGCGTATGCAAAGCCATTATTTTTGTTCAGTAAGCTTGACTTTAATTTCGGGTCCACATTACAAGGCAGATTGTGAAACATTACGGATTAATAATACAGTGTAATAAAGCAAAATAAAGGCACTCATATTCCAGACACCCTTGCATAGCATCATGCATAGTTCCTCTAGAAGTAAGAGGCATATTTTACAGAAGAATTGACAATTTATGCAATTTTATTGACATGCTAGTCTTTATCGACACAAATATTATCCTTGTGCAAGTTGGTGATTGTTGGTGATTTTGTAAATCAAACATAGCCAGTTCGTCAGTAAACAATTTTTATACTGAAATTTAGACCATGGATTATTCTGTTGCAAATAAATTGACAAAGAGGTGCTGGTGGGAATCAATCAGTAATAGTTCCCGAACCTTTTGGACGTGATGTGGACGTAAACAATTAATTATTGAAAAAATATTATGTACAGTATGGTGGTTTGAAGACTTTGAAGCGGGTGCTAGCATTTAATACATAGTGATTTTCCGGGTTCTTATGCCGTGACCTAGGTAACTGGTTGCTGCCAGAAAGAGAATTACAGTGCACATCCCTAGCATTACCCTGGATTCTTTTACCTGCCCCTTTTGTTCTCGGGCCAGGCTCTGTGGGGACAGACCCGATATCTGGGCCTGCACATATATTGATTTCGGCTCCTATTGTTGGTATTACGACTGCCACGGTCGGAATCGTTCTTCGGATAATGGTGGTCTTCTGAGTCCATCTCTGTAACTGGTCACATCCCATGCTTCTAAACGATGCGACGCTTCACTGTCGCAATCTTCAGTGGTGACTCTCCAAAAGCTTAGCCGTGACAGCTACACAGTCGCGTCGTACTAAAAATATAATTTTTATTTTAAAAATAAATATTATATTTTCTACGATGTAAAATTATTTTTATTTAAATAAGTTTGTATTTCATAAAAAAAATCACATCAGTAGCAGTTGTCCAAAGAAATAATGAATTGTAATATTCCTGATAAGCTTCTTCTACAAATTTTGCATATTTGCATTTTTGTCGATTTGATTTTTGGTACTAAACATTTTGAAACTTTGAATTATCAATTAAATAATTAATTTTTCATCAAATTACTACTAATTTATTCAATAGAAGTTTATGAGTTTTAGATTTTATTTACACAAATAAAAAATCTATTTCATATGTATTCGAAAAAGTGTCGTAACTATGTATTTTCAAAATAAAAAACATTATTAGTTAACGCCATTATATTATTTAATAGTACAAGGTGGTTGCCAATTATTTCTTGAAATTTTTGTTATTAGCTACAAATACTGATAGAAGAATGATATAGACCAAACTTCAATACATAAAAATTATATTTAAATACTTCTTGAGGTGTCTCAATATGATCATAAAAGCTGTTACTCTTGGTTTTGCGTTGTTTATGTTCTTCCCATTTATACAGGGTGGCCAGATGAAAACGAAACAGAGCCATTCTCAGGAACTGCGTCAAGATTGTAGAAAACCACTCAGACCCGTTGATTATAGATTAAAAGGGGACATTCTTTTCTGGTATTTTAGACGCCACTTTGAGTAATATTTATTTTGAAAGCTCTTACAATTCTCTTTACAACAGACTTTCAATTTTATAATTCCGCCCAATACTTAATAAGAATTTTGATTTTAAAGTTGAAACTTGTACAAACAAATAGTAACGGTAAAATTGTCACTCATTCGAGTTAAGTACGCCAATGGTATAAATTTTATATTTCTTGCGTTACATTGGTTTTCGGCGATTTGTTATCACCTTCGGAAAAAAACACAATTGTAAAAAACACAAATGAATGCTAAACACACACAGCGAGCGTAGAATTAGTGGATTCCAAATTTATTTTCTAGTATTATTTGAAAGCGTTGGTTGGTAGTTTATTTAATTGTGTTTTTGAAAATTACTTATCGCATTACTTTATGAACAATAAATGTGCGAATAGAATAGCTCAGCTATTTAATGAACAACATCGACATGTCAGGAGGAGGTATGTTCTAGAGTTAGTAAAAAAATTTCAAGAGACAGACAACGTAGCCAATAAAAAACGAGAAATTGAAACCTATAGTTAATGAAGCTAGTGAAGTTCCAGTTTTGGGACAAGTTCATCTTGATCCTTCCGGTTATCAGTTTGAACATTTAAACAACTAAGTAGTAAGTAAGCAATTGTACGTTTCAAAATAAATATGACTCAATCCCCAATGCCATTTAAATATGTTGGGGTGATGCTTACTCTTGCTTGGGGTAAAAGTGGGGCAGTCAAAATTATCAGCAAATAATGACGGGTTTGAGCGGTTGCTATAATCTTGAGGCAGTTCCTGAAAATAGCTCTGTTCCGTTTCCATTTGGCCACCCTGTATAGTAGATATTCACATTATAATTAACTATAATTTGCTAGTTGATTAATTTAAAGGAAACTTGCATCAGCAGAAAATGAAAATGTACCGTACAAAACAAGACATTGCTAACAAAGCTTCTTAAGTTAAATACCAAGTAGTACCGAGAACAGAAACAGAATACCAGTTCTTGTGTTGAAAAAATATGACTCGGTATACTATATCACATGTAGGAAAATGTGTTCCGTCGGCTCGCAGTTTTAACACCGCTCCGCTTTTAACTCTTACGCATTACCAACGAGTCCTTTTCACAAGAAAGTAGGAGACTCGGCCTCGGCACTGGGTTAACAAGATACCGCGAACAAGACAACTCGGCATAACGTAGCGTTACTCCGAAGAAAGTGAAATTTTATACACTTCCTACTTCGTAGCTCGTGTACTCACTCCACTTGGTTGGCCACGACTCGTTTTGGCTGTTGAATGCTCGCTTGCATCATTGACGGCTACTCAGTGAGCCAAAATACATACAATAAATACACTAGAGATTCTATTGTAACTCTGTTTTGACGAGTGATCACTGATCATCATTGTTTTGTTAAAAGTAACAGCCAGTTTTTCATAGTCATTGTAAATCTTTTGTGTCAACTAGGTACGTGAGAAAGTAAAATTTGACTAAGCTATAAATATAAATAATAAAATAATAAATAGTATGTTTACAAACTTCATATCACTTTAGGACATTCGTTGTGTCATTTTACAAGTAGATGCAAAAACGAAGAGTGCATAACCACTGATTTTTAATATAGATAATGTTGAGTTTTACATTTCATCAAATGCATGGAAAGATTTGTCAAATCTGACAGTTTATCTGGTAGAAATATTAGAAGTAGTATAGTAAAGTGGAAATGCTTTAACAAAACGATTTCCCGGTAAACATGTGCCAAATGCAGCTGCATTTACCGCGGTGTGCAGTGTGTGCAAGTGTAGTACAATATGGGGATGACACGGGAAATTTGCAACCGATTCGTGGAAAAGATTGAGGTTGAGGACGTCTACAGCGTATTGCAGCAGTGTGGCGTATCATACACGAGGCTCAGTTATATCAATACCATGTACAGAGTGTCCAAGCAGGACGAAATCTTAATATAGGTAATCTAAATAAATGAACTTTTTTTGTAGAGCTATTTAAAAAATAAAGTGTATCGGACGGAAGTGGACACCATTGATGATTTACGCAACTGCTGCCAATAACTTACAAGTTCAAAACGACCAAGAAAGCAGAAACATTTGTGTTAGTTTGTAGAAACTGGATAAGGTGGGCCCAAAATTTTGTTTCTGTAACGTGTGTCAAACTATTTTATTAATTAAAACCACAAATTCATTTTATCAATAATTAATAACAATGGCAGCAAAAACAGTTGAATTTGCTGTATAATATAATATTATTTTTAGATAAGTTCTGGATTACCCCGTATATTTTTGCCGTTAAGTAGAAATTAATTAACTCCTGGAGAATATTTGAATTAAATAGGCGTCAGAAAAGTTATTGAGTCATAACAAAAATAATTTTGATATTAGTGGTTCATTTTGGCAAATTTTAAAATTGATACCTACATTTTATTGTGGTTGCCAGGCTTAAATTTTAGAATGTATAGCAGTACTATTATTTCTTACTACAAATAAGTAACATGCCCACTATGCATTCTATTTTACATACCTAATGAACATCAACGTACATACAGCAGACAAGATCTTTTTATTATTTTTTAGGTAGTAAATAATTATTGTACGGAAGATAGTTCGGCCTTCATGTTGAACACAAAATTCAACGCAGGTGGGGACTTTTGTCCACTGAGTAGTTATTTTCACACAATATTATTAATACCTAAAAATATACAAATTTACTACTTATATAGCTGGTATAATTACATACATTGCTCATGATCAATACGCGCCAACAAAATACACACATCTCCAAATGCCTGAGGTAAGAATAGTGACTTTGCATCAACTGGATTTGACAAATTACTTTATGCGCGTCATCTAAAAAATGCAACGGACTTCGATAAGGCACATAGTGGATCTTTTCCAGTACACACAAAGCCAGTGCCTGGTTAACCCAGAGTGACATTAGAGAGGGAAGACTGTTATATGGTTAATTTCATCCAAAGGATAACGGTAAGAGCCCTTCGAAGCCATTTTATGCGAACATACCGGAAGGCACTTTCGACAAGTACCATAAGAATAAGATTACAGTCCTCAAATCTAAAGGTAAGAAGACCTTTGAATGTCTCGGTTTTTACCTCGACATAGAGCTGAAGTGCACAAGGATTAGGTTTTACTATAATGGAATCTGTCCTTTTTTTTGGACGAGTCGCGATATGGCCTACAGAGTGATAACCGGCAGGAAAGGGTTTGGATGGGTCTAGGCAGACATAAACAACTCACTTTTGTTACAGAAATTGTCTCCTATTAAGGTGGACTAGTGATTGTTTGCGGAGATTTAATGTTTGGTCGCCGTACCTACCCTATTTATTTGATTTTTATTGGCCATATATACACTGAAAACATTATTGAAGCAGTCATTCATCCTTTACTAAACGAATTTAGGGAAAATTTAATTTTTTAAGACGATAATTTCAGACCACATCGCATGCAAAGGATCCAAAATATCCAGAATATATCCAAAGAAACAGGAAATTTCCAAAGAGTAGATTGACCAGCAAACTAGGCATAAATTGAATTCAATTGAATATGTCTCGGATTACCTTAGTGGGGAAATATTCCACCAAGAAAAACTCCCTGTAACCCTTAAGGGTTTCATTGTAGCAACTGAAGAAGAGTGGGACAATATGCTTATTATAAGATTTTTGGAGATGTGGTTTGGTTACTGTTGTGTTACATTTTGACTTGCTGGAGGCTTCGAATATTTTAGCCATAGGTAAATTTAACATTTTTTAAGTAGGTCTAAACTAAAGTCAATAATTTAGTCTATGAAAAAATTACGCCATATATAAGGCAATAATTACTCTCAAGATAGCAAAATCATGTTAACAAAATAGTTTTTATTATACTTGGTGCCTATATACATGATACTGTAACACTAATAAGAAACATTTCAGTCATAATACAGACCATCTTAAAAGTTTCTTATTTGTCAATTTTACCCAATGTGGATCTTCTCAATATAAGAAAGATAGAATTTCATAAAGTAGGTTGAAGTTCTTGAAATTTGCATAGGCTTCTCAATTTAGTTGCCAGTGAATAATTATAGATTTTAAAGTGTTAGGTATATAGATGGTGCAAAGAACAAAAAGTGAACAAAACGTTTTTACCTGTTTATATTGCCTATTTAGACTTGAATATTAAAAATTTATTTTCGGGAATTTCGACTTGAAAACCCTGCAGATGGTATCTCAGAAATCATACATTTATTTATCATAAGCAATTCGGGAAATCCTGTTTATAAAATATTAAAAATTTCTGACAGAATATAGTCTGCAACAATAAAGGCTATTTGGTAGTTTTTATATTGTCATGTTTTATTTTCAAGACAAATTAATCCTCAAAAAAATGTTAAAATACAAAATCTGTAAAAAAGGGAATAAAATGCAATAACTGATGAAGATAAAAACACTTATTACCCCTTGTATGTACCTACATAAATATGGAAATGTCTGAAGAAAACACGATACCATCGAATTGTACGAAGCATAAAATAAACAAATTCCGATAAAGAGTAAACAATTGACTGCTCTAAGCAGTAAATTCGCTATCTAATCGGGTCTTCCTGGAACTAATTACGAGACCGCAGTGCACGTTCTGAGTGATTTCAATCGGCGGTTCGAAGAGGAAATCAGCGCTCGACTGCTTATGAGACTTACTTCGACTGAATAATTTATTACATCAACGTGCATGAGTTATATTTTATGCACATTGTAATATTACAAGAACTTACATCTACAATTATTTTTATAATTAATTTTATTAATTTGTAAATTCATAGATACTAAATAATAATAAATACTCATTTAAATGTTATAAAATTTAAACTCCAGTTTATTGTACCTACACCGAAAAAAATCTGCAAACAATTCAATTTATTTAAACATAACTTTTTCGCGGGAAACAATTTTTTTCGATGTAGGTAATGCTCACTTTTTTGTCAAAATTAAATTGACTCATTTGGTAAGAACATTTTATTTTGTTGATGAATATTTATTTAAATTAAACAAATAGTTTGAATATCTTACGAAAACTTAATTTTAAAAAATTATTTTCAAATAATATTTCTTAATTTTCCTGAACGATTTATACAAATCTGCATAAAAATAACATTTTAAAATAAAAAAATGATTTTTGATTTAAATGAATGTACCTATCTACATTTTGAAACAAATAATACGTTTGTTTAACCCAAAAATTCATATTTTTAATTAAGAGATGTGGAAAAAATTATGTATTCTTTTAATTCTTTTTGTGAAATTTTAAAATGAAATTTTATTAGGTTCTATAATCTTTTGAAAAACCGTAAATTGAAAAACTCAATTTCCAAATATAATCGTATCGTCGAAATAAGTATTCGTTTGAAAGGAAAGATTCGATTTGTTTCTTATACCTAAACAAAAAATAATTGTCAATAGGTACCCGCTAGATTACCCGCTTGTTAGTTAACTCACCACTCACCTGTGGCATACTGATAAGAGCTAATAAGCTCGAAACTTGTATATGTTGACTATTTACTATAGATTTTTCAGATGTAATTCAATGCTGGTCGAAGAAGTTGCAGCTTGCAGCTGTTCTCTAAAATTCCTGAGCAATAAGTTGTTGACTTACATAAGCAGATGTTTAATTGGAAAAAAATTCTTTGAAATATACAAATATTGTTTTATCATGGAATCAATCATCAATCATTAAATCAACACCAGAACTGTATCATTGAAAAGGAAATAATATTTTTTAATTTAAACAAATGCTTTCTTTACGCAAAATAACTATTTATTTATTTGTAACTGAAATATGTATGACAGTAGTTATTGGTTTTCGACTGCATGTAATTTTTTTGTGCCACTGATGGACACTTGCAGACAAATTAAGATTATTTATTCACCGCTTATTAACAACCGATTAATCTAAATCGGGACATAGTCAAATAGATAATAAATTTCCTTGATAAACGTAATTATACTTCTTAGTTCAGATTTCTTAGCCGAATCCAATTTTAAAAGTCGGTTATATTTAAACTTGAATTTTTTAAAAATTGTCCACTGACCATTAGGCAAACTGGCACATCTGTTATGTCTGTGACCTTGGGATGATAAATTTGCTGATTGTTTATTAACAGAGTATTTAAAAATTTATTTCTGGTCAAGCAAATATATTAGCCATTAGTAGATATTAATTCTGTTCAACAGGTCACAAATTGTATTGTTAAATGGGTTTCATCCAGCTTCTTATGTAACTACTTCTGGTGTGCCCCAAGGTTCTCACTTGGGGTCATTGCTTTTTATTATCTACCTTAATGATATACATTTATGTTTTCATCATAGTAAGTTTTCATCTTTTTAGTTTTTTAATCTGTTTCTTAATCTAGAAAAATGCTTGTTGATTACTTTTACTTAACAAATACTCGTATGCGTTTATGAATCAAATTAATCTCAAACAAGTTTCTGTAATCAAAAATTTAACTATAATGTTTGATAGTAAAATGTTAATTAACACACGCATTGATTATGTTTTTGCAAAAGGCAGTAGGATGTAGGGTATTATAAGAAATAGCAGATCTTTTAAATCAGCTGAGGCATTGTGTGTAAACGTTGTATCTTGCACACGTGCAAAGTAAAAGTTTACTTCTGTAATTTGGCCCCCTCAGTATAACACTTAGATTTCTAGAATTGAATCGGTTCAAAACAAGTTTCTTAAATTCTTTGATTATAAATTCAATGAAGCATCTAACATTAATCCTATAGCAGTCATCAAAAAGGAATTTAATATCATATTTTTAAAGAATCGACGAGAATTGAGTGACGTTACTTTTCTAAACTTGTTGTTTAATATAAATACTATTATTTCATTAAAACAATCAGTTCCATTCAAATAGGTGTTATTAACTTATGGTAAGGGTATTGGGACATGGAGACTTTGTAAAACAACCTTAATTAACTGGTTTATATGTATAACAACAGGGACAATTTATAGTATACCTACATAAGTACATACAACATTTTTCTGAGTGAGCAATAAATACTGCTTCATTATTATTTAATAATTGCTACTCACACGTGTAGCAAGTGCCAGTTTAATAATTTATAAATTAAATAATTATCTACTTTACTTTCACTAAATTCGAGTTTACATCACAGCTGCTGTTGACTTCCTCTTCATCTGTGAGCAAGATATGACAACCTAAAAGTTTTATTACACTATAAAGAATATTGAATACTAATTTTTATACCTACATTAAGTTTAAGAATTTTATCCTTTAGCAATAAATTTGATTGATAAAACTTAAATTTAAGGGTAAAAATGAACATAATTAAATTCCTGTGTGACATTATCATAAAGTATTACAAGCTGCTTACGTACATAAATTTAATAAATTCCACTGGAAAAAATAATTGTGAAATTTACATTGTACTCATTTTTAATATCAACTATTTTTTTGCTAGGTATACATATACAACTATTTAGGTGCATTGTATCTTAACAAGCAGACAAGTAATATTCCTAAATATTATCAGTATAGCAATAAAGTTATTAAAGGGTCAAATATAGACTGTCCTATACGCCCGTATTGTTAGGTACTTATTAATTACAAGCATATATTTTTTCATTTTTTTATTATAAAAATATCTTGTATTCAATGTTTAGATTTGCCATTTGAAAACTCTAACTTTACCAAATATATTGAATACAAATTCATCAATTCTCGTGATCGTCAATATTTGAATTCAATAAATCAAATGTGACCATTAGCAACGAATTTTTGTTAAGCATAATGAGGTATTACAAAACTATTATGCTAGTCAGTTGCTTATAACCTGAAGGAAATGCATGTGTTGTTATTAAAAAGTATTTTATTATTATTTTTTGCTGTTGTGTATTCTATTATTTTTATGTTTTGTTATACATCTAATAAACTCTAATTTATGTCTATATAGGGTGTCCCGAAATTAATGAGAAATTGAGCAAGAGTAGATTCCTGATGACAAAATAATGCGATGTAGCCACTTGCCTTAGTCAAAATTTGATGGTTAAAAAGATACACGGTGTCAAAATTATGATTTTATTTTCGATATTTATAAATATTTTTTTTTCAAAAATCCAAATATTTGCATAGATTTTTGAGATCGGTTTTTTTGGTGCGAGAAGTACAATTTCGTTTTTAATTTTGACGTCACTTATAGTAGATTATGCTATTTTAAATGGCAGAACTTTTTGCGGCTTATCTATCTAACCATTGAAGAAACATATTTATTTAAACCTAGGCATATCTTGTTGAAGTCTATAGGAGTAACCGTTTTCGAAATAATCATATTGGGAATATTCAGTGAAGTAAAAACTGTTTTGGTAAACTTGGTTTGGAAAACGTTTACTTCTAACAACTTTAACAAGGTGTACTTTTTTCAGATAAAAAGAGCTAGGATAATCGATTTTTCAATAGTCAGATAGATACACTAAGCCGTAAAAAGGCTCTGCTATTTTAAAAGGCATGAGGTGTCATAAGTGGCGCCCTCTACTGGTGACTTCAAAATTAGAAACAAATTTTAATTTCTCGTCCCAAAAAATCCCGATCTCCAAAATGTATGCAAATATTTGGATTTTTAAAAAGTTACTTACAAATATCGACACCCTGTATGTTTTTAACTAAGGTATGTTTGGCTATATAGTATTTTTTTGTCATAAGGAATATACTTTTGCTCTATGCTCTCTAATTTTGGGACACCCTGTATATAAGAATTTAAAAATTGTTAATAAAAAATAAGGAAAGCTATGAATTTTTTGATACAATATGTACACGTAAAAAAATGTTTACTGTGGAAATTTTTTGAAAGTTGTGTAAATTTCTGTGTAAATAATGAAACTGAAAGTAAAATTTTGCATTATTTATTGACGTCGAAAGCTAAAAAATAAATATTTAAGTTTATTCAGTCGAATATATCTTTTAAAGAAAGGGATCAACTGAATGTTAACTTATTTAACTAATGTTTTTAATATTTAAATCGTGTTCAGATTGGTGTCATATTTTATAATTCTACCACAGTGAAAGGTCTTTATTGATTTAACAGATAAACCTTAAAATAAAATTTTGACTAACAAATATCTATATTTTCAATAATATTATATCATATGAAGAACACATTTCCATTAGAAAAATGACGATTGCGTATTTTTAGATGAAATACGTGTATATTAAATGATATTTGCATAACGATGTGTTTTCTATAAATTGCCAGTTTAATGGACATTACTATGCAATACAACATTTATTTTTTGATGAAATTAATCTTTATATGGAATTATATACAGGGTGTTAAAAAAGAGTGTAAAATATTTAAGGAGGTAATAGTATGAACCAAAATAAGCAGAAAAGTCTCAATAAACATGGGTCCGCAAAGTAACGGTTGTGGAGATATGGAATATTTTATGTTTTTTAGCCCCCTTTTTTTATTTTGCAAAAACGTTGTGTATTTTCTTATAATAGTTGGTTGATGTTTAGTGAAATAAACAGTACGTATTTGACAGTTATTCTTAGTGCACAAGTTTTCTTTCGCTGTAGCTGGTTACTCTAACGCAGAATTAACAGACATGCATTTCATGTATGGTCGTGCTAATAGGAACGCCACCGAAGCGCGACGTCTTTATGTTGACGCTTATCCAAATCGCCAGATTCCTTCACAACGCATGTTTGGAAGAATTCACCAAAGATTGCGTGATACCGGTTCCTTGAGCAAACAGTGCCATTTATTCCGAAGACCAAGGTCGGTATCCACTCCTAGAGTAGAAGAAGAAATTCTAGCACTGGTAGAGCAGAATCCAGGTACGGGTGTGCGGAGAATATCAGCCGAGGTAGGAATTAGTGGTCCTCTTGTTTGGAGAATCCTTCACGAGCAACTGCTTTATCCATACCATGTGCAAAAAATACAGGCCTTAAATCTAATAAATGACAAGAAATGGAGTGTTTAATTCCCACAATACGCATATTTGGGCCGACGAAAATCCTCATTCTGCAATAAAATCTGGACATCAGGCATGTTTTTCATTAAACATTTGGATGAATATTGTAGGTGACAGGTATCTAGGTCCTGTTGTTTTACCAAACCGATTAACAGGCGCTGCTTATCTCAACTTTCTGCAGAACACACTGTATGAGTTTTTGGAAGACATTCCTTTGAATCAGGGGTAACAAATGTGGTTCCAGCATGATGGTGCTCCAGCTCATTTTTTCATGGCCGTTAGAGAGCATTTACACCAAACTTTTCCACATAGATGGGTAGGAAGGGTCGGACCTGTTTTATGGCCTCCAAGATCGCCTAATCTGAATCCTCTAGATTTATTTGTTTAAGGATATTTGAAGACATTAGTATACGGTACTCCTGCAAATAGTCTGGAAGAGCTGCAGCTACGGATTAATCAACAGTGTGAAAAAATCCAAACCAAAGAGGGTGTTTTCGAAAGAGTTCGAATATCGTTGAGACGAAGATGTCGTGCCTGTTTGGAAATGGACGGAGGGCACTTTGAACATCTTCTGTAACTTTGTTTTCTGTTTGTTAAAAGCTTCCTTTGTCGGTTTATTCCTAATAAAATAAAATGTTTGAAAAACGAATAGTGGTCCATATCTCCGCAACCGTTACTTTGCGGACCCAAGTTTATTAAGACTTTTCTGCTTATTTTGGTTCATATTATTACCTCCTGAAATATTTTACACTCTTTTTTTAAAACCCTGTATAAACGTCAGCGAAATGAGGGAGGCAATTAAATCCCCCTTCCCCCCAGTTTCTACTTTTGTTTTTTAGGCATCGTTTAGAATATACAAACGTCAGAGGAATGAGGGATGCAATTAAATCCACCTTCCCCCCAGTTACTACGTTTGTTCTTTAGGCATCGTTAGAAATATCTCTATCAAATTTTAAACTGATACGTGAGAAATTGACAGTATCGCTAAAAAAAAACAATTTTAAAAATTCATCTTCAACAGAAGAACAGAAAATACAGATCATATTCCATGATACAATAATCATATTTTGTGTCCAAAAAATACACAGTTAATAGGATGACCTTTTTTTTGTTGTATATAGGTAATAATACCTTTGATAGAAGAAATCGATACAAATAGGAGAAAGTATTCATTCATTGTGATGAAGATATCCCATAAATTCACAGATTTGACATAGTCAATCAAAGAATTGATGAAGAACGATTCAGTGTGCACGTGAATATGATGTTACATGCATAAAATTATGACATGATGAAAATATTGACAAAAATTTGATATTTTAAAGATTTGCGAGCATGAAGAGACATTCATAAAACGTAAGCGCTATAGAGAACAAATTATGAGAGGAGAAGCTTAGGAACAAATTGATTGATCCTTAAATTGATGGAATTGTCGAATGTAACGCAACGTGGCATCGCATGGCATGGAAACAGTGTACACACAGAGTATATACCACACACGTCACGTGGCATGGCGTGACGTGGCATCAGAGCAATGTGTCCTCAGCTTTACTGAAACTGATTCTATAATAGACACTAAAGAAAAAATCGGAGATAAATAGAAGTTAAAAATAAAAGATTAATGATACAGAATTGGAAATAACCAGTGATTAGAAGTTGGAAATTGGGAAAGGCAATAAACGTTATGAACTGAAACAATAATAAATTTTAAGGTAAGATGGGGACAGTCGATGTGGCTTTAAAAAGTATAGTAAACTATACAGAGTGGTTTAATGGGCTAACAACTTTAAAATATTAATAAATTATCCTATATACAGGGTGATTCAGAACTTATCTAAAAGAACTTGGGAATAGATGTGTCATGAAAAATGAAGTCAATATCCCCAAAAAAATTGTAGTAAAATCCTTATAATTTCTGAGTGCTGATACTGTAGTCTCTAGACAGGCGATTCCGAATACTGAAATCCGATTACTTTTTGTAGGTACTGAAGTTTTTGTGTCTTTACACTACTTTTTCAAGTGTCAAACATGGCTTAGGTGTATAGTAGCAACTCGGAGTTGATTGATATCGTTTTAATCTATGACGCTGTGAAAATACTTTAGCAGAACGATTTCCCGGTAAACATATGCCAAATGCAGTTACTTTTACCGCGGTGTGCAGTGAGTGTAAGTGTAGGCAACGCGAGGGAAATTTAATGTCCAAGCATTAATACCAATAGATTGGACGAGGAGGACCGGTTCCATGGCTGCCACGATCTCCTGATTTTAAACCATTTGGACGAAGTGGATACATAAAATTGATAATTTAGGGAAACGTATCATAGTTGCTGCCAATAACTTACGAGTTCAAAACGGACAGGAAGCAGAAACATTTGTGTTAGTTTGTAGAAACTGGCTAAGACGGGCCCAAAATGTTGTTGTAACATCAATGTCAAACTATTTTATTCATTAAAACCACAAATTAAATTTATTAATAATTAATAACTATAGCGGTAAAAAAACTTAAATTTGCTATATAAAATCGGCATTATAAAATGTTATATATTTCTATCCTTGGGAATTTCTTTCCATTTTTTCCAGTGCCGTGCAGAAATGTATTTTTAAATCATTATCAACGTCCCTTTTTGATTTCTGTTTTATAAAATTATATTTAAGAGCCCCTTGTACCCTCAAAAATTTTTTTTAGATAAGTTCTGAGTCACTGTATAAATAAATCGCACAGTTATTTTTATATTTAAAAAGACTTAAGACAAAACTGAAACACTGTTGTTGATGGACACAAAATAAATAAATAAATAAATATGATGTAGTAGTTCTTATTATAGGCTGTATAAGTGAGATTATAATACATATTTCGAAACTATGCAAGACTAAAAACTGTGTGTCTTACTAGTATTTTATGATTTATGACTTGTGCTACGTAGTGCAGTCACCAAAAAAAAAAAAAATTAAATTGCTCAGGTATTTTTGAAAATGTAGGTATCTTATTGCATGGACGTATATAGTGAGCATTTCCTATATTTAATAAAATAGTAAGTATGTGGAAAGTAACCTATTTTTTTGTATTTCCTTTAATTCACAATAACTTGTGGGTTAATAAAGCAAAATACCCATTAAATAAATAATTTATTACGCTTTGATACAGTGAGCCAGCATACGCCACACTGCATAATTATAAGGGTAGGAGCTGCTCTCCTTAGGGGGAAGGTGGCATAGTTGAAAATTCTTTAGAAATCTACCCTGTATAAACCTAAAAATCGAATGTTATAAGAATTTTTATTATTTTCATTAAAAAGGAATCAGTGTGGACGACACTGTATGTATCGGCCACTGGTATCTGCCAATCGAAAAATAAAACCTAAACTGTTACTAAAAATGAAAAAATTTATTTACTAAACGAAGAGAAGAGACATAAACTTTTAATACAATAAAGATCATATTTTATACTTTACTCCATGTTACACAGGCATTACAAGAAAATATGGAAATAAAGAACATGAGCTATAATAATTCCACGAAATTTTTATTTTGATGTTCTGCAAATTATTATTTAAAACTATTTATAGTCCAACTAAACTTAAATACAATGCACATACAAGATTTTATCACGTAGGCCATTTGTTGAGACGTCAATGCCGGTGGCTATGAAGTATTATTTTCGTAGCAAAACAAGTACACTTTTGTTATTTTTACTAAGTCTGTTTAGTTTTTTACTGTATTAGAAAGGTATTTTAAGCTACCTACCTTAAACATTCGTTGGAGCTGACAATGAAATCAAAAAATTCATTCATAAAAATCAAAATCAAATTCAATCTGAACTGACATCTGAGAGCATAATATGGCATTTCATTCCCCCAAGGGCACCCAATTTCGGTGGACTTTGGGAAGCTGGTGTGAAATCCACCAAACACCATTTAAAACGAGTTTTACTCAATACAATTTTAAGTTACGAAGAGTTTCTGACAGTTTTAGTTCAAATTGAAGCATGCCTCAATTCCCGTCCTTTACATCCGCTTACTCCTGGGCACTTCCTGATAGGGACAATTTTAATTACAATTCCGGAAGAAAATTATATAAATGTTCGAGAAAATCGTCTCTCTGGATTCCAATTGACACAGAGACTCATGCAACACTTTTGGACCCGCTGGTCAAAGGAATCTATTTCTGAAATGCAACAACGGGTCAAATGGAAAACTTCTTATAAGCAACTTCTTCAACTTGGTGTTATAGTCCTGGTGAAAGAAGACAATTTACCACCATTGAAGTGTCAATTAGGCGTGGTTCAGTCCATCCACCCAGGACCCGATGGAATAATCAGAGCTGCAACAATAAAAACCTCAACTTCAGTCTACAAGAGACCAGCCACCAAATTGTGTACACTTCCCAATTTCGATGAAGAGGGAGAGCCATTGGCACCCTTATAGGCTGCCAAGGGGGGCGGTATATTACAAGATTAAATGAAGATGTTGATGCTAGTAGCATACTTCCTGCCTAGCCGACGTTGTATCGCAACGAGTTGCTCTGCATCGAATTATATATAAATAAATAATGTCATGTTAATTACAATTTTTGTATAGATTTCAATTTTGTGATTTCAATATACGTTTTCTAATTTCCAATACAGTCCATTGCTTCCTACAAGTTACAATAACAATTACAAACATTAATAACATTTTTGGGTAGAAATTGTGGGTGTAATTCAACGCTGGTTGGGGCTTTAGTCCCCAGAGTAGTTAGTTTCACACAATATTATTAATACCTAAATATATAAAAAGTCTGTTTAGTTTGGCAGACATTTAAATTGAAGATTTTCAACGCTTACAATACCGAACACACCCTGCACTTTTACTTTTTCTTGCAAATAAATATACGGTGAAGTTACCTCGAGCACGTAAAACTCTTGTAAATTGGTTCACAATTTGTAGATGTATATGCAGATGCAGCTGCGAATTGAAATTAGTGTATTACATAACCCATGCAGCGAACATGCGATCGATCAGTTTTCGTTTCATTTAATTACCAATCTACTGAATAAGACGAAGATCTCCAAATATGTTTAAATATATGGCGTGCATGTTTTTTGTTTACATGTCTTATATAATAAACTTTTTCGACATAATTGTTTATCTTTCACAGGCATAAGTATCCGTAAGTAGCATCACGATAAATGAGTTTTATATAAATTTTAATTGCCACAGTTGTTAATAGTGCGATAAGTAATGGACATTTTCTCCATTAACCCTTATGTGTCTGCAATGTAACTGGACCAATTATTGTGTTACCTTATAAATCAATATTAACTTTTAACTGGATGATTTTCTATTTGTTCTTCGTTTTGAGATTATGTCGCGCTCAGTCGCGAGAAAGCTTTAGGGGAATTACTGAAGTTGTATGTCCCGAGGGATCGGGGGCGGGGAGGGCATGGAAATCTTGTCACAGATCTTGCGAAATCCCGTAAAATCGTGCGAGATCCTAGGAAATCGTGCAAAATCCCTAGAAATTGCGCGACATCACGCAAAATTCCGCGACATCTAAAGCCACATCTACCCTTAAAGACTGACAATACTATACACCGTGCATCATTATCGATATTATTGTACTTATTGGCGTTTCCATTTCGCAGGGCAAGGTTTAACTCAAAAGTTAACTTCGGAGCTTCGCACCTTGTGAAACAATTTAACAATTGTGTAAAATTTGAAACAAAAAAATCTATTTCTAAGAAACTGCCAATTTCACATTTTTTGTCAATCTTTAAGTTTCAGCCAATGTCATAAAACACCATCTTTGCCACTGAAATGCAATAGGGATCAAAATCAGTTTTTTGACCAATAATGTCGCAATTCTGAATAATCTTAGAAAGGTACTTTTTTGTCGAATTAATGCATTAGGATGTTTTTGAATTTTGTTATATATCTCGCGTATAAAGGGTGTAAGGTTGGGAAAATATAATATTACTTACTCCGAAGGTCAAAATTTGTTGATCTAAATTTTATAGTTTTTGAGATACAGGGTGTTCAAATTACAATTTTATTTTAGTTTTACACCTTGTATAAGTATAGTAGTAGTAGTAGTAGTAGTAGTAGGAGTAGTAGTAGTAGTAGTAGTGTATGATAATATTATAATACATAATACTGCTTGTACAAATACAGATAACACAGTTTGCCCTTGTTCATCTATTAAAAATGTAAATTCTATAAAATATATATATATATATATAGATCAATATTTAAGATGGTCCAAACATGTTACACAAACTATTAAAAAACTTCGTCAATTGTTTTATAGGTTATATGTCTTAAGAAATATAATGAATGTTAAAAATATAAAAGTTATATACCACTCATTGGTTGAATCAATAATAAGGTATGGAATTGTCATATGGGGTGGTTTGTATGTCGATGTTATGAAAAGCTTACAGGTTTGTCAAAACACTGCTTTAAAAATATTATTCCATAAAAATCGTAGATATTCCTCAAAATTACTTTATGAACAGGTAAATGTTTTTGATATTAGATGTTTATATTATTATAGTGTATTAATTTATATCGTAAAAATAAATAAAACTATCCAATGCTTTTGCACGGCTGTCAAACAAGAGCGATAACAAATAATATTATTCAGACGCCTTTCCTTAAAAGATCCCATCTTCAAAGGAATATATTTTTTTATGTTCCTAAATTTTATAACTTAATTCCTGCCTCAATAAAAAAATTTATGAATAATAAATATAAATATAAGAAATTAATTAAAACATTTTTAATTCAAAATTATATAAAATTCGAATAAATAACAAATAATATGTAAATTTGGTGTAAAGTTATGTTGCTGCCCTGTAAGACTATTAAACTATTTTCAGTGTTTTTTGTTAAGTATATGTATGTATATTACAAACCTAATTACATTTAAACACAGACTGACTTATTAGTCTAGCTGAAGTTTCTGTTTTTCTAAATTTGAATTTGTAATTGTAATTATTTCAAATAAAAATTTCAAATAAAAAATACTAAAATAGTAATGTCAAAGTAATTTTTATCAAATGCGAAATTCTTGGATTCAGAAGTTAATATTGTTGATTATTGACTACTTTAAAACGGTAAAGAGACAGAAATGAAAAAAGTTAACATATTAAATATTTTTCCATTTCGTGTCAGTTACGTTAGGATTTATAAAATGAAGCTATAACCAATATATTTTTTATTTAATTACTGTTATTTAAATATATATTTTATTTATTATTAGTTACGCAAGAAAGGATGGGATAGAAATAATCTTGAAATGAGTTATTTTATTTTTTACTTGTATTTACAGTTTTCTCAAAAACTTTTAAATTATTATAATACGAAGGCTGCTAAATGTCATTTTGGAAGACCACCATTACAGGAAGCGCAGTGCCGACCGTAGGAGCCATAATACAACAATATGAGTAGAAACCGAAATCAATATATGAGCGGGCCCATAATTAAATCTATTAATAACCATATATATAAACGTTTTAAGGCATGTTGAATCCAGTGCCGTAGTTATATTTGAAAAAAAAAATCGCTAAACATTTTTTGTAAAATTCAGCAGTGAAAAAAAATTCGAAATAGACCTTGAAAATAGAAAACAAATTTTAATATTCTGCACTAGAATAAAGTTTTTACTGTATCTTTTTTTAAAAAAACCCGAACTAAATCGGATATAAAAAACAATTTTTACAGACCTGTTTCCAATTGAAATGGGTCACACATATACAAATAATATCTATATTCCTCTATAATACCCTTTTAATAGGTTTTGAGACCTCAGAAATTATATATACGCAATTTACTTTCTAACAGGATGCAATTCTGTTTGTTTGTTTTTTTTTATTGGAAATTTTGAGACCACATTTTGCATTAGATACATCTCACATATTCTAACCCGCTAATAATTTTGTTAAGTCATTTTTTGTTCATATCACAAAACAGTAATTAAATAAAATGATTCACTATAAACTTCAAATATTAAACCGAGATTAAACTGGTTTTAAGGATGTAACCTTTTACTATTTACATTTATAAAACAAAATACCATAACAAATAAATATTTTATAATAATAATAATACTTAGAATGTGGAAAACAAGAAGCAATTCTATATTGAGATAATCAGATGATTTAATATGTATTTACATAACTACTATTTACATATTTATCTAGTATTTCTTATTTACGGGTAGTATCTGAAATAATACTTGGAATAGCTTTAGAATGACAGAACAGATAATTTATTGAATAATTACTTAATTACTAGAACTAAAACCCTAAAACTATTTTTACTTTGAAACCATTTCTGCAATATGAACTCAAATGATTTGTTAAATAACCTGCTCTCACTCACGTTGTAATTAAATAGTCTTAAATGGCTCCACACTTGTGATACCTTATCTTAAAATTATTTTCAATGGTACCTTAAGAAGCTACATTTGATAAGTAGTTTTCAATTTGTTAAACAAACCATAGAAAATGTATCGTTTTTTTTTCAAGTAAAGGTAGATACGGATGTCTCTGAATAATTTTCTGTTAAGAATGAATTCCCTCAGGGGTCAGTGTTTGGTCCACTGCTTTTTCTTATTTATACAGCAGATCTTCCACAAATACTGCCCTTCAAATGTTCTCAGTATGCTGATGATACAAAAATTTACGAGAATCTTATTTATGATTATCATTATTAAATCAAAGTTTAATTACTGTAGAGAACTGGTGTAGCAAATGATTAACACTTCTGATCACTAATAAATCTGTAGTTTTGCATGTGGGTAAACACAGTCCAAGATTAGATTATCAAATTAACAACGCATCTTTATTAAAAGTGGATACACAAACTTATCTTGGTGTAGTGATTTCTAATGACATCTTATGGTCATCTCATAAATACCGCTTGTAACAAGGCAAAACGTTCTTTATTTCTTTTTAAGAAGATTTTTTATACTTCATAAATTTCAACTGCTGGCTCTTTATATAAATCGCATATACGACCCATTATAGAATATAACTGTGTGGTATCCAGATTTGATACGAGATCAATCTCAAATTGAGTAGCTGCAACGTGTCGTTACCGGAATTGTGGCGCCTCTCATCCTTATGAAGAAAGGTTAAACATCTTCAAACTAACGCTAGAAATAGATCGATTCAATTCTAGTTTCATGGAACATATTCTACAGATCTGTCGCACTTGTATACATTATCTACTGATGCTCGATTTCGTGGTCATAATTACAAACTTAGCCACCAGAATTAATCTACCAAATATAGGAAATAGTTTTTATGTAACCGTATATTTTATGATTGGAATTCTCTACCAGGCAGTGTTGTAAATGCTCCTTCCATAAACTCTTTTAAAAATAAGTTCAATAGTAATCTCAACTATCGATAAGTGTTCTGTGTTTATCTTTTATATTTATATATATTTTTCAATCTGTATTACTTTTGCATTACCTATAGTATATTTTGTTTTCATATTGTAAATTTATATTTAGATTTTTTTGTGTTATTTATACCTTTTGAGTTTTATATTATTTTATTTCCGCGGAAATATTTGCAAATGTACGTCAAGACTTTAAGGACAGGCTTTATTATCATCTGCAAAATAATGCAAATCATTTATTAAATTAATAATCAAAAAATGTAAGGATGAAGTTTTCTTTCATAGATTGAGAACTATGTGATCAAATGTAGTTTTGTAAGGTACCATTGAAAAGTATTATTTAAGACCTTTAAGATAAGGTATCACAACTAGGCGGTTTCTATTTCAAAATATTTAGATGGCGAGATGGCGTGGCTGGAGGTAGGGGGTGAGTTAGAAAGAACGTGTTAGTTGTTGTTAATCCCCGCTCCTGAGTCCTGGCCAGTTTTAGACACATACGTGTTAGTTAACACATCGTTTGGATTCCCCTCTATATTACAAAAATGATTTGAATATTTTTAATATCTTTTCCTTCTTTAGGTATAGCCATTATAAATTTTCAAATTCTCACACAGTATATCTGAATTGAAAATAGGATAGATTTCAATATATTACTCTCCTTCAACATCTGTTGTTATTTAAAGTTATTCAGTCTGTTGTAGTAACATTTTATAGTTTCCTTTTACTTTCAACTCATTATCTGCAATTATCCAGTAAATTTATACTACTTAGTAGATAAATATTGATGTAGTCGTAAAGCAAATCAAGTTACAACAATCGATGAACAAATTATTCAGGTACTTTCTTAACGATCCGCATTTTATGGTTCCATCATATGAAATAAGTATTATTAATTACAATGTTATCAATTAAAAATCAGACATTAACATAATATATTATCCGAAAATTATTAAAAATGACTTGGTATGTTACTATTTTAGCTAAGTCATCTAAGTTAATTTTATACAAAAATCAGGATACTCCCTATTATGTAAGTGTTCTTCCAATCTTTTTTTTATATTTGAGTTGCTGAGTAATTTAGGGGGACATTATTTTGAAAAAAAAATCTAATATGTAAATATATGTACTAATTTTTATTAGTTTATTATTTAAGAGTAATTTCATCAAATTAACAATGATTGCGTCTTTATAAGTGTTCTTGCTAAAGCTGAGTGCCGCCGCATCCATGCATTCAAATCAATTCAATGAAATATAAAGCTTGTTTTGGTTTCGAATTTGAATGATTCTAGAACAGTTCTTGTCATCCAGTTGCATTCTCAGTTTGTCATCGTTTAGTAGTTCTTGCTAATGAAATAGTTATTTTAAATCGTTCTGGAACAGTTCGCCATCGGAACCAAAACAAACCTATAATGGAACTATTTTGTAGACATCACTCAACTGTAGCTTAATCGCTAGTGTTCACTTCCACTGTATTTGCAATATTATTTTAAAAGTACCTACGGATTTGTCAAAATAAAAATAAATTTGTCAGTATCAGGGAAACTTCTTAGCTTACAAAAAACTTGCCACTCAGGTTTTCTTCGTGTTAATTCAAAAACTATAAAATACCTTGGCGATCATGTGGCTCAAGTGTGCCTGTTAAAACAGAATGAATGGTATTTTCCGACAGATCCATTTCTCCAGTTATACTTCCAGGCGAAAAAAAAAACAATTCGATCTAAAAAAATACTGCTCAAACATTTCTCTAGATGCTGATCGCTCCTTCTATTATGCGATGCTTGTGAGACACTTTTTAATTGAAACATTTCAAAAATTTATTGCGAAGAGGGGCCTACTGAATGGTCCGCACGTTTACCAGATTTGTCTCCATTGGACTTTTTTCTTTGAGACCATTTAAAGACTAAATTTATGCCATATAGACTGAATCATTACAAGTCTTCGTAATCTTATTACTCCACAAATGCTCCATAATGCCAGAGAACATTTGGAGCAATGTCTTTTACTACTGCATGTATGTTGTTGGCAAGCATTTTCAACATCCAATGTAAAATTAGTAGTAAGTGAATTTGATGATCTGAACTTGTTACCTTTAATTCTTCGAGAACACGATCATTGAAAATTATAAAACTAAATGGCATGGCGTTGAAAAGATAGTTGAATGCCTTTAATATAAAATGGTATTTTACACAATACCAATTTAAGGGTAATGGTCACCTCTTCTTAGGGGTAGCAATTTGGGGAATGGGTACATTCAATCTGCCCCAAAATGTAACAAAACGGATACAAGTGGTTTTTTCGTTCTTACTTATTATTTTTAGTGTGAACTGTTAATGTATTAAGAAAAATGTAACTAACACTCTCTACCAATAAACACAAAATGAGTATTAGCTTTAATTGAAGAAAAGTTTTTGAAATATTGTCAATACTTAATTATTTTTAACTTTAGCGGAGCAACACATTTAATTCAGTTACCCCATCTCAACTTAGGAATCTTCTATTAGAGTGCTCTATACGAGCTGACCAAGCCGAGCCGAATTTACTTGTTCCTTACGCAATTTCGCTACCTAGATCACCAACACATCTGTTGAACTGTATTCTTGGCTTTTGAAATATATTGTAGTCAAAACTTACAGCAAGGTGACAGTATCTCTTGGCGTGGTAAATAAAATATCAAGAACTTACGAATTTACGAAAAATGACAAATTTTTTGCAAAAATTTTATAGGAATTGTTTATTTTTGTATCAAACAAGGAGGAAATCTGCTAATTTTGATCTGATATTGATTTTGATATTTTACGTAAAAGTGGATAACTTTGCACCGTCCGAATTTTGATTCTAAAGCTACTTGCCAATAAGCTTGTTATGACAAGTATGGAGCTCAAAATTAGTAATTTACTACTTTCAATATAACAGCCAAACTATAGAACACTTCAGCTCTGTATCATGCTTAATGGCATCTGTATGAGTAATAGAATGTGTTGTTATTTAGATGAGGTACATCGTTCTTCGTTCTCTAATTTCCTTTTACTCTCTGTATCATGTTTAATGACATCTTTGTGAGTAACAGAATATGTTGCTATTTAGATGAGGTACTTCGTTCTTCATTCTCTGATTGTACGTCTCAAATTTTGTGAAGAATCACTTCACTCCTGAAAGAGTCGTTTAAATTTAAAGTAAATATAATAAGTAGTTTCAACAGCTCCTGCGACTTTTTCCAAAATCTAGCAGCCATTTAATATTTATATAAATGATAATTCATTTAATTCACTCTCCAAATACTTGGCTATTCACTTTAACTGTGTAGTTCAGTTCAGTGTTCTCCGGGACCAAATATATATAAAACTGGCAATAATGTAGATTTAAGCCAGTTCCTCGCCAGTTGCAACCAATTACATTAAACACATTTCATTTGGTAACGCAACTGGTTGCTTTACTGTTGGCATCTCGGTGAAATATGACCTTTATTCATTTGTCACTGGCTATGCTAGCGCAACCAGATAGACAGATTTTAGCCAAAAATGTACGTTGATGAAACTGCAATGCAAATACTTTGTAGTGAAAAGTTTGATATTAATTATTGCTTTCTATTTTGCAAAATTTGAATTGAATTTTTAGGCAAAGAATGAATGGTGTTTCAAATTTAAGAGTACCGTATATTATGTTGTGTTGGTTGAGACAAGAAATCTCGCAAAATTTGAAAGTCGTGTCTTTCATTATTGAAGAACAAAGTAAGAGATTCTTGCTCGATTTTGCAAGATAATGTCTTGTATTGTCTTGCCAGAGTCTAGCAAACTTCTTGTCTGGTCAATGGAACAATGCAACATGGAATTTTATTATGAATTTGATAAGTGTGGTAGTTACTCTTGGTCGGCTACGGTCTCACACGTAACTACCGATATGGTCAGTCGTCGACAGGGTCAATTGGTAGACGTTATAAAGTACAGAAACTGCCAGTTTTACATAAACAATGCATGAAATAGGCAAAACAGAATCGGAGTTTTTTCAGTCAAATGGCAGTGAATTTTTAATTAGTTCTAGTTCACCAGAACAGGGCCTGTACTCATCAAACTTTTTTTAATAATAATTTAATATGCTGGATGTCCCTTAATTAAAGAATAATATCTATAATAGAAAAACAATATTTTTCAGCTAATATTCAGTTAAATATTACCCCTTATTTATCTTGCCTTGCAATTTGAGTTGTCAAGTCGGTTTTGTTTTGGTCTTGTCTTGTCGTGTCTTGCGAGACCAAGACAAGAACAAGCAAAAGCAGAACAGGATGCCAGCACTAATATTATGGTATAACCTTTGTTTTACAAGCCCAACCCGTGAGCTTGGCGTATTTTACTTACTCAATCAAATAGTTTAACCAAAAACAATACGACTGAGACTAGTACATACCTTTCTTTTCATTTTTTTGCGATCTGACCTGATAGTTGGTAAACAGCAATTTATTACCGGCAATACTATGTTTGCCCGATTAAACGATAGGAATTGGAATTGATTGTAAATTAAATCTTTTTTGCAGTAACGTGGACATACATCAACAGTTTAATTTCCTGCAACGTTATAAAGTTAATAGATTCGGTTTTACAAACGTACATTATTAGGCTTAATGGTGATGAGGAAATTGACAATAAAATTAAAATTGCCTGGCGCATTTTTAAACAACTCGTCTTAATATCGTGATATATATTTCCATATGTCATTGTTTATTGATGCTATCCAAGTAATTCATTGGCTAATAAATTGCGAGTTATCGATGTAAAGGTAGAAAGTTCAAATGGCACGCCTCATGAATAACAATAACTCAATTTTATTACCTGCAATTTTGCAAAACTGGAACGGCTACATATTTAGCTGCCGGTAGGTGTGTACTTCCTCATCAATTTGTATTAAATAAAAATAAAAAAAGACAACAAAACTAAATGGCAATGGCACTAGTGTTACTTATATGAAGATCAATAATTTATATTACATTTTTTACTTTCTTTTTTCTATGGAACTCTATTTTTCATGAAGATAATACCTAATGGTGCGTATTATGTATTATCTAGATACAGACAAGAGTAATATATTTCTATAATTATGAAATGAATATTTTTATTGCTATATGTTTTATAACAATTCATAATTTAATGCATCTGTACAGTGTGTCCCAATTTCGTCGTAATTGCAGGGCATCTCGGAAACTAGAAGAGATAAAAGGATGCGGTTTTCGCATCACTCGACTACTTTTCCGATAAACTCAAGATGACGTAATCAAAACTATCATAGACATCTTCGTTTTTGAGATACAGGAAGAAGTTTTAAAAACTACTAGTAGATAATATAATAAATATATATAATATTCCAAAAATCTTCTTGTTCACTAGTATTTAAATTACTATTTCTGCATTTTGATTGTTTTGTGGTTTCACACAAAAGAAATTATGTATTAAGGTCACTATAATTCTCGTAAGACTAAATAAGTATAGGTACCTACTTCTTTTTTTATTAGAATATAACTCTATCTTCGTTAAATATTTTATTATAAAATTTGATTAATGTCCATTTGAGCTGAATTATAATTTGCTAATAAAACAGTATAAAGTATTTTTTATTTTATTATTACTATTCTCTAAATACTTATAAATTATACAATAAAATTTACATTTTAATGAGTAAACTCCACACCTTTAATAATACAAGTAACGCTTAAACGTGTCAAAGTTTCACATTACATTTGATATACAGTGTGACAATTTTGACATTTTATAATGATAATAATTAAACTTACCCCAGTCACTATATTAGTCCGATTCAACCGATATTTTCGTTGTGTTAGTAAACATGTCTGAAAAATATCTAGAGTGTCTCATAATTAGCTGCCAACCCTGAACAGGCCGATTCTATGATCAAAACTAAGTAAAAAAGTTCATATGAACATGGGTCCGGAAATGCTTCCTAAGGGCACAGGGACTCATTGAAGAGGGAGGAATGGAAATAATTTTTTTGCAATATCTCTCAATCGCGTTCTGATAAATGAATGAAATTTGGTATACACAGCTAAATTTTGATGAGCAATTTGATGGACTAATCCATTTATGTCCACAAGGTCCATTGGGGTGGGTAGGGAGGGCCCTTGGTATTTTGTGTGTAGAACTTTTTTGCAGCTTAGTGTATCCATCTAACTATCGAAACAATCGATTCTCCTACCTGTTTTATTTGAAAAAGGTAGGTATACTTTGCTGAAGTCGGTAGGAGTAACCATTTTTGAAATAATCCTATTTGAAATGCTCAGTGCACCGAGTAAAAACTGTTTTCGTTTTAGGTAAAGTGCCTTTTCTGCTGAAAATATAGCAAAATGTTACTTGAAAAAGTTATTCAGAATGGTAAATTATGGAGACGTGCATAAAGATCGGCCTGTTTTGATAAAATCTTTGTACCTACTTTGTTGAAAAATGGTTTCATCAAACCTCGTCCATCTTCTCGAAATTTTGCAACCTATTTGCATTTCACTTTTTTTTCAAAATTCAACAATTTTGGAACAAATTTAGTTGTTACTCCTTTCGTACCTAAAACATCCGAAAACAATTCATGGCAAGAGCCAATTAATATGCTAACATCATCAGAAACGTCTCTGATTGTGATTCGGCGATAGTTCATAACGATTTCTTTCACTATTTTCACATTTTGATCAGTTGTTGATATGCTGCAGCATCTAGGACGCACGTCATCTTTTCATTCGTAAACTCTTGTTTGGCTTATAACAGACTCACCAAAAGCAATATTTAACATTTCTAAAACATTGTCGCACTTTATTCCATTAATATAGTAAAACGCAAGTGTAAATTCTTTGATCCATTATTTAAAAAAATAAATAATTGCTGATCGCATCAAAACACGTAACCTTTGTGACAGGTGACAACAGAGAAAACATCCGATATGGCTAATAATGTATATTAGACTTTTTAGACATGTTTACCAACACAATAAAGAAATTATCGGGCGAATCGGACTAATGCAACCCGATATATTACAAAATTACCGTTATTTTTCTATCCCTCCTCGTATGTGTATACTGATCATACCAAACTCTTTCAACATTCTCTTACTCATTATGCTTCCTTAAACCGTAGCCTAAGACTTATTTTCCGTTGGGCCAGAATTAGCTTATTGCTTTAAATAGTACCAAATATCCTCTCTTCTATCAAAGTTTACAGAATAAATATATAAGTTGTTTCACTCTCGACGCCCCGCCCTACCAATTCAGCTCTCCTCACCCGTCTCGGGGACAGTTCGGAATTTTATGATATTTGCTATTAATAATAATAATAATAATAATAATAATATTTATTTAATCCTCACAGACATATTTTTACAATGTATAGGATAAGTCAAATGTAGAGCACAAACAAACATATGTATCACGCACACACAATTACAATCTATAACAATAATAAATAATTAAAAATGGACAACAGTGCAACAGTTACACAGTCAAAAAATCCTTATCTAAAAAATATTCATCTATGGTATAATAACATTTAGTTAATAACAGTTCCTTAACTCTGCATTTAAAGTGTATTGTATTTAAATCTTTTATGTACTTTGGAAGATGATTATATAGCTTAATACCTGCATATGAAATTGATTTATCAAATTTATGAGTCCTGCGTCTAGGTAATACTAATAAATTTTGATCTTTTGTTGCATAATGATGCAAAGATGAACTAGGGAGATATTTGTTCAAATTTTCTTTGATGTATAATAAAGAACGATAATTTTATTACTAATAAAAATTGGCCTACAGGAATCTCTAGGAGAGGCATTGAAAATAATTCTGACAATTCTTTTCTGCGACCTGAATATTCTTCCAGAGTCGGTGGCACTTCCCCACAGAACCACGTTATAAGTAAGTAAATTATAAACCAAGCTGTAGTAAATAGTAAGCAGAGAACTTTCTGGCAGTGATTGTTTAATTTTCAATATCGCGTAGTATTAATTAAAAAGGTTATATGTTCAGACCAACTTAAATTGCCATCTATGTATACTCCTAAAAATCTGGTGCATTTCTTTGAAGTTATAAGATTATTACAGACAGTAAAACTTAATAGAGGTTCCGGGGTTGTGTTGGAGAAGTGAAAATAAATACATTCGGTTTTATCAATATTAACTATCAACTCATTCTTCATACACCAATTGACAAAACATTGCACCAAATTCTTAGTTAACAATTGAGGTTCATCTCGAGTCTCAGCAGTAACCACTAACGATGTATCGTCGGCAAAAAGTGTCAAGACAGTTGCATTTATATGATGAGGTAAGTCATTTACGAATAATAGAAATATTAAAGGCCCCATCACGGATCCTTGCGGTACTCCTTTATCAATGTCACAAATCTCTGAAACATTTTTAAATTTAACAAACATTTTTCTATGTGAAAGTAGTCAATAATCCAATTCAAAAAAAATCCCCGAAATCCCAAGTTATACTATTTACTTTCAATAAATTTGATATCAATATTTGATATCAATCAAATACTCGTGACAGATCGAAGAAAAGACCTGCCACCTGTTTTACTCGCATCTGACTGTAAATAAATGTCATCCAATAAAGAACATGCAGTTGATTGCGTCGACTTACCAGCCCTAAAGCCGTGTTGGCAATTATTTATAATGTTAAACTTATCCGAAAAAATTAAAATTCTATTATATACAACTCTTTCTATGACCTTTGATAACACACTTAAAATTGTTATCGGCCTGTAGTTCGCTATATTTTCAGCGTCACCTTTTTTATAAATAGGCGAAACCGTTCCAATTTTCAAAATAGATGGAAATTTACTGCTGCTAATCGACAAATTAATTATGTGAGCAATGTGTTTGGCTAAGACAGAACTGCCAGATTTCATTAGTCGCATTAGTATTTTCATCACTCTTATTTTCTTGTACGTGATTGTGATTGTTAAGGATTTTTATTTATTTATTTATTTATTTGGGATACTTACAGGACAAGCCCAAGAATAGTATCCACTAAGATAATATAAAAGTTATTTCATATATAATAGTACACAACAATATGAGTAGAGAAGTATACAATAACATATTTAAATTAATATTCTAAATAAAGTAAACAAGAAAAGAAAGGAAAAAGTGCATTATTGCAACTAACAGAAATAAAAATTACAATACTAAGCAAAGTGAATGAATAGAGAACATGAATATTTAGTTTTCTATGTTACATAAGATCTTTCTTTAATTTGCTTTTAATGGCAGCGTACGAAATTGTTTGAAAGTCAACATCAGAACAGTAGCGGTTCGCCAATTTCATCATTCTACAAGAAGGTGCATTTTGTGAGTTATTTGTTCTCCTAAAAGGGATATTAAAGAGATAGGTGCCGAGGGGCAACATTAAAATTAATACTGGCCAATATTTGAGGAGCATCAATAGCATTAGTGACTAGTTTATACATAAAATTCTCCGGTTCTCTAAACTTAATAGATTAAAATTGTGTCTCACAGCATCTATATTAGCGGCAACTAAATTATAATTATACTTATAAGCTAGGCACTTTAAGAATTTCTGTTGAACAGTTTCAATTCTGTGAATATATGAATTTTATATATAAAAAAGTATTTTACAAAAATAAAACAAAAAACACCTAAGGAACTGGAAAGTAATATAATCTATAGAATTCCTTGTGGGGATTGTGATAAAGTTTATGTAGGGCAAACTAGTAGATATTTGAAAGACAGGTTAGCAGAACACAAAAGAAATATTAGACCAAATTATATAGAATTACAATAAAACAGGTTTATCAGAACATTGTTATAATTTTCAACATAATTTTAGTTTCGAGGAAACAACTGTCACTGGAAGGCAAGAAATACTGAAAAAAAGACTGTTTAATGAGATGATGAAAATAAAAAGGAATCAAGGCTTCACAACCAACAAAAAATAAAAACATTCAATTTTTAAACCATACATATTTTAATTTAATAAAAATAATTGAACAGTAATAATTGTGACCCAGTATATTCTTTTATTTGACACCAAATTTTATATTATTTTAAATACAATATTCGTTTTTTGATGAATTTTCTATACACATTTTTGCCGTTTTTATTAACAGATTTCTTTGTCCTATCTAACACAAATTAAAATTATTCTCGCTGATAACTTATTTGTACTGTTTGTCTTTCTCCCGTTATACTTTGAAATCCAGAAAGAAATTATATTATATACTTATTATTTTTCCAAATGAATGGATTACTTGTCTCCCTAAATTTAATTTTTGACATATGTTCATTTAGACTAATAAAAGACAAAAAAAATGTTTCGGTAAGTACTGCCTGTTTTTTGATAATCTATGTGGTATTATCGTATTTTTTAATTTGTTTGTAATCTTGTAGATCCTGATGATGGCATCATACATGTCGAAACGTTGATGACGTAAAATAAAGAGTCTTTTAGTAAATTTATGACCTCATTCCAACTACATTTACCTTTAAAAAAATAGAATCTTCATTTGAAAGATTGTCCTGATTAATGATATAAAAAAATTAGAATTTGAAGCAAACAATTTTCAAATTAAACATTAAACAGTGTTTTTGTATGAACCAACAAGTAAGTTCTTTGTACTGGTATTTATGTAATATGCAATAATTATGTAAGTAGGTATTTACTTGTGTCATGTAAATTTTACACTCAATCGTTTTTGGTTCAAGAGTTTCTGATAATACCAAAAATATGTTACGTGCGCCGAAATTTCAAGATGCTGAAAACTGGTACACTGATTCTAAGTGATACCTATGCACAAGTATATAATACAGTATATATTACAAATGGTATGTACAATAACATCTTTAAATAAATTAAAATAATTAATATTCATATAGAAATACCCAAATCATTAAAATAATATTAAGTACTAAAAAATGACCTGGACATACTTATACATTGGGTTTTCATTTGAGTAATTTTTTTTACTGAAAAGAATATATAGTTTATTAAATTACAGAACAAGAATATAAAGCATTTTTATTATATTTCAAATCAAGACTGTCAAACGTCACAAACACTTTCGTGTATAAGTCCAAGAAAAGATGCATTAAAAGAGCAAGGAAAAATCTATATTGCAGCATTTATAACTTGTAAACAATATAGTTTATATTAATTCCTATTTTAGTTTTAAAATATTTTTTAAATATTTAAATAAACATTTTATTGCAAATTTTCCTTATGGCTACATTATTTTTTATATAGTAGAGTACCTATATATTTTATTTTAAAATTTACAAGCGAATATATACCACTTTCAAGATTAACTAACAAAACTTTATACATTTACCTATAATCTTTTATAATATTTATATTTGTTACATTACAAACATTTTATTAATACAATAAGCAGCCTTACATCAGACTTTTGGAATATCCCTTGTATATAAATATTTTCCAATAGCAAAAGAAACTACTTGCCTCGTAATTGGCCATTTTTTGCGACAGTATTTACGTGCGGCGGTACGGTTTTGATCTCAAAACATCGAAGTTCCGACAGAGAGTGGTATAACTTGTATTTATTTAGTAAAATTTGGTTCTATATGTGCAAAATAATTTGTATTATTCTATATTCCTAGCAGCTTTAAACCAAATATTTCAGTGGTGGAGTTCTGCACCAGACGCATCGTCTATGCATGAACTCTAATCTACTCTTTTTCTTTTTATGCAAAAACTTTCATGTATATTCGTTATTATAGCTTTTTTCTTTTCTTGATGCTCTAATATGACTATGACCAACATTTTGTTGATGTAATCATAATTTATTCATAATATTCAACTACAGATGCCTACTTCCATCCCACCTCATTGTATGATCTAAATATTTAATCGAGGTTGGGTACTTGCTCTAAATCTGAAAGACAACTTACTAATTTCAATAGATGTAGGCGTCTAAGACACAATGTGGAGAAGCTCAGACAGTGGCGTATTTGGAATAAAAAAATAATTTTCGTAATTTTATAAAAGTGGAATACTGTTTGCGCCGACCGACAACCGTATTAAGGATCACTTTTCATTTCAATTTAGTTTGTAGTCATGGAAATGCAGAACAGAACTGTTGTTAACCTGAAGGGACGGCATTTCTTCTTAAACCCCTGAAAAGAATAAAACGTTAAATAAATGTTTGATAACCCATGAGGCAGTGAAGAAACACCTTATTCATTCAGATATTAAATGTTTAATTGCACAGATTTGTATACATTTCGAAAGTGAACTAAAAGCTAAGAAATTTTCATGATTTTTGTTTGTCCAAATTTCAAATATAGCGAAATAAGTTAATTAGTAATTATACGTTTATTTGTTGAACTGTCGAACTCAATTTAAAACGATACTATTCAGCGTTATAAAGCGTACAATAAATTACAACACGCTGGATTGTCACGTTGTTATAAGAAAATTCGCAATATCGAGGTCAACCCCTTTCTTTGACCGGATATTTTAATAACATTATTTATACAGCAGAATTACTCCCATAATAATTATGAAAATATTTAGTTTCTTTACTAATCTATTGAATCAATAAATAGTAAAATGATTAAATGAATTTTCTTCTCTTTTTATTGTACATACCGTATGACGTAGGATTGTTCAACCTTGTATACAAGAGTATATGTAAGGCGTCCGGTAAGTACGTTCTAATCGTTTGAGAGTGTACACATGATCAAAATATTAGTTTATTCGCACAAAACACAAATTACTTTCCAATCGTCCGGAGCATGTGCATTGTAACTAAAACAATGGATTCTCAACCTTATGGAGGCATTATAAAAAATAAACTGCGCGTGCGTCGGACAATTGAAAACGGTTTCCAACTGCTGTGGGAACAAGGCTAATAGTAGTACTATAATTTTTCTCCTGATGTACACCCTCACGTTATGTGACGTCAAAGGGGTACCTAGAAATTTATGTTTAAGGTTATAACATGGAGACATATTGTATATTTAAAAAAAAATTAGTACATGCTACACATAGATACTTATAATTTGATATTAAAACCAACTTTTACTATTGTCAGGTAGACATAAATGGACTGGCCCTATCACAATTTTATTCTGAAATTTCGATAGAAGTGATTTTATCAAACTGAAAATTTAATTTTTAGATTCTCTAAAGGTTTTTCTGTAAAATTGTTGCCCTTTATTTATTTTGCAAAAATGAACGTATTTTTAACTGATCACTAGTACAGATCAAAAATGTTTGGACTTGATAATGTTCAAAAAATTAAGTGCATGAAAAATTTGTGACTTTCTTTAATTGTTGTATCATTTTTTTTGTAAACCGACCTACTCGAGAACCGTTAATAAATAAAAAGTACCGTATTTAAAATATAATAATTTTCTGTTTAATAAAGTCACTTCTGACAAAATTAAAAAAAAATGTGATAGTGTCAGCCTGTTTCTGGACCCCTGATAATAGTAATAGATTCGTTTTAGCATCAAATCATAGGTATGTAATATAGTTTTATTTAAATATATAAGGTGATTCCAAAATTATGACCGTAAACGAAAATTTCTAAATATCCATATGACGCCCCATAACTCCCTCAAGAGATAAATTAGGAAAAAAATTATAAAAAGTACTATTAGCATAATTTTGACCTCTCCTATGCATTCTAGAGCCGGTAGGTACTAACTGGACATGTTTTTAAAATGATTTACTTCTAAATTAGTTAAAATGTACCATTGACGTGACATTACAATTTATTGTTTTTTTTTTCATATACATGTTTTGTTGAATTTAATAAAAAAAGTGCTTTAAAGTTTCTTATTTTCAAAATAATAAAATTAGGAATACTATTAGTAGATATTTAATTAATTAATAGGTTCAAAATTTTGATTCATAAAATCTGAAATATTGTTCTTCCTATAGCGTCTCTGAATAAATTTTGTTAAAATATCTTAATTCTCAGGAAAAAAATAATAATTTTTTTATATTAAGTAATTTAAAAAAGGTCATATAAAGGTATTTTGTGTTCTGTCTGAATTTTATGGCTGGATTTAAGAAAATTACTCTACAGGGTGTTAGAGGTTTGACTGGTATAACTTCAATATAAGATAGATACGTATAAAAGAACAAAAAAGTTAAATGGGTCTATGGCATATATCTAAAGATAAACAATTATTATGAAAATTAATGCATTCAGGTTAGAAAACTGTTTTTCAATTTTATTTTGAACAGAGAATGGTAGAATTAATGAATTTTTTATATTAACTTTTTAAATTTTGAGTACTTCTAGAAAATGGTTGAGTTTACGATCCATGTCATATAAGGTTTTTTTTATTCATTTTGATGTACACTATCGTCTGTTAAATTTATGGCAGTCATACGTCTAACACCCTGTATATGAGTAGGTTGGCTATTTACATTTTTCTTTGTAACCCCTGCTCTCGATGAAAGATTTTGTTTACGATTTTTTTTTTGTAATTTGTTATGCGATCCCAAAAAAACAACTATTTCAGAAATACCTCAAATAAATACTTTTAGACGATGTCATAGATTCCTGGCTTCTAATAGACGTCGAATTGCTTCATACTCTATTCAAATAGAATAAACAGATAAAATGAGGTCATAATGTCAACTTATTTGCTTTCCTTGTGAAAGTGAGAGTGTTAGTCTTTCCTAATTCTTTGCGGCAAAACCAACAGTTCCATTGTACACATAAATATGGCATACGTGTTGTTGCCGCACTGTGACCTGTGATAGCAAACCAAATAAAAGCACACAAATTTATTTACACTTCATTGTCTAGCATTGTACTTGCGGAAGATATAAAATGATGGTTGTTTGGGTTGCTAGGCACATTGATAGATAATGATCAGTTTCTATACTCGCATGATCGTATTTCAAAGTAGATGCGGATATTTACAATGGTAATTTTTTTGTATCCCTTGGCTATTAATATTTATATAAAAAAATCTAAATTAATTAAAAATCCACATGTCCATGTAATAAACCTCAGTTTGCATGATGGAACAACACCTTTTTGGTTTTGGGATATTTAATCAAAACAAATCCTAGAAACTAGGTACGTTGGTTGTTAAGGAAAACTATTTATCGAAATTAATAAAAGTTGAACTAATTATATGCAAAGATAACAATTCACTGAACTTTCATCTTTGGAAATACGTTCTCGCAAGTCATTCAGACCCTACAAAAATTGATCCAACATTTTAATAAAAATTTTGGAAGAAGTGACAACTCCGAATAAGGATTTGAGGTTAGGAGTTTGAACTTATAAAAAATGACGTGTTTTGTTTTTTTTTTTTTGAAAGAAAAATAATATTTAGAATTTTAGCATCTCTTTCATTTTAGTTGACCTGCCCTGTATGATATGAGTTTCTATGTTGAACAACTTTTTGGTTTTGGGCTATTTAATCAAAATATATTCTAGAAACAATTATATCCCTAGGGACGTTGCTTCTTAAGGAAAACTGTTTGATGTAAATTATTAAAAATTGAGCTTAACTAACTTTCATCTTGGGTGATACGTTGTCGTAAGTCATCTAGACCTAACAAAAATTACTTGGAAGGGACAGATCCGATGATTGGGCATTTGCTAGATATAGACAGACATTCTTTTCTACGAGATTGATACGTTACAAGCTAAACCTGAAGGAAATAGTTTTCGTTTGTGACTAATATCCGAGTGTAGTATATAACGCTACTAGCATAGTAAGAGGGTTTTTAGAACCTTTACCTTGCGTATATTTTATACAGTGCGACGATAAAGTCTTGATTGATTGTTTTACATGAATAAATTATCTGTTGTCAGTAATTCAGTCCAAATACATTCTGGACGAAATGGCATATGCTAAAAAGTTGTTTAGATATCAAATAAAATGTTCTAGTTCGCAGGTTTGTTTTTTATTTAAAATTTTATGGTAAAATGTGAAATTCCAAAAAAGGCCAAAGTTTTAAATAAAGACAAGATTGAACAATTTCTGTTGGACGCTCAGATGACCATTGGTTGCTTGCGACAATTGTTACAATATTTGGGATTTATGATTGTTTTCGATGTGATAAACTTCTCTGCTTCACCATGAATGACTTAGAAAAAAATTACTTCCTAGTAAAGAACAAATAAATGCAGTGTCTTTTGCTTCAGCAGCTTCTGCAGTAAGTAGATGGTACAACTTCAATTATTTCATCGTCCAAATCTTGTATTGCCAAACTAACAGTTGTACCATGATTTCTAAGATATGCAAGTAAACTATAATTCTCTAAGATAAATAACAAAATTGGCAGTTAACCTGTAAAATTTTTACTAGTTAGTAGCTTGTCAAAAAAATAAAAATTCTTGATTAATACAGTGTTTTGATAAATTGACGTTTACAAATGAGTATCAAATAAAATTACTCAATGCTTTGGTGCACCACTTACACACAATGGATTCCAGGTAAGTTATAAATTTACATGGTAAAAAAGAAAAACATGTCACAAAAGTTGGTTGATTTATTTTTTACGTTTTTAACAGTTGTGAATTATAGATTCTAAAGACAGCGCTGGTCAATGCTGTTGTAAATTTCAGATCCTCGTAGTTTCTTCCTGAAGCCAAAAATCTGAGTGTGGCCATTACTCTCTCCTCAGCTGAAATTGAGCTTATCACAGTATTTGTTATCTTTAGACCAGGACGTAACACCTGTAGTAGTTCATCATATGTATGAATTCGTCCATATCCATTCCAATCCATATTCATTAAAATTAATTGGTAAGCAGTTTTTGAAGTTATCGGGATTATTTACTCCTAATTCCGCCAAAATATTGCAGTGGCTGCATTTTTACCTTTCCAACAACCATTTCCTAAACCGCTTTCATTTACGTTTTTCTTTGGTATTCAGTACCCTGAATAGACGTTATATTTTACTAACCATTGACGTAACAAAATACTGCCCTACTACGATTTTTTAAGAGGGTCGTTTTTCCAGAAAGTGGTATTGCGCATTTTTTATCAAAACAATATTTTACCAGGTTATTCAACCCCCATCAAAATACCCATATACCAAATTTGATCGATAAATTTTAGTTTTTTTTTTTTGAGGTGCCAAACTTCGAAAAATCAAAACAAAAAATTACAGTAAACAGGACAACGATTGCTATGAACGTGAAAAAAAATACCAATCAAACAAAGAAAAAACACAAACATTACAAATGTAATACTTTTAATTGAGGCCGCAGTAAAAATAACTAATGTACAAAAAGTGTAATGAATTATAAATTCCAAGTTAAACAAAAAAATATACAACGTTAATCTAAATTAAATTTTAGTTTTCCCCACCAAGCTTTTAGTCGCATATATATTTTTTTCATAAATTTAAAAATAGTTTACGCAACTTAAGCTTCATTCACATAAGATTAGTGCGGTTGCATTGGTACTGCTATTAGAAAGGGCGCCGTATTCTTGAAATAGTGTTTTCTACAAAATACAAAAAATTTTAGACATTTAATAACTGAATAATCTAGGGTTTAGCAAATAATAGGAATGTTAATTCATCCCACCTGCAAATATTCAAAGATACTGAAGTAAAACGGCGAGAAATACGCGTGACTTTTGTAACGTTCAGATAAACTTAACACTAACGCCTTTGTACTGCAGTTGTATGGCAGAAGCTAAAAGCATTATAGCTTTTACCAATCCTTTACCAACAATCATACAAAGACCAATCAGAAAACTGCTTTTTTTGACAATAAACAGAAGATTCACATTTTTGCAGGTTAAGTTTTTAAATTAGATTCTAATTTAGATATTTAGTTTAGAATTGATTTGTTTCTAAAAAAAATGGATGAAGAGGACTGTTTGATTTAGCAACAGTTACTTTTGCTGCTCTTATACGCAGCGACGTCAATATGTATAAAAACTATACATGCAAAAAAAATGAAAAGAAGAACTCGGAGATGGTGGGTGCGACCTATTAACCGCAGATAGCACATGCAAGGTGATTTCTATAATTTATATAAAGAAATGCGAAATGACAATGCCAATTATTTTTTCATTTCACCCGAATGACAGTGACAGTGTTTGATGACTTCCTGAAATTAGTGGGGCCTCATTTAACCCACAGTATACTAGTATACTGTGATTTAACCAAACATTCAAATAGACCATCTATTCCTGCAGATTGTAGGCTTATATTTTATCTAGGGTAGGCTTTTAATTACTATTCGGCAAATGATAAAAACCAACAATTTCCGTAGATAGGGACGTAGTTGACAAAACATAAACATAACCTCTCTGAAAGTCAAGAATCTTGAGTTTTTGCATGTCGCCAACTTACAGCGGATAAATTCCCCAACTTCTTAAGTCTACAGTAATTTTATGTAAACAGGGTAAATAATATTTAACACCATACAATTACAATACAACAGTACAACTGCAGTGCCATTGCACTAACGTTTATCTGAACGTTACTTTACATTGTTTAACTCTGTACACTGCACAGACATACGCCATACAATATTCAATAGATTTTTTTATGTCTGTCTTGATTTAGCACGTTAACAGCGTTATTATTCATACTTATAAATACTTAAATACATCAGAAAATCTTCTTTCACATAAGATTTTCGAATTTCTTAAATTACACGCGTCAAACAACACCCCAGCGATAGACGTAAAATTCTCCCACTAACACAATTTTCTGTCTTTTCGGTTTTAAATGCAGGCAATAAGTACGTGGTATTAATTCTACCATTAATGGACAAAGCCACGTTTAGCATCGTATGTTATAATCCTATGGGATTATAGCGCCATACAAAAACCGCGGAAAAGGGTGTTCGTGTATATATATCTAGCTAATCGCAGGGTTCTGTTCTTCATTGACCTTGAATCTTTAATTTACCACCGAATAGAAGTCAATCATTGTGAACCATCTTGCCAACGTCAGTACATGTAGACAAATAGATATTGCATACTTTGCATCATTATCAGCATTTGTTTCGGTAACTAAATGATGCAAAAATTGCACAATTCACAATTTGTGTTTCTCATCTGTACTACCCTGAATCCTAAAAAAAAGATACATTTTGCATATAAAAATACTGCTGTATTGAGAATTTAAATGCCCTTTTAATAATTCTTGACATGGTCTAACGTTTTATTTGAAATTTCGGAAGAAGTGGCAACTTTGAATAAGAAATTGAGTCAGGAGTTTGAGATTTATATCAAAAGACGACCCCCTTGCAAAAAAATACGTGGTTTTGTTTAATTTTTGAAGAAAAAAAAATATTTGGAAGTTACAGCACAAGTTTCATTTTTGTTGACATACATATAAGTAGTCGATGCGATGAAGGATCAGTATTATTAAACGTCACGAATATTTTTTTTATATTTTTATGCGATGCCTACTTCAATTGAGTTCATTTCATTTTAAATTTGAGAAAATGAAATTAATTTACCTTAATGTTCACAAATTTAATATCAATGCTTTTTTATGTCTGAACACAATACAGATATAAAAATCATCAATTCACTAACCGCAATACTATCGATTCTGTAGATATAGATTATAAATATTTTTTACTTTTTTTTAATAAAATTTCTATTTCGATCAAATTGGCAAATTTTAGTGGAAAAACCAAGCAGTTGGCCTAAATTGTTCTCCTTTTTTTCTTTAACCATAATTAATCGGCATTGTTAAGGTTATTAAATATAAGTTATGGTTAGCTCATATAATTGATGTTAGTCTATCTATTAAAATTCATTTTTTTTGTATAACATTTCTTTTCTAAGGAATTTTACCAAATTCAAATATAAGTACATATTTTGATTTTAATATAAAAAAGGGAAAATATTCAGATAATGTACACAAAACGTCAAAAGTCCCTCCTCATTTTTTATTAAAGAAATCTTTTTGTCAAAAAAAAAACCAAATATATTTAAAAAAAGTATATTATTTTCTGAATCTTTTTTTTTTTGTGAAAAGAATGTTCGATAAACTGAGTACTTAGAAAATTAAAAACCAGGAAATGTGTCGCATTTCTGGCAAAATGTATTAAATCAAGAAATAACAAAGCAAGTACTTGACTAACAGTCGGTATGACCTCCACCACGTTCCAATAGCATATTGACATGTCTATTCATTGAGATAATCAAGCAGTTAACGATCTCTTGTGGAATATTGTTGCATTCCTCTTCTGCCGCCACGACTTACTCATCTGCAATCTGAGGTGGAAGAATATGATTATGAATGACTCTAGCCCACATGTTTTCGATAGGATTCATGTAGGGAGAGTTGGCTGACCAATCTAATATATTGATATGTCCCGCTTCGAGTGTCTCTTGAACCCTTCTTGCGCGATGTAGTCGAGCGTTGTTGTCCATAAAAACAAAATTTTCACCTAATTCATTACGTAGGTAGATAATGGTCGTAATAACTTGTCCGATGTAAATTTGACTGGGCATATTCTGTGGTATGCGAATTAATGGGATACGGCGGTTGAACACTATTCCACCCCAAAATATTACTGTACCTCCTTCATACGGAGCAATTTCACGGGGGAAATTAAGTCGCTGTTGACGACTTGGTTCTCTCCAAACTCTTTGTCGATTGTCATCAGTAACCAGCCCTATTCTGTTTCCTCTGTAAATAAGACACACCGCCACTGACGTAAAAGCCAACCCCTATTCTCTCGCGCCCACTGGAGACGGGCAGCACGATGCCTTGAAAATAGAGTGGGGACCCGTAATGGTCTTCTATCACGTTAATTTGCGTTGTGGAGTCGTCTTCGAATAGTAGGTGTTGATATAACACGGCGAAACGTACCTTGAAAGTGGGCCTTCAGCTGAAGCTGAAGATGTGTGGTGTCTATGGGCATATTGCACCAAATACCGATCCTCCCTTTCATTAGATACTCGAGGACGTCCACTACGTGATCTGTTTTCCACTGTATCAAATTCTTCATATCTGTGTACTATACGTACAACAGATGATCTAGGAATGCCCAACATGTTCGATATCTGATGATTAGAATGTCCTGCATCATGTAAAGTAGTCATTCTTGCTCGGGTAAACGCAAAAATTTCACGTTCTGACATTATAATGTACAAAAATTCAAAAGAACATTTGGCTGAATATACTGCCAAGATGACCAGATTTGTAAAAACATTGGTAATATAGTAAAGGTTCATGGTCTGCAATTTTTTATTGTCTTTTTTGTTCCCTAAGTACATGTACTTTTTTACCACATTAAGAAAACCGACTAGGTTTCATCGTCATTATATAGTCATTTTATATACAAGGGTTCAAAGACATTTGGCGTTGTGTGTAGTTAGCATTTTACACATGGTACTATATTATTTAGTTTCTTCTTGAACGTGAACAATTAAGAATAAGATAATTTTACTGAAATCGTCACCGAAAACTAATATTATGTTATGCTGCAGAAAGAGTTATAAATAAATTACCAATACTTTCAGTACATATTACCTAATAATTTTATATTTTTTACTGCATTATAAAGTTAATTTAATAGAAATAAATTTTCCTACAATGTCGAAATTAAGTCATATGTATGTAGTAAACAATTTTATAGACAAGATTCGAAAATTATTGTAGCTAATTTTTTTAATAACAAGACAGGCATACCTGGCATAATGAAATTATTAAATGATTGTTAAATTCATATTCATTTTTGGACATACATTGTCTAAGAAAATCACGTCACATATTACAGACATCACACAAATAGCCGCAATAAAAGACATCTGACCTTTATTTCTGAATTTCTAGCATTGCTTCCTAGGTAGCGTCTATTATTTTAAATTTAATCAAATATTTAACTATAAAAAATGAATACCTAATAAAAAAATATATAAAAGATGTTAATAGTTATATTTGTATTACGACTTAAAAGCTTTAAAAAGTTCCAAGAAATGTATTTAATAGTTAGAAATTAAGATTGACAAGTTTCTATAAGAAGCCAGTTTTTAATTTCATTCAAATCTTTCTTCTGTTCCGATAAACATTTTCGATCTCTATCTAATACTTATCCTCTTTCTGTAGAGATTTAGATTCATTTAACTTTTACGTTTCGTAATAAGTTATATATTTATCAGTATCAAATAGATTTGTCAGTAGTGGTTCCATATCTCCAAAATAGATCGATTTGAAGAAATAAATTTTTTATTTCAACTTCAGCCACGTAGTGTAATGCAGTTCATGCTTATGACTAACATGTATTTTTTAATAAATAAATGTTGTTGCAAAAACTTGATAGATAACTGTCACAACACTGTTACAGGCTTATAATTTTTAGATTTTACTCAAGTTGTATACAGTATGCGCCGAAAGTATGGAATAAATTCAATAAAAACGAAACAATTATTTTTTGGGAAAAATCCTCGAACAAGTCGATTTTAAAAAAAATACATATTTTAGCGTAAAATGCGATTTTAAAATGTCATTTTTTTTCGAGTAATGACATCGATTTTTTTTTAAATGGCAACACCATATTTTTTTCCTTGATTCTGAAAGATCGTTTAATTGTCTATCAGACAGTACTAAAATTTTGCCCCCTTACATAGGAAAGTTTTCGAGTAAATGACGATTGAATGTTAGAAAACGTAAATTTTATCCATAAAATAGTAACAATTCTGAGGTATGTAAAATAAAATACAATTGATTAAATTTTATACTTAAATTAAATGTTCAAATTGCCATCCACCAACTTCTTGACAATGCCGAAGTCTGTGAAGAAATTCTTCTTGCACATTATGAATGATTTCTGGGGTAACTCTGCGTATTTCGTCCCGAATGCGATTTTGAAGTTCTTCTAAATTACGTGGTTTATTAATGTACACTTTTGACTTCAAATATCCCCATAAAAAATAGTCAAGAGGTGTAAGATCTGGCGATCTTGCAGGCCATTCTATCGGTCCGCGTCTGCCGATCCACCTCCCAGGAAAACAGTTGTCCAAAAAATTTCGTACAGGGCGCGCATAGTGCGGAGGTGCACCGTCTTGCTGAAACCATATGGTATCGGCAGGAATGTCAGGGTCATTATCGTTAGGAAAAATTACCGCAAGGGCTGGAACAAGGTCATTTTCTAGAAACTCTAAATATCTTTGTCCTGTAAGGGTTCCTTCAAAGAAGAAAGGCCCTACTATTCTGTCGTCAACTATTCCAGCCCACACATTTAATTTCTGAAGGTGTTGGGTATGTGCCTCTGCCATCCAATGAGGATTTTTCCGACTCCAATATCTGCAAGTTTGACGGTTTACTGTACCATTCAGACAAAATGTGTCCTCATCTGAAAAAAGTATTTGCCGGTGTAAATTTCTATTTCCTTGACATAAATCCATTAGAATTTCGCAAAAGTGTAAGCGGCGATCGGGATCATCTTCATTGAGTTCCTGCACAAGTTGAATTTTGTAGGGATGATATTTTTCGTTCCTCAAGATACGTAGCACTGTGCTCTGACTAGTGTCATTGTTTAATGCAACCAATCGTGAAGAATTGAGAGGATTATCCACCATACTTATCAAAATGTTCTGTTTCTGATTTTCATTAATGCTTGGACGTCCAGGTTTTGGAATATTTGCAACATTGCCAGTTTCTCTAAATTTAAACTATACCTTACTGACTGTTGATTGGCTGATAGGGCGATCTGGATATTTTTCATTAAATAAATCGCAAACTTCCTGCTGAGTTCTAGTCATATTCCCGCATCCGATGAGAATTAAAATTTCAATTCTTTGAGTAACAGTTAAATGTGCCATAATACTTTAAATTGAATAATAATTTCCATGTTGCTTTATTTAATTGATTTACGTTTTCTAACATTCAATCGTCATTTACTCGAAAACTTTCCTATGTAAGAGGGCAAAATTTTAGTACTGTCTGATAGAGAATTAAACGATCTTTCAGAATCAAAGAAAAAATTGTGGTGTTGCCATTTAAAAAAAAATCGATGACGTCATTACTCGAAAACAAATGACATTTGAAAATCGCATTTTACGCTAAAATATGTATTTTTTAAATTAAAAATCGACCTGTTTGAGGATTTTTCCCAAAAAATAATTGTTTCGTTTTTATTGAATTTATTCCATACTTTTGGCGCATACTGTATAAGCAGCAGATAATTACAACAAGAGAACTATTTGAAATTTGTATCTACAACTGATGTGAGGAATTTCAGATCTCTAAGAATGGTAACAACTGAATATGAATTTTACAATTATGTAAATCGTAATCGAAAATCGAAAAACGTAATCCATTTTTGGCATTTGAAAAACTGATATAAACACCCATCCAAAAACATTAATACCTATTATAAATTCAACATTCGGAATCGCCTCTCTAGAGACTATAGTAGCCCAGCGATGTAAAAGTTGAAGATCACCTTTATGCCCCCACTAGGGCAAACAAATGAACAAATTTTATTGCACGTGATTCAATAAAAAGAAAAAACTAGATTATTGCATTATGTACGTAAACAAAAAAAAATATATAGTAAAATTAACATATTTTCTAATTAATGAAAAATTTCGGAACTAGATGTGACAAGGATAGGAAAAATATTATTTACATCTAATAATTTATCAAGTTGCTCCCATCTGTGAATTGTTCAAGTATTGCTAAATAGATTGTCATAATACTGTTATTCATAAATTTCCGTTCTGAACGAAATAGAAAATATTTAATACCGATGAACGGAACTCGACACTGATTATACTGTTATTAGGGTAAATATTATAAGATGTATTAATTCATCAAATTATAAACAAAACTCGGAAGTCGCTCAGTTGACCACGTTTCAATTAAAGTGTAAACAAGGAAAAGGAATTTAACCGTAGCTTACTACTTACTAGATCACTAGAGTAGAGCAAAAGCCGCCTCGATGAAGTAACACTAAGTTCGCTTTTGTGCATTTCCTGCCGCACGCAGTAAGTGTATGTGCGCTCCACAGTTCAGGCGCTACACACGGATATGTGGTAATCCCCAAGACGCTTTACCGATTGCACAAGAAAATTAACACTTCTTTAACAATACCCGTAATTACTGCGCGGCAAGCATGGGATTTATAACACCGCAAATTGAATTGTGGCGGATATAAATGAGCGAATACTTACTTGTAGGATGTTCCTGAATCAAGTATTGAGTGGTCCATCCACGGTAAATATAGATTTGTTAATTAATATATACGAATTTGTTAGTTTTATTTTGTTTAACTAGATATCCGCTCTCTAATAATATTTGCATTGGTTTAAGAAAAAATATCATCAATCATAGTTTCCAATTTCTTCTATACCCAACCTAACGTAAATCTAGAGAATAACTCTGAATCATCTGATCATCTGAACTATCAAGACGTGCGAAGAGTAACGTTCCATAGGAGTACTAGATTAGAAGGGGTCCAGATATAATAAAAAAGGTTAAAAAAATAAATAATTGTGTTACCATAACACTCATTATTTGTAGTGGATACAATACTATAAAAGTTTTTGTCAATTCCAGACGTTATGTAATACAAATTATAGAGTTCTTCCCAAATTTAAAGCTTTTATCTAGTAGTAAGTTCATTTAAAAATATTATCATGAAAAATTCAAAAAGGTTCTTAGCGACCCGTTACATATAAAAGTGTTTTTTATAAAATGATGGAATGCTGCTGTTGGTAACTTTTCAACCCTTCTGTTATGATAAGATGCATTATCCATCACAACAACTGCCCCTGGTTACAGATAAAATAATAAAATAAATCATTTTCAAATACGTCACTGTTAATATCTATTCAATTCCGTCTTTATCAACGAGCATACTTTTATGATTTTGTTTCAAATACCGAAAATTTATGTCATGCGTTGTTCTAATAACTGTATCAGACAATTGGACATGTCCTCATTTTCAGCTATTGCCGATTGAATTTTCTTAATTTCTGAAAAAGAATCCATGAATTCTACGAATTGCGTATATCTGTATCAGATAATTTAGGCATGTCTTCAGATAATTTTGGCATATCCTCTTCTTCAGTAGTTGCATGTTGAATTTTCTTTACCGTCCGTATATCATTTCTAAAAAACAATCGATGAATTTTCCTACGAATGGCGTGTTTTACGTCAACATCGACTTCTATTTTTTCCTTCCTTGCCTTTCCACTTTTTTCCCCCATGGATTTACTTCTACACTATTAGAGAGTCACACTCGAATTCCTTCATATACGTTTTTTATTCTTATGTTGTCGATCACTTACGTTGGAATCGGCATTTTGATCCATTTTTAATTGTTATCCAATCTAGTTTGATTTTGAGAGCCTGTATCACTATTACTCTGGGTTTGTTCCAACAACAGCAAGAATCCATTCTGAACAGTCCTGAACTAGTCAGTCAGTTCAGTTGTTAATGTACTCTCGGCAAATGTGACGTAAGATGGTGTTGGCCAAACATTTCTGACAGTTCTGAACCAGTTCTTGACGCGTGTTGGAACAGACCTTCTGTTGTACTTGTTTATATAAGAAACTTTGTGGAATGTCGATACAAAGGAGTCCATAGGACCTAAACTCTCAACATTTTGCATTAAATCTTTCTTAAGGATGTACAATAACTTAATGCAGTTCATTTTAATATACTAGCAGTCTCTCTACTTTTGGGATCTGTATCTGTGACTGCGCAAATATACGACTTGGTGTATGGTGGCTATGTACTTATTAAGGCATTATATGGTAATTACTTTCATAAAAATGCGTGGGAGCAAATTAAAGAATAATAAAGGTCTGACAGTTTTACAGTACAGTAGGAATTTATTGTGCGAAGTGAAACGTTAACTAGGAAGTTAAGTATAATTAAATAATACAGGTTATATAAACCCACATTTTCAGGTTCCACTTACCCTTTCTCTTGAAACTTAGCTTATAATGCTCTATCATTACAATGAGGTTGACGATGTACATATGTATATGAGAGAATAAATTTATTCTTAAGTTTTAGAAGTTTAGATTAAATCCGTTTTACAGTCCAAAAGTTTCTCTCGGGTCAATTTTCTTGTTCAAGTTTATTGACTCAATTTTCTTTTCAAATCGTTTTACATTTCACAATTTTCTTGAATTTAGTTCAATGCAATTAACGTCTGAAAGCGAAAATATTCTGGGGGTTTTAGATGGTCCCTTGTTTTAAACTGCAAGTGCAAATATTATTATGTCTAACGATTTTTGCTTTGGTTGGCATTACCGAATTCACTAGATCTGTTTAAGAAAATTGTTGTACTTTTTGGTCCGAAATTAAAAGTTTTTTGAACTTGAAAGTAATAAGTTGATTGCGATTTTGTCACTGCTCATGCTTAAAACAAGAAACTTGCGAATTGACAGAAAACTTTTGGACTGTAAAACAGTTTTTAAATATATAGGGTTAACTACTATTTTGTATAGAACTTTTAACCACGTGCTCAGAGAGGCCTAAAAGACTAAAAAAATATTTCAGAATTCTAATTCAATATTAAAGAAATGGAACAAAACCCTCTTTTCCATCAGAAAAGTCCCCCCTATGATTGAAATATTGTTCAATATGGCCTAGATCTGCAAACTACCATGCGATCATGTTTTTACAGTGTTCCCAATTGTAGAATCGACGAAAATAAACATTCTTAGTAAAATTAGCCGCAATATTTTGCATACGTTTGTCGTTCTTTCGTTCTAAACTGTCAAAACTATATTTTCACTCATTACAGTGGGATTACCCACTAACAACAAAACACGTTTCGCATACAGTTAAATAAAATGCCTATTTATTTTAACAAAACCGGACAAAAGGCTACTAACATATTATAAGAAAACTTGCACGGCCGAACTTTATTATAGGAAAATATCTGTACTCGACACAAATTTCATTATTTAATTAGTAAGTTATGTGTGAGCTCTGAGCGGGACTGTAGCCGACCGAGAGTAACCACTAATGTCACTAAATTCATAAGTTCTATGCTCCTCATTTATATGTAAAAAGTCTCGCAAGAGTCAGGCAAGAGTCTTTCAAGACAAGTCTTTCAAATTTTACAAAATTTCTTGTCTCATCTCACCTAACGCTAATACGAAATTCTCTACATACTTACAAATATAACGTTGTGCTATAATTTATACACCAGAACTTTGTTAGCGTTAAGTAAACAGCAAAAGTGTATACACACACTGCAGATTTGACTCAGAAGTGAACAGGAATATAGTAGTCAATATAGTTTATATTAGTAGTTTTTCTTAGTAGAAAGTTATTTTTTATCCTTATTTTCCTATGTTTGATAAACTCTTCGCTCAAAGTTGTAAGTTTTTTTAAACTGTATCTTAATTTCACGATAAAAAATGTTGACATCTGAGGTCAAACGAAGTCGTAGAACGTTTCCTTACACAAAAATCATTTGTAACATCCCGTATTACAAACCCGTTTTTCTCAAATTCTGAACTTTATATTTTCAACACCTGTGCTTAACATAACATATATTGTCCAATATTCAAGTTTATATGCTGCATGTAAACACTTGCTTGAGTGATGTCCAAACCATTTTTTACCTTCTCAAAACAACTATCTCTTTTTTTAATTACATGTATACCTTATTGTAACAATATAGTATAAATAATCATGTATTATTATTATTTGACTGCCCTGTTCAGGAGCAGGTGTCAAGCCTTGCAATATATAATAGCGTATGGGTTTTATTAAAACATAACAATAAATTATTTATTAATCGATTTATTTAATACTTCTTCACGATATCCAATTAAAGGTGCAATTTATGATACCTGCCATATACTAAGTAAAAGGTAACTAAAATATTGTGTTTATCGTAATTATTTGCACATATAGCATATAACACATTGAAATCTTATTAGAAGAACGTTTGGAACTGAAGGAGGCAGGAAAATACTACTTAGTAAATCAAACACTGACAAATTAATATTGTCAATTAAGTTTTACTTACATTTAATAATAATAATAAAATGTCTATTGTAAATTCTACAACCAGAAATTTACAATGTGTAGAAGTCTAGCCTATTGGCCAATCTCACTTAACCATTCCTAAACTAATTCTTATATCTAATTGCATAAAAACCCTAAAATAGAACAGGAACAGGATTGTCTAGTTTAGTGAGTTTGAGAGGGGGTGGAGGATTGCTGGATTTCGCGAAGCAGGTTTATCGCTGAGAGGAATTTCTAAAAGGACAAACAGATCCTTACGTACCATAGTACAGTGTTACCAGGTGTGGACTCAAGAAGGCTGTGGACACAGAGCTAGAGGCATCGGCCGTCCTAGAGGAACCGCAGACCGTGAAGAAAATATGGAATGACATATGGTTCTACTACTTTCTGGATGTAACATTGGGCTATCATGTTGCCTCTAATGAAAACCAGTGGTGATCTGCTACCACATGCGTTAGCACTCCATACAATAATGCTTACTGTGTGATTGATATGACGCTCTTTGTCAAATTGTGGATCACGTCTTTCATCACGACGCCTTCTCACCCATGAACGACCGTCGCCGTCGTGCATCCCCAGACAGAAATAAGATTCGTCACTAACGATCACTTAATTCCATTCTTTGTCCCACTAAATCTCAAAATATCTGCGAAATCTATGTACTCTAGGCATACTCACCTGTAAATAAGTGTGGTTTTAAATAAACTAGGTTCGATTGGCGTGAAAATGAATTTTGGAGTTTCATTATAGAAAAAGTATAATAATAAGTAAGACTTATCTGATAGAATGGATACAACATTGGATTTATTGTTCATTGGTACTTAAAAAATTCTATGTGGTTTACTAAAAAAATGAAAATTTTGTTTCACTTTTAACCTGTTCTTTTAACCTAAGAAAAATGTGAAACGTATAAGGGAAAATATGAAACATTTATTTACTAATTTTGAAAAACTTTACTGATACGAGTAAAAATGAACACTTCGGAAAAAATGACACAAAAACTTTTAAAACTTCTTCTCTTTCTATATAATTGAGTACTGTAACTAAAATTCACATGTTTGCCATAAAGTTTACTCTACCTTTTGCTATAAAATTTACACTACTCTAAAAATGTTAGTATGCAGCTTATATAGGAAATGAGAAATGTCATGGCAGTTTTTCTATATGTTAACAGGTGCAGAAAAACTGTAAATCTCCTTTCTCATCTTTTGTATTGAAGGAAATATATCTATATTTTGAAACTTTTATGAATTGTTTTTTATTAAGGTTGTTGCATTATTCTGTAATGTATTCTGTAAATCTGTATCGTACTTGTTCCAGTTTCGGCGGATTGAGTTCCGTTTTGCTTACTATATGGTTATTTTTTTATGTAATTTCTCGGAATTTTTGAGAGAAGAATTATGTTTCACAATTTCCCAGTAACCCTACGGCTGTTTCATTAATTATTACCCCAGATCTATATGATTGTACTAATCCACTAGGCAGAGAGTTGGGAATGCTGCGAACATCGATGCGAGCACCCAACGAATTCTAATCCCTAGAAGGAGCTTTGTGAATGTAATATATTACTTTCAGCTGTAGCTATCAACTACTAATATCACCAATTTGATAAGGACAGACTATACTCACGTATACCCAAAGAGACACAACGGCAGTGGTGGTAACAGGATTTATTTTGACATGCATAAAAATGACACATATTTTACTCTATACGTAAAAGTGATACCTTAATTATAGTTTACTCAGTATTTAATGCTGAAAGCTTCACCTATTTAAATATTGAAGAATATTACCCAATAAATTTATTCCTTTGAATGCGAACTTTAAAATGCCTCTACACCACATGCTAATGACCGCCGCATACACCTATGTCCTATAGTCTCGGCGATGACGCCCGATTCTACCAACAAATGCTTTGTTTATGTATATTCGCGAACAAAACTTGTAAAGCCTCCTTCAAGGGCTAATAATTCGTTACGAACACCCACGTGATGTGACGCGATGGGTTTACAGGATCGCATCCACACGGTCGTGTTTAAGTTATGTTACAAGAGTGTACATGGCTTAATGTAATATAGAACCTTATAATTTTAAGGCAGCGATATGTTTCAGAAGATAGTAACAAAACTCAAACGTGGCATTAGACAAAGCGTTATCCTTGAGTACTCTTCGCTACTCTCCTAAAAATGTTGTGAAGCATGGAAACTGAAATACGAAGCCTGTCTCGTTTAAAGGATAGCGTAGTAGCACAGCAACTTTGTTGATAAAAGAACAGTAGGTGCCTACAGTATCTTCTTATTATTTATAATTAATTGGGGACGATATTGTGAGAAACAAGTACTCTACGGACTAATACTTCAACCAGCATTCAATTGTGCTTCCAATATCAATCTAGCAAACTACTTTAAAAAGTAAATCGGATTTGCTCCTTATATGATTTCAGAAGCTCAGCAGGTAAATTGTTTCAGTGGCCTATTTCGCTTAACTAATCAGCAACATATGACAACGTACTATTTTAGAATCATAGACCAAATCTAAATTTAACAAATTGATGCCTAGACATTTCTAATGTCTTAATTTTAACTGTAGTTATTTTCGACTCCACAGTCATTTATATGTCGGTAAATTATTCTGAAAACAGTTCAAATTTTTCCTTTCCTTTAGTCAACTTCCTGGTACCCCCTTATGTGTTACAGTATATTAAAAGATAGAAGATATTTTACACTTATTTAGTAACCATAAGCCGCAAGTGAAATTTATTTTTACGATGCTGATTTATTTGACTATCACTTGAATTAATATGAATAAATCTTAATATAAATAAACACAAGTCACTTGTTTTCTGCGTAATTATCAGTGCAAGTAGCAATTACTATGAGTATTCTCGTAAAAAATTTATACAAGTTTTGAGATATCAAGGACAGCTGCTTCTGAAATTAGAATTCTGAAAATTCCATAAAAAAAAACTGAGGAAAGGAAATAAATGAATGAATACAATCGTGAAGTTTTTTTGTTACTGTAAGTTACGTTAGTTCCATAAAGTATATTCTGAATAGTGACTTACTAAGAATAATTTTAGTACCTGCTAGTATTTTTTCATTACACCGAAGTTTAGTTCGATTGGATTTATACAGGTTGTTTCTTTAAGACGTGTAGAAAGTTCATGGGCTTGTAGCTAACATCTAAATAAGAAGAAAAGCTCCTATAAACATGCATTCATAATTTTTTCTTTATAGTAATTATATACATTTGTGTAGCAAGAGAAAAAGTTACAAACAAAAAGTATATTGTTATATTAGGATTAAAAGTGTCACTCTTGTGGCGAACAAATTTGCGAGACAAAAAATACATCTTAATCCGAATAAAACATGATATTTTTTAATTGTGAGTATTTATAAAGAAGTAAGTTAATTGCTTTTTGAATATTGCACCTGATAATCTGCATTTGATGATGAAGGTAAACGCTTTAAAAATAAAAGAATAAAATTTTTAAAAAGGTTCTTTATAGGTCATCCTAATATTGGGGGTCGCAGGCACATGCCGTCCTGATGAATTAGTCAATTTATCAATTGATAATGTTGAAGATGTGAAATCCACCTTAATTATAAAAATTCCTAGTACTAAAACCAAGAAACCGTTCTTTTGCTGTGCTGGTAGACAATTATTTAAGTTTTTATCCAAATATGTTGTTTTACGTTCACCCAGATTGGTAGAACGTCAATTATTTCTCAGATATGTTAGTGGAAAGTGTCATCGAATGCTGTTCGGTATTCACAAAATTAGTGTTGTATCGCAAGAAATGGTAACAATTTAACACTTTTAATACTCTTTAGCTGCTAGGATTAAAAGTAAATAGTTTTGTTGCTAAGATACCATTCTTTTCTCAGTAAGGAAAATGTCAAGTTTTTAATTCTAGATAAAGTATCCTTTAAAAGTAAACTTTTCCCTGACTGGTCCAGTGGAACTTGATCTACGTAGTGGGTGTCCCAAATGAGAGACTAAATTTGAATCAAATACGTTGTTTAAAAAGGGAAATAAAAAAAATTGAACTTGGGCAAGCTGTAAACTTGCAAACAATGCGAAAAAAATTCTCATTACATACTGCTATTATTTTAATATGTAGAATCACCTCCCGAAGTTTCCTGATGGACTTTCAGAATACCCTTTATTAAACTGGTATGATTATTATTAAAATGAAGTTAAATTGCACACAGTCCTATTTCTGTTTTTTTAATAGCTATATATCGAAAACCATAAGAATATTATTTTATAGACCAGAGACCATTTAATTTGAAAAAAATGCAGAGGTGTACCTTTACTGTTTTTAAGGATCAGAGGCAACTCACGCACGTTTCAGACACCTTGAAGGCATCTTAAGAAAATTCTATTTGTGTCGAGATGAAGAGGATAAATAACTATAAATTTTTTAGGTAATAGTTCGTATATTTGTTTTTATTATGGGACAAAAGAATGAGAACAAATAAATGTATAAGATATAATATAAGGATGTTAATCTTGAATGATCACTGTTTCTAGCGCTTAAGTAAGACCGAGTATTTCTGCATATACTATCAATGCAAGACCTGTACCGCACAAGGCATTTCAGATAACAGTTTGTATGGTTTCTCACTTACACTAAAATCATATCTGTAGATAAACAAAAACTAAAAAGAGCTATATCATAGATTCGTCGTGTCATCTATAATTGATGAAAACTATAATAACCTCAAATATGTGATTTACTTTTTAAAGTAGTTTGCTAGATTCATATTGGAAGTATAATTGAATGCTGGTCGAAGTATTAGTCCGTTGAGTACTTATTTCTCACAATATCGTCACCAATTAATTATAAATAATAAGAAGATACTGTAGACCTACTGTTTTTTATCAAAAAAGTTGATGTGCTGCTACGCTATCCTTTAAACTAGACAGGCATCGAATTACTTTTAACAACAAATATAGTTTATAATTACAAATGAAGTTGATAATTTTTACCTCATTAATATAATAATACCTCTTATTCTAATCATGGGGACTAACCCAAAAGTCGGAGATTTGTGCGAGAGAGGGGGCGGCATATTATTATTAAGCAGGCCACATTTCCGCCCAGGAACGACTTACGTAGGTAGGCCCTAACCACCATTCAGTGTAAGAATGAAGGAAACTTGGAAAACATCATTAATTAGGGGGATAGTCAAATGTCGACCGGTATCAATGGCTCACATTGACATTTTTTAAATTTCAGTATAATGTATCTCAAAAACTAGTGGTTTTAATCCTTTTGCTTATTAAATCTGGAATAACTCAAAAAATAGACTTTTGATGATCAGAAAGCATTTCCTTCATTTAATTCGATCCTAACAATTTTGTTGAACTTTCATTATATTTCGTTCATAACCTTGGCACAGCAATATTGTGTTACAGGTTTGAGCAATTTGTAAAGTTAAATTATAGTCTCATATATTATGATGTGAAAATAATCCATTCATAAGAAATACGTAATTAGAAGATTAGAAGAAATAAAGAAATATAAAATAGGTAATATTCATCAAACTGAGACATTGTACACAGTTGCTGCAAATAATTATTTCCTGACGAAGTATTTATAGTATGAGTTTTAATGTGATAATTATTGTAAATGGTACACGGAGGTTATTCTTTATTTTTTCTTGTCATGGCAAATCATTGTTACTAACAATTATTTTTTTTTTGTTACAGGTAAGAATAATGAGGACCTCCAATAGTGCAGTATATAATTCAATATGAGGTATGACTTTGTTATAATATAAGAAACATATTATTTATTTAAATCCTTCTTAATCATAACAAATTATATTTTTCATGTGCACTACAAAGATCGGATAAAGATCTGCATTCTAAAATACTCATAATGAGAAGTAATTTTGTTATTGAAGCATATTGCTTTCTAGGTACCTACATATATTTTAAAATATTCGTTTTCAAAAAAATGATCAGATATGAATATTTTTAATTGTGATGTTTATACACGGTTGGAAATCGGTGATGGGTCATCTGCCGTTACATGAGAGCGACAAAGTAAAGTATAGAAATCCGTGCGATAGACAACGATGGCTATAGGAAGACGTTTTATAAATTAGAATAACACCTGCGCAGTCACTCCCACTTCTAACCGAGCGCATCCTATTTTAAAACGTCGTCAATATAGTCATCCTTGTCTATTGCATGAATTACTTACTTTGTCCCTCTCACGTAATGGCAGAATATGGACTATCAGGCTTTTCTAATCATTATTTACTTGAATTAGGTACATATTTTTATTGATTTTTTAAGTATCGAAGAAGAAGTTATGATTAAGGACGCCATTTTCATACGCAAATTTTCAACGAATTTCATAGGTTGTTGTTAAAATAGAAAGAATATCTCTTCACTGTATCAGTTATTCAAGTTTTCTCCAGCTTTACAACTGCACGTTGAAGAAAATGTATACGACATTATAAACATTATTACATCCTGCAGAATTGTTACTGGCAGCACTTGAATTGATGTAAAGTATTTTTCACGGTGTATGGAACAGAATTCACGGTTTTTCATGTTCTCTAGCGCGTTTTCCCCAAAAAAGTTAAAGGAAATTATTCAATTTCAGCAGTATATTTTAGTACTACGCTAATTAGAACACACCTGCTGAGTGGAATTTTTTGGACATCTTTAGATACAATTCTTTGTCCTTGAAAGGCTAGCCTTAACAGTTGGTTAAGGGATTGTAGTTTCCGAATTAGATGATTTTTATTTATGGAAATCTTCACTTTTAATAATTATTATTTAAAGACAAATCTGCTCTTATGCTGATTTAATATCGGCTATAATAGATAGTGAATGGTATATTGTTGTATAACATATTCAGAGAGAGCAGAATGAATCACTTTTGGGATCAATTTAAGAAGAAACATTCTTATGATCCTATTTGATCTCAGGAAACTTCCATTAAGCTGTCCCATTGTTAATTCTTACGTATTCCATCTCCATTTCCTTAATATTTTACAATAATGGTGACCTAAAACTTGCTTATCAAAATGGTCTATTTCGCAAATCCTATTTTGAAGTCGTGTGCTCTAAGAAATGTAACTTTCAAGTAAGATTTACTACAAATTATCGAACGAGGCTGTAGTGTTACTTAAAAGTAGCAGTAAAGTTGTGACTACCACTGCCACTTCTTAGTAACATTTTTCCTATTGTGTTCATTTTGAATGCGGTACATCCGACGTTTACACTGACCACACTCCTTGATCTTTTAGTCAAGGTCTAGTAACATTGAATACTTATCCCTGAATTATTATTTTTATTACATCTCTTCATGTTTTTGTGGGTTGTGTTGCATTTTTTATATCTATTTTTTTCCTTTAGATTTTCTGCGGTCAAATTAAATATTTAGCTCAAAGTCTATAGTTTAGTATAGATATAGTTATATATGAGGATTTATCCATACTTAAATTAATAGTCGTTATGAAAAAATGACCATATTCACAGACAAAGAGTACGCTCCACACGTAATATGATTGAATAGGTATATACATTACACAATGGCTAAATATAAATGTTCTAAACTTTGAGAAACTACATGGTAAAATTTACTTGGTGTATTTAAGAGTTGATGTGCACTTTGTAGTTGCACGTGATGATGCACTAGTTCTATACAAATAGCGATAACGTTTTATGGACTAATAAATATTACTTACAACTTCCACGACTTTAAACAAGCAATTAATTTCCTAATCGTCGGAGGAACTATCAAAACTACTTGAAAGTGATTGTAACTTTGAAGTCATATTTTAGTAACATGAGTTAGTAGCTGCTATGACATCTGTCACTTTCAAGTTCTGAAAAGTTCGTGCCACTTGTAATTGAGACGTCTTTAAAACCTAGGAAAGTTACTTAAAAGTAAAATTACTGTAAAGTAACCAGCAGCAGTTTAAAATACGTTGCAGTGTAACTTTGTTGTATGAAGTTATTTATTTGGTGTCGGTTTGATGGTTCCAGTCTTGGTTAATGTTACTTTATGGTGCTATTGGGATAAAACATCCTGTAAATAAATAACGTTTAGTTCTCCTGTCTACTCAATATTAATAAAGACCTAACAGTTTCCAGTAATTATATCAGTTCAGTTTAATTTGATTTCACGTGTATATAAATTATCGAGGAAATTAGTTATGATATAGGTTTTATACATTTTTTTAACATTTCTTTATACAGTAAACGCGTTATTATGCGTGAAATTGTAAATTTTATTATTTTCATTATATTAATGTAATGGTCGAGCTCTAGCATTTTACAATTATATAATCCATAACCTATATTCTTTCTTTGTTCATTGATTAGAGCATTTACTTCCTGATGTTTATTCAAACCGTAGTGCGGAACGAGAAATTTGATGTTTTCCATTTCACCAAAACTGCCCTGTTATCTAACGCAGTTTTTAAAGATCTTTATAGTTTTTAATGCATAATTCATTATTTTGGAGAAGATGCTTTAGTTCCGTCATTTTAAAGCTGTTATTTTGTAAAATTTAATTGGGATCATTAAGGATGAAAGTCATAATTCCATGCTCTTAAAGTGAAACGGGCCTTTTTTAAATATTAATAGATATTGGCTATTAGATAATATTGTCGTGTTTTGCGACATCATCAGGACGGTTAAAAATTAGGTTGCTAGTGTTTTAATAAAATTGTTGAACAATACGGGTCAGCGAATGAAAAAAACACTTTCTAAACGGTTTGAATATTCTGGTTCCTCATTTAAAGAGTAAGTATTTAGAAATTTATCTTTCTTTTAATTTTTTTCTTAGACTTACGCAATCATTTCAAAATGATGAGGTTTTACCTAATTATATAATCTTGTACATGGCGTGTGAAAGAGTGTAGGTCAGGGTATAAACGTCCGCGACATTAAAATTAATGAATAACAATATATTATTGAATTACCAATTTACGATAATTAAGTATTGTTTATCGTATAGTTTTGCTTAGTATTTTAATACATCCAAGTGCAATAATACAATATGTTTGATTATCAATTTCTTTGTGATATAATATTCAAAAATAGTTCTTTTCTTTTTGAGAATTGCTGTTATTATATCAACAAGACATACCGGCTGTTACTGAAATGCATGTACCAGTGAGCCACTTTAGATACCTAGGATATTCAAGAACTAAATAATATAAAGCTTAGCAAATAACAGGAATGTTATCAAATGCGAGCTACGAATATTCAAAGGTATCAAAGTACAATGAATATATAACGACAGAAAGTGGTCTAACAAATTTTTAGGTACATAAATCTTTCAAAATGTGTATTTTTTTAAATTTAACTATATCTAATAAATATTATTATAACATAAACTTACGTAGTTCTGCATATAAAATTGTTCACTTTTATGAAAATAATTATTACAATGTAGGGTTAGAACAGCAAAATAATGTGTGTCTTACAAACGCTTTTTAAAAGTTATTATTTTATTTAAGATGAATTGAAAAGGTCAGAATACGACGTTTTATGTCAATTGACCTATGTGCAAAAATGTTCCGTTAGGGGCGCCAAAGTTTTTAAAAAAATATCAATAAACGGATATAAGACGGAGAAACGTTGAACTATTAAAATTAAATTTGGTATATGAAAATGTATTGGTAAAAAGCTTTTCTTAATACAATTAATACTAATTATTAACTTGCATCGATGCTTGAAACCAGATACCTTAGATAAATATATACTCATATTTTTTTTGTGTATGTAATTGTCAGAATTATTTATAAATAAAACTATTTTTTGAAAATATAGCATGTTAAATTTGATTGAAAACTGTTTATGTGTTCAGAATCATATTAGTTTATATATTTTTGGAATCTATTTTAGCTCATGGACAAATGACTTAATTACATTGTTAACTTTATAATTGAAAAATACTATTGAATAAATACTATATTTTTCCAAATTTCCATGGGGTATTTTCACAGTCTTGTGAACAAGAATTTGTGAATAATTTGCCTAAAAAAAGATTAGGTTTATTATAATTTGTAAATATTATATAATTTATAAGTAGTAAATATAATAGAAAAGTACCTACTCTACAGACTCTTTGAATTTTCTTGGATAACTATTTATAGGCAACTCTACTTTTTTGTTGTATTATAAAGGTAAAATCTATAGTCCTACAACTTCTCATTAATGAAGTAATATGTATGTTCTGTGTAAGATATCATCTATTGTAGCTGAATTCAGATCTTATCTCTGGCAACGTAAACTGTAGTATTCATATAATATATAATATTATCTTAACTACTTCTAGTGTATCCCAAGATCTAACCGTGATTTACTTCCTTTTCATTTTATCTGTCAATGATTTACCTATATCGTTAAAATCTGATCACGTATTTTTTTCCGACGGTTTATATTTTTTTTTAAAATAGGTATACATTCCATTGATGATTTAGCTGATCAATAATTAATGTTGATAAACGCAAAATGTGTTCATTTTCTCTTAAAACTCACCCTGTTTTTGCACTATAACCTCAACGCCTTAACTCTGAAACGTTATGCTCCTTGGAGTTATTATGGATGAATTTTAATTTTTCTCTAAATACGTCAATCATACGGCTAATACCTACTGCTGCAAAATATTAGCACTTATTATTTGAAATTTATCATGTTTTAATGCCGTTGTTGCTCTAAAATGCATCTATTTTTTTAGTATGATCAAAACTTGAATATTACAGTATTTTCTGGTACTTTCTAGACACTGGTGTCTTTCTCGATTTGCGGCTTTCACATTCGTTTAGTATATGTTTTTCAATTAATAAATATTTGATTTTTTGAGTTTTATACATTTCTGTTTAGAAATTGTTGTATTTTAAAATATTTCAAACATATATTTCGAGATTATATATTTTTAAAGATGTGGTCCGTTTTGGCCTGGTTGATACCTTTTATCCAAAGCAAGGTTTTTTTTTCCTACTAAATTTCAATCAGTTTTAATATTTGTTATTAAAAATATAATAACATTAATGAATTAAAGGATATTCTTCATATACGGATCTAACAATGACTTCAAAATGATTACAATTGCACTGTAAATAGTTTAAAATCGAGATTTAAAATAAAGTGGTTCTGGCTGCCAGAATCTCCCCTACCTACATTTTGTATCACTATTTAGGGAAGTTAACGCCAATGATTATCTAATAACGACCAAGACTGAGGCGATTTCTGAATGCAATGTAGGCACAAAGGAAAGAATTTCGGACGCTAAATATTGGGTTTCAACTCAATCCACTTTTTTTGCTAATCCATATTAGGCAAATGTTAGCCTTCTGCTGTGTGAATCTGTTGCATGTTTAAATGTGGTTAACCTTGAGAGCATCCCAGTTCTTCTCTAATTACAACTTTTGCGAATACGGAAATGAAGTTTTGTTTGCATCGCTCCTATATCACGTTGTTTAGTCACATGGAGTGTGTTATTAAGGCGACTTCTGGATTATCAGCGGTAAGGAAAACTTACAGATATAATCATACAGATATGAATCTACTTACCTATAATTTATTGGATACCTTTTTTCCTCATACTGAACAAGAGCAGAGTTAAAAAATACCAAGAGATAATATAACATGATATCATATCATATGAGTATGTATTTGAATGGCAATGACAGTTCAGGCTGTTTTGAATCAAATATGTGTTTGAATATGTTGAAAACAACATTGAAATTTATTCATGTAATCAAATATTACAAATTCATTAAATATCTTAAATTTAATGCCACGTCCAATTTAAAATTCAAAGAAAAACAGTTTATTTCTTTGGTTATATATCATTGGTTTGTGATTTATATGAAGTCAAAAAAAAATTGTTTCTAGCAATTTTTACACTTAGGTGTAGCAATTCCTAACACCAAAATAAATTTAAAAAAATGTAACTTCGTCTGTGTAAAATTAAGTCTATCATCATCTGTCTCATTAAGATGACATCACTTGAGAAAATTACTAGTATATAGATAAATAAAAAACAAGCTGTCATATTAATTTAAAATAGTTTCTGTCATTTCATTCATGAATCAAAAATTTTATCTGACATTAAGTTGTCATCTCTCTATAGTGCTTTCGAAAAGTAACGAATAAATTCATTATTTTTGAAATTGAGTAGTTTTCCTCTGGCATGTCGATGGTTTTAAAAAGGCACTTTTTGACATACGACCCACATTTGTGACGTCATCGTTGTTCGAGATATGGCGCCATCGACAATTTTTTTAAATAGCAACCCCCAATTTTGACTATGCCATTTGAAAGAGCGTGTCATTCTACATACATACATTATGAAAAATTATGGTGTTACATAACAAAAATTTCAAGAAAATAATGTCTGAAGATTTTAAAATTTAATTTTGACAATACTGAAAATGATAATGATTATCTAAAAAATCGGTTCAAATTGTGCACCGTTGGCTGCCTGAGAGTAGCCAAGACGATTAATAAATTCTTTTTGGACATTATCAATAACTTCAGGAGGTATACGATGTATCTCGTGACGAATTCTTGCTTTTAAATCTTCTAAATTAACCGGTCTAGTAACGTATACTTTGCTTTTTAAGTATCCCCACAAGAAATAATCTAAGGGTGTCAAATCAGGCGATCTGGCTGGCCACTCAATCGGCCCCCTTCTCCCTATCCAACGATTCGGGAACAGCTCATCTAAATAAGCACGGACAGGTGTTGCATAATGGGGAGATGCACAGTAATGTGAAAATTAAATTTAAAAATCTTGAAACATTATTTTCTTAATATTTTTGTTATGTAACACCATAATTTTTCGTGATGTATGTATGTAGAATGACACGCTCTTTCAAATGGCATGGTCAAAATTGGGGGTTGCTATTTAAAAAAATTGCCGATGAAGTCATATCTCGAACAACGATGACGTCACAAATATGGGGCGATGTCAATAAGTGCCTTTTTAAAAACAAAATCAACGTGCCAGGGGATTTTTCGAATATTTCTCAATTTCAAAAATAATGAATTTATTCGTTACTTTTCGAAAGCACTGTATATTTTATTTTACTTAATACAAGGTTAAACTTAGTACTTTTTGTAATAAAAGGGGTACTTGATTATGTTATTTTATGGAATTGTTTCCTTGTTTGTGTCTAAATATTGTTACGGGTTTCCTACCCAACTTCTTCTACTACCATAAAAAAACAATTCGTTAATTATACACAGATCTTTATTAAACTCTCTGTACACCAATACTAAATACAACTAAACTAATCACTATTCAAATAAGTCTGAATCGCCAGTTGATCTTACCGAAATATAAAAAAAAAATCCTCTTTATATAGGCAAAACGAATAGTCTAAGTATTTTCTAGTAGTTCTGGATCTCATTTTAGAGCTCGCGAATATTCCTGGTGCACCTCGCGAATCTTCCTGACGCGCCTCGATCGACGGCATCATTGTTTATCAGTTTACCAGTGCGAGCGATCGGGACAAATCTAGCGTGTCGTGAATCCCAGTCACTAAATTGGGTGCAATCGGGGCAAATCCTGTGACAATATGTTAAAATAGTAAGTATACAGAGTGCCGCATCGTGAACTGTGTCTATCGTTATCTGGAACAATACCACCAATACCTGGAAAATTTGGCAACGTGGCAAGGTCCCTTGGAGAAGACAACTAAAATATTTATAACATTCCAGAGCTTTTAAAATTGAACACACAGATTGTTGCATTTATGAGCTAGGAGTTATATATGGTAATTCAGAACTTATCTAAAAAAAATTAAATATACAAGGAATTTTTACAAATACAATTTTGTCAAATAAAATAAAAAAGGACAGTTCGAAAGTGATTTAAAAATACACTTCTGCACGGCACTGAAAACTGGTCTACTGTAAAACCTAATAAGGAGGCTAACAGAAATGTTTCTGTTTCTTGTCCGCTTTGAATTTTTAAGTAATTGGCAGCGACTATGATAGGTTTGCGTAAATCATTAATAGTAGATATCCACTTCGCTGTGATACACATCATTTTTTAAATATCCTCACAAAAATAAGTCCAAATGATTTAAAATCAGGACATCATGGCGACCATGGTACCGGTACTTCTCGTCCCATTCCTTGGTAATGCTTGGACACGCTGTACATTGTACGGATATAATTGAGCCTCGTGTATGACACATTATACTGATTCCACGATTCGGTTAAAATTTCCCTCGCGTTGCACTACTCTTGCACTCACTGCAGACCGCGGTAAAAGTAACTGCATCTGGCACATATTTACCGAGAAGCATTTTCACATCACCATAAATTAAAATGATATCCATCAACTCCGAGTTATCCATTATTTTTAGTCTACAGCAAGCCTAAATCAAGCTTACTGCACCATTGAGTAAATCTAGACGAACTTTAAAAATTATTCAATTCTTGAAAAAATCGATAGAAATTTCTCGTAAATAAATTATTGGGTACAAAAGAATGGGTAAATATTTTTTTTTGTGACAGTGCAGTAAGCTTATTTTTACTACTACTATTACCATGGACGCCCACAGAAGAATTTGCCAGTGGGGGCAAAAACTTTATCAGGGGGGACCAAAATGGAAAACATGCGTATGTTATGAACAATATTTTGAAGTGAGTGTCAAATAATCTGTTGAAAATTTCCAAAATACGTCGTCGTGACGTGGAAATTCTAGCGTTTTAGTGCCTTGCAGTACAACATTGTACAAATTTAGTCAATTCTTACCTTCACTGAGGTAGATTAGTACCCTAAATTTCGTTAATCTACATCAAGCAATTTTCAATTTATATTAATGTGACATTTTACCGAAAACTTTAATATTCTGTATCTGAAAAATTTCCCTTAAAGCTATTTAAAACTCTCATTATTTTCGTAACGTATTCTAAGGACCACTCTGTAGATAATAATATACGACTCCAATCAAATAGCATAATTTTGAAATATTCTTTACCATTATATTAGCATCTGTGAACTAAATTTTTTATTGCTGAGGATTTATTTCAGTGAATATGTACTTATATTGGTCCAAATTAGTTCATTATTCAGATTTTAAATTAATTGCAACATCAATGTATACATATATAATTGTTTTCAAGCTGTTTATACTGCGTATATCAATATACAATAAATGCTCATAATAATAATACAATTAAATTCGATATTATGTGTTTTGTATTGAATAATAAATTGACAATTATGATGATTGTAGCTCTATGCGCATAACAGAACGCATTGCACGAATACGATTTTTTAAACTCTTAACACTAAGTTACATTATGGGAGGCTATTTATAAAATTCGTTCCGCGAATAGACAGAAGAACAAAGTGGAATTTTAACAATCGGCTATACTGGCGGCTTGTCTAGCACACATCTAATGATAAAATTGTTGAGGACTAGAAGAGCGGCCAAAGTAGTTGCTATGGGCGGGAGCAACATTAGACTAGAGCTGCTCTACTGGTTTTCTAAGAAAAATTCACGAGTTGACTGTGAATTAGAGTTTTAGCAAGCAGTTCGTGTTTTATTTTATTGTTATTCAGAGCCATGCCGCTGTTTTTATACTTTACGCATTGATTACTACCTACGTTATTTGATGGATTGTATCGTAGAACTATTGTTCCACTATCAGAAGTTATTGGCGTTTTGGCAATAAAAATCTGTATGCAAATTATTGCATTTTAATTACTTGTGGTTTGAATTTTAATCACTTAATTAGGATTAGGTCACCAGAGTTATTTCTGGAGGTAGGACTGTAGCATTCCTCAATATTATATGTTATGTATTTAAGTAATTAATCAAATTAATGAATAAATGGTCTGTACACACTAGTTGCATACCATTATTTCTAGAAATTTTTAACAGAAATATTTCAACTATTAGATGCCTAAATTATTTCATGTTCGTGAGAACTGAAATTTTGGTATTGTATTAATTAGTTTAATATTATAAGCATCTGCTGTTCTACCATTTGATTTATTTTTTCTGCTCTTTACACAAATATGTCTCTAAAAATAACGCATTTGAATATTTAATTTTTAGTACTTAAAATTGGTCTCCTTAAAAATTTCGTGTGTAAGGAAAACTACGATATTGTTATCATAAGTAAACCTTAATAACTTTTTGTAGTGATTTATGTTTTATTTTTTTTATATTACCATTGTATATCAACTTAATGTCAAGCACCCATCTTTTGACAATAGACTTGTTCCGTCAAATTTCTTTGGTATGAAAAGCCTAGCACAAGAACAACAAGGGCATATCAAAGAATATCAGCTAAGACTAGAAATGTGCAAGTTAATTCTGTTACCGGCAGCGATCAGTTACCTAGGTCACAGCTTAACAACAAAGAAAATCACTATAGAAATTAAATAACAGCACCGGCCGTAGAAGCTTCGAAACCATTATTCCAAATTAACTTGCCAAAATTTTACGTAATAATTTTTCTATAACCAATTTTTCTTTTTTGCTGTATAGCTACTAAAACAACCATTCCCTAAATAAAATTATTTTATTTAGGGAATGGTTGTTTTATTTGCCGAAGGCTTGTTTTATAAAAAAGTGTATATTCCTGTACTCGTCTGGAATATTTGTCGTTGTAAAATCGGTGAAAACAATCACTAATAAATCAACAATGAAGTATAACAAATTTCGTAAACAAACACATTTTTTCACATACTATATTCCGGGAATAACCATTAACACTCAGTCAATATATAGAAACTATGAATAATTCAAGGAAATCGGAACTGTATACTGAGTGGACATTTCTGCACTGCAGGACGTAGTGCTTGTCATATATATAATTGCAGGCTTATTCTGTGTCATTATATGTCTTTGTAGGTTGTTAACATAATGAGAAAAACAATTATTGTGTTTAATGCGTAAGAACATTTATTTTAAGTTAAAATTTTAGTTTTATAAATAAAAATCTTAAAGTGTGTAAATACACATTTATTCTACACCAAGAAAACTGTTAAATTTTCAAAAAATGTTAGATAATTAACAGTTTTTTACGGTTGTGACGAACCGAAAAATTAGTTTACTGATCATTTTAAAAATGTCAACAAGAATTTGTTAATTCAATATTGTATTATTATTTTAGTTCGACGTAAATGTATTGATTAGAGGAACCGAAATATGTATTTATTCAATCCACGTACCTGTTTATGTTGACAGAAATGTCAAAGTAAAGATTTAATAGTTTGAATTATTTGAAGTATATTTGTTGTGTAACCAAGTAGTGAAGTTTGTTTCTCTGACGTATTTCAAGGCTAACTCAACGTAGAGGTTACACTATGTATACCTCATACAGGTGTGTATCTGCACATACTCACTTATCTCCAGTCATTAAAACAAATTTTAATGTATTTGAAAATCTTGTCAGGGACAAGAAAAGTTTGATTATAGTCTTAAATTACGTGCTCTTTATAGGTTAGGATTGTACACGTTAAATATGATCACCGTGTATTATGAGAAAAACCCACTGTTTTTTGTGAGATGTCACGTTTCTCGATTTCGCCCGCACACCGCAGTAAAAGTAACTGCATTTATCACATGCTTATCGGGAAATCGTTCTGCTAAAGCTTGTTCGCTTTACCGTAAATTAAAATGATATCCATCAAAGTCGAGTTGCTGTATACATAAGCCATTTTTGACACTTGAAAAGCTAATGTAAACACTCGCATCCCAAAAACGCTAATACTATAAGTAATCGGATTTCAATATTCGAAATCGCCTGGCTAGATACTACGGTAGCCCAGCGATGTAAGGGATCAAAATACTACAACTTCATTTTTTTTTCGGAAAGTATAAGGATTTTATAAAAAAAAATCTTTCCCCATTATTTTTAGATAAGCTGTGAATCACCCTATGTATGAACATAGCTCCGAAAGCGAAGCAAATGTATTTTATTTTTTAACATGTTGGTAATTTTTAAAGAATCAGTAGTGTAACGCTAGATGCCAGATATATAAAATGTAACAAACGTTCGATGATAACCGCTGGGCACTGGGCATAGATTGGTCCTTGTGCATGCATAGAAGTGATGTAGGCATTCCATAATCACGAGGGTGGTAATGGAGAAGAAAAATCATATATTTATATATCATGTTATATATTAGATCATATATCATATCAGATATCATATCATATATGATATTATACAGTGCTTTCGAAAAGTTACGAATAAATTCATTATTTTTGAAATTGCTTTCGAAAAAATCCCCTGGCACGTCGATTTTGTTTTTAAAAAAGACACTTTTTGATATATGACCCACATTTGTGACGTCATAGTTGTTCGATATATAACGTTATCGACTTTTTTTTTAAATAGCAACCCCCAATTTTGACCATGCCATTTGAAAGAGCGTATCATTCTACATACGCATCGTCAAAAATCATGGTTGTCTGACAGTAGCCTTAGCGACCGAGAATGTTTTTTTTTTGCTTTCAGATAAAAACTTGAAATCTTACTTTATTAAATAGTTTTTTTTTGTTTTTTTTTTTTTGAGTTATTTCTTTAGTTCTTATCTTTTGTTTGGCAAAAGCAGTGCGTTTGAAGTGTTTATTGAGTAGTAACTTTGTCATTAAAAAAAAAATGGTTAAATTAACTGAATGAGAACGAATTGAAATTCTTTCCATGATCGGATTTGGAGACAGGATACGCACCCAAAAAGAAGTAGTTGAATTGCTCAATGAAACTCATCCTGATCGACATCCCATTAGCAAAAGCATGGTAAGTAATATTGAGTCTAAATACCGTAACTTTGGACATGTTTGTGATCTTCCTAAATCTAGTCAACCGTCAAAATCAGTAGATGATGTTTTGTTGGCAATACAAGAAAATCATCACTCAACACTTAACCAATTGGCTTCTGATTTCAATATGGCAGCGTCCACAGTTCATAAAATTATAAAAAAAGCAAAGTATTATCCTTATAATGTATGCCTTGTTCAGGAGCTATTTGAAGACGACTTTGATCGGCGAAATCAATTCTGCTAGCAAATGCAAGAGTTATGCAATAATGATAATAATTTCGTAAAAACGAAACGAGGCTACGTTTGTTTTGAACGGCCATGTCAATAGGCAAAACTGCCGTTATTGGGCTACCGAGAATCCCCGATGGATGATGTAATATCACACCCAAAGTCCCCAGAAAGTAAATGTGTGGTGCAACATAGTCGACGGAAGAATTCTGGGTCCCTATTTCTTTGACGTCAACCTAACTCGTGCAAGATATTTGAATTTTCGTCGAGACGACCTCATCCTGAACTAATAACTTTATATCCAGATATAGAGGGACCTGAACCTCCAAGAAATGACAATTTCTTTCAACAAGATGGTGCACCTCCCCATTATGCAACACCTGTCCGTGGTTATTTAGATCCCGAATCGTTGGATAGGGATTCGCCTGATTTGACACCCCTAGATTATTTCTTGTGGGGATACTTAAAAAGCAAAGTATACGTTACTAGACCGGTTAATTTAGAAAATTTAAAAGCAAGAATTCGTCACGAGATACATCGTATACCTCCTGAAGTTATTGATAATGTCCAAAAAGAATTTACCAATCGTTTTGGCTACTGTCAGGCAGCCAACGGTGCACAATTTGAACATTTAATTTAGTCGATTTTTTACATAATCATTTTCATTTTCAGTATTGTGAAAATTAAATTTTTAAATCTTCAAACATTATTTTCTTGAAATTTTTGTTATGTAACACCATAATTTTTCATGATGTGTATGTAGAATGACACGCTCTTTCAAATGGCATGGTCAAAATTGGGGGTTGCTATTTAAAAAAATTGTCGATGACGTCATGTTTCAAACAACGATGACGTCACAAATATGGATAGTATGTCAAAAAGTGCCTTTCTTAAAAACAAAATCGACGTGTCAGGGGATTATTTCGAAAACTTCTCAATTTGAAAAATAATGAATTTATTCGTTACCTTTCGAAAGCACTGTATATCCTATCATATATCATATCTTATATCATATATGATATCATATATATCAAAGACGCATGCTGATTTCCACTTGGATCTAATCAGCCATTATAGTTATTTAAAAAATGTGTTTTTGTCACTGCACTTTATGACCCTACAACTTTTATACTAAGCGTTTTCACAGAAAGATTTTTGTTTAAATTAACATTTCTCACGTTTTATTTTAGCACGAAATTTTAAAACAACCTGTATATACCGTCACTGTGGTAGCAACATAGTCTTAATTTTAAATGGCATTTACATCTGATTACAACAGATATTCAGTATCCAGTCAATGAAATATGTGATTGTTTAACACATTTCCCTGTTTTTCCTGCCTAGTACAAAGATTAATGTTTCAGCCTACAAAGTTGCACAATAAAATACTGGAAGTATTGATCCGGCTATTAATTATTATCGAGAAAATAAGACAAAAGCTACAGTAAGCTCCCAGTATCTACCCACCGAGAATCTTTCATGTTACCGTCTCGACCCTGAACTGTACCCAGCCTGATTGACGGCAAAACAATGATTTTAGACAACCCGACTCTGTTAACTTATTTGCGACTCGCGACCATTGCATGTCTCTGACTAATCTGCGCTATTGCTTTTAAATTTATTCGAATATCAATTCACTATCTCAGCTGGAACCTCCTATCTAGAACTTGTAGGATGATCTGACCTTAGCAGTGATGTAGAAGTAATAGCTTACAAACAACGTCTCTAAAATGCCTGTAAAATCACCTATATATGTACCGTTTTTGTATCGTATTGTTTTATAATGTTGTGGGTGTGAGTTATAGCGCATTACACGTGTGAAGGCTCCTATTGCATATGGATAGATTTTACTCTGCGTGAAATTTTGTGTAAATTGCATATGAATTAGCGTTAAAAATCAAGTTGGATTATAATGAATTATAATTTAGAATTGTTTTTCTATTACTCTATCACATATTACTTTAAATTTATGGTGAATTTTAAATTCAGTGTGTCCTTTGTTATTTTCTCCTAACTTTCGAAATTGTTTTGCTTATTTTCCTATATTGCACCTCAAATAAAAGTAAATTTTGTATTGTTAGAAGTACAAAATCTTAAATGAATGATATAATGGATAATTTTGTCAAAAGTCACATCAAATTCTATGATAATTCAAAAATAAAATACGCAAATAGGATATTTCACTTTAAATATCGGTCATGTGATATCGGCTACCGATATAACTGGAAGTGAGAATTAGATATTCCGTGAGTGTTGTGCTATTGAGCGACGACGCAGATTCCTACCCCGAATCCTAATGAAATAAAAAAGTCATATTTATGAATTAAAGCGACAAACTTAGCCGTCTATGATAAATGTTTATAAGATGAAGAAACAAGTGGGTATGAGATACAATATAATTTTTGACTTGACAATTTTTTTTCAACATGAGCGACTTGTAAAATATTGTTAGAAAACTTAAAGACTCAACTACCCCTTATCTAAAAACTATTTTTTTAACTTCCATAGCACTCGATATAGCTAATTTCAAACAGAGGCAACAATTTTAGAGAAGGAGGATAATGCAATAAAAAGAAAATTAAAAGAGCGGTTATTTTGTTGAACGGTGATAAGTGTGTGTCGAACTGTTCAGTAAAAATTGATCATTGATGGCTACAGTTGTATCAAGAAAATCTACCTAAGTAAGAATAAAATAAAAATCATTTTTCTACGTTCATGCAAAGAACAAAGCTTTATTGAACTATAGTGGAAAAAGTGGTTCTTTATTGCATTCATCTGTCATTCTACATCATGACAAACATAAACGTTCAAATCGACGTCGTATTTTCCTAGACTTAGTGTAATCTAAATAAAACATTTTTTGGTTTTTGCATGAATGTAGAAAAAATATTGTATGCAATTCGTACAAAAAGTGTTTATTGCACTTTCACGTCACATGCAATAAACACTTACTTTTTGTACTTGTTGCATAAATAGCTATTAACATATCTATAGAAGTAAATAAACAAATTTTAAATTGTCAAATTTGACATACTTTTAATACATTTGCTATTTTGAGAAATTTTTTGCTTTTTCCATGTGAGATTTTTTGAATTATGCCACAAATAAATAGCTTCAGAGAATAAATTGGTAATACTTTAAAAACAAGGATTAGAAACGAATATAGGAAAGTCTTACGAAAGTCATAAATCATAACATGGGAAATAAAAAAATTTAACAAAATTTATATCATTCCGTTTAAAATCCAGTATATCCGAAACTGACAGCATTGACTTTACTGATACTTTCTTGAAAATATTTTCATTGAAAGAAAAGCTCATATTCGATTATACATAGTTAAATTTTTGTAAAATAATCACTACATCCATGAAAACAGCTTTTATAGCTGAACTATCTAAACTAAATTGTATTTTTTTATCTTTAACAAGTGTTATATTTATTTTTGATTAACTATTGTCATATTTTGAATGTGATACCGCTCTGTATGTATGCTATTAATTTTTTTAATTAATTTTTTATCTTTATCTATAAATTATCGGTGACACTAGCAGAAATACGTTAACAGCTTTTTTTAGTGATCAAGGACAGCGGAAGTTTTGCCAAATTCGGTTTATTTTCTAGGAAAGTTACTTTTTATGGCCTGAATAATGAATGGTATTATAATATACACAATATTGAGTGGTAAAATAGGATGAAGGTCTATAACGTACGAAATTATCTATCCAGATTACTGGGTGTCCGAAATATAGGTATGCATTTTGGTTAAAAAATTACCGCCAGTGGCACTTATTTTTTATGTAGGCGTGCAAAGGGAGATTAGGATTATTTGCTTTTTTAAAAAAACACGTTTTTTTAAAATTCCCTTTTAAAATTATAATTCACTGGAATCTTTGAACGGCCATAGCTCCTCTTCCTCCTCCTCCAAATGTGAACGGAATTTCTGGATATTTTTTTATGAGAATATAAAATAGACAAAAGTATTTTAAAACTTGAGTGCATCTGAACTAATCTTTTTTTTAATAATACGCTTAGAAAATTTTGACATGAAGCATATTATATTCGAATCACAACCTTAAGGCTTACGGTGAGTGCTCTATAAAACGATATAAAGTTTTCGCTCAGTAACTCATCAAGGGATAAAGATAAAAATATGCGTTTTTTTTAATAGACTACAAATATTATTTTACATCGACGCAGTGGTTTAAAATTTTGAAAAAGTGTAAAATTATTTTTTTTAAATGAATTTTGCTCCTTTCCAAATTTTCAAAACACAGCGTCGATGTAAAATAATATTTGTAGTCTATTAAAAAAAACTGCATATTTTTGTCTTAATCCCTTGAGGAGTTACTGAGCGAAAACTAAAAAAATATTTCTTAGCAATAAAATGCTGCCCCCTTGCGGTAGCCTTGATCACATTAGATTCTAAATGTCCGACACTGAGAGAAGTGATTCAGGCTAACGGTAAATGCTCTATCAAACGGGATATAGTTTTCGCTCAATAACTGCTCAACGGAAAATGATAAAAATATGCGGTTCTTTTTTTAAAATTTTGAAATAATGTAAAATTATTTTTTTATTTAAAATTTTTCACTCGATGTAAAATAATATTTACGTACTCATTAAAATATAATGAATATTTTTAATAAATATTAAAAAAATGTTAAATGCAAACGGGTAGATGAGATTTATGGTATATATAAAAATGTTATTGAAATATGGTTTTGTTTAACTAATTTTATTTTTGTCGCATAGTATTTTTTTACATGGCATCGATGGTTTGCTTCTCAGCAATTCAATAAATAATAATAATTATACCTACTATTTGTTGCACATCCAAACTTAGTACAAATACACATAGAAAAAAAAATGTGCCAAATACATTTTATTCTACAAATGAAATTATCTCTTTATTTCATATTTTGTGATATAAGTTGAACCCTATGTCACGTGAAAGTATTTATATTTTAGTATAAAAGGAACAAACAAAAAATTAAGCATCGCAATTATTGGAACTATTTTGGATCCTACCGTTAAAAGTGATATTTTTTTGTTAGAAAGTGTTATGTGTCGTTCCAGATGGAGTAGCGCAATCTGGTCAACTATTTTATTGTCGATTATTTAATAAGACATCATTCTTGATTTAAAAAAAAATGTTGCTTGTCTTGAGCTATTACAAACTGTAGTCCAACTTATGATAAAATATGGTGTTCGAAAGTAAAAAATGTTCAAATTTTTCATCTTTATTTTTTTTTTGTGAAAATTATTTTTTCAGTAAAAACATGCAATGCATTATTTTAACATTTTATTTAATTTCTATAGTATACTTGATAAAATTGTAAATATAAGTTAACTACTTGAGTATTTATGGAAAAGTAGTATAACAATTAAAAATGGATTTTGGTTGTTCCTTTGAAACTACATGTTTAAGTAGTAAGTACTTCGATTTTCACACAACTTTATGAAAAAAGTTTTTAACAGAAATAAAAATTAAGAACCGCTCCGTATTTTCCGCAGTGAAAATTGTGTTTTTAACTACATATTGAAATCTCGAAAAATATAATATATACAGCAAAGGTAACTTATTGATGTTGTGTTTATTCACAGTTACTGTTTAAATTTTACTCAAATAAAATAATAATTTTGAAAAGCGTCTGTAAGACAAGCATTTGTAGCTATGCTAACTCCACATTTAACAATTATTTTCATACACTTAATTATAAATATTGAACAATTTTTATTATAAAGTAAATTTTTGTTATAAGAATATTTATATCTACAGATATATTTAAAATAAGTAAGTATTTTGGTAGATCTATGTATATAAAATCTTAGACAGCTGTTTGCTTGTTTTACTTCGGTGTGTTTGAAAATACCCAGGTGTCATTCCTATTATTTGCTAACACCTACATTATCCAGTTATTAAATATTTAAAATTATATGTCTGTAGAAGACATAGTTTCAAGAAAACGTCAATCTTAAGCCAGTGTTATATCTTTATAATTATGAACAATGTACGCCACATATGTATTTTGGAAAGTATAAATGTTAACAAAGGTATATGTTTTCAATATTTGATCTAATCTAATTGGCCTGTTTACACTTTAATTTCTCATATTTCTCTTCAATAATCCATACAGTCTTTATATTTTACATTTTGGACATGTTTTATGAATTTCTATGACTTACGATAAGTTTTCTGTATTAAAAAAATACTAGAATAAAAAACTAAAATTTAATCTTATTCGACATAAAAATTATGGAAAATATAGATGTTTCTGACTTTCCCAATGAATGTATTGTCCTATTCTGAAAACGTATAGGTACTGCACCGCTAGTATAAACTTAGCTTGTACACGAAACACGAGCATATGTAAAATTCAGTTTCTTGAAAACCGTAACACGTAGCGAAGAACTTTTTTTAGAAAACTTTTTCATACTTTCGACTACATTTGTCTCTATATAACTATAGTTCTATTTTCAATAATTAATGTAGCTCTCCGCATAGTAAAGTTTTTAATGCAAAAATTTGCTGGTATCGACTTTGGAACCATTTTTTTCGAAAAGGCTTTAAGTTATCAAAAATTGGTGTGTACCATTAGAAGCGCTGTAGTTTTTTTATATATGTTGTGAAAAAATTATGAACATAACTTGAATCGTTGATTTACAAACGCAATATATGTTTCGTAAAACATAATTGTCAAATAACGTCCGAAGCACCGACAATTTGATTTTATAAAGTTAGACCCTACTGAAAAAAGTTGTAGAAGTCTATTTCAGATGCCCAAATTGTCCTTCTACAAGATGGTAAATGTTTAATTTAGTTATGTCTTTATTTTAAAAAAACAGCATAATTGAGAACCGATTTTACTCCACTAATAGAGTTGTGATACCTTTATTTCAGTGTGTTTATTTCACTTGATCACGTGTTTCACCGTTAGCCTTAAAGGGATTAATATCCGGCTACTGTGTTAACCAAGACAAAATGGTAATGATTCTCTTAAAAATTCTCATTGCGACCCATGTTGTATGAGAATGTAATTAGGACCCACATTTACCAAGTACGAATATTAAAAATCTTGAGATGAGTTTCAAGTTGCCATTAACACTGATTTTCCTCAATTCTTCTGTATTGGTTGATTAGTCTCGATAAGTCTTGCCCTATATCTAAGTTCGCGATATATAATTTCATAAAAATGTGAAAAAATAGTTAATGGGTGAACCTGACTATGATAGATGCCTGATGAAGATACGGTTTGCGGCTGACTGCTCTAGAGTATTCTTGTACCTGTAAATCGCTCTCGCCAACCCTATTTCACAGAAACATTTCACATGAAAACATTGCATTATATGTTCTAAAGACAACATATTAAACTGTTTTGAAGTTAAGGCATTTGATCGATAGATATAAAAAAAACATAGACATCAAATATTATGCATACATTAATTGTTAACTATAAGAAAATATGTCAATCTACAACTTTTGTCGAAAGACTACTGAATTTAAATTACTCTTTGGTATCTTTTCGGGAAATAACATGATGTGTAGTGTGTGTTGGTTGCTGCTACATTTTTTGTGCAGAAATTGATTAACATGGAGGAATACGTTCATTGTTATAAAAAATGAGGTATGATTCTAGGAAAAATGTTTAAATAGATAAATATTATTTAATGACAGTAAACAATGTATTCTCAGATTTTGCTGTCCTACATATTAAAAGTGTGTCTGTATAAGCAATTCAGGTGTGCCGCCCTCACGGAATATATCCTTGACCTTACTGCAATCGTAGGAGGTAAAATAATGCTTTTACTTCCTTATATTAACTTACTGATTACAGCCACGGATGTAGTATATCTATATGGGTTGAAGTAACAATTGCCGAGGTTCAAGCCGAGATTCTACTCTATAATGTCTCTATTTAATGGGTTGTATAAAGACATGCCAAGAGTGTGCTGTAAACTTATGTCTACCAAGTGGTTCAATGAAAAGTATCCATCTGGATTAATTTAAGTACTAATTTTTCAAATGAGCGCCAAGACAGGTACATTTTGGTTGCGGTGTATATGTTTTTTATTGTCATAACTCACATGATGTGAAATTTTTAATTAGATTTTACTTTTAATTCACATAAAACTTACTAGTATCGTTTTATTTTTCAGCATCTGTTCAAATTAAAAAAAACAGGACAGTATTAACAAAAAGAAATACTAAATAACCTCAAAATAATTGGTCATTAATGATTTTTTTCAAAGTGGTCAATTTGTAGAAAAGGTGTCCCTATCACAATCAAAATTGGCCTACTGACGTTTATGTGAGAAGTATTTTTAAAATAGTCCGAGTACAAATGTTTCATTGGTAGATTAAATGAGCTAAATATGTTAAGCTCATCTATCTCGAAATATCCAGTTTGTATATATAGGGATACTTAATTTATTTGTATTCTTAACAAAGATCGCCAATATATCCTGCACTACTGCAACTATTTTATAGTAAATATCTTGAAAGTATGCAAACGAGTTTATTGATTACAGAAGGACTGTCTCATGTTTACGCTCCGAATCTGTAAAAGTAAAAAAAAAAAATAGTTTTGACGAGATTTCTTATCTACGCTCCCTGTAGAGGCGAAGGGGAGATAAAAACTCACAGTATGTATGGAGAGTGTATGTAGAATCCTTTGACGTCGCTGAACACTAATTTGGGGTCAGAATTTATCTATAACACTACGATAGCTGTTACCTGCTAAAATGCGTTAAATTTATTTATAATTTAAATTAATTTAGTAAATTTTGTAGGAGAACATGTTTAACTTAGTATTTTCTCTGCAGGATTATTTTTTCTACTTTCAGTGACTATTTGACATGAAAATAATAAATAATACATATTTTCCAGAAGACACTTAGAGTAAAAAAAAATAAATAAATTACATAAAGCAGTTTTAGACAGAATAAACTAAATTAAGATAATTTGCGATTGCCTTATTTCAAGATAGAGTAATTAATAAAAGAGGTACTCAAATAAAGTTTATTTTGAAAAAATTAATAGTTTCCTGCAAAAACCACCTTCTGATTATTTTGTTGAGGCTTGGGAGCAATTGAAAGTCTTCTTTGATTTTAACAGTTTTTTATTTCAACTCTTTATCTTGGCTCTAACATCAAACATGAATCAAGAACATGCGTCTCTCGTACTAATCTTTTGACCTGTACCAAAAGCTGTAACTTGAACTTACTTTTTTTTTCTTTAGTTTTATTGGGTTTTTTGCTACACTTCTGAAAAAAAAAATAAAGATTAGTTAAATAAGCCCTTGCGCCAAAAGATCAGTTAAGGGTTATTTTTGAAACTAAGTTTGCCTAACCAAAAAATCTCACACTGAAAAAAGCAGATAAGTAAAAAATAACAAAAATCGCATTACTAACGCGCACTTCCGTATTTTTGACGTTTCGAAAAACTCTGTTTTCGTTCTCAAAATAGTAGTAAAAGTAATAAACGTATGTCAAGTTTGACAGTTTAAATTTTTTGTCAAACTTGTGGGCTTACATATATACTTATATATTTCTGCTGGTAATCTTATTACTTTTTGTATGGTATTCATATTAATTATTATGAAACTTATTGTTTTTTTTATCGTTTATTGTAGAATACATTTTTGAGTACTAGAGACTTAAATTGGACTGGCGTATATGTGTTTTTGTTTTCTGCAGAAATTCTTTATGTAAATATAGAGGCGTATTTAAAACAAAAATGGAAATTATTTTTTTTTAAGTTCTACTGCACGAATATTATAACTTAGCATTCTGTTCATGATAACTTAGTTTCCTTTAAAAAAGAAAATAACATTATATGTATAAACGTATCGTGGCATTGACAAGTAGACAATTGAAAATAAAGTAGTGAATTCATAAAATTGTCATAACATTTCTGTCATGGTTCAAGTGATCTAGGTTCCCAGCAATTTTATTAAAACATACATGTACTCAATGCCTTTACCCTTGAACTAGATGCTTTATTTCCTTCGAGTATTATTTTTCCCAACTATTATAATTTGTACATGTTGAGTCCTTAAGAATCATTCCATAGACCAACAAATACTTTCAGTTACTTGTTTTTGTCAATGATTATAAACGGCTTTTCGGTTACATTATAGTGATAATTTGGAACGCAGACTGTTATTAATAGAACAATTCATTCACAGTGAATCGCACGGATGAAGTATTCAATGTCAAGTTTTTGTTGCAATTCACAAATGATTGAAATGATAATTGCTCTTTGTGTGTGTTTGTTTTGATTTTTTAAACGTGTATGCAGTTAATTACGATGGAAAAAATATTTGCATTTTAATAATACCTCTTAAACTGTTGTGGACAAGTGTTTAATGATGAAAAACAATCCGCGATCAACATACTCTTTGTTATGTGATGATTTCATATAATTGTGCAAAATAATATGAAATAATACTATAGACGTAATAATTATTAAGAATTATGCATTTTACTAAAGTGATTGAAATAAGGTATCGTTATAATTTTGGCTGTAGAAGGTTTTCTGTTAAATATGCCCTTTAAGGCTGGCGTTTGGTTTCAAGTACAAAGAATCGTATCTAATGATACACAAAAAAATATACTCAATAGGCTAACTTATTAGCGTAGTACTAAAATATAATGCGGAAATTGAATCATTTACTTTAACTTTTGTAGAGAAAATACACTAGAGAACACAACAGAACCGTGAATTGTGTTGCATACACTGTCAAAATACTTAATAATTTACGTCAATTCAAGTTCTGAATGACTTGTCAACCCGGAAACTGTTTTATGTCCTGAAGAAAACTTGTATAATTGGCACAGTGTAGATATATTATTTCTAATTTACTTAGTTCTTTGACTGTTTCAATAAACAGCTATGAAATTCATCGAAAATTTGCGTATAAAAACGGCGCCCTTAAGAATTTCAAAAATTCGTTTTTTAGAATTTTCATAGATTTAAGTAATATTTTTTATTGAGCGCTTTAATTTTTTAAAATACATTTAAAAAAATTAAGGAACAATATATTTTACTAGTTTTGTTTTTTCTAAAATCACGATAGATAATAATCGTTGTTTTTATTTGTTAATTTGTACCATTAATTTCACTGATTTTTTTTCATACTTATTAATAATTCATTTCATAAACAAACTCAATATTCTATGTACAGGATAGTCATGTGAAAATTATCCCCCCCGCCCCCTTTCCTTTTGCTTCGTTATTATCGAGATACAAAAAAGGGACAAGAATGAAATTTCAAGTTCATGAAAGTTTTTCATATAACGCAGCATTGTAATATTCTCTAAAATAATGTATGTCCCATGTTTACATTATATTTATTATTTATTTCCGTTTTTACGTAATACAATATTCGCATATAGAAAAACTACCTACGTGCTTTTATTTGGAATTAGGAGACATTTATTTGGCTAATTGTCAAATTTGAAAAATAAAGCCTGCTACTGACATTTTTATTATTTTCTAATGAATGCTACTAAAATCTTGTTTCAGTTGTAAAGTACACACAAATATTAATTTTTTTCCAAATTTAAGGCCAGCCTTTGGGGGTTAATAATAATTTATAGATAAATTTGATTAAATTTTGGGCACCTTCTCTGGTCGGTTCTTATGCGCGGGGCACCCTATATTAAAAGTTAATTCCTAATCAACAATGCTTAATTTCGTATCTTTCATTTAAAATTTTTAAAAAGATATCATGTTCCATGTCACATATTAACAATAAACATGAAATATCTCGAAAACTGTGAAATATAATATCCTGTATAATATACAGTGTGTCCACGGATGGAGTTGACAGGAGGAGAAAGTTTTTTTGTTTTTGATTATCGAAAAGTGTCTCTATATAAAAAGTTCTGGCTTTCGAAAAAAATGAGACTATCATAGAAACGTCTTAGATCAGATATACAGGGTGTTCATAAATTAAAAAAACATGAGAATACTCAAGAGAGAAATGCCATTATTTATTCTTTTACACAACATTTTTATAAAACAAATCTGTTTATAACCTGAAATAGAGTCCTAATACAAATTTTAAAATAAAAATTTCAATTTTGACTTTTACTCTACACATTTTACAAATAGTTTGTTATTTCTTCTCGTATGTGCTCTTATAATATCATGTGGCAGATCATTTGAATAAACCTTTTGTTTTAGGAAAAAAGTCAAAGGGCGTAAGGCCAGGTGGTCTAGCAGGATAATGGGTCAAATCTTCCTATCTCCCTTTCACCATTGTCTGAGCAGGACAGCAGTCCTGTTGCCAAAACAGGTTATTGCGTACTTCTGGCTCTCAAGTATTTAAAATTGGTAAACCAAATGTTTTCAAATTGTTTTGGCAACAGGATGGCTGTCCTGCTCAGAGGAAGATTTGACCCAATCCTAATCTTATAACCCTTGCCTTTTTTCTTCGAGGTGCCTTAAAATAAAACATTTATTCAAATGGTTTGCCACATGATAGGGAAACATTAAAAGAGCACATACGCCAAGGAATACATGAACTGAATGAGCCCCTAACTATTCGAAAAAAAATTAAAGTTAGCGGAAAATGTGTTGAGGTGGGAAGGATGTAAAAAATTAAATTTTGATTTTAAAATTTGTATTAGGATTTGTAAAAAATTAAATTTTGATTTTAAAATTTGTATTAGGACTCCATTTAAAGTTATAAACAGATTTGTTTTATAAAAATGTTATAAACAATACTAAATAATGGTACTTTTCTCTTGAGTATTTTCTTGTTTTCTTAATTTATGAGCACCCTGTATATCTGATCTAAGACGTTTCTATGGCAGTCTCATTTTTTCGAGAAGCAGAACTTTTTCTAAAGAATGACATTTTTCGATAAAGTTAAAAACAAAAGAGTTTCTCCTTCTGTCAACTTCAGCCGTGGAGCTACTGTATTTCTGAAAAGCCTGATGGAATTTCCATTAGCGTAATAATATACAGTGTTCTATTTTAAAAAATCAAAGTTAGGTCTACATCTGAGAAATTCGATATTTAATTGTTTTTGTGATACCTATAATATTAAAGTTTCAAGAATATTCAGCCTTATCTTTTATCGTATCTCGAATAATAACGGATAAAAAGAGGGTGGCAATTTTTTAATTTCAAAATAACAAATATGTAGCATTATGAATAATATGACATGTCTAATACTGATTTTGGCCTAACAAATCACCATCTCTCTTGCCTTTAATCACCCAGTCTTCTGCCCTGTTAAGAATAGAAGTCGTATCATTTTCGGTTTATGACACCCACAACTTGATATTCTCCTTTTATGAAGTTATTTAAATCCGAATTTTATTTTTCATAACGGAATTACTGCAAAAGGTCGTATCAATAAAAAATCTAATTTTCCACTTGTATGATAAAATAAGGTTCTGGTCTAATAGAACCTAATGTGAAACATATAGTAATATGCTAAATATTTTTATTAAAGTAGGTACATATTGACAGTATTGACAAAATAAATTAATGCTGAAGTTGTTTTTCAAAAAAGCATGCTTTCAATATACGGCAATAATATTTAATGTAAATTGAAATTCGAGAAATTCAGATCAAAAGCTCACATGATTTTTTTTATTTGTTTTGTGTTAAAATTAATTTCATAGAGCGAACAAATCAGACAGTGACAAAGAAGGCAATCTTCCACTAGCTATAATAAAGCACAATTTACTACACCTTTAAAATAGAACCACTAGGTTTAATCGAATAATTTACTCCTAAATCCGAACTGATTTTGACAGAAGAGATTTCTATTTCCTAAATACCCAAGAAGTTGTTGTTAGAATATTATTTCATAAATTTATGCAAAAAATGGGATGATTGATATTGGTCTATAATTTGATGGATCGTTGGCATATTTTTTTAGTACTGGTATTACTTTTGATATTTTTACACAACTGGGGAAAATATTCTGAGAAAGACATAAGTTTAGTAGCTTAGTGGGGGGAGATATTAGGCATCCTTAATACTTTTTAAGATTTTTATGGAAATATCATGAGAGTCGTGACTTTATATATTTTTAAGGTTTATTATATTATTATATCATCATTTTTTTCTTGATAATTTTGTAATATGACTGTAAAATTATTTTCTGACGTGTATGTAACACTAACGTCTATCTATCTACTTATCTATCATTATTTGGATATAATTTTCTTTTAAACATTAAAATTCGTGAATCTATATGCCATACGTACAGTTCCTACCGATTTGTATTTATAGATTTAAATTTATTCGTAACTTGGACAAGAACGTTGCACGCAAATGCTGCCAAGTACTTGGAAACAATTCTAGTGCATCTAATACACAGCCACTTGTTTTGAATATTGTTTTAGCCGTGACACAGTAATTAAACCGAGATTAATTATAGTGGTTGGCTTTAAAGTCAAATAAATCTTCATTTTCACGACATTACCTGGTTGTAAATAACGAAATCGGTAACAAAACGTATTTTTATAATAAAACTGAGGATTAACGAGTTTTGGTGTGGAATTTTAACCTTGAGAAAGTTATATTAGAAATACATAAACTTGACCTTGTTCAAATATATTGTTGAGAGTAATGCATGGTTTTTGCGGCAGTAAATTATTTTCAGTATTATATTTATGACCATAAAATTTGTAATGTGCAGTAAATTTTTCAGACAAAACACAAAATTTATTATTAATGGCAAAAAGGGTTTATGTGGGTGTAACGCGTTAACTTACCACAATACAGCATCATCATAGTTTTGCGTTATTTTAAGAAAAAAATTACAGACCGTTCGCAGATTCGTTCTCATACTTGGACTTGAGGAGTGCTTCTACATTTGAAACCATGAAAAAAGTTCACATCGACATAATCCTTAAAATGTGTCATAAGGGAGCAAAAGCGTTTAAAAAGGGTCCTTGAGGAACCATAAGTAACCAACCATAATTATAAGATGTACCTATTCGTGCAGCAGTTGGAAACTGTTTGGAACTATCAGAAATGACGGTCCAACTAATTTTATCGTTAAATTCATTGGTAACTCATTCTCAAAGGTGTGTTTACATCTGACATTTGTATTTGGATATATATGTTAAGTGTCAGACATATATCGCTAGTAACTGTTTACATTTTGATATTCTGATTTGCAGTTGGGTAGTCCGTAAGTAGTGGCCCATGGGGGCATTCTAGATTTTTTACTTCAAAATATTACGATTTAAACCAATATGCCTTAATAAAATGTTGCTAATAAAAAAGTTACAGGGTGTCAAAGTTGGAATTTAAAAAGTGATTTTTATAATAATTACACTGTTTGACTGTATCAACTAAAAAAAAAGGAAATATATGTTTTTGGATATGTGAAATTAAAGTCTGTTGTCTGTTTCGACACATTTATTTATTTAGAGAAAAAACCCAACAATGTCCACTAACAGAGTCAGGATATACATACATACATAGTGTTCCTTAGAGGGCGCCACATCTGCCATATTTGTGACGTAAATCTGAGCGTAACTTTTTGGCCCTAACGTTATCACGATATTTGTTAAAAAATCTTAAATATACACTGTTTTTGAGGAAAAACGGTGTACTTGTCATTAGTCTCAGAAATTGACCATTTTCGAGAAAATAACTATTCAACAATGATCTGCATAGTTTATTGTATAATATTTTAAGTGTATGCACCATTTACTATGTATTAAATACACTTGTGTCATACACACCCATTGTAGAAAGACAAAGTTCAATCGTGAATGATGTACTCTTTCTGAGCTGTTTTGCCTTAGACGATTCTTAACTGCAGACGTTTTGCCATACTTAGCAAATGGCATCTTCAGTCATGTTAAAACAACACAGAAAGTGCATATCATTAGTTACAGAAGAAAAAGAAAAACCGTTCAGTATGGGTTGGATATTGGATCTTGAGATGTGAAGAATTAGATGTTCATAGCCAATTAATGTCCGAACTCAGGAAGATCCAGCACAAACAATTTTCAAACTTTTTAAGATAATCCAGCTGTTACATTTTCTAAATAATTAATTTTTCTTTCAATTTCTTCTGTAATATTTTCGAATTGTTCTACTAATTGCATTAGAGCATTACGTTTCTTCACTTTATACGGTTTAATCATTGTTTACATGAGGTTAGTGCCAATCATTAGTACTAATTACTCGTACTGATATCGCGACATATAAAAACGAAGTACACACATTTCCAAAAGTCTTGACACCCCCCCCCCCCTACTTATGGAGTGTAAGGTGGCCATTTTCTTGTATAAATTCTGTATATAATCTTACCATGAAAATATACACTATACCGTAGTAAAATATTCCTTTTGTTCGAAAGAATCAGTTTTAAACTGACATCGAGCATTAAAATATCCATTAAATTTTGTGAGATGCCAGGTAATTCGATTTCTATGTTTAATCGAGAATATGTACCTTACACCAAGAAGGGTTGAAAAACCACTTCATTGCACGTCGTCTAAAAATGTCACGGTCAGGTCTAAGTGGTCCATTTCCAGAAAACCGTCAGCTTTGCGCGAAAGCCAGTAACTGATTCACCCAAAGTGACATCAGAGAGGGAAGACTGGTATATGGTTCATTTCACCTTAAGGAACCAAAGGATTACGGGCATTCGAAGCATTTGTGAACGTACCAGAGAGTTTTTTCAAGAATTTCGGCAACCATAGGAAAGATATTATTTTTTGAAATCTAAGGACAAGAATACATTTAAGAGCAACATCCTTTTTTTTTAACGAGTTATGATTTGGTTTACAGAGTGATAATCAGAAGAGAAATTGTTCCCTATCAAGGCAGATCAGTGATGTTTTCAAGAGGCATGTTTGGTCACCGTATTCCACTTATTTTTAAGTGAATACACTCAAAACCATTTCCAAAAATCATTTTCCAAGATGATAATGTCAGACCACATTATACGTAAAGGGTGCAGGAAGGAAATATCCAACGAATGAAGTCGGAAGCAAACTCATCATACATGAGTATTACCTCAAGAGAGTAATATTCCATCGAGAAAAACCCCATGTAAAGAAAAATATTATTCTCTTACTAAACTAACTATTAACAGAGGTAGAAACAGAAAATTACATACAGAGCGATTCCTAAATTACCCGATATTTTGATAATTTTTTTCTTGAAAACGGTTGGAATTATGACACATGTTATATAGGATTTTTTAATTTATTTTGATGTATACTATCGTTTAAAATTAAGGTAATCAAACCTCGAACACCCTGTATATTATTTTGAACCATTTTCTATATTTTGTTGTAGCATCCGCTTATCTGAAATAAACTAATAAGTACATATGTCATTATAAAATCTATGTTTCCTACTGTAATTTCTATAAATATCTCGTTCTAATATGTACAACAGTTTTATATCCCCTAAGTTTTTTAAAACGCATAGAGAAATTAAGCATACAAGGGAATAAACACTTGCACGTGGTTCGTACTGCAACCAGTAACAAATCATTGCTTCTGTCTCCCGCCCTCTAGATTCTCGAAGGATATACTTACCGTTTATATATTTTCGATTTACAAGGACCTATCCGAAATTCTCGTGTTGAGCTCATTGTACTCATAACCAGTAGGTCGTTTCGAATAAAAAATCATCGGCCACAGTGAACAACCCAGGTCAAACATCTTGTGATTTTCCAATTGAAGATCCATGCCACTGCATTAATCTGGACTAGCGAAATATGAGCAACTAGTACTAGTTTTTGGCACGCTATTTGTTAAACCGCATGATGTGTAACTGCACCTTTAGGATTACTGGAATATAACCGCTACTGAGAGTAGACTAAATATTTTCGCAATTGAAGGTCGTCTACATAACATATAAGTTTCATAAGAAACTGAAAATGCTCAATTCTAACTTTTCCAGGTTAATAATATTCTAAGAATCCGTAGAGTATTTTTTTCCATTTACATAAGTGAATTATAAATAAAATGTGATTATTCACATGATGTTAAATATAACTCTCTGTCTATCTCTACCTATTGATCATTAAAATAATTAAGTGCCTCTATGAATGATTAATAACGTGGAGTTTATTATCATACATTGAACTAATAAAGTACCGAAGTGATTTATATTTCTTATGTACAACGTAGCAATTTGTTAAAGTAGTGCATTTACAATAGAATTGTTTATAAATTCAAAATTGAAATTTAAAGGGAAAGAAAAATGCTATCAACTCACAACCCTTTATTCATTAGTAACAACCGGTTTAGAGGTCAAATTTTGCACCTCATCTTTAGATCATACATGAAAAGGCTACAACATAATGTAAAACGAATAAGTTTTTTATTTAAAAAATAATAATAATAAATTATTTTTCAGAAATTTCTTTATTGTTGAATTTAATTTTATTATAAAGAAGAACTATTAATTTTTATACATTTAGAAAACAGATATTTTTAACAACAGAAATATTTTTGAATACTATTATTTTTTTAATGTAGGGACTTTTTTTAAAACAATAAGAATATTTTTTAATTTTCTATTTCACTATTAAAAAAATTTCTGAAAATTATACCCTATTAAATAAATTCAAAAACATTGAAACTTACATATTTACATCCCTATTAAAATCCCTAAATGATAGATTTTAACTAATTGTCAGTCAAAATTAGAATTATATGTTGGTATATATAGGTATAAAAGCCTAGGTAAAGAGAATATCATAAGTATTTTTTATTACTCATTTCCAATAAAAATGTACCACTTTGAAGAAATTACACATTTTTTAATTTTTAGTACCGATAAACTTTGGAATTAGTTTGAAAAAGATAAAATCTAAACATAACTTAACATTTATCTAGCAAAAAATTTTAGAAGTCGTAATTATATTAAATGTGTAATTTTGAAAATAAATAAATAAAATTCGGCAATACCTCAAAATTCAAGAAAATTTAGTACCATAAAAATATATCCATGTTTGATGATTTTGTAATAAAGACCGAAAACGTCTTTATTATTGTGAACATCATAAAATAGTCGGTAGAACAGTAGACCAATAATATAATGATGATTTCTAACGTTCGCTTAGAACATTTTAGGTGAAGAATTAATACACAATTTTGCTATATTTAACATAATTTCGTATAAATAATAAATAAGTGTAGTTATACCAATAATCATTGCTAAATAGACAGCCGTATTTCCATTTTATACATGATTTTCCTAGATCTTTTGATGAGTTATTAAAAACGCTGTTCTGGAAACTATATTATGTAGATATATCTGCTCTGCATATATTTGCGGTTATTCTTTGATGGTCACTGTGACCATTAAAGTTGCAATTACTAGTAACCTCAAATAGTAATAAATGTAAATAGAAAATCATTTATAAAATAAATTTCTTTGGAGACGACGCATCCTTTTTTCAGTTTGCATGGTCAATATTTCTTCCATAGTGTTTTCTATGGAGAATATTCTGTGGTTTAGGTTTGTCCATAGCATAAGTAATTTCATTTAATCAATTCCGACTTGAAAGAGAAACCAGTTTGCTTCTTCGCGCAACTGATTTTATGTGCATTCAAAATTGACTTGATAATTTTCTTTCAGGAAACAGCAAACCGGCTCATCCGCATAGTCATGGCCACTCAACTATTAAGGATCTAGCTGGAAGCATACTAGGAGACGACAAGAGTAAAGATGACGGAGAATTATGGAATACAGTTGAGGCACAAACAGCTTTCCTCGGACCAAACCTGTGGGACAAGACTTATGAAACTGACCTTAAGGTGATTTATGCTGTTAATTTTTGTTACTAATCGTGCCTGCACTCCTAAAATTCCAAGAGTAAGAATCTTCACGAAAGTGTGCTTATTCTAGTAGTAACCATAAACAAGGGTATAAGTATAGACAATTATAGAATTTCTAAGGAATGGGAGAAGTTATGCCTAATCAAGCGCGTGCAGCGCCAAAACTTTGCAACATTTTTAGGATGAACTAAACCAGCTATCTAGATTTTGAGGAGGTTGGGGATGTTTGACGATAGGTTTTAAATCTATTTGATAAGGTTTGTTCCTGCAGCAGTTAGAAACGGTTTGAAACTATCAGAAATCAAAATAAAACTGCGCGTAGTAGGTACTTATTTGGATACAACCACCTCCGAATCTTGATTGTTTTTACATTTGGGCATAAAAATAAATTATTTTAACATAGAAACAGGAAATGCGACTTACTTTAAATGACTAGTATCAACTATAAACAGAAGCGGCAATTTTGGCATGACATATATAGTTGCGGCAAGAATTCAGACGACTTGCAATTGTTTTTAATGTTATCATAACTTTCCACAGGTTGGCACGTGAAAAACAATCTTTTTTTGTAATTTAGTAATATATGGTGTAAACATTTAATGTAGTACTTATATAGTTTTATTATTCTCAGTTAGAGGTTCTTAAATATTTTAATAAATATGTAGTGAATTATTCATTTGTTTGTATGACGTAAGTCGTCTGAATTCTTGCTACAACTATAAGTCAAAAATTAAACAATATGTAGTGATCTGTACAACTAAGTAGTTCATGTAGACCGCCGAGCGGCCCGCGCCTATCGAGAGTATAGTCAATAATATAGGCAAGGCTCTTGTTTATGGTCTATAATAGTTCCATTGTCTGTGGTAGTAACCTCCTAGATTACCAAGGCCACCATGCTTCGTTCTTGACTTCAGAAGTGACAGATATGTCACTTGGTAAAGCAATAAAAGGAAAAATATACCGGCGAGCACAAACAGTGAAATAAAATACATAAAAATATATATTACCAATAATGTTATATGTATTAATAAAAAATCCAATTCCCGTTATTCGAAGAACAGTTCGTACTGCAGCAGCCGTAATGACAATCAGTAGAAGCCGAAATAAACATATCGGCAGGTCTAAGGATGCCGACAGTGGGTCCGCTCATGCAGAGCCTAGCCCGAGAAGAGCAAGGTCACGTCAAATTTCCAGCTAAAGCTAGAAGTATGTTTATTTTATTACTGACACCGACCGAGCTAGGTTGCGACACAATAACACGGAGAGAGATCAAATATTTAACACGGGTCGTAAAATCCTCAAAACCACTACATACCTACCTACTATCGAAATAAATGAAATAGACCCTTGAGTTTTGCAACCGATATTAAAAAAAACGTAGGGGCGAACAATTTTTTTCAGATTGTTGTTTACATTTATTTACTAACTGGGTGAGTTTGTTCTTTTTTTAAAGAACGTTACATTTACGGAGATAGCATTTCCTTGTGTTTTGCTTAGAAATAAAAAAAGAAGAGCTTTTGAGAAAATGAACACAGTACTAAAGACAATAGTTCGACTTATCGTCGATTTGTATTTTTTTATCAATGAACAAAAAAAGACCGACGAGTTTTAAAGTGCGAGGTGTCAAATTTATAGGCTGAAAACCGTGATCTTTTCAACATTTTTATTAATAACTAAAGAATGGAATAACTAAACTAACTGAAATGTTAGCACACTATAGAGTAATACTGATTCAATATATGGTCGTCCCCAAGTTTTTTTAATGGATCTATTTCATTTATAAGTAATGTGATTTTCAAACAAATATCTTTATCTCGTTCTCACGCCACCGAAAGACAAACAACAAAGACAAAAGGAAGGAAGGTTAATGGCTAACAGATAGTTCCAAATCATTTTTCCCCGCCATTTTAGGTAGTAACATTGCAGAACTATAACGAAGTATGTATAGGTACATAAAATTTTTCCGGGAGAAATTTTTATTTAACATAATTGTTTTCTTTTGCACGTGAATATTTACAACCAATACAGTTACGTTTAAAGATTATTATCGTAATTACTATATTGGAGATTAGATACATCATTTTTCAACTAAATTTTACGTTACATTAATAGAATGTATTCTATAAATATACTGAATCTACTATGTTTTTCGGGTTGTTACCGTGGCATAGATAACTGTTAAACAGCCAAGGAATTACTAGGTACCTCACATCTCTAGTCTTAGTTTTAGTTAGGAATATTTGACATGCCCTTGTTGTTCCCAGGCTAGAGCTTTTGCCGCGTTTTTGGGCGGATTCACCCATTGCGATTGCGGTTCCTATTATTAGATAACGATGATTCTTTAGTAGTAGCCTCTGTAACTAATCGGATATAATGCTTCTAAACGTTTCGCTCTTCTTTCTTGTCCTCAACTTCAGTGGTGCCTCCGCAAAAACTTCGCGTGCAGCTGCTGGTGCTGGTATTAAAAAAAAAGTGTATTTTCCCAGCTAGATATCAAAATAGTAGTTTAGAAAAGGTGTGGTTAAATTTGAGGAATACTGAAGTGAAACATTCTAACAAATTAAATTTTTTAGTTGTGTTTTATAAAAAAGCACATAAACTCATAATTATATCTATAACAAATATGAAACTGATTTATGAATTTGGCAGACAGAATGACGACTTCTAAATTCTAAAAATTTATTTAATTAATAACTGTTTTACAGAACAATTTATTGACAAATAAACAAAATAATCTTCAATTATTTATGCATTAATGTAAAACAATTGAATTGGCTACAATTTATTGCTATCAATAACTTGTATATTTAAAACTTGTTCTAAACTGGTGAATTTCAAGACTATCTAGTTATACTTTGCATTTGTGTTTAAAAACCAACCTAATTGTGTTGCTGAACGTATAACTAAACCTTTCAGAAGACTATTAAAATGACAAAATAATCTTCAATTATTTATGCATTAATGTAAAACAATTGAATTGGCTACAATTTATTGCTATCAATAACTTGTATATTTAAAACTTGTTCTAAACTGGTGAATTTCAAGACTATCTAGTTATACTTTGCATTTGTGTTTAAAAACCAACCTAATTGTGTTGCTGAACGTATAACTAAACCTTTCAGAAGACTATTAAAATGACAAAAATTAAGTCGTTCCCCAAAGAAACAAAAATTAGACTAAAATCATTTGAATTAGTTAATTAGCAAAAATCACATATATTCGTTTTTGCTTGGGTTACTGCAGAAAATGAATCCAAATAGGTCATCGCATCATATGATGAACAAGTGACATAATATGTCCTCTGTTCACTTTAAACTGTAGACAATGAGTTATTCAATAGAAAATAAGCAAAAATGCCATTTGCTGCTTTTCCAAAATGTGTAATATAGGCATGGCATGGGTGGTGGAATAAACCAATGTACTCTTACTGGTTTGTTTAAAAAAATCTAATTTCTGATTGATTAGATACCATTAGATAGACCCCAACCTGCTGAATTTAAAAACAGATCCTATTCACGCCGATCAAAGGGATTATCAAATTGAGTAAAACGTAAGAACTATGCCTTAAAAAAATTTTCAATGGAAACTTAATCATTCACAATTTTGAAGTTTATTTACTCAAATCTGTCTTTTTATATTTTAGTATGTGGACCTGGATGAATTTTTATCTGAAAATGGTGTATCGATGGACGGGATCGGATCGCACGGATCTCTGGGTACACTGGGTAGCTCCCAAGCCCTACCTAAAAGAGAAAGATCTCCAAGTCCGAGCGACTGCATGAGTCCGGACACCATGAACCCCCCATCACCTGCCGACTCAAGTGAGTGGTAATTTTTTGTATATTAGATGTGATCTTGAATTTATCAAAGCGTTAAGAAAAATCAGAATAGCATTTACTATGATAGAATACCTGTTATTGTCTGGATCAAGACATCTTTATAATATTCATTTAAAATAAATATTTATTATTTATTACATGTTATGTTCCAAGAAGAAAATCAGCTGTTACCAAATTTAATACAAATACTAAATCATGAAAGTTGGAAGACATATGTTAACGGCACTGTTTTTATACACAACATTTAACAAATCTATAGTTTAGAAGTCTAAAAAAAAAATTTAAACTTTTCTACAGGATTTACAACAGTTGACAAGTCATTTAGGATAAGAAAAAGAACGCATTATTTCATGTGTTTTCGTTTCATCATAACGTTTGCTGAATACACGCTAATTAACAAAGTACTTTTCACATTGTAAGATAAGATAGAAAAGTACAATTCACGGTTTTTCAATGGAGAAGCATATTCTGTAGGAAATTATTCCAAATATTAAAGGAAGTGATTCTATTTCAGCACGTACGAGTAGTTTCCATTTCTTGGGTGAATGATCTTTGTGCTTACTAACGTAATTAATGTTATTAGGTAACCTATCAAATGGGTTAAAGTTTGTCTACAAATGTTGACGTTTTAGATCAAGATCTAGAGAGTATCACTATCAACTCCGTCAGATGTGATAAATAACACACACTATGGACATGGCATTTACAGAAAGCCTCATTAGGATATTTAAGATCCAAGAAAAGGACGAATATTAAATACTGTTGAGGAAGATCCAGATAACTTTTGCTAAGGCGAGTTTTAAGGATGACATGTTTCAAGGTCTCTAAGTATACAACATCCCCTGTTGCAATGTATATATTGAACAAATAGAAAGATACGTTAGCATAAGGTGTCAGCTAAAGAATAATAATGCTGAGGAGTTAGTTTCATGGAACACGACTGATACAGGCAGGGCATTCAGTAGACCTAGACAAGGCCAAGATTCTGGTGAGAGGGAAAAGGCTTTGACTACAGAAACATAATCAGTTCAGACAAATATTTTCAACTGAGATACATAGAACTTGAAACCGGTGTAAAATTAAAGTATCGAATTGTTACAGCGATATGTGTCTCGAAACGTCAAGAAGTATAAGCTGAAGAAGCCATCAACTTGGGAATTGTTCAACCATTAAGTAACAAATTGCTTATGCCTTTATTAGTGGTATATGTCTATATATCTAACGGCGTGGATCATGATGTCATCCGAAGGGCACTTGCTAAGGTTTCCTAGAACCGATAATAATGACGAACAATAAGAGGAACCATTTTGTTCTCTACATAATGACCTAGGCTATATTTAACTATTTTTTAAAATTATATCAAGTACCATTACCATATTTTGTCACGTTTATTTACCTTATAAAAACAAAAAATTCAAATAAGAGATATACATATTTAATAAACTAATAAAAACATCAACAGAAAATAATATAATTGTAGTATGTTTCATTCTATAGGTACCTGTAGATTTTCTGATTTGAACATGTTTTGTAGTCGCAATGTTCACAATCAAAACAAGTGCCATGCATGTGTTTTTGGAAGCATGAGCTCTTTCGAAATTTGATATAAAACAGGCCTGTATTTAAAATAATGAAAGTGATGACAAACCCGAAGAATCGAAACTTCTAATTCAAAAATTGTAAATCCCATATTGTATAAAATGTTATTCTGAAATAAAGTTGGATAAAATAGAAAGTAATTTTCAAATTTTTGTTTTTTTTTCTGAATATGCCATATGCCCGGTAAGATCCGGAACTTATTAAATTTTATAAGTGGCATTTGATTAAACACAAAATTGCAAAGCTCTGCCACAATTTAAGCGTTTCTCTGTATCTGATTGTTTTCCCACAAGTGTTTACTTCTTTCACTATTGATGTAAACTAGAAGAAATATTTGCACTTTCTGATTCTGTATACCGAATTTCATTATGCTGTTTAAATTCTATAGTCCACTTTTAAAAAGTATTCGTCGTCTCCTGCATTTCGAATGATATTTTTTTACATTGTCTTGCTTAACTGAGGTAACTTCTGAAGTAATTCGTTATCAGGTAAGGTCAGAAACATTCTTTCAGGCAGCTTGCATATGAGTGAAGAACATGTGTAATGTCTATGTAGTTACATTAACTATATGTTGTGACTTCTAATTGATGCCATTAATATCAGTAAATGTGATAGTAGTGGTTAAGTCGAAAATTATTGGATTTATAAATAAAAAAATGTTCGAAATACAAGATCACATTTACACAACCATAAAAGCGAACTATAAACGCCTCTACGGAAGGCAATTAAAATTATTTTATTTTTGACAAATGTAATGTAAATAATTAAAATAAAAATTAAATAATTTTGAATAAAATCATCTAAACTGAACTTAACAAATATACTTTTATAATTTCTTCAAAGCATGGATATATCTATTGTTTTTCGTAGTATTTTCATGTGTTTAATTTTTGCACTTGTCATTAATATTTTCGTTTATCATAAATGTTTTGATTTTTTTTGCACACCGTGTCTTTGTTTTTTTTGTTATTATTTTTATCAAGTTCAGTTTATATGATAAAGCCTTACTAAACTTCAGAAAATAAACTATGAAATTTTGTTTACCATATTTGAGGATTTAAAATGTAATACTTAGAAGATTATTTACATTATCCAGATGTATAGATGTATTAAAGTTTATTTTCCTTTATTTTCTTTAATTTAAAATTTCTCGCGAATAATTCTCTGAATCTAAAAATATGGAAAATTGATCCTTACTAGATTGAGCATTTTCTTTGACACGAACAAAGAAATTTAGTAAGGCATCGAAAGAGAAATTACTATTGTGTATGTACACAATACTAATATCTAAAATATAGTTTTTTCTGAAGCGTTATCTATGGCTTCGAGTTGTCGAGACTTCGATCCACGGAAGAGAGCATTTTCAGATGAGGAGCTCAAGCCACAACCCTTAATCAAAAAATCCCGAAAACAGTTCGTCCCTGATGACCTTAAAGACGACAAGTATTGGGCGAGACGTAGGAAGAACAACTTGGCGGCTAAGCGATCGAGAGATGCCCGTCGGATGAAAGAAAACCAGATTGCTCTCAGAGCTGGATACCTCGAAAAGGAGGTGAGTATTTATATTTGATAAGTTTGAAATGATACATTTATTTTATTAATAGGTAATTTATTTATCTATTTATTTAGAGAAAAACCCAACAGACAATGTACACTAACAAGATCAGGATACACATACATAGACATGCATATCTAAAAACTAAAAATACTAACTAAAAACTATAAAATTGCATATAAAATGTATCTAATATACAGGGCGCTTTTAAATGATATAGCAAAAATGAGACCACAGATTCCTTAGGTGAAAATAAATTGATTTAACCTAACATACCTATATCGTCGCATAATAAAAAAGATACAGAGTGTCAAAGTTAACATTTTTTTTTTTGATATTTGTAAATAACTTCTTAAGAAATCCAAATATTTACACAAAATTTGCAAATCAAGGGTTTTTGCGGGTGAGAAATTCAAATCTGTTTCTAATTTTAACGTCACTAGTAGAGGGCGCCACTTGTGGCACACCATGTTTCTTTTATGCAAGGCGCGCACTGAAGTGGTCAGCAAGTGACTTGGCAGTGACGTGGTGACCAAGTGGCAGGTGGAATCATTAAAGCCTATGTAAACATATGAAGACGCCCGTATCAAAACGGATTAGCGGTGGCGTGGTATTTTGCAGGTGGTGTGATGCCAGTCTGGTTCCACTAATCTCGAACAGGTTTAATTTTCGAGTGGCAAGCGGCCGGTGATGACGTGGCATTGCAACTGCATTTTTCTTGTGAATTTTAAAACTGAAACTATGCGAGACGACCACGAATTTAACATAAATTTCTGAATTTCTTATTTGAAGCATAGGTCGTAGTTTTGTCACTGACTTGCAAAATGTCACTTTCTTCTTTCGATAGAAAAGTTTAAATTTTTGGTCATCCAAATTCAAGTCCTTTTTATAAACGTTAAAAATTCCAATTTTTTTTTCTAGGGAGGATGACCTCACTAGTGTTTTTTATTCTTCTCCTGATTTTTAGCATTTAGGTTAGCAGGTTGTACAAATAAAAGAGCATATTCATCCTCTGAGGACGACATTTTAACTGACAAATTAGTAACAACATACATTGTTTGCCACTGCAGTGCGCTTCAATCACTTTCATACCACTTCGCCGCTATTCCATCGCCACTCCAAATGTTCACCATCCCCATACCACGCACCATTCCAATACCTCACCACTGCCACACTACTTCAGTGCGCGCTTTGCCTTAAATGGCAGAACTTTTTTGCACTTTAGTGTATCCACCTGTATTTATTAACTTCATTACTTTGTTGAGATATTTCAATGAAATTGGGATTATGGAGGTTTTGGGGTAGCTACAAAATTAATAAAAAAAACTAAACATAAGTATTATAAATCTTTAATAGATCAGAATCAGGGTTCGTCAAAACGTTTATGGGATGTGGTAAATACTATATGCCAAAAAAGTGATACAAAAGTGGTAATTAATAAGATAAAATTGGAAAACGGCTCCATAGCTGAAAATAAAAAAGATATTTCAAACGCCTTTAATAAACACTACTGTAATTTGGGAGAGACTTATGCACAAAAAATTACTCAACCTATTGATTTTATTGAAAATTATAATACTTTGGAAAACACAATGTACCTTTACCCTACAAATGACACTGAAGTAAAAAAAACAATTAAAGAATTAAAACAAAAAAAAAGCACCGGGTTATGATGGTATAAGATCGGAAACATTAAAGAAAGTATCAGAAGAAATAGCATCCCATTTAACTTATATTGTAAATAAATGTTTTAGTACAGGGTGTTTTCCGGAGTGTTTAAAAATAGGAATTGTTAAACCATTATATAAAGGAGGTGACATTTTAGAAATACTGAATTACCGACCAATATCACTGATATCGAACATTTCTAAAATCATTGAGAAAATTGCAAAATCTAGAATTACACAGTTCATTGATAAATTTAAGATAATGTCACCCAGGCAGTACGGCTTTAGGGAGGGTAAATCAACAGAGGATGCTATTTTTGATTTGACGTCACATATATATGAAGCACTGGATAAAAGTAAGCCAATTTTATGCATCTTTGTAGACCTCGCTAAAGCATTCGAAGTGATGCTGGAGAAGTTAAATACGGAGTCCCTCAAGGAACTGTGATGGGTCCACTGTTATTTTCTTTATATATAAATAATTTATTAGCATTAAATAGTACTGGTAAAATTATTAGTTTTGCTGACGATACGGTGATATTGTTCGAAGCAGAATCTTGGAATGAGATTAAAGAAATTGCTGAAAGGGAATTTAAAATCATAAAAAAATGGTTTCAGTATAATACTCTTACATTAAACGTTAATAAAACATCTTATATAACTTTTAGTTCATATGCTACTTACTTACCTACTTTGGGACCTTTAAATATCGATACCGAAACAACCATTCAAGAGACGCAGTCAACAAAATATTTTGGTATTCACATTGACCAACATTTTAGGTGGGATCTGCAAATAAATAGTTTAATAAAAAAATTAGAGGTTTATTGCAAAAATTTAAATATTTAAAAAATATATTACCAATAAAAAGCTTAAAGACTCTGTACTACTCGTTAGTTCAGTCACATCTCAGCTACGGAATCATGGGTTGGGGAGGAGTACAAGATTGTTATCTAAAAAATTTGAATGTACTACAAAAATGGATACTTAAAATAATTTATGGAAAAGAGAGAAATTATCCAAGTAATGAATTATATAAAGAAAGTGGCATATGCGATGTAAGGCAACTCTTCTCATTAAGCATTCTAAAATATACATTTAAAAATAAAACACTATTAGAAAAAATAAACCACAACTATGAAACACGTTACAGGGATGAGTATCGCTCTCCCTTTTGTTCGAAAGCGGTTGGGCAGAGAAGCGTGCCATATATCGCGCCCAAATTATACAGTATATTGCCTACTAACGTTCAAAATATCACAAAATTTGTAAATTTTAAAAATCAGGTTAAAACATGGATTCTTCAAACACCTAGGCAAGTTATAGACAGTGTAATAAATCAAAGATAGACTTACCCGAATATTATATACTTACAAATTTTATAAAAAGCTTACTTACGCATGAAATACTTATCCTGTATTTTTATAATCTTATATGTATGTTTTTTATTTATGAGTTATTGTAGTTTTGTAACTATTTATTTTAAAATGTATTTGTATGTAAATGTATAAACACTTACAAGCAGCTGCTTCTGTGCATTTTGTTTATTTACATATTTTGTTAATTGTTAACTATGATCGTGTAAGTATCCAGTTATGTACTGTAAATAAACGTTATTATTATTATTATTATTATTAGCTGATGATGACCACAAGCTTTCTTTACTTAGATATAGGTTTGCTAAGAATATACAGGGTGACTTAGAACGAATGGGTTAACACTAAGCTGGAGATACTAGACACCAAAATTTATCTATTTAGAAATTTCAGAATAAAATTTAAACCTTAAACACTCTGTATTAAACCATTAACATTCGTTTAAGGCATGATGAGCTCAAGCATAATATTGGTGTTGGATTATGATCTTTTTAAATTTCAGCTCTATTACTTATGGAACAAGATGTGCTATTTGAAATAGTGTAATTTTTTATGTTTGATACTTACCAAAGCATATTCCTCATCTTGGTTAACATAACTGTTCAACTGATTATTCAAGTCATTCAAGTGTAATATTTTGTTCTCTACCGAACAAACAATAATTGTATGAATTTTAGTAATAATTAGTTTTAGATTCTAATGTAATTATGTATATTTTAAAGCATTGTTTTCTTCATTTCCAGAATGTGGGTCTTCGCCAAGAATTAGAACGACTGAAAAAAGAAAATCTAATATTACAAAACAAATTGGCAAAATATGAAGATGTGTAATTCTCTGAAGGAGCTAACCTCGTCTTACTTTTCACACACAAATTTAGCCGCTCACTAATCACTCATTGAACAACTCGAAAACAATTCAGTGAATAAAAAGTGTTCCTTCAGGATGCAACCAAACATTTGTATATAAACATACACATTATGTAGTCATCATGTAGTGTTAAGTTTATTACATTGTAGTAGAAGAAAAAATTAAGTACATATTTTTGTTTTGATTTATAGGGTCATGAAGTACTTAGAAATGTAACTAAATTTAATGTTTATTTATTGCTATTGTTCCCAAACTTGTTGTAAAATGTTTGTGATATTACTTGTTGCCTACATGTAAAAAAAAATAAATTTCTGTTGGTCACTTGACATTCTATATTAGAATTGACCTAATAAATCTGGCTCGGAATTTCCTAAGTATTTCTTGGCCAAAATCTGCAGAAAAAAGGACTGCCAAAAAGTAGGCAGTTTGACCTCTGTTATACCTTGTAGACTAATTATTTGTTGATTGTTTTTATGTTTATATAGTCTATTTTTGGTTGAAGTTAATTTAGTGGTATTTTTAAGCAACTTAGTAAAAATCGTAGTGTGCTCACAAATTTACAGGGATAGGCAAAGGATAAAGCACCTGTGTGCTTTTAAATGTGCTATACTAAAATGTAACTTTTATTTGTTTAAATTTAGATTTCATTTTTCTTAAAATTCTAGTTTCTTGAAAGAATAGATTTATTATATTTATTTAAAATAGGATATTATTTCAGCAATACCAAGCTGGCATCAAGTCGTACGTACCTATATAAATGGCCTATATTTGGTCATCTATCTCATATTGACGCTTAACAGCCATTAATTTTTGGTGAAGCACTTACTTAAACTGAAGACGTGCTAATTTTAAAGCAGGAATATGGCCATAAAACTAAAAGCTACATTGAAATTGACACCAATTATGAAATTGCTGTTTCGTATGAAGTGATATTACGATTGATGTTAAAAAAATATACAGTGTTACCATAATATTAAGAGAACCTTTACAATGACTGCAGTGAAGTATCGGTGTTGTTCTTAAAATAACCTTTAAGAACTGCCTTAAAGGCATGCCTTATAAAATTTAAATTTTTAACTTTTATATCTGTTAAAACTGTTTCCACTGCAGTGGATTTTTTATACTTGAACTGATGTGCAAAAATTTATTTTCAGTAAAAGAAATGTTTATATGTATTTAAGAAATGTTACTGTTAAATCTTTACTACATTATATTAATTAATATAATTTTACATTACAAATGTGCACTTAACGGCCTCAATGTTTACCAATTTTATAGGTTATGCAGCTTCTTTTTGCATAAAAAAATCCCACAAGTTGTATAATCCAACGTAGAAAGAAACAAAGGTGTTCTTAAGTAGGTTCTATTACAAAGTACTCTAAAAAAAACTGTAATTGCTATTGTGAGCATTAAATGATATAAAGTTATATGTGTAGTTTTATTTACCAAATAAATATTTTAAATTAAGTGCATCGACTTACCAAACTTTCTGTGTTCACTGAGCTCACCAAAATTGATAACGGTAATTTGTTAGAAAAAAAAAATACACAAAACTTCTACTCATACAGTGTGTCCCGTTTTTTAGGTTAACACCTCTGGAATTGTGAGAAGGCTGTGGAATTTCCGCAAGCCAATTTTTTTACAATTTGCACCCTAAAGGTAGGTTATTTTCTACTAACCGTCTTATTGATGTGACAAAAACCTGGTCTACGATTTTTTAAAAAGGTGGTTTTTCCAAAAAGTGGTATTAGGCACATTTTTTATCAAGAAGAAATTATTACTAGACTATTCAACTCCCATCAAAATACCAATATACCAAATTTGATAGATAAATTTCTGTGTTTTTATGGGGTACCAAACTTCGAAAAATCAGAATTAAAAAGTACAATAAGCAGGTCAAAGATTGCCATGAAACTGAAGACAAATATCAATCGGTCAAAGAAAAATCACATACACTACTTAACACTTTTAATTGCGACTACAATAAAAATAATTAAATTACAAAAATGCAATGAATTAGAAATACTAAGTTATTAAACAATAAATACAAAATGTTCACCTAAATTAAATTTTAGTTATCTCTACCAAATTCTTTCCAGTCAAACACATTTTTCAAATAATCTTCTTAAATTTAAAAACATTTTACATAGCTTACATCGTTTAACAAATCGTAGTAGGCTATTGTCGGAGCAATAAAATAGTTAGTAGAGTGTAACCTCCCTTTAAAGTACCAATCGTAAAAACCGCAGCTTTTTTACATTTTCAAAGGTTTTCTGAAAAATAGGACACGATGTATATATTTCTTGTTAAAGCAACTGAAAAATCAATGATTTGTATATTTATTAGAAAGTAAACACTATTTTTTTTTATTTAATCAAAACTGGTAATAAAAGCAAAATTAAATATCGTAAAATTAAAATAACGTACTTTAAAAAGATTTTATAATTTAGGCAAATAATATTAAATTTAAATTTACTACCCAGTTCTTAATATAAGAATATTTCTTTTAATTTCATGGGCATTTATGGGCTGGTAGCACACCTACAGTTCAACTGCACATTAGATTTTGACAGAAAAATGATTCGCAATCTACACACTAGCGGTTGAATAGCGCGGTTAAATCGCTTGTTACCAGAGTGAGATTTGACAAGTTTTAATATTTTTTTTGTATCACAGTAGATCTTAGATATACTGTATTAGAAAGGTATTTTAAGCTAATATAAATCAAATCTCCTACAATTTCTATCAATGAAGTATGCTCTCTGATACCAAACATCTAGGTATGCTAATGAACAATTCCACAAGTTCTATTCAACAATTATCTAAAAAAAAATATCTAATTAAATTTACTAAACTGGTTTAATTAAAACACTATAAATATCTAAGTTCACTTTTGAAACTGTGGGAACTCGCAAATTCAACCACAATAGATGAGATCTGACTTATTTCTGCCTTTTTAGGATTACTTCTTCAGGTAGCCTCCTTTAAGTTGAGTCAACTATAAAAATTATTAAACCAATAAGTTAAAATTATTTGAAATTAAATATCAACAATGTCAAAAGTGACTTGTCAATGAATTTTAAATTAAACATGACAACCACCTACAATAAAAAAAATGTACCCTTTATGTAATCATTTTTTTAATTTATTACCATGTTTATTACCACCTATGCTTGGCTATTTTCTATATAACAATTTCTGCAAAAAAAAAAAGAAAAAAAAATTAAAATAACAGAACATCATAATTGTAATATTTGTAGAAATTTAATTCTCTCATACCATCTTATTGAGCAGAATGGTCGTAATCCACAGGTACTACCAATAGAGATTGAATTATTGGTACAAGTTGTAGCTTCTTGTGGCGACTAGAATAATATTTGGAGAATTTCTAACGAACCAAATTAGCTCACGAAAAATTGCTAAGAGGTGCGCATAGCATGAATTTTTTCATAGCATCCTGAAATTCTTCTATTCAAACCTTTTATAAACCCAATAATATTTCCCATTCAGTCATAACATTGCCGCTCTCTATGTCAAATGTAAAATTTGTTATAGCATCCGGTATAATTTCAATAAATGCAATGGAAACTGCTATAGCTGTTTCGTAAAACTCGATTTCTAAATTATCAATCACAAATTTGAAGGATATTCTTACTTATTCCTTAGTGGTAATGTCAAACGTTCCATATATTATAGAAAAGTACCTACATTGCTTTTTTGAATCCCATTTAATTAAATTAATTTGCTGAGTTAATAAGTGAAGAAATGACCTCAATAAAGATATCTCGAAAAACTCGCTTATATTTACAGGGTTGCGGCGACTGATAATTTACGCCCATGTCTTTGCATTCTTGTATACAGGATAGATAAGTTGTTGCCAGATATTCCTCCTTTTCCTTTATCTTAGGTGTTCTACTTGTGGCTTGTTGAATAGTTCTGTTAGTACTAATCGGATATAATGTAGTTCTTCTAAGTGCTCTGGTTTACTTATTTCTGTGCCATATGATAATAAGGCCCATAATTTAAATTCTCGTGTTCTAATGTGCCATCTGGATCTGTCCCCAATAACAGCCGAAAAGGAGCCATTTTCATTCACCTACATAGTGGTACTGATATATTCCATCAATGCGGTCCAAAGACCATTATATGGTGTTATATTCATGAGACCATACGATGAATATGTCATCAACATTATAATTCAACACTCTAGTTTTAGAACTATCAACTTTAAGATCTGCTACTCGAAGGCTTCCATGCAGATGATTGTCAAACCTAGGGGCAAGGGTTAAACCCTAGCTGTTGTTATAAATGGAATTGATCTTTAAATGAGAAGAAGGTCCGTCTGATATATATTTTTTCCAAACCTATCTATCTTAGATTAGCACTTTTGTGACCAATGATAACACGTTAAAAGTGTTAAAACTCACAAGGATATAATCTAGATCTAGTTGAATCCCTTTGATTCTGTTGATCAAATATCAGCGTCAAGGCGTTCTGTTTTTTGACGAGACCGAGCAAGTGGATGAATGGCTGATCCAAATGTACTCACCATTAGTCAGAGTAGTATGTTGGGTTTGTGGACCATTGCAAGGCAGAGGAATTGAGATGATCGTGCATACCTTAGAATTGATGTTTACGTAGTCTTTTGGGAACATTAGAAACTCGAATTACAAATTTTACTTCCTTTTCAACTTGACAGGAATATTTTTGATATTCTTATGCTACACACTACTACAAATAGATTACTCAGATTTGGGACATATTCTGTTGCTGTGAGAAATACCTGAACTGTCTTCCCCCAAGAATGAATTAGTTTTAGGGGTAGCAAATTAACATAGAGATGAAAATCGGGTGTCAGAATGAGTGTGAAGACATAACGCAGTTAATAAATCAGGGTAATCAATTTAGGCGGTTACTACTTTATAGAGTGACAAATGAATTACTTATGCCTCATATTAGATGAATTAATAATAATAATAATGATTTATTTGCCGAGCATTAACAAATGAATTAATTACTTAAACTACAGCCTGCAAAAAGGACTGAAAACAACACGGTAAAAAAAATTACCTGCTGAACAAGTTTCAGCCTTCACATCAATAACAACTGTATGAATCGTTCTATAGAGGAAATACAGTAATAAGAAAAAAAAACAATTACATAAAAAACAAGAAATTTTAGACAATAAATTTTAGACAATATGAGGGGAAAAATAAAACCAAATATGAAATTGTGTAATTTGTAGGAAGATTTAAAAGAATTTCTTTGACTTTAACCTTAAATAGAGAAACCGGCAATGATTTTAAATGATCTGATAAGTCATTATATGAGCGGTAATTGTTATATGAAAAAGATCTACGAAAAATGGCTGTTTTGTGAGGTGCTGGTAAAATCAATCCTTTAAATCTGTTGTTTAAGGTGTGAACATGAGTACGAAATTTTATTTTATTATTAAGATATGGAGGGTTTTTTGTTATTATAATCCTGTGAAAAACTACCACCAACGACCAACGAGTGAAGTTTACGTCTTGTTTCCATATTTAACCAGCCTGCTTCTTTTAACTTGTGTGAAATGCGATCATACTTCCGAACACCATAACAAAATCTTAAACATGATCTCTGAACTTTTTCAATGCGAGTTTTGTCCATGTTGTCTAAACATGAATTTTATAATATGTCACAGTAATTCAAATGACTCAAAACTAACCAATCAGTTAACATCAATTTTAAGACAGTAAATGACGATGAGGGTACAGCATTTTTAAATTTATATAAGCTTTTTGTGGGCACTTTGAAATATGATTTTTAAAACGTAAATTTGTGTCAATATCAACTCCAAGACTTTTTGCAACAATAGGACAAGGTAATTTCGTAGTACCTATGGTTATATTAATATTGTCTTCTATAACAGTACGACATTTACCAAATACCAAAACCGATTACTTATCTGAATTTAACTTTAAATTATGTTTTTCAGATAATTCAATAAGTTTTTTCATTTCACTAATTATGATTCAATTCATTGAAGTAATATCGTTCAATTCCGAAGCAATAAAAGATACGTATACTTAAGTATCATCAGCATATAAATGGCATTTAACCCACTAAACAAGAAACAGTGTGACACGTATATATGCTAAAAAGCAATGGGCCCAATATGGAACTCTGGAGCACCCCACAGGTTATAAATGCTGTATCAGATTTACCACTCGATGTTTCTACAAATTGAGACCTAAGATTTAATTAACTATTTTACAATTTGATTGCATTGTCTTGAAATCCAATAAAATTTCGTGACTAATTGTATCAAAGGGCTTGGAATCATGTAAAAGTATAAGAATTGTAGTTTCTCCTTTATCTATATCTTTAAAAATATCATCTGTTATAAGCAATGCTGTTGCACAACTGTATCCTTTACGACCTTTAACCTGACTGGTACACTGGTAATATATCATATTTTGCCAGGTGCGAACATATTTGTTAATGCATAATCTTTTCAAAGACCTTTGACAAAACTGGAAGAATACTTATTGGTCACAAATCATTGTAGCTACTTGCATCAGTTTGTTTAGGTATAGGAACCACTCGTGAGTTCCAAGACTCTGGAAAAATGTTATATATTAAACATGAATTGAAAATATGTGTCAAATATGAATGAATAAATGGACAGCATAATAACAACATTTCTATATTTATATCATCTGGCCCAGTAGCTTTAGATTTTATTTCTAATATAAACTTACAAACCATGTTTTCAGATATAGTGCTAAAAGCAAACAAAGAATTAAAGGGGCATTTAAAATTGTTAGAATAAAATTATAGAATTTCATTATTCGATATAAAAGTGAGTATTGCAGAAATTATTTATTAATATCATTCGGTTTATTTCAATTTCCAGGAAATTTCAAACTGGAAGGTCTATGAATTTCTAAATGTTTTAATTTTAATTTAATTTAATTTTCCTATATTTTATATTTTCAAAACTATGAAGATAAGCCTTTTTTCATTTCTTATTGATATATTGGTCTTATTTCTCAAACTTTTATAATACTTCCGATGGACAGTACTTCCTGACAGTTTAAATTTATTATATGCTTTATTTCGTAGAGCTCTTAAAAGTTTTACATTATCGATTAACCATAGATGATTTTGTTTTTTAATTGAAATTGCTTTAACTGGAGCGATAGTGTCAAAAATGTGTATTATTATGCTATTAAAATAAAAAAACTTTTTTATTGATATTATGTATAGTAAAAATGTATATCATGAAATGGTGTTAGTAACAATAATTCATGCAATAATTCTGGATCAATGCGCTTAAAATTTCTAAATTTTACAATACTGTCATCATAACATGGTTTCTCATTGACAAAAGAGCAGAAAAATAAGTGATCAGATTATTCTTGTGAAATATGCATAAACGAGATTTATTAACATGTAAATCATTTGATATTAAAAGAGTAGCTGTATTATTAGTAACTCCTATTGGTGAGTTAATTATCTGTTTTACACCAAAAGATTCAATGCAGTTATTAAACAATACTGTTTTATGATCGTGTATATCTAGCATATCAATGTTAATGTCACCTAGACATATTAAATTGGAAAAGGATGGTAGTAAATCAGAGACCGTATCTTCATGCAAACAAGTTGAAGAAATCAATAACATTTTTCTTTGGTGGCCTATACAGTGTATCAATGACAATAGTATCTTTAAGTAAAGTTACAGAAACCGATAACTGTTCTAATGCTTATGTACTTATGTAAAATCCAACACCACCTCCAAATGTATTCCTATCATTTCTTACAAAATCATAGTCATCAATGTGTACATATTCACTAGGAATATCATCAGATAAACGTTTCTTCTGAATACCAACAATACCATATTTGTTTTGATATATAAGTTCTTTAAACTCCAAATAGTGCAATACCAGTGACCTTACATTAAAATATGCAATAGTTATATCTCTCATATTGCGAGACATGTTTAACAAATTTAAAAAAATAATGAAAAAATGCATATACTAATACTACTAACAAGAAATAAAAAACTAAATTGAAACAAATTCAATTTATATGTAAAATTAAAAATAATACAAGAAGAAAATTATATATGAAGATAACTGTATGAAAATGGTACATAACACATCCAGAATATCATCCATTTATTACATTTTCAAAGTCCTCAACAGTTTTCATGCAATGCTTTACTCCACCCATATCAGTATATTTTTCCGATCGTCGTCCATACTTTATCTCGACCAAACATATCCTTTTCCATTTGAAACAGTGCAGCTTGTAAGCTTTTCAACTAAAGATATTTCTCTTCCCTTCTAGATTCCTCTTATTATAAAACACTTTCTATTCTTTTTATTGAATGGGGGTGCCAATGCGATAACAATACTCGATTGAACAATTTGTTGCTCCTAAGGTTCTATCAGAAATATCATTCAAATTCTCATCTCTAACTTCTTCAACACCAAATATCGTAATTGATGTAATTTGGAATGCTGTTCAAGATCTTCCGTCTTTGCAGTCATATGTAAATTCATCACATTTAACTCATTTTTGACCGTTTCGTGTTCTTGTTTCAAAGTATTATAAACTATAGCACCTTAGTATAGTATCTTAGTACATTTGAGTTCTAAGGAACTTATTTGTTTTTTAAATTTATCAGTATATGATACTTTTGGAATGCGATTAAATAGTAGGGTATAGTTTAAAAAAAAATTGATTTGATTTTCTTAAGCTGGTTGCAGATGGTTGATACACAATTCGGGGAGTAATTTCTGAATAGTACATAAGAACCTGTAAAAATCGATTCGTAAATAATATCGTTCGCGTGTTTGCGCGTTCTTGAAGATGGCAGGCGAATACAAGGGCCGCGTATTGACATGAATCGTTCAAATTGTGAAAATTTACAGTGATGCAGTGACTATTTCGTAGAGCATTTTCTCATGTACTGACGAGCATCTCGTGAACCAGTACGTGATTAGAGTTTACTTTTCATTTTCATTTACTTTTTCTCAAGCTTCTGCGAATAACATCAACGGGCATCATGCATTGCAAATACAGGGATAATCTGTAACCTATTACGAACCGGATAAAACTGTAAAACGAAGAATGCATGCATATCTGTAGCCAGCTATAGAACAAAACCAGGTTTTATTTAAAAATGTCAGATTTAAAGTTATCTACTTCTACAAACATTAGTTTACAAATAAAAATTGCTCCACTACTATATTTCTCAAATTATTTATTTTTAATGCTGCTTCAATTAAAACATTTTACCTTTTAAGTTTTTTAGAAATAAAAGATTTATTATTAAAAACCTTCACAAAGCTCCCTTGCAAAGAAACGTAGAGATAAAACTCAATTTTGGAAATGTTGACTTTGTTTCTCCGACTACTTTTTAATCAAAATGTATGCAAAACTTGAAAAACTTTGATTCGCACCTATGTTCCGCTGCTACAATTGCATTAAAATTTGTCACGGTTTTTGGATTTTAATTGTGAACAGAGCATTCTTCGAATGAACGTAGGAGATATATAAATTTTGTTTGGAGATGTATCCAAAATCCGTTAAATATTATGACAAATTATGGAATTTACGATTTGACTTTCAATGAAGTCAAGGTCTTATTAGATAATAAATAGTATAGTAATCAATGGTCAAGCCAAGTAAAAAATGGAGTAAGTTTTCTTACTGCTCAACAAGTACAAGATTATTTTTATTTATAGTCTTGGATGTGCTATTAAAAAAAGTTTGTCGGTCTTATTATACAGGGTGTCCAGGAAAATGTGGGAAATCTCTCGGGTGCAGGTAGAACATGAAAAAGTAAGATGACAAGCTCCTATCAAGTTTTTTCCTACAGGCCATCCCTAAGTAGATATGTGTCCCTGAAGGCCGCCGCTGGAAATCTGTTTTTCTTGGATAACTTTTAAAGTACTTTATAATATAATAAAAATTTAATGTGATGGACACTAGTACCTCTTAAAATAGTATCCTTGCAACATATTTAGCTTTTTAGTTTACCAGAGGCGGATTTAGGTTTACAACTAAATGCCTAAAATTTTAACGCCCTATATGATAAATACTTTAAAATAATAAATCTGGATAGACTCAAAAAAGGTAATCTTGTTTATTGTCGTAAAAATGAACTGTTTATGAGAAAAAGAATAATAAACGAATTCATGTTTTAATTTTAATAAAAAGGGTAATGATTTCTATTTTTTTCGACAACAAAATCCGATACGAAAGTCATTCAAACCACAGGAAAGTTTAATTTTAAGATGTTTAATCTGTAAAAATACAAAATTTAAAAAATGCAGTCCCAGGAGGCTCCTTAACGAAACTTTTGAAAAACTTCATAAGAGGTTTCAACACTGGCTGTGTGAAGTCTGATACACTCGTAGACACGATGACTTGAGGACTGCTGTACCCGCCACAATAACCCAGCATTATTCCTTATCCTTATGACATCGCAATGAAACGTGTAGACCGGAGTGGAATACACCAATTGTTTAAGGTGTTCCCACAGATACAAATCCAATGGCGTTAGGTCGGGAGATCGAGGAGGCCAGTCAATAGGTCCTACTATACTTATGCAAGGATTTGGATAGACATTATTCGGGCGCTGCCGCACACCAACCCTGAAATAAAGTTGTACCCCATCGTGCATGTAGTACCTGTTTCGGCGAGATTCAAATGGAAAGTGCTCTATTAAATCCTGAAAAGCATTCTGAAAAAACTCCAAATAAAGTTGTCCATTCAATTGTTCCGGCAATGGTCCAATAAAACAATTGCCAATGATGATTCCTGCTCAGATATTAATTGATTGGAAATGATGTTGATAATGCGAAACCATAGTGGCATGAGGATTTTCGTCAGTCCAAGCATGTGTATGGTGTAAATTGGTGATATCATTTTTTGTAAACCTTGTTTCATCCGTAAAAAGAATAGTGCTAATGAAGTTTACAGTATTTCGTTGCTGATCCAATAGCCAGTTTGCAAACTGCATTCTACGAGGAAAATATTCAGGAATCAATTCATGTATTTTTTTCAAATGGAATGGATGCAACAGTTGTTCTTGAAGAACTTCATGTATTATTGTTTTCGATGTATTAAACTGTGCTGATAATTTTTGAGTGCTCGTTGACGGAGTGTTTTCAGACTATTTTTTCCAAATTTTTCTATAAATATGAAAAAAGTCAATAATATGTATTACCTTATTAACTGGAATCGCCCACCATTCTCCCTTAGACGTTGATCAACTCGTTGAAATATCTTCTGGATTGACAGAGCACGAAAATCTGTCGTGATATAACCTTCTGGCTTGTAAAGCATTGCAAGATGCAAGACCATAATTAGATTCATATCTGCATACTCAATAAACGAGTGTCCCATATTTTGAATTAATTTGGAATTAAATTCACCATTAAATAAAAAAATCGCTACTAGTCATTTGGCAATCAAGTAGTTATTTGCAATTTTCTAGTTGCTACATTCTTAGTGGCAATCGGCAATATACAAAATGATGATTCACCAAATCCATGCGCTGAGATGACACTGTAAAATTAAATACGTTGGATGTAAGGGTGAACAACAATTTATTTACAATTACCGCTAAAGATTATACAGCTTTTAATTGCCAGGGAGGTTGTGTTTTGTGGTGTAATTCTTTGTATTTTGTAGGTATACCTTGTATGTTCGTAACTTCAACCTTTCAGATTCAAATTTAATGGAGATATCTATAACAGATATCTTGAACTGCTTGAGGGATCGTTTCCGACCTCTAAAAGGGGAGGCGAGGCCACACAAATTTTGTCTGGGGTAGAACATGAGAAGCCCCATGTTGTCAAAAAGCTGTGTTTACAGAGTTCGCTTTAATTCAGCCACCCCATAAATATCTATTTTATTAAATGCAAAAAATAGGAAGTGTAATGTGTAATACAGATTTAAAAACATCTAATTATAACACAATCTTGTTATAATTACCTGACATAAAATCCTCTATAAGACAATGTTTGCTACATACTTTCATATGTTTTGTTATCAGTTTTCCGATTCTCAACTTAATTTTCCACTGCTTACAGAGTTTCGGGTCCAAGAGAAATTTATGCAGGGAAATATCAGAAGTAGGTACAGTAAGAGGAGCACTGGGGAACAGCATCGAAATTCTGTGCAAATATTCTTGCGTATGTTTTGCATTTTTGTATACTTTTTATAACTAAATATCGTGCGATCTCAAGTCGATTTGTTGGATTGTTGTTCACACCCACCCCCCCACTTATTACAAATAGTCTTATGCAGATTCTGCACTTTTCTTTATTCAATATAAAATTATACCAATTTAAAACTGTTCTGGTTCTATTTATACAGGAAAAGTTATAGGAAAATATTAAAAAACACACAAAACTTCACGTCTATTATACAAGTAATTTCTTGTTCACCCCTACAGCAGTTCCGAAATCTATCAACAGATATCAGCCACTTCGTGATTTTCGCCAATTGATTTTGAAGAAAAGAGATTTCAACGGTTTTCAGGCATTAAATGATCATTTAGAAAAAATATTGTCTTTTATCCTTGATAGATGTGACGCAGAAATTAGATCAAGAACAAGTCTGACGATTCCATTTTTCTTGGATGATCTACTACCCAGCTAACAATTTCCTTTTCTATAAAAATCGTAAGAACGTTTCCAGAGCAAATTTTATAGAGCAATGTTTGTTCTAAGAACACTTGCAAAACGTTCTTACAACACTTATACCATAAAAATGAGCACCGTTCTATATAACTTTTTAGTTCTTTAAGCTATTCTGTAAGGTCTGCAGGAAATACTTATAGAATTGTTGAATAAACGTTCTCACAGATCTTAAAGAATTTTTATAACACAGTTACAAAGCAAACTCATAAAAATTCGTTATACAATTTTTGTGTTGCATGGTGTTCTACTTAGAGAACTTTAAAATCGTTTAATTGTATCTTTTAAAAATAAAATTTTTCTGCATCGCACATATTAGAAATAATATGGATGAGCCAATAAGAACCAAGATAGAAGATGACCTAATCAGCCTGTATAAGAGTACTCGCATCATTACGAATTGATTAGTTGGTTTGTCCATCAGGGAGAAGTACATTTTAATGCGGAAAAAGTTTTATAGTGAATTGTGTAATGGTAATTTTTTGACGCGCCCTCAGTTAACCTGATATTTCCTATGATGCTGTAAATTTAATAAAAAAAATGTTTTCTAAATTAATGAATTTAAAAACCAACTGCATATAAAATAGTCAGAAAGTAAGTATATCCATATTATTGATGTCATTTCACCTATTTATATTGTATATATTTTTATTTAAGATTTGTTTTCTTTATTCACAATATGGCGACAGAAAGAAAGGCTTTATCTTGTACTTCCAATGGATTTTCACTAATATGACATTTTTATGTAGATTGCAATGATTATAGAGCAAATATGCTTCGTAAGCAACTATTATAACAGATCTATGCCCCTTAATATTCACAGTGTTGTCATATTTTATTGTGGTAATATCAATTATTTCAATCTTATTTAATAAAACTAATACAATTATTTAACTTTAATATATATAAATGTAAATGAATAAGGTTTGGAATGGTCTAAATTAAATATGTTACTAAATTTCTATAAGGAAATCAGTTTCTATTAGTAATCAAATAAATCTTATCTATCGTAATGAAATTTTCCTTCTGCAAACAGATAATAATTTCTACAAATCACGACTATGTACAGTTTTTTATGGAACAAAAAGGCTTTCGTTACTTATTTACTCTATAATGATTTTATAACAACTGTCCTATTATTCTCTATAACTGCTTTAAAGAGCTTTTTCTCTTAAGTTCGATAGCAGCATCCATATTTGTAATTTGTTTTCCGCAGCAGAATTGTAACTTAACAACGCCTTATACAATAGTTCTATAATTAAACTATAAGCGACATTTACAGAATAATTTTATAAGAGTGGCACAGGAGATGGTATAATTTTATAAAGCACTATTTTGCATCGGTTTTACAGCAATTTGATTCTATAAGCACCGCTGCTGTAAAATTGTGTTATTGTACACACTTATGGGACTACATTATCAGTTATCTTATAAATGTTCTAGAAATTATGCTCTAAGAACGTACTTGCAACAAATTTAAAAAACAATTTAGTTTCTGAAGGCAAAATAGTTTCATGTGCCGCAATAATGCAACAATTTATTATTCTAGATACAACTATAAAATATTAACAGAATATAAAGCTCCTATTACTCTAAATTTATAAAACTACCTTGCTAGCTGGGTAGACTCAGGACATTGATGCTAGCACATGGCAATCTAGATGCAGAAATAAAAAATAGGTAAAAAAAATCCAGTGGGCTATAACATTTCTTAACGGATTTAGATCCGAACTACGTGAGGCCATGGATGTTCATTTTGTTTTCCTATCCATCGATGAGGAAATATGTTATTTAAATGGTTTCTTAAGATAATTACCAGGGGCACCATCATGTAAATACCACATGTGAGCTCTAATGTTCAAAGGAATTTTTATAGTAGTTCAATTAAATTAGATTGTAAAAAGTGCAGATAATGTTGGCCGTTTAAAGATAGATGCCGGAAGTTCATATTGCCCAACAACCTGATCGTCAGTTATTCTGAATCAAATATTGAACTTAAACTCATGCTGAAAGTGTCGTACAATGCTTTTATTTGGATTTCTAGTGGATTTGGCCCATTCTTTAACGGCCATCCTGTATAGTAAATAGTGAGAAAAAAAAAACGATTAAATAAAAACAAAGTGAAGATGGTTTATATTCAATGTTACCGAAACGGTTCGTGATAAAGTAATGAAATTTTGAACACTGGAAATTTAAGCATTTGATTCAAATATGTGTTAAACAGAGCCGATTTAAGACATTTATAGTCCTAACTTTTAATTAGATATTATTTTTACAGTTGGACTCTCGGTTGGACCAAAGAAATGTAAAGCATTTTAAATTAAAAAGGTACTCTTTTTCGACTTCGATAAAATGCACCGTTTCAGAGAAAAATTTCTACGTAACGTAAAACTATTATTTTTAGATATCAATAACTTATAATTTTAATTGTGTATTTAAAAAAATCCAAGCTTTACATTACATAGTAATTTGCATGTGCTGGTTTAACTCGGAAACGGTGCAATTTATTGAAGTATAAGTCGAACAAGAGGATCATTTTAATGAAAAATGTATTACATTTAAAATTTCTTTAGCCTAGCTGTAAAAATAATTTCTAATAATAAAGTTAGGGCAAAAAGTATCCTTAGCCGGCTCTGTTAAATACATTTCTGAATCATGTACTTCAATTTCGTGTAAAATTTCGAATTCGGCATAAAAACTTTAGTCAGTGTTTAAAATTTCGTTACATTATCTCGAATGGCTGCCATTGAAGAATATAAACCACCTTCAGGACTGACCCTTTGGAAGCCTCTAGCTCTCTGAGAGTCCGTGTGTCCATTTAAAGTTTTCTTCCTATTTTTTGTTTGAATCGCCTGAAATATTTGCTTATAATTTCCGGACACCCATATAATATGCATGTATGCACCTAGATATTTTTAAAATTATTATTTTGTTAAATGTTACAAAATAATAATTTTAATAACTTTTGCTCTGCACTTATGGATTTCATTGTTTGTATCATTAATAACATAATACAAAATACAAAATGCAAAATGAAATAGCAAGTATTAAAAGTATATCACGTTTTTTTCGTCACGCACTAGGCCGTATTTATGTTGAAGCTGTATAAAAGCTATACGAGCGCTGATAAATGCTGCGATAACAGCTATTCAAAAGTATCTTTGTTCCATGTGTTTATGTTGGAGCTGTGATACTACTAAATTAAAAGCAATTGACTCAAATCCCCGTTTATAAAATGAGTGATGCTGAAGAAGAATTTTTATCGTCAAATTCTGCTAAATGGTATATAGAAAATTACGTGCGTAAGAAACGTAAATATTGTGCTCATTCTATTAACACATGTCGATTTACACTTGGAAAATGTCATCATTTATATAATGACCTGAGAAAGCGCCCCCCAATTTTTTTTGAGTATATGCGATTGACGCCGAACCCTTTTGATTATATGTACAATATATCTGGACCAATTGAAAAAACTACAACTGTCACGCTAAATAGGTTCTATGACAAAGACTTCAGTAATTAATTTTTCAATACCCATCTTATTTAGTAACTAGATAAACTGTAAATAGATTCATTATTCACTGTTCCCTGTGCAGTATAGCCGATGAGAGCAAAGAAATATGCATTTTGGCTTCTCACCGCTCTTATCGCTGGTCGGCAAAAAAGCGCCGAGCTACTCGCCGCTTCAACATGAACAGCTGTATACAAAAACATGCGTCGTATCCTTGAGTATTTACACCAAGAGAGTCAATCCTTAATAAAGACCTAAATAGTTATCATAATTCCTGTTAGATGTCGTACTGTGTAACAATACACATTTATTCAAACGAAGGAAATAAAGCGCTACTATTTTAATCTGCAAAAAACTGTGAAGGCGTTTCGAGGGCGTGGCCGCGTTACCCTTTTTCATATACCTGCCTAAATAATAAGATTGTGGCAATATATTTATATTCAAACCACAGATCATAAAGTTTGAAACATAAGCAGTTTATTTTATTGCGTTAGAGAAGTAAGAATATGAACTATAAATTAATTTAAAAAAAAAGCAGAAAAATAAGATTGTTAAAAGAGTTTTCAGCGAAATGCCAAAATTTACATTTTCTGTTTTATTTCCTTTAAACATATTAAGATAATTCAAATGAATTCAACATACCTACTTCTATAAAGAGACATACAGAACTGCAGATTATCGTGTGGGTTTCCCTTACTGCATAAGATGCATTATTATTTTGCGAAAAATTCATTAGTAAAAATTCGAAAACTCCAAGTATCTTTTTTCAATGTCTAAGTATAATTTTGTGATGGTGTGAAATAAATATTATTTTGTAGTCTTTTTGAAGAGTAATTTTTAAATTAAAATTAAATTTAAATTAATTTAAAAATTCAAATAATTTAACATTTGCGCATGCAAATTTAAATAAATTTACATGCGCTAATGTTTTTAGTAAAAATAATTGTGTTGAATGTGTTTCATGTGTAGTTTATTATTTTAAGTATTATATAAGGTGAACCATTAATGATGTGTCAGAGTAGAAATGACAGTTTTGGAGCAAAATGTGAAGATATAGCTAAATATGCCTTACTATAATGTTGCTGTGGAAAAAGATACAGGTTTACATATTCTTTTTCGTTTTTTTTTTTTTAATAACTAGGATCGCTCAACCGATTGTCATCAAATTTGGTAGGGAAACATATTTTAAGAAAAGCAATCATAATTTATGTAGTAGGTACCTATTAAAACAGATATTGCCAGATGATGACAATTTCTATCTTATGTTTTGTTAACGAAATTTCTACCGTTTTCCAGAAAACTGATCTAAAACAACCAAATGTATTTTTCGACGTGAGGAAATCTCTTAGGAGCATTAGAAAATTGCCATATTGAAAATTTTCTGTAATTAGCTGTAATAATTAGTTTAATTAATTAAGACATGTAGAAGTAGGGAGAGTTTGCTCAAGGGCTAAGTTGTTTTTACTGCTCTGTTGTTATTTTTGTCCATAAAAGTAAATATGTAGATAATTTTTTTTTCAAATATGAGTTTTTTTTCAAAGTTACTCTGGACATTTAAAAAAAGTAAACGACTCATTGATACCTACCAATTTTTTTGAAGAAAACACAAATAAAAATATTTCAACTTTGACACCTTGTATCTTTTTCCACAGAAATATTTTACGAAGATATATTTAGCTATATCTTCATATTTCGTCCTAATGATGTTACTCCTCTTCTATGCCCCCTTATTAATGGCCCACCCTGTATATTTTTATCGACACGTATTGCATGACTTCTTCACTTGAATTTACCAAAGCTGGAGGAGTATGATAAAAGTGTTATCTGGCGGTTAATATATTTTAAGCTTTGACTTTCATTGATACACGAAAGTGAATATGAACTGGATAACTGCACTTCTGTATTTCTTTTTTTTAAAAATCGTGATGAAATTACTATAATTACTTATCAGAATTCAAAATCTATCATTATAATTGATTTTCGCCTTGCACAGAAAAGTTTTATTCCTGGAATGTTTCATCTAGTTTTATTACATTTTAAAAATTAACATTTATTTCCTGCCTGCTTCCTCATGACTAACACATTCACTTAATAATAAAATAAACAGTAATCCTATCGAATGTCATTAAAGTTATGAATTTTAAGTACATACAAGCTTTTGAAATAACAATGACACTCTCTCAAAACAGTTTTTGAACTTCTCGAAGTTCTGAGTAGAAACTCATTAAATTTATATTGGTAAGTGAAACAACTAATTACTAATGTTAAAAGTTGAAAGCAGATTTCATTACAAATACGGCAGCAGTTCAAAAGAAATAGCAAAACTGAATTTAAAGAGTGTCAATATTATTGCAAACGATTGTACATAACATAATATGTATGAACCAATCATCTTCGATGGGAGGAGCTTTCAAAATTATATATTCAAATGCATGTCATTTTAGTACCTAATATTGCGCCATCTATTAGCAAATAGCCCAAGCGCAAACGTTCTTTTTGAGATCGTTTCCCATTACGCGAGAGTTGGTTTCCCATTCAGGCCAACAAGGTCTCCCATTAGATTGACTAGTCTTAGTGTATATAGTCAAGGGTCGTATTTCGTTGCTTTGCTTAGCATCGTTGCTTTTATCGTTTCTCTCAGCTCCATCATAAACACGGCCTTAGACGTAAAGTGTCTCTTTTTGCTGCGACGTGGGTCAAATACAGGTGAAACCATATAAAATCACTGGTAAATCACACAAGTTAGATTAGCACTAGTTTAATATTCAATAATGAAACATTTTCAAAAACATTTGTTCTTCTATATTTGCTTTCTTCCATTTACTAGTCACGTGAATCTGACAAACAAAAGTTAATGCACAGATGTGCGAGAATATTTTTTTAATGAAAAATACTACATTGAATTTTTAAAAGTACAGTGCTCAGGGTCGTTCATAGGGTGTTGGCCGTCCGTGTGCAGGTTCCAGTTTGCTGCTTTTCTGTATTATTTTACAATAAAATCCTATTTTTTTAATAATAAACGAAATATATATTATATTGATAATGATATTGATTATCACAAACATAAATTTTAATATAAAATATAATACTATATTATGCAACGATCATGTAATGATGGTTATTAATACACGAGCATTAACCGCCTTCGGCTCGTTTCGTATGGTTTATGCGAGTGTATTAATAACCATTACATGAGAGTTGCATACGCTATTTTTTCTACACCCGATAAATAATCAAAAACCATAAATTTTATATTTTTATTGAACACAATAGGTAACAGTAATTATTCGTATGAACTGCATTTTCTGCTTTCTCCGATATGTGTGGAGGAGTCGATGGTAATTCTTCTATATCGCTGATATCAGACATTTTGATAAATTATCGAAGTTTACCTAGGTATCAACGAAAATTTAATACGTACTGATTTTGACATCTAAAATAATTACATAAGAACCTGGGATAAACGTCAAATGCACAGCATGCTTGATTGAATAATTATAGGTTTATTGTTTAAAAATCTGTATCGTAATGAAAAATCTGTATCGTAATGGGTATCATTATGAAACGGATTATAAAATCTGTATCGTAATGAAAAATCTGTATCGTAATGGATATCATTATGAAACGGATTATGGGCATATAAGTGCATTGTTATAGTAAGGGTGTAGAAAAATAATTTTACTCAATAATGAAAACAACTTGACTGGTTGTAAAATAATGTAACTAATTTTAGAAAACTTCCTTCCTTCCTTCCGATTTTATAAATATTAAAAGGACTTTTTTACAAAAAGTTAAACAACATCAAACAAATGTTATGAAAACAGAAAATAAAAAAGAAAGAATTTCTAAACACCGAAAATAATGGGTAACACTACCTAACTGTAACGGTACAAAAATTTGGAAGACAGAATTGTTTTAAAAAGTTTTGGCTTTAGTAGAAAATAAATTGTGACGGATAATATACAAAAAATATGTATTATTTTTTTGACAGAGGTATCCAGTTTAAGGCATTTGTGCATGTTGGTAATTAAAACATTAATTGCATCAGGAAAAGTCTTTTATCAAAATATTTTCATATATCAAATTTAATTTTAATCGTGCAACGCTTTTCCGATTTATAACCGGTTATTGATATAGTAATAATATTTATATTGTTTAAAAAACTTTGGCGCTCCTTAACGGCTTATTTTTGCATATAGGTAAATTAGCATAATTCGTCATATTTTGATCTACTGTATGTATAAGTAACAGTAGTAACACAACTATAGGTATATAATTTTCATTATATTTGTCAAATTATTTGATGTTAGTGAAAAATAATATATGTACATTGTTACGACTGAGTTAGTATTAAATAGGTAAAGAATTGGAACAATATTATTAACTGATTCGCGCGTCGCGACGGACAGTTCCTATTCCTAATTCTAAAATATGACACAGTGATATTCCTATTTTGCCTAATTCTAATGCCGTCCGTTTAAGTACTAGTCCTACGCTGTCGAGCACGTGTCATTTTTACTGCAACCCAGATAATTTATTGCTTCTAAGCACCCGCCTTCCGCTCAAGAAGACCCCCTTTCGCGACCGCAGATCTATACAATCTGTCTACCATTGCCGACTCTTAATATCGGTTCTGAAATGTGTCAGTTGTTTACGAATATTTTTGGGGGAGCTAATTGGATTTCTGGGGGGATTAACCTCCCCCCCCAAGCAGTTTTTAACGAATTTCTATAGCAAAAATATAAAACAAAGAAAATGTCATTTGTTTAATGTAATCCGACATAAAAGATCAATATGAAAATCGACTTTATCATTGTACTCCCGTTTCATATTGCAAAGCACAAAAGAAGGGGCGCGAATGGGGTCATTGAACCCTCAAACAACAAAAAGGTTTCAGGCATTGAGGTCAGCAGTCAGCGTTTCACGGAAACTGAAACGACGACTGCACACATTTCAGAACAGTTGGCTTCCTATTCCTTTCCCTTTGCAGCGATACATTGATAGAAGCGAAGGGAGGAAGGGAGATACGTATAGTTAATAAAAAATTACAGGCATAAGTCAAATTTCAGAAACTGAAACGTCGGATTACCTACCTTAATATCGATCGGCTCATCGCTGGCTGGAAAGTAGGGGAGGGGAGGCCATGCTTTGCCGGTTTGTACACGGGCGCCCTCTGGCCACCCGCTAAAAACAATGCAGCAACGTGACAGGACCTGCTCACAATGCAAATAATATCCTACAACCGGTTAACTGCATATATTTTAAATTAATACAGTCAGTTTTCTTCCGCGGTTGACTGGGTGGCAGTTGTGACTTTCGACTATGTTTCCATTCTCAACTTGTGTGTGCTTTCGCCCAAATGAGCGCTGGATTTCCCTGCAACTGTCTGGAGAAATTGCTGCTAATAAGGTTCGTTGGCAATTATTTTCTTTTTTCTTCCAACTAGTTTTAATTTTGCTTCAGTGTACAGTATTTTTATAAATTACTTTTACTTTCTGAATTTATAATTAACGGTTTTTATAGATTTAAAATCTATAGATATACTGGTAGGACTGTCCCTTCACCTGTTGAAAACGTTTTTAAGCATGTGAAACGCAGAGATGTCGCAAGATAAGTGTATGCAAACGGGCAGTATAATAAACACTCGGAAATGGAGTGTCCTTACCAGGATTATAAAAGCAATATGCTGCGAAACTTATTTTATTTTTTTTAACTTTTCTCTCATGATCTACTATTTCATTCGCTTTAGATGTATTTAGATAATAGTGGTATTGTGTTTTCGTGGAACGAATGTATTACTCATATGAAATATTACACCCTCATATTAAGTAATTAAGGGTTGTTTGAATAAAATGTGGTTTCGAGTTAAAAGGGTTTATTGCTCTTATGGAAATGAATTATTAATAGCGCAAAAGGAGTAGGGGAACAGGCATGCATCGTATCACTTTTCAGGTATTTTTTTTATAGGTACACATTTACATTTAGTGAAAACTAATTAAATGTTTGACTTTATTTTCTTTACACGAGTATAGTCATTAAAAAAATATATAAACTTATATATGTATTAAATCATTTTTACAATTACTACCTATACCTACAGGGTGTTACAAAAAACCAAGTCATTCCGTTAACTGCGTATTTTTGGCGGCAAAATATGACTATTTAACCCTACTTACCTATACAAAGTGATTCAGAACTTATCTAAAAAAATTTGGGAATAGAGATAAAAAATATCCGATTACTTATCCTATTAACTTTTTCGTGATACAGGTATTTACATTAGTTTTTCAAATATCAAAAATGACTGACGTATAGCAATTCCTAGTACCGTTTTAATTTATAGTGAAGTGAAAATGCTTTAGCAGAATGATTTCCCGGTAAACACGTGCTCATTGCAACTACTTTTACAGCGGTGTGCAGAGTGCAAGTGTAGTGCAAACGCAAGCGTGACGCGGGAAATTTGCAACCGAATCGTGGAAAATATGGATGTCCAATGCGTCCACGGCGTATTACAGCAGTCATATTCTTACCGTGTCCAAGCATTAATACCAGGGGATTGGACGAGGACCGGTACCATGGCCGCCACGATAACGCCTGACTTTAAATCATTTGGACTAGGTATATTGAAAAAATGAAGTACATATATTGCACCGAAGTGGACAGTATTGATGATGCAAACGTATCATAGCTGCTGCCAACAACTTACAAGTTCAAAACGGACAAGAAGCAGAAACATTTGTGTTAGTTTGTAGAAACTGGATAAGACGGGCACAAAATTTTGTTGTAACAACAGGTATGTCAAACTATTACTACTAATTAAAACCTCAAGTTAATTCTATTAATAACTGATAAAAATAGCGGCAAGAGCAGTTGAATTTGCTGCATTAAAATAGATGTTGTAAAATGTAATTTATTTGTCTCTTGGAAATTTCTTTCAATTTTCTCTTTATCCTTTACAGTGGACCAGTTTCTTGTGTCGTGTGGAAATGTGGACGTGTATTTTTAAATCATTTTTGAACTGCTCTTTTGGATTTTATTATTACAAAATTATATTTGTAACAGTCCCCTGTATATTTAAAAAAAATTATATAAATTCTGAATCACCCTGTATAAAACAATGTCTGAAAGGTATTATTGTGAACGACGCTTAAAAAAAACAAACGTAGAAACGGGGGGGGAAGGGATTATTTTATGTCCTCATTTTTTTCTGACGTACACCTAAGGGTGATTTTTGAAACGCATTATGTAAAATTTTGTTTAGAATATTTTATTACTCTTAATAATTTTTCATAAAACTGATTTCTGAGTATGTAATTTCAAATTGCAAAGAAACAATTTTTAATGTTCTAATTTATTCTAAAGTAATCTAACTTGTTTTATGCAGTGCGTCTTAACATAGAGCTAGCTATTTTTAAACAAATAAATGTTTTTTTATAAATGTAAATTTGTTTATTAAGGAAATACAGAAAATTTATACCAAAATCTAATCAAAAATTGTTATTTAAATATTTTAATTCATTGCACCACATATCTACCTGCCCTCGAAATGCATAAATTGGTAATAAAAAATATCTGATATTTTGAAAAACCTGTGGTTATTGCCTAATTTTTTTAGGGGATTTGTAATATGCTTGTTCATTTCATCATTATTCTCAATTGATCTGGAATAAACGTCGTCCTTCATCAACACTGTCTAGTGGACTAAAGTGGAGACTGAATAGTTGCGTCTCTTCCACTTCCAATTAATAGATTTGGAAAAATTAAACTTGCACACATTTTGGCGAATAATATCTAAATGGCAAATTGTCGAGCAAAGTAAAAAATCATTTTGCAGAAAGTTTAGGAATGTCGCGGAATTTAAACCTGTTGGTAGAGTGTATCTGTAATAAAATGACGAGTGAACCCGATTTAATTCCAAGTTTTTTTTTACAAACAATATTCAACTTGAGCCTTGAGATTTTTCTTGATGATTGGAAACTGGCTAGCGTGTGCCCTATTTTAAAAAGTGGTGACCCATCTCGTGCGGAAAACTATCGACCTATTACGCTTTTGTGTAATTTTGCAAAGGCCTTTGAAATTTCACTATATAACCGGATCTATCCTCACGTTAAAAACATGATATCGCCAGATCAGCATGGCTTCATGGAAAAACGGTCAATTAACACTAATTTGATTTGTATGGTACAATTTTTGTCAAATGTGGAAACCACTGAGGTATTTTACTGTACAAGCTGTATGTAATTAAGGGTACTTTTTGAATTTTTTGGGTATTTGTGTGTATTTATAGGTATTTTTTCGATATTTTTAGGTACTTTGTGTATTTTTGGGTACTATCAAGGTAATAATGGGTATATAATGGGTATTACGAAGATAATTAATGGGTATTTTAAGATAAAGCTAGTATTTTCCCTCCAATTTTTAAATACAATGGCGATCGCGCATGCGTTATGACGATTGCACAGTTTAAATATAAGTAAACAACTGACCGACGCAGTGACAAATAAAAAATTATTAAAAATAGACACAAACATATTTTCTGTAAAATTATTTGGAGGCACTGTTAAACCACTATGTGGCCTTTTATTGTCTTCGTAAGCCTATAATTTAGAAAATAATATAGGGTGATTCGAATTAGATACATTCTATTGAAAAAATAATGACACTTCCTCAAATCAGTTTTTTGACTACTGGATCTTCTGTGTAGAAATTTGAATAGATTTCTGTGGGTGAGTGTAACAACTAAGAATTAATGTTTAAAATTGAAAGTAGATTTCATTACGAATATGTCAGAAGTTCGAAATAAATAGCCAAATTCAACTAAACAGTGCCATTATTATTGAAATAGATTGTACAGTACCATATAAACAAGTATCATATGAATGTTTTATAAGGCATTGACGCAGAATATATCCACTCACATACTAGCACACTTCTCTCTTCTGTTAACAAATTTTGGTATGGTATAATTTCTTAAACTTTATCTTTAAATCAATATCTTAGCTATTATTTGATACGATGTGTTAAGATAAGTTTGGTCAAACTTCTCCGACATATTCTTTTGATGAAAAATATGTAATAAAAAGTGAATGAAAGTCTATAATAAAAACTAAAATATTGCTAAATTAAGTTTTCCTATCACATTCATATTCTATTTAACAAAAAAGATTTTTTATGCAAACAACTGCCAATTATCTAATTCTAATAATACATGACGGAAAGCAAGCTAGTTCTAAAATTGAATTCTCTCTCGATACCCATGCATTTACACTTGCTAATGAAAGATTTTGGTTGTACTTATTTGTAATGGAGACAAGATCCGGAATAATTTTAGGGACACCCTGTATAGACCGAATATTATGATTTCATAGACGAGGAAGAAGTTTGGTTTTAGTTAGCTTGAAGGGGGCATGGTGTTGGTTTTGGCACCATTCTTGGGTCCGCCAATGGGTTTATGATACATTTTATGTAATCCAAATGTTCTTTCCAGATGTATTCAGATCGAGTCATAGGAGCCCTTAAAAATATATATATTATTTACGTAGATCTGTAAATGGAATAATTTCTAAGTAAATGAAAGACAGTTTTGGAAAATTAAAGGTATATTAAGTAAAATCATGGATCATTTAATGTATTTTTCGTTTCTTAGATATCTGGGTATTTAAGGGTATTTTTTGGTACTTAACGGGATTTTTAGGTACTTAAGGATATTATTGGGTAATAGCCATAGGTATTCTTTAGCACTTTAGGGTAATTCGTGGTTTTTGGGTATTTTTGAGGTATTTGCTTATTTGATGAGGTACTTTTTAGGAAAATTAGGTATTTACGGGTAATATTTTAAAACAATGGTATTTCATTGTACAAATTTCAATGGTTTCAGTGGTTTAACCCACGCATTTTCCTTAATAAAGGAATTACATTGATAAAAAACATTTATTTGTGTAAAAATGGCTCATCTGACTAGTCTTATATTCAGAGATACTATGTATAAAATAAGAAAATATTAGAGCAAGTTGGACCATTATAAATTAAATTTGTAATTCGAAATTTAAAAATATGTTGCATGCTAAAAAATCGAATATATCTCGAAAATGAAATTTTACGAATAATTAATGCGAGTAATAAAATGTTATAAATAAAATTCTACATTATGGCGTTTTCCATAGATGTACGTCAGAAAAAAATTGGGAGAATAAGATAATCCCTCCTCCTTCATTTCTACGTTTATTTTTTCGGCGCCGTTTACAATAATACTCTTGAGAATTTAGTTAGCAACAAGAACTATCTCGATATCTCGATTTCAAAGTGATACGTAAAAGAAGAGAAGAAATTACAGCGAAAAAACAATTTGAAAAAAACTTTAACACTCTGCATCTTTTAAGGGAGGCATTTTTGTATATAGGTAAGTAGAGTTAAATCCCCATCATTGTTTCATGAACTGATATTTTTCAAATACCACTAGATGATGTAGTAGATATGATTTAAAAATGGGTGAATTTACTTAATTGTGCTCTTTTGGCACCCTAATTAATTTCAAAAAATTGGTAGTAATGGGAAAGTCAATAGATTTTTTTTTAAATCAATAGAACCAACTAACGCCAAAATAAGTTGCCGAAACTTCATAATCTTCCTTCCCGATATCTAAATATGTGTTAATGACCATAACATATTATGAAAAATTTTAACAAATTGCAGGTTAGATGGCTTGTTTCAACTGACACTTTTCAATTCGGTGTATCTTTCTACCTACGTACTTTTAACTTTTTATTAAGAATAACTTTTTCTCGAAAAATTAGCAATAAAAAGTTTTCAAGGATGCGGTACTCTATCCGAAGACTGTATATTAACGTTTAGGTTCATAATTTTGAGAAACAGACTCGAACCTTCTGCTCCTTTTTATGTTAAACTTGCGTTTATTTGATGAGCAAAGGATAAAATGAAAAAAAATGTTAATTTGGCACGTGCCTCCCTTCTAAATTCTCTCATTTATCGATCCCGCTTTTGGCTGTAAACAATGGACGAACAAACGAAAACAAGAAAGGAATAGTCACGAGCAAGCGATCTACATCGAAAACGTGCTAATTTAAAAAAGGTTGGTGCCAATTTCAAAGAAGGAGGAACTGGAGGACATTAAAATGACAAATCAAGCAGTATTAGGAATTTGAAGTGCTTGCCATGAACCTCGTGTTTTCATATCTTTACTTCATCTTCTGCCTCAAGTACACTGGAAATAAAGGAGAAACGTGAAACCCATTAAAATGCTACGGATCTGAGTCAATGAAGGGTTCTAACCGATGCCTATATCAAATGCATTAAAAACTGCATTAGTATACTGAAATAACTATTTATGTAACAAGCTGCGAAAAGAGCAATTTTGCGTCCCATATACCGGGTGTTCCCTCTAAGACTTTCAGTGCTTATATCTCAGAAACTATCACAGCCAGCGCGATGAAATGGGTATACAGACACTAGATGGCGCGTAGAATCTGATAATAACATCAATTCTTATACAGGGTGTTCCATTTTCCAAGAGATCGATTTAATTTTGATATTTTGGTAGTCAACCCCGCTAAAACTTATGCTTAAATTGAAATATACTTAATTATGAACACATTCTGAAAAATAAGCATTCAAAAATTTTAAAATTTAACATAAAAAACGCCTCCAAAAAGTGCCGAAATTTCATTGTTTTGTCATGTAAAATGTGTATAGCCTTGAGCCACACTTACACAGAAGAAACTAACATCGCTAAACGTCAAAACTATGAATTGTCATTGAATTGTCAAATATTAATGCCATAAAATATTTAATTGCACATAAATAACGGTAAATAATGTATTGAATGTAATTTACGTATGCACAATGGTGTTATTGAGATTTGTCAATAAAAATTTAGACTTAGTTGAGGCTTCTTGGAGCATTGGGATCGCTGCGCCGGCGAAGTCTTCTGTTACAGCCCCGTTCAGTGAATATTATTGTGTAAAATATCTGTGGATATTTTCAAATTGTTCCATTATAATGTAATAAGACTTCAGTAAATAGTTTTTTTTTGTTACTACAGTGTACATAATATTTAGGGACCCGTATTTTTTATCAAAAAATAATTTACAAAAGTGTGTAAGTACGAAGTACCTAAAGAATATTCCTTTTTTCCATCAGCTGTAATAATTATTGATTACTAATTTAGCAACAAATAAATTCGAACAAAACGACTCCTAAAATTGTTTTCATTATAATGTGAACGTGTTTGTCCTTGAACTGAACTTGTCTCGCAAAAGAAATCAAAGAAATATCACTAAAGCATAACCTAGAAATGATTGATGTTTATTGTGTCCACATATTTCATTATTGATGGATAAAGTATGTTTAAGAAAGAATCTACATCTGTAAAATAGTAAACAATGTACTACCATTTCTGTATTTTATATAATACAGAACTAAAATAAAGCAACTGGTTTTCTAGGAAGAATCACCTGAATATTTACTAGATGGAGAAGGTACCTATCACATAGTCATTTAAAGCTAGATAGTAATTTGAAATTATTGTTTTTATCTTTCAGTACTATATTGACTATAAAAAAACTATATTGAAATAATTCAGAACATAGGACACCAAAAAGAATAAACGAAAAATATCACACAGACATTTTTTTAGAATTAATTATAAACATGGAATGTTGATTATAAAGAAGCCCCTAACTCATTTTGAAGAGGATTCTATAAGACATTAAATTCAGTTGTTGTCTGTCGTGGGATTTAAAATTTCTAAACAAATAAAATTAAGAAAAACTAATTTCATAATTCTACGTACACTAAGAAAACATCTTAAAAATGATGAAAGCTAACTGTTGTTATAATATACACAACGTAATGTAATAAGGTATCGAACAATGAAATGGCAAGATTCGTTTCTAATCGTACATGTATGACAATCCCTTGGATTGAACTGCTCTGCTCTGCTCTGCTCTGTAAATTAGAATACAAAACAACTGTTTAACATAAAATCGGTTAAATGTATGTAAGTACTTAGATACTTTTAATTTATTGTAATTTTATTTTATTGTTAATAAATTAAAATTTGTATTTGTCTTTTTTTATTCTACCTGAATTATTAAACACAGATGCTTAAGAAATAATGAATACTTAAAGATGAAGGGTCACGTTAATCAATTTAGCCACTAATGAAAAAAATAAACCACTGTAGGTACGTATTACTTTTCAATTGAAATTATGCTGATTACAACTGAATAATAACTAAAATAAAATACAAAAAATCATTCATTTAGTCTTGAAAATGTGTTCCTTGTAGAATACTTTTCAAAGTGAGTTTTTTATATTATTATCTATCATTTCATGCTTAAAATTATACCTATCTTATTTAAGAAGTGAATATTAACAGTTCTCACTGATATTTATGTTTTAGACATGTTAATTTTGTTATAGAATTATTAAACACAAGGAATATTTGCTGTAGTGTATAATAAATACAAACAATAACAATTTAATAAACTTTAATTTCCGTCATACTTGCATTATTTACATTTTTTATTTAATTCACTCATTAACTTACACATTCCATGAACTTAATAATTAGACGAAGTACAGAAAGTTAGGTATGTCCTTATTTATGGCAAAACGTAAAGTCTAATGTGTTCTAGAAAAATTTTTCTCGTCTCTTATCTATCTGTCGTACGAATATAAACTAATTTTGGCATATGGCTTCTTCAGTATCTTATCGAATCTTTTAATCAATGATTAACGTAATTGTGTATGTCAACCTGCTTCCATAACAGCACTTTGTTTTCTAGGTTCCTACCTAGAGGTGAGACGAAATATTTTCGTAGACATTTTTAATTTCTGCACACCACAAATGAAATGAATATGTTTATATTCATTCTGTTCTCCTATAAATACTGAAATACGTTTCCTCGTCTCTGTTCTTGAAAGTAAGCCTCTAATAGCTTCTCCATCTGAAACTAATTAGGTAAAGATAATCATAGCTTTTGCGTAACTGGACTATGTCTTATAAATTTAACCTCATAGTTCTTTGAAATGAAGTAGCTAATATGAAACATAAGTACAAGAAACTACAACTCTTATATTCAATGTAAAAAGGTGAAAAATAAAATTCAAGTTATAATTACCTACTAAGTACACTGATATTTTTAATTCGTCTTTCCTCTCAATTCCCATTAATCGTTATACTTAGTACTTACACATCTCGTACTTTATTGTATGAATGTAATTTTAAGCACACCTAGGTATAGGTATGGCTCGAAATTTTACTCACATTTGATGAGTAGTTTTTATAACAGACATATTTTTGTAATACTGGAACTGAAGCTTTCACTCAAGGAATCCATTACATTTTTATCTATGATTGTTTCTAAGCTTTAAAACATTTTTACCACTTGCAGGTGAGATATGAGTTGTTTCCTGCAGTATTATTTACAGATTTTTACCACTTGTTGAAGAGGCTTTATTTATATTTTCATGCCAAATAAATCTCAGCGTATGCGAACAGCTAATAACCCCTAAATTCCATTTTTTTAACAAATTTAGCATTATTGCACATACGGACGCAGATTCAATGTACCTCGTGATGTTACGTATTTATAATAAAATTCCTACAAAAATAGTCATACTTGCTTTGACAGTTCCCGTCACTTTACGTTTTGACGTCTATCCATGCGGTTGTTGCGTGTGTGTAAATTGGACTCAAGGCTATACACATTTTGCATGACAAAACAATGAAATTTTAGTACTTTTCATAGGCGTTTTTTATGACAAAATTAAATTTTTTCGGGACTTTTTTTTATCAGAATGTGTTCATAATTCAGAATATTTCAATTAAAATAAAAATTTTACCGAGGTTGACTACCAAAAAAATCGAACTTAAATCGATTATCTGCAAAACTCAACACCCTGTATAAAAACTAATGCCATCATCGAATTCTACACGCCATCTAATGCCAGTATACCAAATTTCGACGCACTGGCTGCAATAGTAGCTGAGATATTCGCACTGGAAGTCTTAGAGGGAACACCCGGTATAAAAACATCGATTCCGCAAGGAATTTGATACCAGATTTTTTTAAAGAATTTGATATTTTTATGCTTTTATATGTATTTTTAAACATTTCGAAAAGCGGGAAAGCAATCTGCTTCTAAGGTAATGTTTATGCATTGTTTAATGTCAAGGTTCTGTCAAGTTCAAACGTCGCACGTCGCCGAATTTTCTACAAAATTAAAATGACTGGTAAGAACGAGTCTTTGAATATTGAACAAGCTGCTCTATTCACATTAGTACCCCAAAAATGCCGAGGATAAAGAATTTTTGTTAGTCAAAGTTGTTTAATTGTTGGATGTCTAGGAGGGAAGAAATCACATTTTTGGCAGTACATGTCATAATATATTGTCAGTCATTTATTAGTGTCAAAATTTCGATCATAGAAACTCATGTTCCAAGAATGTTGGCGATTACTGAGCGATCAATCGGTATCAATTTTTTAGATATATTTTGTAAGTACATAAAACTTCGTCCCCTCAGCGATTTTTCTTGACATATCGAAATAATAAATGCCGTACCCTCCCAGTTGGAATCTATACAATTGGAGGTATGCCAAAAGCGGAATTCCCAACGTCAATGTATACTGGTCATTGCTTCCGGCACAGCTCTGCAACAATGTTGGCAGATTCTGGAGCGAACATGACACTTTTAAAGCGACATGGAGGTTGGCGATCAAGTTCAGTTGCCGAGGGTTATATCGAAAATTCCATTGAACAGAAAATGGAAACAGCAAAAAGAATCATAGATCAGAAAGATACACCAAATAAGAAATTAAAGAAGTTCACGCAGAAGCAGAAGCTAGTAGTAGCAGTATTGTCACTACTATCAATTTATTCATTTCGACTACTAGTACTAGCATTGCTGTTAGAGAAGAGAAGTTGGATGCCTCTAGTATTCACTTTAACAATTTACATAATTGTACTTTTAAAATTTATAATAAATAAATATTTTCATTGTTTTCAATGTTTCAGTTTTTACTTTTAGGCACTAGTGCTCGGAGAGCTCACATTACTACTCCAGTGTTAAATTATATTTTATAGTAAAATTTTTCGGTGCGATTAAGAGTAGCCTTAACGCCCGAGGCACTATACACTAAAACTATACTAAAAATTCACTTTTAACTACTGGTGTGTACTATTAAATTTGTCCTGTCCATTTTCTAATTATTATACTACTTTTTATAACTTCAGTAATACTAGTATATCTGGAAAATTTTGCAGAAAATCTCGACCACCTACTAGGAATATTAGTGCTAATATATTTCTTTTACTATTTCCACTTTTTTGGATACTGAATTTTCAGTATAACCTTCAGTTAATATTAGCACAGAAAATATAGCTACGCCACAGAACCTCGTGGGGACATATTAGGGAATAGGTCCTGAAGTTGTCGACAGATGGCGCAACGATACGTATTTGTTAAAATTTTAAAACTTAGAAATATGCGCTCTTCGAAGGAAGCAGCCTAGCGCGTTCGTTTCCTTGACGACCGCTGCCTCTGTTGCCATATCTTGCCGTCTTTATAAAGTGCGTTGCTCGCTAACTCGCTTATTTGTGGTTCATTTTTTAAAGCTATAACTAAATGGAACGTTTACTATAATTTAAAATAGACTTCTACAACTTTTTTAAGTAGGGCCAACTTAAAATCAAATTATTGATGCTTGAATTTTATTTGACAATTATGTTTTTTATTACATCGCAGTTGTAAAGCGATTTTACTCATAATTTTTTCACAACCTATATAAAAAAACATAGCGCTTCTAACGGTACACACCAATTTTTGATAACTTAAAAGCCTTTTCGAAAAAATTAGTTTCAAAGTCGTACCAGTAAATTTATGCATTAAAAATGTTAGTATGCGACTATATTAATTATTGATAATTGATCCATAGCTATACCGAGGCAAATGTAGGCAAAATTTTAAAAATGTTTTTTTTAAGTTTACTTTGCTTGTGCTACGGTTTTCAAGAAATTGAATTGAATTTTATGTATGTGCGACGTGTGAATAAGCTTATACTTGCGGTACAGAATATGTTTTCATAAATAAGCTCGTAAATAAGACGGTTCATTCATTCGGCGAGTTAGAAATATCTATATTTTGGATAAAGAAAAAAGGATTTTTATTATATACAGGGTGTATCTTAAGTGATGACTTTAATTTCAAGGGTTGATTACTTGTCATATTTTAAGCAAAAAAGTGCATGTGAACATCGGTCCGCAAGTGCTTCGTTACCGAGATGCAGGGTGTCAAAGTTGGGAAAATAAATCGCATTTTCTTAAATATCTTTCGACTGATTCGAAATAATTTAATGAAATTTCATACACGGGGGTTTTTTGGAATGACAAATTCAAAGCTGTGGTCAATTTAGGTGTATTACGTAAAATGCGATTTATTTTCCCAACTTTGACACCCTGTATCTCGGTAACGAAGCACTCGCGGACCGATGTTCATATGCACTTTTTTGCTTAAAATATGACAAGGAATCACTCCTTGAAATTAAAGTCATCACTTAAGATACACCCTGTATATATCATTGTATTAGATATATTTATGATATCGCCCTCTTCAAAATTAGAAAGAATTGTAAACAGGTAATTTTTTATAAAAAACAAAAAGGAGTTTTTTATGTTCATTATTTATAAATATATTTAATCATGTTTAATTTGCGGAAATGCCTTTTATTTATTGAATTATGAAATTGAAAAAAGCAGCAGAGAAAGGTTAATTGAATATATTAAAGGCAGCTGAATAAAAGAAAATTGAAGACGAATTCTAAATAATATAAGCAAAATATATTATCGAACAATAAATGTTAAAAATTTCACTTGGCTTGTCGAAGCTCAAATTAATGAAACAGTTAATACATCTAAAATAAAGTCTAAATCATCCGTTTCACTTAATACATCTAAAATAATGTCTAAATCATCCGTTTCACCAAGCACTAATTAAGCCAGTGCTAGATACGTCAACTACTCGCAACTAGAAGCATTTGCGTTTGCGATGTTTGTGACGGAATATTTGCACTCGCCAGGTACTCGTCCGGGAAAATGTGGGAAATCTCTCGGGTGCAGATAGAACATGAAAAACTAAGATGATAAGTTTGTATAAAAAAATTTGTCTACATATCCTCCCTACGGAGATATGTGTCTGAAGAACGCAGCTGGTAATCGTTTTTATTTAATTACTTTTAAAGTACCTAATTAATATAATTTAATAAAAATTTAATGTGATGGACACTAGTAAGGAGCTATTAAAATAGTGTCCTTGAAACATATTTAGCTTTTTTAGTTTACCAGGGATGGGCTAACCTTTACAACTTACTGCCTAACTTTTTAACACTTGTATAATAAAGACTTTAAAATAATAAATCTGGGTAGCTTCAACATTAGATTTAAAAAAGTACTCTCGTTTATTGTCGATAAAATGAACTGAAAAAGTTTGACCTATGTTCGCATGTTGAACCCTCTTATGAAGTTTTTCAATAATTTCGTTAAGGTGCGTTCTGGGACAACACTGCGTTTTTTAATTTTATATTTCTTCGGATTAAGCATCTTAAAATGAAACTTTCCTGTTGTTTGAAAGACTCATATCGCACTTTGTTGTCGACAAAAAAAAATACTCTCACTCTCTTACTTTGTGCGGTAAATTTAGTTTTAGAAAAAAAAAAAAATCAAAATTAAATCAGTGCACTCAACTTTATACTTAATTTGAATGAAATATTGCCTAATTCCTATAGAATATTAAATTATCTTAAATTGAATTGAATTAAATCATTTTGAAGTTTTAGTAGCAAGTCAATTTTAAAATTTATATTTGTCAATTTTTTAGAGAATTATTTTTTAAATCATATATTTTGTGTCTCCTAGGATAAAGACAAAGGGAAACTATTGTTGTATCATACCGTTTATAAGTATAACAATGTTATGTATTATACAATCTTACATTTTTAAATTGTATTGTTTGCAAAAATTAAATTATGGGTTAAAAAAATGATATTAGCAGTTTTTTTTGCGTATAGGCATTTTACGCTTAGCACAATGCATAAATCATTTATTACATAAATCTGTATTTTTATGTGGAAACCGAAACATTCGAACTCCCGATTTTCCAGTTTCACCGTGTCGATTTATTCTAATATACTCGTATTTAATAATAATAATAATTGAAATAGCAACTTAACAAGTACACATAAACAGTAGCAAAACAAACTGACATAAAAAGATCTGCCACTGTGTGTAAAAACAGTTGAATGCACGCCTTGGCCATATCTTAAGACAAAGATAGACGAGCGGCCGCCGCTCGGCTGAAACGAACCTCAACGTCTTTGTCTTTTAGCCATTCGTCTCCAATAAATGCCGTAAACCGCGTCAGTGTCACATTATCATTGTAGCAAAGTACACCTACCTTTCATATACAATCAATAATAATTATAAACATTCTAACTATCTATAATCTATATGATACTGAAAATATCAGAGGAATGTAATTTGTATTTTTTGTGAAAATATAATTTTATCTGCCTATTCAGAACACATATTTAATTCAACGCATATAAATTTAAAGAAATCCCCCAAAGATTATTTATTTAAACTTTTTTCGTATCACAGTTTCTGAGATAAGGGCACAAGGATTTTTTTTTGGACATATATATATGTATGTATTACGTATGTATGCATAAGCTTTTTTTTCGTCGTTTTAATATTTGCTTCGATTATACAAATGTCACTTGTAATTATCGAAGTAATACAAACAAGGTATAATTCTGGATCTATACAGAAAGAAAAATCATGTCATATTATTAATCAATTAATAAAATTAGAAATATTTACGTTTTCTCAAATTGTTATTGATGTATTATTATTATTATTCTAACACAACTTAAAATTTTTAAATAAGTGCCTATTTATTTACATATGTGTCTACCTTATTTTTAATTACAATTATTGTAAATTATAAAAACGTCAGTTGTCACTGATGTGTAAAAATACATATTATTGTTATTTAATACTTTTTATTATTTAGGTATAATATTCTAATAACTTCCGTAAAATTTACATTTGGCAACGCTTCTGAATTGGGCGCTAAAATCGACTCGCCTGTGGCGCGACCTACGAGCTAATAGCTAAACTTACTCTTCCTACTGTACATGCGCAGTTTGAAAGAAGCTGGCTTTTGGACCCGGCTTCTTTTCGGGGACTACATTTAAACACTACTTGACGAGCCTTCTGATATTAGTTATACCTGCTCCAGAGCACAGTTCAGCTAATAAAGTAGCCGAAGAACTACAAAACAAAAACTATGCCCGGTGTACTTTGAGTTGGACAATTTGATGACATGCTTTCATTATCAATTATACTAAATAAGTCTTCGATTCTTTTATAGTTACTAACAAAGATTTATCTAAATCCTGAATATCATCTATTGTTTTATTACATAACTCTTCTCTGCGACAAGCTCCCCATATGTAAAAAATCAGTGCCACATAATTAAAAAATAATATAGGTACATTTTATTTTACATTTGAAGATGACAACTTACTTTGATCATTAAATATATTTCAATGGGGAAATATTTCTCAGTGTCAATTTCGTCTCTAGTCTATATTCTTGACTTTTTCGGTTTGTAATCATCTTTATTTCCTTTTAAGAATGTAATTAATCTTGAATATTTTCTAATGTCGATGTTGTGATGCAAAAATACTGTTGTCTATAACATGCAATAATATGACCACACAGAGGACGGCTTACAGTTTTCACATTTTTCCAATATATACAGTTTGCGCCAAAAGTATGGAATAAATTCAATAAAAACGAAACAATTATTTTTTGGGAAAAATCCTCGAACAGGTTGATTTTTAATTTAAAAAATACATATTTTAGTGTAAAGTGCGATTTTCAAGTGTCATTTGTTTTCGAGTAATGACGTCATCGATTTTTTTTTAAATGGCAACACCATATTTTTTTTCTTTGATTTTGAAAGATCGTTTAATTCTCTATCAGACAGTACTAAAGTTTTGCCCTCTTACATAGGAAAGTTTTCGAGTAAATGACGATTGAATGTTAGAAAACGTAAAGGTATGTAAAATAAAATACAATTGATTAAATTTTATACTTAAATTAAATGTTCGAATTGCCATCCACCAACTTCTTGACAATGCGCAATTCTGTGAAGAAATTCTTCTTGCACATTATGAATGATTTCTGGGGTAACTCTGCGTATTTCGTCCCGAATGCGATTTTGAAGTTCTTCTAAATTACGTGGTGTATTAATGTACACTTTTGACTTCAAGTATCCCCATAAAAAATAGTCAAGAGGTGTAAGATCTGGCGATCTTGCAGGCCATTCTATCGGTCCGCGTCTGCCGATCCACGTCCCAGGAAAACAGTTGTCCAAAAAATCTCGTACAGGGCGCGCATAGTGCGGAGGTGCACCGTCTTGCAGAAACCATATGGTATCGTCAGGAATGTCAGGGTCATTATCGTTAGGAAAAATTACTGCAAGGGCTGGAATAAGGTCATTTTCTAGAAATTCTAAATATCTTTGTCCTGTAAGGGTTCCTTCAAAGAAGAAAGGCCCTAATATTCTGTCGTCAACTATTCCAGCCCACACATTTAATTTCTGAGGGTGTCGGGTATGTGCCTCTGCCATCCAATGAGGATGATATTTTTCCTTCCTCAAGATACGTATACGTAGCACTGTGCTCTGAATAGTGTCATTGTTTAATGCAACCAATCGTGAAAAATTATGAAGATCTCCATAAAAGAACTATGGAATTCGAAAAACTAAACTTGATAACGTTTTTGCTTTATTTTAATTGATTTACGTTTTCTAACATTCAATCGTTATTTACTCGAAAACTTTCCTATGTAAAAGAGCAAAATTTTAGTACTCTCTCATAGAGAATTAAACGATCTTTCAGAATCAAGGAAAAAATATCGTGTTGTAATATGTATTTTTTAAATTAAAAATCGACCTGTTCGAGGATTTTTCCCAAAAAATAATTGTTTCGTTTTTATTGAATTTATTCCATACTTTTGGCGCATACTGTATGCTAGGAGCATATTTTCAGTGTAGCACCATTTAACAAAATCATCATAAGTTTTGTTGTAACGTTGTTTTCATTTTCCCGGTAACAAGCTTCTCTTCGTTTCCTCCACCGTTTTATAAATTTCAGGTGGCGTACTCGGAACATCTTTTGTACTACTGTTACTATTGAAATCCATATTTTACCAATTATATATGGAAAAATCCGCCACTTTGTTAAAGGTTGAATAGGATAGGTTGATATGGTGTAAAGTAAAACCGGATTTGTTGATATTATTGCTAGGCATCTGCCACAACTGTTACTTCGGCTCCAACAAAAATTACTTGATTTTAGTTATAGGGACACAAATACATAATATGATGTATAACAAATTTATAAATGTTTTAAATGCCGGCCGTCTATAAAGTTTTGTATAAATCTCCCGCGTCCGTCATAATGGGTTTAATGTCGAAATTGTCGAACTCATATTTGACTTCGAATTCAATCAACATGTCAAGCATCTTCAGAGGTATTTGAATAAACGTGATATTTTAGGACACGATGATGTTTGATACACCAAACAGCAACACTCTGTATAAATAAATATGTAGATATGGTTTTATTATTTAAATACGAGCACATTAAATATACCATGCCCGATACTGCCCGAGAGCCATTATCAGCATCTAAATTTAGAATATAGTAAATTGTATTAATGTCTCAATTTACTATCGATAAACATCAAAGTGATTCCATTTATGCTATGTAATAATGAATTCAGCCTATCGCATGGATACCTACCATCTATAGGTAAACCGCATACTAAATGTAGAACGTAACCGTAATCGTTCTCGCAAAAAATAACAAGGGGCGTTTTTTAAGGAATAACTTACAGCATTATTAACCCAAAACCATCCGGCAAATCCAGGTGTATTTTATTTTACGCAAAATATTCTAATATGAAGGAAGGTCCATATCTTTCTTAACAGAAACTATGCAGTCAGCTAGAAATGAAATAGAGGGGTATGCTATTTACAATTTTTCAAGCTCTCTCAAAAACAAAATGAGATACGTATCTGTTTGAACCTTTTTAAAGTACATCTTTTTATTACCCATGGTGATTCACAACTCATTAAAACAATTTTTTTGAATGTGCAGGTGACTCTTCGATCGAAAAGGGTAGTTCTAAAGTGATTTAAAATACACTTCTACACGGTTGTGGAAACTGATCCACTGTAAAACCTCATCTTGCGTCGTGCTGCAACTCATGCAGTATGCCCATCGGGTGCCGACAGACAAAGCATTGAAAAAATTTCCCAAGGAAAGATAAATAATAAAATTATTTATATTAGCAAATTCAATTGCTTTTGCCGCTATTGTTATTATATTATCAATTAATAACATAATTTGATCTGATAAATGTTACTGGTTCTTGTTCGTTTTGAACTCGTAAGTTATTGGCATAATAGATTCTTGTGTATGATACGCCATACTGTTGATTGGGACATTCCTTGTATTTGTAACATTCTTAATTTGTACTTAAGAATATTCCAATATTTTTCCATACTTTAACAATAGACCTCTTCAACTTGTGAGAGTTTCATCCATCATTATCGACATAGATTAAGATGAATCCATACTATCTATTTTATAAATCTGAATTTAATTTGTAACCCCTCCTAGCATAACTTTTATTACTTATTCGACTTACTTGTGTTTATAAATTTGTGATGACTATTGTATATGCATATATGTGAGGCTATCATGATTATTTAAATATCCAGTGTAAATACTAGTAGATTTTATTTACTTTTTACCATGTATTGTAATTATTTTGCCAGGTGAAAATAAACAAATATAATGAGGATAGATCAAATTTGGCAAGTGTCAAATGCTTGGTTTTCACAGTCGACGCTGTTGCAAGATAGCAGCACTGTTACTTTATACCTGCTTAAGCTTACATTCCTGAACTTCCTAAATGATTACCAACTTAAGATTGAATAGACGACAATCAAATTGTTTTAATTTTGTTAAGGGATTTCCCTGGTACTTATTCGTGAACTATCTTCAACAATCTCTAAAATGTGTTCCTCAGCTGTTGCAATACGCTTTGGGCGTCCTTGAGTTCCATCTCTTTCAGGATTCGGTTGCCAATTTTCCGTGTCCTGCTTGTGTTGCACTACCTCGGTAAAAGTAGTTGTATTTGGCACATGTCCGGGAAATCATTCTGCGTACAAACGAGAAACTTTGTGTTTCATAAATTAAAAGGATATCCATCGACTCCGAGTCGCTATACACATAAACCATTTTTGCCATTTGAATAAGTAATGTAAACATTATCGCAGAAACTACTAACACTAACATTGAGTAAGTTGTGAATCACCCTGTATATCATGTACTAACATACATTCTACGCATCTTTGAAATTTTTTAATTTTCTAAATTCTCCCCTTTCAATGATTTTAGGTTTGTAAGTAAAAAATAAATTATTATTATTTTATTAAAACTAGATATCTTCTTTTCACAAAAATGTTCTTAGAATTAATGTGCAGCTTAAATACGGGTGTTCCCTCTAAGACTTTCAGTGCGAATATCTCCGAAACCATCATAGCCAGTGCGACGAAATTTGGTATACAGACACTAGATGGCGCGTAGAATCTGATGATAACATCAATTTTTATACAGGGTGTTCTATTTTCCAAGAAATTGATTTAATTTTGATTTTTTGGTTGTCAGCCCTGCTAAAACTTATGTTTAAATTGAAATATACTTAATTATGAACACATTCTGATAAATAAACATTCAAAAATTTCAAAATTTAACATAAAAAAACGCCTCCAAAAAGTACCCAAATTTCATTGTTTTGTCATGTAAAATGTGTATAGCCTTGAGCCAGACTTACACAGAAGAAACTAACATCGGTGAACGTCAAAACTATGAATTGTCATTGAATTGTCAAATATTAATGGCATGAAGTATTTTATTTTACATAAATAACGCTAAATAATGGATTTAATGCAATTTACGTATGCACAATGGTGTTATTGAGACTTGTCGATAAAAATTTAGACTTGAGTTGAGGCTTTTAGAGCATTGTGGTCGCCGTGCCGGCGCAGTCTACCGCTACAACTAGAGTTACAGCGTGAAGATTGTGTAAAATATCTGAAAATTTTTAAATTATTCCATTATAATGTAATAAAACTTCAGTAAATTGTTGTTTTTATGTTACTACAGTGTACAATAATAATTAGGTACACGTATTTTTTATGACAAAATAATTTACAAAATTGTGTAAGTACTTAAAGAATATCCCTGTTTTCCAACTGCTGTAATAATTATTGATTACTTATTTAGCAACAAATAAATTCAAACAAAACCATTTCTAAAACTTTTAATTATAATGTGAACGTGTTTGTCGTTGAAAGTCAGATCTGAACCTACCCTAGCCCCACAAAAGAAAATATTACGAAAGCATAACCTAGAAATGATTGATTCTTGTATCCACATATTTCAGCACTGTACTTATGTTTAAGAAGAACTCTACATCTGTAAAATAGTAAACAATGAACTACTATTTCTGTATTTCATGATACAGAACTGAAATAAAGCAACTGGTTTTTGCTAGGAAGAATCACCTGCAAATGTACTAGGTAGGTAGGTACCTATCAAATAGTCGTTTAAAGCTAGATAACAATTTGTAATTGTTGTTGTAATTGTTTTTATCTTTCAGTTATGTGTGTGCAGTGCCACAAATTACATTAAAACAGACACCAGAAAGAATAAGCGAAAAATATTACGGACATTTTCTTGGAAATAATTCTAAACATAGATAATATTATAAACAAGTCTGTAACTCACATTCTTTGAAGAGTATTCTATAAGACATTAAATTCAGTTGTCTGTCGTGGGTTTTAAAATTTCTAAACGAATAAAATTAAGAAAAATAAACTAATTTCATAATTCTATGTACAGTATGAAAACATCTTGTTAGAATATCTTTAAAATGTTGAAAGCTAACTGTTGTTACAACATATACACAACATAACATAATAAGGTAGGTATTGAACGATGAAATGGCAAGATTTGTTTCTAATCGTACATGCATTTACATTCCTCAGATTGAACATTGCTCTGTAAATGAAATTAGAATACAGAATAAGTGTTTAATATAAAATCAGATGTAATAATGTAGATACTTAATGTAATTTTATTTTATTGTTAATAAATTAAAGTCTGTATTTGTTGTTTTTTATTCTACTCAAATTATTAAACAGAAATGTTTCAGAAATAATATAAAATTAATTAATACTTAAAGATGAAGGATCAAGTTATTCAATTTAGTTACTAATTAAAAAATAAGCCACAATGTAGGTACGTATTACTTTTTAATTAAAATTATGCTGGTTACAACTGAATCATATAATAAAATATAAAAAATCACTCCTTTAATCTTTTTTGAAAATTTTCTTTTGTAAAATAATGTCCAATGTGAGTTAGGGGACTTCTTTATATTATACATCATTCTATGTATAAAATTAATTCTAAAATATCTGCGATATTTTTCCTTCATTCTATTTGGTGTCCTATTTTACAAATCGTTTTGTTTCAATGTAATTTGTGGCACTACACACATACCTGAAAGATAAAAACAATAATTACAAATTACTGTCTAGCTTTAAATGAATTCTTGATTAATTAACAATAAAATAAATTTACATTATTACATCTGATTTTATATTAAACACTTATTCTGTATTCTAATTTCATTTACAGAACAACGTTCAATCTGAGGAATGTACATGCATTTACGATTAGAAACAAATCTTGCCGTTTCATCGTTCAATACCTACCTTATTATGTTATGTTGTGTATATGTTGTAACAACAGTTAGCTTTCAACATTTTAAAGATATTCTAACAAGATGTTTTCATACTGTACATAGAATTATGAAATTAGTTTATTTTTCTTAATTTTATTCGTTTAGAAATTTTAAAACCCACGACAGACAACTGAATTTAATGTCTTATAGAATACTCTTCAAAGAATGTGAGTTACAGACTTGTTTATAATATTATCCATGTTTAGAATTATTTCCAAGAAAATGTCCGTAATATTTTTCGCTTATTCTTTCTGGTGTCTGTTTTAATGTAATTTGTGGCACTGCACACACATAACTGAAAGATAAAAACAATTACAACAAGAATTACAAATTATTATCTAGCTTTAAACGACTATTTGATAGGTACCTACCTACTGGGTATAGTACATTTGCAGGTGATTCTTCCTAGCAAAAACCAGTTGCTTTATTTCAGTTCTGTATCATGAAATACAGAAATTGTAGTTCATTGTTTACTATTTTACAGATGTAGAGTTCTTCTTAAACATAAGTACATAAGTACAGTGCTGAAATATGTGGATACAAGAATCAATCATTTCTAGGTTATGCTTTCGTAATATTTTCTTTTGTGGGGCTAGGGTAGGTTCAGATCTGACTCTCAAGGACAAACACGTTCACATTATAATTAAAAGTTTTAGAAATGGTTTTGTTTGAATTTATTTGTTGCTAAATAAGTAATCAATAATTATTACAGCAGTTGGAAAACAGGGATATTCTTTAAGTACTTACACAATTTTGTAAATTATTTTGTCATAAAAAATACGTGTACCTAATTATTATTGTACACTGTAGTAACATAAAAAAAACAATTTACTGAAGTTTTATTACATTATAATGGAATAATTTAAAAATTTTCACAGATATTTTACACAATCTTCACACTGTAACTCTATCTGTAGCGGTAGACTGCGCCGGCACGGCGACCACAATGCTCCAAAAGCCTCAACTCAAGTCTAAATTTTTATCGACAAGTCTCAATAACACCATTGTGCATACGTAAATTGCATTAAATCCATTATTTAGCGTTATTTATGTAAAATAAAATACTTCATGCCATTAATATTTGACAATTCAATGACAATTCGTAGTTTTGACGTTCACCGATGTTAGTTTCTTCTGTGTAAGTCTGGCTCAAGGCTATACACATTTTACATGACAAAACAATGAAATTTGGGTACTTTTTGGAGGCGTTTTTTTATGTTAAATTTTGAAATTTTTGAATGTTTATTTATCAGAATGTGTTCATAATTAAGTATATTTCAATTTAAACATAAGTTTTAGCAGGGCTGACAACCAAAAAATCAAAATTAAATCGATTTCTTGGAAAATGGAACACCCTGTATAAAAATTGATGTTATCATCAGATTCTACGCGCCATCTAGTGTCTGTATACCAAATTTCGTCGCACTGGCTATGATGGTTTCTGAGATATTCGCACTGAAAGTCTTAGAGGGAACACCCGGTATATTATACAAGGTGTATCTAACTAACTGCGAAAAAATTAAGTACTGATACAGCATTCTGCTTTATATCTGTATACGACTTCCATGCTTTCGGACAACGCAGTATACAGGGTGGTCCACTTTCGAAAGTTGAAACTTTAGAGGCAAAATAATATTGTATTATAAACTATATTCGAAAAATGCTTCGTTACAAAGATACAGGGTGTCAAAATTTTTATCAAAAGTTCGAAATTTATTAATATTTTTAAAACTACTTTAGATATTTAAATGAAATTTGGAACCTTTGAATAGGTAATCTAGATACATATTTTTACGTAAAAAATATTATTTTTCTTCCACCAGCGGCGTGCGTACGGACAGATCTTCCGGAAATTTTAATGAAAAAAATGTTTGTTTAGAAACATTGGCGTACCATTTTAGAATCCCTGTTCACTTTACAACAGAAAAAGGCTCCTTACTTTTTTCGTTTAACACACCGTTTGCTAGTAAAAAATTAAATTACCTAATGATTTCTGAAAAATAATTAAGTACAAACAAAACAAAACAAACAAAAACGAAAATGAGAAATTTAATTAGTGGCTTTCAACAACAATAACAAAAAGAAAAAAAATTAAGGGTAAAATCACAAAAATTACTCGAAATGTCCACCCACCTCAATACCTTTTCGACATCTTCTCACTAACGCATTTATTGGAGCAGATACTTCATGCGGATTTCGCCGCATATCATTGCAGGCTTGCTGAATTCTTAAAATTAAATCTTGTTAATACGGGATTAGCGGAGACTTTATCTTTAATAATGCCCCAAACGTGCCTAATCTTTTTTTAGTGTGAGATTTTTTGGTTAGACAAACTTAGTTTCAAAAATAACCCTTGACCCGTTTGGCACAAGGGCTTATTTAATAAATCTTTATTTTTTCAGAAGTGTGGCAAAAACCCAATAAAACTAAAGAAAAAGATTAAAATTTGTTTGAATTCCAGTTTCTTAAAAATTTTTATTTTTTTACTGGCAAACGGTGTGTCAAACGAAAGCCTTTTTCTGTTGTAAATTGAACAAGGATTCTAGAAATAGCTTTTGTGTCTAAAAAAACATTGGCGTACCATTTTTTTCATTAAAATTTTCCGAAGATCTGTCCGTACGCACGCCGCTGGTGAAAAAAAAATTATAATTTTTACGAAAAATATGTATCTAGAGTACCTATTCAAAGGTTCCAAATTTCATTTAAATAAAGTAGTTTTAAAAATATTAATAAATTTGGAACTTTTGATAAAAATTTTGGCACCCTGTGTCTTTGTAACGAAGCATTTTTCTAATATAGTCTGTAATACAAACTGATATTATTTTGTGGTTCTCTGTCTGCCTCTAAAGTTTCCCCTTTCGAAAGTGCACCACCCTGCATACGTTTAGAAAAGTTAATTTGTCGTATGGGTCATTCCATTTGAAATCGTCTGAAAATAATAAAAATTGTTGCCGACCCATTTTAGATTTTGGTGTAACTTTGAAAAACTCTACTCTAGGGCTCAAACAACAAAATGTACACGAGTTTGATTTTTACAAGCGCTTGTTTCCGCCTATTTAAATAAAGACTCTTAAAAATTGCTATTTTTAAGCTTTATTAATTTTTGCTGTAAAATTTTTCTGTTTGAAGATATTTGAATAATCAAGACGGAATTCAGAGTGGGAAAGATAGTAGTTTCAGTGTAAATGAAGATAATTGGCTCGGACGATCCCTTTGAATAATAGCAGCGTGCTGAAAATGAGTTTGTGAAGTTTTTTAGTCATTTTTCGTGAATTTCAATCGACTCTAGCGTCTTAACTGTTGAGAGTTAAAAATTCATGCTCCGCGGAAATTAAGTATACATATCGTAGACGAAATTCAGCCACAAGTTGACCTGAGTAGCCCACTCGTTATAGCAGAAAACTTTGCTTGAAGTTTTGAAATTTTTAAAAATCCTATTATTCAGGCTATGAAACGAGCGTGTTGACTGCTAGATAAAAATCTGATAATCACAGAATCTACTGTTCTTACTTTCAACTTTAAATGACTGTATCACCTGTTTTGTTATTTTCATGTTTAGTGCATGTACGAGCCGTTTTTTTACAGCAAAAATCTGGACGTTTTAACTAATGAATTAAAATTACTTACTATCAAAAATAATTATAAATATGAAAAATATTTCAAGTTTTAATAAAGTTATGGATATTTGTTATGGGTGTAAAATTGTTTCTGGAAGTAATTATCATCGAAAATAGTAACTGTAAACAATTTTTCAACGGCAAAATTATGTACATGCACTAAACATGAAAATAACAAAACAAGTGATGTAGTCATTTAAAGTTGAAGGTAAGAACAGTAGATTTTTATCTCGCAGTCAACACGCTCGTTTCATAGCCCGAATATTGGGATTTTTAAAAATTTCAAAATTTCAAGCAAAGTTTTCTTCTATAAAGAGTGGGCTACTCAGGTCAACTTGTGGCTGAATTTTGTCTATGACATGTATACTTAATTCCTGCGGAGCATGAATTTTTAACTCTCAACAGTTAAGACGCTAGAGTCGATTGAAATTCACGAAAAATTAGTAAAAAACACTCATTTTCAGCACGCTGCTATTATTCAAAGGGATCGTCGAAGCCAATTATCTTCATTTACACTGAAACTACTATCTTTCCCACTCTGAATTCCGTCTTGATCATTCAAATATCTTCAAACAGAAAAATTTTACAGCAAAAATTAATAAAGCTTAAAAATAGCAATTTTTAAGAGTCTTTATTTAAATAGGCAGAAACAAGCGCTTGTAAAAATCAAACTCGTGTAAATTTTGTTGTTTGGGACCTTAGAGAAGAGATTTTCAAAGTTACACCAAAATCTAAAATGGGTCGGCTTTGCCAATTAGACGATTTCAAATGGAATGACCCGTATGTGATATTATTAAGTGTTATTGTGTTAAATAGACATTGGCGTTGAATAAAGTTACAAAATAGACTCGTAATATGAGCACAGAAAATGCATAATCACCGGATACATGGAGGAAGTATTACATTGTGTCATTATGTACAAATACAGCATAGAACACCTACTAATAATAATTGGCATAATTTTATAAATATCTCAATTAAAAATCTTTATCTGGATCTATATTGTAAGCAAAAAATAAGTTACGTTTAACAATACTGTAAGTTCATTACATCACCACTAATATTAAAAACGGAAAGTAGACACCTGCTTGCTTTGACTTCCCATATTTCTGCACTAATGAAGTTTGGATTCACAGTAAATAAGCATAAAATTAAATTAATCCACTCGTGGCAAATTTTCCGATTGTGCTTATACAAAACCTGTTCCGACATCGTGGAATTTGCACAGCATTATCTACACAGTATGTCTACACTATCTGTGACACAAATATGCCGCTAAAATGCAAAAAACACAAGAAATAAACGCCTGTTTACACCGAAACACTGCACCTGTATCTACAGAAACATAAACCGTGCTGAACGTCGTGTGATGTCACACCAATGATATCACGTTTTCGGTCACATTTCATGACAATTTATTAATGTTAATATTTTAATTATTATATGATTGTTGCCATCAGATACATGTTCTGTCCTTTCAATATATTTGAAAGGCATGTAATACATTTCAAACCCATAATAAAATTCATGCATCTTCCCCATTTCAACTCTGATTATTGCTAGAAAACACTTAAATTCAAAATGCCTTTTCAACACTAGTGCTATTTTATCTTTTGCTGTATTATTAATAGAATATACCAAATATTGCATATTCTGAATTTAATTCACTTGTAATACAACATTTGATCCCATTTACTAGTTTACCTAATATGTTACTTTGAATCATTAATATAAGTCTGAACTGGACTCTCTTGTTCTACCTCAGGGTCGATTTACTCGGAAGAATACTCTTGCTGTCAATAAGAATTCGTTTATTAAATATTTCAGAGTTTACAAATATTTTTAAAATATGTATAATCTTTCAAAATTGACAATCCCCTCCACAGCAACCGTGACCACCTATATCAAAAACCAATTAAATTCATTTTCGACATCTATGACGATCCACCTTATAACCCCCTAACTTAAATAGATTTACAGGTATAAATAAATTTAAATATATTTAAGTAGACAGTAGGAAATAGCAGTGAAAAAAAAATAATTTGATTATGATTACTGCTGGCAACCGAAATCGGTTTTATGGATAGTTCGGTTAACCGGTTTCGGGATAATTCGGTTTTTTACAAAACCCGAAAACTGATTATTCGATTCTTCAAATAACCGATTTTAGTGCTGACAACTGAAATCGGTTTTTTGGATAGTTCGGTTAATCGGTTTCGGACAATTCGGATTTTTACAAAACCGGAAAATCGGTTATTAGATTCAAATAACCGATTATTCAATAATCTGAGTGTAAATCTGTTAATTCGAACCAAACATCCAAATAATCGGATAATCGATTATTCGGTGGTTTCTTTCTATGAAAAAAGAAATCTCGTTTCTCTCCACTCCCCGTTCCTCGTCATCAGTCATCATTCTACATAGTAGATGTACTCGAGTAGAGAATGTACAGGGTTATTCATGCAACTAGAAGGATTGGCAGATAGCGTAAACATTTTTTTCTGAAAATTTGATTCCTTGGGTAATTCAGTACCAACTTTTCAATGAAAATATTTTCATTTTTTAACGCTTATCAATTCCGGTTATACCGGAAGTATAGGAGTGGTATATCCGGTAGTAGGTACCAATTTTGTTATTTTAAATGGAACGCCCTGTATATTTTTGCATTTTTGAATTCTATAGTGAATTTTAGTGTCACTTTATTCATATTCATTATCATCTAAAATGAACTATTTTGGAGGTATTTCGATTTTTTTTTGTAAAATAGCATAGCTAACTTTAAAAATTCATATTTTAGAAACAATAAAAAAGGTGATCTTTATTTTTATTAGGTGTTATGCTTCGGTTTGATGTATTCATATTTAGCCTGTCATGTACAGGATCCTCAAAATTAATTGACAAACTTGAGGAAATTCAAACGTGCTTGACCTAAAAATAAAGATTCCCACTTTCACTGTTTCTGAAATATGAATTTTTAAAGTTAGTTATGATATACGAGTATATATATTTGATAATACGAGTATATGCCAAATGAGAAATATTATATAATTATAAAGTAACACTAAAGCTTACTATAGAATTCAAAAATGCAGAAATTACAGGACGTTTCGTTTAAAATAAAAAAGTTGGTACCTACTTCTGGTATAACAGGAAGTCGTATAGCGTAGAAAATATTTTCATTGAAAAGTGTATCGAATTACCTAAGTAGTCAAATCTTCATAAAAAAATGTTTACCTCATCTGTTAATCTAACCGGTTATTCGGTTAACCGATTATTCGGTTAACCGATTATTCGGTTATTCGAATAACCGCTTATTCGAATAACCGCTTATTCGGTTAACCGATTATTAGAATAACCGGTTATTCGGTTAACCGGTTATTCGGTTAACCGGTTTTGATTATCCGGTTTTCACCACTATTCGGGTAACCGGTTTTATCTGAAATCGGTTTTTACGGAACCCGGTTAATCGGTTTCACTTTTTTCCGGTTTTTGCGAGCACTAATTATGATACCATTGGTACTCTATATCTTTTAAGATTGATGACGTTTTGTTTAGTAATATTGTTTATATTATTACGAGATAACAATTAGGACCGGCCTGCCTGAGAACCTGGAACGGACCTTCATATAAAAGGAAAAATTTATGTATAGTTCGTTCTTCTACAGAGGATTGTTTATGAGGTCGGACGAGCACTTGATCACCTATTTGAAGATATTCAGGACTTCTATTGGCATTAGCCCTGGAAGCCCGTCGTTCCGCTTTTGTTTGTAAGCGACGTGGCGCTAATACCGCTCTAGATTTGGAGGACTTACTTCCTCCCTTGGAAATTCTACTAAATCTTAAGAGGACTCGCTTCATGTCTCCCAGTTTGCAAAAATAATGCACTATAACCAGGACTGTCATTTATATTATTGTAAACATTTTTCTATGAAATTTATCGTGTAGGCCCATCTCGTATGCTTTTCATTACAGTAACATTATACCCGATTATACCTTTCCGTAGGGTTTCCTTGTGGAAAGTTTACAGAAATAAATTAAACTTTGACATCAATCTTTTCTAACTTCGTTTTCCCGCGTCGAGCTGTAAATTGCGTTCCATTGTCACTTAATATAGCTGCCGGTTTTTATACTCGCAGTATATAATTATTAATAACTTTATTCAGAATTGCAATTGTTGTTGCTTTTTTTAAGGCATAGAGATTTACAAATTTGGAAAACGCTTCCACTATTACTAGTAACATGGTTACCTCTCTGGGTGACACTGGTAACGGACCCATTAGATCCAAACAAACTCCATCGGTTTTTTAACAATTATAGGTTAAAACAAACCTAGATTACATTTTGACGGTTTAGCTTTTTGACATGAAAAAATTTTCTTTGATTCCAATCTACAGTATGCGCCAAAAGTATGGAATAAATTCAATAAAAACGAAACAATTATTTTTTGGGAAAAATCCTCGAACAGGTCGATTTTTAGTTTAAAAAATACATATTTTAGCGTAAAATGCGATTTTCAAATGTCATTTGTTTTCGAGTAATGACGTCCACCAACTTTTTGACAATGCGCAAGTCTGTGAAGAAATTCTTCTTGCACATTATGAATGATTTCTGGGGTAACTCTGCGTATTTCGTCCCGAATGCGATTTTGCAGTTCTTCTAAATTACGTGGTTTATTAATGTACACTTTGCCAATTCGAACATTTAATTTAAGTATAAAATTTAATCAATTGTATTTTATTTTACATAACTCAGAATTGTTACTTTTTTATGGATAAAATTTACGTTTTCTAACATTCGATCGTCATTTACTCGAAAACTTTCCTATGTAAGAGGGCAAAATTTTAGTACTGTCTGATAGAGAATTAAACGATCTTTCAGAATCAAGGAAAAAAATATGGTGTTGCCATTTAAAAAAAAAATCGATGACGTCATTACTCGAAAACAAATGACATTTGAAAATCGCATTTTACGCTAAACTATGTATTTTTTAAATTAAAAATCGACCAGTTCGAGGATTTTTCCCAAAAAATAATTGTTTCGTTTTTATTGAATTTATTCCATACTTTTGGCGCATACTGTATAGTACTTATAACTTGACCAGATTTCAGATTAAATAGTAGTTCTGAAACATTCGGTGGAGGTATATAATCTTTGTCCTTCTTTTATTTAAATTACATGCATCTAAACATACCCTTACAGATTTATCTCGTTTTGTAACTGTAACCAACGGTGACACATACTCGATGACGATCCACCTCAAGCCTAGTGCGCCCCATTTCCTACTATCTTATATAACAGCATTTGTTAAGCTGAATGCTGACATGGTGTCATAACAATCTTCATTTTATTCGCATCTAGATATTATGCAGTTTCCAAAACAATGGCTATTTGTGTAGCGTGATTGTAAATTGAATACTCTTCCACGTCTCTAGAAAAAATGTCACATATTATACTCATACATAATATATTACTACAGATTTCTAGTTATTTAGAGAAAATGCCATGTTATGTTAGATTATATTTCCTGAAGTATTTTCTGTTTAATAATGAAGTGTCATTGCTTATCGATTTCATCAATTTCACTTTAGCGAGGGACGTAGTAATTTTGTTATAGCTTTTCAGAAAATGTCAAGTATTATTATCAGAGTATAAAATATGGGATCTTGTAAAGAATTTTCAGTTAGTCTTAAAATATTCTGAAATATAACATTTTGGTGCTCTATTTTAAGAGGAAATCTACTGTCAAATTATAAGTTTGAGACCTATGCGTTATGTTAATATAAAACTACTTTTTTCCATTTTCAAACATGTTAGTTATTTTGACAAAATTTAAGGTACGTACTTCTAAAACAGGATGTCAAACTGAAATCTTTTAAAAATAGATTCGTTTTCTTGAAGATTGTTCCGCTTTAAAAATTCAGGAATAAAAACTATTGTACCTTTTGCACATGGTACGGATATTACAATTATTTGAGGTCTCAGTTCAAATCAGAATAGTACTCGTCTGTAAGCTTTTGCCTTTGAGTGGCTATAATAAAATGTGTTAGTACTCATACTTGGGATGCTTCAACAATTCATGTCAAATGGTGACTAAGTTTCCTCTTAAATTTTTCGAACTTATTTAAATACGCTTAGTATAATGTGAAGAATTATAGTATGTTTAGAAATGAAAGAGAGTAATAAAAGCTTATTATGTATGCAAATCGTAAATAAATGTAGTACTGGTGCTAATATTCAATATTTTTATATTATGTATTATCGGTATAGATGAGGTGTACTTTTAAAAAAACTTTGTGTGATCGAACCGTACTAAATTGTAGCAGGTAGCTAAAATTTAATCCCCGACAATCCGTCTTTGTCTATGTCGCTTCAATTTCTCGGTCCATTTCTCTTATAAGTAAACAATATAAAAAGAGCATTTCAAAACATGAGGCTACTTTAAGCATCATAACCGGGTTAAGAGGGTTTTCAGTAATTCAAATAAAATTATTCAATATTATTATCAAAATATTTATTTAAATTTAATCAATAGACTTTTATTCCACTCAAAATTATATGTATTTTGAAAATTCAAATTATGGTGAGTAAATGTAGTGTTGTATAAATGTACAATAAAGAAAATAAAAAAGTAGGTATATTAAAATTCATCCTCTGAATATTCTGATGAATTATCTTCGTATCCTAGATTGATAACGATAGGTTCCACAGTAACGTCAATTAAATTATCGAGTTCCCACATTTTCTCCTTTTCTTTTTGTACATGATGTATACATGTATATATTCCAAGGAATTTTTTAACAAAATTTTCGTCACTTAATTTAAACGTCATATTATTTCGCGCTATATCTCCTTTTACCTGCGTCCAGACTAATTCGATTGGGTTAAGTTCACAGTGATAAGGTGGTAACCGTAGTACCGTTATTTGGTGATTTGTTGCCATTTCATCGATAACATATTTTATCAAGATTGACAAGTGTCAAAAGTTCCTTTTTCACCATATTTGTTTCAAAAGAAATGTTTTTTTCCGGATAACTATTGAATTATATCGGCTTTCCTCCAAGCAGTCGTAGGCGTCCGCTCGGTCTGCCGTGAATAGTAACTGGCATTATCCATGACAATTACAGACTCCGGAGGAATAAGATCCAACATCTGTGTAAAATACTCTTCGAAAACATCTGCGTTCATGTCTTCGTGATAGTCACCTGTATTTTTAGATTCAAATAAAAGTAAACCGCCATCTACAAAACCACTGCCACTACATATATGTGTCACTATTAATCTTCGCCCCTTATCTGAAGGTGTCTTGAACCCTGTTGAAAGTCCATCCAAAAATGCTTGTCGAAAACTTTTTACATTTTTATCTTGCCATACTTTTGTTATAGTGTATTCCTCGTTGACCCAAGTTTCGTCTAGATAATAAATATCCCTCCCTTCGTCACGGAATTTTCTAATTGATCTTAAGTAGGATCTTCGCCAACAAATAATTTCATCTTTATCGATAAGAACTGACTTCCTGTTCTGCTTTTCCCAGCAAAAATTCAACTCTCGTAAGACGGCCATAATTTGCTTCTACTGATTTTTGGCAAATCGTTGTCCTCTGAAAGTTCACTTAGAATTTTGTTTAGCGTTGGTATTTGTTTTTTTAAAATAAAGTGAGTGTACTTTTCTGCGAATGATATTTTTGAATAAATCATCTATAACGACTTTTGAACTCCCTGTAGATGATTTTGGGGGATTTACAGTATCTTGTTCTTTTTTTGTTTCCTTTAAAAGTCTGTAGATAGTCGATATTCCAATCCCTGTCATTTTGGAACACTTTTCCACGATGTCGTCAACACTGTTGGTAGGATTTTGGTGTTTCAATGCATTAAATACATTTAATATAATAATCTTCTCATTCCGACACAGCGCACATCTTTTCACGAGTTTAGCAAGTACGTAATCTGATAAGCTCGACATTTTATACAAACAATATTATATCCACTGGCACAATAGTCACTAAACACAAGTAGAATTTTACTCTACTGCACTAGCACGTCTCCTGCTCTAAGACTAGATTGACCTGTCACAATACACTGGCTCCTGTCCTATGATGTATCCAGTAAAATATACTAATGTACACCCATTACCTGTTAGCATTAGTGTTACCCGATAATTACCTGAAACCAAATATTACCACGCCCATGGCCGGTTCTTATCTCAGGATTTTGTTTCTCTCTTTCATTTCCAAACAGACTATAATCATTATTTTGACAACTAATTGTTTAATGTCTAAGTGATATTACTAATAATTAAAGGCCGAACTTCGTTAGCAGATCTCAGGTCCGGACTTGGCGAAGACCTTAATATTTAAATTTATTTTATTTATATTGAAACAAATTTAATCTTATTCATGCCAGCTAATCTACAGAATACATCCCATTTATTTACCTGCAGGGACTCAATTTTCGAGATTAGTGGAATACATTCCCTCAGAAAGTGAGTTATTTTCCATACAATATTAGGGAATTATTTCCCATGGTTTTTGCCAAAGGTATATAAAACTTCAAGAATTATAAATATAGGTACACATAGATAATAATATATACAGGATTCTTAAGTGGAATGAATTCCCACTCGAATTTATTTCACTGCATTCGGGAATCGCGGCCCAGGAGTGTTGTTTTTATTCAGACATGTTTAGACTTCACAACAGGTTACTACTCGTAAAACAAAACAGTTGCAATGGATACGTAGGTTGGGATACGTAGTTAAACGCAATATCATATTACTACGTTCATTTTGACGGCATAAAAAGTAATCTACAGCGACTACACTCAAGTGGTGCTACATCTATTTTATATGCTCAACAGATAGTTAACAATTCTAGAATTTGCGAATATTTAGCATACATATACAGGGTGATTCAGAACTTATGTAAACAAAAGTTTCAGTCTACAGGGGACTTACAAATACAATTTTGTACAGAGAAAATCAAAAAGGGCTGTTTGAAAATGATTTAAAAATACACTTCTGAACATCACAGAAAACTGATGCACTGTAAAACCTGATAAGGCGGCAGTCTGCGACTGGGCAAACAATGGAAAGAAGTGCTCAAGGGAAGAAATAAATAATATTTTATAACGCCGATTTTATATTGCAAATTTAACTGCTTTTGTCGGTACTGATAGACTTAATTTGTGGTTTTAATTACTAAAATAGTTTGACATACCTGATGTTACAACAACATTTTGGTTGGCACGTTTTACCCAGTTTCTACAATCTAACACAAATTTGTCTGCTTCTTGTCCATTTTCAATTCGTAAGTTATTGACAGCAACTGTGACACGTTTCCGTAAATCATCAATAGTATGTATCTACTTCGGTGCGATTTCATCATTTTTTAAATATCCCCACAAAAAGAAGTCCAAATGATTTAAACTCAGGAGATCGTTGCGGCCATGGTACCGGTCCTCCTTCTCCAATACCTTGGACAAGGAGCACCTTAATGCTTGGACATGCTGTACATGTCAAATTTCCCTCGGGTTGCACTACATTTGCACTCACTGCACACTGCGGTAAAAGTAGCTGCATTTGACACATGTTTACCGGTAAATCGTTCTGCTAAAGCATTTTCACAGCGTAATAAATTAAAACAATATCCATCAAGTCCGAGTTACTACTATACACGTAAGCCATTTTTGACACTTGAAAAACTAATGTAAATACTGGCGTCACAAAAAAGTAGTGCCTACAAAAAGTAATCGAATTTCAATATTCAGAATCGTCTGTCTAGAGACTACAGTGGCCCAGCTATGTAAAGGTTGAAAATACTGCAACTTCAATAATGTTTTACTCGGAAACTATACAGGGTTATCTATGACTTAGTACAAATATTTTAAGAGGGAATAGAAAAAATAAGAATTAACGGAATTTTCTTTCTTATCTATAAAGCGAAATTTCGATATTATATTAACGCCACCAATGTGAGAATCAGATTAAGCAACCAGCAAGCAACCGTCATGCAACACTCGGTCCAGTCGAGTCGGTGACGCTGTCATGTTATAATTTAATTCCTGTGTTTACGTTGTAGTTTTGTGTTCATCTTCAGTTTTTAGTGCTTTATTTTAATTTTAAACGTTTTATAGTTAGTAAATAAAGGAATATGTGTCGGGTACAGATATTTTCCCACAATGTAGTTCGCCGGTTTGTTTTTCTAGGTCATAGGACAAAACTGCCGCGGTTGTTTAAATTTTTCTGTTATCTATTAGAAACTCATTCCTTTCTTCGATTTTGTTATAATACATAGGCATTTTATCTAACTGTACCTACGGGAAGTGTGTTTATCGGTAGTGAGTGAAAATGTAGTATTACAGTTTGAAACCAAATAATGAAAAACGAATGCAAAATACTGGAGCTAACTGGATTACCTGTTAACCTATCAGGGATTATTACTAATAAGAATGTTAATTTTTGTCGTTTCTGCATTTAGAAACACTGCAAACGACCGCATGGTAGTAGTACATTGTTGACAGATGTAACGTCAACTATGGACCTAAACCATAAGCCATCTCAGTCGATACTTATCATAGGCGCCGACTTTCCGTAGGAAAAAAGGGTTTTACCCCATTTTTTAAATATCGAGCTAAAATTCTGGAATAACTTTTTTATTGTCTTTTAGGCCACCCTGAGCACGTGGTTAAAATTTTTGTACTTAGTCATAGTTAACCCTGTATATAAACATTTTTTTACGATATCGACTACATTTCCATGAAAAATTACATAGGTGGTATATCTTAAATATGCCCCAGTAACCTCTGTGAACGTTGAACACACGTTTTCGAAACCGAAATGGATTATTAGCGACAAAAGCCACAGTCTAACACCTGAATATTTACAGTAAGTAGTTGGTTATTTAATTTTATTCCAATACGTGAATAGATATGTAGAGTGTTTTGTAAACTAATAAGCTTAATGCGAATAATATTGGATATTATATAAATTACCAGTGCAAGGTAAGATGTTGGTTTTAACTTTTTGTAGGTACTCGTATATGTTTGCACCTCGATTTCTACAAACACGCCCCAAGGCGCTCTTGATAATGACATCTTCTGAGAACGAAATGCAAGTTTTACTAATAATAATTTTTCAAAAATCCTGTGTTAGTGCAAATTCGGTTATATGGAAGCCATATCAGTACAAAAATCATATATCACTTACCATCGTTGAGTTAGAGAAAATAACGAAGGACTTCAGTTCTGATCTAAAATACCAAAAACAGTTTTCTTACTTACCTTGTATAACGTAACATTACTGTCATAATGATATATATTTATTTGAGTTAATATAACGATTATAGTAACGATCTGCCTGTGTAAATACGGAACCAGATTTTAGTGGTTCAAAGCATTAATAATGCGTGTTGAGTTCAAGTTTCGCGTGCTTCTTGATTATGCCAAACAATAATAACTGTCAGCGGCCCCATCGCAGTAAGAAATATTCAGTGAATTATGTTCATTGCGAAATTAACAATTCTATTTTATTATCTTTTCTTATATTGTATGTACATATAAGAGCAGGTATTATATATTTCTTAGTTACCAGTTCAAGACAAAACAATAGGAATTTTAACAAAATCTGTATAATTTGTATAAAAAAACATAACAGATTTTAAAAATTAAACTGAAATGGCAATGCAAATCTGTAAAACATACAGGGTGTTACATTTAAATATGTAATGTAAATACTGACAGTGCATTGCCAGGCTACATTTATCCACTGCTATAATAATAAGAAAACCTCTATTTTGTTTCCGTAGCGTTTGTTATATAACAATATTTTCAAAGAACTATCTTCATTTCCAAATTACATTTTCATTAATTAAATCAGCAAAATAAATTATAAATAATTATACAGATTCGAAAAGTTGAAATGTTTACAATAAGAAAGAAAATAATAAAATCTTGTGATAGGCAGTTAAGTTAGATAGAGAAAATAACATTTTCAAAGTTGCCAGACTGTGGGATGTATATTTGCTTGATTTTAAGCTAGTTTGCTATATGTCTCTTATATGCGTAAACATAGCTCAAATAAAATAGGGCAGCTCTGGCTTCGGGTTTGGACTCAACAGTGGACAGTGCACATAACCACAAATGCACGCATGCAAACACTTTTTCCTACTACCACCATCACCGTCCCAACATAAGTCAGTCCACTCTTATTCACTGATAAAAATGGGTGAAAATGTCCATGTTTTGTTATGTTGTCTTAACATAATATTTACTGGTCATTTTTAATTTACATAATACAAAGAAAAATCATGCATATGTAATAAAATGTTAACAACAATTACGTAATACAATATACTACCTTGAAAATATTTACTTTTACTCAATTTATTACGAAATTTTACAAACAGATATTAATATTAGTTTCAATTACATCAATTTTCATACGGATATACTTATTTCTACACATATTGGCAAAAACTAAAGAATATATTGTAGCCTCTATGTTGGGTTAGCGTGGAAACACGTCACGTAGACAAACAAACTTTATTGTCACTCTTGATTACATAAGAAATATCCTTCAACAAATTCACAACTGCCAGACTCTTTACTTTCAGACGTTTCAGTCATCCGCGTTTGACTGCTCAATATAAACTGAACTGTGTAAGCGAAACCGATCCGCTTATATAGGTTTTTAGGGTTCTAGAAGTTTTCGGCGGTTTCGAAAATCAAATAGAATGTGGCCGAGAATGTTCCAGAAAACGTCAAAATAAAAGCATTACAAAAATTATAAATTCTAACGTAAATATGATTAACAAACTAAAAAGGCTTCCGCAACAATATATTAATATTTTGAGAGTTAAAACATTTCAACACATTTCATAAAGCAAATGAAATCCAGGCCCTAACTATTTAGAAAAAACAATGTAGAATAGAATAGAAAGGTACATAAAAAAATTTTGTTTTATGCTTACAATTGTACCAAATAAACTTAAGATACTTCATATAAGTAACGAATACTGCGCATGAATATATAAATTAAACCACAAGTAAAAAAAAGATGGATACATATACCTACACAAAGAGAATGCAAGAAGATACTACACATCAATATAAAACCAACACATAAAAAAATGGCCACATCAAAATAGAATTTACAACACCATATTGAAATAGCACATTATAAATATGTTTTGGATTTATGACATCATTTATATTACTTCTTGTCTCATCAAGTTCTTGAGTTTACATCTGAATATATTATTTATTCTTACAAGTTTAAAATTCAAGGGAATAAAATTATATGCTTTAATACTTAAAAAAGTAAAGCTTCTTTGTTCACAGGTAGTTTTCATTTTTTCAGCTTTTAAATTATGAGTGTTTCCCCTATTTTCAATAATAGGCCTTATTGGTGTATTTAACTGCCACTGATATAAAACACACTGATAACAAAAATTTGATCTAATATCCATTACACAAACATCCTTATATAGCATATCTGAGGAGTAATTAATATCCTTTCTAAAAATTATTTTTAATGCCAGATTTTGTAATAGCTGTAGATGTTTTAAATAACAGTCCAATACACCTCCCCACGATAATATTCCATAAGCCAAATGTGAATCTATGGGAGCGTGATATAAAATTTTCATTTGCTTCAGATCTAAAAAAGTTTTTAAACATTTGAACCTATAAATAATTTTTCTTAAGGCTTACGGTGAGTGCTCTATCAAACGATATATAAGGTCTGTTCCAACAACCGTCGAGAACTGGTTCAGAGCGTGAGAAATGTTTGACCAACACCGTCTTACCTCGCATTCGCCGAGAGTACATTAACAACTGAACTGACTGACTAATTCTGGACGGTTCGGAATCGATTCTTGCTGTGTTGGAACAAACCCATAGTTTTCGCTCAGTAACTCCTTAACGGATAATGATAAAAATATGCAGGTTTTTTTTAATAGACTATAAATATTATTTTACGTCGACGCTGTGTTTTGAAATTTTGAAAAAGTGTAAAATTATTTTTTTTAATGAATTTTGCATATTTTCAAAATTTCAAAACACAGCGTCGACGTAAAATAATATTTGTAGTCTATTAAACAAAAAACGCGTATTTTTATCTTTTTTCGTTGAGGAGTTACTGAGCGAAAACTATATCCCTTTGGGTCGAGCGCTCACCGTAAGCCTTAAGTATCTTTTTTGCCACATAATTTACATGCATATCCCACCTTAGCCTACTGTCAAGCACTATTACTAGGTACTTCATTTGATTCACAGTTGCTATACAGAAATCATTATTAACAGTAAGTTCATTAAATATCGGAGCAGATCTATCGTGTAAATAAAAAGGTACGTATTTAGTCTTATATTTAATGTTAGGTATTTGCAATGTACCTCGCATAGTTTATTTATTATTGAATTCTAATAATAAAATATACTGTTGTGTTTCTAATTGTTCGTAAGGGACATCTTATATACTGAAACCTGTATTTTTGTACATTTTAACAAGCAATATTTTATCAGAAACTTTTTTCTATGACATTAAAAGTAACACATTCTTTATATGGCTACAGAAGTAATATTAATACATTTTTAAATTGGTTTCTCTTACTCTATTTAAGATACATAAAACGAGAATATTTGATTTGATGAACTCTTCGGTATACTTTACTTAACAGCATGGCATTACATTTGTGAAGTAAAGAGGCAGTAAATCCAGTATGTTTCCAAGTACGAGATTGGCAAATATACAAGTTGTAAGAGCAATTTATATGGATAATTAACAAATAAACCAATAGCAGAGTACTTGCCAAGTAGACCAGTCGTTAATAAAATTTAACTTTTGCATGAAAGTCTACTAAACTGATTCATATTGCATCCTTTATGCGCTTTATCCATTAGTGTGTTTACATATCTCTTCACCAATTTTCTAATAATAATCGAAAGTAGTTAGTTGTATTACATGAAACTAACAAATTAAAATATATATACAAGGTGTTCAGTAAAGAATGGGCCAAACTTCAGAAGTAGATAGCTTGGATAAAAATAAGCTGAATTAACTCAACTTACCTTAATCCAAAAGTTGATACTAACGGATCTACAGGGTGTCAAAGTTAAAAAAATAAATCACATTTTCTTAATTATTTTTCGATCCCATCGACCGTATTTTATGAAATTTGGTATAGGAGGGTTTCTTGGGACTAGAAATTCGAATATGTGGTTTACTCCTTTAAATCGCTTCGAATTTTTTGTGCTACATTGTATCTCTTTTGAACTGGAAAATTTTTCCGATAAAGCAGATTCCTGCATTGTCTTCTTATATATTCTTACTATAAATATGTTATTTGCAGTTTAAATATGTCAGTTGAGTATTTAAGACGTATTTTAAATTGATTTAAGTAATTTAATTTGACGTTATAAAAAGTGATGGATCCCAGTTTATACAATACAAGGCACGGAGAGTAAGTTCTGTATTTTTTTTACTGTATGTTTTGTAAAAAAATTATTAGTACTAGAAAATAACATACTTCAAATATTACATTAATTATTGTTAGTATTTAGTCACATTTTAATTTTATTTTTGACTGAAGAATGTGCATATATATTTCATGTTTGTTTTATCGAACGTTATGCCTCTCATCAACTTTTTCCAATGGCCACACAAATATTTTTTTTTTATAGATTGGCTCTTTCTGAACTTATGGATCTTTTGGAAGAAGATGATGTAGAAGGTGGCAATATATATATTACTCCGCCCAAAGATGGACAAGATACCGACATTGATAGTGACCTATCTGATGACGACCATGTTGGGGAAATTTATCATCTCTTGCCACTTTATTTGCAAATTCAAATGCAACATCGAGTTTGTCCTCAATGAGTAATGAATCAAAAACAAGGAAATTGGTAACTTGGACTGATCAAGAACCTCGTTTTGATATATTACAAGAATGCAGCAAGAAGAATCCACCCAATGAAGTGTATGAGAAAAATAGCCCACTTGAATTCTTTCAATTTTTTTTTGATAAAGAGGTTCTAGTAAATATAGAAAACCAAACCAATTTATATGCTCAGCAAAAAAATTATAATTTGGCAATGACCAGAAATGAACTTTTTGTAGTGTTTCGAGGATTACTACTCTCTGGATATGGCAAATACCCAAACAAAAGAATGTATTGGTCAAACGAAAATGATGTACCAAAAATATTATCAGAAAGTATGAGACTAAATCGATTTGAAACTATTTTGAGACATATACACTTGAACGACAACAACCAAATCGACAGTGAAAATAAGTTGTACAAGCTACAACCTCTAATTGACAAACTAAATGAAAATTTTAGGAATTATGGTGGTTTAGATGAGCATATAAGTGTGGACGAAAGCATGATACCATATTATGGAAAGCATTTTGCGAAACAATTTATCAAAGGAAAACCTATAAGATTTGGCTTCATAAACTGGGCATTGTGTACAAATAATGGATATATGCTCAGTTTTGATATATATACCGGGAAAAATAAAAAAAATGAAAATAGACCAGAAGTATTTGGTTTAGGGGGTAGAGTAGTACTAAATTTATTAGAATTAGCCCAAATACCTCCTAACTGTGGATATAAAATTTTTATGGATAACTACTTTACATCACTGAAACTTTTAAGTCATCTATCAACATTAGGCTACTGTGCAACAGGTACTATGAGAGAAAATAGATTGGGAAATTGTCCACTTAGAAAACAAAAAAAAATTAGCAAAAGAAAAACGTGGTGCCTATACATTTTCAAGTAGTGAAGATGTAGTAGTGTTTCAGTGGAAAGACAACAAAGTTGTCACTGCAGCATCGAATTTTGAATCATCTGAAGTTAAAACCACCTCACGTTACTGCAGAGAGAGCAAATCTAAAATATCAGTATTCCAGCCCAAGATATTTGACAATTATAATAAGGGTATGGGAGGCGTAGATAAATTAGATGGCATGGTTGCAGTGTATAGAACTAGAATGAGGCAAAGGAAATGGTGGTGGCCTATATTTTCTTACCTATTTGATGTATCAGTTGTTAATGCTTGGTTGCTGTTTCGAAAAGTTCATCCAGGTCACGAAATGTCAAGTGGTTTATTGAAATTTTGAAGGTACTTGGCCTTAACCCTTTTGAAAAAATATGGACAGAAATCTATAAAAGGAAAAATTACACCAAAACCAATTTATGATGTGAGATATGACAATATAAACCATTTACCAGAATATTCAGAAAAAGAGAGAAGATGTGCTCATTGCGGAAAAAATGCTAAGTTTGTTTGTATTAAATGCCAAAGGGCATTGCATCCAAAAGTTTGTTTTTTCGAGTATCATACACTATAAGTAAAGTTGGTTTTAATTTATAAAAATATTTTTTATATTTTGTTATCCCAGGCATAATGTTTGTTATAACGAACGTCATATTTTTTTTTTGATATTTACTGACAATAAAAAAGTATAAACAAAATGTGTTAAACTATTTCCCAATTGACGTACTATAGCAAAAAAAACTAAAATTTCAAACTTTTATAACCTTATGCACTAATGAGTTAAGTTAATACCTTTTCTCAATTTGAAAAATAAACTAATTTCATAATTCTATGTACAGTACGAAAACATATTGTTAGAATATCTTAAAAATTATGAAACCTAACTGTTGTTACAATATACACAACGTAACGTAATAAGGTATCGAATAATGAAATGGAAAGATTCATTTTTAATCGTACGTGCGTGACCATCCCTCAGATTGAACGGTGCTCGGTAAGAGAAATTAGAATACAGAACAACTGCTTAATATAAAACCAGAAAAAAAAACATTGAAAAATTCTAGCTATTCTGTTACACGTTTAGCTATGAAGATTGCAGACTACCGAAGCGAAATAAGAATAGTTGATAGATTTTACCAGCATAATATACCGGGTGTTCCCTTTAAGACTTTCAGTGCTTATATCTCAGAAACCATCATAGCCAGCGCAACGAAATTTGGTATGCAGACACTAGATGGTGCGTAGAATCTGATGAATTCTTAAACAGGGTATTTAATTTTTCATAAAATCTATTTAATTTTGAATTTTTGGTACCTAGTCAACCCCGCTAAAACTTACGTTTAAATTAAAATATACTTAATTATGAACACATTTTGAAAAAGAAACAAAATTAAAATATTTAAAAAATTTAACATAAAAAATGCCTTCAAAAAGTACCCAAATTTCATTGTTTTGTCATGTAAAATGTGTATAGCCTTGAACCAGACTTACACAGAAAAAAAACTAACATCGCTAAACGTCAAAACTATGAAATGTCATTGAATTGTCAAATGTTAATGTCATAAAGTATTTTATTACACATAAATAACGCATAACATAATGTATTGAATGCTCAAAAGAATAAATATTGTGCGCTCTATTTGAAAGTATACAGCACTCATGGCATTACTTTACTACCAGCATATTTTGAAGTGGAACATATATTATCGATTTTCTTGTACATAATATAGGGTTTATAAACCCATTATAATAGTTTCGAAGTTCTAGCTGCAACATGCACTTTACAATTAGGACAATCGCCTGCAGAATACTAAGCATGTTCTAATAATGCAAAACTTACGCTTATGTATGAATATACTATTAAGATCTAATTTAGATTGTAACGTACATTACAAAATGATAGGTAGGGTAAGAGCGTCGGCTAGGTGGATAATGGTATTTTGTGATACTTAAAAATACATCTGTTCGGCAATAAACTATTATCTTAGTATAGTGAACTCGAACAAAATTTTTCTATTGCATAGTTTTATTAATTTTCTGTAAAATTATTGAAAAGTGGAGTGGCCTAAAAATTTCATCGTTTTCTTATTTCTTTGGGTAGGTACATAAAAATTACAATTTATCCATGGTGGTTTTTTCTCTGTATTAGTTCGTAGGTATATTATTATATTAGAGAGAAAACATATTAAAAAACGAAACACATTTTATTTTTATTCTAAGTGAGAAGGATATCACAACGGGTACGATCGATTACGGCCGAACGACCCGATCTATCAAATAAAGAATTGTTCGGTGTTACCTTAATCTTGCTTGAATATAGTCAAGCACTATCCTTATTACTGCATCATTAATGAAACAACACATATACGCATGCTTAGATGTCAACACAGAGAAACCTAAATACTGCTTAACCGTATAAGACGTCCAATAACTCTCTATTTTAAATAAAATCTTTGCAAAATTTATCCCGAAATATTACGATTGAAATTAAAAGATCGCTTATACCTGCAACGACTAGAAAATCTTATTAATGAAGGTACCCATGTTATTTCATGGAGCCAACGCATACTAGACCACCACCAGCACGTACCGTCACCCGTAACAACCGTTAAAGCAGGTCGTACAATTAAGATCTGCAATTTCTATTCTGCTGCGCTAGTACTACCTAATGTGCAAAGGCACCTGCAAATATATGCAAATAGTGTTGTTCATACAATTTCGCCAGACTTCCGAGAACTTGCTTATCATCAACGTCTATTTACTTACCTTAAACTGCAAGTCTTTCGTCAGATGACATTTGCCCTGAGAAATGTTGTGTTTGTAGGTGAGGACGATTGATATACAAGGTGATTCAGAAGTTACTTAAAAGAATTTGGGAATAGATGCATCATGAAAAATGGAGTCAATATCGTATTTTTTTGCAAAATCTAGTCATTTCAGCCTTTACATCGCCGGACTACTATAGTCTCTAGCCAGGTGATTTCAAATATTCGATTAGGTGAAGTGAAAATGCTTCAGCAGAATAATTTCCCAGTAAACATGTTCCAAATGCAGCTATTTTTACAATGGTGTTCAGTGAATGCAAGTGTATGCAAACGCTGGTGTGACACGGGAAAATTGCAACCCGAATTGGACGAGAAGTACCGGCATTTGGATTTATTTTTGTGGGGATATTTAAAAAATGAAGTATATGGCACCAAAGTGGACACTATTGATGATTTACGCAAACGTATTATATCTGCTGCCAATAATTTACAAGTTCAAAATGGACAAGAAGCAGAAACATTTGTATTAGTTTGTAGAAACTGGATAAGACGGGCCCAAAATATTGTAACATCAGGCTTTTTAGTAGTTTGGTAGTGCCAAAAATATATAAAATAATAACACAAGGATCTCATGTATTTTTGGCCCTTAGAGTATTGAATGCAATTCCGGATTACTTAAAGAAAATTAATTCTAGTAGTTTATTCTCAAGAAAATAAAAGAATTATTTATCAATTACACCTAGAAATATTGTTCATCAAATAATTGTCATGAAACATAACTGAAGTGTAGAAAATAGTTTATATGTGTACTTATGTGATTGTATTTTGTTTGCATTTTGTTTTTACCTCTGTGCGATTCATCATTGTGTTGCATATGTGTATATGTGAACATATCTATTTTCTTTTTTATACATAATTGTATTTTTGTAAGAAAGTTTGAATTACTGCTTACTGCTACTTGCACATACGTGACTGTGCAATGTATTAAATATGTGTATCGTAAGTTGAATATGTCATTCCTGTATTTTCTATTATTATTTTGCTATTTCATACATATAATAGTATAAGAATAATCATTGTACACCTTCTTGTTGTTACCTAGGCAACACACCCACGCACAGATATTTGTTTTCTATGTATTTCTGATGTTTATATGATTATGAAATATTCTTCTTTTTATTGTATTAGATTTGTTGTTAGTAATCAAATAATAGTATATTATTTAACGAGCGGTAATGCAGGTCATAACTCACGCAGATGAAGTTTATCAAGTGAGTTATGACTATTACCGCAAGTTGAATACTATACTTTATCTACGACTATAACAATAAATACTAAGATACAAGTAAAATTGATTTGAAAACATCAAATGACATTAGTCTCCTCAATGATAATAATTGACAGTTCCGCCTTTTGAGAGGCGTTGGCAATTTAATAATTTTAAAATCATTTAATTATTCATTCCTTTCCACTTAAAAATTCTTTCCATTTTACATTAATGGTACGTATTTATCAGCTTAAAAATTTCCAAGAATTTACTGCGTATACTATTTACATACCGAATTATCATTGTAGAAGCCCAGCGTGAGTAACTCACTATAAAAACTCACGCTATTTGTTTATTGATACTATTAATTGCTCAAAAGCAGTTGAATAATTAATATATAAATTAATAGGAGTAGATAAACATTATTATTATGTCAAACTCTTTTACTAATTAAAACCACAAATTAATTCTATTAATAATTAATAACAATAACGGCAAAAGGAATTGAATTTACTGTATAAAAATAGGTGTTGTAAAATGTAATTTATTTCTTTTCTTGGGAATTTCTTTCAATTTTTGGTTCGGTCGCCGGTTATACGCCTTATCAGGTTTTATAGTGGACATTTTTGAACCGCTATTTTTGATTTTATTTTTCCAAAATTGTATTTGTAAGAGTCCCTTGTACATTCAAACATTTTTTTTTAGATAAGTTCTGAATCATCCTGTATAAAATCTCATAAAATTTATTTTGTGACGATCGAAAGTATTGAAAGATTTTGATCTCTCTGCAGTTCAGGAAATAAATAATGAAATTCATCATACTCCTTCTTTTTTCATTGATGGAGTGAACCCAAAATCCCCTTTTTAGCTTTCTTCTTCTTCCTCTTCAAACAACATTGGTAAAATAATAATTTCTTCCTCTGAACTACATATATAGATAAATTTCCATATTGCATACTCAACTATTGTTTAAAACCTTCAAAATGTTTTCCACATCCAGAAACTAAAGGATACTGGTCCGTGCTGGACAAGTATGCGAAGTCGTGCAGGTTGCATGCCGCGCTGGTCTGTGCTAGTCTAATGTGCATGATGTCTTAGTTTTATTGACCTTATATTGTATTATTATTAAGTACTCTCATATTTGCCAGTGTATTTAAATTTTACCAATATTTAAACTAAAAATATCGAATGATCGACTGGTCTGTGCTAGTCTAATGTGAGTTATCTCTTAGTTTTACTGACATTGTATTGTATTATTATTTATGTACTCTCATTTTAGCCAGTGTATTCAAATTTGATCAATATTTAAACTAAAAATATCGAATATAGAAGGATCTCCATTTAAGTGTGAACAATGTTGTTTTCAGTATTCGTCGTTAGCAAAATTGACCGTTATACAATGAAATGTAACTCACACTTCAGTAAAATCATTATAATTAAAATTTTGCCATACCAATTAATTTATCGTTGTGGAAATAATTTAAATTCATGTGTAATTAAATTTGACACACGGTCAGTCCCTGCTAGTAATTAAATCATTCGATGGCAAATGGAAAGGCCATAAAGTGATGGAACTGGTTTTGAACAATTTCCCTATGAAAAGTTACTGTCATTTCATTCACTTTGTTGTACAGGAATAACAAAGGTCAAAGTCTGTATTGTATTGCACCTCAACTAATGTATAAGGTGACAATTGCACTGTGTGATTGGCAGTTTTTCTACCGAAACTTAGCACTATTTAGCATTGCAGAAATGTGGTACCGTTCGTACTCATAACGAAGTTGTCGTATAAACATAGCAGACTTGATTCTATTCAAAATGTTATTAATAATTAAATTTATACTGTTGTAAGTTACCGCATTTGTTTTCTTGAACGGCTACTTAATATGCAGGTTGGTTTGGTTCATAACTGATCTAAAAAAATTTTACCATTCCTTTGTAGATACAAATTTCAAATTTTATGCATAGTTTTCTTGTTGTAATTATCTGCTTCTTATACAGGGTGATTCAGAACTTATCTAAAAAAAATAATTGAGTGTACAGGTTTCTTACAAATACACTTTTGTAAAAAAAAATCAAAAGAGGCAGTTCGAAAATGATTTAAAAATATACTTCTGCACGGCACTGGAACCTGGTTCACTGTAAAACCTGATACAGTGGCAAAGCATGTAATCGGCCGGACAAAAAATGGAAAGAAATTGCCAAGGAAAGAAATAAATAACATTTTATAACACTTATTTTATACAGAAAATTCAATTCAAGTAACTGCATTTGGCACATGTTCACCGGAAAATCGTTCTGCTAAAGCATTTTCAGATTGATATCCCTGTATAAAGTTTTAAGAAAACATAAAGCTAGAAAAATTTTAACGAATGCGAATGATGATGCATTCTGCTCAAGGTAGATATATTACAAATATGTTATTTAGTAAAGATTTTTATTTATTTTGATTATTGGTTTGGCACGAGCATGTCGGCGAGAAACAAAAGTTTCTAGAGAGTTTTTTCACTAGAAAATATTAATGGCTTCAGTTTAGATCTGGTAAGAAAATACGTCAAATTAAGAAATGAAAACTGTGATCATGTTCGCTTGTTTCTTCTATATAAAGCTGGTAAATGTACTAAACAACCTACTCAAGCAGGACAAACCACACCGAATTTAACTAACGACTAGTTTTATACCAAAATCATACAAATTATGACTACAAAATTGGTATAGCATTACGTCCATGGTCGAATTTTAAGTAATTTTGGTAGGAATCGCTTACGTTGCAATTGCCGACGTCTCAACGACGTCGGCAATGTCGACGTCGGTATTTCGACCTGTTCCATGCTTTAAATAACAATAAATGATAATAAAACAGGCCGGATAGGCCGACATCGGGGTTTATATAAGGCAAATAAATACACTTGATATGACCCGGTGACTGGAGTAATTAATTAGTTTCATTTACGCCAATAATAACTTTAAATCATAGGTATATAACAGATTGGTATTGCCGACGACGACATCTTTTTAAAAAAATAATATGAAGCCATTTTGGAAGACTTGGGATCAATACACAATAATTTTTCATATTTAATATTTGAAGAGCAATTTTACGATTTTAATTTAATATATTGTATGAGAATTTAGTTCTTATACTTGTTCTTATTCTTGACATTATTAATAAAAAAGAGATTTTCTAAAAAATACAATATAAAAATATATATTGAAAAAAATAGTGTTCGTTTAATGGCGCTTTAATTTTAATGGTCTATTTTGTCCAATATAATCAATAAAATTGCATGCGTTTATAATTTCAGTATTTGAAGGTCTCGAAACTTATATCCTTAAAATTATATTTCATTAATATACTGAATCGTATACGAGTAGATCCATACCTTGTATTAAAGTGAGCTTCAGTATTAACTACAAAATTAGTATAAACGGAACAAAAATATAGTACTTGTCTGATTTATATAGAAAAATTTGTACGTATATTCGTAAATTATAGGAAATGTTATGTTAGGTAATATTTGTGACGTGGAAGTAGGTACAAACATTTACACCTAACGCTACTTACTAAAATTACCATATACTAAAGATCACTTTGGGTAACATTAGCCTTACCTAAAATTTGGTCGAAATGGTTATAATAATTTGAATATAAGAGCGACTTTATTAGTCGACAGAGTGACGTCGGGTCGACCGGAGTTTGTGTGACCATTTTCGGCACGCCATGGCGAGGACGTCGGCTACCGACTTCAGGTTAGACTGCCCACGTCGGTTCGACGTCAACCCGACCAGTCTGTGCTGCTTGGATATTGATAAAAATACTATTGGCAATATGCCAAAACTGATTGCACGATTACTTAAACAACTTAATCCAAACGCGTGTATTGGGTAGTGTTTTCGGCGATCTTCAATTTTCCTTTTAACCAATTGTAGGACAGATCTTTTGGGTATAAAAGGACATGATGGCTGGAAGTCTAACTTTGTCTGAAGGCTAATCGACGCTTCTAAATAAAACCGAGAATATTAAAAATTATGGATATATTCAAAATCTTTTCAAGTCTCTAGTCAAGAAAATCGTTAGTCATGATAGCATCTGGTATTAATGTATCCAATTGTAGAGATTTTACTATCAATGTATTTAATAAATGAGCTTTCGTATGATCTTACATATTTTGTTTATTTAATAAACGCCTAATTTGATTCTAATATCATTGTCGCACTGAGTGCGTTAATAAATTTTTTCTACGTTCATGCAAAAAGCAAAACATTATTGAACTATATTTAGTGGAAAAGTGGTTCTTTATTGCACTAGTGCAATAAAATGTTTATTGCATTCATCTGTCATTTTACTATAGCGTTTTGTCATCATGGCAAACATAAACGTTCAGATCGACGTCATATTTTCCTAGACTTAGTTTCATCTAAATAAAACATTTTTTTATTTTTGCATGCACGTAGAAAAAATATTGTATGCAACTCGTACGAAAAGTGTTTATTGCACTCGACGTGTTGTCCTACTCGGCCTGACGGCCTCGTTTCTTACTTACTACTACTTTTGTACTTGTTGCATAAATAACTATAAAAAAGCACCGGGGATAATGTAAGTCATTATGACATGTGAAACAGTGTCAAATCATAGTCATAGTCATCAGTTGTAGATAAAAGTTATTAAATATATGAATAAGTGTTTTAATTAGCATTTTATCCACGGAAGAATGTTTAAACGCCAGAACGTAGTTCGAGCGTTTCTAGGTGTCAAGTTTTTTATTATGCACACTGTACGTTATTAAAAAATAAATGATTCAGAAATCATTTTCTTATAAAATAGCTTTTCTTATACTGAGTGCAAACAGGGGACAACGATTAGATATCACGAAGAAAAAAATAGAAAAATACAGGCTAAAAATATATGAAAAACAGGATGTCCAGTAAAGAATGATTCAAATTTTAGGGCTGTATTCTTCGGGCCAAATTATAGCAATTAAATTATGTTTTTCTAATATTTCAAACAGTTATATATTTTCTTCAAAATTGGCACTGGGAGGTTGAAAAGACAACAATTATTTTGTGTGAAATTATGTTCTATCTTCTAGGGGGCGCTGTCATGTGCTTATAATTATACATGTCCATAAAAATGCGTAGTTCGTGTTTACACTATCACATCCTGTAAATCGGCAACCTTGAACTTTTGGACTGTGGTAAATTGGCTTAAATCGCTATATTTTGATCCGAAAAATACAGCCCTGAAATTTGGACCATTCTTTACTGGACGTACAAGAGCATATCCGTTAAAGTTTGTAACATACTATTTGAAGCCTGATATATACTTTGTCAATTGGAAGGGCATCTCTTGGATAATTTCGAAATTTCACTCCTTTCAACTTACCTTAACCTTAATTTCTGAATGTTCTATTTCGATTGAGCAATACAGTTTTGAATTTTATATAGAATAATTGCAGTCACTCTGTTACTTATTGCATCTTGCTGATATGGGAATCTTTTCCAACGTCTTCCAAATAAAATTTCATTAACCGACATCAACAAATTAATAAATACAGCACAAACAACCGCGAACGATTCGGCCCAGGTAGGGACGCCATGAATTAATTTGTATAAAATGCGACTGCGACCTCATAAGCTATGCATGTAATCCCGCAAGAGCAGTGTCCTGGTTCAGATGACGTCAGCGAACACGAGTCGACCCCTACCCGTAGGCGGTGGAGGTTCGGTGCCTCGGGTGCCGCCCCTTGCACTTCTGCCTTTTTAACGTCCTTTCAGCGGAGGTTCTCGTTGTTATCGCCGGATACTAAAAGTGGTACTTTGTTGTACCTTAAGTCGAAATCTAGTTACGGCGAAAATGTAGAAAATGCATGCAAGGCATAAAATGCTAAGTTTAGAACTTATTGGTTTAGATGCGGAGGGATATACTGTGTCAAGATTAACAATGTTTACATACAAGGTGAACCTTAAATAAGTACAAATATTTTAACTACCGGTGTGGTCGGTCAAATAGAAGAGTCTAGTGACAGCCATTTTTAAAAATTCAAATATTTTAGGAGATATTAATTTAAAAAAAACACACATTTTGAGGTCCACTGATCAGATAGACCACTGACGTAACCTAATAAACCAAATGATTTACCGAAGGCGGGGTTACCACATCGTCTGTAACATAAATAATTTTCTTTTTCAATTTTTGCGGTTGATCCAACTTGTTTTTAGAAATAAGTAAAGTAAAATAGGGTAGGTAGGTACACTACGCAATAATATAATTAATATATAACCCAAACTAACTTTTTAACTGACCTTACCATAAACGATTAAAAATTCATTACCGCAATTTCAATACTACCAATTAAAGTATTATAGTATGAGGGGGGTTATTATTTAATTGTCGTTGCAGGCAGTACCGTAACGACCTTAATTAGGTTAAAAGGGGGCAAAACATTTATATCTAATTTACCTATGAGATCTTTGAAGTGTTGTAGAGATTATCTAGTTGTTATTTATTTCTTACTCGTATTTAGCTTTATAATTCAGGATCTCGCAGCCACCCATTTAAGACACTTCTCAGATTTATTAAAAAGGAAACGTCACATTTCCACATAAATAACAATAAAAAAGATAAAGTGTTAACAAAAATGAAGAAAACAACTGTTACAACAAATATTAAACGAAACACTTTATGAACCTTCAATTGGCACCCGACACGCTGTAATAAGTGAGGTAGCCTTAAAAACCGAATTTATGAATTTACCGCGGTAGATCTGTACTGTCTGGATACGAGAACGGAAGTGCCTAACTCGAAGTACATATAAACTTGGTTCAATTCCACCCTTGGGAAAAAGAGTGGTTATTGGCTAACGCCTGTATTTTAGGGTCTCGTTCCTGCCTCTATACAAATTTAAAATATTTGGCACTATCTAACCTTATTTTCTAGAAGTCCCACACCTCTCATTGAATATTTTCTTTTTCTGATGGTCTCAAAAGGGCATCACATGGCCAGAGGGGCTTCAAGAATTGTAAATATACACATAGATAATAAATAATTTAGGTACTCAGGAATGAGTACATTCGAATTTATTTCACTGCACTCGAGAATCGAGGACCATGTGTGTTATTTTTATTCAGACATGTTTGGACTTATAGAAGGTTACTACTCGTAAAACAAAACAGCTGCAATGGAACCGCGCATTGGGATACGCTATTAGAAGCAACGTCATATTACGAGGTTCATTTTGACGACATAAAAAAGTACTATACAGCGGCTACACTTAAGTGGTGCTACTTCTATTTTATATCAACGGATATTTAACGCTCTTAGAATTCGCGAAGATTTAGAGTAAGCAAGCAACTGTGGTACCAGGATATTCAATAAATAACGCAGTAATGTTTTTTATTTCCGACAGTTTATTTCTCATTTGTAAAGACGTAGTGCTGAACATGTGAAGAACAAAATTAATACCGCAGAACAACCCGGGATTTCTTGACTTTATACCGTATAGTAGATCTTTTTGATGACAAGGAAGTGTATTTTTCTGAGCCATCCATGAAAAATCATATATATTTTAAATATGCCCAGTGACCTCTGTGGACGTTGAACACACGTTTTCGAGACCGAAATGGATTATTATTGCTTAACATTTAGAGCAGTTGCTGGTTAGGTATTCAATTTTATTCCAGTACTACAAGTGAATAGTTATGTAGAGTGTTTTCTAAACTAATAAACTTCATATGAATAATGTTTGATATTATAAATTACCAGTACAAGGTAAGATGTTGATTTTAACTTTTTAGGTGTAGGTATATGTCTGCACCTCGGTTTCTACAAGCATAAAGGTCTATTTACACACAACAGTGCCGTGTCAGTTCCGTATCAGTATCAGTGAATCCTAAAAAATTGTTGCTTAGATTTTAAATGGGCGTGTTTATACAGTATGCGCCAAAAGTATGGAATAAATTCAATAAAAACGAAACAATTATTTTTTGGAAAAAATCCTCGAACAGGTCGATTTTTAATTTAAAAAATACATATTTTAGCGTAAAATGCTATTCTCAAATGTCATTTGTTTTCGAGTAATGACGTCATCGATTTTTTTTAAATGGCAACGCTTACAATACTTATTAGAAAGTCGGTGTGACAATGACACTTTGCAAAGATTTTCACCTACGTGATCCATAAAAGAACTATGGAATTCGAAAAACTAAACTTGATAACGTTTATGCTTTATTTTAATTGATTTACGTTTTCCAACATTCAATCGTCATTTACTCGAAAACTTTCCTATGTAAGAGGGCAAAATTTTAGTACTGTCTGATAGAGAATTAAACGATCTTTCAGAATCAAGGAAAAAAATATGGTGTTGCCATTTAAAAAAAATGACGATGACGTCAATGCTCGAAAACAAATAACATTTGATAATCGCATTTTACGCTAAAATATGTATTTTTTAAATTAAAAAATCGATCTGTTCGAGGATTTTTCCCAAAAAATAATTGTTTTGTTTTTATTGAATTTATTCCATATTTTTGGCGCATACTGTACACATCCGTCACAGTGCCGTATCAGTGCTGTCAGTGCTGCTTCAGTGTCCGTTCAGTGGCTTTTAAATACGCCGGCGACGATATTTTTGAAATTCTACTGACGAACTGACCAGATTTTTGTATTACTTAGAATGGACGAAAAGCTTATCGAGCTAGTACGAAATTTTGGTCAACTGCATGGTAAATATATTCAGATCACTTTGTTTGATCGTCTACTAACTCCTTTTTATGGACTACGGACGGATATGTGTAAACTGGCATCAGTGATCGACCACAAATAACACTGATACTGAACTGGCATTGAACTGATACGTCACTGATGTGTGTACATGTACCTTTAACAAGCGTCCTACGTGCGCTTCTGATAATGATGTCATCTGCGAACAAAGTGCGGGCTTTAGTCTAAGTTATTGGTCTTTGCATAACTGCGTTAAAATTAACAGTATTTGGCACTTGTCTACTGAGAAACCGTTCTCCGTACAGACGAGAAGCTGCTAAAGCCTTTTGTCTTACTTCACCATAAATTAAAACTATATTCATCAACTCCCGGTTCCTATATTCATAAACCATTTTTGACATTTGAAAAATGTATGTAAACACTAGCGCAAAACTGTTAATAGACGAAGAGAGAGAGCGCACTGCGCACAACGCGGAACTACAGTAGCCCAGTGATGTAAAGGTTGAAAATACTACAACGTCAATATTTTTATATTATCAGAAAAAATGTTAATGATATTGACTCCAATTTTCATGACGCATCGATTTCCATTTTTTTTAATTTTTTTTATTTGGACAAGTTTGTGAATCACCTCGTTTATTGTTGAACACCAAATGAAAATTGAAAACAAGCAGCATCATCACAATTTCCAAAAGAGTTTTGCAAATAATGTAAATAAGTCTTTCCATCTAAACTGTCAGGACCAATAATATAGCGATAAATAATTTCTGCAGAAACAGTTATTTTAAATTCATTCTGATAATGTAGATTTTTATACTCATAAAGATGTTGTAACGAACTTAATTAATTAAGTTGCACGCTGGTATCCGATTAACAATTACCTTTTCTTAAGGCGCGTTTACATATGCAATGATTTACTGGCGTGAGTATTTACGTCAGTTGAATTTTCATGTCCGTAAATGTTTGCACATACATTATGATTTTGTTGCGCAAGTTTCATTTGTTAATAGCTAGAGTTATTTGGACTACTGAATGCAAAAATCTATTAACCACTGCAAACCAAGAAACCTTCTTGCTTTCTAAATTTTATGTCATTCTAAGGTATATTTCTTATAGAGCATTATTTAAGCTTTGACCTCAAAAGAATTAAAGTAACCGCTATTTACGTTTCTTGTAATCTGTTCATAAGCATATTCTCCTACACTTCTATTTCTTATTCTTCTTTCTTCTATTTTTATACGAATTGGGTCCCACAAACAACGACATTGTTCGTAATACTCTAAACAATCAACGATATTTTCCGAAATCCACTTCTTACTCATTTCGTGTAATATTATAAATGAACGTAAAATCAAATACTAAACAAAACCTGGTTTGGTAAACTAGTACGTAAATACTGGCGTGCATGAATACGTTTACATTTGCAAACTTTCTTTCCGATGAGTCGTTACTAACGCATGGAAAAGTTGGAATGCTCTAACTTTTTTGATTCGTGCTAACACTGATAAAAATGGTACGCCAGTAGAGGTTTACATATGCAATTTTCATTTACTAGCGCACCAGTAATCATTGGCGCCACTAAATACATGCATGTGTAAACCTGCTTTTATCTTTATAGTGCATAAGCTGAAGTTTGTATTGTCACAGAATTTGCCCCGCTCGCACTCAATTCGACAACTGTCGCAAAACGCTAGATTGCCCCGATCGCAACTACGCGATGCTGGCGCGACTGGAATATTGAGAATCGACGATAATCGTTCGAGAAATAAATCTAGAGCTCCTAGAAAATATCTGGAATATTCGTTTGGTCTATAAAAGAATAATAAACGGCCGTGTCAGTCAGTCTGGAATTGAAGTGTTTAGTTGGAAATTTCCTGAAGTGAAATAGTGTTTAGTTGAGTTGTATTTAGTAGTGTACCGAGTGTTTAATTAATATCAGTAAAAATTAACCAACTAATTTGTTTTTTCTGGTAAAAGAAAAGGTCGGGTTAGGAAACCCGTAACAGTATTGTTTGAACAGTTTACGTGCGTTACCAGTCCACTATAAAAGATCCCGCACATTATACCTGCACGGGCCAGTACAGCACGAACCTATAAACTTGCACGACTTCGTATACTTGTCCAGCATAGACCGGTAAGTTTTTGTGTAGGTTATGCGTGTGACGAACGTTTTTAAGTATTAGTACAGTGTAGCTATGAAGAATACATTGATATTTTAGCAATGTTGTATGAAGAAGAGAATGGGGAAAAAGGCAGGAAAATGAGAAAGTTTTGGGTTCACTCTATCAATAAAAAGAGAAAGCTGTATGGTGAATTTCATACGTTATTTTCTGAGCTGGAGAGATCAATGAAATTTTTATCAGTGTTTCCGAATGTTACAAAAATTTTTTTTTGAGCTCATGAATCGTCCTCGCGTACAGCACCAAAATACAAGATTTCGAAGAGCAGTATCATCTGACGAAAGACTTGCACTTTATTTAAGGTAAGTAAACAAAGGTTCTTGATAAGCAAGGGTACTCGAGAGTTCAGCGTCATATTACCATTACCTTTGTGGGAATCGAACTTAAATTGGACTAGCGCGGCCAAGTGTATAATTTGCAGGCTACGAGACAACATGCAGTGATGGTTGTTGCGCGTGACGGTTCATGCAGGTGCTGGTCTAAAGTGCGATGCTTCATTAAATAACATGGGAACCTTCATGAGCAGACTTTATAGATGTGAAGGTTCATGCAGGCATAATGTGCGCGATCTTTAAAAGCCCAGTTCCGAGCGGAGAGATCAGTAGTGTTGATCGGCCTATTCTCATCATTATGAAGACCTTCTTTCTTGGTATCGACTTAATCTAAACTAAATAATCGGTATCGGTAATAAGCTTGTGCTATAGAGTTCGGACGTATATTTTTGATGTGCTGCTGTTTTCTTGGTGCAATACCTGTACAAAAATAACTATAAATTGTTTAATTGTTATAAAACTCTTCCCAAGCATGGATGTAAATTGTGAATGAATAGAAACTGTAGTATTTGTGGCTTAAATTCTATATTCGTGAACTGTCCTTGTTTGGTGTGCAGACTTCGTTCTATTTAGTTACTTTTTGCAACACAGTTTTTGCGAGATTCATAAAATAGATGATTTCCATCTTTTAATTAGAGGCGTAAATGAAATTAATTTACAATGTCCAGTATTTGCAAATGATGCCAAAAATGGATTGAGGCCCATCATTGTTTATCTTGTTGTGTTTGTTCAAACACCTTCAATTATGCGTGTGTCGGATTGTACTCTTCAGAGAGTAGAATTATCAATGCAAAGAAGCCAGTTTGGTGGATATGTTCTACATGTGATAAGATGTGTCAAGAACTTGGGTGTTTTCTTTGACAATGGCGTGACCTTCAAACAGCACATAAATAATATTGTATCTTCTGCTGTCACTTGGATTTAAGAATTGTAAAAATTTTAGGAATATATCGGCTTTGAGATTATTGTTTCAATCATTGGTCTGTTCGAAGTTGGAATACTGTTCACTAAATTGGTATCTGCTATACGTCTTCTTGATATCGCCGTCCAAACACCAACTCTTACGGGATGTAAACTGGTTTCTACAAATGTATGAGGATTTTCTGCAGCCCAGGTTCTATAATTTTGGCTATTTACATAACCAGATAAATGAAACCATGCTTCGTCAGTGAAAAATGATAAGTTCAATTCATATTTTCTTGAAAACATTCACAATAGTGTAATCGTCTTCCATAGTCAACGGGAAGTAATTCTTGCACAACAGTTACCTTGTATGGGTGTAAATGCAACCTTTTATTTAAAGCCTTGTGACATGTTCCAACTGAAAGTCCTAAAAATAATTTTTTTTGGTTATTAACTATAATTCGATATCGATTTCAAATAAAAATTTCAAAATTGATATATTTTAGAGATGCAATCTAAATGAATTTGTGAATATTTACATCAACTTAATATAAAAAAAAATACCTGTTTGAGCAGACAATTTTGATGTAGATTTTGTAGGACTTTGAGTTATTCGTTGCTGTATATTATCAACGACATCTTCTGTCGGTACAGTTGGTCTGCCTGTAGATTTTCCTTTGCAAATGCATTGTTTAATTTCAAATCGTTTGACGATAGTACACTTTCGGTATGAGAATGTGTCATAGTGAATGTTTGCGATTGGAAACTCGGTCATAAAGTGCTCAATGCATGATTGTATGAAGTTTGTCCACATCCCGTCTTCAGTCGAAGTCCCTTTTCGAAAATGAGCCTTTAAAATAAAAGCATCTTGCTCAACAGTAAAAGGCATACTGTTCTGAACTGAAATAAGAATATTATTAACCTTAAAATTTTGTTTTTGTTACAACTTACCAGTAATACGACGAAGTACCAAAAGTTTAGCTATGAAAACAACTGATAAGTTTGAAATATGTATGATTTAGAATGAGGCAAAGGAAATCAATCAAGACACTAGAAAATCGCAAGGATAAAATAAATCATCAACGGCGCGGAAAATAGCGGGGAGACGAACACTACTGAAAGATACAGAAATGCCAATTTTACGTCACACGTCCTAATGATTCGTTTACAATGAGCAATACGAAACGGTTGTGTCATGCGCGAGATGGTGCGATCGCCGATTGGTTGAATAAAATCTCAAGAATAAATTACACCAATCACAGCCGCGTAATATTGTGTTTTAATGTAACCTTGGTCTTATTCTTTTAGTTACCAGAATTTAATTGCCAACACCAAGGAAATAAAATAACCGCTTCAAACAAAATTACTGGTCACGTGGCTTGTAATCATTTATGAAGGCTCTGTACATATGTAGGGAATCCAGTTGCAAAAAAATAATCCAAATCGCGTAGTTCGAAAAAAATATATAGGGGTTAGCAAGTGAAAAGTGGGACATACTGCATATCAAATATCTGTTCCTTTTGCTACACAGTAATGAGATGGTGAAATGCTGGGTGTTCTTTATATGTTAAAATATAGTAAATCTGCAGAAGATGACCTTGACCTGGTATTTTCAGTGCATTAAAATTCATAGAAATATTATCATTACTTACTACTATTTTAAACTTTTCACATATCATTTAAGTCCACATCAAATAAGCTAGCAGAAATGAATTAACCCAAAGCTCAAATAAAACGTTTTGTTTTCACATAGATAATACATACAGTGCTGCGTGTGACAGGATCTACAATTATAGAAAATGAGGATAAAAAATTTCAGCATTTTCCATGGAGCCTTGAACAGACTAATTAAAATATCTTTAGACAGTGGTGGTGGTAGTCGGAAAAGGATTTGCAAGCGCGGATTTTGTGCAAGTGTGCTGGAGTTCCAAGCTATTATACTTATTTTGTTTGATTTCTGTTTATGCAGATAACATAGATGGAGCAGACACTAATGTTGAAATTATGCAAGCAAGTTTTGAGACAATTTCTGTTTGGCTTGAATAATCTGTAATTATTTGGGTTTTGTATATTCTGACATCTTTAGTTATGGTATTGTTAAAATAGATTTATTATACTTGCTAATTTAAGCCAATTAATAAAAAATATACCTAATGTATACCTACATGTAAAGCTCTAATAGAATAGAGACCACAAAATGAACATCCTGTATAATTATTCGGTAGGTGTTACTTTTATTGTTATTTGCATAATATATTTATGTTCTGTTATCTTGTAAAAATGTGTGTGTAAAAAATTTAGATGTTTTAATAAATGTAAGAATTTATTAGTTTAATAATGTAACATTTGTAATTTGTATGCATCCAAATATACTCAGTTGTAATAATTGGTTGCCTACGTTATGCAGACACTGATACGAAGGTCATAGTTTCATTATATTGCGTCTAGTAATATTTGCAAATTTAAGTTTTACTAATACCATATTTAACAATAAAAACGTACGATCAATAAAATAAAATCGCATCAAAATTTTAAATTTAAGAATATTCAGTTCAATAGTCAGTTAAAAATAACTTGTAACAACTGGCTCGTTGGTCTAGGGGTATGATTTCCGCTTAGGGTGCGGGAGGTCCCGGGTTCAAATCCCGGACGAGCCCAATAACTTTTTGTTTGTTTCTGATGCAAAACTATATTTTTTGAACCACAAGTGTTTATTAGAATCAATAAATTTATTTGTACTTAATATTTAAAAATTTAATAGTTATTGCAACATGTAATAAAATACGTGATTAGATTTTATTTTATATTTATATTCAGCATTAGAAATTGCATATCCATAATTTTAGAAACTTAAAACATTTAATTAAATATCACCGAAATGAAATGGCAGTGGCCCATTAGCTCAGTTGGTTAAAGCGTCGTGCTAATAACGCGAAGGTCGTGGGTTCGATCCCCCCATGGGCCATCCTTTTTTTTTTGTTTATAAATGTTTTTGATACTAATTTTTATTTTAGAAATGAAATTAATTTAAAATGCAGGTTAATATTTTCTTCAATTATTACTGTTACGAGATTATAATGTGTACGTATTTACAATTTGTAATTTATTATGACAATATTTGAAACAAGTTCTGATGCATGTATTTTATTCAGGTTCACTTTCTGGTATTTTTTTATCAACTCCTTTCATACTCTGTAATATGAATTTGATTCTCAAAGCGTCGTCTATAAAGGAATCTATTTTAATTTCAACAATTTAATTAAAAGGATAATAAAGCTTGAGCTCGAGTTCAACAGATACAAAGCAGCTTCTAAAGTTGAATATTGGAGATTTTCATTTATATGACTTTAATAAATTCAATTTGCGGATTGTTATAGGTATAAATAAAAGAATACCTTGAAAGAAATTATTTATAAAATATAGCGATTTTGTCTGCGCGCGCGAAAAAATTTTATACCGTGCTTGTAGGCGGGTTACAAAAATTTCGCGAGTGCAAAATTATTAGTTATATATTTGTACAACTAGTGCAAAAAGTGTGTATTGTTTTAGCATGCTACAATGTCAAATATTGCAACTATCTATAACAGAACAGAAGTAAGTATAAAGCTAAAAATTAATATCATTTACATGTGTTACCTTCATCATTATATATTTATCTATCGTCAAGAGCTTCAATTAAAAATTTGGCACTCCTCCGACCCCGACTCCTGTCGGGTAAAAATGTTTGATTTCTTGAAACGGCGTCGTACCGACTTCTTCAAAAATGGAATTAATTTGGTAAAATGTCGAATTTCCCCATTTTTTACTGATTAAAAGTGTAGCCTTTAACATAGAAAACTATGACCACAGCATAGGTAAACCAGCAGTTTCACTCCATTGTCGGCACTTTGAACTGCTTTCAGTTTCTGCGGTGACCTCGAAATGTGAGTGCGATAGCACATCCGATAGAATTGACAGAATCGGTGATCAGGACCGGAATAAGAAATTTTTATTTGCGCTGAGAGTGTAGTTATTCCACATGAAAGTTTACGTTATATCTATCCGCATTATGTAATAATTCATTATACAGTTATAAATGGGTAATTCAACATGTACTATATATACATCATTTACTGCTACTAACATACAGTGTGAAAATTTGATTTACTTCTTTGGACTCTTTAAAAAAAGAGTTTAAAATATATATTATTGCACTACTAAACATTTTTATTTATTTATTTACTTTTTTTGTTATTAGTGATAATTACATTTTTTTGGGATTTTTTTAAATTTAAAATTTGACGTTTGAAGTTAATTTATTATGATTTTTTTTCGTCTTAAATGATCTACGTAAACCAGAAGACAAGTATTTTTCAGAACAAAGAAATTATGTTTACTTAACTTTGAATATTGTTAAATTGGAGTTAAAAGTGCAGTAAAATGTAAATTTGGAAAAAAAATATTTTTTTATTATTTTGTTTTGAGACTTACTCTCATTATAGTGACTACAAGAAATATGATCATCTACATAATTTGAAGATGAGCCGTCTTGTGCAGGAAACGTTGGAACGGCCTCTTTGTGTAATCTATTGCGCGAATCGTTAGAAAACATATTATTTTAAAAATGTATTTGACATAGTTTGTATGAACTATTACTAATACTGAGCAGCTTTTCTAATAAATATTCTCTATTAGAAGCCTCTGCACAGAACTTTGCTCTAAAATAAAAATATGTATTTGTGAATAATATAAATATGTATATTTTAAACTTCACTTTCATGAGAAGTATTTTTATTCCAATGTTATACTTAAGAAATAAGTTAATAGGTAAGGCAATAGCAGTAAAATATCATTTATGGTTTGTACAGCATATTATAGATTACTTATTACTTATTTATGTCTTTAGCAAATTTAAAGAAACTTAAATTACTATTTATATATGATATAACTGCTGGGCAGCGACTCGTACCTCGATCAGACTCAAAATATTGCTTTAATACGGCTCTGTATAACCGATGTTCGCACTCCCAGAGTTGGATGTAAACTGAGGTCTCTGCAGCTTGAAATGGATGCGCGAGCTGCTATGCGCGACTTATTATTTCGCCCCGAGTGTTTTTACTGGTCTCCCTATACTGTGCTATGACTATAAGATGGATGGTTTTAGTATTATTAGTATTATTATTATTATTATTAGTAGTAGTAGTAGTATTATTTAGACTTTTCCTTTGAATACGCTACATTTTCAGTAATGTTTTTAACAACTTTCTGTCTGTAAACCGTCTATTACAAATTTCATACACTATTTTAGATCTATCGGGTAATCTGTTGAAGCTTTATTTACTGTTTTAATTATTGTATCTAAAGGAATATAAATATCTTTCTCACAATATCATCTCTCAAAATATTAAAACTTTAAACTGACAACTTGAAATTAATTAAGGATATTGGTAATGTAGTAAGATTTCGATTAATTAGAATTAAATAATTAATAATAATAATAATAATGATGATAATGATAATGATAATGATAATGATAATGATAATGATAATGATAATGATAATGATAATGATAATGATAATGATAATGATAATGATAATGATAATCATAATGATAATCATAATGATAATGATAATGATAATGATAATGATAATCATAATCATAATCATAATCATAATCATAATCATAATCATAATCATAATCATAATCATAATCATAATAATAATAATAATAATAATAACAATAACAATAACAATAACAATAACAATAACAATAACAATAGTAATAGTAATAGTAATAGTAATAGTAATAGTAATAGTAATAGTAATAATAATAATAATAATAATAATAACAAAGAATGTGAGTTACAGACTTCTTTATAATATTATCCATCATTCTATATTTAGAATTATTTCCAAGAAAATGTCTGTAATATTTTTCGCTTATTCTTTCTGGTGTCTGCTTTAATGCAATTTGTGGCACTGCACATACATAACTGAAAGATAAAAACAATAATTACAAATTATTATCTAGCTTTAAACCACTATTTGATAGGTACCTACCTACTGGGTATAGTAGGTGCAGGTGATTCTTCCTAGCAAAAACCAGTTGCTTTATTTCAGTTCTGTATCATGAAATACAGAAATTGTAGTTCATTGTTTACTATTTTACAGATGTAGAGTTCTTCTTAAACATAAGTACATAAGTAAAGTGCTGAAATATGTGGATACAAGAATCAATCATTTCTAGGTTATGCTTTCGTAATATTTTCTTTTGTGGGGCTAGGGTAGGTTCAGATCTGACTTTCAACGACAAACACGTTCACATTATAATTAAAAGTTTTAGAAATGGTTTTGTTTGAATTTATTTGTTGCTAAATAACCAATCAATAATTATTACAGCAGTTGGAAAACAGGGATATTCTTTAAGTACTTACACAATTTTGTAAATTATTTTGTCATAAAAAATACGTGTACCTAATTATTATTGTACACTGTAGTAACATAAAAAAACCATTTACTGAAGTTTTATTACATTATAATGGAATAATTTAAAAATTTTCACAGATATTTTACACAATCTTCACGCTGTAACTCTAGCTGTAGCGGTAGACTGCGCCGGCACGGCGACCACAATGCTCCAAAAGCCTCAACTCAAATCTAAATTTTTATCGACAAGTCTCAATAACACCATTGTGCATACGTAAATTGCATTAAATCCATTATTTAGCGTTATTTACGTAAAATAAAATACTTCATGCCATTAATATTTGACAATTCAATGACAATTAATAGTTTTGACGTTCACCGATGTTAGTTTCTTCTGTGTAAGTCTGGCTCAAGGCTATACACATTTTACATGACAAAACAATGAAATTTGGGTACTTTTTGGAGGCGTTTTTTTATGTTAAATTTTGAAATTTTTGAATGTTTATTTATCAGAATGTGTTCATAATTAAGTATATTTCAATTTAAACATAAGTTTTAGCAGGGCTGACAACCAAAAAATCAAAATTAAATCGATTTCTTGGAAAATGGAACACCCTGTATAAAAATTGATGTTATCATCAGATTCTACGCGCCATCTAGTGTCTGTATACCAAATTTCGTCGCACTGGCTATGATGGTTTCTGAGATATTCGCACTGAAAGTCTTAGAGGGAACACCCGGTATATCAAGTAAATAAATAAAAGTAACAATCACAACAAATCACATCTACTTGGAAACTCAACTCATTATAATCATACTTCATATTATGAGATGAACAAAACAGTACAGTTTACAAATAAATACACACACATATATATACATACATGGATATACGTATATACACACATCAAATAAATAAATCAATATAATAGAACAAATAACAGAACAGCTACTTGACAAACTCGTCCACACTATAAAAACACTTTCCAATTAGGAAACTCTTAAGTTTACTTTTAAAAAATTTAAAATTTAATTCTGATCCAATATTTAATGGCAGTTTGTTCATAAATTTGATACCCATGTAAGATGGAGCTTTTTCATACAGGGATGTTGTGTGGAGAGGTATTCTTAGTAAATTGCCACATCTAGTTTCGTAGCTATGAAGGTCAGAGTTCTTGACAAAGCAGCCATGCATTTTGGCAACATGCAATATACACTTGTAAATATTTTCTTCAATAAAGTAAGATTTACAAGAAGTTAAGGGTGCAATTCCAAATATTAATCGGATAATTCTTTTTTGGGAAATAAAAATTCTATTAACGTTGGCACCACTCGCACCACCCCAAATAATAACATTAAAAGACAAATGGCAGTAAATCAATGAATAATAAATATCAATCATCTGTTTCTTGTTAAGTATAGACTTTAGCTGGAGCAAAACGTAGTAGCCGCTATTTAACTTTCTACAAATGTTTTCTATATTACTGCTTCAGCTCATGTCACAGTCGATAAAGGAACCTAAGAACTTAGTAGTATCCGACAGTTTGACTATTTTATCATTAATCGAGACATCGAAAGAAAAGATACGCCTCTGATGAGAGCCAAACTGCATGCACATTGATTTCTCAGCATTTAATACTAATGCATTTTTATAACACCAAGTTGTAAATTCTTCCGATAAGGTATTCAGATAACTTAAACAATTTTTGTATTTAATCTCAAACAATAACGTTTTGAGGAATATTTTATGGTATCTAAATACCTATAGTTACCACATACATACATATCCACAAATTACAGGAAATATGTTATTTTTAAATTAAACTCGTAATTAATATAGTATCAAAGTATTTTTTGCATTACTGCAAAAAGTAAGTTACTTTTGCAGTAGTACAAAAAGTTTGGATGATCGTAGAAAAAGATATTATACAGGGTGTCCCAAAATAGAAGGCCATACCATTAACCACATATTCTTTGGATAAAAATAATACGACTTTCCTTATGCCATTTTTTATTTGGGCATCCCTGTTTCAATATACAGGGTGTTAAAGTTACATTTTAAAAAACTATTTTTGTTAATAATCCCATTGTTTTGTAAGACACACACTTGAAATTTTGCACGTACTTTTATCTTATTCCGGCATACTTATCATGTAATTTTGGTGAAAAAATCGAAAGGTGAATGGAGGTAACTGAGGGATGCAGTACCCTTTATCTTCTCCAATTATTTCTAAGTACGCCTATGCAGCTTTTTCTGGAAATATCAAACATAGAATTTTGTTCTGAAAGTGAGTCTTCAATGTAATCTTCCTCCACAGTGCTCGATCTCTATCCTTTCTGTGTCTTTTGAGACCACCGCATCGTCGTCAACTAAAAGGGTAGCAGACGTTCGTCGTAATGCGTGTCCACTGCATTCTTTCCAGTTGTCCAGCTTCAAAAATGTTGCGACTTCCTGCGAGACGGCGCTGACTTTATGACCGACCACCATTCGATGCAACATATTTTCTAAAAACTTAAATAATTTTCCCAACACAATAAAAGAACGTTGACTCTTGGTTTTGGTATTGGGAATTTTTATGACTATTTCGGATTTCAGATCTTCAACATTATCCATTGTTAAATTGACTAATTGATCAGAACGGCATGCGCCTGCAATCCAAAATATTAGGACGACCTACAAAGAAGCTTTTAAAAATGTTCCTTTATTTTTAAAACGTTTACCTTTATTATCAATTATAAATTATTAGGAGTACCATTCAAAAAGCAATGAACTTGCTTTTTTGCAAAATTTTTCGAGATTTCTTTGGGAACAGATTCAAAGAAACCTCTTTCGCACACTCCAGTATCTCCTCAGGTACACCTAAATCTTCTTTAGATTCCATTTTTACATACTTTTTAGCAAACTGTACCACAAACAATCACAGATTAATTGAATTAGCAATATGTTTGACAAAATATCCACTACTGCATCGATATATCCTACTTACCTACTTTTCCTTATTATTCAAATTTGGTTTGAATAATTTCAAAGCATAAATTAATAATTAAAGGGCGGATTTCGGTTGGAGAAAAAAGAGCATGTTTTATTCGGATTAAAAGTGTCTTTTTTGTTTCGCAAATTTGTATCCGCTTGGCTACGCTTCGCTCGCTACTAAAGTGACACATCCTAATATAAATATGCACTATCTTTGCATTCTGGTCAAAAATTATATACTTTTGACATTTAAAACACATTAATGACATATTTTTAAAGTAAGTTAACATTTTAAACTGACATCTTTAAATTACGCAAATTGCCAATGGGCGTATTCAGACGAAGTCAGCCGCTAACTAAAAGCTGCTAGAATGCTAACAGGGTTGTTAATCAGCCGTTTAAACAACAAATACGAATACGAATAGTGTGCTGATTCAGCTGATTGTTCTCCCTGATTGTTCTCCGCGGAGCTGCGAAAAAAATATATGTAACATAACCTTACATTGTCATACTAAAAAGTCATAATCAATTTTATCTATGGTCATAATATCTATTACACAGAATAATAAATTTGTTATGTATTCATCAAATGTTCCATAGAATAAAACGTCGAAATAAGTAAAAATAACTGTTTTTATTGATAACAACATTCAGCCAAATAATTGAAATTGGACCGTTATTTAAGTATGGGTCTTATGAGGGTGGCTCGGTTTCAAGTAGGTTACACTTTATGTACTTATAGTGTTCTAGTATTCCATGTACATGTAACTCACATAATTATTCTTTTTCTTTTTTTAAAATAAAATATGAGAAAATATTGTTAACTTTATGATACAACAAAAACTAAAATTTTCTATCTATGTTAGTAATTTTATCTTAACATTTTTATTTTGATTCCAAGAATCTATAATAGCTCAATGTCAGTGCAGAATTATGACTTTTTAGAGCTTGATTCAGAAGCCCCTTGCATAATTTTTGTCGGTTGTCTAGGGATGAGGGCAAATTATAAAAAAAATATGTAATAGGTAATAAAAAAAATTATTTAGATTCTATAAGAGGCAAACCCAGAGCAAAACATTCATTGAGATTCCAAAACATAACACATGGAAAATTGTAAATACGACCATGTAAATAAATAACATAACCTCACAAATACGTCAGCGCTTCGCTTACGAAGTAAGTGCAAATTTTCTTGGCTTACAAAAATATTCAGCGGCTAACAGTTAGTCAACGTTTTATTCAGTCTGAATTTCTTACTTAGCGGCTCAGCGGCTGACCTCCTCTGAATACGCCCAATGTCAGATACCATCCATAGGTAACTCTGAATATGCTTTCGTTAGTAACAAGATTTGGATTAATCAAAATTAAATTTAAAAAAATTATCTTTAATATCAAACAATAACGTTTCGAGAAATATTTTATGGCATCTACATAAGTACGTATAGGTAGTTACCACGTTCAAACGTATACTCAAATTATACGAAAAAAATTTTTGGAAAAATTAATTTTCACAAGAATATCGACAATGTTTTTCTCTAGTCAGATTTCCAACGAGACGGAGTGCAGGTATTAAAAGTAGCACAGTCAAAATTAAATTCATTAGAAAAAAAAACTTGACTTGCCACTAACTTGTGAGACAGTTAACGATCACAAATTTCAAATTCAAAATTAAACTATTTTTATTAACATTTCAGGCATAAACTTTTACCAATTCCTTTTTTTTCATGGCTTGACATATTGTCTATGTAACATGATAAATACAGTCGTTATTATATTCTTAGGACTTGTAATTTATGTAGAAAAGTATAAAGAACTTTATACAACACGTTTTTAAATAGACTAATCAAATGAATTCTATAAATTGTATATGGTAGTAAAATGTAAGAATTTCCACAATGTTGTTTTTATTGGCTAGTTGTAAAAAAGATTTTCAAAATCATTATTACACAACATGCAGATATTATCTGAAGGGGTTTTCTCGTACAATTGTTTCATAGATATGGAATTTGTAACTCGATAGTTAAATAAGCTCTTCAGTTAGTATTTAATTACGTATAATAACAGCTTTTTATATCGAACAACGCTAGATCGCGATAAAATTCTAATACCACTGAATTACGAGAAACCCATTAATCATTTAAAATTATCATGTCAAACATGCCTGAAGTGTGAAGAGCGAAAGAAAACTTAATTTCGTTAAATCCATTAGATTATCAACACCGGCGTAGTATATGCAAATTTTTTATTTGACGTAAAACTCGGAAGCCTTTTGTATATTTTATTTTATGCTACTTTTATAACTGAAATAAAGTAAAATTGCGAGTACCCATAAAATATCTCTCCCATGTAATGTTTTTGATACCGTTGAATAGTGGATTTCTGATTTTCTTGTACAAGATGAAGTAAATATTATCCATTAAAAAAAAATAACAAATGTAGTTTCGAAACATAAAACGTGAAAATATATCTATTTATGTGACATGTTGCGAAAAGAGTGTGTTTTAAGCAGGCGACGCAAAATTAAAGAGTGTGTTTTAAGCAGGCGACGCAAAATTAACAATACGTCGAATGCTAAAAATAAATCGACATAGATATTAGCAAATTTCCCTTGCATGCAATGCAAACCTTGCATTTTTTAAAATGAAAGCTTTCGGATATCAGCCAAAGAAATAAAAAATAAATACAAAGTCGAGGATAAAGAATTCCTGTTTGCTAAAGTTGTTTTAATCGTTAGAGTATTTGGAGCATGTAGAAGGGAAGAAATCACATTTTTGACAGTACGTGTCATAAGAGACTGTCAATTAGTTATTAGTGTCAAAATTCTGAACATAAAAATGCATGTTCCAAGAATGTTTACGATCACTGAGGGATCAATAGATGGTATAATCTTTTTAGATATATTTCGTAAGTACTCAAAATTTCATAAACTCAATGCGACACATCAGTTTTTCCTGACATATCGAAGTAATAAAGATTGTACCTTGCCAGTTGGAATCAACACAATTGGAGGTAGGTATGCCAAAAAATCGGAATTCCTTGGACGCTCCAACGCCAATGAATACACTAATCATTGCTCGCGGTGTAGCTCTGCAATAATATTGACAGATTCTGGAGCGGACATGACACTTTTAAAGCGACATGGAGGTTAACGATCAAGTTCAGTTGCCGAGAATTATATCGAATATTCCATTGAACAGAAAAGCGAAATAGCAAAAGGAATCATGGATCAGAAAGATACACCAAATAAGAAATTAAAAGAAGTTCACGCAAAAGCAAAAGGTAGAAGTATTGCCATTACTAGCAATTTATTCATTCCGACTACTAGTACTTGCATTTCTGTTAGAGAAGAGAAGCTGGATGCCTCTTATTCACTTTAACAATTTACGTAATTATACCTTTAAAGTTTATAATAAATAAATTTTTCCTTGTTTTTAATGTTTCATTTTTACTTTTAGGCACTAATCTAAAGGCCTATTTTGAAGAAAAATCAATATATAAAATTATAGGACAGTTTCTTAACAATATTCAGAATAAAAGAGTCTTATATCAAAGTCCGCTCTTACGTAAACGGTTCAGAATGCCGTCAGCAGATATATTTTATGTAATAAGTTCATGTACCAATAGATAGATTAACTAAAGTAACAAATGGGCGTTGTCAAATGGCAAATCAAGTTTTTGGTGATTATTCAACTAAAAAGCACAAACTAATCAACATAAAGATTTTAACAAAAGCGTTATTTAACTCGGCAGTAAATTGTATTAAACTCTAAAGTAGATTATTTATAGACAGTATAGATACAAAATAATAGTCGTGATAACACAACACAACACCCATAACCACTAAAACAGCGAGGCATAAAATGAAATAAAAACTTACCATTCTTACAGAAATTGTTGAAATTGACCTTTATGAGCGTGAACTCAGGCATGGCACCAACGTACCTAATTCTGGCGAACCAGTGGTTCAATCTGATCCCAAAAATAAAAGTCAATTAAGGTCAAATCGGCTCAATTCATCGCTGTGGAAATATTTCATTAAAAGCATCCTGTTCGAGTACTGTATGTTGAAGAAGCCACATACGCGTCCGTAATTGCAATACCACGTCGTCTAACAATTCAGTTAATCGATTCGTCCTTGGAAGAGGTATGAACCAAGAAGGACCTCGCCGATTATTCCAGCCCAAACATTTACCGAGAACTATATTGAAAATGGTCGCATGGGAATTTTCATCGGTTCATATGTGCATGTTGTGCAAATTTATCATTCCATCATGGGTAAATGTTGCTCCATCTGTTGCACATAAACGGAAAACTTGATTTTTACATTGTTGCAAAAACCAACTACAAAAACTCAAACGTTCACAATCCACTGGTAAAAGATGCTGAATATAATGTAGATGATAAGAATGCAATAGCTGGCGCTCTAATATCCGATGCGTCTTTCAAAAATTTTAACCACTGCACCTGTTCTACATTAGGGTTAATTTGCATATCACGTCTTTCTCTTTGTGGAATGAACATAACATAAAATTGTATGTGCACCTGAAATGCACCAACTTGTCGTGAGCACATTTTTTTCTGCTGAACATTCGATAGTAATAAATGTATTCTTGTCTTCTCCACTCATTCTAATACAAACAGTGTTAAGTCAAACCACGAGATATTTACATAGGTTTCTTAGAACCATATCAGCTCGACTGACCTACATAAGATTACATAAAATGTTCAGTTTGTTTTTTGTTGTAGTATTTTATGGATTTTTTAAGGAATGAAACGCAATACGTCAGTCGTGTTCTACATATTTGATGATCAGAACCGGTGTAATTTACAAAAAAATCACAACGACGCGCCATTAAATCTATAAATGATATTGCAGGAAACAACTACTCCGCGGACTAATGCCCCTACCGGTATTGAATTACACCTGCAGTAACTGTGTGAACAGCGAAGATCCTTGTCGGCCACCCCACCAGACACGGACCGGTTCCGGGCTTCTTAGCCCTCATGCCGTAGGTGAGATGACCGACAATTGAACTAGCTCGATTTATATGTGAACATACATATGAAGGAACATAGAGTTTAATTGTCGGTCATCTATATGCCTATGGCATACTGATGAGGGCTAATAAGCCCGAAACCGGTCTGTATCTGGTGGGGTAGCCGACAAGGGTTCTTGACTGTTCACACAGATACTGCAGGTGTAATTCAATACAGGTAGGGGTATTACTCTGCGGAGTAGTTGTTTCCTGCAGTATCATTTATATATACACAGATTATTATTATCAATACACTTGTTACCATTGTTAAATCACTGTGTCAGCGAATTACCTGTACCTAACACAAAATTATACTACACGCACTATAAAATACCAAAAATAATAACAATACTCCGATGCATTTACAAATGATTTATTTTAATGCCTAAAGCCATCAGTTAAAATTTGTACACCACTTTCAAAGTCACCATGTATTGTGGCTGATTTTGTGTTCGTACATATTCAAAAGTGAATTTGAGTCTTGAAAATTCTGCGAGATGTGACAATGTTTATAATGATTTATACAATTTTCTAAATGTGCAGTTAATGTGTAAAATTGAGAAGAATTTTTGCGACGTGAATATAATGCCCTTTTTTCTTATGACTTATCACACTAAAGACCTTCTTTGAAAATTAGCATATAAAAACGGCACCCTTAATGATTTTATTATGTCAGGTATGTTCTTTTCCATTAGCAAGTTTAGCTAGATTGATTTTTATTTTAGATATTTTTTTAATCCTTTGCCTATGTCATTTTTCATTAGCATGTTTGGTATCAAAGAACATACATATGAATACGAATTATAGGAAAATTATTTTTAATTAGCCTAAATACATTTACAATGCAGCAAAAAATTTACAAAAGCTAATAATAAAAAATGTATGGGTAAATAAATAATATTGTAGATATAACTCAGCGCTGGCTGAGACTTGTCCGCAAAGTTAGTTTCACGCAATATCTAATAATAAAGGTATAAAAATGTTTAGGTTTGTCACGCATCAACAAAAAGTAGTTTTGAAACACTTTGTATTAAATTTTTGCAAAAAATAATTGTTATATTATACATTTCTTTTGGTCATTTTATGTTCATTCAAATTCTAACTGCATATTTCTAACAAATCAAATATTTCCAATCCAGATTTACCAGGAAAACAGAATCTACATACGGATAACCGATGCCATTATTACTTTTCCTGTATCATAATTTTTAACAAAAGTTTTCCAAATTCAGATGGGTGAACGGATTAAAAATTACTGGTCAATTTTATATGTATTTTATATATAAATTAAAAAAAATATATGTTTCTATTAATACTTAAATTATTTATTAACTTTCAAATGCTAAATGGAATGAAACTTTTACAAATTAATAATGTAAATGTCTCGAATCTCTGTGTACTATTTGGCATGTATTGGAAAGCATCAATAAACTGCCAATACATATTGTACAATCAAATATAGTCCGTTTCCGATCATTCTCAAACAGGATAGCAGCAGTTAGAGGAGGGATCCGATCGGGAATGGGAAAATTTAGCAGGAATGCGGAATATCAACGGGAGTCAATAGCGTTATCGATCACGGTGGCGCTCCCTGCATTTCAGGTGACGCGAAGTTGCAGGAAATGCATCGTTGAACAGAAACATAAAATTATTTTTGGAGTATTTTAGAAATCAATTTTTACTTATTATTATTTTACTATTCAATACAAATATTATCTACCAATTTGGGTACTTATACGTCCAGTGGGATATATTTTACAATACAATAGGATAAATTTACTTGCAGCGCATTTTTTACTGTGCCTCTATTCATTTAGAAGTTGCGACTTGTTGAAAAGCTTCCATTTCATTCGCGGAAATGATATGGGTGGGACAGCTTGTGTCAGTCTTAAGCCGCGTATATACAGGAAGATTCAGTCATAATGGCATTAACTTTAAGAGAACATAGGGAAAAATGAGTATAATACGAATACGCTATTTAAAAAAAATTAAATGCATATTTACGCCGCAACTAAATATTTTTAAATTATTATTTAAATCCCCTTTTCAGACTGTCACTGACCGCTGGCGGCGATTCAACTCAGTCTCGGTATGATGCAACGTTGCCAAATTTAAATGTTTCTACGGTAAATACCTACTTGTTGTAATTAATGCTATAAATTATTTTTTTAAAGTATGCAATTAACCTATTAAGTTTGAAGAGATTAAAATTACAAAACTCCAAAGTATCAAAATAAACCATTCACATTTAATTACATAAATAGTGAATTAAAACTCTATACTTGCTAGGTTAAATTATTAAGAGGGGCGTTTGTGTTTAAATACAAACAGTAATAAAAAAACCTTCGTGCTATCAACCAAAAACAGTCCACATACCTATTCAGTGATCAACAATCCCGCAAACTTAACTTACACTCTTAACGTACAGTATTTAAGTCAATAACCTTGTTTTTAATGTCTACTCAATGACAACAGAAACAAACAATAATTAATTGTGTATTTTTACAAATACCCGTTGTAATCAATAGGAAATTATGAAAATTTTATAATAAATCGCAAATTATACATATACTCCTTTTTGTACCATATATATATTTTACTTGTATTCTATTTCTTTGCTGTAACATATAGTTACAATGTTAGTCATTTTATCTTCTGCTTAGACTTGCATTTATTTCCATATATATAGAGTTCCAGATCCAGCTTATTTTAGTGTGAACTATACCTCTGTACCGCTTACTTGAATAAACGTCGTTCGATTCTATAAATGTATTAAGTTATTTACAACGTTCTCGTTCGGTACATACTTAATTGGCGCAGTCGGTAGGATCTACAAACAAGTCTCTGAATTCTCGTGAGTGAGTAAGTGAGATCCTTGGTGTACTCCTGTACTTTGTTGAAGATCCAGAACCTGTCCAGCTCTCAGGTGAAATTTATTGGATACGGAACTTCAAGTGGTTGGTCAACTTGACGCCGAGATCCCTGGACCGTCAACGACGATTCAAAGTAAGTTCCTCAAGTATTTTTCCACTCCTTTCCTCGCTAAGTTGATATAAACTGATTTTTTATATACTTGTGCGGCGAAAAGACATTTTGATTTACACTTGTCTGTGTATAATCAAAATTAGTTAAGATTAAATTTTTTAGAAGTGATTAAGTGAATTTAATTGTTCTGAATTCGTGAGTCAACTCTTCCACGATTAGAGTGACTGTTTTCAGACCCTGTTTATATTTTTCTCTGTCAAGTACTTCTTTTGTTGAGTGACTATTAAAACAATTTGTTTATGAGTTAACTCGACTGAAAACGAAGTGTTTGTTCAGATGCCAAAGGATAGTAATTCTCAACCTAGATTACGAGTAGAAAATCCATACCAGGTCCCTGTCGGTGTTGGAGTCTCCGTAAATCAAAACGAGATAGATAGTTTAGTAAATCAGTTATCTAGTACCTTTAATAACGAAAATATGACTACTAATTCAAATATCAACGAAGCTAAAGCTTTGCTTGATGTGATACCAGTTTTTGATGGTTCACAAACCAAACTAACATTTTGTAAATTATGTGATGAATTAATTAGAATCTTTAATATCCCCGAAAGAACTGACCGTATGGTATATTTACTTGCGGGAATTAGATCTAAAATTACAGGCCAAGCTGAAATCATTCTGAACCAACGTTTAGAAAATCAAACTTGGAGACAAATTTAAAAATTTATTACAACAAAATTTCGGAGATTGTAGAGATCTCCCATGCCTTCAGCAAGACTTAATTCATATGCGATACAACCCTAAAAACGAAACCTTGCAGGAATTCTCAAATAGAATTCAACACCTGAGGTCAATTTTATCTCAGAAACTAGTGAACTTGAATATCACAGCTGTTGAAAAACAAGCTTATCAAGACATTTATGCTAGACTCGCACTCGACACGTACGTCGCGAACTTACCAGATAACTTACAGTCAATGATACGGACAGCTGACAAAACTACATTAGAAGACGCGATATCTTTTGTAAACCGAGAACTGCAATTTAATCAATACAAAGAACAACTTAAGAAAAACATGTCTTATTCACAATCGCCGTCAGTTCCACCTAAAATTCCCCAAAGAAACCATAATCCTAATATGAATTTTAGAACTAACCAAAATTTTAAACCAAATTTCCAAAATCAAAATTTTGCAAGACCACCTCTTCCACCAAGAAATCCAAATTTTAATCAAAATTTCAACCAAAATTATAATCAAAACCGAAATCAACAAGCTTCGGGAACTTATCAAAATTATAGACCAAATCATCCCACTCCGATGTCAGGAGTTCAATCATTTGTGAATCAAACACATAATACACGTAACCAACGTAATCAACAAAATTTTAGACAAAAACCGAATAGGCAAAATTTCCCTAGAACTAACGAAAATTTTAATATTGAAGAAGAAAACTTTGAACAACATTTTGATCCAAATTTTGACCCTAGTCAAGAATATCAAACTGACAATTTACCTTTTCAACAAAATTATGATACAGATTATAATGACGAAGATTTTAATCAAAATTGAAACCAGGATTTTTATAACTGTGAAAATAACCAAAATTTTCCTTTAACCCCTCCTCAAGACAGCCAAACGTAGTAGAAAGTAATATTCAATTAGCTGCCCAATTACCATATATAAAAATTTCTCAACATCCTTATCCCCCTTTGAAACTTTTAATAGATACAGGCGCTTCATATTCTATGTTACGACCTGACATTATAGAAAAAATCTGTCCAAACCAAATTTTTAATTTTTCGACTCAAGTAAAAACTATTTTAGGAAAATGTACTATCAAACAAAAAGCTCATGTACCCGCATTTTCAGAATTTAATTCAAATCAAAATTTAGAAGTATTATCTTATGATTTTCATAACTATTTTGACGGACTTATTGGGTACCATGATATGAAAAAATTTAACATGATAATTGACTTACCTAATAACAGACTTATAGGACAAAATTTTAATATTCCCCTTTATTTACGTGATCCTTATGACATAACAAGACGAGTAACACTTGCCCCCAATGAGTATTTAAAAACGACTATCCCTGTAGAAGCAAACTTTGGCGATATTTTAATACCTTTTCAAAATTTAAACAATTTAATAATTAGAGAAACATTAACAACTAGCGAAGACGGATATGCCCCGGTAGAACTTTTCAACCCCTCTAGTGAAACAAAAACCTTTTATTTTCAAAATCCTATTCCTTGTCAAAATATAGAAAATTTTGAATTATACAATTTCCAAATTTCTTCAAATGCAAGCAAATGTAAAAAGGAACAAATTCCAAATTTATTAAGAACGGAACATTTATCTAAAGAAGAAAAACAACATTTAATACCCCTTTGCAAAAATTATCACGATGTTTTTTATTTTCCTGGCGATCTTTTGACTTTCACTAATCAAGTTAAACATCAAATAAAAACTGAAGACGAAATTCCTGTTCATACAAAAACATATAGATATCCAGAAATACATAAGCAAGAAGTGAAATCACAAATTCAATCATTATTACAAAATAATATCATACGACCTTAGGATTCACCATGGTCCAGTCCCATATGGATTGTACCCAAAAAATTAGACGCTTCCGGAAATAAAAAATGGCGACTCGTAGTAGACTATCGAAAAGTTAACGAAAAGACAGTTACTGACAGATACCCTATTCCGAATATTACAGACATATTAGACAAACTAGGACGATCCCAATATTTTACTACCCTTGACCTAGCATCCGGTTTCCATCAAATAGAAATGTCCCCAGAATCAATCCAAAAAACTGCTTTTAACACTAACAATGGACATTACGAATTTTTAAGGGTTCCTTTTGGCCTAAAAAATGCCCCCGCCACTTTTCAGAGAGTCATGGACAATGTTCTTAGAGATTTACAAAATAAAATTTGCCTCGTATATATGGACGACATTGTAATTTTTAGTACTTCCCTTCAGGAGCACATTCAAAATTTAAAGCTAGTATTTGAAGCTTTAAGAAAAGCAAATCTGAAAATTCAATTAGACAAATCCGAATTTTTAAAAAGAGAAACAACATTTTTGGGACATATTATTACCCCTTCAGGAATTAAACCAAACCCAGACAAAGTAAAAGCTATTCAAAAATTTCCTATTCCTAAAACACCTAAAGATATAAAATCATTTCTTGGACTCGTAGGATTTTATCGAAAATTTATAAATAATTTTGCAAAAATAACAAAACCGCTAACTCGATGTTTAAAAAAGGGAAATAAAATTGAACACTCCCCTGAGTTTCTAGAATCAGTAAATTTATGTAAAAATATTTTATCTAATGAACCCCTTTTAGCCTTTCCAGATTTTTCAAAAACTTTTGTATTAACCACCGACGCATCTAACTTTGCAATCGGGGCTGTTTTATCCCAAAACGGTCACCCAATTTCATACGCGAGTAGAACTTTAAATCCGGCAGAAATAAATTATTCAACAATTGAAAAAGAATTATTAGCAATCGTTTGGGCAACTAAATATTTTAGACCATATTTATATGGAAGAAAATTTATAATAAATACAGATCATAAACCCCTTCAGTGGCTTTTCTCCTTAAAAGACCCTCAGTCTAGATTAGTCCGTTGGAGACTAAAATTAGAAGAATTTGAATACGAAGTAAAATACATTAAAGGAAAAGAAAACAATGTTGCAGATGCATTATCCCGATTTCCCCCAGACATTAACATTCACCAACTTCAACCCTCTACTTCTCAAACCTTAGACTTACCTATTCTAGATGACGATACTCTCTCCATGTTAGTAAATGTAGATAGACCTAACACACCTATTGACGAAGAACTACTTAACGATATTTTACGAGAACTTCCAGAACCTTCTCCTCCAGTATTACACATTCCAGAACCCTCTCCTCCAGTATTACATATTCCAGAACCTGACGACAACGAAACAATACATACCTCGATAGAAAATCCAGTAGCAGAATTACCTATAACCGATCAACCAATAAATCAATTTAAATATCAAATATCTATCGCTCTAAATCCAAATCTTGTTCAACCCTATTGGCACAGACTAACCAGACCTTTTGATAAAAACTCAATTTTTATAGTATTTAATCCTCAACTTTCAGACCAAAATAAAGCTAAAATATTACGGAACTTTCTAAAACCAAAAGAAATAAACTGTTTATATTTTTATGACCAAAAAGCTAGACAATGTTTTGAACGTTTGATACCAAAATTCTTTAATAATACAATTAAATTTAGAATATCCACACTAAAAACTCAAGATGTAGAAAAACTAGAATCCCAAATAAGATTAATAATGAAACAACATGAAGTAAATACAGTACACAGAGGCATTGACACTGTTTATAATTCTTTAGCAAAAACTCACTATTGGCCTAATATGAAAGAAACTATAGCAACCTATATAAATAATTGTGAAACATGTAATCGAGCGAAATATGATAGACACCCACAAAACCCACCAATCCAAAAAACGGAAACGCCCACTAAACCTTTCGACATTATACACATAGACATACTATTCTTTGATAAAAATCAATTCCTAACTGTTTTTGGCACATTTTCAAAATTAGGACAAGCCTATCCTATACCTAGCAGAAATGCTATAACGACGACTAATACTATTCTAAATTACATCTCCCATTACGGAAAACCAGTCAAAATAATCTGTGATCAAGGCAGTGAATTTAATAATAAAATATTTTCAGAATTTTGTCAACTACATAAAATAATTTTACATTTCACTAGCGTCAGTAATTCAAATTCTAATAGTCCAGTCGAACGTTTCCACTCAACAATTTTAGACTCCATCAGAGCTTTGAAATTAGATAACCCTACTTTAAATCAAGAAACTCTAATTAAATTAGCAACCATTGGATATAATAATTCCGTTCATTCTGTAACTCAAAAAACACCCTTAGAAATAATATTAGGTTCACCCCAAAACATAGAAATAGATGAAAGAATAATTACCACAAATTTTATAGAAAAACAAAAACAAATTTATTCAAAATTATACGAGGACGTACAAAACAAAATTGAAGTGACAAAACAAAAAACTTTAGACCGGGTAAATAAAAATAAAACTGAACCACAAAAAGTCAAAATTCTTCAAGACATACTTATAAAAGACAATTTAGCAAACAGACACAAAACAAGACCAACATTTAAGAAAGCTATAGTTATGGAAGATAACGGCCCTACTATTCAAACAAAACAAGGAAAAATTCATAAAAAACATGTTAAGAAATTAAAACCCCCTGACACTTCTCCTCTGTCAAAGGATGAAAATTTTACTGATAGTGACGACAATATTCCATTGGCACGTCTCTTCCGAAATACTTAAACTCATCAAACAAACTATTCGAAATCTGACTTGTAGAAAAATTCTAAATCTTATCAATACAAGATATAATAAAACTCTTTGGCCTCATGAACAATCAAAACAGAGAACAAATAGAAAATAAATTAGAAATTTTAGAAATCAATTTAACTAGTAAACTAAATTAAAGGAACAATTAAGTTACTTAACCTTTTTCATCAAAATTCATAATACATTTATCATTCAAAACATATGTTCAAAATTATAAACTTTATATCAACTTTTAAATTCCCATGTTTCAATTACCTACAAATTTTACCTGTACCCTTGAATCAATACCTACATATTCCTACCTCAACCCACTTACTTAAGAATCAACAAGATATCTTCAAAGGAGGAATTTACCCAAATACCAGGCCTGTACCCATGGAAGGACACGAACAGAGACAACTGCCCGAATTCACTGCAGTGACAGAATCCTATCGACTGTACTACATTCAAGATTTAAAGAAATTCCATACATCAAAATTCAAAATTCGTTACTCATATAATTCACAACTCACCATGATATACAGCTAGATGAACTGAGTAGTTTAGCGTAGAGTATATCCAAGTATAAGATCCAACCCCTGGAACTGTTTGACCAAGATCCATATCAACAACCACACTATTTCATCTATATTATCATACTCATAATTTTAATATTAATAATATATATTATTTTCAAGAAAAGAGATTCAATTACAAAAATAGCAATACCTAGAATTTTCCTACGAAAGTCAAACCCAAATGAGAGGACGACGTCCCAAGAAAACCCTGAAACACCAGGAATATTATAAATTCAACGACTGGAATCACGATTACTCCGATGATCTCCAGTCATCACACCAGGAACAGCGACTCCCTGCTGTTTCCTTATTACCCTCCGTGAAGATGAGCATCAAATAGAGAAGCACCCCTGAGCCTTTCAGATGAGGACTTCGCCGCCCTAGATGTCTCAACCCCAGAAGGAGTGACTACCGCCTACTAGGACCCTGGTCGCTTCACCCCGTGAGCTCCCTCTACGACGGGAGGAATTATACATATACTCCTTTTTGTACCATATATATATTTTGCTTGTATTCTATTTCTTTGCTGTAACATATAGTTACAATGTTAGTCATTTTATCTTCTGCTTAGACTTGCATTTATTTCCATATATATAGAGTTCCAGATCCAGCTTATTTTAGTGTGAACTATACCTCTGTACCGCTTACTTGAATAAACGTCGTTCGATTCTATAAATGTATTAAGTTATTTACAACGTTCTCGTTCGGTACATACTTAATTCGCAGTAATCAGCGCCGACATCAGACTGTATTCAGCAGACTCGGCCCAGGTAAAAAGTTGGCAGTTCTTATTCTCGTTTAATAGGTACGTTATCGGCGGAATAAGTCGAACATCGTTCGAGTCCGTTTTTCTATGCAGGCGAACCCCCTTCGATATGGAACAGATGCACATGGTTCGACTTCTCTCCCTTTATCATCCATCAGTCATTATTTTCGCATGGTAGAGGTTAGTAAATTTCGTGTGTTTCTGTCGGCAGTGTAGTTTATATTCATTTATAAAATTTGCTATTTGCCTAAATAAAAATGCAATACAAGCTGGCTAAAGTGAAGTAGTGAAAGACCGCGGTTGACCTCTGTAGAACAAAGCCATTTATAAAATAATTTTTAATAGACATGTGCATCTGTGTTTTCTGTGTGCGTCTCTCTTATTTGGTACCTGCTGATTATGAGAATATCAACGTACGAGCTTTTTGCGGAGCTTCCGAACTTGCATTACAAGAGCATGATGAATTAATTTTACGTTAGAACTTGACAAAATGCTTAATGAATATCTTAAAATACAACAATTTTTAAAGGTATCTCAAAGAATATACAAAATGCATACATTTTATATTGCAACCAAGAAGTTTGTCATTAGAAAAAGGAATCGTATCACTCCATTCACCGATCATGCTGTTATTATATGCATGTAATACTGACAACGCTGCTAGGCTTCTAGGAGCGTCGTGTTACTGATTGTTATAGGGTGATTTCTTTATCGTTTGAAACGTCGAGTAAACAATTTTTTTTTGATTTTTTTGTCTTTATTAGGCCTTCTGAATACGTGTTTTCTATGCAAAATTAATGTCTCATAATTTTTAGTCAAGCGTATCAGAATAGGACCAACAAAAGAGATACGATAAAAATTAATTACAAAAAAAACTGTCTCTCTATGATATGCGGCACTACTTACTCCTTCGCAATGCTTATACTTATCTAAAACATAACTGTACCAAATTTCAAAATGATTGGACGTTTTGTTTCTTAATTATGCCTATAACAAGAAAGCAATTTTTTTCTTGGAAGCCCTGTGACTTCTAAACGAGGCATTTTTGGACTGAGTTAAGTTTGCTTAAATCGATTCTATGTGATCACAGGACCCTATGTTGAAGCTGGGTCCCATTATTTTCCGGACACCCTGTATGTGTGTATGTTTAAGAAATAAGTTTATGAACATAAAATTATATATATATAAAGCTGTTAACATAAAATTAGCTCGGTATATATTTAAAAAGTAACAACCATCGAGATACATTCATCTCTTATACACCTTTTTGATTTTGTAGCGATATCACCAATTGATCGAATTGATCATATCGAACACCATCAGATACTCGATTTATGGGAAAACTGTTTTCTGATAAAGAATACAACCAGTTCCTCTGGATGGACCCTGCATTGTATTGGATATGCTTGTGCTAGTTCTCGTCGGCGGTCTTATTTGAACTATTCAAACTGAACTCCCAACTGTGTGTATAAATATCCACGAATGCGCCAATACCAATTCTTTGCTCGAACTGATATACGATAAGTCGAAAGTCTTGGTTCATCCTATCCCTTCCCCACATATGCTTATTATAATTCGCGACTACATAATGTTCTTGTTATTTGAACAATTATTTTTTTCACGTAGTGGACGCTAGAGTGACAGAGGCATTATCGTTCTATCTTACTATTGAATTGACAGTTTCTCTATACATTTTCGAAACATATGATCAGCCTAGCTTTCGAAATCGGGTTGGATTCAGTATCTAAAATAAAAATGAATCTATCTAAATTTACTAACGAACGAATTTCACTTTTGAACATAATATACGAAAAATCATTTAGTCACAATATATGAGATTTGACCTATTTCTGCATTTCTAGAATTGCTCCTTCAGGTGGCGTCTTTAATTTTAAGTTAAATAAAATATCTAGCTATATAGAATTAACAATATTAATTGAAATTATTTTAAAAAAAATTTTAAAAAGAAACCTGTAGGTATCAAACTGATCCGTGTATCCACCATAAGGCGGGAGGTCTGAAAAATAGTGCTTTATTGTAAACCGCAAACTAAGATCCCTCAAGTTACAAGCTAACAAAGCAGGAATAAGTAAATTGCATTTCGTGATCCGATTATAGCAAAAGGAAACGTCACCCCTAGGGTGTCATGTGTTGTAGAAAATAATAAAAGAGTATTTCTTCAATTTTACAGTTTTATATTAGTTGCTAGGGAATACAATAAATACAAGATATAAGAGGCAAGAGCAACGTTGTACCGACCTTTTTTTGGAGTTGGTTCTTATCGTAAGACTCTCGACAGACTTGCATACAAATGAGAAACATGGAACTTTATTACGAATATACAGTGGTAGTTACTCTCGGTCAGTTACGGTCTCGCTCGAAGCTCACGCGTTAACTATCTACGTGATCGATCGTAGACAGTAGTCTATTGGTGGTCAAAATATAGAAACAGCCAGTTTGACATAATAAGTAATAGACGAAATGGGCGAAACAGAATCGGAGCTGTTTCAGTCAAGTAAATTTTAAGGTTTGTTTGTTGAGTTTTTTTTTAAGTTTGCATAGATCGTTTTTTTAATAACGTAGCATTCTGTTCTAAAAATGTCTGCTCACATTTGTGTTGCAAATGTTGTGAAGGTTGTTGCGAACAACCTGTTCTACAGGATTATTCCTGGAGTACGTAGATTTGGGCAGATTTCCTAGCTTAGTGACTTTGAGACGGAGCGGATTGTTGGATTGTGTTAAGCAGATTTGTCGGTGAGAGAAATTTCTAGAAGGACTAACAGATTTTTACGTACCATAGTACGGTGTTACCAGGCGTGGAATCAGGAGGATCATGGACACGCAGAGCGTGAAGATCGTCGAAGGCGACTTTTAGTTCTCAAATACCGATAGCAGTCGGACTATCGCAAATCAGTAGTTTGAAGAACATGGGTGGATGGTCGGTATGTGTACAGTATATCGCCAAATACGTAAGTTTTGGCCTTTTGTCTTATCGTCGACGTTGGGTGCTGCCTCTCACTGGTCAACATCGAGTTAATCGCTTACAATGGTGTAGGGAGCGGATTCAGTGGCATCAAGAATGGAATCAGATGAACTTTAGTGACAAATCCCGTTTTTGCCTGGAGATGCACGATGGTCGTGCAAGGGCGAGAAGGCGACGTGGTGATCGCGATCCACAATTTGATAGAGAGTGTAATGTCCAATATACAGTAGGCGTTATTGTATGTCGTGCTATCGCGTGTAGTAGCAGACAGTCCAACGGTACAACTGGTAGAGCCATATGTTACTCCATTGTGACGTGCCTACGTCATGATTCCGGTACGACGCGATGTCACTATGACGCCTGAGCTGCGGTGGCGGTAACCTCGGGCGCCAGTTTCTGTTTATAGTACAGAAACACCACTACTCAGGTGGCTACATTGAAGACACGGTATGTTCAGAGGGTCGTGAGGGAGGAGTTAGACTTATCCAGGAACAAAAGTCAGAATAAAGTAATACACATATATTACAATACACCTAGTTTACAAAACTAATAAGGTAGGTAGCGGAATAAGCAACTACAAAGTCAGCTGAACGGTTACAAGCAAGCAATACAGTACAAGCGGTTAATCTATGGTAAATGCGAAACCAAGTAAGAGGAAGCGATCAAGCGAACAAAGCAAAAAACTAAAACTATAAAACTAAAGACTTGGTCACTATTTAAAATATATATATATGTAAAAAAACAAAATATGATGATACAGTCCTCTCCTGGAATGCACGGCCGGACAGCTGAAAAGAAACAAGTACTTATTAGTTACGACAAAGACAAAGTTACCGGATAATGCGACAGCAACTCCACCGATGCCGGGATACAGGTAGCAATCGTAACTTGCAGCCCACGTTTCAATTCAGAGGGTATACTCCCATAAACCGAACGCGTGGTGAGGTAGTTACCGGATAATGCAACAGCGATTTTACCCACGCCGTGGTACAGTAAACAACGGTAAATAACGACCCACGTTTCAGCTCATAGGACGGAATCCTATAAACCAAACGCGTGGTGAGGTAGTCACCGGATAATGCAACAGCGATTTTACCCACGCCGTGGTACAGTAAACAACGGTAAATAACGACCCACGTTTCAGCTCATAGGACGGAATCCTATAAACCAAACGCGTGGTGAGGTAGTCACCGGACAATGCAACAGCGACTCTACCTACGCCGTAGCACCATACATAAGCTGGAAAACAAACACAACTAATAGCGGCCAAGTTTTCCCTAACAATCTCTTACTCACTTCCTCTGCTGGTCACGTCTAGCTGGCACGAGCGGTCGGCTGGTACTGACCCTACAGTGCTCGCCTCGCTAGGTCTTAACGTCGTGGTAGCGGAGTGGCGGAAGACTAGCGCAGATGGCTGCTACTACCTCTCTTCGAAGGGCTGGTGCGGCACAGGACTGGTCTCGATGCTGGCGGCTCAGGAATTGAATCTTCCACTCCAAGTTGAGAAGGCCTAATGCTGGTTCGGAAGTAGCGGTTGCGCACTGGACGGTTTTCGGATTTTACTATTTTACTCAAATGCCACTTTTGAACTTCGGCGAAAAATAAGCGGAGTTCAAATTTATGGATTTGTAAAATTTACGGTTCGTCCACTTAGCGACTTAATAATTTTCAAACGGTTGACTTATTTGTCAGGAACACTGGAGACACGACTGGTTCATCTGGCGGCTTGGCAGGTACTAATTCTGGTGTATAGCAAGCCTTTCCTGGTGAAACGGTGTGGCTTGCGCAGTAGACGGTCGGCTGGACTTACGGATGGTTCTTCGCAGATCTGCTGGGCGAACTACTGGATACGACGCAGCTACTCGGTGTGGACCAGGTCAGGTACCGAATTTTCTAAATTTCAAAATATCGTTGTCGACTCGAAATGGGACGCGCTGGATCTAGCACGCATCCTACGTCATATATCCGCAGTGGTAGAGTCTCTGGTGCGCGGTTCGATGTGCGTTCGGTTTTCGCGGTTTCCATCGCGCCGGCTGGAGTTCCAGCATCGGCCGGTTTTCAATGTCTCATGCGTGGCGGTGAAAAATTACTTCATTACACAATATCTTCACACCATCTAAAACGCCATTTTTCAACAAAATAATGCTGTACCTCATGTTACCAAACAAACAATAGATTTTATAGATCAACTGTTTACCTTGGCCACCAAGATCGCCGAATCTGTCACCTATTGAACATGTCTGGGACACGATTGGCCGCAGACTACTGCATTTACAACACCCCCACAGACTTTAGCAGCTCTTAGCCACTAAGTTAAGATAGTTTTGAATGAGATACCTCAAGAATTTATCGACAACTTTATTAGACCCGAGCCCAAGTGTATCAATGAATGTATTAGGAATTGTGAGTTCTCAAGACACTATTGAACCAATTTTTGCTTGCTGTAAATGTAACCATTCAATAAGTGGCCCTGAACATATTGTTCCAAATATTATTAAAAACTTATGAACATATATAGGTGTTTACCTTTCTTTGTCACGTAGTATATTCATTATATTGTTCACTAGGTATCTAACTAAAGTTTGATAATTTAAAGATATTTTTAAATTAATAGTATTTGAGTGTATTTGTATAAAATCAATAGTTTTTGTTAAATAATAATTTGTTTTTGTAATGAAATGTTGTTAGAAAAGGGAGAAGAATTTTTGTTATCAATACTAGCATATTTCTTAGGCCCGCTACAGATTATGCGTGAATTAGCGATTTGCGATACACCATACGTGGTTTGTAAGGAATTCGTGCATCGTGTATAGGATTTTTATGAATGGATTTTTAACGAACAAGATCCTACACACTATTCACGAATTTCTCGCATATCACGAATCGCGCATAAGGAATCGCGAATTCACGCACAGTCTGTAGTAAGCCTTTGATTAGTAAATAAAAAAGTTATATCATGCCTTTATATGTGTTTTATGCGTTCCAGATAAAAATATTAATATTGAGATTTCAGGATTTAGTGCTACAAAAATACAAACTAGTTAAACTAGTGTAAGTCTTTGGAATACAATTAAATTCTTATACTATTAAAAAATCAATTAACCTTTAAAATTACGTTATATATAATTAACTGGCTCTCGATTTGGCTTTACTATCGACTACTATTATTTGGTTTGAATGTGTTTGATAGAAAAATGTGTTGCATGATACTTTACAAGTATTTTGCGTCGCACTGGGTAAATTTTTGTTAATTATCTTTAAGTAATCATTTATAAATCACTTGTTTTATTTGGTTTTAACGATTCTCTGAATTTCAAAGTTGAGCGAAAAATGCTCGCTGAAAGGAATCTAAATCAAGGAACTGTGATTAAATCCTTTAATTAAAAAAGCTGCAGTTAATTTAATCTTTTAGAGTATGTTGACTTTTAAACTGGCGCTCTAGCTGATGAAGTAAATATGTGCTTTTATTTAAAGCTTTTCATTCAATAGCAGACTATTTCTGAATCACTTGACTGAAAACAAAAAATATAGCGCAGGATAGATTGATGTGCTGGAAAGAGATTTTAATTTATCGACAAGTTAAAAAGCCTCTTTGTTCCATAGGTAGTGCTTTTACGTTACGTATATTAATTTAACAGGTTTATTGCCCTTATTAATTATTCCTAAATATATTCACCGGCTCAGCTGAATATATGTAAAATAAATTTTATCTAATATATATATATATATTTAAAAGGATATTTTTATTCAATTTATTTTTATCTCAGACACCGTAAATGATTCGGACAATGGAAAATATCATTATGTTTAAAGAATCCTTTAAAACATTATAATAGAAACAGTGTGTAGTATAAACTTCTTTTTTAATCATTTATTTTATTTTTCCACCTTTTATGGATTATTAATATAACATATAATGTAATATCATCATTTTTATATCACAGGAAATTCTGACTGTTAATAACTAATTAGTATTTAAACTAAGGACGGTTCACTTACAGGGCAGTATTAGCTCCTAATCTGCAAACTTGACACCAATAAATTATCATCGAATTATTCACCTTGGTTCACTGGTGTACCTACAACTTTACTACTGTTTTAATCATTGCTAGATAATCACAACGAAGCTTTTTAAATTTAGCTTCCATTAGAAACTGTTTTGTATTCCAAACATGTCCGATGCCTTAAAATTTTTGCATGCCGTGACTGATAGGTATTTAATATATTTCTTAAAACTGAATGTTGAAATGATTTAAGCAATTCATCGACAACTAATTTAAAATCGAAGATACATTAATTTTTTTTCACATTGTCGTCGTGATTGTATTACTAATTTCAATTGCATTTCTATTACTTTGAAAACAGCAGGCTAAAACTTTCTTTCGTAAATTTCAATAGAATCTGCTTTACAGTCCGCGATACTTTTTGCAATAGTTTGCAGCAAGTCTGCAATACCTTTCCTAAAATTCTGACTTTTAGTTTGTCTTATAGTCGTTAAATCCCAATTTCATTAGACCAAATTTGACCATATAATAATAGCAAACAGCATAACATATGAAATTAAGGTTTTAGTTTATATATTTTGCAAGCTCAACAATCAAACAATAATCAATTAGAAGCGAAGTGAATGAAGTGAAATAACATACCAAAGGAGAGAAGAAATAGACGGGATTCATTTCAAATGTGGTTTGATAGTGATCCCGAAGGTTATAATTACATACTTATTAAATGAAATGACATGCTTTGTACTGTATATGAATGTATTATAAATTGTTCTGACAAAACTAAGGTGACAAGACATTTGAAGAGCCATGTATCGTCCAGCACTGAAGACTCTATTTTTCTATGAACTCACAAACGCCATTCTTATAAGCAATATTCCATTAAATAAACTAAATAACCTTAAGTTACATATGTTTATAAAAAAATATATGAACCGAAAAATCCTCATGAAGGTACGTGACAACTGAAATATGTCGATAGGGTTTAAAATTTTGTTACTGACTGTTTTCATTATACAGGGTGTCCCAAAATAGAAGGCCATGCCATTAACCATATATTCTTTGGACAAAAATAATGCGACTTTCCTTATGCTATTTTTTATTTGGGCGTCCCTGTTTCAATATACAGGGTGTTAAAGTTACATTTTAAAAAACTATTTTTGTTAATAATGCCATTGTTGCATTGCATCTTATTCAGGTATACTTATCATGTAATTTTGGTGAAAAAAATCGAACGGTGAATGGAGGTTACTGAGGGATGCAGTACCCTTTATCCCCTCCAATTATTTTTAAGTATGTCTATGCAGCTTTTTTTTGAAATATCAAACGTAGAATTTTTTTCTGATCATTTTATCTCTTTTGTAATTTTTTGTTTAAATGCTCCGTTTGGAGAAAAACGGCAATTTGTAGTGCCCATAAATCTATCATTCACTATCATTTTCAAGAAAAACTGAAATTTTCTGGATATACCTATTATTACAATACCGTGGTAACTTAGCAAATCGTAATACTTGCTAAATGAATATTTGCTAATTAAAACAAAATGGATAATTTTAAAAAATTAAAAATTAAAAATTTTATAAAATGAGGGATACTTATGAATTGAAAAAATAATATGGCATTAAAATCTGTAATAGGGTCTCTTATCAACCAAAAAATAATACTCTCATTTAGCAATAGTAATAAAGATCAACATAATACCTAAATAACATTAAATAAAATAAATAATTACTACTAATTTAACGAATGTTCTACTTGCCCACCCTTTTCATTAACACATGTACGTACCCTTTCAAGTAGCAAAAACCTTATCTTTTGAAAGATATTCTCCTTTTGCTTAAGTTCATCAGCTACCATTACTATTCTCTCTCTGAGATGGTTAATGTCGTTTATTTCTGCAGCATAAACCATATCTTTCATAGAATCCCAGAAAAAAAATCCAATGGATTACGGTCAGGAGATCGTGGTGGCCACTGAAAAAGTGCTTCTTGTCCTCAACCAATCCAACGATTGGAAAATAGATGAGTATTTAAATACTGCCGGACGTTTCTACCATAATGAAGTGGAACACCGTCAAGCTGCATCCACGTACCGTCACGTACGATAACAGGTAAATCATGTAAAACATCTCGGAATTCATGTTGCAGAAAATGTAAAAATGATGCTGAATTTAAATTATTTGGTATGAAGAGGGGACCCAACAGAAATTATCCACTATTTCCGCCCAGACATTAACCCTGAATGTAAATTGATGGTGTGCTATAATGGTTGCATGAGGGCTCAAACCCGCCCATACGTGGCTGTTATGCATTTTTGTCAATCCATTTCTTGTACAGCTTGCCTCATCCGTGAATAGAATTTTTCTTACGAAGTCCCTATCTGGATCATGCTGTGTTAACAACCAACGACTAAATTGCATCCTAGAAGCAAAATTACATGATAAGAATGCTGGAATAAGATAAAACTACGTGCAAAATTTCAAGTGTGTATCTTACGCAACAATGGGATTATTAACAAAAATGTAACTTTAACACCCTGTATATTGAAACAGGGACGCCCAAATAAAAAATGGCATAAAGAAAGTCACATTATTTTCGTCCAAAGAATATGTGGCTAATGGTATGGCCTTCTATTTTGGGACACCCTGTATAAGGCCCGATGAAGATGCTTCAGATAAAGTTCTAATGGTAAGTGATGCAGCCGCGTACAATTTAAAAGCAGGATAGATTTTATATAAAAAGTGATACATTTCATATGTGACTTAATCGGCTAGCTGAGAAAATAAGGGAAACTTTATATCAACTGTTAAAAAAGTTGGAGGCATACCTCTGCCTCCTTAAACAGTTATAGCTAGATGGGGTTCCATGGCATAAGTGATGTTATTTGTAGATTTAATTTTAATGACAGCAGCATGATACACAACCAAAAATGTTCGCGATGACCTACATTAATAGATACTACAGTTTCTTAGTTGCAAGGTGCAATAAGAAAATTGTAATCATATGGACTGTCCCTAAATGAACAATTTGACATAATAAATTATATACAAAAAGCTGCATACGATGCCAATAATAGCTATACGCCCCGTTAGTAGTACGATAATAGAAAAAATACAAAGCGTGTTGAAAAAAATCCAATATACATCATTTTGGAAAACATGTGTAAAGTTTTAACTATTACATATACATAGTTACTAACAAATATATTGATTTATAGTTCATGTCTCAACAATTTCTCTTAGTGTCCGTTATCAACAGTAGAAGCACTCGGGCCGATATAATAAGTCGCGCATAGCAGCTCGCGCATCCATTTCAAGCTGCAGAGACCTCAGTTTACATCCAACTCTGGGAGTGCGAACATCGGTTATACAGAGCCGTATTAAAGCAATATTTTGAGTCTGATCGAGGACGAGTCGCTGCGCAGCAGTTAGATGTTTCAATATATCATCTATAATAGTAAAGTTTCTTTAAATTTCCTAAAGGCATAAATAAGTAATAAGTAATCTATAATATAATGTACAAACCATAAATGATATTTTACTGCTATTGCCTTACCTATTAACTTATTTCTTAAGTATAACATTGGAATATAAATACTTCTCATGAAAGTGAAGTTTAAAATATACATATTTATATTTTTCACAAATACAAATTTTTATTTTAGAGCAAAGTTCTGTGCAGAGGCTTCTAATAGAGAAGATTTATTAGAAAAACTGCTTAGGATTAGTAATAGTTCATACAAACTGTCAAATACATTTTTAAAATAATATGTTTTCGCGCAATAGATTACGCAAAGAGGCCGTTCCAACGTTTCCTGCACAAGACGGCTCATGTTCAAATTATGTAGATGATCATATTTCTTGTAGTCGCTATAATGAGAGTCAGTCTCAAAACAAAATAATAAAAAAATATTTTTTTTCCAAATTTACATTTTACTGCACTTTTATCTCCAATATAACAATTTTCAAAGTTAAGTAAACATAATTTTTCTGTTTTGAAAAATACTTGTCTTCTGGTTTACGTAGATCATTTAAGACAAAAAAAATCATAATAAATTATTTGTCCACTAAACTTCAAACGTCAAATTTTAAATTTAAAAAAATTCCAACAAAATGTAATTATCGCTAATAACAAAAAAAGTAGGTAAATAAATAAGAATGTTTTGTAGTGCGATAATATATATTTTAAACTCTTTTTTTTTAAAGTGTCCAAAGAAGTAAATCGAATTTTCACACTGTATGTTAGTAGCCGTAAATGATAGTATATAATACATGTTGAATTACCCATTTATAACTGTATAATGAATTATTACATAATGTGGATAGATATAACGTAAACTTGCATGTGGAATAACTACGCTTTCACGCGCAAATAAAAAAATCTTATTCCGGTCCTGATCACCGATTCTGCAAGTTCTATCGGATGCGCTATCGCACTCACATTTCGACGTCACTGCAGAAAACTGAAAGCAGTTCAAAGTGCCGACAACGGAGTGAAACTGCTGGTCTACCTATGCTGTGGTAGAAGTTGAACAGTCATTATCCCTACACAAGTTAATATTAAGTGATAAATGGCACCGTTTCAGTAACTATATAAAACTTAGAAAAGCACGTAATAATATGTTTTTATCACTTCCAAGATGCCACGAACAGCTTGTCTATAGGTTTATTGGATAAGTGTTGTCCTTTTTAGGTGTTACCTTAATTTATATAGTAAGTATTTTATCCTCGAATTAATAATAATAATAATAATAATAATAATAATAATAATAATAATAATAATAATAATAATAATAATAATAATAATAATAATAATAATAATAATAATAATATCTCTACCCCTCATTCTAATCACAGGGATTAGCCCAGAAGTCGGAGACTTGTGCGGGAGAGGGGGCGGCATATTATTATTAAGCAGGCCGCAGATCACTATTCAGTGCAGGAATGAGGGAAACCTAGAAAACCTCATTAATTAGGGGGGTAGTCAAATATCAACCGGTATCAATCTCTCACATTGACCCAAGCTAACGTTATTCCACCCTACCATACCCGCAGAGAGGGTGCCAATCCTCTCCACGAATATAGCTTATATACGGTCTACCGGCAGCTGGGCTCGAACCAACTCCGATCTAGTCACCTCGATTCAAGTACTGACGCCTTAAACCGCGCGACCACTGACCGACCAATTAACTTTATCTTTTGGTAATAGGAAATGTTCTTACATATTTTTTGTGAATATATTAATATGTTCATTCGTAAACTGACTACGGTCCTGTTAAACTCCGCGTTTCACTATCCCTAATTAAAATCCTCTCGTACCCAATGTTGTATATTTCTTAGATGTGTACCTGGAGGCTACAACCAGTTATTTTCAATTTGGTTTCCATTGGATGGTAATAGAAGTTATTTCTGCTTCGAGAAATTAAAACTATAACGAACTGTTTTGGTCAGATTATATTTCGTTAATAATTAAAACATTGGTGAGATTTGTCAAAATGCCACGTACTTAATTAGTATTCCCAAAATAAGTAAATACTTGGCAAGCATATTAATTATTTTGTACCTACAGATGTTTAAATGAAATGATGTAAATTATCATTTAGGATGATTTCTAATGTGAATTGGTAATAATAGGTGGTATATACAGGCTGTATCACATAAGAAGGCCACTCCCATGTATCTCGCTTAATATGCGAGACACGTCAAAAATATTTAATTGTTTTTTGTTGCATTTTTGGGGGCCTTTATGCTCGTAAAAACAAATTTGAGATCCATGGCCAACTTTATGAGTAATAACAAAAAAACCTGTAAAGTACCCAAACTTTAAGGCTGTCTAATTTTTTTATTTTAAGAGATAGAGAAAACTTATTGGTAATAAATTTTTATTGCAAAATTGATACCTTCCACCTGATATGAACAGATTTTTGAAATATCGTATGTGGTTAGCTGCGCCCTCTAGGCGGATAAAATTTTTTTTTATTGAAGCAGGCTATGGCCACAAAGAATTGCCTGTTTTTTCGTCTTTCATGCAATATACTACATGTTGCCCTTATCTTTTGTATTTATTACATTTTTTTCAATTTTAGTTAAAAAAATGTACCTAAATATTTTCGTGTTGCTCAAGATAATGGAGAACCTGTTTTAGAGACGCCAACTGCAAAAAAATAATATAAAGGGGGAAACGTATCATTGTTTGCTCTATTTATTGTAATAATTTGTGCACAAACAATGCTAAGTGAAGTGATTTTTATTTTTTACTTTATAATACACTGAGGCACTAGGTCAAAAAACTTTTTACGCACTTGAATGTGGCTGGTCATTATCCACCCTGTGATACTTTAGTGAATACTGATCTAGGCTAACAATGTAATGACAAACTACGTGATATTTACATAGGTTTCTGTTAAAACAATGTTAGTTCGATCGACTTAAATAAGATTGCATAAATGTTCGCGTTATTTTTTATTGTAGAGTTTTATGGCTTTTTTAAGGAATACTAATCACAATACGCCTGTGATGACCTACATGTTTAATGAATTGACAGGACCGGCATTCATAATTTGGCTCTTTTTGAGAACTCTGGTAGTTAATTATAAAAATACCTAAAGAAAGATGTCCTATAATTTATATACATTATAATCGTCACACACGTCTCTCTATGTTTTTGTAGACTCTTAGTTTTTCAAGAAATAACTTTCTTTTTCTCTACGACATTCTACTTGTAGACTAACAGCCGGATTCATGAAACGGGCGTAGCGTTAGTCGGACTAACCAGCTTTGCGCCCGTGTAAAGCGCGTTAGTTGGTCTAACCAGCCTTGCGCCTATTCACGAAACATGCGTTGCTAGGTAGCGAAACATGCGTTGCCAGGTAGGCTGTTTATTTACGTCCATATTTGCGCCAAAAGTTAGACCCAGTATTGTACCTATCTAAAAATCGCGTAACTTCGGTCTCTAGTTCCTTGCGTTTCCCATTGTATATTTAATATTTATATTCAAAAACAGTAATTTTCAGTGCTACGGATTAGTTAACATATCATAAAGTAAGTATTATACATAGTAGTGAATAGGAGTATGCCTTTTATTTAAATTGGTGCAACAGATGCGTAAATTTTTCGCGTAACCTCCGCTAGTCTGACTAACGTTACGCTTTATTGATGAATCCGTGTGTAAGAGTGTTTTTTAAACAAAAATGCATTAAAAGCTAAACGTGGAACACTTTTTAAATTTGTTATCTACATATAGACACATTTTAAAAATTTCTTTCCACGCCTATGTCGACAATAATAATAGAATATTGGATCTAGTAATTAGTACTGAGTGATGTAACGTGTTTTGTTCTCAGGAACCTCTTCTGTCTGAAGACCTACATCATCCTGCTTTTGTTGTCGAATTCTCTATGTGCAAAAATCCATGTAACATTTTTCCATTAAATCTTTCTACTAACACTCCGATGGATTTCTATTACAAGGAAGCTAATTTTGCAGCTTTTTATGAAGAATTACTGCTAGCCGACTGGTCTATTTTTTATTCCCAGTGTGGATAACGCTCTGCAAGTGTTTTATGATATGTTACGAAATATTTTGTCCAATCATATTGTACCTATCAGAATTAAAGCAATTTTTAACAGGCAATTTCCAAAATAGTTTACTAAAGAAATTATTTCTGATTGGAAACAAAAAAAATAAAGGTTATAGAAGGTATACTTTCACAAATCTTGCAAATGATAATCTAATACCACCTTTATAAACTCGACAACTCAACAAAAAAAAGTCTTCGATTCTATCATGATAAATGATAAGCAGTTCTGAGACGGACACTCAATTAACTGTTAACATATTTGCATCGTTATTCCCCGATGCTTTCATTACTGGTAGCTACGGATTTAATAAAAACTGCAATATTTTACACTTTGTAGCAATTCAGACATTTTAAAGCAATGCAAATAATAATAGGGGTTCTGATCTTATCCTGGCATTTTTGATCAAAGATGCTGAAATCTTCTGTAAATTTCTAATAATCTTATTTAATATAATACTCAAAGTTTTCCCTGAAGCTTGGAAGTTGTTCAGAATACAAAACATCATAAAAGAGTGCAAACATGACTTTCCTTATTATAGTTTTTCTAAGATCTATGAAATAATAATGCATTAATGTATATCTTCTCACGTATCTTAATGTAACAATTCCGGAATAACATGGTTTCATCGAGAGCCGATCTACAGTTACAAAATTAGTCTATACAGCATCTCTCTCTTGATATTGGAAGTCAGGTTGATGTAATCGATACAGGTTTCTCAACCTTTCAATATCTTTCATAAACTTGACCACGCTATACTATTAAATAAATCTTTTTAGATCATATTTTTCAACATATTTCAATATGTTCTGTTCCATGGTTTTAATTCTGACATATACCTTCAGACCTCAGGTGTTACCCAAGGATTCATTCTCCACCCTCTTCTATTTATTATTTTTATAAATGATATTGCTGCTAATTTTGATGTACAATACTTTCTGCATGCTGACGTAAAGATTTTTTGCCATATTGAATCTATTCTGAACAGCGTGAATCTTCAACGCAACCTACTGTTACTTAATAACTGGTGTCAGGAGAATAATTTACCACTCAATGTTGATAAATGTAATGTTTTCTCTTTTCATAGGAAAACAAGAGTATGCTGTTTTTGATTATTCATTATATGTTATTATTTCCAAGAGTCCTGAGTGTGTTAAGACTTTGGGAATTCTTTTTGATCTCCAATTAAATGTTACACATCATATTAACAGCATTTTGGCTGATGCATATCACAATCACATAGAACAAACTACTCTACGATTGTTATTTATAAATTTTGTAAGATCAATAATGGAATATGGTTCAGTTGTATGGAATCCTATTTATAATACGTACATTTCTTTATCAAAAATAGTTCAGCGCAGATTTTAAGAACGCACTTTTGAATCGTTTCTGTATGCAGTCTCGCCAATAGATGTACATACAATACACAGTCTTGTGTTTTTGTACAAAGTAATACACTTTACAATTAAAAGTGAAGATATTGTTAATTATATTAATTATAGGGTTCCAAGATACAGTTCTGGACTTAATGATTTATATGCTTTAGCATTTGTTCGTACTAATGCTGTGTTAAAATCTCAAATCAATTATTAAGTATCTATTGTAACAGTTAAGTATCACGAGTAGTTTGAATAATGTAAAAAATGCTTTTTATAGCTGTTTTTTTTATTTTGTTTTTTTTGTTTTTTTCAACTTTACTGTTATTTCTGTAAATCAATGTTTATATTTTTATTTTAACTTTTATCACTTGACTATTTTTTATGAACCTTTTATATATCAACTTATCCTGTAAATGGGTGTTTATGGATGAACATTCTTAATTTGCATTTAAGCATATTCCAATATTTTTGCGTACTTTAACAACAAACCTCTTCATCTTGTGAAACTTTCATCCACCGTTATCAACACAGGTTAAGATGAAATCATAATATCTTTTTGTAAATCTGAATTTAATTTCTAACCCTGTATATTCTGAAATGGTTCACACTGTGTGATTTATTTGTACCATAATTTTTATTGTTCTTTCAACTTACTTGTGTTTACTTTATGCTAACTACTGTATATGTTGTAGTTCACATTTGGCAAGTATAAAAAAAAACGCTTGGTTTGCACAGTTGACGTTGTTGCAAGGTAGCAGCACTGATACTATACTTGCTTAAAGTTAACATTTCAAAATTCTCTAAAGAAGGATAATAATATCTTTACCCCTCATTCTAATCACGGGGATTAGCCCAAAAGTCGAAGACTTGTGCGGTAGAGGCGGAAGCATATTATTATTAAGTAGGCCCCATCTGTCACTTACGTTGGTAGGTCCTAACGACCATTCAGTGCAGAAATGAGGGAAATCTGGAAAACATCATTAATTAAGGGGGCAGTCAAATGTCTCACATTGACCCAAGCTAACATTCTTCCACGCTACCATACCTCTGAGAGGGTGCCAATCCTCTCCACGAATATAGCTGATATACGGTCTACTGCGGGGCTTGAACCCACATCGGTATAGCCACATCGATTCAGTAACGCCTTAAAACGCGCGACCACTGACCGACCAAATGATTTAAGATTGAATAGCCAATCACAATGTTTTAATTTTTTGTTGAGAACATTCTAATAAAATCAGAAGGGATAGCAAACTGCCCTTTTCCTGCTTAATTTCTGGTAGTAATCAGTACTCCATTTCGATTTCAATTATAAGTACAACTTTGTGAAAATCGACTGAAAATTGATATTCCATCTTGGGAGGTAATTATTTATTATACATTATTTATTTATTTATTATTTAGTATGAGTTTAATTTAAAATCAGTTCTACAATTCATTTGCGATTAGTTTAATAATTTTAGTGTTTTAAATTAAATTTCATTTGTATAACCTGCAACTTTGTCGACCACGTGCTAATCAAGAACTTTCTATTTTTTATCCTCTCGCTTTTTAGTAACCAGAATAATTAACTTATGAATAATAATTAATTGGCAATTTTTTTTTTAATATTTAAGTAAATTTGTATCAATTAAATACTTAACGCTACTAAAAAGTGAGAGCAAGTAGATTCTATTCCATCTGGCAAAATTACACCGTGGAGGTGAGACACATGTAAAGTACTATTAAATCTGCTGTCAGTTCTGTCAGCTTTCACCAATTCCTGTCATCTCTACCACCAGATTCATAGTGAGAAATAAATATGTGAATTTTACTATGTTAATATCTTTATTTAATTGCTCTATTCTCAACCAACAGAGAACGGAGGTACTGAAGGAGATAGTAGTGTCTTGTTTTTATATAGGTTGGTATTCAAACTAAAATCTAAATTTGTTTATCTTCCTTCAATGCCTCTTAAGTCCTCGATTCTTCCGATTGCTTAAGGGCTTAACTGAATAATACAGAGTTTAGCAAATAACAAGAAAGTTATGTCATGCCACCTGCGAATATTCAAAGGTACCAAAGTGAAATCAAAATATAACGTTAGAAAGCGATCTATCCAACAAACTTTTAGGTACTGAAATCTTTCAAAATACGTGTTTTTTTTTTAATTGAACTATAGATGTAAACATTGTTATAACATAAACTTACATAGTTCTTGTAATATATTTGTAAATAACGTAAATATTTTAAATGTGGCGCCTAGACAAAAAAAGGAAATAGTTTTTTTTTGTATATATTGTTTCTTATAAATACTCATTTCGTTATATTTGAATAGTTAGTTCATGTACAGATGTATGAAGATAATTTGGTGCGTTAAATATATGGTGGTGGTAATAAAGTGTTAACTAAAATCAATAATCTTTTAATAACCGAACCCCAAAAACATTACAAAGTGGCGACGAGGTTTTAAAAACAAAACCGTAGTGCTTTGCATTTTATAAAACTGGACTAGATACTATAAGCAAAAAGTACCGATAAGACTTGAACACGTGCGTGTAAAAATGTCGAACGTGGGCTGTTTAAGAGTTTTTAGTCCTAGTGAATGAGATTGGACCATATACAAAGAACAATTAACGCAATATTTTGTTATTAACAAAATAAATGAAGAAGCAGTAAAACGGGGAATATTGATAAACATGTGCAATGAAACGGCAGAAAAATACTATGAAAGTCAGAAAAATAAAGATGAAACTGTAGATGAATGGGCAGCTCGTATACGTCAGTTAGCAGGCAACTGTGATTTTAAGAATGAGGAACTTGAGACTGCATTAAGAGACCGTTTCGTGTGTGGATTTCCAAAAGGCCCTATAAAAGACAGGTTATTCGAAGAAATTCCAGAAGCGTTGACGTTTGAGAGAGCCATAGAAGTAGCAAGTAATAAGGAAGCTAGTTATCGACAGAAAGAAGTTACTGTTAAAACGGAACAGGAGGCGTATTATTTGCGAAAAAGGATCAGCAATTATCAAGAAGTCGGCAGCAGAGCGGGACCAAGCAGAGTAGGAGGAAACTACCAGGACCAGGACCAGCCGCCACGCCGTGATCGAGCAGCGACCCGCACAGGAAATCGAGCCAGCGTCCATATTGCGACTCCTTCATCTTCTTCTACTACTTCCGGAGCAGAGCAGCGAACAGCGCCATCATACAGAGTGTGTGGGAAGGTACACCCCCTACCATGTAGGTATCGAAATTGTAAATGTCATATTTGTGGAATGCGAGGACATCTCGCAAGTAAATGTAAAAAATTGTGAAAAGAAAAACCAAATTGTAAGCAAAGTAGAAATAATTTTTTAGAATCAGCAGAGGAAGTTTATGAATTATATAAATTAGATAATGAACAAAATTGTAATCCTATTAATGTAGATATTGTAAATGACATGCATTTTGATTTGAGTTAGATACCGGTGCCAGTGTTTCAGTAATATCTAAAGAATTTCGAGAAAAATATTTGTTTAATGAGCCGTTAATGCAAACTGATAAAACACAACTTATGATGGCAATATTATTTGTCCTCTTGGAAAAATTTTAGTTACAATTACGTGTAAAAATCAGTCAAAATTTATTTTTATACATTGTTGATAATGGTGGACCACCATTGTTGGAACGTGATTTTTTTAGTAAATTTAATATGAGCTTAAATACTTTGAATTCTAATAAAGATCTTAGAAAGTATTTGTTTGAAAGTTTTCCACAAGTTTTTAGTGATAAACTTGGTTGTTTTAACAAAGGTTACATAAAACTCCAGTTAAAGAAAAATGCACAGCCAAAATTCTTTAAGGCTAGAATAGTACCTTTTGCTTTGAAAGAAAAAGTTGAATTAGAAATTGATAGGTTAATTAAGTTAGATATTTTATCACCTGTAGAATATAATGATTATGGTACACCTGTAGTTCCAATTTTGAAACCTAATGGTATAATTAGGTTGTGCGGAGACTATAAAATAACATTAAATCCAGATTTAGAAGTAGATAAATTTCCTCTTCCTCGGATGGAAGAACTATTTTTTAAATTACAGGGTGGTCAATATTTCACTAAATTAGATTTATCGAATGCTTATCAACAGGTGCAGTTAGATCCAGAATCAAGGAAATTAACTATCATTACCACTTCAAAAGCTTTATTTTGCTACAATAGATTACCATTTGGGATAAATTCAGGTCCAGCAAAATTTCAAAAAATTATGTCAAAAGTATTAGATGGAATGGAAGGAGTAGCTTCATTTCTAGACGATGTGTTAACAGGTAAAAACCAACAAGAACATTTAGAACGTATTAAACAAATTGGCTGAAGTAGGATTTGTATTAGAAAAACATAAATGCGAATTTTTTAAAGAAAGTGTTACATATTTAGGGTTTACAATAGATAAAGAAGGTCTCCATACTTGTAAAAAAAAGTAGAAGCCATAATAGATGCCCCAATGCCAAAGACTGTTACGCAGTTAAAATCATTTTTAGGTATGGTCAACTATTATCATAAATTCATTCCAAATAGTTCTACCATTCTTAAACCTTTGTATAATTTGCTATAAAAAAATAATTCATTTAATTATGATGATAACTGTTTAAAAGTTTTTAAAAAAATAAAAGAAATTTTAAGTTCTAACGACGTTCTAGTTCATTTTAATCCAAATTTACCAATTCAGTTAGCTGTTGATGCATCATTTTATGGAATTGGTGCAGTAATTACCCATCAAATAAATGGAGTAGATAGGCCAATTGCCTATGCTAGTCGAACGTTATCAAAATGTGAAGAGAAATATAGTCAATTAGAGAAAGAGGCCCTTGCTATAATTTTTGGTGTATCTAAATTTTATCAGTATTTATTTGCAAAAAAATTTACACTTTTAACAGATCATAAACCATTAGTAACCATTTTTGGACCTAAAAAAGGTATTCCAATATTTGCAGCAAATAGATTACAGAGATGGGCACTAATTTTAGCTAATTTTCAATTTGATATAAAATATGTAAAATCAGGAAATAATTATGCTGATTGTCTTTCACGATTACCATTGTTAGAGAGTAATCTTGAAGAAGAAAATTTAAATTATATAGTTAAGTATATATCTGAAAATGAAAAAGTATCTATAAATTGGCAGAATATAAGAGACTGCAGTTTAGCAGATGAAACTTTTAAAAAAGTTTATAAATATATTAATATAGGGTGGCCTAAAAAAGTTGAAGTTGAATTAAAACCTTATTTTATAAATAGAAATTGTTTGTTTATTGTAGATGATTGTTTAATGTTCGGGTATAGAGTAGTAGTACCTAGTAAATTGCAATCAGAAATATTAAAGAAATTCATCGGTAGCACATGGGAATAGTCAAAATGAAAAATTTGGCACGTTCTTATGTGTGGTGGCCAGGTATACATTCCGACATAGAAAAAATGATTAAAGCTTGTAATTTATGTATAAAAAATAGAAATAATCCTGAAAAAGCTGAACTGATCAGCTGGGATTATCCAAATTCATGCTGAGAAAGAATACATATTGATCATCATATTTGGAAAATATATTTTTGTTATTATTGATGCTTATTCAAAATGGTTAGAAGCATTTATTGTAAATAGTACTAATTTGAATACCTCTATTAAAATATTAAGAAGCATTTGTGCAAGATATGGGTTACCTAATAAGATAATTTCTGATAATGCTAAATCCTTCACTTCTAGCGAATTTACAAATTTTTTAAAGTTAAATAACATAAATTTAATACATAGTCCACCTTTTCATCCTGCAACCAATGGACAAGCAGAAAATTCTGTGAAAGCTATAAAAAGTAGTTTATTAAAATCTGTAGAATCTGGAAATTTTGATTTAGATTTGATGTTAAATAGATTTCTTGTTGATTATCGAAGCACTCCTCATTGTACCACAGGTGTATCTCCAGTTGAAATTATGTTAAACCGTAAATTAAGAACTAAATTATCATTACTTTTGCCTCCCGAAAATAATAATAAAAATAAAATACCGGAAAAAGTAAAAAAGCAATTAAATCAACAAAAAAAAATTACCATGGGAAAAGCAAAAAAAATTTATAAAGGAGAAGTAGTTTTAGTAAAAGATTATAGGGGACAGAAAGTAAAGTGGATAAAAGGTAACATTAAAAAGAAAATTGGACCAAGAACATATTTAATATATATACCTGACATAAGTAAAACATGGCACAGGCATCTAAATCAAATTTTAGAATATGGTAGTATAAGAAATGATGTAAGTGATAGTGAAAAGGTGATAGGTGAAATAAGTGCTGAGAACATTAGTAATATAAGTGAAGAAATTATTTGTAGTGAACCGGAGATACTTCATCCGAATTTTGAAAATAATTCTGTAGAAATACGTAGAGGTACACGTATAAGGAAAAATCCTAATAGATTTCATTATTAAATTATTTTCAAAATGAGGAGAAATATATAATATATTTGTAAATAACGTAAATATTTTAAATGTGGCGTCTAGCCAAAAAAGGAAACAGTTTTTTTTGTATATATTGTTTCTTATAAATACTCATTTCGTTATATTTGAATAGTTAGTTCATGTACAGATGTATGAAGATAATTTGGTGCGTTAAATGTATGGTGGTGGTAATAAAGTGTTAACTAAAATCAATAATCTTTTAATATAATAACCGAACCCCAAAAACATTACAGTTCTGCATATAAGATTGTTCACTTTTATTTATAATTATGTGAAAATTAAAATGTGGTGTTAGAATAGCGGAATAATGTGTCTCATACAAATGCATTTTAAATTATTATATTATTTGAGGAAAGTTTAAATAGTAAAAGTGCATAAACAAAACGTCAATAATTTTATTTTTGATATTACTTATGGTCTACGTGTTTTATTTTTCGAGATACAAATTTGATCATTTTACAGCGAGAAATACGACGACCTTGATCCGGCGGAACAAATGGAATAACTCATTACATATGTTTTGCTGCAAATAAATGTATCATTCATGAAACAACTTTCTGAAGTTATGGCATGAAAAAATGTACATTTTTAATTAAATAGGTAAACTCTTTGTTTAAAAACGAAAATAAATGTTTCTGATTAATTATTTGTATGTAATTACTAATACTCCTAAATCCCACTTAAGGAACATTCTGAATTCCACTACTCCAATGATGATAAATTTTAAACAAAGGTAATTAAATTAAAAGCCTTGGTTTCTGGATACGACAATACGCACGTATTTCTCGTTGTGTCATCTCAGTTAGAGATTTATCTAGTTTAGAGTTCCTATTTATTTAGTTTCTACTACACAATATAGTGTTTAAGTAAAAAGCGCATCTGAACTCAACAACAACTTCAACAATTTGGAGTAAGCCCTTTCCAGTTGGAATTGTTACTCATACCACGTTTTATGCATTCATAGTTTTCATATATCCTTGATTAGTTTTATACAAATTGCGGTGCGGAAACGTATGCGGAAGCTTAAATAAATTAACAGGAAGTGGAGAATTGTGATAAAAACATACAAACAAAATATTCCTATCTCACGACATCTCAATACCCTAATTTATTAAATGGATGTTTAGTGTTGTAATATGAGTATCATTACGAAAACATCAAATACATTTTTAAGATATGCATGAAGATTTTTAATCAATAATTTATCCAATAAGATGAGTTTCTACTTCACCTCAACTGTACAGAGTGATTCAGAACGAACAAATTTTGAACTTGCAACGGACTTTTAAAAACAATTTTTTTAAATTATATTCAAAAAGAGCAGTTCAAAAATGATTTTAAAATACACTTTCGCACGACACTGGAAATTGGTCCACTGTAAAACCTGATAAGGCGTATAATCGGCGACTGGACAAAAAATTTAAAGAAGTTCCCAAAGAAAGAAATAAATTACATTTTACAATATCTATTTGAATGCAGCAAATTCAACTGCTTTTTGCCGCTATTGTTATTAATTATTAATAGAATTAATTAGTGATTTTAATTAGCAAAATAGTTTGGCACACCTGATGTTATAACACAATTTTGGGCCCGTCTTACCTAGTCTACAATCTAACACAAATGTTTCTGCTTCTCGTCCGTTTTGAACTTGTAAGATATTGGCAGCAGCTATGATACGTTTGCGTAAATCATCAATAGTGTCCACTTCGGTGCAATATACTTTATTTTTTAAATATCCTCACAAAGAGAAGTCCAAATGATTTAAAGTCAGGAGACCATGGTACCGGTCCTCCTCATCTAATCCCCTGCTATTAATACTTGGACACACTGTAGTAGGTATTGGGACGGTTTGGCATGGGAAAATTTCTTGGACCGTGGGAAAATTTGTAACTTGACACCTTTGTTTTGAAATTTGACACCCTGATTTACAATTAGGTAATTAATGTCACGTGCCAAAGCAGGGCCCCGCCCCTCCCTAACATATCAGAAAAATCATGCGCAGTAGGTTACACATACAATTTTTTAAATTTGAGGCAAATTGAAAAGTGGCGGGAAATTCAAACTAACCTAACAGAAAAAACATGGACAGTAGCGCCCTAACCTAAGTTCAAACTGGCGAGATATTTAAAATTAGGCGGGAAATTCAAACTAAAGAAAAAAGGATCTAACCTAACAGAAAAAAAACATGCGCAGTGGGGACCTAACATATTAGAAAAAACATGCGCAGTAGGTTACAGAAAAAGAAACATGCGTAATAACAACCTAACCTAACAGAAAAAACATGCACAGTAAACTAAAGATCTGCAGCGGTAGCGTTATAGTGACATCACACACATACAGTTTTTTGCTAATAACTAAAATTTGAAAACTGATTTGATTGGTTCCTCATCAAGACCTATCACGTGACGTTGCTATTTAAATGAAAAAAAACAACTTTCCTCTGTGTGCGATTTGAACCCGGGACCTCTCGCATGCAAAGCAGACGCGCTACCACGAGACCGCTATGACTATTAACAAAACAGTCTGAGCTATAACAATGATATTAAATATTTAAAATTTTACAGGTGATATTAAATAATTAGAAATATATATGAAAAAAAAAACTGGTAGCGCTGGGAATCGAACCACGGACCTTTGTGACAGAAGTGACGGCAAATTAAAATTGGTAGAATATTTAAAATTAGGCGGGAAATTCAAAGTGGCAGCAGTGGTGGGAAATTCAAATGGAAAATTAGGCGGTAAATTTAAACTGGTGAGATTTAAAATTAGGCGAGAAATTCAATCTGATTTAAAATTAGGCGGAACATTCAAAGTGACAGAAGTGGCGGGGATACAATCAATACACGGGAGTTTTACTGTAGTATACGAGGTCAGATATTCATAATATCATAAGACTAAAATATACTGTCTTCAAGCTAATGAAGGAATATATACAGGACGTGCAGAAGTATGTGAAAGATTTTTTTCTATAGAACTGGAATTTATAATTATATGTAAAGAATACGTATCAGACAATTAATATGTGTTCGATATACTGCATATGGAAATTATATAATTTATCTTTCTTAATGATTGTTTTAATAAAAATGTTAGGTGTAGAATAAAAACTAAATGACTATAACGAGAATGTAGACACATCATAATATACCACATCTCTCTTAATTAAATTTCAGTAGACATAAATGAGAGTAAACAAAATCGTATATTTGCGAATATATATAATATGTAAATGCTTAAAATCAAAATCAGTTGACGAAATCCATGTAAAATATTGATGTACTGCTATATGAATCGCCCTGTATAACGTTACATAACATTTATAGTGTTAACAATAATTATACTTTAAATGAGTACATCAAATATGTACAATCGTTTTCAATATTAATGACACACTTTTAAATGAATTTCGCTATTTATTTCGAACTACCGACGTATTGATAATGAAATCTACTCAACATTCAACATTTCACTTATAATAGCTAAGGCATGATAATAGTAAAGATCTAACCGGGCTTAACCCACACTGGATCTGAATATGTTCATAAAGAGGGAAAGCACTATTTAGTAAATAATTCTGTTCCCATCGTGCAGTTTCTTCATATTTTTCGATAATTTCATCCAAAGCTTTCATACACTATTCATTAGATTTTCCGCTAACTAGTGTCGGCGAGATGGAAAAACAGAAGTCACGTGACGAAAAAAAGACAAAGCGACAGAAAAAAGGACAACGACGACAGAAAAGTGACAAAAATGTGACATAAACGTAACATCGTGACATAAATGTGACATAAACGTGACATAAATGTGATATAAACGTGACATAAATGTGACATAAACGTGACATAAATGTGTTTTTCCTGCTTAGACCTGTTTTGGACAACTGTTTGAGTTCTAACAGATTTTAAAACTGTAATGTAAATTGATACTTATATGAAGGTCACAGGTTAATGAATACATCCGGTATTGCATCATTTCTAAACACCTGCATTTGTTCTATGTCAGCAAAAATTCGATTCTCATTTTATCGTTGTCTGACAGTAATCTTAACTAAAAACAGTTTCTTTTATTAGTTTAACATACATCGGTAACACAAAATCTGTCTACTGAAATGGATATTGTATTACACTGTGCAACCAGTGACGTTTACAACCAGTTTATTAAACAACAAGGTAGTCTCTTCTTTATGGTGAAAACTATATATACTGAAGGAAGTGGCAATACCATAAATTGCTTTTAAGTGGTTACTTGAAATTGAAATTATACCTTACCAATCTACTAATACACTATTGATAGAAAAACTGATCTTGGTGTGATTGTTTCGAGAATACGATCAATATGTGCAAAAAAGAAAGGTTAAAACAGTTAAATGGTGTTGAGAAATAAGTATATCCTTCAATTGAGATAGGATTTAAAATTGTCTTGTTTGAGCTGATATTAGATAGTTTTGTCAGTAAATATTATCCATATATGCATTATTCAGATACTTGCTGCTTTTTATTGGAGAATATCAAGTAATTATAAATCAATTATGTATTGCATTGATGGAGCTATTACAAAATCAACATATTATGCTAAGAGTGATACACTTCGACAATCTGTCATTCAAGAAGAATCCAAGAAGATGTACTGGAAATTTCAATCATCGAAAAATCATCGTCGTAGTAGTCTCAAATGAGGTGAAAAAAAGATTGGGTATCATGTGTTTGTCTTATAATTTGTTATAATTAAATTATTACGTAATATTAATATTTGTATTACTTTGAAATTATGTAAGTATGGGGACTCTAATAAAAAATAAATAAACCATTTCTGCATATTCTTTCACCTCTTCTCCTTTGATATCTGGCATTTTTGACTAATAAACGTGTAATGTTTTATCAAAATCATTTAAATAAATTATATATGCTTTCTTGATAGATATTTGTTTTATATTGCAGGTGGGGCAAAGGTAATATATTTGTATTGTGAGTGTCATGTTACCGTACTACTATTACATTACTATTAATGTTGCTGATATAAAATTGTATCAAGGCCACCCATTGAAACTAAATTGTATATAATATTTCAAGAAGGTACTTCCTACAGTATGTTATTTTAAAGCTGCTGCTTTTGAAGCTATTTTTTTAGTTTTAGACCCCGTTTCATATTGTCACGGAATTTGCCCCACTCACACCCAAATCGACGACTGTGGTACCGCGAATTACTAAGATTGCCCCGATCGCCCCTACACGATTCTGTTAAACAAACAAAAAGCCGTGGATCGAGACGGGACTAGAAAATTTGAGAAACGACGAGAAGCGTTCGAGAGATGCTAGAAAATAGATCTCGAGATGCTAGAATATACCTGGAATATTCGTTGGGCCTATAAAAGAAAAATAAACGGCCGATTAAGTTAGTCTTGTATTACAGTCTGAATTGAAGTGTTTAGTTGGAGATATCAAAGTGATTTAGCTAGCGATTAATTAAATAAGTGTTTAGTTGAGTTTTAATTAGTGTTCAGTAGTGTACTGAGTATAGTTAATAAAGAAGTAATTAATTAACGGATTGTGTTTTTCTGGCAATAGTAAAATTCGGATTGGGAAATCCGTGACAATTTGGTGTCGGAAGTGGATTTAACTGGAAGTTTTAAAGAGCTTTCTGGAACCCTGTCCACAAAGTAGGATTTAACTGAAAGTTTGAGGAGCTTTCTGGAACCCTGTGCGTGAGTGGGTTTAAGTGGAAGTTGGAAGAACTTTCTGGAACCCTGTGCGTGGGTGGAATAAAGACCCAAGTGTGACATATCACCGTACTCGTTGTGACTTTAGGAAGTGAACGGTGGTATTCGCGAAGGACAATCTCGAACATTCTAGAACTTTGTACGCGAGTGAGACAAAGACCCAAGTGTGACATATCACCGCACTCGTCGTGACTTAAGGAAGTGAACGGTGCTATTTTCGAAGGACATTCTCGAACATTCTAGAACTTTGTACGCGAGTGAGACAAAGACCCAAGTGTGACATATCACCGCACTCGTCGTGACTTAAGGAAGTGAACGGTGCTATTTGCGAAGGACATTCTCGAACATTCTAGAACTTTATACGCGAGTGAGACAAAGACCCAAGTGTGACATATCACCGCACTCGTCGTGACTTAAGGAAGTGAACGGTGCTATTTGCGAAGGACATTCTCGAACATTCTAGAACTTTGTACGGGACTGAGACAAAGACCCAAGTGTGACATATCACCGCACTCGTCGTGACTTAAGGAAGTAAACGGTGTTATTTGCGAAGGACAATCTCGAACATTCTAGAACTTTATACCGAAGTGAGATAAAGACCCAAGTGTGGCATATCACTGCACTCGTTTCATTGTAAGGAAGTCGACAGTAACATTTACAAACACATTCGTGGACATTTTAGAACATTCCAAAGAAAATAGAGTGAATGCCTGTAACTAGAAGTCAAGTCAACATGGATGCACAACTGGCGAAACTATTGGAAATGATGCAAACGATGCAGGAGAAATTAGAAAAGAAATTAGAAGAACAGGGACAGGCGATGCAAGAAAAATTTGAAGAACAAGGGCATAAAATGGAAGATCAGTCCCAGACGATGCAGGAGAAATTAGAAGAACAAGGGCATAAAATGAAAGATCAGATACAGGCAATACAACAAGAAATGAGGGATCAGACAAAAGAAATGCAGACAAAATTAGAAAAATTGGAGAATTCACTAGAAGAAAAACTAGAGGAGCAGTCATATAAAGTGGAAAAACAAGTAGAAGAGAAACTGTTAGAACAAAGAAAAGAAATGAACGAAGAACTGTTGGCACACAAAAAGGAAATAGACGAAGAAATAAACCAGGTTAGAGAAGAACTTAGACATAAATTAGACAAGATAACAAAGCAAGGCGTAATCAAATCAGAAGGACCTGTTATCCGAACTCAGAAAACGAAACCCCCTGAATTCGACGGCAAGGTCTCCTGGAATGTCTATCTGCGTCAGTTTGAAGCAGCAGCTGCAGCAAACGAATGGTCTGATTATGAGAAAGCTACTGCTCTGATAGTTGCTCTACGAGGGGAAGCTCTTGACGTCCTGCAAGAAGTTCCTGCTGGGCAGCAGAATAACTACGACATTCTAACTAACAGCATATGGAAATGAGATATGGGGATAAGCACCTGCAGCAAGTTTACCAAGCACAATTGAAAAATCGTCACCAACAGAATGGAGAGAATTTACAGCATTTTGAGACCGATGTTGCCCGACTGGTTCGATTGGCTTATCCAACAGCCCCGTCCGAATTCTTAGACCAGCTGTCCATCCAAGTTTTTACCGATGGCCTAAGAGATTGCGAAACCCAGCAGGCATTACGACTCGCCAGACCTAAAACGTTGAACGACGCCCTTTCGCATGCACTGGAATTCGAGGCAGCAAAGATGGCATCTGGTAGGCATGTTAAAGTTCGGGCCATCAGTGATAACAGTGATAGTATGGCAAATGGAGACCTAATAAAGACGCTAAAGGAACAATCTGATAGTCGAAGGGATCGCCTTCTCAAATGCTGGAACTGTGGACAGACAGGACATCTAAAGAGACAGTGTAGGGCCCCAGTCACGGATCAGCAAAAGCGCGACTCCCAGGCGACAGCTACACAGGAAAACTAGGTTCAGCCGGCTTGACGGGGCAAAAGCCGGCTGCGTCCCCCTACCATGCCCCACGAGAAGAAATTACGTTGTCACGTCTCTAGGACTCTGACTCCTTGCTAGTAGAAGGCAGTATTTTTGGTCGTACTTTCCCTATGGTAATCGATACTGGAGCAGCAAGAACTATTTTACGACCGAATATTATTGGTGCTTGGCGTATTAAGAACCCTATCAAACGTTATGTCCTCACAACAGCCAATGGACAACAATTGCCAGTCAAGGGGGAATGCGAGCTTGAAATAGAATTAGGAGACATCAAATTCAAACACAGAGCCCTGGTAGCAGATATATCGGACAATATCATACTCGGACTAGACTTACTACGAGCAAAGGGGGTGAACTTAGATTTGAATGCTGGCACGCTACGGATAATGGGTGAGGAAGTAGTGCTAGCGAACACCACTGAGAATAACACTGTACGGAGACTCGTTGTTAAAGAAGATGTGGTACTACCTGCTCAGACCGAAACCTTGGTTGCCACTGTAATGGATGGGGAAATGCCTTGCAGTGTAGGAGTGGTGGAACCCAGTAATCCGGATTTGTTTAATAAATCTATAGTCACCGGCCGCACCCTGATTAAACCGGAGAAGACGACAATAGTACGGGTAGTTAACCTGAAAACGTTTCCACAGAAAATTACAAAGGGAACTGAAGTAGGAGTCTGCGAACCTGTTACCATGGTCAGAACACTCAAAGAAAACAACGAAATGGAGAATAAAATAAATAAGACCAGTCTACCAGAATGTTTAAGGGACATCGTGGATAGGGCCAAGGAAAGATTAACAGAGGTGGAGGTGGAACAACTCGAAGAGCTGCTAAGTGAAAATGAAGATGTGTTTGCACTTAAACCAGGCGACTTTGGGAGAACCAATGTAGTGAAGCATCGAATCGATACTGGTTCATCGTCTCCTATAAAGCAGCCACCACGAGGACTTCCACTAGCCAAGCGAGAAGAAGTTAACAAGATGTTAATTGAAATGCAAAACCAGGGCACCATAGAGCCATCTCAGAGTCCTTGGGCTTCTCCTGTAGTCCTGGTCAAGAAGATAGACGGCTCCACCCGATTTTGTGTGGACTACAGAAAATTAAATGAAGTCACCAAGAAAGACAGTTACCCATTACCAAGAATTGACGATACTCTGGACACCTTGACTGGTGCGCAATGGTTTTCCACTTTGGATTTAAAGAGTGGATATTGGCAAGTCGAGGTCAGCCCAGAGGACAAGGAAAAGACAGCGTTCACTACCGGAAATGGATTGTGGCAGTTCAATGTAATGCCATTTGGTCTATGTAATGCCCCTGCCACTTTTGAGCGACTGATGGAAACTGTACTTCATGGCCTGCATTGGGAGACCTGCTTGATTTACTTGGACGACGTGGTGGTGCTGGGACGCTCTTTCCAGGAGCACCTGAAGAACGTGTCCGAAGTGTTCAAGAAGTTGAAAGCAGCGAACCTGAAGTTGAACCCGAAGAAGTGCAGTCTGTTCCAAAAGGAGGTTAGATACCTAGGCCACATTATTACTCCAAATGGTGTGAAAACAGACCCGGAGAAGACAGAGTGCATAAAGAACTGACCGGTTCCTAAAGACAAACATCAAGTTCGAAGTTTTTTCGGCCTATGCACATACTATCGACGATTCGTGCAAGGATTCTCGGACATTGCCAAGCCTCTCCATAAACTCACTGAAGACAAATCCCATTCGAATGGACTCCGAGATGCCAGCAAGCCTTTGAGACGCTGAAAGAGGCTCTCTGCACTACCCCGATTTTGACATACCCAATACCTGGACAACCATTTATAGTGGACACGGACGCAAGCAACATTGGAATTGGTGGAGTTCTTTCCCAAGTACAAGATGGTCAGGAGCGAGTAGTGGGCTACTTCAGCAAAGTTCTATCAAAAGCCGAAAAGAACTATTGTGTGACTCGGAAAGAATTGCTTGCCATCGTGAAGAGTCTAGAACACTTTCATAAATACTTGTATGGACAATAATTCCTCCTAAGAACGGATCACGCTTCCCTCAAATGGCTGCTACAGTTTAAGAACCCTGAAGGACAAATGGCCAGATGGCTGGAACGGCTGCAAGAATATCACTTTGTTGTTGAACATCGAGCCGGCAGGAAACATGGAAATGCAGATGCCCTTTCTAGGAGACCTTGTCCTGTCAACTGCAAACATTGCAGTAGTCTTGAAAGGAAAGAGAACATCTCATCAGTTTCTTGCAAGGTAGTAGCAGCCCAACCTGAAGACCGATGGAGTTCAGCAGCGATTCGGGAAGACCAGCAAGCTGACTGTGACATCAAGCCTTTACTAGACTGGAAAGAAACCAACAACCGACCGTCTTGGGCTGAAGTCAGTAGTAAAAGCCCAGCATTAAAGAGCTATTGGGCTCAATGGAATTCCCTGTTGTTGGAAGACGGTGTCCTAAAAAGAGCATGGGAGAACAATGACGGAACGGAGGTGAAGAAACAAGTACTACTCCCGAGGTCCCGGGTCAAGGAAGTGCTGCAGGAAGTACATGGAGGTACTGGTGGTGGTTATTTCGGTATCAATAGGACTCTACAGAAGATTAGGGAGCGTTTCTACTGGTTGAATTGTAGGACGGATGTAGAAGATTGGTGCCGAAAATGTGACATATGTGCAGCAAGCAAGGGACCGAAGACCCGTTCCAGAGGCAAAATGCGCCAGTACATCGTAGGAGCTGCGTTTGAGAGGATTGCCATTGATATCGCTGGTCCCTTTCCGAAAACCCTAAGTGGGAACCGATATCTGCTAGTAGCCATGGACTACTTCAGCAAATGGCCGGAAGTATACCCCCTTCCCAATCAAGAGACCACAACCGTAGCAGAAGCGCTAGTCAACAACCTGTTCTGCAGATTTGGTGTGCCCATGGAACTACATTCAGATCAGGGCCGAAATTTCGAATCAGGTGTGTTCCGAAAGGTCTGCGAGCTTATGGGAATCCGAAAAACCAGGACCACCCCACTGCATCCCCAGTCAGATGGTATGGTGGAACGCTTCAACGCCACACTAGAGACCAATCTGAGGATGTTTGTGAACGAGAACCAGACAGACTGGGACAAGCTCATTCCACTCTTCCTGTTAGCTTACCGCTCAGCTGTCCATGAAACTACTGGGAAGACTCCCGCAAGGATCATCTTTGGAAGAGAGCTTCGCCTTCCAGCAGATTTGGTATTTGGTCGTCCTGCGGAACAGCCCTCAGATCCAGACACTTATATCCATGACCTAGAACAAAGACTAGTAGCCGTACACGACCAAGTCAGATTTCGAATGCGACTAGAGAGCGATCGCATGAAGACTCGATACGATGTCCGGGCCAATACAGTCGGATTCCAACAAGGTGACCTGGTGTGGCTGTACAACCCCACGCGGAAGAAAGGAAAATCGCCTAAGCTACAGAACCGTTGGGAGGGCCCCTACACCGTCATTAAAAGAATCAATGATGTCGTCTACCGGATACAGAGGACTCCTAGGAGTAAGATGAAGGTCGTCCATCTGGAGCGTCTGTCCCCGTATAGAGGTGTATCCGATCGGGACGATCGGTCCTAAGGAGGGGGCAGTGTCACGGAATTTGCCCCACTCACACCCAAATCGACGACCGTGGTACCGCGAATTACTAAGATTGCCCCGATCGCCCCTACACGATTCTGTTAAACAAACAAAAAGCCGTGGATCGAGACGGGACTAGAAAATTTGAGAAACGACGAGAAGCGTTCGAGAGATGCTAGAAAATAGATCTAGAGATGCTAGAATATACCTGGAATATTCGTTGGGCCTATAAAAGAAAAATAAACGGCCGATTAAGTTAGTCTTGTATAAGTCTTGTATTACAGTCTGAATTGAAGTGTTTAGTTGGAGATATCAAAGTGATTTAGCTAGCGATTAATTAAATAAGTGTTTAGTTGAGTTTTAATTAGTGTTCAGTAGTGTACTGAGTATAGTTAATAAAGAAGTAATTAATTAACGGATTGTGTTTTTCTGGCAATAGTAAAATTCGGATTGGGAAATCCGTGACAATATTATTTTTATAACTATTTTTTCCTGCTTAGAACTGTTTTGGACAACTTTTTGAATTCTAAGTGATTTTAAAACTGCAATGTAAATTTATACTTTTGTGAAGGTCACAGGTTAATGAGTGTATTACATCCGGTATTGCATCGTTTCTAAACACCTGCATTTGTTCTATGTCAGCAAAAATTACGACTTTATTTCATAACTAGCGTTATCTTTTCTTAATTTTGAAGGTAGGATATAATACCATGTTAGTAATAAGTATATCATTTCTAAAAAATAAAATTCCCCTCTATCTATTTAAAGTGGTGGGGATGACTCCATAAAATAATGTTAGGAAAAATTTGAAAACAGTCGAAAACAAGCAGTGTTGTGTATACTAGTAAAAATAATATTGAGTTATAGTGTATAACAAAACAAAGCCAGAATAATGTCTTTTTCCCAGCAGAATATTGTGAAGAATTAGTTGAGAAATATGGAAAGGCGTTAGTATTGTGTGAAGATTATTTAAAGGAGCAATGTACCATAGATGATGTTGTTAATGGTTTTATTAACTTGGACATGACGGAAATGCTCCGTGATATTAAACATTTACTGCAGAGCCATTTAGCCAATAAAATTCCTGAACGCGAATGGGAACAAGAATCTGATGGCCAGGAGGAAATCGATGTAGAAATGAGTCAGCAATGAATCTGTATTAATATAATATTAACTTTGTTATCATAAAATCGTTTTATTATTTCATATAAATTATATACGAGTATCACTACCAAAAAAAACAACAATTAGTTTGTCTTTAGAAGCAAAAATGAACGCTTCACAATTAATAGTTCTGCAAACAATTTTGAAAAGTTCGCTAATTATACAGCGGTGTGTCATATTTCAGTTCATCGACCTACTTCCGATATCATGTTTCGTCTAGAAAGCATCCGGTGTCATGTTTTTTTTATTAGGTTAGGTCCCTACTGCGCATGTTTTTCGGATAGGGCTGCAGTGTATAGTTACAACCCAAAGATCAGGCTATCCTTAAACTTGGGCAACTATGCAACTATATATCAGGAAGAAATCTATACCATCGAACTATGCTTACCTACTTAATTAATAACATAATTTTACCCTTTATGTAATCGTTTTTTTTATATTTTTAGGTATTAACATATTATCTTCACGTTTCTGTCACATTTATGTCACGTTTATGTCACATTTATGTCACGTTTACGTCACATTTATGTCACGTTTATGTCACATTTATGTCACGTTTATGTCACGTTTATGTCACATTTATGTCACATTTATGTCACACTTATGTCACATTTATATCACGTTTATGTCACATTTATGTCACGTTTATGTCACATGTATTTCACATTTATATCACGTTTATGTCGCGTTTATGTCACATTTATGTCACGTTTATGTCACGTTTATGTCACATTTATGTCACATTTGTATCACGTTTATGTCACATTTATGTGATGTTTATGTTACGTTTATGTCACATCTATGTCAAATTTATGTCACGTTTATGTCACATTTATGTCACGTTTACGTCACATTTATGTCACGTTTATGTCACATTTATGTCACGTTTATGTCACTTTTATGTCGCGTTTATGTCACGTTTATATCACATTTATGTCACGTTTATGTCACATTTATATCACGTTTATGTCGCGTTTATGTCACATTTATGTCACGTTTATGTCACATTTATGTAACGTTTATGTCACGTTTATGTCACATTTATGTCACGTTTATGTCACGTTTATGTCACATTTATATCACGTTTATGTCACGTTTATGTCACGTTTATGTCACGTTTATGTCACATTTATGTGACGTTTATGTTACGATTATGTCACATTTGTGTCACCTTTATGTCACATTTATGTCAAATTTATGTCACGTTTATGTCACATTTATGTCACGTTTACGTCACATTTATGTCACGTTTATGTCACATTTATGTCACGTTTATGTCACATTTATGTCACATTTATGTCACGTTTATGTCACATTTATGTCATGTTTATGTCACGTTTATGTCACATTTATATCACGTTTATGTCGCGTTTATGTCACATTTATGTCACATTTATGTTACATTTATGTCACGTTTATGTTCACATTTATGTCACGTTTATGTTACATTTAAGTCACGTTTATGTCAAATTTATGTCACGTTTATCAAGTTATTGCCCAATATGTTGCGCAAGTTTTTGCTAAATAACTTGCTCAAGTTCTTGGCCAATATGTTGCGCAAGTTTTTGCCCAATAACTTGCTCAAGTTATTGCCCAATATGTTGCGCAAGTTCTTGCCCAATAATTTACGCAAGTTCTTGGCAAATATGTTGCGCAAGTTCTTGCCCAATAACTTGCGCAAGTTCTTGGCCAATATGTTGCGCAAGTTCTTGCCCAATAACTTGCGCAAGTTATTGCCCAATATGTTGCGCAAGTTCTTGCCCAATAACTTGCGCAAGTTCTTGGCCAATATGTTGCGCAAGTTCTTGCCCAATATGTTGCGCAAGTTCTTGCCCAATAACTTGCGCAAGTTCTTGGCCAATATGTTGCGCAAGTTCTTGGCCAATATGTTGCGCAAGTTCTTGCCCAATAACTTGCGTAAGTTCTTGCCCAATAACTTGCGCAAGTTATTGCCCAATATGTTGCGCAAGTTATTGCCCAATATGTTGCGCAAGTTATTGCCCAATATGTTGCGCAAGTTCTTGGCCAATATGTTGCGCAAGTTCTTGCCCAATATGTTGCGCAAGTTCTTGCCCAATAACTTGCGCAAGTTCTTGGCCAATATGTTGCGCAAGTTCTTGCCCAATAACTTGCGCAAGTTATTGGCCAATATGTTGCGCAAGTTCTTGGCCAATATGTTGCGCAAGTTCTTGCCCAATAACTTGCGTAAGTTCTTGCCCAATAACTTGCGCAAGTTATTGCCCAATATGTTGCGCAAGTTATTGCCCAATATGTTGCGCAAGTTATTGCCCAATATGTTGCGCAAGTTCTTGCCCAATAACTTGCGCAAGTTATTGCCCAATATGTTGCGCAAGTTCTTGCCCAATAACTTGCGCAAGTTCTTGCCCAATAACTTGCGCAAGTTATTGCCCAATATGTTGCGCAAGTTATTGCCCAATATGTTGCGCAAGTTCTTGCCCAATAACTTGCGCAAGTTATTGCCCAATATGTTGCGCAAGTTCTTGCCCAATAACTTGCGCAAGTTCTTGGCCAATATGTTGCGCAAGTTCTTGGCCAATATGTTGCGCAAGTTCTTGCCCAATATGTTGCGCAAGTTCTTGCCCAATAACTTGCGCAAGTTCTTGGCCAATATGTTGCGCAAGTTCTTGCCCAATAACTTGCGCAAGTTCTTGGCCAATATGTTGCGCAAGTTCTTGGCCAATATGTTGCGCAAGTTCTTGGCCAATATGTTGCGCAAGTTCTTGCCCAATATGTTGCGCAAGTTCTTGCCCAATAACTTGCGCAAGTTCTTGCCCAATAACTTGCGCAAGTTCTTGCCCGATAACTTGCGCAAGTTCTTGCCCAATAACTTGCGCAAGTTATTGCCCAATATGTTGCGCAAGTTATTGCCCAATATGTTGCGCAAGTTCTTGCCCAATAACTTGCGCAAGTTATTGCCCAATATGTTGCGCAAGTTCTTGCCCAATAACTTGCGCAAGTTATTGCCCAATATGTTGCACAAGTTCTTGTCCAATAACTTGCGCAAGTTATTGCCCAATATGTTGCGCAAGTTCTTGGCCAATATGTTGCGCAAGTTCTTGCCCAATAACTTGCGCAAGTTATTGCCCAATATGTTGCGCAAGTTCTTGCCCAATAGGTTGCGCAAGTTCTTGCCCAATAACTTGCGCAAGTTCTTGGCCAATATGTTGCGCAAGTTCTTTCCCAATAACTTGCACAAGTTCTTGGCCAATATGTTGCTCAAGTTTTTGGCCAATATGTTGCGCAAGTTCTTGGCCAATATGTTGCGCAACATATTGGGCAAGAACTTGCGCAACATATTGGCCAAGAGCTTGCGCAACATATTGGCCAAGAACTTGCGCAAGTTATTGAGCAAGAACTTGCGCAAGTTATTGAGCAAGAACTTGCTCAACATATTGGCCAAGAACTTGCGCAAGTTATTGGGCAAGAACTTGCGCAACATATTGGGCAAGAACTTGCGCAACATATTGGCCAAGAACTTGCGCAACATATTGGCCAAGAACTTGCGCAACATATTGCCCACGAACTTGCGCAAGTTATTGGGCAAGAACTTGCGCAAGTTATTGGGCAAGAACTTGCGCAAGTTATTGACGTGACATAAACGTGACATAAATTTGACATAAACGTGACATAAATGTAACATAAACGTGACTTAAATGTGACATAAACGTGACATAAATGTGACATAAACGTGACATAAATTTGACATAAACGTGACATAAATGTGACATAAACGTAACATAAATGTGACATAAACGTGATATAAATGTGACATAATCGTGATATAAATGTGACATAAACGTGACATAAACGTGACATAAACATGACATAATTGTGACGTAAACGTGACATAAATGTGACATAAACGTGACATAAATGTGACATAAACGTGACATAAATGTGACGTAAACGTGACATGAATGTGACATAAACGTGACATAAATGTGACAGAAACGTGATATAAACGTGACATAAATGTGACATAAACGTGACATAAACGTGACATAAATGTGACATAAACGTGACATAAATTTGACATAAACGTGACATAAATGTGACATAAACGTAACATAAATGTGACATAAACGTGACATAAATGTGACATAAACGTGACATAAATGTGACATAAACGTGACATAAATGTGACGTAAACGTGACATGAATGTGACATAAACGTGACATAAATGTGACAGAAACGTGATATAAACGTTACATAAATGTGACATAAATGTGACATAAACGCGACATAAACGTGATATAAATGTGACATAAACGTGATATAAATGTGACATAAACGTGACATAAATGTGACATAAACGTGATATAAACGTGACATAAATGTGACGTAAACGTGACATAAATGTGACATAAACGTGACATAAATGTGACAGAAACGTGAAGATAATATGTTAATACCTAAAAATATAAAAAACGATTACATAAAGGGTAAAATTATGTTATTAATTAAGTAGGTAAGCATAGTTCGATGGTATAGATTTCTTCCTGAAATAAACGTGACACAAATGTGACATAAACGGAACATAAACGTCACATAAATGTGACATAAACGTGACATAAATGTGACATAAACGTGATATAAACGTGACATAAATGTGACATAAACGTGACATAAATGTGACATAAACTTGACATAAATTTGACATAAACGTGACATAAATGTAACATAAACGTGACATAAATGTAACATAAATGTGACATAAACGTGACATAAACGTGACATAAATGTGACATAAACGTGACATAAATGTGACATAAACGTGACATAAATGTGACGTAAATGTGACATTAATGTGACATAAACGTGACATAAATGTGACAGAAACGTGAAGATAATATGTTAATACCTAAAAATATAAAAAAACGATTACATAAAGGGTAAAATTATGTTATTAATTAAGTAGGTAAGCATAGTTCGATGGTATAGATTTCTTCCTGAAATATAGTTGCATAGTTGCCCAAGTTTAAGGATAGCCTGATCTTTGGGTTGCAACTATACACTGCAGCTCTATCCGAAAAACATGCGCAGTAGGGACCTAACCTAATAAAAAAAACATGACACCGGATGCTTTCTAGACGAAACATGATATCGGAAGTAGGTCGATGAACTGAAATATGACACACCGCTGTATAATTAGCGAACTTTTCAAAATTGTTTGCAGAACTATTAATTGTGAAGCGTTCATTATTGCTTCTAAAGACAAACTAATTGTTTTTTTTTTTGGTAGTGATACTCGTATATAATTTATAATATTTATTTTTTATTATAATAAAACGATTTTATGATAATAAAGTTAATATTATATTAATACAAATTCATTGCTGACTCATTTCTACATCGATTTCCTCCTGGCCATCAGATTCTTGTTCCCATTCGCGTTCAGGAATTTTATTGGCTAAATGGCTCTGCAGTAAATGTTTAATATCACGGAGCATTTCCGTCATGTACAAGTTAATAAAACAATTAACAACATCATCTATGGTACATTGCTCCTTTAAATAATCTTCACACAATACTAACGCCTTTCTATATTTCTCAACTAATTCTTCACAATATTCTGCTAGGAAAAAGACATTATTCTGGCTTTGTTTGGTTATACACTATAACTCAATATTATTTTTACTAGTATACACAACACTGCTTGTTTTCGACTGTTTTCAAATTTTTCCTAACATTATTTTATGGAGTACCACTTTAAATAGATAGAGGGGAATTTTATTTTGTAGAAATGATATACTTATTACTAACATGGTATTATATCCTACCTTCAAAATTAAGAAAAGATAACGCTAGTTATGAAATAAAGTCGTAATTTTTGCTGACATAGAACAAATGCAGGTGTTTAGAAACGATGCAATACCGGATGTAATACATTCATTAACCTGTGACCTTCACAAAAGTATCAATTTACATTGCAGTTTTAAAATCACTTAGAACTCAAAAAGTTGTCCAAAACAGTTCTAAGCAGGAAAAAATAGTTATAAAAATAATATGAAACGGGGTCTAAAACTAAAAATATAGCTTCAAAAGCAGCAACTTTAAAATAACATACTGTAGGAAGTACCTTCTTGAAATATTATATACAATTTAGTTTCAATGGGTGGCCTTGATGCAATTTTATATCAGCAACATTAATAGTAATGTAATAGTAGTACGGTAACATGACACTCACAATACAAATATATTACCTTTGCCCCACCTGCAATATAAAACAAATATCTATCAAGAAAGCATATATAATTTATTTAAATGATTTTGATAAAACATTACACGTTTATTGGTTAAAAATGCCAGATATCAAAGGAGAAGAGGTGAAAGAATATGCAGAAATGGTTTATTTATTTTTTATTAGAGTCCCCATACTTACATAATTTCAAAGTAATACAAATATTAATATTACGTAATAATTTAATTATAACAAATTATAAGACAAACACATGATACCCAATCTTTTTTTTTTCACTTCATTTGAGACTACTACGACGATGATTTTTCGATGATTGAAATTTCCAGTACATCTTCTTGGATTCTTCTTGAGTGACAGATGTCGAAGTGTAACACTTTTAGCATAATATGTTGATTTTGTAATAGCTCCATCAATGCAATACATAATTGTTTTATAATTACTTGATATTCTCCAATAAAAAGCAGTAAGTATCTGAATAATGCATATATGGATAATATTTACTGACAAAACTATCTAATATCAGCTCAAACAAGACAATTTTAAATCCTATCTCAATTGAAGAATATACTTATTTCTCAACACCATTTAACTGTTTTAACCTTTCTTTTTTGCACATATTGATCGTATTCTCGAAACAATCACGCCAAGATCAGTTTTTCTATCAATAGTGTATTAGTAGATTGGTAAGGTATAATTTCAATTTCAAGTAACCACTTAAAAGCAATTTCTGGTATTGCCACTTCCTTCAGTATATATAGTTTTCACCATAAAGAAGAGACTACCTTGTTGTTTAATAAACTGGTTGTAAACGTCACTGGTTGCACAGTGTAATACAATATCCATTTCAGTAGACAGATTTTGTGTTACCGATGTATGTTAAACTAATAAAAGAAACTGTTTTTAGTTAAGATTACTGTCAGACAACAATAAAATGAGAATCGAATTTTTGCTGACATAGAACAAATGCAGGTGTTTAGAAATGATGCAATACCGGATGTATACATTCATTAACCTGTGACTTTCACATATGTATCAATTTACATTACAGTTTTAAAATCTGTTAGAACGCAAACAGTAGTCCAAAACAGTTCTAAGCAGGAAAAAATAGTTATAAAAAAATATGAAAGGGGGTCTTAAACTAAAAAAATGTCACTTTTATGTCACGGTTACGTCACGTTTCTGTCACATTTATGTCACGTTTATGTCACATTTATGTCACGTTTATGTCACGTTTATGTCACATTTATGTCACGTTTATGTCATATTTATGTCACGTTTATGTCACATTTATGTCACGCTTATGTCACATTTATGTCACGTTTATGTCACATTTATGTCACGTTTATATCACGTTTATGTCACATTTATGTCACGTTTATGTCACATTTATGTCACGTTTATGTCACATTTATGCCACGATGTTACGTTTATGTCACATTTATGTCACTTTTCTGTCGTCGTTGTCCTTTTTTCTGTAGCTTTGTCCTTTTTTCGTCACGTGACTTCTGTTTTTCCATCTCGCCGACACTAGTTAGAGGAAAATCTAATGAATAGTATATGAAAGCTTTGGATGAAATTATCGAAAAATATGAAGAAACTGCACGATGGGAACAGAATTATTTACTAAATAGTGCTTTCCCTCTTTATGACCATATTCAGATCCAGTGTGTTTACTATTATCATGCCTTAGCTATTATAAGTGAAATGTTGAATGTTGAGTAGATTTCATTATCAATACGTCGGTAGTTCGAAATTAGCGAAATTCATTTAAAAGTGTGTCATTAATATTGAAAACGATTGTACATATTTGATGTACTCATTTAAAGTATAATTATTGTTAACACCATAATGTTATGTAACGTTATACAGGGCGATTCATATAGCAGTACATCAATATTTTACATGGATTTCTTCAACTGATTTTGATTTTAAGCATTTACATATTATATATATTCGCAAATATACGATTTTGTTTACTCTCATTTATGTCTATTGAAATGTAATTAAGAGAGATGTGGTATATTATGATGTGTCTACATTCTCGTTATAGTCATTTAGTTTTTATTCTACACCTAACATTTTTATTAAAACAATCATTAAGAAAGATAAGTTATATAATTTCCATATGCAGTATATCGAACACATATTAATTGTCTGATACGTATTCTTTACATATAATTATAAATTCCAGTTCTATAGAAAAAAATCTTTCACATACTTCTGCACGTCCTCTATATATTCCTTCATTGAAGAGAGTATATTTTAGTCTTATGAAGTTATGAATATCTGACCTCGTATACTACAGTAAAACTCCCGTGTATTGATTGTATCCCCGCCACTTCTGTCACTTTGAATGTTCCGCCTAATTTTAAATCAGATTGAATTTCTCGTCTAATTTTAAATCTCACCAGTTTAAATTTACCGCCTAATTTTCCATTTGAATTTCCCGCCACTGCTGCCACTTTGAATTTCCCGTCTAATTTTAAATATTCTACCAATTTTAATTTGCTGTCACTTCTGTCAGAAAGGTCCGTGGTTCGATTCCCAGCGCTACCAGTTTTTTTTTTCATATATATTTCTAATTATTTAATATCACCTGTAAAATTTTAAATATTTAATATCATTGTTATAGCTCAGACTGCTTGGCGGGGAACGCCTTCAAGCGCTCTCTGATTCATATATTACGCAGTTACTGTAAGCTTTTGTTAATAGTCATAGCGGTCTCGTGGTAACGCGTCTGCTTTGCATGCTAGAGGTCCCGGGTTCAAATCGCACACAGAGTAAAGTTTTTTTTTTCATTTAAATAACGACGTCACGTAATAGGTCTTGATGAGGAACCAATCAAATCAGTTTTCAAATTTTAGTTATTAGCAAAAAACTGTATGTGTGTGACGTCACTATAACGCTACCGCTGCAGATCTTCAGTTTACTGTGCATGTTTTTTCTGTTAGGTTAGGTTGTTATTACGCATGTTTCTTTTTCTGTAACCTACTGCGCATGTTTTTTCTAATATGTTAGGCCCCACTGCGCATGTTTTTTTCTGTTAGGTTAGATCCTTTTTTCTTTAGTTTGAATTTCCCGCCTAATTTTAAATATCCCGCCAGTTTGAACTTAGGTTAGGGCGCTACTGTCCATGTTTTTTCTGTTAGGTTAGTTTGAATTTCCCGCCACTTTTCAATTTGCCTCTGATATTACGCAGTTACTGTAACCTTCCTGTAATAGTCATAGTGGTCTCGTGGTACCGCGTCTGCTTTGCATGCGAGAGGTCCCGGGTTCAAATCGTGCACAGAGTAAAGTTTTTTTCATTTAAATAACAACGTCACGTGATAGGTCACCAATCAAATCACTTCTCAAATTTAAAAAATTGTATGTGTAACCTACTGCGCATGATTTTTCTGATATGTTAGGGAGGGGCGGGGCCCTGCTTTGGCACGTGACATTAATTACCTAATTGATAGGTCTCGATGAGGAACCAATCAAATCACTTTAAGTCAAATTTAAAAAATTGTATGTGTAACCTACTGCGCATGTTCTTTCTGATAGGTTAGGAAGGGGCGGGGCCCCTACTTTGGCACGTGACAGTAATTACCTAATTGTAAATCAGGGTGTCAAATTTCAAAACAAAGGTGTCAAATTTCAAAACAAAGGTGTCAAGTTACAAATTTTCCCACGGTCCAAGAAATTTTCCCATGCCAAACCGTCCCAATACCTACTCACTGTACATGGTACAAATATAATTGAGCTGGTGTATTATACGCCACACTGATGCAATACGCCGTGGACGGCCTTGATCTCTATCCCGTCCACAATTCGGTTTCAAATTTCACGTGTCACGTTCGCGTTGCACTACACTTGCATTCGCTGGTTACAGGAGTTGCATTTGGCACATGTTTGCCGGGAAATCGTTCTGCTAAAGCATTTTTAATTCATCATAAATTAAAACGATATCAATCAACTCCGAGTTGCTATACACGTAAACCATTTTTGACACTTGAAAAACTAATATAAATACTGGTATCACAAAACCTTTAATACCTGCTACAAGTAACCGGATTTTTATATTCGGAATCGCCTGGTTAGAGGCTACACTGGCCCAGCGAGGTTGGAAATACAATAACTTCAATAATTATTTACTTGGAAACTTTAATAATTTTATATTGTTGACTCCATTTTTCATGCCGCATCTATTCCCATTTTTTTAGATAAGTTGCAAATTACCCTTTATATCTAAGCATTTTGCTGGAACAGTGTGAGTTTTTTAGTGACAATAGCGAATAATAATTTTAGTAGTAGTTATTGAGATCTATATTACATTTTTTTTTCATTATTATTATGTAATATCAAATATAATCTTATAAATATAATATATTGGTATTATTTAACACGTTTCAAATGGTATTACAATTTTTTGTACAATTGTGCTTGATATGTATAAATTAATTAATATTAATTATCTTGCAAAGCAGTTGTTGCACGAAATTCCGCTTTTGCAAATATCGTAATCGCCAATGGCGATACAGATTCAGCGTTTTCATAATACCCACAGTATAAGAGAGTCGCTATCTGCTTATGTACTCAAATTCTAAGACTAACCTTCAGTAGCCATCTATACAATGACTACTAGATGTAGACACTAGGCACATCTCACAACTTTTTATAAGTTATGTAATTTGATATACAATAATATACAGTATGTCCACGGTTAGAGTGGAAAGGAGGAAAAAGATTTATATTTGACAAGAAAAAGGCATTCCCGATTAAAATTGTTGCTCTTCTCTTTTCCACTCCAACCGTGGTCATACAGAAATTATTTAATGAAGTTACATAAATTGTAGAAATTGTGTACACAGTGATTCAGTAACAATGGGAAATCAGAAATTTGTTTTGCGATTATGCTGATAATATGTAGGTTAAGATCAATCTGTAAAACTATATTTTTTTAAGCGACGAATAAGATGTGTGTTGAAATTGCTTATAGGGGGCACCACTTACGATCAACTTCACTGACATTTAGAGCCTTTGCACATGGGCCACCGTGCAGTGCTTCTCGGAAGCGCCGTAGTAGAGTGGTCCGTTTTAGAGAAACATTATTTTATATAGACTCATTCACATGGACGCGGCCACAGATTTAGCAGCGCCACGGTGGCGTGTAGTCGCCGACTCCCACCGAAACGTTAACCATAAATTAGTGGCTCTATTCAGCAGCGCTTCTCGGAAGCGCCGTTGAGTGGTCAGTTTTGACAAAACATTGTTTTATATAGACTTATTCACACGAACGCGCCACAGATTTAGCAGCGCCACGGTGGTTTGCAGACGCCGACTCCCACCGAAATGCCAACCACAAATTAGTGGCTCCACTCAGCAGCGCTGCTGAGAGGCCCGTGTGAAAAGACTCTTAGAGGCTATACATGCCACCGTGGCGCTGCTAATTCTGTGGCGCGCCCGTGTGAATAAGTCTATATAAAATAATGTTTCGTCAAAACGGACCACTCAACGGCGCTTCCGAGAAGCGCTGCACGGTGTCCCGTGTGAAATATAATAAAATAAATATTTTAGAAATAATTTAGAATTTAACAAAAACTGGTGCATCAATCCAATATTATAAAATACTAGGTGACCCGGCAAACGTTGTTTTGTCATATGAATTATTTCTAGTGAATATTTTCCCTACTTTTAGTACTAAGAAAAAATGCCAAGAACGTTTACAAATGCTGAATATGCCGATATACATTATGTTTATGGTTTCTGTGAAGGAAATTCCAACGCATCAGTTCGAGAGTACCGAACACGCTTCTCTAATAGAAGAATTCCATATGCACAAATTTTTGTAGATGTATGTCGTCGATTTTCGGAATATGGTTTGCGCCGCTACAAAGATCATAATCGTAATGTACCACCAAGAAATAATCAGCGAATTCTTAATCTTTTTGATATCGATAGAACTTTAAGCACACGCCGAGCAGCTCGGCAACTCCATTTATCTTAATCAAAAGCACTCAAACAAGATCATCGAAGGGCTTTCCATCTCCAACCAGTTTAAGGTTTGTTGCCAGCAGATGCTGAAAAACGTTTAAATTTGTGTAGATGGGTTTTAGATACAACAGAAATTAATCCACAATTTCTGCATAAGGTTTTATGGACCGACGAATCTAATTCCACAAAAGCTGGGATTGTGAATTACCACAACATTCACGTTTGGAGTGAAGTCAATCCTCGATGTGTCAGACAATCTTCATTTCAACAACAGTTTAGTGTAAATGTGTGGATAGGTGTTTTAAGTAATAACCTCTGTAAGCCGCATATTTTGCCTCTTCGTTTAAATGGGGATTTATTTCATGCAATTTGTTTCTGCAAAACTCTCTCCCCGACGTGCTTGACGATGTCCCCTTAAATTTACGCCAAGGGAACTGGATGCAGTTGGATGGTGCCCCTGCACATTACGGAAGACAAGTACGGCAGTGGTTGGATAAGAATTATCCTCGTCGATGGATTGGACGGCAACCCAACAACCACCCAAATATGTGGATTCCTTGCGAAGGACCAGTAGCTTGGCCTCCGCGCTCACCAAATCTGAATCCTCTGGATTATTTCGTTTGGGGTCATCTAAAAGCAATTGTGTATGATACGCCAGTACATACCCGTGAGGAATTGATCCAAAGGATAAGACATGCTTGTGATGACATAAAAAACAATCCTGTTCAAATAGCAGCTGCGGTTAATACACTAGTTCGTCGATGCCAAAAATGTATTGAGGTTGGAGGAATGCACTTTGAACAATTATTGTAATTTCTTTAGTAGTTTATAAGTTTGTTGTAAATCTTATAATAAGTAGTTGTTACTAAATTTATGTTTGAGGTTATTGGCATTTTTTCTTAACACTAAGAACACTCTTTATAATACTTTTGACAATGATTTTCACAAACGTCAGGTTTTTTTTTGAAAGCCGTCCGACAGTATCCCCGGAAGCACCGCAGCCTATAGACTTATTGTGCATCTCTCGACGAGCACAAACATCCATGGTGGGATTCGAACCCACACCGACATACCCAATCCAGACTGGTTTCACGAGCAGTCGTCTCCCAGCCACTCGGCTATCGCGGCGCCCAAAACGTCAGTTTACACAAATCACTGAGTTTTGTTTTCATGCTATAATGTTAAATGAAATTTACACGGCTGGTGCGCTACACTGTCACCAATTTCTTTTAATATCTCAGAAACAAGACCAAACGTCGAAGTAGTATGTAGATGTTTTATTGAAATTAATTTTTTTTTTTGTAGTTTTGAAATAAAGTAAGAAAAAAATACACTTCTAAGAGGGGTAGGTAGTTCAAACTTAAGCTTATGTAAGATCATAAGGAGTGTTTGTGTTCCGAATTTCACTTAAATCGGATAAGTGGTTCAAAAGTTATGAGGGAAAAACGAGAAAAAAATCCCTACCTCAACGCCCCCTTTCTCGGAAACGATGTGTTTTAGGAAATAAGTTTATATCACAAATGAACATTATTTTAACCTGTTCTATCGATTCTTAAAGTTATCAAGATTAAATCTGAATCACCCTGTATATTAGATAATGGTAAATTATAAAGATGATAAAACGTTTACACTTTTTAAAATATATTTTCTATAAATTACTATGAACATCATCACAATATCTCATTTTGCATTGAGTTCTTTGTACACATAACATCTGAGAAACACTACATAAATAAAAGATGTAAAGTGTAATATAAATGTTGGAACCCAAAGTTAGCTTAATGGAACTATTCCGTTCCTCTTTATGCCTTCCAGCAAGCCGCACTAAGTATTTTATGGCGTCGTTTCTAAAGATGTCAGGGGTTATTGCAGCTTGTGTTTTTAACCCTTAATTTATCATCAATTTGTGACATACATTGTAACTGTTATTGGAAAATGGCATTATTTTTATTTTTACAACAACAAATTGAATGTTTTTATATATTTTTAGGTATTAATAATATTGTGTGAAACTAACTACTCAGTGGACAAAAGCCCCAACCTGCGTTGAATTACACCCACAATATCTACCCATATATTCCTTATCATTAGCTTTTGTAACATTTTTTTACTGTTTTAGAAAGGTATTTTAAGCTAATATAAATCAAATCTCCTACAATTCCTATTAATTAAGTCATATGTATGTTCTCTGATACCAAACATCTGTCTGTGGAATTGTTCATTAGCATACCTAGATGTTTGGTATCAGAGAACATACATATGACTTCATTGATAGGAATTGTAGGAGATTTGATTTATATTAGCTTAAAATACCTTTCTAAAACAGTAAAAAAACAAATTGAATAATACACGTCATTCTATTTTCTGATTTCCAACATTGTGTAACTTTTCTGTTGTTAACAATTCGGGTACAGATTGTTTTTGTTATTGCTTTTTTTAAAGTTTTTTTGACTTGACTTAAGGGCCGCGTTTTAGTCGTCGAAAATCGCCCAAAGACAATCCACTCAGGATGTGGCGGTTCCAATTAGCGTAAAGACGAACTAGAGCTAGATACATTTTCGCGTAGAAGATCGGTGTTGCAGATTTCTTTACTCGGTAGATTCGCCTAACGTTTTATCCGTAGGATCAGAGACGTATTAAGGAAAATCGGCCTAAAGTACAGAAACAACAAAACAATATCAGTATCTGCACAGAATATAGTCATAACATACCAGGATGTTTCTATAAGGTTTGTTGGGATAAATAATATACAATAAATTTTTGTTCCAGGAAAAAGTAACACATTATTGAAACAAATTTTTAGATATATTATTTTTCCGATAATTATCTATACTATTACTAAGAATGTCGATTTATTTAATAACTGAGAGGTAGATCCTGTATGTCGAAAAGCGGTTAGATAAAATACTTGCAATAGTTTTGTTGGTTTTCATCTTTTAATATATAGGTATATATTTAACTTTATTTGTAGTAAAATATTTAGCCAAAAGAAATTTATAAAGTACGGCTACAGTAAAGACATGGAAAATCGTTTAATACAATAATGATACCTGAAGTAAATTAAAAATTTTCCCAATATTACGTATATACGAGTATTTGTATATCTATCAAATACAACTGAAAAAGTTATACGGTAGGTAGTGAAGCACTGAGTCGTACACCGTACCGAAATTTACAGAATTATTTCAGCGCGACGTCTTTGAAAAAGCCAGGTCAAAGCGCAACCGCCAAACAGTCCGAGGACTGGTTTATACGAGGTGACCCAGTAATGAATTCTGTTTCTGGCGTTGACAAGGATCGATGAATATCGATGAAATTAAAAAACAAATGACTTTTTGTAACTATTTTCCGTAATATGACTTTATTAAAGAAACTGGATACCTACCCATTAAAATTGGTTAAATAATTTTATTTCGTTGGAATAATTACATATGTGTATCAAGTTTGTAAAAATTTGTTGGCGTAATTTTTCCAAAAAATAACATAGAACTTCTTAAACATATATTAATACAGTAAGACATAGTAACCTAACTACCAGCAACTTTGTAATATATTTTCTTTTTATAAATTTTTAAGATTAAGTTTTGCAACAGCGTTTCATGTTTTATTACATATTATGTATATATTTATGATTTTAAAGTAAAATAAATACATACTCTTGTATATAGTGAAATGAAATAGTCGAAAGGAAAGTTAGTACATGGGTGGTGATATAATATTTTTAAAAATTCACTTTTTAATTGTTAGCCAAATGACTTTTCACAAATTGTTAAACATGTCAAGAAAAGCATCCTCCATTGCTATTATGTAATCCAGAATATTTCTAGAGCTACCAAATGATTTTTTTTGTCTTAATACATACACGTTTTATTCAAAGGTTATTTGTTTTCATTTTAATTCTCATGCGTAATAATATATATATACAGTTTCTTATAAAGAAATGATACGGATTTCTATTTTGCTAACTCACCTATAATTTTTATAGTTAGAGAAGTAACGGCAGATTTGTATTTGTATTATTAGTTTATAACTCTGATCTGCAGAAATATTACCATATTTATGTGTTTCTCTAAAGCATAAAGCATTATTTCTGTAAGAAAGTTCTTATACAAATATTTGCTGAAAATTTACCTTTTTACAGGAGAAAAATCTGAGTCGTAAACTATGTTTTGGAATTTATTATTATATTGTGTTTACTTCTTTTCATTGGAAAATGGTTCCCATGGAACCTATCGTATGCAGTAAAAAACCCATCCGCAGACTAACGATGTCTGGACATTATTAAATAAAATAAGTTCACTACGAATTGTTTGAGATACTCTATAAATCACAAGAATTTGCGTCGCGTAACAACCTATTCAGTATCGTGATTTAGGTAATCCGGTCCCGAACACAGCATAGGTAGACTCCATATACTGTGGTCCCGAAGGTCAATAGTCAATACAGATATAAATGTGTCGTGTGTCAAATGTACACGCACTAGATGGTCAAAGCAGTCGCAAGATTGCTAATAAGTGTGCGCCTGAAAAAAGAAATTATTTTAATAGATTTTCATATAGATAGTTATTCGATTACCATCACATTATTTGACATTTATTTATGTACGAAACATTCTTCATTGTCATAAAGTAACATTGAAATAAAACAGTAAAAAAAAAACGTTTGGGACTTTTAAATTAGATAAATATTTATAAGGTTGCACTGACTTTTACAGTATTTGCCTATTTCTTCAAGATTTTCATGGACAGAATAGGAAAAAATGATAAAACATAATAATAACGTAATCTATTAATTTATAATTGTTCCAAGTCGTTCTATAACTAGAGCTAAATTGTTACTATTATAAGAAGGTAATGTGACAAATAACAACGATACGTGATGATAAAATTTCTGATTTAGCTGCCTGAATGTTCAGTTGCTAATCGATTTAATGTTACCACTAAAATGTAAGGTGAAAATTACTTAGTGTTCATACACAATTTTATTGAAAATTCTTTGTTTCCTTATTAAATATCATATGATTTCTGCTTCATACAAAGCGCAATATTTTTTTTTATAAAAGAATGAAGTGTGTACGCTACTGGTCTTTTTCATTTCATTTACATGAAGGTTTGTAAAAAAAATATGGTATGCATACGTATAAAAAATATCCAATACATATAGGTAAATTCGTACCGTTACAATTAGCGCAAATTTAATATTCATTTACTTTTTTAAAATTCTGATATTATAGTAAACAAACCGCCAGAAATTAGTTTGCTTTAAAATTGCCAACATAAAAATAAAATGCCATTATTACTATTGAATAAATTTAACTTAATTTTAAAATCCATCGGGCGCAATTATAACATTGACGCGATCCACTGCGTATCGAGCCATAAATATGAATCGCTCCCTAAACCGAAGATCGCTATTCAGTTTCTGGAGCCAACAACCCATCGAGACGGCAACAGTGATGGAAATAATGTACTTCATGCTTTAGCTTAGAGCTTTATTATACTGTGTAATTTAAAATATGAAATAAATGATTAATTTTTAGTCCTAATAGTAACGTACATTCGTATATTACATTAAGCTCAGTTACGTCAATTTTTCATCAAATAATATTAACTAGAAAGGTACAGCAAGGTTGCTGCCCGACCTTGGCTGACTTTTATTGACAATAATTTTTAAAAGTAGCTGGCATTTCATTTTAAAAAGATGTAAAATTCTGTCAATTTTGTGGTTTTTTCATGTTTGGTTACTTTAACACCCTGTATTGCAAATGTTGAATCGGGTTATCTTCATTTGATGCTGAAATTTGACAAACATTTTTTTTAATTCGTGACATTTAAGAATTTTTAGAAATTCGTTTGATTTTTCAAACAATCTGTACTTTTTTCGTTAGTGTTCTACAAGATCTTTGTTAAGTTTTTTAAAAAATTGTTTAAATTCCATAAACTGAGGAATTTTAGATATTGGTTTTGTTTTTCTAAACACCCTATATTTTTTCCTTAATTAGTGTTCTAACAGACCCTTGTTAAAAGTTTAATCAAAAATCCCCATCAAATTTCGTAATTTTTATGGATTTTAGAGATAGGTTCGGTTTTCTCAAAACACCCTGTATTTTTTCGTTAATTAGTGTTCTAAAAGACCCTTCTCAAAAATTTCATCAATAATTTTGGTTAATTCCCATAAATTTTGAGGGTTTTTAGAAATTGATTTGGGTTTTTAAACACTCTGTATTTTTTCGTAAATTAATGTTCTAACAGATCCTTGTTATAAGTTTCATCAAAAAGTTTAATTAAATTTCATAATTGAGGGATTTTAAATATTGGTTCGATTATTTCTAAACACCCTGTATGTTTTCGTTAATTAGTGTTCTAACAGACCCTTGTTAAAAGTTTAATAAAAAATGTTGGTCAAATTTTGTAATTTTTAGGGATTTTAGAGTTTGGTTCGGTTTTTCTAAACACCCTGTATTTTTTCGTTAATTAGTGGTCTAACAGACCCTTGTTAAAAGTTTAATCAAAAATGTTGGTCAAATTTCGTAATTTTCAGGGATTTTAGAGATTGGTTCGGTTTTTCTAAACACCCTGTATTTTTTCGTTAATTAGTGTTCTAACAGACCCTTGTTAAAAGTTTAATAAAAAATGTTGGTCAAATTTTGTAATTTTTAGGGATTTTAGAGTTTGGTTCGGTTTTTCTAAACACTCTGTATTTTTTCGTTAATTAGTGTTCTAATAGATCCTTGTTAAAAGTTTACTCAAAAATGTTGCTCAAATTTCGTATTTTTTAGGAATTTTAGAGATTGGTTCGGTTCTTTCTAAACACCCTGTATTTTTTCGTTAATTAGTGGTCTAACAGACCCTTGTTAAAAGTTTAATCAAAAATGTTGGTCAAATTTCGTAATTTTCAGGGATTTTAGAGATTGGTTCGGTTTTTCTAAACACCCTGTATTTTTTCGTTAATTAGTGTTCTAACAGACCCTTGTTAAAAGTTTAATAAAAAATGTTGGTCAAATTTTGTAATTTTTAGGGATTTTAGAGTTTGGTTCGGTTCTTTCTAAACACCCTGTATTTTTTCGTTAATTAGTGGTCTAACAGACCCTTATTAAAAGTTTAATCAAAAATGTTGGTCAAATTTCGTAATTTTCAGGGATTTTAGAGATTGGTTCGGTTTTTCTAAACACCCTGTATTTTTTCGTTAATTAGTGTTCTAACAGACCCTTGTTAAAAGTTTAATAAAAAATGTTGGTCAAATTTTGTAATTTTTAGGGATTTTAGAGATTCGTTCGGTTCTTTCTAAACACCCTGTATTTTTTCGTTAATTAGTGTTCTAACAGACACTTGTTAAAAGTTTAATAAAAAATGTTGGTCAAATTTCTTAATTTTTAGGGATTTTAGAGATTGGTTCGGTTTTTCGAAACACTCTGTATTTTTTCGTTAATTAGTGTTCTAACAGATCCTTGTTAAAAGTTTAATCAAAAACCTTGGTCTAATTTCCCAATTTTTAGGGATTTTTGAGATTGGTTCGGTTATTTCTAAACACCCTGTATTTTTTAGTTAATTAGTGTACCAACAGACCCTTGTTAAAAGTTCCATAAAAAAATTTGTTTAAATTCCATAAATTTTTAAGGTAGTTTTTTCGTTAATTTGTCTTGTACTAGACCCCTGTTAGAGGTTTTATCATAAATTTCTTTTAATATAGTAATTGAAAAAACATTACTATTTCGTTGTGATTTGCATGACGCTGTACTTGCTGTTATCTCCTCCATAATGTTCAACATCAATAATGATACTTTCTGAATTTTGTATAACAATTTGTGTGTGATTTGCTAGGTACTACTACTACTGATAATAAGCATTAAAAAGCTAGTCCGACCCTGACGGATAAAAAAAATACTCAAGTGCCAATACCCTACAGACCGTAACTAACGGCATCTTTTCGATAGTGTCCCAACTAAAACATGCTGAAATTAATTCACGTCCTTTAATTTTTGGTGAAGAAACGTGCTAGAAAACAGATTTACCTATGCAAAGACCGTGAATTGCACCTTTTAGCCTTGTTGTAATTACTGTGATAAATACTCAATAATTTATATCAGTTCAAGTGTTAATGTCTTTTAAAAAGTATCCTGCCGGTTGTGACAGTGATTATAATACCGCATACGATTTTTTCAGTGCATAATTGCCCTATAAAGTTCTGAAACGTAACAATGAAACATAGGAGGCGAAAACATGGTTTTCTTCCCATTTCCTAATGACTTACCAGCCTATAAAATATGTCACACCCTGGAGAAAACTTGTATGATTGGCACAGTGAAGAGATATTTTTTCTAACTTGCTTAGATTTTTCTTTAACTGCGACAAGAAACACCTATAAATTCGTTGAAAAATGCACACAAAAACGCCGCCCTTAAGAAAATAACCAACTCAACTCCAATCTAACGGATTACTCTTTAAATGTTTATATATTTAGATAGAATACTTTCTAAGGACCTACAGTGATACTTGGTGTCTCTCATAGTAAGATAGTAAGATAGATAATATGTCGTACAGGGTGTCCAACATAAGATAGACCTTCAAAATAAAGCTCCAACCTTCGACAAAAATTAATATGTCTACAACGCTTCTATTTAATGGCATTAAATGTTGTATAGTATTTAAGCACATTAAGGGTTATAAGGTACGTTAAGATGAACTCAAATATGTAATAACATCTGATCTGGTAGTAGGGTCTGACGGTTTTCTATACTGCAGATAAAAATTATAAACAGTTGAACGATCTGGTAAACCAGTAAACAGAGTTGTTACATCTAGTTCAGAAATTTCTAAATAATTGGAAAATGTAAATGTTTATCGTCTATGTTATGTTTACTTAAAAAATTTTATATTGTCAAATAAAAGGTTAATGTTTAGTTCATTTTTTATTCAGTGTTTTTTTTTATTCAACAGAATTCAATTTAACTAATGACATATTTTTACTGTTAAAAGAAAAGCGGTAACGCAAACAGACGTACTGCTAATATGTGATGATAATTTTTACCTTGCTTAACAAATGCATATGAGTAAGTTTCTTTTACACATGGGCTCAGCGAAGTACATCCTGATATTCCATAACATTAACGCCGGTATAGGATTCTCGCGAGCGTTTTTTTTTACCTTTGGTAATTCGTTTGTTTTTATTGTTTTGTAGGCGATTTAAATAGGTAAGTATTTAAATATACAGGCTGTCTCATATAAGAGGGCCACTCCCATGTATCTCGCTTAATATGCGAGACCCGTCAAAAATCTTTAAATGTTTTTTGTTGCATTTTTGGAGGCCTTTATGCTCGTAAAAACAATTTGAGACCCATGGCTAACTTTATGAGTAATAATAAAAAAAAACCTGTAAAGTGCCCAAACTTTAAGGCTGTCTAACTTTTTTATTTTAAGAGTTAGAAAAAACTTATTGGTAATAAATTTTTATTGCAAAATTGATACCTTTCACCTGATATAAACAGATTTTTGAAATGTCGTATGTGATTCACTGCGCCCTCTAACCGACCAAAAAAAAATCTATCGAAGCAGACTATAGTCACAAAAAATTGCCCGTTTTTTCGTCTTTCATGCAATATACTACATGTCGCCCTTATCTTTCGTATTTATTACAGTTTTTTTTAGTATAAAAAAATATACCTAAATATTTTTGTGTTGCTCAAGATAATGTAGAAACTGTTTTAAAGACGTCAACTGCAAACAGTTGATAGATGATTTGGCACTGGAAAATAGGCGAGACTTCATCTATTTTCAGCAAGATGGAGCACCCCCACACAATTCGGAAACTGTTCAAAATTACCTTAATCAGCAATTTTCACATCGCTGGTTGGATACACATGGTCCCATTGAATGGCTAGCCCGTTCACCCGATTTGTCACCTCTTGATTTTTTCTTTTGGAGTTATGTAAAAGATAAAGTTTTCCAAACGGTACCAGAAAATGTAGAGGATCTAAAGTTAAAAATAAGAGAAGCTTGTGTTTTGGTGCCTCCTGAAACTCTAAGGAATGTAATAAATTTTGTACCAAGGAGGGTCTGACTATGCGTCAGAAATCGAGGTTTTGAATTTGAGCATCTCACCTAATTCATTATTATTTGTCTATTAGTTATAGGTACTAGTATTAGCTGATGTTATTAATATTTTCGGATTTTCTAGTTTTAAGCTTACCTTTTCTGTTTAAATTCAAATAAAAATTTGTTTATAATTCAGCACTGCTTATTTTAGTACTCAACTAAATCACTGAATCGATTAAATTAATGTTTCGAGAATTAAGACGATATCAACTGAAACGTAAAATCGCTATGGAGAATTTTAATTAATGTGTAATGCTCTCCCTCAAGTGATAACACATTCAAAATGATAGTTTTTCAAACCACAATAAGCTGTAACAATTTTCAAACTAATGGTTATGTATAAATTATGACTATCGAGTATAAATACTATGACAAGAACAAACAATTTGTTAAATAGTGATTTTACTGAGGCAATACATTTATTTTCACAGTTTGCAACATTTAGCTTCATACAACATTTAGCGTAAGCTACATTGTCTGTGTTAAAACAATTTTAAAGACTCAATTGCTTCTAATGTGAAAACCAATATATAAAAAATCTGTATTTTGCATAAAAAAAGTGCATTCTGTTTATTAATTGTTTTCAGTTGGCGCCTTTAAAACAGGTTCTACATTATCTTGAGCAATACGAAAATATTTTAGGTATACATTTTTATTACTAAAATTGAAAACACTAATATACAAAGGATAAGGGCGACATGTAGTATATGAGATGAAAGAAGAAAAAACAGGTATTTTTTGTGGTCATAACCTACTTCGATAGAATTTTTTATTGTCCGTCTCTTATGTGAGACAGCCTGTATAATGGAAATAAGTGGTTTTTAGGCTTTCACGGCCAGTGCTATCATTTGATCATAGCGATTTTCCGGATTGTTGTGCTGTGACCTCGGTAACTGGTAGCTGCCAGAAACAGAGTTAAAATGCACATCCCTAGCATTAGCCGGAATTATTTTACCTGCCCTGGTTGTTCTCGGACTAGGCTTTGTGGGGGACAGATCCGCTATCGGTGTGTCTGGGCCCGTCTATACATTGATTTCGGTTCCTATTGTTGGTATTACAACTGATATAGTCGGAACCGTTACTCGGATAATGGTAGTCCTCCGAGAAATTCCGTAGCCGCCGCTGTAACTGGTCGCATCCCATGCTTCCAAAGCATGGCATAATCTTTTGTGAGTGTATTTTTTTGTGGTAGTGACCTAAATACATTTTTTGCGAATTTGTGAATTTTTGAAGTGTGAACTGTGTGAGATGTATAATTTTTAGTATACATTAAGTAATCAGTTATATATCATTATTGTAATATATTTTGATATTGAAAGATCGAAAATATTCCGGAACCCTCAACACTTCAAAGCAAAAACAGTTTTCGTATTTCAGTTGGAGAAGAAAAATCATAACGCAAGTTTTCAAGTGTCTTAAGAGATCTTTCGCGTCCAAAGGAAGAGTTAATAGATATGTGTTTTGATTATACAGGTGTTTCAAAATTAATCATTTATATACATTTTAGGGAAGAAAAAGCATATGGAAAAGTACAAAAGCCAAAAACAAGCAGCCATCGAAGAAAAATAGAAATAAATAAAGATGCAAATATGCCATACGACAAACAATTCAGTAACCTCTTGGTTTAATAATGAATTGCAAACGTTAGAAAAAGTATTACAAGATATTGGAGGAAACAAAATAATTCCTAAAATTCACATTCACATTCACACATTCAAAAAAGTGTTTCATAACATGAACTTTCAGTACGGGAAGGTTGATATGAACAGTTTTCTGATTAAAAAAGATGATATACTTATGTGGAGGACAGATTATCTACTGAAAATTAAAGAATATCGTCAACAAGGAAGACAAATTTGTTACATCGGCGAAACATGGGTCAATGAAGGACATACAGTTAAAAAAGTCTGACAAGGTGGTGGCAAATGCTCGACAAGCAGCAATATAACTGGTTTAAGAATATCATCTGGAAAGGGTCGTTGTTTAATAGTGACATAGGAAGTGATAGCGGATTTCTGGAGAAGGGGGAACTGATATTTCACTAAAAAATGCTGAAGATTACCAGGAAGAGATGAATGCAGAAGTTTTTGAAAAATGATTTGACCGCATTATTGAAAATTTAGAACCCCAGCCTGTCTTCGTTATAGACAATGTTCCATGCCACAATCGAAGATGTGGCATTATGAGAAAAAAGGATCCCATTTGATGAAAATTAACTAAAACCCAACATATGAAAAATTGTTGAGATATGCTAGGTAATATTTCAAAAATGCTGTGGATGAAATGACACTGATTTGTGGAATGACAACATTAAGACTACCCCCTTATCATTGTGAACTAAATCCAATAGAAATGATATGGAGGCAAGTATAAGGAGACATAGCCAAAGACAATAGGAATGTAGAAGTAATGCTTAAAAGAGCAATTAATTGCAAAAGTGCGGAAGATTGGAAAAACTGTATGTTACGTCCAAAAAGAAGAACAAAGAATGCGTAATTTAGATTTTGAAATTGATCATATTGATCCAATTGAAAATAGTAATAGTGATAGTGGTAGTAGTGATGGCAGTGACTTCTAATGGAGATTATATCCTGAGGTATGTTATTTACATATTGAAAATTTTTTATTTATTTAATTATTTAATTATGTTTTATTTCTACTTGAAAAAATAATTTTGTTAATATCTTTATTAATACATGTTTAATTTTTTATACTTTTCTTTGTTGATTTTTGGTTTTTATGTAGAAAATAGCCAGTAATCCACTGGAAATCACTCACTAAAAATATGGTAACGCGCCATAAGCAACACTTCAAGAGTGGTGTAAAAATTTGCTTACCTTACCTAACAACACAGCTTTGTAAAAGTATAAACATGCTGTTTATTTACATTACGGTAAAAAATCTAAACATATTTATCCTAATTTAACTTTGTTAAAATAAAATATCTCTATTCATACTTATTTTTACCTATATTTACTGATCATTTGTAACCTTTTCAGAAAAGTAACAAGTACGCCTATGCATTAGAGTACATACTTTATACAGGGTGTTAAAAAAAGAGTGTAAAATATTTAAGGAGGTAATAGTATGACCCTAAATAAGCAGAAAAATGTCAATAAACATGGGTCCGCAAACTAACGGTTGCGGAGATATGTAATGTTTTATGTTTTTTAGCCCCTTTTTTATTTTGCAAAAACGTTGCGTATTTTCTTATAATAGTTGGTTGATGTTTAGTGAAATAAATAGTACGTATTTGACAGTAGTTCTCAGTGCACAAGTTTTCTTTCGCTACGGCTGGTTACTCTAACGCAGAATTAACAGACATGCATTTCATGTAATAATAATAATAATAATAATAATATTTATTTGTCCCTTGTGACATTTAAAAATGTATAGGATATGTCAAAAACACAGAATATAAACGACAATTACATAGAAATGTAAAACATTAACAATAAAATAATACAAGTATACCAACATACAACAATCAAGTACATAGTCTAATACGGATTTACAACAACGTATCTGAAAAATATTCCTGTAAATTATAATATGCTTTCGTCAACAATATATCTTTGATCCTACTTTTAAATTGTTTGCTGTGCAATTTTTTTATTGAAGTTGGAAGGTGATTATAAAGTTTCAAACCTATATAAGAAACACAGTTTTCAAACTTAGTTGTTTTATGTTTAGGTAACATTATCAGGTTAGCATATCTGGTCTCATAGTTATGCAGTTCGGAACTCATACTAAATTTATTTAAATTGTCACAAACATACAACAAACATCGATAAATATACACACAAGGCAAAGTCATAATTTTATATTCAACAAACAATGGTCGACAGGAAGCTCTAGAATTCAAATTAAATATTTTTCTTATAATCCTTTTTTGGGATATAAATATCCTGAAACTATCAACGCTATTTCCCCACAAGACAACACTATAAACCAATTGACTATGAACCATACTGTAATAAACATTTAATAATACATTAAGAGGTAACGATTGTTTTAATTTAGATATTGCATAATAAGACTGATTAAGTTTTTTAGCCACATTATTAACATGCTCGCTCCATCTGAGGTTATTATCCACGTATATGCCCAGAAATTTTACAAACTTACTGGAAGTTATTTGTGTATTTCCAATCGAAAATTGAAGAGAATGCTCACGGTTTGTATTTAAGTAATGGAAGTTAATACATACAGTTTTTGACAAGTTAACTATTAGTCCATTTTCCTCACACCATTTTACAAAACTCTGGACAAGAGCTTCAGTTAACATGTGGAGCTCCTCATGGCTCCCAGCTGAGACCACTGCGGAGGTGTCATCCGCGAAAAGAGTAATAACATCTGCATTTATATTATCAGGTAAATCGTTTATAAATAGTATAAAGAGTAATGGCCCCAGCACGGATCCCTGAGGAACTCCACTGTCAATATAATGCAGCTCTGATGTTTGATCTTTATACTTAACAACCATTGTTCTATACGATAGATAATTTACCACCCAGTCTAAAAACATTCCCCGAAAGCCAAGGCTAAATAATTTACTTTTAATGAATTGGATGTTTAAGCAATCAAATGCGCGGGATAAATCAAAAAATAAACCAGCCACGTATTTACCAGCATCTAATTTTTGATAAATTTCATTAATAAAAACGCATGCAGCAGACTGTGTGGATTTCCCTGAACGAAAACCATGCTGACAGTTACTAAAAATATTAAATTTGTCCAAATACTCCACAATTCTAGAAAAAACAATTTTTTCAAAAGTTTTAGAAAACACACTCAAAATAGATATCGGTCTATAATTAGCAACATTATCAACATCACCCTTTTTATATAAAGGTATAACTGATGCAGTCTTCAAAATATAAGGAAATTTACCAGTAGTAACCGATAAATTGACTAACTCTGCTATATGCCCTGCTGTCGCAGGACTAATGCGTTTTAAAATTTTTGTGGTAATATTATCTAAACCGGATGAATTTTTATTCTTTTGATTTTTTATAATATCTATTACCTCTTCTGACACAACTGGTTTAAAGAAAAAAGTCTTATGGAACATTCTAGAAACTGTACACGTGACCGGTTTAGAACTACCATAATACTGATTTAATAAACTATCAGTTATACGTGCAAAATAGTTACCAAAAGTTTTCACCACTTCATCTGGACTACTTATTAAAGTTCCATCAACATTGAGTACAATATCCTTATTTATTTTTTTTCGACCAATTTCTTTATTAACTAAATTCCAGATACTTTTAGACTTGTTATTGGAGTTAACAATAAGTGACTGGTAAAAATCAGCTTTACATTTGTCAATCAGTGCTACGTACTGTAACTTTGCCCTCTTGTATATAGTTTCGGAATTAACATCATTCACCTGCTTGCATAACCAGAACATATCTTTGAGACCTCTACTTGCTTTTTTAACTTCTGGGGTAATCCAGTTTATTCTATTTATACCTGATTTATATTTATACTTTTGCAAAGGACAATGTTGATCTAATACAAAATTAAAAATGTGTAAAAAAGCATCGAAAGCTATATCTACATCACTAGTGGAATAAATCTCATCGAAATTTGCATTAGCCAAACCCTGAGAAAATTGCTGAAGATTGCAGTCTGATAAGTCTCTATAATATCTTGTCTCATTTTTAATTAATTTGTCAGGAGTGTCGTTATTATAACAAAAGTTCAATGAAAAAACTCTATGGTCACTGAAACCTGCATCATAGACCCTAGTATCACAAAACTTATACATATTAGACAAAATATAATCCAGTTTAGTGGAACTTGTTTGACCTAACTTATTGGTGAATACCCTTGTAGGAGACATGGAGGTAACATGCATGTCATAACAATATAACAGTTCATCAAATAATAATTTACGAGTTGAATGCGTGAGATAATCAATATTTAAGTCACCGCAAAGAAAAATATGGTGATTTTGCTTACTAATATAATCCAATAGAGCCTCTAAAGTTTTTAAAAATAAATCAAAACAGCCGGTTGGTGGTCTATATATACTCACAACACACACTTTACGCCTCCCATGGTCCAAAACCACACTACAACATTCACAATGTGATTCTACACAAAACTGGTCCATTTTCAGCTGTCTCGCATGTAGCCTGTCTTTGACATAAATCATGGTACCTCTATGAGTTCTGTCAGTTCTGCAATAATATGTAAGCAGCTCGTACCCTGGAAGAACCATTAAAGCGATATTGTCTGAATTACACCAGTGCTCAACTACACTAATAACATCAGGTGATTTGTCACAAGTCATAATTTCTAATTCGTTCAATTTGTTAGAAATGCATTGTGCATTTAATTGGATTATCTTAAAAATATTCTGCACTTCGCCAATTGGAACGTACACACTCGTATCTAAGTTGTATGGTTCGTGGCTCTTCCCCGAAAAAAATTTCTCACATGAGCGAATTTTGGCCAGCTCACTGGATCCATAGCTCTCTCATAATAATCCTTTGAAATCATAACCTTAAATGAGGAATAGGATTCAGGATACTTGGCTTTGAGTGCTTCGCACCTCACACCTGGAAACCTATCGCACAAAAATGAAGTAAGCTGTTCACAAGTAGTGTTTGGTTTCAAATTTGAGACATGGAAATTCAACTGTTTTTCAATCCCTTCCACTATTGTGGATCCAGCATAATCTCCAATTACCAAAGCTTGACGTCTTTTACCTTTTCTTTGAGTCACTTGTATCCACTCCTGCTGAGGTTCCACATTCTCAGATAATTGATTTAAACCTTCATCAGAATTAGGATTATTTAGGTAATTTGGATTTTTTGCAGGTGACTTATTCAAATAAATATATTTGTTGGCTATAGCCAACGTTTCATTTTCCAACATTAATTTATTTGGCAATTTTAAGTCATTATTATCTTTGGTTTTAGTTGTCGTAGCACCCACACTCTCTACCACTGGTATTTTCGCGTTCACAGTCACGGATGATACCTTAGTTTGTTTATTATTGGTTTTGCCTGTTTTTGTAGCACAGTTTTTAGAAACATCGCATTTCTTATCGTTTGAAAGAAGTTTCTCATTCAAATAGTCAATTTTCTCTCGCAATTCTGCAATAATTAAATCTTTTTGTTTTATAATATATTTGAAAATGCAAACGTCAATTTTATTATCGGTAAACGTAGCTATGTTTTCCATTGCGTCAAAGAACTTGTTGTCGGCTTCATCTTCTGCTACGCTCTTTCCTTGCTCGACATCACAACATCTTATAGAATATTTGTCAATATTCTGAAATTTACCAAGCTTTGCACAACTGACATGATAGCAACTGTCACATACTATACACTTCACGTAAGTTACTACTTTACTTTTACATCTTCTGCACTGAATTTCATCAGTAACAGACGAGCGACTAGTACATGCCGCCATGCTCATTCTACTATTCTGAGATATGTATGGTCGTGCTAATGGGAATGTCACCGAAGCGCGATGTCTTTGTGTTGACGCTTATCCAAATCGCCAGATTCCTTCACAACGCAAGTTTGGAAGAATTCATCAAAGATTGCGTGATACCTGTTCCTTGAGCAAACAGTGCTATTTATCCGGAAGACCAAGGTCGGTATCCACTCCTAGAGCAGAATAAGAAATTCTAGCACTGGTAGAGCAGAATCCAGGTACGAGTGTGCGGAGAATATCAGCCGAGGTAGGAATTAGTACTCCTCTTGTTTGGAGAATCCTTCACGAGCAACTGCTTTATCCATACCATGTGCAACGAATACAGGCCTTAAATCCAATAAATGATCATCAAGCACGTTTGGTTTTTGCCGCTGGTTTCTACGTCATGATGTTGAAGACCCTCGTTTTCTCGCAAACATTCTTTTTACTGATGAGGCCGGGTTCACAAGAAATGGAGTGTTTAAGTTTCACAATACGCATATTTGGGCCGACGAAAATCCTCATGCTCTAATAGAATCTGGACATCAGGCACGTTTTTTATTAAACATTTGGATAGGTATTGTAGGTGACAGGTTTCTAGGTTCTGTTGTTTTACCAAACCGATTAACAGACGCTGCTTACCTTAACTTTCTGCAGAACACACTGTATGAGTTTTTGGAAGACATTCCTTTGAATCAGAGGTAAGAAATGTGGTTCCAGCATGATGGTGCTCCAGCTCATTTTTCCATGGCCGTTAGAGAGCATGTACACCAAATTTTTCCACATAGATGGGTAGGAAGGACCGGACCTGTTTTATGGCCTCCAAGATCGCCTGATCTGAACCCTCTAGATTTCCTTGTTTGGGGATATTTGAAGACATTAGTGTATGGTACTCATGTAAATAGCCTGGAAGAGCTGCAGCTACGAATTAATCAAAAGTGTCAAGAAATCCAAACCAAGGAGGGTGTTTTCGAAAGAGTTCGAATATCGTTGAGACGAAGATGTCGTGCCTGCTTGGAAATGGACTGAGGGCACTTTGAACATCTCCTGTAACTTTGTTTTTTGTTTGTTATAAGCTTGCTTTGTCGGTTGATTCCTAATAAAATATAATGTTTGAAAAACGAATAGTGGTCCATATCTCCGCAACCGTTACTTTGCAGACCTATGTTTATTAAGACTTTTGTGCTTATTTTGGTTCATACTATTACCTCCTGAAATATTTTACACTCTTTTTTTAACACCCTGTATTTGCAGGTCATTCAACTGTCCATAATTTTAAGATGAAGTGTAGGTATGAGAGAATGTGTGAATTTCGTAACCATAAAGCATTCCGTTGCCTGTTTAATAAATTAGTCTACAATCAGAATTCGACAAGAGCGTTTCATTTCATCAAGATCAATGGGTTGCTTATTAAAAGTTATTTATTTTCGTGCCCTCTTTTACTTCTTTGATGAGAGACATATATTTCAGGTACACACTATATGTAGAATAATTTGTAATGTTTTAACAAAAAAAATATTTTGCTTCTGATGGAATGCTGTATACTATATTTTATGTAATTTAAATGGTTCATTCTGTACCCTTTGAATGATTGATATGTCCTGCCAAAATTGCTTTCAAGTTTCTTGTTATAACGAGTACGAACTATAAATAGAACTCAAAGACCATCAGATATTCAAAAGAAAATACAAGAACCACTTTGCATGATCACCAAACTCCTACTATTAAAGTTATTCCTCGTTCTGCCAGTTTGAGAATTTAAAGATGTAAATAAAGCCTTCAGTTGATCGTCGCCGAGCCTTGGATTCAGTAAATCTACGTGAAAAAGGGAATCGATTTGTGGTTTTATGGAACAAACTGCCGAGTCGTTTCTGGTTAAATTTTATGCAAGCATAAGAGTTTTGATTTACCTATACTCTGGATCTGTAAAAATTCTAAATATTATGTAGTTCTGTATTTTGCCATCATTATATACAAGGTGTTTCTTAAGTAGAGGTCAACAATCCAGAGGCGTATTCTGTGGCCCAGAATAAGGTTTTTTTATTATATAATGTGGGGTCTTAGGACAGCCATTGTTCACCTACAGTGTGTCAAAAATAAAAAAAAGAATCAGTTTTAATTTTTTCTAAACCGCTTGAGATAATTTAACTAGATTCAGTGTGCATATTTAGCATGACAGTAGGTATGAAAAAAATTACCAGCTTTAGAAACTTACCAGTGGAGAGGTGTGGGTATCATCGATCGAATAAAATAGGTCATCATATGCGACATTGTATTATCTCCTTTTCTTGTTTCTTTACACTTTTTTATTTTCCAAAACGATTAACAACAAACATTAATTTATTTTATCAAGTGCATTTTCACACAATTACTTAAACATATCTTCGAGAGGCCACGCAAAACAATAATAATAAGAAGCCGTCATCTTATTTAATATTGTAAAAAAAGTTTTAATCATGACTTATGCATATTCAAATGCTGAAATGACTACTACTACTACTACTGAACTAGGTGAATTTATATGGAAAGATTTCCAAATCATCCAACACCAAATCTAGGAATCTGTTCAGAAATGTTTTCAACGTCTTTCGGAGTCAGCCTAATTTTAGAAAGGTACAATTCCTGGAAGACCGTTGACTGCTAGAACGTCTGAGTTAGAAGAAGAAGAAGCTATTCTACACGAAATTGAAGAAGAGCCAAAGTAAGTAGAAGTAGTAACTACTAAGAAGATCGCTGCAAATCTTAATGTGAATTATAAATTAATTTGGTCCATTCTGAAGCATCAACACCCGTATCACAACAAAGGGTTCAAGGCTTAGTGCCTCAAGACTATCCTGCTCATCCTTCTAAATTTTTCAATAAATATAGCAAGCTTCAAGGCGATGTTTTCACTTCGAAATGCATAGGGAGATATTTTGACGCTGGCTGCTCCTAGGAAGTTACCCTTTTTATAATTCTTTGAGGAACACCACTTGACGCTTATCGTAGTATCTGCCTTGCCACATGCCACGCTGTTTCAGTAGGTAGGAGGACGCTCTTACCTCCCCTCCAACCACAAGATGTAGTTTTGGGAGAGATAAGATCTTTTAAGATCTCTTTGGAAGTTGTATTTGGTCCCACACACAAGTACACCCGGTACACACACACGGTAATTTGTTTAAGCGCTGATTGATAATGACTCACCAAGATACCACATATTCATAAGTGAAGCAGTACCTATTTAGAGCTAGTGTAAAGGCTTAACGTAAATTTATGATATATACCTAAAAAGCCTCTTGTAAGTCCAAAAGCACCTTAAATTTTAGAATGTTTAGATTCAACGTTTACAAGTCGTTCGTGATCAGTTCGTGAACAGTTTACACGCGGTTAGAAGACGATGTGTATTCCGTTTACTGTTGTCGTCTTTTGATGAAATTGATCAATTTCTTCCTTGCGCTGATTGTAGATATGCACTCTCAATACTCGTTTTAAGAGACCATTATTAATATAGTATGTACATGATTCAGCTTGTTCATTATCATCTTCCAATATCCAGAATTAGTCACATTTTCACGAGTTTATTGAAGTAATGCCAGTGTGGTGTCACTTACACCCCAAAAGATGATCAATATGATTTTCAGATCTAGGTGAACTCAAACTATATAAGTATTAATTACTCTAATAAAGAGAGAAAAAGTAATGAATTACACGTTTCATTTTAACCTTGATTTCTTATTTTCGATAAAATTGCGTTATATCATTTCGATACATGAAACAGAACAGCATTTTGACAAGAGTTTGTGTTAATGTTACTCTTCCGCAAAAACATTCATAATGTAGATATGTGTGTATTATTATTATTATTTATAATGTTATACAGGGTGGGCCAATAGTGTGTGGATGGAAGATTGTGATTATACTGATATATATTTTTAAAATCTGCTGTTGGTTGGGGGTGGAGGGTAGTAAGAGCTACAAACTAAAAATATTTTTACTGTAATTCCTGTACATTATTGCATATTTGAATACCTCGGTCAATTCTAGTGTGATTTCATGTATGATACATGAAATGGTACCTAAAATGTACCGTTTGGACTTTATTCGATATTTTATCAAAATATTGACGTCTAGAAACAGTTGAATATCAGGCGGCAACATAGGAGGCTGTGATTGGGGGAAATTAATGACCACCCTCCATACTACCAAGAGCTAGAAAGTCAATTATGGTCTCTGTTTGTTATGGCTGATATCGTAGCTCTAATTTTGAAAACTTCAATCATGGATAACTTGATTTTTTTAAATGGACTCACATATTTTTTTTCACGTCACAAGATAACACATTCCATTACCTTTCACCCGATATAAAGTTATCTGTATTTATATCTAAAACTTTTCTTCTAATCCACAATTACTTTTTACTATGATGGATTTATGCAAACCAATTAATTTAAACTAAATTGAAAAATAAATAAATGTCTAGGAATTACAGTAAAAATATTTTTAGTTTGTAGCTCTTACTACCCCCCACCCACCCACCAACAGTAGATTTAAAAAATATATATCAGTATAACCACAATCTCCCGTCCACACACTATTGGCCCACTCTAAATAATGAAAACAATGTACGACTGATATACGGGCCTTAGTTTGGAATAAAATTTGTCGGGTTGAAAATTAATTTATCAAATCGGTTATCAAAGCAGTGGAAAGTTAGTTAAAAATCCCATCAAAAGCTTTTTGTTGCAGGGGGTTAACTGAGTATGTTGCAAAATATGAGAACTGTATATCGAAATGTCAGAAAATGATTTTGCTTTCTATAATTTACGTTTGAACAACATAAGCAAGTATGACAAAATATTTTGATTAAAATTATTAAACAAATTATTTTTGACAATACACTTGGTTTATTTATTTTTTTTATAAACCGTTATGGTTTTTACAAATATATTCCATTATTTATTAATCAATATAGACTTACATACGTTGATGAACTGAAATTGGTGCTTGTTATGTTACATCGATGATAGAAATATGTAGCAATATTTCTATCAACAGTTAGGTATATTTGATAATTTAATAAGCGAGTGGGAAACTGGAACATTTACGTTTTACTTACTGTTTGAATGTGAGTTACCTTTAAAAATATCAAAATAGAGTCACTTGAGATACGAGTATATGAGTAAATGAATTTTATCCAAAAGATTTGTATCATTATGAGAAGACAAGAATAATAAAGTTACGGTACTGCTGTTATTTGCGGTACAATACAGATTAATGATTAAAAGAAAATTGGTTATTAAAGAAATTACATTTTATATTTTGCGCATTCAATTTTTTGGTTAAGTTCAAGGCTTTTAAACTTTTTCACCGATTTCAATACATTTTTTCATGCGTATAGCTTAACTTATTTCTTATAATCTTAAAAGTAACACATTTGTGATTTGATTCATGTTTTTTATCATTTTATTGAAACATATGCGCATTGCACTAAAATAAAAAGGCCGTAAGTACATTTTTTTCGATTTTTATATTTTTGCTTTATTGAATTGACTGATGTTTTTTTAATCTATAAATGTCAGTTGCATGGCAAAAAAAAAAATAAAATTTTATTTTATTTAAAAAAAAATAAAATAAATAAAAAGCGGTAAGTACGCTACCTCATCATTTTAATTAGAAAAAAGGGGGTAAGTACAATTCCTAACGAAGAAAGCGGCTTGTACAAGTATCTTAATAGTAGCGACACTTTGTCCTAATACCGAGGGGAATAGCAACTTAAAAAAAGATGTCTATAATAAGAAATCTTTGCCTTTAATGCCTAACAGGAGAAGAGAATTCTGGGAAAATTTAAATGAGGATGATGTACCGGACCTTACAGACTCGTACTCTGAATAACTAAATAGAAAGTAATGTTTAAATATTTTGTAATGCAATATAATATGTTAATATTATTATAATAAATAAGTTATTTGTTCTTTTTCTTTTTGTTTTTTTAAACTCAATTAGGCTACGCTTAAAACAGAAAGAAAATAATTAAAAAATAAATACTGGCACATTTAGTATGTCATTTAAAAATAATATACCATGTTACTATATAAACGTTTCAGATTTGTGCATGTACGTTATTGATATAACATTATATTTCCCTATTTTTTAAATTTTCTAAAATTACGGTTTTATTCTAATAGACCGTCCTCATTCCTCATAATTGTTTAAAACACCTTTTTCGGAATACAGCGATATATACATATTATAGATTTGCTTAACAGTTTGCATAATATTTTAGTTTATTTACTGGCACAGCACAATAGATTAAGTTAAAATTGTCACTTACTGACGCTTTACTTTAACATTTTTTTAACACTTCAAGTACTATTCTAAATTAAATTCTAAATTATTTTATAGTCAGTCATTATACAAGCGTCTATTATTACTAACTGAATAGCGGCAAACTCAAACGCTAAGTAGTGAAAAAGCGGCAAGTGCAGAAAATATGTCAGTTACTCCCTTTTTATTTCATGCAGACGTTTCTCTAAAAAAGCAATAACTGACATTTTTTTTTTTTTGTAAGAAAACAAATTTACATTTAATTATACTCAAAAATATTTTGAATAGCAATCTTTTATATCTATAACAAAATTTAATAGAAACATATTTAAAATCTATGCAGTTTAAGTCGCTAAAGTTTTGGGGATTTTACTCAGTAACTGTATTTTGTCAGTTACCGCCTTTTTAATAAGTACGGCCGTGTTAAGGCCGTATTTCACTGAGGCTGGTCCAGCCAGGCTGGTCCAGCCAAATTTGAAATGTAGTATAGCAAATGGTCATATACTCACACAGGCTGGTACACGATAAGCTTGCTTTCGAGTTTAGGCGGCACAAGCGATATTTGTAATAATTTACATTTTCAAGCGGGACCAGCTATGCGGGATTCTATATAGACCAATTAGATTTCTGTTTTTATACCACGTGAGTATCTACGTCGCTGTACAATCTCAGTCACCAGTAGACAGCCGTATAATTGTGGATCCATTGATTCCACTGTGAGGTTAGTTTTGTTTTCTACTAATGGAAGAAGATAGACAGATAGTAACAATACAGATGTGTTTATAGACACTGTGGAAAGATTTCCATGCTTATATGACCCTCAAAATGTTGGCTATAAAGATATAGAAATTAAGAAAAATGCCTGGCTGGAGGTAATTAAAATTACGGAAATAATTAAAAGACGGTAATATCGTGTACCCAGTATCTTTTAAGTTTTCGTTTTCTCTTTGCTCGCGAGCGCTTCGTCTTCATTGTCGCTGGTCTGCATGACTGTGTATACTGAACATAATTTAAATGAAAAATTTGTCTATGGAGTGTACGTAACTAAAAAAATATGCTAGAAGTGCAGCCCAATTAGTTTATAGCTGCACTTGTTTCAGCCACTAGCCTAGGCCGGACCAGCCTCAATGAAATGCGGCCTTTAAGGTCAGCCAGTGACTATATCTCGAAAACTGCTTGTCCTACAGCTTCTTCTGTTACTTTTTTCTGTTATCTACCTTTTTACCAGTTTGTTACTATCTTACTATTAAAGAATGAAACTATAATAGGACACCCGGTAAGTACTTGAATAAGAAATGTATACAGTTCTTTTGAAATTTTTTATTTATTTTTTAATGTTAATGAAGAATTTATTATGGGGCACGTTCTGAGGCGTAGGGCGATGCATTTTCGTATAATTTTCAAGACGCTGTCTCCAGATTTCTTATTCGTAATAGGTACAGAACGTCTATCTTGATTTTGGTGTCAAGAAGAGAAACAAGCATTACAGATTTTCGATCGTCAATGTTTTCAATTTCTAATCTGTGTAACTTAATCGAACGGGCACGCTCCATGTAAACTCATTGTAACTACAACCTGTAAGCAAAGCGAGTAATATACAGGGTATCCCAACGAAAATTTGACCCCCCTTAATTGGAAAACCGAATAATATTTCAAAATTCGCCGAGATCCGTCGATTTTTGTTCTTGGGGGGAGCTTTTTTGACAGTCAAGCCAACTAGATATGTTCATCCCCCTAATGCCTAGCAACCCCAACTTAAAAATTTCAAATGCAACTACCTCACTTGTGGCACATCATTTTAAAGCCCTTTTCATTGCGAATACAGTGACGTACTGTTTTTAGAAATCGGTTGAGATTTGACAGAATTATTGATTACAAACGAAAAGATGACAAACCAACTTATGCGTAGTAATTTCTACACAAATGCCCACCACTAAAAAGTTTTTCATCTACTACACATGACCGCATTACCTAATTGTTATTGACACATCAATAACAATTCAGTCAGTTTACAAAAAAGTCAGAAATGAAATAAAAAAGCTGAAGCAAATAATAAATCAGATTTATTTGATGAATTGCTCAAAATGACCCCCGTTAACTCCCAAACAATAATACAGTCTGTTTTCAAATTCTGTTCGAACATTATTAAAGACATCCGCAGTTATTAATCGGCATTCTTCTACAATTCTCTGACGTAGCACTTGCAATGTTTCCGGCTGAGTGGGGTACACTCGTGATTTTAAATGACCCCACAGAAAAAAGTCCAAAGGGGACAGATCCGGAGATCTTGGTGGCCATTCGACGGGACCTCTTCTGCCAATCCAATGCCCCGGGAAATGGTCATCCAAAAATTGTCGCACTGCAGCAGCATAGTGCGGGGGCGCACCATCTTGTTGGAAGGTTATTTCATTTTCTAGTAAATTGTCGTCACTTTCTAAAATCTCTGTTATCCTAGGATCAATTGTACTTTCCAATAATTCTAGATAGGTGTTTCCATTGAGATTACTTTGAATGAAAAATGGTCCAACAAGATGGTCGCCCAAAATGCCTGCCCAAACATTAAATTTTTGAGGTGTCTGCGTATGAAATTCCCTGATTAAATGCGGATTAGTATCACTCCAATAACGATAATTGTGTCTATTCACTTCGCCATTCAACATAAATGTGCATTCGTCGGAGAAACATGTATTGTAGAGAAGATTTGGATTCAGTAGAAGTTGTTCACCAAAGTATTCGCAAAATTGGTTACGGTGATCAAAGTCATCTTCATGTAACTCTTGAACCAGCGTCATCTTAAATGGATGAAACTTGTGTTTTTTCAAAATTCGATGAACACTGGAACGGGATACGCCAGAAGCTTGAGACACAGTTGTAATCGATTGTTTATTATCCATCTGTACATGACCCAAAACTGCTACTTCAACTGCTTCATTTCGAACTGGCCCAATTACTTCACGTTTCTTGTTTAAAAGCGAACCTGTTGCAACAAATTTGTCAATCAGGTGTTTAACGTACTGGTGGTTCACATTTTTTTCAGGATGATTGGCATTAAAAATTCGTGCTGTAGCTTTAGCGCAATCGTAATTTCGATAATATATTGCAACAATTTCTATTCTTTCCGCGATAGAATATACCATTTCGAACACACGTTAATACTTTCAATAACGGCTGAAACTAACGATTTCTTGGTCACAAGCAAAAAACACCGACTTTTTTGTAGTACTGATTTTTTGTTATTTTGAAAAGGTCTGAATTCCTATAAACTTAAGTATCTTCTACTAATAACTATTTTAGTATCTAGTTTTATTTACTTCAGCTTTTTTATTTCATTTTTGACTTTTTTGTAAACTGATAGACACATCAATAATAATTAGGTAATGCGGTCATGTGTAGTAGATGAAAAAGTTATTAGTGGTGGGCATTTGTGTAAAAATTACTACGCGTAAGTTGGTTTGTCATCTTTTCGTTTGTAACCAATAATTCTGTCAAATCTCAACCGATTTTTAAAAACGGTATGTCACTGTATTCGCAATGAAAAGGGCTTTAAAATGATGTGCCACAAGTGGGGTAGTTGCATTTGAAATTTTTAAGTTGGGGTTGCTAGGCATTAGGGGGATGAACTTGGCTTGACTGTTAAAAAAGCTCCCCTCAAGAACAAAAATTGACGGGTCTCGACGAATTTTGAAATATTATTCGGTTTTCCAATTATAGGGGGGGTCAAATTTTCGTTGGGATACCTTGTACACATTTATTTTAGAGGTTATTCTTAGTTCTACCTTGACAAGGAGATATTCATCATTTGCAGCAGTTCGTAGATAATGTTATCACATCTTCCAGGTTAATCCGGGTTAAAAATGTTGGACTTTTTTGGCTTGTAACTGCTATTTGATTGTTTTAGGAGAGTTATGAATTTGATATATCTACACAAAAGTTCAATTCATACCGTGTGATTTTAAGCAGCTCCTCAGTTCATCTTTATCTTGATATTAATATTTTTATTCAACAGTATCATACTTTTAAACATGAAATAATACGATCGTAAACTTAAAGACTGCATTTTTCCGAAAAATGCGCTAACAATATATTATCACTATGATTCTTGATATTCTTTCTATAATTTTAAAAAAATTTTATATTCCATTTCATAGGTCAATCAAGATTTTAATGGTAATAACTTGAATATGACTGGCCACTGACGTCTTAATCTGAATATAGGATGGTAATAATTCCTCTTTTATATCGGTTTCTGCGGAGGGGGTAACCACTGGGATAAGTGACAATATTTCGTAAAGTAGAGATTTCCAAGGGATTTCGCAGAATTCCGGACAATTTCGAGGAATTTCCAAGGATTTTGCATTTAATAAAAATTACCTCGAAAATTGCTATACTTATACAAGGTGTCTGTAAAAGGTTGGGAAAAAATCAATCAATATTTCCGGGCCAAAATATGATGGCCTAAATCAAGTTACCTTATGGCCATTTCCACCGCATTGCCTTTTAAGTGTAGTTAACTAAGGACGGTTAAAATTTTAGGCGTAGATTAAAATAGTAATGTTTCCACCGCACAATTATTAAGTTTCATTTGTAAAGTCTACCTAAAAAGCCAATATTCATAATTTTTCGGTTTTTTGCACAAGTTGTTAGCTTCATTAGTATTTCCCAACCTCAAAAGTGTGACACTTCACTCTCACTGACTTTATGTTGTTCTACTAAGTTCTGTTTTCGACTAGGTAGGATCTATAATGGAAATAATTCCCAAAAAAACCACGATTGGCAAATTTTAGCAATGAAGAAAAAGTACTACTAATTAACATAGCTAATAGCAAATTATAAAAGTACGGTGGAGAATAAAAAACCGATAATGTCTGTACATGAAAAATGATAGCCGATGAATTTAACTCACTGTCGCCAAATAATATTCACAGAACAGCAGAATCATTAAAAAAGTTTTTTGAAAACAAAAAAAAGGAAGTCCGTTTTATTGGCGATACAGAATTATTACTAAAGATTAAAAATAAATGTATTTTTTGTAATTTTATCAGTGATTCTTTTTAAGAGCTTACATATTACTTGGAAATTCAACATCTTCTTCGATTAAGGTGAAAATGTGCAGCTGTTTCTTTATACAGCCGGTATCTTCTAAAAAAAGTTATCCATCGTTATGGAAGTGATCACTTCTCTCGTACACTTTTCGAGGAAACCCATACTCTATTATTTTTAATATATCTAAATCATTATTAAATATATCATAATCATCATAGTTCATTATTTTTTGTTTATTTTTCAGTGGAAAAATAATAAAACCAAATTATTAAATTAGGTTATGTAGAACCTTTAAGTATTGTTAAAAGAGATAAGCTTAGAATTTCGAGGGCTTATATTTAAGAAGGTTTAAAACATTTTACGTCGGGTTTAGTAAACGGTGGAAGGAAAATTGTATTTTTAAGGTTCCTTAAAGCGTAAGCGTAGCTTAAAACAACGGTGGAAATGGCCATTAGTCCAAAATTTTATAGTTTCCGAGATATAGGGTGTTGAACTTTTTTAGTTTTTTCTCAATAACTTTATTATAAATTGTAGTAAATACTTAAAACTTGGTAGTGGTGAATTTTCTGACACGAAAAATTGCAATATGGCCTCGAATTTGCTGTCAATTGTAGCGCGCGCCACCTACAGTAGTTTACCCATGCACCATAAATTTTTTGTGCACCGGTGTTTTGATTTATTAAACAATAATTATTATTTGACCTTTAAAAAAAATGTTTTCAGCAACCGCTTTTTTTTATAGGATTTTTAAGTCATCATAACTGGGCTCTAGAAACATGTGGCAGCATTTTATCTAGATTTTTTTAGAGACACTGTACTGGATGTATAGTCACAAAAAAGTTATGATTTAAATCCGTGTGAAGTACTGTAGGTGGCGCCTTCTATAATTGACAGCAAATCCGCGGACTTTGTCGTGCCAGAAAATTACTCTGTACTAAGTTTCATGTATTTACTTACTACAATTTATATGAAGTTATTGAGGAAAAATTAAAATAAAATTGTAATTTTAATACCCTGTATCTCGGAAACTATAACATTTTGGACAAATTAAACTTAATTTAATAATAGAGCATCATATTTTGGCCCTTGACATATGTGGTAGTATGTTTTCCCAACCTTTAGAGTTACCCTGTATATTCAAGTTATACAATTTTTTTTTTTAAAACATCACGATGTATTAACTCAACAAAAAAGAATCTTTCTCATATTGCTCATAATTGTGATATTATTGGTCAAGAATTGATTTTTGTAGATCCTGGTCACACCCTGTATAACAAGAAAAAAACCGTAAAAAATTATTCGATGCCAATGGCTAAGACGGGAAAGATGGCGCTTTACGACATTGACTGAAACTCTCAGATTGACTAAAAATGTGAAATTAACATCTTAGAAATAGCGATTTATTTGTTCTAAGTTTTGCACAATAGTTAAATTGAGTTAACTCTCGACTTCTCCGCCCCCCAGGTACAGAGTGTCCGGTTTTACTGTTTATAAACTTTTAGATAAACTAGTGGATGGAGACACTAGTTCAAAATTTTACGTCGAAATGCAAAGTTAATAAAATGAAACAAAAAAACATTAAACTTTGAAGACAATGAGCCTCGCAGTAGTTCCAAACAACCGTGATACGTGTGGGGTGGCATGCTTTCGACTCATGGGGTAATAATATGAAGACAAAACTAAGTATAATAACGTTGATAATGACACAAGGTGACAGTATTCTCAGTTTTTTCGGACAAATTTGCCTCCACATGTCGCGGAATTTTGCGTGATTTCGCGCGATTTCTTGGCATTTCGCACGATTTCTTGGAATTGCGCGCGATTTTTTCGGGATTTCGCACGATTTCGCAAGATTTGTGACAATATTTTCATGAGTACCCCATCGGTTTCTGCCTCCAATAACTACACAAAATGACACCAAAGAAGAAATAAATTTATATATCACAATGACCGCACAATGCCAACCCAAAGGGATGAATATTGTCATATTCCATATAAAAAATGTTAACTATGCAAAAGTTTCCCTAATTTATCTAAAATTGCTTCAAATAATACCTAAATTTTTCTTTATACTATACGCGTTCATATTTGGGCTATAGAAAAACACATTGTTTTACTCACGACGATAAAATTCCATTACCGTCTCCCGAAGGTAATTTACTGGCCATTTCATCGCTTGTGAATTAATCTTTTTCGGTCGACGATAAAATAACTTTTTATTGTCTTGTATAAAAAATAACTATTATCTACGTTTCATAGTGATATAACATATAATACAATATTTATTCTGTTGTTACTAAAAAAGTAACCTTATAAAAATGAAAAAAATACATAATAACCTTCAAATTGCAGAAAATTTCAAATTAGTGTGTAAAAAAATAACGAAGTTATTTTTTTTTATTCATATCATTAACATCCTGTATCTTCAAAATGGTTCACCTAAATTAAATACGACATAATGAAATAAAAACACTTACCTTCACAATATACCAATTCCTGACACTTCGTTGGTAATGGTGTGTTGAGAAATCTACGGAAAAAATCTAGTCTGTATTTAAGTATATTAAAATAAATTTTATTAATTCAGTAATAAAGCATATTTGATATAAATATCTACATATTCTTGACGTCCATGCATTCGTATACTTAATTCAACACTGTTCCTTCTAAACTTAAGATTTACTTAAAGAATAATATTTTAAAATATGAATAAAGTATTATTAGTACAGCGTGGTCCGTAAGTAATGGCCCATGGACACATACTGGATTTTTCACTTCAAAATATTACGATTTAAACCAACTTACCTTAATAAAATCTTGATAATAAAAAAGATACAGAGTGTCAAAGTTGGATCTTAAAAAGTATTTTTTTTAATAATTAAACTGTTTTTGAATGTATCAACTTAAAAATTTGGGAATAGATGTTTTTGGATATAAGAAATCATAATCTGTTGTCTGTTTCAACGTATGTATTCCTTAGAGGGCACCGCCATATTTGTGACGTAAATGTAAGCATTGTAATAAGTGTGTTAATCTTGATATTAGCATTGTATAAACAAATAAAAAAATATTTATACTATCATAGGTTTTTCCCTATAAGAAAATGAAGAATGAATTTTTGTAAAAAATATCCCGTGTAAAATATTGATCAATGTTTCACAAATATGATAAATGATAATTCAATTAGAATTAAGATTAATTCAAATTTGTAGAAAAAGTAAAGCATTAGAAAACAATAATAATATATGTTCCTGCGAAATTGATTCTAAAACAATTATTTTTATATATTTTTTATAATATCGGATAGCAACAGGCTATTGTACCATGCCAAGTTGAGTGTAAGGCGCATTATGTAATACTTTGTTTGTGATGTGTTTTTCGAATGGTTGCAAACAAATTGTGTACTCTATAGTCCCATATAATCAGACCGAAATAGTATATTTTGGATAGAAATAAGAACGTCACCAGCAGATGTTTGGTTTGAAAATAGTGTTCGTGATTCAACATTTAATCGCAGACGTCTTATTAACTAATATTTTATCTCTCTCAAATTACAGTATATTTTCAGTTGTTACAAGCGGTAAGTGTTAATTTTGCCACAAAATTTGTATTCAGGTCTTTTACATTTGTCAGCAGATTGCAAAGTAGGTATGTATTTTCTTATTTATATAAGCATGTGAAGTAACACTGAGAAAACGATTAATTTTGTAGATTTAGCAAATTAATTATAAAGATAAATTTATGCAAGTCTAGCAGAAAAATCCTCAAAGTAAATTCTCAGCCAGATAATTATTTTTTTATTAACGTTGTAAAAATCACTTAAAATAATATCTTTTCCTTTTTTCTTGTTTTATTTAGAAATAAAACCAATAAAATTATGAGATCATATTTTCTGTGGTTTCTTCGATTAGTATTTCAATAACAGAAAACTCGCAAACTAAAACTTTTCAGATATCTATTAAAAATTGATGATATTACACAATGAAGTTTTGCGGGAAAAAATATCAAAAGCTATGTGTCAAATATGTAACTGTATCTAATATTGTTCACGGTGTTTATAAGGCCCGCTACACACTATGCTTGAATTCGCGGTGCACGTTGCGTGGTTTGTAAGGAATTCGTGCATCGTGTGTAGGGTTTTTATGAACGGATTTTTAACGAACAAGACCCTACACATTATTCGTGAATTCCTCGCATATCACGTATCGCGCATAACGAATCACGAATTCACGTATAGTCTGTAGCAAGCATAAGATGCAGTGCTAAATTAAAATAGGCGATACGAAATGTAATTTTATACAAAAAGGTTTCTGTGCCTGCTAAAAACTCTTTTTTAATGATTCAATAGTTGTTCAGATCCATATGAAACTACAAACTGACAGTACAAAAATTTTAACCACTTGCTCAGAGAGGCCTAAAAAGCAATAATTATTCTAGAATTTTAGCTCACTATTTAAGCAATGGGACAAATTTCTCTTTTCCTGTGGAAAGTCAACGCCTATGACAAGCATCGACTTCCATAGAGAAAGCTTACATCTGTCAACAGTGTCAACTTACCGTACGGTTGTTTTTTACAGCGTTTCTAAATGCAGAAACGACGAAAATTAACATTCTTATTATTAATAATAACTAATAGTTAATCAAATATGGCTAGACTCACATTATAGGTATATATTCACCACCAAAGTTTCAAAGTATTCGGATATGAGGTGAGCGAGATACCAGGGTGGTTCCATGAAAAGTGGGACACATTGTATATCGTCTGTTAATCGCGGCACCCATACAGGTGGCGATCATCTAGTAAGTATATGTTTAAAAAAAGTTCAAAATCCTCTCGTATAAAGAAAAATTTTCATCACAAACATTTATGATGAATGTTATGATTTGACTACTATTAAAATTCAAAGACAAGTCATAGAATAGGATCGATATTCGCCAATAAACATGCAAAAATACTTATTATAAGATCATTATTTATACATATTTATTTTAGACAAATGAAGAAGTCGTATATACACAGGGAAAATTAATTACATCAATTGACGGTAAATTTGAAAAAAACAATATAATTCATTGCTAACTTTTGAAAAATTTGCTTTTGGATTAACAAAGGGAAATAATAAACACAAATTAAATCTACGAAGTGGCAATAACATTCATCTTAGGCAACTATAAACTGACATTTAAGTGATTAGGATTTGTAGGTAGTTGACACTGACAACATGTATTTATGGGATTGTGTAAGCTTGGCGACAAATTAACCAATAAAAAGCTAGCTTTCTGGCGCGATAAAATTGAATCACCCGTTTTAGTTTAAAAATAGAAAATAGTTAATAAAATACTATCGTTTCTCATAAATTATTTCTAACGTTTTAAATGTGCCAATAATAAGATTCTCATAGCAATTTTTTAAGGAAAATGAATTCCTGTCAAATTTATTTATACACTGAGGCATTTTAGATTCGAGGCCCAAAGTTGTGTTTTTTTACTACTTGTGGGAATTTGCAAATTATTTAAGAAACATCTTGCTTAAATGTGCGTTGTATTACTTTATTTCAATACTGCAGCCATAATAAATTACAAATTTAAAATTCTCTGTTCTATATATACATTAATCTGCATGTGTTATAAAATTATCGGATAAATACCAGATTTTGCTAAAATATAAAGATTATTTTTTGACTGAAAATTTTAATATTAATTTATACCTATTATTAAAATACTTTACTATTTAAACACCTAATATTGTACAAAAATTGGACTTTTATTGTATTTTAGAAGACAGTTTTTATCAAAAGCATAAAAGTTACTATAAAATCAGAAGAGATGTTTCACATATACTTTTACAGAAAAAAAACTATGGTTCAAAACCTCCAGTGATTAAAAAAGAAAAAACAGATTTAATCTATTTTCATTAGTATTATCAGTTAGTATTAAACAGAATATATTCTATAATATTGAACATTTAATTCATAATATTTCTATTTTTCAGGCGACACAATTTTTAATTTCAAGATAAATGAAAATTCACTGTAGGGACAAGATTTCAGTAGACAGTACATTTTATGGAACCACACAATTATACAAGGTGATTCTATAGATAGTACCAGTTACATGCATTATGAATTGCATATAGGGTGTGAAAAGTTACTTCTTTATGACAGTTTAATATTAATATTTTCCAAACGTATAGAGATAAATTAATGATATTTGGCACACTCCCATAACTATATATGCCCTTTTTGAAAAATTTAATAGAAATGTCTAGCGGTGGATAAAACAAAGGTAATAGTGCTTAAAACAATGCTCAAATGTTTTATGTTTTTAAACATTTTTTTTTTTATATAATTTCATATCAAATATGAAACCTCCAAAGATTTTTACATAAAAAAGGTGGCAATCATCTGATGTTAATAACATATCCATATGTTCAGAGTTTGAAAAATAATTAATTTTTTGCAACGATTGTCGATTGCTTGTAAGTCAAAATTTTTATAATAACAAAAATGCTTACTGCAAAAAAAAATTTTTTGTAGCCAAATTTTTATTTGCTAGATGAGCTAGCGACAGTTGAATAAGGTTATATATTAAGCCAGCTTAATCTCACTTCTCTCCTTTACTAAACGATATTTTAGCAATTTGTTCAGATAGCAAATATTAGCACACTGCTTAGTTCTTGTCTCATTGAATGTGCCCACTTACTATCCAATTTCTATTCTAATATTATATTCATTCCTTATGTAATAGGAATGTTTCACGTCAAACTGGAAATTAAAATGACCTTATATCCACTGAATTCTTGCCAGAACTGTATTCTTTGTTTTACTTTTTACCTTCATATAGTGGCTTTTAACATTAATACAGTTGTAAAAATACACTTAATAATAAATATATTATCTATTAAAATTTTGGCACAAAAATGGTTTGTCTACAACACTTACACCGAAACCACAAAATACACCGTATTGGAAATTACCACAATGTTTCAGAAACTTCAACAAAGGTAACATTTTTCAAAACAAAATACTCAAGTTTGTCTTGTTCCTGAAAATATTTTAGTATAAATAAAAATCTATACCTAGAAGTAAAAGCATTTAAACTCACGTTTTTCATTGAGTTTTGCATCAGTTTTGATTCCCAAATTTATGAGAACATAACCTCCATTTTCTCAATTGTCAAATGTCTCTTACATATCATAATTATTAGACCATTGACTTTATATGAAACTTATATAACCAATGATTAGACTATTATAAGGTCACATAATTTTTGAAAAATGTTATTGCTTTACTTGTTTTAAAATTAAAATGTAGGAATCCCAGATTACGACTACGAATTACGCGTTACGAATATAAATTGTCAAATTTTTTGTTTTTTTTTTAACCTTCACAAAACATTCTTAGATAACTAAGAACTAATGCTGAAAGTTGAATTAATTAAGTATAAGCATGCAGTTCAAAAATTGTCGCATAATGCATATTTATTGATGTCATTGCAAAAGTTTGTACCTGCTAATATATCATTAGAAAACTTTTAATGCACCCGCGGCAGTCTTGTTCCATAACCTAGAAAAACAAACTGGCGAACTATATAGTGGGCGAATAGTTATACCAGCCACAAATTTATTTATTTAATTACAATCAAACGTTTAAAATTAAAAAAGACACTAAAACTGAAGAAGAACACAAAACTACAACGTAAACACAGGAATTAAATTATGATATGACAGCGAATTTTACCGTTGTGTTGCTGGTTGTCTATTCTGACTTTGTAAATGTAAAACGTGCGGCGGACAAGCCGCATTGTCGGCGTTAAATAACGGATTAATATAATATCGACAATTCTTTTTGCTTTATTAATAAGAAAATTTTTTTAAGGGTGATTCCGTTAATTCTTTATTTTCTTTATCACCTTTTAAAATATTTGTACTATGTCATAGTAAAAACTGTATAGGGCCATTATCGATTATCGATTGCAATAATTTCAACGAGCAATGTATTTTTTACTGTATTAGAAAGATACTTTAAGCTAATATAAATCAAATCTCCTACAATTCCTATCAATGAAGTCATATGTATGTTCTCTGATACCAAACATCTAGGTATGCTAATGAACAATTCCACAGACAAAGCTCTATTTAATAATTATCTAAAGAAATCTAAATCTAAAAATCTAATCTAAATCTATCTAAATTTACTAACCTTGCTTTAATGACAACGCTCTATAAATATCTAACTTCACTTTTGGCAGTTGGAACACGACAATCCACAATAGATGAGATCTGACATATTTCTGCATTTTTAGGATTGCTTCTTCAGGTGGCCTCCTTTAAAAGCTAATAATAAGGAATATATGGGAATTGTGGGTGTAATTCAACGCTGGTTAGGGCTTTTGTCCACAGAGTAGTTAGTTTCACACAATATTATTAATACCTAAAAATTATTATTACTATTATTATTAAATATAAAAAAAGAGCAATGTATTCTTTCATGATGGATAATCGAGTAAATTTATCGAAAAATATTAACTATACGTTGCTACAGTATTTTTGTTATCATATTTTTCTGCGAAAGCATATCATTAAAGAATTATTGAAGTTGTACTATTTTTACCCTTTATATCGCTTGACTCATCGGAATACATTTACCCGTGTTGTTCGCTCCCCGCAGCCGATTCAAAATACTGAAATCCGATTTTAGTATTAACGCTTTTGCAATAATCTTTACATTAGTTTTTCAAGTATCACAAATGGTTTGCGTGTATAGCAACTCGAAATTGATGGATATCGTTTTAATTTATGGCGAAATAAAATAAAATGCGTTAGCAGCTTCTCGTCTGTACGAAGAACGATTTCCCGGTAGACATGTGCCAAATACAGCAATTTTTACTGCGGTAGTGCAATGCGGGCGTGACACGGGAAATTTGCAACCGAATCATAGAAGAGATGGACGTATTGTAGCAGCTGAGGAACACATTTTAACGGGTTTTTAAAAGAATCCTCTAATAAGTATCGGACAAATCGCTCAAAAAGTATAAGTAAGTAATGTCCCAGTCAATGGTGTGGTGTATCATACATTATATCCGCACCACGTACAGCCCTTCCAAGCTTAACACCAAGGGATTATCCTTTACGAATTAGTATCTTTGAATGCAACAAAATGCTCAAAATCCCAGATTTACAATTGACGTGTTAGTTACAGATGAAGCTATTTTTACATGGACTGAGTTGTATAATATTCATAAAACTTATGTTAAAATGTTCATGGCAAAGTTTGGGTTTAAGTGCAGCTAACAACCACTCGCAAAAGTTCACTCGAAGCCCACTTAACGTGAAATGGGTAGAGTAAGACCTTACCTTAACGTACTCCAAACTGTGGATTGTCATATCCCAAATTGAACTGCAATTGGCCTAGTGCTTATGTCAAGCTGCTTTTCGACCGCATTTAAAACCTCTTTCTCGAGGTTCACAATTTGCTTAGGTCTAATGGCTCCCCCATATTGTCCCGGTCTCGACCGCAAATTGATCAGATGCTATCTTTGAGCATAAAGATAACCTGCAACCACTGAATTTTGATATGATCCCCATATGCCAGTATCATGTCCATGAGCTCTTCGTTTGATAAATGATGCGCCATACTTTTATAATCGCGTGAAAATAGACGAATAGAACCGCAACTGATAACAAATACCAAGCATATACAAACTTGTTTTTATAAATACAAAATTTCACCTGAAAATTTTTGTAAACATCCCATAACATTTTATATATTTTTTTAATTGTTGTTCTCGGCTATACCGGGTGTCCCGAAATAAATGCAACACAATTTGGTCAGAAATTCTTAAGAGAAATTTAAGGGACCCGTATTTTTTACTTTTGATAAGTGCGGCCCCCTTTCGGAGATATAGCCCCCTGAAACAAGCCCCTAAAAATTTAATTTTTTTTATATCTCAGAGCTATATCGCACAAGAACCACCAAATTTGGTACACAGGGATTTTATGACATGTAGAATGCGATGCTGATAAGCTTTTTGGCAAGGGGCCCCCACAAGACACTTTTTCGGGGGCTCCCTTGCCTTTGGGGCCACCGAACTTTAGTTGCATATTTAATTGTTAAAAAAATTAGTAGCCTTTTAGAAACTCCAGGGAATTTAAAAATTTTTTTGTCTCTTAAAATTTTTTCGAAAAACGCAACGTTCGAAAAAATGGCAAAATATGATTGGATGCATATCGAAGTTCATATGAAATTTTAAAGTGTTAATCGTAGATGGCTGGCATTCGCAATAAACAATCAATTTTATTCTGTGACAGTTGTCATTAACCATCATCGGGAGCTCATAGAGACAGGATCAGTAGTTGTAAAAAAATCACAATTTAAAGAAATTTAATTTTAATTTAAAGAAATCACAAGTTAAACATTAACAATTAATAAGAAAATGTGAATATCAAAATAAGGTACAATAAACTTGGAAATTAATAACAAAATTAATGGTACTTCATGATTAAATAATTTAATTCTAAAAAGTTTGTTAAAATCACACTGGTCAGTTCCGTAAAACGTGTTCAAAGTGAGAACCGTTTTGTTCAACACAAGCCAGCAAACGTGACACGAAATTTTGACGTATTTTCGTGTGAATGTTGGGAATCTGTCTAATTTCTTCAGCCGCAGCAAGGATTCGTTCATGTAATTGTTCCCGGATTCTAATTGGTACGGCATAGACGCGATCCTTCATGGCCCCCCAGAAAAAAAAAATCCATGGCATTTAGATCGGGAGAACGGGGGGGGCATGTTACATGAGGAGAATTGTTACCTATCCATCGCCCTTGGAAATTTTCATTCAGCCACTCAGTTACGAAGTGCCCCCGATGTGGTGGGGCACCATCGTGCATAAAGAACAAATTGCGTCTAATACCGAGAGGAACATCTTCCATAAGAGGCGGTAGTTCATGCTTCAAAAAATTAAGGTAACTTTCAGCATTTAATCGTGGAGGCAATAAATATGGACCGATGATGTAATCTCCGACAATTCCAGCCCAGCAATTAATTGAAAATTTTTCTTGCGAATGAGTCTGCCTTAAGACAAATGGATTTGCCATAGCCCAATAATGAAGATTGTGCAAATTTATTAGGCCATCTTTTGTAAAGCACGCCTCATCGGTAAAGAAAAAATTTCGTATAAATCCCGGATTTAAGTTGTAACGTTGAAGAGCTCATAAGCTAAAATGTCTTCTTCGTGGCAAATCTTCTACTTTAAGTTCCTGGGCCTTTTGAAAGTGAAAAGGTTTCAACAGTTGTCGTTTGATAAAGCGGTGTATTCTTGTTCTGGGAATCTCAAGTTGAGATGACGCGCGTCTTATGCTTATTTCGGGATTTTCTTCAATTAAATTTAAGATAATTTCTTCCTGTTCGGGAGTTAATAAATAACTTCTCCCTTAGTTAGATTTTTTCACAACTACGGATCCTGTCTCCATTAGCTGCCGATGTACTCGTGCAAACATTGAATGGTATGGGAGTATGCGTGCAGGAAATCGCTCGGCGTACAATCTGCGTGCGAGACGTGAATTTCCACGAGCCTCCCCGTAAATTAGGTGCATTTGTACCCTTTCTTGGACAGAAAATCTCACCATTTTTTCGGGAACAATGATTACTGATAACTATTAATGGTAACAATTTGACACTGGTTAATGACAACTGTCACAGAATAAAATTGATTGTTTATTGCGAATGCCAGCCACCTACGATTAACACTTTAAAATTTCATATGAACCTCGATATGCATCCAATCATATTTTGCCATTTTTTCGAAAAACGCTGCGTTTTTCGAAAAAATTTTAGGAGACAAAAAAGTTTTTAAATTCCCTGGAGTTTCCAAGAGGCTACTTATTTTTTTAAAAATTAAATATGCAACTAATGTTCGGTGGCCCCAAAGGCAAGGGGGCCCCCGAAAAAGTGTCTTGTGGGGGCCCCTGACCAAAAAGCTTATCAGCATCGCATTCTACATGTCATAAAATCTCTGTGTACCAAATTTGGTGGTTCTTGTGCGATATAGCTCTGAGATATAAAAAAAAATAAATTTTTAGGGGCTTGTTTCAGGGGGCTATATCTCCGAAAGGGGGCCGCACTTATCAAAAGTAAAAAATACGGGTCCCTTAAATTTCTCTTAAGAATTTCTGACCAAATTTTGTTGCATTTATTTCGGGACACCCTGTAATTTCACAAATTTATGCGTATAGGTTAAAAATCGACCTGTATAATGATGGGTTCAGATGAATATTTTTTAGAGTAGATAATTATCTATCGGATAGTTATGATTGATAATACTTCTAAGTGTCACGATGTTAATATGGGGGTTCCCCAGAAATCTAGGATGCAAGGATCATTAATTGTTGTATTGTATATTAACTACCTTTCTAATTTAAGGCTTCTAATTTAACACGATACAGTCTTGTGGTATCAGCTCAGATTCCTAGGGAACTTTTGAATGAATGCCAAAATTGTATTAATTCGTTTGTCACCTGGTGTCCATGACTCCAATGACAAGACATAAATAATGTATTTTCGATCTCGGAATAAACCTGAGAAACAGATAGATGTGCTTTGTATAATTCTCAGCAAGTTATCGTACACGATATCTCGAATTAGAAAGATTATGGCCCCTGGGCACAATTATAGTCATCTATCGTATAATATTATCATATGGGATAATTCGGTTAATAGTGACATGATATACTTTATTAAAAAATGCATTGTTGGAATTATGTGTAATCAAGCAAAAACTTATTTATAGATAACGAAATATTAACACCACTTTGTATTTATATACCACATGATAAATACAGGTTAACACCTATACAGTATGCGCCAAAAGTATGGAATAAATTCAATAAAAACGAAACAATTATTTTTTGGGAAAAATCCTCGAACAGGTCGATTTTTAATTTAAAAAATACATATTTTAGCGTAAAATGCGATTTTCAAATGTCATTTGTTTTCGAGTAATGACGTCATCGAATATTTTTTAAATAGCAACCCCATATTTTTTTCCTTGATTCTGAAAGATCGTTTAATTCTCTATCAGGCAGTACTAAAATTTTGCCCTTTTACATAGGAAAGTTTTCGAGTAAATGACGATTGAATGTTAGAAAACGTAAATCAATTAAAATAAAGCAAAAACGTTATCAAGTTTAGTTTTTCGAATTCCATAGTTATGGATCACGTAGGTGAAAATCTTTGCAAAGTGTCATTGTCACACCGACTTTCTAATAAGTATTGTAAGCGACATAGAAATTATTATTCAATTTAAAGTATTATGGCACATTTAACTGTTACTCAAAGAATTGAAATTTTAATTCTTATCGGATGCGGGAATATGACTAGAACTCAGCAGGAAGTTTTCGATTTATTTAATGAAAAATATCCAGATCGCCCTATCAGCCAATCAACAGTCAATAAGGTAGAGTCTAAATTTAGGAAACTGGCAATGTTGTAAATATTACAAAACCTGGACGTCCAAGCATTAATGAAAATCAGAAAGAGAACATTTTGATAAGTATGGTGGATAATCCTCATAATTCTTCACGATTGGTTGCATTAAACAATGACACTAGTATCTTGAGGAAGGAAAAATATCGTCCCTAAAATTCAACTTGTGAAGAAACTCAATGAAGATGATCCCGATCGCCGCTTACACTTTTGCGAAATTCTAATGGATTTATGTCAAGGAAATAGAAATTTACACCGGCAAATACTTTTTTCAGATGAGGCCACATTTTGTCTGAATGGTACAGTAAACCGTCAAACTTGCAGATATTGGAGTCGGGAAAATCCTCATTGGATGGCAGAGGCACATACCCAACACCCTCAGAAATTAAATATGTGGGCTGGAATAGTTGACGACATAATAGTAGGGCCTTTTTTCTTTGAAGGAACCCTTACAGGACAGATATTTAGAGTTTCTGGAAAATGACCTTGTTCCAGCCCTTGCAGTAATTTTTCCTAACGATAATGACCCTGACATTCCTGACGATACCATATGGTTTCAGCAAGACGGTGCATCTCCGCACTATGCGCGCCCTGTACGAGATTTTTTGGACAACTGTTTTCCTGGGAGGTAGATCGGCAGACGTGGACCGATAGAATGGCCTGCAAGATGGTCAGCTGTTATACCTCTTGACTATTTTTTATGGAGATACTTGAAGTCAAAAGTGTACATTAATAAACCACGTAATTTAGAAGAACTTCAAAATCGCATTCGAGACGAAATACGCAGAGTTACCCCAGAAATCATTCATAATGTGCAAGAAGAATTTCTTCACAGAGTTGCGCATTGCCAAGAAGTTGGTGGATGGCAATTCGAACATTTGATTTAAGTATAAAATTTAATCAATTGTATTTTATTTTACATACCTCAGAATTGTTACTTTTTTATGGATAAAATTTACGTTTTCTAACGTTCAATCGTCATTTACTCGAAAACTTTCCTATGTAAGAGGGCAAAATTTTAGTACTGTCTGATAGAGAATTAAACGATCTTTCAGAATCAAGGAAAAAAATATGGTTTTGCCTTTTAAAAAAAAATCGATGACGTCATTACTCGAAAACCAATGACATTTGAAAATCGCATTTTACGCTAAAATATGTATTTTTTTAATTAAAAATCGACCTGTTCGAGGATTTTTCCCAAAAACTAATTGTTACGTTTTTATTGAATTTATTCCATACTTTTGGGGCATACTGTATATTAGACTTTAAATAATTTTTGGTACAGGGTCATTTATTGAATTGGTTTTCATAAAGATCAGAGAGCCCACTCCAAAAATTGATCCAATAGTATCTTGAGAACCCACGATTTCTAATACACTCCTTGATACGCCTGGGCACGCATCTAATAAGATTGTCGATAAGTTGTTGGGGTATCTCATTTCAACCTATTTGAATTTCATGTATAAGAGCTGCTGAAGTCTGTGGGGGTATTGTAAATGCAGCAGTCTGTCTGTAGACTACTACATGTTCAATAGGTGACAGATCTGGCAATCTTTATGGCCAGGGTGAACGGTTTGATCTGATGTTGATCCATAAAAGCTATTGTTTGTCTGACAACATGACCTCTAGAATTATCTTGCTGGAGAATGGCGTTTTGGATGCAATGAAGATATGGAACGACATATGGCTCCACCATTTCCTGGATATAGCGTTGGGCTGTCATGTTACCTCTAATGGAAACTAGTGGTGATCTGTTACCATACGCGATAGCACTCCATACCATGTCGCCTTCTTACCCTTGCACACCCATCGTGCATCCCCAGGCAGAAAGGGGATTCTTAACTAAAGATCATCTGATTCCATTCTTGGTCCTACGAATCCTCTCTCTACACCATTGTAAGCGTTTAGCTCGATGTTGATGAGTGAGTGGCAGCACTCAATGTATACCGACCATCCCCCCATGTTTTTCAAACCACTGATTTGCAATAGTTCGGTTATTGTTAAATCTGTCTCTGAAAAATCTCGCAATCGATGATTTTCAAGCTCTGTGGTCCCTCTACGATAGTTGGTGCCTTTCACTGTATATCCAAGGCCTTCCTGAGTTCACACCTGATAACACCATACTATGGTACGTAATGATCTCGTACTCCTTCTAGAAATTTCTCTCACCGACAAACATGTTTTGCACAACCCAACAATCCATCCCATCTCAATGTCCTTAAGCTGAGAACTCTGCCCAAATCTACGTACTCTAGGCATAATTTGTTGTAAAAATGGCATTTGCAACAAACTACGTTATCAAAGTTCGACATATGCAAACTTCACCGAGAGAAGTAAACTTGCAAAAAGTTATAAACATAAAACGATACTTACTGAGTTTACCTTTCTTTGTCACGTAGTATTATATTTTTAAATCATTAATGTATCAATAAAGATAACCTGCACCTTTTCTTTAAAAAAATCAAATTTTTACGAATATTCAACGCTTAATTGCAGTTTGCTGAGTGGTCCTAAACACAAATCTAAGGCTTTTGAAATGTCTGAACTATTGTGGTCTGAAACTAGTTAATAAATTACCTTATAATTATAAACTTTTTAATAATGTTTCTTTTAAAAAGTTGGTGAAAGAATTGTTACTTACTTAATACTACTAACAGTAATGTTTGATTATGTCTTTTACTGTTGTATGACTTATGCTATACATTGTAAATGTCTTAAAGGATTAATAAATATTATCACTATCACTATCATTACAACTATTACTATCACTATTATTACAAAAAAATGTAATTTTTCCCCAATCAAAATTGAAAAACACTTTATGAAGCTCTATCGTAATTCATTTTTAATTTTAAGGTAATGAAAACTTAGAAATTAGGTCAAACAAATTTTTTTATATGCAGTTGTACAATCTAGAATGTGAACGATTTATCGACTTATATTATTTTTAATATCTTATTGAATGAAACTATAGTTTATCTTACAATGATAACAAAAACTCACATAAGTTTATTTACTCAGTTAACTAGAACTTATATTCAAGTTTAACACATGTTTAAAATGACCACTTTCGTTTTCTAAACATAAATCTACTCTGCGTTTCATGCATTCAAAAACACGTTCAAGTTCGTTTGCTATTATAATGTATATTGCATGTTGAATTGCGGCTTCCAATTTTTAAATATAATATTTTTGGTACAGTCAAAGGTGTCGTGGTGTAAAACTTACTTTATGTGAGTTACAATTTCCTATCTACCATTCTAAAATTAATGTAGATGTCTTATATATATAGCTGCTAGAAATATATTTTTTGTTTTTCGGAGAAACTCATAAACCCGTCGATTTTGTTTGACAGGACAAGATCTTTCTGCGTACATTACATAGTTTTAGCTGCAACCCCCTAAGCGGGTACGCATGCCCTGCAAAATTTTAAATGGGAAGAGTAGTTTAGTTGCACTTCATTGAAAAACTCTCTGGGTTCTCTGCACAACCATGAAGATCAATAATTTTTTTCAATAATACAGGATGTTAGAGGTTTGACAGTCATAACATCAATATAAGATAGATAAAGTATAAATGAGCAAAAAAGCTAAATAACACAACTGCATATCTCAAGCCGTTCTGAAAATAAGTCGAATTATTATACAGGGTTAACTATGACTTAGTACAAATATTTTAAGAAGGGATAGGGAAAAATAAGAATTAATGGAATGACCTTTCAAAAAAATTCCAAACTTATTTATAAAGCCAAAAAAAATTATTTTCAAAACTATATTAATTCCCTATTTATCGCCGTCACTGACCTTCTGTCAGCCGCGAGGTTAGGTATATTCTGCCAGTCAAAGGTGTCAAATATAGTGACAGGTCCATTGACACGTGTATCAATTTAAACCGCTTTGAAAGAAAAAAAATCTTTAGGCAGCACCTACCTTACTAATATTTATTTCCAGGATTGATAATTGGAGAAATATTAAGAACGTTGAATCATCTTCGGTGTTCTTACTTGTTTAAATTAAAACCTGCAAAGATTTGTATACTTCCTGTGGACCTCTTCTTCCCTCGATCGTTCTTTTTGTGTAAAGCGGAGTACCTACTTGGTTTGGCGGTCTTAACCGGGTCGATTACTTACGTCAGGAAAAAGCACAAAGGATAACAACAAAATACACGTAAATGTACACAAACACATAAAAACACTGCCACACGTTTACCGCCACGGCATAAAACAGCTGTTCGAGGTGGTTCAAAAAGTATTCAGCAAAATATTTTGTATACACGGGAAACGTGTTTGAGGCTGCCGCACGATAATATGCACTTGTCTCACTCCCATAAATCAGCACCTTATCCGTCATCTAGGCATTTGAAATACGACATGTTTGTAAATACACATAAAATACGCGAAAAATTAAATTTGCGAAAAACAAGAACTGAAAAATTATTTAAAACTAATCAGAGTACCGTAACCGTATATTTACGTTATTTGACTTCTACAGACGACATCTGACAACATCTGTAGGCCACTAATACAAGGTGCACTCACGCCGATAAATTTTTAAACTGCATGTGTTGTTGTGTAATTAAATTCTGTTAATACTAATAATAGTAATAATATTAACATTAATCGACGATGTTTGCATAAAATAATTAGTAATATTTTAAACTATAACATCCCAAGATGTTTACAGTGTTCTGTAAAAATGACCCTTAGATTATAACTAACTTCGCATTCTGGATGGTTTGGAGCATGGAGGGTATGCAATTAGCAATGCAGTATGGCATAACCTAGAACTTACTGTTACTTTAAATCAGCTAAGTGACTAATTTTAAACGTTTTATAGTAATTAAATAAAGTATTTTATGTCGGATATGTTAGTGGATAATTATGATGCATCTGCAAGGAGTGAAAATGTAGTTTGGCAGTGTGCAAGGAAAGAACGAATACAAAATACTGCATCTAATCGGATTAGCTGTTATCTACCAGGTACTTTAGACATTATTATTATTAATACAAATGTTTCGTTCCGTCGTTTCTACACTTGACAATGTTGAAAAAACGGCCAGTAGTTGACATATCTAGCCATGACCGATGATGATTGATTGTCATAGGCTCCGCCTTTTCGTAGGAAAAGAGGGTTTTGCCCCATTTTTTAAACATCGAGCTAGAATTCCGAAATAAATATTTTATTGTCTTTTAGACCTTCCTGAGCATGTGGTTAAAATTTTTGTACTTAGTCATATTTAACTCTATATAAAGGAATTTTATCACGACGTGGCAGCAGTGCGAATACATGTTGTGCTGTGCGATTGGTTTGCGGGTTGCCTATCACGTGCCAGCTTGTTTTTTAGGGATGACAAAAATATCCACAGACTATTGTGAAAATTAATTAATTTAGTTTAGAACTATTTTGCAATTTTATTTTTGAAGAGAGACTGATAGAATTAGTGATTTTTTTATATTAAATTTATATTTTAGCTTAAATTTTAGCGACTTTTAAATGTTTAAAACACTAACAACTTTAACCAAATAGGAATTGGAAAAATAAGTAATAAAAACTTCTAAGAAGACTCACGTCGCAGAAATAAATTATGTACAAAAAAATAATAATTTAAGTACATACCGAAAATCAAAATACCTAATATTAGATACCTAACATAACACATAATTACAACATATGTTCAAAATGTACACAGTTATTTTCACTATCAATATGAAAAAGACGTTAAGATACTTACGATGTCCCTATTAGACAGCAAGCGTTGGGGAAAACGATCTAAATAAATACGTCGTGCTCTAGCAGAATTGAGGCGAGCTTCTCCATAAATTAATAACATACCACGACACTCACGTATGCTAAACTTTTCAACAGACAAAGAAAAATTAAGGAAATAGTAGCACGTAAAAGAATTTGCAACAAGCGACACTTCGCAGGTACCTACTGATCTGTAGCCCCTGTAAGTACTTCTCACGGTGTTGCCACACTCCGCGACTGTCGAATTTTAATTTATTAACGAACAAATTATTTTTATTAAAACTAAGCATTACATTTTATGGTCATTTAATGCAGAAAATTATGGTGAGAATTAGTCGAATTTTTACATATGAAATTTGAGATTTGTTAATTTTTCTCTCGAAAATGGTTGGGTTTAAGACCTATGTCATACAGTGCTTTCGAAAAGTAACGAATAAATTCTTTATTTTTAAAATTGAGAAGTTTTCGAAAAAATCTTCTGGCACGTAAATTTTGTTTTTTAAAAAAGGCACTTTTTGACATACGACCCATATTTCATTCATTCAGTTCATAATTCATTTAATTTTAGTCTAGCGTTCGTGGAAGATATTCATAAAATTCTGGCAAATTTAAAAAAATCGTCTCCTGTTGTCGATACCTTAAGTATAAATCTAATTAAACTGTGCTGTCCTTATATTTTAAAGTATTTGGTACACATAGTTAATAGTATGTTTTTGGATTCTACGTTTCCTAAATTATGGAAAAATGCTGTTGTGATTCCAATACCTAAAAATAATGACTCTAAACAGTTATCGGATTTAAGACCTATTAGCATTTTACCTTGTCGCTGAAAAAATAATGGAAAATCATATTCGTAATTTTTTAGAAATTAATTATATTCTTCCATCTGTTCAGTCAGGATTTCGTTCAGGTTACAGTTGTGCTACAGCTTTAATTAATATCACTGATGACATTATTCAAGCAATGGATCAAAGGAAAAATACTGCACTGGTATTACTTGATTTTAGCAAAGCTTTTGATACTATTAACTATCAAGTACTTTCATCCATTCTTAAATCATATGGTTCTCAAAATAAAGCTACTTCACTCCTTCAATCATATTTACATACTGCATACAAATGCAGGTTGTAAGGTTGTGGGAAAAATTATCTAAACCTAGATCAATTTCACAAGGTTTAGTTTTAGGCCCTGTATTATTTAGTATTTATACCAGCCAGTTATTTTTATTAAATATTACTATTCATTTAATTCGTTAGATTATAAAGTGGCCAGTGTTGAAATTAATAGCGACTTACAGATTATTTTTGATATTTCTAAAAATCATCAATTGGTTTTGAATCCCGCTAAGTCAGCTACGATTTTATTTGGAAATAAACATAATGTTTCTGAGTTGAAAAACTTATTAAAAATTGAGGTAATGGGTTCAGCATAAACTATCTCTGAAAGTGTCAAAAATTTAGGATTAATTCTTGATAGGTCATTAAGGTTTAGAGAACAAGTCAGCAAACTTATACAACGATCATATAATGCATTAAGACTTCTGTATCCTCACAAAGGTTATATTGACTACAGTACAAAGAAAATGCTCTGCTCTAGTGTTAAGTCTCTTCAATTATTGTGCACCTGTCTACGGATCTTGTTTGGACCAGACTTCTAAATGTCGTATTCAGCGTGTTCAAAATTCATGTATTCGTTTCGTGTATGGCATAAGAAAACTTGAACCTGATTGTGTCTCACAAATTAATAGATTTGCAATGGTTAAATATGGCAAATCGAAAACAATTATATTTATTGTGCTCTTATCATAAACTTGTGTTGACAAATACTCCTCCGTACTTGTACAACAAAATTAACTAACTCGAAATGGTGTGCATACTCTAAATATTCTAACTAAAGGATTACTTACTCCTCCCTATAACAAAACTGCATTATTTAAAAGAGGTTTTAAATAGAACATATATAAAACTTATAATAGATTCGTTCTCAAGTAACATCGTTTAGCATAAACAAATTTAAAAGTTTTATTAGAGATATGTTATTTATGGAGCAGAATTTGGTATAAAATATTTGTTATTCTTCCCCTGTTCACTGTTTAATTTTTGTGATGCTTTTCTTAGCATGAAATAAATGCCTCTGGTCATTTCTTTTTATTTAATTTATTTTGTCTTTTTTATTTCAAATAATATTTTACAATATCTATGAGTGTTTGTGTGTCCTTTTTCATATTGTCATAATTTCAAAACACTTTTTTCTCATTTTTTGTTTTGCATTATTAGTATTTTGCTTTGTACATTTTCTCAGTTTGACTTATGAATATATTTATAAATACAAGGGTTAAGTGGTAGAGCACACTTAGTGTAAACTTCCCCTTGGGATTTCCAAATTAATTTTTAATTTGATAAAGTATTGTATTTTGTTTTTTTTTCTAATTGGAAATAAAGACATATTATTTTTATTATTATTATTTGTGACGTCATCGTTGTTCGAAATATGACGTCAACGATAATTTTTTTAAATAGCAACCCCCAATTTGTGTTACATAACAAAAATTTCAAGAAAATAATGTTGGAAGATTTTAAAATTTAATTTTCACAATGCTGTGCACCTCGCCATTATGCAAACCTGTAAACCTGTCCGTGCGTGTTTAGATGAGCTGTTCCCGAATCGTTGGATAGAGAGAAGAGGGCCGATTGAGTGACCAGCCAGATCGCCTGATTTGACACCTCTAGATTATTTCTTGGGATACTTAAAAAGCAAAGTATACATTACTAGACCGGTTAATTTAGAAGATTTAAAAGCAAGAATTCGTCACGTCATACATCGTATACCTCCTGAAGTTATTGATAATGTCAGAAGCCAAGGCGATTAATAAAAGAATTTATTAATCGCCTTGGCTACTATCAGGCAGCCAACGGTGCACAATTTGAACATTTAATTTAGTCGATTTTTTACATAATCATTATCATTTTCAGTATTGCGAAAATTAAGTTTTAAAATCTTCAAACATTGTTTTATTTAAATTTTTGTTATGTAACACCATATTTTTTCATGACATCCTATTTCAAATGGCATGGTCAAAATTGGGAGTTGCTATTTAAAAAAACTGTCGATGACAAAAAATATATATACAAAATATATCGAACAAAGATGACGTATGTCAAAAAGTGCCTTTTTTAAAACCAAAATCGACGTGCCAGGGAATTTTTTTCGAAAACTTCTCAATTTCAAAATAATGAATTTATTCTTTACTTTTCGAAAGCATATAAGGTTTTTCTGTTCATTTTAATGTATACTGCCGCCGGCAGCCAAATCTCTAACAACCTGATAAGATATTGAAAACGAATTTTATGAATAAAATTTTACAAAATTTGTTCAAAATGTTATCCATCTACAATACAATACGTTGGCGTATTATGATTCTTCAAAATATAAATTATTATTAATTCCGCATATAATTGTTTTTGGTTAATAAATTTATTTGTTTCCAGCTGTATTAAAGGAAACTACTTTACACACTAGTGCTTAAAATAAGATAATAGTATACAGGGCAGTAAAGAACGGCTCAAACTTTTTTAGAAGAATATGCGTTTAACGTACTTGTTATTCTTAGAAATCAGTGCATAGACCAATTAACCGTTATTACAGTTAGTAATGCCGTTCTTATAAAGTAACATGAAAAAGAACACAGAGACATGAATTAAGGACAACCGTTTTAATTAATCAAAGGCTATTTCAAATCAACTAAGCATTTTTTCAAACTATCCAAAAAAAAATAATCTGAAATAAATAATATAGTGGCTCCAGAACGCCTTGTACTCAAAAAACTCTGTTTTCTAAAATATGAGTACAGTTACCCAGCAAATAAGAAAAATTAATTTAAATATCACTATTTTTCCTTTAAAGTATGGGTCATTCTTTACCGAACACCGTGTGTAACTTTATCTAAAATATATTTTTTTCACTCAAGTACCTGAATTTTTTCTCGTGAAAAAATACTCACTTTGTTGTATTGGTACACACATACATATAGCATTTTTCATAAATAATCATATTCAACGCTGAAATTCAAAATTTAATATATTGGTAGCTATTAAAAATGACTGAATCATTTAAAGTAGTAAAATACGGTTTCAGTAGCCGATTCTATGACGTATAATAATAATAATAATAATAATAATGGTTTATTGTCTAAACAGGATGAACCCAATTACAAGATAAATTAAAAACTAAAGAGCAAACAAATACATAAAAATTATACAACGTTGCTAACACACTAATGGCCGGTTTCTCAACTAGTAGATATCTATTAAATAAACTTATCGATTCCATAAACTGGAGATATCCCATGAATTCGGTTTCTGAACCATTCGATAATGCTTATCTATTGCATAAGTTATCGAACAGATATCCAAAGAAAACTGGCAAGATATCTGTCCAATAAACATTAACGCACGCGCGCAGCGATTTAGATGTTGCTTGTTTACATCTTTATTGTAAGGCTTAACCCAACTTTTTTGATATTTTCGTGACGATTACTTTGTGCAATGGAAAATTCTTATTCGTCTGCCTCTTCAGATGAAGAATATTTAAATATAGTCAGATATCTTGAACCGCCAAGACGTTATCGTGAAAAAGAAAACCAGTATGAAAAATAAAGCGACAGAATTTTGAGAGAGGTTTACGGGCGCCGTATTCTTGAAATAGTGTTTTCTACAAATACAAGTAATTTTAAACATTTAAGAACTGAATAATATAGAGTTTAGCAAATAACAACAATGTTATCTCCTGCCACCAGCGAATATTCAAAGGTACCGAAATAAAATCGATATATAACGTCAGAAAGCGATTTATCCAGCAAATTTTTAGGTACTGAAAACTTTCAAAATGCGTATTTTTTTAAATTCAGCTATAGATGTAAACATTGTTATAACATAAACTTACATATTTCTGCATATAACATTGTTCACTTTTGTTTATAAGTATGTGAAAATAATTGTTAAAATGCGGGGTTAGAATAGCGAAATAATGTGTGTCATACAAATGCATTTTAAAAGTTATTATATTATTTGAAGAGAGTTTAAATAGTAAAAGTGGATAAACAAAACATCAGTAATTTTATTTTTGATATTACTTTTGTTCTACGCGTTTTATTTTTCAAAATTTCAGTACCTAAAAAAACACAAATTTGATCATTTTACGGCGACAAATACGGCGACCTTAACGAAAGAAAGTGTAAATTTACTGATAGATTTAATAGGAGATAGTATTCAAGTCTCTAGTACTAGAACAAATGTGCATTTGCTAGCTCCCTCTATGATTATTGCAGATATTAAGATATCCATTCAACTGTTATGTATTCAACAAAATTTGGAAGGCATGCGTTCAGAAACCAATATAAAGTTATCGGTCTGATAAATTTATGTACTCGATAGTTATCGAATAGATTGCGCCGAATGTTGAGAAACCGGCCATAATACACTTAACAATAAGATAAAGTGAGAGTAAATGACAAACAAAATTTACACACATACAAATTCAGTTACGGCGATCACTGTTGAGATATCTGAAATTTTTTTTTTATTTTATTTTTATATTTTATTAAAGAATCATTGAATAAATCAACATAATTACGTACATTATTAAATTTGCGACACATAGAATATATAGGTGATTTAATAAGTAGATTAGATTGTGGTTTAGGCAAGTATAAACATAATTCCCTTCTTCCATTTATACGAGGTATATGGAAATTCAGTTGATATAACAAATCAGGGCAGTTAATAAGATTGTGCACCAATTTATAAACAAATATACAAGAGTAATATGCTCTACGATTTTCAATCGACATAAATGAAAATCTATTCAGCAATAAATTATTGTCTATTCTTTGTGGTGCAAAGACTCCATCTTCTTTAAATGCTAAGTATTTCATGAAAATTCTTTATGGTGTTTCTAATTTATATACATATTTATTATAAAATGGACCCCAAATTAAAGAGCCATACTCCAAGCGTGACCGAACATATTAATTATATAGCGCTACTAGCTTTTCCTGGTTACTAAAGTTTTTGCAATATGATGAGATAAGCTTAATGTGGTGTAGAATTCTATTCCAAGGTCTTTTGCTGATTTACATCTTACCAGAGCAATATTATTTAAAAAGTAATCAAATTGAATATATGTATTTTTTTAATAAATGTTATATATTTGCACTTGTTAATATTTAAAGAAAGTTTATTATGAATGCACCAATTTTGTAATTTAACTAAGTCTTGCTGTAATATGTGAGAATCTTCAATTGTATGTATTAATCTAAAAATTTTGACATCATCTGCAAAAAGTAATTTTTCACTACTGATACAGCTAATTATATCATTGATGTACATAGAGAATAGGAGTGGGGCTAAGTTGCTACCTTGTGGGGCACCACTGGTGGCAATATAATTATTGGATTTATGTCCCCTGTACTCTACATATTGTACCCTGTCATTTAGATAAGAATAAAATTAAAGATGCATTAAAGCCAAATTGATACATTTTTTAAGCAATAAATTATGGTTCAATTTGTCGAAATCCTTCGAAAAATCTGTATAGATAGTGTGTGCCCACCTGAAGTTTATTATCCAAAGCATTACTAGTGAACTGAGTAAATGACATTAAATTTGTAACGGTTGATCGATTAGTTATGAATCCATGCTGTTCATTTGCAATTAAACGTTTTACTTGTGAAAATAGACAGTTGTAAATACACATTTCAAAAGCCTTCGCCAAATTTGAAAGCAGTGTTATTGACCTATGGTAAGATATGTCATTTGGAGAACTCGATTTGAATATTGGACAGATTTTTGAGATTTTCCATCGTTCTGGAAAACAATTGGTTCTTAGAGATAGATTAAATATTAACATTAAAGGTTTAGATAACACATAAGTACAGTCCTTAACTATAAAACTAGGTACACCATCATTACCACAAGTTAACTTAGTTAAGTTTTTTTAGAGAAGAGGCAACTTCTGATTCATTAAATTATAGATTGCAATTGTGACATTATTGTTAGGTTCGTAAATTTCTCCAAAGAAGTCAGCAAAAGCATTCACTATATTTTTCATTGTCTAAGTATAAAATTCCTAGAGGACCTTAATATTTTAAATCCCTCTTTGACTTCATGAGTTGATCATTATTACTAAATTTTAATTTCTTAAAGATACAATGCTTTCGTCTAATATCAGTGACTATGTCAGTCGTAAACCATGGAGAATACTTTCGTGTGGTGTTGTGCTTAAATGGAACACTAAAATCAAACAATGAGTGTAATCTAGAATAAAATTTATCTAGAGCCAAATTGACATCTAATAATAATAATTTATTAATCCATTAAGTTGAAAATAATTGCCATTGGATAAGTTATTGTAAACCAGGATTGTACGGTATTTCCTCACACATTACGAGCTAATAGAACAGTCCGTTCAGTTCAGTTAAACGCGCGAACAATGATACCTCACAAGTGTTTCCTAGCAGTATCGGCAGTAATAGTAGTAAAAAAGAAAAAAGAAAAACGTACAAAATGTGGCTTTTGGAAATTGGTTTTTGAAGAGACATATGTTTTCTCATGTCAATTTATTGAATGAATTAAAATTAGAACTAGGAGACTGGCACAACGAAAACTCCCTCGTAGTCTATTTTTTTAATAACAATATCTCTTGACGCATTTTCATCTACTTCCTTTAATTAATTTATTTTTTATTTATTTCGAAATGGGTAATCCAACAGGCAATTCAATGCCCAATAAGAGGATTACATAAAAAAATACAAATTTGTGGTAAGTACTTACATTAAACTTAAAGAAACAGTGAGTACAACTAACACTAATGTAGTAAAGAATTAACATATCAACATAATTTAGTAATCGTTTTAATTCTTCTGTAACATACGTACTGGAGAATTACTTGCATAACTAGTCCGACACGATGAAATATAAAAAATATTAGCATATCTAGAAAAATGTGAATGGTGACTAAAAGAGGTTTGAAAATATAAGAAGAATCATAATTTGTACAAAAATATAAAGAAAAAATTATTCTCTACTAATTCTTTTAAGCGGTAGTGCGACAGTCTGACCTCATATAGTTCATAATATAAATTTCTCTTAAATCTATAATTGAGCACACAACAAATCTTTTCTGAATATTTTCAACTATTAAATAATGCATTATACAAAATAATAATTGAAGGAGGGTTATTGGAATACTTTGTATTGCGTAATATAAAACCTAGAGTTCTCATAGTTTTTTGTGCTGTTGAGTCAACATGTGTCTCAACAGATAATTGACTATCTAAAATTATACCTAGGTCCTTAACTTCACGAACGACTCTCAAAGTATGACCGCCAATGGTGTAATAGTAAGCAATATTAAGTTTTTTCTGCAAAATGTTTTACTATACATATTAAGGAAAAGTTTATGAGATTTGCAATATTCATTTAATCTGGACAGATCTTCCTCGAGTTTAATGCAGTCATCCACACACTGAACAGTCATTGATAATTTAAATAAATTATAATTTGAATAATTGAAGCAGGAACCAATGTCGTTTATAAAACGACAAAAAAGAAGAGGTCCCATATGTCGGTCATGGTAATCTTTAGATCTTATTTCCTACAGACATGGAAAATTTTTATACAAATTAATAAAGTCAGACAAAAATTCTTTAGAAGTCATTGCTCTAATTTCAGTTAATACTACGTTTATGTGGTACGTATTAAATGGAACGAACAACACACACACACTGCGATCCAGGAACGTACACTCCTATCCGTACGTTCCAAAAATCAAACCAAAACAGATTTTACATGATGGTTAAACCACAGCATAGGTAGACCAGCAATTTCACTTCGTTCTCGGCACTTTGAACTGGTTTCAGTTTTCTGTGGTGACCTCGAAATGTGAGTGCGATAGCGCATCCGATGGAATTTACGGAATCGGTGATCAGGACCGGAATAAGAATTTTTTATTTACGCGTAAAAGTGTAGTCATTTATTCCACAAAAGTTTACGTTATATCTATTCACATTATACCTATAATAATTAATTTTACAGTTATGAATAGCTAATTCAACATGTATTACATACTATCATTTACTGCTACTAACATACAGTGTGAAAATTCGATTTATTTCTTTGGACTTAAAAAAAGAGTTTAAAATATATATTGCACCACAAAGCATTTTTATTTATTTATTTACTTTTTTTCTTAGTGATAATTACATTTTTTTGGGGGAACTTTTTTTAATTTAAAATTTGACGTTTGAAGTTTAGTGGAAAAATAATTTATTATGATTTTTTTGTTTTATCTTAAATGGTCTACGTAAGCCAGAAGACAAATACTTTTTAGAACAGAAAAATTATGTTTACTTACCTTTGAAAAATGTTAAATTGGAGATAAAAGTGCAGTAAAACGTAAATTTGGAAAAAATTAGTACTTAAATATTTATATTTTTTATTATTTTGTTTTGAGACTTACTCTCATTATAGTGACTACAAGAAATATGATCATCTACATAATTTGAAGATAAGCCATCTTGTGCAGCAAACGTTGGAACGGCCTCTTTGCGTAATCTATTGTGCGAATCGTTAGAAAACATATTATTTTCAAAATGTATTTGACATAGTTTGTATGAACTATTACTAATCCTGGGCAACTTATCCAATAAATGTTCTCTATTAGAAGCCACTGCACAGAACTTTGCTCTAAAATAAAAATTTGTATTTGTCAAAAATATAAATATGTATATTTTAAACTTCACTTTCATGAACAGTATTTATATTCCAATGTTATACTTAAGGCTTACGGTGAGCGCTCGATCCAAAGGGATATAGTTTTCGCTCAGTAACTCCTCAACGAAAAATGATAAAAATATGCAGTTTTTTTAATAGACTACAAATATTATTTTACGTCGACGCTGTGTTTTAAAATTTTGCAAATATGTTTTGCATTTTGAAATATGCAAAATTCATTTAAAAAATAATAATTTTACACTTTTTCGAAATTTCAAAACACAGCGTTGACGTAAAATAATATTTATAGTTTATTAAAAAAAACCGCATATTTTTATCATTATCCGTTAAGGAGTTACTGAGCGAAAACTATGGGTTTGTTCCAACACAGCAAGAATCGATTCCGAACCGTCCAGAATTAGTCAGTCAGTTCAGTTGTTAATGTACTCTCGGCGAATGCGACGTAAGAGGGTGATGGTCAAACATTTCTCACGGTACTGAACCAGTTCTCGACCGTTGTTGGAACAGATCTTATATATCGTTTGATAGAGCGCTCACCGTAAGCCTTAAGAAATAAGTTAATAGGTAAAGTAATAGCAGTAAAATATAATTTATAGTTTTTACAGTACAGGAAATTTAAATAAACATAAATTACTATTAGATGATGTCTTTAAACATCTAACTGCTGCGCAGCGACTCGTTCCTTGATTCAGACTCAAATTATTGCTTTAATACGGCTCTGTATAACCGATGTTCGCACTCCCACAGTTGGAGGTAACTGAGGTCTCTGCAGCCTGAAATTCATGCGCGAGGTGATATGCGCGACTTATTATTTCGACCTGAGTGATTCTACTGGTCTCCCTATACCGTGGTTAAACCGTGCCGCTTTTTTCTCCACACACTGCGTGCATGGCACGTTCGTGCATGACTGTGCGGACCAATTCGCACGAATTGAACGAAGTCTGTGGGGCCCTTTAGGTAAATCTGTCTGAAACTTTATATAAACATTTACTAACAAGACAAGTCTTGACTTTAGTTTTAAGAGAATTTAGATTTTTTTATTTATTATTTATAGTTTTAAAAATTCTATATGTATTCTAAAAATATAACAATATGCTGAATTTGCATGAGTTTATTTAAAGAATTGTTGTATTCACTTCATTCTTAAAATTTATGTTATTCATTTTGTATTACAATACTCGTCGAAACATTTGGCAACACAGCTAGGCCGTTTTTTCGTTGTCGCAAATATAAGAGATTTTTTTCCACAATACAGGGTGATTCACAGCTTATCTAAAAATATTAAGAATATATGCATCATGAAGTCAACATTGTACAATTTTTTTTATAAAATTATAAGTTGTTGTATTTTCAACCTTTACATCACCGAGCTATTGTAGTCTCTAGCCAAACGATTCCGAATATGAAAATCTGATTACTTACGTGTTTGTGATGCGACTATTTACATTAGTTTTTCAAGTGTCAAAACGACTTACGTGTATAGCAAGTCGGAGTTGATGGATATCGTTTTAATTTTCGGTGATGTGAAAATGCTTTAGTAGAAAGATTTCCTGGTAAACACACGAGAAATTTGAAACCGAATATAGAAGGTATGGAGGGTGTCCCTGGCGTATTGCTGCAGTGTGGCGTATCATACACGAGGCTGAATTATATCCGTACCGTAACGGATTGGAATGCTAAAGAAGAAAATAATGTTTTTAGGATATGCTTACGTTGAAAATCAAAAATTAGTTTTACCTGCCATTAATTCTACAAGAAAATCCGAATACTTCCATATGAGAATTAGCCAGGAATCATAATGCAATCCATTACGTTGTGTAGGTTTTACACAAACATAAATTGTTTCCCCTGTTAGGGGACTGAAACGTTTAAAAATAGTATAACGCATCAAATCTTTGTAAACATTATTTCTACAATATTTAGTACCTAGTTTATTTATATATTTTTAGATATTAATAATATTGTTGAATTACACCCACAATATCTACCCATATATTCTTTATTATTAACTTTTGTAGCTTCAAGGAGGTCAAGAAGCAATCCTAAAAATGCAGAAATAGGTCAGATCTCATCTATTGTGGTCGAATTTTCGAGTTTCCACAGTTTCAAAGGCGCACTTAGCTATTTATAGAGTGTTTTTATTAAACCAGGTTAGTAAATTTAGCTAGATTAATTTTTATTTTGGACAATTATTGAATAGAGCTTTGTCTGTGGAATTGTTCTCTATAATATCTAGCTGAAAATACCTTTCCAATACAGTAAAAACTGCGTGATTTACTTTTAACACCGATGCGAAAATAAAAAACAATTAAGAAATTTTTAATGAAAGACATATTTAGTTACTTAATTTAATGTACAGTTATCGAAATTATAATTATAAATAGTAATTCTATGCCAATTTCATTAGTAACTGTAGTAGTAATTCTTTCTGAGGAACATACCATAATTTGGCCCTCGATGCTGTTCTAGATTTGTAAAGGATCTTTTTTATAACCCTCCGCTACTATATTGGATTTCTATCTACCGTCTCTCTTAATTATCATAGTAAAAGTAGCACCAGAGTCTGTCAACAAACTGACGATCGTCGGAATCAACGTCCAGTTTCGAAATTCAGTAATATTGGCAGGCGTCTTATCAAATGTGTTGATTCCAGCTGAACTCGTGGCGCATTTATTCTTAATGTATTTTATGAAAATACTTGAATGATTAATGGTTGCTGGGTGAAGGGCTATGTACTTTTTTATCAAATCTTTGATATTATTGAATGTCAAGTTGCACAGTTCATCATGACAACAGGCTCTAAATACACCGAAAATTACGGCAATAGCCTCTATGTTTTCAATATAATTAAATAAAAATATTGGCAGAGAGAAAAGAAATACATACAAAAAGGAAAAAAGCCGAGGACCAGATGACCGAGCAGGTCAGCATACAATATAAACAAATTACTCAGTAAAAAAAACCATAACAAACATCTTATTCACCTACTCTTAAGCTGTGCACACTAATAAACAACAGTAACAAAAAAATAAAAAAAAGACAAGAAACAGTGGAAGAGTGAACACATGACAACTACACATGCCAAATTTGGTTTTTTCTATTCTGTTCAAGAAGAAGTTTAGACTTTAATAGTTTTTTAAATTGATTAATGCTGTTACTTTTAAAGTTAGACGGTATTGAATTTTAAATTCTAGAGATCTGGTATGAAAACGAACGTCTAAAAAGTTCAGTACGGTGTTGGGGAGGAGTCAATGTACCTTTAAATCGAATATTAATATTGTGAACATCAGTCTTGAAAGAAATTGTATTATAAAGATAGGAAGGTGTTTTATATAGAATTATTTTGTGATATAAACACGCACTATGTAAAAAAACCACGATTATACATATTAAGCCAGCCAATTTTGTATAATTTATGAGAAATATGTTGACGTCTCCTAATTCCAAAGATTAATCTTAAGCAAGAGTTTTGTACTAACTGGATTCTTTTAGAATCAATAGCATCAATGCACGGGCCGTAGTAAATAGAATAGAAAATTAAATTTGGACAAGACTAAAGATTCACATAAAATGGATTTAACTTTCCTTGATAACAAGTGCCTACTATTATAAATTAATTTAATATTACAATAAACTCTGCGAATGCAGTCATTAATATGAGGCTTGTAAACCTTAAACTTGTATAAAAGAGACCTAAATTTTTTGCTTCATTAGTAGAGAATATTACTTGATCATCAATAGTCAAGGAGAAGTTATTTATATTTTTCCTTTCTTTTGGAGGGCCAAATAATAAAATTTTAGTTTCAGCGGCATTAATTAATTAAATTAAAAATATCATTATTAATAATCTCAATTCCTTCATTCAAGTTCCGAGCCGGAAATCCGTAGTATAATTGAGGGTCGTCTGCGTAAAAATGAATATTTGTGTTTTCTATTGTATCTACGAAACCTGAGGTGTATAAAATATACAGAAGAGGACCTAAGATCGAACCTGAAAAAATTTCAAGAGGGACAGACATCTTGTCATCAATTTTTACTACCTGCTGTCTATTACTGAAATAATTACGAAAAAATTCTATAGCATTTTCACTTACACCAATGTAGTGTAAAATTCCTAACAAAATTTGGTGATTAATAGCATCAAATGCTTTAGTAAAATCAATCAAAACTGACGCATTCATATCCTTATTATCGACATTTCTGATAATATCATCGGTGATATGAACTAAACTAAACCATGAAGTGGACGGAAACCAGACTGAATAATTGGTAAAATGTTATGTTGAGATAAATAGTTACGTAATTGGTTATCTACTACACGTTCTAAAATTTTTGAGAGTGTGGGCAAGATACTAATAGGTCTCAAGTCCTTAAATTCATTTGGATTACTGCATTTAGGAATTGGCTGTATAACTACAAATTTCCAACAGTCAGGAGAAGTACTTTTTTGTAAACAATATGAGTAATATATGGCAAGATAAAAGAGCAATTTAAGACTTTTTTTCAAAGTATGCCAAAAGCACTTTTTCACCGAACTTGCCACTAACATTTTTCAGATCAGACCATCTCAAGAAACGGTTGTGCGAAAACTCATGCTGTTACTTTGACATACTAGGCAATAATTCGATAAGTGGTTTTATTAGCTCCTTCGATTTCCACCGGGAAAAATTCATATTTTTGATAACCTTCCACATTACGAGATTTAAAGTTACTTGTCAACAAACGATAGAACTTTAATTACCTTAGCAGTAATAAACTTTATAGGCAGTTGCAGTTCAAAATGGTAATTTTACAAATTTAATAACATCAGAAATGCAATGATTTTTCGCTTTAATAGTGTTTGTAGACAAAAATAGTATGTGATATATGTGCTAAAAGGGATTTTGTTTTGTTCGAATGGATAGGACACTCCGCCTTAAACTTTCCTTCTTACAAAAAAAATCACTTTTAGCACTTATAAATAACTATTTCCTTTTAAGTATATTACTATTTCTGACTATGTCTTGCAGACACATATTTTTAGGTTCAAACAAGTGTTTAAATATATCTGCGAGCTCTATTAATATATCACGTCATAATAAATTTATAAATTTCACTTCGGCCCACGACACCCAAATAATTTTGAGATGATTTCGTGTGATATTAGATGAGGTGAAAAAAAAAACAGGTTAAGTTGCGTCAAAGAGCATTTGGGTACTTTGGAGTCAAAATAATCTAAAGAGTCGTCTGACAGATTTATTTTATTGCAGTGTTGTTGCCAAAGGAACATAAATTATATAAGGTAATATTTGTTTCTGCGTTGCTAATTATTTTATACAGGGTATTTGACTTTTTACCTTATTATTTACTGTTTGATTCCTAAGAATGGTTAGTTACAAAAATCGATATAATGTATATAGGGTGTTCAGTAAATAATGAACCATACTAGGCTAGACAAAAATAATATGAATTAAATCATCTTACCTTCGTACAATTTAGCTTCCGTAGGCGATATGGGTCTGAAAAAGTATCTACTTTTATTCATAATTTTATTATTAGTCCGATAATTGTACTTACATTTTGACAAAGAAGGTTTTTTTGTGGGATAAACACGAATATCTAATTGATTTGTGAATTAAATATATAGGGCGTTCTCAGCGCTTGTGCTATTATATTATTTCTTTCAGTTTTTTTTAAGGATAGACTTTTTTCAGGAGAAAACATTCTGAGGTTGGGTAATTGTACTGTAAGGCGTTACGAGCACCTGTGCCACTATATTATTTCTTTCGCATTATTTTTATGGGTAAAGATTTTTAGAAAATGATTAGTTATTTTGAAACGGCTAGTTTTAAAAAAGGTATACTTGTTGCATCACTGAAAGAAAAAGAATAGTAAACACTGATACAATTGGAGACTTGTGTACTACAATTTGTTGTGATTATAGCCCCAGACACAAATTCTAGTATTATTTCACATTATTATGCTTACAGTAATAATCTCCAAACACTATTTTTCTACAACAAAAATGTTACCAAATACTACATACCTATATTGTTGTACCATCTACTAAAAGTATTGCGAGTTTATTGACACAAAGACTGCAACAATTTACCAGCATTTTTGTATTTTTGTATCCCCTACTAGTCGAGGCAATGAAGCATTATGATAGGAAATCTTTTAGGATAGGACGTATCGGAATGCGGTTTTTCGCATTAGCTTGCAAAAATTATTTATATCATTCGTACCTACCTTGTATCTATTACAAACCGGAAGTTGCATTGCTGCAGCCAAAAATGCATGCAAAAAATGCATCTTTTGAGAGGCCTTTTGGCAAATTTAATAACTTCGTAAATAAGAGTCAGAATTGGCTCAAGTCGGGTACCCGGGGGTTTTCGAGGTCGCTGATTATGATGTTCAAATTGACCCCCCTAATACCTGCAGCTCAGGAACGCCGACGAACGTCATCTCCGGGGACTATCCCGAACTTTATGCGAGAGAGGAGAGAAACTGGGCACCCGGGGGTTTTTTGGGTCGCTGAATTCGAATATACCATCGGCGAACACCCCACGGACACCTCGTGGGCCCCAACCTAGACGCGGACGTCATTTTCAAGAATTTTTCTGGAAATATCGACAATAACGAACCGAAAATCGTTGTGGGGGCATTCGTCTTTGGCACATCCGAAATATACCGGAGTAGAGCTTGTTGTTTGAGCTCTCATCGGTATGCCATAGAGTCTGGCAAAGGATCTCTTGATGAATTTCTAGCTGTCAAAATTAACAGAAATGACCCTGAGTACATGTGATTTAACATCTGGTTGGCTGTTCGATTTTTGTCATATCCGACGGAAGGTCGAGAATGCGCGAGAAGTAAGTGTCTACATCTAGCAACTATTGGCTTACTCCACTTGGCGGTCTCACAAAAACTACTTTTATACAATTTGTAGTAAATAATACTACAAGTGTATATCAGTAGTTTTGGTAATGATGACTAAAAGTGTTGTATTATCACAATCTATAAATATTGTTATTGTGCACTATGCCTAAACAACGAACTTATATGATTTACTACACTTTTAGTTTATTCTACTACAAAATTGTAAACACAAATTTATAGTAACTGTTTCAGTAGTGTTCCTTTCAGTGATGTCTTCAAAATGTTTCCCTTTTAGAGGAAACTGGAAATCAATACATAAATTCTAACAAATTGTAAATCCAAATAGTTATTACCGAGGTTATTACACACTTTAGACATTGTGGAAGATATTACATATACAATGTGTCCCGGAAAATGTGGGAAATCTATCGGGTGTAGATAGAACATGAAACGATGACAAGTTCCTATTTTTTTTCCTACATGCCCTCCCTATACAGATATGTGTCCCTGAAGGATGCCGCTGCAATAGGTTTTTATTGAATTATTTTGTATGGACTTAATATAATTTAATAAAAATTTAATGTAATAGACACTAGTAAGGAGCTCTTAAAATAGTGCTCTTGAAATATATTTAGCTTTTGTAGTTTATCAGGGGTGGGCTAAGTTTTACAACTTAATACCTAAACTTTTAACACCCTAAAACTTAAAGTTATTCAAGAAAAACCGATTTCCAGCGGCGTCCTTCAAGGGTTTGTGTGAAGTTATCCACGGTTTTCCAGCCACGGTTTATGACGTACAGGAAATTGTATTCGGGACAGAGGAGTTCAAATCACAGCAAAAATTTTAGATGAAGTATATATTTAAAAAGACATTAATTTCAGCTTAACAATTTTCATTAATAATTTTTTACTACCCCTCCGACGAGCAGACAAACGAAACTAAGGGTGGTTGGTAGTACCTTATGAGTGTCTCTCTCAAGCGCACCTTGAAATTTTTGTGAATACGAATTTTTAGATGAAGTATATAGGCGTATTTAAAAAAAAAACATTAATTTCATCTTAACAATTTTCATTAATATTTTTTTACTACCCCTCCGACGGGCAGACAGACGAAACTAAGGACGGTGAGTAGTACCTCATGTATGACTTCGAATTTTTTGTGAACACGAATTGTTAGGTAAAGTATATAGTTGTTTAAAAAAATATATTTCGGCTTCATTTTTATTAATAAATTTGTACGACCCCTCCCGCGGCCTGACACAGGGATCTAGGGGTAGTTGGTAGTAGCTCGTGGGTTCCCCTCGCAGACATATTTCGAATTTTTTGTGAACACGAATTTTTAGATGAATAAGAGTACGTGTACTTAAAAATTAATTATTAATTTCAGCTTAACATTTTTTATTAATTTATTTTTTTTTTTAATTTTCCGAAGGGCAGACAAACGAATCTAATAACGGTTTCAAGTGGCTGTCGCACAACTACTGAAATTTTTGTAAACACGATTTTTTATAATTAAAAAATGCTTTAATTTACCACCGGATGGGGTAACAGTCGATTTGGTATTGGGATTTATATATTTATTAAGGTGTGAATTAAAGAAATTTTTATTTTTAAGTAGTAACGTTTTGATGCTACTCAGACGTCCCGTTTTAAAAGTATTTCGTTGCCGGCATGCTGGAGTAGCACAAAGTGCCGCTTACTTATGCTGTGATTTGAACTCCTCTGTCCCGGATACAATTTCCTGCACGTCATAAACCGTGGTTCACTTCACACAAACCCTTCAAGGACACATATCTCCTGTGGGAAGGCGTGTAGGAGAATTTTTTATAGATCTTATTTTTTCATGTTCTATCTGCAGCCTAGAAATTTCCCACATTTTCCCGGACACCCTGTATATATATTTGAAATTCATTTTGTATACTTGCGTAATGTAAAATTATTTTAACATATTCTGTTCTGCTATATTTTTTGTTCAATATTAAGAGCAACGTCAAAAATGATGCTAAGTGCATTAACCACCCTTTATCTCCTATTATTAGCTATTTATTGTTCGCTTACCCCACAGTGGCATTTTAACATTCAATGACGCACATTGTACAGCAAATCGATAGTGCACAAAAGCCAGATTTTTTATTAGGTGCTTCTAGCATTAGCGGCGCATCCGGCAATATTTACGATGTGTCGGAGAATTTGCTACTCTGTTGCAGCGCTCCACCCATATAAAAAGGAAAATTATAAAATACCTGCAATTTAAAAGTAGGTAAAACGCAATTCAATGAACAGGATAGTATTTAATTGCGATCAGATTGAATTGGCCAACTTTTTCAATATTTTTTTTTATCTCTCTATTCTTTATTTATGCTGCAATAGTTTAAATGGATATTTATTACATTCCAAACACTTATTTCACGTATTCTTTTTACCGTACATTGAAAAAAATGGTACCAGTAAATAAATTTGGTTCATATAAATATATTTTTTGTTTGTATACCACCAAACAAATATTTCTTTTTCAATGATACACTTATGGTGTTGATTTAATTATATTTCTTGATAAAACAATATTTGTATATTGTATATTTAAAAGAATTATTTTGCAATTAAACAACTGCTTATTTAGGTCAACAACTTGTTGCTCAGGAATTTCAGGAAACAACTACGGACTAATGCTCCAATCAGCATAGAATTACACCTGAAAAATATGTAGCAAATAGTGAGCATATACCGGTTTCGAGCTTATTAGTTCTCATAAGTTTGTCACAACTGATGACTAACCCTGGCTGTACACGTCTGTCAAACTTGACATACGAAAAACAATATTTATTTGAAAATCATTAAGTTTTTATAAGATGTTCAGATGGAATGGAACTATATGTATCATATATACAAATAATTAAAAAATGAAATTTTCTTCCCAAGTAAGTCGATTTTTTTTTGACAAAAAAATGAAAATTGCATGATAAATTCAACTGTTTGCTCACTTATTTTTCAGTGTATTCAGAGTTTAAAAGAAGAGTGTGATTAATTTTGAGCCGTTAACTTCAACGTAAGATATATGCAGATATTTTTCGCTACAGATACAGTAAAACTTATAACAACCGCTTTTTCTTTGAGAAAGGAGCACTTTTCCAGTCTAGTCCGGGAAGTAAGAATTTCCCGGATAGTCCGGGAAGAATTACATCGTTGTTGTCATTATACTTAATCAAATAATACTATGAAAATCTAGGTAGGTACATGCAGAGAAAAACTTGTTTAATTTAACAAAATAATGTTTAACTCAAATAAAAAAATTGTCTTATGTCCACAACTAAATTGGTAGTTAGGTGAAATAAGTATGCTCATTGATTATTAACATATTTATTTGTTTTATGCAACAAAATTATTGTTTTAAGTTACAAAATATGTTGTTGCGTTTTTGTCTGTAATGAGGCTGAAATAAGAGATATTTTTGTTGAATTAAATAAATATTTTAACAAATTTAATAGCACTATTTTGATTGTATATTTTGATGTAAAATTAATTCATATAATTGGTTTAGTTTACCAGAGTATTTATTAAATTATTGTAAATGTGATAAATTTTATAAAATCATTTTGTTACTTCAAGAAAATTTAAAATTAAAAATAAACAATAATCTCTTGATAATTGGATATATTTTTTGACTCAATTAATATAAATGTTTAGTTATACAGTTTACGGGGAAGCTTGTTGAAATCAATAAGAAATTTGTTTATAAAACATAAATATGTTATAAGGACTATGCTATAAGATGACAATTATTTAATTAGATTTATGCATATACTTGCATTGAAGAGTACTGTTGATCAATTTAACAAATATTTTATAATGGAACACTATATACTATTTTTATGTATACAATAATAATATAAATGCTTATGAGGGTTTCCAAACAATTGTTTATTACGATATCTTGGTTCCCCGAAATAGAACTTCTTGGTGTCGCCTTGATAAACTCATACTACATAAAATACAGAACTAGGATTAATAATATTGTGATAGCATCAATTGAATGAATTGAAAAAGGAAACTATGACTAAGTACAAATATTTTAAGAGGGGATATAGAAAAATAAGAATTAACGGAATTTCCCTTCAAAAAATTCCAGTTATTTATAAAGAAAAAAAATTGTTTTCGATATTATATTAAATCCTTATTCAACGCCGCCTATGCGACCGCCCGCCGCACGTTTACAAAGTCAGAGTAGGCAACCAACAAGCAACGATGAAATTCGCTGTCATGTCATAATTCAACTCCTATTTTTATGTTTTAGTTTTGTGTTCTTCAGTTTTTAGTGCCTTATTTTAATTTTAAACGTTTTATAGTTATTGAATAAAAAAATATGTGTGGGGTACAGATATTTTCCCACGATATAGTTCGCCGGTTTATTTTTCTAGTTTATGGGACAAGATTGCCGCGGGTATATTAAAAGCTTTCTGTTATATATTAGTACCTACCCATTATTTTCGTTCGATTTTCTTATAATAAATAGGCATTTTATCTAACTGTACCTACGGGAAATGTGTTTTATCGGTAGTGAGTGGTTGTAATGTGTGAAAATATAGCTTTGCCAGATTGTAATGAGATAATAAAAAACGAATGCAAAATACTGGAGCTAATTGGATTAACTGTTACCTATCTATCAGGTATTATTACTAATAAGAATATTAATTTTTGTCGTTTCTGCATTTATAACCGCTGCAAAAAGGCGACCGCATGGTAGTTGACATTGTTGACAGATGTAAACTTTATCTATGGATCTAAGCCATATCAGTCGATACTTATCATAGGCGCTGTTTTTTAAATATCAAGCCAAAATTCTGGAGTATCTAATTCACATACGTATTATTACTCTGAGGACATTCAAGAATAGACCCCAATATCAACAAATTTATTAGGGAAACAGACAATGAAACCTTTCTAATGCTAAAGGTAATTTTAACAAAAAATCACTATTGTAGGAAAAAAGTATCAACTTTATTTTTACTTTCACGCAATTGTTGGGTCAGACGCTGCGTATTGACGGGGAGAAAAAATTAATAAAAATGTCAATTGGTCATAAGTGTAAACAACAAAAAAGATATGTTGCTTGTGAAAATATTGAATCCAAAACCCACATTGAGAGAATATTTTGTTGTAATTGGGTAAGATAATTTGGTATAGTATAGGCAATATTTATCTTTACGGCCATCCCATGCTCCACACAACAGATTATTTGTAAATTACAGGAAAATATTCGATTCAGCTTGTTGGTATCCACAGTTTTATATTGTAGAATTTTTAAAGCTTCCGCATTTCTGAAAATTACCCAGGCCTTCGCCGAACTTCGGCAACGTTATTTGCTAATAATGGTGGAAATATCAAATGTCACAAATTTAAAGTGGCTGGAAATCTACCAATGTCCGCTTATCATGGTGCTCTTTTGATTTGCGACGCTAAGAAGCGTCTTCAAGCATGCATTGTTAAAATTCTTTCAATCTCCAAGCAGTTTGGCAATCAAAATGCTTGCGCAAAATTATGTCAGACGCTCAAGCATGCTTATACAAAATGATTGATTAAGCATGCTTGTCATGCATGCTGCAGTTACGTACGCCTTTAAACGAAAATGCAATACAATGTTTTATGCACAATCACAAGCTCAAGTTAGTCGAGTTTAATTCTGAAAATAATTTATGTGCAAAATATGGTGGGCATTGAACGATGGCAAGCATAATCTACAGTATTTATTTATTAAAATTATTTGTCCAACAGTGAAATTCAGCAATAACAGGACAAAATACACAATTGCAGAACAAAACAAGAATACCACATGTGCAAAAAGAAAATACAAAAAATAATACAGCTACTCACTATACTATAGCTCAAAACTGATTTTCGTAACCTTTTGACCTTTATAACTTTTTTAGCCGGCACGATATTAATGTCGATTTTTCACATCTTCATTACAACGCCGTAATAAAGGTGTATACAAAAATTCAGCTCACTAGGAATTTTTCCCTAGATTGAGGTTTAAAATGCCTAAAATGACTGGACAATTTTAGTAGATTTCCACATAGTCCGTATACCTCGAGTTTTTACAGAGGCATACTGTGATCTATACGGTCGAAGGCCTTCGAGAAGTCGATATATATAACGTCTGCCTGTGCATGCTTATCGATTACATTACATTACATGTGTAAAACACATCAGATTTGTGGCAGTTGATCTTTTTTCTATAAAACAATGTTAGTCTGGCGATATAATGCCCTTAAAAAGTGGAAAAATGCTATTACACTACGACATGTCAAATACCTTCGTAAAATTACATAACAAAGTGTCACAGAATTTGCCCCGCTCGCACCCAATTCGACCACTGTGGTATCGCGAAACGCTAGATTGCCCCGATCGCCCCTACAATTCTGGTAAGCAAACAAAATAATGCCGACAAAAGTGATGGATCTATAATTATTTATGCTAGCAGGGTCACCATTTTTAAGGATTTGACAAAAAATATTTGCCGACTTCCACGCAGTAGGGAATGTTCCTGTTTTAAGTGCAAGATTAAATATGAAACCCAACGAGTGAATTAGAGCAAAACGGCAATCTCGATCAAAGAAACTGGGAATTAAGTCCGGAACTTAATTTATCCTTCGGTTTCCTACTACACTGTATTATTTCCTCGTGTAACAAAAATTAAGGGTGATTGTAGGTAGTATAGTTAGTGTCACACAATCTATGTAAAGCTATAGTCGAAACTGCGCATAATGTAGGTATAATCAGGTATTCAATATGTAGGTATTCAAAGCTAATCAAATTAAAAAAATATTTGTATGACAGATCTATTACTTCTAGCTTGGCCAATGCTAGTGATCAGGGTGTATTCTGGAAGGTTCTTAAAAAATTCGTACTATAGTCAGCGGGCGAAATTGTGGACAGTGACTAATCGCTTGTGGACAAGCGCGACGGGCGAAGCGTGCGGGGAGCAACATTTCATAGGCGTACTAAATTTGAATGCGATCAGATATAAAAAATATACAAAAATGACAAAAATAATTGCATTACATGACATCCATTATTTTTAGAGTAGACACAGTGATATAACAGTTTTTACCAATTTCGAGGCGCTAGATAATAAAAATAATAACAATTATTTCAAAATTTAAAGTTTTTATCTTATATTTTCAATGGCCCAAGGTCGAAAAAAATAGAGAGTGACTAATTCACAACACAGATATGAGTACGGAAGATCGGGTAGTATGATTACCTAAGCGTACCACTTGAGAAGAGCTAAAGCACACAAAATTATCAAAAATAAGTTGACGTCGGCTGAACCTAGCACATTAACAATTTACTTTTTCTACGTTCATGCAAAAAAACGAAACTTTATTGAACTATATTTAGTGGAAAAAGTGGTTCTTTATTGCACTAGTGCAATAAAATGTTTATTGCATTCATCTGTCATTCTACTACAGCACTTTGTCATCATGACAAACATAAACGTTCAAATCGACGTCACATTTTCCTAGACTTAGTGTCATCTAAATAAAATTTTTTGGTTTTTTTGCATGAACGTAGAAAAAATATTGTATGCAACTCGCACAAAAAGTGCTTATTGCACACTTACTTATTGTACTTGTTGCATAAATATATATTAAATGTGTCACCTGTGTCATCCTCTCTACAAATTAGAATGCCGTCCTTATGGACGGTGATTGCCCACTACCACCCACTTACACCTATGCGCACTTTGCAAATATCACACTTAAGCCTTGTCCCCATGGACGCGAAATTCACGGAATTTTGCACGAATTTGTAACTTCTGTTTTAATTATTTATGGCGGGAAAATCTCAACTTTTGACAATTGCAATTTGCGAAACTGTCAAACACTACAAATATTATTGCCTCATTTTATTATGTGGTGTTAACAAATTTGTTTTGAGCTTCTGATAATCTACCATGGCAGTTTCACGATGAAACTGATAGAAAATATTATAGGTAGTTGACAAAAATTTTGTTTTTTCACCATTAAATAAATAGTGCAAATATTTGCGAATTCCGCATTCAAAAGGACAAAAGGCTTTAGAATACATACACACTATTTACTACTGGTTACGCACTGTCACTATAACGGTCACACATTAACACTTATTATAATCATATATCGTACCGCTTTCAGTTTGACATTCATACGTCCATGTTTCGTCAAAATTTAGTATATTCTTCGATCCAGATTCTTATTTTTTAATATTTATTCTAAATAGTTTCTTCGCCATATCACTATTTCGTCCTTTCTATCAGTATACTCTTTTCGATTTCATTTATACGGACTAAGTTTCATCCTGTAAGATATAGCAATAGATTTTTTTTTTTTTTTTGGAAAACTTATTTTAAAAATACAATCTTCCTTCCGCGAGTTTCCATCACTTTCCGTTTCACAGTTGTACTTCTTTACCACTTTTTTATTTGCACACATATGCTATTCACGTACAATTTTTTTAATGAAATATATATTTCAACATCACTTACACTCATATTTTGACCTCGCGCACTAAACTCTTCATACATGTCATCATCCGATATTCCTCATTTCGATCAAATCACTAACAAAATTAATTACATTCATAATTAAATTAACGAAAAGATATACCCGAAATTTTGCCCGCGCGAACGATATACCCGCCCATGATAGCCTTGGAAATGAAACAGTTGGATCCGACAATTCGTCTCAGCCAATGAAATGCCAGCATCGCATACGTACTAACTGCAGCGCATGCCTACTAACTGAGCGCATGCGTAGCAGAAGCTGTGTAATCGGGTATGCTCTCAGAGATATGCGGCACACGATATTGTAGGAAAAATATAAGTGCTGCATGTATTATATTTCTTTGTGTTGACTGCTATAAATTGTGAGCAGGTTTATAACATTAGTCACTCTCTACAATTTTGAAAGTCTGGTATAATGAGAACAATTTTACGAAAATATATACCCTGAAAGAATATTAGATAACACATTACTTTTTATGCTAAAGACCCATTTCTTGATGAACCAATTTCTCTTCCTGAACTTGAAGCTGCTCTCTTTCCTTGTTTAAATGGTAAATCCCCTAGTGAAGACCTAATATCTTATTAATTTTTTAAGAATTTGATCCAGAGTTGGCGGTTATATCTCTGCGCTGTATATAATAAAATTCTTGCTGAAGGCAGTACTCCTACAGCTTGGTCTAACGTAATTCTAATGATGCTTCATAAAAAAGGACCTACTGAAGGTCCTTCTAAATATCGAGGCATTGTATTAGTTAATTGCCTTGCTAAAGCGTTCACTAATATTTTACTCTCTCGAATAACGACTTGGTGTGATTCAAATAACGCTTTTTCTGAGTGTCAATCCGGTTTTAGAAAAAATCGAAGTGGTACTGACAATGTTTATGTGTTAAAAGGCCGTACAATTTTTGCTGCTTTAATTGATTTTAAAATAGCATTAGACTCTGTTGACCACGTTTTACTTCGGTTCAAATTGTTTCATATGGGGTATAGGATGGGGTGCTCAACTTTTAGAAGGGTAATAACAAACTTGTATAGTGATGCCCATGTCAAAATAAGATCAAGAAACGAATTTTCCAGAGCCTTTGACGTTACAGCGGGAGTTTTGCAGAGCAAATCTCTTATGCAATGTTATTCTCACTTGTCATTGCTGATATAGAGCACTATTTTAGGTTCAATTGTGCAGTGGGCCTTAACGTGGACAATATTAATGACATACTAATGTTGTTATATGCAAATGATCTCGGGGATGTTATAACACGGTTGTTAGATCTCCATTTATCTTCAATAATGAAATAATTGAATTGGTAAATAAGTATTTATATTATTTGGGAGTTACATTTGTTTCTTCTGCTTTGTTCCGTGAAATGGCTGAATGTACAGTTGTCAAAACGAAACAGACTATTGGATCCGTTCTTTCTATTATGTCGCAGTCGCAAGGATGCTGTATATCACTTAGGCACTAATTACTTAACATTAACAACAATGGGGTTTACTTTTTCGCGGATATGTGATGTAGTTTAATATGTCATTGTTGTTAATGATAGTTGTATTGTTAATTATTGTAGTAGGTTTGTTATATATTGTGTGTTTGTTATTTGTGGGACGTATTGCTCTTTATTCTAGTTGTGTTAATTATTGACAATGCTAATACATAGTTAGTCTGTGGCAACAAAGCAAATAAAGAATTATTATTATTATTATTATTATTAGAGTTGTAGGTCTTTCATATACTATACTGAAACTTGACTTAATTGGCTACATAAAATATTGGTTATGGACAAAACGCGATATTCTTATCTATGTTTCTTATGATAACTCCAGTTATCAAATATTGACTCCAGATTTAACTGGGTGTCACAATTTAGACAATTCTATTCTTCCTTAGGCACAAATGATTTGTGGACTAACCTAACCCCGAATAATCTCAAACAACGGATTAATAGTTTCTTACTTATATACGACAATTTACTCTACCATAACGACCTATCGTCGCTTTAAAATTCTACATCCATAATGTATAGGTATTTTAGTATAACGGGATGTCCGAAAAATTATTTAACTTTCCGTTTACCGATATATATTATAAGGATTATAGCTTAAATTCGACTTTCGAACAAGTATTTTTTAAAGTTTGGTATTTCCTATTCTATTAACCCTACTGAAGCATGTACTATTTGTAATATATTTGAATTACTTGAAGCACTTGAATATATTTTTATTAAATGTCCTATATACGAATATCTTAAAACACTTGATCTAAAGAACTTAACTTGTCTTGATACTTTAATTGAGTAAATGATACTGCAGAAAACAACTACTCCGCGGACTAATGCCCGACCGGTATTTAATTACTCCTGTAGTATCTGTGTGAACAGCCTAGAACCGTTGTCGGACACACCACCAGACATAGACCGGTTTCGGGCTTGTTAGCCCTCATCAGTATGCCATAGATGATGCCCGACAATTGAACTGGCTGTTCCTTCATATGTATGTTCACATGTAAACTGAGTGCAGGTGAGATATAAGTGGTCTGCTTACTTCCTCCTCGGCCTAAGCGGCTCCACTTACAGGAAGTGACCTACATTGCGGCAGGTACTTAACGCAGACCTCTCGCCCTGGGCGACAAACCGTTAAATCTGTAAATGATACTGCAGGAAACAACTACTTCGCGGACTAATGCTCCGACCAGCATTGAATTACTCCTGCAGTATCTGTGTGAACAGCCGAGAACCCTTGTCGGACACACCACCAAACATAGATCGGTTTCGGACTTGTTAGCCCTCATCAGTATGCCATAGGTAAGATGACCGACAATTGAACTGGCTGTTCCTTCATATGTATGTTCACATATAAACTGAGTGCAATGTACCCTTGGTTAATAAAAACTGATTATAACTTTTTTGTCAATTTGTCTATTTTTCACAAATAAGCTATACTTGTTTTTGACCGGTTAGGAGATACTGGATCGTTTCTTCCTAAAAGACGAGATGCTGGCCATCCAATAACTGTTACTCCAGAACAAGAGGAGGATATCTTGCTTCGTGTAACAGAAAATCCTGAAATAAGTTTACGACGAATGTCTGCGGCGGTAGTGGTACCTGAATCATCTTTTCGTAGATAATTTCATAAAGAAAAATTACCCGTATCACTTTAGCCCAATGAGGAATTTACTTCCTGCAGATTTTCCAGATAGGGAACAATTTTGTCTTCGATTCTTAGACGGGCACAATGGTCATCCCCACTTTTTAAGCAAGGTGCAACTTAAACATGTTTGGGATAATGAAAACCCGCATGTATTAAGATAACGTCATTTCCAACATGAATTTAAGATACATTTGGTGTGTTGTTATTGGAAATCATGTGTTGGATCCTGTTGAATTGCCATATAATCTGAATGACCGTTCTTACTTACATTTCTTAGAACATGATTTTGAGGAACTTACTGATGCTTTACCATTAAATGTGAGACACAATATGTTTTTTTATACGAAACGGTGCCCCTGTGCAGTTGCGAAACTATCTTAACGCACAATTTTCCCAACGGTGGATAGGTCACGGCAGCACGTTTTCATGGCCCGCACGAAGCCCAGATTTGAACCCCATGGATTTCAGTATTTCGGGTATTTTGACATAAAAAGTTTACAGTGACCCTATTAAAACACGGGATGAGCTGTGGCAAGCAATTTTAAATGCTCATATTGATAATTTAATGTAGCCACCTGAATGTAATTAAATTATTATTAAAAATAGTCTTTAGTTCTTTACGTGAGGAAATACAAACTTTTATTTTATTGCATCGAATAGAAAAACAAGAAATAAATCGAAAACCGTTAAATTTATCGACATAAAACAAGTATATCTTATTTGTGAAAAATAGATAATAGAACAATATTTTTCTATTAAAAATTTCGTACACAGACTGATAAAAAAGTTATAACCGGTTTTTATCAGCCAAGAGTACATTTCATAGCGCCCTCGATCGTCTTCAGCAAAATTAAGTACGGATTCGTTTTTCTCGTTCCTGAAAGCCCCCTAATCCAAATTTTCAAACGAATCCTTTGAAAACTTTCTAAGAATTTTAAGAATTTCATATTCAAAATTTCAAGTTTAACGCCCTGTAACTTTTTTATTACTCTTGCTCTGTGTCTCATTAATTTCGGAACACCCTGTATATTTGAGATGCATGGCAGCATTTACAGCATATAACTGAAGAAGGCTTTTCCGTTTGCCGCAAATCATTTGTTTTTACACGATCCTCCCGTACGAGTGCGATGAGGGAACATTTAGCGATACTCCTAGTAGGGAGCGCGTCGCAACTCGGGGGTATTGATCCGGGGCCAGGGTGTCTGCCCCTCAGACGAAGAGCTCCGGCCTGCACAACATCACTACACGGCCGGAGCTACACAGACAGATCCACCTGGTCGGATGTGGGTGGAACCCTCCGCTCCGTACTCTCTTGTATTACTCGGTCTTGGACGGTTGCCATAGAGAACCTCTAGCCCTAATTAGTTCATATTTCGTCAAATGTAGTCATACGCTGCCGGCAAGTAAAGTAGCTTAGGGTTAAATGACGCCGCCTAATAATTTCAGTTCAAGAAACATACTATTTCGAAGTAAATTCTATAAATATAATAAAGCTGAAATTCGCGCGCTGAGAGTTATTCCATACTATTTAATATACTTGCTATAAAATAAACAGGTTATAGATGGCGCTGGTGCAAAAAGGTGCTTTTCGATAGAAGGAAATTCGGCAAGTAGGCACCTTTTAATAGAGAGTTTAACATTTTTTAAAATTTACTTGAATTAGGAATGTTTCAAGACAGATACAGCTTTTGTTTTTTTCATATTTTTTTCTTGTCAATAAAAAAATATTCTATTGGTTAATTCCCAGACCAGCATCGAATTATTTCTAAAAAGCCTATAGCATACTGACGGGCGCTAACAAGTTCTAAACCAGTTAGCACATTTAGCCGTTAGAACGTGTCTACGACTATTGTAGGTACTTTAAAGTGTTATTTGCCATAAATAAGCACGTAATACAAACCTTCCCATTACGTGTGTGCGATGAAAATTGAGAAAGAGTTTTGAATGTCTGCTACGTTCCAGCGATGTTTCCGGAACTTGTACGGATAAGTTCCTGCGACGTTGTCGTTGCGTGGAAACAGTCCCCCACCATATCTTCATATTATTGTGTTGCATCCTTTGTCTGGCAGGTAATATTGTTACATTTGGTCGGTCAAAGGTTGCGCGGTTTAAGGTGTCAGTACTTTAATCGAGGCGACTAGATCGCTGTGGGTTCGACCCCCGTAGCCGGTAGACCGTATATAAGGTATATTCGTGGAGAGGATTGGCACCCTCTCTGCGGGTATGGTAGGGTGGAAGAATGTTGGTTTGGGTCAATGTGAGAGATTGATACTGGTTGACATTTGAGTACCCCCCTAATTAATGAGGTTTTTCATGTTTCCCGCATTCCTCACTGAATAGTGGTTAGGGCCTACCAACATAAGTTGTTCCTGGGCGCAATACTTATTACTTACGCAAGTGAAACATACCTATAAGGACTTTGAAATAAATATTATTGTGCGGTGATCTGAACCCGAGTCTGAACCCCAATATTAAAGCGATTGAAATTTTATTGACAAATATAGTGATACAACATCCAAGCAGGCATCTTTAAAATGTATGTTTTAATAAAAATGTTCTCTAAAATATTTAATAAGATTGTATTTGTTAATGCGATACTCTATAGATGGTAAAGCTATTTTTATTGTTCGTTGGAAATGACATAATTTTTATGTAAACATTTATTTGATGAAGAAATAACGACAAAAGCTTTATATGTGAAGTTAAGTAAATCTTGCTTTGATGTCGCTTGCTCCAAGAAACGCAACTTAAAAGTAATTAATACTTTAGGATCTGTAACTGGAACTGCCAAGTAATATTTACTACAAAGTATCGTACGAGGCTGTAGCGTTATTTTTTTGTAGCATTAAAGTTGTGACTACCACATACTGTCTGTTCAAAGTTCCCACTGCCACTTCTTAGTAGCATTTTTTTCTGTTTTTCATTTTGAACGCGGTTCGACGTTTACACTGAACACACTCCTTCAACTTTAGCATCTACTAGTCGTTGATTATTTATCCCTACATTATTATTTTTATTACATTTCTGTGTGGGATTGCTTGTTATCCCTGTTGTATGTTTTGTATTTTGGATTTTTTGTGGTGTTTCAACCTTGATAATTAATCTGTGTCAAAGTTTATAGATATAGTTTTATATAGGGTTTTAATGTCCACACTTAGCATTAAGTTAATAGTTATAAAAATATGATATACCTACAGTGTGTCCAATTAAGTCGGCAGCATATGGGGAACTTTTTTATTATTGATTATATGAAAAAAAGTTATTCTTGAGAAAAAAGTTCTGCATGGCCTAAAACCCAAAACGAAGTAATCAGATTTCAATTTTTTGCAGTATTGTACGAGGTATGTCAAAAAATGTAAATTTTGCTCAAGAGTAAAGTACCCTTAATTTTTATAATATCGAAAATCGTTATTAAGAAATGTTGATACTAATTAACCGATATTATACATCTACCGTTAAAAACAGATTTTGTTATTTTTACAAACTACTATAATTTACGTCTAGAGATCGACATTAAATCTAGGATGCACTGACAAACCAATGAATTTTTGATAATAAACGTCAAAACGCTAGTTACAATTTAAAACTACGGTCAGATATCCAATATTATCCATCTACCATTAAAATATAAACAAATAAATTATAATTTAATTTTGCAAATCATAAAACATTTATTATATTGAAAAACATGATAACCTTTAGGTTCATTGGTAAGTTATGTAACAATATGCTCTTACAGTAGAATAATTAATGCATATATATCATAATAATTTTTAATTAATTAAGTTAAACAGAAGATAACAACAAGTTAACTAAAAAATAACAATCATAAAATTATTTGAAATGAAATAATTTGGATATCTGACCGTAGTTTTAAATTGTAACTAGCGTTTTGACGTTTGCTATCAAAAATTCACTGGTTTGTCAGTGCATCCTAGATTTAATGTCGATCTCTAGACGTAAATTATCAATGCTACAGAGAAGTTTGTAAAAATAACAAAATTTATTTTTTTTTAATGGTAGATTGATAATATTGGATATCTAACCGTAGTTTTCAATTAGGATCAACTATTGTCGAAATTATAAAAAAGAAGGGTACTTTACTCCTGAGCAAAATTTAGATTTTTTTAACATACCTCGTATACGACTGCAAAAAACTGAAATCTGATTACTTCATTTTGGGTTTTAAGCCATGCCATTATAAAGAATAACTTCTTTTCATAAAATCAATAATAAAAAAAATCCCCATATGATGTCGACTTAATTGGACACACTGTATATTAATAAAGGCAAAAAAATATTCCACTCGTGACATTATCAAATAGATATTACACAATGACTTTAGGAAACTACATGGTAAAATTTGCTTCATGGTAAATTTAACTGGTATTACGCACTTTGTAGCAGCTGTACGTGATAATGCTTAATACTTTTGCAAATAGTGATAACGTGGTATGGATGTTATGGATATGTATATATTACTTATTTAAATTCAACAACAATTAAGGTTCCCTGAACGTCGCGGCAACTATTATAGCTACTTGAAGGTGATTGCATATTTTAGTTACATGAGTTAGTCGCTGCTACGATCATTTGCCACTTTCAAGTTCGGAAAACTTAAAGATCGTCCCACTGGCAACTAAGACGTCCCCAGAATTAGAAGAACTATTTAGAAATCACATAACTATAAAGCAAACAGGAGTACTTGAAAATACTGTAACTTTGTTGTGTGTGAAGTTATTTATACAACAAAGTAGCAAATTTCGTAGCGGTTACTCTTCAAAGGTTTCAGTCTCAGATAGGATTACTTTGGTGCTAGTTGGGGTATATGTCTGGGGGCACCGCTAACAACTAACCGTGGCTGTTTGCTATATGTTTTTCAGGTATAATTAAATTATGGTCGGAGCATTAGTTCGCAAAGTAGGTGCTTCCTGAAATTTTGCTTTTGCAAATATTGCAATTGCCGATGGTGAAACAGGTCGGAAATTTCAATAATATCCAGGATATAGGTAGTATATAAGCCTCTGCTCGTGGTTGTATCTAGCCCCAGAATTGTATAGCCAGTGACTACAATCCGCGTACTCATGTCCTTTTGTCGCCTATGACAGAGAATGAACAGCAGTTATTCGTCGATGGCCTCACTTTGGCATAATGATGATAGCTTACAAGCTTGAAATCAGTATATGTCTGGTGGTCCCACTAATGACTAACCGTAACTGTTTTCTATAGGATTTTCAGGTGTAATTCAATGCAAGTTAGGGCTTTCATTAATTTCCACAGTACAGTAGTTCTCTCTATGTTTATGGTCATATCTAGACTCAGCATTAAATAGCAAGTGACAAAATGTAGACACTTACATCTCGCGCATTTACCATCCTTGTTCATAATCGCGTTGTGTCATCGATTGTGTGTTATGCTTTAAGTTAAGTTGGTTATTCGTTTATAAGGAAATACTGAATTAAACAAAATTTCTCAACAGCAACTTAATCTACGTATCCTCGTCTTTCCGGTCCATGTATTTATCAAAAAACATGTTTGTATGTATGTTCCTTTTAAGCACATTTGCAGTTACTTTCTTCTTCTCGTCTCTGGCATTTTAATTCTCTGACCGATACATAATACAGTTATTTAAATACACGCGGTTCGGTAATGGAGACCTAGTGGAACCCTGCTAGGAGCTACGTTTCTCAACTAGCTCTTATTATAAAACATATTTGTTTTAAACAAATTTCAAATTAGTTTAGTTTGACTTATAAACACCAACCCCCCAACTAGCACCAAAGTAGCACTAACTGAGACAGGAACCTTCAAAGAGTAGCTATTACGTAACCGCCACCCCATTTGCTACTATGTTGTATAACTAACTTTATGCAACAAAGTTACAGTCAATGCTACGGATTTTCGACTACTCTTGGATACTTTACAGTTATATGACTAAGATTAGTAGCTCCTCTGGTTTTGGGAACGTCTAAGTTACAAGTGAGACAACCTTTAAGTTTAAATAACTTGAAAGTGGCAAATGATCGTAGCAGCGACAGTCATGTTACTAAAATATTACTTCAAAGATGCAGCCGCTTTCAAGTAGCCATGATTGTTGCCATGACGTTCAGGGAACCTTAATTGTTTGTTGAAAATCGTAAAACTTGTACTAAATAATATTTATTATTCCAAACAACGTTATCGTTACTCGTAGAAGTACGAAGGATCATCGAACACTGCAACTATCATGATATAAATTTTACCGTGTAGTTTCCCAAAGTTGAAAGGCTTCATGCTGCTTGTCATTGTGTGTGTAAAGTATATTTACTCATGTGACGTGTGAAGTATATTTTTTGTCTTTATGAATATTTCCCATTTTTTACAACTGTTAACTAAATGCTAAGTATGGACATCAAAACACCACAAAAAATCCAAAGAATAAAACATGCAATAGAAGTAACACACACAGCCACAATGAAATAAAGAAATGTAAACACAAACTATATATAAATGAAAATCATACATGATAAGGAAGCATAAATACATACATATTTAACTTAAGTTGGTATTATAAGATTTGACCTGTTTTTCAGAACTTGAAGCAGATTTAATAGCGGAGGGAGTTTATTATAAATTTTAACGGCATTAAAACTAAATGACTTTTGAAATTTAGCAGTACTATGACGTGGGACAGTGTACAGATCACGAAATCTAGTATATCGTTCATTCAGATACTTAAATCCCGACAACACGTAGACTATACTAAAGCTTTACCATTGAGGACAATGTTAAGATTAGGGTAATTAACTATGTCATCCTGACGCGGTCCGAAAATAAGTAACTCAGTTTTTCCTCATTCAAAACTGAACTATGAGCATTGGACACAGTAGAGATAACATTTAAATCGGAGTTGATGTGCTCCATTGCGACATCATTGTCCGAAATGGAAAAGTTATAAAATATTTCAAATTCATCAGCATATTGATGCGACTTAGAATATTGCAAAAATGTCGAGAAGTCAGCAGTATACACTGAAAACAAAAGCGGCCTCAAAATGCTTCCCTGAGGTATACCTCTCGATATTTCAGAAATATCAGAGAATAGCTCACCTAAACAAACTTTTTGGCGCCTCGCAAAAAGCCAATTTGAAAAAAACGTAACAAATAAATCACTAGCGCCAAAATATTTAAGCTTTAAACATAATGTAGAAGGTACTAGTGTATCAAAAGCTTTACTATAATCAAGAAGCACTAAAAAGATATTTTTGTGGTTATCCCTGGCTCTATATAGCTCACTATATTCTATTGACGAATGTAGGGTCAGTATTTTGTTTTTTTCGAACATTGCTTGCAAATTGAAATCTTGAAGGGAAACTGACAGGTAATAAATATTGAAGAGGTCTAAAACGATATGTATGGTATTTTTCTTCATAAAATGTCTTTAAAATTGGTGTTTTACTAATTTCCGAGACTTCAGCTAATTATCTTGAACTAATTTGTGGATCAATATCAAGTTTCGGATGAAATTAATCACTTTTGCTCTAAATTCCTGAGCAAATTTTGAATCAGTGAATTACCAAGTTGCAATTTTTTGGCAATCTTCGACAATATTCACGTTAAGCAACACGTTCGTTGAAATTTTGTTCACAATAAATATCTCTCATTTCCAAATTTGAGAAATCGTTATGCTTGAATTTAATTCGTTTTTTTTTATAAATTACTGATTTTAATCAAAAATTAATAAATCAGTTCGAAATAATTTTTAACTGTCACAATAATTTTGATTATCAAAACTGTTTTGGCATTGGCGCCCATTACGATAACATTTTCTGTAATAAAATATGCAGCAGATTGTTGAAATGTGATTTTTGCAATAACCTTTTTTCATGAAAATAATGTAGGTTTAAGATTTTTTAATAAAATAAGATATTAACGTTAAGGGTAAAAAGTTACGCTCGTTGTATAAGACACATTGAAATACATAGATATCAGACTATGATTTTTATTTTATCCAAAATCGTATACTTCCAAATTTGATCGTTCATACACTCATTTAAATTGCAACTTTAACACCCTGCAACTTTTTTATTATAAACATTTTATTAAAATATATAATACTTTGAAGTAAATTAATTCACAAAACCGAAATCATAAACAATGCGCTTTTGATATTGTCTGTGGATATACTACAGATGTAACTAGTTAAATGATTTATTCGGCTTTAAATTAACGTGCGTGATATATGGGTTATCTAACAGTGTTCACAAGTTATGTTCAGTATTGATTTACAAGAGCAATGCGATTTCTCAGTTACTAAATATCCCACAATGCATGATTGTGTGCATTATGCTGTCAGAAAATTCGAAACGTATTGTTTTCTAACCTATCAACTAAAGCTGAATTAAGGCAGGATTGGGGGGTAAAGCACTGCCCAACATCAAAATTAGTATTAGTTTTCTATTACTGAAAAAAATTGCTACAAAAACCGTATTTTTATTGTGCAACCTAAAAAGACCCAACAGAAGAAACGTATTATTTTAAATTTTTTTGAAAAAAGTAAAGCATAAAAATAATCGCATTACAATAATTAACTAGTTTTATTTTTAGTTTTACAAAAACTTGTTTGTAATACAATATACAGTAGGCAATAATAGTTATTACCTAATAGTAATTTCAAACACATTTATTATTAAATGATGAATATAGGAAATAGATTTAAAATATTATCCAAATGATGATGATATTATGGACATACACATTTCTAATCTTTTTTCATACTTCGTACTTGATGGATTTTGTGAAGGATACTGTATCTAATTTAGTTTTACAGGAATTAACTGTTATTTTCAAAATTAGTATCTTCATAAACTTTTTGTTTTAACAAGAAATCCATAATAGCTAAATTGGTACTCTGGAGTGACCAATTTATTTATTTATTTTTTATATTAGCAAACTAATGATGTAAATAATTACCAATAACAGCAGTTATTGAATGAGCAGGGCAACAATGTTTAAAATAATATTTTGATAGAAGTTCTCTACGTAATATGTTATCTGAAATATTTAATTTTAAGAGTGTCTTTGTATATTGCACCGCTTGTGACAAATTAAGTTACATAGTTATTTATGCAACAAGTACAAAAAGTAAGTGTTTATTGCACGCGACGTGAAATTGTCCAACCAGGCAGTCAGGCCTCAAAAAATGTTTTATTTAGATGACACTAACTGTAGGAAAATATGACGTCGATTTTAACGTTTATGTTTGTCATGATGACAAAACGCTGTAGTAAAATGACAGATGAATGCAATAAACATTATATTACACTAGTGCAATAAAAAACCACTTTTTCCACTAAATATAGTTCAATAAAGTTTTGTTTTTAAATTACTGTTTAGGTCAAACATTTCTATTTATATATGACAGCAAGAACTTATTATTGCTTTTCATTCTTTTTTTTTTGTTAAAATTATAGACACAAACCAACTGTAGCTTACTTACATAGATTATTTTTCAGGTAACATCAAAAATGCTGCGTATCCAAAAAGTCTATTTCTCCTTGGTTCTGGTAAGTTATTTCTAATTTATTATACCTATTATTAACTACGAAATGTATATTTTAATTTCAAATCATAGAACACATTTTATAGCAGATACAATAAAAAAAATACGTCGTTTCGAAGATATCGGACGCTGCTGATATTGAACTTCCTGTATTTTAAACCTTTCACCTTGAATCATTTCTTTGTATATATTTCATTTATTAAATTTGTTTTATTTATTAACGCTATTTAATAATCTACTTCCAAGAGAAAATAAAAATTGTGGGTAATCAATTTGAAAATTTTAAAAGAATGTAGGTAGGTACTGCTATTTATTCTAAAGGTATATACGAAAATCTACAAACCCTTTTTTACAAATAATCTCCCCAAACATAAGTTAAATGAGTAATTCAAAAGAATTCTATATATCTGCAACTTTTAATAGTATTATTGAGTTCTGTTTGTACCTATATCTAGCGAAATAAGTTCTATAACGTATAACTTTTAAAAAATGTATAAATTAAAATTTGGTTACTCAGATATGTTAATACCTCCAAAATGAATTAAAAATATTTCATGCAGCAGTACCAGTCAGTAGTTGTCAAAATAACAAGCAATGGATCCCTGAGTGAACAATTTATATATATATATATATATATATATATATATATATATATATATATATATATATATATATATATATATATATTACCGCTACCTTCTTTGCTGTTGGAAGAATACTGAACATTGGAAGATTCTGCACGATGTTACTTAATATTAACATATTAAGTTAATAGCTAGATTTAATATGTACTTGTTTTAACGAATACCTGAGTCAGATTTTCAGCTCTCTTCTCTTCACTTTTGTTATTTTCTACTAAATTTCTACCAAATAATCTAATTTTAATGTTCTCATCTCTTTTTTTTTTAAATCTGTCCATGATACACTATTAAGGATACTCACTCACATCTCGGAAACGGTTAGAACAAACTTGACAATAGTCGAGTTATTATAAAAATTTCACGAGTGCAAAAAGAGGCTTTCTATTCAAGTTTTATACATGATTTTTTCCAACATGTAGGTACTTTGGTTTTTAACATACACATTTATATACCCTTTCTTGATAAAATTTTGAAAATAATCGTTACAGTTATTTTTCGCCTACTGTATGTGAAAATGAATCATATCAACCCTAAAAATATGACCGAAGGTAATGTTTGTCGTCCCTTGTGCTGCTAAAGTCATAACAACACGATTTTGTAGTTTCACTGTCTACACACCTTTGACTGTTGTAATGAAGTGATTTTTCATTTTAAAACTTATTAATAAAATTAGCACCCGACCGCCGATATGTGTTTAATTACCGAGCGCTAGAACGAGCGCGCACCCGCTACCATAGAAACGAAATTCATCGCGGCATACTGGCCAGTAGAGATGGGCTTAGCAGTTCATTTTAATGATTCAGTTCTCTAGAACTGAATCACTAAAAATAACTGATTCTTAAAACCAGCTCTTTAAGAACTGGTTTTACGTCAAACACTGCACACAGATATACGCTTCTCTCCGAATCCCGCATCTCCGTCAATCGCAGACGGTCGGTTTCTTCCGCGTTTTACGATTGTGATTTTTTTTTTGCTTTTTATTACAGAATTTAATTTTTATTTTTGTAAAGTTGTTGTATTTACTTGTTAAGAAAATTCAATATCTTAATTCTTATACATCATATAATTATAATTAATAGCACATACCTATATCGTTTTTATTAATGTTACAATTTGGCACGGGCGCCTATGTGTGCTGGTATGCAGTTCTTGGATATTATATTTCAATAAGAATGATATTAACGCTCCGCAATCGGATCACCAATCAGTTATTCAGAATTCAGATCGATCGTATGATTTTGAAGCTCACATAGGCTGTGAACACTCGTTCACTATTCACTGAACAGTTCCTTCTGACGTCTAAACTTGAAAATATCTCTCGCACTCTACATCAATCGATACATATCAGTTCGCAAAGAACTGATTTGTCAGCTTCTCGAGAACTGATTGCCGCAGTCGCTGACTAACAGAAAAATTCCACGCGCTGCCCGTTGACTAAAATTATTCGCTGATCAACTTAGAATAATTTTGTGAGGACCACGAGCAAGGTAAGATTTTTACAAGTTCAAAAGGAAGACCAGTGCGCCGCCGCCAATTTGTCTATAGCACCGAAGACTTCTAAACAGCGAGTAGACGATTCAGTTCCTGACCCGTCGTCGTCAAGAGCAGTCCTGTCTGACCACCACTCCAGTCCCAGAGGAGCTGTTCGTGATTTTTGAGTTGATGAGGAACTTAGAAAAATCCTGCCAGGACCACTAGTCGTAGATGTTTGGTGAGATTTTTACAAGTCTCGTCTTAGGTCTACTGCGCAACCGCAAATCTGTGATCAGCATTGAAGCCATTTAAACAGCGAGGAGACGATTCAGTACCTGGCCCGTCGTCGTCGAGAGCAGTCCTGCCTGTCCACCACTACAGTACCAGAGGAGCTGTTCGTGATTTTTCTAAGTTGCTGAGGAACTTAGAAACTTTGGTGAGATTTTTACAAGTCTCGTCTGAGGACCACTGCGCAGCCGCCAACCCGTGATCAGCACTGAGGGCTTTCGAACTCCGAAGAGGCAATTCAGTTCCTGGCCAGCCGTTCACGAGAGCAGTCCTGCCTGTCTACCACTTCAGTAGCTGAGGAGCTGACCAGGACCACTAGCTGTAGCTGCTGTTGGTAAGATTTTCAGAATCCAGCCCGAAGACCACTGCATAGCCGCCAACTTGGTACCAACATCGAGGGTTTCCACTTGATCAGTAGACGATTCAGTTTCTGGCCATCCGTCCACCAGGCAAGTTCTGCCTGTTCAGCCCACCAGAGAAGCCGTCTTTGGTGACTGTACTAAGTCGAGTCTGGGGACCAGTGCGTAGCCGCCTACTGCCTAGGAGCATTAGGTGTTCCACCGCGGAAGCCGCAGATTCAGTTCCAGACCAGCCAGCACCAGCAGCAGTCCAGTCCAGCATCGTCAACTAGGATAGTAAGTAAATTGCGCACACGCTTACTGCGCATGTCCGCCAAGCCACACGAGGGCTTCACGAGGTAACTACCGCCGTTGCTAGAGTCAGTACCGTACCACCGCTCAATCTGTACCGACGTGCCTGCCCGCAAGCAGATGAAGTAAGTAGAAGGTTAGGGAAGACTTGGCCACTATTAACTTTGTGCTAATCATACCTTGACTTTCAGATTACCGTCCGTACTACGACAGGGTCGAGGCGCTGTTGCCCTTATCCGGCGTACTTCATCTCACCATGCATTCAGCTCATAGGATGTTGTTCCCAATCCGTCTGTATGAGTTGAAACGTGGGTCGTAACTAACGATACAATCTCTTACAGCTAGCCGCTTCGCAAGCCCCGCTGACCAGCCGTGCAATCCCTGGAGAGAAGCCCCACTCTCACCGTTTGTTGTTTCTATGTTTAGTAATAGTGGCCAAGTATACAGTTTTGTAGGTTAACTTTGCTTTGCCCGCTTGATTGCTTCCTCTTGCCTGATTTTGCACGTAGCTTGTAATAACCACTTGTAGAAACCGCTACCCTGTAACCGCACCGCTGACTTTGTACCGTATCTATTTACCTCGTAGTTTATAACCGTATTATTCGCCCCGTGATATTTGTTTTTACCTACTTAGAGCAGTAATTAGAATTGTACATATAAGTTTGCACTCAATAAATGAAAATATGTATCAAGTGTGACTTGTTTTACTGGACACCGAAAGTCTAACTCCTCCGTCACGACCCTTTGGACGTACCGTGTCTTCACTGTAGCCGCCCGAGTAGTGGTGTTTCTGCACTGTAAACAGAAACTGGCGCCCGAGGTTGCCGCCGCCACCGCTCAGGCGTCATGGTGACACTGTGCCGTATTGCAATCACAACGTAGGCACGTCACACTATCATTTGCGTACTTTGACGTTTCACATACATTTTCATTAAACGTCTGTGTAAATCAAAGTCTGGAATCAAGAGAGCAAAACTATAAATAATAATATTTCTGGTTCTGAATAATTGTGATTGTGTGAATTTGTGAGAATGAATAGTAATTCAGATAGTGATGAAGAATTTACGAATATTCCACCAGACTTGCAACAAGAAGCAATTTTTCTCTAAATTTGTTACCTATACAAAGTCAAGGCAATGGTATGAAAAGTACTATGAATTGTTTAACAACTGGAAAAAAGCTAAATACCTAGCAGAAAATGTATGACTTGCTTATCTATCGGAAAGATCAAAGATTGTAAATGTCAAGAAAAATATTAATTTTGATAATTTTCATAAAGTTCGAGCAATGCATAAATTTTTTAAGGGAGCAGATGATAATTTTGAATATCTTATATAAAGGTAAACAAATAATTAAAATAAAGTCGTTTTTTATTAATATTAAATTGTTGATTTCTCTTATGAGTTTGCCGCCGAAATGAATTGTTAAATATAAAGGTTGACCACATAGATAATTGAGGAGATATATTGATTATTATTACAGTTCCAGAAACAAAAAAATAATATTACAAGAATGTTTACAATCACAAACAAAACAATTGATGGATTGAATCTACTTACAATATACAAAAAATATATTTCCCTTAGACCTATCCACACTTCTCATAATCTCCTATTCATTTATTACAGGAATAATAAACGTATAGTAGGTACAACCGATTGGAAAAATACATTTAGAAAATTCCAGGAAAATAGCCACTTTTTTTAGACTGCCTGAACTTACCACATACACAGGACGCTTCCGCTGTAGCTCTACAACCCTTCTAGCTAACCCTGGGAGCGATCTATTGCCGTCGGAAGGATATATCGATGACTGCTTATCGAATAAGATTAACATTTCTCAAAAAATCCTAACAAACCAAGAACAGCAACCTAATACTCGCATACACAACTACAGTGTCAAATAATTACGACCAAATAAACAAATTGCCAGTTAATCTAGATCATTCTAATGCATCATCAACTTCATCCACAGAAATAAATCACTATACTGCTAGCACTTCAAAAACCTACCAAATACCTATAAATTCCGCTATTACTATCCATAATTATGCTCGAGGGATAATTAACATTAATTACTATAATAAATAAATTCCTACATTTTTACTATTTAAGTTTCTTATTAAATCCTGTGCCTGTATTTATAAAGTTAAAGATTTGTTATATTTTCCTTTTTTTTTGTAGGCGAAAGACAGTTGTATGTCATACATGCAGACAACGCTTTACCACCTCATTTTCTACCCTTGTGATACAATATACTATTATGTACCAAGAGAGATACATGGATGAATATGCCCGTAGGCGACAGATCGTCTAAGGGCATAATCATCCTAACATCTCCCGTGGTCATACAACATTTTATGAAAGGTCATAGCTTTGACGCTCTTGATTTGTGGTTATGATTGATGCTAGATATTTTCAAACATATCTATAACAACCCAAGCGTCATTATTTTTCAGATCATTTTCGTACATTCCTGAAATAGGGCGTTAATTGTGAACGAAGATATAATAGTAATTTTAGCGAATATCAGATGATATTCTCACTGAAGTGATTAAGTCAAAAACTATGAAGTCGTCAATCCTGTGACCAAAGTTTTCTACGTTAAAGTCAGCATCAGTGAAGGAATTTTTTAAAAAGGAAAAAATGCCGGCGAAAAGCCATTTCTACGAGAGGGGGGGTAATTAGATTTTTCCTTAAGCCGAGGCTTAATCCTCTAGATCATCGATTCTCAAACTTTTTGAGAAGTCGGGATCGATTACTTAACATACGCTGGGTTTGAAAGAATAAAAAATAAAATAATGACATTTTTTGTTAACTTTAACATTTCGCTTGAAATATATTGTCAGTTCGCTTGCTACAAAGGAGTGTAATCACAAAACAATATAGTTTATACTTTGCAGACGTAACTGCTTTCTCTGTCCTTCTCGATCATACAGGAACGCATTACTTGCAACGCCGGAATGTTCAATAAAAACATGTGGCTTGTTTACAAGATTCACCTTGGGAATAAGAAAAATGAATCGAATAATTCTTTTTTGTAATATTAAAACCCTGTTAGCATTATAACTGTTTACATTACCCCAAAATATAACATTATAGGAGAAATGACAACAGAATACGAAATAATACATATTAAGAAACTGGACAGTATCAAATATTGTTCTTAACAGTATTGATATAACCGTAGTTCATTTTTTTTATATACATTGTTAATTTCACTACTCCAGCTTATGTCACAGTTAATAAACGTTTCCAAGAACTTAACTTCCTCATAACGGTCTATTATTGGCATTTAATTTTACTTGTAGAACAGCGTTAAACCAGATCAAAAAATTATCCCGATAACCGACTGCAGATAATGTTTCATGCATAAATTTGAGGTTCAACGAATCGAAGATTTTTGACAAATCTAAAAATAATGCACCAGAATTGAGTGAAATCATAGCAAGAAGGTAGTTTCAGTGGATTTGTTAGGCCAAAAATCGTTATGGCATTTAGATATTATTTTAAATTTATTTAAATATAAGTACATACATGTACGCGATTACGCGCAGGGTACATGCATTTACGCTATTACGCAGACTGTTGATGTGGAACTTATTTCCTTACACAGTTGACTAGACTGCATTCAACATGAAAACATCAAAATGTTCGCGACGTAGTGCAATATGTTGCGCGTATCATGACCAATTTTATTTCCTCGTTTATTTTTAGGAAATTTATAAGGAATATAAATTTGCCTAGTACCTACAATATATGTTTAAAATTAATTAACTCAACTTAAAATCACCCTGTATCCTGCGGTAGGCAGACTCTGTGGGTATGATAGGGTGGAAGAATGTTGGCTTGGATCAATGTGAGAGATTGATACATGTTGGCGTTCGACCATCCTCCTAATTAATGATTCCTGCACTGAATGGTGGTTTCCAAAGTATATAGTTCATACTTTGTGGTTAGGGCCTACCAACGTAACTCGTTCCTGGATCTGCTTAATAGTAATATGCCGCCCTCCCACACAAGTCTCCTGACTTCTGGGCTAATTCTCGTGATTAGAATGAGGGGTAGAAATTATTATATTATTAGTATTTTTATATTATTTAACATATGTGTTTTTATTTACAACCTTTGGTTATGAAAAATATTACAAAAAAATATACATAGGGTGCGAAATATTTTAGGGGGTGGTTGCCGAAGTTATTTTGTAAAAAAAGTTCATATAAACTTAGGTTGAAATATGCTTCGTTTCCGAGATACAAAGTGTTTAAATTTAAATTTTTTATTTATTTTTATTAATTATTTCAAATAGCTTTAAAGATACTAATTCGAAATTTGAGACACGCTTTGCAGGGATAAATGAGCATATTTTGGGGTGATTCGAATATTTCTACTTGCATCAGTGACGTTCGTGCGAGAATGCCACAACCTTTTTTAAAAAAAAAATGGTACGCCGTTGACCTTTTCCCGTTTTGCTATTTTCAATTTTTCATTTTTTTTCGTAGGATGCACCGTTTTTGAGGGAAAAAATAAAATATATTTTATTGCAAGTTCTATATTTTTAATTTCTATTGATACTTACATTATCTAGTAGGTTGCTGTCAATATTTCTAAATAAAATACAACCATCTCGTTAAAATGTCAAATTAGCATTTTTTATTTCTTCGAAATAAAAAACGGAAAATTTTACAAATGCGGAAATTGCAGATATGTATTTTGCCTTTGGTCGAAGTAAAGAAAATGCTCTGCAAACTCGACGACTGTATGCTGAGCTGTATCAAGAACGTAGGATATCTCATCACACAATATTTGCTTGCCTTCACCAACGTTTATGCGAAAATCGTACATTTATGAAACAAACTGCTGACTGTGGGCGCCCTCGAAAAGTACGAACTGTGCAACAAGAAGAAACAGTTCTCGATATAGTTTCGGAGTCACCTGAAATTAGCACTCAAAAAAAGCCAACATAACGTAAGCAATGTCACCGTATTTAAAATTCTAAATGACCACCAATTGTATCCGTTTCATATTCAACGTGTACAGGCGCTACTACCTCGAGACGTCTGGATTTTTTCATTTCATATCATTTTCAACATCAATTTTCAGTAAACATGTCGCTTTGAGTACTTAATGCTTATTTCATTGGTCCATATTTCCTCCCATTACGATTAAATGGCGAATCTTATCATAAGATCCTACAGGAAGAGTTACCTGCTCTTCTTGTAGAAATTCATTTTCTGCTTAGACAAAATTTATAATTCATGCACGATGGTGCCCCAGCCCATTTTAGCATTAATGTATGTGATCACTTAGATACAGGACATCCAAATTGTTGGATAGGTAGAGGAGGTAAATACGCAATAATGGCCAGCTCTCTCTCCGGATTTATATCCCTTAGATTTTTGTATTTGGGGTTTTCTAAATTTATTAGTTACTCCAATACTGTCGAAAATGCTGAATATCTGTGGAATCGAATTACAGCTGGCTGTGGGACAATAAGAAATACAGTAGGACTATTTCAGCCAATACGACAGTCAATGAGGCGAAGAGTTGACTTATACATTTGTGAGGGAGGTCATTTTCAATCTGTTATAGGTTTGCGACTATTAAAAAGTATTTTTATTACTGTTGTTTCGTGTTATTGTTTTGGTTTAATGTTTTTGTATTAGGTAATAAAATTTTTTGAAATATTCAAGAGAAAAGAATTAAAAGATTAAAATTTATATCAACTTTTTATTTTCAATGCTTAATTTCATTCTACAATAAAGTATGTTTTATTTTTTTCCTCAAAAACGGTACATCCTACGAAAAAAATTGAAGAGAACAATTTCATTCAGAATTGATGGTGGTTTTTAAAAAAATATATCAAAGCGGGAAAAAGTCAGTGGCGTACCATTTTTTTATTAAAAAAGGTTGTGGCATTCTCGCACGAACGTCACTGGTGCAAGTAAAATATTCGGATCACCCCAAAAAATGCACATTTATCTCTCCAAAGCGTGTATTAAATTCCGTATCAATATCTTTAAAGCTGTTTGAAATAATTAATAAAAGTAAATAAAAAATTAAAATTTTAACACTTTGTATCTCGGAAATGAAGCATATTTTGACCTACGCTTATATGACCTTTTTTCACAAAATAACTTTGACAACCACCCCCTAAAATATTTCGTACTTATTTACAAAGACCCTGTATATAAAATTATTTGAGGGATTAGTTTAGAATATAATTCATGTTTTAATATCCATTGTTTACCTATACATCCGCTTCAGTGCTGGGAAACAAGGTAGATGCCTACATTTTACAATCGACATTAAGCCTCATCCTCTTTTTCCTGACAGGGATTACTGCTATTTACATTTTAATCTGCTAAAAGTACTTTTAGGTATCCCGTGAGAAGTCTTATCCAGACGATATTTTCCCTTCTTGAATGATAATGCTTTCTGTTAAGAATGGATAGCTGTCATTTGCAGTAGCTATCTAAAATATTTAGCATTATAATATTTATTTGAAACGTAATTACCCAAGTTATTACGTGGTTGCTAAACACGGCCCTCCCAACTACGAAGAAACATCAGCTTATTCGAAAGTTACTTTTAAAGTACTTTTTATATTAAAGAGTTTAAGGGAGTGCGTAGGAGACGACCCCTCATCGTCTTCATCAATATTGAAGGGTAGCTAGAAATCAATTACGCTTTATAAAAGCTCCTTAACCGTAATGAATATTTGCCTTTTTATTTATATCCTTATTACCAAAATTGATGCTTACATATTGTCTGGTTTATCTCTTTTATGCTGCCCTTCCACAGTGTAATTGATTACTGGAAAATAATAAAAGAATATGTCAGGTTTAGGTACATCAAGATGTCAGTAAAATCTTGAGAAATCTCGTGAAATCAAACCATATTATTAAGAATTAATATTAATCACCATTAATAAGAAGTTATTATATTTCAATCAGTTTCAATTTGTTTAATTGGGAAAGTGTCATTGAAATAGGTCTGTCCACAAAAAAAAAATATATATTTTAAAATTGATTATCCTTTAAACCCATTATAAAAGTTTATTTGGGAACAAAGTCCTATCGTAAAATATTCTTCTCTCTGAAACTAATTTCATTTGGTATATTTGTCATGTGTTTTACTTACAAAACTATATATATAGAGGCTATGTTGGTTTTGTTGTGTTGTCTTCGCATTAACGATTTATGGTATTATATGCCTACTAGTAATTGCCAATGACATGTGTTTAGTGAAAATATGTAGAAATGTTGTTCAAGATTAACTTAATTTAAGTAAACATCGGATGTGAAATACCTTGGAGTCACACTTGATGCAAAGCTAACATCGAATCTTCATTTGAAAAGGAGATTAAAAAGACGTACATATCCTATCAGCCGTGCCGCAGGACCATTGACAAAATCCTGTGGAATGAAACCAAAAGTCATCAAGTGGATATACACTGTCATTGTGAGACCAATGTTAGTCTATGGGGCCGTTGTCCAGCAGACAACGGCTAAATAAAAGCTCAACAAGGTACAAAGGGTTGCCTACCTGAGTACTACACCATAGCAATGCAAGTGATGCAATGTCTGCCACGTTTGGATACTTATTTAAAAGAAGTGATCTCGACAACCAAGCTTCGCCTCAAGAATGCTAGTATTAAATCAGATGTATGATGCGGGGAAGTCAGGAGTCGCCTTTAGATCTTTATTATTATTTATCTCAAGTTTATGTTTGACCGACCCTAAACAGTACTTATCAGGAATGATGAAGACTAGACCGCCAGTGAGGATATAATCAACAGATGTAGAATGTGGAAAAATCAGAAATCAGGTTTGGAATGGAGTCGTCAGAAATGCCCCTCCTCCACAGTTTGCGTTCGACAGATCTTATACAGTACTCATCAGGAGGAGGAGATCGCCAGTGAGGATATAATCTTCACAGACAGATAGTAGACAATCACCACTAATCTTTTGTAATCATTAGATAATGACTAGATCATCATGGGAATGCCACCAGGCCCTGGTAGTGCCTTCAGCCGATAACATCAAATCAGTATGCTGGTTTTAAGGGATAAGCGGTGCAATGGAAGTAAGGAAGCTAGCCAGGAGGGTATTGGTTCTGAATATTTTTGGACCTGGTTTCTTCATTATGGTTCCGTTGTCAGTATTTGTTGGAATTATCAAGAAGGGTACCCGCAAAGTGTTTAGGAAACGATGGAATGACACAAGCTGTCAACTTCCTATGGATTTCCTAGAGTATTCTTGCAAGGATGCAGTTAAAAACTACCTGGTGCCCTCCTCACAATTCCAAAAATACTAAACTAATTCTATTGAAGATTTCAAATAAAAAACACACAACTATAGCTAAAAACCCTCAAATAAATTGTGGAGTAAAATACATTATTTAAATTTTAAAACATTGTTTCGAACTTTTGTTCATAGTCTAGAAACTTCTATTATTTCAGTAATTTTAATTCAACTCTACATATGAAATTTTCCACTTAGTACAAATCTCGCTCCTTTGTAATACTATCAAAATTAAATTCAAGTGGAATCTAAGAAAATCAAGTGGATTCAGTTAAATCGACGAAATCATGCGACTAAAATTAGTGAAATAAAGTAAAATCAAACGAATACAAATTTGATAAAATCATATGAAATCAAGTAAGTCATGATTCGTGTGAAATCTATTGATTTCCATTAAAGTAATACAGAAACTGAAATGAAATGTATACAATTATTGGTAAAGAATCCTTGGAAATTAATACAATTATTGGTAAAGAATCCTTGGAAATTAATACATTCTTAATTGTCACAAAAAGTAGTTTACATACCTAATGTAGAGTACCAATACCACATACAAAGCGTTCTAATCGTAGTAGACACCATTGAAAGCTATCGACTCCTATCGCGTTCGGCGATAACGATATTTTTAAAACACGGAATTCCAGGAAACAAGTACTCTGCGGGCTAATCCCCGTCCAGCATTTAATTTCACCTGATAAACCTACAGCAAACAGTTAAAGTCACTTGTCAGCAGCCCATCAGACATACAGGTTTTGAGCTTATTAGCCCTCATCAGTATGCCATCCGTGAGGTATCTGACAAATATCTCTAGTTGTTTTAAGTCTGTCTAACTCGACAGAAGGAACCATGAGTACGCGGTGTAGACAAGTCACATAGCGGCCATTCGATACTCTATCTGGATTGAAAAGTCACAGATACGAAGCACTCTACATCGCAGTACTCACTATTGGCAACTATCAATCTCTATCGCGTTCGACCATAACGATATTTTGCAAACACGGAACCCGACCGGCATTGAATTACACCTGAAATCGGTTTCGAGCTTATTATAGAGCATTATTGCAGTTTATTGTAGATGCATTGCAATGTATCTTGCGGTGTTTGAATCTAAAGTATTATTAGAATATGCTTGAAGGTGACATACAGGGTGTTACTTTATATTTATTTTTTATCGATTGAATTTTGTAAACAGTACATTTTTCCTTTATTTATTTTCATTATTATTATTATTTTAACCTCTAACTCAGATACGGCCAATTATCTATTCGAAAATTTATTTAAATCGCCTATGGAATGTTTAAAATATGATTTTAAAATTGCAATTTCATACGTAAAAATAATAAATGCGTGTTAAGGGCACTACAGTTATTTAACTATTATTCCTGATTATATATTTTTTTGCAATGGTCGTAGTACACTCCTGTTCATAAATATTTTAGAAGGGATCATTCATATAATTTATTATCTGTAACTTTTCATTGAAATTAATATGTTTTACTTTAAAAATTAGTTTCTTCTAAAAATTGTAATTTAAAGTATTTCGTATCCATAAATGCATGAAATTGTAAAATGGAAGAATAAATATGAAATTTGATTACTAAACGGCATATGAACTAAAAGCTGCAAAAGCATATTGGATTACGTTGGCAGTCTGCTGTATGAATCTGTGAAAATCGAATTTTACTCTGGGAAGTTTTTGTTCAATTGAAGTTCTGAAATCCAGAATGCATGAGCAAAAATATTGAATGCATGTCGTTCATTCTAAAAGTAGTTTCTGAGACTTTTTACATTTAATAGGAGGACTGTTGCATGCTCGTGTTTACAGAATATGAGCAATATTTATTTGATGTCTCAATGAACGATTTTCAGGATACGTATTTTTTTATTTTAATATTTTTGCTTTGAACATGTATACATGTTTCTGAATTTATAAGAAATCCATTACCAAATCAAGAACATTCATAGAAGTTTATTAAATATAATATAAAGGCTGATTTTAAACATATTTCTTCTTGCTGTTCCCCTTCCCGTTGCCAGAAATGGTTTCCTAACCCGACTTCTTCTTTTACCAGAAAAACAAACAGTTAATGTTTACTGATATTTATTAAACACTCTGTACACTGAATACTAATTACAACTCAATTAAACACTATTTCACTTTGAAACTCCAGGAAATTTCCAACTAAACACTTCAATTCAAGACTGACTGACTCGGCCGTTTATTTTTCTTTTATAGACCAAACGAATATTCCACTTATTTTCTAGCAGCTCTAGATCCATTTCTCGAACGATTCTCAATATTCCAGTCTCGCCTCTCGACATACGGCATTATTTTGTTTGTTTACTAGCATCGCGTAGGGGCGATCGGGGTAATCTAGCGTTTTGCGATACCACAGTCGTCGAATTGGGTGCGAGCGGGGCAAATTTTGTGACCATGCATTGTATGGTCACATTCATTTATCAGTATTTCCAGTAATATAACAAATTTCCTTTTTGGTATACTACCGAAATAAAGAGCAACATCAGACTGAAAAACAAGTATCGATTGATATATAATAATAAAAAAATGTAAACTTTTTGTGTGAAATTAGAAGACTGAGGATAAAAAACAAATAAATATTGTCTACAAAAAGCATCTAAGTAATAAACAAAATGCTGTAGTAAGTTACATATCTTGGGCACAATTCTATAATTTTCACACCATCTTCCAGAGTTCCTCAAGGATCCAATTCGGGGCCCTTGCTTTTTTTATTTTATTAGCGATCTATCATCTGAGCTGCAATGTAAGAAATTATTGTTTGCTGATGACCTTAGATATTAGATAATGGGGATTGTCAAAGATTACAAAACCAATTATACATATTGAACAACTGATGTGCTAATAAGTGTCTGCAGTTAAATGTAATGAAATCCAAGATTCGAAGTTAGTAAATTGCATCCAATAGAATGTAATTACAATAATGTGATATTAATATTTAGGTTTATTTATATTAGGGGTTCCACATCTTTTTTATACCATATTGTTAAGAGCCTTGTGTGTACTACATGCTACATCAAATAATATATATTTCTCATAAATAAATTGAAGTAATGATATATAATGTAGATTGATCATAACAGTATTAATTTATAGACAATGCTGTTACTCAACAGCGAAGATACTGCAGTACTATTGTTGGTGTTACTTGGAAGCGGCACGGTTTATCCGCAACAGGTCTGATGATTCATTTGCATGCCACTACTTATAGAGTATAATACAGGTCCCTAACTCGTGTGGAGGGTAACACTAGCTCTGCTGGACTCGCTTTAGTATTTTGAGTTGAAATAAATGCTGCCCAAAATGTTGGTGTCTCATCACCACTCGTTACCGTATAATCTGTACTTCGCATTGCTCAAACCAATTCTATTAAGGTGCTGTGCTTATTGAGATGTTAGTGATTCGTTAGAAGATTCGTGGCAATCCTGATACTGCGTTTAATAAACATAGTAAAATTCCAGTTTGTCAGCCCATAGCTCTCGATAATAAGCCTGGCCTATTGCAGATTAGATGTTCCCGACCATTCTTCCTTTGATCGGTCTTTGATACAGTTACAAATGAATCCTGCGTCACATTTTCTCTTCCCAAAAAAGAAAGATCCTTGACACATTACAGAATCACACAATAGGTCAACATGAAGGGCACGTTTAAAGCGGACAGGCTGTGAATGCATATTTGAATATGCTGGTTGAGATATATCTCTGAGGTTCTCTTGAACCCAAGTAGAATACTTCTGCATGGAACACCGTGACACATGTTTTCCTACAAACTGAGATGTCACTTTCGGTCCCGCATGAACTTATCCATAAAGCAGACGAATCCTTTCAAAACTTGTGCATCAGGGTCAACGAGTTAGGCGTCCTCTATCATAATATTTGCCTTGCCACATCCCACACTGCTTTAGCCGATAAGAAACTCTCTTGTCTCTTCTTCAACTACAAGATTGATGATTATTTAAGCGCTGATGGATACTGACCTACCAAGCCGTAGGCCATATCACAGCTGTGAAGGGTCTAACTACATCAGTATGAAAGCAAAACGTAGCTCTAGAACTAAGCTCTTACATCTTCCAAAAGAGCTTTCAGCATTCAAAAGGATACAGCGGCCTTTTGCAATGTGAAGGTACATAGGTTAATTTATCTGAACACTTAATCTTTCTTGTCCTTTAAATGACAGCATTGAAATTAGTTAATGAGCTCCCTGAAGCCGATCTTTCATCTCCTGATGAAGAGGATAATATCAACCTTAGAAGCATTCACTCTTAGTCTCTGTCCTATGCATCAGCACTAACTCACTAACGACTCCTAGCGGTTTCCCTGAAACGAAGTATAACAAAATCGTCGACATTGGATTGAGTATAGATCCCTTCCTTCTTAAATCTTCAGCAGAGACACCACAACAGCGAAGAAAGAATTCCACTCTACGGACATCCTCGATCCATAACCATTCTAGCCGCGGCCCCATTTAGAGTGATGGTAATCTTTAGTAGTAAGATGGCATGTCTTATATCCACCTAACTACCATGGAAGACAGGTCATGCCTCTCGGCTACTCTCTGAATGGGGTCATAAAAGGTATTGTCAAATGCTCCAACTATGTCCAAGAAAGTCTCTAGTGCCTGAAGCACTGTACTAGATCCTTAGACATTCGCCGCATTAGATGTTTTAGAGCATTAATAAGTGCATTTTGACTAGTATGGATTTTTTCGATTGTTCTGTCATGTTCTACTGATCGCTGTCAACCACATTATAAATATGCATTTCTTTAACCTTGGTTAGGAATTTCTGACATGTCCTTGTTGTTCTCGAGCTAAACTCTGTATATCGATCAAACATCGGTTCCATATTCTTTTTGTGACCAGCTAGTGTTGATAAAGTTCTCAAAGGACTTAGCACCCAAAAAGGATTCTAATTTCTATGAATGATTCCTTTTTGAGTAATAATTAATAATTTTAAAAATACATTAAATTTAATATTTGTATGGGAGTATACAGGGTGATTCGAAACTTATCTAAAAGATTTTGGGAATAGATGCGTCATGAAAAATGGAGTTGATATCTCAAAAATATTTGTTATAAAATTCTTACAGTTTTCGAATAAAACATTACAGCTAGGCCACTGTAGTCTCTAGACAGGCGATTCCGAATATTGAAATTCGATTACTTTTTGTAGGCACTAAAGTTTTTATGACGCCAGTGTTAACATTAGTTTTTCAAATGTCAAAAGTGGCTTACGTGTATAGTAACAACTCGGAGTTGATGGATATCGTTTTAATTTATGACGATGTGAAAATGCTTTAGCGGAACGATATCCGCTAAACATGTGCCAAATGCAGCTACATTTACAGTGGTGTGCAGTGAGTGCAAGTGTAGTGCAGCACGAGGGAAATTTGAAACCGAATCATGGAAGAGATGAAGGTGTAGAACTTCCACGGCCTATTACAGCAGTGTGACGTATCATACACGAGGTTCAATTATATCCGTACCATGTACAGCATGTTCAAGTATTAACACCAATGGATTGGACGAGGATCTCCTGACTTTAAATCATTTGGACTTCGTTTTTGTGGAAATATTTAAAAAATGAAGTGTATCGCACCGAAGGGAATACATACTATTGATGATTTACGGAAGCATATCATACTTGCTGCCAATAACTTCAAAACGGACAAGAAACAGAAACATTTGTGTTAATCTGTAGAAACTGGGTAAGACGGGCCCAAAATGATGTTATAATATCAGGTATGTCAAACTACTTTATTAATTAAAACCACAAATTAAATCTATTAATAATTAATAACAATTGCGGCAAAAGAAGTTTTTGCTGTATAAAATCGGTGCTATAAAATGTTATTTATTTCTTTCCTTGAGCATTTTTTCCCGTTTTTTTGCCCGGTCGTAGATTGCCGCCTTATCAGGTTTTACAGCGAACCAGTTTCCAGTGGCGTGCAGAAGTGGATTTTTTAATCATTTTCGCCCTTGATATTTTCTTTACAAAATTGTATTTTTAAGATTTTTTTAAATAAATTCTGAATCACCCTGTATTTATGTGTGGTCGTCATAAAAATCCTGCTATATTGAATTTTATTGAAATATATCTAACTTTAAAAGAAAATGTATGAAATAGATCTAAACCCTCTATTATCGATTTGTTTATTCAAAGAAGATCTCTTAAAATATAACTCATTCATTTTGGAACACTTTGTAGATGATATTTATTTTTGTGAATATTTGTTATTCAACATGGCATTGTGACTTTTGATTAAATGGTTTACAGAAATACTTATATACTATTCCTATACCAATTTTTTTTATTGAAACCCGGATTTTGTTTATTTGCTGTGGAATTTTATAGCAAAGCAGCTAATACTGTTAGTTAAATAACATAATTCAATAGCATTTGAGTACCTATTTAATAATTCATTGTATTCATTGTCCATCAGACAATGATAAAATCCTCGCAGTTATTTTTTGTACCATTATTATATATGCAATTCCACATATTTCAAAAAGGGCGTACTGGAAATATTTATGATAAACTTTTCATTTTTCTGGATTGAATCTACTGATTAACAAATTAATAAATGGTTTCCTGATTTATAGTAGATAGAACAGTAATAAAATGCGTTGTAAAACAATATTGTTTGGCTGAAAAGTTTTTTTGACGTTAGATTGCAAATTAAGTTAAATTTTCTTTTACGAATGAAAGTAAGCAAAAAAATCATTCGAGAATACTAATCAGTTTTGCAATCAAGTATCAAATAACAATTTTTCGAAAAATATACTCCTCAGCTCAAAAATTACTAAAAAAAATTACAAATGTTGGTTTGAATTTGAAAATATTAACATTTACTTTATTTAATTAGCTAATTTATTTGATATGCACATCATCCACTGGCACTAGGTAAAGCATAATACAATTTCTGTGTTTCAAAAAGGCAGTGGCTAAAAATTTGAGTCACCTTCGTTCTCTGCTACCTATTGGAACAGCCGTACTGCAGCGTGTGTACAGTTTATCACTCAATGCAGAGCTGGAAAGAAATTCATGGAACCAGCGGAATGGATTTGGAAATACTCTATCAACAGTACACTGCCAGTAACCACTGAAAAAGAAGCAGCACCGCCATCATTATTCAGATAATCTCTTATAATTGCCGAAGTGTGTGCAAGGGCAATTGTGGCTGTCGTAAGCTTGGGCTGAGCTGTTCACTTCACTTTTACCATTTGCGAAAGTCGAACTTGAACCGTTGATGAACCTATTGACATTGATTTAGAGAATTTCCTGACAAATCAACTATTGGATGAATAGAATTAAGAAGCAAAAGAAACTGAGGAAGCTGAAGAAAATAGAGAAAGTAGTGATTGCGAACCACCAACACCACATCACCTTGATGAGCACTCCAAACGTAAAAAACGAAGATTAATTGAATAAAGTAAGCAGTCTAATGGCGTCGCATGGAGTGGCGTGGTGTAGCATTAGAGCAGTGTGCACTCAATATATAAAAATGCAAAAGAATATACGGTGCCAGATCCTTCTGACGTTGCATTACATGGAGTGGCGTGGCGTGGCATCAGAGCAATATGCCCCTGGCTTAATTCATCTCGAACAATCAACAATTCTATTAAGAAAATATGTAACGCTTGAGTTGGTGACAATTTATTCAATACCTAATTTTGTTATTGGAATTGAATAAAAACTTTAAACATGTTAACGGAGAGTGATAAGAAAGATGGTTAAATGTGTGAAGCAGCTAAATGTGGTCCAGCTAATTTCTGGACTTCCCAAATCGATTAAGCAATATGAATCTGTTTGCAAACATTTTATGATTCTATGAAATTAAAATATATTAAATTTAAGATAATGCAGCCAACAGTTATGGTCATACAAATATATGTGTTTGTTGATAATAATAAATAAACTGGTGAACTGATTCTATCATTTAAAATTCATTGATTTCTGTAGGTGGATGTAAACGACTTTTACGTTCTGTAAACAAAAAGCTGTTGTTTGGACAATTAATAGATATCATGTCAACATTTAATGCCAGTTTTTGGAAAAGATATTAAGAGTTGAAAGCATACAAAAATCGTTATTATAGCTGTCATAGATACTGGCTATTTGTATGTGTATGACAACAATTAGTGCATTTACTTTGGCGGAAGCCGTTGACTGTATTGTGAGGATTTGCATCACGTATCACTTTAAAGATGAAACTGGGACCACAGTGTAAAAAATCAGACAGGAAAAATAATAAAATAAATTGTACATAATTGCACTTTTCTTAAAAATAGTTACACTAAAGGAATTTGTAGAGGAGATAAAGAATTTTAACTTATGAAACGAATGTCTGGAATTAATGAATAAATTTTTAAATAAATATAGACTATTAATATACAGAAATATATTAATCTACAGATCGGGGTTTAATTTCATTTTGATCTGTCCTCAGCAAAACTTCAGTAAACAGTTCCATACGTACGTTGCTAGATCGTTGATGTTGAATAAATAATAACTTCAGAGATTGCAGAGAATAATGGTCGTATTGAGATTGCACCAATGTCAACATCAAGAGCTCCCAGTAGAGCCATTACGAAAATTAAAATGCACTGCTGGTTTGATAGAATCCGGATTATTTTACACGATTATGATACTTAATAACATATTTGGTCATTTAGGCATACAGTGAACCAAAAATTCTCATAAATATATACGTTACTAACAACTATAATGGATGTCTTTATTAAAATTAAGCCGATGAAGCCTTAAACTGAATTAATGTACAACTGTACATAAAAAAGTCTTATTGACTATATTATATAAAATGTATTACATTTGTAGCAAGTCATAGTTACTGCTATTACCTTAAGTAATGCATTTATAGTTATTGTTACAGACTAAAAAATAAAAAGATTTTAACATAACATATATAAACAGGACAAAATAAAATATGCAATTAAAAGGAATCCGTTCATCCAGATTAAAATTGCAAAACAAATAAATGAATAGATGTATAATAAAAGGTATAAATAAATCATTCCATACATTTCAGTATGAAGGAAAATGAATTTGTAAGAATATATAAAAATTAAATTAAAAGATATGAGCATATTCCAAAAAAGAATATTAATTTTCCATAGGACAATTTATATATATTTATCTATTGAGCACTTTAAGAGGTGATTTTTAACAATTTTTCTGATATAATCCAATTTTCTTATACTTACAGGGATTTTGTGTTGTACAGTTTTAGATTTAGCGAGTTTTTAGCGGATTTTATAAGTCGATATCTAGGTGCTTTTAATTCATTTGATGATGTAGTCTCATAATGGTGATAGTCTGAGTTAGTGGAAAAGACATTTTTATTATTATAAATTTCTAGCACGGAATAATATATATATATATTACAACATATTTAAGGAACAATGGTTTGCAATGATCCTGATAATTGGCACCAGCAATTATTCTAACTATAGAAACGGTACATTGCACTAACGGATTCATTGTATACAATTTCTTAAGTTTGTTAATCTTTGTTATTGATTCAATGATGGTGTGTCAATGTAATAATCATCAATCACTGATTCAGCGAAATCAATGTATTATTTGAATGATTTCGTTTGTTACTGAAACTATGAGTTACAGAATTTGATAAATGTACATTATTTAAATCATCTTGTTTAACAATGCAATAATAGTCATTTCTCCATGTGACAATTACACAATATTTTAATGATGTTCTTTATTAATATAATAATCTACTATCATTGATTTAATAATTTTAATAATAATAATAAATTTATTTGTTAATATACGATCAAGGAATCAACCTAAAACAGTAGTAAATATTTGAGGTACCATAAGTAGTTTAATAAACTATTGAAGAACTGACATTTGATGTCTTTATTATTTAAATAAATGGCTTGTCGAAACATTTTTACCAGTTATTTTAAAACGCATTTCCATGTTCATATGCAACATTGAAATCCATGTCGATCTGTTTAATTTGATGTAAAATTATTAATGCTAATATATAGGCAGTCAGATGTAGGTACTAATCTAAAGTCAGGTGAGTTTTTATAAAATGGTCATTATTTCAATACATATAAACATGACATATCATAAATCTAGCTGTCATTTGCTACTCCATCTCGGACTGAAAAGCTACAGACACGAAGCGTTCTGCATCGTAGTAGAAACCACTGACAGTTATCGACAGCTATCGCGTTCGGAGAGAACAATATTTTGCACGGAATTCCAAGAAACAACTACTCTGCAGCACTTGGGGTGATCATTACCAAAACTATAGAGACACAATTGTAATATTATTTACTACAAATTGTATTAATGTTGTGTGAACAGGTGGATCGCCAGGTTCAGCATGAAGCCAAAATGTCGTAGTTCCATGTTGCATCTGTCTTACTAGATAAAATAGAATAAGTACTGGGTTGCTTCACCTCTTGTAGCATACCGAGGAGAGTTAACAAAATCAAAAGCGGTATATGTATGGTGTGCTGCTAATGGATAACTTTGACAGTCCTTCTTTCCTTACATAAATAATTAAATACTACTGAGTGAGTAGTATTTAAATACTTCTATGTGATGGGTAGAGTAGTAACTACTCTAGAAAGGAATACAAAATAAAAAAAATACTGAAATATTAGTTACGTACTTCAGTTTTATTTGTCCTTAATGCATTATTGTTTATTTTAATCAAAATTATTTAATACTATTTCAAATATTTGCAGTCGTTCTATCAAGTAACTTAAAACCTCAAATAAAGAAAATATAACTTTATTTTGGAAACAATTGTTACAAACAATCCTTTAAACAAACATAGCTTTATCGCAAGTATAATAGTTTTCTTGATTACAAGTAATTTTTATTCGTAAATGAGCAATATACAGTGCTTTTGAAAAGTAACGAGTGAATTAATTATTTTTGAAATTGAGAAGTTTTCGAAAAAAATCCCTGGCACGTCGATTTTATTTTTAAGGCACTTTTTGACATACTACCCATATTTGTGACGCCATCGTTGTTCGAGATATGACGTCATCAATAATTTTTTTTAAATAGCAACCCCCAATTTTAACCATGCCATTTGAAAAAGCGTGTCATTCTACATACATACATCATGAAAAATTATGGTGTTACATAACATAAATTTCAAGAAAATAATGTTTGAAGATTTTAAAATTTAATTTTCACAATACTGTGCACCTCCCCATTATGCAACACCTGTCTGTGCTTATTTAGATAAGCTGTTCCCGAATCGTTGGATAGGGAGAAGGGGGCCGATTGAGCGGCCAGCCATATGTTATGTAACACCATAATTTTTCATGATGTATGCATGTAGAATGGCACGCTCTTTCAAATAGCATGGTCAAAATTGGAGGTTGCTATTTAAAAAAATTGGCGATGACGTCATATCTCGAACAACTATGACGTCACAAATGTGGGTCGTATATCAAAATGTGCCTTTTTTAAAAATAAAATCGACGTGCCAGGGGATTTTTTCGAAAACTTCTCAATTTCAAAAATAATGTATTTTTTCTTTTCTTATCGAAAGCACTGTATAATCTTATTATTCAAGAATAAGTTGTTAATATTTCAATAAAATATTTAAACTTAAATTAATAACTTAAATATTGAAACTCTAGCGTTGGCACAAGTGTGTTATCTTAATATCACTATAGCTTCCTTTGCGTGTAATATCTTTAAAATTTTCCAATAAATTAGAAACAGTTTATTGGTTTTTACAGTTTATGAAATCTACGACAATAGTTTACGTACATATATAAATTAAACTTGGTAAATTTTTAAATCACTTCATAAAATCAAAAGAGGTAAATGCGAAATAGCTTTTTGCTATTACTAAATAATGAAAAATAAAGTAAATGCATGCCACACATAAAGTCTGATATAGTAATACACGCAAAATAGAGATTCACTCCATGTATCGATTCGTTCAAGGAAAATATCACATAGATAACAGTTTGACAGCAAAATTATCCTAGTTACATAACAACTAGGTGTGATATATGGTAATATGCCGCTGCATTATTGCTTGTCAACGAATTACATTAAACTGATAATGAAAATATCGAGAATTGCATTTCTGCGAATTGTTTATGAGATTTATAAACCTGAAATTTTATTGTCACAATAAAGGTGATTTCAGATTAAAAATTCTTTTACACATAAAATATAAAAAGTTGTATGCATCTCACCTGAGACTAAGTTGTTCTTGTTTGTATATATTAATGTAAAATACGTGTTTCTTAAATACGTACGTCTCTTTAAACGAAAAAAAAAACAGTTTTCTTTGAGCAACCTGTGGTCAAAGAAGCAAATATTGAAATCGAATTGTTGTATAGAGTACAGATATCAGTGTCAAGGACATCACCTTGCAATGTTTTTTGTCATACAAAATGTTTAAATTTAACCATTTCGTTTGATGACTTTCGGCTAGAAAGTGTTGAATCACCGCTAAGACTGAAATCCCAACTAGCAAAATACATTTTATAAAGGTTATATAAATTGCTATAATACAGGGTTAACTATGACTAAGTACAAATATTTTAAGAGGGGATAGAAAAAAATAAGAATTAACAGAATTTTCTTATATATATATTATATTAAATCCTTATTTAACGCCGCCAATGCGAGAATCAGAGTATGCAACCAGCAAGCTACCGTCATGCAACAGTCGGCCACAGTCTACAGTCGGTCCAGTCGAGTCGGATCGCTGTCATGTTATAATTTAATTCCTGTGTTTATGTTGTAGTTTTGTGTTCTTCTTCAGTTTTTAGTGCCTTATTTTAATGTAAAACGTTTTATAGCTAATAAATAAAGGAATATGTGTCGGGTACAGATATTTTCCCACAATATAGTTCGCCGGTTTGTTTTTCTAGGTCATGGGACAAGATTACCGCGGGTGTTAAACGTTTTCTGTTATCTATTAGAACCTACCTACCACCCCTTTCTTCGATTTTGTTATAATACATAGGTATTGTATCTAACAACTGTACCTACGGCAAGTGTGTTTATCGGTAGTGAGTGAAAATGTATGTTTTACCAGTTTGTAACCAAATAATGAAAAACGAATGCAAAATACTGGAGCTAACTGGATTAACTGTTACCTACCTATCAGGTATTATTACTAATAAGAATGTTACTTTTTGTCGTTTCTGCATTTAGAAATATTGCAAACGACCGCATGGTAGTTGTTGACAGATGTAATGTCCAGTCTCTACTCATCATAGGCGCCGACTTCCGTAGGAAAAAACGGTTTTGCCCCATTTTTTAAATATCGAGCTAAAATTCTGGAATAACTTTTTTATTGTCTTTTAGGGCTCCATGAGCACATGGTTAAAATTTTTGTACTTAGTCATAGTTAAATGCCTTTATACGATGCTTATAGAATCGAAAAGGACCCACTTTTATAAAACACTTTGGTAATGTTCTATAAAAAATGTATACAACACTTTTAAAACACTTTTATACAGCAACTATAAAAACGTTTTGTAGTCTGTATTTTGGTATTATTTAAAGAAACGTTATATTTTTTTAGTTGAGAATATTAGAACGAAATCATTTTAAGATTGGTGTATAATTATTTGTACTTACATTTGAAAACGGGGTACTCAATGGCGATCATTTGTATAAATGGTAGAGAGATATAATACTTACAATGTTATTATTTCAACAATCAGTGTTTCAACAACGAAAATTTTATTGCGCCACACATTTTATTGATAAACTATAATATATGTTTGTAACAAAAAAATTATGCGCTTTAATTTAGACCAGATTTGCTTTAAAATTATAAAAAATAAATTTAAAAAATATTAAAACTATGCTTTCTTTAATTTAAAATATCGTTGTGTAATTATATTTAATGATCTTGTTACAAAATAGTCTTCCAAAAATAGTAAAATTATGTTTTAGATATAATTTTAATAAGGCTTTCAACTAATTTTCCATGATGGTGGCAGTCGTTGATCCAACAAATCTTCATTTAAAAATGGCGACTTATAATACAAGGATTTTATTCCACATAAAAGCATAACAAAATATTTTAATGTAAATCAGAACTTTATACGATAAAATGTTTTATATAGTCTTAAATATATTTAAAAATTTGTGTGCGCAAGTAGATAATATTTGCATCGAACGAAGTTGCCAAGTTTTATAAATAATGTAGAAATTTAAAATATTATGTACTCTCATCACCTATATTAATATTGTTAGGTATTAGCTAATTATAATAATAGGTATTTAATTTAAAACTATCCTAAGTAATTATTACATTACCAAAAAATTAAGTCAAAGTTACGTTCTCGTACTGGTTTTTAGTATTTTTTTCGCAGCCATGAAGTTTTTTTAATGTGAGTTCTAGAACATGGACACCATCATTATTTATATAATAAAATCTACAAGTAAAATTGAGCATCGGCACGTTTGACTGGAAACGTTACTTTCAAGAATTTGTTTGTATTCTTTCTTGATTAGTGCTTGGTAATACACTATACCTTAGGAGTTCAAAAATTAAGGTTAGGTTTGGAATTTTATTACACGGTATATACAATAATTTTCTCAAGCCACAGTTTTGTTCTATAACATATTTATAAAACAGGGAATATTTTAATAGATTAAATACAACTATAAAACTATTTTATAAATAAGCGCATTTCGAGGCTAAAAAATAATTTTATTAATTTCCTTATATATCCTTAATAAAACACGTTTATACAACTATTTTATAAGATTATAATTGAAAGTAATTTGCCTTAAGTATACAACTCTTTAACAATATGTTTTGCAATCCTTATAATATAATTTTTTTAAATGTTGTATAACGTATTATGCTTTTATAAACATTTTAAAGAACTGAAAATTATTTATTTTATAAAACACGTAAAAACTATTAAAAAACAATTTTACACATTTCTTCAGGAATAAAATTATGGCAATTATTTGCTCTATAAAATCAAACTGTTCGTTAAACAACGCAATTCGATAGTTATACAATAATTCATTTCTTTTAAAGTTCCATTCTGCTAGTTGGGATTAATTAGAAAATAATATTTTGTTTACTATGAATATATATTACACCATTTATCTTCCTCTCTCTTTAAGATACATTGCAGTCTTTCTTGTCCACGGTCTTCATTGGTTAGGTTCACTCCATCGGTGTTCTGCAGTCTCTGAATAGTGTTTTGCACTGAGATTTGACTGTTGAATTTTAGGTATCGGGTGGTTCCCTTTTTTATCAAACTTCAAAAACCAATACATTATAAAAAAATAATGTTGGTTTGCTAAATAAACTATACCCGACAAATATTTACTAAGATACAGCACATTGAAGTATCCCAAAAAAAATAATTATTTTCTATTCCTATTGTTTTAGTACAAAACTATTTGTACGCCATTGCCATTAAATTTTAAAAAACTCTCTATTTCAATTTTCCGTTTAATTTGGACCAGAAAATTATCCTATTATTATAAAGTTTTTCGCTACTATTACCATTTTCGAGTAATTTTTATTTTCGTATTACTTTACAATACACGTGAACATATTACTTTGTGAATTTATTATTTATCATGTTATTGTTTTACTTGCCTAAATATAATTTGCCTAATTCTAATACCACGGTCAATAAAAATATGATGTCAAGAGTTTCTCAAATCGTAAGTTGCCTTCGATTTTCGTCAAGATTAATATTAAAAATCTAGTGACTTTGGCAAACAATATGTACTTGTAACAACGCCACAAATAATCAGTTGACAGATGAAATTATAATATGCTAGTAATTTTATTTATTAAAGCGAATTAAAACAAACCACACAAGAGAAAATAAGAGTTATGACCATAAAAAATTCCGTATAATTTTAGCAATGAAGAATATGCTGGCATTCATTACATTTATTGATTTTGCGATGGAAACAACAGACAATCTTTTTAAGAATATCGTAAGCGTTTTCGGAATAGGAGAACTCCGACTTATAAAGTTTTTATTGATATTCGTATTAGATTTAGATAATTAGGTGTAGGTTAGAGAAATTAAATCCTAGGACGGAGAAATAGAAGACAAAGGAGAATTAACAATGACAATTGATACAGTTAATAACAGTCCAAGTTTAAGTACCTAACAGAAGAGCATCCTGTCAATTACAGGTACCTAAATCAAAGATTCTAAGAGTATTACATAACGACCATCAACGTACATATCAGTTAAATCCCGTACAAGATCTGCATCCAGGATGCTGAAATAAGGTTAGCTTTTGTCGCTGGATTTTAAATCGTTGGCAGTATAACAATTAATAATTTATTCAAAACATTTTATGGACCTATGAGGCTTGTTTTGCAAGAAGAGGTACATTTAATTATCACAACAGTCATATTTGGGCCCATGAAAATTCTCTTGAAGTGAGACGCGGATCATACCAAGAATTTAATTTCAACATCTGGTTAGGTGTGATGGGTGGACATATTTATGGACCTTATTATTACTTTCAACGCTAAATTCAATATCATTTGCTAATTTTCTGGCAAAATAACTTATTTTAATTAATGGAAGATTTTCGAAGCACAGTTGGTTTCAAATGGATGGAGCTCCAGCTCACTCTAGGCAAATAGTTCATAACTGTATGAATGCAACTTATCAGAACCGCTGGATAGGACGTTTGCGATATGAACCGTTGTTTAATGTGGAAGGGTCGGTGCCTTGGTCTCCTACATCAATAGACCTTTTTGACTACTATCTATGGGAAACTTTGAAAGATGATGTTTTCTCCGTACCAATTGAAGACATAAATGAGTTACAGAGAAGACTAGTAGACGCTTGTGACAAAGCAGAGGCGGCACATGAAATCATCAGGAATAAATTCTTTAATACGAATATGTAAAATTCGTATTAATACAGCGAGCGTTTTGGACAATTTGGTTAGATGTTATATAGCTGCAATTATTTTCAAAATTTTTATAAAATATTAATTAATGAATTGATACAGAAATCTTTTATTGTCGTTAATTCAACTGTAATTTATAGGTCTAGTAATAATAATAAATAAGTAAATAAATATTACTTGAAAATAGTAACAGTTAAGAAAAACTTATAAGGATAATTTTGTGTCTCACATTAAACAGAGAATCCAAAAATTATTTTTTTTTTAATTTCAAGCCAATATTTTTCTACTAAAGCAATAGGGACCCTTATTTTCTCCGTCACTGGTAAAGCAAAATAAATTAAAAATTCCCCAAAGACCATACGTACAGTGCCAAATCATTTATAAAAATCTTACGGGAAACTTCATCATTTATGCCATAAGTTGTTTAATAAAAATTATTTCATTTTCGGCCTCTGTTACGCCTTGGAAATAATGCACTCATTTCAGAACACTCTTTATACTGGGGGGATTAAAGTTAGCTTAAAACTGTCAAATATTTATTATTATAAACACGTGTTGTGCGTTATTACACAGAAAAATATTATTTTCTTTTAAGAATATATTTATTTAGCATGCCTGCCCAAGCACATGATATAACCTTGACATAATAAATTCATTCTTCAGGGAAGATTTAAGCGGGTAAATTTTGCTTAGTTCAAATGTTAATAAATCATTTATGTTATTTAATTATTTTCCCTCGTATGTTAAAGTGCTAATAATATGTAGGTAAAGTCATGAACAAGTTACAATGAAATCATCTTAATTCATAAGTAAATTACGACCTCGAAGCATAATACATAAAACAAAAATGTATTTACTTACCTTTGGTTAAACTCAAGAGTAAGAATGAGGTTATGTTAACAGTTCTCATGTTTACCCGCCGCAGCAACGTCATTTGCACTAATAAATTTTCATGTTCTGTTACGCATTTTTAGGTAGCATTTACAAATAATTTAAAATTTGCACATCTTATTAATATACCTCGTTATTTCATAATTTTGCTTTTATCAGAAATATGACATTAAAATCATTATTTATTCGAGACAACAATTAATTTTTGTTTAAGATATTGGTAATTACTGTTGCCCTTTGTTGATGTCTAGTGTTTGATTTTCACTAATGTGTTAGCTATGAGGTAGATTCTATTGTTGAATAAAAGTTAGTAAACAAATTATGTGATATAGCCGTGATCTGTACGAATGTTAAAATATGTAATTTAATCATTTAATAGATATTTGTACAGTGTACAGGTTATCCCCATGTTCCGTTTAGGAGGTTCTAAAATCAAAGGTGACCATTTAGACCTCAGATACAGAGATACAAAAACGCTTATATTATGACCGACAAGTTATGCAATATAGTACTCACATATCGTTTAAAAATTAAAGAAATTTCGAATAGTTTCGAGGCTAAAAATTCAATTTTTTTAAATTAATGCTTTATCTTATTGAAATTTTCTGTTTTCTACAAAATTGTATTAATAGTTTTTTTGTTGAACTATCACCAACTTATTTTAAATACAGTGACAGAAAGAGTTCGCCTTTTTAAAAACAACTATGTAACACTTGTTATTAAACATTGCGACATAAAAATGTAAATCATACAAAACTCATATTAATAATTAAAGAAATAAATAAATGCTTGGTGACAAATATTGGAAAAATTGTACTTACGAAGATGAGTGATGAGTATCTAGTATGTGTTGATTCAATCAACATCTAATCAACGTAAAAACAATGATCAATAATTATTATTAATAATTACTTATTAACTCTGAATCAGCGTCGAATCAATGTATAATAAATATTGGAATCAGTAACAGGTCAAATTGAAGGTCAGCATTTTCCCTATCCTCTACAACTTTAATTTTCCCAGAATCTGGCAGATAACTCATTATGAGTTATAATAGGCAAAATTATTATTATATTAATCTTACTTTTGACTAGCTTGGATAATATTTTAGGTTTGGTACCCCCATGATTTTCATCCAGAGTGTTATGTTTATGCGGAGTTTTTTGAAAATCTATAATAGTTAACAGTGATTTAGAGAAAATTGTTACTATTGGTTTATTAGTTTGCTCTGACAAACGAATTGGCATTGGACATTTCTTGCAACGTTGCAAGTTCTGTATATGAAACTGCATAGGTGTATCTTTTTCGGTATTTTTTTATTATTTTATCTTTAATATTATGATTCTCTTTAAGTATCTCATTTAGACAGTTTCGGTTGTAATAAAAACTAATAGAATAGATGTGTGTACCATGATGTTAATATTGAAGATTACTAATTGACATGCGCACTGTCACGTATGACTCTTCCAACACAGAGCAGGCACGTGTAGAGAATCTTAAAATTTGTTATGTAAGATTTTTTTTCTGGGATGTACCGTAATTGCTAATTGAATCCGACACAAAGTAAATTATGCAGTTTTATGACTAGTAGGCTATGATTTAATGTTTCATTTTTGACGTTTATAAAGACTGCACATTACCACATACTATTCCATCGTCTTGGAAAATGCCTGCAAAGTTTTCATTTCGTGGAAAAGTTGAAGTGTTGTTAGTATTGGAGTCTTGTGAGGGTAAATGTCGATGAAGTGTACATGAGTACCGAAGATTTCCTGATCGTTTGAATCCACACCGGGAGACCTTTGCTAATATTGAGACTGAATCACTTCCAGTCAGCATTGACTTTTTAACTCTAAAAAGTCAATGCAGTCAGCAACGAAGGAGGATGTGTTAATGCAGTAAATGCACGAAACGAGGTACGATTTTTAAGACGTATTATTGAAAGTGATTCTGATATCAGCAATAGGTAAGTATTTATACAATGTAATATATCACATGCCACGGTCCATCGAATTCTAAGACGTAATCTGATTCATTCATATTATATCCAAAATATTCAACAATTGTTCCCCAAGCTTTAAGAGACAAAGATTAACTTTTTGTAATTTCATAAGAAAATTCTTTTTACGGAAGAGGAATAATAAATGTGCATAATTTCCATGAATATTTGGATGAAAATCTAAATTTAATAATTTCTTGCCATTTTCAAGCCAGTTATTCTACCAAATCGGCTGAATAGCGAAAATGATTTATTTTTTACAAAATACTCTTCCTGGACTACTCGAGGAATTATCTCTGCAATTAATACGTTAAATATGGTTCATGCACGATGATGTTCTTGAACTAGCAGTTCCCAAATGGATGGATGTATAGGAAGAAACAGTGTCCAGAAAATTGGCTAAATTGGTTGTATCTGAGGGAAATCAGCTATGAAAAAAGAAACAAATAACAAATATCAGTCAGAGGCCGCTCTGAACACAGAAACATTAAAATTTTCCCGCGGAAATGTGTCATTTCCATTGTAAAGGAAATTTTGTGAACTTTAGAAAAAGGGAAATCAGTTACATACAAAATATTTTTGCTGTGAATTATAGACATTTTTTTTAACACAGAAACGGCAAAATTTTCCCGTGGAAATGCGTAATTTTCATTACATATATGGAAAAAAAGTAGAAAAACGTATTTCTGAACACAAATATTCAAATTTGTATAAATATAACAGAGGAAGTCTAGTTGAAGGTCCCTGGGTATTCGGAATGATTACCGATAACTCAGAAGACTTAAGAATGGTAATTTGTCCCGAAAATAAAAGGTATGCAGGCACGTTCTCTTTTTGGAACAACATGTAGAGAAAGGGTCTATTATCCATTCGGATATGTGGAAAGCGTATGAGAAATTCACTGAATATGGCATTAGACTGTTAATCATAGTGTTAAATTCGTTGCTGAAGACGATACTCATACCCAGCGGATCGAGTCGTCATAGTCGGCTGCAAAAATTTTTTTAAAAGGTGAACATATTCCACCGGACGAATTTGCAGACCGACTCTGTGAGTACTTGTGGAGACGCCATTGTTAGAAAAACAGTCTAGATCCGATGAATGAACTCATTAATTGTATAAAATTATAATAGATTTTTCAAATAATTCAACATAAAAATCATTATTTTGACATATCCGTCACAATATTGCCACAAAAGATACCTTAACTTTTAAATACATACAGAATTCTTACAAAATCACATGCTTTTTATTTAACATTTATATTTATATAACAAACATATATGTGGATATAATTAATATACGCGAGCGAAGCAAGCGCGCTCAATTTTAAAAAAATGCTTGAAATCCACTTACTTTTTATAACTTGAATAACATTCGTTTATTCACAAAACTCAAAAAACATGAATACTAATTAATTGACCGTCGATTATTCACAAAACCCTAAAACACATGAATATATAAATGAATTATCTCAATATTTTCCTTAAAAAAATTTCCGCAAATAAAATTATATATCATTAAAGCGCAAATTAGCAGTCAAATCAAATTATCTAATTATAATTTCTATTACAGATTTCCTTTATTCTAAAGTCGGAGGAAAATGGAAATTTTCCTTAAATTTTTACTTCAAATCAAAGCCGCAATTTTATTAATTTTGTATTTCTACAGCAGTATGTAATATAAAGATATTTAAAAAAGAAATTTTTGAGTCAATTTTCAGTTAAAATATAATATAAGAAAAATTTGAGTTTTCCAGAAAATGAAACATTTCCGCGGAAAAAGAAAATTGGTTATATACTAGTAATCTTGTGTAGAACCTTTCTATAGAACAATTTCTTTTGTAACTGATTTCCCTTAAACGAAAGTTGGGCCGTATCCGTAATGGTCTACTGTCAGACTGTCAGAAATATTCGACCAGTAAAATTATGAATTTGTTCTCAGTAAACATTGTGCAGGAAGTAGTTGGACAAGCATTTTTGACACTTTGGATTCTTTACTTGAACAGACCTATTATAAATAATAAATGCAACCCCACAAATAATGATCCACAGTTATTACGCAGAGTACACTTTAATTTTCGGCGGAGGGTACATTTATGTAGGTATTAGAAAATGGTGGTCATTTTTAACAGTTATTGTAGTGCTATTTAACGATATCCGTAATTCATGTGGTTAAAGTTAAATTTCTTAATGTTTTGTTTATAAGATTCATCTATGTTAAAAAGAAAATAAAGAATCTAATTTAATTGCTTTTCCTTGATACTTTTTTGTAAACGTCAAAAATTAAACATGAAATCATATATACTAGTCGTAAACCTGTATACTTTACTTTTGTCCAATTCAATTAGGAATTATGCTGTTTCACAAAATCCCGATATTTCAAAAATCGATTTTTTTTTTTTTTTCAAAAAATTTGTAATAATAAAAAAGTATTAAAATTAAAGTGACTGATACTGGTAATATTATTTAATAATTGGCAAACTGACAAAAAAAATCGATATCATTTTAAGAGTGCCCTATCACTAGTTCAGCCCTTATTTGGGCTTCCACCAAATTTATATTTTTACCAATTAAAGACAAAAATAAACGCAAATCATGAACAAAACTTATTCGTTCTATGTTAAGGTATTGCTGAAATACTATTGTTTTTCAAAATTTAACACTCATCTTCAAACGGTACATCTCAAAAAAAAATGTTACATAACAAACCGATATATTTTAAGATTCTCTACATGTGCCTGCTATGTGTTGGTAGAGTTATGAAACACCCAGTATGTAGATATCATTATTAAGAATATACCTAGATAACATTTATGTAACTGAATGATTCCAAATGACATTTTGAAATCATTTTTGAAGTACTTTTAACATACTATGTAGTAGGTATGCAAATGCAATTACTTGTTAGAAATAGCGATACGTTATAATGCACGTCGGTTTCTCTTTAAAGGTATTCAAATTAATTTTCTTTATAGCAAATCTTTTAGTTCTATCAAAATCATATCTTTATTAAAACATAAATCATAAATAGCTTTAAAATAGACCTTTTATAAGTCTATAAACCAATTGATGATACAGTTATTAAATGCTCCAAAGTAATATAAATCAATACTTGGGATTGTAGTACAATAAAAAGCAGTTTGTATATGGATAGAAGGCAGATGTAAAAGAATCTTAATCCAGATTCCGCAGACATAAACTACAACAGTATTTGTAATTGTCCTCAACGGGATCCAATAAAAACGGAGTAAAGCTCAGTTGAGCTACGTGATAAAACAATGGGTAAATAAACAAATCATCTTTCTGACAAGCAGATCAACGACACTACCACGACGTTGCAGCAACGCGTACTCCGCTAAGCGATAATGTTTATTAAATGCCTAAAAAATATCGCTGAATCGTTAATGATCGTTCGTACTCGTTGGCGGGCGTGCGTTGTGGAATTGGCCGAGACAAGCGTAGCACCAAGCCTAGAAGCCCGGGCTTGGCTCGACGATGCTTAGTTTCGTCGTCTGACTGCAGTGACGATAATGTCTCGCGTACAAATGGCATGAAGTATTAACACAAATATCCACGTTCTTCTGTCAATAAAAAGGACTAAAGTATAAAAGGACCTTTACTTACAGTCGGGGCGCGTACTACCGCAAACTTTTCTTCTTACTGGTTCTGTTTTCTTTTTACTCTGTGACAGGAACCTAATGAGTGCATGTGTGTGTTACTCCAGTGGATTTTAACGTGCATGTGAACGATATAGGTTAGTCTATAAACGTTTTCATCACCTGTTGTTTTTCATGCCACTATTTAATCCGTATACATATTTTCCGCAAGACAATGTACTTAGCACACCAGACTTGCTATCAGTTTTGTTCAAGAAACAACTACCTAATTCTGTACAAGCCAAAACATTTGATTATAAGCATTATGTATGTTTAACAACATTATAATCGAATATTATTCAATTTAATATAATTGCTAAATCATCCGCAATTTTATTTGGGTATATGTGTCAGGGTTCATTTACCTATTATTCAATAGTATGCACTATGCGTATATTACATGTGTGTAAGACATTCCTACACGTGATGCATGTGTTTTTACTGCATTTACTATTTAATGTCGCATAGAAGCAAAGGACGGAGTCGAGAAAGACATATTTGAACTGCTTCATTTTGGCCGAGTACAAAAAATATGTTAATAGCAACAACTGCAGGTATCTTTTATGTACAAGTTATTAGCATAACCGTTAGAACTGGCAAATATAAACTGGCTACCACATAAAAAGAATTCTATATTAGCGTCTTTTGCCTCGCGAAATTTCAAGGGAACATTGAAAGATTATATCGTACGTACTACATACCTAATCTTATGTAGAAACGAGTTCAATATTGTTTTGTTAACTGTTGGGCTGTTGTGAATTTAACAATTGATTTGCATAAGCCAAACCATGCACATGTATTATATAAGTTGGCTTTCAAAAAAAAGTAGGCTATATGCTAAAGTAGGTATTTGTATTTGATTTTTGCGATGACCTTCAATAAATTTATAAATATGAACACGTTATTATGACAGCGATAGATTGAGATAAACAAATTTTTAAATACCTCGGTAGTATATATTTAACAGACACTTTATTGGTATAACATTCACACATTAAACTCCATTCTAATACTTAATAGTATTAATATCATTAATTTCGGAGACCCATATTATCTTGTCAACTTAAATATAATTGTTGAACAAGATATTTAAAGTTGCTGCCCCCTGCGTTTAATCAAAATAGTACCTATTGAGGTGTCAATAAATTTTAAAACTAGATAACTTTATGTAAAATAAATTAAGTAGATGCCACTGGACTTTGGGTACACGGTTTAAAACCATAAAAATTTTATATATTATAGATCTTCATGACAACTTTAAAGGCCAATTCTTTCGTAGGGTAGTTGTAGCACATTTCTATTAGTTGCACAATGGTCTTGCATTTCTTCTTTCACTGCCAATTTGACCGATATTAGTTCATATATGCCACTATGTAACTTCACTATTTGGTAAAAATATGCTATTGGCAAGAGGAGACACAATAAAAAATTCCCAGAAAACTTCTTAGATGTACATATTTCAATAATTAAAAGTTTCGGTGGGTACCTACCTAGAGTTATTTGTTTTTAAGAATGTGTATAATATGTGTTTGGATAGACTATGATTATATAAACTAAACAAAATTGATCTGTCCAGAAACTTATCAGATTTTATATAAAAATAACATTTGCTTAAATGGAATATATAATATCTTATAAATACAGCACTCATCGAAAATATTAATACATATTTGTCAACAGCGTATGTCTTTCTTGAAAATAATATACATTTGATATGGCCTGTAAGAGAACAGGAATATTTTATTTCATACTGTCGGATAAATGACTAGTAATTTGCGGCCGGGAAATGAAACATTACAGTAATGTGTGTTATCTATCAATACTATTAAATATTTTGCTTAATTTTATTTAAGTTGGAATTATATCAATCATGTTATATGATTTTCCCTAAATGAATTGTCAGATTGCTTCCGAAATTTCCGTAACACGGAACGATGCAAAAGTTATTAGTTATAATCGGTTATAATGTAGTTATTAATTTATTTGGCAGTGGCAAACAAAAAATTACCAATTAATTTTAAAAAGGATTATGGAGACAGTATGACATAAAATATACAGTACTATTTTGCAGGGTTAACTATAACTAAATTTTATTTTGTCTACTCGGCAAACGTCTTTAGAATTACGCTGCCATACGATAATATGCACTTATCACACTTCCTATAAATTACACAAAAAATGCGCGAGAAATTAAATTTACGAAGGCAAGTACTGAAAAAAAAAACCGTATATGAATCATGCCACAGTCAATAAATTTTACTGATGCAATCTGAAATCGCTATCTGTAGGCCACTAATGCAAAATGGACTACACGCCGATAAATTTTTTAACTTGCTGGGAAATTAAATTCTGTTAATACTAATCATAGAAATAATATTAACAATAATCGACGATGTTTGCATAAAATAATTAGTACTATTTTAAAATGTAACATACTGAGATATTTATAGTTTTCTGTAAAAATCTCTTAGAATATTTCTTCTAAGTTTTGAACGGTGTTCTTTGATGATTGGAGAGTATGCAACTAGTAATACAAATTGTCAAATGTCATAATCGAAACCTGGTTTAATACTATTGACTAATATTTAATTTTAAACGTTTTATAGTAATTAAATAAAGGAATTTTTGTCGGTTACTGATATTTCTCTATAATGTGGTTTGCTCTATGATGTGCTGTTTGTTTCTCTAGAATCAAGGACAAATCCAGCAGAGTTAGGCAATTGTGCACTACTTTTGATTTTACACAAGTACTGCATTGCCGCGGGTGCATTGTATTAGTAGGTATTCATTACATTAAATTGTGTATTCTGTTAGTGGATAATTCTGACGGACCTGTAATGAGTGAAGATGTTGAAAATGTAGTTTTGGTAGTGTGCAACGAAGGAACGAATAACGAATACAAAATACTGCAGCTAACCGGATTAACTGTTATCTATGAGGTTAATAAAATTTGTTATTAATACAAATGTTTAGGTATTTTACAAACGGCAGGTAGGTAGTTGACATTTCTAAGTCATTTCGATGATTATCATAGCCGCCGAGTTTCCGCAAGAAAACAGGGTTATGCCCCATTTTTTAAACATTGAGCTAGAATTCCGAAATAAATTTTGTATTGTCTTTTAGATCTATTTGTGCGTGTGGTTAAAATTTTTGTTCTTGGTGGTAGTTCACCCTGTATATTCCGTAACACAATTCGTACTGTAATAAGTCACCTACCGGACTTATATCGTAAATTAGTAATTGTTATCATGGAGGTACTTCAATTTGCTACTCATAGTCAATAAACGAATCCGTCATTTATTTAATCCCTGGAGATTTAAAATAAAGCCAATCTATTTTATTTATTAACTTATCTAATATACCTACTACATGAGTGTTTATTTTGTTTTTGTTTTATTTCGTGTAACACCTATTTTATTCAGTAAATCTGGTAATAAGGAAGGACATGTTTATTTAAATTATATTTTATACATTCAAAACAAACTGCTGCTTACAATTACACAAACATAGGAAGTTTCAATAATCAGTCAGATATTTTAATTAATGGCAGGCAGCACTTGGTTTTCAGAATTTATTCATGCAGTCTTCTCGGGAATGAGTGGTATTTTACGGAAATTTCTTCAAATTGGGTGCTGTACCTAATGTAGCTCTATCTGAGAAATCATAGGAGTCAATGAAGTCTTCGGTAATTTAGAAAAATTATCAAATTTCTGAAATGTCGAATAAATTATTGCCATCATTTATGGTTTTATTTATATTATTATATCAAAATGTACGATATTTTTTATGTAACCTGTCACAATTTTTAAGCTGTTGAATTTCTCATAATCTTCATGACTATCCAAATAAAAATATGGCTTGAATAAAAAAAAAAATGGAATTGATAACGGTTGATAAAAGAGAAAGCGTTTAACCCTCTTAAAAATCTACATAAAGGATAACATCAAAATCAAAAAAGTTATAGGTAAATTTGTTTTAACTAATTACTATAATTTTACTGCGGAAATGATTCTTAAAAAATTATGTACTTACCTAAGTTTTATAAATTTTAGTTAACTTCTCTTATACAGTAGCTACCTACTATCATTTCCTACTATCGCATTTTTAGAAGAAAGTCTCATTTATGTTTAATATACAGGGTATTCGGAAAATGGGTATTCTTTATTTTGCTATATGATAAATTGTACTCTACATAACATAATTTACTTAACAATTTTTTTCTCTGACCAACGCTAACAGAATTATGATAGCAAACAGGTACTGAATATGTGACAACGTCGAGTTATCACGTCAGAGATTACAAAGTTGTCGTACTTTACAATTTTAAGGATTTTCTGCAAAACAACAAATTACTTACAAGGAGCTTTTACTTAACCTTAGTTATACCATAGTTTGTAATTTAGTAACAGAGTTTTGGATTTTATTGCAGTTGTATTTTTATTTTTAAATACATTTAAAAAAAAAAACAATTCGTATTAGACATTTTTTTTGAAGTTATTTATTACTTCGGCACTTATATTCCGGACATCCTGTATAGGGCGTCTCAAAGTTTCCTCCCCAAGTATATTTCTCCAAGAAATATTTTTAGTAGACGAAAACAGGTGACAATATGTTTTAGGTATAAACCTAAGCTTTGTTTGTGTTTATTTTGTCAAATTCACAAAGGGAGCCATTTTTTCAGAAACATTTATTTCTGTGGTTTATTGAAAAATACATTGCATTGTATTAGAAAACCATTATAAACTGTTCGCCTATTTGTACTGGCTAAAAAGTTATGTTCAAAAGAAGATATAAAAAAATAAATAAATGATTGCATTATAGATATACCAGGTGACAACGGAACACGCTGTAACTTTTTTATGACTGCTGATAAAAATTTGAAATTGGGTGGGTTTATACCAGATGGTGCCATGAATTCTTTGAGGTCATTTCCTGTTTGACCGGAAATGACCGTAAATTTATATTTTTAAATGTATTTTTAGACATTTTTGGAATCATTTTACGTATGACAGGACCAATTTTCTGACACATTTTCTCGATTAAGTAATTTTTTTTTAATTATTAAAAGTAAAACTAGATGGCCTCGAGTGGCAGAAATTGTTTTGAAATCCGAAATGATCTCAAAGAATTCATGGCATCATCTAGTATAAACCCACTCAATTTCAAATTTTTATGAGCAGTCAATAAAAAGTTACAGCGTGTTCCCATTTTCCGTTGTCACCCGGTATGTAATTAAGTAATATTTAGTAATCCTAACAGTAACAGTGTAACAAAAATAAAGAACGCATCCTTAAGAATAATTACTGTCAATTTTCAGTTTGTATTCCATTGTTATCCAAACAAGAATTAAAGCTTTTAAAAAGATTACGTTTTGAGGCTTTTTGTATTACATCTTCTGTCAATGTCAACTTGGAAACTGCTAGTTCAAATAATTTCTTGGGCCGGTTGTGTAAAGATTTTGAACTCAAGTTTAATGTGAAACTGTAAATCAAAGGCAAAATAAGGTTGTATAAACGTTAAACGTCGATCAAATCGTAGTTTAAACTGACTGACCGATCTCGGCCGTTTAATAAAGTGAACTGCAGTTCAACGGTTTGACACTTGACAAGTGATTATAAACTCGAATATTGAATTATACATTTTTTAGTATTTTTCTGCATTTTGTTACGATGGACTAGACTAACCCATAACAGATGATGAAGAGTTTTAGTAAATGCTGTCTTACATCCTAAAAGTGTCAATTGAGAGAACGATCAAATTATTTTGTAAAGTGAAGGGAAATTGATTTTTTGCAGTGATTTCGTTTGTTATAAAGAGTTATTACCTATATATCTGTAGTATATTTATGGGCATCCTAAAAAATCCAAGAATTTTTAGTTGACTCCACTTGCAGCAGAAACTGAAAATGTAAACCATTTTGTATTTAATTATATAATTATTATATAAGATATAAAGGAAAATATTATTAAAAAACTCCACACGTATCACTACTTTGTCTCTATTTGTTCTGCAATAGCAATTAATTAAAATAGATGGGAGATAAATACCCACTACTACTATCACTGTAAGTAAGTTAAATGAAAAATGGATGAAACACTATATAATTTATTATTTAAGTAACATATATCCTTAAGAGAATGTTAAAGATCTACAGTAAAATAAAGCTCAAAAGGTTGAATATAACCTTACAAAATTGGACAAATTTCGCGCCAACTTAGGTTAAATGTCATAGTTAAAAAAAAATCAGCAAGCCGCACTTCTACCAACCTCGGTAATGTATAGTTCAGCTGAACTACACATTAGTTTCGTTTATACAACACACATATAAATAAACCAGGTTCAGAATTTGAACTAAGTTCTACTGAACGGCAGTTCAGGTACTTTTTATACAACCGGCCCTTACAGTTACAGAATTATGAGGTGCACCATCTAATTGCAACCATAAATCTTTTCTAATTTGTAATGGAATATTCTCCAACAAACCTGGAAGATGTCTGTCTAAGGACTATAGAAACCTCACCTGTGAGTTTTTTTTAAATAACACATATTAAATGCCGTCCAACTATACCTCATCACACGTTTAATCGAAAGTACTCTTCATTTTGGACTTCATTTAATCTATGCGGATTTTCATCAGACCAGTAATGGGTATTTCGGCGATTTGGTATATCATACTTAAGAATTTACTTTCATCTATTCAAAGGATATGACTATAGAAATTGGTTTTATCCTCAGCAGTTACCATCATTTGAGTAATAAAATTTAACCTTCAATGGCAGTCATTATTTGTTAGCATTTGCGCATTTTGTATTTTGCAATCATGAAAGCGAACACTTTAAAACACTCTGAATCGTCGACTTAGAAATACGAAGAGCAACCGAAGACTGTCGAATTAAATTTTGCGGACTTTCTTCAAAATAGCCGATAATATTGGCAAAATTTTCATTATTTGCTATACTTTTTTTCATGTGTTTTATACTTTCCTGAAGAAAAAGGATATACATTATTTCATAAAATTCTTTCCAACTGTAGAAACGTTTTATGATCTGGCGTATATCTTTGGATATCGGCCAGCGTAGACTCTCCTTGTCAAATGTAAGTTTTTGTTTCTCCAAATACGAATAGCATATCCACATTTTCATATGGCTATTTTAAATATTAAACACACAACTTTATACTTACAAAGTGAAAACTTTATAAAGGTTTTTTTTACTAGAATGCAATGTATTTTTCAATGAACCACAGAAATAAATGTTTCTGAGAAAAAAAATATAAATGGTGCCGCGACGCTAAGCGATGCCAACCTCACAAGATAGTCACAAACAAAGGTTAGGTTAGGTTAGGTTTATGCCTAAAAAATATTGTCACTTGTTTTCGTCTAGTAAAAATATTTCTTCGAGAAAAATGCCTAGGGATGGAACTGTACAGACAAAATATATGTATATCTATCAAATACACCAATAAATAAATGCAGTCACATCTTTTCTTTTATTTTTCTTTTGTTACTTAATTAAAATTTAAAATGCTTGTTCTGTTCATATTACTGTGTAAGTTCTCGTCTGGACCCTGTACGTTAATTTCAATATCTTTGGTGTTTCAACACTTAGCTAATTGATGTGTTTTTAATTAGAAGTAACCTTGTAGTCATACGAATAATTTATATATGCGTGATGTATGGTTAAAATCATAATAGAATGTACATTGGTTACTGTTCAAGGAGTTACAAGTGGTGAAGGTCTAACAGTCAGGCTTCAAGCGAAATGCTTTTTCCAGTTTCTCTTTCAACAATACTTTTGTCAACTGTTAATAATTACATTGAAGTTAAGCGTTATGTGGAATCCAAAATATTTTATTACACAGATCAGTACATTACAAAATGAGTCGCATCTAAATCCAATTTTTAAGTAAATTGAATTATTAGTGTAATCTAGACGTAAATATGTACCTACAATAAACTACATATTTTAAGATAAATCTGTTACAAAAACCTTTTACATATTTTTTAAAATCACATTAGAATTTTACATATTAAGTATTTCAAGAATTCCTAAATCCATTTATATGTAGTATCAAAAACCACTAAAAAGAAGCAAATATCAAAAACCTCATAAAACCGCCTACTATGTACTTTTACAAATTTTCAAAACCATCTAAATCCGTCTGTTTGCTATATTTTTCTACAGTAGTAGCTGTTATAACCTAAGTTTTAGTGTTAGTTTAACTTTTTATGCGTGTTATGCATACATATACTTTGAATAAAATAAAGTTAGAATAAACCCTAAAAACCTGGAGAATGTAGATGAATTGTTAATTAAACATTTTGGCTAAATTTGGATTACTATAAAGGAGTACCTTCATAGTGGAAAATAAGCCAAAATGATTAGTTTTTGAATCATTTCAATAAAATTCTTTCTTTGTTATAACTACGCTAGATTTGTAGTCTGTTTCAAAACAGCTAAATACAATCTTAGTTTCAACTGTGCTTATATTTTCTCCAAATATCGTTCTCGATTTGTAATCTTGATGCAGTTTCTATTATCAAGAATTGACACTTTTGAAATTAGACTGATAAAATTTCTTCCAGTTCTTGTACAGTAGATATTTGAGTTTTACTCCAAACTTAGTAAAATGGATTTAGAGTAATATGAAGGCGACTCAAATATAAAATGCTGCATCGATTTGTGATCAGGAAAACTATAACATGTTTGACAGTATCTACATTCCTTAAGTTTTTTCTATTTTCCTTCTAAAAATTTTGCTACTTCATTGAGTCTTATGAATTCTAATCTCAACTCACCTATTTACAGGATAATTTAACTTGTTACAAGGCTGGCGTTTCAACGACAAATAATCGTACCTAAAGATGCACAAAAAATATCCACCCAGTATGTGGGTATTTTAGCGTATTGCTAAATATGTACTCGTATAATATAATGCTGAGATTTAATCACTTCTTTTAACTTTTGGAGGGAAAAGCCATAGACAATATGAAAGGAAGTGAATTGCATCTCATCACTGTGTACAATACACCGTGAAAAATACTTAAATTTACATCAATTCAAGTGTTACTAGTTTTTTAAAAGAATTGTGCATGGTGTGGCAATGTTTATAATGCCGTATACATTTTTTTCAATGTGCAGTTGACGTTTACAATTCAGGAGGTTTTACGAGAAAATATAACAGGTGAAAATTATGCTTCCTTATTCTAAAAGACTTGTCAGTCTAGAAACAGTTATACATCCTGGAGAAAACTTGTATAATTGGCACAGTGTCTCGATCATATAAAACAGCGCCCCTTTCATGTATCCGATAAATGTAAAAAATTCTTACTGCTTCTCATATCTGTTTGTGGTATTTTTTCCATTCTCGGTGGTTCTTTCATCATGTTATTCCTTTTATATTTACTTAACTTAGATATGTCCAAATGGTCATACAATTTATTGTAAATATTTAAATCAATGTAGCATATACTTCACCTGGTTTGACGATGAAATATTTAAAAAAATAAAATAATGTGGAATTTAGTTTTTCCATATCACATTAATTGAAATTTAATAAAGTGTATTGCTATGTTAAGCATTTATTTCTGAGATATTATCAAGACTGTTTTATAAGGTATCTTAGCATGAGGTATTTAATTTAGTTTCAAATACATATAATTAGTATAGTAACTCTTTCAGATACATCAAAAATAAAAAATTATTTTATTGATTCAAATATTTTATTCATATTAAGTATTAGGTTTTTTAATTACCTTTAAAGGTCACTTTATACAGGGTGAGTCAGAAGTAGGTGTAAAAAATTTAACTGAAGACTATTCTTGCCAAAACAAAGTTTTCATTGAAATAAATTTTTATTCTACATGACTATTACTACAAATAATAATTTTTTTAGATTAAACCATTTAGTTACGACAAAAAATTATTCTTACATAATTTCTGTAAATAGGTCCTTTTGAAGTCAAATAACTTTTTATGTTAAAACTAGTGACCGTAGTAAGCCATAGTTACTTACAAAACAATAATCGGATTTTTTGTTGTTGTTTTGTTGTGCTAAGACCTATTTATCAATCACATCTTAGTTCTGAAATGATTTTAAAATTTAAAAACAATACATGTAGAAAATAAACACAAGCAATATTGAAGAACTATAGCAAATCTTCATCCGCAATACAGGCTCTCCTTAAAAATAGATCTAGCGGATTTAAATCGGAACTTATTGGATCAAATCCATCTATCATAAATATTATTAGTCAGCCATTCGGTCTAGCGGATTTAAATCGGAACTTATTGGAAACCTCACAGGATCAAATCCATCTATCATAAATATTATTATTCAGCCATTCGGTCACAAATCTGCTATTATGAGGAGGTGCACCATCTTCTTGAATGTACATTTGTTGTCTAATATTCAACGGAATGTCGAGTGGTTATAGTGGTTTTTGAGAAAATCTGTAACTATTTGCGTTCAGGGATAGGGATAGGTTGATGTAAATACTTGATGATTTGGGGTGAATACTAGGAATTCTGCGGTGGTATTCTCTTACGGCTGCTAGGTCATTTCCATTACGAAAATTTTATTACGCATATGACTTCTTGTCAGTAAAATACCTCGTTTAAAACAATATAGGGATGTAAAGTGACGTAAATCAATTTTCAAACAATTATTTACTATATTTAACAAAGAATGCCAGCAACAACTTTGATGTGTTGGGTATTTAATTCAGTTATTATTAATACATACACACATACACATATGTAAGTATTTTCATATTTATCGGGAAACAGCTAAATGAGCATTTTTTTTGTTGTAGCAAAATCTGTTTTACAGCAATGGATGTCGACAAAATAGCAAAATTGATATTCTAGTTAATGCCTCCTAGTTTTTTAGCCGAACTTCATTTATTTCATGTTTTTGCTTATTTTGGTGCTGGAAATGGATTCTGAATGTAGCTACTCTTAAAGTTAAATATCTAATATATGCAAATCCTGCGTGACAGACTTGGTACTCGAATTAGGCGCTGAGACATTGCCTAGACTGCTAAACATTTCGCCGCTTTTTATCGAAAAAGCTTTTAAGTTTTACTTCAACAAAAAATTAATTTCAGTATAACACAATTGCATGAAAAAAAAAACGTAATAAAGTTCCCTATAGTTTTTTTACAGTGGTCTGTTAACTTAAGAATGAGAGGCAGAACGGTTTGTGTCTTCTCGGCGCCCGACTCGGCAGCCGCGCAATGAGACGATTATTGTTTACTAAGCGCTAGATAGATCAAAATACAACGCTGTTGGACGCCTCCTCCAAAAAATCATTAAATATATAGAACGCCAAAAAAGGTACCGAAATAGTTAACTTATGGAGAAAATGCGAGTCTGGTAATAATGCAGTGACAGCTTTTATGATTTGGTTGCATTAATCGAGCAGACATTTCAAAATATGATAATTTTATGTCCAATTTATATAAATATGTGATTTGTATGATCCAATTACAAACAGTATTTTTTTGGTTTCAATAGTATTCTGGGATTAAAATACAGTATTACCAACAACGTACATTTAGTTTTCCCTAAATAGCTGCTTTCTAAGCCCCTCGATAGTCTGATTATTTTTCAGTGCCTAACGTAAACGCTTCTTGTCTTTTATACAGGGCACCCGGAAAAATAGGATGACAAGTTCCTATAAAAAAAATTCTTACAGGTCCTCCCTGCGGAGATGTGTCCCTAAAGGACGCCGCTGGAAATCGTTTTTTTTTTTAATAATTTTTAAAGTACTCAATATAATTCAATAACAATTTAATGTGATGGACACTAATACAATCTTAAATTAGTGTCCTTGAAACATATTTAGCTTTTGTTAGTTTACTAGGGACGGGCTAAGCTTTACAACTTAATGTCAACATTTTTAACATTGTATGATTATGATTTTAAAATAATAAATCTGGGTAGCTTCAACAATAGACTAAAAATATATATATTCTTGTTTATTGTCGATAAAATGCACCGTTTATGAGGAAAATAATAATAAAAGAATTTTTGTCTTATTTTTAATAAAAAAGGCCATGATTTCTATTCCTTTCTCGACAACAAAGTGCGATACGAAAGTCATTGAAACAACAGGAAAGTTTCATTTCAATATGTTTAATCTGAAAAAAATACGAAATTTAATAAACATAGTGGTGTACCAGGAGGTGCCTTAACGGAATTATTGAAACACTTCATAAGAGGGTTCAACATGTGAACATAAGTCGATTATTTTCTCGTAAACGATTCACTTTATCGACAATAAACAAGAGCATCTTTTTTTAGTCTAAGGTTGAAGCTACTCAGATTTATTATATTAAAGTCTTCTGAAGTCTACTGTTAAAACTTTAGACATTAAATTGTAAAGTTTAGCCCGCCCCTGGTAAACTAAAAAAGCTAAATATGTTTCAAGCACACTATTTTAAGATGTCCTTACTAGTGTCCATCACATTAAATTTTTATTAAATTATATTAAGAAAAGTTATTCAAGAAAAACCAATTTCCAGAGGCGTCCTTCAGGGACACATATCTCCGTAGGAAGGGCCTATAGGAAAACAAATTATAAGAACTTGTCATCTTATTTTTTCATGTTCAATTTGCACCCGAGATATTTCCCACATTTTCCCTTCCACCCTGTATATTTTATGATTTCTATGGTCATATCCCATAAATTGTGCCAATTCGATTGCCGAGGTGACAAAAACCTCTGTATCTGTCATCGCCATTATATACATTTACGTTTTGACAAGATATTTTTGGAAATAGTGCAGATTATCGACATAAAAGCAAGAGAATTTTGTCTATTTTCTCCTTTTTTTGCTTTTTCAACAAAATTATTATATGAATGAAAATGCTGGAGACATTTTTATAAAATAAGAAGTGCTCAGTGATCCCACTAAATATTTTCACCACCATTACAATCGATAATCTAAATATTTCTGCAGTAACCCGTAAATCCTGCTGTTGCGAGAGGTATCAGCTATAATCAAGTACTCTTATACGAACATATTTATAATACTGCTGTACTGGGTATTGAAATGTGTATTAATTAAAAATGTTAACACTGTGATAATAAATACGTTGGAACAACCTGTTATATTAATTTATAGAAATACAGAATTACAATAACAGAGAAAAAGCCGTATTTTTAGAAATGAAAGTTTATATATCCGTTTGGCTATTCATTTGATTTATTATTATTAGGTATCTACACACTAGAATAACAAATTAATAATATGTGATTAAAATACATATTGGGTGACTTCGGATCTTTTACAGGTAACATTGGACACATTAAGATAAACATAAGCAGTTAACATACAAATAATGTATACAATTTTTCCAATAGTTATGATGCAGTGACAGTGACAAACAAAATGTCAGACATTATCCTTACAACCATGATTACAACAATCAAATACACGAGAAGTCGTTGTCACTCTTCAATAAGGTGGAGAGAAGTATAATGATTGTCGAAAAATACATATTTGATTTTGAAAACTGAATAGTTACAAAAAGTTCTCCTGCTTAACGAAGAAGTAGTCAAAAGATGGATTTCCTAGCTTCAACTTTGAGGTACCCCAAATACCCCGAATATACGGAAATATATTTTTTTATTTTTCTCGATTTTTGTAACAGATTAATTTCAAAAAGCACTCTGCTGCTTAACTAAGAATTGGGGGGAAAATGGATTTTCTAGATTCAAGTCTAAGGGCCGGTTGTATAAAAAGTATCTGAAGGACCGTTTAATAAATCTTAGTTCAAATTCTGAACCTGGTTTATTTACATGTGTGTTGTATAAACGAAACTAATGTGTAGTTCAGCTGAACTATGCATTACCGAGGTTGGTAGAAGTGCGGCTTGCTGAATTTTGATTTTCAACTGTGACATTTGACAATTTAACCTAAGTTGGCGCGAAATTTGTTCAATTTTATAAGGTTGTATTCTACCTTTTCAGTTTTATTTTACTGTAGATATCTTGAACATTCTTTTTAGGATATATATATTACTTAAATAATTAAATTATATAATGTTTTATCCATGTTTTATTTAATTTACTTTCAGTAATAGTGGCGGTGGGTATTTCTCTCCCATCTATTTTCTTTCATTGCTATTACAGACCAAATAAAGACAAAACTCCACACGTATCACTACACTTTTCTACATTTTTCTTTAATATCTTATAATTAACTATTATAATGAATAATTAAATACAGCATGGTTTACATTGTAATTTTCTGCTTCAATTGGAGTAAACTAATAAATCCTAGGATTTTTGAAGATGCTTCTATAAATAAACTACAGATATAGGTAATACCCTTTACAATAAGCTTTGGAAATATTCTATTGTCATTTGGCAGCGAAATCGCTGCAAAAAATCGATTTACCTTCACTTTACAAAAATGGTTTGATAGTTCTCTGAACTGACACTTTAGGATGTAAGACAGCATTTACTAAAACCCTTCGTCATCTGTTTAGGGATTAGTCTAGTCCATCGTAACAAAACGCAGAAAAATACTCAAAAATATATAATTCAATATTCGAGTTTATAATCACTTGTCAACTGTCAAACCGTTGAACTGCAGTTCACTTGGTTAAACGACCGAGATCGGTCAGTCAATTTAAACTACGATTTGATCGACGTTTAACGTTTATACAACCCGATTTTGCCTTTGATTTACAGTTTAACATTAAACTTGAGTTCAAAATTTTTATACAACTGGCCCTTAATGTGCTCCAGATTCCGCAAGTATTAAAAAAAAATAAAATTGTTGTGTATTATGTTACAGATGTTTGGTTGTCGATCAATAAAATATAATTGTAAGAAAAACATTATCTTTAGAAATAATAAGAGAATTAGTTACTAATATAAAATGAACGAAATATGATAAGTATTAGATAAGTATATCAAAAATAATATCCGGATTTTGTGTTAAATGAAAGCATTCCTACTTTTCAAAAGTTCAAGTCTTCCTCTAATAAAAGCATATGTTGCTTCTTATTTTCAACCTGTTTCTGAAACCATGGCCTGCGTGTGTCACGGAAGTAAACACGTGTTATTTTCAGTCTTCAACTTGTTTGAAAAGTTTGTCAATTTATTAGATCCATATGTATAGTCCAAAACCTTAAAATGAATAGGTTTCTGCTGAGATGTTGCTTTTAGAATATGACGACTGTTATCTTCATATATACACAAAAAGAGGTTTTCCAGATGTGGATAGGAACCATTTCTTTGAAACGAGATTGATTCTGTATCCTACTTTCGATTTTTTACAAATGCTATACTCCTTTATACTCCTTTGATACAGTAAAAATTTATTTTTATTTCAAACGATGTAAGCACAAACTGTCATGACAAATGTTACCAACGTTTGCAAATTTTTACTTGGAGTGGTAATTGCTATATACAAAGGAAATATTCTAGATGACGTTGTAAGTTGTCTTGAATGAATGAATTGAATAATGTGGAGGAGGCTTGTATTGTTGAACATTTTTTTATGGTAATAATGGTCTTGCTCAAGTAGTAATAACTCGAGGGTAATTAGCAAATAAATAATCATTCCATAGATAATACAGACACATTTAACCATAGTGGTTTTTAGGTTTTCACGGCCGGTGCTATCATTTAATATATAGTGTTTTTCCGGGTTGTTATCCCGTGACCTCGGTAACTGGTCGCTGCCAGAAACAGTATTAAAGTGCACATCCCTAGCATTAGCCGAGATTCTTTGACCTGCCGTGGTTGTTCTCGGGCTAAGTACAGTTGCCAACTTTCTTGTACTCAACGTAGGGTCAAACGCAACGTTGACACTTCTGTAGTCTAATTTATTACAGGTCGTTCGATGTTCCGTTTTTTATTTGCTACAGATTCAAAATCTTGAAAATTTTCAACCAATTCTTAAACGTACTGTCGGGAAATAGACACAATTTCATATCATTATTTGATACATAATGATTTTCCGGGTTGTTATGCCGTGACTTTGGTAACTGGTTGCTGCCAGTAACAGAACTAAAGTGCACATTCCTAGCTTTAGATGGGATTATTTGACCTGCCCTGGTTGTTCTCGGGTTAGGTTCTGACAAACCCGATATTGGTATCTCTGAGCCTGCCCATATCGGTTCCTATTGTTGGTATTACGACTGCTACGGTCGGAACAGTTCCTCGGATAATGGTGGTCTTCCGAGACGTCCAGTAGCGACCTCTGTAACTGGTTGCATCCCATGCTTCCAAACGTTTCGCCGCTGTTCACTGTTGGCATCTTCACTGGTGATTCCGCCAAAGCGACTGAGGATGCGACTCGGTCCCGATAGCGGGTCTGTTCCCACAGAGCCTAGCCCGCAGGTCCAAGAATCCCGGATGTGCACTTTAATTTTGTTTCTGGCAGCGACCGGTTACCAAGGTCACAGCATAACAACCTGGAAAATCATTAAATATCACTACTATTTAACCGTAGTATATTGTGTATACTGCGTCTCAACCATATTGCAATATTATACTTAATTTACAGAAACAACTGAAAAAATACAAAAATATATTGTGAAAAAAAAACCTTTTGGGAAGACTAAGGTTTAGAAAAAAATTACAAAAATTGTTTATCTAGTTGTAGTACAATTTTCCCTGACACTGATATTCCAAAAGTAAAATTTTTACTCCACCCTATTGTTCATTAAAACTAACTTTCTTCTAAATTTACCTCAATTGTTTGAACTGTTACATTATCTAGTACTCTTTCTTGTATTATTAATGTTAAAATATACTTATTTATGTTATATTAATGCGAAGCTACTGATAAAGTAAAAGGAAATATTTTCATGTTGAGAAGAAACGAACAAAACAAAAAGTAATTTATAAAATAAAATCGTTGCGGTCTTTCTACTGCTCCCCCAACGTCCGCTCACGCCAAAGATGAGGGAAAGTATAGAATAATAATGTCGAAGAGGGCGATAACCTCTTCGATTTTGTATTTTACCCCACTCAGTAGGAGTTCTCCTTTTTGGGTCGGCCACATAAAATACACTGTTAGTAACTATAAATCAGGAAATATATTTTATCCGAAACTAGTACAAAGTGGGCCATTTCGACTCTTTTAGGGAGCTTTTGTCATTTCTACCGGCTCGATAATCGACAAAAATTGAACGGTCAAAACTGTAGATATCTTGTTTCATTCTTATAACATTATACATTAGATCAATACGGATTTATGGAGAAAAGATGTACAACTTCCAATTTATGTTGCCTAAATCAGTATATTTCTAGCGAACTTAACATTCAAGGGCTAGTTGATGTAGTGTACACCGAATGTACGAAGGCTTTTGACCTTATTGACCACAAACTTCTCTTAAATAAATTAAATACTTTCGGCTATAGTTCTCATCTTTGCAACTTTTTCAAAACATATGTGTACAACAGAAAACAGTTTGTTATATACTGTGTATGAATTAACATTATTTAGAGCAGACTTGGGTGTACCTCAAGGCTCAAATTTGGGACTCTTAACTTGTTTGTTATTTATAAATGACATTAATAAGCCTGTAAATGATACTGCAGGAAACAACTACTCCGCGGACTAATGCCCCGACCGGCATTGAATTACTCCTGCAGTATCTGTGTGAACAGCCAAGAACCCTTGTCAGACATAGACCGGTCTCGGGCTTGTTAGCTCTCATCAGTATGTCATAGGTGTGATGACCGACAATTTGAACTGGCTGTCCCTTCAAATGTATGTTCACATATAAATAGCTCTCAGAAACAGTGTTGAAGATAGGTATAGGATATGCTTTTTAAAATATGCTTGGAATTTTGAGTAGAATCCAAATATCCAATAATATACAGGGCGTTCCATTAAAAAAATATAAGTTAGGTTAAGATCTCTCAAAATCATTGGTCTTTTTTTTCCAAATTACAAAAAAAGTTGCTAGTCCACTATGCAATATGGTTTTTGCTTCATTCCGATATTTTTAAAAACAGAAAAGTTACAGCTGATCAAAATGTCAAAGTTATTGAAACGCAGGGTACTTTTCAAGTGTAAAATTAATTTTTAATAGAAATTGCACTATGTGCATAAATTCATTCTTTTTTCAATATGATGTTTACACCTTTCCATTTAATTCCTTTTGTTCATAGATGAAAATAAATAGTTAGGAAAATATAATAAAAATAACATTTTTTATCGAGAAAATAATTATAGGCACGTTTTTTGTAAAGTACAATACTTACCTGAAATATTTTGTATACAATTTTATGTACATGCTTTTGCAATAATAATGACACTCCCCCAAATTATTTTAAATTTTTAAAAACACTGAATGACACTGGATTGTTTTCTTTTTCCTTGAGTTTTTTGTGCCTCGAATAGTAACGGAGATGAAAACAACATGCAGTTTTTTCTTACCACTCTATATATAAATAAATAGAACATTTTTTATTTAAATGTGCTGTATTCGTGAAATAGTGTTTCTACAAATACAAATAATTTTAGACATTTAAGAGTTTCATAATTGAGTTTAGTAAATAACAGAAATGTTATCTCATGCCAACTATCAATATTCAAAGGTACCGAAGTAAAACGAATATATAATGGCAGTTTAACCAACAAATTTTTAGGTACAGAAATATTTGAAAATACGTATTTTTTTAAATTTAACAGTAGATGTAAATATCGTTATAACATAAGCTTACATAGTTCTGCACATAAGATGGTTTACTGTTTATTAGTATGTGAAAATAATTATTAAAATGTGGGATTAGAATAGCAAAATAATGTCTTACAATCGCTTTTTATAAGCTATTATTTTATTTGAAGAGAATTTAAATATTAAAAGTGGATCAATAATATTATTTTTGATATTACTTTTGTTACACACGTCTTATTTTTTAGGATTGATATACCTAAAAACACCATAAATTTGATCATTTTACGGCGAAAAATACGGCGACCTTAAATAAATGATTATATTCTTCATCTGATAAATAAATTTCTTGAAACATATCCACAAAAGATATGTAAAATTGTTAATTTAGGATTTTCTTTTACACAACTCTTCTAATGAATTCTGACTCTTGTAAATAAGGATACAGGTTATTTATATGGGAAATTTAGGCATGTGTGTGATCAAACCTTATTATCTGACAATTAGTTTAGCACACTGTATCATATGCGCAATGTAAACGCATAAAATATTTAAATTACATTTTCTAAAGATATTATACTTATATTTTTCGGAGCCATTGTCAAAGTGTCAAATGACTTCTCAGTGCTTTAGATGACTTACAGTAAGTATTCTAAAAAAGTGTCGTATGAATATTTTGAGAAACATTTATGCAGAAACATCTGTTACATATACTAACTAGTACTATTTCTCTCATCTTTTAGTAAATTTTGGTTTTGGTTTGTTACAATTATTGATGTAAAATTATATTATTTTTATCTTTAACAAATTTAATTCTTTTACCATTCTGGTATTATGGAAAATAAAATATCAGACATTATAATTCTGCACATTACCTTTACAGCCAACAATACAGGGAAATCCATGTAAAACCATTGTCATTATTCAATAAAATATATAATTAAGTTTATATTAAACTTATTGGGCGCACCTGTATAACACTTAAACTGGACACCGTGTATCAAACTATCAATTTGGGTAGAAGAGCAATTTAGGCGCGGAGTGGGAAGTTAACCACTCCAATCATGTTGTACATTTTCTGTTTATGAATGATTCAAGTCAAGATAATTAATTCGCCTGCCATCTAGAATATATGCGGCGACTTAAACTTTAGCTTACTCTACACAGATGGCGGGCCTGCGCTGGGTTGTAGATTTATACATTGGCAGTAGTGACTAGGTATATAATGAACTTTGGTATGTGGTAGGCTGAATGCCTATGTGGTTAAGAATGCTCCCGTAAATAACGTACATTGTCACTCACCTTAATAATACCACAGATAAATTATAGCTAATTTATCTGTGATAATACCTACTTTGCAGTTCTTAGGCATATAATCCCATGCTCATTCAGGAGAAGATTGAAAACGAAAAAAAAAAATGAATCGCATATATCTTACATTTCTAATAGATATTTTGTAAATTTTCATTCATAGATTTAAATATCTGTAACAATTATTCTTACATGAAAAGTATATTAGATTAATTCGATGACAAGCCACTTTTCACAATTCGTAAAATGCAGGCAATCTGCAACGAGTACAATTGAGTATTATTTTGTTGAATGTGTAGTTTTTCTAACTCTTAAACTATCCACTAAGATTTAAGGTATCACAATAAGGGATGTTGTTGGAATTCTTAGTCTCATAGTTGTACAAGAGCAGCTAGAGATTACAAGACCTAATAAAATGCCAATGTATCTTTACTAAGGTTAATTTTCCAGTACATGGATTTGATCGTAATTAAAAAAAAACTCTTAAACTCAGAAATTCATTTAAGGGCTACTTGTGAGGTAGAGTAAATGGTAGATGAAATCATCGATTGTGACCAAATTGTAAAAATTAACAAGTAATACGGAATATATTTTCCAGTGAAGTGCGGTTTCAAATTGTTTACACGATTAGTAATACTTAGTCAGACTCTTAAAAAAAATAGTAAATATAAACAAACGTAACAAAAATCACATGGGGAATTAATTAGAACTAGAACACTATAATAATCTAGACACTGCAGTATTCAAAATTGTAATGAGACAATCATTGTATATATCACAAGAACGACATAGATTATTAAAGTTCCGACACATTCTATATGTAGGGCAAAAAAGCATTTTGTTGGTATTGATACCATGGTTATAGAACATTAGAGATTGTCTGGATTCAGCACACGGAACTAACCAGTTAATCTGTTGCAGTAACAGCTGGCAATCGTCATTGTTATGAAGTAAATTATACAAAAATTTGATAGTATTTATTATTCGCCTATTATTCATCGATATTTTATCAAATCTAGACAACAGCGACTCATGATCGTATCCTCTAAGTGGGTATTGATGAGCTTCATTTTGTACAGACACAACTTTACTTATAGGGCAGTTATACAGGGTGTCCGGAAATTATGCGTCAAGACTTCAGGAGGTGATTCCTCACAAAAAATTCGGGTCACAAAGTCCTATAACAATTTTTCGAAAACTCAATGTTAACGGAGATACATGGTGTCAAAAGAATTTTTTTTTTAGTTTTTCTTAGATAACTTTTTTATTTGTGATTTGATGTTTTTCCAAGTCTTTCCTATGTATTACTAGTGCCCTTGTAGATTTATGTTCCAAATATGATGCAAATAATCCCGTGCCAAAGGGCCTAATCTGACCTTAATCTTCGATCTTTGGCCCACAACTTGTTTGTTTTCACCGCTTTATAAATTTGAGCAGCACTATGTTAGAGTATCAGATATTATTTAAAAAAGTATTTCTTGTTGCGATACAATAAAATGAACCGTTTCTGAGAAAATCGACTTCAAACATTTTCATGTGCTAACACTGTTTTAAACTGATATTCACAGTTTCAACTCATCAATACAAAATTTATTCACTAACTACATTATTAAGTAACACTTATATTTAATCTATGCTCTTATAATAAGTTCTCGAAATGCTGTCCTTCCATTTCGACATACAAATTATTTTTTGTCAGAAAGTTGCGACGAACCCTGAAGAATATGCCCTCTTTTGCTCTTACTATTGCAAAACTATCAATAATTCGTTGCTTCAGTTTTTCCACGTTATTCACAGGCCTTCTGTGTACCAGTGACTTAACATAGCCCTAAAGGAAAAAGTCGATCGGGTTCAAGTCGGGCGATCTGGCAGCCCACTCTATGAATCCACCACGGCCTATCCATCTCTCCTGACCACCAGACGGTGCACCGCCTGTAATGAGGCATTGCACGTCGCACTCCAATAGGAATGTTTTCCGACAAAACTGGCAGATCATTTTGTAGAAGGTGTAGGTAAAGCTCACTACCAAGCCTTTGAGGAAAGGAATGTGGCCCAACTAAATGATCTCCCACGATGCCAGCCCATACATTCACAGAAAATTTATTCTGAAACCCACATTCCACCACTAAATAGGGATTCTCGTCACACTAATTATGTTTATTATAGTAGATTTATTACACCATCATGCCCGAATCCAGCTTCATCCATGAAAAGAATTGAATTGATGAAATTTCTGTTGCCATCATGGAGATTTATAATTGTCCTGCAAAAATTCAGTCGTGAAATCGAATCTCTAGGGAGTGGGGCCTTTTGGACCTTTTGATAGTGGAATGGACGCAGGAGTTGTTCCTGCAAAATTTCATAGACTGAGCCTTTGGGAATATTTTCCTGCGATTCAATTAACCTGATGCTTATATCAGAATTATTGTCAACCACATCCAAACACGAACTTCAGGCCCAGGAGTTCGAGTTCGTCGTGGGCGACCGACATCAAACCGCCTCGTCTTAAAAAAAACCAAACTCACCTAATTTCTGATGGACAGTACTGAACAACTGCGTTCGTGGAATTCTTCTATTTGGAAATGCATCTCGATACAAACGTTTTGCTCTTGATGCATTTCCCGCAGCTAAATTATAGCTTATAATTATTATTGTTATTATTATTATTATTCATTTTATCAGTTTTAATCACGATACGCTTATTACACACAAATGGTCACAATAAAATAATTCACAGAAATATTATCTGTTAAAAGTAGCTAAGGCAGCATTAAGTTATTGTCTTCAAAGCCTCCTTTGTAAATCTTAAAAATCAGTTTAAAGCAGCATGAAAATGTTTGAAGTCGCTTTTCTCAGAAACGGTTCATTTTATTGTATCGCAACAAGGGATACTTTTTTAAATAATTTTTGATATTCTTTAACACAGTGCTGTCAAATTTATAAAGCGGTGAAAACAAAAAAGTTGTGGGCCATGGATCGAAGAATAAGGTCAGGTTTGTAACATAAATCTACAAGAGCACTAGTAATACATAGGAAATACTTGGAAAACATCAAATCTCAAATAAAAAAGTTATCTAAGAAAAAATATTTTTTTTTAACGCCCTGTATCTCCGTTAATATTGAGTTTTCGAAAAATTGTTATAGGACTTCGTGACCCTAATTTCTTGTGAGGAATCACCTCCTGAAGTCTTGACGCATAATTTCCGGACACCCTGTATATTGTATCAATGCAATCAGGAAAAGGTGGAGAATTCAATAATTTTTTAATATACATCCTTGTAAAAAATTAGTCATGGAATGCACGTTTCAATTTTCCGGTATCTCCTAAAATAACACGTTACAATCTAACATCTACGCGTGATCACCCTGTACGTATATAAAGTTAGATCCCCAACAAGGAAAATCTGTAAAAAATAGCGGAATATTTGATTTTCTGGGACAGAAAAACTAAATGTCCAACCAGCTCTATTAAAATTCCAAGACGCTATGGAAGCTACACCTGCTACAATAAAAATCACTCATTTCTTATTCAACTATAATGGTAATCCTACAAGCACGATTACAAAAAAGAAAAAATGAAACCATGAAGTAAGAACGACATCTCTTGATCAATATAAATAGAAATCAAATTAATTCGGTTATCTATAAAAATATAAAACAGCAAAGAAAGCTACTTTTTGAATTAGACTTCAAACTATTAAACTCAAAGTTACAACAATCAGTACACTTTACATAGATATTGTAAATATGAATTTTATTCTCTACAAATAATTAAACAGTTAATCTAAGAGTTAAATTAATATAGGTTTCGATGATATTGATATTGATATTGGGGAATTGCCATTTGATTTATGACACATAACTGTGCCAGTTCCATTACTTAGCTTATGAAAATGATGTTATATTTTAAAAATATAAAATTAAAATGGATGCTTGCCAACATTTTATATTGTTCTACGTCAGTTTCTCTGGTTTATTATCACTTCAGCATTAGATGTTGTAATTGGGCATTATCTCAAACACGTTTATGAAAAATGTAAAAAAATATAAATTACTACACTGTCAGAATGGAGCAGATGGTGTATTTCGAATAAATGAATATTTTTCCTTATTTCATTAGCTGATGTGATATAAAAGCTTTTTTAAATATTTTGTCAATATTTAGATAAGACCACTGAATTTAATAAAAAATAATATGTCTACTGATTATATGTGTAATAATTTGTTTCCCAAATATTTGCTCTGTTATTAAAAACAAATAAGTTAATTGAATGAATAAAATATTTCTATAAATGTATTGCATAACTTTATCTTATTAATATGAAACAAGGTATTTGGGATCACTTTCTATTAGCTCTTTTATATCTTTGTAATAATATTCTATTTTTGGTAATATAATATAAATACACAACAAATAGTTCAATGTCAATGTGAACGTGGGATTTATGAACCACTTTTCGAGATATAAGAAATCATATTTTCTTAAATATTTGAGGATAATTAACTAGATTATCTTACGCCAAATCTGATAAAAGGGGAAAGAGTCACTGAGTTGGCTTACAAAAAGTCAATCAGCATCGAAAATACTTCGGCCCGTATTTTTAAACAGTTGACAATAAAGAGCGTCCAAACGTTTGGAATCATGATTGCGAATGCTGCTACGATCTTGAAAGGCTATCGTTCTCCGAGGAGCGGCTCCGACAGCAGCAGGTGTAATACCAACAGCAATAACTGAAATCAATACAGGGTAATTTTGAAAGTGGGGTATTAATTTTAAGTTTTGACAGTAGGCATTAAATTAAATCATCAATGTTTCTTAATAACCGAGATAACTGCGTTTAAAGTTATAGCAAATTTTTAAGCCAACCTTGTGTAACCTTAATCTACCCTAATAAGTCAATGAATTATTTCAAAATACATCGATAAGCGACTTGTGATTACACGCTTAACATAAACCTTAAATAACAGCGGACACGTACGTAAACGAATCGTGCTATTTTTATTCTTTTAGGTATTTTCTACTGTGCGCATAGTATAATTTTGTGTTATACGTAATTTACTGACACCAAGCGGAGAGGGGCCAAATGAACTGGTAGCGGATCCGTCTCCAAATAGCCTAACCTGAGAACAATAAGGGAAGGTTAACGAATCCCAGCTGAGGCTAGACATGTGCACGTTAATTATGTTACTGGCAGCGACTAGTCACCCAGATCACGGCATAACGACCCGATAAACCTCTATAAGTCAAATAACAGCACCGTGTGTGAAAGCCTCAAAACCACTATAATCTTAATACCGGTAATCCTAATCGTTATCTAACTAAACCTACATAATACCTTGTTTTACAAATCTATAGTAAAACTAAATACTATCAGTAATAAACCTATGTTTCTTTATTTTAATTATATCAAACTTTAATGGCAAAAATGAGTAGGTATATTTAGTTACTAATCGATTAAGAAATAATATTGCCATTTCAAAGTAGAATATTTATCTTATAATGTACACTAAATTCGATAAATAAATAGCCAGGAGCAGATGAAATGGAAATTGGAATTATAGAAGTTTAATTGCAAATAAATCAGTATACTGATTTCCTTCTGGTGACATATTATCGAAATATTCAGTAATATCCAACATCCAACAGATATTTTTTTACTGTTTTAGAAAGGTATTTTAAGCTAATATAAATCAAATCTCCTATAATTCCTATCAATGAAGTCATATGTATGTTCTCTGATACCAAACATCTAGGTATGCTAATGAACAATTCCACAGACAAAGCTCTATTTAATAATTATCACTTATAATACCACTAGAGCTTCAATTATTACTGGAAATTTTTTCGAGCACACGAATTTTCTAAAAAATATTCGTGTGCAAGAAAAGATTTCTAGTTTTTAATTGAAGCTATAGTGGTATTCGGTAAGAAAATTTCACAATGAAGTGTTAAAAAATATCGACAAAAATATAAAGATATTAAAATTTTTTTATTGTTTTGAAGAGACAGAAATAATAAAAAATAAGTTGATAGTAGTTCAATCTTTCAGTTTTCTAAAAATTTAGTACACTAAAGTTGGTAAAAATATATTTTATTGCAAAAAAACTTGAAGCAGTATATATAATCAAAGTAACTTACATACATATAACATTAGGTTAAATAAAATACAACTAACCGACTTTAGTTAAGCAAAATAATAAAAAATAAGTCAATAGTAGATCAATCTCTCAGTTTTCCACATACTCATTTTACTAAAGTTGGTAGAAATATATTTTCTTACAAAGAACCTTAAGCACTATGTAATATCAATAAAATTCATATGTATATATTATTAAGAAGGCCATGCAATCCATGTCAAACAAGGTAATCGTGGCTTTTGACGTTATTTGACCATTTTCTTTAAAATCGTTGTGTTGTACAATTGAAAAATGGAGCGGTTTGAGAAATACGTTTTATGCAAGTTTTGTTTAGTGAAATTAAAATGTATCATCGGAACCTAAAATTTTTAATGTATTTATTACAAGAATGCGGGCCAGAAATTTATTCGCCAAACTTGTTTAGGATTATTAAAAATCATTTGCTTCTGGTGTGTAAGAAATATGGAGCTCTTTGTGGATCACAGCAGAATAATCAAAGTACTACATTTATTTTTTGAAACATAGACATTTTATAAATTTTAGTGAATGTGTGCTTGTTTATTCCCCATTAAGAAAAGAAGACGTGGTTGAGGAATTTCAGCAACATTTGGACGCTTTAATTAAAACTACTAAAAGTACATACTTGGTAAATAATTATTTATAAATGATTTGTACTTATTAAATTATGATAGAATAAATTTGAAGTTAAATATAAATGTCATTTTATTTATAAATGTCAAAAAATTTCCAGTGTAATTTCATGCTCCTTACCCCAAGGAAGAGAAAAATTTCCGAAAATTTTCTTAGTTGCTATAGTAACGCTACAAAATACAGGCCTTGAATTGGCTGAAAAATACTATTGTGAAATTTTCTAAAGAAAATAATCTAATTTACTCACTCTATAAAAATCTAACTTCACCTTTTTGGCAGTGGAAACACGACAAATTCAACCACAATAGATAAGATCTGACCTATTTCTGCATTTTTAGGATTGCTTCTTCAGGTGGTCTCCTTTAAGTTGAATCAAATATCTAACTATAAAAATTATTATAAAAATTAAAATTATTTGAAGTTAAATATCGACAATGACAAAAAAGTGACATCCTGTAAATCAATTAAATATGACAATACCTACTTGAAAAATGTTCACCTTTTATGTAAAATTTTTTATATATTTTTAGGTATTAATAATATTGTGTGAAACTAACTACTCAGTGGACAAAAGCCCCAACCTGCGTTGAATTACACCCACAATATCTACCCATATATTCCTTATTATTAGCTTTTGTAACATTTTTTTACTGTTTTAGAAAGGTATTTTAAGCTAATATAAATCAAATCTCCTACAATTCCTATCAATGAAGTCATATGTATGTTCTCTGATACCAAACATCTAGGTATGCTAATGAGCAATTCCACAAACAAAGCTCTATTCAATAATTATCTAAAGAAAATAATCTAATTTACTCACTGAGTAGTTAGTTTCACACAATATTATTAATACCTCAAAATATATAAATCCAACAGATATTCTATTTAAAGGTTTTCCTTTTAATGTACGAAGCATTAAATAGGTATTATATTTTTTTCCAGTTTATATCTATATGAAGAGAAATTCTTATTATAAATTTTGAGGTATTTTCTCCATTTATTCTGTCTTAAGGCTATTAAAAGCTAAGAGATTCTGTCACATTTAAAATAAATAAACATCTCTACAGTACAATAAAAGAAACACTTTTAAAACTCATCACGCTCATAACTTTTACCTGAAGGCATCGCGCTTAAGTAAATAAACGTGCTTTGAGGATGTTTGTTTTTTTATACGTGACAGAAAATTCCTTGGTTTTGGCTTATAGCCGCAAGACTGAACAAACTCTGCAAACATCGGCAAATTTAAAACAACAAAATCATTTTTTGTTTCAGATCTATTGTGACATTCTTTACCTATCTTGCAGCACTGTAATAACTTATTAAATTGCTAAATATTGTAATGAAGATTAGCCTTTAAAATATCCGTTATAGAATATTGTAAACGATGCATTCCCAAAGTATATTGTTTTATACTTTTATCTCTTTTAAACGTATGCACATACTCAGGAGACATCCTGTATATTATCTTATTTATTATCAGTATTTTATTTATGTATCACTAAATAAACTACAGGTACTGGATACAGATATTATTGGTATTCAAAAGTCTTATACAACGCGTTATATACAGGATGAATCTTAAATAAGTACAAATATTTTAACTGCTGGTGTAGTTCGTCATTTAAATCAGTTTAGTGAAAGCCATTTTTAAAAATTTCTAATATTTACGGAGACATTAATTTTTTTTAAAAATACCCACATTTTGAGGACCGCTGGCTGATTTTTCATCCAACAACGTAATGAAACATGCAAATCGCATGATTTGTTGCGAGGTTGCCATATCTCCTCCAATATAAATATTACGTTTCCTTTAACGTAATAGTTCTATTTTAAAAATACTTGTTTTAAGCATAAGTACAGTAAAATTGGGTATGTAGTATGATACGCAGCAATATTAACATAAATTTTAACATCTGAACTAACCTTACTATACTTCAACGATTAAAAATGAATTTCCGCAAGTTCAATACTACCGTAAAATATTTAGGAAGATATTACGTGATATTACTATGTCCAATGTTCAAAAATTATACATAAACGTGCACACAAGCTTACCTGTTTGTTAAAAAATTAACTATTTAATCAGTAATCCACATTTCACAAGTTAAATGTCATTGTACACTGTTAGAAAGGGACACAAAACACAATTTCCTTAAGTTATTTTATGAAGAATAACGAAAAACTATGCACGCGTTTTTTATTTAAAATGGAAAAAATGTCAACTTTTAGCAAATTTTATTGCTATTTTCATGCATTATGTGGGGTTAACAAGTTTGGCTTGGGCTTCCGATAATCTGTAATGACAGTCAATGACAGTTTGATAATAAAAAATAATATAAAATGTTACACTTGACAAAATTCGCTAAAAGTTGATTTTTTCTTCCTTGAAGCAAAGACATTTGTGTAATACTGGCAACACTGTGAACCACACATTCAGTCTGCAGCACTATGACTCATAAAAGTATGAAGGGTCTGTCTAGGCCAGCGGTCCTCAACAAGTTTTCTGCTGAAAAATTACGAAATTTATTTAAAATTTCACTTTTTTATTTCTGATTTTTTTGTAAAAAAACTATTAATTATGTGTTCTACACACAAAACTATACTGCTGGTTAAAATATTTGTACTTATTTAAGATTCACCCTGTATAGGATTAACTTTTAAGTGCAAAAATTATAACCACGATGTTTAAAAAATGGAGAAAACCCTCTTTTCCTTCCATCACCCGAGAAGGCTTAGATCTGTCAACTACCATGTGGTCGTTATTTACAACAACAACAACACAATTTCTATTATTTGATTATAATAAATCGTTTAGTCATTAAAAACACAAAGTCACAATGTAAACACACGGTATTTCAATTATGTCAATCGTTCAGTCTTCCGTCCATCATTGAGAACATCAATAAGCTAATATTCTTATGAAAATCGTTATAATCAATAATGTATCCTTACATGCACGATCGTGGATATGATCTTGACGTGTCTTTATCTCGGTATTGCCTCGATATTTCCGTTTTGACACAGTGGCACATAACAATCTGTGTTGCGTTGCGGGTTGCTGTACTCATTGGCCAAAGAAATGGTTTGAAATGATGTTACAAAACACTGTAAACATCTCGGGAAGTTGCGGTTTAAAATAATACTAATTATTTTATGCAAACATCATCAATTATTGTTAATATTGTTACTATTATTAGTATTAATACTAATTAATTTCTCAACAACACAAGAAGTTTAAAGATTGAACGGCGTGAAGTGCACTTTGCCCTAATAGCCTATAGATGGCGACTGCATTAGATTCTGACAAACGCAAAATATCGCAAACGGTGTTTGAAATAATTATTCAGTATTTATCATTAGCAGCGTATTAGCAAAGACGTTTTCCGAATACTTAGACAAAATGTGCCAAATCTTCTTTGAATTCTCTTGTAGTGCCTAAGCTGTAAACGTGTTTACATTTGCTTGTGTTTTTTTGAAATCTTTGTGGTTTTTCCGACGGAGGGGATCCTGGTTGTGATCGTCAAACTGACTACTTTGCTTTAAACAAAAAAATAGTCGAGGGAAAAGAAGGCATCCCCAGCAATTACAAAAACCTTTGCAATGACTAGTTTTAATGCAAACAAATAAGAAAACACTCTTGAAATCTTCTCAAATATCAGTCATGGAAATAAATATCGGTAATATAAAGTAGGTGAACCTGCCTGTGCTACCACATCGTGTTACTCATTAAACAATCATCTACAGTTTGCAAATAAAATGGTTTCTTTAAAACTGTCGTAAATCGATACACTGGACAACGCAGTGCCCTGTCACTACCTATGACTTATGCGAAATATAACTTTGCGGCTGACGGGCGACCATAGTCGTTGATAAATAGGGGTTCAGTTTAATATGGTTTCAAAAAAAACCTTTTTTCTCTTTATAAGTAAATAAGTTTGGAAATTTTTTGAAGAGCCATTCCGTTAATGAGTAGAAAATACCTTAACCTTTAAAATATTATTTTTGTGTTTTTATAACTAATGTTAATATTGTTTTATTGCGATATATTGAATCCGGTTCCGTTGAGAACCACGCTTTCCCCAACTCTATATTATACAGGGATGGCCAGAAGTACGGAATAAAATTCATATCTTTTGAATGAGTTAATTTTTTGATCTTGATACCAAATAAACAATTTTTATGTTTTCAATAACAAGTTTTTTTTCATTTAGAAATTGAAACAGCTAAGTAATTTACAAAAATAAATTCAATGCCGCAAATGCTGAAAATGTCCTCCATTCACTATTTGGCATTCTCCAAGATAGTAAAAGTTGTCCACAGCATTCCGAATGACTTCAGCTGGTACATTATGTATCTCCGCCCTAATCTTGTTCTTTAAATTCTCAATATTATCCGGCCTGTCCTGGTACACTCTTTCTTTCAAATATCCCCAAAGAAAATAATGCAGGGGCGTTAAGTCGGGGGATCTTGACTGCCATTCAACTGGACCACGTCTACCAATCCAACGATTTAGAAACACTTTATCTAAGTATGTTCGAACATCAATACCAAAATGTGGGGGGGCGCCATCTTGTTGGGCCTAAGATTCTGTTGTTGATGATACCTGTCCATACATTAACTTTATGTGGGTGCTGCGTATGCGATTCGCATCCATTCAAATAAAACGTAGCTTCATCCGAAAAAAAGTACGTCTCGCTGAAAACCATTTTTGTCGATACACCGTCTCATCATTTCCTCATAAAATTATAATTGCCTATCATAATCGTCTTTCAAAAGACATACGTTATAGGGGTGATATTTCTCTTGTTTCAAAAACATTCGAATTGCATTTCGAGAAGCATCGTGACTGCGGGCCAATGAAACAGTTAAAGTATGAGGAGGTTTTCAACAAGTTCTAATGCAATGTCTAATTTCTATTCTTCATTTTAAAGCACGTGCCCGTCCAGTTTTGAGCAAAGTCTGTACTGTACCATGTTCTTCAAATTTGTGAAACATTTTACTAACTGTCCCTTGCGAGTTTAGGTTTTCGGGATATTTCGGATTAAATCAATCGCGCACTTCAGCCTGACTTCTTATTTTGACAATACCATTGTGATTCAGTAAATAACTTGATTTTGACACAATAGTAACGTACCAAAAAAACGCAACATAAAAAGATATCTTTTTTGCGTTAGCAGTGATAGGTACAGTTTTCAATTTCTTTATTTTATTCTGTGCAACTTCATGGAGGATAACACTGAAGATAATTCAATTTTATTTCTTTTGTTAAGTAGGTGTTTTATACAACCCTAAAAACCTTGCTATTGAAAACATAAAACTTGTTTAGTTGATATGGTTAGATTCAGTTTTCTATAAGCTTTTCAACGAGCCCCCTCATGCCTTGTTTCTATTTGAAAAAAAAAATAGGAGAAGCTGGGGGTTAGGGGGTTCAAGAAAAATTAATTATTATACAGGGTGTTTATTAATTGAATGCCGATACTTAAGGGTGTGAATCCTTCGGTCATTTTAAGAATAAAACTTAATACCAACATATGTCCTAAACCTCTTAATTTTTGAGCTATAGGGTGTTTCAGTTTTAAGAAAAAAATACTTTTTTATTATAATTTTCTTATCACTCAAGATATTTTTATGAAATTTTGTACACACCTATTAATCATTAAGGAGCACTGTTTGCCAATGACGTCCGCATGAGATTTGAACTAAACATTTTTGAAGAGAAAAATGCTACGCCATTGCCTTTTCTAAAATTTAAAATTATTTTTAAAATCTCCATTTATTTTACAGCAAATTCGGTCCATAGACTTACTCTCGTACGACGCACCATTTCACGTAAAAAAATTAAAACCAAAAAAAAATTTTTCCCCAAGTTCAGTGAGACTGTTTTTGATATTTTGTTGCCATTTTGTAGACACCCACGATGCGTGGAAACACTTTTTGTGGGGCAAAAATAAATTTTCTACTTTCACAAATGACGTTCATGTAGGCATGATATTGAATATTTGAATAGAAAAAACGTTAAGTTCATTAATTACCCCCTTAAAGCAAATGAAATAAAAATTAGTAGGCTGGGTAAAGTGTCATAATTTTTTACGCTTCTTTTCACAATAAAGTTGACATTGATTTTTCATTATTAAAAAATTATTATTAGAGTAGGAGGTAAAATTTCATAAAAAATGGTAAATTTTACAATCGGTGAATTAGCTGACATGCATTTTACTTATGGGGTTGCCGACGGAAATGCATACAAAGCCAAGAGGATATACCAAGAGCGGTATCCAAATCGAGTACTACCCGATCCGATTTTTATTTTCTGGGATTCATAGACGTCTTCACGAAACCGGAAATTTAAAAGTAGACCACAGTGCTAAAGGAGTCCCTGAAACAGTAAGAACACCGGAACTTGAAGAAGGAATTTTACATGAAATTGAGGAGAACCCCGAAACTAGCACGAGAAAAATCGCGGGAACATTTAATGTTTCACACGCACTTGTTTGGAAAATTCTTATCGAAAATTTGTTATAGCCATATCACATTCAAAGAGTCTAGGCATTACTCCCTAGAGATTTCTCGTTGCATATTAACTTCTGTGAGTAGTTTCTTCAAAAGCTGCTGGAAAATCCGTTATTTGACAAGTACATTCTTTTTACCGATGAAGCTAGTTTCTCTCGAAACTCATTACGAAATTTCCATAATAACCATTTGTGGGCGGATGAAAACCCTTTTGCAATTGTTGAATTAAATCATCAAGAACAGTTTTCATTAAATGTTTGGGCTGGTATTATTGACGATTATTTGATAGGCCCATTTTTTCCCAAGAAGATTAGACAATCGTATACACTTTCTTGAAGAAGATCTGCCGCCAATGCTTGAAGACCTTCCTCTTTTATTAAGAAACCAGATGTGACTAATGCACGATGGTGCGCCTCCACATTTTAGCTTACGGGTGCGTGAATTTTTAAATCACTATCGCGATCCGTGGATAGGCCGCGGAGGAACGCAGTCATAGCCGCCCAGATCTCCCGACCTTAATAGTTTAGACTATTTTTTCTGGGATCATCTGAAAAGCTTAGTGTCCGCAGTGCTGATTCAAGGCGAAGAAGAGTTACGAAATCGTATAATAGTATGCTGCCAAACCATAAGAGACACCCCAGGAATTTTTGAAAATGTACGTCAGTCTATGCGAAGAAGAGTAGATGCTTGCATACGTGTGGGTGAAGGACATTTTAAACAACTACTGTATATACATAATTTGAGTTCTTTATTTTGTTTGTATTTTCTTGTCTTGTCGTTTCTTTTTAGGTTTAAGATTTTGAATTCATCATTTTACTAAATAAATCGTGATTTTTAAGGAAATAAGGAATTTAAAAAAATCAGTAGCGTACAGTTTTTTTCTATCCAAACATTTAATATTATGCCTACGTGGAGATCACTGGTTAAAGTAGAAAATTAATTTTTGTCCTAAAAAAAGTGTTTCCACGCATGGGTGTCTACAAAATAGCAACAAAATATCAAAAGCAGTGTCAATAATGAACTTGGGGAAAAAACTTTTTTGGTTTTATTTTTTTTACGTGAAAATGGTGCGTCGTACGAGAGTAAGTCTAGGGACCGAATTTAGTGTAAAATAAATGGAGATTTTAAAAATAATTTTAGTTTTTAGAAAAAGCAGTGGCGTACCATTTTTTTCTTCAAAAATGTTTAGTTCAAACCTCGTACGGAAGTCATTGACAAAGTTTTTAAAACATTTTTTACATCAAACAATGCTCCTTAATGATTTATAGGTGTGTACAAAATTTCATAAAAATATCTGGAGTGATAAGAAAATTATAATAAAAAAATAATTTTTTTATTTTAAACTGTTAACATCCTGTAGCTCAAAGATTAAGAGGTTTAGAACATATGCTGATACTAAGTTTTCTTCTTAATATGATCGAAGAATTCACACTTTTAAGTATCGGCATTCAATTAATAAACCTGTAATCCTGTATAACCGATAGATCGGGAAAAATCAAGATCAGTTAACGTGTTTCGGCGTTTTAAAAAAAATCATTCAAAAGATATGAATTTTAAGCCGTACAGAAGTACGCCAGAAGGCCATCCCTGTATTTTTGGTAAAGTATTCACTGAGACTGATTCTGCATACTATTTGGTATGTTGTTACGAATGAGTTATTTATAATTAATAAATGTTATAAGCAGAATAAATATGTAAATTTATTTTGCTCTGATTACAATATTAATTTTTAGTTGTAGTAATACGTTCTTCTGATTTTAAATGTTTAATTACTTTTGCCACTATTACGGGGTTTGGTTGACATATTCCTACTTAAATTACACAGGTAAAATGTGCATATTTTCTTCAAATCGGGAATTTACATGTCTGGTGGTATATGTATACGGATTTAATAGGTTTGTTTATACATGTTAATGTAACCTACTTTTGCAGAGCTCGTACTAAAGTAACTAATTATTATTAATCAAAGTATACAAGCAGTGGTTATAAACAGAATCATTTAAATGATTGATAACTGTGGGGTATCATAAACGGTTTAATTATGCAATTTATATACATGAAAAACTTTTTAGTGCCATTTATTTTATTGTTATTGTTCTCGATGTTTTGTTTCTGAGGAAAACGATTTGTTTGTTACGTAACATTTTATTTTTGTGATTTATACTTGTTCAGACATATTTTCTGTAATTAGTAGCATTGCTTATGGAGTACCTACATAAAATATTTATATTATTATTAATATTTATATCATTTTAGTGTACGGAAAATTACTCTTTTAGCCTGTTTTGGGTAAAAAGTTTTATAGTATCTTTAAAACTCAGCAGTTTAATAGATTTTGAGGTGAATTTCAACTTTACCACTCAAATTTTTAGCGGAATTTTGCTCAAATATCTCTTCCAGTATATTTTACGGAAAATATAGCTATGTAATAAATGCAAGTTAACAACAAGTTTGTTTTTGCAACACTGGACTACTTTTACGAGAAACTTAAAATGTCATAGATCTCTTCGTTTTTTGAGATACAGGGCTAAATTTAAGAAAAAGACTACTTTTAAGGGCTTCTTTGTATCTCGGTGACTAGCTGAGATATCGGAATGGTGAAAATTGTATCTGACAGTAGTTTTTACGTAGAGTTCAGTGGCGTACTTGTAATTTCTCTGCAGGTGTCTTTTATAATATGACCCAATTTTTTTTTTTTTTTTTTTTTTTTTTTAAGGAACAGCCTCTGTATTTTTATGCCATCCAATGGTTAAATTGATAAAACTGATATTTTTTATATATATATATTTAGGTATTAATAATATTTTGTGAAACTAATTACTCTGTGGACTAAAGCCCCAACCAGCGTTGAATTACACCCACAATATCTACCCATATATTCTTTATTATTAGCTTTTGTAACATTTTTTTACTGTATTTTAAGGTATTTTAAGCTAATATAAATTAAATCTACAATTCCTATCAACGAAGTCATATGTATGCTCTCTGACACCAATCATCTAGGTATGTTAATGAACAATTCCACAGACAAAGCTCTATTCAATAATTATCTAAAGAAATTAATCTATCTAAATTTACTAATCTGGTTTAATGAAAACACTCTATAAATATCTAACTTAACTCTTGACAGTGGGAACTCGAAAATTCAACTACAATAGATGAGATCTGCATTTTTAGGATTGCTTCTTCAGGTGGCCTCCTTTAGTTTTCAACTGCTTTACAGGTCTTGTTAAACGAATTGTGTCTAATCTAATAATTACCGTTGTTAACAAGATGCAGAACGTTTTTAGCAATTTAGGAATATGCAGATATGCATTTGAAAACTATGGAACTGTCAATAAGACTCCACATTAAAATGCCACACGCCTCCTATGTGTTTTTATTTATTATGATTTCCAATTTGAAAGAGTGGTAATTGATAAGAAATATTTTTTTTACTCAGAAAGTATTAATATCTTGGAAAAATTGAAAGAGCAAGAAAAGTTTCTAAATCATAAGTCCATAAAACCGTAACTTTAATTTTGATCCATATCCATCTAGAAAAAAGTTCTGGCCAAAACTTCAGGAAGGGTTGTTTGTTTCAACCACTTCGAAGTAAATGGTGAAAATAAAAATTTATTGTTAAAATGTAGTTACCTCAGTAGAACACGCGTACCAAATTTCAAAATTTTATGTTAACGTTTTTGAAAAAAAAAAATTAAAACCGAATTTTAGGTTCACCCCATCAACGCAAATATCTCTGCAGGGAGGGCTCAAATCGAAAAAAATATAGAAAAGACTCCCTCTAAATTAGGCCATAAAATACCTCCCTTCAATATTTATGAGGAATTACGGGAGACCCTGTATATGTATAATTATGAAGGAAAAAAATAATGCAGTTGAATGGCATAAAATATACCTACAGTTGAGAAATTACAGGTGCACGTTGAATTTTACGTAAAAAACTCTCGGAAGCAATTTTTACTATTACGATATCTCAGCTATTTTTCGAGATACAAAGAATCCTTTAAAAATAGTTTTTTTTTATTTGGCCATGTATCTCAATAAGAAGAGATTTATGAAAATTCTGATTGCGCCATTTTATATTTCATTTCTTTCTTTCTTCATTTGCGAAAACCGCATTCTTCTATCTATTGTAGTTTCCGAGATACAGTTACAACTAAATTGGGACACTCTGTACTATTTACGAGTATACCCTGTATATTGAAACAGGGACACCCAAGTAAAAAATGGAATAAGAAAAGTCGCATTATTTTTGTCCGAAGAATATGTGGTTAATGGTATGGCCTTCTATTTTGGGACATCCTGTATATGCAGTACAATCCCTACACACTGCATATATGGTAAAACAATTATTAGATAAATAAATATTGTCGTAAGATCTGGAAGCTCCGTGGTTTTGTTCATGAAATCCACCAAATAGTACTTGTATAGGAGTACTTTGAGTATCTAACTCATATACATTAATATCTACAAGGTTACTCAACAACTATATCATCATTCTTCATATTCTCCAATGTTTGAGTAGCGTGAGAACGGCTGTTAAGAAAGCGTTGCGGCATTAGAAGGAAATAAAAAGCTAGAGAGACGACAAGATATTAGAACTGTTCCAACAGCTGTTGAGAACTGGTTCAAAACTGTGAGAAATGTTTGACCAGTTCCGTCTTACATCGTATTTGCCGTATTATCAACTGAACTGACTGAATAGGTCTGGTCGGTTTGGAACCGATTCTTCTTGTTGTTGAAACAAACCTAATATCAACATTTATACAGTCATTCTCGTAAGAATTATGGGCCTCTGGATTTAAAAATTGAAATTTTACTGCTTCTTATAATCACTTCTAATTTAGTCACATTTAATTAATCCGCTCCGTTATTTTAAATATTCTTTTTTTTGTGACTACTATTATTTCTTTTATTAAGGATTAAGCAAGCTTTTGATGCTGTGCGTAAAAAATCTGAGATAAATCTACACAAATTTTTTATGACACTACCTTTTAAGTCAGTTACCTTTTACCTTATGAATTTATCACAATCACAACCAATTCGACAGGAATATAGTATAGCAGCCACTCTTTATATCGCTGATAAAATATGAAACAGTAATTGTTCCAATTGTTTTGCTCCGACACACTTTCCTGGTAAAATGATTGATAACAGAAATAATATATAATTTAACCTTGGTAAACCGTAGTAACTATTTTTGTCCCGATAAAAATATCAATATACTGCGGTTGTTTACATACTTATCTAAGGATGTTTACTAATTGATGATATGGTAATTGATTGGATTACTTGTGTAGTAAAATGTCACGGTATGTGAACTGACACCGCTAAAAGATAGTTATCGATCTATTTTTTTACACGTGTACGTCGTAATGTTAAAGCCTAAATTACAGAGAATTTGCCAATGTATTCTATCGCATATCCTTTGTAACGTCGTCCATAAGTAGCCTTTTGTAATGTCAAAAGCACAGAGTTTTGGAATATTAACAGCGCAGGGCTTAGTTGTCATTTACGATTATCCGTCTGTTCAGTTGGTTACTTTTTGAAATTTCATTTTATACAGAGAAATTACAATACACTAATATGTGTAATAATTTTTAGAACGAGCAAATTTTATACTTTTCCTCCAGATAACTGCTATTCTATTTATTTTTGCTATGAGCAATATTTTTGTGGGTTACACAATGATAGTCCAACGAAAACTTGACAATGAAGGTTTTGGGTGACAATAGCATATACAGGGTGATTCATAACTTATCCAAAAAAAAAAATAGGAATAGATGCGTCATGGAATATTGTTTTTTTTTTGTAAAATCCTTATAATTTCCGACAAAACAATTATTGAAGTTTTCAACCTTTACGTCGCTGGACTACTGTAGTCTCCACGTTGTACACTGTGTGCGCCCTCTCTCTTTCCACGTAGGTGAATCCGATTACTAAAATCTGATTTTAGTATTAAAGTTTTTGCGATAGTATGTCAAAAATGGCTTACAGGTAGCAGCTCGGAGTTGATGGATTGAGTTTTAAGGTGAAGTAAAACAAAATGCTTTAGCAGCTTCTCGTCTGTACGCAGAATGAATTTCCAGTAGGCATGTGCCACGGTCAGTGACGGCCTTAGGGTGGCGCCAGGGTGTGCACCGCACCGGGGTGCCGAGGCAATAGGGCGCCGCAGACCCGAGTGGAAAAGAGAAAAATAATTCGTCGGAATAAAAACGAACAAATAGTAATATTACAAAATTATTATTTAAAAATAAATTAAATACCCAATACCCGCCGACGGCCGTGAGAAAATCTTATTGACCATTCCGGTCACTGTAGCCAGTGGGAAACGAAGCTTTTCCAAGTTAAAATTAATTAAAACATATTTACGTACCACGATGCTCCAACAACGATTAACCGATTTGGCAATTCTTTCGATTGAGAATGAAATTGCCGAAAGTTTAGATGTAACGGACTTGACCAAAGCATTCGCCGACAAAAAAAACGATATGTTTTTTTTTTTAATTTTTAAGGGCGCTTATTAGGAAGTCGCACCGGGGCGTCTAGAGGCCAAGGCCGGCTCTGGCCAGAAAGTACAATGCGGACGTGACACGGGAAATTTGTAACCGAATCGTGGAAGAAATGGAGGTCCAAGGCGTCCATGGCATTCTGCAGCAGCTGATGAATACATTCTAGAGATTGTTGAAGAGAATCTTTGAATAAGTAATAGGAAAATTAATCAACAACTACAAGGAATGTCCCAGTTAACAGTGTGACGTGTCATATACGAGGGTCAATTATATCCATACAATGTACAACGTGTCCAAGCATTAATACCAAGGGATTATCCTTTACGAATTAGATTTTGTGAATGGTTGTTGCAACAAAATGTTCAATATCCCAGATTTACAGCTGACGTCTTAGCTATACGAAATGGAATGCATAATAATTATAATACTCATGTTTGGGACTTTAAAAATCCGCACGCGGTTCAATGCAATCATTTCCAAAACGCTCTTCCTTAAATGTTTAAGCAGGGATTGTCGATGATCGCTTGATTGGTCCGTTCATGTTACTATATCGAATAGATGGAGTTCAGTATCTTGAGTTCCATCGAAATGATGTGCCTTGACTTTTTATGTGTTCTTAGCTGTCCGACTCCAAATGAGATTCTTGCACGATGATACGTCTCATTATTTTTGACAAAATGTTGGACAGCGTCTTAATGAAGTTCAAGGGGTACGATGAATTGAACGAGAAGGGCCATGGCCGCCACGATCTCCTAACTTAAATCCTGTGTACTTTTTCTTGTGATTATATTTAAAAAATGATATATATCGTACCGAAGTGGACACTATTGATATTTTACGCTGACGTATCATAGCTGTTTCCTATAAGTTCAAAACGGACAAGAACCAGAGACATTTGTACTGGGTAATTCTGAACAGTTATTGTAACGTTAGATAGGTCAAATTATTTTACGAATAAAAACTACAAATTAATTGTATTAATTAATAACACCATATACTAACATTTAGTCTATGATAATATGTACGGTCAAACGCAACATAGCCCAAAATAGCCACTTCTGAAACGTACCTACTGTCGTAAAATAGACACAATTTCATGTAATTATTTGATATATAATGATTTTCCGGGTTATTATGCTGTGACCTAGGTAATTGGTCGCTGCTAGTAACAAAATTAAAGTGCACATTCTTAGTTTTACCTGGGATTCTTTGACCTGCCATGTTATTCTCGGATTAGGCTCTATGGGGACAAACCCGTTATCGGTATGGAGGAGAAGCTTTTGCGGAGCCTCCACTGAAGATGCTGACAGTGAAGAGTGGTGAAACGTTTGGAAGCATGGGATGCTATCATTTACAAAGGTGGCTACGGAACATCACGGAAAATCACCATTATTCAAGGAACGGTTTCGACCGTATTAGTCGTACCAACAACAGCTGAAATCAATATATCGGCGGATCGGATACCGTCCCCACAGAGTCTAGTCCGAAAACATCCAGGACAGGTGAAAGAATCCCAACTAAAGCTAAGGATGTGCACCTTAATTCTGTTACTGGCAGTGACCAGTTACCGAAAAATCACTATAACTATATCAAATAATAGCACCGGCCGTGAATGTTTAAAAACCACTATATTTTTATGTCGTTGATTGAATTCTTCCGCAGTCCTATTATCACAACTCTCTGTGCAATTGTATAAACCATTGTTTCTTTTTAAATCAGTTAGAAGTAAGTCAGGAACTACAAAATAAAGAAGTGAAAAACTGAAATTGATTAAGTTCTTAAACTATTTTAATTTTCTATCGGTGAATAGAAAAACTGCCAATAAAAAGTTTAAAGTTATCGTATTCACTGATAAAGGAAATGTAATAAATGCAAATCAATGCAGTGATATACTAAATGTTTAGAGCTCGGAAATATCAAACAGGTTCAGTTCGGAAAAATAAAGTTTTTCTAAAACGGCACATGTAAATTCCAAAAGCTGCACACAACTGTTACAGCAGGTGGTAGTAGGGGTAGTTTATCCGTCTCACAGCAATATATTGCTTTAGAAGTTTAATTTTACGATTTGTATGCTTGTTGTTTTAAGTGTGTGTCTAATAAAGACTGCTAACTTCACACATACATTAAATGGCTGTTGAATAATTTGGCTGCCATAAATTGGCTTCTAACTTCACATTACTGCACAGTGGGACAGGGAAGCAGAAAGTTGGCAAAAATTCGAAAAATAAGGATGATTATATTGACATTCTCTTTACATTAAAAGACATATGAATATTCGTCTGAATAGAGCCTAAGTATTCATGGATTTCGACCCGAGTTGTCTATGTTTCACATGAGACAAAAGGGGAACTCTGTTAGTAAACAAAAACACGGCACAAATAAACGCTGAGGAAACGAGCCTCTAAACAATTAAAAATAGTTTTAAAAATAAGTTTAGAGATGTAATCCACAAAAAAATATACAAAAATCTTATTATACTAATGCCTTTATTATATATCATTGTCTATCATCCTAGCAGTAGTATGGTGAAGAAAAAAGTTGGGCCAACTTGCGCCCTTTTTGTTAAGATGAAATATTTGACTAAAAAAATACAATTCTTATCCTACATGACTTATTTCATTTCAGACCAGAACTTTATACGAATAACTAGGATGGACCTGTTTAATATTATCAAGCAGCAAGCAAATCGCACTAGATGTTCACCGAAAGATATCAGTAAATATCATAATCAAATTTTGAGTTTTTTATATTTTAAACTCGGTGCAATAGAAAATACGATCAATTTACTTCTAACAATTTTAAATAGTTAAAATTCTATGATACAATTTAAAAAGCTGTTTACCACTGAAAAAAATGTTTTTCAGGACTCCAAAAGACAAAACACCAAAGTTTCAGAATTATTGTCAACTTTCTGGGTTTTTTGCAACAATGTGCGCTGTTGTCTAGTGAGTTACGTCGTATTTATGGAACCGCGTTGCCTAAATTATCTTCGCCGCAAATATAAAGTACCTATGCATTGTCTGCACTCAATTTTACGCCTGCGCTAACGTAAATTATTCGTATTTAAATTCCTTGAAATTCCATGGAGTCACAGAAATTCCTGGCTCTTCAATTCTTCAGTGACTTCCCCCTTAGTCACAGGTACATAGTCTCAGTATAAATCTGATCCCCATTCAAAGTTACATCCTGTATGTACACGTATCAAAATTTAATCGCAACTTCTGGCCTAAAAGGCAATACGACGGCTGCCGAGGAACGATTTGCAGGGATATTTTCAACAGGAAGCCTAGATGCAGCGACTACGGGTCGTAAATCAAATTGGAGGGGTCCGTAATTTCAATTTGACTTCAGCGTTCTGCGAAGCGGAACTTTGTACGTGGAGCCGCATTCGAATTATATTTTTATAAAACTGCAATACTATTTAAAGCTCGTAGCTGTAAAATGGATGATTGGCATAAATAAATTGGGATCCCAGAACTAAATTGAATCTTGTTAACCGGCGGCTTGTTTAAGTTGCGATTAATGAGCCAAATTAGGTGCTAATTGGACGTTTATTTTTCTCTAACTTTGTATAAACAATTTTCAGTTTTATTAGTGCTTGTTTATATAAGTCTTTGTTTAGTTACTGAGAAAAAAAATGTTGTTTTCATTTTGCTAAGAAAATTCTGTAAAAGAAACAAACAGAAATAACAAAGGCGGATTTAAAGAAATAAGTAAGCCGATTTACTATTATTAAATCATTCTTGTATAGTTCTTCTCATACAAAATGTGACTTACAAATACAATTTTGTCGAAATATCAAAAAGGGTAGTTACCAAATGATATAAAAATACACTTGTGCACAGCACTGGAAACTGGTACACTGTAAAAACTGACCATGCGCAAGGCAAAGCAAATCACTTGGCGACCGACACGGCGGAAAAGTGTAATAAAAAATGAACGAACAAAAAATTTAAAGAATCTTCCAAAGAAAGAAATAAATAAAATTTTACAACTGCTTTTGCGTCCGTCTTACCCATTTCCTACAAACTAACACAAATGTTTCTGCTTCTTGTCCGTTTTGAACTCGTAAGTTGGCAGCAGCTATGATACGTACGTACACTTCATTTTTTATATATCCCCACAAAGAGAAGTCCAAAGGATTTAAAGTCAGGATATTGTGGCGGCCATGGTACCGCCCGACTAGCAAAATGGAACTTTAAAAGAAGCGAATTATTTTATAACTATCGAATAGCGTTGTTTAATGAACAGTCTGATTTTATAGAGCAAATTATTGTGATAATTTTGTCCCTGAAGAAAGTAATTGTGTAAAATTGTTTTATAATAGTTTTTACAGTGTTTTATAGAACAAATCATTTTCAGTTCTTTAATTTTTTTTATAAAAGTAGTATAATGCGTTATACAACCGAACGTAGTAACGCGAAGCAGAAGTAAGAAGACCTGAAGATGGTAAATGAGATTTTACCGAAACGTTGTCAAACAAATGATTCTTTTGAAGACCATGCAGATTCATCGCGGAAAGGAACCCGGAGAAATTTTACAACCATATATATACCGGGTGTTCCCTCTAAGACTTTCAGTGCGAATATCTCAGAAACCATCATAGCCAGTGCGACGAAATTTGGTATACAGACACTAGATGGCGCGTAGAATCTGATGATAACATCAATTTTTATACAGGGTGTTCCATTTTTAAAGAAATCGATTTAATTTTGATTTTTTGGTTGTCAGCCCTGCTAAAACTTATGTTTAAATTGAAATATACTTAATTATGAACACATTCTGATAAATAAACATTCAAAAATTTCAAAATTTAACATAAAAAAACGCCTCCAAAAAGTACCCAAATTTCATTGTTTTGTCATGTAAAATGTGTATAGCCTTGAGCCAGACTTACACAGAAGAAACTAACATCGGTGAACGTCAAAACTATTAATTGTCATTGAATTGTCAAATATTAATGGCATGAAGTATTTTATTTTACATAAATAACGCTAAATAATGGATTTAATGCAATTTACGTATGCACAATGGTGTTATTGAGACTTGTCGATAAAAATTTAAATTTGAGTTGAGGCTTTTGGAGCATTGTGGTCGCCGTGCCGGCGCAGTCTACCGCTACAGCTAGAGTTACAGCGTGAAGATTGTGTAAAATATCTGTGAAAATTTTTAAATTATTCCATTATAATGTAATAAAACTTCAATAAATTGTTTTTTTATGTTACTACAGTATACAATAATAATTAGGTACACGTATTTTTTATGACAAAATAATTTACAAAATTGTGTAAGTACTTAAAGAATATCCCTGTTTTCCAACTGCTGTAATAATTATTGATTAGTTATTTAGCAACAAATAAATTCAAACAAAACCATTTCTAAAACTTTTAATTATAATGTGAACGTGTTTGTCGTTGAAAGTCAGATCTGAACCTACCCTAGCCCCACAAAAGAAAATATTACGAAAGCATAACCTACAAATGATTGATTCTTGTATCCATATATTTCAGCACTTTACTTATGTACTTATGTTTAAGAAGAACTCTACATCTGTAAAATAGTAAACAATGAACTACAATTTCTGTATTTCATGATACAGAACTGAAATAAAGCAACTGGTTTTTGCTAGGAAGAACCACCTGCAAATGTACTATACCCAGTAGGTAGGTACCTATCAAATAGTCGTTTAAAGCTAGATAATAATTTGTAATTATTGTTTTTATCAAACAAATCTTGCTGTTTCATCGTTCAATACCTACCTTATTACGTTATGTTGTGTATATGTTGTAACAACAGTTAGCTTTCAACATTTTAAAGATATTCTAACAAGATGTTTTCATACTGTACATAGAATTATGAAATTAGTTTATTTTTCTTAATTTTATTCATTTAGAAATTTTAAAACCCACGACAGACAACTGAATTTAATGTCTTATAGAATACTCTTCAAAGAATGTGAGTTACAGACTTCTTTATAATATTATCCATCATTCCATGTTTAGAATGGAAGGAAATGTACGTAATATTTTTCGCTTATTCTCTCTGGTGTCTGCTTTAATGTAATTTGTGGCACTGCACACACATAACTGAAAGATAAAAACAATAATTACAAATTATTATCTAGCTTTAAACGACTATTTGATAGGTACCTACCTACTGGGTATAGTACATTTGCAGGTGATTCTTCCTAGCAAAAACCAGTTGCTTTATTTCAGTTCTGTATCATGAAATACAGAAATTGTAGTTCATTGTTTACTATTTTACAGATGTAGAGTTCTTCTTAAACATAAGTACATAAGTAAAGTGCTGAAATATGTGGATACAAGAATCAATCATTTCTAGGTTATGTTTTCGTGATATTTTCTTTTGTGGGGCTAGGGTAGGTTCAGATCTGACTTTCAACGACAAATACGTTCACATTATAATTAAAAGTTTTAGAAATGGTTTTGTTTGAATTTATTTGTTGCTAAATAACTAATTAATAATTATTACAGCAGTTGGAAGACAGGGATATTCTTTAAGTACTTAGACAATTTTGTAAATTATTTTGTCATAAAAAATACGTGTACCTAATTATTATTGTACACTGTAGTAACATAAAAAAACAATGTACTGAAGTTTTATTACATTATAATGGAATAATTTAAAAATTTTCACAGATATTTTACACAATCTTCACGCTGTAACTCTAGCTGTAGCGGTAGACTGCGCCGGCACGGCGACCACAATGCTCCAAAAGCCTCAACTCAAATCTAAATTTTTATCGACAAGTCTCAATAACACCATTGTGCATACGTAAATTGCATTAAATCCATTATTTAGCGTTATTTACGTAAAATAAAATACTTCATGCCATTAATATTTGACAATTCAATGACAATTAATAGTTTTGACGTTCACCGATGTTAGTTTCTTCTGTGTAAGTCTGGCTCAAGGCTATACACATTTTACATGACAAAACAATGAAATTTGGGTACTTTTTGGAGGCGTTTTTTAATGTTAAATTTTGAAATTTTTGAATGTTTATTTATCAGAATGTGTTCATAATTAAGTATATTTCAATTTAAACATAAGTTTTAGCAGGGCTGACAACCAAAAAATCAAAATTAAATCGATTTCTTGGAAAATGGAACACCCTGTATAAAAATTGATGTTATCATCAGATTCTACGCGCCATCTAGTGTCTGTATACCAAATTTCGTCGCACTGGCTGTGATGGTTTCTGAGACATTCGCACTGAAAGTCTTAGAAGGAACACCCGGTATATATATATATATATATTTCCTTATATATATATATATATATATATATATATATATATATATATATATATATATATATATATATATATATATATATATAAGGAAATTAATAAAATTATTTTTAGCCTCGAAATGCACTTATTTATAAAACAGTTTTATAGTTGTGTTTAATCTATAAAAATATTCCCTGTTTTATAAATATGTTACAAAACAAAATTGTGGCATTTTTTACTGTTTAAGAAAGGTATTTTAAGCTAATATATATTTAATCTCATACAATTCCTATCAATGAAGTCATATGTATGTTCTCTGATACCAAACATCTAGGTATGCTATTGAACAAACTAAGTAATTAGTATAGTTTTTCAAAATATATGAAAAACTATACATAAAGGGTAAATTTTTTATTTACTTTAGTAGGTCGTTATGATGTTTAAATTCATTGACAGATTAATCAGTTTGACATTGTCAACATTTAATTTCAAAGAATTTTAATTTATTGGTATAATAATTTTTATAGTTAGATATTTAACTCAACTTAAAGGAGGCCACCTGATGAAGCAATCCTAAAAATGCAGAAATAGGTCAGATCTCATCTATTGTGGTTGAATATCGAGTTCCCACTGTCAGAAGTTAGATATCTATAGACTGTTTTCATTAAACCAGGTTAGTAAATTTAGATAGATGACCACTGAGTAGTTAGTTTCACACAATATTGTTAATACCTGAAAATATATGAAAAACAAAATTGTGGCTTGATAAAACAAAATTATTGTATATTCCGCGTAATAAAATTCTAAACCTAACCTTAATTTTAGTATAATCTAGGTATTGCGAAGCACTATTCAGATAACCAGCCCAATTCTGGTTTCGTCTGTAAATACGGGCAGGACGATGCCTTGGAAGTAGAGTTGGGACCAGTAATGCACGTAAATTTGTGTTATGGAGTCGTCTTCGAATAGTAGGTGTCGATATAACACGGCAAAAGCTTGAAAGTGGGTCCTGAGAGCTAAAGCTGAAGATGTGCGGTATCTATGGGCATATTGCACCAAATACCAATCCTCCCTTTCATTAGATACTCGAAGACGTCCACTACGTGGTCTGTTTTCTACTGTATTAAATTTTTCATATCTGTGTACTATTCGTACAACAGATGATCTAGGAATGTCCAACATGTTCGATATCTGATGATTAGAATGTCCTGCATCATGTAAAACAGTCATTCTTGCTCGGGTAAACGGGAAATTTCACGTCCTGGCATTATAATGTACAAAAATTCAAAGGAACACTTGTCTGAATACACTGCCAAACTGACCAAATTTGTAAAAACATTGGTAATAAAGTAAGGCTTTATGGTCTGCAATTTTTTATTGTTTTTTTGTTCCCCAGTACATGTACTTTTCTACTACATTATGAAACTAGGTTTAATCGAATCACTTTTGACGTTGTATGTATTAAAACTTCAATAATTGTTTTTTCGAAAATTATAAGGATTTTACATTTTTTTACGATATTTGACTCCATTTTTCATGACGCATCTATTCAGTAGATATGCTGTGAATCATCCTATATTTTATAGCCAATTATATTAAATTGTTGGGTATGTCAAAGTTTCATTTGACATTATATCAAGACGTAAGTAAAACGATTACGGAAAATTGTGTTTAAATTTTGATATCCATTATTAATATCGAAAAATGTATGCTGATATTGATGCAAAATACATGTAATTACAACGAGATATGGGCCATTCTTAAGAAAAGGGAAAATTGCTGAAACCCAGTAAAATACTTTTTAAGAACATATTAAAACCATTTTTTAGGTATACATAGAACCTTCTTAATAGCTTTAAGGTGGTATCAAAATTGTCATACTCCGAAGCTGAAACTACAGTACTATTAAAATGTAGTTCGTCAAATAAATTGATTTATGTAAAGGTTTTTGTTTTCCTTTTTTTACCTATCTGATCAAAAATACCATCTTATTTTAACAAAAATTCAAGAGAAAATACCCGATTTTACGCTCTAAACTGGTCTGTTAGACGTGTACCCAAGTTGTTAGTCAACTCCTAAGCAGCCAATTTAATCAAAGAAGATACTAGATGGCGAGAGAGTCAGTTTTTCATAAATAGGCAATTTGCATGAAATTTTTAAATGCTTAAAAATATTGTTATTTTATTATATATTAAGTAGTTAACAAGAATATTTTGCTAATTCTGTAAAATTGTTCTTATATTTTTCATAATTAATTATTTTATATAACGTCCATGGTGACACATGTCAAATTGTCAAATCGACGTAGGTTTAGTTAAGTCGGTTAGCGAACTCGTTTCGTAATCTGTAGTTAACGTTGAACTTTGTGGTGTTTCTGTGATGTCCGGTGTGTCCAGTCCAGCATTATAACATAAGTTTTGGATTGCCGAAGGGGATGGAACCGATAAAACACAAATTTTATAAGTACCTATGTATTGTGTGGTACCAAAGTGCAAAAACACTACGGTAATCACCCTGGAAAAAATATTCTTCTCGGTTCCTAAAAATGAGAACATGCGTGAGAAATGGTGCATTTCAATGGATAGAGACGAAAAGAGAATGCATCAAACATATCGGCGTTATATTGTTGCGAGGATCATTTCACCGTAAGTCATTTTTCTCAATGTTGGGCAGGTTATCTGTCTTTCAACAAATCCACTCTTTGTTGCCATTATTTACTATAATTATACGGATACTGATAATGCACACCAACAAAGCAAATAATAATTTGACTTTGACAGTTCGATTTTGACATTCATGTCACAGCATATAAAACAACAATATGCAAATTGCCTATTGGCTGAACCTCAATTGGGTTTTGTTTACAAGCCAGAGGGTCAGGCTATGCGAAATATGCAATATTTAGTTAAATCATCAACTTCGAAGCCGTCAACTCCAAAGCTTTTTGTGGCTTCGGAGTTGATGAAGATCTACGGAGTTGACGGAGTTGATTAAGCACAATTTTGCTACTTAAATGCCGTTTTAATAGACATGGCAAAAATATAAAAATCTGCTGGAGAACTAAAACGGAGAAAAACTGAGCTGCAAATGTTAAGACGTGAAAAGCTCAGAAACAATCCCGAATATTATGAGCGGGAAAAACAAAAAGAACGCGAATGATATCGTTGTAAAATTCAAAATAAAATTAATGAAGGAACTCACACACTGACAACAACGCAATAAAAAATAACATAGAGGAATAGTTAAAAAAAGTACAGAGAAAATATGAAAGAAAGGCAAAGAGCCATAAACCAGTACATAAATGAAACATTCCCACCATCTACACCAGAATCCCTCTTATTCAATTGCTAGCCGGACCGAGTCGTCAGTCACTAAAAAGTTAAAAAATATAGCTAAAGTATACAGGGATAACCAGAAGTTAGAGACACAATTAATTCAAATAGAGACGAAAGCAAGAACATATGAGAGTAGATATTTCAGATTAAAGAAAAAACAAAGAAGAATAATCCAATGACCAAGTACTACATCGGAGTGGTTACAAGTTTAAACGGTGATAATATTCTTGGCAAAATTTCTAAGAAGGCAAGAAGGTAAGGCTGGCTACATTGTGTTTCCATTAACAGACTATACGAGTGAATTTGGCAGAGAAGATATTGAGATAATATTTCCCGCACCCAGAATTTACAAAAGATATCATTACTTTTTTGGTATATTGTTACGTACTATCTCTACGCACAAGGGGGTAGCTACAGATGTAGATTAATCACACCAAAAAAACAGTAACAAAATAATTTATTCATCAACAGGAAGTAAGAAAATATTGCCACCAGCTGGAGGTCGTACAAATATCAATTAATAATAGGTCTTGCCTATTTCCAACTCCCATTGTTTGCAGGGGAGATACCGCTATTCCAAAAAAGGGTGAACTTCTACACTCACTACACCACCACCGACTGACTTCCGTCGCCTCCACATTCCAGTTCCAACCCTAGGTTCATGATTTTTGTAAAGTCAGCAATGGCCTGATGGACCACCGCCAATCAGTGCTTTGCAGTAAAAACGTCATCGTGGTCACTGCACCTGGGAATGTCGCAACTCGCCGACTGTACGTTTTTATCCACAGTATAGAATATAATTACGAAATTAAAATAAAATATGTTTTATGCAATGACTTTAAACTAGGTTGGAACTGGACTGCTTTAGAGTTTTGAAATGATTTTATTTTTAAAATATATTTACCAATTAAAATTATTTTCAAATAACCAATTTTCTATTTAATTTCCGTTCTTGACAATATATTTTGATGAGTATAAAAAAAGTACTAGGTAGTACACCTTTACAATAGTCTTTGTTTTCTCTTCGTTATTTTTTGTTTTTATAAGTGGTGAGAAGTTACCATTCTTAAATGATAATTACGGAATAAAAGTTTAGTATTTAAGGTGTTTTCCGTTTATTGATGTACGCAGGTTAATTAAATAAAGATCAAATCTGAAGTATTATTCATCAACTCCGATGCACCTATATTTATAACCAAAATCTCTAAATAATCTACCTCTTGCAACCTTCTCCTAACAGCTAGTAGCAGATTATATCACAAAAGGTTTAATTATTTATATGCAATATTTTACCAATTATTACTCAATAAACACTTCTAAAGTCAACTCCGAAGTCGGTAATTTAAAAAAGCCAAATATCTCGAAAATAAAAAAATATTAAGCTTAACTAATAGTAATGTCTTTCTAAGATATTAAAGATTTATCAATTTAATTTTAAAATAATTTTATTATTCATTTTTTTAAATATATTTGGAATTTCCGATTATCCCCTTTTTTAAGAATGACCCATATCCATATTTCCATAGTTGGACAATTGAGTAGAAATATTCATATTCTAACTGTCCTAAAAAGTAAATTTGTACTGATATTTCCCATGCTTATTTTAATTATTAAAAACACGGCCAAATGAGTTCTTCCGTTTACAAAAGGAAGTGTGGTGGTGCTCCATTAATGTGAGCTGAATGAAAACAAACAATTATTTTTAAGTGAGAGAACATTTAAGCACATCCTTTTGTATAGTTTTTTAATTAGTCTTGATTAAATGTTCGTTCCTTCTGTACATTTTGTTATTGCAGGCTATCGTAGTATACAAGAAATAGTGTTTATTTTGGTAATAAAACGCAATTTAATTCTTTTGGGGATTCCAAATTTTTCCTTCGGAATTAAACTTTAACAGAAAAATGCATTTATTTGCATTTTTTCGCATTATACTTCTTAACTAAAATGCCACATAGAAATAGGAGAGAGGAAATATTATAGTAACAAAAGTAGTATAGGAACAAAATAGTTTTCTATGAACATGAATCTCAAAAATATGTAGCTCAATTTTTCGAAATACAAATTATCAGATTTAAATAAAACTCGATGTATCTCTTTAGAATATTGCTTTTTTATATGTAATAGTACATTTATTTACTCTGCTTACTATTTATTTTGTCTTATATATAACGATACATTTGTTCGGTATCTGAAATTTTCATCATTGTTAAGAAAGTTGGTGAAGGTTTTGAAGATTCAAAAAGCATTTGTAAAAATCTGGGAAAGTATAAAATACAGAAAAAAATAGTTAAATTAAATTTTGGATCATCATTTGCCTACTAGTTTTTAGATATTTAAAAATAAATTTGTACCTATTTTTGAAAATCTTTACAAACTTTTGAAAATTGAAAAAAATATTATCGTAGTAGGTTATACTGAAAGAAATGCTTCGGAAACAGTTAGATGCTATAAATTGGTACTTAGAATTTTGTTTTAGAATAAACTATAAATACTGTAGTAAACCATATAAAATCTTTGTTGTGGTAAATGCAAAAGTATTATAATAATTGGGTTGCTGTAGTAATAAATGTCTTATTGTAAAATGTGGGTATAGTGTAAAATAACACATTTATAGATTGTATCAATACAACACAACATTTGTAACCATTATGACCAAAGCTACCGAGACAATTGAACTATTATTTATTACAAGTTGTATTAAGGTCGCCGTATTTCTGGCAAAATATGACCCGTATTTGTAGTGTTTTTAGGTACTGAAATCTCAAAAAATAAAGCTCGAAGAACAAAAATAACCACACAAATAGAATCTTTAAAGTTCTGTCTATTCATTATTACTATTTAAATATAGTTTAAACAAAGTTTTAACTTTAAAAAAACGTATTTTCATATTGGTCTTTGCTGCTAACCTAATGTCACATTTGTATCAATTAATTTATCGTGCATATACATAAACCTAAACAATTTTATATGTAACACTAAGTAAGTTAATGTTATAGGAATATTTAGAACTATATATCAATTTTAAAAAGTAGTTAGTTTGATAAATTTCAGTACCTAAAAATTTATTAGCATTTTTCCATAAGGGTCATTTTCTCAGCAAGTTCAGCCAACTTCATTATCTAGAAGTCTGTTACAAACTATAAAAATTTGACACAATTTAGCAATAAATAGTTGAGCCTCTGACTAAGAGGTGGCGGTAAAGTAAATTCTGTTTACAGGGCGACCAAAATTTGAAATTAAGTATTATATTAGAAATCAAGACGAATTAAACATGCCACATGCATTTGATTGCATTGTTATTGATATAAATTTTCGATTTTCCACTTCGGAACCGTTATTGAACGTGCGAAGGACGTTCTGTATACAGTTATGAGAAAATTTTGACCTTTAAAAACATCTCAAAATTATGGGAACTAAAAAATCTCTTTAATATTAACTAAGGGCTATCGGAACACTGTTAACGAAAAAATACAAGTGTTTAAAACACCAAACCAAACTCCTGCAAAATTCAGAGAATTAAATCGATCTGATTCAAATTTTAAAATACAGAGTGTTAAAAAAAATATAGTCAAAAATCTCAAAATTGACAGAATTTGAAAATTTTTAAAGTGAAATGACAACCACTTCAAAATTATAAATTTCAAAAGAAAAATCTTACAGTTAAATTATCTGTCCACTGATACTGCTGGCTATCGTAATATGGAGTATACAGGGATGCAGAAAACAAATGACGCTTACCTGTATATTAGAGTACATTGTTCTCATGCCGTCAGGGGATTTTTTAACATTTACTTTAAAACATTTATTAGCATTCGTCTTGTAAAATCGTTGGAGGTTGACATTTACGTAAATTTTGGCATCTAATTTTTGCCGTATAAGTTTGCTTACATATTTTAAACCCACCACACAAATAAAGATGTAATAGATATCAGGGTAAGGTTGAAACATAAAACGATTGTTTTTACTATTATCTTTTATTTTGCAGGTACACAAATTTTTCAAAAAGTATATTGCTATTTGTCTTCTGTGAATTGTCTCACTATTTATTATTAAATACCTATTATAAAAAGAATAAATAATGAATTAAAAATATATTTACATTATACAGGGTTGTTCGGATATGATTTCGAGGGTTCAGTTTACATGAAAAATTAATATCACTTTGTTCTATAAAATTTTCGGTCGAGTTCCAAGGTGTCTAAGAAATTATTTTTAGTTAACGTTTTCTAATAACTTTATTGCGAGTTTTTCTTTAAATTTTGTTCCCTTTACTAATGTTTCTTTGCATTCACGTTAATTTGACGCTTATCCTGATTTAGAATTTATTTTTTTATAAATTTGGACAATACGTAACTAGACAGCATATACAAAAAAATTTAAAATGGCACTAAAAACTGAAGAAAAACACAAAACAACAACATAAACACGTGTCAGGTCGCGTGCAATAAACACTTTTTGTACTCGTTGCATAAATAACTATTATGTATTCCTAAAATTTGATAAATTAAAAATTCGAATCCCCTCCCCTGTTCCTGTTGCATATAAATATATAATAATTAAGTACCTATTATTTAATTATTACTTTAATTCAATTTACAAATAATGATATACATACCTTTCTAAATCCAACGAACTTTCAATTAATAAAAATGTTCTATAATTTTCACTAGTATTACACACACATAAAGAATACAGAAAACCACTGCTACTGCAAAGCACAGATTCGCAAAGGATAAACTGCATCTGAACGCTGAAATTTAAAATACGGAAAAATCGACATCCCATTGAGATGATAGGGTTGTAAATATTTTGCCGCAGGATCGAACGCATGACCTTCAAACTCAGTTTTGGCCACCCGTTATTTTCTGCACTCCAACTGTGACATTCTTTAAATATTTGCAGTTCAAGTTTTCTCCGCTAGATATCCAGCACTTCCCGGTACACAGTCTGTCAACGATCGAGGTACTTTCTTATTTAGAATACCGCAACCTTAAGGAAGAGTGTGCAAGTGACCGTGTAGCCTTTGGCCACTAGATGTAACTACGTATTATATCACGTGTACTCAGGTTGCCTTCTGTCGGGTTTAACAGACACAAACAACCAGGGTAGCCATCGGTTGCCCCACCTATGACTTACAAACTTGAAACTGGTATATGTCTGGTGTGCTGTTGATCAATGATTGTGACTGTTTGCTGTAGGTCTTTTAGGTGTAATTTGATGTTGGTTAGGGCATTCACCCGCAGAATAGTTCGGATTCCGTTTTTGCAACAGAATAGTAAAAATTGCTACCAGTATTTTTTTAATATAATTCACTGGTAATTATTATTGTTTAATAGATATTTTTATTATTGTAGTAAAATAGTGTTTGCAGATTATTACTAGAAAATTGTAAGCATAAGAGTAAGTGAAATAATACTACAAATTGCGTTTGAAGCTATAATAATACTACAATTATTGTTTAAACGATTACCATTCTTTATTTTTTCATTGTAACCTTTTGTGATCTTAGATTTTTGTACAGACTGTCATCTAATGTACTGAAATATTAATAATAATCTTACAAAACTTATTTTACCATTTATTTTAAATTTAAAAACAAATCAGTTAAATGTTGTGCATTCCTCATTTAAAGTGTAGTACAATCTTTTACGGCAAATTTCTTCGAAACAGTTGCTCGTACCAACATAGGTTGTATTACTTAGAATATTATTTTGTGCAGTTGTAGAATGCAATGATTAAATTCACAATTTGAAAACTAATAATACATTCACCTCTTTTATGTCGGTACATTGTTCTGTTTATTTAAAGCCATTAACAGTTTATATTTCAGTTCAATTACTTAACGGTATTACTAAAGAGAAATAATTGTATAAAATTGTAATCTAAATGTGAAACAGAAAATTGAAGCGCTGCCAAATAAATGTCATGATCACCTATATATACTAGATCACCGGCCTTAATAGAAGAAAGTAGAAATAATACTAGTTAAAAATAATAGTACTCTTTACAAGCTCCACAATATACAGGGTGTCCGGAATATGAGTGCCGTAATTTTAAGGGCTTATATATCTGACTAAAAGCAATAAAAACTCTTATGAAAAAAAATGCCTAAAACTAATACATTTCAAAAATAAAAATACAACTGCAATAATATGCAAAACTATGTTACGAAATTACAAACTAAGGTTAAGTAAAAGCGCCTGTAACGCAATTTGATTTTTGGATTAGTATTAAGGAAGTAAACAATTGAAGTTTACGCGAAATTTGTTGAAACTGTACCTAAAAGTAATGTTAGTCATAATGGTGCATACAGCTAGTGCGATTAATTTTTGTCTCATTTTTCTGGAAAATTGAACAATTTACCTACAGTACCCATAACCATCGCATGTTAATTTACGGTGAATCTCTCTGGCTACGAGATGTTTGTACGGTAAACGCTTCTTGCAAGAAACAGAAGTCATTTTAAACACTTGTAACCTATTATTGTTCTGTGTTGTGAAAAGTGCTTTAAGAAAACCAGTACATATGTTTAGGTGTACCTATTATGTATAAAATATAACAATCCTAAGATAGTATGTGAGCGATGTTGTCCACATTATTCAAGACCTGTTTGCTGTCATAATTCTGTAAGAGAAAAAAAAATTGTTAAGTAAAATATGTTTTGTTTAGTACAACTTCTCATGTGACAAAATTAAGGCACTCATATTCACACCCTGTATAAACTCCCCAAAAAGTAAAAGAATTAGGTCCATATTTAACTACAATCACTACAAATTGAAATCATTGAGAGTGGTTGCTTTATGAAATAAAGGATTTAGGACTATACATATACAGGTTGTTCAGTAAAGAATGGGTCGTACTTTAAGGTTTAAGGCTCTTCCTTGGACAAAAATAATGTGATTTAAATCAATTTACCTTAGTACAATTTTGCTTCCGTAAGGTCACCGAATATCTCGCTTTAAACTGATAAAATTTGTGGTGTTTTTTTTTTGCAATCTCGAGAAATAAAACACGTAGAGTAAAACTAATATCAAATATTCTCCTCAAATAATATAATAACTTTTATAATGCATTTTTATGACACACATTATTTTGGTATTTTAACCCCACTTTTTAACAATTATGTTCACATACTTATAAACAAAAGTGAACAATCTTGTAATGCAGAACTATGTAAGTTTATGTTGCAACAATTTACATCTACAGTTGAATTTTAAAAATATACGTATTTTGAAAGATTTCTGTATTTAAACATTTATTGGTGATACAAAACTAAATCTAAAAAAAATGTTTTAATGTACAAGGCACTCTTACAAATACGAGTACAATTTTGTGAAAGTAAAATCAAAAAGAGCAATCCAAAAATGATTTAAAAATTCATTTCCGCATGGCACTGGGAACTGCTCCACTGTAAAATTTGATAAGGCGTATAATCGGTGACCGGACAAAAAATTTAAAGAAATTCACAAGGAAAGAATTAAATTACATTTTACAGCATATGTAGCAAATTATCATGCAATGAATTATTATACAAATTGTGTAAATATTCACAATATACGTACTTAACACCTATAAGTACAATCGTTTTCGGAAGGCGAAGTAGGCAATAAAACGTTGATAAGACGAAATGTATACATACTGGGTGATAGCTGGCGGGCCAGCCCAAATTAGACTAGGAATACATGTGCAGTCGAAATATTGGAGAAGTGCAAATATGTTGATACTCAATTATCTCTAGATGTAAATTGTCAGGATCGGCTGGGAAAGGACAATGTTAAAAATAGCCGATTTTTGGCTTATCCGAGGGAACGCATAAAAAAATCAATTGATTATTGTTAATTAACATTAGAAATGGCCCAGAAATACGTCAGATAGCTGGTGAAATGTCGCTACTACCCCTAAACCTATATAAACTACCCTTAAATAGCTTTAAATGGATAATCATTAATTATTGTTATAAAATTCGTGTAAAATGAAAAAAATGCTTGAAAATGATTTGAACAGACAGTATGTCAATATAAAAAGTGATAAATGACTGTAAAAGTGCCCATTTAATGGCGAAATAGCGCCAATTGTTCTCACTTTGCGAGCGCGTACTGAAAAAATGGCAATTTATCCTGGCGCCCATTTTTCAGGTCGCAATAGTATAAATGAACCTTAAAAGTGATTTAAACATTTTTTTCATTATAAACGAATTTTACAACAATAAATAATGATTATCTATTTTAAGCTATTTAAAGGCAGTTTATATAGATTTAGGGGTGCAATTAATATTTCCCCACTTACTTAATGTACTCTAGTATCAGTTTTTGCATTTTTTGACAGTAATCTATAATTTTTTTTGTAGCAATAGGCGTCCCCTTGAACATTTAAGCATTATCTATTTTTGATGTCGAAGTAAGCTCACCATTAGCTTTTGAAAGTCGTTTTTTAATTTTTAGGAGTGGAATGGACATTTTTAAAGTTATTTATCACTTTTTATATTGACATACTGTCTGGTCAAATCATTTTCAAGCATTTTTTTCATTTTACACGAATTTTATAACAATAATTAATGATTATCCATTTAAAGCTAATTAAGGGTAATTTATATAGGTTTAGGGGTAGTAGCGACATTTCCCCAGCTATCTGACGTATTTCTGGGCCATTTCTAATGTTAATTAATAATAACCAATTGATTTTTTTTTATGATTTATGCGTTCCCCCGGATAAGCCAAAAATCGGCTATTTTTAACATTGTTCTTTTCCAATTTTATTCTTAAATTACATTTAAATAATAAAATGTCCTTTGTATATCTTCATAATTGATTTTAATTTTTGCTTTTTTGAAAAATATGCACACAAAAGGATATTTTGGTCTTGAAGCTGCTCTGCAAATAGGTTACAATTAATGCCGCATCTACATTCTCGGCGAAAGCAAGCGAGAGAACTATAGCAACCACACTCTCGTGCTCGACCGGTCTCGGACTGTCTCGCCGAGAGTGTGGATGTGGCATAACATATTCTAGATTTATGGCAAGTTGATATGCTTTTTATATATTTTTTAAAATGATTAGGTAACAGAATACAGTATTTCATTAAAATGCTTGGTCAAACTTTAATGGTGGATCAAATCATCTCAGATTAACAAGTTGTTGTAAACATTCGCTCAGAATTCTTTGTTTTCGAGGTACATGAAGTTAAAATGTAATAAAAATAAAGTGCGTGTTTGATTATGAATGAATTATGAAAATACGTCAGAAACTATAAGAGTTTAGTTTAGTTACTAATTCATGTGGCAAATGATGAAAATGAAGTGGAATAATTACGCCAATAAAATTTTAACAAAAATTTGTATATACAGATTTTAGACTAAACTTCTACAGTGACGTCACTAAACAATTATTGCACATTAGAAAGTTTTATACAGGATGTAACAAAAATAAGGTTACAAGCTTTGTCAGCCGAAAAAACACTTACAATTAGTAGGGGAACTTCATATAAAATTAATGCCTAAATTTTTTTTTATTTTGAAAGTGGTGGGAGGAATAATCTCAAAATTTTGATACGAATACCCCTCATAACCTGAAGCCTTGGGGAAGCTGGCCTCCTTTTTTCTTAAATATGTCTACACAGACTTTTTAAAAATTTCTTGATTGCATGTTCCCTTTAGAGCAAAAAATGTAACTTGTAACTTCACTTTTTTCGGGCGTGCCTTGGTTCTCCAGTTATTTGATATACGATGAAATGACCACTTTTCCTTCAGAACATTTCTAAGAAAAAGGTTTTGTTTTATTCGTAGATTATAAAATTTATGAGATGTATGTAATGTAGCATCCGTTTCAAATTTGGGATTATTTTCTACTACTATTTTCAAAATATTAAAAAAAAGAAAACCCTCTATTTCACCAAGGAAGTATTTTAGACAAAAATTTTATATGAAGTACTTCTACTAATTTTGTGTTCTGACGAACTTTGTAACTTTATTTTCGTTACATCCTGTATTATAAGAGGTCATGAGCGAACGCATATCTATATAACTTTTATTTGAATTTTCCAAAGAATAATGCACTATTAAAATTTGGACAAGCATTTCACTCAAAATATTAATGTCATTAATTTTGATTTTATATTCGAAGCATTTTAGTTGAATGTTGTTTCTGTTAGGGTAAAAATACAGTGGAAACAGGTTTCCTGCCCGCGCTTATCGTTTTATTTCTTTGCAAAAGTCATTATATCTTATAATGATCTGATTATTTTGGATTCCTTTGTTACCAAGTTAAAGAAACTAAAATTTAGCAAAAGGAGAAATAAACTAAATTTTCATTCTGATGAACGCAAGCTCTAAGCTTTCCGGTGCTGACCTGTTTTCACTTGTCAATTTGAAGGTACGTTGTAATGTTTAAAGCATATAAGCACATGTCGGCGCGGACTACCGGTAATCAAGAAACCTGCTTCCACTGTGTTTTTACCCTTAGCTTGGAAAATTCATTTCCATAAATTCCATTAATTAATGAAATATGCAACTAATAACTATCATCTCTACTTAGGTCTTTTATACAATGATTTCAGGTTTGACAATTTGTCCACGTCGCGGCCGAAATGAGAATACCATTGGCGTACAAGCGTCGTCGAGGTCGGATCACATCCGACAACTACACACTGTTTCGGAATTAGTGCATATTTAGTGAGTGTTGATGGTGCGCTGTCCAGAAAAGTCGCAGTGAAAGAAAATCGCGGCAGTTGTTCTTAGTGATGTGAGTTGGTAAATTGCCCAGTCAATGCTGACGTCAAATGAGCAGCCAAATGAAGTTTCTAGCAATTTAAATTAGAATCTACGCTATTACATTATACTGAAATAGTTATACAGGGTGATACAAGTAGTGTGCAAAAAATTTGAAACCGACCGATTCATATGAAAATATTTTATTAGTCCTAGTGAAGGAGTTACGACAGGGACTGATAAATTTATATGTCCAAATGTTTTGAAATTAAAAAGTGAAATTTGGTAGGATATATAGACTGATGAAATTTTTCTCAACTATTATTATTTATTTTCGTCGTTATAAGGCGTTGAAATATAGATCCACCGTGTATTTTTCAAAAAAATTTGTTGAGGTAAACTTTTTCACTTAAAATAACAATTGAAAGTGAAAACAATATATAATTTCTTAACTTAACAATTATATGAACTTCTCAAAACACTATTATTGCAGATTGGTTTCAAAAACCCATTTGTTTGTACAGTGAACTATGTAAGTGATTGTTGAAAAGCTATTTTCTCGAAAATTGCCAATTTATTATGATTTCTCATATCCAAAAACATCTATTCTCAAATTTTTAAGTTGATACATTCCATGACAGTGTAATTATTACAAAAAATTACTTCTTAAATTCCAATTTTGACACCGTGTGTCTTTTTTATTGTCAACATTTTATTAAGGCAAGCTGGCTTAAATCGTAATATTTGGAAGTAAAAAGTCTAGTATGTCTCCATGGACCATTACTTACGGGCCATATATAAAATATCATATTCAAATTGTGATGGGGTGGACAAACCAGCAGATATTTGAAAACAGGAATTTCGAAACATACTAGAAGTGTAAAACCATTAAATAATATATACTTATTACTTAATGGTAAAACCGAGGGTAAAACCTTGTCATTACTGATTCAACATAATAAAACAGCTCCCGCAGAACATTCTCAAAAATATTTACGTACATTACTTATTTGGTAACAGAAATTATTGATAAATAACTACAAAAAAAACTTCTACAATAAATGACTAATATTAAAAAATGTAAAAATAGTATAAACTGAAAATAGGATATTTAAAATCTAAATGCATGTCATTATAATCTAATGGACAAAGTTAAAGAAAAATAAAATCATTGAAACTGTACATTTTGAAAATAATAAAATTCTATTAAAATATTGGTGTACATATTTTAATGTATCACTCTGTGCTGTTAACCACCTTTCTATATTGTAAAAGTTTTAATTTAAAAAATTTACAGAAAAAATCTAAAAATTCTGGCCATCAAAAATATTTTTAATATTTCGTTGCGTTTGTTGCCTATATTCTGCACTCGTAACTATAACTGGCGGAACAAAACTTTTCTCTTATCTAACACTCTTATTTTTTCTAATATTATTATGGCTAAAACATTAAAATTTATATATACCTGATGTTGTCATGTTTGTATAGTCTATGTATTTGTAGTTTTTTTTATTATTATATTATAATTATCAATTTTCTCCAGAGTCTTGAAGATGTTGAAATAATACAATAAAACGTCGATGATTATAAAATTGATGTTTTTGTTCTCCAACTTTTCTTTTTTGTTATTTTTTGATAAGTACTACAGGTTTGGAGAAAAATATAAAGTTCTCGATCCTACACGTACGTCTCTTCCTTTCCAATATCTGATTTATACATCGATATCTAGTCCATTTCAATCATTTTGCATTTAATCCCAGGTTGTATATTAGTTTTATGTGAATAAGCTATAAAGTTTAAGTAAATAGCCATGCAATTTTAGAATGAGGAATTCAGAAATATGCATTTTATTTATGGAGAATATCATGGAAACGCTTTAAAAGCACGAAGATTGTACCTAACCTTGAGTAATAGCTAGTCTTATGTCGATGTGTAAACCAGATATTGGAAAGGAACCTTCGTGCCTATGGGGTCGTAAATTTTATTAATTTTTACTTAAAACCTGTACTACTTAAAATTACAAGAGACAAATAACATTTTAAACTCAACATTCAAACAGATTTTATTTTCAATCGAAAAAGTTAACCCAAAAATATACAAGAGATATTTTATTTCAACGACTTATAATAGGACGAGGGGATTAAAAAATACTTATACAGAAGAAGTTTCATCAGCCTAAATATCCTACTAAATTCCACTTCTGATTTTTAAAAACTGAATAAACTTTAAATTTATCACACTCTGTTAAGGGAGCATAAATAAAAAAAATTTCATATGAAGGACCTATATTAAACTCGGTCATACAATATTTCTTTTGCACATTATTCGGAATCACCCTGTATGTATTCTGTCACATAAGGGGTCTCTTCATATACATGATGCTTATTAAATTTGAGAAATTGTTTCACATTCTTTGAATGCATTTGATAACAAAATCAAGGATATAAACTTGTGAATGTTGATATTTGATATCATGATTTTCCAGGTTGTTCTGCTGGTCACTGCCAGTAACAAAATTAATGCACGTGCGCGCATCTTGAACTTTAGCTAAGATTCTTTGATCTATCGCTTTTGTTTTCGAACTATGCTCTGGGAGGCAGACGCGCTACCAGGACTCCTGGGCCCGCTAATTTATTGCAACAGAAACCGAAATTATGGACGGGTTCTGGGATATTGATAGTGGTTCCGCTTCGTCACAGCCAAGCCCGAGAACAACAAGAGCAAATCAAAGAATGCCAGCTAATTCTAGGAATGTGCGCATTGATTATATTACTGGCAGCAACCAGTTACCTAGGTCACGGCATAACTCTGAAAAACTTCTTATTTCATTAATATTCATACTAGAAAATTATTAAATACATGCTGCAAATTTTTTGATTTCCGCTGTCAACTTTTGACAAAAAAAGGGAAATGGTGAAATACAGAGTGTCCCAAGATTCATGCTACATAGAGAAAGAGTAGATTCCTGATGATAAAATAATGTGATGTAGTCAAAAACTTACGTTAGTCAAAGGTTGGTGGTTGAAAAGATACAGGGTGTTAAAGTTAAAATTTTAATTTAGATATTGGTGAATAACTTTTTAAAAAATCCAAATATTTACATGCATTTTGTAGATCGGGAGTTTTTGGTGCGAGACATTCAAATTTGTTTCTAATTTTGACGTCACTAATGAAGAACGCCACTTGTAGCACATCATGCTTCTTTTAAATGGCGGAACTTTTTTGCGGGTTAGTGTATACCTACATCCAACTATTAAAATAATCGATTCTCTTATGTTTTTATGTGAAAAAGGTACCTATACCTTGTTGAAGACGTTAGGAGGTATACCGTTTTCGAAGTAATATTTGAAATATTCAATGCACCGAATAAAAACTGTGTTATGCCTTTTCCGCTGAAAATACAGAAAAATTATACTTGAAAATTTTATTAAGAATGCTAAATAATGGCGATGTGCAAAGTTTTAAGAAGATCGGCTTGCTTTGACAAAACCTTTGTGCTTTGATATTGTGAAACCTTGCGGATCTTCCTGAAATTTTGCATATCGTCATAATTTATCATTTTGACTAACTTGTTCAAGTAACAATTTGCCCTATTTTTAGCAGGCAAACAGCTTTTACTTGATGCATTTAATATTTCATATATGATTATTTGGAAAACTGTTGCTCCTAACAAATTCAATAGTGTATATATATTTTTTCCATATAAAACGGGTAGGATAATCGATTGTTTCAATAGTCAGATACACTATTTTTTTAAATGTTATTTATAAATATCGAAAATAAAATTTTAACTTTGACACCCTGTATCTTTTGGCTACATCGTATGATTTTATTTTCAGTAATCTATTTTTGCTCTATATTGCATTCATTTCGGGACATCCTGTAGAGCTAATATTTTGACAAAATTTGATATACCTCTTGTCTATTTTGTCCATAATGATACATAAGAAATATTTAACCGAAAAATATTACCAATTTTGTAAATACCCAAACAAAATGAAGATACAGAGAAACTGTAAATTGATCAAGCTCAAAAAATAATACAATTAGTACATATATTTCTTAATTGTTTCAAAAGCTATTGCCAGTTTTAAGACAAGACAAAAACAAAAAAGTTATTTGATCTGTGCATCTGTACAAACGATAAATAATATTTTTCTCAAGCTGTTAAATTGCCTGCTTGTTAAAATAAATCCTCTAATAGCTCTTGACCTGTCAGCATTGACGCCGATGGCATTCGACCTGCGGCGGCATTTACCTAGATCCTGTGTGCTTTCAGTGGCGGAATAAGCAGGGCAGTGGCGTGCTGCAGGGATGGGGATGGGGGGCAGCTGACGGTAGAGGATAGCGGTAGGCGTCAGGGCGGCCGGCAATGCGGGCTGTGTTCGTTGGTCGCCCGCGCCTTCCGCCGAGCAGTGTGTGGCGCCACCAGCCGCAGGGGCAGCGGCGACTCCTACCAAGAACTGACCGGACCTCCGCCCGATGAGGAGCACACCGTGTCTGTAAGTTGCACTCACAATTATTACACAACTTGAATTTGTGTCACCATATTATTTTTTTAGTTACAGATAGTTTTCTTTTTATTATTGTCTGTTATACTTTACATATGAGTGTCTCAGGTATCACTGGCAGTCTAGGAAGGGGTGATTGTATATGCAATCTACAAGGTGTGGTAATTAAATTTCGGGTATTTGTCAATTAAAAAACAAGCAAATTAAATTTTGTCAAAATTTTATTTTCGACCTTTGCAATAGTCTTCCTCTAAATCTACACAACGATTCCAACGTTGCTCCCACGATTGGAAGCACCCTTGGTAATCCCGCAGTTAACCCGTTCAGCACCACGGTTACAGTTTCTTTAACCTCCTGTACGCCGCCATGATGAGTTTCCTTGAGGTGCGACTTCATCTTGAGGAATAATAAAAAATCAAAGGAGCAATATCGGGGTGGGTGTGGCAACGTTGGAATGCCTTTTTTTGCCAAAAACTCTTCCACAATGAACGAGGAATGGGCTGGTGCGTTGTCGTGGTGCAAGATCCAGCCGTTCTCGACGAGTTCGGGTCGCACATGGAAATCGTGGGTCCTAAGCCGTTCCAGGACGCCAACATATAACTGTCCAGTCACTGTCTGACTGACAGGAACATATTAACTATGAATGATGCCGTGGTTATCGAAAAAAACGATCAACATTGCCTTCAGTCGTGACTTGGACATCCTCGCTTTCGTTGGCCACTCTACACCTTTTTCCACCCACTGTTGACTTTGTTTACGGGTTTCGGGGTCATACTCAAATATTCAGGTCTCATCTCCAGTGACTACCCGACTCATCCAGTCTCTACCGTCGCTCCGAATGCGGGACAACAAATCCTCGCAGATCAATTTTCGCATGTCTTTCTGTTCACGGGTGAGAACTTTTGGCACCATCTTTGCTCAAATCTTTCACATATTCAAATTTTCGTGTAACATCTTTCGAACAGTTTCTTTGTAAACTCGTCAGACAATGCATGAATGCTTAGGCGCCGGTCAGACGTGTTCAGTGCACATTCACGCCCCTTCTTGAACCATTTTGCTCATTCTCTCGTCTCCATACGCCACCTGCAATTTTCGAGGGTTTTTCGCGACTCATTTTCACGACGCCATTAAAAAAGTTACTTCCAAAAAATTCACATACAGCAAACCAAACGTGCTATCGACTTCAACCTTGGACTGAAACTAAAAGGAAGGTCCCCTCCTCTCTAGAAAAACGTTGACGAACGATGCAGTCTTGCCAGTTTCCGAGTTATAATTAAATTACCGGAGCTTAATTGCCACACCTCGTATATAAATGAAATTTACCCAATATCTAGTAGTTCGCCTTTTCCAATATTTTTTATTTAGTTGGAAACCCTTCCTGATAAAGCAACAATAATTGTAGGTTATAAAGGGATATCTTAGGTCTAATTATTATATGCCTGCCTTCGTATATTTAAATGTAATTATCACCAGTGACGTAGTACGAAAGTACGAAAGCACCCTGGTGTCAAATATACTTTTTATTGTGAGATATAAGCGGTCTGCTTACTTCCTGCTCGACCTAAGCGGCTACATTGCAGCAGGCCTCTCGCTCTGGGCGACGAGCCATTAAATCACCACCAGCCATTATATCTCACCTGAACTCAGTTTATATGTGAACATACATATGAAGGAGCAGCCAGTTCAGTTGTCGGTCTCACCTACGGCATACTGATGAGGGCTAACAAGCCCGAAACCGGTCTATGTCTGTTGATGTGTCCGACAAGGGTTCTTGGCTGTTCACACAGATACTGCAGGAGTAATTCAATGCCGGTCGGGGCATTAGTCCGCGGAGTAGTTGTTTCCTGCAGTATCATTTACAGTATTTACTTTTTATTTTTAGATAATTCAATATATTGAGATTATTCTCAATATCTTGACTTTTCCTTTAGTACTGTGATATGTATTCCACGAGCGAATTAGGTTGTAAAAGCATATTAATTTAGTCATAGGAATCGCACGTAGGAACTAGAAAGATGACCAATTTTTCGAGAAATAACATTTGCGATTTTTTTAGGCAATTATTTTTGTCGAAATTTTATTCATGTTTGTTAGACACCCCTCTATCCAAATTCTGACAACCTACCTGCAACGGTTCTTTACTTTCAGTAAATATCTTAAACATTTAATATGTTGTCGGCTTCTGGAGGGTAAACTTAGGACCGAACGATGTTAGGGGTGCAAGAGGTGCAAAGTATCGGAGCGGCAACCCACTAGGGGAGGCAAAATAAAAAAGGAAGAAATTTTAGATATGCTCTGGATTTTTAAAATCAAAATAACAGCAAATGTGAAGTACATAAAAAAATTCTTAATTACAGCATTTTCCGTCCTTCTTGCAGCTCATATTTTTAATTTACTTGTAAATAATGGTGCTAAAAGTTCATTTGAAATAACAAATGTCTTTGCTATTTATTCAAAACATATTTGTTTTTATTTTTCAGCGATTGTCTATTCACATGGATGGACTTTCAATTTATTTCTCTTTTCCAATAATGATACATCAAGAAACAATGACAAAAAAACTTTTTCATTGATATACAATCTGAAACTAGTTTTAGTTATACTCAATGAAGCAGAATAAATTGTTTAAAATAAAGACTGTAACATTTTTTCCCAAATAAAGACTCGGTTAGATCGAGATATTTTTTATTATGGGCTAGAGATGAACCAGTGGAATCACCAGAGTTGAATTTGAAAGTTCATTTTTATATTCTTGATTAAATTGATAAGGCAATATCAAAATTAAATGACAGATTTGAACAGTTAAACTAGTGCTACTGCTGTTGGCTTTTTAAATAATTTTTGCTTTTTGTCCATAAATAAAGAAGATTTAATGAAATATTGTATGAATAGGTAGCAATTTTAATAAGGTCGAGTACTTCAGCCAATCAAGTTTTTGAAAGAAAAAGTTAGCAATTATCCAGAAAAAGTAAATTTTTTCAATTAATGTTGTTTATAACTAAACAGCCATAGGAGGCTAAATATACAGTGCGACGATAAAGTCTTTACTAAAAATTTCTGGACAGCTCTCTACAAATGCCCTGTAGCTCGATAACCGTGGGAGATAGAGATATGCGGTTATCGCCATCGGTATTTTTTTTCGAAAAGAGAGGCTCTGACTCGTTCATCAGATTTGCTGTATCCATGACGCAATAAGCAGACAATAAATAAAAATGCAAATTTATTTATTACATTTTATTTAATACAGGGTATTTCATTAATAATGGTATCCAGCATAAGGGAGATTGTTGATACTAAAGTAAGTGACTGAGTGCTCCTTTTAAATCTACAAAGTGGCAAAGTCAAAAATGACAATAGGGATAGGTGTGAGTCGAGAGTCTAATTAAGTTGGATAATTTATTACGTTTTTAAGAATTTCGAAAATTTCCATTTTGGCCTCACTGGGAGAAGACAATAGTTACACTAACAGTTTTACCTCATGTCAGTTGTGTAATAAAGTGAAAATCTTCAGTTTGAGTAAAGCAAAGACATCAATTTTTCAGATAAAACAATTTCTTTGCTTCACGTATACCGCAACATGAACTTGTCATATTTCCGATAATAATGCAAATTGTCCTACAGACAAGAAAAATTATCAATTTTATTCTTACATGGAAAGATTCTAATTATTTTATTATGGAAGTACTTGTGGTAGGTACAAAATGCGCATATTTGTCATAAAAAAAATATTTCCTTGAATTTAATTGTTTTTGTCTTCCAGGGTACATATTTATAATGAATCTCTTTCACTGTTTTATTAAATAGTCATTTTTGAAGTAGCTTACATTTTATATTACTTAGAATTGCTGAACTTATTTGGCCGCCACTTTTTTTGGAATTCTACTGAACTTCAAAAGTTGTTTTGAAAATTTATTATGACAAGGTTAGTCGTCGGTTACCTCATCTATGGTATACTGATGAGAGCTAACAAGCTCGAAATCGGTATATGTCTGATGGACAGCTGACGAACGACTTTGGCTGTTTGCTATAGATTTTTCAGGTGTAATCCAATGCTGTTCGGAGAATTGACCCTCAAAGTAGTTATTTCCTTTAACTCCACTTTTACCAAGTCAAGGCTATCAGCTGTCTGTTTTGTGTGTTTATAGAGGGTGTTATTAGAGAGTTCCCGTTTCTCGAGCCTGTCCATAAGTATTTCATTTTTTTTAGAGATCCGAAGGTGGTTGAATTGAGGCAAAGTTTTAAAACATAATACTGAATAATACACCAAAAAAATATTTGACTTATCTCTTTCCATTTTGAAAATATTTGAGAAATATTGATATTTGTTTGCAACTTGATTTTTATTTTTTAACCAAGGGTGACCAAGACATTTCTAAATGGAACAATATTAGGGCACTTTTTTGCAGGTACTTAGGTTTTGCGTGATTGGAGAAACGTTACTTAATACCTTAGTCAATTCAACTCAAATGTCATAATCTTTGTTTACAGAAAAAAAAGTTGAATAATATTTATGTACAAGCCAGGCAAAAACCAATAACATACCTATTCCACAAAAGTGTCCTGATAATGTTTCATTTAGAAATGCCGCCGCTGTTGGTTTTTGTAAAGAAAATAAATTAAATTTATAAATATCAGTTTTTTTTAATTATCTTCAAAAACATGTTCAGTATTAAATTCTGCATTGTTTCGTAATTTGACCGAATTCGTATCTCTAAACACAACCGAGCACCCTATACCTATACCATTTTCTGTATATTGAAAGGGAATGTTTATAAAAATACATTGAGTTGCTTTTAAAATATTTAAAATTTGTGATACATAATAGGAGCTAATCAATAACGAAGTAAAACGATCATAGCCAGGCCTAAGGTTTACCTTTTTACCGGAACTGTCAATATGTGTGAATATAAAATTCACTAATAAGGTGTAACTGGTGTCCTTTGTCGGTGAATACAAAATGATTGTACGTATACTGTCCCTACTTCCGATTTTCTCGCTATAAAGAACATAGACTTAAATTTTTAGTACGATAGATGAAATAGTTTTTCAAATATTAAGAAATTTCGATTTTGACCTCGAAAATCTCCAATAAGCTGCGCCTCACCTTTATCGTAACACCATGCAGAAATATATTACAAAAAAATAAATTACAAATAAATTATTAATAATTTGCGAATTATATATATGATTAAAAGAGATAGGTGTCTAGTAAGAAATGATTTAATATATTTTTAACTGTTCTGCACTATACAGTGTGTCCGGAATGTAATGGGACCCAGCTTGAACATAGCCTGTGATCAAATAGAACCGATTTAGACAAATTTAGCTTATTCCAAAAGTACTTCATTTAGAAGTTACAGGGCTTCAAAAAAAAAATTGTTTTCTTGTTATATGCATAATTAAGAAATGAAACGTCCAATCATGTTGAAATTTGGTACAGTTATGTTTTAAATAAGTTCAAGCATTGCGAAGGAGTCAGTAGTGCTGCATATCGTAGGGGGCGTTCTTGGCAGTTTTTTGTAACTCATTTTTATCGTATCTTTTTTGTTACTCCTATTCTGATACGCTTGACGGAAAATCATGATAAAGAAATTAATGTTGCTTAGAAAAGCTATCCATGTAACTGTACTTTCTTTCTGCAGCTCCTCCATTAAATTGATTTTGACAGTAGACAGTAATCATATCTGCCGTTCTGTGTTGGAAAACTGTTTATGTCGAGGTAGGTATGTTTTCAAAATTTGACAAAATAATACTTATAATTTGAAATTATTTACACATTACATTTACACTTTACACAACTACACATCGATAACTACTAACTCAGTACAATAATTAATATTAATTTGACAGGCTTTTGATCAAATTTTATCTAATTTAAGCATATCAACGTCAGTTTGACAAGTGGTAACTTGATCGAATTAGAAAATTTATTTCTATTTTAATGTGCGGAACTTTTCAAATGCGTTTTTACCGAAAACGGTGCATTTTATCAACATGGAACAAATATAGCTTTTCTACGCAAAACTCATTTCTCCATCATAATTTTCAGTCAAGAGTAACAGATTAGGAGCAACAAAAAAGATACGATAAAAATTAATTGCAAAAAAGAGCGCCCTCTACGTTATGCAGCATTACGTACTACTTCACAGTGCTTGTATTTATCTAAAACATAACTGTGCCAAATTTGAACATGATTTTGTTTATTAATTATGCCCATAACAAGAAAACAATTGTTTTTCTTTGAAGAACTTCTAAACGAGGCACTTTTGAACTAAGCTAAGTTTGTCTAAATCAGTTCTATTTGATCACAGGAAGCTATGTTTAAGCTGGGTCTCATTATTTTCCGGACACCCTGTATATATTCTTATAAAAAAAATAATTTAGAGGTTTGAGATACACAATAAGATACCTACGTAGAATGAAAATAAATATTTAGTTTTGATTAAAACCATTTTAAATTGTAAACATTTTCCATTAAACAAATTAGTGGTAAAGTGTACAACCATTTGCAATAATAATGAGGCTCTTTAAAATGAATTTTGCGGTTTCTTTTCAACTGCTAACGTATTTATAACGAAATCTACTTTCAACTTTTAACATTAGTTCTTAGTTGTTTCACTCACCAATAGAGATTTAATGAAATGTCTTCTCAGAACTTCCAGAAGTTCAAAAAGTGTTTTGAGAGAGTGTCATTATTGTTACAAAAGCATATACATTACGAAGAATTTAATTTTTGTGTGAAAATTATTACTGTTAAGTATCCACCTATATATTTTTTTCAATTTCAAGTATGCTATTGGCAAAGAAACAATTTTTTCATTTCAAAAAGGCACACTTCGATGTTTTCTAAAAATGATTATTGTGTTGTAGCTATCACATTTAGGGTGTTTTCTTATTTGACTTTAGTTAGTATTGAGTTGATTTTCTTCCCATTGGAGTCGTATCTACTCCATTTTCCTTTTTGTTTTCTTCGCCAGTGCATATATAAACCATTTTATAAGTTGTAACGCTTTGATAAATCCATATGTGACGCTAACGGTTGTTAAAACAAAGAAAAGGATTACATCTAAAAACAGAAACTGATACCACGGTATATCAGAAGAAGGGTTCCTAAAATGATCCGTGTTGCCATGTCGCAGTACGTATTCAGTCCACCAGACCGCTTTTTCCAAACCACTCATTGGTTGATCCATGACGAGATCGGCTACTTCTTTTGTTCTTTCTCTATACCTGTAAAAATTAAATTGAATATTACATACATTTCACAATAGTTGTAATATATTTTCAATAAATCTGTTTTTCAAAGTTTTTGAGTGTTACTAAAAAGGACAGAGCAGTTACTTATTGAAATGAAAATGAAAAATGGTCACACATATTTAAATCTGGAGAACGCGGTGACCATATTACAGGTGCATCATTGTCTTTTCTACTCTTAAGTCTTAAAAGACTTAGCACAAAAGAAAATGACGTGAGTCCATACCAAGATCGCTAAACAGAAGAGGTTGGTATTGGAATCGGTCAAATAGATATTGCTCGCTAATAATTTGCGGCTGCATTTTGAAAGTATTTCTGTATATTGTGTTATTATTTTTGTGTTACTGGAATTATTTTCGTGTTTTGGCTTAATAATGGTTGTTTTGGTATTTGTTATCGTTTCGTTTTGGTTGTTATTTAAGTGTTGTTGAGAATACATATTTTTATGCCAAATCTTAAATTATGTTGCGTTATAATACTGGGGGCACAATTTATATTGTGACTACTTGCAAAACCAAAATGAAAAAGGGGACTGGCGAATCTATTACTTTCCATAGTGTCTCAAAAGCACCTTAAGAAGAGAGCGGAATGAAAGGTGCTAGGAAAAAATTGCTATCGCAATTTGCAGTAAGTATTCATGTCATGTATTGTGTGCTGTATACAGCAATTATATTAGCAAAATTTCGAACTACTTAGATAAAAATAAAATTGGCACAGGCGTACTATTAACAATTTTAAGGTTAAGAATTTTTATTTTTTGTGGTGTTTTATCACTTAGAGGGTAATAATATATGGTATTTTACTATATCTCCAATTATGTACCATATCTCAGATATACGTACTTGTATGTGTAGGTAATGCTAATTGTGCTGCTGTATATGCGCTCAATGAACTTCTAATTTTTTAGAGGCATACAATATGTTGTTTTTTGTCCTACATGGTGCTCCTCTAGTTAAGATTAACTTGCCCATACTGGAAGTAAGTCATAAAGTATATACTTATTATGCTCATATTTTGTAGCAGCATCGAAAACACTTGGCATACCTAACTACTTAATTATAAGTTACAGAATGTTTGATGTTGTAAAATGATAATAATATGGTAATAATACTGTTTAACAACATATATAAATAAAAATAAATATCATCCACGTCATCGCGTTCCAAATTTGTAGGCAACCTCCTCTGTTTAGGGATCTTGGGACCATACAAGCCACATAACCTTAACAAATTATTTTTGACTTACAGAATCTTAATATCAAAAAGATCTACCATTTGTTAAGTAAATGATCTACCAGACTGACTCAAAAATTAAAGCTATTCATTACGCATAGCCGTCAGAAAACATCAACGTCAGCTTTCGGTTAACATTAAGTTAACGCTAGAAAGCGATTTATCCAGCGAATTTTTAGGTACTGAAATCTTTCAAAATACGTATTTTTTAAAATTCAATTATAGATGTAAAGTACGTGAAAAGTATGTGAAAATAATTGTTAAAATGTGGGGTTAGAATAGCGAAATAATTGTGTGATACAAATGCATTTTAAAAGTTATTATATTAATTCAGGAGAGTTTAAATGGTAAAAGTGGATAAGCAAAACATAAGTAATTTTATTTTTGATATTACTTTTGCTTTACGTGTTTTATTTTTCGAGATTCCAGTACCTAAAAAACACCACAAATTTGATCATTTTACGGCGAGAAATACGGCGACCTTAACAAACAGTAAGTTCTCTATTGACATTAAGACAGGGAAAGTCAAAAATAATTTGCTATCGTAACGTAACCTGTTTGGACTCACGTCGGTTCATTTTGAGTTTTTCACGAGTAAATATTGCGCTGTAAAGTCGTTTAAGGCATAACTGGTATTGAGAACAACAAACAACAAATTTTTGATATTTATAAGACTGATGCCAAAACGGAATATTTTCTGACCTTATATTTCCTTCCTTCTTCTGTGCCGCATGACAAAGTTTGTAACTCAGTATATACACGTCGGTCTTCATAAATACCTAATAATTTAATCACAAAATCCTCCAACGCTGCTTTTAGGCAACAACCCTTTTCTGAGGCATTGCCAAGCAACGTTCTTTCGAAAATTGTGATTACATTTTTTCATCTATAATCAATGACCCTTGGGTTATTAAAGCTGATACACAGCCAGAAGAGATTTATGCCTGCTTACTTTGAATTATTGAGGACTTCCAGAATGGCAGTTTTAAATGACTTTACGTCTAACTTCGTATGATCCAGTTGTAATCCACATCCTCTGGCTACCATTTTGTCTGCATTATTATGTTGATCTCCATAAAATGGTAAGACAATCATCGGCACGTAATTGAAAATTGCTTCTTCCATGGACTGGAGACCTCCTTGAGTTATAAAAAGTTTTACATTTCTGTGTCCTAAAAATGAATGTATGATTCACAAGTGTTGTTTAGTTTATTTAAAGTACTTGGCATCGTTCTTGATATATTGTTATTTAATAATTATCATATTTTGTGATATCTAATAAATTATAATATTAGCCATAAAAAGTTAAAACCAAAGAAATCTATCGGTTCTGACAATATACCGTCATATATATTTAAGGGTTGTAACGAACTACTTTTGAAATCGTTAAAATTTATATTTAATTTAAATTTAGAAACTTCCACATATCCAGAGATATGGAAACGAAGAAAAATTTGTTCCATATTTAAGAATGGCGTCAAAAGCGTCAAAACTATAGACCAGTATCTTTAATTTGTGCACCTAGTAAAATATTTGAGTCGTTACTATATAGAAAAATATATTCTCATGTTAATCCGCTTATAATTGACGTACGACTTGGATTTATGTTAAATAATAATAATAATAATAATAATAATAATAATAATAATAATAATGTTTATTTTTTCCCAAAGTTCATTCAATTACAATATGAATAGTTACAAAAAAATAAACAACTGTACCACTTCCCACTGAAATCATTTAAGATTTGTGCGTGGGTTGTGTGCTACACTTGCTATATAAACTTAACAGAACAATAATAAGTAAAAGGAAAACATAATATGTTCATAAAATTATAAGTTGATTTATATGTAAAGTCTTTATAAATACATGTCTACATAATTAATTCACTAAAAAGAGAATCCTAACAATAATTGATGCTATGCCTATATTTTAATTTAATTATTAATTAATTTATTTATTACAGACCAAGTCTTAAGTAACCATTCTTTTACAAATTCTTTTTAAATAAAAACCACTGTTACTAATTTGATGTGTTTCGAACAAACTATGTAATTTATGTAGTTGATAGCAATGATCAGGTTGATACTGTGTTTACAGATTTCACCAAGGCGTTTGATAAAGTTAATCATGATATATTAATTAACTACAGTTATGTGTGTCTTATTTAAAAAATCGACAACAGTATGTCGCTTATAGAAGCGTAGAATCAATTATTTTTTTACATTGTCAGGCGTACCACAGGGGTCCAATTTGGGGCCATTATTTTTTTTATGTATAATAAATGACTTACCTGATGTTGTTCAATATTCACATTGTCAGTTGTTTGCAGACGATTTTAAAATTTCTAAGAGAATTGAGTCATTGACTGATTGTTACCTTTTACAAAACGATTTGGATAGTATATTACAGTGGTCGGAACAGTATTGTTTATCTTTTAATGTAGCTAAGTGTTTTTTTATTACTTTTTCTCGTAAAGTTAATGATGTCAATTTTGATTATAATATAAATGAATCATTACTTACCAATAAGAAAACTGTCAAAGACCTTGGTATATTGTTGGATTCTGAATTCAACTTTAATGATCATATAAAAGAAATAATATTAAAAGATTTTCGTATGTTAGGGCTTATAATAACAAATTCTTGTAATTTTCAGAACGAAAGAACATTTATTTATTTATTTAACACTTATGTTAGAAGTATTTTAGAATATGCATCTATTATTTGGTCCCCTCTGTATGAAATCTATAAAAATCGTATTGAGCAGGTTCAAACAAAATTTCTCGTATATCTATATTATAGAAAATATGGCGTTTATCACTATAAAACACTTTATGCTATATTGTTATGTGAATTTAATTTTATCAAATTATAATTTAGGAGATTATATTCATCTGCATTATTTGTATACAAGTTATTTAATAATAAAATTAATTGTATGTTTCTGTTAAATGAATGCAAGATACTAGTACCGCAATATTATAGTAGAAGTTTAAATTTATTTTATGTTCCGAAATCACGAACGAATTTAGCGAAAAATTTGCCTGTGTATAGGTTATCTAAAATTATAAATGATATGCAAGAAGTAGACATATTCTTTGATAAATTTTTACTTAAAAAAAAAGTTAAAGACGATTTACAGCGGTTCTTTTATTCCTGACTGATCTCATCTTTATTTATATACTTTTTTTTCTTTTGTATGCTATACTACGTATTCCTAAATTTAGTGTAGAATATATAGAACAAAATAATGATTCTCTTCTCTTCGATAACATATCTAACATCTGCCGGTATCATAAAAATATTTTGATTGTTGGCGATTTCAATTTTCCTGATATTAAGTGGCCTCTAACTTAATTACCAACTTCCAGTTTTTCAGCGGCAAGATTCGCAGATATTATAGTGAATTCCAATCTCACACAAATTATAAACAAACCCATCCGTTATCGGCAAAATCAAAATCCCTCCTTGCTCGATTTAGTTCTGACGGATGATCCTTTACTTCTTACGGAGCCGGAATATTCCTCACCGATTGGTAAATCTGACCACGCAGTAATAAAATTTTCTCTCCAATTTGTATATTCTAATACCAAGAAGACATGCAATAAAATAATAAAAATTACCAACTATAATAGTGTTAATGCAGATTTGTCTAGGATAAACTGGCAGGAATCATTAAATACTGGTTCTTCAGAAGAAATGTGGAACAGATTTAATAGAACTGTAGACGAAATATTACTTCAAAATTCATATTTTAAAACTGTTAAGCATAATTTTTTAAAACCCTGGATTAATTATGACTTGCTTGAGCAAATTAAACATAAGAACTACAACACACATAGACGTTTTTCAAATTCCTTATCAATAAAAATAAAAAAAGCTAAAGAAGTTTATGTGTCTTCGCTGGCAGATTATGAAAACTCAAAAAGATTGCATAAATACGTAAGATCACATCTTAATTCTAAGGTTGGAGTACCTCTACTGAAGAAAGATGATGGTTCCATTTATCAGAATAATCAGGAAGTATCGGAAATCCTAGCCAACATTTTTTCTTACGCAGATGACACTAAACTCTATAACAATCCTCTAACGTCATATCATTTGTTATTAGAAGATTTGAACCAAATATATCAATGGTGTGAGACGTGGCTACTCCCACTCAATACAGAAAAGTGCGTTATTTTGCATCTGGGAAAAAATAATCCAAATTTAAATTATTATATTGATAATAAACAACTTACGACTAGAGATAGTCATGTTGATTTGGGTATTGCTATGACGACAGATCTTACTTGGTCACAACATATCACAAATATTACAAGACGTGCCAATAGATCTGTTTATCTGCTTACCAAAGTATTACCAAATGTTTCGTTGGGAACATTCGTGACTGTGGACAGGTATGGCATCCTGCTCTAACACGGGACAAGCACATGTTGCAATCTGGTCAACGCTATGCTACTCGTTGCCCCTATGGGCGTATAAGACCATCATATGAAGAACGATTGAAGTTGTCTAATCTCCATAGTTTTGAAGATCGAAAAACTCGAGGAGATCTTATTTTGACATATCGTTTGCTACATGGAATGATCCCAGCCCTTGATGATATTTTAGTGCTAAATTATGATGAACGTCTTCGAGGACATCAGTATAAATTAAAAAAAGAACACTTTAGAACATCTGTGCGTCAGAATTTTTTTTCAAACAGAGTATTTAGTGTTTGGAATAGTTTGCCGGAAAATGTTGTGAGTGCTCCATCTTTACAGTCCTTCAAAAGCAGATTGGACAGCTGGTTCAAAGACAACTAATGTATTTTTTTTCTCGTTCTTTGATGTTCTTATAATCTTTATATGGTTAATTAAGTCGCATGTTTATATTTTAATATTTTAGTGTTTAGTATTTAATATTTTAAAAAATTAGGTACTATTGTTTTATATTTAACATTTCTCATTGCACATATTTTTCGATGTGTATTTTTGTTATCTATTAATATGGGCTAACAGGATTTTCCTCTGCCCATTTTGTTTTGTAATAATAATAATAATAATAATAATAATAATAATAATAATAATAATAATAATAATAATAATAATTATAATAGTGTTGTGCTTTTCTTTAGTTATTATAATTATTATTTTGTGTGTTACTGGCTTCTCACATTGGAAATTATTATTATTATTATTTTTTTGTTAATGATTGTAATCGATTATTGGATTATGTCTATATATTGCAATATTTGAATAAATAAATTAAAAAAATTAGAAGTGATATAAATAACTGAAAGTACTTCATTCTTATTTGCACTGATTAAATAACAGTTATTTAAATTGTTGCAGTTTTGCAATTTTGGTAAATCCAAGATGAAAAATAAATTAATATAGGATGCAATCTTAATTTTTCAATATTGTCTTCACAATAGTGTTTCAAGTCATCTGAAGAATGAGGCTTTCCTATACAGATAACAATTATTTGCAATATTCACGGTGGATTGTTGGTTATTTATTGCCTGGATCAATAGTTTGAAATAACACACCAAAATATGTTACAGTTCTAATGGAACATTACTATTTGAAATGTAAATCATTGTTATCCAGTTCTATGTAAAATTTCTTTATAGCTTCCATTTCTATTTGTTTTGCAGTGTTCCTCAATCTGCCTTGGAGTGTGGATTGGAAATTAATATCAATAAGAAACTTTTTCATTATATTAGCAATAATGGTAGTAATTTTGCAGAATAATATTCCATTATGATTTATTCATACATTATGTCAAAAACGTGTAGATTTAAGCCGGCGGCACATTGCTCTGATGCCACGCCACGCCATGTGATACAGCGTCAGAAGGATCTGTGGAATATTTAAATCTCTATTTATTCAAATTTATATTACATGAACTGTTTGTTTTGTTCAATTGATATCTGTTTTTTACATTTGGAGTGCTCATCAAGGTGATATGGCGTTGGTGCCTCGTGGTCTCTACTTTCTCTATTTTCTTCAGTTTCCTCGGTGTCTCCAGTTCTGCTTCTTAATTCTCTTCATCCGATAGTTCAACTGTCAAGAAATTTTGTAAATCAATGTCAATAAGCTCATCAACGTTTCAAAAGGCAAAAGTGATCGAACAGCTCAGCCCAAGCTTACGACAGCCACAATTTCTCTTGCATACACTTTGACATTTATAAGAGGTTGAGTAATGCTGGTGGCGTTGCTCTTTTTTCAGTGGTTACTAGCAGTAAAAAGTTGATAGTGCGTTTTCAACCCCATTCCGTTGGTTCCATGAATTTCTTTCCAGCTCTGCATTGGGTGATAAACTATACGCACGCTGCCGTACGGCTTCTCGAATAGATAGCAGAGAACGAAGGTGACCCAAATTTTTGGCCACTGCCTTTTTGAAACACAGAAATTGTATTATGCATTAACCAGTGCTAGTGATAAAATGTCGAGGCATCGCATGGCGTGGTAACAATGTACACACAGAGTACATATGTCACATCACGTCGGATGGCGTGGCATCAGAGCAATGTGCCCCCGGCTTTAAACCTGATGTCAGTAATCACTGAAAAAGGAGCAGCGCCACCAGCATTACTCAGCTAATCTCTTGTAATTGTCGAAGTGCATAAGAGCAATTGCAGCTGTCGTAAGCTTGAGTTGAAGTGTTCGATCACTTTTACCACTTGCGAAGGCCGAACTTGAAACATTGATTAACCTATTGACATTGATTTAGAGAATTTTCTGACACTTGAACTATCGAATGAAGATAATTAAGAAATAGAAGAAACTGGAGACACTGAGCAAATTGAAGAAAATAGAGAAAGTAGAGACTGCGAACTACCAGCACCTTAATGACCATCCCTGACGTAAAAAACTAAGATTAATTGAATAAAATACACAATTTAAATAAACAATGATAATTTAAATATTCTACTTGATTTCGTACAGTTACAATTTAATTATTTAACTATTCTGTGACATATCGACTTTATATATTCAAATTCATCTATTCTTTATTTTATCGTAAAACAAGTCATTCGTTCAGTGTTGTGACACGAAAAATAAAGATTTCTCCATCTAACATTAACAAAATTTTATCAATTTTGTCAGTCATTTTATGTATTAGACATGAAGTCTGTATTAGACTTTATGTCTAATACATGAAATGTATCACCCGAGAAGGGGGCTGATTGACTGGCCAGCCAGATCGCCTGATTTGACACCTCTAGATTATTTCTTGTGGGGATACTTAAAAAGCAAAATATACCGATACTAGACCGGTTAATTTAGAAAATTTAAAAGCAAGAATTCGTCACGAGATACATCGTATACCTCCTGAAGTTATTGATAATGTCCAAAAAGAATTTATTAATCGTCTTGGCTACTGTCAGGCAGCCAACGGTGCACAATTTGAACATTTAATTTAGTCGATTTTTTACATAATCATTTTCAGTATCGTGAAAATTAAATTTTAAAATCTTCAAACATTATTTTCTTGAAATTTTTGTTATGTAATAGTACCATAATTTTTCATGATGTGTATGTAGAATGACACGCTCTTTCAAATGGCATGGTCAAAATTGCTATTTAAAAAAATTGTCGATGACGTTATCTCGAACAACGATGACGTCACAAATGTGGGTCGTATGTCAAAAAGTGCCTTTTTAACAACAAAATCGACGTGCCAGGGGATTTTTTCGAAAACTTCTCAATTTCAAAAATAATTAATTTATTCGTTACTTTTCGAAAGCACTGTATAAGAATACACGGTGTCAGTCCTTCTGACGTTGCATCACATGGCGTGGCGTGACGTGGCATCAGAGTAATGTGCCCCCGGCTTTACTGTAATATTTATCAGTGTAATAAGAGGAAGGTTCTACAGCAGCAGTAATTAGATTGTAATCAAGTAGAACAGAATTTTGCAGAATAATATTCCAGGATGATTTGTAATCGATCTAAGGATAAACCAACTATTTTTGCGTGTTTGGCAACTCATATGTAGAAACATTTGAAATACAGAATTCCTATTTAGTGTCATACGCAATCTTCTAAATTAGACTTACAGTACAGTAGCAATTAGACTTACAATTTACCTTTTTTGTGTTTTTGTTTTATTCTCTCAGAAATAAACAATATATACAGGGTGTTGGTAAATAAGTGTGAAATATTTTTTTATGTTTTATTGTTGTCCTCAAAAACGGTGCATCCTACGAAAAAAATTGAAGAGACCAATTTGATTCAGAATTGTTGGCGGATTTCTAGAAAATATTAAAACGTGGAAAAGTCAGTGGCGTACCATTTTTTAATTTAAATAGGTTGAGGCATTCTGGCACGAACATCACTGGTGCAAGTACAAATATTCGAATCGTTCCAAAAAATGCACACGTATCCCTCCAAAGCGTGTTTCAAATTTCGAATCAATATCTTTAAAACTCTTTGAAATAATTACCTAATAAAAATACATAAAAAAAATTAAATTTAAACACCTGTATCTCGAAAACGTAGCATATTTTGACCTACGTTTATATGATTTTTTTTCAGTAAATAATTTTGACGCCACCCCCTAAAATATTTACTTTAAATACTTATTTACAAACACCCTGTATATTAAGTAGCCAATGAATTAATTTCATTATGCTAAAATGAGAAAAATTATCGGTTATCGGGTAGCATGGTGCTGAACAATAGAGCATATCTAGTTTTTTTTGTGGAGATGTACAGGGTGTCCCAAAGTCCCCTTACGCATTTTTCTCGAGGAAATATGTATTTAATATTAAAAAACAATATCTAGTCATAAACGTAACTTTTGTTTATTTTTAATTTGTAAGATTGACAAGAGCGACGCTAAGCGCCGCGGCGCCATTTATAATTTTTTTCTCAGAAATATTTATTTCTGCGGTTCATTGAAAAATACATTGCATTTTAATAAAACAACCTCTATAGAGGTTTCACCTATTTGCACTCCTTAGAAAGTTATATCCAATAGAAGATATATATATGAAAAATCAATTGCGGTAGTATTCACTTTATGGCTTTTTTTACAAATAAGCGCGCGTATAAGAAACAGTCAATTATTTTTGACAGTTCTGTTGTCAGTTGTAAGTATAAAGTTTTGTATCTAACATTCAAAATAAATATTTCATTGAAAATTTATAATATTTACTCATAATGAAAAAGTGGATATGCTAGTCGTTGTTGAAAAAGTAAGCAGAAACTCACATTTGGCAAGAAAACAGATTGATATCCAGAGATCAGATCATAAAACATTTCCACAATTGGAAAGAATTTTACAAAATAATGAAGATGCTATTTCTTCAAGAAAGTATAAAAACCTAAAAATGAGTATAGCAAATGATGAAAATGTTGCCAACATTTTTGACTATTTTTGAGGAAAATCCGCAAAATTCAATACGACAGGCTTCGGCTGTTCTTCGTATTTCTAAATCGACGATTCCGGGAGTGTTACAAAGTGCTCGGTTTCATGATTACAAAATACAAAATGTGCAAATGCTATCAAATGATGACTGTCTTCGATGGTTAAATTTTATTACTCAAATGATGGTAATAGCTGAGGATGAAAACAACTTCTATAGTCATATCCTTTGAATCGACGAAAACAAAAAAAATATTCTTATATAATGGTATACCAAATCGCTGAAATATCCATTACCGGACTGATGAAAATCCACATACATTAAATGTTCAAAATCAAGGGTATTTTAGAATAAATGTGTGGCTTAGTTGAAGTGCATATAGTAGATCGTTATTGTTTTGGACAAACTCTTACAGGTGAAAGGTTTCTACAGTTCTTAGACAGATCTTGTAAGTTTAATGGAGAATATTCCATTACAAATTAGAAAACATATGTATGTGGTTGCAATTAGATGATGCACCTGGTCATAGTTCTAGAATTGTAAGAAAGTATTTGAACCAGCACTTTCCAAATCGCTGGATAGAACTAATGGTCCAATATAGAGGCTACCCAGATCGCCTGACTTAATCTCTCCGGATTATTTTCTTTAATTCAGCATGCCATATTAACTAAACCGTAGTACATAAATGTTTAAGCAAAAGGAATTCAGACTGGTTCCAAACTGCCAAAAACATTCATCCAGCTACTTATTACATAATGTTTACTGAACACAAATTCATAATGTTACGAGTTGAATATTTCTGACACCAGTCCGGATTTCTTGCTTGAACAGACATCTAATATTTAGTGACTGTCTCTATATAAATGTTAATTTCATAAATATACAAAAATTAATATTACCAAGGATAAAATGCGAATACAACTTACTGAGGAGATCCTGTTGTGGTATCCATTTCATTACTTTGACGTTATCAGGTGCATTGACAATGTTTTCATCGCATTTCCATAACACATTGTATGGTAAATGTGAGAAGGTTCTCAAAATTATTTCTTTGGTAGTTTCATGTAATTGTTTGCTGGTAATAGTTGTCCCCAAACTTAAGTAAATAACTCCATTTTTTGCGTTATCTAGATAGTTCTGTAGTTCCTGAAAATATTAAGGAATTTATATATACTGTATGATTTCCTTATATAAGCTGATTTTTAAGTTGGACTATCATAGTTAATTCCACGCTTGCTAAAACTTGCGAATCTTAACAAGCCGTTACTTAATTTAGCAAAAAAAAATGTGCTCGAGAATTCTCTTTGTAAAACCCTGTATTGAATACGATTTTCCATATTCGAAATTATCTTTTCTATTACACATAGAATATGAGTACAAAAGCACAAAACACAAACATATTTTATCATACACGTTTTGTTTTATAGGCATCTTTAATTTTTTATATAAATTATTTATTTATTTTATTTAAATGATTTACAACTGTATGTGTGCAGTGTAACGAGTGTCATGTATGGCTATTTTTAGAATGACAAACTCTTTTGAAATCTCTGATAAAACATCCTGGTTCGCATTTAAAAAAATAAGTTGATTATGACTTCGAGGAACTGACAAAATGGCACTGTGAAAATGCAGCGGACTAAATGTTAATACGTTTATATAAATGTGTAAATAATAGCATTGTCTGTGTTCACAGTACGGAATTTACTCAGTATTATGGTTTTAGTGTCTGTATTTTTAACATACTTATTTAATATCTGATTAAATTTGCATATTTTTTTATTTTGATACTACAGAGTGTTCTTTTATATTCTTTTGACATACGAGTCGAAACGATGAGTGGTATTTTGTATTACTAGTACGTCAGTAGATTCGGATTCCAAAATTATATTTTGCATGAGGAAAAAATATAATGTTTTTCCTTTAATATAAATGAAAATATTTGAATTGGTTTTCATGAAATTGTTTAAATTTCCCTTTCGGTGAAGATTTTAAATGTAATCACGAAAATATCAATCAATAATCAGCAAATTATAAAATATGGATAAATAGAAGGAGATATGTATTTAGATCTTCATTTTTTAAAACTATTTAAAAAAAAAATCTCTACAGGGTGTCTCTTATAAAATATGAACCAAACATACATTTTTTCTAAATGGAGTACCCTTTATATTTTTATGCCATTCAATTCCATTTTTTTCCCTTCATAATGGTATATAATAGTTGCTACTTTATATTTTATAAATTGTTAAAAAACGATAAAACTGATGATGGTGCACAGTTGACCATACAAAATCGGTTCATAAATTAATTCACTAATTATTTTTAAAAATAATTTTCACTTTAATAATTCAAACAATAATTTTAACATATTTTATAAATATATTTAATTAAATAACATTTGAAAATAAACAGAATCAAACATAAAAAAATAATTAATAAGAAAATTAATTAATAGAGAAAGTTATTAAAAAATTATTTAATATTGAAAAAATATTTAAAAACTGTTTAAATTTTCCCTCTGGTGAATATTTTAAATATAATCATGACAGCAAATTATAAAATATGGATAAACAGAAGTATCTATATATTTTTGGTTTCCATTTTTCCAATATTAATAAATATTATTCTTTAACACATCCTATTATTATCATATATTATTATTAATTGCGGCGTTGAAGATCCGCTAGATATAGCATAGAAAATATGTAGTATTTATCATAATAATTTAATTGTGTAAACAACGGTTTATTTTGTATACATTTTTTCTTTGAGTAATAAAGTCTACGTAATGCATATCCACCATTTCCACATTTGAATAGTTCACCATTATTAGTGAGTTGAAAGTGAGAGAGAAAATAAGATATTCACAGCAAACACATTTTAACGACATAAAGTTGATTGAAATGTCAAATCACAAAGCAAGTGACATATTCCAGGCCAACTAGTTTTATTGCAAAATTATATCTTTTAATAATTACATGAATTATCTCGGACAGTCCAACGGTTTTTATTTGTTGTTTCAAAAAACGCGAATTGCAGTCCAAAACTTCAAGATGGCTCTTATTTTTCAAATTGTACGGGAAATTCAAGAATAATGTTTATCTGGGAGAAAACCATTAGCATGCCATTTTTTCTTTAAAAATATTAAAGTCAGTGCTCGGGCGTACTGTTAAAGATAAAAATTATGTATATATTGCAAAATATGCACCTTTACTAATAGTCATCACATACCAAATTTCATGAAAATATCTAAAGCGGTTTCGGAAATATTAATTATTTTCCTTTTTTTTTCTAAAACTCACACCTCGTATTTTTGTAATGGAACATTTTTGGACCATAGCTTATAAAGCAAACTATCATTAATTTTCTATGTAGAATCGCACCCTTAAATACTCGCATATCATTAAGGAACGCCCTGTATAAAAATGCATGGCCAACTCTGCACCACTATAAATATCAGTTTTATTGATAATTTTCACAATATAATGTCGCAGCTGTCATGTATCGTTATGAACACAGACCAACTGAAGGAACAAATTATGCAATTGAATTGTATAAAAATACACAGGGTGTACCCTTAAAAAATTATATGTTTGGGTCAGAGACAATGTGTAAAGAAATTGCAAGTACGCCACTCAATTCTACGTAAAAATGTTTTTCAGAAGCAATTTTTACCATAGATTTTAAGTGTTGAAGATTTAGAAAAAAAAAATAGTTGTCCAATTTCAGAATTCATATGAAAACAATACTATCTGCTACAAGATTTCAATGTATATATTTATGTATGTGTTTGCTTTAATTAATAACAATAATCTTTTATGCTTAATTTAAATAGAGATTTTAGTGCTTCTATATTTAATTGTTAAAAATCTTTTGTAAATATACTTACTTGATACGATAAAATAGTCCCAAGAAATTGTAATATTGTGTTGAATTTATTCAAATGACGTAGAATGTAAATTATAACTACAAACCTTCCAAATTTTTCCACTAATTGAATTGAAAATTTAATCCAATAATTTAGAATTTATTGTCTTTTGCAATAACTTGCAATTTAATCTCCATAAGGTAAAAATATCATACGTTTTATGTAATTTCATGTTTGACGTAAATTACTAAGAAAAAAAAGAGCAAATATTATCTCCGTCGAGACGTAAACAATATTTTATATATTTATCAGAAGAAAAGAAAATTATGATAAAAAAATTACGTATAGAAAGATAAAATGTAAAAACTAAACCGTTACGTTTATTATAAATAATTTTAAAATTTAAAATTATGTTTTATTCGTTTTATGTAAAATATGGACACATTTACATTACATAAAGGAACATTATAGATCTGTCAAAAACGCGTAATCAGCACGCGAATAGTTTCTTTTTTTCATTTTTTAAAGTTATATAAAACCTAAAAATGGACAATGTAATTTAAGGGCGTCGTATTCTTGAAATATTTAATAATTGAATACGAGGGTTTAGTAATTAACAGGGATGTTATCTCATCCCATCTGCGAATATTTAAAGATAATAATACGAATATATAACAAATTTTTAGGTACAGAAATCTTTCAAAATACGTATTTTTAAAATTCAACTGTAGATGTAAATATTGTTATAACTTAAACTTAAATAGTTCTGTTCACTTTTGTTAGGTACCTATGTGAGAATAATTGTGTGGTTAGAACAGCAAAATAATGTGTGTCACACAAATGTATTTTAAAAGTTATTATATTATTTGAGGAAAATTTAAATAGTAAAAACAGCAAAAAACAGCAGATCATACATACCGTAGGTAACGGTTGAGGTTCCAACAAATGAACACCTCCTCCAATATTGATAGTTTTAGGGCCTAGAGGTCTTACGGCATTAAACAAAGGATTAGCGTTTATGAACAATAGACTAACATTCTTCATAATCTCCTTCGATGGAATCTGCATATCTAGGTATTTTTTAACCATCTTTTCTTGTAGAGGAATTAAAATAAATTTTTTCAAAGCTTTGTCGGCTATCCAATAGAGCGTGTTTAACACCCTTTCCCTCAACGTTAACGGACGAGAATATGGCATGTCTCGATCGGGGTACATTACCGGGTGCGTCGGGTTTCCTAAATATATATGACCATCTGTGGCCGCATCCATAGATACCACACCGATCAGTGAAGCGTTAAGACTTCGACCAAGAGAAAAGCCAAATGTAGTAATCAATTCGGTGAAGAAGAGATCCACTTTTCTTTCGCCTCTTAGCAATTCTTGCACTCCAGGATGTGTGAGTTGGTACTCCAAACCTTCGGTCAAAGCGTCTAATTCTGAGAACAATAATTTGACCGTGGATTGACCCGCTCCCATTTTATCTACGTATTTGTATCTATGTAAAATTTCATACGTTCTATCTAGGACTATATGGGTGATGTTTTCGTTGCCTTCTACAATGACGTTGGGTTGAATAAGAGTGATTTTGTGTCCTCTCTTCGCCAATTCTAGCCAAAGCGGTTTGAAAGCTGTTTGGTGACTGTAAAATGGCAATGGCATGAATGCCACTATATTTGCCGATTGGCATATTGGAGAGTATAAGAAACTGATACTACACAACAGGAGCACGCACTTCATATTATTTCAGTTACAAAATAACTAAATACATATTAAAATAATATTTGACAATACCTATTTACTTCTTATCTCTACCTTGAACTGCCTGTATTATTTGCGAGAACCACGTGGCGATGCTGTTTTGCTGAAATATTCGTAATGTGCATTTGCACTCTTAATCTGTATACAGGGTGATTCAGAACTTATCTAAAGAAAAATGGAATGTACAAATTCTCTCTTACAAATTCAATTTTATAAGGAAAAAATCAAAATGAGCAGTTCAAAAATGATTTAAAAATACACTTTGCACGGCATTGGAAACCGATCCACTGTAAAACCTGACAAAGCAAAGCGCACAAAAAATTGAAAGAAATTCCCAAAGAAATAAATAAACAACAATTTGTAACGTCTATTTTATATAGCAAATTAAACTGGTTTTGCTGTTTGAATTAATAAAATAGCTTGACATACCTGATGTTACAACAACAACGTTTTGGGTCTGTCTTACCCAGTTTCTACAAACTACCACAAATGTTTCTGCTTTTTCTCCGTTCTGAAGTCGTAAGTTATTAGCAGTAGCTATGATACGTTTGCGTAAATCTTCAATAGTGTCCACTTCTGTGGGATACACTTAATTTTTTTAAATATCTCCACAAAAAAAGTTCAAATGATTTAAAGAACTCAGGAGATCGTGGCGGCCATGGTACCGGTCATCCGTGGTATTAATACTTGGGCACGTTGTACATAGTACAGATTTATTTATTTATTTATTTACATTTATTTATTTACATTACACTGCTCAACAGGTACAAGTAACCCAGTTACAGAAGAGGAAAACGCAGAACAATATGCATATATAAAAAGTAAAAGTTAAACAAATATAAAATAAGCATATACAAACAAACACTAAAATTAGAATCTACTTAATCATTTTAGGTCAAAAGATTTTATGTTATTAAGGCTGCAAATAAAAATATCTACAGGGTGTTAAAAAAAGTGTGTAAAATATTTCAGGAGGTAATAGTATGAACCAAAATAAGCAGAAAAGTCTTAATAAATGTGGGTCCGCCAAGTAATGGTTGCGGAGATATGGACCACTATTCGTTTTTCAAACATTTTACTTTATTAGGAATAAACCTACAAAGGAAGCTTTTACCAAACAAAAAACAAAGTTACAGAAGATGTTCAAAGTGTCCTCCGCCCATTGCCAAGCAGGCACGACATCTTCGTCTCAACCACATTCGAACTCTTTCGAAAACACCCTCCTTGGTTTGGATTTTTTGACACTTTTGATTAATCCGTAGCTGCAGCTCTTCCAGGCTATTTACAGGAGTCCAATACACGAATGTCTTCAAATATCTCCAAAAAAGAAATCTAGAGGGTTCAGATCAGGCGATCTTGAAGGCCATAAAACAGGTCCGGCCCTTCCTACCCATCTATGTGGAAAAGTTTGGTGTAAATGCTTTCTAACGGCCATGGAAAAATGAGCTGGAGTACCATCATGCTGGAACCACATTTGTTGCCTCTGATTCAAAGGAATGTCTTCCAAAAACTCATACAGTGTGTTCTGCAGGAAGTTAAGGTAAGCAGCAGCGCCTGTTAATCGGTTTGGTAAAATAACAGGACCTAGAAACCTGTCACCTACAATACCCATCCAAATATTTAATGAAAAACGTGCCTGATGTCCAGATTCTATTAGAGCATAAGGATTTTCGTCGGCCCAAATATGCGTATTGTGAAAATTAAACATTTTATTTCTTGTGAACCCGGCCTCATCAGTAAAAAGAATGTTTGCAAGAAACCGAAGGTCTTGCAAATGCCGTAGAAACCAGCGGAAAAAATATACCGATAAATGGCACTGTTTGCTCAAGGAACCGGTATCACGCAATCTTTGGTGAATTCTTCCAAGCATGCGTTGTGAAGGAATCTGGCGATTTGGATAAGCGTCAACATAAAGACATCGCGCTTCGGTGGCGTTCCCATTAGCACGACCATACATGAAATGCATGTCTGTTAATTCTGCGTTAGAGTAACCAGCCTTAGCGAAAGAAAACTTGTGCACTGAGAACAACTGTCAAAAGACGTACTGTTTATTTCAATAAACATCAACCAACTATTATAAGAAAATACACAACGTTTTTTGCTAAATAAAAAAACATAAAACATTCCATATCTCCGCAACCGTTACCTTGCGAACCCATGTTTATTAAGACTTTTCTGTTTATTTTGGTTCATACTATTACCTTCTTAAATATTTTACACTCTTTTTTTAACACCCTGTATATTGTTGACGTTAAAATTGTTACAGATTACAAAAAGAGGAGAATATTTAAGAATATTCTTGGACCTTTAGAATATTATGTTATATTCTAAGATTTGACCATATTATTTCATGTTTGAAGAGTATGCAACTAGCAATGCAATATGATAGGTTATTTTAGAATAGTTAATAGCTAATTTTTAATTTTAACCATTTTATACCTAGTTATTAAATAAAAGAATGTATGTCGGGTATGATAGTGCATAATTATGACGGATCTGCAATGAGTGAATATGTATTCTTGGCAGTGTGAAATGAAGGGATGAAAAATGAATGTAAAATACTTGAACTAACCGGATTAGCTGTTACTGTTATCTATCAGGTACTTAGGTATTATTATTCATAAAAATGTTTATTTTCCTCGTTTCTACATTTGATAACGCTGTAAAAAGTTACCGCATGATGGTTGACATAATATCTTGCCATCTCGGACGATGATTGATTGTCATAGCTAAGCTAAGGAAAAGAGAGTTTTGCCCCAATTTGTATATTGTTTTTTATACCTCCCTGAGTACGTTTTTAAAATTTTTGTATTTAGTCATAGTTAACTCTATATAAGTCTAAATGTCAAACGTGACCCCCATTTTAAGATACATATATTTAAATTAAAGTAGTTTAATGTGAAATTCTCTTTCCGAATATCCCACAATCTTAAATTAATGACCAGAAATTTGTCTTTGTTCATGAGTATTTTCGGAAAAATTTTCCAAATTTTCTAATCTCGAAAAAATTTCCGGACATAATTTAAGTACTAAGAATACTATAACTGACAATCTTGACAAACAATCAACATAATTTTGTTTAGATTTAATAAATGTTCTGTATATCAAAATCTGCAAAATTCTTGATAAGTATGGCAGGCGATACGGATGTGTCTGAGGCCTCCGATGTTAATTGTTGCCTTTGTGGAAGTAATGCTAGACGAAATAGAATTAAATGTGCTGATGATCATTGTGGTGGTATTATACACGTACAGTGTCTTGATATTGTTAATAAATTTTTTCAGATAAGTAAATTTGAGATAGACAAATGGTTGTGTAAAAATTGTTCATCTGAATCAATTCCAAGTAAAAAAATGCATGGAAAATGCGATCAAAGTTTATTGCATAAAGAAGTTGAGTGCTTGCAGCGAGAAAAATTATTAATGGAAAAGTCATTGATGGATTTACAATATATCGTAGCCAAAACAAGCAGATCCCAGTGTGAATCGAAAAAAAAAACAATAACTTAGTGATAAGCAGTTTTCAGCAAAAAGAAGTAACATCTACCTCTAACTCAAATACAATTGAGAAAATTAAAAAATGTGTTAATTTGGCTGGTTTGGGCACTAGGGTGAACAATACAAGGTCTATTAAGGGCGGTGTGCTTATAAAGTGTGAAAATCAGATGTCCAGAGACAAACTAAAACATGAACTGGAACATAAAATGCGCGATAAAATAAATGTATCCCAGTCTAACTAATTGAATCGATTAATTAAGCGATTAATTATATATGGTGTCTCAAAAACTCTACCAATTGATCAAATTCTCTAGGAGATTTTGTCGCATAATGAGGATATTGTTGATAGAGCCCGCAGATCTGATGTTACAGTAATTACAAAGTTGAATTACAAAATAAGCAGCAATGTCGTGATTGAAATATCTCCAGTACTGAGACAGTCTATCCTGGGCAGGGGATATACCTTGATTGGAGGAAGCACAACGTTGAAGACTATGTGATGGTTCTACAGTGTTTTAGGTATTGCGAGTTCGGGCACAAGGGTAGAGATTGTAGAAAAGCTAGTCATGTGTGTTCTTTATACGCAGGTAACCATGAAAAAAGTTACAGAACATGAAGCCAATCGCTATACTTTGTATCTGAATAGAGTAGAATATCTTAAAACTAGACTTAATTATGGGTAATAAAACTAAATTAGTATATATTAAATTTGGTAATTTGAATGTATGTTCACCTAGTATTGCAGACGTATCGGATATTATTACAAGAAACAAATTAGATGTTTTCTAAATTATTAAGACGTGGCTGTCTTCTGTTATGCCTTCCAAGGCTGTTGGTATTCCTGGGTTTAATTTAATTCGTCATGATTGTGATGTATTGGTCTGGCAACCATGAGTACTCGCCATGTATAATGGTTGTATACTCTTTGTACCTATGAATTATTGTCTAGACTAGTGCAGAGCCCTTCCTTTCCTTTTAGTACTCAGTTACTGTTTACCTATTCATGATCGTGTACTTAATGTGTTTAGTTATTTAATAAAACCTCTATCTAGTGTTAAATGTGCCTTTTTACATACGCTACTAATACTACTACTAATATCAACATAATACAAAACATTACATGGTGGCAGCGGAAAAGTGCGCTAGAAGATTGAGGTTGCAAACGAGAGCGCGTGTGAATGAAAACAAAAAACCGGTAACTGGAAAAAAAAGAAAACGAGGTGACAAGTGCATCTATATCGTGTTTGTATATGAAAACGTAGGTGAAAACATACCTACTATAATTTATTAACGATGGCAGAGCACACAAAAGCCCCGGAAGAAATGCAATTTAAGGATGATATTTCCACAAAGTGGAAACTGTGGAAACAAAAATTTAATTTGTATCTTTTGGCTAGCAGTAAATCCAACAAAGCGGATGACGTTAAAATAGCCATTTTACTAAATCTACTGGGCGATGAAGGCCTACAAATATATAATACCTTCGAGTATGAACAAGGCGAAGACCAAACAATACTATCTACGAACATTTCAAATTCTTTAAACGAGAGCAAAATCCAGGTGAAACAGTAGACCAGTTTGTAACAGCTCTGCGTCAACTTGCAAGTTCGTGCGAATTTAAAGACAAAGATATTTTAATACGAGATAGACTTGTGATAGGTGTCCGTGATTTGCGAATACAGGAAAAATTATTACAGTGTGGTGATCTCAAGTTACCTGAGGCTATACAAATTTGTCGTACAATGGAAAATAGTGTTGTTACGCAAAAGGAAATTTCCAAGGAAAAGGAACATAGTGCTTCAGTGTGTGCAATTGACAGGCGTTCAAAATACCGAAACAACAAATATACTGCTCAACACAACACAGGTCCAGCTGCAAGACACAGTATTGGAAACAATCCTGGTACCAGCGGCAGGTATTCAAGCCACAAGAAAGGTAACAACTGTAATAATTGCGGTTACGAGCACGAACAAGGTAAGTGCTTAGCTGGTAATCGTTATTGTAGTCGGTGCAAAAAGCGCGGACATTATCGTAAGTTCTGCAAAAATAAATTTGTGCATGATGTCGAACATAATGACAGTACAGATCAAAGTGAAGATGAAAGTGACAATGAAAATCATATTGTGTGGACAATCACTGATTCTAGTGTTAATTCAGTCGGTTGGTATGAGACAATATCATTAAAAAACGTATTAATTACTTTAAAAATTGATACGGGAAGCCAAGTTAATATTTTGACCTATAATGACTTTAAAAAACTTGGAATAAGTGATACAGAACTCGAAAAAACTAAAGTGACTCTTACATCTTTCTCAGGACATAAAATAGTGGTTCGAGGAAAAATAATAATCGATTGTTTGTTAAATGGACACTCGTCAAAACTTTGCTTTTATGTATTAAAGACTGACACAGCTTGTTCTAGTTTATTAGGATTTCAGGCTGCAAATGAATTTGAAATTATTAAGTCGGCTAAAAAACAGAAAAAGTGTGCAGAAACTATTAACAAATTCCAAAAATTTGTATCAACCGAGGACATTATAAATATTCATAAAAGTGTGTTTTCGGGCGTCGGTAAAGTTAATAGCACGTATAAAATAACTCTAAGAGAAGATGCAGTTCCACATGTCAGCGCTGCTAGGAAAATTCCACTGGCTTTAAAAAATCAAGTTAAAAAAAAACTTGATGAAATGGTGGCTCAAAAAGTTTTAGTACCAGTAACAGAGCCCACAGATTGGGTTCACCCTATTGTGATAGCGCATAAATCAAATGGTGACATTCGTGTTTGTATGGACCCTAGACGGCTAAATGTATACATTAAGCGCGAAACATTCCAAATTCCGACAACCGATTGTCTTTTCAGCGAACTAAATGGCGCAAAATATTTTACGTTACTCGATGCATCGCAAGCCTTCTTACAAATACCCCTGGACGACGAAAGCTCAAAACTTTGTACAATTGCAACGAGTTGGGGCAGATTTCGCTATTTGAGACTTCCGTATGGAATATCGTCGGCACCTGAAATATTTCAAAAATTCATTTATAATACTTTGCAAGGAGTGCGTGGTGTAATTGCATATTTTGACGACATACTAGTTTTCGGTCGAACACTTGAGGAACATAACTTAAATTTAGACAATGTGCTTTTCAAAATTTCAAAAAGTGGATTAACACTTAATTTGCAAAAATCCAAAATTTGTGCGTCAAGCGTGAAATTTCTTGGACATATTATTAGCGGTTCGGGCATCGCTCCGGATGAGAATAAAACACAAGCAATACGTGAAATGTGTCCACCTAAAAATAAAAAAGATCTACAACGTTTTTTGGGTATGATCGTATATTTAGCGAAATTCGTACCTAACCTCTCACAAGAAACGAACACCCTAAGGAGATTGTTAAGTAATAAAGTGGAATGGTTTTGGACAGAAAATGAACAAGTCTGTTTTGATCGATTAAAAAAATTAATAATGACTACTCCTGTTCTGTCATATTTTGATCCCAATAAAGAGACAATATTATCGGTCGATGCGAGCCCATATGGTCTTGGCGCTGTAATATCTCAAGAAAGACATCCAATTGAGTATGCCTCTGTTTCTCTAACTCCCACGCAACAGAGATACAATCATATAGAGAAAGAACTACTAGCTTTGGTATATGGTTGTGAAAGATTTCATTATTACCTGTTTGCGAGGAAATTTAAAATTGAATCCGATCATCGACCCCTTTTAGGTTTACTGAAAAAACCTTTAGATGAACTGTCTCCTCGGATTCAGCGCTTAGCTATAAAATTGTTAAGATATAATTTTGACCTTGTTTACGTTCCTGGAAAACATATGTTGATTGCTGATACACTTAGCAGAGATCCTAATACTGTAGGAATAAATACAGACTATCTCGATAAACAACTTACGGTGCATGCTGTTATAGCCACATCTCCTGAAAATGAAAAACGATTAGTTTCTGCTATAACTGATGATGCAACATTTAGCAAAATTAAATACTATGTGGTTCAAGGATGGCCAAAACATAAAACAAGTGTCCCTTGTGATGTAAAGAAATACTGGAACATCAGGAACGAAATTTACGTACATAAAGATGTATTGTTCTATCAGAAAAGACTTCTTATCCCCTCACGTCTACGTCACGAATTTTTAGAATTAATGCATAAAGCACATCAAGGTGTAGTATCCTCTAAAAAACTAGCTCAGAAATGTATCTACTGGCCAGGAATTTCGAAAGATCTAGAAGATCTTGTTCTTAGTTGTACTATATGTCAAGAATATTCCAGAAGTAATCAAAAGGAACCGCTTATGCCGCATAAAGTCCCTGGTCTCCCTTGGGAGAAAATTGGTATTGATTTTAAGACACTGGGCACCTTAAATTTCGTGGTTATTGTTGACTATTTTAGCAAATTTGTAATCATTAACAAATTACAAAACAAAACGGCAAGTACCGTTATATCAACGTTAAAAAATGTTTTTTTCAATGCACGGCCTGCCTTTAGAAATTTTTTCTGACAATGGTCCCCCCTTTAATTCAACTGAATTTGCTGATTTTGCTAAAAAATATGACATCAAATTAACAACATCGAGTCCACATTATCCACGTTCTAATGGCATGATCGAGAGGGCAATACAAACTGTAAAAAGTTTATTAGTCAAGACTATAAAAGATGGAGAAGATCCATTTTTATCAATTTTAAACTATAATACAACTCCTAAACAAGACATCCCTGCTCCTTGTGATTTGTTAATGGGGAGGAAACTTCGTACAACACTCCCAGTTCCAAGAATTGTACTTCAACCAAAATATCCACTTTATGACACCAAACAAAAATTAAGAGAAAGACAACAAAGACAGATCACTTATCATGATAAGTCTGCAAAAAAGTTACATGAGCTAAAACCTAAACAGAAAGCCCTTATCCAGCAAGGCATTCGTAATTGGAAACCAGCTACGGTTGTGTCTAAGTACTATTATACTGGCAGGCGATATTAATATCGATATATTATAATTTAAGTCAATGTCTGGATGCTTACGGATTTTCTCAGTTAATGAGCCAACGCATTTTACGTCACACTGCTAATTTAATTGATCCCATTTTTATTAACAATCTGCTTTGATTAACTCACTGAATGTTATTAACGTAGATCACATGTCTAAACATCGTTTAATAGTGTATGAAATTATGAATAAAACTTTCAAAATTAACCAAAAAATGCACAGCTATAGAGATTTCAAATATTTCGGTTCTGTCTTATTTCAAAATGACCTCATAAATATTCTGTGGGATGATATTTTATATTTAGCCGTTATAGATGAAAAAGTACTCTACTAAGTACGATACTCAGTTATTTGATAGGCATTCACCTTTTAAAAATGCACGTATGAACAAACCGTATACTCCGTGGATAACAGATAATATTAAACGTATTACGGCGGAACGAGATAAAGCTTTTTCCAACTTCAGGCGTAATAAAACTGAAAACAATTGGCCTCGTTATACAGATACATAATTTTACTGACCGGTGTGAAGTTAGCAGCCGATTTGTGGCAGCCAAAATATTTAGCAGCCATTTCATTTTCGCGTGAAGTTAGTAGCCAATTTAGCAGCCTTTTTTTTCATTTTATTTTATCAGATACATTGTGGTTTCTCGAGATGAGCTAGTAAACACTTAAAATAGCAACAATTTGCACGCCGTTCCAGGGCTACAGACTATCCTCATTCCGTTATTTTAAACTTATTCCGCAATTTTAAAAATTGTATAGTGTACATTCTAACTGAGTTCCAGAAACAGTTCTGCGACGGGACCTGGATCTGATTAAATGCAAACAAAATAAAAATAAATTCCAAAAGCGGCAATCTCCCGCTTCCCGTCTGAGGAGCGAAATTACCACTACTCGAAAAATTTTAAATATTTTTCCTGAAGTTTAAAAAATAATTAAATAATGGGATATGGTGAGATTTAATTAAAAGAATGGTAAAAATAAAAACTACTAATGCGGCAATTCCTTGCTCTTCGTCTGAGTGGCAAAAACTACCCTTGTACGAAAAAATTTAAATATTTTTTTTCACTCAATTCCGAAAATAGTTAAGCGATGGAACCTACTGCATTTTAATTGTAAGAATAGGAAAAATAAACTCTCAGAGCGGCATTCTCTTGCTCCCCGTCTGAGAGGCGAAAACTACCCTTGCATGAAAAATTGTAACATTTTTTTTTTCACTAAGTTCCGAAAATAGTTAAGCGATGGGACCTTCTGAATTTTAATTGTAAGAATAGGAAAAATAAACTCTCAAAGCGGCATTCCCTTGCTCCCCGTCAGAGTGGCAAAAACTACCCTTGTACGAAAAAATTTAAATAATTTTTTCACTCAGTTCCGAAAATAGTTGACCTACTGCATTTTAATTGTAAGAATAGGAAAATAAACTCTCAAAGCGACATTCTCTTGCTCACCGTCTGAGTGGCAAAAACTACCCTTGTATGAAAAATTTTAAATAATTTTTTTCACTAAGTTCCGAAAATAGTTAAGCGATGGGACCAACTGCATTTTAATTGTAAGAATAGGAAAAATAAACTCTCAAAGCGGCATTCTATTGCTCCCCGTCTGAGAGGCGAAAACTACCCTTGCATGAAAAATTTGTAATATTTTTTTTCACTGAGTTTCGAAAATAGTTAAACGATGTGACCTACTGCATTTTAATTGTAAGAATAGGAAAAATAAACTCTCAAAGCGGCATTCTCTTGCTCCCCGTCTGAGTGGCAAAAACTACCCTTGTATGAAAAATGTTAAATATTTTTTTTCACTAAGTTCCGAAAATAGTTAAGCGATGTGACCTACTGCATTTTAATTGTAAGAATAGGAAAAATAAACTCTTAAAGCGGCATTCTCTTGCTCTCCGTCTGAGAGGCGAAATCTACCCTTGCATGAAAAATTTGAAATATTTTTTTTTTTCACTCAGTTCCGAAAATAGTTAAGCGATGTGACCTACTGCATTTTAATTGTAAGAATAGGAAAAATAAACTCTCAAAGCGGCATTCTCTTGCTCCCCGTCTGAGTGGCAAAAACTACCCTTGTATGAAAAATGTTAAATATTTTTTTTCACTAAGTTCCGAAAATAGTTAAGCGATGGGACCTACTGCATTTTAATTGTAAGAATAGGAAAAATAAACTCTCAAAGCGGCATTCTCTTGCTCCCCGTCTGAGTGGCAAAAACTACCCTTGTATGAAAAATGTTAAATATTTTTTTTCACTAAGTTCCGAAAATAGTTAAGCGATGTGACCTACTGCATTTTAATTGTAAGAATAGGAAAAATAAACTCTTAAAGCGGCATTCTCTTGCTCTCCGTCTGAGAGGCGAAATCTACCCTTGCATGAAAAATTTGAAATATTTTTTTTTTCACTCAGTTCCGAAAATAGTTAAGCGATGTGACCTACTGCATTTTAATTGTAAGAATAGGAAAAATAAACTCTCAAAGCGGCATTCTCTTGCTCCCCGTCTGAGTGGCAAAAACTACCCTTGTATGAAAAATGTTAAATATTTTTTTTCACTAAGTTCCAAAAATAGTTAAGCGATGGGACCTACTGCATTTTAATTGTAAGAATAGGAAAAATAAACTCTCAAAGCGGCATTCTCTTGCTCCCCGTCTGAGTGGCAAAAACTACCCTTGTATGAAAAATGTTAAATATTTTTTTTCACTAAGTTCCAAAAATAGTTAAGCGATGGGACCTACTGCATTTTAATTGTAAGAATAGGAAAAATAAACTCTCAAAGCGGCATTCTCTTGCTCCCCGTCTACCTTTACCTGTCTACACAGTCCCCATCACGTTAATACAAGAAATAGCAATCGATTTGCAATAACTAACATTTTCTGAAAATAATTTTAGAGCATCATTTTACTTAGTGTAATGATGCGTAATGCATGATCATTTTCAGAAGTTTTACTGGACCGTAAACTATGAACATATTGCACATCAAATAAAGTTATCGCATCTAAAATTGAAGTACGATAACTAATTACTACTCGCAAAACAATTTTTTTAAGAAATATTCTAAAATCTCCCTCAAGCGGAGAGCAAGTTATTGTCACTTTTAGAGTTTTTTTTACAATTTTTGCAATTAAAATACACCGTGTCCCACCGTTTACTTATTTTTAGAACTAGAAGGGTACTTCTTGCCCCTCAGACGGGATGAAAGGAAATTCTGCTCTAGGTGTTTATTTTTCCTATTCTTACTATTAATATACAGTTGGCTTCATCGACTAACTATTTTAGGAACTTAGTGAATGAAAAAAATTTAACATATTTCATACAAGGGTAGTTTTTGGCCACTCTGACGGGGAGCAAGAGAATGCCGCTTTAGGAGTTAATTTTTCCTATTCTTACAAGTAAAATGCAGTAGGTACCATCGCTTGACTATTTTCGAAACTCAGTGAAAAAAAATATTAAAAATTTTTCATGCAACGGTAGTTTTCACCTCTCAGACGGGGAGCAAGAGAATGCCGCTTTGAGAGTTTATTTTTCCTATTCTTACAATTAAAATGCAGTAGGTCCCATCGCTTAACTATTTTCGGAACTTAGTGAAAAAAAATATTTAACATTTTTCATACAAGGGTAGTTTTTGCCACTCAGACGGGGAGCAAGGGAATGCCGCTGTGAGAGTTTATTTTTCCTATTCTTACAACTAAAATGCAGTAGGTCCCATCGCTTAACTATTTTTGGAACTTAGTGAAAAAAAATATTTAACATTTTTCATACAAGGGTAGTTTTTGCCACTTAGACGGGGAGCAAGGGAATGCCGCTGTGAGAGTTTATTTTTCCTATTCTTACAACTAAAATGCAGTAGGTCCCATCGCTTAACTATTTTTGGAACTTAGTGAAAAAAAATATTTAACATTTTTCATACAAGGGTAGTTTTTGTAACTCAGACGGGGAGCAGGAGAATGCCGCTTTGAGAGTTTATTTTTCCTATTCTTACAATTAAAATGCAGTAGGTCCCATCGCTTAACTATTTTTGGAACTTAGTGAAAAAAATATTTAACATTTTTCATACAAGGGTAGTTTTTGCCACTCAGACGGGGAGCAAGGGAATGCCGCTGTGAGAGTTTATTTTTCCTATTCTTACAACTAAAATGCAGTAGGTCCCATCGCTTAACTATTTTTGGAACTTAGTGAAAAAAAATATTTAACATTTTTCATACAAGGGTAGTTTTTGCCACTTAGACGGGGAGCAAGGGAATGCCGCTGTGAGAGTTTATTTTTCCTATTCTTACAACTAAAATGCAGTAGGTCCCATCGCTTAACTATTTTTGGAACTTAGTGAAAAAAAATATTTAACATTTTTCATACAAGGGTAGTTTTTGTAACTCAGACGGGGAGCAGGAGAATGCCGCTTTGAGAGTTTATTTTTCCTATTCTTACAATTAAAATGCAGTAGGTCCCATCGCTTAACTATTTTTGGAACTTAGTGAAAAAAATATTTAACATTTTTCATACAAGGGTAGTTTTTGCCACTCAGACGGGGAGCAAGAGAATGCCGCTTTGAGAGTTTATTTTTCCTATTCTTACAATTAAAATGCAGTAGGTCACAACGCTTAACTATTTTCGGAACTTAGTGAAAAAAAATATTTAACATTTTTCATACAAGGGTAGTTTTTGCCACTCAGACGGGGAGCAAGAGAATGCCGCTTTGAGAGTTTATTTTTCCTATTCTTACAAGTAAAATGCAGTAGATCACATCGCTTAACTATTTTCAGAAATTAGTGAAAAAAAAAATTTTAACATTTTTCATACAAGGGTAGTTTTTGCCACAGACGGGGAGCAAGAGAATGCCGCTTTGAGAGTTAATTTTTCTTATTCTTACAATTAAAATGCAGTAGGTCCCATCGCTTAACTATTTTTGGAACTTAGTGAAAAAAAATATTTAACATTTTTCATGCAAGGGTAGTTTTTGCCACTCAGACGGGGAGCAAGGGAATGCCGCTGTGAGAGTTTATTTTTCCTATTCTTACAACTAAAATGCAGTAGATCCCATCGCTTAACTATTTTTGGAACTTAGTGAAAAAAAATATTTAACATTTTTCATACAAGGGTAGTTTTTGCCACTCAGATGGGGAGCAAGAGAATGCCGCTTTGAGAGTTTATTTTTTCTATTCTTACAATTAAAATGCAGTAGGTCACATCGCTTAACTATTTTCGGAACTTAGTGAAAAAAATTATTTAAAATTTTTCATACAAGGGTAGTTTTTGCCACTCAGACGGTGAGCAAGAGAATGTCGCTTTGAGAGTTTATTTTCCTATTCTTACAATTAAAATGCAGTAGGTCAACTATTTTCGGAACTGAGTGAAAAAATTATTTAAATTTTTTCGTACAAGGGTAGTTTTTGCCACTCTGACGGGGAGCAAGGGAATGCCGCTTTGAGAGTTTATTTTTCCTATTCTTACAATTAAAATTCAGAAGGTCCGATCGCTTAACTATTTTCAGAACTTAGTGAAAAAAAAAATGTTACAATTTTTCATGCAAGGGTAGTTTTCGCCTCTCAGACGGGGAGCAAGAGAATGCCGCTCTGAGAGTTTATTTTTCCTATTCTTACAATTAAAATGCAGTAGGTTCCATCGCTTAACTATTATCGGAATTGAGTGAAAAAAAATATTTAAATTTTTTCGTACAAGGGTAGTTTTTGCCACTCAGACGAAGAGCAAGGAATTGCCGCATTAGTAGTTTTTATTTTTACCATTCTTTTAATTAAATCTCACCATATCCCATTATTTAATTATTTTTTAAACTTCAGGAAAAATATTTAAAATTTTTCGAGTAGTGGTAATTTCGCTCCTCAGACGGGAAGCGGGAGATTGCCGCTTTTGGAATTTATTTTTATTTTGTTTGCATTTAATCAGATCCAGGTCCCGTCGCAGAACTGTTTCTGGAACTCAGTTAGAATGTACACTATACAATTTTTAAAATTGCGGAATAAGTTTAAAATAACGGAATGAGGATAGTCTGTAGCCCTGGAACGGCGTGCAAATTGTTGCTATTTTAAGTGTTTACTAGCTCATCTCGAGAAACCACAATGTATCTGATAAAATAAAATGAAAAAAAAAGCTGCTAAATTGGCTGCTAACTTCACGCGAAAATGAAATGGCTGCTAAATATTTTGGCTGCCACAAATCGGCTGCTAACTTCACACCGGTATTTTACTGCTGCTTCGATACGCAGGGAAAAGAAAGTATACTTAAACATGATGGAACAACGATTTTCATCTGACCATAGGAGGGCATTACGAAAATTAAATATTATTCCTCAGAATATTTCCAATTCTATTCCGGACAACAGTACTGAGCTGAACAAATAGTTTCTTTTTTTGATGACACACCTGCAAGTGACTTAACACTTGACTTTTATAATAATAACAAATTTAGGAATGATGTGTCTTTCTCTTTAAGACTTGTAGAACCAAAAGAGATTTTAGAAATTGTAAACAATATGAATTCAAACTCTTCAGGTTGTGATGGTATTTCATTATATACGATTAAATTATGTCTACGTACGTTACTTATTTATATTACCCATATTATAAATTGCTATTTGGAAATTGGTTACTTTCCATCAGCATGGAAGGAAACCCTTGTCCTTGTCCTATTCCTAAGATTAATACTCCAACTGCATATAAAGACTTCTGTCTCTTAATAGTACTTAGAAAAATTCTGGAAAGGTTGTTTATTTGCAGCTCAAAAAATAATTGTCTGCATAACCTGTTCATCAATTCGGTTTCCGATCTGGTCATAGCACTACTACAGCTTTATTGAATGTTTCTGATAACATTGTGCGTGCAACTGACTCCAGTCAAGCAATTATCTTAATACTTGACTACACGAAAGCATTTGACTATTTTCCAAGTTAAAATACTGTGGCTGTGATGAAATTACCACAAACTTTTTTAAATTATATTTAAGTGATCGTACTCAGAAGTTGAAATCAAGCAACGGATTACCTACTGCTGGGCATGTAAAATCAGGGCTACCCCAAGGATCTACTTTAGTGCCCCTTTTATTTGTTATCTATACAATGGACTTGAAAAGTCAACATATATTCTAACTTACAGTGTTATGCAGATGATAGTCAATTGATCTATAATTTTGATCCTTCACATTTTATTTTATTTTACTTTACACCATTCAACAGGCGAATGGGAAACACATACAAAAAAAGATATACAAAGAAAATATACAGTAAAAATAACAAACAAACAATATGTAAGAAATAAGAAAGAGAAATACTAAATAGATACAAAATACAGAGACCAAAACAAACTTAAATTAAGATACACAAAATTATAATAATATTAATTAACACTAAAAATAGCATTAGATTTAAAAAAGCACCATAGTGCTGCCTGTTTCAAGCTTGCAAGAGAACAATGAAATGTATCAACCGATGACTTTGAGTTGTTATAAGTATTACACATAAAATTCAATGGGGAAAAACTCCTAATATTAATTCTTGGCGTGGGCAAGTAAAAAGTACCAGCGTGTCTTGAAACCGCCCTGGGAACATGAATAGTAGGTCTATTTAATAAATCACCACAATCAGTTAAGTTGATTAATAATTTAAATAAAAATACTAAATAAGCAATCCTACGTCTGTCCTCCAAAGATTTAACAGAAAACTTCTGTAAAAGCTCATCCTGGGAAATGCCAGTTTGAGAATAAATTCCGTCAGTTCTAAAAGATACGAATTTTAAAAAACGACGTTGAACCCATTCTAAACTTTCAATATATATTACATAATTTAGACACCAAACAACAGAGGCATATTCCAATTTCGACCTAACTAAAGTTGAATAAAGTTTCAATGTATCAGCAGATTTAAACGTGAACGTGTACCTAATAATAAATCCAAGTGTTTTATACGCTTTAGAAGTGATATCCAATATGTGGTCATTAAACAGTAATTTATAATCAAATAATACTCCTAGATCTCTAAAAGTTTGTGTTCTCTCTAAGAAATGATTATTAATCTTATAATTGAATTCAATAACATGCTGCTTTGTAGTAAATGACACACTTTTACATGTTTCAGGATTTAAAAATAAATTGTTTACTCTACACCAATCACAAATGGAATCCAAATTCTGCTGAAGCAACAGACAGTCATATTATATATGGAACATAATACATAATATTGGAAATTTTGCTAAATATTTTCAAGTCATCGGCATAAAGCAAACAGTCTACATTCAGATTACTAACAATATCGTTTATAAATAAAACAAATACCGAACCTTGAGGGACTCCTGAGGACGCAATGACTTCAACATACTTAAAACCACGATACAGAACATGCTGGATTCTATTAGTTAAATAATTTCTAATTAAATGAATAAGTAGATCAGAAAATCCAAATAACTTTCGTTTATTTAGCAATAAAACGTGGTCAACTCTGTCGAACGCTTTAGTGAAATCAGTGTAAATTATATCAGTCTGAAACTCACTATCAATACAATCAGCAATAAATTCAGTTACACAAAACAGATTCGTAATAGTAGACCGCCCTTTGTAAAATCCATGTTGTCGTTCAGTTATCATATGCTTGGTGTGGAAAAAAAGAAAATCAAAAAGTAGTATTTCAAAACATTTCATAAAATTGTTGATTATAACGATAGGCTGATAGTCATTCATGTCAGACTTATCACCTCTTTTGAAAATAGGTATTATTTTAGAAATTTTCAATTTTAGGGGGAATAATTTATTTTTAAATAAATGTTAAATAAAATTTTTAAAGGTGTAGTAAATAACAATGCACAATCCTTAAGAAGGAAGGCTGGAATACCATGCGGACCGCTAGTCAATTTAGGCTTAAATCTTTTTAATGCGAAAAATATTTCATTTTCTGTGAAAAAAGGAATATCTATCCAAAAGTTATGCATTTACAACATTAATTCCAAGCAAATGATAACATCAATAAAGATCTTGAATCATTGAGTAAATAATATAGTAACAGTCATAACCTTAAATTAAATACTGATAAATCTGCTCCTCTGTTAGTTTGTCCATTTACTCGATATCAATCTAATATTAAAATTAAATTAAGTGATACCTACCTCAAATTTACCCAAGAGGCTAAAAACTTAGGTATAATCATCGACAATAAGCTTAATTTCTCTGTGCACGTAAATGCATTGTTAGAGAAGACTTATGTTCGCTAAAAAAGTCTTTACGCGAATAAATTGATCCTTAATTTTAAAGTAAGGAAAAAAATATGCGAAATGGTTGTTTTGCCTGTATTGTATTATTGCTTAGCAATGTAGGTACCATCCATGCTTACATTCGCTCTATAAACAACGCATCCAGAAAGTCTAGACATGTTGCCGATTTATTTTTAAGCTTCGGAAATTTGATCATGTGTCGGATAACCTTAGAAAATTAAATGGCTAAAATTTCAAGAATACTGAAAGTTGGAATTGTGGACAATTACACATAAAGTACTAGCAACCTCCTTTCCCGCCTACTTACAGAATAAGCTTGTGACTCGTAATAAATTCATGCAGTCAATATACGTTATGCTAATAGTCTCTCGATGCTACAGCATTCTACAGCAAAATTCCAAAAAACTTTTACATATAATTCAGTTCTGCAATACAATTGTTTAGATCAACATCTCAAACAGCTTCTTTCAATTGCTACATTTCGTAGACACTAGTGTAATAAATGTTTATTGCATTCACCTGTCATTCTCCTACGGCATTTAATCATCATGACAAACATAAACGTTCAAATCAACGTCATATTTTCCTAGACTTAGTGCCATCTAAATAAAACATTTTTTGGTTTTTGCATGAACGTAGAAAAAATATTGTATGTAACTCGTACAAAAAGTGTTTATTGCACTCGACGTATTGTCTACTTTTTGTACTTGTTGCATAAATAACTATTAATGGAAACAAATTATAAAGAATAATTGAAAGCAAACAGAAAACTTTTATAAAATACTATTATCTCTATAGATTCTGGATACATTTAAAAAATAAACAAAGCAGATTTTTATAGATGAATGCTATAAATTAATATACTAAGAGATTTCATCTATAATAGTACAAGCACTGAAAAAATGAAAGGGAAATTTCACAATAAAATGTTAAGGAAAGTTCCAATTTGGTAGGTTTGTACAATTTGGTGTCCTAATTAATATTCCGAGTTTACTATCTTGCCATATTAGAAAAAATGGTACCTACCGAAAACCAGCTTTTCCAGAACATGTTCCCTCCAGCATATAGGCGCCGATTTAACAGGGGTAAGGGGGCACTTGCCTCTCCAGCAAATCTACAAAGAGTCCCCCCAGCGTTTTTTACTAACTAAAGTCGTATTAAGGCATGTCCTTATGAACGCGAAATTCACGCGAATTGTTTAATGGCGGGAAAAGTCTTAACTTTTAGCGAATTCCTCCAAATGTCATTAACTGTCATGGTAGATTACCAGAAGCCCAATCAAACTTAGTAACTCTACATAACGATGCAAATAGTAATAATATTACTGTTTGTTTGAAATTCGCTAAAAGTTGTTGCTTTCCATCATTAATAATTTAAATAAAAAATTGCGAATTTCGCGTGTATATTCCCGGATTTCGCGTTCATGAAAACAAGGCTTAAGAAGTATTATTACCTCGCTCAAAGATTTCAAAATAACAACATTGTTGAAAAGTCACGATAAGTTGTTACAAGGTTAGTATAATATGAAATAGTGCCTTTATTTTGTGATTTTTGATTTGTTTTGTTTCGTTACGTATTTAATATTTTTATGAGTGACAATTTATGCAATAAATAGATAGCTTAGCTTAGGAATATTTTATTTTACGTTTTGGGTGAAATGATATAAATAAATTATACAGGTATGTATTTAGAAGGGAGATGTCTATTACCCTAGCAAGCCAACTTCATCGGCCGCCAAAAACAAGTGGTGGATATTTTGTTGCTAATTTCCCCCAGTTTTAATTTTGTGATGCCGTTTTTGAAAAAAAAAATGGTGGCTACTACTATAGCGTAACAGAATTGCTCTGCAACTAGAAACGATAGCAAAGCGATTTTTGCGTCATATGTTGCTGATCTTCGAGTACTTTCAGAAGATGAAGTTTTTTTTTTTCAGAAATAAAAAAATTGGCCATTTAACTTATAGTCAGTTAAAAATTTGTTGTCGCCTTATAACATTTGTCTAAAAACGACACATCAATTACGGCCACTAAAAACAAGTTTGCATATTTTTATGCTTTTCGAGTACTTTCAGAAAGTGTATAATTTATTTTCAAAAATGGCCATTCAACTAATACAGTCAGTTAGAATTTTGTTGCTATCTGAAACGTTTATCTAAAAACTAAAATTCAAATACGACTGCCTAAAACATGCCTGAATATTTTGTTGCTCTTCGAGTACTTTCAGAAAGTGCAGTTTTTTTTTTCAAAGATAAAAAATGTGTTTATCTAAAAAGGAAAAATCAAATACGATCGCCGAAAATAATTCTGAATATTTTGTTGCTCTTCCAGTATTTTCAAAAATGTATAGTTTTTTTTTAAAAAATAAACAAATTGTTGCTGCCTTATGCGTTTTTCTAAAAACGAATAATCTAATACGACCGCCAAAAACAATTCTGAATATTTTATTGCTAATTTGTATCAATTTCAATTTTGTAGCATGTGCCGTTTTCGAGAAAATTGATGACTGCTAGCGTAGTATTTGTACACTAGTAGATCACAGAATTGCTCCGCAAGATAGCAGAAAACAATTGACGAAAACAGTTTCTAAATTCATTTGAATGATGCAGAAAATGGCTATTATTATTCAGATACGATTAATAAAACTATTTTATTTTTCTGTTACAGGTGGCAAGCGTATGGCAGCAACAAATTTTTATCTGACTATATGAGTTGAATGGCCAAATTCTTTTTATTTCTGAAAAAGAACCATACACCTTCTGAAGGTACTCGTTGAGTCACAAAATGTGGTGCTAAAATCTGTTTGGTTTCGTTCTCAGTTGTCGAGCAATTCAATGATAGCGCTAGCAGCCACCATTTTTATTAAAAACGGCACATAAGTACAGCTACATAATTAAAATTGGTGGTACAAATTAGCAACAAAATATCGATCACTTACTTTTAGTAGCCGCTGAAGTTGTCTTATCAGGGTAATATGGATGTCAAGTGGAGTTTGATTCATTCAGCAATAAGCTAACGTAATATGGGGGCTTCCTACCGCATGAACGTTTGCCACACTCCTCCAGCAATTTTCAAGTTTCAACTGCTATACTCCAGAGCCACCAAGGTTAACAATAACTAGTGAAAAAATTCCTGTAGCTTTTGTAGTATAATTTTTTCAATCAAATGAATAGTTCACAAGTTACAAGTGAAGCTCAGCAAATTTCTTCAATTCGCAAAATCGATATTTTTTTTTTTTTCGAAATTTCAATAAATACCGATTACTTAATACGTACTACTGTTTTTTACCCATATCCGCACAGCAAATTGATGGTATTTACGGAATTTATTTAATGATTAAGTGAATATTAGCGAAGAGGACTTCAGAATCGAGCAGGTCAACATTCTTTCGGTTGAGGTAAATAACAAATAAGTAGGAAATTTCATGTCCTGTAATGTTTGTAATAGCTATTTTTAACCTGTGTGGCTCTGGAGAAAAGTGGCTTTCGGTAAGATTTACCAATATAGCGGCAGTCAAGGTCGCGGACCTCAAGGTCGCAAACTCGAAATCCTAATTAGGACATCAAACTGTACAAAATTTGTAAGTCAGAACCTACCCATTGCCTGGCCTATAAGTTTCAAACAAAAAATTAGTTATCCATAATGGCATTATTTCGTTTCTAATTCGTTTTCCTTATCGTCCTTTTTACCAGCGTATTGTACAGTTTGTAGATTAACCATTTTGAAAGTTGCAACGCTTTAATAAAAAGGTATACCACGGCAACTGTTGTGAAAAGAAAGAAAAGGGTTACATCTAACAGTAAAAATTGATACCACGGTATGTCGGAAGAAGGGTTTCTCAAAAGAGTCGTGTGTCCATGTCTCAGTACGTACTCAGTCCACCAGACTGCTTTTTCCAAACCGCTCATTGGTTGATCCAAGACAAGGTCGGCCAATTCTCTTGTTTTTTCTCTATATCTGTAACCATTTAACTTTTATTAAGCTTGCATTAGAGATAATAATAATAATCATGAATCTACCCCTCATTCCAATCACGAGGATTAGCCCAGAAGTCGGAGATAATTTTACATTTTATGGAAAAGAAGTACATAAAAATTTTTGCTTTTATTTAAAATAAGATTGCCATAAAGTTAACGTCATAAAATGGTGAACTGCATTTATTTCTACTTTTTGGGAAAATTGTCACTAATAAATAATAATAACAGGTTGCAAAAATGTGTAAGAATTGAAAATGTTGCTATTTGTACATACAAGAGTGAAACAAAAATTAAAAAAAACTACTACTAGGAAGGAAAGATAACAGGATAAAATAACAGAAACAACAGAAGAAGTCATAGGAGGGCATCAAGATTCAGAAAGAAGAAATTAGTGGTAGATCAAATTATTACACTTAATCTGACTCTTATAGTCCGGTAATACTTACAAAAGCAGGTACTGGTAATGGATTTGTAAATAAATAAGGATATGGCAAAATGTATGAAATAGACAGATGAGGAATTTAGGCGACAATGAAAACTAAGAATAACAAATAAGAAGAGCAACACATGTATTTGAAGAAGTTGAACATTTTACATATTTACGAAACCTGAAATAAGAGGGAACATTCAACAAAGAAGCTGGGAATATTGTCCAATTTCTTGAGAAAATAATGCAAGTATTTCAAGAGGAAGAAGAAAAAGTCTGCAAAATTGTAATTTGGCCAATAACAATATTTAATAGTGTATGGGAAAGAAAAATTATTAGAACAATATATGACGGTAAACTGGTGCAGGGAATTTTGAGAAAGGATAAGGATAATAAAGATTTACTGCAATTGTATAAAGAACCGGACATTGTAGGAGTGCTAAAAGGTCAAAGATTAAGATGTTTAGGATACGTTATCAGATCGTATAAAAACCTAATACCGAGGTAGATACTAGAGTCTAATGTAGGAGAAAGAAGAAAAGACGTGGAAGATCAAGGGTAAATGAAACCTCGAAGTTATAAAGAATTTTTAAGAATGCATCATCACCAATTGGTGTAAAGAAAAACTATTATTAAAAAAGTGTGGCGGAAACAAATACATAAAGCCGTGGACCTTTTAGATATGAAGTGCTGAGTTAAAGATCAATAAGTTATAGTAATAAAAAGAAGAGATTGTGCTTTATATATACTTACTTTGGGTTGTTGAGAATCTCCAAAGTGGCACCTTTAAATAACTAACTTCGTGTGACTCAGCTTTAATCCAAATCCTCTAGCTGCCATTTTATCTGCATTGCTATGTTGATCTCCAAAAAATGGCAGAGCAATCATTGGCACGTAACTAAAAAGGGCTTCTTCCATAGACTGAAGACCTCCTTGAGTGATAAACAGCTTAACATTTTTATGTCCTAAGCATGGAATGCAATGCAGAGTATTAAACAATAACATTTGGTAATTTTGTGACATGTATATTACAAACCAACAAAAAGATGCCTTACTCAGAAGGTCTTGCTGAGGTACCCATTTCATCACTTTGACGTTATTGGGCTTTTTCACAACCTCTTCGTCAAATTTCCATAATATATCGTATGGCAACTGTGAGAAGGTATTCAAAATTACTTCTCTAGTAGTATTAGGCAGATGTTTGCTGGTAATAAAGGATCCCAAGCTGAAGTAAATAACTATTTTTTTTGCCTTGTCTAGATACTCTCGTAACTCCTAAAATCAATTTTTTATTATTAGTTTTTGTATTTATACTTTAGAGATAATAAGTCAATTCAAATTGTTTCTTATTCACATAGAAAAATAATATTTCCTAGTAGTTGAGATAGTAGAAGAGATTGCCCCTAATTTTTAATTTTTACTTCACACAATATTAGTCAGACCAAGATACACATGCAGTGCCACATGAACTGATTTCTTATTTAAGGATTTTTATTCAAGTATTCTTTAAATGCAACTAATAGTTATAAATTATATAGGGTGGGTATTATAGGTGCGAATTCTATAATTCCATTTTTTTTACTGCCCTGGGGCTCCTTGAAATTAGACCTAAAATTTTGGTTTTTATAAACATCTGAGACACAATGCCGATTTTAATAGAATTTTGTAGATAATCTCAATATTATTAATTAATGAAGTAGTTTTGTGAAAATTAACCTTCAAATAAAAAAAAGTTGAGTACTTGTGTAGAATTAAACAGTGCTTCTAATGCATTGGGAAAGAGTTTAGCAAAAAATTGAGATATAGGTTTTTGAAAAAAACTACTGGCATGACTCATAACTAGCGCACTTTCTTAATAATGTTCAGATATACTATCTACATCTCCAAATTCAATTGAAATCATCTTAGAGGTTCCGCAATATTTACAAAAAGAAGCCAAAGTTTCAGGCCCAATTTCAAAGCTATAAACTTAATTATCAAACGTTTGTCTAAACAATTATTTTATACAGCATTTTTAAAAAAAATTATATACATTATCTCATTCATGGACACATGTACATACCTACCTGACATATTTAAACTAAACTAAATACTAAATAAACCTTTAAAATTTAATTTTGGACCAACATTAGCACACAGTCGCCTCCAATAGATTAAATCTGACCTAGTTTTGTAGAGTTATTCAGTAGCTTCATTTTGGTGTGGCGGTTATATGAATTTAAATTAGGACAGCTTCTTGCCAATATGTGAAATAAGAAAATATATCAAAAAGTTCCATCTTTACATATTTTCATGAAAATTTAACTTTAATTTTTATAACGAAAAATTGTTCCCAGTAGGGTTCTAGATGTAGCCAGTAATAAGTTATGTAATAAGTTCTGATGATATATTACGACAAAAACAGATGCGAGTTGCTAAAAGGCAAGAGTTTTTCTACTTTTTGATGATTTAGAAGAAAAAACATAAACAAACTACAACAAATGGGTCATTTTTATTTATTTTTCACGGTAGTGAATTATCCTAAACTCCAAAAGCGATTACAGTACCCGTAACCACTAAAATAAAATGGCGAGGTATTAAATGAAATAAAAACTTACCATTCTTATAGAAAATGTTGAAATTGACTATGAGTGCAGACACAGGCATGACACCGACGCACTTAATTCTGACAAACATTTTCCCAGGTTTCATGAATCCCTCTAATTGTGTCAGTAGCTTGAAGTATACGGTGTTGCAATACTTCCGCTGTAGCAATGAACGCACTGAAAACCACTGATTTAATGTGACCCCAAAAATAATATCCCATTGGGGTCAAATCGGGAGGTCCCAATCTATTGATGTGGAAATATTTAATTCAAAAGCATCAGTCTTTACTTGAGCAGTAAGGTGGAAATCTATATTGAACTAACCACATAAACGTCCGTAATTGTAATGCCACATCGTCTAATAATTCAGGTTCAGTTCAGTTCAGTTCTCCAAAAAATCAGCATAAGCTGACTCATTCATCATCTCAGTCATCGTTAGAAGAAATAGGGATCAAGAAGGACATCGTCGAGTGATGTTGAAAATGATTTTCCCTAGTGGCGTGTCGACTTCCATTGGCCCGTATAGGCATATTATGCAAATTTATCAATGATACACAGCAAGTGGGAAAATTTACTTAATTTTCACATTGTTGCAAAAACCACTTACTATCTGTGCTATTCGAAGTATACAGGGGCGATTGCAGAAATTATTTTATTGATTTATTACATTCTTATATTCCCATCTATTTATATTTTCCAATGTCGTCTCTATGTTAAAAATAATCAGCCCCTTTATCACAGTAGAGGTCAGTGCCAGTCTTATGATAGGTACTAGAAAAAATGACCTTGATGGTAGATTTTTAGACTCCAAAGAACGTGTGAGGGAACACTGAAATAATTAAAAATAAAACAAAAAATATTCTATTAAAGTATTTTTCCTCTTTTGATAAATTTTGACCTGTAATTTTAACGATTTTGTGTGATTTTTGTTATTTGTTTGTACGTGTATTCTATTTTATTTCTTTTTTATTTAGTTGTATGATCGAGTTACTACACTTACCTCTTCTTGAAACATTGACGTGTGCAAACACTTTTTGTATAATAAATAAAATTTAAAATACGCATAGATCGAACTTTTTGGTATGTCCTATAACTTGTATACATTATAATTTGTAACTCTTAGACCGAACAGATTTCACATACTAAACATGTTATCTGCAGTGAAATTTTAATTTATTTAGTCATGTTTAGCTCTAGCTTAATACTATCTGATAACAGTTAAATATAATGTAGGTAATTGTTCGAATATCTTCTGTAAGTAAATATTTATAACCTAATTAGTTTTAGGAAAATTTGATGGTTTTCCTCGTATTCTAATGAACAAATTTCACTTTTTAGTGTGTTAGAAAGGTATTTTAAGCTAATATAAATCAAATCTCCAATTCCTATCAGTGAAATCATATGTATGCTCTCTGATACCAAACCTAGGTATGCTCATGAACAATTCCTTGTATGATTGCTGCGAAACTTTTGCATACAAATGAGAAACATGGAACTATATTATGAATTTGGTAACAGAATGATGGTTACTCTCGGTTGGCTACGATCCCGCTCGGAGCTTACACATAATATCAATATGGTCTAACTTAGAAATGTGGACTATTGATATATATTTTAAAGTATATATACTGCAAGTTTTACATATTAAGTAAAGGTAGAAGCACAGTGCGGAAACAGGTTTCCTGCTTGCTGGTGTATGCTCTCTGATACCAAACATCTAGGTATGCTAATGAACAATTCCACAGACAAAGCTCTATTCAATAATTATCTAAAGAATAGAGCTTTGTCTGTGGAATTGTTCATTAGCATACCTAGATGTTTGGTATCAGAGAGCAAGCATATGACTTCATTGAATTGTAGGAGATTTGATTTATATTAGCTTAAAATATCTGTCTAATACAGTAAAAAATGTTACAAAAGCTAATAATAAAGAATATATGGGTAGATATTGTGGGTGTAATTCAACGCTGGTTGGGGCTTTAGTCCACAGAGTAGTTAATTTCACACAATATTATTAATAATTAAAAATATATAAAAAAACAATTTTCAAATAATTTGATAATAGTAGTAGTGATACTGAAGTGGAAATTATCGAACACAGATTTATACAGAGTTGATAACCTTCTATAAAACGCGATTAACTTGAAAACAATGACACTAGCACTATAATTTAAAATATTATACGTAATGTGGGTAATGCTTTAGGTTCAAGCAAATTAACTCCTCCAATATTGATAGTTTTAGGTCCTACAGGTCTTACCCCATTAAACAATGGATTAGCATTTGTGAACAATAGACTGATATTTTTTAAAATCTCTTTTGCAGGCATTTCTTCACCTAAACATTTTTTAACCACTCTTTGCTGTAAAGGATTTAATAGAAAATTCGACAAAATGTTAGCTACTATCCAGAAAAAAGTGTTCGACAATCTCTCTATAAACGTTTGTGGTTGGAAGAATGGCATATCCCTGTCTGGGTACATCACAGGATGCGTTGGATTGCCTAAAGTCATGTGACCTTCTATAGAGGGGTCCATGGATACCAATCCGATCATTGGAGCGTTCAAACTACAACCTAATGAAAATCCAAATATCGCGAGGAACTCCGTGAAAAACAGATCGACCTTTTGGTCCCCCTTCAGCAACTCTTGGACGCCTGGATGTGCCAATTCGTATTCGATACCTTTGTACATGCCTTCTAATGCTGATATCATTACCATGATTACGGATTGACCTTCTCCTAATTTATCTAATGATTCGTATTTGGCTGCAATATCGAGTACTCCATTTAGAACAATGTGAGTAATGTTCTCGTTATTTTCTATAATAACGTTGGATTGAATAAGAGTGATATTATGTCCTTTTTTTGCTAGTTCTAGCCAAAGCGGTTTGAATGCTGTTAGATGGCTGTGGAATGGTAGCGGCATAAATGCTACTATGTTTGCGGAGTTGCATATTTGGAAAAACAATAAACTGATACTACACAGAAATAACATGTGCCTTATTTTTGGGAGGCCGCAAAGCAACTGACTATTAAAAAAATTGTTAATTTAATTTATTTATTCTAACGAGGTTTACTTATCTCTGGCTGATATCTTTACCAGTTTTGAATATACACGTTATAGTGCTATGCTACGTGACAAAGAAAGATAAACACCTGTATATGTTTATTAGATTCTAATAATTTGTGGTACACAGGTTCAGAGCCACTTATTGAATAGTTAACATTTTCAGTAAGAACCTACTGCAAACATTGCTTGAATTCTATTGAGAATGCATGATACACTCATTGATACGTTTGGGCTTGAATCTAATTAGGTTGTCGATATCTTATTTCAAACTATCTGAACTTCATGGATAATAGCTGCTAAAGACTCTGGGGAGTGTTTCAATGTAGCAGTCTGCGGTCAATAATGTCCCAGACATGTTCAATAGTTGTTTGTTTGTTTGACAACATGCAACTAGCGTTTTGAATGGTGTGAAGATATGGAATCATTCAAAAATGGCGGCTGACAGCGAGCACACTGTTTTAAGTAGTGAGTTATTAAAACTTAAAAAGAATGAATTAGTGGACATTATTGTGAATTTTAAGTTACCAACATATGTTAATTGTGTACAACTGTCTGATTATGGGGAAAAATTGAGGATCAATGTTTATAATTCCAGTTAACTAGGCATTGATTCTAACATCCAAGGCGATGGGACGTGTTCTCAGTGTGACAGCCCAAGTAAAGATCTAAATAATATTAAGATGGAACTTGCAGCCGTTCGCAAGCTATCATTTCATTTGGAGAAGAGAACAGAACAAAAAGACCTAATTTTGTTGTTGAAACAGTGAAATATCAATATATTCTGTTGAGGTATCAGATGTGACCTCTCGTGCAAAAACTGTGAAAACCAGCGATACAGTATCGAGCATTCCTAGCAATAGCACTTACAAAAAATCTAATATGGTCGTCGATAAGATATCATCAATAAAAACAACTTCCACAAGAAAGGATTTTAACTCTAAATAAAAACTGTCCCAAAATAAAAATACGAATGAAGGGAATTCCGATCGGAATCTCCCCAATACAAACAATAACAAATATAAACCAATTATAGGTTCCAATGTAACCACAAACTTCAAAAGCATTCCTCGACAGGGGCATGTTCATGTATCCCGTATACGTGCGGTCACAACGGCTGATGACCTTTTTAGGTTTCTGAATAAGTCTGCTCCTGATATTCCGTTTACCTGTGTTGAATGGGGTAGAAACGATCAAGGCCAAGGGAAGTTGCAGTCCGAAGATTTAATTTTAAAGAATTTTCACCGTGTGCACAGTTTGGAACTAGAAACTTCATTAAGCCACTTTTTTGGCACCATTGGAAAAAGTATATGAACGGTCTGTGGTGAGTTTGTTCCATATAAATATGCAATGCATTTCAAATAAAGTTGAAATGATTAAATGCTTTTTTAATTGATCAAAATTTTGATATTGTTTGTTTTACTGAGCATTAAGAGAGTGAAGCATGCCTCAAACTTATTCATTTAGATGGTTATAAATTAATTAATTTCTTTTGTAGAAGTTCATGGAGGTGTTGCTATTTATGTTAAAAAGGATCTGGCTGTTTTTAAACAAGTGACTGTTAATCTTAATGATGAATTTGCAGCTATTTATATACCTGTTTTACAAACTGTAAGTTTAGTTGTGTATAGGTCTGGTAAGGGCGATATTGATTTGCTTTTTGTGAATTTTGAACATTTACTTCATAACTTATTGGATAAATATGACAGAATTATAATTCTTGGGACTTTTAATATTGATTTTAATAAAGACTCGGAAATTTTCACTAATTTGAAGTGTTTGTTGACATCTTTTGGTCTATCTGTCACAATAAAAGGCGATACGCGAGTTACTGCCACTTCTTCTAGTTGTATCGATAATATTCTTACTAACATCTCAGTTCAAATGTTTAATGTTGGTATTCTAGAACCTTGCATATTGCCTACTGTGTGATGGACAAAGACGCTCTCTGGAAAATTATATATCGCATCTTTCACCACATCGCCTTCTCACCTTTGCACAACCATCTTGCATCCCCAGGCTGAAACTAAATCACTAAATATTACCTGGTTCCATTCATGGTCCCACTAAATCTTCTCTCTACACCATTGTAAGCGGTTAGCTCGATACTCACGAGTGAGAGGCAGTTCCTCTACGACGGCAGGTGTCTCTTGCTTTGTGTCCACTGCATTCCTAAGTCCACATTTGATAACACTGTACGTAAGGATCTGTTAGTCCTTTTAGAAATTTATCTCACCGACAAATCTTCTCCACGCAATCCAACAATCCGCGCCCTCTCAGTCACTAAGTTAGGAAATATGCCCAAATATATGTACTCTAGACATAAAAGAATGTCGTTTGCAGAATCTAAAACCATCTAAAGCTTTTTAAAAATTTAAATTAGATGCATTAGAGAAGACAGTCTTTAAATTCATCTAAAATATTTTAGACTTTATTTTAGACGAAATTTTTGCCATTTAAGTTATTCTAATAGATATCATATATTAGACTAGTTTTTAGATAAGTTATTTAGATGTTGTTAAGATGTTGTTGTTAAGACAAAAAATGACAAATACTAAAACAACATGAATTATACATCATCTAGACTATCTTTTGGAACATAAAATATCTGTATTAATTTTGCATATCTGCAATGCATGTTAATGATAAGGAACCTTATAAAAAAATTATTTTAGATCTAAAAATAATAATCTAAAATATTACAAATATGAGAGTTAAATATAATGTTTTATAAGATTTTTTGACTGTTTTAGAGAAATAATGCACGTTTATTCCGAAAAACAAGTCGAAAACTGTCTCCGAGCTAAAACCAAGTCGATCATCGATAACAAAAATGTCCACTAATATTATTGCCGAAAGATTGAGTACCTACCTACTGATATATACTGAGATTATTTTGACCTCATTTACCCACTCCTGATTTTTTTGAGATCGCAAACGGAACCATTCCCCTATTTTAAATTGAGCGGTAACTATGCCCCGCCCACCGTCGTCTGTCATTGGCCCGCATGTTTGCATTTTAACGTATGTTCTAGGAATGCCAGATGTCTGATAATTACCAGAATCTACGATAATTTCAGATTTAATCTGGTAATTCGTAATGATCTTCTAATACTTCTATAATCTACAATATTTTTTAAATTTACACGCATATCATATGAATCTAGATATTGTTTTTAAATATGTAGTATTCAACCTCACTCCACTCAACCACCCCAGAATTAAAAAATTTTAGAAAGTATATAAATGTCGCATAACGTGTCATGAGAAATATATTTGTCCTTTGATAATAAAATAACTATACCAATGAAATTTAAGAACTTTCATATTCATAGTTGAGAATTTGATTGGTAGGTATTCAGTGGTTTAGACGGTATGTGCCACTGAGGTTAAACAACTATTTTTAGAAACAATAAGGCTAGGTGTAGTTAATTATTTTATTTAAAGTTTATGAATATTAGTATAATTTAATATTTAATGTTATTTTCTCTTAAATCTGGTATTTTTTCCTAAAATCTGGTAACGTAGTAGTTATTTTCTGATAATTACACTTTCAAAATCTGGCAATACTGGCATGCTCCCATGATGCCACCAGTGTCACCCCCCACTCCATCACACCGCACCAAACCAGTAGCAGTACTAGCAGTAGCCATAGGTTGCACTAGATATTAGATGTTTTGTAGATACCTATAGTTGACTTCCAAAATTGTAGAGAGTGACTCATGTTTATTATAAACCTGATCACAATTTATAGCAGTCAACACAAAGAAATATACATGCAGTCCGTATATTTTTCCTACAAAATCGTGTGCCGCATATCTCTGAGAGCATACCCGATTACACAGCTTCTACTACGCATGCACTGCAGTTATTATACGTTAGTACGCATGCTCTGCTGCTTTTCATTGGCTGCGACGAATTGTCGGATCCAACTGTTTCATTTCCAGCGCTATTATGCGGTCAATAAGCGGTTAGGTTTCCCCACTGGAGTTCAGTTTATGTCGAGCAGTCGGACGCGATTGACTGAAATGTCAAAGTAAAGAAATTTGCTGAAGTATATTTCTTGTGTAATTAAGAGTAAAAATAAAATTTGTTTGTCTACGTGACGTGTTTCTACGATAACTCTACTAAGAGGTTACAATATTATATGACTTTTCTCATTTGTATGCAAAAATCTCGCAAGAATCATGCCAGAGTCTTGAGAAATTGTGATCGAGCAAGAACAAGACTTTAAAGAAACTCTTGTCACGTTTTGCAAGACAAGACAAATTTTGCAAAATTTCTTGGCTCAGCCAACACTACCTTTGTCATAGAAATAATATGTTCTCTGATAAAAAATACTTGAATGACAAAAGTGAGAAAAAGAAATTTGACATTGTTTAAAATGGATATACTTGAATGGCTATATGCACTATGTCCTCTTGTAAATATTTTTATTGCCGAGAAATGTGATTATTGCTCCATTGCAACATTTTCCATGTTTAATTACGTATTTGATTGCTACTCGTGGTTTTTCCAAGGCAAGTAAAACTTTTATCGGCAATAAAAAAAGTTTAGCCTACCCCATCACACACTGTATATTCATGAACATGCATATATTTCGGCATAATAATTATTCAGATCGAATTATTAATAATTTGTTATTGTAAATACTATACAAATTTTACATATTTTTGTCAGAAGAAAGATTCAGGAAGTAATGTGAATAGAAGCTCCAGGTTTAACTTTATGCTTCAAGAAAAGCTTTTAGTACCCATAACTCCTGAACAAATTTACCCAATCAATTAACGATCTTTTCTGTAATAACAATTATTTGGTAGCAATTAGGAGACCACCTCTGAGTTTCTTCATTAGCATCAATTTGTTGACACAAACAATTCAATTAAATGATAATTTTATGACTTATGAAGTACTTAATTAAATTTAGAAACCTGACATCAGCATAGGATGGCTTTTTCGTTTTTAGTTGTTATCTTTGAACAGGAATTATTTAATTTCTTTTTAATTTTTTTATACGTGGTTCGTATTTAACAATTTTTCTCCCAATAAATTCAACGAAACTTAGTATTGTTTGGCGCGAAGAAGCCCTTGATACGCTTACTCATCAATTAATAGAACTAGGTATCATCCAGCACTGTAAATTAAAATATTGTAAATTGAAGAAATTCAATCAACATACATATTTAACTATAGGAAGGCTAACTTTGTTGCTTGATATAATACCTTACTGAACACACGCTATTTTAAATAATGAATTGTAAAGTATATGAATTGTTTGATGTTTTTTTGCATGGCAAATTTCGAAAAAATAAATACCCTTTAGTTCTCGTAAATTAAAAGAACCCAAAATAATTCTGGGCAGGTATTAAGCCGGGCGCACATTGCTCTGGTGCCACGCCACGCCACCCGACGTGATGTGATAATGTACTCTGTGTGTACACTGTTACCATGTCATGCGATGCTTGGTTACGCTACATTTAATCACTGTCACTAGTTAATGCATAATACAATTTCTGTGGTTCAATAAGGTAGTAGCCAAAAATTTGGGTCACCTTCGTTCTCTGCTACCTACCGCCGTACGGTAGCGTGCGTTTATCACTCAATGCATAGCTGGAAAGAAATTCATGGAACCAGCGGAATGGGGTTGGAAACGCACTATCAACGCCAGTAACCACTGAAAAAGAAGCAGCGCCACTATCATTACTCAGATAATATCTTGTAATTGTCGAAGTGTTTGCAAGGGCAATTGTGACTGTCGTAAGCTTGGGCTGAGCTGTTCGATTACTCTTAGCACTTGCGAAGGTCTGACTTCAAACGTTGATGAACCTATTGACATTGATTTGGAGAATTTCCTGACAGTTGAACTATCGAATGAAGAGAACTAAGAAGCAGAAGAAACTGGAGACACTGGAGAAACTGAAGAAAATAGAGAAAGTAGAGACTGCGAATCACCAAGGCCACGTCACGTTGATGAGCATTTCAAGTGTAAAAATCGAAAATTAATTGTATAAAGTAAACAGTTCATGTAATACAGATTTGAATAAACAATGATGATTTAAATATTTCAGTTGATTTCGTACAGTTATAATTTAATTATTTAACTATTCTATGCCATACCCACTTTATATATATAATAATAATAATAATAATAATAATAATAATAAGCTAATGCATGGTCTCTTCTACCGTCATCTAGAGGGGCTTGGCTTATCTGAAAAGCTGACCTTTCCTTTTTTGAGGTCAGCGGGGCTGAACTCTGAGACTGAGGGGATCATAATGGCTTGCCAAGATGGTGTAATTAGCACTCTCGTCTATCGTAATCGTATCTTGGGTATCGAGATTCCTGATACCAGCTGCAGGGCTTGCCGCCAAGCGCCGGAGACGCTTATGCATCTCCTGTCGGCCTGTCCGGTATATACGGTCACAGCGTATATACAAAAACACTATTCAGTCTTACGGGTGTTGTATTATCATTTACGGCACTCGTATGAGATAGACGAGATGCCAGCGCTGCCTTATGCTCCGGGGGATATAGAATCCGTTGTGGGGAATGAGAAGTGCCGAATTTATTGGAACTATTCATTTCCCACCCTCAGGCAAATTCAAGCCAATAAGCCTGGTGTAGTCCTCCTAGACCACCAGCTTAGGACGATGTTTGTGAATGTGTTCTCGGCTCCCGCGGAGAACAACATCGTCCAAAAAGAGAAACGGAGGAAGTATCGAGATCTTCTCTCCGAGCTCCGCAGGCTGTATCCAGACCACTCTGTTAAGGTTGTGGTGCTAATTATAGGCGTCCTGGGTGGGATGAGACATACGCTGCTTTCTGAATTAAAGATCATACCGGCTTGCCGAAATTCGGCAGAGATCTTATCCGGCAGAATGCAGAAGGCAATCGTCCTTGGTTCGCTACGTCTGCTCAGAACACACGATTTACGGGCTCAATGATTACTGACTCCACGGAGTGGAGAGTGGTCAATGTTTCACTCTTCAGAACGTCTCCGAAAGTGTCGGAGCTTCGGAAGGTGTGACTGAAAAAAATAATAATAAATGGACTTTATTCAGAAATAACAGTACAAATTTATATAATTAAAAGTAAATAACAATACCAAAAGGCGAAGTCTAGCATAAGCTATTCATACTCAACCCTATATGGTAAGGTAATGTGGATATAATCCAACAGAACAAAATTACTAGATACAGATCATAATTACAATCGGTATATAAGATAATGTAATAAATAGAATATGCAAAATAGTACAATGTAAAGATATAAGGCAGGCTCAACAAAAATTACTATTACAATAACGAAGTATCTGTTTACTAAATATAATGACCTATATTTACGACATTAAAATTGTGAATATACCATTATGAATAAATAATTGATTTAGTTGTTTACTAAATAAAAATAATCTATACTTATATTTAAATTTGTTAATATTATAAACTCTAAACTGATCAGGTAAAGAATTATATAAACTAATAGCGTTGTATATAAAAGATCTTTGAAACAAGGTAGTCTTATTCTTAAAACGAATATCGCTCGTATGAATATTGCCTCTAGTAATGAATTTAAGTTTGAGTAAAGAGGATGTATTGTTACTTATAACAAGACCATGTACAAAATTTCCGAGATGATGTAGTCTGCGATTTTCCATAGTCAACCAATGAGTTTCATTAATTTTACGTGATATATGATCAAACTTTTTTAAACTGATTATTCAACAACATGAATTTTGAACTTTTTGAATTCTATATTTGTTAACAGAAGTAAGACAGGGTCCATAAATGAAATCTTGACAGTTAAAATGAGACAAAACTAAAGATTCGCAGAGTGTTTCCTTTAGTGATATATTTAAAATATTACGATTGTAGTATAATAATTTTAATGACGAGTAAGCATTTTGAAGATAATATTTAATGTGCTGGTCAAATCTCAAATTTGTGTCAATTATAAGACCTAAATTTCTAGCTGTATTTGTATAAACTAAGGGTGTATCATCGATCATAATAAATAAATTATTAATTATCTTAGTCCTTTCTTTACTGCCAAAACACATGACTTTACATTTATTTGAATTTAGTTTTAAATTATGTTTTTCAGATATATTTTTAATATTTGTCAATTCTGAATTTAAAAGTTCAGCAGCACGAACCATGTCTTTGATGTCGAAATGCATGTAAATTTGCGTATCATCTGCATAGACTTGAGCAGCACAATTATTAGAAAGTGAGTTTAAAATGTCAGTGGTATAGATTATAAAAAATAGTGGTCCCAAAATGGATCCTTGGGGCACCCCGCTGAGAATATTTGAGCAGACCTGATCATCAACCTAAATTATTTGAGGACGGCCAGATAAATAAGATTTTACTAGAGTAAGAGTTCATATGTAAAGCCATAATACTTTAGTTTAGAAATCAGTAAATTGTGATTAATGGTGTCAACAGCCTTGGTCTAATAACATCAAAACACTAACTAGTCCTTGAGGTACGAAAACCACAGTGAAAATCGGAGAGAATGTCATTCGTATTAACAAAATTATAAATTTGCCCATGCAAAATTCTTTCAAAAATCTTTGACAGAGCAAGTAAAATACTAATCTTAAGTCAAAAAAATTGGAAGAGCTTTTATTTTTAGGTAAGGGTTTACCTATTGCAACTTTCCAGTTCTGTGGAAAGTAATTCTGTTCTATACAACAGTTTATTATGTTGACAATATAAGGTCAAATAAAAGGGCAACAGTATTTTAGCATTAAAGTCTTGCAGGTCTTGCTTATGTGGCAAGGCGCTCAAATACCATGTCAGGATTCTCAAGTGTTTGTCATGATAATTACAAATATCTACAATTAAACATACTGTGAATTGTTTCTTAGAGCCCTTTTTACAATACAGAATAAAATGTTGAATTGTTAAAAGTGTTCAAAATGACATATGTTAGTTGCCAAAAGTGACTAATTATAATTTTAGGTTAACAACAACAGCCGATGGATGCAATGTTATCATACGCCACAGTTCGTTAGAGTTTTAAGGATTTTCTGGAAAACTTCAATAGTTTACTTATTACTAATACAAAAAATAAATTACGCTGCTGAAGCTTTTTTTAACTTTAGTTTTACTTCAGTTTGTAATTTCGTAACACAGTTTTGCATTTTTTTGCAATTGTATTTTTGAAATGTATTTGTAGAAATATTATTCGTTTTAAAAAATGTTTTTCATAACAGTTTTTTGTTGCTTTTTGTCAGATATACAAGCCCCTTTAGTATTGGCACTTATATTTTGTTATATTTAACCACCACCACCAAGAACATGTTAAAATTCTCCCCTTTGTATTCATTCTGTAATATATTGTTGTAGTGAATTAAATTTAGTTATTTAGCTATTTCCTATTGACCGTTTCTAATGTTGATGAGAGCTGATATTTTTCAGTTATTATCACAGTTATTAAATTTCCATGTTCTTTTTGTCTCATGTTTTGTTCACTTTGCATCTTTATATCTATCTATATATATAATTATTTTAAAAGTTTATGGAAATGTCATATGTGTGTTACATATGACTTCGATAGATCAAATAATTATTATATTAACGGTTATACAGTATGCGCCAAAAGTATGGAATAAATTCAATAAAAACGAAACAATTATTTTTTGGGAAAAATCCTCGAACAGGTCGATTTTTAATTTAAAAAATACATATTTTAGCGTAAAATGCGATTTTCAAATGTCATTTGTTTTCGAGTAATGACGTCATCGATTTTTTTTTAAATAACAACACCATATTTTTTTCCTTGATTCTGAAAGATCGTTTAATTCTCTATCAGACAGTACTAAAATTTTGCCCTCTTACATAGGAAAGTTTTCGAGTAAATGACGATTGAATGTTAGAAAACGTAAATTTTATCCATAAAAAAGTAACAATTCTGAGGTATGTAAAATAAAATACAATTGATTAAATTTTATACTTAAATTAAATTTTCGAATTGCCATCCACCAACTTCTTGACAATGCGCAAGTCTATGAAGAAATTCTTCTTGCACATTATGAATGATTTCTGGGGTAACTCTGCGTATTTCGTCCCGAATGCGATTTTGAAGTTCTTCTAATTTACGTGGTTTATTAATGTACACTTTTGACTTCAAGTATCCCCATAAAAAATTGTCAAAAGGTGTAAGATCTGGCGATCTTGCAGGCCATTCTATCGGTCCGCGTCTGCCGATCCACCTCCCAGGAAGACAGTTGTCCAAAAAATCTCGTTCAGGGCGCGCATAGTGCGGGGGTGCACCGTCTTGCTGAAACCATATGGTATCGTCAGGAATGTCAGGGTCATTATCGTTAGGAAAAATTACTGCAAGGGCTGGAACAAGGTCATTTTCTAGAAACTCTAAATATCTTTGTCCTGTAAGGGTTCCTTCAAAGAAGAAAGGCCCTACTATTCTGTCGTCAACTATTCCAGCCCACACATTTAATTTATGAGGGTGTTGGGTATGTGCCTCTGCTATCCAATGAGGATTTTCCCGACTCCAATATCTGTAAGTTTGACGGTTTACTGTACCATTCAGACAAAATGTGGCCTCATCTGAAAAAAGTATTTGCCGGTGTAAATTTCTATTTCCTTGACATAAATCCATTACAATTTGGCAAAAGTGTAAGCGGCGATCGGGATCATCTTCATTGAGTTCCTGCACAAGTTGAATTTTGTAGGAATCCTCAAGATACGTAGCACTGTGCTCCGACTAGTGTCACTGTTTAATGCAACCAATCGTGAGGATTATCCACCATACTTATCAAAATGTTCTGTTTCTGATTTTCATATGGTGTTGCCATTTAAAAAAAATCGATGACGTCATTACTCGAAAACAAATGACATTTGAAAATCGCATTTTACGCTAAAATATGTATTTTTTAAATTAAAAATCGACCTGTTCGAGGATTTTTCCCAAAAAATAATTGTTTCGTTTTTATTGAATTTATTCCATACTTTTGGCGCATACTGTATTATCGTATCAGCTTAATATTTGCAATTAAGTTACAGCACTTCTAATTGCTATCTTATAGCTTGTTTGACCATGTACTTAACGGTAACACATAAAACATTTGACGTCTTGCCAACTGACCAAAGTTTATTAGTTGTTTGCGACTAGTTCAATTTAGAACAGTTATGTAAGTTATAATTTTATTGACAGTCGGGAGTTGAAATTACTTTTGCGGGTTACTTATAAATGTAGTGGACATCTCGGTTTTGCTCTGGTCAATTAATAGCTGATGAAACAAAAGTCATAATTCATCTTCAAGATTTGTGATGTTTTTTTCCTATATTAAAAATATGAACAGAATCAATTATGATTGCTATATCTGTCTCTAACTGAAGAAGAGATAAAAACTATTCCACAAAAATGTCTACAGTAGTATAATTTCAACGTTCCTTATCCTGATCTTATTCGGAAGATGCACATTAAATAATAGACACACTACATAATAGTTATTTGCGCAATAACTGGGATTTAGACAATATTACCGTACGTGAAGTTAAAGTATAATCACATAAGTGCGGTAAAAATCTAGTGTCTCACGTATTGCGTACGAGGTTTTATCTACAATTGCCGGGGTTATTAATCAAGGCCACAGTTCGTTTGCAGATCTCAGATCGTGACTTGGCGACGACCTTAATATTGAAATATACATTATTTATATTTAAACAAATTTAATCTTATTCATGCCAGCTAATCGATAGAAACATCCTATTTATTTACTTGCTTTACTTTTCGAATTTAGTAGAAAACATTCTCTTAGAAAGCGACATAAATTGTCATGAAACAATGCAAATCTGTATTCTGGATCATTCTCACTGTAGTTCCCATAAAAAATTGGGGAATTATTTCACATGATTTTTGCTAAAGGATTATAAAGCTTCCAGAATTGTAAAGGTATACATAGATAATAATATACTCAGAAATTTTTTAAGTGGAATGAATTTCCACTCGAATTTATTTCACTGCATTCGAGAATGAAGGCCCAGGAGTGTTGTTTTTATTTAGACCTATTTAGACTTACAGCAGGTACTTACTACTCGTAAAACAAAACAGTTGTATTGGAACCATACGTTGGGATACGTAGTTAGAAGCAATATTATATTACTACGTTCATTAAGACGGCATAAAAAGTATGATACAGTGACTACACTCAAGTGAGCTACTTCTATTTAATATGCTCAACGGATATTTAACGATCCTAGCGAAGATTTAGCATACATACATTTTAATTATTCACGGGAACCTTCAGTATCTAGTGCTGAACGTGTGAAAAAAAATTGATACCGCTTTTTTATATCAATCCGGCATTTCTTGACTTTATGCCGTATAGTAGATCTTTTTGATGGCAAAGAGGTAGATTTTTCTGAACCCACCCCAAATGTGCCTCCATGAAAAATTACCTATATTTACTTTAAATATGTTCCAGTAGATGTTGAATACACGTTTTCAAAACCGAAATGGATTATTAGGCACAAACGCCACAACCTAACACCTGAACAATTACAGCAATTGCTGGTTGTTTAATTTTATTACTATAAGTGAATAGTCATGTAGAGTGTTTTGCAAACTAATGTAAGATATTGGTTTTAACTTTTCTTAGGTATACAGGGTGTCTTGAATATGAGTGCCATAAGTTTAAGGGCTTATATATCTGACTAAAAGCAATAAAACACTCTTATGAAAAAAATGTCTAAAACGAATAGTTTGCCTACAAATACATTTCAAAGATAAAAATACAACCGTAATAATATGCAAAACTATGTTACGAAATAACAAGCTAAGGTACAAATAAGGTTAAGTCGAAGCGCCTGTAATGTAATTTGTTCATAATAAGTGAACAATTGAAGTTTCCAAGAAACTCGTTAAAACTGTAACGTACTGTAACGTTCGACAACGTTGCAGTGCTGGTGGTAACCTAAAAGTAATATTAGTCATAATGGTGCGTACATATAGTGTTCATTTTTCTTTAGGTTTTCTTTGATGTTTGTGAGTGTACATAAACAAAAATGGAAAATTTAACGTAACCATAATGACATGGTATTTACGCTGAATCTAGGTAAAACTCTCTGACTACGACACGTTTGTACAGTAAACGCTTTTTGCATGAAACAAAAGTTATTTTAAACACTTGTAACTGTTTTTATATGCTGTGAAAAAAGCTCTAAGAAAACCATTCATAGTAAGTACCTATGTTTAGGTGTACCTATTTGTAATTATTATGTATAAATACATAACAAGTAAGTGAGCAACTTATCATATGACACATATTCCGGACACCCTGTATGTTTGCACTTCAGTTTCTACAAACATTAACCTAGCATCCCAGTTGTATCCCTGGTAATGACTTTATCTGCAAAATGAATTAGTATTATTATACTCAATTTATATTCTAGTACGATATAAGAAGTTCGCGTAGCAACAACAAGTGTAAATCTGAATTCAAGGGATGATTTGCCATCAGTTATTGAGAATGAAGCTTCCAATTTTGTTTTCAATTTCGTGCAGTGAAGTCGCAGAAGAAATGCGAACAAGATTTGGTTGCTAAAAAAACGGTGTAAGGAAAAAATTAACATAGTAAGGAGAAAGGATTAAAGGATTATTAGAATATTTCAACGAAATAAGCAAAACACAGAAGTTTTTATCTCAATGATTAAAACAGAAATTTCACTAAAGCATATCCATATCAAAAAATACTTAAATTTGATTGCATTCTTGAAATGAAAATCAACAAACCTTAAAAATCTAATGTATTAACAAAAAAGAAAATATCCAGAATTTTAATGAATGCGACCTATGATGAGTTTCTGTTTATGAAGGTAGCTATACTATATGCAAATATGACTTTTAGTAACATTTTCATACATATAAGAATTGATTGATGTCAAAATTGTTTCTTTTCTTTTATTTAAAAGCCAACTTCTCAAGTGTCATAGTTTTTTAAATGAGATTTAGCATGAGCCCAGATATTAAAATCCATTTTTCACGAAAACTGTTGCACAGCTAAGTCTTCAGCATTGAAGACTTTATTTTCTAGTGGTTGTTATGCTTTCACGGCCGGTGATATTATCTGATATATAGTGCTTTTCCGGGTTGTTATGCCGTGACCTCGGTAACTGGTTGCTGCCAGCAACATAATTAAAATGCAGAGCTAGCATTAACCGTGATTTTTTGACCTGCCATGGTCGTTCTCGGGCTACGCTCTGTGGGTACCAGTTACCGAGATCGAAAATCACTATGTATCAAATACTTTATTTTCCTACCGTCTTCTAGAATATTATCATGTGCGACATATTGTCTGAAATTATCTTATTAAATTAAACCAAAGTTTACAGAATAAATATATAAGTTGTTTCACTCTCGAACACGCCCCGCCCTACCAATTCCGCTCTCCTCACCCGTCTCGGGGACCGTTCAGGACCCAGGATCCTACACGGTGGCCAACGCTAGAACTGTAACGTGTTGAGTGCGACCAATATAGTGTGAGACAAAAAACCTTGAATATCTATTAATGTTTATTTTATTTCTCTTCTAAAAATGCCCGTGATATATTGTACTGTGAATAATTGTACCTCAAGACGTGGATTTTCCTTTTTTTTCTATTGTTGAAGGTATGTATTTTATATTTCATCAACTAATATAAAGAAATAGGTCACGATATAAAATTTTACGCGGTACGCCGATACAAATTAGAATTTTTATTTGAAAGATTGTCCTGATCAATGCTATACAAAAATTTGAGACAAACATTTTTCAAATGAGACGTCAAACATTATTTTTGTATGAACCAACAAGTAAGTTATTTGTACTGGTATTTATTAAAAAAAAGTGTAATATGTAATAATTATGTAAGTAGGTACTTAATTGTGTCATGTAAATTTTACACTCAAGCATTTTTGGTTCAAGCAGAGTTTCTGATAATACCAAAACTATTTTGGTGCTCAATTTCATAATTCTGAAGTTCAAACTGGTACACCGAAGTAATACCTATGCACAAATAGTATATAACAAAAATGGTATGTACAGTAACATCTTTAAATAAATTAAAATAATTTATCTCACATTAATTAATATAGACGTATATAAATACCCAAATTACTAAAATAATATTAAGTAAAAGTGACTTGGACATACTTATACATTGGGTTTTCATTTGAGTATTTTTTTTACTAAAAAGAATATATAGTTTATTAAATTACAAAACAAGAATATGAAAAACGTCACAAACACTTTCGTTTTTTTACTGTTTTAGAAAGGTATTTTAAGCTAATATAAATCAAATTTCCTACAATTCCTATCAATGAAGTCATATGTATGTTCTCTGATACCAAACATCTAGGTATGCTAATGAACAATTCCACAGACAAAGACAATAGATGAGATCTGACCTATTTCTGCATTTTTAGGATTGCTTCTTCAGGTGGTCTCCTTTAAGTTGAATCAAATATCTAACTATAAAAATTATTATAAAAATTAAAATTATTTGAAGTGAAATATCGACAATGAATTTGTCGTGTTCCCACTGCCAAAAAAGTGAAGTTAGATTTTTATAAAGTGAGTAAATTAGATTATTTTCTTTAGATAATTATTGAATAGAGCTTTGTCTGTGGAATTGTTCATTAGCATACCTAGATGTTTGGTATCAGAGAACATACATATGACTTCATTGATAGGAATTGTAGGAGATTTGATTTATATTAGCTTAAAATACGTTTCTAAAACAGTAAAAAAATGTTACAAAAGCTAATAATAAGGAATATATGGGTAGATATTGTGGGTGTAATTCAACGCAAGTTGGGGCTTTTGTCCACTGAGTAGTTAGTTTCACACAATATTATTAATACCTAAAAATATATAAGAACACTTTCGTGTAGGAGTGCAAGAAAAGTTGCATTAAAAGAGCAAGTAAAAAAAGACCTATACCGCAGCATTTGTAACATGTAAACAATATAAATTATATTATTTCCTATTTTAGTTTTAACATAATGTATATTATTGCTTTAAATATTTAAATAAACATTTTATTGCAAATTTTCCTCATGGCTACATTATTTTTTATATAGTAGAGTACGTATATATTTTATTTTAAAATTTACAAATGAATATATACGACTTCCAAGATTAACTAACAAAACTTTATACATTTACCTATATTCGTATAAAAATAAGCCTGAATTGATCCAAATTTACTACTTTCTACGATAAAAATAGTCTTCAATGTTACAAAATCTTATAATACCAAAATGTTTGTCAAAAATTTGGTATCCAAAAGTAATATAATGACTTCCAAATAAAATGAAATATATGTCAATTTATATGATTTGAAATTACAAATTGTTTACTTTTTCTGTGGTTTCAAATGCTAAATTAAATTACTACAATAGGTAAATATTTACATATTTATTACGAAATTTGTAAAACTTATTTTTTGTCTTCAACTAACAGTTAAAAATAAGGTAATAACTAGTTATTTTGCCCTATTAAATCCTTCAATTTGCAAAGTTCTATTTTTATTACAATTTAAACCTATTTGCAACTCTGTTGATAACTTCTAAGGAACAATTTCAATGACTCTAATAGAAATATATATTATGGTACAAATTTACTTGTAAATAATTCTTCGACGTAAAGGTATTTTAAGGAGCAAGCTTCTTGTTTCATGTATTCAGACAGATCTTCATTCGTTAGGGTGTTGAAGTTGTTTTGTGTTTTAGCGATCCGCAGTGGAAACCTACTTGTGTTGTACGGGTAAATCAAAAGATAAAGCAGAGCAGATATTACAAAATTGTAAAAAACGAATTATAAATAATTATTGCATTCATATTTCGCCTATCAAAACGGTCAACACTGCAGATTATGTAAATCAAGCTAGTGATAATATATCAATATACACATCACGAGTACTCCATACAACACTGTTATCATCTCAGATGAATCCAGAAATGCATGTGAATCTAAATCTGAATTGAGTTTCGTTCCAACATATTCATTTTGTTGTTCCAAAATATTCATTTTGTTTCTGTTTATTTGATTGGATTATACACATATATAATATTACTGGCTTCAATTTTAATCACAAATAAATCCAGGAGTAGAAATTTGTATGTAGGTACCTAGTAATAATTTAGTTGGTAATAAACTACCATAAAATATCTTCATTTGGAGCAAATTTCAACGACAAAGTTAATATTTTGTTGCGACGTCAACAATGGCTTAGACAATCTACCCTAGAGGTTCAAAACTTAAAGACAAATTGACTTCAAAGTTGATTTTATTTAAGCGTCCATGTTGTAACCAACACCAGATTTTTTGTTTGTTATTTTTAATTGATTATTGATTATTATTAATTATATTATTAAACACATTTTATCACGATATACATTCAGTTTATATTTTAGGTTATTTTTCAAGACAGTAATATTATTATAAAGCTATAATAAAGATGTATATTTATAAAGCGCGTTATCTTTATGAAAGTTTGGTCATCACATTATACGAAAACATTTCCTGTATAATTTGTTGAATGGAAATCCAAAAATACAGACTTACAGTTTTTATATCTTTCTCTTCCTATCCCTGTTCGTTCTTAAAATGTATTTCATCAAATATAGAATGTTGTCTTTCTCTCGGACGCTAGTAAGTCATATAAATGGTATCATTAGGATATATTTTGGTAATAATGTCTTTATATTTTGATATTTTAACATAAAATTGGTCCGTATTTCTTTTAGCGCCAACTATCTTATTGGAATAAAATTCTTGCCGGCCAATTATTATCTTCCATATTATTTTAGTTTTTTTTCGCACATATGGAAAAAGGTCAACGAATATAATTAAACTCTCCCTATACGGAATAGGTCATGAACATTTTTTGACCAATTCAGAGGTCAAATTAACGTAATTTTAACTTTAGATATTTATTGGGAGCGTACCTTATAAATAATAAAAGCCTATATTTTCAATCAAATCAAGCAAGACTGTTTAATATTAAAAATTATGTTTGTTTTTACATTTTTATTCCTTTTTTTCATTTTTATTGTTGCTTCGTTCCTTACTTAGAAACACACGGGGTTATTCTCAAACAAAACTTTAATGCCGTAACAGTGAAGCGGGCCGTAGTTTGAAGATAAATATTTGTTCAGGAATACGTCGCCTAGTCGCAACTTGATATTTATCTGAAGAGGAAATAATGTATCAACTGCGTTCTGGGGAAATGGTAGCACTGTCCGCCATTTCAGATAGAATCTTATTTCCTGAGTTGTTGTTTCTTAGGCAGAATCGATATTTCGCGGAGAAGTTATGACGGTACAGTTATTTAAACAAATGGCGTATGGGACAGATATATATTTTCTTGAGTAACCAGAAAAGTCCACGATTTTCTGCTTCCTATAGAAAATTCTTTTCAGAGTTGATATTTATATTTATCTTGACTGATGTCTCTTTCCGAATACCGACACTAGCAATTTTTCTTAATTCAATTCTGCTTTTTATTTTATACTGTAATTTACAACAGAATGTAATTATACAATCTTTTACAATATTGAATGTCTGTATTTATTAACTGTTAAAATGGGAATTTCAGTCAAAGAAATAAAACAACAGATTTCATTTATATTATCGTTTTTTATTATAACATAATCCTCAGATCTACAACACCTATAAACACATTTATTGAAGAAAAATATACAATAGTCACAAATTAAAAGAATTACAAGTCAAAGTTTATTGCACATACAATAAACATACTGTAATATCCAAATATTAAATTCATGAAATGTATTTATTTTCTAAATTTTCTAATATTATAACAAAATGCGTGGTGTAATGTTAGCGAGAACACAATCTAATGACAATTTTAAAACATTTGACTACATCTGTTCCATGCTAAAGTGATAACCAAGAAGCAAGTATAGAAACAAATTTGCGTTAAGGGCGTATTTTTGAAATAATGTTTTCTACAAATATAAATAATTTTAGACATTTTATAACTAAATAATCTAGAGCTTAGTAAATAACAGGAGTATTATCCCATGCCATCCGCGAATATTCAACGATACCCAAGTAAAACAGTTAATTAAAGACTAACTCTAGCCAACAAATTTATAGGTACGGAAATATTTAAATATACATTTTTTTTGTTTTCAATTTAACTGTAGATGTGTAATATAACTTCATATAAGATTCTTCATTTTTCTTTATAAGTATGTGAAAATAATCGAATAGCAAAATAATGCGTGCCTTGAAACTCTTTTTACAATTTAATATTTATATGAGTAAAATTTAAATAGTGATAATGAATGAACAAAGCATGAGGAATTTTATTTTTGATATTATATTCTACATATTTTACTTTACCAGTTTTCTGTACCTAAAAACACCACAAATTTGATTATTTTACGTCAAGAAATACGGGGACCTTAAGACTATTTAAAATTTTAACAATTAATACATTTTTATTGCGACCCTGCACTAAAGTCAAAACCTCGGTTCATTTATAAATCAGAACAAGGTCATTGATTAGGAACTGCAATTTTGAGGACGATATATGAAAAAATGGCATGATCTATGAGACCGTAGAAAAATAAAGGTTAGCGTTCACGTGACTTACCTAAAGATGTAGAATTTAAATTTAAAATTAAAAGTATCCGGAGCTAAAGGCATCTACGACATGATTAAGAATATAACGATGTTCATATTTTTAGAATTTTTTCTCAAATTTTCCTGTAGCGAACTTGAAACCTTGTTCATAAGAGCTGAACAAATGTATTAGAAAGGTGTGAAATGCTGGGAACAGTTGGTATATGGAAAAATTGAAGCTAGCGCCCTCTATCAGATGGTTGGTGTTGACATTTTAGCATTCTCGTAAACACTTATTTGAAAAATGTGCTACGTTACTAGTAAATATAATTTAAAAATATGTAAATAAGTCGTATCTAGGAATCTGGGCGATGTAATTGAAAACTGGCATCGTTAACGTTTTTAACATTCCCAGAAACTTACCAAACTAAAAATCTTGTTCATTACTGAACTTAACATTCTCATTCATCTCATTCGAAAGACGTGGAATGCAAGTACAATTTAAAAGCATGTAGATAAGTTGCAGCTAGCAACTTCAATGATGTGATTGAAAACTGATGTTAACGTTTTTTGAATTCTCATAGAGACCTGTTCCAAACTTAAAATCTGGTTCATCGGTGAAGCGAAGCAAGGTAGTCTATTAAAAAGATGTTTAAAGTAGAACTATATTTAGCGGATGGTTGATATTGAGATTATAGTATTCTTATAAAGGTTTATTGGATTGATCAGCCATGCTGAGTACAATTCAAAAGTATATATGTAGATATGTTGTAGCTAGTAATCGCCAAACGTCTATTAGAAATATGTGGAATGGTGGGTACAATTTTAAAGTGGGTGTACGGAAAAATTATAGTTTGTGACCTTTATGAAACGGTTGTTATAAGCGTTTTAATATTCTTATAAAAAATTACTGGAAAAATGTAATACTACAATTTATACATATATACAAGTTGTAGATAGCAACCTGGATTTATTTTACTTTTACTTTTTTGTCTCGTAGACCACGTGCCAATTTTTTCTGTTTTGATGGATCCCCCCCGCCTTTCTAATATTGAATATTAAATTGCATGTAGTTAATAAAAAAATTATTTACTATAAAACTAATAATAATTCTTATACAATTTGACGTTTGTTTAGTATAGGTATAAAAAAAAATAAAAAAAAAATTCAATGACGAAAGTATAACAATAATTTTATAAGTAAAACGAAATAGGTTGATTGAACTCAAAATAATATTCTAACAATTAGTATTAAGTAAAATTCAAAGCAATTGAGTTTTTTGTTCCACCCGTCGACGGAGAGTAATCCTATTATCGATCTCGAATTTTCTCATGATAAAGCATGGAGTTATAAAGTTTCCCAAATCTAGCTGCAGATCTTCATCATGTTTCATAAGCATTTCTGTTTCTAAAAAATTTTACTTCATAGGTAATTTATATGTCTATTATAAGATAGTAGATATCTATTATGTATTTACATAGATACTATACGTATTATGTATATTATACCACTTATGGAAAGGCAAAATTTCAGTCACGATCTACTTAAATAGTATCCATCCTCGTGGACCCCTATTTACATCTCATGCACCCCCAATTTTTGTTTTCGCTGTCATGGATCCCCTGCAGTTTGGAGTCGACCCCTAGGGGTCGATATAGACCACTTTAGGAGACATTGATCTAGTTCATTACTAAAGCGGAACAAGACCATCTAAGGAACAGTTATGGAATGTCGAATACTTACATTCAATTAAAACATATGTGGTACACTCAACAATATGATAACAACAGTAATTTTTTAGTATTGTTATAAACTTTTTAACCGTTTTGTTAATTCTATTATATTTTCTAGTGGTGAAGCATCACTTCCAACAAAGAGAACAGTAGATCCAGTACCTTTGAAATTGAGATCAGATAACAGTCACTGCATTATAACCTGTTAAATCAATTCTTCTTTTGTGTTTCATAGTACATGCAAAATAAATAATAAATACTACTAAAATAACATATTTGTTGATTAATTGTTCAGTTATATTTTCCCATGCGACACCAAATTAGAAACAGACACTTCGATCGACGAAATTATAATAATGAAGTTTTTAATAATTTCATAATTGAACAAGATGCAGTAGTACCAGAGATAAGTTTTTCAAAATGTGTGCAACAATTTTTATTTATCTTTCATCTGTTGTCCAGCTGCCACGCGGGAAACTGGGAAAGAACCTTATGAAGGGAAATATTCATTAGTCGGGCAACGCCAGAGTTGCACCTCCGCGTTAATTTGTGTGACCTCAATAGTACCTCTATATATATTCGCTGGTTCTGCACAGTAATTATGACAGCAATTAACCATTCAATTATAACACTGCATATATTAACAAATACGTCACATACGCCGTCTGATTGTTGACAAATTATTACGGCTGTTCTTCTTAATTACCCTTGTTTATGCTTTACAATTGTTGATATTTGCATGAAGATGAATACGGAACGGTGTAATTTCGCAATTACCTAAATTGCTGCATTAAATGCAAATTTATAACAATCTGCCAAGGTTCGCTACTTCAAGCTGACGTTAAGCACATTAACACTGTTGTGTTTTGAAATATCGCATATACATGTATTATGAATGAATATGGTTTGAATGTGTGAATTACGTGAGATATTCAAATAGAGTGTTGATATAAAATATTACATATTTACGTAGTTATTACACATACTGTTTTTGAAATGAATGCACTTCTTGAAATTAGTAACACCTAGATGACAATAATGTTCATTATGTAACCTATCGCCTAAAATATCATTAATTATTAATACTTCATTGCACAGTGTTTCAAACTCTATAGTTTGGGCCTACTGTGATGATACAAACAATTTAAATAAAATTTGGGACACGTGGTGCTAAATAGGACGAGGTAAGCTACATTGTCAGTCGAAAATATTATCTTTGGGATTTGACAGAAACGAGTAATGACGTCATCAATTATGTTTTTTCCAGAAACATACCCAAATTTGTTTCTTGTAAAAAAGTTTTCTTCTTTCTAATAAACTTTTTTTAGATAATTTTTTCTGTATTACTTCTCTTTTAAAAGTTATAAACAATATCGTCCTAAAGAGTCTCCAAAGAAATACCACCTAAAAATCACATTAGCGGTGGAAGGATCAAATAGTCGTTAAAATAATTGAATGTCTTACCTAAAGTTCCTACAGGAAGAACTTCCTGCACTTCTGGAAAATGTGCCTTTGCAGCCAAGAAGAAACCTATGGTTTGCGCACGACAGAGCTCCACCCAACAAGGGCAGGATTTGTGCAGCATTGTGTCCAAAAAAATGGATTAGGATTTATGGACTTCTTCAGTGGCTCGGAAAGTCACCAGATCTCCCCTCGATTTTTTTATGGAGGGTTTAAAAAAATAATGTTTAATAAATCATTTGAAAGAAAAATTCACATACGCTTGTAATGAGTTAATCTGCGAAATGTTAATAAACGCAGCCCACAAAGAAGTCAGGTGAAGATTGGATATTATATGTCTTGAAATGAGAGAATATATTGTAATATGTATGTAGTGTGAGGGCGTTTACTTTATTTTTTAAGTTTAGTTATTGTTATCATCACCTTTTGTTTATGTTGTTTATTTTGTATTAAAGAATTATCGATTATCCTTGTATTTATTCTTATTGACATTTATGCACTTTAAATAACTAACATTGGATTATTTTCCAACGACTAATTGATCCTTCCACCGCTAATGTGATTTTTAGGTGGTACTTCTTTTGAGACTCATTAGGAGGATGTTGCTTATAACTTTTAAACGAGAAGTAATACAGAAATAAATCTGTAATAAAAGTTTATTTAAAAAAGAGAGTTTCTTAACAGGAAAAAATGTGGATATATTTCTGGAAAAATATAATTGATGACGTCATTTGTCGTTTCTGCCAAATCACAAATACTTTCGATTGAAAATGGAGCTTACCTCATCCTATTTAACACCACGTGTCGCAACTTTGATTTAAATTTTGTTCTATTCTCACAGGAGACCCATACTCTCGAGTTTGGGACACCCTGTACAATCGCTCCATTTTAGTGAACCAATAAATCCTAAATTCGACCCAATTTAGTCGTGACGTGACATTGTCAAGGACGTGCTTTGCCAATCTAAATGTTTAAGATACTCGCCCATTAGGCAATATAAACCACGTGACCGTTCAATATGGCGCTGAGGGTTAGAAAAATGTTTCTGTTGCATCGTCTACGGTCGACACATATATTTAGTTTTAAAACAATTTTTCTCATATGAACTTATATTAACATCTCTATTGTGAAATATTAATATTTCGTCACCCCAGAATTATATTGTTCTATATCCATTTTTGGCCAAAATAACATAATGTAATCCCTGAAAACTAGATATAGCTTGAACTATATCCATAAAAATTACGTATTAACAAAGCTCTACAAGAAAGTTTTTAGTAAATTAATGTACTATATCCACATTTTTTCCCAAACATAATATTATTATTTTGTCTCTCGAAATCTATGAGAATTATATGGTTCCATAACCTCTAACAAAATTATACTGTGCTATATCCCCTCTCAATGTCACTCCCATCACCCAGAATTATTTTGTTCTATATCCGCCGATTAGACATAATATAGGAAAGCTCGATCGACGATCATTGTAAGTACGTATGAATAATAATTCGATGCCTGAAGAAATCCGAAACTTTAATAATCATATCGCACGTAAGAATTTGGGTAATCCTGAAAGAAATAGTGAGACGTGCCGCTTTCCAATGATAACACAGTAGGAGTTATTACTTTTGATTTGTAAAATACATTTTCATTACCAAAGTGCAATGTATCAAAGAACTTTTATAAAATGAAACTGTCCTGTTATAATTTTACAGCTCACCTCAATGTGAATAATACTGTTTACAACGCAGTGTTGCACGAACTGCTCTGTGGACGAGCCGTGTTCACATTGCTAGTGCCCTGATTAGAATACTAAAGGAAATAGTTGGACATTCCTCAACTTAATACACTGATTTCATGGTCAGATAGTTGTGTGCCACAAAATAAAAATTCAATAATGTCCTTTGCTTTACAGAAATTTATTTAATTCCGGCAAGCATAGAACATAAAAGTGAGATCAAAAGTTCGGGGAGCCAGGCCACGGCAGCGTCCAAGAAATAGATAATGCTCACAGTTGCATAGAAAGGTATATACGCAATTTAGAAGTTTGGTCCCCTTTAACTTTAATTTGTCTCCTCCTGTCAATGCCAAAATCATGGTAACTTAAATTTAGAATAATCCAGATGACTTCTAGAGATTATTTTGACTATCAATCATTTTCAGCCCGATATTCGTATAATTTAATTCCTTACACAAAAGCGAAACATTTAATATATGAAAAGGACACATTACGGAGAAATAAAGACTGCTAAGCTAAAATATACAAGAAGAATAAATCTTAAGACGGAGGTATCACTTCCGGATAACGTCCCCCAAATACCTAAGACGAATGTTAATATACCCGATCAGAAAAAGAAGCATTTGGTTGAGATGCTTCCTCAAATTCCAGAAGAGAAAAGACAGTTCCACAGGGCTTTATTAGGGTTGCATAAAAAACTTATTTTTGTTCGACATCAAAATATCTTTTTTTATATTTTTAGGTATTAATAATATTGTGTGAAACTAACTACTCTGTGGACTAAATCATACCTAGAAGTTTGGTATCAGTGAGCATAGATATGACTTCATTGATACGAGTTGAAGGAGATTTGATTTATTTTAAAATACCGTTAAAATACAGTAAAAAATCTAAATATTTTGTTCTATGTCCCCATGTTTCTTTACCAAATCTGAAAATAAGGCATTTTGCTCTATATCCATTTATAAAAACCAGTTTTTATGATTTTATATAGTTCTCTTGTAGACTAAAATAACTAAATTGTAACATTACTTCATATTTTGAGACACTGCTCTTAATTCCACATCTCTTTATAATATATGTCAATGTATGATCGCCATACAATATTTAGACACGATTTCCCAAAAGTAGTAGTTTGGCGTATAGAACATTATAATTCTGGAGTGACAATTTTACTTCTACTGTTAAATCAAATGATTTATGGCATCCATGACGCAGGTAATTCAAATCAAATTATGTATCTGTTTCAAACGACATTAACAGGTGTATATTCAAGTAGCTATGTAAATAATTCCAACAGCGTGGTGTTGGCAGTCTATCTCAAAGCGTGGTATAAATCTTGTTTTACATAACATTCACAAGTGCAGTTAATCGTTCTATTTTCTGGATAAATTCGTACACTAATAAAAAGAAAATAGAGGCACTGAATTTAGCTTGTTAAATCAAAATAATTCTTCTAGTGGCAATGATGACTGATGATGTTTAAAGGTGTGATTTTTTCTGTATTACTTGTCGTTTAAAAGTTATAAGCAATATCGTTCTAAAGAGTCTCCTAAAATACTACCTAAAAGTCACATTAACGGTGGAAGGATCAAGTAGTCGTTGGAAAATAATTGAATGTTCGTTGTTGAAAGTGCATAAATGTCATTAAGAAAAAATAAAAGGATAACACTCGATAATTCTTTAATACAGTTAAAACAAAAGGTGACAATAACAATAACTAAACTTAAAAAATGATGCAAATGCCCGTTGCCCGTTTACATGTTGCTATTCTCTATATGACCTCTTCTTATTTCAAGACACATATCCAATCTTCGCCTGACTTTTTTGAGGGGCTGCGTTTATTAACATTTCGCCGTTTAACTCATTACAAATGTTTGTGATTTTTTTCTTTCAAATGATTAATATCTCGCGATATGTTTTGTATACCTTATTTTTAAAAACCCACCATACAAAAATCAAGGGGTGTTAGATCTGGTGACTTACCGGGCTACTGAATAGGCCCATTAATCCCAATTCATTTTTCTAGGAGAGTGTTATCTAAATATTGCTGCACAATTCTGGCTTTGTAGGGTGGAGCTCCGTCGTGCTGAAACCATAGGTTTCTGCTTATCTGCAAAGACACATTCTCCAGAAGTGCAGAAAGTTCTCTTGTAGGAAATTTAAGTAACTCACGCTGTAATGTATGTTCATAAAAATAAGGACCAATTAAATATCTATCGATGATGCCGCACTATACATTTATTTACTCCTAAAGTGGCCTTGATTTTGGGCTGGATTTACAATGCTTGGATTTTCAATGGATCAGTAGTGTTCGTTGCGCCTGTTTGGCAAACCACTTCTGTCAAAACGACTTTCGCCCGTCCAAAGAACTTGTCGAAGACCGAAAAACGTCCTGATCAACAATTTATACATTTACTACAACTTGAGGTATAAAATTAAGTCTGTTTTCAATGTGATGATCAGTCAAATACTTCAAATTGTGAATTTTGCAGTCATTCATCCAAATTAATTTTCCGGCTAGCCTGCCGTATAGAATTTCGTGGATTTTATTAAAAATACTGTAACAGTCTGGATGTATCCGAACAGAAAATGCATCTTCATTTGGTTGCAAGGTCGCCTCTAATCTTATAAAGGTTCTATGATCAGGAATGATGCGCTCTGGATACCTTTGTCGATATAACTCTACAGGTCTTTTTGATTTTTTTTTGTGGCTCGTCGTAAATTAACAACATATCAACTGAAAATAAAAGTTGTTTTTAAAGTTCAAGAGATATTTAAGTAGATGATAGGTAAATGTTATAAAATGTCAAAAAATTAATTTGATTGATTGAAAGGAATGTAATATTTATTTAAAATATGTAAAGTAGAAATAAGGGTTCATTGAAAAAAATAAAAAAAGGGTAATCAAGGAAATGGGGGAACAAGAAGTCGAGAAATAAATAAAATAGAGATTGGAAGGAAGCTTGTATGACAGAAAAGTGTAAAAAGTCTATAAAAGGAGAAATAAGAAAATATCTATTGAAAATTGAAGTTAAAAATTGAAAATAGAACAGGAATAAGCAGTCCAAAAATAAATAAGAAATAAAGAAGACCAACTTAAGGATGAAAGGCATTAAACAATTAATATTAGGCAAGGTATTCCAATTCTATTTCTGATCATAGCATATCCGGAGAACATCATCATACATAATTAATTCCCGGATGATAGATTAACAAGAACGATACAAGGAGCAGTCAGCAGACGAATTGACAAGAACGATGCGAGGAGCAGTCACTAGAAGCTGAATTCAGAAGGAATTAGAAAAGGAGCGGACATCCATAAAAAGGAAAGACACATATTGAAGTGAAAGAGTGGCTAAATTTAATGAATAAAGACTTAAGAAGAAAATCGGTAATAAACTTTGTATTTCGTAGAATTTATTGTGATTAGAGTATAAGATATATTATTGATATTATTGATATTATGTGCGCTACATAAAAGAGCTCAAAAGTGATATGATATTTAAATTTGTCACTCCCAAAAATCCTTCCATCAAACTTGAAATAATATATAGATATGACTATTTTAGTTATTAGAAGTTTTCCCAAAAAAAATGTTTTGCTTCAGCACCATGTATATGAGTTAATATTAACATTAGCATTAGCTCCGACACATTTTTAATATTTTGGTTTAAAACTAGGTAGTCTGAGACTATACAGGATGTCCGGAAATGATGCGTCAATATTTAAGGATGTGATCCTACACGAAAAATTAATGGCACAAAGCCCTAAAACATTTTTTTTATGGATTACTTCTGGGAACTCTTTTGTGTGTACCGATTTTTTTCTAATTTTGTGCACTTGTCACTAGTGTTCCTTTATATTCGAGTTCTTGTTTTCAAGACGTTCTTTTTGTTAATTCTGAAAAGAGTCCAAGTAAGCGGCTGTTCAGTTAACGCACGTGAATGTTTAGTCGTTTTTTTTCCAAAAAATATTTTTTGACGGTATTTAACTACTTTATCCAAATTTGTAAAAGTTTTGGAACAAAAAAGTTCTGTCATTATTTGAGGGCCAAGGACAGTTTAAGCCCTTTGGCGTTGGACGGTATGCGTCAAATTAAGACATGCATAAAATTAAATAGAAATCGGTACTCTCATTAAAAATTTCTTAGAAGAAATCAATAAAAAAAATGTTTTGACGCCCTGTAACTCCGCTAATTCTGAGTTTTTGAAAAAATTATATAGAGCTTTGTGGCATTATTCTTTCGTGTAATAGAATCACATCCCGGAATATTAACGCATAATTTCCGGACACCCTGTATAGTCTTCGAGGCAACTATTTGGGAATCATTTAGGTCTACATTTTAAAAAGAATGCGCTTTGATAATAATTAAAAAATACTTGACGGATAAATAGAGAATGTTAAAATCCATCAATATCCTTCTAGTATCTAAATCTAAAAATATAAATTTAATAAAAAATCGATAATGAAAATATGCCTCTATCTTACGCAAATTTTAAGAAGACATCACATAAAATTATAGAAAATCAGAAGTTGACTATGAAAATATTATGGTACTAATTTCAACTTTATTCGAAATCAAATTTTATGTATTATTTTATAGTAATTTATGAATGTTTCTGCTACCCTTTAATTTTCAGTTACTTGTACTTTTGTCGCAGTAGTCAGAGAAGATTCACAGCGTTATGAATCATTAAAGGAGATGGGGAAGACCTGACCCCAAAGCTAAGCCCTGACATCGAGAATTAGAAAATTTATGTGTCCGGGAAAAACTAAACTTTACAGTATAAACTTCGAATTCAGAACTGCTTCCTTACTTATTTCTTAAAAAGTCGCTAATAATGTTTGTTTAAACCTAATTTTAAAGAATCAAGGGCTACAGGACCGCACCTAAAACCAAATTTAAGATGGACTTGGAAAATTTGCATTAAAAACAAGTGTTTGACCTATTGCAAGAAAATAATAACTTAACAGTTGGACCGCTAAGTTCATAGCTGTCAAACCGTAACATTTTGGCTAAGACCGAACTAAGATTCATTTTCCCACTACAGAATTGAAGTTCAATTTTCTTAGCAAAATGTGAATATAGGAAAGTTAGGTATAAGGCTTATTTATTTTGATTATTCCCAGGAATCTGTAATTTATTTTTTCTACATTAATGACACCACACCTTGTACAAAGCAATATATTTTGCCTGTGTTTACATCACAAATAAGATACGATATATTTAAGCCACAACTTTAAGATTCCAACAAATATTACACAGGAATTTATATCATTAGATAAAAATAAAAACAATATTTATACACATTAAATTTGGTTATAATTAATTATTTTTATATTTTAAAGAAATTTTACAGAGCTGTAGCAACAATTTGGACAGTTAAAACACAGATTGTTAAATAATGTTAAGTCGGATTTTTCTAAAATTATATATTACTACTAATTTTGGTAAAAGTGCACCTTTCGCAAATTATGAATAATTTTCTTAACCATATACACATACACATATAAGTGGCCATTACTTAATAAAACTCCTGTTGATTACTCGCAACTTGAAACTATCCGATTTACTAAAGGATATACAATAAAAAAGCGTGGGCCATAAATGACCGTTTCCCTGATTAGTTCTTCAGCAATTTTGCGTGCAAAAGTAAACTGTTATTTGCAATGGTATACTGTCGAATAACGTTCCAAGGTACACAAAAAGAAAGTTATACTAATCAAGATTAATACACTTATTCCAACGCTAACTTAGTTTCACTATTCCTCAAGTTTAGTAATAATTTATTAAAAGATTAACTTATTCTTGTGTAAGATTATACATATATTCTTCATTTCCAAATTACTTGAAATCAATAAAATTACTCAAGAAAACTATTATACTTAAAATTAATAAAGTTATTTTTGGTTAAAGATTGTTTTGTTTTATTTAAATAATATGAATTGAGTCAATAATTGTTATTATCAAAACAAAGTTATGTTTTCTTTATTTGCGCTTTCAAGTGAAGTGAAAGAATTACTCTCAATATTTAAAATAATAATAAATAAAATAATTTTAAATAACGTAAATAATAATATTGCATTAAGAAAAAAATAAAACTAGAATACATAATTCATATTCTTGTTTTAAATATATATTGTATTCCTTTCTAGAGTAGTATTTAATTATTCATATAACGCGGGTCACATAAAACAGATGTCTATAAAATAATGTGTGTAAACACTTGAAAGATTACTAAAGTTATTTATCAACGGCACGCCAGACATTTACCTCTTTCGATTTTGTTAGTTCTCCTCATATCGTAGGTGAGTCCAATAATGATAAACTAGACAGGATTGCTCGATCCCTAATAGTCGCGTCAAATTAGCATGAAAAATGTGAAAATAGACAACTTTTTGTGGAGAAGTCCGATTGAGATGCGGTTTTCTGCAAAATGTTCAGGGAATTTTTTATAACAAAAGGTACTTCTACCCTCTGTACGCTCGCAAATTTTTAATTGTTTATGTAACAAATGAATTTGTTGAATATATGGCAAATGTCACACACGATTCAACGAAAATGTCTGGAAAATGTTCTCTCGGGGGTTTTCGAGGTCACTCTTTATCACTTTGGTGTTAGCTTTATTATTTATTGCTAAATTGTTGTAACTGGGCTAATTAACAAATGAAGAACTCCACCCCCGAAATCACTAGCGAACCGGAATTTTTTCCAGGATTTCTGGCTTATTAAGGCAAACCATCGGCACAAGATTTTTGCAAATATAATTGTTTATTGTTCGATTGTTGCAACCTCGCTAATTAACAAATTAATAACTCTACTCCCGGGATCGTTAGAGAACCAGATTTTTTTGCAATAACTCTGGGATCATGGGGAGAACCATCGGCACAAGGTTGTTGCACGTCATTGTTTATTTTCCAATTGTTGCAACCTGGCTAATTAACAAATTAATAACTCTACTTCCGGAATCACTAGAGAACCGGATTTCTGGCTTTTTAAGGCGAACCATCGGCACAAGAGTTTTGCAAATATAATTGTTTATTGTTCGATTGTTGCAACCTTTCCTTTTGTAAACGTGTAATAAATAGTTAATCGTATCTCTGCATGCAAATTTACGAATAATTGACAAGTAGTGAGCTAGGCGCAGATACATTTTTTTTAAAACATTGCCCGTTGAATAACCAGCCAGACTTCGCCTGCTAAAACCTGCTTTATGAATAGGCGACATATAATAGGGAAAAAGAAAAGCGGAAGATGACGCTTCTAATATTTGTTTCTAAAAATGTAACTAGGATTCAAATATACTAAAGTACATATTTTTGGCACAATATTATTTTTGGCAAGTCGTTAAGTTAGATGTCCGTTCTCATTCATGTTTACTTCCCAATGTCGAAAATGACAAATTAGTTTGTCACTAAAACATCAGTACCATTTATTCTTAATTGCATATACATATTTTCATATTGCACGGAGGAAAAACGATGCGTATACCGTTGATTTATCACAAAAGAACTAACTTAATAGCTATTTATGATATACGTGTTAAGAGTAAGATTTTATTTTGTGAGTGAAGATGAACAAAATAAAATCACTTTTAACACGTATATCATACACTATTTTTTCTACAAAACAATCGGAAGAACTATAAAAATAAGAAATCAAAAAATACCATACAGATCGCAATGTTTATGAACTAAAATTTTCGTAGCAACCAGTGCTGTTGTTAGTTACGGAAAAAATGCAAAAATATTGACAGCATTTTCTAGTAATATTATAAGTATAATGAATAATCTCGATAATGAGCGTAACGAATCTATCCCTGCTGAAATCGAAGAAGCCGCCAGTCGAGCAACATTGGAATTATTGCCGGCGAAATCAAAGGAACAGTACGAAATCGCTTATAGACGCTTTTCGGAATGGTGCAACATTAAAAAGGTCCCTGGGAAATGTAACGAAAGTGTTTTACTGGCATATTTTGAGGAAAAAGCCAATATATGGAAATCGTCAACGCTGTGGTCAAATTATTCCATGATCAAAACTATGTTAAAAATAAAGCAAGATCAAGATATAAGCAAACATTATAAACTTATTGATTTTTTAAAACAGAAAGGTGAAGCATATCAAGCCAAAAAGTCAAAAGTTTTGACGAAGACGCATATCGACAAATTTCTCACAGAAGCATAAGACGAAAAGTATCTGATGATGAAAGTCGCAGCAATAGTGGGTGTCTTCGGGGCGTGTCGCCGGGAGGAATTGTGTCAGATGACCATCGACAATATCGAATATTTGGGCACTTCGGTTGTTGTGACCATACCAGATACTAAAACGAAAGTGCCTCGGACTTTCAGTGTTGTTGGTGAATTCTATTTAAACTTTTTTAGAAAGTATATGGCACTCCGGCCACCCAACGCTGACCATAGACGACTTTTTCTTAAATATATGAAGAATAAATGTGTGAAGAATCCAGTCGGAATTAACATGTTTGGTAAAATGCCTGCCGACATTGCAGAGTTCTTGATTCTACCAAATCCTCAACTATACACCGGACACTGTTTTCGTCGTTCATCGGCGACATTGTTAGCAGATTCTGGTGCAAATCTTACTACCATCAAGAGACATGGAGGATGGAAATCTTCGACGGTAGCTGAAGGCTACATTGAAAATTCACTGGAACAGAAGGAAATTGCGTGCCAAATACTTTCTAGTGCTGCAACTACTAGCAAGACCACCAGTACTACCAGTAGTATTTCTACAGAAAATAGATGTGTCACACATGTTGACAGTAAAACCAACTTAAATATGATGACTCCGCAGAGAATTACAATTTCAAATTGTTCTAATTTTGCAATGTTAATAGTAATAACTAGTTAAAATGTTGGTTTGTACTTATTTAAAATAAAAAGTTGTTCATGTGTTTGTTAAAACGTTTTATTAATTTTCGAAACAAAATTTAAATAAACTTTGATTTACTTTTAACACTAGTGTTAGTATTTAAAATAAAAAGTTGTTCATGTGTTTGTTAAAACGTTTTATTAATTTTCGAAACAAAATTTAAATAAACCTTGATTTACTTTTAACACTAGTGTTAAAAGTAAATCAAATTTATTTTGACTTAATTAACAATTAATTATTGATTGCGAATTGTTATATCTTGCGCGTATATTTGTGTTTATTAGAAATAGTTTAGGCCTTCTTTGTATAAATAATTGTTAAATATGAAAAATACAGTTAAGTAGGTTTTTTCTAATGTTTTTTCAAAAAATTTCTTTTGTTTTCTGCTTACTTGATTTCACCTATATTGCTATAAATTTAATCCATTTCCAACCTCGGCAGAACGTAGCTGTTTGAGCTTAAAAATTTTATATATAAAAATTGTTGATAAATGTAGCATTAAATTGGGGTCGGTCAGTGGTCGCGCGGTTTAAGGCGTCAGTACTTGAATCGAGGTGACTAGATCGGTGTTGGTTCAAGCCCAGCTACCGGTAGACCGTATATAAGCTATATTCGTGGAGAGGTTTGGCGCCCTCTCTGCGGGTATGGTAGGGTAGAAGAATGTTGGCTTGGGTCAATGTGAGAGATTGATACCGGTTGATATTTGACTACCCCCCTAATTAATGAGGTTTTCCAGGTTTCCCTCATTCCTGCACTGAATAGTGGGTAGGGCCTACCAACGTAAGTCGTTCCTGGGCGCAAATGCGGCCTGCTTAATAATAATATGCCGCCCCCTCTCCCGCACAAGTTTCCGACTTCTGGGCTAATCCCTGTGATTAGAATGAGGGGTAGAGATATTATATTATTATTATTATTAATTGGCTGGAAAATAGTATTTTTGACAAAATAAAAAATGTTATTTAAATTTCACGTAATTTTCTAATATTGTGGCTAATTTCTTATTCTTTTCTGTCCTTTTGTGTTGGATGTAATTGTTTCCATATGTTGCTTCTATAGTTTTGTAACAATTTTTTAAGAAATGTTTTAAACTTTGAAGATAGGTATAATCCCGAAACGTACGTAGTTTAAACTGATGTTTTTTGTGTAAGAAATAACCAATTGGCCAAGAAATTTGTTGATTTTTTTTATGTTGAATTATGGTCAGAAAAGTTGTGAGAAAAATATAACTTTTCAAGTATTGTGATAAATTTGGTTTCCTCAAAATATAACATTGATTTATTTCATTAAATAAATTTCGTGACACAAAAGACATTACAAATTTAGATATTTAATTACAAAATATATAACCTAAGTTTCCGTATCTGCAGTGTTCGGTAATTTTCTTTCTTATTTGTTTTTTCTTTGCGAATGTTATTAAATGCATCATTTCTTACCATAGTTCTGTACCATTTTTTAAATACATTTTTTGCATGTATATATTATTCTATGTTGTCCCTTGTAATTAGGCATAGTTGCCTGTTAGAAATAAATAAATAACTATATGTACAGGGTTTAACTAAATAAGTGTAAAACATTTAAGGGGGTGATTCCTCATCGAAAAAAAGATAGGATCTTTCATATAAAGAAACTTCATTGGAGCATCCCTTGTTAAGATACAGTCCCTTAAAGGGGGTACATAAAATTTGTTTAACAATTTTTTTCACAAGCACTAAACAAGTTACAATATTGAAATTAACCTGACATTTTCTACCACCAAAAAGACACTTAGCCAGTAATTTATTTGGTTTACCCCATGGTTGTAAGGGGTGGAAAACGCAACCCCTAAAATTTATTTCCAACGTAACTTTTTGTCTTATTATTTGTTTACCATTTAAAAATTTATTTCCGATAGCCTGTTTCATTCTAAAAAAAAATGTCTCTTGAATTTTTTACCCAAAATAAACCAGTTTGCAGCAAAAAATTATTTTATGAACAACTACAGAGATACATCGTCATAAATGCGAACTGGATTTACTGTTATTTTGTAGTTACTACCTGCATTAAATGATTAAAGGGGAATAACTCAAAACTAATTTATTAATAACAAAACATACAACATGTAGAAATCATAGTAAATGTTCAATATATCTACCTTCAGACATTACGCATGCGTCTAGACGTCGGCGCATTGAGCCACGTATTCGCTCAAATATTCCCAGAGTCTCTCTAATTACCCTGCACGCATCGATAATGCGGTTTTCTTAAGTCCTCTACATCGCGAGCAGGAGTACGATAAACCAAATGCTGCAAATGGCCCCAAGTAGAGAAATCGAGAGGATTGAGATTCGGGGATCGAGTGGGCCAATTATGTGGTCCTCCTCGACCTATCCACTGATTTGCATATGTTTCAGTTAAATGCTGACGTGCTACTTGACTAAAATGGGCTTGAGCCCCATCATGCATAAAAACCATATCCCTTGTGACGCCCAAAGGAACTTCCTCCAGCAGTACGGGATGCACTTCTCTTAAAAATTGAACGTATGCCTCACCATTTAATCGAGGAGGTAGAAAATGAGACCCTAATTGGGTAATCCCCAATAACTCCGACCCACACGTTAAGAGAAAACTGTTCTTGATGGTTAGTTTCGACAATAGCGTGAGGGTTTTCATCAGCCCATATGTGGTAATTATGAAAATTAATAATCTTTTCCCGAGAAAAACTACATTCGTCTGTGAATTCGATCGTCTTCAGAAAGTCACGATTTCTTCTAATCATTTCCAGCATTCAATTGCAAAATTCAAGACGGTTCGGAAAGTCTCGCGGTAACAGTGCCTGTAATCGTTGCAGATGGTAAGGGTATAAGAGATGTTCCTTTAAAATTCGAAATACCGTCATATGATTAACATTTAGCTGGAAAGCAATCTTTCTAGTACTGGTAGTAGGTTGTTCTTCTATCAAATTAAGTACTGTTTCCTCAAGCTGTGATGTTCTTACTTCTCGATGCCCCTTTAAGGGGCTGTATCTTAACAAGGGATGCTCCAATGAAGTTTCTTTATATGAAAGATCCTATCTTTTTTCGATGAGGAATCACCCCCTTAAATGATTTACACTTATTTAGTTACACCCTGTATATAAATTCAGTAAATTTTTATCTTTATTTAGTCGCCTGCTCCAGTTTCATTAATCTACCAGTACATCAAGCTGCCTTCAAGATATTTACGTTAATAACAAAGCCATTTAGAAAATAATCTTGCAGGAGCTTATTGCCTCAAAATTGAACAAGGATTCCAGCTTTTAATATTTCCAACCGTTTGCGTTTCCATGATGCCTTGCATACTAATTAATAGAGTAATTACGTAACTACATTTTCTCCCAGAAACTGGATAAACTTGTAAGTAGAAAATCATAAAGGTTACAGGTTGATGCTATTCTATTTAAAAAAGGAAAGTAACAATTCAATCTCGATTCTGTTCTGTTCTCTTAATAATATCAGTCAAGATGGGAACATGTAATGTTGTTCCCAATTGTCTCTTGAATTCTTCATATCGCATTTGTCACGCTGTCGCTTAGTTCTAATATTTTAGAGGAAAGTTGCTATGCTGAACATAATACTTCTTTGCTAGATGTAAATTCTATATCATTTAATTTGCTTCTGTGATAAATTTGTAAAGCATGCATAAAATAAATAGTTCTAAAGCTCCCATGTTTATCAAAATATATATACAGGGTTAACTATGACTTAGTACAAATATTTGAAGAGGGGATAGGTAAAAATAGGAATAAACGGAATTATCTATCAAAAAATTTATAAAGAAATTTTTTTTCAAAACTATATTAAATCCTTATTTATCACTGCGAGGTTAGGTATATTCTGCCAAAATCAAAGGTGTCAAACGTAGTGACAGGTCACCGCGTTGACACGTATATCAGTTTACGCCGCTTTGAAAGAAAATAAAATTATTTACAAAATGTATATTATTATTTAATGAGAAACACGATATGGTAGCACAGGGAGGCAGCACCTACCTTACTAATATTTATTTCCAAGATTGATATTTGAGGAGATTTTAAGAATGTTGTATCGTTTTCTGTTTTCTTACTTGCTTAAATCAAAACCTGCCGTTGCAATGATTTTCCTATTTGCTGCGGTGTGGACCTCTCCTTCCTTCAACAGTTCTTTTAGTTTAAAGCGAGGCACCTACTTGGTCCGGCGGTCATGATCGTCGAGTACTTACGTCGGGGGGAAAACCCACGAAAGATAACAAAAAATATACGCAAATGTACACAAATACATAAAAACACTGCCACACGTTTACCACCAAGGTGTTATAACAGTTGTTCAATGTGATTCAAAGAAGATTCTGTATAAATATTTTGTGTACTCGGAAAACGTCTTTGGTATTACGCTGCCACACGATAATATGCGCTTGTCATACTCCCATAAATCAGCACCTTATCCGTCATCTAGTCATTTGAGTACGACATGTTTGTAAATACACTAAAGCAAGTACTGAAAAATGATTTCAAACTATTTTTTGACATCTGCAGACGCCATCTGCCATCTGTAGGCTACTCATGGAAGGTAAATTTGACGGTGATGAATTTTTAAACTTCTTGTGTTGTTGGGGAATTAAATTATGTTAATACTAATAATAACAACAATATTAATAGTAACCGACGATGTTTGAATAAAATAATTAGTAATATTTTAAACTATAACATCCAAGATGTTTACAATGTTCCGTAAAAATGTTTCTTAGACCCTTAGATAAGCTAAACTCTGTTCTTTGAGGTTTAGGGAGTATGCAACTAGTCTAGGTTATGGTTATTTGTGTGACTAATTTTAAAATTTTATAGTAACTAAATAAAGTATTTTATGTCGGACGAAGAACGAATACAAAATACTTCAGCTAACCGAATCTATCAGTCAGGTACAGGAATTATTATTTTTATTAATAAAAATGTTTATTTTCGTCGTTTCTACACTTGCCAACGCTGCAAAAAACGACTGCACGGTAGTTGACATATCTAGCCATCTCGGACGATGATTGATTGTGATAGGCGCCGACTTTCCGTACGAAAAGAGGGTTTTGCCCCATTTTTTAAACATTGCTAGAGTTTCAAATATTTTTTTATTGTCTTTAAGACCTCACTGAGCACGTGGTTAAAATTGTTGTACTTAGTAATAGTTAACCCTGTAACACCAACAATTTTATTTGGCCTCTTAAAAACTACATTGCTATAGATTTTTTTTGTAAAAAGAGTAACTACTTTTTATAGCTATAAAATTGCGATTACAATTATGTACTAAGTTCAGTGGCGCTTGTAAATTAGAATAGTTATTTTTATACAGGATGTTTCAAAAAGACATGACAATATTGCTAGGGCTGATAGAACATTAAAAAATAAGTGGGGGTTTGCTTAATAAAAGTATGACCTAGAACCATTTTTGAGATTTAAGGCGGGTAAGATAATTCTAGAAAACCAAATTTTGAATGTAATTTTTTTAAAGACCAATAAATTTGATTAAAATATGACACATGTACGTTTTTGGTAGTACTAGTATTTTCTCTGAAATCTATTCTCTAACTTTTTAAGTAAAATTTAATTGGGTATACACAATAATGATGATATTTTTGAAGAAAATGGAACAAAAAATGGCTTACAGAGTTGATGGATACCGTTTTAATTTATAGTGAAAAAAGGTAAAATGCTTTAGCAGCTTCTCATATGTACGCAGAACGATTTATTGGTAAACATGTGCCAAATGTAGCTGTAGTGCAGCGTGGGCGTGCGACGGAAAATATGCAATCCAATCGTGGAGAGGGATGGAGGTGGTCCACGGCAGCAGCTGAGGAATACATTTTATAGATTATCGAAGAAAAAACTCTAATAACAGGTAAATCGCTCAATAAGTACAAGGAATGTCCCAATCAACAATGTGGCGTATCATACACGAGGCTTTCATTTCATTTTTTCCAACCATTTTTGGAACAGATTTTATGTTGTCTAAATATTTTTAAAAAATACGAATGAAATGTGACAACATTATTAAATTAATAAAGATTTGTACTATTATTAGACCACGTTTGTATACATTTAATAATTGAAACTTTATTACACAGGGACTACTTCAGCTGACCTTTTTATATATTTATTTGAAATAGTTACATTCTAGGTTGGGTAGGTACACCTAGTTATTTCTTACAACAATTGTATTACTTATAAAATTGAATAAAATGATACTTTATCTGAAATCAAAACGGCTTCAAAGCAATACTACAGTACCACAACACCACACAGAAAAAAGGCATATAACAAATTCGGTAATTCAGCAAATGATAGGTTAGAGTAGTAGATATTGGCACAATGAATTTAAATAATATTACACAAATAACTGTCATTCATTACAGTAATATATTGGTCTAATATTTTTATCCAATGATGGGCTATTTCTGGTTTAATCAAATATACGTATACGATTTTTTTGTCAAGATAAAGCCAATGTTGTATCAGCCATTTACAGTTCTCAATAGATGTAATAACAAAATAAACCATTAAAAGACCTACGTTAGTGGTTGATGATATATGTTACTCGAATAACATTCATAATATACAGTGTGATTCAGGAATCGATAGAACAGGTTAATGTTTGTGGCATTTTCTCTTAACACTAACAACACCAATGATCTAAACGTCAGTTTTTTTTTGACAGCCATCCGACAGTGTCCCCGGAAGCACCGCAGCCTATAGACTTATTGTGCATCTCTCGACGAGCACAAACATCTATGGTACTACAGTGGGATTCGAACCCACACCGACATAGCCGATCCAGACTGGTTCCACGAGCAGTCGTCTCCCAGCCACCTCGGCTATCGAGGCGCCCAAAGCGTCATTTACACAAATCCCTGAGTTTTGTTTTCATGGGTCGCTATAACGTTAAATGAAATTTACGCGGCTGGTGCGCTACGTTTTCACCAATTTTTTTGAATATCAGAAACAAGACCAAACGTCGAACAAAAACAGGAGACGAAAAAGTTTCGAAATTAATCAGGTCAAAGTGGTGTGTAGATGTTTTATTGAAATTATTTTTTTTTTTTATTTTGTAATAAAGTAAGAGGAGGGTAGCATACAAAATACACTCTATACAAGATCATAAGAAGTGTTTGTGTTCCGAATTTCACTTAAATCGGATAAGTGGTTCAAAAGTTATGAGGGAAAAACGAGAAAGAAATTCCTACTTCAACGCCCTCTTTCTCGGAAACGATGTGTTTTAGGAAATAAGTTTATATCACAAATGAACATTATTTTAACCTGTTCTATCGATTCCTGAAGTTATCAAGATTAAACCTGAGTCTCCCTGTATATGGTAATTTAATTCAGAAGAGATTGGTTCAATACCATAAAAAATATATTTTTTTACAAAGGTAAATCCAATGTTATGCCAATATTTCTAACTAATAAAAACATTGTAAAACACACACATCTTAACACACACATTAACCATCTCCTACTAAATTAAACAATTAATCAACGAATTTTAACCTCTAGAAAGAGGCTTTTCAGGCTTTGTTTGCGAACGTGCATAAACAAAGCAATATCCACGGTGGTCTGTGTCAACAACGGACACAAATTATCGGTACCGTCAGGCATCATCGGCGAAATTTCGGAAATAGTACGTAGTTGGATGCAACGGTATTGCGTCATTAGACCTATCGATGATAAAAGAAGGTATAAAGTCATCCTCAGTGAAGACATTGGAATTTAGTTTCAAAAAGACGGGGATATATGTCTTTTTGAGACTATTACATACATTGCTTAAGGTAAACGACTTACTAAATGCTGGGTTCACGAACTCGGCAACTTTGTACAATGTTACGGTTTTTTCTGGGTTGCAGGTTAACCAATTATTCATAACCTATTTGTATCTAGATTTAATAGGACCATATACTGCTACGTCAAGAGGCTGCAGTTATTTATGGCTGTGAGGAGCAAGTGTTAAAATATATGGGTATTTCTTGTAAAATCAACCACTTGCAGGTTAACGTGCGTTGTGTGGTTGTCCATAACCTTTAACCAAGAGAGCCAATAAAGATTAACTGCCTCGACTGCATCTCGAATTTCTTCAACAGACTTTCTAACTCATTTCGCCATTATATCATGTTCCATGAACTGGACACTTTTATTTTCCGTGAAATGGACGTCCAATTCATAACAACATATGTCTCCAATTCATGGAACTCGTACTATTTTAATATAACCTTAAAATTTTAAATCTAAATATTAAAATACCTTTGATTGTTTGATTGTTCCAAGATTATGATGTGTTGCATCTTTTGGTATAAAATACCAATAATGGTGTTCACTGTTAAGAGCGTTATTAACTTGACAAAAACAATACAAATATTTACTTAAACCTGCAATTAAAGTTGTGAGTATCTCTTGTAAATAGCTAATGTGTAACTTGAGCGGGATCAGGTCTCATAGATGTCACCGGATATGGCGTGTAGGCGGATAATATAAAATTGATAATATTTAAAAGGCCTGTACGTAAGAACGAAGATGTTGATGAATTTTATTGATATCGGCGCATTCGCCACTTTCTACGAAGGGATATTTGGTTTCAATGTTTTGAAACGTAAATACATACATTAGGTATATCAAATGGTGCAAATTTATATTATATATACTTATGTATATCTCATAAATAAAAATGAGTTTTATAGAAATTTGTAGCAACATACCTACTCGAGATAAAATAATATTAGAAAGCAATGAACTATTTTTTACTGTATAATAAAGGATATCTGGATAGATATTGTGGGTATAATTCAACGCTGGTCGGGGCTTTAGTCCGCAGAGTAGTTAGTTTCACACAATATTGTTAATATCTAAAAATATATAAAAAACAATTAATTATGTCATGAAAAGTAAGAAGGATAATTTGCTCATAAATATGTAATATAAAACAATGTGTAACGTTTCGTACAGTAATCTCTTAATCACTGTAACAGTTTTTTATTTGAACATTATGCATGTAATAAAAGAAAAATAATGTTCAAATAAGTAGGTATCTCCATAGATAGAAGCCAGATAGCAAGTGGCAGACTTGAAAATTTGCGACTTACTTATTTTATCATACTTTTGCGTCATTTATATACAAATATTTCATGGAAACGTAAGATCAATGTAATGTAAATATGCTTCTAGATATACAAAAAAAATGTTGAAGTTATTAACGATATTTGTGAGAAACTAACTACTCCGCGGAATAAATCCAGTATCTACATATATTCTTTATCATTATTAGCTTTTGCAGATTTTTTTATTGTATTGTAAAGGTATTTATTTAAGCTAATATAAATCAATTTTCCTACAATTCCTATTAATGAAGTCATATGTATAGTCTTTGATACCTAGGTAATATCCAGGTATGCCAATGAGCAAAAAAATAATTAATCTAGCTAAATTTACGGTTCCCACATGTTCAAAAGTGAATTTGGGTTTTGAATGTTATATGATGATTCATTAAGCCAGGTATGTCTTTTTTGTACTAAGTGTAGTAAGACTATAGTTGACTATAGCTAAGTGGATAATTAAATTTTAGATAACTTTTAATATTTTCATATTCATCCTATACTGATAATTTGCCACGGCGTCGCTATTATATCTGTAATTTGTATTCGCAAGTGACAAAATGTTCAATTAAGATCATCGTATTACTCGCGATATAATGATTAAATTTGTGGTGTTTTTTTAGGTACAGAAATCTCAAAAAATAAGACTCCTAAAAAAATAAAATTCTCCTCGAATAATAACTTTTCAAATGTGTTTGAGAGACACACATTATTTTGCTATTCTATCCATATATTTTAACAATTATTTTCACATACTTATAAACGAAAGTGAACAATCTTATATGCAGAACTATGTAAGTTTATGTTATAGCAATATTTACATCTACAGTTAAATTTACAAAAATACGTATTTTGAAAGATTTCTGCACCTAAAAATTTGTTGATTACCTGTCGTAATATATTCTTTTTACTTCGCTAACCTTTGAATATACGCAGGTGATATGAGACATTGTTCTTATTTGTTAAACTCTATATTAGTCATCAGAACTTAAATGTAAAATTACTTGTATCTGTAGAAAACATTATTTCAAGAATACGGCGCCCTTAAATTAACATTTAAACAATAGATTATTTAATTTATAAAAACACATTGAAAACTTTTTTCTCTTTCTGTATTAAACATTGATTTAATTGCAAATGTTTTAGGTGAATCACATAGTAGTAGATTCATAATTTTATCAATAAAAATAATAATTTTGCGTCAAGTCACCATCGTCTGCTAAATCAAACTTAGAACTTATTAGAAAAATAGATTATATAGGGGATTCTTATAAATACAATTTTGTAAAAAAGGGTATTTCGAAAATGATTTAAAAATACACTACTATATGATACTGGAAACTGGCCCACTGTAAAATCTAACATTGCGCGAGGTAAAATATGCTGGCGACCGGCGCGGCGACAAGGTATAATAAAAAATGTACGGACAAAACATTGAAAGAATTTCTCAAAGAAAGAAATAAATACAATTTTATAAAACCTATTTTATATTAGCAAATTCAGTTACTATTAATAAAATTAATTGGTGATTTTAATTAATATAATAATTTCACATGCCTGATGGCACAGCAACTGTTGAAAATTTTCTTACCCGGTTTCTACGAAGTAACACAAATATTTCTGGCCCTTGTCCTTTTTGAACTCGTAAGTTATTGGCAGCAGCTATGATACGTTCGCATAATACATCACTAGTGTCCACTTCGATGCGATACACTTTACTTTTCAAATATCGTCACAAAAAAAAGTTGAAAGGAGTTAAATCAGATGATCGTGGTGGCCAAGGAAAAGCGATGTTGGAAATGATTCCGTTGAATCGCTTGCGAATTTCAAAATCCCAAACATAGTATTATGAATGTTATACATCTCATTCCGTTAAAAATACCTTCATCTGTAACTAACAAATCAGTTGTAAATTTGGGATTTGAATATTTTATTGCAGCAACGGATATAATGAGCCTGCATGATACGTCACACTGTGGATTGGGATATTCCTTGTACTTGTTGAACTATTTTCCTGGGAATTACTCGGGGATTCTTTTCAACAATCTTTAAAATGTGATCCTCAGCTGCTGCAATACGCCGTGGACGTCTTAAACCTTCATCTCTTCCACGATTCGTTTTAAAATTTTCCGTGTGACACCCGCGTTGCACTGCCGCTGTAAAAGTAGCTGCATTTAGCACATGTTTATCGGAAAATCGATCTGCGTACAGACGAGAAGCTGCTAAAGCATTTTATCTTACTTCACCATACATTAAAACGATATCCATCAACTCCGAGTTGCTATACACGTAAACCATTTTTACACTTGAAAAACTAATGTAAATACTATCGCAAAAACGTTAATACCAAAAATGTGGATAAAATGCGTTTCGATGATGTTCTTGGGTCAATAATTTTATTCTCGGAAACTATAAGGATTTTACAAAAAATATGTTTACTTTATTGACTGCATTTTTCATGACGCATCATCCCAAATTTTTTCTGTTAAGTTGTGAATTACACTGTATAGTCAAATATTAAATATGTACATATTCAAAATATATAATATAAATTATTTTACTCAACTTCATGTATCTCCATATCCTCTGCGCAAAATGTGTACATATACGCATCAAGTATTCTGTAGCAATTTATCATACAGGGATCATTTTATAATACCTGCTCCAAATTACTGTCATTTCCATAAAACTTACTGCTACACTTGTTTTACAGTTTCTTCTTTGTAGCACATACAAATTGAATGTTCCGCTGCCGGAAAATTTACAATTCAGATGCGACGGGAGTATAAACACATTCGGCTACATAAGCATCGTTTCATATTTATTCTGGGTTCAATATTTTGAACTTGGTCCTGGGTGCTTGAACCGAAAATATTTATGTCTGTGCTAGATATTGTAATAGAGGACTTTGATTTTATCCTGACCAACATTAGAAGTTGCTAATAAAATATTATTATGCTTACAGATAATGATAACTTGCCATATTTTATTATCCTTATTATATTTTATCTCCTTAATTTAATTAAAAACACAGCAAGCAGGTACTGAACAAAGAAGAACACAGAGGACGCAACAGTATTTTATGAAGTTTAAACAGTATTTTTTTTAAGAAGGACGCCGCTATTGTGTAATTTACAATTTAGTTTAGTACAATTACTACAATTAACTATAAACACATGCCAAATAAGATACCAATATCACTGCAAATGTGGTCACTAGACTCAGATAAACATTGAAGACTTTCTATAGTCTGTTTGGAAATGAAAGAGAGTAATAAAACCCCGAGATAAGAACAGGCCATAGGCGTGGTAATATTTCGTTTCAGGTATTTATCGTAATTTTATTTTAAAAAAGAAATACCAACGCAAACAAAATTTTAAGTGAACTTTCAGAGGACAACGATTTGCCAAAAATCAGTAGAAGCAAATTATGGGCCGTCTTACGAGAGTTGAATTTTTACTGGGAAAAGCAGAACAGAAAGTCAGTTCTTATCGATAAAGATGAAATTATTTGTTGGCGAAGATCCTACTTAAGATCAATTAGAAAATTCCCTGACGAAGGGAAGAATATTTTAGTTTTCGACATTTTTGGATGGACTTTCAACAGGGTTCAAGGCACCTTCAGGTAAAGGGCGAAGATTAATAGTGACACATATAGGTAGTGCCAGTGGTTTTGTAGATGGCGGTTTACCTTTATTTGAACCTAAAAATACAGGTGACTATCACGAAGACATGAACGCAGATGTTTTCGAAGAGTATTTTACACAGATGTTGGATCTTATTCCTCTGGGGTCTGTAATTGTCATGGATAATGCTGGTTACCATTCGCGGCACACCGAGCGGACGCCTACGACTGCTTGGAGGAAAGCCGATATAATTCAATGGTTATCCAGAAAAAACATTTCTTTTGAAACAAATATGGTGAAAAAGAAACTTTTGACACTTGTCAATCTTAATAAAAATCAGAAAAGATATGTTATCGATGAAATGGCAACAAATCGCCAAATAACGGTACTACGGTTACCACCTTATCACTGTGAACTTAACCCAATCGAATTAGTCTGGGCGCAGGTAAAAGGAGATGTAGCGCGAAATAATACGACGTTTAAATTAAGTGACGTGAAAATTATGTTAAAAAGTTCGTTGAACCGAGTAACTGCAGATAACAGGCAAAGATGTATACATCATGTACAAAAAGAAGAGGAGAAGATGTGGGAACTCGATAATTTAATTGACGTTACTGTGGAACCTATCGTTATCAATCTAGGAGACGAAGATAATTCATCAGAATATTCAGAGGATGAATTTTAATATACCTACTTTTTTATTTTCTTTCTTGTACATTTATACAACACTACATTTACTCACCATAATTTGAATTTTCAAAATACATATATTTTTGAGTTAAATAAATATTTTGATAATAATATTGAATAATTTTATTTGAATTACTAAAAACCCTCTTAACCCGGTTATGATGCTTAAAGTTGCCTCATGTTTTGAAATGCTGTTTTTATATTGTTTACTTATAAGAGATATGGACCAAGAAATTGAAGCGGCATAGACAAACACGGATTGTCGGGGATTAAATTTTATCTACCTGCTACAATTTAGTACGGTTCTATCACACAAAGTTTTTTTAAAAGTACACCTCATCTATACCGATAATACATAATATAAAAATATTGGTGCTAGAACCTATTAGCGAGTAGTTGTGTAGTGTGTGGCTCTGAATAAATTGTATTATTCTGTGGAAAAAAGAAAAATTAATTGTGAGTTATGATCAGCCATCTCACCAATACATTATCAAACAGATTGTAGAACAAATACAAGAAGAAAGTTAATTGCTGCTAGTAATTAGTGAAGTACAATAAAAATTTTAAACAGCAGAGTAGGTATCCTGTGCTGTTAGTAGATTATCATCCAGATCATATCAGGATAGATCAATAATTTTATAAGAATGCCTAATGATGACATGAGTGTGCGACAGCTATATGATCTTCTAAAGAAATTACAAGACGATCAAACTGAAAAGCTGAGTAGGGAAATTAATAGAAATAGAGAAGAGATTGATAAAAAGCTGCGTATAGTTGAGCAGGATATTGAAAAATTAAAAAATAATTACTTGCACTTGGAGAGGAAAAGAAGAAAAAATAATATAGTGGTGTTCGGCTTGCAAGTAGATGAAGCTGATATTTTAAACAGTGCCATAACAGCTCTTAATTTGGCTCTCAATATTAATATTAAATATAGTGATATAAATAATATATATTTTGTTGGAAAACGCCACTCATATAAAAAAGGGATCTTGATTGAATTTGTGTCATACTTAACCAAACAGTCTATCTTCAAAAATATATCCAAACTGAAAGGCAAAAAAGTAACTATAGCACACGATTTATGTTTAGAAGACCAACAGAAACAGAAAATATTAGTGAAACACTTAAAACTGGCCAGAGATAAAAACAAGACAGCGAAAATTAAGGAATTCAAGCTCCAAGTAGAAGATAAAATATTCACAGCAGAGGAACTTGAAAGTAATATAGACGTGGAAGACCTACCCGAATATACCGATGCGGATAAGGAGTTATCAGATATAGACGAAGCTGGCGAAGACGAAGATGAAGAAACGGTCAATGTAAAACAAACTGGAATTAATAAAAGAAGGTGTAGAGGTGAAGCAAGGAATGAGCAAAACAGACAAGAGAAAGGAATAAAGAAGCATGCAAATACTGAGCAAGTACCACGGTTAGTGCCCAAAAATTCAAGAAAATAATTACATATTCGAATATTTGATTATATGTTAAATTGAAAAATTATATACAACTGATACAACTTTACTATTTTTGTCTGCTTATCTGCGTACATAGTTTTTATTTTTATCTATATTTTTTTTATAATTACTATCTTTTTACTTATACTGCTGATAAAATACTTGTTTTATTTAGAATACAAAATAAAGATATGAATCAATATATCCGTGATATTCAACACTCAGAATTCATAACAAAAGAAATGGATAATGTACAAGAGTTTTGTAATTTAGAACAACAAAATCTTATACGGAATATCTCAATTTTTCATTGTAATATAAGGAGTGTTAATAAGAATTTTAATGAAATGGTACTTCTTTGCATCAATTCAAGTTTTGCTTTGATATAATTGTATTTTCGGAGACGTGGAAGGTAGAAGATGTGAATTTTTTTAATATTGAAGGCTTTCATGTTTTTTATAATAATGGAGATATTAACCAAAATGACGGAGTCCTGGTTTATGTAAGGGACATATACAGTGAGGTCTGCCAAAATGAAATTAAAAATATAGGTGATATAAAGGTTGTTAGAATAAAAATTAAAGTAAATAGTCGGACTCTCATTGTAGATTCTCTATACAGGCCACATGATATAGGGTATGATGAATTTAATAATGACTTAGAGCAATATTTACAAGAACAAAATCTATTTAATAATATTATTTATTTCTTTATTGGTGATACAAATATCGATATAAAAGCTAATACAGAGCAATCACAAACTTATTTGAATAATTTACATGCAGTTGGATATAAATCGTTAATCAACACATTTACTAGAGTACAAGGAAATTCAAAAAGTTGTCTTGATCACATTTTTGTAAAATGTCCTCTAAATGAAAAACTTGCCGCATTCACGCTAAAAAACGAAATTACCGATCACTACCCAGTCATTGCTTATATAGAAAGGAATGCAGGAAGTTCACCTGAAACAAATAATAAAATTATTACATTGAATGAAAATAAATTGTTAGATATTATAAAAAGAGAAAATTGGCAGGAGGTATACCAAACAAATAATATTGACGAAGCAGTAAATATATTAATAACAAAAATAAAAAAAGCTGTGGATGCTTCTACGAAAACAGTAATAATAAAAAATAATATTAAAAAAAGGTGCCCATGGATCACTCCAAGTTTAATAAAGTCTTCACAAAGAAAGCAAAGTTTATATAAAGAACTACAAAAAAATCCAACAAATGTGCAAATTGCACAACAATATAAAAATTATAAAAAACAATTTCAGAAACTAATCCAAATAACAAAGAAAAAATACTATGCAACAGAAATTGAAAAAAATAAAGTTACCAGTAAGTCACTATGGACAACTGTAAATAAATTTCTAAATAAAGAACGGCAAAATACAGATATCAAAGAAATAATTGTAGAACAACAAAGTTTAAAAAGTAAACAAGAAATAGTAAACTGTTTTAATAATTACTATTCTGAACTAGGGAAAAATATGGCACTGAATATCAAAAAATCAAATACAGGTGTAGTAAAAAGAGACATCATAAACCATAACATTTTTTTTCACAATACTGATTGCAATGAAGTAGCCTCCTTTTTAAACGAATTAAAATTAAATAAAGCGCCGGGATATGATCTCATAGCAACAAAGACATTACGAGTTATATCAGAGTATATCAAACATCCCTTTTCTGAAATAATAAATAACATTTTTCAGCAAGGATATTTTCCTAAATCTTTTAAAATGGGAATTATTACACCCCTTTATAAGAAGGGAGACCGTAAATTAGTTTCTAATTATAGGCCAATATCTCTTGTCACAAACCTTAGTAAAATTGTTGAAAAAATAATGAAAAAAAGAATTGTTTCTTATTTAGAACGTTATAAAATAATTTCTGAAAAGCAATTTGGTTTTCGACAAGGGATATCAACTGAAAATGCAATTGCTTACCTTACCAATAATGTATATGAAGCTCTTGACAACAGTAAAGCAGTTGTTTGTATCTTTCTTGACCTAGCCAAGGCCTTCGACACGGTCAGCCATGAAAAGCTGCTCTTAGTGCTCGAGGACCTTGGTTTTAGGGGTGTAGCATTTAACCTGATGAAGTCTTACCTGCCAGAGAGGTTTCAAAAGGTTAAAATTGAAGATCATCTTAGTGATGCCAGAGGGGTAGAGTTTGGTGTTCCGCAAGGTACCGTTCTTGGGCCAGTCTTGTTCACTGTGTATATAAATGGCCTTCTTAAATTAAAATCCAAAGGCAATATATCCTCATTTGCAGATGACACTGTCATCCAGTACACAGCCGACACCTGGAAAGAAGCAAAAGAAATAGCAGAAAAAGACTTAGAATTAATCAAAACATGGTTTGATGAAATGACTTTATCAATAAACTTTGACAAAACAAGATACATGCCTTTTAGCTGCAATAAAGTTACACAACCTGAATATAAAGAAATTAAATTCAAAGTTTCCGATGAATCCTTTTCAATTGATGAAACAGACCATGTAAAATATTTAGGGGTGGAAATTGATAAATATCTTAGATGGAACATACATGCAGATAATCTCGCTAAAAAACTGAGATCTCTTATTTTTTATTTTAAACAGCTAAAAGGCATATTAAGCATAAAACATTTAAAAATTGTTTACTATTCACTTGTCGAGTCATTGTTGCAGTATGGGATTGTAGGTTGGGGCGGACTGTATAAGACTCATATGAAGCAATTAGAGGTAATACAAAAAATAATTATAAAAATAATTTTTGAAAAAAGTAAATTATACCCAACTGATCTCTTGTTTAGTGAGTCTAAATTAATGGATCTCAGACAAATTTACTGCTATAGAATTCTGTTGCTGCAATATAAAAATAAAGATAAGTTAAGAGAAATTGAGCATACCTATAGTACTAGATACAGATTAGAAAAAAGTATAACAACAAGGGCAGCTAAGAAACTTGGACAACGATCATTTAATTTTGTAGCTCCAAGAATTTATTGTCGACTACCTGAAACTCTGCGAAATATTAAAATACTGCACTGCTTTAAAAAACAAGTTAAATATTGGCTACTTAATGCATCTAGATATTTTATTAGTAGTATTATCGAACCACAATAATTTTAATATTAAATTAAATAGGTACTATATAAGCTATATAAAGACTACTACTTACCTTGTCCTTTTATTTTCACTTTTACGGATATATTGGTTTTTACTTTCCACGCACTTGCCTATGTACATTATATTTAAAATGTTAGAATATGGTAGGATTATATAAAAAAGATGTTTGCCTTATGTAGGTATTATGTGTTTGTTTATATAGGTTCAAATTATATAGGATACGTTTATTTAGTTATTTACAGTTTTGTTAATTCTACCACCGCATCCACGCACAAACCATGTATTCATGGTTTCAGTGGAGAGTGAGAGATAATGATGTCATATGTAAGCAGTTATTAATTATTGATTTTGTGATTTTCTTTTGCTTAGTTTATTTAGTAATATTTATCTGTCCTCTATAGTTTAATATGCTTTGGTTATTATTCTGAATAAACTATTATTATTATTGAATATGAACACCAGTACTACATTTATTTACGATTTGCATACATAATAAGCTTTTATTACTCTCTTACATTTCTAAACAGACTATAGTAGGTATATATTTTTTCTGTAAAATTTATTAAATATGCTTATATTAAACATTTTCGATTGTCTGTTATTTCAGAGGTAAGATAATTTTACGGAAAGTTTACTGCGGAACCTTATCAAAGTTAGACAATTTAATAATTTACGGATGAGTTCCTTCAACTTCATTTAAAATTTAGGAATCTTTTACATTAATTTTTCAGTAAAATTTGCATTTACGTAAAGCTAATAACGTTAGTTTGACTAACCATTCTCAAGGTGTTAAGCATTTAATAATATAAGTAGTGTAAAAACTAAAATCAAGTGAAGAAGGTTAACGGGATTTTGCTGCAAACTTGGAATGACTAGGATAATGCTAATTTTAATAAAGGAACATACTGGCGGTTAAAATGGTTTTTTTTTATGTATTGCTCCAATCCCACCTATTTATTATACTAGCATTTATAACTTTTCATCCCATCAAAAATTTGTATTGAGGCTTGCATTGCATTTTGCAAAACACAAAGTGCAGTCGCATTAGTTATAATATATTTTCAAACATTTACAAATAAGGTTGTTCCTCTACTAAATGCACGACATACCTAATTTGAATTGTCTCTTAATTAAAAAAAGCATTGCGAACAAGGAAAATTCCACCTGGAAAACCTATAGCAAACAGCTAAAGTTACTTGTTAGTAGCCCACCAGACATAAGCTCGAAACCGATATATGTCTGGTGGGCTACTGACGAGTAACTCTAGCTGTTTGCTATAGGTCTGAACGCCACAAAGGTCGACATTTGAAAACAATAAAATGTTTGCCTTGGAAAGAGATAAATAACATTTGATACGATTGTGTGAACATCCATTTATAAACAGTAACTATTTCATAATTTACAGTAAACCTTTACAGTCCATTGTGACGATTTTTTGTGTTAGTATTTTAACAGTTGATAGAGAATCATTTTTTAATAAGAAAAGTTCCTGTAAACGTAGATCTAAGAACGCTTTTTGTGTGAGATATAGGGTGTTGAAAACACACTACTTCGAAGAAAAATTACTTGGTTTATTAAGGACTAGTTAGATTATGGAAACTATCATAAAATAATAAATGCCACAATTGTTTTTATCGATAAAAGTTTCTAGCTTGATTAATTGAATGGGTATTATAATTTATGTACATAGCGTTCATATAATGTTGCCTATTACAGTTATTTAAGGACATAAGCTCACTAGCTTAAATTTTATAAAGAAAGATCGAAGAAGAGTTGTTTTGTTTCACTGTTATATTTTCCAGAAAAATCCATGGATGTACAAATTATGTTTTCAAAGAGGGCAGTAACCCACGACAAGCACGTCACTGGTGGGTGAAATGGAATAAGAAATATCTTTGCTTTAATCACCATAACTACTAATGTGTTATAATGCCAAGTTACAGTTAATATCTGTTGATGTTTTAGAAATATTAAGGAGAGTTCTTCAAATAAATTTGTTTTCAACATTTTATATTTTATAGACGATTGTTAAAATACTACCATGACTATATTCAAGTGTAACACCGAAAATGTAATTTTTATATTAAAATATTAATATCTCTGATACAGCTGATTTTTGGCACAACATACCTATTACAGAAATGTTACATAAATAACAGGGTGTCCCGAAATTAGCGCGCAATATATCTGCCATGAAAATAAGTCAAAAAGTTTCTATAAACATGACCCGAAAAATGCTTCATAAGGGGGCTAGAACCATCCAAAAGGGGAATCTTGAAGATGGTTTTTCCATAATATCTTTCAAACTATTCAAAATAAAATCACGAAATTTGGTGGGTAGCATACATTTCGCATGCTACAAAATATTCTGTTCTTGCAACTTAAAATATTTGCTCAGAGGCGTCACATGCTGAGGGGGGCTAAGGTAAATATTGCCCCACTTTTTTTATTTCTGGGTATTTTCTCTTGTTGATCAAATTATAAAATTTTGTAGTTATTTACATAAAAAAAGTACTCTTGTTCGATCTCGGCAGGATGCGCCGTTTACGACCAAAATCGATTTAAAGAAAACATTGATTTCATCATCAAATAAAAATTGGAACACGCAACGAATAATAAATAAGACATTTTTCACACTTTTTTATGGGAATTAGAAAATTTGTTTGTTAGTTTTGTTCAATACAATATCTAGCCCGGCGTAGAATATTTTGCGAGGTACGGAGAATTTGTAAATTATTCTCTTTTATTTGATTGCCAGCTAATATAATTCTTTGAAGTAATTCTTCACGAGTATCCACCTCAGCTGCATAAATCAGATTACTCATATGACCCCCAGAGATAATAATCTAGCGGATTCAAATCCGGTGATCGTGCTGGCCAGGCTATCGCACCACCTCTCCCTATCCACTTCTCAGGATACTTTTCATTCAGCCAAATACGAACCGCCTGCGCGAAATGAGCTGGTGCTCCATTATGTTGATGGACGAATCAAAGATTGTTAAGTAAAACCAGGAAACTTTACATTCATTCTGGGACTGACGGAATTAAGTTACTTAGGCCACTATATAACAATCAGGAAATCCATAGTAAACCAAAGTTTTAAAATAATCAATTCCTTTCCATTGTGGTAAAATACTGAATTATAAAGTGTTACCACAAGTAAATCTTAGTTTAGTCTTTCAATGGTGCCTATTTTGAACAATTTCCTTAGTTTTAATATTTTTTTATTTTATTACTAACTGTCAAATTTTAAAGACAAAACTTATTACTGACTTTTTGATTTTTTCTAATAAACAGTATTAAAATCTTTAGTTTTCATTAATGCATTTTTTCTTGTCTCTCGAGGTCGTTTTTCAACATTAGACTTGTTCGCTGGCAGAAATCAAATAGTTTTACTAAGTGTCAAATTTTAAAGACAAATCCTACAACTGACTTCTTGATTTCTTCTAATAAACACTATTAAAATCTTGTTTTAATTAATGCATTTTTTCTAGAAAACTTTTAAAGTTTTTTAAAATTTAACGAAACTAAAACAGTGTTTTAAATTTTGGGCGGGATATTATCATTCGTTTTAAATTCGATTAATGGAAAACAAATTTTGGTATAATTTTAGGAGTGAGCACCAATGCTATACTTGAACTCATTGTCAAAGAAAAACAATAATAAACGTAAATCATGTATCAGATTTTGTTATTCCATTTTAAAGTAATTCAGAGATATTAATTTATTTCAAAATATCTGACCTCACTTTGAAGACCTTTAACTCCATTTGTGTACAATTTTGTATACAGGGTGTACCATAACTTATAGGCCATAGAGGTAGTAGGGCTCAGTAGGGGATAGTTTGGCTCAAAAGACATATTTTTATGTCTACTATCTCGGGTTGCTCTATAGCCCATAAGTTATGGGACACCCTGTATAAGTATATTTGGGTAAAGTGCAGTATTTTGGAACCCCCTACATGTACCTGCTCTGTATCGGTTCTTATGCGGAATACCGTGTACACAAAAAAAAATAGTGAATGGTACAACAATAATAGTATTTGGAGCCACAACTTTTTTCAAACCAATTTAATCCTCTCGAAGTAGTAATCCGTGATCAGACAATATTTTAGGTACTATACAATAAAAAGCATTTATCTAGTATATGAAAGCGTAACTTTTGTAGTGGCACCCCGTACTTTGCTTTAAATTCACTTTGTGTTATCATTTTCGTCGTTATTTAACGAGTTTGCTACAATTAGAAATTCCAACTGATGTGGGTCAGGGAAGGAAGCCTTTGTTGTTAGGGATAATGAAATGATAAAATTACTTAAGAGCAGGAAATATGCGGTCTCACATTTTATGCAGAGATCAGTCGGCATGGGGTAGACATTTTGAATATAAACGACGCAATTAACGTCTTCTGAATTTCTCTCTGCTTATTATTTGCACTTCCCCACTTCTCCGAAATTCGTTTGTGACTTGAAGGGAAAATTGAAATGCAAGTAGTACGTGTACATCGCGTTTATACTTGCGCTACAAACTTGATAGTTCTGTAAAGTCTAGCGCCGTTTTAATATTAGATTACATATGGCAGTTGCGGATGGTTGTATAATATTATACCGTATCTTATTTCATGAACTTGAACTCAGTATCGTGTTACTAACTTTAGAAATGTAGGTATATAGAGAGCGGTCTAATGAAATTCGAAAGTCTCCACAACGGGTATAAAAATCGATTTTAATTCTAATATTTTTAGTACTGATAAGCATGATACTGATTACAAAAGTAACTAACATACATTTTCTTAGAAACACCCTCTTATAACGGGGAAGTTGCATGGCATATATTGGTTTGAAATGTATTGCAGGGTAATTTTTCAAACAAGATCAGAGTATGTATCTGGCGGTAATAATCACATAATAATTAAAATATTTACATTAAAATTACCATGAAATGTAAACAAAATCACGCGACCGAAGCGCGATATCGTTAATGTGACATCACACGACGTTCAGCACTGTTTGTTTCCGTAGATACTGTGTTGGTGATGTAAAGAAACGTTTATTCACAATCGCTAAGTAATATAGACATTTCTTACCTTTAAAACGGTAGGGAAATGACTCATTACTTACCTTCACTTTCACGCTAACCGGAAAAGTACTTTCCCGGCTAGAAGCATGTGTCACTTTTCTTGTACCTTTCTTCGCTTTTCTCCGGAATTATTCCGTCAAGCGCAGTGTCCGCAGCTTCTCGGACTTCCGGAGGAGTACAGGTTAATTCAAAATCAGACATTATGAACTTGTTTAATAACGGAAAGAATATTGTTCGACTTAATTGTCAAAACCAATAAACTAGTAATATTGCCTAGCAACAGTTTCATGGAGTTCTTTGTCGAAAAAAATATTAAATTATGATAACAAATTTTCTTAAAATTAATGTTTTTAAAAGCTTGTAACTAAGCTATTGTGAATAAAATAGTATACATACCACGCGGGAAGGATCATTCCAGATACGGCTTTTAGCGGTATGGGCTGTAATTATCTATTTCCCCGCTAGATATGTAATATACTATTATTTCTTGTGTTTTTGTGAAATGTTTGTGTCATAGATAGTGTAAATATTGTGTAGGTAATGCCGTGCAAATTCCACGATGACATAGTTGGATTTTATGTAAGCACAATCTGACAATTTGCCAAGAATGGATCTAATTAGTTTTATGCTTAAGAACTTCATTGGTGGAAATACGGGGAGTCAAAGCAAACAGGTGTCTATTTCCCGCTTTAAACATTACCATAATTAGTAGTAGTGATGTGGTAAACTTACAGTACCTATGTTAAACGTAACTTATTTCTCTGTTTACAATATAGATCCGCTCCTGAAAATTATAGCGGCAATGCTAGTGGTTACGTCCAGATAGAAGGTTTTACATTTGGTATTTATAACATTATACCTAAAACCTATCTTCACATTAAACTACTTATTTTAATTTGAAAAATAATAAATAAAAGTAATGAATAATGATATTTAACATTTATTAATTTGTTTTTAAATTAATATATTAATTTCTGTTCTATTTACTATCTGTCTTTTTATACATATATATTTATTTTTAACATTACAAGAAAATGCTTATTTATTACTTTTGTTAATTTATGTTTGTAGAATAAAACATTTAATTTAACGTAGTTTAAGGCAAATTTCAAAATTGTATAAATGTCCCAAATAACATTCTACATCTCGTAAATGGTTTGAGGAAATAAAGAACATGTTATTTGAAATAGCAATAAAACGATAATGAATGAAATAAATGAAAAAAAAATGTGTTTGCTTTGCCGTTAATTTTCTCTAACACCCTGAATACATTTTGGTAGCTCAATAGAAAAGTTTATTATATCATTCAGGATCGGTCAGTGGTTTGGATCAGTCAGTGATCGCGCTGTTTACGACGTCAGTACTTGAATCAAGGTAACTATATTCCTGTGGGTTCGACCCTCGCAGCCGGAATAAACTATATTCGCGGAGACGATTTGCATCCTCTCTGCGGGTATGGTAGGGTGGAAGAATGTTGGCTTGGGTCAATGTGAGAGATTGATACCGGTTGACGTTTGGCTACCCCCCTAATTAATGAGGTTTTTCAGATTTCCCTCATTCCTGCACTACCCTACCCTACCAACGTAAGTCGTTCCTGGGGGCAAATGCGACCTGTTTAATAATAATATGCCGTCCCCTCTCCCGCACGCAGAAGTCTTCGACTTCTGGGCTAATCCTTGTTATTTGAATGAGAGTAGAGATGTTATTATTATTATTTACAACTTTATATTTGGCGCAGTGAAATATTTTGTATTTGGCACTGTATGCTGTATTCGTACATAATGGCACTTTCTGTGCTAATTTTATGAGCAACTTTATTCAGCGCCAATTCTTCGATTCGAAAAAATTAAATTTATTTTAATATTGTCTAATATTTAATTCAAAATGAGGTGGAGCACCATTAAGTCGCATCCACTTATTTTGACGAAGAATAAGGGGCAAAATAAAAAAAACATTTTGCAGAAAGTTTAGGAATGTCGCGACATCTAAATATGTCTTGTCATCTATGTTTAATAACTATTTCTTAAATCCCTGTTTTATCCCTAATAAGCGAATTTACATTGATAAAAAATAATAATTAATGGTATAGCAACAATCATTTTTATTTATTAGGCTACTTTGAAATTTATATTTATATTATTTAAGATGCTTGTAACTCCTAACCTAAACAAAAACGAATCGGACCTATATTCATATAAGAAAAACTGTTTGATAATAACAAAGCCGCCATCTGCCAAAAGTTAGTTAACATTTGCTGGATCAAATCCGTGAAGATAGTAAAAAGTTTCAAATATCTCCAAAGGTAGTAATTGCAACCGTAAACAATGCTCATATCCACATCTAGAAAAATTTGGGAATAGATGCGTCATGAAAAATAGAGACAATATCTTAAAAATTTTTGTTATAAAATCTTTACAGTTTCCGGGTAAAAAATTATTGAAGTTAGTATTATTTTTAACTCTTACATCGCTGGGCTACTGTCATCTCTAGACAGGCGATTCTGAATATTAAAATCCGATTACTTTTAGTAGGTATTAACGTTTTTGTGATGCGAGTATTTACATTTGTTTTTCAAGTGTCAAAAATGGCTTACGTGTATAGCAACTCGGATTTGATGGATATCGTTTTAATTTAGCATTCCCTTACTTACCGAGGGCCAGAACGAATGTATTACAATTTTCACCTTTAGTTAAAATGTGTTTATCTTGCGAATACAATTCATATACTTACCTGTAGTATTAATGTAATTAAGAATGTTTTTCAAGTTTAAACTTTCTATTTTCTTTTTTTTTGTGTTTGATTTATTACTTATATGTAATAGTTTTAGTTTAGTAATTAATTCTTTTCTTTTTTGTATTGGTCACTTTTTTATTATTTGCTGTTTTACTCACCCTATAACTGGATTTTCTGTTGGGTGATATTAAATAAAATAAAATAATAAATATAAAATTTATGGTGATATGAAAATGCTTTAACAGAACGATTTCCCGGTAAACATGTACCAAATGCAGCTACTTTACCGCGGTGTGTGAATTGTAGAAAAAATGGAGATCCAGGGCGACCACGGCGTATTGCAGCAGTGTGGCGTATCATACACGAGGCTCAGTTTTATCAGTACCGTGTCCGCTACATTCTCCTAACTTTAAATCATTTGGGTTTCTTCTGTGAGGATATTTCGAGAGATATTTAAAAAATGTAATGTATCACACCGAAGTGGACACAGTTGATGATTTGCGCAAACGTATCATAGCTGCTGCTAATAACTTACGAGTTTTACGAAAAATTATCAAGTATTATTTAATATTCTAAACAAAATTGTACATTATGGCGTTATTAAAAATTATCCATAGGCGTACGTCAGAAAAAACTGGGGGGATAAAATAACCTTCCCCCATTTCTACGTTTTTTTAAAGCCTGGTTTACAATAATACCCTTGAGGATTTGCTTAAGAACAAAAAGTATCTCTATAAAATTTGCGTAAAAGTTGGCGTGGCACCTCAATTTTTTACAAAAAATATATAAGCGCCGCAAGAAAATGGTTTTCACGGCAAATTTAAGGCATAATATGACAACCAAATTTTCGAAATTTTGAAGTTCTGCTAATTTTGTATACTTCATAAGTATGAAAATTCTTATTTCATACTGAATTTTTGTTCTGTATAAGTGAAATATTACAGTTGATATTCAACAGGGACATGGCATTCATGGCAATATTAGTAAACTCAAGTTAACATTGTCAAACATTCATACTCGAATACATTACAATTTGTTCTTAATTAAATTATAACGTTTGCGAGGAATGAATGGATACATTCAAATTGTATTGCTTTGTATAACTGCAGTAGACAAATTCAAATCGATAGAAGTTAATTTCAAACGAAGAAAAGGAATTCGACTACTCTTTTAGATTTATAATACTCATAAGACAGACTTATCCTCTAGAACAGCATTCGCATTTGCAATTTGGCAACAAACATTGAAAGATAAATTTCTTTCTCATCATATTAATATTGTTACATAAGAGATGACGGAATTTAATGACGCAATGAATGTGTTAAATTTAGTTACTTTAAAATAGCGTCATTTATTTAAAGCTGATTTTAACACCTGTATATGGTTTTGAAATGTGTTGAAAATTAGTTTCATGTACTACTACTGAATAATATATGATTTAAAAATCGATTTCAGTTATCGTGCTTCAATTAAATATTCATTGTTTAAATATTTGTAAATTTCAAAACGTGCTGTGATTTATTAAATACATAAATCTCTACGATATTTAATGATATGCTGACACGAGGGTATATATTGTATATATGAAGACAGATCACATGACATATACAATGCAATAATGTAGATATTTTATTCGAGGAATTATTCACACTGGTTTAAAACGTTACATCCGAATCTGCACATTCTAAAAAATAATAATAAAGTACCTTAAAATTTAGCGGTTGCTTTTAATAGTGTTTCTTTCTTATATTTGGTTTTATATTGGCAAGTTTTTTCTTCAATAAGTCCCTTTCCACTTCTCTTAATTGATGAGTCAAGTGGTGTTCATGGTAATAATCTAAAGATGAACTGTAAACTTCGACTCTCTACGTATTTTTTTAAATTTAATTGTAGATGTAAATATTGTTGTAACATGTAAGATTGGAGAGATTATTGGGGGTTGAGAAAGGTTTAACCTGATGGTCAGCTGATACCATAAAGACGTAATGGTAATTTGTTTACTTATTACGTGGGCGGTCTAACATATGTGTAACTATAGCAATATATAAATACCTAAAATGAATATCCCACATCGGCCGTGGTCGGGGCAGGTCAGGACTCGAGCATTTTGGATGGTGAGGTGAGATGATTCGTAATTTATAGGCGGCCATAAAATAAGTCTGTAAATGATTTAAAACATACCTGAGCACCCTACCTTCTAATTATAAAATGTTTATAAATGACTACTGAATGTACTACTGTACGTAACCTTTAATCGTAAAAGTAACTGTGACCATTTAACTCTGAGCATATACAGGGTGTGATATATCTACTGCACAATCAATAAGCCATTCTAATTCAATCTATTATCACACTATTATACACGTTGAATATTTAACTAGGTCTAGCATTATCGTACTGTTCTTGGCACCCATCAGGAGTGCCAACACCAGGAGTGCAATGGGTGTTAGGGGCAAACACGCAAAACACCCTCCCAGTGTGCTCAACACACGGTCTTGTGGCTTCGACTAGCAGGAGGGGCGCTGCGGGTACAAAGGGCAAACTCACGATGTACCACCTCACGGGGCTAATCCAACACCAAATACTGTCGACATAACATAGTCGGAGGGGCGCTGCGGGTACAAAGGGCAAACTCACGATGTACCATCTCACGGACTAACTCACCAGGTGTTAACAGATGCAAAGGGCAAACTCACGATGCATCCCACCAAAATACCGTTGACATAACATAGCCGGAGGGGCGCTGCGGGTACAAAGGGCAAACTCACGATGTACCCCCTCACGGGCTAATCCAACACTAGATATTGTCGACATGACATAGTCGGAGGGGCGCTGCGGGTACAAAGGGCAAACTCACGATGTACCACCTCACGAACTAACTCACCAGGTGTTAACAGATGCAAAGGGCAAACTCACGATGCATCCCACCAAAATACATAACACGCCACAAGACACACAAAATATTATCCATGGATCTCTACACCTGTCAGTACTGACGAGCAAAACAGTAAAGTGCCTCAAATGCATAGATAACTTATTCATATCAAATGTCATTAAAACTAGTAACTAATCAATCAATTGTGCAGCTTGAGCAAAACTAACTGTGATTGAGGTATTTACTAATTAATCCGGATACTCTATTGCAGGTATCAATCAACTATGATCAAGATATAATTACTGTAATAATATTTAAGATTTACTCAATATGAAATGGTTCTGATATTCGTCATAAAAGCAAGTAAGCTCAATTATAAATAAACTACTACTACCAGATATCAAATGCTCGGTAAAACTCACAAACATGTGAATATCAAATTAACTATGTAAGATAGGAATGCTCAGTGAGAAATAAGACTCACAAATACCTCAATCTCAATTTAAATCTATTAGATAGGGATACTCAGTGAGAAATAAAACTCACCCAATAATATCAAGTACAGATTTGGCACAGACACTTTCTACACACACGACCACAAGTCAAATGAAATCCTTGTTTCATGCATTACCCGAAAAAAAGGGCTGCTTAAAAGTTTACCTAAATAGGTCCATACCAGATGGCCACTTGAGTTAAATAATATCACAGGCCTAACTTGGGTAAATATGCAACATTTCTATTTTAACACATAAAATATAAAATGAGACCTTAATACAAGGTGTTACAAAAAGTAATAGCTTACAAACATAAACTTATGCATATAAGATTGTTCACTTTTACTTTTATAAGTATGTGAAAATAATTGTTCAAATGTGGGATTAGAATTGCAAAATAATGTGTGTCCTACAAACGCTAAACTAATAACTAATATTACTTTATTTACGGAGAATTTAAATAGTAAAAGTGAATGAACAGAACATTATTTTTGATATTACTTGTGTTTTATTTTTCGAGATTTCTGTATCTAAAAAAACACCACCAATTCGTTAATTTTGCGGCGAGAAATACAACGACCTTAAGTAATTATAGAATAGAAGTTAGTGGCTTCAATGTAGATGATTAAACCGATCGAAATGATATTTATTGCAGACACACATGCGAATATAATCAATACTTATAAAAGGCGGTCCAGGTTTTAATCAAGTAAAAATTGTTAGGTTGGAGAAGACAAGCAAGTTATAGGAAATCCATTTAATACTACCGTACTGTATTTAGTACTTTAGGACTTTATTTAAATACTGTTTGCCCTTATTTTGTTCCCATAATATGCATAAATATAGTCAAGCACTGTCCTTACTAGTGCTGCCATAAATAATGCAGCACATAATATGGTTATGCTTAGATGTAAACATAAGGGAAACCTAAATACGGCTTAACTTTATGACACGTTCAACAACTAAGTCGTATTCTTTCAGTGTTGCCGTCTCAGTACATTTGTACTGCATTCAGTACATTTGTTCTCAATTCAATACTTCGGTACTACTTTTTGAAAAACATGAGAAATTCAGTACGATATTGACTCAAGAAAGAAATTATAGAAAGAAACTAAAAAAAACTACAGAATGTCAAACGTTCAAATAAAATTATCTTATTACGTCATTTGGCACCGCCTGCAACATAAGGTTTATTAAATTGTCAACTGCCCTCTAGCAGATGGTAGATTGAACATAACTTATACAGATCTGTTTTGGGAAATCACCAAAAACAAATGATTTAAATGCATATTGTTTGATAGATGGTACTAACATTGTATTTCTTTAGGTATTACCAGATTTTCCTTAGTTTTATTGGGTTTTTGCCACACTTCTGAAAAAATAAAGATTCATTAAATAAGCCCTTGCGCCAAACGGATCAGTCAAGGGTTATTTTTGAAACTAAGTTTATCTACAAAAATCTCACACTGAAAAAAGCAGATAAGTAAAAAATAACAAAAATCACATCACTATCGCGCACTTCCGTATTATTGACGTTTCGAAAAACTATCTGTTTTCGTTCTCAAAATAGTAGTAAAAATATTAAACGTATGTCAAGTTTGACAGTTTAACATTTGTTTATCTGCTTCCATAGAGATGTTAAATGATTTTTATTTTATTGTTACTTCTTCTTGATACAACTGTAGCTAACAATGTTTACTGAACAGTTTGAAACACACTTATCTCCGTTCAACAAAATAATCGCGGTGTCTTTTAAGTTTCTTTTTGCTGCGTTATCTTCCTTTCCTAAAATTTTTACCGAATCCCATTGAATCAAATGACCGTTTTCCCAGGTGTGTTCGCAAATTTTGTATTTTTCAAATTCCCGTCTTTTTATATAATTTTTATGTTCCTCAACTCTTAACATTCATAGGCCGAGACGTTCTCCAACATAATGTTTACTTTTTCAGTGTGAGATTTTTTGGTTAATCAAACTTAGTTTCAAAAACAACTCTTGACTGATTAATTAATTAATTAATCTTTATTTTTTCAGAAGTGTGGCAAAAACCCAATACAACTAAAGAAAAACTAAAATTATGACACAAATAAATAGCTTCAGACAATATTACCAGTTTCTTATGGAAACTGGACAAATGCCTAAGAGTAATAATTTAGGTTTGTTTTAGTAATAAGTTAGAAATTTTCTTTATTTTGATTAATTATCTGTTTTTTTTTTGTTACCTATAATAATATTTTAGTAAACTCGGTTATTATTTAAATATGGTTTGTTTTTTTGTTAGTAAAATATAACCAGGTTTTTTAAATATATTGGACAAATTAAAAAATATATCAAACAATTAATAGCAAATTTAAATTTGCTGTCGAAATATGTATAGATTTATTAAATAAAGCATTTATTATTATTGATAGATGTCTTCCGTGGTAAGATATCTGATTTTCCAAATTCAGTACAATTTCCTTATATTCAGTACATTTAAAAAAAGTACTGTGACAACACTGTATTCTTTCCTAACTAAAAACAATTATTAGAGAAATAAATTGTGAAAGACTATCTCTATTTCATACGGTAAAGTAATAATAAAATGATATAGTATTTTAATAAGAGTTTTATCATTAATTATAAATTAAACGTGGTGTCTTGCATACATATCTAAACTGAAATGTCTGGTAGTTGTCAATTTATGCAAAATGAAAATAGAAAAGTATGATCTCGGATATTATAACACTACTGCAACAATAGTACAGTGTAGTGAGGTATGGAAACTGCAGCAATATTGCGCTATGTACAGGGTGTTCAGAATATAAGTGCCGATATTGAAGGAGCTTGTATATCCGACAAAAACAACAAAATAAACTTATAACAAATTTTTAAAAGGAATAGTTTTTAACAGATACATTTCAAAAATAAAAATACAACTGCAATAAAATTCAAAACTGTGTTACGAAATTGCAAATAAATTAAGGTACAACTAAGGTTAAGTAAAAGCTCCTACACCGTTTTTTTTTGTACCAGTATTAATGAAGTAAAAAATAGAAGCTTCTTCCCAGAAAATCTTTAAAACTGTAACATACTGTAACGTATAACAACATTGCATTCATCGATTGTTGTTGTTAACCTAAAATTATTATTAGTCATAGTAGCATTGTAGCCAGTATGTTTAATTTTTCTGTACATATTGCTTGATACTTGTGAGTGTAGATAAACAAAAATGGGATAATTTATAGTAACCAACCATGACATTTTAATTTATGGCGAATCATAATTCTTTTACCGTTGTTCAAAGAAAGAAAATTATTAAGTCAAATATGTTTTGTTCGGTACAATTTACTATACAGCAAAATAAAAGCAATCAATATTCTTATTCTGGATATCCTATATAAAACGGAATGAAATAAGGCTGGAATATTTAATAAAACTTCAATCTTTTCTTGAGTTACCTACTTAAAGTTTGATTCACACAACCTGATTTTGCATATGAAAAATGAATAAAGAAATACTATTTCAAAAATTACTTATTATCTCCTGACATTGTCATATTTAGACCTCTGAATAACTAGTACGCCATTCAGGTTGAAATTTTGCATTGTAATTTCAAATTTTTGCTGAATGTTTTCGAGTGGTCCTCAAACAAAGAATCCAATTCTTTTCATACGATTTATCCATTGTTCCTATTGTTACAGAAACAATCCGTGTCTGAATTATAGAAGAATAATTGGGCCGTATTAACTGCAACTTGAAATTTCAAACGTAGAATATTTTCCAACTATATATCGTACCGTAGAAGTATTTTATGTTCAGCGTAATACTTCCTCATTACCGGTTCTTCTAATTAGTAGTTTTGTATAACCACTAATTGGATTTAACTCGATTAATTAAATATTATTTTATTGACAAGCAAAACCTGTTTAATAAAAGTAAAGAGGGGGCGGCATATTATTAAACAGCCGTATTTGCGCCCAGAAACGACTTACATTGGGTAGGTCCCAACCACCATTCAGTGCAGGAATGAAGAAAAGCTGGAAAACATTATTAATTAGGGAGATGGTCAAACGCCAATTTATATCAATCTCTCACATTGATCCAAGCCAACATTGTTCCACCCTACCATACCCGCAGAGAGGATGTCAATCCTCTCCACAAATATAGTTGATTTATGGTCTACTGGCCGCAGAATTCGAACGCCTTAAATCTAAATAATAATCTAACCAATATCAAGATCTCTAAACAGAGGAGTTTGCCACCAAACTCGTGATTCCCTTCACTCCGCCCGCCCAAAAAGGCACGAGTGACGTAGTGGTATTTGCCATGAAAATGTCAAATATTATTTGCTACTAAATTTGATTTTTATTTGTATTTTAGAAGTATTCCTTTGTTCCGCGTTATTATTTTTGTGTTATTGGAATTATTTTCATGTTTTAGCGTAACAATTGTTATTCTGGTATTTGTTACCGTTAACTTTTCGTTGCCATTTCAGTGCTGTTGAGATTGATTAGTATATACTGTGGTTGAGAACACATGCTTTTATGTCAAATCTCATTATGTTGCTTTATAATTCTGGGGGCAAAATTTATATTGTGCCTACTTGTAAAACCAAAATGAAAACAGGAATCTGGGAAATCTATTACTTTCCACAGTGTCCAAAAAGAACGAAAGAAAGATAGTTAAGAAGAGAGCTAAAATGCATTCGAAAATATACTTTTTATCTAAATAACCAAGGAATTTACATTACGTATTTTCATGCAGAAGAATTTAAAGATATATGTTGTAAAAGAAAAATGAACGTAGCTTCAAAGAAATTATAACCAACAGGTATAAATTCTTGTCATGTGACGTATACAGCTATTACAGTAAGATCATCTGTGTCATCAATTATTACTACCAGTACATGCTCTCCAGAATATGCCCAAAAAGAATAAAAAAAAAATAGTAAGGGAACTTCCGGAGTGGAAAGCCACAATAAGATTAGTATAGTTACCAAAAATTCCAGTTCCCAATGTAATTTTAAATTATTTAATCAAATAAGATAAATGTAAACACAAATCGTACAGATAAGTGTCTACAATTAACTCTAACTGAGATTGCGTTGTACCACTTGTAGTTACTATTTGTTTAAATATACCTAATTTCATGCTGCATGCTGCATGCGGTCGGTCAGTGGTCGCGCGGTTTAAGGCGTCAGTACTTGAATCGAGGTGACTAGATCGGTGTTGGTTCGAGCCCAGCTGCCGGTGGACCGTATATAAGTTATATTTGTGGAGAGGTTTGGCAGAATGTGGAAGAATGTTGGCTTGGGTCAATGTGAGAGATTGATACCGGTTGATATTTGACTACCCCCCTAATTAATGAGGTTTTCCAGGTTTCCCTCATTCCTGCACTGAATAGTGGTGAGGGCCTACCAACATAAGTTGTTCCTGGGCGCAAATGCGGCCTGCTTAATAATAATATGCCGCCCCCGCTCCCGCACAAGCCTCCGACTTTTGGGCTAATCCCTGTGATTAGAATGAGGAGTAGAGATATTATTATTTCTGTTGTATATTCCTTAAGCAAATAAACAATTATTGCCAAAAAATTGTGATTTTTTTATTACCTCAAATTGGTGTAACTTCCTTCTTTCTGATCTGATATAATTACAGATGATGATTACCTCATAATTACAACTTCTGTTAAGTTTTTATTTAAATAGATTTTCAAAAGTTTTCAATCTTTAATTTTCAAATCCAAGTATAATGTTGATGTATAAGTTTGTTACAAGGAAGGAGGTTAAAAATTTATTACGTCATAAAAATAAAATGGGCAGAAACGTGGTGCCATTTTTAAGGGTAAGAATTTTTATTTTTTTATGGTTTTAGAAGATAAAAATATCAAAAATATATAGTAATTTGCTGTCTGCTGAGATATGTAGGTACTATATTTCAGGTATACATACTTCTATGTACAGGTAATGCTAATTGTGCAGCTGCATATGCACTCCATGAACTTAATTTTTTTAGAGGTATAAAATATGTTCGTACCTACATCGTGCTTCCGTAGTAAAAATAACTTGCCCATACTGGAAGTAAGTCATAATGTTATGGTTTGTAAACTCCTCGTAACCGAAATCTTGAGCCATATTTTATAGCAGCATCGAGAACACTTGAAATAGCTTGTTAAAGCTAAGAATTTGTGGTGTTTTATGACTTAGAAGGTAAAAATATATGATGAGTTCTGTACCATATGTACTACTACAAGAAAAGTTAAGGTGATGAAATATACCATTTAACCTAAATATTAAATGGTATATTATGACCAAAATGGGATACATACTTGGGTTGAATGGCTGTGATCATTGAAAAGCAAATTGTTTTTATAAAATTATTTTCTATTGCATTTACACTTTCTTCTACTCTGTTAGTTTCATACAGTTGAAATAGAAAACGTTTATAAGCTACCTGAAAATAGGATTAAGTATGCAAAGAGTTTGACTAATCAGGGAATATTAAAAAGTTTTTTGGAGCATTATTTTAGGAACAAAAGCTTTGTTGGTTTACTAGAGGCATGACACATGCCGAAGAGGCTGCCAGCTGTGTAAAATTTATAACACCGAATGAGAACACAGGAGACATGCCAAGGCGATTGTTCCAGTCTTTGGCAGTCGGCAGAATGTAAATGTCATGAAAAAATGAAAGCAATATATTCGACAAAGTTATGTGAACCGAGTAATCCGGTGTTGAGTGAAAAACATAATATAAAAATCTGTAGTGTAGACGTGTAGTTCACCGTCATTTTCAAACCTGCATTTTGCTTGGATATTATTATTACATCTACTCAGTTCAACTTCAGTGAAGGATATGAAAGAAAAACCCTTAGACTAGTGTGTTTTAAATGTATTGATTTAATATTATAAAAGAGCATCATAAGACAGATAAACACTACTTATATATTATATATTTTTCAACAAAACTATTTGTGATTATATTTACGAAATTATAAACCATTAACTTTTTTATGAGCCCATAATTTCGCTTAAAATAAATTGTGTATATAGTGGGTTACACCTAGTGGTCACTGACTATTCAATAATACACCTAAGTCGGCCACAAGCAGATAGCGACCCACTATAGTATGAACTGAATTACACCTGAAAAACTTTTAGTAAACTGCCACGGTTAGTTGTCAGTGGTGCCATATATCCGTTTCGATCTTATTAGCTTTTATCAGTATTAGTGTTGGCTGAGACAAGACAAGTTGCAAAATTGAAAAATTCTTCTTCAGATTATGTAAAATGTATAAACTGTGTTAGTTTTAATTTGCATCGTAACGTGCATGTTCCTGTAAATCACCCCGTAAATAGTAACCTATGTTCTGTTTATAAACAAAAAATAAATTATATGATAAATTCTATAAATTACGATTCATAATTAGTCCAGTTCAGCAGAATTAGACCTAGACTCGTTATGTTCTTTAAATAAAGAATATACCTACCCTAGAAATGGAATATTTATGTTTTAGCTAATGCTCACTTAAATATTATCCCTCCTTATATTTCCAAGATTCTGGTCGTAACAATATATTATCTTGTCTTGTCCCACAAAACTATTTTAGATCTTTAGACAAAACATATTAGGTGCAAGGGGAGTAGTAAATACTTAGTTCCATCTTAGTAACATCTCTCTGTCAAAAAGTCACGTCAGTGGTATTTGATTATATTTAATCACTTTTAGTACAAATATTATCATAAATGAGTAAAATTGCCAAACAGTGGATTCAATGAGTTTAAGGTAGGTATTCACTCACACCGGTCATTTGCAGTAGGCATAGCATATTGCAAGATATGCTGAAATGAACTAAATATTTCAATTAGTACTAACTCTAAATTAAAATAAATTAAGATATATTTGAATGATAGAAAAAATATACAAAATGACAAAAGTAATTGCATTACATAACATTCATTATTTTTAGAGTAGAAACAGTGATATAACAGTTTTTCCCAATTTCGATACGTTAGATGATAAAAATAATAAGAATTATTTCAAAATTTTAAGTTTTTGTCTTGTATTATCAATTACCTAAGGCCGAAAATAATATAGAGTGACTAATTCACAACACAGAGATTAGTACGAAAGGTACGAGTGGTATGATTACCTAAGCGTGTCATTTGAGAAGAGTTAAAGCACACAAAATTATCAAAAATAAGTTGACGTCGGCTGAACCTAGCATATTAACAATTTACTTTAAATGTGCCCCTGTCCTTATGGACGGCGATTGCCCACTACCACCCACTTACACCTACCTGATGCGCACTCCGCAGATGTCACACCTAAGCCTTGTCCTCATGGACGCGAAATTCACGGATGCACGAATTTTGCAATTTCAGTTTTAATTATTTATGGCGGGAAAATCTCAAATTTTGACAATTGCAATTTGCGAAACTGTCAAACACTCCAAATATTATTGCCCCTTTCATTATTATGTGGCGTTAATAAATTTGTTTTGAACTTCTGATAACCATGGCACTTTCATGATGAAAATAGTAGAAAATGTTATAGGCAGTTGACAAAATTTGTTACAAATAGAGATTTTTCCACCGTTAAATAAATCGCGCAAATATTTGTAAATTCCGCATTCAAAAGGACAAAAGGCTTTAGAATACATACACATTATTTACTATTGGTTACTAGCACTGTCACTATAACGGTCACACATTAACACTTATTATATCATATCGTACCGCTTTCCATATGACCTTCATACGCTCATGTTTCGTCAAAATTTAATATATTCTTCGATTCAGATTCTTATTTTTTAATATTTATTTTAAATAGTTTCTTCGCCATGTCAGTATTTCCTTCCTTTCTTTCAATATACTCTATTTGATTTCATTTATACGGACTAAGTTTCATCTTGTAAGATATAGCAATATATTTTTTTTTTGGAAGACTCATTTTAAAAATACAATTTTCCTTCCGCGAGTTTCCATGAGTTTCCGTTTCACAGTTGTATAGAAATTTCGAGAAACAAGACATTACGTTTTGTATTTCATAAAAAAATTTATCAATTTACCTTACCTCCAGTAAAGAACCACAAACCTTACTGTGTCTCATCCCAAAATAAGTGTCAGAAAAAGTTGACATAAGACAGTAATGTCCCGCCAAGTCTTGTATAGGCGTACGATATCATCGGATTCCAGACTCTAGAGGAAGGATATGTGACCCATACTACAGCTGAGGTACCTACATGGTGTTGTTTATACAATACAGCACCAAGTAGAATGCATATAACGGAGCCAAAGAACTGACCAGACAGTGGCAAAAAGTGGAATGATGGGATTTCAAACTTTTAACAGAAGTTTGATGTCATAATAAGGTTTTAATTAAAGTATATGCATGTTTAATAGTAAACAAAATTAAAAATAACTATTGCGAACATGATTTTAGAATGAGAGGGTTTAAGTATTCTCTATGAATTAGTTAATTTTACTTACCTGCAAAATTGTTAATCAATTGGCCAAGATTACATTCGATAAGTTAGAAGAGACATATAGCACTGTTTAAATTCTCAAAACATTACAGTTTTAAACGTTTTAAAATTTGTTTTTTTTTTTCAATATATTTGTTATTCATTTGAATATCGTCTGAAGTCTAAATTTCATCCACTGAACTGCTTCTTTGAGATACTAATCTTCAAGCTTTATTAGTTTGCGTTAGATAAATATTATTTTCTGAATTAAATTTTAAGACACACATTATTTTGTTATTCTATCTCCACATTTTAACAATTATTTTCACATACTTATAAACAAAAGTGAACATCTTATATGTAGAACTATATAAATGTGTGGTATAACAATATATACATCTAGTTAAATTTCAAAAATGCGTATTTTCAAGGATTTCTGTAACTAAAAATTAATTAGTTAGACTGCTTTCTATCATTACACAAGGTGTAACAGTAGTAAGTATTCAAAACTTGTGAGCTTGTAAAACAAGTCGAAAAATTACGAAAATCTTAGCACAACTTTTGTCAGTAGCGGCTCCTAAGGGAGATACATTCACCTAAAGGGGTAACCTCAGAAACGGTTTTTAATGCGTGACATTAAAACGGTTCAATATTAAGTCACGAAATTCGTTTTTTCTTCGGTACCTTTCCTGTTATTTGCTAAACTCTATATTATTCTGTTCTTAAATATCTAAAATTATTTGTGTTTGTAGAAAACACTATTTTAAGAATACGGCGTCCTTAAGAGATATTGCATTATTATTATTATTATCGACAAGTTTAAATGTCTAACATTCATGTTCAATGCAGACAAACCATATATAATTAAAAACTAATTGATATGTCCAAATAATACAAAATACAAGCGGTTACTTTCTAAATAATGAAAACACAAATCACGAATAAAAAAATTCTCAAAATTCAATCATTTCACGAATCAACAACACTAATAAATATATTATTATTATTATAACTAGCCAAATCAATAAGAAAAACCTATTATAAATATAAATCATTAAACGTAAATTTATTATTACAATACATTTCGTTCATAATTGACGTTACTATTATTTTTGGGCATTATTTCTAAATTGTGCATTTTTATACAGTATCAAATTATACCTTTTGCTTGCCATAACACTAGGTCCCCTCGATGCGATAAGCTCTGACCTATGAGGCAGTCATGAATAGTGGAATATGAGTCATACATACTATTGTAAATTATAATTTGCGATCGATCACATCATGTAAAATGTATAAAGAAAGGGATCAAATGCGTCACGACGCCCTGACTGGTGTGTGACGCTGGCGACTGACGTCAAGGAATGCTATACGCGCTCGCGGCAGAGCTAGAGTAAAGCCGTAACGAGGTCAAGCCGGTCCCCCACAGTCCATCACATCGGTTTACTTTGTAGTACAGTGATAATTAGAGCACATATTAATTTTCACTTACACAGGGTGGACTAATTCCTGCCTATTTTTCTTGAAATACTTAAATAAAAAAAAGTTTTGACTCATCACTTTCATTCCGAAGCAATACAGTCTTTTCTGTGAATGTTAGAATGTCATTTGTGGGATTTTGAACTCTCTACCTTCACCTCCCTACATAGAATAATTACCACGTTAAAAATTTTAACTGTAGGTAATAGTTATTTTTATACCTAGAACGCGTAATGATACTTTCTCGTCCATTCGAGAACGCAAAAGCATTTCGCTTCGAGATGCAAACAATATTCTTTCGAAAACTGAAAAATAACTATTTATGCCATCAGTTATGAAATGCCTAATTTTGTGTAACGCGTGAGATTTTTGCGGAACGAACGAAGTGAGTTTCGCAAAAACTCACAAGTTACACAAAATTTCATTTCGTAACGTATTGCATACAAGATTTTTTCTAATTTTGAAGAAAGTAATAAAAAAATAAAATTTAATATAATTGACAAAAATTTGGAAAACATAAATTTAGTTTGTTGCTGTTACTTCATGTTAGTTGTCAGTTTGACATTTTGTATAAAGGCTAGACGGAAGGTTTTTAGCAAGATTGATATATTTTTAGTTTTATTTTTAAAAAATGAGTGATTCAAGTTCTGAAGAGCTACCAGGCGATATTGAAGAGGCAGCAGGTAATGCTCTATTATCAGTAATTCCCAAAAAGTCAAAGGCAGTTTATGATTTGGCATACGAAAAATTTGTTACGTGGTGTGATGAGAAGAAAATTAAACATGTTAATGAGAAAGTTTTACTTCCATATTTTGAGGGTAAGAAAGATCTAAAAGTTTCCACATTATGGACACTTTACTCAATGTTAAGGTCTGAACTAAATCTGAAAAGGAATATTGATATTAAAAAATATACAAATTTGGTAGCATATATTAAAAGGCAAGCGGACGGGTACAGTACTAAAAAGTCAAAAGTTTTTATTAAAGAAGATTTTGCCAAATTTTTAGTGGAAGCTGATGACAAAGGAGACTTAATGGCTAAGGTTGCAATGATAATTGGAATGGCAGGAGCATGCAGAAAAGCAGAATTAACATTTCTTCCAGTTGAAAATATTATAGACGAAGGAAGCCATTTTCGTGTTGATATTCCACCTTCAAAGACAAAAGTTATACGGCAGTTTGCAATTACCACTGGAGACATTGAAAATACGAATCTTGTTGAAATATTAAGAAAATATATTAAGTTGCGTCCCCAGGTTCTTAAACACAACAGATTTTTTGTAAAATATGCGAATGGAAAATGTACCAGAAATCCTGTGGGAATTAACACATTTAGCAATCTGCCAAAAGTTATTGCATAATTTCTTGGTCTTTCAAATCCTGTTCTATATACTGGCCACTGCTTCAGAAGAAGCTCTGCCACTTTCCTAGCAGACAGTGGCGCTGATATTTTAAAATTAAAGAGGCACGGAGGTTGGAAATCTAGCTCTGTTGCGGAGGGATATGTTGAAAATTCCATGAATAATAAAAAACTTATAGCGCAAGAAATATTTGGTGAAACATCTAATGTAATGTGCGCCGCTTCCCAAATAACAGCAAGTTCGAGCAATGAAAAAAATATGTCGTCGGGAATTAATTTGAATAATTGCAATAATTGTGTTATCAATATTTATAATAATTAATTAATTTATAATGTATGTTTTTAACTTATATTATAACAGTTTAATAAATAGAATAATTCTTTTTGTCACTAATTTTGAAATACATTTTTCGTACCAATTGCATAAAATTTTACTTTATGCAACTAGTTACAAAAAGTAAGACGTTTCATAATGCCAATCAGTTTTAAAAAGTGTCACTTTATATGTCAAAATTAGAAAAAAAATATAAGACAATTGTGTTATATACAACAATTTAATTTATATGTCAAATCGTTTGAACCGTATTTGAATCAAGACGGTTTAGGCGCGGTGACTATCATAACGATAGCAACCTAATAAATAAAAAAAATAGTTTAAAAAAGTAGTGTCCGAGTTATACAGGGTGTTTCATAACATTATTATCAGTCTTTCAACTGCACTGCATTTATTATCCGATTTTACAAATTTACTGGATTTTTTTTAGAATTCGTGGTATATATAAGAGGAAATCATTGGAAAATCAGAGGAAGAAATTTGATGTGATCTCGCGATTTTTCTTGTCAAGATTTCTTAATTTCAATTTTTAGGTTTTAAGCCTTTTGCTAAAATTATTTATATTTTGTCATATAAACATATTCAATATATTTTTTAATATTCGTTAACCTCTATGTCAAGAGTTCTGTATCATTCGACAGAAGAAGACATGTATACCGTTATCACCACTAAAGATAATAAATAAACAATCCGATCTATATCTGCTGCTATAAAATTATAATTCGCTTTCACTAAACATCGAGGGTCCTTAGGAAAATAACACCAAGATCTTTGGTGGTGGTGGTCATTTGATCTTACCTAATAACACGTGATATGACAAATACCTTACTATCTTATCAGATATGGTGATGCTTTTTAACCCACATTTTATATACTACTCCATGTCCCTCTGTCGGTTATGACAAGACGTGAACATCTAGGTTTGGTCGTTGCCTCAGCTATGGCGTACTGATAAGAGCTAACACCTGTATATGTCTAACTAACCGTGGTTGTTTGCTGTAGGCTCTGTAGGTGTAATTCAATGTTGGTCGAGGCATTGATCCGCAGAGTAGTTATTTCTAGAAATTCCGCTTTTGCAAATATCGCAATTTCCGATAGCGACACAGGTCGGCACTTGTAATTGTAGCTACCCACAGTATAGTGGGTTGCTTTCTGATCAAGTTCAGCATCGAGAAGCTAGTGATCACTAGATTTAGACACGTGCTACGTCTCGATTACTTAAGGAGGGTCTGTACAGGATAGATGGCCATACTAGGAGAGATGGCCATAATTAATATTTAATTCATTTAACGATAAATGTCGATGCTTATACCATTATATGATCTACTACTATACAGTATGCGCTAAAAGTATGGAATAAATTCAATAAAAACGAAACAATTATTTTTTGGGAAAAATCCTCGAACAGGTCGATTTTTAATTTAAATACATATTTTAGCTTAAAATGCGATTTTCAAATGTCATTTGTTTTCGAGTAATGACGTCATCGATTTCTTTTAATGGCAACACCATATTTTTTTCCTTGATTCTGAAAGATCGTTTAATTCTCTATCAGACAGTACTAAAATTTTGCCCTCTTACATAGGAAAGTTTTCGAGTAAATGACGATTGAATGTTAGAAAACGTAAATCAATTATGGCAAATTATATGTTTTAATATTTTCTGGGACTTTGTTATAATATTTAGTTATTAGATAAGTAAAACAGCAACGAAATAAGGATGTTTTATAAGATGGCATAAATAATATATTTTAGAACCTAACATTTATATTGTGAATATCAGTTCTATAACGTATTTTCTCGTGTAGGTAAAGTGGTATTTTAAAAAGTAGAATTTTATGAAACAGGCAGCAGCTGTGGAGAATTTGTCTTTGCAAAATTTTTAACCAGCCAATTTCTTCAATTTGGAAATATGTTGACGCTTGTTAACATTACATATAAATCTAGCACAAGTATTCTGAATTTTTTGCAAACGGGCTTTATCATATTTTTTTAAGAAAGGAAAATAAACTACATCACAATAATTTAGATGTGACAATGTAGATGTAGGTAGATACATACATCTACCTACATCTACATTGTCACATTGATAAGTATATCCATTTTCGGTGAATAATCTGAAATTCTAAAATTAGTAGGTACATCAAGAATTCCATTAAAACTTGAAAGTTTCAACAGAATTTTATTGCCATGTTTGATTATACAGTATGGATTCGTATTTTCCTTGTAATTAGAATATTAAGCAAAAGTTATTCAATTTTTTCATGAAATGTGAAACAGATGGCTTGGTATCTAATATATTTTTACAAATGTTTCCGTTATGGCTACTCTGATTAAATTCTGCAAACGAAGCTTGAATTTTTTACCAGTGCTGTAACCTTTCGAATGTTACAATAAATTGCTAATGCCACCAATCTGGCGCAGAAAAATGTGAGGCCTAAAGTCTGTGAACCCTTAAATTAAAAAATAGATTGTAATTTGTAACTAGGCCCAGTTTACAGTCTTTTCCTTTTATTGTTATGATTTTCTTAAGTATTAAGGAATAAATCAGTCAAATAAGCCAATTAAAAAATATTTTTTAAACATTCAAGTCGGTGTACGTATTGGTCATTATTTATAATATCCGACTATGCTTAATGACGAGAGAGCTATATATTTCTAAATTTATTGCCTTGACCGGCCACTATGTATAATGCCCAATATGTATAATATATACATTTCCGAACGTTCTTTGACAGTTAAAAATATTTTTAATGTTATTATCTAAATAAATATGAATTAAATAAGATCAAATTAGGTTAAGTAGAAATATATATACTATGGATAATGTAATTATTTGAATTCGGGTAGAATGATAAATAGTTGTTGTATTTTTCACATTTGCTGGGCATAATCAAACTTCTTGTTACAAATAAATGAATAGTATAGTATCTATACCTAGCTACATCCCCAAACAAAGACATTTTTCACCTATGAAAACTAGTCAATTTATAATAGATATTATCCTGTCCATGTTTTAACATACAAATATTCGTCACGCAAATGATTGTTTTCATTATTGTGTAAAATGTCCAGTATTATGAATAAAGCTCAGGTATTATGAATAATGCCCAATTGACCGTATTATGTACACCTTGATAAATGTGTACGCCAAGAAACTGCTATGCTGATATCTCGGAAACCGTAAAATATGCAAAGTGGCTTAAATTAGAAAAAGTTACGCCTTTCTATGACTTAAGATAAACCAAACAGATCCAAGATATCTGCTGCCATTGTTAAAATATTGTGAAAAAAACTGAAAATAGCGATTTCAGCAAATACCATCTAGCGTTATTATTTATTAACAGAAAGAGCTGAAATTTGGTTCATAAGGATAATAATATAAGAGAAAATTCCTACGCTAGTAGCGGTTATGCCACATTAAATTGTTTTACTTTTTTTATTGACACCATATTGAATCTTCACAGTAATAGATGTAGAATAAAATTATGAACACGCCAATATGTAACACTACTATTTTATTAGAAGAATAAAATTTAAAAAATAAAATAATTTAAATAAAAAATCTAGTTCTTGACGTAAGACAAAAATTGTCAAACATTTCGACAGCTTCGACATTTGCCAACTTTGTTTTTATTACTGGGCGATAAGATCTCAGAAATATTTACACATTTTGATGAAAATAGAGAAAGCACTGTAAAATTTCCAAATTATAAGTATCAGAAATGTAAGAGTTCAGAAATGGCACAATGCCTTATAACCCTGCAATGATATTCCAATATTTAAATCGGCGCTATCCAAATTACCTATATATTTAGACTGAGACTGTCTGTTGTTTGGCCTCCACGGTATCCATGTCTCAACCCATTAAATTTGTTTCTTTGGGATAGTCCCACAGATAACATTTAATAATAATATTTTTTTTAATTTACATTAACATCTTTTGTTATCGAAACAAATGTCAAAACGGTTTACGTTATGTAACTAGTTATGTAATGAAAACCATTATGGAACTAGTTACTAAAAGTTCGTTATGTCACTAATTGCAATAAAGAATTAAACAAAATACAACAGAAAAATAATTAAGTCAGTAATTTTATAAATAACACTTTATTCATTATTTATTAATGATTATTATTTAATTATAAATATTCACAACGCAGTTGGTACAGTTGTTGAACTTGCAGTGATACTCCGTGATTGGTATTACTCGGTTCTCCAAGAATATCACCGAAATTGCTTTTATTATTTTCTATAGATCTTTCAACATGTCCTTCTGCAACAGAATTTGACTTTCCGTCGCCGTGTTGTTTTATTTTTAAAATATTGACCCCAGAATCTGCAAGAAGTGGCCGAAGATCTTCTGAAACAGTGCCCCGTGAATAATACACAATTTGGCAAACCAATCATTTGAGCAGTCATCTTTGGTAACTCACTTATAGTATTAATTCCTACAAGTTGTACACCACATTTACCATTTCTCTATTTAACAAAACACTATTGTGTTTAATATTGTCCGGGCGTAGGTTTCTATACTTCCTGATAATGTCAACGAAGTTTAGTCTTTCTATATCTTCCGGGGTCATTACAAATTCACTAATTACTGTAGTTTTTTGTATTTGGAATATTTACTCGAAAATACGTCTCCTCATCTGCAACATCTTCAAGACGTAAAAGTGTTAATTCTGACTTCCGACATGCACCGGTTATTCCCACAACCAATACAACCTAAAGCAAAAAATGCGAATTAGTAAACTCGCAACTAAATGAAGAAATTATTAAACGTTTGTTTCTCAGCGTGGTATCCATCGGACTGCGTTTTCAAAAATGCTATCAAACTATTGTATGTTTTAATGTCTATATCTTTTTTTTAAACACAGTTCAGCGTAGAAGTTTTCAAATTCTTCTTATCTTCAAAATATGCCAATAGTACTTTCTCATTGACGTGTTTTACTTTCTTCTGCTCACCTCATTTCTCAAATTTTTCATAAGCCAATTCATATATCGGTTTGGATGTTTCAGGAATCAATGAACATAAGGCATATCTTGCCGCTTCTTCGATATCGCTCATGGTCAAAATCTGAATATAAATCACACATTTTTCCTAATAAATCGTAATAGTAACGATCAGCGCCACAGAATAGATCAGCGTCTATTAAATATCAAGCCAAATGATAAGAAAATTTAAATTTACAGTAACCTAGTAGATAATTGTTATTTAAATTATACTATATACTCTCGTATATAGTAAATGATCAAAATTAAAAACTTGTATTTGTCATTTTTCGTCAAAATTAGAAAAAATATTATATGTAATACGTTATGAAACATGATTTTATGTAGTGAGTGCAAGTTTGCGGGACGAGCAAAGCAAGATCCCGCAATATCGCACGCACTTTTCATAACTGATTACATAAATAGCTATGGTGATTTCGTTTGATTAAATAGGTATTGAATTTTGTTTTACGTCAAGAACTAGATTTTTTTATTTAAATTATTATATTTGTAAATTTTATGGATTATTATTCAAATTAAATAGTAGAGTGATCCAGTATGGCGCCCATAAGAAAAAAAAACAAGAGTGTTGCATAACCGCTACTAGTGACCGTAAAAATTTTTTTTTCTGAAAAATTAATTTCTTGTCTATTTTTATCCCTCTGTGTCAAATTTCAGCTCTTTCTGTTGATAAATATGACGCTAGACGGCATTTTCTAAAATTACTATTTTCAGTTTTTTCACAATACAACGGCAGCAGATATCTTGGATCTGCTCTTTTTATCTTAATGGGCATCAAAAGGCGTAAGTTTTATATGATTTGGACCACCCTGTATATTTTACAGTTTCCGTGATGTCAATGGTGAGCAATAAAAAACGGACCACCTTGTCTACAAATTTTTATTTATTTTTTCAGTACTGCACTATTTTTTCCTTTTACCTGTGTTATAAAATTTTCTGTCTTAATACAATAGCAGTTAGGTAAAAACATTTTGAAATGCCTGTTCCCATAAATAGGTGGGCAACAGACTATCCGCAACATTAACAATGTGGTACTGTTGAGTGACCGAATTAAGATACGAGTATGGCGAAGAAAACTATCTCATGTAAATGTCAGCGCTATGTGGGATGAAAGTACGTCACACCCTCACAGCAGAGGCGAACCAAATTAATGTTTTTGTATTACAAACTAGTTATCAAGAAACTGCAATTTTCGAACGGTACATTTTAATAACATTTTAAATTTGTTGAATTTAAGGGAAAATTATGTTTCTGTGAATAATTTTTATTTTGATATAGAAAAATTTGACATTTTAAAGACAATTTGGAAGTTACATTTAATTAAATTTTGTCTTTGTGCGCCATATAATTACGTTGAAAAAATCGTAATTCCCAGAATTGTCTCCGTACCGTTTTTATTTGCTAAATATGTTTCTAATGGCAGGCATACACGAAACGGTTTAACGCAAAGCAGGCATATCATGATAATAATAATAAATTGCCTTTATTCCTCATATACATTATATTGGTCGATGGTCGAGCAGTTTAAGACGTCAGTATTTGAATCGTGTTTGCCACCCATTGCGGGTTCGAATTCTGCGGCTGATAGAGTATTTGTGGAAAGGATTGGCACCCTCTCTGCGGGAATGGTAGGGTGGAAAAACGTTGACTTGGACCAATCTGAGAAATTGATACCGGTTGGCGTTCTTCCATCCTCTCATTCGTTTACTGAATGGTGGTTAGAGTCTGCCAACGTAAGTTATTCCTGTCTGCTTAATAATATGGCGCCCTCTCTCGCATAAGTCTCCTGACTTCTGGGCTAATGCTCGTGATTAGAATGGGATGGTAGAGATATTATTATTATTATCAATGTGTCAGACACAATGGAACCGACAACAACTTGTGTCTTACAGTTAACTAACTACGAATGTAGGAAGAAACGGTGATGTCAAAGCCAAAATAAATAAGATCCAGAACATATGGTGACATTTGTGACTTAAATAAAAACTCTATTACTTTGGAAATACTTGGCAAAATGCTTATTTGTCAAAAATGCTTCAGTTCAGATGGATTAGTTAATTTAGATAGAGGAAGAACATTAACATTTTTCCAAGCACAGGGAAAAGTAGATGTCGAAATTATGATATGAATATGAAAATAGATTTTTTAATCAATATTTTACCCATTTAGGGCGTTTGCGCTTTATCTTTGGTTCTTTTTACATCAGAGGAACTGTCACTCCTATTAAAGCAAGATCATATTCTGAGATGAAAACCCAGTAATTAAAAGTAATGTATATTCCGTAACTGAGAGTACAAGTTCAAGCCTTCAAGCTTAACAACTAGGAGGTTGAGCATCAGGCAAACCATACGTGCAGGTTTTTAGATTCTAATAATTTTTAAATACGTATAATAATAATAGTAATAATATTTTATTGATGTTACTGTAGCAAGTACTTACACAAGTCAAAATAAAATCATTGAATACTTAAAAACTAATATAAAAGTATTACAATGCAGTAGACATACAATAAGCACAAGCATCGTCACACAAAATAACAAACTTTGTAAATCACCACTTTACAATATTCTTATACGATGTACTACAATTAATGTATTTTTTAATTTGTTTGTGGGTAACCGATTAAACATCAGAGTCGCCAGATAATTTAATGTATTTTGAGTTTTATTAAGTATGTAGTACGGTGTATATATTAGCTTTGGTTCTCGTGTCGTAGCTATGTTGGTTTGCCTAGATGGGACAACATCTGTCTAGGTTTGATTTAGCATATGTCAAGCATTCCAAAATATACACTGAGGATAAAGTTAATAATTGATATTTTACAGTCATCCATATAATCCAGTCCAGCTATGCTTCTGATTAATTTTCTTTGAACTGCAAATACTTTATCAAACTCTGCGGCATGGCCCCATACTATTATTGCATAACTCATAATTGAGTGACAGGAAACGTAGGCAGATCTCAATACGCTAGTGAATACAGAACCCGATCTCATCAATGTGGATATTCCACCTCAGATGGGGATCCACCAGGACATCCAAAAATTTTACAGCGGATCATGCGTTGCGTTTTATTTGTGTTACATACAAAATTATTGCAAGCAAACCACTTTTCTGTTCCTGATAGAGCCTCGTTTTTTCGAAGGAAAGAAAAAAAATCTTTGATAAAGGCATATCATTATTATGAATTAGGAATAACAAGGGTTTCAATACCGAACCTTGCGGTACTCCGATTGTCAGATCTCTTCTGCTAGATATTATATTATTAACTATTTTACTACTTGACTTTTATTAGCTAAAAATGATTTTATTATTTCTCAATCACATCCACTAAGTCTATACTTCTCCAACTTCGCAACTAAAATATAGTATGACACGAGTCAAAAGCTCTACTTTGCTCCAAAAATATAGTATCACAGAATTCCAGATTTTTATATGCGTCTAACACGTTATTTACAAAGGCCAGAATTGCACTTGTAGTATTATGTTTTTTCAAATAACGTGTTGACATTCTGTGAGGAGTTTATTTGACTCAAAATACGTAGGTAGTCTATTGCATAAGCATTTTTCTAAAATTTTTGAGAGAACTGGAAGCACCGATATAGGTCGATAATTTGCTGGGTAATCCGGATTTTTTAATATTGGTGAAACTACTGCCACTTTCAGTATATCAGGAAATATACCTTGAGAGAGACATTCATTTATTAGTTTAGTTAATAGATATAAAATTCTTTATAATTTTCACACAATGTTCAATCTGAAGGATGGCCATATGTGCATGTATGAATAGAAACCGATCTTGCCATTTCATTGTTCGATATCTTATTACATTGTGTATATTGTAACAACACTTAACTTCATAATTTTTGAGGTATTCTAACGAGATCTTTTCGTACTGTACATAGAATTCTGTAATTAGTTTATTTTTCTTAACTTTATTTGTTTATAAATTTTGAAGCCCACGACATACAACCACTGAATTTAATGTGTTATAGAATACACTTCAAAGTGACTTAGGGACTACTTTATTATATTATCCATCATTCCATGTTTAGAATTAATTCTAATCTGTCTGTGTAATATTTATCCCTTATTCTTTTTGATGTCCGCTGTTATGAATCGTTTTGTTTCAATGTAATTTGTGGCACCCCACACACATACCTGAAAGATAAAAACAATAATTACAAATTAGTCTAGCTTTAAATGACTGTGTTATAGATACCCTCTGGGTGTAGTAAGTTTACAGGTGATTCTTTTTAGCAAATACCAGTTGTTTTATTTCATATGAAATATAGAAATTGTAGTACATTGTTTACTATTTTACCGACGTAGAGTCATTCTTAAACATATTTTATCCATCAGAAACACAAATAAATTGCTGAAATATATGGACACAACAAATTTATCATCATTTCTATGTTATGCTTTAGTAATATTTCTTTTACTTCTTGTGTTACGTAGGTTACGGATAGATTCAGTTCTGACTTTCAAATACAAATACGTTTACATTATAGTCAAAAAAGATTTAGGACTCGTTTTGTTCAAATTTTTTTCTTATTAGATAAATAATCGATAATTATTATAGCAGTTGGAAAAAAAGGAATATTCTTTACTTACATACTTTTGTAAATTATTTTGTGATAAAAAATACGAGTACCTAATTATTATGTACGCTGTAATAACATAAAAAAACAATTTACTGAAGTTTTATTACATTATAATGGAACAATTTAAAAATATCGACAGATATTTTACACAATATACGCGAGGAAGGAAGCTGTAACTGAAGAATTCGCCGGCGCAGCGACCCAATGCTTCAAAAGCCTCAACTCAAGTCTAAGTTTTTATCTACAAGTGTCAATAATACCATTGTGCATACATAAATTGCATTTAATACATTATTTATTTATCGTTATTTATGTGCAATAAAATACTTTATGCCATTGATATTTCACAATTCATAGTTTTGACGTTTACCGATGTTAGCTTCTTCTGTGTAAGTCTGGCTCAAGGCTATACACATTTCACATGACAAAACAATGAAATTTGGGCACTTTTTGGAGGTATTTTTTTATGTTAAATTTTAAAATTGTTGAATGTTTATTTATCAGAATGTGTTCATAATGAAGTATATTTTAAGGTTACCTACCAAAAAATCTAAATTAAATCGACTTCCGATGTCATGAGATTCTACGCGCCATCTAGTGTCTATATACCACATTTCATCGCACTGGCTATGATGGTTTCTGAGATATAAGCACTTAGAGGAAACACCCGGTATATCTTTACTAGCTTTACTTTTAAGGTTTGTAATTATGTCTCTTACTTCTATGTACATTACCTCAGAAAATTTAAAATTATTATAAGGTAATTTATTATAATAGAAATTAAGTATAGATTTAGAGTATCCCCCTGAGAACATAGTTTACGGCCTTCCAAATCCTTTGCAGCTGAGGTGGTAAAATATTCAGGCTTCATTACGATTTGATCTATTTGTGGTAGTATTATATTTTTTCTCTGTTTGTTTATAATATCCCACATACACTTATTAGCATTTTTTAACAGTTTTTCATTTATTATTTCAGATTTATATTACGTGCGAAAAATATTTCTTCTTAATTTATTTTCTGAATATGTTTTTTTTTTGTATATCATAATAAAGAAGTTGTTCCCGTAGAATACTTAGATGCTCTTATATATAAAAAAATTATCAAAATATAAAAACTATAAATGATTGATATTAGATAAAAAATACATTCTTGTAAAACCTAATTTACTTGAACAGCAGATAGAGGTTAATAGAAAAATAAATAAAATGAAAAAAAAAATGAACCCTCTCTTCCTTCCCCATGAAAGATAAATGTTACTATGTAAATGTTTTTGTAAATACTGGTGAAATAGAACGGACTTTTTCTGTAGTTAATTAAAGCATCTTTATTTTTAAATATTTCTTAAACCATCTGAGATTTATGTTTATGCATTATTTATGATTATTAATTTTCTGGCAGACAGAATAATGTTTTTTCTTATATTTTTAACTCGCAGTTTTATTATTCTTACATACAAAAATAGAGGTAAACAAACAACAAAAAATTAAATAAATCATTTGATACTACTCTTGCCAATTTTGAACTACCTACATATAGGTATATTGTCCACTGCATTTAGTTTTCGAAATTCTTTTTATATGACGGTGTGTTATAAGTTTAAGGCCCTCCTATCGATTCTCCTTGGCAGGCTTGGAGCTGGTTTAAAATAATGTTCACATTTTCGTCTGTCATTACACTTCCTTGGCTCACCTTTTTAATAAAATGATTTGTGATTCTGACGTAAACTATTTATTTTCCTGCTTCAAAACGAGTTATATTCTGGAATGTTTTATATAATCATCGAACAATAAATCATACATTTTTAACAGTTACTGATAGGTTAATTTGTTACAGAGGATATTAGATACAGTTGTAGGTCAAGACATTCAGTTAAACTTTTGTAGATAGTTGATTTGCCGGTGCAATTTTTGTGTTTTTTGTTTAAAAATTAAATTGAATTTAGGGCAGACGGTTGTAGTTACTGACGCTGACCCCTTGTAACATCTCTTACTTATATAGTTCATGTTGTCTATTAGATCAAATGTTGGACTAAAAATTTAATTTTATCTTAACTACATCCTCATATATTACAAATTAGAAAACTAATAAAACCTCTAAAAATTCAATGCATTACAATTTTTTCTTTAAATTTATAGGTACTTAAGTATTTATAATTTAATTTCAAAAGATCTTTATATCGCTAAATTCGTAACATATTTTTTGAAGAGATTTGTACACAGAAACAGTAAAACTGGGGGCATATTGGTCTGATGCCACGCCACACCACGCTATGTGATGCAACGTCAGAAGGATCTGGCACCGTGTATTCTTATATATTGTGTGCACATTGCTCTGCCGCTACACCACGCCACGCCATGCGACATCTTCCGACGTGTTCCGAATCCCGACTTGTTAGATTTTCATCATGTCGCATGGTCTGAAATACATAAAATTGGTGAAATTTTGTTAATGTTAGATGGAGAAATCATTCTTTTTCCGTGTCTCAAAACGAATGACTTGTTTTGCGATAAAATAAGGAATAGATCGTACCATTTGAATACAGTGTGACCCATTATTATCCGATTTATTTCGGGTTTTTTCTAAAAGATGGAGCAGTAAAAACTCTATTCTGACACAAAATATTAAAATTAATTTTTTGTTTTCAAGGCCTACTTTTTTTTGTAGGTGAATTTTTACAAAAACTGTTTAGCGATTATTTTACTTCAAATCTAACCAAGTCATTAATAAATATTTAATATTCAGAGATTTATAACAATTTTAATGCAGGTTTCATTTTATTAAATACTTTTATAGTAATTTCCTAAAAATACAAGTTGGCTATGAAAAGTAATTTAAAAAAGTTATTAGTTTTACGATTTTAATTAATCAAATTAAATATAAAGACTTATAATTACGGTTAATAAAATAACAAAGGAAAATAACTGCATTACACTAAAACTACGATACCTACAAAAATACAATAAGTTTAACGTTACAATAAATTTTAAATTTTTGTAGCCTCTACGAGGCCACCGTTGATTTGGATGCACTTTTCGAATCGCTTGCGAATATTTTTTTGAACATTCTGTAGTTGTTGTGGGGTGATATCGTTACAAGCTTGCCTTATTCTTGCACACAATTCATCTCTGTTGCCTGGGTGTGACTTATAAACATTAGATTTTATGACACCCCATAAAAAGAAGTCCAACGGCGTTAAGTCCGGTGACCTCGGTGGCCATTTAATTAGCGGGATATTTCTACCTATCCATCGGTTAGGAAAGTTACCATTAATCCAATCGGTGATCATTCTTGTGTTATGGACAGGACATCCATCCAACTGAAAATGAAAATTTACTCTTTCTTGTATTGGGAGTTCATGTAATATATTTCAAAATTCATTTCGCAGGAACTGCAAAAACTGTATGCTATTCATATTACCCTCAAAAAAGAAAGGGCCAATTTGAAAAGTTCCAAATCAACGGTGGCCTCATAGATGCTACAAAACATTAAATGTATTGTATTTTTGTATCCTAGTTTTAATGTAACGCGATAATTTTCCGTTGTTGTTTTAGTTATTTATTAAAATACCTAATTATTGCTAACCGTTAATTATAAGTTTTAATATTTATGTGATTAATTAAAAGCGTAAAATTAAATAATAATTAATTAACAAAATTTTTAATTAATTCTTCATAGCCAACTTGTATTTTTTTAAATTACTATAAAAGTATTTAATAAAATGAAGCCTGCATTAAAATTGTTTATAAATCTCTCAGCATTAAATATTTATTTATGAAACTTGACATAAAACCATTTTACGGGATGCTAAATCCAGTGCCGTAGTTAGATTTGAAATAAAAAAAATCGCTAAACAGTTTTTTGTAAAATTTCACCGTGAAAAAAATTCAAAGTAGGCCAAACAAAAAACAAATTTTAATATTTTGTGCTCGAATAGAGTTTTTACTGCTCGATCTTTTGGAAAAAACTTGTTTCCATTTGAATGGGTCACACTGTATCGATATATAAGTCGATATGTCATAGAATAGATTATTAAATTACAACTATACGAAATCAATTGAAATATTTAATTTATATTACATGAACTGTTTACTTTATTCAATTAATCTCCGTTTCTGAAATGTCAAGTGCCTCATTAAGGTAATGTGGTGTTGATAGCTCGCAGTCTGTACTTTCTCTATTTTCTTCAGTATTCTTCAGTGTTTCCAGTTTTTTCTGCTTCTTAATTCTCTTCATCCGATAGTTCAACTGTCAGGAAATTCTTTAAATCCATGTAAATGGGTTCATCAACGTTTCACGACCTTTGCAAGTGGTAAAAGTGATCGAACAGCTCAGCCCAAGCTTACGACAGCCCCAATTGCCATTGCACACACTTCGACAATTACAAGAGATTATTTGAGTAATGCTGGTGAAATTGCTCCTTTTTCAGTGGCTACTGACAGTAAACCGTTGATAATGCGTTTCCAATCCCATTTCGTAGGTTCCATGAATTTCTTTCCAGCTCTACATTGGGTGACAAACTGTACACACGCTGCCTTACGGCTGCTCGAATATGTAGCGGGGAACGAAGGTGACCCACTGCCTTTTTGAAACACAGATATTGTATTATGCATTAACCAGTGATAAAATGTAATGTAGCGAAGCATCGCATGGCGTGGTAGCAATGTACACACGTCGAGTGGTGTGGCGTGGCGTGGCCTGGCATCAGAGCAATGTGCCTCCGGCTTAATTGTTGATACACAGCAAGAAAGCGACTGTACACGCTACTATTTTGGGGGTAATAAAATAATGTATTCTCTTAATCATAATTGCTGTTTGATATCCAATACTTATGCGACTTATTGTGCAACACTTGCTGCAATTTGCAGTTGCTTACTATATACTTAATTCATCAGTCATAATTTGCGTTTACAGTATTAACAGTTAAAATATATTGTATAATTTATTGTGTAATAGTAAATGTTCGTACCTGTTGTGTCCCTGTAGTAAGAAAATGTCATATGTTTTTAAATTTTACCTATACTGTTGTCCTTGATAAATTTACCCGTTGATGTAGTTCTATTTAGATTAAATGTGGCTGTCTTTATAGAAATAAAATTTGTATTTATACTAACAATGTATTTGAAAACGTCTCTAATTTCCTGAAAATTCTCGACATTGTTTTAATCGATGGCTTTATGTTTTTTTATTACAAAATACTGAACAACAATTACTTACAATAAAACCTAACGATGATCTTGATGTCATTGATTTAACAGTTGTATTAATCTTATGTATTTGCACAGTATGTTAATTCAATAGGATGTTATACAGTTCCCAAACACATTTATTTTAAATTAACACCAGATGGTGTAGTTTTTACCATACATATATGTACACCACATGTAGTAATTGATTTACATCTATTTTAACATATTTACACTGAGATTTCCACTACCGCTGTAGTAGTAAATTCTACCAAAAATTTGTTGAAACCAGCAAAATATATTACTCAAGCGTTTGTAAAATCTACCACGTGATGACGTAAATTTTACCCTTTTTTCCGTGTGAAATTATGTAAATATCGTGTAATTTAATTCGCCTTTTTTGCTGTGTTGGTACGAAATATAATCGCTTTTAATATATTTTTTGCTATTAACAAATATTGTGTGAAACTAACTACTCTGCGGACTAAAACCCCGACCAGCGTTGAATTACACTCACAATATTTACCCATATATTCTTTATTATTAGCTTTTGTAACATTTTCTACTGTATTAGAAAGGTATTTTAAGTTGATATATCTACAATTCCTATCAATGAAGTCATATGTAAGCTCTCTGATGCCAAACATCTAGGTATACTAATGAGTGTTTTCATTAACCCAGGTTAGTAAATTTAGCTAGATTATTTTTTTTAGATAATTATTGAATAGAGCTTTGTCTGTGGAATTGTTTATTAGCATACCTAGATGTTTGGTATCAGAGAGCATGCATATAACTCAATTGACAGGAATTGTAAGAGATTTGATATATATTAGCTTAAAATACCTTTCTAATCCTGTAAAAAATACGAAATATAAAATGAAAAATAATTCTCTTCTCAAAAATATTTAACTTTTGAACGACTCAGAAGCTATATATTAGATAGATATATAATTAGACAATATGTTGGTGAAAAGATGTTTAATTTAGTTTTTTTATCGTCAAATAACTATGCTTTGTGGTATCGAGTTCAAACAATTCAAAAATCCAATTTTGACAAGTGAATACGTCTCGCAAAATTGACGTAAGAATATGCTAATACTTTCTGTCTAGACAAGTATTTTTAGATGAGTTTGCTGAAAAATTAACTGCCTATATATCAACTTCACTTATTTTCAGATGTTGAAAGCTAATCTATTGCATTTTACAAATCTGCGGACAACTATATTGTTTGAGATACACGTGCTAGGCAATAAAAATTTAAAATTGTTATCTCTTAAAAACGCAAATTCTGCCATTTTTGCTCCAATTTTAAAATAGGATAAAAAAGGGATTTAAAATTACTTACCTACTATAAAATAGTAGGTACTTAATAAAAAAATTGAACCCTACCTTAATGACAGACGATTGTTATTTTTTTACCGAATCTGATATATTTTTCTCATGGAAATCATAAAATATATAGAACGCCAGAAGCCTTTATATTAAGTACTCAAAAAAGTCGGACTACGGAGAAGCTTAGAGAGCAGCCATCTAAAGAAAACTTAAATAAGCTGTTGGTTAGGTATATTGCATTTTAATTCCATCATACAATTGAAACCAAAATAGAATGTTTGTAATTGGACCACAGAAATCATATGTTTCTACGAATTGGACGTAAAATTTTCATATTTTGAAATTCCCGTCCAATAGTGTGAAGCTATCCCGTTAGCGCAACCAACTCATAAAAGCTAAGTTACTGCAAAGCTTTTGGGTTCCGGGGGAAGTATGGTTGCAAAGCTGAAACTTAAAGGAATTGACGGAAGGGCACCACCAGGAGTGGAGCCTGCGGCTTAATTTGACTCAACACGGGAAACCTCACCAGGCCCGGACACCGGAAGGATTGACAGATTGAGAGCTCTTTCTTGATTCGGTGGGTGGTGGTGCATGGCCGTTCTTAGATGGTGGAGCGATTTGTCTGGTTAATTCCGATAGTTGACTATTTTTGGTACTTCTTTTGGTGTTCTATATATTTTCTGAATTCAATATAATAATGGTAAATAGATTATTGCAAAATGCTTATTAAAATCACATCAATATGTTTTCTAACCAACTAGAAGCTTGCTAGTAGTTTGTTCCGTTACCATGGTAATTGAAAAAGTCTCCGGAAATTTTCTTCCTCTTTTGAATTTTTTGACGTTTTATGTATAGATTGAGATCTTGTTTGACATTAATTATTTATTTTATCCTTGAGTTTGCAAGGGCGTATATGTAAGCCAAAATAAACAAAAACAATAAGTTGTTATATTCTACATGTAATTATATTTTAATTGTCACATATTATGATCCCTATTTCTCCCTTAAAATTAATACATAATTTGATGTAAAACTTTTTGACCGAATATCCCTGGAATATAACTGGAAAATTTTCCTCATTTATGAATATTTCTTAGAAAATTATGAAAATATTCATGACTGAGAAAATTTCCGGAAATAATTTAAGCCACTGGAGATATTACAAGTGAATATTACTACAAGAAATTTGTCAAATGTATATACCATCATAAAAATAAATTGACATACCGAGGAACATACAAAGATATCACTCAAAATAAACAGTTTTGCTTTCATGAATGTCATGCACTAATTATTTATTACTGATCTATGACTAATTTATATTATTGACGGAGAATTGTTCTTTTTTAAATAATACCTAATTTAGATTAGTAAATTATTAATCGGTGTGTAAATATAAATATTGTCTTATAGACTTATCTGTAATCGATAAAATAATTTGATTTTAATAGCTCTGTTTGAATTTTAATGTGGGAGCAGTAATATTTTTAATTTGTAATTACGTAGCGAATTTCAAAATTAAGTACGGAACGGTTTGTAAAAAATACAAATGAGAAAATAGAACATTACATTATTTTTTTTACGACCAGGAGTAGAAATCAATTTCTGTTGTCAAAATCTTAACAGAAATAAAGAATTTTGCCTCTAGGAAGAGAATAATAAAATATTCCTCTAGGGAGTTTTTATTATACCTACTTTATCAGTTCATATTTTCAGGAAAAGCTTACGCTTTTTTTGTCAGAACACCATTCTTTAGAACGTTTAAATGTATCGTATAAATATCTTGATTTTGTCGGTAATTTATTTTTCTTTCACTTCTTCCTGTTGCATTTTCAATATAAATTTTGGGAAAATTTAATTTGTTTGTAGAACAAGTTGTGTTGTCGAGTTGTTAATTTCAAAACCGATTAATCTGTAAGATCCAGACATATTGTTCGAGATGACAGCCACCATTGACAAATATATTTAATTTTGGAACAAATTGGCATGAAAAAAATTATATATGTATACACCTTGGACAAAAATGTTAACCCTCAGTGCATTTTTGTAGTCCTTGGGCATCGTCCTCTGTCTATAATAAGACGTTAGCGCCATTTAGAAAAATATTGGGGAGTCTAAGGAAACCATCATTCTTGGTAAAATATTGTTTATAATTTTTCACTTGAAAATAATTTCATGTTAGGGAAACATTTATTAGTAGGTATATACAGGGTGTCCCATAATGATGTGCGCTCCTTTGGAGGGTGTGTTCATTGGGCCATATTAGCGGAGGAGGGGGTACTTTCTATAAAATTTTTCGATTTGAGCCCTTCTTTACGAGATAAAGGCTTCCAAAAAATTGAAAAAATTTCGGTTTTATTTTTTTTTTCTCAAAAACGGTTAAATTTATAAATATGAAAATCGGTGAATACATTTAGTGATATTGTTGAACATGATATTTATTTTTACCAAATGTCTACACTGGTGGCAACTACCAACCTCTGTTGTTGTTTTTAATTAGAACTTTTTATTCTCGATATGAAAAAATTACAGTAAATAGAACAATCAATTTACAAAATGTTTTTCCTCTTAGTATTTTTATGCAGGGACACGCGTTTTCTTTTAAAAAAATATAATCCACATACGTGCATATCCTCCGGTGTCGAATATGCAAGTAAAATAATTCATACGAAACGTACTAGGCTGGTGGTTTTAATTTTGGCACATAATTATGTGCCAAATTTTTATCAAGTAGTAAACTCAAAAATTGGAAAGTGCAAAATGCAAAATATTTAAATATAGTGGCTAATGTGGCAGTCGGTAAAGAACACTGACTAATATTTGTTGTTGTAAATACATAGAAATAAAGCTACATGCTAAATTTAATTTTATTAAATGTTTATAAAATGCCTTCCCAGATGTCGGCCGCATAGGTGAAGTCTTCGTAAAAAATTTAAATTTGCACTACGAAGTACCTGACGGGAATTTTTGATTTCGTTGGAAATATTGAAAATTCATAATTGCAATAGAAATTAACAGAAAGGAATAACTAATTTGGTGGTAGATATCTGACATTAATTATTAATGAAAATCCAAACAATAAAATCATCAAAGTGACAGCAGCCTACTACATTTCATATGAATTATTTTGCTTGCATATTCAACACCCGTGGATATGTACGTATGTGGATTTTATTTTTTTAAAACAAAACGCGTGTCTCTGCATAAAAATACTAAGAGGGGGAAAATTATGTAAATTGATTGTTCTATACTGTTTTTTTTTGTATCGAGAAACGTTTAGAATAAAAAGTTCTAATCAAAATAACAACAGAGGTTGGTGGTTGCCATCCTTTTAGACATTTCGTAAAAATAAAAATCATACTCAACAATGTAACTTAATTAACTAAATGTAGTCACCGATTTTCAGATTTATAGGTTTAACAGTTTTTGAGAAAAAAAAAATGAAAACCGAAATTTTTCCAATTTTTTAGAAGCCCTTATTTCTTAAGGGAGGGCTCAAATTGAAAAATTGTATAGAAAGAATCCCCCCTAAAATGACCCAAGGAACACACCCTCCAAAGGAGCGCATATCATTATGGGACACCATGTATCTTAAGTGTAGAATGTAACTTAAATGGGTTTATTTTTGATTTCTTGTCGCGTATTGCAGGCATTTTTGTCATATATGGTGATTAGGTCCCAGTTGTTGAGGTACTTATGAAGAATCACAAAATGTAATATTTTGCTTAAATGCGCTTATGCTTAACAATAAATCAATAATAACAATACCAGCTGTCTTATACCAAGTTACAATGCAAACCAACGCCAAAGATGGCACATTTGGTGCTGGCCTATGGAATTTTAAAGGATTGGAATGGACTCGTCCACACCGGTCCATATCATAATTTAGATTTGAATTCAACAACGTTGGGAAAGGTTTGGCGCTAGATCGTTGAAATATCGAGTGATGACGATTTATTTATTGTTGGTAGTCGTTCATTAAGAGGAAAAAAGGGGATTTAAGAAATATATTAGTTATTAAACAAATTTATAGTAATTGCTGCACATAGTCTACCAACAAATTTAGATGCCGCGTCATTCCTAAGCATTCTGCAAAATGAATTTTTCACATTATTCGACGATTTGCCACTTACTATTCATCAAAATGTTTGGATGCACCATCAGGTGCTCCTCTTCATCTAGGATTAAATTCTAGTTAATATTTAAGTTTAATATTTCTAAATCGATGAAACGGATTATGAAAGAGATGGCAACTATTCAATAACCACTACATTCCCCCGGTTTTAAACTACTGGACTTCACTGTTTGGGAATTTATGAAAGACGACGCTTATCCCGAATCAATTGAGAATATTGATCAACTGAGAAGGCGTAGGAATTATAAATGCGGTTGAAAAATTTAGGCAATGACCATAAGTTTTTCAAAATATCAGATAATCTTTATTTAAACGAACTCGCGTATGCATTTCGAAGACGTGTGGACATGTGAAGCAATTGAAATTAATAAATTAAAATCATAAAATTACAGTGTCAAATTAAATTTAAATATAAATCTTCTGTTTAATAACTAATATGTTTCTTAAATCTCTGTTTTTCTTAATGAACAAATTTACATTGATAAAAAAACATTTATTTGTATAGAAATTGCACATCTGACTAACCCTGTGTTCAAAGACATTCTGCATAAAATAAGTTAGAGACCAGAGACTTATTAAGTGCAACTCATTTTGATGCTACTAACTCTAACATGCTTAAAAATTCAATTTATGTTGAAAATGAAGAGTTTTATGAAAAATTATCAAGAGCAATAAAATATTCTAAATAAAATTTTACATTATCAAAAATCGTCCATAGGCGTAGGTCAGAAAAAGTGGGGGAATAAAATAACACCTTCACCCGTTTCTACGCTTATATTTTAGGCATCGTTTACAATAATATCCTTGAGAATTTGGTTAATAACAAGAAGTATCTCTACAAAATTTCAAAGTGATACGTACAGACCAAAAGAAATTATAGGGAAAAAATAATTTTAAAAGTTTAACTTTAACACCCTGTATCTTTTAAGAGAGGCATTTTTGTATATAGCTAAGCAGGGTTAAATCGTCATATTTTGCCACAAAAAATATGCTGTTCGCGGCATGACATGCTTTTTTGTTACACCTTGTATAATGAAACAACTGTCAATGTATGCTTTTGATAACTGATTTATACATATCGTCAGTTTGGAACAAGACAATCATAACTCAAAATTTTTCAAGATTTAGTGGTGTATCAAATCCAAATATTGCATATTTTTATGTGTAAAAGAGTTACAAGGGTTACAAGTGAGCTTTGCTTAATAACCGTCGAATGGCGCTGCGTTTAATGATATGAGATGAGCAAATTTTGGAAAAGAGTGTCACAAGTCGAAATAATATCAATAAGAAAATAGTTTCTTTATGTGTATTTATATGCAAAACTGTCATATCTTTAAATAGACCAGTCATTCTCTTAAGCTAAGTACCTTTTTTGTTCCTATTTCATAAAATAAACCGTAATATATTGCGCAGTATTATACATATTTTTATAATAATCTTTAAAATTGTATTATTTTAGTCTACTTTAATAAAATAATTTAGTTTATTAGAAATGTATTTTATTTTATTACCTAAACTCATATTGAAAAACTTGTAAAAAATATATGAAAGAGAGTCACAACTCGGAATTATTTAACAAAAATAACAATAACAAAGTGCCAAAAACCAAAGTAAACAAAAAATTTTATTAAAAATATTAAGAACTATCCACACAAACATTTTGACATGACTCAAACATTATATATTTATTTATTTTTCAATATTTAGAGTAAGATTATTTATAAAATTTTACCGAGCTCTCCTGAAAATTTACATTTTTTGAGTTATGACAGTCTTGTTCCAAACTGACGATATATACATACCACTTTTGGTACCATTTAAAAACCTAGCTATTGACACTTCAGTCGAGAAACTTCAAATTTTCTATAATAAATAGGTACGCGACAAAGTGATGTGTTACGCCGATTTAAATCTAAATATCTTTTATAATAAAATTTTGGCGGTTATGCGATTTCTGCTGTTATTAATGGCGTTTAGTATGGTTTCCACTAATACTAACATATCAGTTTTTACAAAAATGTCACGTCGTTTTGCTTCGTACACGTCTTTACCCGGTAATCCACCTGGAAACCAAATAATTCATAATAAAGTTATTTCCATTTCCAGTATTTTTATTCTTGTTAATTCAGTAATAACATTTTTGTCGGTGCTTCCTGGTTTGGGAATTTCGATTCTATACTTGTAGTAGGAAGCAGGAAATACATATTCTGCTAATGACAAGCACGTGGCATACCTACGCGTTCCTTTTACCCGGCTTATTATTTGAAACATGTCGATTCGAATAATTTTGCCATAAAATGTTTTAGATTGCGACCATTTATATCTACAAGTACCGTCCTGATTTATGAACATGTAAATTCTTTATACAGAAATGTATGTATGTTATTTATTTATGACTCATATAAATTCTATATCGCCAGTCTTTAAGCTATTAAATTCGAAAAACTCAAAAATTGTGCAAAAACATGACTAATAAGACGCGTTATACATTTAATAGAGATAAGTTTGGTGATTATCAAGAAAGGAAGAACGAAGGAATAAAAGGGAATCAGATGATATTTTACTATTCCTCAAGAAACGTCTTATTAATGCAATATTATCTGTAAATTATTAGTCAAACGACTTTAATTTTAGAGGTATAGAAAAGAATGTGTCCCTTATGCCAAAAATTGGAAGTAGATGTCATTACAGATACCTCAGCAGTTTAAAACGTTTAATTCGTTTTAAAGACTGTTATCATTATGGCAATAGTAGTACGTAGTCAAGCTTATTTATGATGTCTTATTAAATTTTGCAACATTTCACTTAGGCGGTCAACCAGTTGGTTTCGGAGCTATATGGATAGGTCAATGGCAGCATAAAAAGGGGTTTAGTTATCAACTAACTTGATTTATAAAATTAGCGCTCTGATTAGTTCCTCTATATATTTTAAAATGTTGAATGATCTTTGAAAATCAGAGATCCATCCTAGGCAGAAGCGACATTTTTCGGAAAAGGTATAGATGGAAATTTTTATTTTAAAAATGTTCTATTAACATTAATTGATATTTGACAACAATCAAAAAGCATACAATTTTTGTATTAATTAATACACTACCGAATGTCTGTGGTTAGGAAAAATCTCCCGTAGATAATCTTCATGCAATGGTCAGACGAAACTGAAATCTGCCTTTGGTCATGGACTTGCCAATCAGACTAAAGATAAAATGATATATGCAGTGCAACCCTTCTCACCATTCAAATCGCCAGACACTGACGGAATAATATCCAGTCCTCTTTCAACGGAACAGATGTTTAGGTTGTACTCCGCACACTACATTCCGAGGATTTGGAGGAAAGTGAAGATAGTGTTCATCTCCAAAACAGGGAAGTTGGATTACACCACTTCAAAGGCGTATCGACCCATCGGAAGAAGCTGTGTGTACTGACGGATAAACAGTCACGCCCTAATCATCATGCATACACTCCAGGGCGATCCACCAACACTGCTCCCCACCAAATAGAAGATAGAAAATCATTGGACAATAAAGAAGGGGCATTTGATAAAACCACCTTCCTCAAAATTAATTCAGCTCTTGTGAAGAGGGGAGTTTCTCCTACTATTTGTAGCTGGATATCAAATATGCTCACCAAAAGAGCCATACAAACCCTCTTCCGTAGAAAGAATTGTCGCAAGGAGCACCACTACTATGGAACTTGATTCTAGATAGTCTCCTGTGCCACCTCAACGCGAAAATTTGCATATATACCTTCGTTTATGCTCATCTCACTACTAATTAGCAGAAAGTTCAAAAGGATCCTTTGCCAAAGAATACAGCAGCTCTAAAAACCATTGAAAAGTGGTTTGAGGACTATTTTCTGATCGTCAACCTCAGAAAAACAGAAATGGTTCTCTTCACGAGGGAGAAGAAAATGGGGCCAATAAAGGCACCAACTCTCCTAAACACTATGGTAAGTTTTAGATCGGATGTAAAATACCTTGGAGTCGCACTTTGAGTAAATATAAGAGGCCCAATGGGACCTAATTGCTGTAGTAGATGTAGCTCTTCAAGCTACCCTCCCCATAACTGTCTTCAATATTTTATTGTGTAGTATTTAATAAAATAACAAATCTTAATAAAACAAGATCAAATGAAATATGAAACTTGTATTTTGCATTGTTACTTTATTTATCTAGGGTGTTCAGTAAAGAATGGGCCACACTTTAAGGCTAGTTTCCTTCGATACACATAATGTGATTTAAATAACTTACCTTAGTACATTTAAGAATAATACAGAGTTTAGCAACATCAACCGCAGTATTATCTCTTGTCACCTACGAATATTCAAAGGTACCCAAGTAAATAGAATATTTAACGGCTGAAGGCGGTCTAACCAACTAGTTTTTGGATACAGAAATCTTTCAATATATGTATTTTTTTTAATTTAACTATATATGTAAATATTGCTATAACATAAACTTGCATGGTTCTGCATATAAGATGGTTCACTTTTGTTTATAAGCATGTGAAAATAAATTGTTAAAATGTGGGGTTAGAATAGCAAAATAATGTGTGCCATACAAATGCATTTTAAAAGTTATTATATTATTCGAGGAGAATTTAAATAGTAAAACTGGAAAAACAAAACATCAATAATTTTATATTTGATATTACTTTTATTTTACGAAATGTCTGTACCTAAAAAACAGTATAAACTTAGCCATTTCTCGTCAAGAAATATACGGCGACCTTAAGAAGTCAGAGGCCTGAAAAAGTATTGTTTTTATTTATTTCTTTTTACGATAATATTCTTTTTGTTGTTGGAGTTTTCAAGATCTCTTTTTTATAACCATTATCAAAGAAAGATCTCTTTTTATTAGTTATGTGCCAGTATTCAAGATTTCTAGATGAAGAAGCGCCTTGTCTCTATTTTCCTTGATTTTGTCCCTAGAATAATGTTGGTATACAATAGGTAAAATTGTTTGCATTGTTAACTACTTGTTTCACTCATCAATAGAGATTTAATTAAATTTCTACTCAGAATTTCTAGAAGTTCAAAAACTGTTATGAGAGAGTGTCATTATTATTGCAAAAACATGTACTTATTCCTATTTATTTGAGAAATAAGTTTGGTAGTTTCAACCAACGTGACATTTTCAGAAAAATGATTAAATTAAGCATTCAGTTTTTTAACACAGTGTAAGTTGAAAATACAATGAAATATCTAAAAGAAATTACCAACGCAAAAATCTGATGATGAACTAAACGTCAACACTAAATCAATTGATATGAGTTGGTATCTACTTAAATCCAAATATGCAAGTAAATTTAGAAGGCTGCCATTTCATAAGCTATTATTTCTTGATTTTTTGGAGCCTGCTAGTATTCTATAATTCAAGCGTGTATATTATAACTCCAAGTAAATTTCCGTTTTCACTTTTTGGCTATTTGTGCACTGCGTCACGATTTTAGGGAACGATAAGTGCTGAGTGGTCCATGTAAAATGGGAAGCGTACATTTACCTAAGTGGTTCTATGGTTTCTTTATGACTCCATTACTAGCATGTTATTTTCTTAGTAACGTTTCTACGTATAAAATAATATATATTTAGCATCCTTAGAGAACAGTTAGGTATATTACAATTACTTATTATTACTGAGTGAATGTCTAAATCCTTCGTCACCATTATGATGTTATTTCAATAATAGTAAACTAGGAAACATTCAAATGTTTTACTGAAGCTGGATTAATAAATAAACATTTACAACAGCGGAAAAGAATAACTCAAATTATATGTGTAATGATAGATTTGTTCAGTGTTATGATGAACTGGAAATTTCCTAATGTAAAGGTAAAGAAGAATTTTGAAAACATTTGAAACAAAATAGGAATCAAATATACAGTATGCGCCAAAAGTATCGAACAAATTCAATAAAAACGAAACAATTATTTTTCGAACAGGTCGCTTTTTAATTTAAAAAATACATATTTTAGCGTAAAATGCGATTTTCAAATGTCATTTGTTTTCGAGTAATGACGTTATCGATTTTTTTTAAATGGCAACATCATATTTTTTTCCTTGATTCTGAAAAATCGTTTAATTCTCTATCAGACAGTACTAAAATTTTGCCCTCTTACATAGGAAAGTTTTCGAGTAAATGACGATTAAATGTTAAAAAACGTAAATTTTATCCATAAAAAAGTAACAATTCTGAGGTATGTAAAATAAAATACAATTGATTAAATTTTATACTTAAATTAAATGTTCGAATTGCCATCCATCAACTTGTTGACAATGCGCAAGTCTGTGAAGAAATTCTTCTTGCACATTATGAATGATTTCTGGGGTAACTCTGCGTATTTCGTCCCGAATGCGATTTTGAAGTTCTTCTAATTTACGTGATTTATTAATGTACACTTTTGATTTCAAGTATCCCCATAAAAAATAGTCAAGAGGTGTAAGATCTGGCGATCTTGCAGGCTATTCTATCGGTCCGCCTCTGCCGATCCACCTCCCAGGAAAACAGTTGTCAAAAAAATCTCGTACAGGGCGCGCATATTGCGGAGGTGCACCGTCTTGCTGAAACCATATGGTGTCGTCAGGAATGTCAGGGTCATTATCGTTATTAAAAATTACTGCAAGGGCTGGAACAAGGTCATTTTCTAGAAACTCTAAATATCTTTGTCCTGTAAGGGTTCCTTCAAAGAAGAAAGGCCTTACTATTCTGTCGTCAACTATTCCATCCCACACATTTAATTTCTGAGGGTGTTGGGTATGTGCCTCTGCCATCCAATGAGGATTTTCCCGACTCCAATATCTGCAAGTTTGACGGTTTACTGTATCATTCAGACAAAATGTGTCATTGTTTAATGCAACCAATCGTGAAGAATTATGAGGATTATCCACCATACTCATCAAAATGTTCTGTTTCTGATTTTCATTAATGCTTGGACGTCCAGGTTTTGGAATATTTACAACATTGTCAGTTTCTCTAAATTTAGACTCTACCTTACTGACTGTTGATTGGCTGATAGGGCGATCTGGATATTTTTCATTAAATAAATCGCAAACTTCCTGCTGAGTTCTAGTCATATTCCCGCATCCGATAAGAATTAAAATTTCAATTCTTTGAGTAACAGTTAAATGTGCCATAATACTTTAAATTGAATAATAATTTCTATGCCGCTTACAATAATACTTATTAGAAAGTCGGTGTTACAATGACACTTTGCAAAGATTTTCACCTACGTGATCCATAAAAGAACTATGGAATTCGAAAAACTAAACGTTTTTGCTTTATTTTAATTGATTTACGTTTTCCAACATTCAATCGTCATTTACTCGAAAACTTTCCTATGTAAGAGGGCAAAATTTTAGTACTGTCTGATAGAGAATTAAACGATCTTTCAGAATCAATTAAAAAAATATGGTTTTGCCATTTAAAAAAAAATCGATGACGTCATTACTCGAAAACAAATGACATTTGAAAATCGCATTTTACGCTAAAATATGTATTTTTTTAATAAAAAATCGACCTGTTCGAGGATTTTTCCCAAAAAATAATTGTTTCGTTTTTATTGAATTTATTCCATACTTTTGCCGCATACTGTATATAGTATTATTATTTTTAGTAAAGATTCTGTGGAAATGAAATAAAATATAAAACCTGACCTGTCGCTAACTATAATTTCGGTAAATCTAGCAAAGTTATTGTTCTATTTTAATAATAATTATTACTGCACTTGTGTAGTAAATGTTACTAGTTTTTAGTGATATTTTTAAAACATATCAGGAGTGATGTTGATAAGCAAGCTATAAATTGTATCGTCTGGGTCTAGTTTTTTATTGAGGTAGGTTTTCAGATTTTCCTGGATCCTAGGATGGATGATTATAAGTATCATTTCAATTTTTCGTTGTTTTTCGTTCACTTAGTTAACTTATCATGAAGCTGATTTTGTATGGCACAACTCATTCTACAGTAATGACAGACTAGGCATCCATCATCTCTTGGTACATTTCAAAAATTGATTAAATCATTCCAGGAAATTGTTGTAAACGTTAGTGAATTGGCTATAATTCCATACTGTGAAATTTTATATAGAGGAAAGAAAAAGAGAGAGATGTTTGTCATATAGTTACATATTTTCTAATAAAGATATAAGTAATTGTTATAAGGTACTAATAATGTATGGGATATTAAGGCATATTTTTACATGTATTCTTAGACAGTGCATGAGAATTACCGGACATTAAACGGGTATTGCGAGCATTATTAAGGCAACAGCATTTAGAGCCCATTGGAATATGTTCGATGTCACATGTGTGGCAAGCAAAATGGGCATTAGTGTATAATGTGTGAATCAACAATTTGCACTGATTATACAAGGTGCTTTACAACTTATCTAAAAAAATTTGGGAATAAATACGTCATGAAGAATGAAGTCAATATCTTAAAAAAATGTTTGTAAATGTTGTATAATGTTTGTATGTTTGTCCTTATAATTTCCTAGTAAAAAATTATTAAAGTTGTAGTATTTTCAACCTTTACATCGCTGGGCTACTGTAGTTTCTAGCCAGGCAATTCCAAATATTAACTTCCTATTAATTATAGTTGGTATTAACGTTTTTTGATTAGTTTTTTAACTATCAAAAATGGTTTACGTTTATAGCAACTCGGAGTTGATGGATATCGTTTTACGTGACGATGTCAAAATGATACAGCAGAATTATTTCCTGGTAAACATGTGAATAATGCAACTATTTTTGCCGCTGTGCACAGTGAGCGCAAATGTAGTGCAACGCGAGCGAGACACAGAAAATTTGAAACCAAATCGTGGATAAGATGGAGGTCCAGGGCGTCCACGGCGTATTGTAGCAGCGTGACATAACCATTAAATCCGTACTATGTACAGCGTGTCCAAGCATTAATACCAAGAGATAGGACGAGGAGGGCCGGTAGCATGGCCGCCACGATCTCCTGACCTTAAATCATTTACGTACAAGAACCAGAAACATTTGTGTTATTTTGTAGAAACTGGGTAAGACGGGCCCAAATTGTTGTTGTTATAACATCAGGTATGTCAAACTATTTTATTAATTAAAACCTCAAATTAAGTCTATTAATGACAGTAGCGGTAAAAGCAGTTAAATTTGCTGAATAAAATAGATGTTATAAAATGTTATTTATTTCTTTCCTTGGAAATTTATTTCAATTTTTTTTCCGGTCGCCGATTACATGTTTTATTGCTAGTAGGAATTATATGAAAAACGATTCTAAATCGGCAGCATCTAAAGAAATCTTATTTGTTCAAAAACATAAGTGATGTGTTTCATGTGCCTTCTACCTCTAGAAGTGCCTTATCTGAGTGTATCTGTTTTTGACATATCCCTTAAAAGCCTTTCAAAGTGAATTCATATTTCTAATGGAAAACAGCGGACCGATCGATTTTCTGGAATAATAATGCCTTCGATATACCTTCTCAAAATCACGTAGGCAAGTCGCGTAATAATAAATTCAGGTGAATACATTAATATTATAATTTTTGGATGGATATAGTACAGTGGCATACTGTAAGCGTCTTACAATAAAATACTTACTAATAAATTCCAACTATAATAAAGCATTTCAAAGTTTTTACAGCCCATTTTTATAGCATAAAATAATTTCCCGTAAATACGTAAAATATGATATTCAATAGCAACGCTGTGTACGAATAAGGAATCAAAAATAAACATACAGCAAATTATACAGGGTATCCGGAATATGAGTGCTTTAATTTTGCCATATGATAAGTTGTACTAAACAAAACATATTTGACAATTTTTTTCTCTGACCACAACGGTAATAGAATTATGACAGCAAACAGAGCCTGAATATGTGACAACATCGCTCGCATACTATCCTAGGATTGTTATGTATTTATACATAATAATTACAAATAGGCACATCTAAACATAGGTACTTACTGTGAATGGATTCCTTAGGCCCGGCGCAAAATGAGACGCAGCTTGGTGAGGTGACGCAGCGTGAGTCACGGTGGTTTTTGTTAATCTAAGTAATAATACGAGGGTTGTCCGTAATTTAAAGCCTCCAACGTTTTTTCAAATAGTAAACATTTTTTTATTGCAAAACTAAGTGCATACTCTGAAAGCTTGAACTTTTAGCTATTTTTCAACGTAGTCCCCGTCACGATCAATGCATTTTTGGAGTCGTTCTGGGAGCTTTTTCATACCCGCATCGTACCACTCTCCCGCCGAGAATTATTTCATTCCTCCTAAGCGTTGTTTCAGGTTGGGAAACAAATAGTTGTCACTAGGTGCCAAATCAGGGCTGTAAGGAAGATGGTCTATGATTTCCACAAGCAAATGCTCTTCAAATTTCGTCACTGACTCGTCCGAGACTGATGGACGCCCGCGGCCGGCCTCGTCATGCACGTTTGTACGACCGGCTGCGAACTCTCTAAACCACATTTTTTGTGTACATACACTTTTCTCCATACACATCGGTCAACTGACGATGAATTTCAATAGGGTGACCCCTTAAACTACAAAAATCTAATCACCGAACGCAATTCACACTTGGCAGGAGCGTTGATTTTTCCTTCCATCGTTTACGGCTGCTAAGCCAAGACCAGTGATGTTAACCTTTTAAAATTTGTCTCCCTACGACGAAGTATGAAATTCCCCTACTTTACTATAAATTTCCCTATGCTGCCTGCGCAAGCCATAGACCAAGTTCAAGTTAGAAATGTTAAAATTCTGTATAAAAGAAACCGCTCTTGGCATATTATTGTTTACAAACGAATATGAGAAATGATCCATAAAATCTTATTTTCTTTTAAATGGTAAGATAGTAAGTATTTGCAAAACTTATTATTTTGTTAAAGTTCTTTTTCCCCTACAAAATAAGAATATTTTTCCTTCCAACCGATTTATTGACAAATTTTTCCTACAAGTAGGGAATTTCCATACGTGTTAACAACACTGGCCAAGACTCCAAGATTGACCGTCACACAAGAAACACGGTGTTGTTGTCAGATTTAAGCTAGGGGAACTTGTTGGAGACCTTAATTTACGGACAACCCTCGTAGTTATTCCGCATATTTCTTCGCAGCGTGACGTGACACAGTTTTGGCTCAACGTGATCCTGCGGAACGCAGTGTAGTTGCCGCAGTTTTAGAAATCACGGCGCGTGTTTGAAAACATGGAAAAAAAATCGACATCGTGCGAATTCGACAAGTTTTCTACGATACAAGCAATTTAGACTACATGAGAACAAAATCATCACTAAATTGTTTAGTTAAGGCAAATTCTCCATGAGTTTTTGTTTTTTTTTTTTCAAGTACAAGCTTTTCACTGACTTTTTATTACTACCCATCTGGGTGATACACGATGCCATTTCGCACTCAAATTCGTCTTATGAGTCAAATTCAGAACTAAATTGATAATCAATGAGTGCAGTAGCAGTTGCCATTTTTCAGTAATATGGCTTGCCTGCGAAGTGAAAACTGCAATCGTATGTGCGCAGTACCCACGCTAGCAGTTTCCTCCCGCATAAAACTCGCCGTGACTCACGCTGCGTCACGTCACCAAGCTGCGTCTCATTTTGCGCCGGGCCTTAGAGCTCTTTTCACAACACAGGATAATAGTTAGAAGCGTTTAAAATGACTACTGTTTCTTGCAAGAAGAACGTCTCATAGTTAGAGAGTTTTGCCTAGATTCGGCGTAAATTCCATGTCATGTATCTGGTTATAGTTACCATAAATTGTTCCATTTTTATTTATGTACACTCACAAACGTTAAAGAAAAATTAAACAAAAATGAATGGCACTAGCTATACGCACCATTATGACTAATATTACTTTTATGTTGCCATCAGCAGTCTGATACAACAACGTTGTCAAACGTTACAGTACGTTACAGCTTTAACGAGTTTCTTGGAAACTTCAATTGTTTACTTCATTAATGCTGATCCAAAAATCAAATTATGAACAAATTACGTTACAGGCGCTTTTGCTTAATTGTTCCTTAGTTTGTAGTTTGGTAACATAGTTTTGCACATTAGTGCAGTTGTATTTTAATTTTTGAAATATATTCGTAGACAAACTATTTGTTTTAGACAGTTTTTTTCATAAGAGTTTTTTTATTGCTTTTAGTCAGATATATAAGCCCTTAAAATTACGGCACTTATATTCCGGGCATCCTGTATATTTTAAATATTAATTTATTAAGAAATTCAATTGACGTATGACGATATTAAGTTGACTTTTTAGAGGACATTACTATTTTGACTCATATCTGGAATGTTATCAAACCAGCCATGCCATGAGTGCTGGAAAGTTCTAGATATTGTAGCAGTGTTCGTGCCAGGGACTTTTCCATGTTATCAATTTTTTCCAAATAACCTTTGAAGGAGTTTACGGTAGGACACCCTGTATAGTACGTCACAGAAAGAATAGGATAACCATTTGCAATACCAATCTAACAACTAGTAGATTTCGACCAAAAAGATTGCAGGAAACGTGTTTGTTAAGTTTTTCCAACTATCTATTACCAGAAGTTGACTTAAACTGACAGTTGTTTAGTTTAGGCAACAATTAAATATTAAAAGAATTGTTGCATAAAAATAACCAAAATTTATAAGTTTGTACCTAAAATATTAGGGTAATGCGTTTCCCAGCAATTCCACACCTGATGATGAAATCCTGTAGTTTAGAAGTAATAAATATAACTGAAAAGTCAATTTTTAAGCATAAAATCATCATTAAAAAAATTACTCTAAGACAGTTTAACAGAAAAAGGATGATATGGAAATTCAATGAGTAATATCAGGAGAATGGAGTTGATCGATAATACCTTTTCGATATTTTTTCTTGAATAGCCATCGAAAATTGTGCCTAGTAATTTAACAGCAGATAAACCTGGAAATTTCTCTACCAAATATCTATAACAATCAACTTCTATATTCAAATCTTTAACCTACTTAATTAATCCAATTTTTTTTTACCCTTTATGTAATCAGTTTTTTTTTATATATTTTTAGGTATTAACAATATTGTGTGAAACTAACTACTCTGCGGACTAAAGCCCCTACGAGCATTGAATTACACCCACAATATGTACCCATATATTCTTTATTATTAGCTCTTGTAACATTTTTTACTGTATTAGAAAGGTATTTTAAGCTAATATAAATCAAATCTCCTATAACTCCTACCGATGGTGTTATATGTATATATATAAATTAAAATGTCTTTTTTGTCACTTTGGCCATGGGTGCCAGCGTGTCTAAATGTAAAACAAATCCCAAAAACATATAGGTGGATTGGTCTTCTAATTTGCTAAGCTATACTGAGAAAATCTAACTTACGGGTATTTGAAGAATGAAAAATGTTTTGATCATAGAGAACAATTTGTGGTTGCTGAGGCTATTCCGGCGTCAGATTCGTATTCAAAAACACCAAACCACTAGCCAGTGGACTAGTTTGTTATTGATAAAAATAATGTTCAAGTGTATTTATAAAGCGCTAGGCTAAATAAAAGGTGACAAATTGATAAACCAAAAACATTTATCTGCATAAATCAATAAAAGTCAACATTATATCACAGATCATTATTTTTCAAATTTGTCATTATTAAACAAAATATAAAAACTCACATGCATTTGCATTTAATACATTTTTGAAGCTGAAAAATCTAGAGAGACAAGAGCGTATGGAGATTTTCTTATTGTTTCTTTGTTTCGTACGTTTAGTGTCTTCAAAAACAGTTATCACCCTATAGACTGTTTGAAACAATAGTACATATCTATTAAATCTGCCCTCTAAACAATCATTTACTGCTATTGAATGGAAATAATTAAAATTACTGCATAATAAAAACTGAACATTTTGTAACTCAAAAGCGAACTAATTTTGACGGAGGAATACTGCAATACCCTGTATAAGAATTCTTTACCTATCTTTCTGTCCTGTTTGTAGATATTGTGTATATAAAGCGTGTCAATAGAAATATTTACAGTTTTCCATTTATCTGTTTGGGCCTTTGTTATTTTATTCTAAGATCCTTCGTAAAAATAAACTACTACAATAGCAATAACATAGTATTCTTATGTAAATAAAGTAGTAATGTGTGAAAATCGTGCAATATTTGTTTAAATCCCGTGTTAAAATATTTGCTTTAAACGTATGTTCCAGCCAAAGTAAACTTGTTACTTTTATATGCCGACCTATCCAATCAAGACACCAAAGTGTCAGTCTCTCAAATAGTAGTTGGACTAAAAAACTTTTGTTGTTTGTTTTTCAGATTTCTTAACTTCTTGGTACACATAAATCTCAAACGCTTTACCATTTTTCTGACCACATATATATCCTGAAATACTTACTTACTTTACAGCAAATACATTAATTTGCTATTTCGAAGATTAATTGTTGACATGGAGGTATATATCGTATGATTGGCCAGTGGTCGAGGTTTAAGACATCAGTACTTGAATCAATGTGGTCAGTTCGTCGGGGGTTGTAATCCCGCACTACCACTAGACCGTAGATCAGAGCTATACTTGCAGAGAGAATTAGCACTCTCTCTGCGGGTATGGTAGGGTGGAAAAATTTTAGTTTGGGAATGGTGGCTAAGGTTTATCGATGTAAATCGTTCCTGGGCGCAAATGCGGCCTGCATAGTAATAATATGCCGCCCTTTCTCCCACACCGGTCTCCGAGTTCTGTGCTTATTCCCGTGAATGAGGGGTAGATATATTATTATATATGTATATAGGTTGTTGGAAAAAAGATAAGAGTAAACAAGATTCGTTTATATAATAGAGATACTGGCAGATATACAAAGAGAAATATGTATCTATATTAATTATCATTCCATTTAAAGTAAATAAGTTATATTTGTAACATAACCGGAAGTATAGCCACCTTGAAAATATTTTAACTGACCTGAGTATGGCCAACTGCGTATATAAGTACCTACTAATTTTTAGGAAAGTCAATGAATACAACTTATAATAGTTTTAGCGCGTTCACTTTTATAATGTCGGTACAATTCTCCTTTTTTCTTCTTAATTCTATCGTTGTACAAAATTTGATGTTAAATAAAGTCTCGTCTTTCTTCATTTAACTCATTTTAGTCTTGGATTATTTTATAGTTATTAGCAAAGTTTTATTTAAATCGTGAATATCATTTATTGTTGTGTTACATAACTTTTCTCTACAACAAGCTCTATACATACCAAAAATCAATGCCTTGTTGTAAAGTTCGCGTACTCAATATGGCATACATGAAAACCTCGTCTGTTGGTATTATTGCTAAGCATCCGTGACAATTGTCAATTTGGTTCCAACAAAAATTTATTTGATTTTAGTTATAGAGACACTTATTTCCACAAATGCATAATGATATATAGCAAATTGATAAGTGTTCTATATACCGGCCGTTTATAAAGTATAAATCTCATAATGCCATTAATATCCTAAGGGATTAATAGCCCTCGACTTAAGCCTCGAGTCATTATCTTCACGCTACAGGTCTTAAACGTCTACTTAACGCCAGTGATATATAAATAACTATTAATATACAGATACATAAAGTAAACTATATTTTTAATTTCAATTTGTAATATACAGTTTCTCTACTGTTTTAGAAAGGTATTTTAAGCTAATATAAATCAAATCTCCTACAATTCCTATCAATGAAGTCATATGTATGCTCTCTGATACCAAACATCTAGGTATGCTAATGAACAATTCCACAGACAAAGCTCTATTCAATAATTATCTAAAGAAAATAATCTAATTTACTCACTCTATAAAAATCTAACTTCACTTTTTTGGCAGTGGGAACACGACAAATTCAACCACAATAGATGAGATCTGACCTATTTCTGCATTTTTAGGATTGCTTCTTCAGGTGGTCTCCTTTAAGTTGAATCAAATATCTAACTATAAAAATTATTATAAAAATTAAAATTATTAGAAGTTAAATATCGACAATGACAAAAAAGTGACATCCTGTCAATGAATTAAATATGACAATACCTACTTGAAAAATGTTCACCTTTTATCTAATGAATAGAGCTTTGTCTGTGGAATTGTTCATTAGCATACCTAGATGTTTGGTATCAGAGAGCATACATATGACTTCATTGATAGGAATTGTAGGAGATTTGATTTATATTAGCTTAAAATACCTTTCTAAAACAGTAAAAAAATGTTACAAAAGCTAATAATAAGGAATATATGGGTAGATATTGTGGGTGTAATTCAACGCAGGTTGGGGCTTTTGTCCACTGAGTAGTTAGTTTCACACAATATTATTAATACCTAAAAATACAGTTTCTCGTCCGCAAAAAACCCCCGATTTACAATTTTTTTGTAAATATTTGGATTTTGATGTTATTTACAAATATCGAAACTAAATTTTAACTTTAAGACCCTGTATCTCCGTTAACATTGAGTTTTCGAAAAATTGTTATAGGACTTTGTAACCCTAATTTTTTGTGAGTAATCACCTCCTGAAATCTTGACGCATAATTTCCGGACACTCTGTATACATGTTCAATTATGAACATTATATGTATTCATTTATATCAAGAAACTATACATTTTACATTTTTACTGTATTATATTTTAATTCTAAAGTAGTTTTTATTTCCAGAGAGGTGAAGGGATTACCATCGATATTGGTGCCGGAAATGTCACCTACATACCTATTGGAGGTAAGATATTTTCACTATTGTTTATAGTAGCAAATTAGAGCAGTGACGATTTATATTACATTATGATATTCACATATCTGCACAAAATACAATTGTTTTTTTACATCTGTCATGAAAAACTATACTATAGTCTGTTTAGAAATGAAAGAGAGTAATAAAAGCTTATTATGTATGCAAATCGTAAATAAATGTAGTACTGGTGCTTTTATTCAATATTTTTATATTATATATTAGCGGTATAGATGAGGTGTACTTTTAAAAAAACTTTGTGTGACCGGGTTGTACTAAATTGTAACAGGTAGCTAAAATTTAACCCCCGACAATCCGTCTTTGCCTATGCCGCTTCAATTTTTCGGTCCATTTCTCTTATAAGTAAACAATATAAAAACAGCATTTCAAAACATGAAGCTACTTTAAGCATCATAACCGGATTAAGAGGGTTTGTAGCAATTCAAATAAAATTATTCAATATTATTAACAAAATATTTATTTAAATTTAATGAATAGACTTTTATTCCACACAAAAATATATGTATTTTGAAAATTCAAGTTATGGTGAGTAAATGTAGGGTTGTAAAAATGTACAATAAAGAAAATAAAAAAATAGTATATTAAAATTCATCCTCTGAACATTCTGATGAATTATCTTCGTCTCCTAGATTGATAACGATAGGTTCCACAGTAACGTCAATTAAATTATCGAGTTCCCATATTTTCTCCTCTTCTTTTTGTACATGATGTATACATCTTTGCCAGTTATCTGCAGTTACTCGTTCCAAGGAATTTTTTAACAAAGTTTTCACATTTAAACGTCGTATTATTTCGCGCTACATCTCCTTTTACCTGCGCCCAGACTAATTCGATTGGGTTCACAGTGATAAGGTGGTAACCGTAGTACCGTTATTTGGCAATTTGTTGCCATTTCATAGATGGTAACTGACCATGACAATTACAGACCCCGGAGGAATAAGATCTAACATCTGTGTAAAATACTCTTCGAAAACATCTGCGTTCATGTCTTCGTGATAGTCACCTGTATTTTTAGATTCAAATAAAAGTAAACCGCCATCTACAAAACCACTGGCACTACCTATATGTGTCACTATTAATCTTCGCCTTTTACCTGAAGGTACCTTGAACCCTGTTGAAAGTCCATCCAAAAATACTTGTCGAAAACCTTTTACATTTTTATCTTGCCATACTTTTGTTACAGTATATCCCTCGATGACCCAAGTTTCGTCTAGATAATAAATATTCCTCCCATCGTCAGGGAATTTTCTAATCGATCTTAAGTAGGATCTTCGCCAACAAATAATTTCATCTTTATCGATAAGAACTGACTTCCTGTTCTGCTTTTCCCAACAAAAATTCAACTCTCGTAAGACGGCCCATAATTTGCTTCTACTGACTTTTGGCAAATCGTTGTCCTCTGAAAGTTCACTTAAAATTTTATTTAGCGTTGGTATTTCTTTTTTAAAATAAAATGAGTGTACTTTTCTGCGAATGACATTTTTGAAGAAATCATCTATAACGACTTTTGACCTCCCTGTAGATGATTTTGGGGGATTTACAGTATCTTGCTCATTTTTTGTTTCCTTTAAAAGTCTGTAGATAGTCGATTTTCCAATCTCTGTCATTTTGGAACACTTTTCCACGATGTCGTTAACACTATTGGTAGGATTTTGGTGTTTCAATGCATTAAATACATTTAATATAATAAATCTTCCCATTCTGAGACACGCGTTTAGCAGGTACGTAATCTGATAAGTTCGACATTTTACCCAAACAATATTATATCCACTGGCACAATAGTCGCTAAACACAAGTCGAATTTTACTCTACTGCACTAACACGTCTTCGTATATTCAGCTCTAAGACTGGATTGATCTGTCACAATACACTGGTTCTTGCCCTATGATGTATCCAGTAAAATATACTAATGTACACCCATTACCTGTTAGCATTAGTGTTACCCGATAATTACCTGAAACCAAATATTACCACGCCCATGGCCGGTTCTTTTCTCGGGATTTTATTACTCTCTTTTATTTCCAAACAGACTATATATTATTTGAGGGCGTGTTCAAAACAGGTTTTGAAAAACAATATGTGTATGGCAGTGTACCTTTTATTAAAGATCGCGCACATTATACTTCGCACCCATATCCAACAACTTTTAGTGAAGGTCCTGTGTGGTGGTAAACATTTTGAAATTTTTAAGCAGTAGTTGAGGTGTGCTACATGGAAATGTTTAGTTTTTACGAAACATTTATATTTTAACGATGTTGTATGAAGAGGACGCAGGGGGAAGCTAGAAAAAAGAAAAGATTATGGGTTCACCCCATCAACGAAAAGATGGGGTGGGGCAATACGATGAATTTTATTATTTATTTCCTGAACTGCATAGAGATCACCGAATATCCTGTGAATACTTTCGAATGTCACAAAATAAATTTTATGGCCTCTTGTCGTCACCTACGACACCAAAATACAAGATATCATCGAGAAGTGTCATCTGACAAAATACTTGCTGGTTAAAAGTAAATAAACAGAGATTGTTGATAAACGATGCAGGTGCTGATCTGCACATTAGGTGGGACTAGCGTGGTCAGGCATAGAAATTGACGGTCATAATTCTACCTCGACCAACATGACCTGCAATGACGGACGTTGCGGGTGACGGTACGTGCTAGTGCTGGTCTAGTGTGCGATGCTTCATTAAATAACATTTATGAGCAGGCATTATACCTGCATGGTTCCAACCGTACAGGCCTAATGTGCGCGATTTTTTAAACAAATCGCAGACAAAAACTTTTGTGAATTATGACCACGTTATATAAATAATATGTTTTGTGTGTGGTTATACAGATCATGCTGAGCCAAGACTACTTATAGAAAAATTTAGAAAATCATCGAATATACAAGATGATTCTAAAAGTAATAGTTTCATAAATTTAACTGCATTTATATATAAACATGTATCGTAAAGCGTTCCGTTTTCGATACAGACAATGTGACAGGTCTAGTTCTTAATGACGGTTTTTAATTAGTAATTCCCAAACGCGTAAAGATAAATTGATTGGTTGATTTTTACAACTGAACAAATTGCAGAAAGGAATTGCATATGAAGTCATTTTAATTTCCGCTAAAACCCACAAACAATGTGTACTTATTACCTGTGTTCACATTTATTTGTTGCTACTATTTAGCACATGATTTGATAGTTTAGAATTTTCGATTCAAAAATAGCAAGTGACACGATTTTATTACATATTCAAATCAAATAACTCATGTGGCAATAAAATGCATTCCTCGCAGTAAAATTTAGATTTGTCTTTTATAAATTATTATCTAGTATTTAATGCAACACTTTCTGATAATTATTGTCTTCAATTAAACAAAATTTGTTTTTATCACGTGTCAAAATTAATTTAATGCATGAAGTTTTTATGATGTGATAATGTATGACATTTGTAAATTGTTTTTTTTTTTCATACAGTTTAAAACAGCGTAAAATTCGATCCCTATTTTTATATAATTCTTGATTTCTGAGTCATACTCATAAATAAACTTTTATTTTTTTTTCAACGGATTTTTGAGGATGATAAAAAAAATAATATATACAGCGCAACCTTTTAAATTAAATACCTTATTTATAAAATTATAGAGAATGTCTACAAATTTAATTGCTATTCTTCTCCGAATTAACGTTTGAATGAATATAGACCGATTTAAATCATATGTTGTTACGAATCTCCGTTATTAGTTTATAATATCTAATTTGTTTTCTTATACATATATCTTTTTTGAAACGTAACTTTATTTAATATAAACAAGTAAATCCAGTTTGAACATAAAAGTGATATTTTGTAATAGAATACTCCTAAATACTCGATAGTCTTTCGATACAGATACAAATAATTTTAGACATTTGAGAACTGAATCATATAGAGCTTATCAAATAACAGGAATGTGTCGTGCCACCTGCGAATATTCAAAGGTATCAAAGTAAAACGAATATACAGGGTGAATCTTAAATAAGTACAAATATTTCAACTGCTGGTGTAGTTCGTCATTTAAATCAGTCTAGTGAAAGCCATTTTTAAAAATTTCTAATATTTACGGAGATATAAATTTTTTTAAAAAATACCCACATTTTGAGGACCGCTGGCTGATTTTTCATCCAACAACGTAATGAAACATATGATTTGTTGCGAGGTTGCCATATCTCCTCCAATATAAATATTACGTTTCCTTTAACGTAATAGTTCTATTTTAAAAATACTTGTTTTAAGCATAAGTACAGTAAAATTGGATATGTAGCATGATACGCAGCAATATTAACATAAATTTTAACATCTGAACTAACCTTACTATACTTCAACGATTAAAAATGAATTTCCGCAAGTTCAATACTACCGTAAAATATTTAGGAAGATATTACGTGATATTACTATGTCCAATGTTCAAAAATTATACATAAACGTGCACACAAGCGTACCTGTTTGTTAAAAAATTAACTATTTAATCAGTAATCCACATTTCACAAGTTAAATATCATTGTACACTGTTAGAAAGGGACACAAAACACAATTTCCTTAAGTTATTTTATGAAGAATAACGAAAAACTATGCACGCGTTTTTTATTTAAAATGGAAAAAATGTCAACTTTTAGCAAATTTTATTGCTATTTTCATGCATTATGTGGGGTTAACAAGTTTGACTTGGGCTTCCGATAATCTGTCATGACAGTTTGATAATACGAAATAATATAAAATGTTACACTTGACAAAATTCGCTAAAAGTTGATTTTTTCTTCCTTGAAGCAAAGACATTTGTGTAATACTGGCAACACTGTGAACCACACGTTCAGTCTGCAGCACTATGACTCATAAAAGTATGAAGGGTCGGTCTAGGCCAGCGGTCCTCAACAAGTTTTCTACTGAAAAATTACGAAATTTATTTAAAATTTCACTTTTTTATTTCTGATTTTTTTGTAAAAAAACTATTAATTATGTGTTCTACACACAAAACTATACTGCTGGTTAAAATATTTGTACTTATTTAAGATTCACCCTGTATATATCGACAGAAAGCGGCCTAATCAAGAAATGTTTAGGTGCCTATAGAAATCTTTCAAAATACGTATTTTTTAAATGTAACTGTAGAAGTAAACATTGTTAGGTATGTAAAGTAAGTTTTAAAACGCACAGTAGATTATTAGATATTTAGTCTACGAAAGAATTTGCCTATGTTGGGTGAAACATAAACACTGGCGCGAGTTTGTTTATATTTCCGATAAGAGCCTAAAAGGGCTGGCCGTAAGAGTATTGCCTCGAAACAGAGATTCTAAAGACTATTCAAGTCATTGCTTAATTAGTAAAGCTAGTGAAAAGGTGAATTGTGAGCGTGCTAGTTATTTACCATTATTTTATATATACAGGTGAGTTTCTCACTAAGTGTCCTAGTTCTTATTAGAATAGTTATATTAGGTGTGAGTCCTTATTAGATTAGTTATGTTAGGCCAGTTTGATAGTAAACAGTAGCTATATTAACTAATTGATAAATAAGATCTACAGGGTGCGTCAATTATAACAGCCACGTGAGCTTTAGATAGGGTGGTACTGAACTGACTGTCTTATGTAGCATGTAGTGGTCAAGGCTGCTTTGTCGGGTCCACAAAGGAGTGTGAAGGCCTTTGGTGGGTTGTGCATAATGTGTCGGAACGAGGAGCCACAGCCGTAGGTATAGATGGCTGATGTGGACGTGCGGACCGACGGGCATGTTTTTATTTAGCCCCTAGGATGTGTACTGGAGGGGTACGGGGTATAGGTGAAAGTACTGGCCTTGGCTGTGCCATCCTAGGCTGCGCTCTCCGTGGTAATGAGCGGTCAGAGGCAAAGCAGATCCTTTGTATTGTTGAGATGATGATTCAGTCAATATTTGTAAGGCTTGTGCTGAAATATTGAAGGATGTAAAAAGACAGATGCTTGGGTACCACGTGATAGTGTTGGATACGAGATAATTAAGTATAATTATGAATGATGGGGTAACTATAATTTGATAAGGGGGCTAGACACTTATTGTGGTTCTTTTTCATAGGTCATTTGAGTAAGCACGTTCCAGTTCACAGTTCACAGTAGTAGTGGTGAGTGAAAACCAGTTGAAAACCAGTAGTATAAATAAACATTGAGTTTATAAAATATAGTAGACAAGTAGCGCCATTGTTTTGTGTTTTGTAAGGCTATAGGAGAGTAGTTAATTGTTTAAAATATTTCAATCAGAAGTGGGCGTATATCAATAAACATCCGTCTTTATGAACTACTTCGTTTATGCGTTTCTCAAATCGTACATTAGTATTATTATTACCATTGTTCTTCGTTACAGGTATAACATAAACTTACATAGTTCGGCATATAAGATTGTTCACTTTTGTTGTTATAAGTTTTTATTTTATTTAAAGGGAATTTAAATAGTAAAAGTGGATAAAAAATATGAAGAATTTTATTTCTGATATTATTATTTACGTGTTTAATTTTTCGAGATTTCTATCCCTAAAAACCACCACAAATTTGATTATTATACGGCGAGAAACACGGCGACCTTAACAAAGCCTAAGTGCAAAGTAAAGGAAATTATAAGGAACTATGCATCAAATATATTCTTTTCTGCAATAAGGAAAGCGTCATTTTAAAAGCCATAAAAATGCTAATATTAAAAAATATGGAAAAGAAACAAAAAACTGTTGAAGGTGTTCTTGCATAACTTTATATTTAAAAATATATACCTACAAAAGTGTTTCTTGAATGGCCACTGTTGTTACTGGCAGAACCTAGATCTTCAATAAACAACTGACAGAGCAACCTGCTATTTCTACAGATAATATGAATGTAAGAGCTGTAACGCATTAAACTGCGCAAGGTTATAAATTCGAAACTGATATAAATGCCTGTTGATTCTACTGACGAATGATATCTCGGTTATAGGTGCAATTCAATTTTGATATGAGTGTGAAATTTATGGATATTCAGTGTATGGGTAGAAAAAATAGCATTTGCCATATTTGTCACTAACAACGTTCACTCACGATTCATTATTATTATATTGTATTGTATATGTATCATTGTAAAGTTTACTTATATGACAACATTCTCACTTGTGTAAAAACTACTATTTATAATGGATTATATAATTTGTATATGGTCAGTGTTTTTGTTTCAGGGCCCATATATATTAACTAAATATAATTAGCAGCTTCTCCGTTTGGCATGCTTTAGGATTTTAGGGCAACATTTTTAATGTTTTCAAACCTCGTGGGATCTTGCGCATGATAAATAGTGTAATATGAAAAAAATAGATAGTAATAAAAATGCAATAAAACAGCTATTTAAGTAGTAGGTCTTTATAAAATTAGATCGTTATTGGTTTAAACGAACACGTGTTGCAATTAATAATTATTAATAACATAAAAAATTGCAAATGACGTAACTTTACTATCGGACATCACGATACCATGTACGAAGTAATAAAATATACTAGTTACAAGAAACATAAAATATACCGACGGGATATAAAGAAACTTTTACGATCAATAAATACATAAACATCAAATACATAGCTAATTCTTCAGATTTCAATTTACATGACTGTTTTAAATGTTTTACCTATTACAAGTCCTTTAAATGTGCCATAAAATTACCTTCTTTCTACAATTCTTTCGTCACATTAACTTGTTTGTCAAAATTCATTAGAAATTGTACACCGTAGAGGATAAAACTGTACTTTCATAAAAATATAATGCAAATTATAAATAAAAAATATCAGGTAACAAAAACCGTACATTATTCTTTATATTTTCTTACCCTTTTGCCATACAATTTTGTACAATGAGTTCTTAATTAAAGATTATACAGGGTGTCCGGAATATAAGTGTCGATATCAAAGAGCAACAAAAAAACTCTTGTGGAAAAATGTCCACAACGAATAGTTTTCTAAAGATACATAATAGTATATTAAACAACAAGGTTTGAAAACGACACCAATATGTCTTCCTCGTGTGCAAAGAGGTTTTCAAACGAGTTCCTTACACTTTTTATACGACTGCAAACAGAGACCACAAAAATCAAATTTTAATTTAAATCGCTTTTATTACTAAAATTGCCAACGCATTAACAAAATAAATTAAATACAACTTTTAATTTAACTCGTTTTTATTAAGAAAATTGCTAACGCATTAACAAAAGAAACTAATATTTAATATTTATGGTAACATTTGAACATTCCTTCAAGATTACGCTGGGAAAAGCAGTATTATTGTGCACCTTGTTTTCGGTAATAGAGAATATTTTTAGTGTCGTGTTTTTAGTGCAGTTTTTCAGCGTGCGGTCGTTGTTTTCTTGTTATATTCCAGTAGACGATCGTTTTTCTGGTTCTGTGGCAGCAGAAGACACCGAAGAGTGTGCAAAGATGACATAACCGTGTGCAAAATGTTTAGCACACGGCGTGTGCAAAATACCGGCTTCAGAGCGTGTTTTCCGTGTGCAAAACCCTCTTTTGCGAGGCAGTCGTATTAAAAATATAATTATACCTAATTGTAGTAAAAAGCTAAAAACTGTGTTACAGAATTACAAATTAAGATAAGTAAAAGCTTCTGTAACGTAAATTATTTTTTGTGTAGGTATTATTGAAGTAAAGAATTGAAGTTTCCGAGAAAATCATTAAAACTGTATCATATGCTGGTGTTAACCTAAAAGTATTATATTAGTCATGTTGTCGTTTGTGGCCAAAAGGTTGCATGAAATCTTAATTTATGACGAATCTGGACAAAGCTCTCTGGCTACGAGACGTTTGTACGTTAAATAAACTCTTTTCACAAGCAACTTACGTCATTTTGAGTACTTGTAACTATTTCATAGTTTATGCTGTGTTGAGAAAATAGTTCTAAGAAAATCATTCACTGCAAGCATGTTAAAATGTATTTGTAATTATTATGTAACCTGACAATCCCAGCATGATATATAAAAGACGTTGTCACATATTGGAGACATGTTTGATGCAACAATTATGTTACCGCTGATCAGAGAAAAATTGTTAACTGGAATATGTGTTGTTAGAATTTATCATCCAGCAAAATAAATCTACTCATATTCAGGACACCCCGTATATAGCTACACTTAATTAAACAGTTATCAATTGTTGAACCAATTGCAATCTGATTGCGACATCATCGATCGTCATCGTATTTATATGACCAGTGTATACAGTGTAGTGATCAGCTGATTTAATTTCAAATTACGCTGAAATTGGAAATTATGTCTCCTCTGAGGAAGAGAGCGATATGTCTCCTGAAACTTCAAGAAACCTAAACCAATGATCAGTCCGGAAATTGTTCAACCTTCAACGGTTCAAATGAAAAATACCTGTATAAGTGGATATACAATTTTTTTTAAATAAAATTCAAATTATTTTTAAATGCATTTAGATAGATAGGAAAACCAGTTTAAATTCAACTTCAAGTTTCTCAAAATTTGCAAAAGCAAGCGATAATATAACTGTGAATTACAAAATATTGTATAAATAAATCAAACTTTATTTGTTATACCAATATTACAGTTATAATGAATCTTACTATATTTATTTCAAGTGTAAAAAAATTCAGTCAATTTAGAATAAAGAATTGCACCATGGCCCTCCATATTTTCTGGCTCTTATAACATTACCTCATTCTCAAATAATACATCTTACAGAAGAGAACAGAAGGAAGTTGTAAGAATAAACAAGTCATATTGATTAAAGTATCTTCATTAGTGGTAGACCATAAAAGCTTCTACTGCTAATACTTTTGAAAATATCATCACCACTAACTTCAGTTTATTTGGCTATCTCAAAATAGTTATAATTTCACTTTACAGCAAGCAAAACTATGTTAATAATTTCATTATTTCTGTAAATACTTTATACCAATTATTAATCGTAATTATTCCTAATAACATTGAAAAAATTTGTAGACCTTGACAGCTCTAAAATACGATAAACACTATCCATTTTTGATACTCTCAATTTTCAAAGACTAGAACGTTCATTTTTTTACTGTTTTAGAAAGGTATTTGTCCACTGAGTAGTTAGTTTCACACAATATTATTAATACCTAAAAATATATAGAACGTTCATATTAACTCAAGCTATTGTTTTGCAGATAGCAAAGTACAACATTTAATATTATGTCCACTAGACATGCATTTATGCATTTAAAGTTACTATATAACTAAATTGTTGTAATTAATTAAAAAATAATTAATATCCATTCTAATGGACACTATGCATGAAAGGGATATAGTAAAATCACTACTTTAAATGATGGATTAGGTGCAAAAATTTAAAAATAGTTTTTTAATTATTTATAAAAGAAAAGTTAAACATTTTTTATTAAGAACTCTTGAATTAATTAATCCGCAAAAAGGTATAGCATTACTATAAATTATAGTCTTCGTGCATACAATTGAAACCAGCAGTAGTAACTATAATTTGTTTTTACAATTGGAGATGTGAAACAAAACACAATATCTATCTCAATTTTAATTTGACAAAATATTTGTTATTTTCTCTTACTTTTCAACTTACAAGAAAGAAATAGAAACGTATTTCTTGTAAAATCGTTATTTTATATTACTACAAAGTCACTATCTATACTGCTACCAGACCTATTTACTTATTTTATTTTCACTGGAACACGGTGTTGAAATACTCTCTTGTGACTAAAGGAAAACTACTACTTCCAATAACGCTGCCCCAACTGGCACCAGGGGAATTATTACTACACATTTAAGAGCATTTCTTTTGATAAAAAATATTCGAACAACACTCGATTTATTTCTCTAGCATGTTCTTAGATTCTCACCATTTTTATTTGCTAATTAAATAATGTTACGTGTTAGGTATATTTATTTATTAGTTTATAGCTGTCGAAATAATATTGAAATAAATTATAGTTTAAAAAAACTAAAAAAACACGCTTTAATAGTAAACCGAACTAAAAAGTAGAAAATAATTTTGAAGTATCAAGAGTTTGTTACAGCAATAGAAAATTCCGACAATCAATTACGACTAATTAATTGGGAATAAGATTAAATTAGAAATTAAATTATTAATAAAATAATTCAATTATAGTAAAAAAAAGCGTGGGGTGCAATTTACTATATTTTCATAATGACTTTATTTTTATAAATAGCTGCACTACTGAAATAATGGTAACATTTAATATCAAGCACCCCACGCTTTTTTTTACTATAATTGAATTATTTTATTAATAATTTAATTTCTAATTTAATCTTATTCCCAATTAATTAGTCGTAATTGATTGTCGGAATTTTCTATTGCTGTAACAAACTCTTGATACTTCAAAATTATTTTCTACTTTTTAGTTCGGTTTACTATTAAAGCGTGTTTTTTTAGTTTTTTTAAACTATAATTTATTTTCTTAATTTTTAGTCTCAAAACAATAACAAAAGTAATTATAATTAAGAGCCTTAATTTTTAAAATATCTTATATTTGACAATAAATCTAAATTCATTTCATTCATGTTTACGTAACCTTTCCATTTCATATAGTTTTTCTATACATTTTTTTTTTCTCCAGTCTCCTCTTTCTTTGTGTTATAGTTTCATTTTTCATTTTTGTTTGTTTCTATAAAATATGCAAATTAAAATTTTTGTCAACGTTCTCGTATCAAAATCTTTTTTTTTCTTTCTAATTTTACAAAATTTTAGAATCAAAACTTTCTTCAAAATTCTTGCCAAAATTTTCAAATCAAAATTTCTTTGAATTTGAAAATTTACGCTCTTCAACATTTTAAAATTCAATGTCTTTTTCGAAATTTTTTCTAAATTTTTGGATTTTAAAATTTTTCAATTGAAAATTTTTTCCAAAAATTTTTATTTGAATTTTTTTATAAATTATCAAATTTTTATTTATTTCTAAAATTTTTTAAATTTGATTTTATCATGTAATTCCACAATTCAAAATTATTTACAAAATTTTGTATTTCAAAACTTTTTTAAACTCCAAAATTTTATATTTAGAATTTTTTTTTTAATTTTAAATTCTGTATTTTTTCGAAATTTTTTAAATCAAAATGTTTATTTGAATTTTGTTATAAATTATCAAATTTTTATTTATTTATAAAAAATTTTAATTTAAAATTAGGCGAAAACCGAAAACTAATTCTGTCAGGTCGCCATCTATACGTGAAAAGCAAGAGCACGAATCTATTACAGTCCCCTGCCCCTGCCTTGCCTGCTTGGAAACAACACTGATGGATTGTATACACTTAACCTGCAAAGTAATCTAAATAGTTTTTATTCTGATGATCCTAGTCAGGACATTAGAACAAAGTTATTAAATAATTGTATTGTCATCAGTCTTTGACCCCTGTGCAAATTTTCAAGCTGATCAGACTTCTTGAAATTGGTGAAAATTACGCTGAAAGATTCCGTTACATACATACATACATACATACATACAGGTGAAGCTAATATAAGCGTGTTAAAAACGTGTTAATGGGACGGTATTTTATGAAGATTTGTTTGTTATTAACACAATTTATGAAAATATTTCTCCGTATTTGTCAACATGCACACATATAAACTTTTCAAGAATAAAATTTACTTTGTCCGATGATTTTTTCGCAATAATCAAATAAAAGAAGGTTACCAGAACCGTCAGATCTCAATTCCTGAAACTTTTTATATGAAATTGTATTCGAAGAAAAGGTCGTATAATTTGAATGTATTATCGACTAAAATGCAATACGATATACATTCCTGTTCTCTCAAATGTACTGAATATGTTGACAGTGATACGAGCTTTTGTCGGTACATGAGTTAAATTGTCCAAACATAATCATACAGGTACAGCATAACTGTGTAACTGAGATTTGCAGCAAACCAGCGCGGACCTGCAAACCTGCACTACTTCGCACATTTGTCCAGCATGGATCAACAACTTTTTGTGTAGGTTATGTGTGGGCAGACGTTTTGAAGTTTTTGAGTAGTAGTTGAGTGTAGCTCGGAAGAAGACGTTTTTATTTTAGCGATGTTGTATGAAGAGAAGAAGGAAGAGGAAGCCAGGAAAATGAGAATGTTTTGGGTTCACCCTGTCAATAAAAAGTGAATGTTGGATGGTGTACTTCATTTTATTTTGTGAACTAGAGACAGATCAACGAAATTTTTTTTCAATATTTCCGAATGTCAAAAAAATATGATTCGAGCTTTTGCATCGTCCTAGCCTACAACAAAAGTCATGATTTCACAGAGCACTGTCATCTGACAAAAAGTTTGCAGTTTATTTAAGGTAAGGAAATAGAGGTTGTTGATGAGTGAGGGTACCCAACAGTTCAGCGACACATTCACAAACTGGTCGAATATTTCTACCAGTGTGAAACCAATCCCTGTCTTTTGTGGTAACAGAACTTACGCCGAACTAGCACAGCTAAGCATAGAAATTGCAGGCCACCGACATGACCTGCAGTGTCGGTCGTTGCAGGTGACGGTACATGCCGGTACTGGCCTAGTATGCTCCATTAAATAACCTTCACGAACAGAGGCCGGATTCCGTTTTCTCCATAGACCTTATAAATCATGGACGCGCCAGAAACCGTTTTCTGCCTATACAAATCGTTGATGCTCAAATGTGTGCGGCAGAGATAAAGCTAGTGCGGGCAAAAACCCACAGAATCATTGGCCGAAAAAAACAAAACCCATAAATGACAGACGTATGACAGACCGAATTATATTGGATATTTACTCATTTATTCAGAATTTTAATTTATAATTACATGTTGATAATAACAATTTGTAAGGAAGGTTTTAATTATTTAGAAAAGGTTTCGTCAGGTTATGTTTATATATTTTTCTGTCATAGAACATCTGTTTTTGCCCGGACTAGCTTCATCCCTATTGCACACATCAGGACAACGGACCTCTCTTTCTAGGGCCGGTCCATGATTTATAAGGTCTATGGTTTCCTCAATAACGCGAATAATTTTGACAGTCTAGTGACCCAAGTTTGGCAGGACAGTGCATTATGTGCGCAATCTTTTATCCATGCATGTATTAAGTTCCTCGGATATGGGATTTTCGTATCTATACAAGGAAACTAAACCAACAAACGAAGACAGCAAATGGTAGGGAGTGCCATTTTTTGCGAAAATTAAATTATAATATTAAAGAAACAGATCACTTTATGCATTGAAAGCAATGGCGGCCATGCGGAGCATCATCTAAATATTAGATTAAAATTTGTTTGTTTTTGTTAATCTGTTTCAACTTTTTTTTATAGAATTTCACTTTATCCGTTTTACAAAGCCAGCTACTAAACATTAGCAAACAATTTGTAATGTAATTATCGTGAAAAAAAAATATTTCAAATAGATTTTTCCATTTTTTATATAGCCACTCAAGATATGAGTACCTTTATAATCTAGAATACTCTAGTTTTGAATTTTGATATAAAAAATATCAAAAAGTCAAAGATACAAAAATATAATTAAAAATATCTGCCGACCCTCCCAAATTCGACCTTTGGTTTGCTTGTGGTTACCATTATAAGACCATATTTACATCAAAAGGCTGTCCCTATAAGAGTTAACACAACCTAAGTTTAATCTTTCACAACAACGTCAAAGGACCATCTCCTAATAACCCTACCTCCTTTAGGAAGCATTTCATCTTTAAAACACCCTGTGTTTGATACAAGATACTCCGGGCTCATAAATTCCAAAGCTTTCAAATGTTACTTCTAATAGCTCTGTATCTAAATCTGCAAGCGGCAATAAGTAACCCTCAAAATAAAACGATTTATTCAGGATATTCACAACGCAATGCTAATACAATATATTAACTAAATAATGATTTGGCGGCTTATGTTGCTCCAGAGCTGGAGCTATAAGAAATAATAATCTTAAGTTGATAGGAATTGGATGGAAATAACTTACAATAAGTTGACGTTCGATGTTATGCAGCAAGAACAGGAGTTGGTAGTTTCACTGGAACCTGCCTGCTACATAATGGATTTAGGTAGACTCCTTAGTGGTTATTCTTTGTAGAAATTTGTTTGCTGGGGCACAGATGATTTAACGGTGCTACGTCAACGAGAAGTCGTTGGTTGCTTACTCGTCACTTTGTTAGAATTGTGTAGCCCTAGTGGGGCGTCAATTGAGCTTATTCTTGTTGAAATATCTTTGGTAAATATACTATAAATCTTATTAGTTTTAATATACCTCAATAAAACTGAAATATTTTAAGAATATTTTAAGGCTGATGGCATATCATAACCTAACATTTTGTAAATACAACATGTACAGAACGTCTAAGTATTAAATATTATAAATGAATTAGAGCCAATAATTTTACTATAATATCCAAGGACTCATTTAAGAATTACCCAAAAAATAAATAAATTTGACTTTTAACGGCAGCATGGAAGTTTCAATGAAACTCTTTATTTAATGCAAAATACTCGTATTATAGGTTTTATGAAACTCTCTAAGATTGCATCGGCAACATGATAAGTTTTTCTTAAGTAGGATAAATTTTATAATTGTTTTAGACCTTTAGCTTTGACAACCTCCTAAAGATCCTTATTCTTTAGGCCCTTTTTATATTTATTAAACCCTTAAGGTTACTATCGTAGAAATATATACTTATTACTTGTTTTATAAACCGTTTTTATGAAACTCCTGTAGGTTGTTAAAAAAACTAAAATTGTTACTTGGGATACTATAGCAGTTAAACACTCTCAATTTTCATATGTTTGTGTATAGTTGTCCGTTTTAAATAGTTTCTTTTATTAAAATTTAAGTATCTTTGTGTCTCTGCTTCTAAAATTCGATTTTTCAGGATGCATAAAACATAAGAGTCAGTACAAACCACTTGGAATTCTGCCTTTTTACCTCTCTATTCATAAAACGATACATCTTTCCTTCTTCCGTTTAATCGATTTTACTTCGTTCTCATGCATTACATCAGCTATCATATCCCACTGAACAATATACCGCCGCCTGAAAAATCGATATATTGTATATTGTACGTAATATCTGATACCTATTCATGTCAAATGTCTCCGCTTCCAACTAAACAATTGCTCATTTCAGCTCTATGGTGCGAAAAGGTTTCCTTCGTCTTTTATCACGGATGTTTCTTTTGTTAGTTTTCAATCTTGATCGTTTCCGCGTTAGTGTAAAGCATTATCAATATTGCTTCTCCTTTATAATATATTGAATACATTTCCTCATTTCCTAATGACATAAAAAGCATTTGGTTGAAAAACTGTTTTCAAATTTTTTACTTAATTTGCGGTGCTTCTAAACTCCTTACCACGATTTAAACGATAACTTCCAAAATTTCGTTAAAATCTACATCCGTACATGTCAATACACTCGTCTGGCATTCATTTAAATGAAAACGTTGACTATTACCATCAGATTGATACACTGAAATTGGTAATACTTTTTCTATTTTCATAGCAATTAACAAAATCTGGAACGCCGGTCATAAATAAAATTTCAATATAACATAACATAAAAGTCGATAGTTTTATTACGTGTATTTAATTTCAATATCTAAATTTCTATAACATATTCATAAAATTATTATTAATTTACTGTTTTGTCAATCTGAAAACTGTAGTTATACAAAATTTGTGCAACAACTACACTGACCAGCAAAAAAACCGAGCCACCTAAAATTTTGCCACAGTTTATTGCTTTTTGTTTTATTATCGCTTCTCTTTGAGTTTACAATAAGTTTGGTTATTTCAGAAAAATATTGATATACAGGGTAATGCAGGTTTAATCTTGATAACTTTAGGAATGGATAGAACAGGTTAAAATAATGTTCATTTGTGATATAAACTTATTTCCTAAAACGGATCGTTTCCGAGATAGAGGACGCTGAAGTAGGAATTTTTTTCTCGTTTTTCCCTCATAACTTTTGAACCACTTATCCGATTTAAGTGAAATTCGGAATACAAACGCTCCTTATGATCTTGCATAAGCTTTTGAACTATCTACCTCTCTTAGAAGTGTATTTTGTATGCTACCCCCCTCTTACTTTATTTCAGAACTACAAAAAAAAAATTCAATGAAACATCTACACACCACTTTGACCTGATTAATTTCGAAACTGTTTCGACTCCTGTTTTTTTCGACGTTTGGTCTTGTTTCTGAGTATTCAAAGAAATTGGTGACAGTGTAGCGCACCAGCCGCGTAAATTTCATTTAACGTTGTAGCAACCCATGAAAACAAAACTCAGTGATTTGTGTAAACTGACGTTTGTGAAAATCATTGTCGAAAGTATTATTTAAAGAGCATTTTTAGTGCTACGAAAAAATGCCAAGAATGTTTACAAATGCTGAATATGCCATTATGTTTATGGTTTCTGTGACGGACATTTCAACGCGTCAGTTCGAGAGTACCGAACACGCTTCTATAGAAGAATTTCAAATGCATATGTTTTTGTAGATGTATATCGTCGATTTTCGGAATATGGTTTGCGCCGCTGCAATGATCATAATCGTAATGTACCGCCAAGAAATAATCAGTGAATTTTTAATCTTTTTGATATCGATAGAACTTTAAGCACACGCCGAGCAGCTCGGCAACTCCATTTATCTCAGTCGAAAGTACTGAGAGCACTCAAACAAGATCATCGAAGGGCTTTCCATCTCTAACCAGTTCAAGGTTTCTTGCCAGGAGATGCTGAAAAACGTTTAAATTTTTGTAGTTTGTAAACTACAAATAATAGTATTGAGTTAGAGTCACAAGTTCCAGCAATAACAATTTCCAACCATCCTAATTTCTGCTTTTTTAACAGTGGTGTCTCAATAATAATCGAATTGAGTAGGGGGAATGAGCTGTAGAAATGTGTGTCATCAATAGAAATGGTTGATGCGAAACATGAGCGGTTTTAACGGCCGTTGCTATTGACAACGGCCGTGAAATTGGATTTTACGGCCGCTAAACAGTATGTGAAGTCAATACCGTATAAACAAAAAGGTTGTTTTAGTGATTTATAGGCTTTCAAGGTCGGTGCTGTTATTTGATCTGATCATAACAACCCGGAAAACCACTGTATATCAAATAAAAGTTGTTTTTTTTTCCATTCTACAGAATTCGCTTCTGTGTGAGGCAAATTCGTAACAGACTATTCCGAAAATCTAATCCATAATTATTAATTTTGCTTTAATCATTGCAGAAATTATTTGTAAGCACAGCTGAAACTCGGAAAATATATATAATTGTTTTTATTATTTTTTTACTAGAGTAAAATGTACTCTGAAAATTGCTATATATTACTGCTACATATTTGCTAAATATTTATTGAAATCTATTGATTTTGAAGAAGACTTATTGAAACGTAGCAATAAAATTATCTTTTAGACCCATCCTTTAGATAAAAGATAAACCAACAAGTTTTAATATAACAAAAAGATGATTGATCGGATTATTATTTCTGTGAAAGATAACAGCACTAGATATCTTTGTCATCGAAATGCGAAAAATTTTGTTCTACAATGAGGGATAGAGATATTTTTATTTTTATTATTAATTCACTGTTTGGTAAGGGTGTCGTATTCTTGATATAGTGTTTTCTACAAATACAAATAATTTGAGACATTCAAGAACTGAATCATATAGCTTAGCAAATAACAGGAGTGTTATCTCACGCCACCTGCTAATATTCATAGGTACCGAAGTAAAACGAATATATAACAACAGAAAGCTGTTTAACCACGACATTTTTAGGTACATTTGACAACATTAATCTTCAATTTATTAGCCTAAAGAAAGGTTTCTGTATACGCCAATATAGACTCCTTTTATGTATTTTCTATTACCCTTACAAAACCTTACCCCCATGTCAGAAGAACATTTCATGCTTGTACACATGAAATATTGAACAAAGTAAAAATTCAAACTTACATTTTCGTTTAACAGTTTCTTTAAAGAAATTGGAAAACTAGTAAAGAAATGACACCGAATGAATATTGCTGTAAATCGTAGCAACAGAGTTTTATAATTTTAATAATGCTGCGTGCCAAATATTAAAAAAACAGATCTGTCGTGGTGTTGCACAGACAGAAATATATGTTATATTTAACTACAATTGTGCATAACAACACTCCAAATTGGTCCTGAAGTCGTGACAGGAACAATTTGTGGAAATAATTGTTTTATATTTGGAGTGGTTATTGCGTGGCTATGTCAAATGTTACCTAAATTGAATTATGAACAAAATTGTGTTGCACAAAATATAAATAGGATCATTCAGAACTTAGGCAAAAAAAAATTTTGAATGTACAGGGGACTTTTACAATTTTGTAAAAAAAAGTCAAAAAGGATACAGATTTAAAAATACACTTCTGTACGGCACTGGGAACTGGTCTTTTGTAAAACCTAATAAGGCGGCGAAGCATGCAATCAGCAACCGAACAAAAAATGGAAAGAACTTCCCAAGGAAAGAAGTAAATAACATTTTAAAACACCAATAAATTATGCAGCAAATTCAACTGCTTAAGTCGCTATTGTTATTAATTAATAATAGAATTAATTTGTGGTTTTAATTAATAAAACAGTTTGTAACAGCTGATGTTACAATAAAATTTTGGGTCTGTCTTACCGTTTATAAAAACTAACACAAATGTTTCTGCTTCTTGTCCGTAGGCAGCAACTATGGTACGTTTGCATAATTCATCAATAGAGGCATCCACTGCGGTGCGATACACTTAATTTTTTAAATATCCTCACAAAAGGAAGTCCAAATGATTTAAAATCGGGAGCTTGTGGCGGCCATGGTACCGATGCTCCTCGTCCAATCCCTTGGTATTAATGCTTGGACACGCTGTACATGGTACGAATATTATTGAGCCTCGTGTATGATACACCACACTGCTGCAATATGCCGTGGACGTCCTGGACTGGATCTCTTCCACTATTCGGTTTCAAATTTCTCGAGTCGCGCTCGCGTTGCACTACACTTGCACTCGTTGCACACCGCGGTAAAAGTAGCTGCATTTATCACATGTTTACCGGTAAATCGTTCTGCTATAGCATTTTCACATCACCATAAATTAAAACGATATCCATCAACTCCGAGTTGCTTTACACGTAAGGCATTTTTGACATTTGAAAAACTAATGTAAATACTCGTATCACAAAAACGTTAATACTTGTGTTATAAGTAACCAGATTTTTATATTCGGAATCGCCTGGCTAGAGACTACATTAGCCATGTAAAAGTTGGAAATATTACAAATAATTTTTTACTCGTAAACTATAAGAATGACTCCATTTTTCATGACGCATCTATTCCTAATTTTTTTTAGAGAAGTTGTGAATCACCCTGTATAGTTGGAATTAAAATAAAACAAAATTAAAACACGATCTACTATTTTTGATCTTAATTAAAGATTAATATGGTAAACGAAAAATTCCAGTTACACAATAACTGTTCTGTATCTTTTAAACCGTTATAAACGCAAAAAAAGTTACTTGAAAAAAAAAACAATAAAACACATTATTAAAATAACAGATATTGATATAACCTGGAATATTATTTATAAAAATCACATAATATATACCAATACAGTATGCGCCTAAAGTATGGAATAAATTCAATAAAAACGAAACAATTATTTTTTGGGAAAAGTCCTCGAACAGGTTGATTTTTAATTTAAAAAATACATATTTTAGAGTAAAATGCGATTTTCAAATGTCATTTGTTTTTGAGTAATGACGTCATCGATTTTTTTTAAATGGCAACACCATATTTTTTTCCTTGATTCTGAAAGATCATTTAATTCTCTATCAGACAGTACTAAAATTTTGCCCTCTTACATAGGAAAGTTTTCGAGTAAATGACGATTGAATGTTGGAAAACATAAATCAATTAAAATAAAGCATAAACGTTATCAAGTTTAGTTTTTCGAATTCCATAGTTCTTTTATGAATCACGTAGGTGAAAATCTTTGCAAAGTGTCATTGTCACACCGACTTTCTAATAAGTATTGTAAGCGACATAGAAATTATTATTCAATTTAAAGTATTATGGCATATTTAACTGTTACTCAAAGAATTGAAATTTTAATTCTTATCGGATGCGGGAATATGACTAGAACTCAGCAGGAAGTTTGCGATTTATTTAATGAAAAATATCCAGATCGCCCTATCAGCCAATCAACAGTCAGTAAGGTAGAGTCTAAATTTAGAGAAACTGGCAATGTTGTAAATATTCCAAAACCTGAACGTCCAAGCATTAATGAAAATCAGAAACAGAACATTTTGATAAGTATGGTGGATAATCCTCATAATTCTTCACGATTGGTTGCATTAAACAATGACACTAGTCAGAGCACAGTGCTACGTATCTTGAGGAAGGAAAAATATCATCCCTACAAAATTCAACTTGTGCAGGAACTCAATGAAGATGATCCCGATCGCCGCTTACACTTTTGCGAAATTCTAATGGATTTATGTCAAGGAAATAGAAATTTACACCGGCAAATACTTTTTTCAGATGAGTAAACCGTCAGACTTGCAGATATTGGTGTCGGGAAAATCCTCATTGGATGGCAGAGGCACATACCCAACACCCTCAGAAATTAAATGTGTGGGCTGGAATAGTTGACGGCAGAATAGTAGGACTTTTCTTCTTTGAAGGAACCCTTACAGGACAAAGATATTTAGAGTTTCTAGAAAATGACCTTGTTCCAGCCCTTGCAGTAATTTTTCCTAACGATAATGACCCTGACATTCCTGACGATACCATATGGTTTCAGCAAGACGGTGCACCTCTGCACTATGCGCGCCCTGTACGAGATTTTTTGGACAACTGTTTTTCTGGGAGGTGGATCGGCAGACGCGGACCGATAGAATGGTCGGCAAGATCGCCAGATCTTACACCTCTTGACTATTTTTTATGGAGATACTTGAAGTCAAAAGTGTACATTAATAAACCACGTAATTTAGAAGAACGTCAAAATCGCATTCGGGACGAAATACGCAGAGTTACCCCAGAAATCATTCATAATGTGCAAGAAGAATTTCTTCACAGACTTGCGCATTGTCAAGAAGTTGGTGGATGGCAATTCGAACATTTAATTTAAGTATAAAATTTAATCAATTGTATTTTATTTTACATACCTCAGAATTGTTACTTTTTTATGGATAAAATTTACGTTTTCTAACATTCGATCGTCATTTACACGAAAACTTTCCTATGTAAGAGGGCAAAATTTTAGTACTGTCTGATAGAGAATTAAACGATCTTTCAGAATCAAGGAAAAAAATATGGTGTTGCCATTAAAAAATAATCGATGACGTCATTACTCGAAAACAAATGACATTTGAAAATCGCATTTTACGCTAAAATATGTATTTTTTAAATTAAAAATCGACCTATTCGAGGATTTTTCCCAAAAAATATTGTTTCGTTTTTATTGAATTTATTCCATACTTTTGGCGCATTATAGAAAGTAGTACTGTATTAACTTTGCTAGATGCTCTCCGGTTTTAATATTTTTATTAGCAAATTTTAATGGAAAGTAAATACTGAATACAAAAATTAAAAAATAGGTAGTCACAACAAAAAAATTTTTAATAGTTGAGTTTTACGTTCTCCCAACAGTTCCAAATTTGTCCAACACAATGTTCCAATCTTGATTCAGGTTTTAAGTGAACTTATCTTTGGCCTGTAATTTGTTAAATAAAATGGGAATGCATTTAATAGTCAAGCGCCAACCAAAAGTACATTTCAACTGTTTGGTAACATTTTTCCCATTACACTTTTCTACTCGTAAATCTTTAAATAAATTGTCCATTTCTTTTAAAAGTGAAATTTGTTTTTCAGTTCCCATAAAATAAAGTCTCCAAAATTATCGATAGTGTTTTTGAATTTAAAACGTTGAAAAATTAATTCATGGCATGCATACTTTTTACAGTTGTCTAGTATTTATAGCTAATAATAAAATACATAATTTACGTTATTCTAAACAATAAATTCAGTTTATTAATGCCGTAGTCATATATACGGTGATAAGAGAACTTATCACCATAGAGTTACACATTAAGTCACTATTATATGAATATAAGTGTATATACTATAAATCATAAATTTAACTTAATAGTTATAAATAACAGGAAAATTGAGCGTATATATTTGAATTTGCTTAATTTATTATCTTGGCAAATACGTTTGTTTTTAGTACTCCTACGAATAAAATTTTTAAATTGTTCGTGCCGACTGTTATTGCCTACTTATCAAAATTGTGGTCATATTATTACACAGAATATTTTAAACCAATCGATTGACATATCTATAACAACTTACTGAACCCTCACGTTTAGTAGTTATAAATCATATTTATTCTAGTAGAATATCAAAAACATAGGTATTTCTGGAATAAAAGCCTTATGACTGTAAAAATTATCTACTGAATTTTTTCTACGCTAGTTTTGTAGTTGCATGCAGAAAACAAGTCAAATAATTTTGGGAAGAAATTTAGAACATGTTCTAAATTTTTATGAGAATCTGCGCGAGAAAATACATAGTGTACAAATTGGACTAATTACTACATTTGTGATATTTATTTTGTGCTATGCTGTGTAAACATATATTTATGTTTTTATATTGTGTGAAACTAACTACTCAGTGGACAAAAGCCCCAACCTGCGTTGAATTACACCCACAATATCTACCCATATATTCCTTATTATTAGCTTTTGTAACATTTTTTACTGTTTTAGAAAGGTATTTTAAGCTAATATAAATCAAATCTCGTACAATTCCTATCAATGAAGTCATATGTATGTTCTCTGATACCAAACATCTAGGTATACTAATGAACAATTCCACAGACAAAGCTCTATTCAATAATTATCTAATTATTTTCTTTAGATAGTTATTGAATAGAGCTTTGCCTGTGGAATTGTTCATTAGATGTTTGGTATCAGAGAACATACATATGACTTCATTGATAGGAATTGTACGAGATTTGATTTATATTAGCTTAAAATACCTTTCTAAAACAGTAAAAAATATATTTATGTTATAATAACGATATTTTGATATAATTATCATTGATATTTTGTTATAATTGGTATTTGACAATAATTATTATAATCACTCAACAGATGGTGCCACATAAACCCAGTTAATACGCACGCGCATGCAGATAATTTTACTGTGAATGTTATAATTTTTATTCATAATAGCATTCATAAATTAACTAAAATTCTCATTTTTCTAACGGAAATTACCAACACAATTTAAATAAATTTGCTGAAAATTATCTGTAGTATCATACGACTTTAACACGTAATATCAATATGCTGATATTTAATATTTTTGATATTGGGTATAAATTTCTTTTTTATTCATAATAAACACAAATATACAGGGTGAAAGAAGGCAATTCGAAAATGATTTAAAAATACACTTCTGTACGGCACTGGAAACTGGTCCATTGTAAAAACTGATGAGGCGGCAATCTGTGACCGGACAAAAAAATTGAAGAAAATAAATAACATTTTATAACGTTGATTCTATACAGAAAATGTAACTGCTTTTGCCGGAAATAGGTCAGATCTCATCTATTGTGGTTGAATTTGTCGTGTTCCCACTGCCAAAAAGTGAAGTTAGATATTTATAAAGTGTTTCATTAGCAGGTTAGTAAATTAGATTATTTTCTTTCGATAATTATTGAATAGAGCTTTGTCTGTGAAATTGTTCATTAGCATACCTAGATGTTTGGTATCAGAGAACATATATATGACTTCATTGATAGGAATTGTAGGAGATTTGATTTATATTAGCTTAAAATACCTTTCTAAAACAGTAAAAAATGTTACAAAAGCTAATAATAAGGAATATATGGGTAGATATTGTGGGTGTAATTCAACGCAGGTTGGGGCTTTTGTCCACTGAGTAGTTAGTTTCACACAATATTATTAATACCTAAAAATATATAAAAAAATTTAGGCCCAGTTTCTACAAACTCGCACAAATATTTCCGCTTCTTGTTCCTTTTGAACTCATAAGTTATTAGCGCCAACAACTATGATATCTTTCCGTAAATCATCAATAGTATGTATTCACTTCAGTGCGATACACTTCTTATTTTAAATATCCCCACAAAAAGAAATGATTTAGTTAGGAGATCGTGGCTATGGTACTGGTCCTCTTCGTCCAATCCCTTGGTGTTAATGCTTGGACATGCTGTACATGGTACGGATATATTGTACACTTCTGCAATAGGCCGTGGAAGTCCTGGATCTAAATCTCTCAAATTTTCCTCGCGTTGCACTACACTGGCACTCACTGCACACCGCGATAAAAGTAGTTGCATTTGGTACCTACACGTGTACCTGGAAATCGTTCTGCTAAAGCATTTTCACAGCGTAATAAATTAAAACGATATCCATCGAGTTGCTACTATACACATAAACCCTTTTTGACACTTGAAAAACTAATATAAACACTGGCGTCACAGAAACTTGAGTGTCTACAAAAAGTAATGGGGTTTCAATATTCGGAATCGCCTGTCTAGAGACTACAGTGGCCCAGCGATGTAAAGCTTGAAAATACTACATCAATAATGTTTTACTCGGAAATGACCCTGAATATTTCTCCTTTCATTGAAAAAGAAGGCATATACTCAGTACTGGTTCAAAACTGTCAGAAATTTTTGACCACCTCCGTCTTACACAACATTTGCCGAAAGTACAAACAACTAAACTGACTCAATAGTTCTGGACGGTTTGAAAGGAGATGTAAATTCAGTATGTTATTCTACGTTAAATTTTAAGTAAAAAATTTGCTGTGAACTTAGGTCTGGAAACGCTTTGTTGAGAATATACAGAATGTCAAATTTAAAAAGATTAATTACATTTTCTTTAATAACTCTCGACTACTTTGAGTTAAATTCATGAAATTTTTTATGCAGAGGTTTCTTGGGACGGGAAATTCAAGTTTTATGCATAATTGACTGTAACTCCAAAAGTGCTATCTTACTTTTATGTAAAAAACAAGGCATAACACTTTAAAGAACTATTAGTTTTTAATCAAAAGCCTACATTTTTCGTGAGAATTGAAAAAATAAAATATAAACAAAATGTAGTGACCTGACAATAACTTTCGATGCATCTTTAGATGAGTTTTTAACGGAAACGGCTGCTCCTAGAGACTTCAATAAGGAGTACATATTTTAAGTAGAAAAGGTAGGGGAAAATGATTTTCTATTCCAAAATGACATACACCGTGGTACAAAAAAGGTGAAGCGATTTAAAAAGGTCCTAATGGCCGCTTGTGACGCCTTCTTGAATTTCCCGTATTTTTTTTTAATTTGACATACTATATTTCCTAAACAAAGCGTTTCCAGACCTAAGTTCATAGGAAATTTTTTGCTTAAAATTGAACGTAGAATAACATACTCAAGTATGTACATCTCCTCCTGAAACTCCCTAAACACCTTGTGTACATGTAGCGATGTATCCAAATCAGACTGAAATTACATTCGTGATAATAAAAATAATGTTTTCAGTGTTTGTATGTGACAGTATGTCGGCGTGATAAACAAGCGTTTCAGACAAGGGTTAATAATTGATCCGTTATCTTCTAATAGGGATTATTATTAGGCAAATACACACGGTAAGATAATGTTGCTGTTCCGATAATACAGTCAGTATTTGCCGCGCATATGATTTACATAACTGCTCAGTGATTCTACCGATTTTGTAAATTTTATAAAACTTTTTGCTTATTTGCGTATTTGTGTCAATTAGTCAGTCACAACTGCGATATACAGTTGGCATGAAGTAAGTAGCCCTATTTTTGTAGTAAATTACATTTAAAGATTCAGTACGTTGTTACATATTCTGCTCAACTGCCTATCATGATTGCCGCTATATAATAGTCTATAGATAAATAAATCAGGTCAGTTCTTTGATGTGGTCTAATATGCCGTCGTTTTTTGCAGCGAGCTGAAAATCATGTTGACAGACGAGTTACGGAGGTTAACACCAGTTGTACATTAAGTACGCTTATACAATATTACTGGCCTAGGTATTAACATCTGCATTAATTAAAAATGTTAACCTTTAATAATAAATATATTAAAATATATCAATTTTTAAAAATACAGATTATTTCGCATAAGAACCGACACAGAGCAGGTGCATGTAGGGGGTTCCAAAGTAGTGCAATTTAATCAAACATACTTATATACAAAGTTGCACACAGGCGGAGTTACAGGCTTTCAAAGAGGGGCCAAATATTTCGAAAAAAAATAATATCTCTGAATTACTTTAATTTGGAATAACCAAATTTGGTACATGATTTAGGCTTATTATTGGTTTTGTTTGACGCATGAAGCATGAACAATATGCACTTTTAAATAAGAAGTTGGTACAAAAAACGTGTAATGAAAGTCTAATAGAAAACGAGATGAAAATTGATAAAGTTTATAGCATACCATTTTTATATATTTCCACAAAAGCTGTAGCAAGATGTCTTCATTTATTTGAGTCTGTGCCTCTCAGTTGTTTGATTGAATCTTCCTTTTTCCTGCTGTTCTCGAAGACACAGATTATAAGCAGTCGTGTTGATACGTTCAAGCAATAATTTATCTTTATTCATTTTCTACTTCAGTACAGTATTCGTCTCACAGATTTTGCTATGTTGCCAATTTTTCAATTATTTCGAATCGGTACTTTTCCATATAGTGATCGAGGAAATTTCCGGTGGGGCACCTTGTATTGAAATTCATCATATGTGAGATCTTCGAAATGTTATAGGTATTATCTAATTGTTTTACTTACTCATATTTAGTTTTATAATCTATAGTTATGTACATTTTATAAAACAACTAAAATAACTACTTTAAAACCTAAGCTTTATTAACAATAATTGTAACGTATCCACCTACCAATATTATTATTTAATAATAATTCGTTAATATACAGGACGTCGGAAATTAATGCAATATAGAGCAATAGTAACATCCATATGACTATTGAAATAGTCGATTCTCCTACCTTTTTTATCTGAAGAAGTGATGCCTTGTTGAAGTCGTTAGGAGTAACCGTTTCTGAAATAATCCTGTTCGAAATATTCAGTGCACCGAGTAGAAACTGTTTTGGTTTCAGGTAAAGAATTTTTTCTGCTGAAAATACAGCAAAATGTTACTTGAAAAAGTTATTCAGAATTTTCGGCAATGGTATCATCCAAGTACAAAGATATCGGGAAGCCCTGTATAGGTCAAATATTTTTTTAACGATCCATGCTTAGTTAGGTTTGATATAATAGTATGGTGAGTCGTAATGCCATACAAAAACAGGTCTGTACTTACAAAATTATGATTCATTGCAGATTTTTTCCCTCAAAAGGGGACTCCCACTTAAAGTTACACCCTGTATATGCCACCTCTTAATGTAACTACCTTATCGTCTAATAGTTCGTTTAGTTTCAGTAGATTCATTTGCGTTATTTCATACTAACATTAAATTCGACACATCATAAATTTAAAACCAAATTCTGTAACTTGAGGAAGATAATACTTACCTATTTAAAATAAGGAATTCCGGTTAGATTAGAAGCTATAATTGGATGACAGCTGTTTGAGGTTAGCTGTATCCTTAATAAGCTTATGTTTACATCTGAAAATTCTATTCTATCTAGTAACCGAGATCTTTGACCCACTTTGGCTACACTTCAAAGTGAGTTCCAAATTATTTTTAGTGGCAAAAATATAAAAGCCATTGACACTGTTTTACTGTGAATAATAAATAATATGTGTTAACTAATACATAAATAATAATATAGCTAAGTATTATTGCAGCATGAGTTTATTGTTACACGTAATAAACGTACATATTGTAAATATTTATATCAATTTATTAACATTATTTAAAAATCTAGATTAAAGTAAAACGTGTCTTAAAATAAAAAGTATTAGCTTGTGATATCTTAAAACAAAAAATATTAGTATGTGATCCAAATAAAATTTAGTAACTTAAATGAAAATAATGAAATTATACGAGAACACAAAAAATAATACATACAAACACTTTTGTCCCTCTTCTAGAAATCAATTATGTTGTTCTGAGATCTGGCTATGTTTTATTCAATAAATTCGAATTTGTGTAAAACTTTGAATTAAATATAACAGTTTACTTTCACTTATGGTTCCTTGTGTATAAAGTACAATTACAAATGTAATCTCCTTAAATCTCGTAATTTCTACAACACTGGTAGCTTCTTTCTAAATTATTATTTATCCTACACTATAAAGGTCCATTTACACACATCAGTGTCAGTTCAGTATCAATGTTATTTGTGGTGGGTCACTTATGCCAGTTTACACATATCCATCCGTAATCCGTAAAAACGATCAAATAATAATAATAATAATAATAAAGCTTTATTGCCCAACAGAGTTCCATTTACAGGGCAAAATCTTAAATTAACCATTTAACACTTAAATAATAATAAATTAAAAATTCATACATGAAACATTCCCATATACCATATACAAATCTTGAGTACATCCAAAAAAAAATTATAAATAAAATAAAATAAAAAGAAAGTTAACTATAAAAAGAAATACTAAATAATAAAAAAAAAATCATACATGAAATATTCGCATACCTAAAATACAAAAATGTTGCGTACATAAAAAAAATGAAAAGTAAGTTAACTGTATTGCTCATTAACTAGATTAACAAGAGTATTCAATGAACAGGCAAAACTATCACAAGGGTGTTCTAACCGATTAAAGTTATCACACATAATACATATCGGAGACCTTAATAAAATATTAGTTTTAGCGGTATCACATTTAAAACTTAACGTAGTTCTTGAATTTACCCTAGGTACATAAAAATTAACAGCAGAAAGCAATTCGGAGCAGTCAATGAGGTTGTTTGTGATTTTATATAAAAAAGATACGGATATACATATTCTTCGACTCTCTAAACTAGTGACATTAAAACGACTAGTTAAAATATTGTAATCAATACCTCTTTCAGGATAAACTCCATCATTCTTAAATACCAAGTATTTTAAAAACTTTCTTTGAACTCGTTCCACAATTTTCTTTTGTATATTATAAAAAGGATGCCAAGATAAGCACTGCATACTCTATCCTCGAACGTACGTAAGCGTAATATAAAGTTTTAATAGCTTGTATGTCTGTAAATTCCTTACAATTCCTAAGAATAAATCCATAAAATGTAAATGCTTCATTTGTCTTAATAGTTACATGATCATGAAATGAAAATTTTTTGTCAAACAATACACTCAAATCCTTACAAGAGTCATAACGAGATAGTACAGTATCATCAATTACGTAATTAAATTCATAAGTAGATAGTTTTCTAGAAAAACTTACAGTCTTACATTTAGCAGTATTTAAATATAACTTATTTCTCTGTAGATTATAACAATCATCCAAGCTAGCAATAGACGAAAAAATTTTTAAATCATGTGCATATAATAACTTTTTACTACTAATTACTTCACTAAGGTCATTAATAAATAAAATGAATAATAACGGTCCCAGGGTAGAACCCTGGGGTACTCCAGAAGTTGCAACGTAATTAACCGAATCAAATCCATTATAACTAACAAACTGTACTCTATTATATAAATAAGACTTAATAAGCTCGACCAAGTCATCAGAGAAGCCAAAAGTCATAGCCAATTTATAAAGTAGAACTTTGTGATTAACCTTATCAAAAGCCTGAGTAGTCCATGTATATCACATCTACCTGACCTCTATTATCTAAAACATGTGTGACATATTCAGCAAAAACAGCTGAGTTAGTAACAGTTGACCTGCCGCCAACAAATCCATGTTGGTATGGAGAAATTAGGTTACGAACGGAAAGGTAGATACGATTATAAAGAGCTGTCTCAAAAATCTTAGCAAAATTAGAAATTATTGATATTGGTCTATAGTTCTCCACTTGTGACTTATCGCCACTTTTAAATATAGGACAAACCCTGGCCTCCTTCCAACGACTTGGAAAAGTTTTAGTTCTTAAAGCAAGATTAAAAAGTTTGCATAAAGGGTGGGCTAGAACTGCAGCACAGTCTTTTAAAATAAATGATGGAATATCATCTGGGCCACATGTCACCTTTATTTTTATCAAATAAAGTGATCTGAATATATTTATCATGCAATTGATCAAAATTTCAAACCAGCTTGATAAGCTTTTCATCCATTCTAAACACTAAAAAAATCTGGTCAGTTCGTCAGAAGAATTACAAAAATTTGGTCGCCGGCGTATTTAAAAGCCACTGAACGGACACTGAAGCAGCACTTACAGCACTGATACGGCACTGTGACGGATGGGTATAAACACGCCAATTTAAAATCTAAAGGGCCCCAGAGACTTCGTTCAATTCGCGCGAATTGGTCCGCACAGTCATGCATGAACGTGCCAGGTACGCAGTGTGTGGAGAAAAAAAGCGGCACGATTTAACCAAGTTGTAAAATCTGTTTCGGTTTGATTCTTGGAACGTACGGATAGGAGTGTATGTTCTTGGACTGCAGTGTGTGTATGTTGTTCGTTCCATTTAATACGTGTCACATACACATTCTAACTGAAAATAGAGCAATGAATTCTAAAGAATTTTTGTCTGATTTTATTAATTTGTATAAAAATTGTCCATGTCTGTAGAAAATTAAATCAAAAGATTACCATAACCGACATATATAGGACCTCTTCTTTTTTGTCTTTTTATAAACGACATTGGCTCTAGCTTTAATTATTCAAATTATAATTTATTTACCGATGACCTTAAATTATCAATGACTGTTCAATCTGTGGATGACTGCATTAAACTCGAGGAAGATCTGTCCAGATTAAATGAATATTAGAAATCTCATAAACTTTTCCTTAATATGTATTAGTAAATGCCATAGTATAACATTTTCCAGAAAAAAAACTTAATATTGCTTACAATTACACCATTGGTGGTCATACTTTTAGAGTCGTTCATGAAGTTAAAGACCTAGATATAATTTTAGATAGTCCATTATCTGTTGAGACACATGACTCAACAGCACAAAAAACTATGAGAACTCTAGGTTTTATATTACGCAATACAAAGTATTCCATTAACCCTTCTTCAATTATTATTTTGTATAATGCATTAGTTAGAAGTAAATTAGAATATGGTAGTAGTTGAAAATGTTCAGAAAAGATTTGTTGATGTGCTCAATTATAAATTTAAGAGAAATTTATATTATGAACTATATGTCAGACTGTCGCACTACCGCTTAAAAGAATTAGTCTTTAGGAGAATATTTTTTTCTTTATATTTTTGTACAAATTATTTACCAATATTGTTGATTCTTCTTATATTTTCAGTCAAATTTCTGTTAGTCACCATTCACATTTTTCTAGATATGGTAATCTTTTTTATATTTCATTGTGTCGGACTATAGTTATGCAAGTAATTCTCCAATACGTATGTTACAGAAGAATTATAACTATTACTTAATTATGTTAATTCTTTACTACATTAGTGTTAATTGTACTCACTGTTTCTTTAAGTATAATGTAAGTACTTACCACGAATTTGTATTTTTTTTGTGTAATTCTGTTATTGGGCATTGAATTGTCTGTTGGATTACTAAACTAAACTAAAGAAAATATGTAGATGAAAGTGCGTCAAGAGATATGGTTATTAAAAAAATAGACTCTACGAGGAGTTTTTGGTGTGCCAGTCTCCTAGTTCAAATTTTAATTCATTCAATAAATTGACATGAGGAAATATATTTCTATTCAAAAGCCAATTTTTACTCTATTTTGTCCCTTTTCTTTTTTACTGCTATTGCTGCCGCCACTGCTAGGAGACACTTGTGAGGTATCATTGTTCACGCGTTTAACTAAACTGATCGGACTGTTCTATTAGCTCGTAGTGTGTGAGGACAAAAACGGTACAATCCTGGTTCGCGCGATTTGGTCCGTACGGTCCTGTTCGCACGAATGGTACGAAGTCTGTGGGACCCTTAAGCAACGATTTTTTGTGTTTCACTGATACTGATAAGGAACTGATACAGCACTGATGTGTGTAAATAGACCTTTAAGGTCCACTTTCACATATCAGTGACGCATCAGTATCAGTGAAACATAAAAAATCGTTTCATAGATTTTAAATTAGCGTGTTTATACACATCTGTCGCTGTGCCGTATCAGTACTGTCAGTGCTGCTTTCATGTCCGTTCAGTGGCTTTTAAATACGCCGGCGATGATATTTTTGTAAATATTCTGACGAGATGACCGCATTATTGTTTAGAATGGATGAAAAACGTATCAAGCTGGTACGAAATTTTGATCAATTGCATGATAAATATATTCAGATCACTATATTTGATGGTTTACTAACTATTTTTTACGAACTACGGACGGATGTGTAAACTGGCATCAGTGACTCACCACAAATAACACTGATACTGAACTGACACCTGGACCTTAATAGGTTCCATTTATTATGTCTTCAGCGATTCTTGAATAACACAGTTCTCAATTAAGATTTAAATTTGTTGCTAATGCTTTCTGAGTTTCAATTTCATTCTAATGCCATTTCTGGATTTTAAAACTGATGACATTCCAATTTCCGGTTCAAAATCCGGATCAGGTATAAGCTCGAAATGCATTAGAAATTTAATAATGCATGTTTTCAGCTCATATAAAACATATTTTTGCCCTGAAACAGAAATCATCATTATTGGAAAGAAATGTTTTTAAAATACGTTATTTCTTAATTCATTGTATTTTTTTTTAAATCGAATACTTCTGGTAATTACCTTAAAATGTATTTTTTTGAATGAAATACCGTATTGTTAAAAAAATACAAGCATGTAGGTATACCTGTTATGATCTTTTCCTAAAAAGAAGAGGAAAATAAAGAAAAACTGGATTATATAATATTTTTTCAAACATTTCGCATTGTTGAAACGTTAAGAAATATTGAATAATGGAGTAATAAAATTACTCTGATATGTTTAGTTACAGAAGTAGATCAAGTTAAGTAATGTAGTAATCAAGTAATTATATTTTTAGTAATTTTCAAAATATGTTAAAAACAACACTTTAGAGATTTGCAAATTTTTTTGTATATTTATGACTACCTCACGATACCCTCAATATTTCAAACCTGTTGATAAAAAAATGAATTTCAAAATTTTGCTGGTATTAGATAAATAAGCTTCACTACGTACTATCTATTTCCATAGTAATAACTCTCTTTAAGACGACTTTATTGACTTTTATTTTAAACTACTGACGTATTGGTACTGATATCTACTTTCAACTTTTGGCATAAGCTCTTAATTAATCAAAAATTATTTTGAGGGAGTATAATTATTATTGCAATAATTTATACGTCTGTATGTCGATGAAGTTGAGAAAAGTGTAAATATTCAACCAGCAATACAATCACAATCCCAAAATTAGAATAAATCTGTTAACTTGACCCACCGTACTTACGCCGTACTATTTTCGGAACAGTAATAGTTTTCGCGGCCAGATGTGATTCACACCTTGCTTTGGTATATCTGCATTCTGCATCTGCAACCGCCTTGAAACTGTTCTTGCGAAGAAGTGGCTTTCTAACTTTGTGTATGTATGTATCCGACGTTATTTTGTGTATATTCGGGAGTATTCTGACCTTTTTATTTTATAAAATATGGTGTGCCGTTTTGATTATACATTTTCAAATATAAATTCGAACAACTGACATCAGGAAGTGTGAAACATGTACTTAATCAAGATATTTTGCATGGCAAAGTTAATACTATTCTTAAAATCATAATGGTTTTATTGGTTTCGTACATATACGTATTAGCGGATAAGTCTATGAAAGAATACAAACATTTAGCCGTGATATGGCAACGCAGATATGACGTTGCTCGTTTCACCACTCGACACATCTGTGATGTCGTTCCTAGGAAATTGTTGTCAAAAAGGAGCTCCATATTACCGGGAGTTATGGGTTCATTTGCTTCAATTTAAATGACCGTAAACATTTCTTTCGATATGTAAAATTATCATATAAATTTATATACTGTCCCTATGTAATTATTACTTGAATAGCGAACATTGGTAAGTAAAATGGATATAAAAATGCAATATTTATCTTTACTTTCTTTAGTTTTCTTTTTTAAATAATTTTTCAAACTACTTAAATCAAGTAATGTTTTTAAGACCAAGTTACACAGGCCAAGTAAACGGTCATGTGGAGCGTTACAGTCAAGTAAAACATTCTTCTTGCATTGTATAAACAGTCCAGAACAGACCTGAGTTATTCTCGGAAACAGTCCCGATCAAATCACGTTTTGACTTGCGTCATGGGGTGAAGCAAGTCAAGCAACTTAACATGTATCATCAACTTTGTCACTTGATCGTTTACTCGACTGCTTGTTTTCCTAGCTATAGTTGAGTGAAGCCAAGTTAGAACAAAATCATGCAAGTGTTGAAGTAAATTACTTGACCCGTGTAAACACGCTCTAGAAGCAAGTTTACACGGGTTAAGTAAACGGTCATGAGAAGCGATAAAGTCGAGTAAATTATTCTTCTTGCATTGTGTAAACAGTCCGCGTCAAGTCAACTCTGGCTTTGCTCGGTAGACAAGTAACTTGACTTGGCTGCTACGTGCATCATCAAATGTTGTCACTTGATCGCCTACTTGACCACTTATTTTCTCAAGCTATAGTTGAGTCACGTCAAGCAAAATAAAATCACGCAACTGTAGAGGTAATTTACTTGACTATAGACTTGACCCGTATAATCGCGGTTTAACTGAGCTTCATTTCAATTTGTTATTTTGCATTTTTCATTGCAGAGTATGTGATGAGGCGGAAATAATTTCATAAAAGGTGATTTTACCAGGTGATAAAATACCTAAATAGTTAAATATGACTAAGTACAAAAAATTTAACCATGTGCTCAGGGAGGCCTAAGAGATAATAACAAAATTATTTTAGAATTTCAGCTCGATATTTAAAAAATGGTGCAAAACCCTCTTTTTCTCTGGAAAGACCGCGCCTTTGATAAGCATCGACTGAGATGGCTTAGATCCATAGATAAAGCTTACATCTGTCAACAATAACAACTACCATACGGTCGATTTTTGCAGCGTTCCTAAATGCAGAATCGACAAAAAATAACATTCGTATCAGTAATAATATCTGATACATAGGTAGCAGCTAATCCAGTTAGCTGCAGTATTTTGCATTCGTTTTTCATTATAAACTGGCCAAACTACATTTTCTCTCATTACAGCCACTCACTACCGGTAAAACACACTTCTCGTAGGTACGGTTCGATAAAATGCATATTGATTATAAGAAAATCGAACGAAAGGAATAGATACTAATAGATAATAGAAATGCACCCGCGGTAGTTTTGTGCCATAACCTAGAAAAACAAACCGGCCAACTATATTGTGAGAAAATATATGTACCGGACACAAATTCCTTCATATAATAACTATAAAACGTTTGCAATTTAAAAAGGCACTAAAAATAAATTATGACATGACAGCGAATTTTACCATTGTGTTGCTGGTTGTCTACTTTGACTCTGTAAAAGTCAAACGTGCGCCGGACGGGTAGCATAGTCGGCGTTAAATAAGGGTTTAATATATGAAAAAAAAATTTATCGCTGTATAAACAAATTTGGAATTGTTCTGAAGGGTGATTCCGTTAATTCTTAATTTTCTCTATTCCCTCTTAAAATATTTGTACTTAGTCATAGTTAACCCTGTATAATATCGCTTGTCTCTTCCCCTTTTTCCTTGATGCATCGATTTTTATCACATCACAGGAAATTGTAGTTTTATTATAATCTAATTAAAAATAAAAAATTAGGAAAGTACCTACTTCTATTTTATTTTTATTTTCGCCATCGTAGTTTATTTGACTATAATTTAAAGTACATTTTTCTCTGATAAAACCAGCCGTATACAAGTATCGACGTAGTAATTCCCTATAATTCACTCAGGTCCCAAAAGATAAATCTGAAGCTCAGGTAATAGAAGGGGTGTTTTATTATTTTCTGGCGCACCCCTATAGTACTCACAGAAACCATTTAAAAGATAAACGACGTTGCGAAATAAATAAATGATATGTAGTTTATCAAAAATATGAACTACAGTTACCCGTACACAAAAAAGAGCCAGACGTTCAACGAGATTTAGTAGAGCAAGGAATTATTAAATTTTTTGTGTACTTATTTTTGTGCTTGACAGTGTTTGAATTTTAAGCGTATTCAAGCTTTAGCTGATTTACCTTTCATATATATTTATAATTTTTTTCAAAATTATCTAGTTAAATTGAATGCATTGAGAAAAATTGAATGCCTAAATGTGATACTGTAATTAATAAAATATAATTTTGTAGATACTACACATGACTTATGTTCAGCTTTTTATTTCAGATCGATCACGTTTCTCTACGTATTTCTATCTAACACCAATGTTTTTGTAAATTGAGTACATTCCAGTACACACATTAAAATAACGTGTAGTAATTTCAATGATTTTTTTAGTACGTTTATTCATTTGTAAATAACTTTGGTATTTGGAAATAATTTGGGTATTGTTGCCCACCCTGTAACAAATAGGAGCAATTTGTGATACATTTTTGGAGCTTAACTATTCTTATTCTATTCGACCAGGCTCAAGCAGGGCTACTTCAGTCAACTTCACTTATTTATTTATTATTTATTTATTTAGGAAAAAGGACCTAAAGTACGATACGAAAAAGAAATAAGAATAACACACACAGCAGTTTGAAGTGCTAGATAGACAAAGACAAACACTGCTGTTGGTCGCTGTCTGGTTTTTTGAAAACGTCTTAGTCAATGATATGATTCAGGCGTTGATAACTTTGAAAACCGCCGTGTGTGTCTTCCCCTATAAATTTTGCCGAGGCGGCATAATTTATGAAATATACAGGGTGTCCGGAATATGAGTGCCGCAATTTTAAGAGCTTTATATATCTGACCATAAGTAATAAAAAAAAACTATGAAAAAAATGTGTAAAACTGATAGTTTGTCTACAAATACATTTCGAAAATATAAATAGATCTCCAATAATATGCAAAACTATATAACGAAATTACAGTTCAAGGTACAATTAAGCTAGTTCTTCTATGATGTTTGTGAAAAGTTTTTTAATTTCATTATTTATGTTAATTAATTTATTTTTTGGGTAATCATATTCAAATTTTGAAGAATAAGATTTTTTTGTATGATACACACGAATATCTGATTATTTTTTGTGTTAAAGGTGCAGGGCGTTCTATTACACAAAATATGAATTTTATTTCATCACCTTGGGACATACTGTATATTTCAATTCTTAATAAATATGTTGGCTAACGCAAATTATCTTCCAAATTTTTGTTAAAAACCTCCATCTGTTTAGAAATTAGGCACAAATATTGTTCGGAAAAAAAAACGAAACGTCGCATTAGATGCAAGTCAGACAAATACGTCATGGAGATAAGTTGACAAATCTTAATTGTTTTATGGCTTTAAAGTTGCCACTTCAAGTGTCAAATGTTTGTTTTAGTTGGCATGCAATGCGAATATATAATAAACAATTTAACGTTCAGAAAATCATCTCAACTAGCAAAATAAATTTTATAAAGATTGTATAAATTGCTATAATATAAATCTTATAGGAGCTTCGAATTCATATAACGTGGTTAAATGCTTTTATACGATACTTATAGAATAGAAAAGGGCCCACTTTTATAAAACACTTTGGTATTATTTAAAGAGACATTATATTTTTTAGTGAAGAATATTAGAACCAAATCATTTTAAGATTGTGGTGTATAACACAGATTCATAATTATTTTTACTTATATTTAAAAACTTACAATATTATCATTTCAACAATCAGTGTTTCAACAACGAAAATTTTATTGCGCTACATATTTTATTGATATACTATAAATATATTTGTGACAAAAAAATTATGCGCTTTAGTTTAAACCACATTTGCTTTAAATTTATAAAAAATAAATTTGAAAAATATTAAAATTATACTTTATTTAATTTGTAATATCGTTGTGTAATTATATTTAATGATCTTGTTATAAAATAGTCTTCCAAAAATAGTAAAATTATGTTTTAGATATAATTTTAATAAGGTTTTCAACTAATGTTCCATAATGGCGGCAATCGCTAATTCAAATCTTCATTTAAAAATGGCGACTTTTTATATTGACATACTGTCTGTTCAAATCATTTTCAAGCATTTTTTTCATTTTACACGAATTTTATAACAATAATTAATGATTATCCATTTAAAGCTATTTAAGGGTAGTTTATATAGGTTTAGGGGTAGTAGCGACATTTCCCCAGCTATCTGACATATTTCTGGGCCATTTCTAATGTTAATTAATAATAATGAATTGAGATTTTTATGATTTATGCGTTCCCCCGGATAAGCCAAAAATCGGCTATTTTTAACATTGTCCTTTGTGTGCGCAAGTAGATAATGTTTGCATCGAAAGAAGTTGCCAAGTTTTATAAAAAATATAAATATTAATTAATTAATGTTTGGTATTGGCTGAGTATTATTAGTTACTAATTATAATAATAGGTATTTAATTTAAAACTAACCTAATTATTGCATTACCAAAAAATTAAGTCAAAGTTACTTTTTCGTACTGGTTTTTCGTATTTTTTCGCAGCCATGAGGTGTTTTTAAAGTGAGTTCTCGAACATGAACACCATCATTATTTATATAATAAAAAATATAAGTAAAATTGAACGTCAGTACGTTTGACTGGAAACGTTACTTTCAAGAATTTGTTTGTATTGTTTCTTGATTAGTGCTTGGTAATACAACACTATACCTTAGGAGTTCAAAAATTAAGGTTAGATTTGGAATTTTATTTCGCGGTATATACATTAATTTTGTTTTCTCAAGCCACAATTTTGTTCTATAACATATTTATAAAACAAGGAATATTTTTATAGATTAAACACAACTATAAAACTATTTTATAAATAAGCGCATTTCGAGGCTAAAAAATAATTTTATTAATTTCCTTATATATCCTTAATAAAATACGTGTATATAACTATTTTATAAGAGTATAATTAAAAGATTTGCCTAAGTATACAACTCTTTCACAATATGTATACAATCCTTATATATAATTTTTTTAAATGTTGTATAACGTATTATAATGCTTTTATAAAAAATTTAAAGAACTGAAAATTATTTGTTCTATAAAACACGTTGTAAAAACTATTATAAAACAATTTTACACAATTACTTTCTTCAGGAACAAAAATATTTATAAAATCAAACTGTTCGTTAAACAATGCAATTCGATAGTTATAAAATAATTCGCTTCTTTTATTGTTCCATTTTGCTAGTTGGGATTGTTTTTAAATAAATATAGAGTTTTTAGTAAATAACCGGAATGTTATGTCATGCCATCTCCGAATATTCAACTAAAATACAGAAGTAAAACGAATATATACTGGTTGAAAGAAGTCTACCCAACAAATGTTTAGGAACAGAAATCTTTCAAAATAAGGTACAGAAATCTTTCAAAATAAATTTTTTAAATTTAATTGTAAATGTAAATATTGTTATTGCATATAAGATTGGTCACTTTTGTTTATAAGTATGTGAAAATAATTGTTAAAATGTGGTGTTAGAATAGCAAAATAATGTGTGTCATACAAATGCATTTTAAATGTTATTATATTATTTTTGCTCCAAATGTTTTATTTTTCCAGATTTCTGTACCTAAACAACACCACAACTATGATCATTTTACTGAAAGAAATACGGTGACCTTAAACACATCGATTTCCCAATGAATTTCATACAAAATTTTTTGTGGAAGCAATAATCTTATGGAAATTGGGTTTCTGTCAAATTGTCTGAATTTTTGATATGTTGTAGATTTTGTCATCCTGAACAAAAGTCTCCATGGGCACAAAGTGCCAAAATGAACATTTTGGCAGCTACGGAGCTACCAAAGCTCCCCTGATCCGTTGCAAAACCATTCATTTTCAATACTATTTACAGATGTCAAAAGCATATTTTAATTATTCTAATATATAGGGTAATGTTTTTGAGGTCACTGGATTCAACCCTCATGTCAGATTGGACAAATTGACCGTTGACAGCTGTCAATACACTGTCAACTGAGAATAGAAAAGTAAATATTCTCTTTTCACATTGAGAGTTTGGGCTTTTGAGAGAGCTGAATTCAATTCTCATGCCAGATTGGAAAAATTGACAGTTGACAGCTGTCAATTGACTGTCAACGAGGAATATAAAAGTAAATATTCTCTGTTTACATTGAGAGTTTAGGTTCTTGAGGTCGCTGAATTCAATTCTCATGCCAGATTGGCAAAATTGACAGTTGACAGCTGTCAGTTGACTGTCAACGAGGAATATAAAAGTAAATATTCTCTTTTCACATTGAGAGTTTGGGATTTTGAGGGAGCTGAATTCAATTCTAATCTCAGATTGGAAAAATTGACAGCTGACAGCTGTCAATTCACTGTCAAAGTAGAATAAAGAAGAAAATATTCTCTTTCGTTATTGAGAGTTTGTCAACTACCATTTTCTCCAATTTTAAAAAGAATTGAATTCAGCGACCTCAAAAATCCAAACTCTCAATGTGAAAAGAGGATATTTACTTTTATATTCCTCGTTGACAGTCAATTGACAGCTGTCAACTTTCAATTTTGCCAATCTGGCAAGAGAGTTTGATATTTTTATGCTTTTGTTGTATTTTTAAACATTTTGGAAAGTGAAACGAATTCAAAATACCGGATTAAATGTTATCTATCAGTTACTTAGGTATTATTATTATTAAAAATGTTTATTTTCGTCGTTTCTACATTTGACAACGTTGTAAAAAAACGACCGCACGATAGTTGACATATCTAGCCATCTTGGGGATGATTGATGTCAGAAAAGAGAGCTGTGCCCCATTTTTTAAACATCGCGCGAGAATTCCGAAATATTTTTTTATTGTCTTTCAGACCCCTCTGAGCACATTGTTAAAATGTTTGTCATAGTTAACCCTGTATACACAAAATTATTGTTACTGTAAATTGTAGTCTTTGATCTACTTTTTTGTGAGTAAACATTGTTTAGAAAGATAAATAAAACGAAAATGGTTACCCCAATTTCGCTGTCAAAATGCTACCCTACATATTTGTTATTCGTCACTTTAATTAGTACAATGTACCCAGCTAGACCCGTAGAGGCAAATTAGGAGCCAGGTTTGCAAAAACATTGAATATGTGAAAGCTCTGTGGTAGAGTAATTTATGAGTTCCATCTAATTAAAGCAAAAATGGATTCAATTAGGATTTGTCAACATAGGCTCTTCAGTTGTTTCTGAATATTTAAATTTAAATGAAAACTCAAATTTCTGTAATTTTCTTTTTTAATTGAACTTGCTGTGAACTTTATTAGTATGAGGTATCAGGCAACTTAAAAGAAACATTTATACTCGTATAATTGTACTTGCGATATAAAGTTGAAAAACTCTGTTGGAACTTGAAAACTCAATAAAAATCACCTATCGACAAATAACTTCTACTAGACTTGGCTGACAAGTTAAATTGCATTTGTCTTGCTTTAGCTCCCAGGGTTACAATAAAACTGTACAAAAATATTAGAGATAGTGTAGTGCCAAATTGTTAAAAATATCTCTTATGCCTTTTACAGGATGCTCACTGTTTGATTAGTTATGGATTTTTATAAATTATATACAAAGCAGTCCATTCATTTAAATTTGAGTTCAATTTTAATAATTATTATCTGTTACAACGAATGCAACGATATTGCAAAGTCTTAATTCAACCAAAATAATTAACATAAAAGGGCATTAAGTTTCAAAACACCATTTACGTACAGATAAATAAAAATTTCTACTGTACAGGGTGTACCTGTACTTAAGAGGTCAAAAATACAGGGGTGTATTCTGTGGTCAAAAATATGAGCTTTTTGTTACAAAAATATGGAATGTTAGCCATTGTCCAGCTACAGCGTGTCAAAAATTAATTAAAAAATCAGTTTTTAATATCTAAACTACTTGAAATAAGTTTTTTACTAGCTTTAGAAACTTACCAGTAGCGGAGGTGTGGATATCTTCGATCATTGTATGCGAAGAAAAAATATATCACCCTGTATAATATCACAAATAAAATAGGTCGTCATATGTGTCATTGAATTATCATTACTTTTTACTTTTTTTTGTATTTTAAGCCGATTAACAACAAAATTGATTTATTTGATCAAGTGCATTTTTACGATACTCATTACATTATTTAAAACAATAACAAAATAATTAATTAACAATAGAATTACTTTATTGTGATTTATTATAACAGATGTTGGACTAAGTCACCATCAGCCAAAATATAGGCTTTAAATCTTCTTTAAATAACACGTGCAAAAATTCCAGGAGTAGCTCTTATCACAACCAGCTATAATTTGTTGACGTAAGTGCTTCTCAGGTTCAATGTGAACCTTGTAAACTAATGTCTTGAGATGTCCCCAATCAACAAAATCAGTAGGGTTCATATCGTGTCATCTGGGTGGCTAAGATTGACCTGGTTCTTGAGTGCCTTGTCCAATCATATTATTACCGAATCTTCTATCGAAACTAAAATGTGGCGGAGCTCCGTTTGACATAAACCACATTCTTCGTCATAACGCATATGGAAAAAGTACCTAGTTCAGGTAAAACGTTTTTAAGAAAATATCTGTAGAATGCACCGGTTGAAGTTCTTGGTAAAAAGTAAGGCCCAACAAGAAAATTCAAAGAAAACTGGTGTTCAAATCAAGATTACATTCTGGCATTCGATTTCCATCAGATCAAGCGCGTTTATTTTGGAAATTTATTATAACATTTCCTGAAAAATTAGCTTCGTCGGTAAACAATGGTAAAGTGAACATTTTGTTCAATTTTATCTAAAATCCAGTGGAAATTCTTGCGGCAGTAAGACTTGAACCCTTTGTATGTGATACGGATATAACTGTTAATGCTTCAGAACGGTCCAAACTAATTTATAATTCACCTTGAGATTTGCAGTAATCTTTCTAGTACTAGTGTTTGAGTCTTCTACAATTTCGTGGAGAATAGTTTCTTTCAACTCAGGCGTTCTAACACTCACCGAATTGAATGATTCGGAAATCTTTTCATATGAATTTGCCTAACTTCAGTACCATTTTCATGTACAAGACCATAAATGTAAACCATATTGGCTATTTCAGTATTTGAATATGAAGCCATTATTGAAATTTCATCTCTTTAAAACATAAGCTTAATTTAACAATACACCACATTAAATAAGATGACGGTTTCTTATTATTATTATTGTTTTGCATGGCCTCTCTAAGGTTTGTTTAAGTAATTTAAGTAACTGTATAAAAATGCACTTGATCAAATAAATCAATTTTGTTTGTTAAATCGGTATGGAATACAAAAAAGTATAAAGAAACAAGAAGTGGAGATAATGCAATGACGCATATAATGACCTCTTTTATTTGTTATATTTTTTTGGTAAATAATTGGATAAAAATAATAAATGGACGAAATTAGAAACGTGATTTCAAATTTTTTGGAAATTATGGGAGATTGTTCAGTTCCGATTTTATCTAAATATTAGCTCATAGTTATGTTGCGGTTTTGAGATTATCTTCTTTCAACACTTGCAACTTTTAATTTTTTATAATTGATCTAAACATTCTCCTCTATTACCTTGATGTTCAGTTGTTGTATTTATTCTACCTTATATATTATAATACTTGCCTATGCAATTCCTTGGACCAGCGCTGAAGGGAATAAAAGCATAATTGTGCCTTAGGGATTGTTTTTCAGGCAAAAATCTTTCAGGATCAAATTGTTGTGGTTCACTGAATACCTCCGGTGCATGGTTCATTCCGTATATAAATATAGATATAGTTGTTCCCTTTGGTATCCTTGTACCATCTGTAAAAAAATGTAGTGTTCGCAACATATAATTAAAATATTTACATATTAACAATGAACATAAAAATTTATAATATAAACTACTTAGTTTAAGAGCTTTGGTTCACATAATATGTCTATAGCAGGGTATTCCCTTCAATATTTACATTTTCGCCACCCAACAGTACACAACCATTTACAGGGTGGGTGAAAGATTCTATAGTTAGTTAGCAGTTACAAATATTAAACTATTAATGTACAATAAAATAAACCAAGAAAAAAGTACAAGAAGCAAACAAAATATAAAAGCCAGTTAAAATAAATTTGTTATATAGACTTGATATTACAAGAAAATATGTCAATAATATGTAGCAGATTATTACAGTTTTCACACATGACATAAATTGGAGAATACAATAATAAATTAGCATTACGTCTTGAAAGATACCTACATGATATTTGAATAGCGCAAATTAGCTCGAGGCACGTGGAAATTAAAGCGCTCTAAAATTTTAGGACAGTCATATATCGGAATTTGCAATATAGTCTTTAAGATCAACTAAATATCTATTACAAACAAGGAAACAGCTACTTTGCGGGCTAATGTCTGGACGAGCACCTGGAAAGCCTATTGCAAACAGCAAAAGTCACTCGTCAACAGCCTACCAGGCATATACCGGTTTCGAGGATATTACCTGTCATCAATATGTCATAGGTAAGATATCTGACGAATGACCGAAGCTGTTTAAGTCTGTCTAACTCGACAGAAGGGATCATGAGTATCTTGAAGTAGCAAAGCTATATCTAGCTAGTGTCTACATCTAGTGGTTACTGGCTACTAAATGTTTTACCACAGGTAGAGAACGAACCATTATACTTTGGGTACTACAAATCCCCGATAGCTGATCGCCATCGGCGATCAATACGATTTTACTTAAGTGGAATTTCTGGAAAGAAGCTACTCTGCGGACTAATGCTCTAACCAGCATCGAATTACTCCTAAAAAACCATCAGTGGTACCACTAGACATAGGTCAATTTAGAGCTTGTTAGCTCTTGTTCGGCTCTGTCATACACATAACATATGAGTACGTGGTAGAGCTCTTTATTACGACCCTTTTCAAGATAACTATCATACAATTGCGTTGAATAAATTAATGTTATAGAAAAAATATACAGGGTGATTAAATAATAATGTCATTAATTTTAAGAGAAGATAGGGAAAAATGAGTACAATACGGATACGCGATTTATATAAAATATTTCCTGGGAATTGGTCAAGACAGTAAAACCATAGATTAAAATACTATGCAATCACAGAGATTTAATTTATTAGATATAATTTTATTTTAATTAAATTTTTAATTTTAATTTATATTAATAAATGTTAAAAATATTAAAAGAACGAACTTACAAAATTGTCCAATTAGTTTTAAAATACATAATGACTTGACTTGTCGAAATATATATAATTTTTACATTTTTGTTTAAAATCAGACCAGTTATTGACAACAAGGTCAGAGGCAAAGTGATATGAAAATACCTTGTTGTCAATAACTGGTCTGATTTTAAACAAAAATGTAAAAATTATATATATATCGGCTAGTCAAGTCATTATGTATTTTAAAACTAATTGGACAATTTTGTAAGTTCGTTCTTTTAATATTTTTAACATTTATTTAATTTTTAAAAATTCTTTTTGGATAGAAACAAATGTAAAGATTTTAACATACAAATTTCTGTTATCTGAAGATGGGTGCTCTCCCGAAACAATCGTAATAATAAATTAAATATCTATGATTGCATAGTATTTTAATCTATGGTTTTATTGTCTTGACCAATTCCCAGGAAATATTTTATACAATGTCATCTCATGGTCAGTAAGTTAGACAAATTGTTGAAGAAGATACGCGATTTAAAAAAATTGTAAAAGCATATTTACGCCGAAAAAAAATATATTTAAACCCCCTTTTTAGACTGTCACTGATCACTGGCGGCAGTTCAACTCGATGTCGTGCTGATGCGACGTTGGCAAATTTAAATATTTTCATATAGTACCTACTTATTGTAATATGTAATTAATGCTATAAATAATGTGTAGTTAATATGCCAACATGATAAGAAATTATAGAAATATGATATTTTGCTTATGCTCAATACGTCACAAAATAGTATACTATTATTGTTCAGTACAAACTTCATAGAACCATTTCGATTTGTAGAATTCTATATGTCACAGAGTCCCGTTGCAGGTTTGTTTTCCTATGTATGCGACACGTCTGGAATAGATGCACGCGACCTTACTTCTTTTCCTTCTTCCTCCATCAGTTGTCATTTTCGCGTGGTAGAGGTTGGTGAATTTCGTGTGTTTGTGTTGCCAGTGTAGTTCATAATTATTAATTAAATTTGCTATTTGCCTAAATAAAAATGTAATTCAAGTTCGGTAAAATGAAGTAGTGAAACACCGCGGTTTTCCTCTGCTGAACATAGCCATGGAAAAATTTATAAAACAGATCATGAGTAATGGATTTGATTCTAATCCATATTAATAATTAAATACGATTTGCATTATTTTTTATCAGCGTGCAAGCTCCACTTGATTCTGCTTTCAAGAACATAACGAATAAGTGACAAAAAATAGGTATTTTTTTAATGTTTTATCCAAAATGATTTACTTTATAAAGTTTTGCGGAGCTTTTAAACTTGCATTACGAGGGTATGATGAATAAATTTTATGTCAGAACTTAACAAAGCACTTAATGAATACCTTAAAAATGCAACAATTTTTAAAGGTACCTCTGCAATATACAAAATGCATACACATTAGATTACAAACTAGAAGTTGGCATTAGAAAAAAAATCTATCACTTCAGTACCGAACATGCTGTTATTATAAGTACATGTTTTTGCAATAATAATGACACTCTCTCAACAGTTTTTGAAATCCTGAAAGTTCTGAGTAGAAATCTCTATTGGTGAATGAAATAATAGTTAATAACTAATGTTAAAAATTTAAAGTAGATTTCATTACGAATATGTCTGCAGTTCAAAAGAAATTGCAAAATTCATTTTAATGAGTGTCATTATTATTGCAAACGATTGTACGTGGTCCTGAGTGGCAACGCTATTGGACTTCTATATAACTTCAATACTCAAACACGTCATCAGAAATTGTGTAGCGTACCAGGTGCGTCGTGTCATCGATTATTTGGGGTGATTTGTTTATCCTTTGAAAGGTCGATTTTCTATCTTTATTAGGCTTTCCGAATACGTGCTTAAAATTAATGGCATTATGACTGAATACTGAATCACCCTGTGCATCTATAAATTTGGTACAAACCTTTGCAAAATTATTAAAAACTGTTTATAACGAAATTAGTGAAAATAAATGTACAAATCATACGATTATACTCTATAAGTAATTTGCGCAATTAAAATGTATAAAACTTCGCAACGATATGGTTTAAATTTTTCCAATTACAAATGCTACAAGTTTTATTGCACAACGATATGTGAATATCAGTTAAAGGATTTCTCTTAGTGTATATTTGATGAAAGTAGGGTATATTTACCGACAATCCAATCATCTTCCAACATCCTTTCTATGAGAGGTACAGGAGAATAATATCTTAGTGCTTCTTTCACCACGATATCTAAATACTTCAACTCATTGATTTGAGATATGCTAATGTCTGAGTCAATATCATCTCCAAAAGCCTCTTGTAATTCCTGGTAGACCTTGCTTTGAATTTCATTATTCTGAGAAATGGCATAGAGGGTGTAACAAATTGCTACGCCTGCCGTATCGTAACCCTGAAAATCAAAGTGTAATTAATAATAATCAGTAAAACAATTACAGTTCTGTTATGTGTTTAAAATTGATTGGGGGTAAACCCCGGTTTTAAAAGACGGTTATCTTTTCTTGGATTATTATTACCTCAGCCATGTGATGCATCTTACTTGATATGTTATTCCCTTTTTTGAAAATTTGTATCCTGCTGCTAACGTATTTGTTAAAATAATAATATTACAGTGCTTCCATAAAGTAACGCATAAATAAAATATTACCTAAATATATATATTATTAGAAATTTACAAAATCGATTGTTTATTTTAATTAAGAAAAACCGGTGATGACGTCAGTACTCGAAGGTAGGTCACTCTGTGTACTATATTATTATTTGAAAAAACAGTAAATTAAAATCAAAAATCGACCTGTTTCGGGAATTTTTAATAATGTTGTTTATTTAGCTAATTTAGCACTGTTGAATAATAAGAATACCCATGTACCGAATATATTAATAAAAAAAACTTAAATAATGACAAATAAATGTGGATTGAAAATAATAGTTCTATATAGGATATATGTGGAAATGTTTTCGAAATACAGGATGTTGAAAATTAATTAAAATATAAGATTTATTTCAAGAAACTGATAAGAGAAATTTGCAAACATTTTTTCCGTGGAATTTAGATTGCTTCAGTTATAATTATAATTATAATTGTTTCAAACACAACTTGATGTTATGACACCTTACATGATATTATATTTTGTTATTTATTTCGAAATAACATCGAAATAACATTTTTGTAAAACAGTAAAACTTGAAATATAGAAAACAAAAATCAGACATAAAATATTTTATATATTATAACCTCGTTGTTTTTGAGTTATGGGAAAAGTAAAGTGTGATTTTACAGCAATTTTTTATTAGGGATTTATTTCTTTGTCGCCATAAGCATGTTGCAAACATATTAATACTTCATTACTAATTGATATGGCCAAGTTTCAACGAGAACTTTCTGCTCGAACAGTCATTCACAAAACTGAACACTTCCTGAAAAATTATGTGTTTGTAGTCCTTGTATATAGAGCATACGACATAATGCCAAATATGCTATTGATTTGCTATTGTATGTCACGCAAAAAACAGAGTAACGAAAATTCACACATCTCTATCACATATACAAGTTGTGTCAGTCCTTGCTAGGTTCGAATGTAAACTACAAATCGTAGTTAATACATATTACATTCTAGTAATATTGTAACAAGGTCTCACATAATTTGTATTTGGCACAATATGAGCTATAATTTCCTTGTCAGTACTCACAGGACTTTCCTCTATGGTGTGCTTACTATTTGAAAATACTTCCTGAGATTTCCACCAACAAATAAAAATTACTCCAAGAACGTTCTTAAGATATTCATTTGTAATGCGCATGTACGTTATGATTGGAAATCTGATTCTGGTATCGTGTGGACAATGCTACTAATAGCCAGATAATAAAAACAAAAGTTCTGTTCCCACAAGAGTCAAGGACTAGTTTTTTTGAAACTGTCAGATATGTTCGTCCAACTAGTTTTTGAGTTATATGCACTGACAACCCATCCACAATAAAACTGGTTAAATATTTCTAACAATCCCTGATGCTTGTGGAAACAGACCTAAAATCATTCACGGTAAATATGTTTAATCATATTTGTGATTATTATGTAGAACACCTGACACGGTAGGTGTCACATATTCAAAACCTGTTTGCTGTCATAATTATATTAGCGTTGGTCATAGAAAAAAAGTTTTATTTGCTACAATTTACCATACAGCAAACTGAAGACACTTTATACCGAATCCTCTAAATATAAATATGTTGACATTTATAATAAAAGATCCATTAAATGTAATGACTCTTAATTCTTATTCGGATTTTGTTTTTATTGGATGCATTATTGCAATGAGTTAATAAATAATTAATAGATACATTTCTAAAAATATATAATCACTACTACTGACCTATAAACTTTTAAAAATAATTGTAATATTTATTTTGCAAAATAGATAAAGCGGCGTTTATTGAAAAGCAAATATTTATTACTAAATTTTTAAATAATAATGGGGGGTATTTTTATATGATAAATATTATTTTGTTGTTATTGCTACCATAATATAACGAGCAGAATATTTTCTTAACATGTTTATGAAATATCTTAAGAGCGGTTTCAAGAAGAATTTATGTAATATTACAATTTTTATGAAGCACTTATAAGTAATTGTTATGTTATTTTAAAAGTATTAAGCTAATTGAAATGTCTAACAGTTTTTATAAGTGCATGGATTGAAGTCCTATCAAATTTCCGGATATCGAATGAGCAATAGTTAAAAACAAAACACAAAAGTGTCAGTGTCGCAATCTATAATATATAATTACTTATTTTCTTAAACATCACCCATATATCGCGTTATAAGTGGAAATTATATAAAAATACAAATTTAAAACGAAATAAAATAAAACATATAGGTAACGAAAACGCATAAAAGCAGCAGCATAAAACCAGTTTATTTCCACATAAGGAACCTATAATGTACAAAATATTTAAACAAATATATGTACTACCTAGTCATTGCAACCGACAGTTAAAAGTTGAAAGTACCCAATCCACATAGACTAATCAAAGAACACATATCTAGTTTATTTTGGTCCGGTAATTGGTGAAAAAAAAAAGGAAAACAAGTCTCTGTCAATGTTTAAATCTAAAAAGTTATCCCATATTTCTGTTTTTCATAGCCATATCCTTCATTTCAACCAGTATTCAACCACAATACATTATTTAGAGGTGCATCTTAAGAAAACTTTTTTGTTTTTAACACGACATAGACCTCAAAATATTACACAAATTCTTTGAATTTTTTTTCGAAATCTCAAGGTCAATCGAAATATGAGCATATGAAATTATTAAAAAGGTCAAATTGCATTGCTGTATAAGAATGATGACAGACACAGCGGTTTGTGCGACCTCAGCAGCCGAATCGACTCAACTAATAGGATGTGACACACACAGATAGCGGCGCGTGGTTTATCTCATTGGTCAAGACGTTTTCAAAAAAACCAGGTGGCAAAATCCGCCGAGTGTATCTTGACCTATCCAGCACTTAGCATTTTACTGTATTATTTAGATGTAAAAATATATTCTGTGGAATATGAATTTTTATTAGCTCCTTTATTTGACCCGACTGGCCGAAATTCTTCAAAAACTGTTCGGCAGACGCGGAGACGCTACACAAGCTAGTGCAGTTCCCGATCTAAATTTAAGTGCCGTATACCCAATTACACAGCTTCTGCTGCAGCAAATACGCATGCGCCAGATCCCAATGCTCGATTTCTATTGGTAATCAAGCCTTGATAGAACCCACCTCACGCACATCTCATTTACCATGGGCGTGAGAAAATTTTGGATTTTCACAAATTTAATTGTAAGTGATTTTGTGTTTGTATTCTCAAGAATGCAGAACAAGTCAAGCTCTACGGCGTATTCTCAAAATCGTAGACACCCTAATCTAAACAAGTGTGCAAAATCGGATGATGACGTGTATGAAGGGATTAGGGAGCGAGATCAAAATATGGGTGTAAGTGTTTCGGTTGAAATATCTGGTTCATTATCAAGAATGTCCGTGAGTAGTGTATATGTTACAGGAAATATCCGATTTCAGACTATTTCAGTCTGGGCTAGGATATACTAAGAGTTCCTATCGTTGTTAAATATTTTACATTTTTCTTAGGACATACTAGTATCGTTTTTAGGACAAACTAAAATAGCGTCATTAGTGGTAAGAAATATCCGATTTAAATTATTGAAAAAAATAATGCATTAGGAAAATTTATTCAGACAGAATGGTTGGGAATAAAGCCATGTTGCTCAATAGGAATAATCTTATGGTATAAGAAAAAACTTAACATTTCTTTTAGATATTATACGCTCCACAATTTTACAAGTAACAGACGTCAAGCTGATTGTCACATCAGATATTATGTCCTGGGTCCAATAATTAGATCATTAGTAACAATTATTGTTATTAATAATCCTTAATATTCTCCGACTGGATACACATTAGAACTATTAAGTTATAATTATACATTAAAAAATCAGATCTACCCACCTCAAACATAAAAGTATCCACCTCTTCCCTTATATCTTGATTAGTCAGCTCTTTCCCATTATGTTTTGCCTCCAGCAACATATCCAGTAGGGCAGCCTTAATCTTAACGCCATCGTCGCCTTCCTTGCCGTCTTTTTTGCTCTTAAAGTCCCTTTGACGTTCCTTAATAACGTTATCAGTGAAACTGTGCAGTATGGTCAGATATTCTTTGTATATCTTATAATAAGACGAGAGTCTAAATAAAATTGGGTTTCTCAGCCATCCGGAGAAGAAACGCGTCGTGAAAATTTCAAGGAATCCAGTAACTGCTTCTACATATTTGGGGTTTCCTTTGAATTGTGCGTAGATGGGTGTACCAAATGCAGTTTCTGAAAGGTTTTTAATCAACATATACGAGGTGTGTTCAAAAAGTAACAGGAGGTTTTTAATTTTACGGAAATTATTAGTCCGATTTGCGCGATTTGTTCGTTGTTGTGTTGGTAAATAATAAGTCTGAAAAGTTTCTGTACACTGTTAGCCGTATCGAATGTTTACTCAGTTGTCACCAGCTGTCACAAAAGGATATGTGCTTTTGTATGATCGTCGATTATTTATTTCTTTTAAAAAATCATAGAATTTGCATTCAATTTTGCTATTAGAATTTCTATAAAGTGTTATGACACGTTATACACATGTATAATACGTTTCACGAGTTCTACATTGTTGTTGACGTAATTTAGCACTTCCTGAGCGACTTCTATTCGCCGCTATTTTTGTTTTAAATTCAACAATTTTGTAATAAATTTTGTTCCCACACGTTTCATAGCCAAAACATCATTACCGGCTTCTGTGATTATAATTCGCGATCGTTCATAATCAATGAAATTTCGTGAAATTTGCTTCAAAGGATCAAAAAATAAGAAAGAAAATGTGATTTATTTCTTCAATTTTGACACCCTATATCTTTGTTATTATTGATTTTGGTGGATTTTTTTTTGGATAATCTAAAGTAAATCGACTTATTTTGGTCGCAGTATTATGGTGTTACAGTATGTCCCATTACTTACGCAACAATTTGACTTTACTTTTAAATAAATTGCATGCATCATGAGATTTAGATGCGTTTTTCTCAGAAACCATTGCTTCAGATAGTGAAGAACAATTTTCCAGTCAAAAATGAGATACAGTGCAGCACAAACAAGTCGTAGCGATTTAAAGGGGTCCAAACCATCGTTGGTGGCGCCCTCTAGCAGATACACCAAAATCGTTGACATATTCGAATTTCTAATACCAAGAAACCCCCCTATACCAAATTTCATAAAATACGGTTGATGCGATCGAAAAATAATAAAGAAAATGTGATTTATTTTTTCAAGTTTGACACCCTGTAGATCGAAAAGGAGCAACATTCGAATAAGGCATATTTGGCTTAATCGCTCTATTTTTAGGTCAGAAACATGCCCTTAAGCTCTGTCCCATTATTAATTAATCACCCTGTATAATTGTTAGTTTTGTTTTTTTTTAGTTAATTTTTCACATCTATTTGTATAATCAAATAAATCTACAAAGGATACAGTTTTTAATATTTTTTATTTATTGCATACAAATTTTATTGTAATTACTATTTTCTTCTACAAATATTAGTAATTACCAAACAAATTTTATTTGTGATGCAAACTAGTATATTAAGGTCACTGTATTTCTCTCCGTAAAATGATCAAATTGTGGTGGTTTTAGATATCTACACAAATCTTGAAAATAAAGCATTTAGAAAAAAGTATTATCAAAAATAAAATTCTTGATATTTTGTTTATTCATTGTTATTATTTAAATTTTTCTTTAATAAAATAACGTTTAGAAAACCTTTGTAAGACAGGCATTATTTTGTTATTCTAACTCCACATTTTAACAATTATTTTCTGAAATTTATAAATAAATTTGACGAAAGATCTAGTGGCCTGTTGTTTTATAGATATTTTCGGTTTATCAACTAATATTTTCTATACAAAATTATTAAACTTGTGAAACAGTAACAATAAATGACATTGACATTTGTTTCTATGGATTCCATTGCAAAGAACAAGTCACTACACCTTTCGGCAAAATATATTCGCATTAAACAGCTCATCTTTTTAAAAATGTCTTGCAATCCATTTGTTTTTTCTTATAAATCCTTAAGTTTTCGAAAAAACTTGAAGATATCAAAAAGTTAGAAAATGAATTGGACTTTTTAGACATTTTTTAAAAGGAAAAAATTTTATCGGAAAAAAATCATAGGGGTTGATTATTTTAACCCCTTACAAAAATACTTCAGGGTTGAAAAAAAAATCAAAAAATATAGTTTTATTGACAGATAATGTTAACCAGATTTGGTTTCTTTAGCTTGTGTACATGGAAGATAAAAAAGAAAAACATTTATTTTTTATCTTTGGATGGGCGTAACTTTTCAGGGTTTTTTTAAAAAAAATTATACCAGAAACACCTATTAATGTTTATCAGAGAATCACCCCTACAATAAGGTTGGTAAGTACTTTGTAATCCAGGAAGAATTTGAAAAAACTAAGTGTAATTGATTTCGACTCTGATAATTATAATAAAGTGTAAAAGTGTAGAAATAGGGAGTTAGTTCTTTAACCAAATTAAGTATTCGTAAAGACTTTGTCTTGATATACAGGGTGTTAAAGTTTTAAAAACTTTCCCGGTAACAAAAATACATCGAAAACTTAAACTGCTCATTTGGCTAAGTAATGGCAAGGATTCGTTTAATCAGTTCTATGAATCTGTGGCAGAAATACCGGGAAAGCACGCATTAAAAATCCTAAAATGTTGATGCTACTCGAGTATTTTGGAAATTTGATTATGCTATTGCATTTCTAATTGTAGCAATACAGGAAATTACATAAGACTACTAGGTACCTCAAATGATTGCTAAAAATTTAAGATGGGATAAACTGTAATTATATAGTATTCAGAGTCAGTGGCAGAGAATTAGACAAAATATCGTAGCAAATACAATATTGTAATATGTATGCTTATTGTGACATCCTCAAAAGATAAGCACTGATGTGTTTCAATGTGCTTCCAAAGTCATGTGTATATGTATGTCATATCTATTGTTCTTAGACATAAATAGATTATAGAAAAACCTTCCATACACAAAAAAATAAACAGTAGAGTAGCGGATGCATAAAATAATTTTATAAAAATATAATATACTTTTCTAATACATACCACAAATAGCGTCAAGAGATGCAGGATTTACAAAGCTGTGAATTTCTATTGAATCACTTGGGTTATCCTTAACTTCCTTGGTCACGATATCAATAAGAATATTAAATTGTTTATTAAATACTTTCATAAATTCCTCCAATATTTTGAAATGAAAAGTTGAGGTAATCATTTTTCTACGACTTCTCCATTTGGTACCTGCAATGCGTTGATTGAAATTTTTATTGAATTTTTTGGTTCACTATAATTATTTAATTATTATTAATTATTCCTTACAGTAACTCCTACTACTGTGTAATGAAATAAAAATATTGTATAACTACGAAACGTAGAATTCAACTACATGTAGAAAAAGTTACTAATAAAGATATTCCATTATTAAAGCAAGTTTTATTACTTGCTACACGCAGTTAGCAGTTTACTGTAGATAAATGTAGATCTAAAGTTTTAAATTTCAGGCTCATATCATTCTATACAGTATGCGCCAAAAGCATGGAATAAATTCAATAAAAACGAAACAATTATTTTTTGGGAAAAATCCTCGAACAGGTCGATTTTTAATTTAAAAAATACATATTTTAGCGTAAAATGCGATTTTCAAATTTCATTTGTTTTCGAGTAATGACGTCATCGATTTTTTTTTAAATGGCAACATCATATTTTTTTCCTTGATTCTGAAAGATCGTTTAATTCTCTATCAGACAGTACTAAAATTTTGCCCTTCTACATAGGAAAGTTTTCGAGTAAATGACGATTGAATGTTAGAAAACGTAAATTTTATCCATAAAAAGGTAACAATTCTGAGGTATGTAAAATAAAATACAATTGATTAAATTTTATACTTAAATTAAATGTTCGAATTGCCATCCACCAACTTCTTGACAATGCGCAAGTCTGTGAAGAAATTCTTCTTGTACATTATGAATGATTTCTGGGGTAACTCAGCGTATTTCGTCCCGAATGCTATTTTGAAGTTCTTCTAAATTACGTGGTTTATTAATGTACACTTTTGACTTCAAGTATCCCCATAAAAAATAGTCAAGAGGTGTAAGATCTGGCGATCTTGCAGGCCATTCTATCGGTCCGCGTCTGCCGATCCACCTCCCAGGAAAACAGTTGTCCAAAAAATCTCGTACAGGGCGCGCATAGTGCGGAGGTGCACCGTCTTGCTGAAACCATATGGTATCGTCAGGAATGTCAGGGTCATTATCGTTAGGAAAAATTACTGCAAGGGTTGGAACAAGGTCATTTTCTAGAAACTCTAAATATCTTTGTCCTGTAAGGGTTCCTTCAAAGAAGAAAGGCTCTACTATTCTGTCGTCAACTATTCCAGCCCACACATTTAAGTTCTGAGGGTGTTAGGTATGTGCCTCTGCCATCCAATGAGGATTTTCCCGACTCCAATATCTGCAAGTTTGACGGTTTACTGTACCATTCAAACAAAATGTGACCTCATCTGAAAAAAGTATTTGCCGGTGTAAATTTCTATTTCCTTGACATAAATCCATTAGAATTTCGCAAAAATGTAAGCGGCGATCGGGATCATCTTCATTGAGTTCCTGCACAAGTTGAATTTTGTAGGGATGATATTTTTCCTTCCTCAAGATACGTAGCACTGTGCTCTGACTAGTGTCATTGTTTAATGCAACCAATCGTGAAGAATTATGAGGATTATCCACCATACTTATCAAAATGTTCTGTTTCTGATTTTCATTAATGCTTGGACGTCCAGGTTTTGGAATATTTACAACATTGCCAGTTTCTCTAAATTTAGACTCTACCTTACTGACTGTTGATTGGCTGATAGGGCGATCTGGATATTTTTCATTAAATAAATCGCAAACTTCCTGCTGAGTTCTAGTCATAATCCCGCATCAGATAAGAATTAAAATTTCAATTCTTTGAGTAACAGTTAAATGTGCCATAATACTTTAAATTGAATAATAATTTCTATGTCGCTTACAATACTTATTAGAAAGTCGGTGTGACAATGACACTTTGCAAAGATTTTTACCTACGTGATCCATAAAAGAATTAAACGATCTTTCAGAATCAAGGAAAAAAATATGGTGTTGCCATTTAAAAAAAATCGATGACGTAATTACTCGAAAACAAGTGACATTTGAAAATCGCATTTTACGCTAAAATATGTACTTTTTAAATTAAAAATCGACCTGTTCGAGGATTTTTCCCAAAAAATAATTGTTTCGTTTTTATTGAATTTATTCCATACTTTTGGCGCATACTGTAGAAACAATCTGCCAATAGATTCTTTTAAATAATATAAATTTTCTTAGCGTTGTATTAAATATATACAGGCTGTCTCACATAAAAGGGCCACTCTTATGTAGATATCTGCTTAATATCCGAGACACGTCAAAAATCTTTAAATATTTTTTGTTGCATTTTTGGAGGCCTTTGTGCTTGTAAAAACAAATTTGAGATCCATGGCTAACTTTATGAGTAATAACAAAAAAAATCTGTAAAGTACCCAAACTTTAAGGCTGTCTAACATTTTTATTTTATAAGAAATAAAGAAAACTTGTTGCTAATAAATTTTGATTGCAAAATCGATACCTTTCACCTGATATAAACAGATATTTGAAATGTCGAATGTGGTTCGCTGCGCCCTCTAGGCGAACAAAAAAAAATTCTATCAAAACAGGCTATGGCCACAAAAAAATGTTTTTTCGTCTTTCATGCAATATACTACATTTCGCCCGTATATTTTGTATATATTACAGTTTTTTTCAATTTTGGTATAAAAAATTAACCTAAATATGTTCGTGTTGCTCAAGATAATGTAGGAACTGTTTTAAAGACGCCAACTGCAAAAAAATAATAAACAGAATGTACTTTTTTTATGCAAAATGCAAATTTTCTTATAATATTATTATTTTATTGATTTCATATTAGAAGTAATTGAGTCTTTAATATTGTTCTGACACAGACAATGTGCAAGCTATGAAAACAAATGTTTTTATCCTAGTAATGTCATCATTTGACAATTTGATTATTCTTGTGATAGGTTATGCAGATGGTGCTTGAATTCTCACAGTTTATTGTTATTTAAAAAAATATTAAATTTTGAATAACAATGGGGTTTTCAAATATTGAAAAGTATATGTTTGTGTTGTACTGTCTGACACAGAAATTGAGGTGGTCAGTTTGAGCATCTCACTTAATTCATTATTAATTGTCTGTATTAATTATAGCTACTAGTAGGTATTAGCTTATGTTAATAATATTTTCGGATTTTCTAGTTTTAAGCTTACCTTTTCTGTTTAAATTTAAATAAAATTTGTTTCTAATTTAGCACTGTTTATTTCAGTACTCAATTAAATCACTGAATCGATTAAATTATATTTCGAGACATTCAACTCAAAGTAAAATCGCTATGGAGAATTTCAATTACTGTGTAATCCTCTTCTTCAAGTTATAACACATTCAAAATGATAGTTTTTCAAACCACAATGAACTTTAACAATTTTCAAATTAACGGTTATATATAAATTATGATTATCGAGTATAAATACTATAACAAGAACAAACAGTTTGTCAAATGGTGATTTTACCGAGGCAATACATTTATTTTCATAGCTTGCAACATTTAGCTACATCGCCTGTGTCAGAATAATTTTAAAGACCCAATTGCTTTTAATGTGAAAACCAATAAAATAATATTATAAGAAAATCTGTATTTTGCATAAAAAAGTATATTATGTTTATTTCTTTTGCAGTTGGCGTCTTTAAAACAGGTTCTACATTATCTTCAGCAACACGAAAATATTTAGGTACATTTTTTTAACTAAAATTGAAAAAACTGTAATAAATACAAAAGAAAAGAGCAACATGTAGTATATTGCATGAAAGACGCAAAAAACAGGCAATTTTTTGTGGCCATAGCCTGCTTCAATAAAAAAAAAATTCCACCTAGAGGGCGCTGCGAACCACATACGATATTTCAAAAATCTGTTTATCTCAGGTGAAAGGTATCAATTTTGCAATCAAAATTTATTACCAATAAGTTTTCTCTATCTCTTAAAATAAAAAAGTTAGACAGCCATAAAGTTTGGGAACTTTACAGGTTTTTTTGTTATTACTCATAAAGTTGGCCATGGATCTCAAATTTGTTTTTACGAGCATAAAAGCCTCCAACAATGCAACAAAAAATATTTAAAGATTTTTGACGTGTTTCGCATATTAAGCGAGATACATGGAAGTGGCGTTTTTATATGAGACAGCCTGTATATACATTATTTTTTTATTATGTATTAATAAAATTGTGTGAAACTAACTACTCTGCGGACTAAAGCCCCTATCAACGTTGAATTACAACCACAACCTGTGCCCATTATTATTATCTTTTGTAGATTTTTTACTGTGTTGTAAAGATATTTAAGCCAATATAAATCAATTTTCCTATTAATGCAGTCATATGTACATTCCTTGATACCAAATATCTAGGTAATCTAGGTAGTATACACAGATCTTGTTTTTATACTCTACAAATAGCAGGTCGCTCTATGCTGCTTGAAATGTTTTGAATAATGCTTATTCAAGACAGTTTTTAACATTCCTTGTTATTTATATTTAACTCATTAAAATTGATTTTCTGCATATTCTCTATGTTATGCATTTAAATTCAATTAAAGTCTATATATTTTCCTTTAACTTCTAAACACACAGAATATTACAAAGTAATGTATAAAGCGGTACTTGAAAACCATGTAATATGACATCAAAGCATCATACTCAATTCGTTACCTATTAGGTAGTTCTCATTAACTAATTAAAATATGAACCCAATTAGTTACATTAAATTTGTGTCTTTTTTTGCCTAAAGTACATAACTCTAATATATTAGATATACATACCCTTATACGCCTTTTTTAGTGTTTTGTTAATTAACGTGTAGGTACCTACACAGATACGAAAAAGACTAACGTCGAGTGGTTTTTTATTTAAAAGTGTACGTGATGGATTTTTTAATAGGAAAAACCTTTAAATATTTTACAGATATACAGAATGAATTTGAACTTATCTAAATCAAAATCTTACAAATACAATTTTGAAGAAAAAAAAATAAAAAGAGTCGTTCAAAAATGATTTAAAAATACTTCTGCACGGCACTGGAAACTGGCCCACTGTAAAACCTGACAACGAAAGGCATGCAATCGGCGACAGGATAAAAAATTGAAAGAAATTCCCAAGGAAAGAAATAAATAACATTTTTATAACACCTTTTTTATATAGCAAATTCAGCTGCTTTTACCGTTATTGTTATTAATTGTTAATAGTAATACAACAAAATTTTGGGCCCGCCTTACCCGGTTTCTACAAAGTAACACAAATGTTTCTGCTTGTTGTCCGTTTTGAACTCGTAAGTTATTGGCAGCAGCTATGCACTTCATCTTTTAAATAACCTCATAAAAAGAAGTTCAAATTTTTTAAAATCAGGAGAACGTGGTGGCCATGGTACCGTTCCTCCTCGTCCAATCCCTTGGTATTAATTCTTGGACACGCTGTACATGACACGGATGTAATTCAGCCCCGTGTTGGTATGCCACACTGCTGCAATACGCCGTGGACGCCCTGGACCTCCATGACTTCCAGGATTTGGTTGCAAATTTCCGTGTCACACCCGCGTTGCCCACCGCGGTAAAAGTAGTTGCATTTGGTACATGTTTACCGGGAAATCGTTCTGGTTTTTGTTCTCCATAAATTAAAATGATATCCATCAACTCCGAGTTACTAATCACGTAAGCCTTTTTGACGCGACACTTGAAAAACTAATATAAACACTTGCTCACAGACGTCAATACTGTAAGCTATAACTAATCAGATATCAATACTCGGAATCGCTTAGCTAGAAACTACAGTAGCCTAGCGATGTAAAGTTCAATCAACATCAATAATTTTTTTCTCGGAAACTATCTGGATTTACAAAAAATTTTTTACGATGTTGACTCCATTTTTCATGATGCATCTATTTCCAATTTTTTTTAAATAAGTTGTGAATACATACATTAACTTTCAAAATTTTAATTTGCATATTAATGCAGATCTTTTAATTTTAATTGATTTTTGAGAAAGAATTAGACCTCTAAATTACAAGCCAAGTGAAAAATATTTGGTTATGTATTTTACTGTAACCGAATATTTCCAAAGAAATACTTATGTATTTTAAATATATCTTCTATTTTATTACCTATTTTTCAAATTTCAATAACTATTAGGTCACTTTTTTTCTTTCTTTTTTTTTGTAGATATTTTTTTTATTTAATTCTTATTGACTATGACCTATATCAACAACTGCACCATTTTATGTCATTGTTGTTATATTTAGTAAAAATGTAGTAGGAAGGAAATACATAACCCATTAAAACAATTAGCCTATATGCAACGTGTTCTGCTTAAGGTCGCCGTATTTCTCGGCGTAGAATGACAAAATTTGTGATGTTTTTTTGGTACTGAAATTTCGAAAAATAAAACACGTAGAGCAAAAGTAATATCAAAAATAAAATTATTGATGTTTTGTTTATACATTTTTACTTTTTAAACTCTCCTCAAACAATATAATAACTTTTAAAATGCATTCGTGTAACACACATTATTTCGCTATTCTAACCCCACATTTTTACAATTATTTTCACATACTTATAAACAAAAGTGAACAATTTTATATGCATTTACATCTATAGTTGAATTTAAAAAAAAACGTATTTTGAAAGATTTCAGTACCTAAAAGTTTGTTAGATAGATCGCTTTCTAATGTTATATATTCATTTTACTTCGGTACCTTTGAATATTTGCAGGTGGCATGAGAACATTCTTGTTATTTGCTAAACTCTATATTATTCAGTTCTCAAATGTCTAAAATTACTTGTACTTTGTAGAAAACACTATTTCAAGAATACGGCGCCCTTAATACTGTAATTTTTTTAGAAAAAATTATAATGGTGTTACTTTTAAATGGATGATTCTGTATATAGAATTTTATTTTATATTATATTTATTTTAATTTAAAATCTAGAAGTCGCACATGCAATGTTAAGTTGTATTTTTCTAGAGATTATTTTCATAATTCATCAACAATAGGAAACATTTTCTCAAGTCAATATAAAAAATTTGCCGTCGTATTTTCAACGTGAAGTTCTGTACATTTCCATAACAATACGTTATTATTGGTATTCCTATATCAGAAGTTGTTACTAACAAAAACACACACATATTTTTTAAATAAATTTGTTTGATTAAGTACCGTAAAATACAATTTATGTATTTATAGGTAAATTGTTGCAAATTGTACGAATACATAATATACGGGTGTCTTGCAATAAGTCCATTGAAATGTTACATTATTTTGGCCTTAGCGTGCATTTTTTAGAGGGTGCAATTTTATTGTTTGGATGTGAGGGGGGGGGGGGGGTCAAAAAAAGCTTAACTTGAAGTTTGTGGGGTCACAACCCTCGAGGTTTGGCCACCATCTTGGAAAAGGGGGTTAAATTGTTTTTAGCATTTATCAGGTAAACTATTGATCATACAAAAATTTTGCAAAGACATTTTTTATTGCAAATTTAATCCTCTAGTTACTCTAGTAACTTTTTGTTGTAAAATCAAAAATAACAAAGATATTAAAGAAAAACAATCAAAATTCTGATTTATTTTTTATTTAAAAAAAAATTACATCAGAGCATAACAATATTGAAATGTCTATAATAAAAAACATTATTATAAAAATAATTAAAAACTATGCCATATCATTGATATAAATGTATACTTATCAGTAGGGAAAATTAGTGTTCACTTCACAGCGCTGTAAAACCCAAACTAATGAATATAATAAAAAAAGTATATAATAAAAATTCTTTGTTGAAAACCACTCTACAGAAATGGTCTGATATAATTTTTTTTTAAAATAAGAAATAAATAAATTATGGCGTCCAAAAGAAAATGTGTCCAAAAATTTTAATTGTTTTTCTTTAATATCTTTGTTATTTTTGATTTTACAACAAAATGTTACTAGACTAAAATTGTAGAGGATTCAATTTGCAATAAAAAATGTTTTTAAAAAAATTTTGTATAACCAATAGTTTACCTGAAAAATGCTAAAAACAGTTTAACCCCCTTTTTCCAAGATGGCGCCCGAAGTTGGAGGGTTGCGACCCCACAAACTTCAAGGTAAAGTTTTTTTGATCCCCCCCCTCACATCTAAACAATAAAACTACGTTCTCTAAAAAATGCACCCCAAATGTAACTTTTCAATGGACTACAAGTCGCTGCAATAATTTTAGGAGGTGATAGAATACCTGGTTTTGAGTCAATTGAAACAAACATACTTATATACCAACTATTACAATATTTGTGATAATAAATTTTTTAATATTTTTTAAGTTAACCGTGCTTTTCTACAATTATTAAAGTGTAAAAGAAAAACAAATCTTTTTATAACAAATATTTCTATTTTTTTTATTAGTAATGAATGGATTATTTAAATGATTTAACCAATAAAATCCAAAGTGGCTTCGTTACTTATCTAGAACTTCATAAACATGGTTTTTCTACTTTGTAAAAGCGAAGAGTCAAATTTAAAAAATTAAACGTGGATTTTATTTAAACCTTTGTGCGTAGGTTTATTCAGATATTCTTAAAGACTTACCTAAGCAATGCTCTTTCAGTTGTTCAGGAAAAGTATCTTGATAAAAATTTAATAATAATAATTTCATAATTTCTAAAAATTAGGGATATTAATCTTAATACTTTTAAGTATGTAGGGAGCGCATTCGCCAAAACAGAGGGCAGCCGTTTTGTATGTAATAAAATTGGTTTAAGAAATGAAGACATTTGCTAAAAGAACGCAACCTTTAGAAAATATTGAAGTCATTAAAATATCGGAGAATTCAAAGATTTATTTCAATGGTTCAAATCTTAAAAGCTAATTTAAAGTTACGGCGTAAAAAGGAAAAGCAATATTTCTATTAAATAGCTTGGGTGTGCCATGAGAAAACAATTGTCCTTAGTTTCCAAAAAAAAGCAACCGTAAATGTAGATTAACTGTCAAACTATACGTTCGAATCTGAGTTAAAGTGTACTATTCTTAGACTCTTAGACCCTGCATATTATTAGTTCTATAAAGCGACCTTGAAAGTTCCAATATTGTAACTTTTATGCCTATGCTTATGTTTTGGTTTACGCATGCCCAGATGCTCGAATTTGAGCAAAATGGATTGTTTTAGGTTAAGGTTCGTTTGCATTGAACTGTTATGTTCGCCCCTGTACGCGTATATTTTACGTTGTACGCGTTCAACGTGTGATTGGTCAACAGATTTGTAATTTAAGCTATTGACCAATAAGACGTTTATTTACATGCAACGCAACATAAATCTAAAAACTCCCGCCCCCTCCCCACGAAGCCAACTTAATAATTATTTTGACAAGGAGTGTCATTATTATTGGAATAGTATGTACATAACATAAAATAAATTTGTCTACTATGCTTACCCGTACTAACTAATAATCCGTCACCTAACCAGGGTTTGAACAAATCATATCCGTCAGATTTGCTTAAATGAACATTGGAGTTCAACAACTGTTCGAGATATTCTGGCTTTGAAACCATTAAATGTAATCTGGGTCCTAACCATAGCTTATAAAATGATCCATATTTCTGCTGTAGTTTCAAGAACGAATGAAGTAGACCTGCAACAAAAATAACGCAGTGTAAAGAAAATTGAACTTGAACTTTAGGGGTACAGGATGAGTGACTACAATTTTAAAGAAGCGTATTTTGATATTAAATTCACGGAATATATCTAATCTGTATTTAAGTAGGTATACTAATATACTTATATACTTACTGAAGTTTAAACTTCATTCAAGTGTACATGTATTAATTCAGTAATAAAGTATATTCAATATAAATATTTACATATTCTTGAAATCCAAAGGTCTTATATTTAATTCAACACTTTTCGTTCTTAAAATGACACTTAATCAATAAAATTCCATGAAGCTGTTGCAATATGGCAACAACACGGCGAAAGGGTATTTGCATAGGTTGATTAAGAAATAGTCGCGTCAAATTAGCATGAAAAAAGTGAAAATTGACAACTTTTTGCGGAGAAGTCCTATTGAGATGCGGTTTTCTGCAAAATGTCCAGGGAATTGTTTATAACAAAAGGTACATCTAATCTCTGTACGCTCGCAAATTTTTAATTGTTTATTTAACAAATGACGCATTTTTGTTGAACATCTGGCAAATGTTACACAAGATTCAACGAAAATGTCTGGAAAATGTTCTCTCGGGGGTTTTCGAGGTCCCTCTTTATCACTTTGGTGTTAGCTTTATTATTTATTGCTAAATTGTTGTAACTGGGCTAATTAACAAATTAAAAACTCCGCCCCCGAAATAACTAGAGAACCGGAATTTTTCCAGGATTTCTGGTTGGAAATGGTTGGAATTAGCACCCATGTTATACAGGGTGTCCGAAATATGAGCGCCGTAATTTTAAAGGCTTATATATCTGACTAAAAGCAATAATAAAACGTCAAAAAGTATTGTAGCTCAAAAATAAAAATACAACTGCAATAATATGCAAAATTATGTTACGAAATTACAAGCTAAGGTACAATTAAGGTAAAGTAAATGCGCCTGTAACGTAATTTGTTTATAATTTGAGTTTAGGATGAGTATTAATGAAGTAAAAAATTGAAGTTTCCGAGAAATTTGTTAAAACCGTAACGTATTATAATGTTCGACAACGCTGCAGTGTCAGACTGTCCTGATAACTTAAAAGTAATATTACCTACTCATAACGATGCGTACAGTTAGTGCGATTCATTTTTGTCTAGTTTTTCTTTGACGTTTGTGAGTGTACATAAACAAAAATGAAATAATTTATAGTAACCATACCTAGCTGCATGATATGTTAATATACGGCGAATCTAGGCAAAACTCTCTGGCTACGAGACATTTGTACGGTAAACGCTTCTTGCAAGAAACAGACACTTGTAACTATGATTCTTTGTTGTGAAAAGAGTTCAAAGAAAACATTTACAGTAAGTACCTATGTTTAGGTGTGCCTATTTATAATTATTATGTATAAATACATAACAATCCTAAGATTGTATGTGAGCGACGTTGTCACCTATTCAAGACCTGTTTGCTGTCATCATTCTGTTACCGTTTGTCAGAGAAAAAAAATTGTTAAGTCAAATATGTTTTGTTTAGTAAAACTTATCATATGGCAAAATTCAGTCACCGTGTATAGAACTTTTTTATTTATTTTGATGTATACTATTACCTGTTATAATTATGGCGGTCAAACTAATAAATCCCTGTATATGTTGTGAAAACTTTATATTTATTAAAAATTGTATTTATAACTGGATAGTAATGAAATAATTTAGTTATTAAGCTGACGAAACAGTCTTATATTTTTGTTTTACTAATTTTCCTTAACTTTATTTGGTATTGTACTGAGAGCAGCACCTGGTTGCTCCTTGAAGTGATACCACAGTTTTGCCGACAAATAGAAATATGTTTAAAGTAACTAAAATAAGAGCAATTTAACGCAGAATAGCACAGCTACCTCTAGCGGCCATTCGCTACTCCAAGCCACAAACACGAAGCTTTATTCTTCGCAGTAGAAAACCATTCAAAGCTGGAACCTCTATTGCGATTCGGCGATAACGATATGTTGTAAACACGAAATTCCAGGAGACAACTACTTTGCGGGCTAATGCCCCGGCCAGCATTGAATTACACCTAGAAAATCTGCAGCAAACAGCTCAAATCACTTGTCACCCAGCAGCCCACTAGACCCGTCCACCAATTCCGAGTTTATTAGCTCTCATCATTATGTCATAGGTGAGATAGCTGTTTTAAGTCTATCTAAACCGACAGTAGGGTACATTTGCTACACGATGCGTTCTACATCGCAGTAGAAAACCATTGAAAGCTAGCGACCTCTATCGCGATTCAGCGATAACGATATGTTGCCAATACGCTAAGCTAAGGTTATTCGTGAATTACCTCACCTATGGTGTACTGATGAGAGCTAATAAGCTCGAAATCGGTATATGTCTGGTGGGCTGCTATCGATTGACTTTAGCTGTTTGCTACAGGTGCTTTCTCTAAATACAAATACAGGTATGTTTATTACTACGAAAAATTATGTTATTATACATTGAAATATATACACTATTTCACACATTAATGTGTACACGATTTTATGTAATATTCTACTTAATTATTATTCAGAGGCATTACTATAAATTAATCAAGTCTTTAATTTTAAATTGTCCAGGTTCAAACACATGTTATAACAGTTCTGTTTTGATTTCGTTGACTTCTAAAATAGCAACTATAGCGAGTGCCGTCATTGCGGTATGTAAAGTCGGTAGGTACTCGTTGAAACATTAATATTAAAGGCAAACTATCTTACCTACTGGAGTATTCTCAATGTCTCCTGCGTTTCCAATAATTGGGTAAGGCTTAGGACCAGGAATATTTCGCAAACACGAATATTTGGAATAGTTGAAATACCAATTTAATAAGGGCGTTATAATAACTATTATAACAGCTATAATTGCACCAAGAACTAACATGGCTGATATATTTATTGCGCTATATTAGGTTAACACTGATAGTATTGACGAGAGTACAGCTATTTAGACCTGATTTATGAATGCTTGCTGATAAATAATGAGAAGTAAACAAAAAAATTTAAACCAAACCAGTCAGCTGATAAGTAAACCTTGTATTGAAGTCAAATAATATCATTCCGATGCAGTATACTCGTCTGTTTATCTCAGAATTATATAATGTACTTAAATATGCAATATACAGGGTGGCTAATATGCAATATTGCCATGAAATGGGTGCAAAAAATAAACTCTTTTTTTTGTTGAGCCTGGGTGCTGGATCGTTGTCTTTCAGTGACTAAATATACCTGTAAATTCTGTTTCAGAAATATTTAGTCCCTCAGGTTACTTTTTCATTTCAAATTGGAGAAAAAAAAGGAAAAATTGCTATTTTTACTGCTGTTTTTTTTTTTAATAGAATCCACCACGCGGAGGTGGCTGCGAAACAGATCCATATTTAGCACTTTAAAATCACGAAGTTGGTGATCAGTTTTGGAAGCTCGACACTTTAAAATTAATTAAAGGCTGGTTACTTTATCGAATGTAATTCAACGTTTTATCCACGACCACGGCCAAAATCAGTCAATTAGGATATTGAAAGCTGTGTGACAGCATGTGAAAAATTATGGTTTTGCAAAACGTCAAATTTTGACAAATTTATTTTAATCAGATGGCAATTGCTGAAAATATCCAGTTGTGGGCTCCTCCGGTCTTTCAGAAATTCCTTATAGAGTGAATCATAATAATTCCGGTTAAAATGAATAAATCTAAATAAAATGCTATAAAATCGACGCATGGTATTATGAATTCTAATCCAGTAGTGTGTTAAAAGGCCTTTAATCCACGGAAACCAGACGTATTAAACCTTCCTAATATAGTGGCCGCGGATAAATAATATTTATTGGTGGTAATACAACACTTGTGATGATCATTACCAAAACTATAGAGAACAATTATTATAGTATTATTTACTACAAATTGCATTAAAATTGTGTGTGCAGGTGGACCGCCAGGTTCAGCATGTGGCCAGAAGATAAGTCGTCGGTTGCCTCGTCATCCTACCTCCTATGGTATACTGACGAGAGCTAACAAGCTCAAAAGCTGTATACGTCCGGTGTGTCGCTAAATGATGACTTTGACAGTTTACTATAAGTCTTTCTTTCTTTATCTAAATGCTACTGACTGAGTAGTATTTAATTATTTATATGCGGTTAGAGTAGTAACTACTCTCGAAAGGAGATACTATATTTCAGTTTCTTAATGCATTATTTACTTTATTCAAAATTATTTCAAATATTTGCAGTAATTCTTTGAAGTCACTTAAAACTTCGAATAAAGAATACATAACTTTATTTTGACAACAAGAATTGTTTATATATTTTTAGGTATTAATAATATTGTGTGAAACTAACTACTCAATGGACAAAAACCCCAACCTGCTTTGAATTACACCCACAATATCTACCCATACCCCTTATTATTAGCTTTTGTAACATTTTTTTTACTGTTTTAGAAAGGTATTTTAAGCTAATATAAATCAAATCTCCTACAATTCCTATCAATGAAGTCATATGTATGTTCTCTGATACCAAACATCTAGGTATGCTAATGAACAATTCCACAGACAAAGCTCTAATCAATAATTATCTAAATAAAATAATTTAAGTTACTGACCTGCTAATGAAACACTCTATAAATATCTAACTTCACTTTTTGGCAGTGGGAACACGACAAATTCAATCACAATAGATGAGATCTGACCTATTTCTGCATTTTTATAATAATTTTTATAGTTAGATATTTGATTCAACTTAAAGGAGACCACCTGAAGAAGCAATCCTAAAAATGCAGAAATAGTTCAGATCTGATCTATTGTGGTTGAATTTGTCGTGTTCCCACTGCCGAAAAGTGAAGTTAGATATTTATAGAGTGTTTCATTAGCAGGATAATGGGGAATACCACTAAATTTGGTATTTTGCATTTTTAGAGAGTACTCTAAAAAACATTGGATACGTGTCATAGGATTTGGACTAATATGCAGTTTTACGAGAGATATTAATTATTTAAAACAACATGACGTCACGCGTACATTTTTACCAGCTGGCAACAATGCATGACAATCACAGAAATAGAGGAAGGGAGAATGAGCGTCAAGATGCGCAAACTTAGTAATTACGAGGCCGTCATTTTGAATTCATCTATACGAAGGGGATTGAAAATATTATTTTATTATGTCGTTTCAAAATTTGTATTTAGAAACACATTAAATTTTAAATGAAATATGAACAAATATGTACTTTTTAAATTTTCAGTTAGCTCGAAATACGAAACGTTCAGTCTCCCGTCCGACCGTTATCTGTAAATATCTTGACTTAAAAGTGTGACGTACATGATTTCAAAATGACAGCGCCCGTAGCGTCCTAGTGAAATGTAGATGCGCACTCGTCGAAGCTCGTTCTCCTCTCCTCTATTTCTCTGGACGGAAGTGACAAATGATGTTTACAGGCACTATATCTGTCTCTATTTATACAGTACTGCAGTTCATTTATTTTATTCTAAGACAAGTTGCATGCTATTGCTCTGTTGCCGCATGTTAAAAATGTACATCTGACGTCACATGTACATTAATTTGCCAATAAATTGTTTAAATTTAATTTAATTTAAAAAACAACGAATATGGTCTTCATATATTTCCAAAACAATGTAATTTACTGAGTTTCCAAAAACTTTTCCAACATAGTGGCATTCCCCATTATTGATTAGAGCTTTGTCTGTGGAATTGTTCATTAGCATACCTAGATATTTGGTATCAGAGAACATACATATTTCTTTCACTCCATTGATAGGAATTGTAGGAGATTTGATTTATATTAGCTTAAAATGCCTTACTAAAACAGTAAAAGAATTGTTTACTCAAGTCATTCATATTATCTAAATAAAACAAAACAATTGTTTAAACAAACATAATTTTATCATATATTAAGTATAATACTTAATAATACTTGATTTCAAGTAATTTTTATTCTGAAATGACGAATATATTATCTTATTATACAAGAATAAGTTGATATTTCAATAAAGTATTACTATACACTTGAGGAATAGTGAAAGCTAGCGTTAAAATAAGTGTAATCTTGATCATATCTAGGCGTAACTTATCTAACTAAGCTGACCTACAATAAGAATGACAGAAATAAACTTTTGTGCTAAGACAAGCAGATAGAGAAAAAACAACATGCAACGTTGGCAAACTTTGAATTTGTCTATTTGGCTTTATTTCTTTCACTCCATAATAATAATACATATAAAAGAGAGCCAATTTTAAGGTTTTTTAATTTTAAAGGTTAAGGTTGGTCGGGGCATTAGCCCGCAAAGTAGTTGTTTCCTGGAATTGCAGGAAAATATCGTTTCTCGCCGAACGCCATAAAGGTCGACAGCTTTCAATGCTGCCTACTGCATGTAGAACGCTTCGTGTCTGTGATTGTTCGGTCCGGCATGGAGTAGCAAATGGTCGATAGATGTAGCTTGTTCTACACCGCATATTTTTTCTTCAGTTTCTGGTTTAATGTGCTACGAAATGTGTAAACGTTTTTCAAAGCCAATAAAACTATTTTAAGAATAAGAAATTAATTAACAAAAATAAAAATTACTATACAAAATGAATTTGCTCGGTACTTTTTTTAATTCTATATTTTCCTTGGATAGTGACATCATTACGTATTTCCTCTTATTTTTATTGGCTTTTAATAGTAATATTAATACTGGTGTATGACAATAATCTCTATTAAGTAAACTTATTTTTAATATTCGTAATAAGATCCCTAAAACTGAGAATTATTCAAGAACATTAAAATTTTATTAACAAGGCAACTACTAATCTTTGTAAATTTATTGTGTTTAGACAGTGCCGCTTTTAGCTTTATTATAATTAAGAATTATTGACACATCAGATGGATAAATTCATAAGTTTAGCCTTGTGAAGTTTTTAACATAATTGGAGATATAGCTGATTGCCCATAAAAAAGATTTATCTCTAGTTTCTATATATTTGTTTAATTATGCGTGTGAATAATAAATATAAATAGAATATCTGTTCAAATAACTACTTATAATTGTTATGGAAATATACACTGAGCGGCAAAAGTATGGAATGAATTTATTATTAAAAATCGGGTGTTCGTTTTTCAGAAAATTGCTCAGACCTGCCAATTTTTATTTTGAGTTGCTCGTTTTTAAATCAGTTTTTATGTATACAGGGTGATTCAGTCAAAATTCCATTAATTTTAAGAGAAGATAAGGAGAAATTAGTATAATAAGAATGCGCGATTTAAAAAAATTGTCTGAAGTATGGTAGCATATTGTTATTTTCTATTTCCAAAGTGAATTTTTATTGTTGGTTCTTTATTGTCAATATCATTTAAAAATTCATTTAATTCTGTAACAGTAAAAAGATATATTGCAAAACTGTCATCTACATACTTCTACCAAACAGTAGGTTTTTTATTTATATTTTGAATAAGTTTTCATAAAAAAAAAATCCATAAAAATATTATTTAAAATTCACATACTTATAAATTTATTAATATTTTGAGAACGAAAACAGAGAGTTTATCGAAATGTCAAAAAATACAGAAGTGCTTGATAGTGATGTGATTTTTGTTATTTTTCACTTATCTGTTTTTTCAGGGAGACATTTTTGGTTAGGCAAACTGAGTTTCAAAAATAACCCTTGACTGATCCATAATTTCATTTTCGATATTTGTAACTTTTAAAGAAATCTAAATATTTACATAAATGTAAATGTATCCATCTGACAAATGAAACAATCGATTGTCCTACCTGTTTTATTTGAAAAAAGTATACCTTGCTGAAGTCGGTAGGCGTAACCATTTTTGAAATAATCCTATTTGAAATGCTCAGTGCACCCAGTAAAAAATTTTTGGTTTCAGGTGAAGTACCTTTTCTGCTGAAAATACAGCAAAATGTTACTTGAAAAAGTTGTTCAGAATCATAAATTATGAAGACATGCAAAATTTCAAGAATATCGGCGAGGTTTGATGAAACCATTTTTCAACAAAGCACAAAGATTTTATCAAAACAGGCCGATTAATTTAAAATTTTGCACATCTCTATAATTTACAGTTCTAAACAACTTAAGTAACATTTTGCTGTATTTTCAGTAGAAAAGGCACTTTAACTGAAACGATAACAGTCTTCAATCGGTGCACTGAATATTTCAAATAAGATTATTTCGAAAACTGCTACTCCTAACGACTTCAATAAGGTATACATTTTTCAGATATAACAGGTAGGAGGATCGATTATTTCAATAGTCAGATAGGTACACTAAGCAGCAAAAAAAGTTCTGCCATTTAAAAGAAACATGATGTGCCATAAGTGGCGCCCTCTACTAGTGACGTCAAAATTAGAAACATATTTGCATTTCTCGTCCGCAAAAAAACCCGATTACAAATTTTATGTAAATATTTGGATTTCTTATTCTTCTTATTTACAAATATCGAAAATAAAATTTTAACTTTAACACCCTGTAACTCCGTTAATAATCAGTTTTGGAAAAAATGTTATAGAAAGAGGTAGCATTTATTTTCGGTCTAGAATTATTAGAATTAGAATATTAGAATTATTATAATTGTTTGCTCATAATTTCCGGACACCCTGTATAGTTGTGACCATAATATAATATCGAATGAAACGGATATTTCCAATTGATAACTTCTCTAGTTATTTTAGAAATAAAGCAAAGAACTGATAATATTCAGACCTATGTACAATAATGACTAGTTTTAAAACTGGCGCATACACCATTTTCTTTAGTTATCCATTAAAACTTTAAATCAATACATACATATAGGCAACCAGTAAAACTCTAACAAGTATTGTGAAATGTAGTATGACCGATTTCTGTACAATGTGATTCAATTCTCGACTGGTTCTTTATTTTGTTTTTTCTAGTATGCACTTAAAAATTAAAATTGTTATTATCATTCGCTTGTTATAAAATTTACAACAGTAAAGAAAATTTGTAATAATTAAATTGAAAATGATATTGCTATTAACTCAAAATTTCCAACTAAACATATTACTTGCAATACTTTGAAAAACTTAGTTTTTCAACGTTTTAATAAAATTTTGTGTATGTACATACTTACCTAACCGCGAAATTTTTGAGATCATTTTCTTACAAAGTCATTCCTGGTATTTATCTATATCTGTCTATTGCTCGATTGAAAAATCGGAAAACAAAAATATACAGGACCCTATATAAGTAAGTATATCAAGTAACACAAACAACAAATACCTGAAAAGTTAATTATACTAAAATAATTTTTGTTTAAGACAAAATGAGTAAACATCAATATGGTAAGGGAAATTTACTAGATGTTATTATTTATAATTTTGTTTAGGTATATCTGAAGTACTGGAAGTTTCAGAAGTATAAACTGAGGTATTTCTGAAAATATTCGACTTACGTATATCGATTAATTTTAAGCTAATGATATAATCAATATACGGCAATAATTTATATAAGAAGAATTTACATATAAAACAGCGGCAAAATTTCGACATCTTTGAATATTTTGGAAATTCTGTCGTTTCGGAAAATAGGCGTCTTCCTTTTTTTAATAATTCATTTTTCAATTTATTACTTTATAAAATTTAAATTAGATTATCAGGTGATCAAAATAGCTAAAATGACTTAAGTATATCACCCTGTATATCATGCAAACAAAATTGATTATCATATTATGCTCTATTGCATTGTCATAATTTTTTCTCTGTACACATTTTTTTATGTCTCTAGCCGTTTAAGAACAATTTTGATTTCCTTAACAGGTATTTTTTTGTGATATACTCGTAGCATAATAAGTAGGTATCTAATAATACTATGAATTATGATTTGAAACAAATATAATGACTTGCTTGTTAAACTTATAATAAATACTGGAAATGACCTTCTTCGCATACAATACAGGCTTCACATCTTCTTACTGAATCTCTAGTGCATGCAAAAATGCCAGGGGTAGCTTTTAGTATCTCAACCATCTCGTTGTCTTAGTTGTTCTTTATTGTCAATAGGATCTTGATATGTCCCCAAAGAAATAAGTCTATTGGATTCAAATCGTGTGATCTTAGGGGCCAAGGTTGACATGAGTAGAGTGATGCACCATCGTGTATAAACCACATCCGTAATCTTAGTGCAATAGGAACATATCGAACAGTTCAGGTAACAAATTGTTTTGTCGGAAATGTCGATATAAAAATCACCAATAAGGGCTCATGGTAAAAAGTATGACTATAAAAAAATCACTAATTATACCCACCCATACGTTGACAGATAACTGATGTTCAAATCGCGATTCTATTATAGCGTGAAGGTTTTCATCGGTCCAAATATGATTGTTGTGAAAAGTCATAACATTTATTGAAAAAATAACTTTACCCGTAAACAGTAATTCAGCAGCAAAGTGTACGTTTTGTTCAATTTTCTGCAAAATCCAGTTACAAAATTGTAAGCGAGCGGGGTAATCTATGTGGTACGGGTATAATTGTTGATCTTTGAGGATCGACCATACTAATTTATTGCTTAAGTTAAAATCATTTTCTGGTGCTTGTACGTGGGGTTTCTTCGATGTCATGTAATACAGCTTCTTTCAATTCGTTTTTCTGAATTGTAACATTTGAGACCTTGAGACGGTGTAAAATATTTCTGAAAGTTTTAGGATTGGGAGTTACGTTATTACGAAATCTTTCAACATAAATTCGCCTAGTCTCATAACAATTACCAGCAATACCATAAACATAATTCATATTAGCCATATCGGCATTTGTGTAAGTTGTCATAATTAAGAAATGAAACCAAATTTAATTTTAAATTTTACCAAAAGCTCAAATATTCCACTAAACATATGAAGCATACAAAACAACATACATATTTGCATGGTTATACAGGGTGACATACTTTTTCTTGTAAAAAAAAAAATCATGACTTCGAACTATTACTTCACGTAAGTTGCAAATTTATGAATTTTAAATTGATTCTTTTATCAATTTTAAACACCCTATATTTTGGAAACGACGCCCTTGAGACCCTATGGTCATTTAACAAAATTAGCTTAATTTTAATAGTATACGCCCTTGTATTTCCTGCGTGCATTTAGAAAACACTGTATATTCAGATCAATATAAATTTTGTAAATATCATCTTTTTCTCAAAAATTTACATCAAATTGCGTATTCTGCATACCACGCAAAAATAAAGTTTTGAGGAACTGAAATTTGTATTTTTATAATTATTAAGAGTAAACCAAAGAAATACCTAATAACGAATTTGTTGCTTTATGAGTTTATAATTATTTTCATTAATTAATTGTGTACAATTTTATTTAGAAAGTCAATGCTCGTACTTTGTTCATTATCACTGCATGACTAGTTCGTACTGTACTGTAATAGAATAACGAAACTGCACTTATTTTTAAGCATCTCGTACGTGCTTCCAAAGCAGTGGGTCGTGTTGTACCATGTAGAATGGTGGGGCTAGGTTGTTGACTCTGTGATTGTTATGAAGAAAGTTGGTCTGCTGCGTTTACGTTAATAAATCCTTTCCACCAACGGTTGCTTTATTCGAACTATTTTAAATATCCGACTGCTTTTGCAACTAATCATCGTCTAACGAAAAGGTAATGTTTGATAGTCTATAATATTTTGAAATAAAAAACCGTCTCTTAGCTTATTTTAAGAACATATCTCCAAATAAACATGTCAAAAAATGTTTTGTTTCTGAGATATCGCTTACTGGAAATTTAATTATTGATGTAGTGATAAACTTTCCTCAAATTTTTATCATACAAATGCTTCAAGAAGTGATATTTAAAAAAATAAATAAATAAATTTGTATTACAACCCTGCTATTATTATTAGTCAATGGCTGAAAACTACTCCTCTGTTCAAGGAGAATCATAAATTAAGGGTACCTAATATACCGATTAGCGTTATATGCAGTATCCAAAATTTAAAAAAATAAATTATAGATAGTAACACACCTACCATATTCTCAGCATGTATTTCTCCCTTATAGATCCACAATCTGCCATCTATTGTGTATTTTTAGACTTTACATTTTGACATTGGTATTATAAGCTTCGCTTTCTTTGATTTGGACAAAACTCTAGATATTATTTGCTGGAACTTCAGTAAATCATTTAAAAAATTATCTCCCAACTGATTACTGCTAACATGATATTTAGGTATACGTAGAAGGCTTTTCTCAACAAGTTCTGCAAGATTCAGGGCTATGTCCAATATTTTATTTAACCTACGTCACTGACACAGAACCCTTTTTACTGATTCTATATCCTTAGACCTGGGATTAATTTTCTGATGGTAAGACTGGTTTATTATGTTAAAAAGAGGAAAAAATCCATGCATTCAATATTTTATTGAGTTATGCTAGTCCTCTCTATACAATATTACAAAGAAAATGATGAATTAGCTTCCAGGATGTATGTAAGTTATATCCAGCCTCTATCAGAATATGCTGCTGTGCTGTGTTGGATTTTTTAGTTAGCGAGGAATCGCTCATTATCAAATAGAGTGCTACGCAATGCAACTCGTTACCTCCAATATCATTTCCATCAGTTATAAAGAATTCCTGAAGGTTCTCCAGTTTACTAGTCTTCATCGCCGATGGTTGATGACTTCCACCTTTGAATAATTCAAAATAATAAAAAGCCAAGAGCCACATTCATCACAGTGCCTGCATTTTGTCACCAACAGGATATTTAATAGATGAATGTCTTTACTTGGCGATGACGTCTTTGCACTATCTCAAATTTTACGCAACTTTCTCGTTGCAATTTTTACACGTATTAACTGTCAGTACTTGTGTTTTAATAGAAGATAAACATTAGTTACTGGTGATTTAATAAGTCATATAGCGACCATCATTTTCCAAAGTAGTGAATCAATTGTCTTAAAACCTCAAGACACGAATTTAGTTTTGACCTCATTATTTTAATAATAATTCTGGTATTTGTATTTCTTGCAATCTTGCTCAGATTCTAGATAAAATATGTTTTACCATCTCCTCTTTATTAAAATCAACAGTTGAAGAATCCTGAAGTTTTTCGAATTTAAATCAAAACTCCCTAAACCAAAGGAGTAGAGATAAAGATTTTATTGTTCTCGACGACATCATATAGATATAATAATATTATATTCACATAATTGAATAGGAGAACACTCTCACACTAACTTTTAAGTTATTTTCTGACAAATGTGACATACCTGTTGGCTTTTTCCTGTAAATTTTGTATCCCTCCCAACAACGAGAATATAATAGTCAGAACGGCTCTTTATGACGGGTAGGGAGACTAGAATACACCGTTTTCTGATGTCATTCCTACTGCTACAAACTATTCAACTCTATAATAAGTATTAATATTTATTTTTACTTTATACTTTTAACTAGCTTACATTTTTATATATCTACAACTTATAATGACTCTTCACGCACCTACTCTGCTATTCCTTCTATTTTTCGGTTCATTCCATATCCTTCTCTCTAGTCTTCTTTGTTTACATCAGTTGGATTATCCTGCAGTATTGTGTCCGCAATCATAATGGGCAAGTTTCTGAGGTGGCTTCTGTTCCCTACGTGGCCTACCTATTTGGTTCGAGTCTGCTTCGTTTTCTCTAACGCGTTTCCATTCTGTGTCTTTTTCATCGCTATCAAAGTCTCTGGGTAGCTTTTTTTATTATTACTAAAGGTCTACGGTACTTTAACTGAGTTTTTGTTGGCTGTCCTGTGTAAGTAAGCGTTCGCTATATGGACACTATGTTTCCAACACTATTCTACTCTATCAAATTGGGTTTTGTCTGCTACTCTTTTCCGTACTAGGTTTCTCATCTCTTGGATTGGTTCCATATCTTCGTTTCGATTAGCGATGTTTACGATACCGATCTTAGAAGATTGGAATATATCCAATCTCGCAAATCGGGTACAAGCATCAACAACAGTAGTAGTACAGTACAGTAGAATGTGCTGATTCCTATTTGTACATTTTTGGAAAGGTCCTGGGTGATCTATGTGGAGCTTTATCATCGGTCTTTCGGGTAATGTGAGTGGGAATTTTGTATTCCTCCCATTGACGAAGGTATAATAGTCAGGATGACTCCTTGTGGCAAAATACACTTCTCGCCGTTTTCTAACTTTATTTCTACTGCCATAAACGATTCAACTCTATAATAAGTACTACTATTTATATCTCCACAACTTATATCGACTCTTCATGCATTTCGCCTTTCCCCGACCTGCGACTTTGTACTCTGCTATTCCTTCATCTTCTCCTTCTTCTTCTTCTTGTTTCATACCACATCCTTCTCTCTCGACTTCTTTGTTTATACCATATCTGTATTTGTAAATGCCACTTTAAGCCTAGACATGGCAATATTGTAGTAACTCAGTTGGAGGATATACATACAGTTACTCATATTTGCTTCTAATGTGAGTAAATTTAAATAATACACTTTTTACTAAATCTAAAATAAAAGTGTAATGACATATCGTCATTTAAAATATATTTGTAATCCTTCATGGGTTCTAACTTTTCCGACCAAAGTGATAGATATTTATGTTTGCATCAAAAATGCATTAACAGTAAAGGCATATATATATATCCCATCACAACAACACTGAACACCGTAGCTTGGGATTGCTTTTGAGCAATACTCGACTTAAATATTTAGAGGAACGTTTGCCTTTAACCTCTACTCTCTAAGTAAACCACCAGCAGGATCTTATATACAAAGCAAACTGACATAATTTGCTTCAGACCCCATAACGAATATGTAAACAATAATGTACGCAGCAATTTATTACTCGGTGTCAGATGCCGTCGTTCTATTCATACTTAATGGAGATCGAACTTAACCTTTAATATTTTTAAATTTATTAGTTCGTAGAATAAGAATTGTTAGTTGCAATTGCTGAGAATACTACGTTAATTTAGAAATTCAACAATGCAGCACATAAAAATTTGTTGGATGTTGCATATACTTACGTATACGTATATTATAAATACTTAGTGGCACAAAGTAATTTGAATTTGGATTTGTCCAGCGTTTCTCCTAAAAATAGTAAATAATGATTTGAAAGCACTATGAACTTTAAATATAATCATCAACATGTCACTGAGCAAATGACCTTGTCACCTTAGCCATTTCTAAAGTTAGTTAGTTAGTTAGTTATAGTAAATAAAATGGTCTTGAATTTGAGTGAATTTATTTGTTATTACTAAATATTGCAATTGCAATAATACCATCTCCTGATTGCGTAGTAGTAACCTTGCTGACTGCATACATGAAGTAGACATGTTGACATTCTCAAATGTTCCCTAATCAGTTTTATTATTATGACTCACCTTATTTGATTTATACTATTTGTTTTCTCAATATAAAATTTAAATATACCTATTGCAAAATTTTGTTTACAACGTAAAATTTTTATTTCGCAATGTTTCTTTAACGAATCATTATTAATTGAATATCAAAATACATATTTCTTATTTCACCAAAAAAATAAAATTCCTTTAGCCTCGTCTGTAATCATGATTTAGAATATGATGCAGATATAATTCATATAAAGTGCGAATAATGCAATGATATCAGTTACTTGTTACAGGCACAAACTGCATTTAAGCAATAATTTTCTTAAATCATTTGTAATTATTTTACTATGAATTGATATTGAATTTTAAAACATAAAACTTGTAGCAAAAATAAATTGTGTACTATATCTTCGATGGCGTCAGTTATTTGTATTGCCATTGCATGAATTTTATATTGGTTTGAAATGTATTCCAGGATAATCTTTCAAATATATTGAAAGGCCAGAACATATGTCTGTCGACAATAATTACATAATAATTAAAATATTAACATTAATAAATTGCCATAGAATGTAAACAAAACCACGTGACCGAAACGCGATGTAATTGGTTACAATGGTTACATCACTGATTGATTACCATTGGTTGACGTGTTGTTTCCGTGGATACAGATGCAGATTACGGTGTCGGTGATGTAAATAAAAGTTGTTTTTTGTATTTGTGCGTTTTTGTGACATTTTTGGGTTATAGATAGTGTAAATATTGTGTAAGTAATGCCATAATTATTAGTGGTGATGTGGTGAACTTACGGTATTATTGAACGTAACTTATTTCTTTGTCTACAATATAGATCTGCTCGTGACAATTACGACGATAATGCTGTTGACTAAGTACCAACCAGATAGATGGTTTTACTCGAGGTATTTATAAAAGTATACCATCTATTTCACATTAGACGACTTGTTTTATGTATAAAGATATTTAACTTTTTTATTTTTTTTTAATTAATTTAAATTTTTTATTGCTATTGCTATAAAAAAAATTATTTATTACTTTGGTTTATTATGTTCTCGGAATAAAACAGGTAATTCAATGTAGTGAAGTCAGACAGCAAAATTCTATAAATACCTCAAATAACATTCTACATCACGTAAATGATAGAAGCAAATACGGAATATGTTATTTGAAATCGGAGTGAAGCGTTGAATGCAATAAATGAGAAAATTTATAAGTTTTCTTTACCATTGATTTTTTAAACACCTTGTATAAATTCCGGTAGCTTAATAGAGAAACTTAATTCATTTTAATTTTTTAAACTTATATTGAAATGGTCTTCACAAACAATGTTGCAATACTTCCTTTCGTTGCGCTTCATCACTCTACTCCACATTTTTCTATTAATTTTTTTTTTTGGCAAGGTGAATTATTTTTTACGATCTCTATTCGTCGTTTAATGGTTAAACCAAAAATCTATGGTATAATTAAAACTGAAAGTTATAATGATTTTGAAAATTTTTAAATTACTCATTTCAGAAGATAGAAGACTTCAAATTTGATAGTGTGAAGTATTCCTTTCAATTCTGTCGAACTTTACTAGTGCAACCAGCCATTTAACTGTCACAATAATAACAATAAGGGGTAGGGATAAGATTGTTTTCATCCTACATATCCCTCATGTTCAACAATTATGTGTAGATGTATTAATAAAAGAGCATCTAGTATGAAAATATTAGGTACTGGTTATTAAATTTAATTTCATATAGATTTGAATGTTCTATAATCCTGTCATGTAAAATACGGAGTGTTTATTTAAGAATGGGCCATACTTTAACGTTAACTTCCTTGGACAAAAATAAGGTAATTTACAACTTACTTTAGTACCGTCTTGCTTCCTTATGGCCCGCTACAGACTATGCGTGAATTCGTGATTCGTGATATGAGAGGAATTCGCGAATAGTGTGTAGGGTCTTGTTCGTTAAAAATCCATTCATAAAAACCCTACAGACGATGCACGACTTCCTTACAAACCACGCAACGCGAATCGCGAATTCACGCATAGTCTGTAGCGAGCCTAAGAAGTTATAGGCCCGAGATTTTGTTTTTTATTTCATTTTTTAAGCTAATTTATTTATTTCTTGGGTAATCGATTAAAATTTGGTACAGGATGGATATTTTTCTATGATACATATGAATAATTAATTGATTTTTATGTTAAATGTACAGGGCGTTTTGAGCGCCTGTGCCACTAGTTATTTTGAAAAAGCATTCTATTAGTTTTTAAAAAGTTATACTCGTTACATGTCGCTAAAATGCATCAGTTTAGAGAAAACTGCATTTAAAGTTTAAGTCGTAAATGTATGAATTACTCTACAATCTCATTAAACAGTGGGTTATACCTTAAGGCTAGCTTTCTTGGACGAAAATAAGGTGATTTAAGTTAAGTTACCTTAGTACTTTTCTTCTTTTCTTCCTATAGAAGTTATATATCTGAGCAAGTTTTTGTTGAATACTTTCTCAGGTCCATACTTCTTAATGAAGCAAAGTTATACCATGGTAACTTGACTTAAATCTCCCTATTTTCGTCGAAGGAAGCTAGCCTTGAGGTATGGCCCATTCTTTAATAAACACCCTGTATAATAGTTATATCTACATATAATTTAGAAGAAATAGGTTTCAAATGTCTCTGATTCGTGCAGAATTTGACATATAAGGTAGCATTTCGCACAGTATCCTGCCAACGTATGGAGAAGACATTGTCATGAAATATTTTCCAGAACTGTAGCACAAAAAGTGACAGGCAGAATTTGTGCGAAAAGTTTACACCAACGTTTTCTAACCAATTAGAAGCTTGTATTTTGGTCCGTTACCACGGTATGAAAATTTTCATTCTCCTTCAGGTAAGCTGCATTCATGAATATTTTTTAAAAATTATTATAATTTTTTTTTACAAATTAAAATTTGGCATTCTACATTCTGTCACAATTTCAAACAATATTGTACATAAATTGTCAAAGTTAGGTTATAGAGGTTGGTAATGTGTTGCTAGGTTGCCGCCAGTCACAAAATTAGTGTGTACTGTCTTCGACATATTCTTGCTGTCCTGGCACTAAGCTCTGCCTCAGCGAAGCTTTGACGGCACAACGGCAGAAGTGTTAGAAACATGGGATGCGATACTCATTCTACGTTATAAGTATTTAATTTATCTTTTCAAGCCTTTACACATGCATTTTTGCCATTTTACTAGTTAAAGATAAACAAATAAGCACATAATTGATTGGTACTTTTAATAGTGGTTCTAAAGCTTTCAAACTTTTGCTATTATTCAACCTTTTGGATTGTTATACTGTGGCATTGAAACGTTGCGTAGCAATCTCTGTAGTACAGACCAGTTGGTTGCATCCAATGTTGTCGAATATTGTCGACTTATTAAACCATTTTTGTATATAGCAAATTATTCTTATACTATACATATAACTGAAATGATTATTTCTAGTAGTTGTAGTAGTAGTGGATCATTACTGCAACTCTAATAACAACAATATGTATATCCAACCTATTTTTTTAATTATTTCTGATACAATAGATATCATTATTGTAGAATGTAACTAATATTGTCTCCTCTTTTCGAGGAATTCATATGGGAATGCATTTCTAACAGGTCAATTTCTTGAACAACTTAGTGAGTGAAAAATAGTCAAATATTGATAAACAACAGTTGATCATAAAATTTTTGTTTTGATATCTATCCATGTACTTAGATAGTTATTTAGGATCGCCGTATTTCTCGCCATAAAATGATGAAATTTGCGGCGTTTTTAGATACAGCCTTTAGTACAGCCAGTTCAGTCAAGCGTATCAGAATAGAACCAACAAAAAAGATACGATAAAAATGAGTTACAAAAAACTGCCAAGTGCACCCCCTACAATATGCGGCACTACTCACTCCTTCGCAACGCTTGCACTTATAACTATACCAAATTTCAATATGATCGGAAGTTTCGTTTCTTATGCCCATAACAAGAAAACTTTTATTTTCTTTAAAGCCCTGTAACTACTATAGTCTGTTTGGAAATGAAAGAGAGTAGTAATAAAACCCCGAGATAAGACCCGGCCATGGGCGTGGTAATATTTCCTTTCAGGTAATAATCGGGTAACACTAATGCTAACAGGTAATGGATGTACATTAATATATTTTACTGAATACATCATAGAGAAGGAGCCAGTGTATTGTGACAAATGAATCCAGTCTTAGAGCTGAATATACGAAGACGTGCTAGTGCAGTAGAGTAAAATTCGACTTGTGTTTAGTGACTATTGTGCCAGTGGATATAATATTGTTTGGGTGAAATGTCGAGCTTATCAGATTACGTACCTGCTAAACGCGTGAAAAGATGTGCGCTGTCTCAGAATGAGAAGATTATTATATTAAATGTATTTAATGCATTGAAGCATCAAAATCCTACCAACAGTGTTGACGACATCGTGGAAAAGTGTTCCAAAATGACATGGATTGGAAAATCGACTATCTACAGACTTTTGAAAGAAACAAAATATGAATAAGATACTGTAAATCCCCAAAATCATCTACAGGGAGGTCAAAAGTCGTAATAGATGATTTCTTCAAAAATGTCATTCGCAGAAAAGTACACTCATTTTATTTTAAAAAAGCAAATTATGGGTCGTCTTACGAGAGTTGAATTTTTGCTGGGAAAAGCAGTATAAGAAGTCAATTCAAGATGAAATTATCTGTTGGCGAAGATCAATTAGAAAATTCCGTAAGGAAGGGAGGAATATTTATTATCTAGACGAAACTTGGGTCAACGAGGGATATACTGTAACAAAAGTATGACAAGATAAAAATGTAAAAAGTTTTCGACAAGCATTTTTGGATGGACTTTCAACAGGGTTCAAGGCACCTTCAGGTAAAGGGCGAAGATGAATAGTGACACATATAGGTAGTGCCAGTGGTTTTGTAGATGGCGGTTTACTTTTATTTTTATCTAAAAATACAGGTGACTATCACGAAGACATGAACGCAGATGTTTTCGAAGAGTATGTTACACAGATGTTGGATCTTATTCGTCCGGGGTCTGCTGTAATTGTCATGGATAATGCCAGTTAGCATTCACGGCAGACCGAGCGGACGCCTACGACTGCTTGGAGGAAAGCCGATGTAATTCAATGGTTATCCGGAAAAAACATTTCTTTTGAAACAAATATGGTGAAAAAGGAACTTTTGACACTTGTCAATCTTAATAAAGATAAGAAAAAATATGTTATCGATGAAATGGCAACAAATCATCAAATAACGGTACTACGGTTACCACCTTATCACTGTGAACTTAATCCAATCGAATTAGTCTGGGCGCAGGTAAAAGGAGATGTAACGCGATATAATACGATGTTTAAATTAAGTGACGCGAAAATTTTGTTAAAAAATTCCTTGGAACGAGTAACTGCAGATAACTGGCAAAGATGTATACATCATGTACAAAAAGAAGAAAGAGATAGGAAAAAAAGAGAAGAAAAAGAGAAAATGTGGGAACTCGATAATTCAATTGACGTTACTGTGGAACCTATCGTTATCAATCTAGGAGACGAAGATAATTCATCACAATATTCAGAAAATGAATTTTAATACACCTATTTTTTTATTTTCTTTATTGTACATTTATACAACACTACATTTACTCACCATAATTTGAATTTTCAAAATACATATATTTTTGTGTGGAATAAAAGTCTATTCATTAAATTTAAATAAATATTTTGATAATAATATTGAATAATTTTATTTGAATTACTAAAAACCCTCTTAACCCGGTTATGATGCTTAAAGTAGCCTCTAGTTCTGAAATGCTGTTTGTATATTGTTTACTTATAAGAGAAATGGACCGAGAAATTGAAGCAACATAGACAAAAACGGATTGTCGGAGATTAAATTTTACCTACCTGCTACAATTTAGTACGGTTCGATCACACAAAGTTTTTTTAAAAGTACACCTCATCTATACCGATAATACATAATATAAAAATATTGAATATAAGCACCAGTACTACATTTATTTACGACTTGCATACATAATAAGCTTTTATTACTCTCTTTCATTTCTAAACAGACTATAAACGAGGCACTTATGCACTAAGCTCTAAGTTTGTCTAAATCGGTTATATTTTATCAGAGGAAGCTATGTTTAAGCTGGGGCCCATTACTTTTCGGACACCCTGTATATTTTTCAGTTTTGAAATGTCTAAAATTATTTGTAATTGTAGAAAACACTATTTCGAGAATACGGCGCCCTTAAGAGAAAGAACTGGATAAATCAATTAAATTTTGTATTATTCCTACTGAAATTTGTCAAGGCTGGCGTTATAGTTTTCATCCAACACTGAAAGAAGGCATCTCGTGGTTAGTACCGCCGTAAAGATTAGTTCCTTAAATAATGTTATGGATGAGGTACAGCAAGTGCAGTGCACGACTACATAGTTTCACAGAACCGACTATGGAGTGTTCGTGATCAGTCTTGGGTTCTCTCTATAAGAGACGAGTGGGCCAGTCAGTGGAGAGAGTTTTAATGCTGTAAATAGTGACAAATTTGCATCGTTTCGCAAAGTGTATAATTAATGTAAAACAGTTAATTTGATTATATATATTTTCCAACAGTTTTGCTGCCAAGGATGTCACAGTATTTTAGGTATGTTCACGTGTATGTATAGTTAATTCAGTTGTAAAAAGATCATAATGCTTCACGTAAAACTGACCCAAAAGTATTTTAATAATATAAATAATACTTGATACACATAGATATTTATTGAGTTGTATAGTAATATTTATATTAATTTATGCCTATCTAGAAATATAGTTTTACAAAATTTCCTGCTTCATCATAAATATTCTATTATTTTAAAATTAATGTTCTACACGGTAATCATGTAAATTTAGGTTATAATTAAAATTTGGAGAAATATAAAAATTTCGCTGTGAATCTTATTTGCTGCACCAAAAATATTACTTGCTGCATGTATATTTAATAGAAACTAGGTTAACTATACATATATTTTACATAAACACAGATGCGATACTGTTTTTATACTAATAAACAGAAAATTTTAGTCACTTTCAATCCATACACTTTATCTACATTTTTATGAATTTGTTAAAAATACAGCTACTGTAAAATGTATCTGCTATATACAGGGTGTATCTCGACGAGGGCGAGCGATCCAAACTGATATCTGAAATTTTGTGTACAGGGGTTTCTATCAATGTACTATCGAATAATGTCATACATATAGCACTTTTAAATAACGTAATATTGGAGATCAAAGTTATTCAAGCTACTTCAAGCCTAAACCTTACTGTTTTGAGATATTTGACAGGTGCGCTTTATTTTATATCTTCCGTATCTCTTGAGACTATCATTAGATTTTGGTAGATAGAAAGACTATAAGACTCAAGTGCCACAGTAAATTTAACTTGAAATTAGTATAAAATTATTATACCCATCTTTATAACATTTTCTATATCTAAAATCAATGATTTTAGAATTATTTTTGAATTACCGTTTTACATAAAAATTGTAGTTGCTGTGATACGTTTAGGTCATTAGGTAACATTTACTATTATTGTCGTCGATTAGGGTTACCACGAGGGGTAAACCACTGCTTGAAATTTGTACAATGAAATACCATTTTTTTTAAATATTACCGGTAAATACCTTATTTTCCCAAAAAAAAAAATACCTCATCAAATAAGCAAATACCACAAAAATACCCAAAAACCACGAATTACCCTCAAGTGTCCAAAGAATGCCTATGACTATTACCCAATAATACCCTTATGGCCGTTTCCACCATTTGTTTTAAGCTACGCTTACGCTTTAAGGAACCTTAAAAATACAATTTGCCTTCCACCGTTTACAAACCCGACATAAAATGTCTTAAACCTTCTTAAATATAAGCCCTCGAAATTCTAGGCTTATCTCTTTTAACGATACTTAAAGGTTCTACATAACCTAGTTTAATCATTTGGTTTTATTATTTTTCCACCGAAAAATAAACAAAAAATAATGAACTTTGATGAAAATGATATATTTAATAATGATTTAGATATATTAAAAATAATAGAGTATGGGTTTCCTCGAAAAGTGTACGAGAGAAGTGATCACTTCCATACGATGGATAACTTTTTTTAGAAGATACCGGCTGTATAAAGAAACAGTTGCACATTTTGACCTTAATCGAAGAAGATCTTGAATTTCCAAGTAATATATAAGCTCTTAAAAAGAATGACTAATGAAATTACAAAATAAATACATTTATTTTTAATCTTTAGTAATAATTTTGTATCGCCAATAAAACAGTCCCTTTTTTTGTTTTCAAAAAACTTTTTTAATGATTCTGCTGTTCTGTGAATATTATTTGGCGACAGTGAGTTAAATTCACCTGCTATCGTTTTTCTTGTACAGACATTATCGGTATTTTATTCTCTACCGTACTTTTATAATTTGCTATTATGTTAATTAGTAATACTTTTTCTTCATTGCTAAAATTTGCCAATCGTGTTTTTTTTTGGGAATTATTTCCATTATAAATCCTACCAATTCGAAAACAGAACTTAGCAGAAGAACATAAAGTCAGAACAGTGAGAGTGAAGTGTGTCACACTTTTGAGGTTAAGAAATAGTCATAAAGCTAACAACTTGTGCAAAAAACCGAAACATTATGAATATTGACTTTTTAGGTAGACTTTACAAATGAAACTTAATAATTGTGCGGTGGAAACACTATTTTAAACTAGGCCTAAAATTTTAACCGCTCTTAGTTAACTACACTTAAAAGGCAATGCAGTGGAAATGACCATTAAGTACCTAAAAATCCCGTTAAGTACCCAGAAATACCGAATAGTACCCAAAAATACCCTTAAATACCCAGAAACGAAAAATACATTAAATGACCCACGATTTTACTTAATATACGTTTAATTTTCCAAAACTGTCTTTCATTTCCTTAGAAATTACTCCAGTTACAGATCTACGTAAATAACATAGATTTTTTTAAGGGCTCCTTTGACTCGAACATTTTGGATTACATAAAATGTATCATAAACTCATTGGCGCACCCAAGAAGGGTGCCAATACCTACACCATGTCCCCTTCAAGCTAACTAAAAACAAACTTCTTCCTCGTCTATGAAATCATAATATTCGGTCTATACAAGGTGTCCCTAAAATTATTATCCGGATCCCAAATACTTATCGGGTACCATCGGTGTCTTCAGTACAACCAAAATCTTTCATTAGCAAGTGTAAATACATGGGTATCGAGGGAGAATTCAATTTTAGCCATATATGATTAGAATTAGATAATTGGCAGTTGTTTACACAAAAAATCTTTTTTGTTAAATAGAATATGAATGTGATAGGGAAACCTAATCTAGCAATATTTTAATTTTTATTATAGACTCATTCACTTTTTATTAAATATGTCGTAGAAGTTTGACCAAACTTATCGTTAACACGTCGTATCAAATAATATATAATATATTTATTTAAAGATAAAGTTTAAGAAATTATACCATACTAAAATTTGTTAACAGAAGAGGGGAATGTGTTAGTATGCGAGTGGATATATTCTGCCTAAATGCCTTATAAAACATTTATATGATACTTGTTTATATGGTACTGTACTGCACAACCTATTGCAATAATAATGGCACTGTTTAGTTGAATTTGGCTATTTACTTCGAACTGCTGATATATTAGTAATGAAAGCTACTTTCAATTTTAAACATTAGTTGTTCCACTCACCCACAGAAATCGATTGAAATTTCTACACAGAACATCCAGTAGTCAAAAAACTGATATGAGGAAGTGTCATTATTTTTGCAATAGAATGTATCTAATTCAAATTACCCTATATTTTTTTCTAAACCAAAGGCTTACGAAGACAACAAAAAGCCACATAGTGGTTTAACAGTGCCTCCGAAAAATTTTACAAAAAATATTTTTGTATCTATTTTTAATAATTTTTATATTTGCCATTGCGTCGATCAGTTGTTTACTTATTTTTAAACTGTGCCATCGGCATAACGCATGCGCGATCGTCATTGTATTTAAAAATTGGCGGAAAAATACTAGTTTTCTCTTAAAATATCCATTAATTATCTTCGTAATACCCATTATATACCCAGTAAATACCCATTATTACCTTGATAGTACCCAAAAATATACAAAGTACCTAAAAATAACGAAAAATACCTATAAATGCACATAAATACCCAAAAAATGCGAAAAGTACCTTTAGTTGCCTACAGCTTGTACAGCAAAATACCTCAGTGGTCCCCCCTCGGATTACCATTACTGCAATAATTATTCAAAATTGTTACTTAAACTACAGTAAGGACTTTTTTTGCGTAACTACGCATCGTTTGGATATTTCCGAGCTTTAGGATACCATTGGTATAAGCTTTGCTATCAAATAAGTAAGGTTTGACATTTTAGACTATTTAGACATATACGAGTCCGAATCCAGATGGCATTACAATCGACTCCCTTGGATCTAACAAATGAACCATTTATGATTATTATTATTTACTGTATTTATTATCTTTACTAATATCTTTGATCGGGATTAAAATAGTATAAGTAACAAATTATATCTTTTTCTGGCACAGGTCCTGAGATTTGACGGTGTCGATCGCAATGTTTGACTTTACGACGGTCTGCAAACCTCAAAAGTTATGGATAATATCAATGATTAAACGAACGCACATATTTCTATACAGGGTGTAATAAAAAGGCAGGTCATCCCATTAACTACATATTTTTGTGCGACTAAATATGACGATTTGACTGAGGATTTAACTCTACTTGCTTATATATAAAAATATCTTTCTTAAAGGATACAGGGCGTTGAAATTGCACATTGCTTTTTTGCTATAACTATGTCTATTTTTCAAATATAAATTTCAAATTTAATATCGCCGTATTTCTTGCTATAAAATGATTAAATTTATGGTGTTTTTAAGATACAGAAATCTCGAAAAATAAAACCCGTAGAGCAAAATATCAAAAATAAAATTATTGATATTTTGTTTATAATTATTTAAATTCTCCTCAAATAATATAATAACTTTCAAAATGCATTTGTATGACACACATTATTTTGCTATTCTAATCTCACATTTTAATAATTATTTTCACATACTTATAAACATAAGTGAACAATTTTATATACAGAGCTGGGTAAGTTTATGTTAGGACAATATTTACAATGAATGAAAGTTTCGTATAAAAAAAAATAAAAATTCATTGGAATTGATGAAAAATTTCTTTTATATGGTTCCAATAAAAGGTAAACAACAACTAAGGGAACGAATTGTACAAAATGGAAGGCACATATTTTCACCCTTTCCCCTTTTTCTCCGTTCATGCTTCGTTATTTTAGACCAAAATTACACAGAAAGTGTGCCGACTTAAGATAAAAAAATATGTGCCAAATTTTAAACAAATATCTCTAAAACGAGTTATCAGTAAAAATCATTTTTAAAATTTTTTTCTTGACACCCTGTATTTTGAAAATGGAGTTCCAAAAAGAAACGTGGCATAAGAAAACTCCCATTATTTTGGTGCAAAGAATGTGTAGAACAGCTCGACCTACTAACTTGTAACACCCTGTATATCTAAGTATTATAAATATAAATTCATTTGTTTAGGTCTATATCTTGCAATATCGTGCATTATAGAATCTACACTTCGCTGCCCTAGGCAAAATATTCAATATAAAACACCTTCGTTGCACTTAAACATTTTCACTGCAGATAGTATATGTCTTTGTACTTTCTATTTTTATTGTTTTGAGATTAAAGCTGCTTACTCACTTGTAACAGAATCTCGTTGTGTAACTTCGTCTCGAACAGGGTCAAAGTAGATCGTGATACGCGTAACATGTTGGTGAAATATTTCTCTCCGAACGATTTTGATGTTTCCATGATTGTGCACTGTGCAGTCCAGTCAACTGCATTAGAATAGTATACTCTGTAACAAGGTTAGGATGAAAAAATTCGATACAACTGGAAGATTCCGAATACAAGAGTTAACGACTTAATTATTATTATTAGTTATCCACAAGTATCGAATTTTCATTGTAACCGAGTAGCAGACTATATTTTTTCCACAACAAAAAGTATGAATCAAAAACAATTAAATTAAATCTAAACTAAATAGGTTTGAACTTGTATTACACTATTAATATTTATATTGTTAGTACAATTACGGAAATGAAAACTAGTGTACTGGAAATATTTTCTGTAATATTTTTCAAAACAGATTCATTTGTAAGTCACATTTAACAGTGACGTAGTAGGATGAATTGGGGATTGAGGGAACGGTTACTAACGAATTAGATCCAGTAATTGAAGAAACTAATTGATTTGCTACATTTATTCGACTTGTGCTATTTGAGAAGGCCTCCAACCTCCATGCCTTTTTAATGTTGTAATATCGGCACCTGCATTAACCAACATAGTCGCTGAAGTGCGGCGGAAACAGTGGCCAGGATACTCTTGTGGGTTATCTAGATTATTTATCGTGTACATTTATTTTTTCGGAAATTAATAAAAACGATACCAGAAGAAACATTTTAAGGTCTCAACGCCCACAATTTTTTTATAATATACAAATTTACCGTGATTTTAAACTCTGGTAAAATGTTTTTTGTTTTGTTTATATATTAGGAATTGCAATTAGTATTGCGGATCCCAAATCTGTAATATCGGAAATTCTTAAGTTGTAAAGCTCATTCTTGCAACAAGCCCCAAAAACACCAATGAAAGGGCGACCTAAAAATAAAAACTACTTTTTATTGAAATTACTATTTAAATTGTGATTTTTATTCTCTCTGTAGGTAAATATATCTCACCCGGAGCTTTTTATATGAATTGCTTAACATTTTCTTCTGTAAAACTCTTCGATTTATTTCGAGCTAGCTTTTGTCAGAACAGGATGTTAATAAGTTTTTAATTTTTTGTATTTTCAAATATCGATATCGTGTTTCACATTTATTGTTGCTTTTATAGTCTGTTTAGAAATGAAAGAGAGTAATAAAAGCTTATTATGTATGCAAATCGTAAATAAATGTAGTACTGGTGGTTATATTCAATATTTTTATATTATGTATTATCGGTATAGATGAGGTGTACTTTTAAAAAAACTTTGTGTGATCGGACCGGACTAAATTGTAGCAGGTAGCTAAAATTGAATCCCCGACAATCCGTCTTTGTCTATGCCGCTTCAATTTTTCGGTCCATTTCTCTTATAAATAAACAATATAAAAACAGCATTTCAAAACATGAGCATCATAACCGGGTTAAGAGGGTTTTTAATAATTCAAATAAAATTATTCAATATTATTATCAAAATATTTATTTAAATTTAATGAATAGACTTTTATTCCACACAAAAATATATGTATTTTGAAAATTCAAATTATGGTGAGTAAATGTAGTGTGTATAAATGTACAATAAAGAAAATAAAAAAGTAGGTATATTAAAATTCATCCTCTGAAAATTCTGATGAATTATCTTCGTCTCCTAGATTTTTTAACAAAATTTTCACGTCACTTAATTTAAACGTCGTATTATTTCGCGCTACATCTCCTTTTACCTGCGCCCAGACTAATATTCGATTGGGTTAATCTCACAGTGATAAGGTGGTGGATTTGTTACCATTTCATCGATAACATATTTTTTCTGATCTTTATTAAGATTGACAAGTGTCAAAAGTTCCTTTTTCACCATATTTGTTTCAAAATAAATGTTCTTTCCGGATAACCATTGAATTATATCGGCTTTCCTCCAAGCAGTCGTAGGCGTCCGCTCGGTCTGCCGTGAATGGTAACTGGCATTATCCATGACAATTACAGACCCCGGAGGAATAAGATCCAACATCTGTGTAAAATACTCTTCGAAAACATCTGCGTTCATGTCTTCGTGATAGTCAGCTGTATTTTTAGATTCAAATAAAAGTAAACTGCCATCTACAAAACCACTGGCACTACCTATATGTCTCACTATTAATCTTCTCCCTTTACTTGAAGGTGTATTGAACCCTGTTGAAAGTCCATCCAAAAATGCATGTCGAAAACTTTTTACATTTTTGTCTTGCCATACTTTAGTTATAGTATATCTCTCGTTGACCCAAGTTTCGTCTAGATAATAAATATTCCTCCCTTCGTCACGGAATTTTCTAATTGATCTTAAGTAGGATCTTCGCCAACAAATAATTTCATCTTTATCGATAAGAAGTGACTTCCTGTTCTGCTTTTAACAGCAAAAATTCAACTCTCGTAACACGGTCCATAATTTGCTTCTATTGATTTTTGGCAAATCGTTGCCCTCTGAAAGTTCACTTAAAATTTTGTTTAGCGTTGGTATTTCTTTTTTAAAATAAAATGAGTGTACTTTTCTGCGAATGACATTTTTGAAGAAATCATCTATAACGACTTTTGACCTCTCTCTAGATGATTTTGGGGGATTTACAGCATCTTGTTCATTTTTTGTTTTCTTTAACAGTCTGTAGATAGTCGATTTTCCAATCCCTGTCATTTTGGAATACTTTTCCACGATGTCGCAACACTGTTGGTAGGATTTTGGTGTTTCAATGCATTAAATACATTTAGTATAATAAATCTTCTCATTCTGAGACAGCGCATTTAGCAGGTACGTAATCTGATAAGCTCGATATTTTACCCAAACAATATTATATTCACTGGCACAATAGTCACTAAACACAAATCGAATTTTACTCTACTGCACTAGCACGTCTTCGTATATTCAGCTCTAAGACTGGATTGATTTGTCACAATATTAGTGTTACCCGATAATTACCTGAAACAAACTGTTACCACGCCCATGGCCGGTTCTTATCTCGGGGTTTTATTACTCTCTTTCATTTCCAAACAGACTATAGGATTTAATATATTTTCCATATAGAATCGAGGGTTTTCATTTTTTTAATCAATCACCGCAAAATGCAATTAAAATATTTTCGAAAAAGGAGTGCATTTTATTTTGCCAATCCCTTAACAGTGCATAATACTTTTCATATTCATATCTCGATTTTTGCGGCAGCAGGTTTTCGCTTATATTATTTGCATAATTTCAGGTGGAGTATTGTCAAATTCTATATCAGATTCACTCGATTTTTCACTCATTATTTTATTTCAATTAAAATTTATCTGAAAATAATCATTACTACAACGTCGCCATTTACACTTGACACTGACAGCTTTGAAATCCATGGCAATCTAGTCGTTTAGTTCGATTACGGAATATTCATTCTATACCTTGTTATAGAACGAAAATAAATGCAAAACACATAAGAAGCAAGTGTTTCAAAATAAATATTCTAGCTGAATAGTGAGAATTTTTAAATTTTGTTAAAAATGATATCGGAATTGTTACATTCATTGTAACAACTGTAACAACACTGTAAAATGGTCGTGGAGAAAAAAAGTTCCACGTCCACACGTTGCATATTCACATACCGTATCGTTTGATGTGACTGTTACAGGTGTGTATGCGGCAATATAGGTTTTATCTCCACTCTTACTTTTGTAATAATAATGGCAATGACGATAACGATGACGATGACAATGACAATGATAATGATAATACATCTCCCTAGCTTGAATCCAACTTTCAAATTACCAAGTTTACCGCAACAATGAAAATGAAAAAGATTAATAACACAAAGTGCAGACTACTTCCATGCAATCAAGGTGAATAAACAAAAGACACGATATAACGACAGATTGACGTCAGTGGCAGAAATATAGAGGGCATAAATTTGCCATTTATTGTTTTATAACTTTTACCATTACTGGAGCATGTCTTGATAAAAAATCAGACATCACGTCTTGTGGATGGCACAGAAAGCTGAGTTAAAATGAGTCATGTTCTCTATAATACCAGTTGGGATTTAAAGCTGAGATGAGGAACAGTTAAAATTACATTTCTAAACTTTTAACTCCCCCAGAGTAATGTGACATGGCTGAAAGAAAATATATTACGTATTCTGTGAGCAAAGCTGGTGGTCTGTCTCTATGTGGTTGCAGGAAGCTGCATGTGTCAACTAAAATAAATTATAGAAAATTGTCACATGTACGTGGAAGATAAGTAATTTCATGAAGTTAATAATGAAATGCGGGGATATACCTATATCCTGGCTACGTACCTGATGTCCTAGAAATGCCAGGTGTGACCTAACGTCAGTGCCTTGCAAACATAATAGATATATATGTTTACTACTGAAAATGATATAACAAAATTATTTGATATTTATGTAACAAGGTAGGAAAATGTCACTTTATCGAATTTGGGTTTAGCTATTCGAGGCGAAGTCAAGGCAAGCAACCAAAACACTGCCGTAATATACCGGATGGATCAAATTATTTTTGAAATGTATGTATTGAAACCTCATATAGTAAAGATATATAAACGGTTATAGTTACCATACTTCTCGTCGCAAAATAATCGATATGATATTTCTAGGTTAGAAGTTTAGATTTAGAAATCTCGAAAAATAACACGCGTAGAACAAAAGTAATATCAAAAATAAAATTCTTGATGTTTTATTTATTCACTTTTACTATTTAAATTTTCCTCAAACAAAAATAATAACTTTTAAAAGGCGATTGTAAGACACATTATTTTGCCATTCTAACCCCACATTTTAACAATTGTTTTCGGATACTTGTGAACAAAAGTGAACAATCTTATATGCAGAATTATGTAAGTCTATGTTAACAATTTTTACACATATTCTACAGTTAAACTGAAAAATACGTATTTTGAAAGATTTCTGTACCTAAAAATTGATTGGTTAGAATGCTTTCTGTTGTTGTATATTCGTTTTACTTCGGCACCTTTGAATATTCGCAGGTGGCATGAGATAGCATTCCTGTTATTTGCTAAGCTCATCATATAATTCAGTTCATAAATGTTAAAAATTATTTGTATTTGTAGAAAACACTATCTCGAGAGTACGGCATTCTTAAATAGGGAAAAAATGAAGAAAGCAGCAAATAACAAACACACAGCGTTTTAATTATGACAACAAATTGTTACTGATTGCCTAACGTCAAACGTGCGTTCGCGGCGTTATAAAAAAAATGTTTTTCCGGTTTATAAATATCTAAGTTTGGGCATTTTTATTCATATTATTCTCTATCCCATCTTAAAATATTTATACTTAGTCATGGATAACACTTTAGGCCAATATGTCATATTATGCTGAAGTTTTTGTTAGTTACTGAAGATACATAATGAGTTTTTTTGGCTTTTGTAATTATAAATAAGGTGACATATCGCGCTTCCGTATTTGAATATCTGCTCTACGATAGATTTATAAAAGCAAAAACTGCTATACCACGCTATACTGTAAGAAATTAACAAAATTGTCAACACCAGATGACATAATGGTGTAATGTATACCCATATTCTATTTCACATGTTGATTTATTATGTTTTGGCTGATTTGCAATTTTTCGTTGCAACGGTCTATAAATCCAGTATGATAGATCTTTGCTTTTAGAAAGACGAACTTTTTCGAAATCCAGGTCTGTATTTAAAATATGAAATTGGTCGAGATAATCTAAACGTCAAACTTAAAAACTGCTGGCTTTTAAAAAGAAAATGAGGTAATGAAAAACTGCCATTAGTTTCAAAAATTCGTTTCAAAGGAAGGGAAAAATAAAAACTAATTATCAAAATTTAATTTCTCCGATATGTTCAGTTTTTTCAGTATACCCCTTGTAAAATGATGCTCTTTTTAAATTTTTTCAAAAATACTGTGTTTCAAGAGCAACAAATAACATCACTCTTTGATACTACAGACCAACTTTTTCCAACAGGCGAAAAAATTTGAAACCCTAAAACGGTTATATACCAAATTACAAGCAAAAAAATAATTTGTCACTTTTTTGATAAATCTTTCAGAGCCAACATTTTTTTTTTAAAATATTATAAATGTAGTTAATAAAATGAAACCTTTATTAGAATTTTTATAAATAAATACTCATTAATATTTATTTACCAAATTTGGTATAGGGCATGCTGTATCCAGTGTCATGGTTAGATTAGAAGAAAAAAAATTTGGCAGTGAAAAAAAAATCGCAGTAGGCCTTGAAAGCCTACTGCGACGTAGCCTATTGTAATGTTCTGCACCGGAATAGTTCTTTCTCTTTTAAAAAATAAATTCGAACTAAATCGGATAATAAATACCGTTTTTACGGTTGCTTCCATTTTAAATGAGTTACACTCGATATGAGTCATTAATAACAATACTGTGCAGTAAATTTGATACTGATATTTCAACAAATACAAAATATATTTAAAAATTACCATAACTATCTTATTAAGATGATACATCTTCGTAAGCAACTCTTGTAGAAATTTGGCAGTCAACTTAAAGAACACCCTGTATTATAATTTTCTATATAACGAGCACTTAACGCTAAGACTTAGGCAAAGGCACTATATATTGTTTTTTAACAATTAAAATATATATTTGAAATGTAAATTTAATAAAACAATGTGAGGACTTGCAAAATTTAATTCAGATTTGCTCGCAGTTCAAAATAAAAGTAACACGCGCGGCATAGCGCTTTCCTATTAAAATAAAGATAAACAGAATTGTCGTTTTCTTTGAAGATGGAAAGTAGGTTAAGTTGTAAAAGTAAAGCCGTGGCCGTGAGAAAATGTTAATCCTGCGTACGAATGCCAATAGAATTTATTCGGCAACCTGTGTTTGTATTTTATTGTTAAACGGAAATATCAAATAAAAATAAAGTGACGATCCGTCCCGATTTAGGCGAGACAGTCCCGATTTTGAGTCGCCTGTCCCGTTTCAGCGCTTGTCCCGCTTTTATAATTCACATTCCGCTTTTGTCCAGCTTTTATAAAAGAAATATTTTCCAAAACTAATCTTGATATAGAAACACCAAGAGCTTATTGTAAAATGTAATTATGTTTTCTAATGAACTTTGAAATAAATTCATCAAAAAGAAAAATATTTTTCTTAATAGGATGCTTAATGTAATAGTTGCTTAGCTGTTTATAATTTGCATAGTTATGTTGATGATGTATATTTTAATATGATATATAAGACTTTATGGAATAAACTAAAAATATATAGTTTTGTGTGCTACTCTCTTTTATAAACTTTTTTGCTCACTGAAGAAATGAAGTTTTCGTTTCCGTTTCTGTCCCACTTCAAGCTTTGTGAAAATTCTTGATTAGATCTGAAGCTAGTTATAAGGTGAAGCAGATATCATCAATTTACCGAATTATTAAATTTGTCATATTTCAGTTCTTACAAACCAAAAATAACTCTTCTAACAGGGTGGACTATTGGCGACATCTTTGGGGCAAAATATGACGGTAACTATACTTAAATATACGTTTGTAAAATATTGATGTGGAAAAAGAAGCTGGCAAAGTTGAAATTATTTTGTTTTTTTTTTTTGTAATATATTCAAGTACCATTCCGACTGTGATCAGATTCGGTAGGGAAACATTTTTTTAAAAAAGAAATCAAAATGTATGTGTTAAATCAGTAAACGTTCTGGATCGGTTGACTACAAAACCTTATCCAGAAGTTCAGTGCAGTCAATGAAGATTCATGCAGCATAAGTGAGAATCCGGTTTAAATCACATTCTGCTTCGTATGTCTAACTAGAAATTTTCTATAATATCAGCCAGAGTATTTTCGAGAAAAAAGGATAATACTGGTCCTTTAAATTTGGAGGAAGGACAAGCGGTCCCAATAATTGATCACCAACAATACTGGTAAAAATAATTTGACTATTTTTAACGCAACTATAGGAGCACAAAGTATTTTGGAACTAGTTGCAAAGAGAACAAAATAAATGGGCATTTTAGAGAAAAAAGATAATACTGGTCCTTTAAATTTAGAGGAAGGACAAGCGGTCTCAATAATTGATCACCAACAATACTGGTAAACATAATTTGACTATTTTTAACGAAACTATAGGAACACAAGGTATTGTGGAACTAGTTGCAAAGAGAACAAAATAAATGGGCATCCAAGAAGTGGAGAATTATTTTATTAATTTATATACACTTTGTTTCTGAAAATAATTTATAAAAAATTTGGAATTAAGAAAGTGCATTTTAAGTTCAAGCCTGCTAAAGGAGCCGCTTACGTTCAAATAGTATTAAGCGATGAGATAAAGCAGAAGATGTAAGGGAAGTAGGACGGTTGCAGTGCGCCTGGCGGAACGATCGAGTTGACTTGTATCTAGCGTGGCCCCTTAAAGTTCTTTGTATGGCCTATTCGATGGCATAATATTTATACAGTATGTTAAAGAAAATAACCGTCCGAGAAAATGAATTTAAAGGCGACCGTTTTGTAAAAATAATATGTTTTTTTAATTAAATGCCTGACTTAGAAGGCCTTGAACATACTTACAAAATGATACCTTGATCGCTAATGTATCGACATAGGACGGGAGTGTTTTAAGTGGTGGACCCTATATACAGGGCGAATGCTGCGTCGATATTCCGTGGTCATTCTATATGAAAAATTAATGCCACAAAACTCAAAAATAACGTGGTGTATAAAACAAAATTTTTGGTGAGTGTACCCATGTTCTCAAAATTTTGTAGTTATCACTAAGGTTTCTTTGTTTTTTCACGCCCTTGATTTGACACATGACAGGGCCTTGGATTATTTAATTATAAACACATTTTTAATATGACTTTTTTATAAAATGATAGCTAAACCAATGTGCTCTTCAATAACTTCATATTTTCTTTTTTTTAGAAATACTCTCTAATTACAAGACATAAATTTATACAATTATTTTAACAAACTAAAATTTTTATGAGAAATGACTTGTCAAAAAATTATATATAATTGTTAACCGAGCAGTAATTCGTAGACACATTCAGTGTCCAATATGTTTCCAATATTTTGATAAATCATCTGATTTCTTTATCATTCATTCTGTTAACCTATTCCATTTGTGTTTTTGTTTTACGTGTCATAGAAATGAACGTTTATAAATATAAAATGTAGTGTAAAATCCAAATTTGTTTTTTACACATCTACCAGAAATATTCACTAAAAAGCTCCTTACAGTTTTCAAAACAAATGCGTTTTCTTTTGGTGTGAAACCTACTAACTGCAAACTAGCATAAACGCCAAAGTCGGGATGCTGCTCGTTACTATAAAAAAAGTTAAGTTTACTTTGAAACAGTGTTGCCAACTGTAAAGATTTCTAAATGCATTTTTAATCTGTGTTAACTAACAAATATTTTATATATACCGAGTGACCCTTTTGAAATTGGGGCACCTGTCTAGTTTTATTTATTAGCCGATGTACAAGATTTTTTGTTTTCAATAATAGAGCGTCAATGACTACTCAAAATAAAAATTACAAGCCCTATATCGAATTTTTTTCTGGCGCAAAAGTATACAGAGTGATTCATTCATAGTGTCATTAATTTTAAGACAAGATAGGAAAAATAGTATAGTACGAATATGTGATTAAAAAAGTTATTTAATGCCTATTTACGCTGAAGGGAATATTTTCAAATCATTATTTAAATTCTCTTTTCACACTGTCACTGACTCGGTTTCCAGTTCAACTCGGAAGGCAAAGTTGCCAAATTTAAATATTTTTCTAGTGCCTTCCTACTTATTGTAATGTTAAAATATGTGATACAAGCTATGCGTATGCAACTAACATATTCATTTCACTTTAAAAAATATTTAATATTGGATCGGAACGGATCAAATAATAAATCATTTACATTTCATTACATAAATAATGAGATAAAAACAATATTCAGTAGCTAAATTACTTATACTGATAGTAAAATAAAAAACCCTTGATCTGTCAACAAGTAAACAGTTCGAGGCATATTCATTGATAAATAATTCGGCAATCCGAATCTTGACCTACCGAATTTAGGTCAATAACCTTATTTATAATGTCTACTCAATGACTGCAGCGCTGCAGAGCTGTAGAACCGCCAAATAATAACAGAAACAAACAATTAAAATCGTATTTATATAAACACCCGGTATAATGAATATGAAACCATGAATATTTACTATTCAACAGATTAGTCATTGCGGAGCTTTTGAACTTGTACTACGAACGCTTAATGAATACCTTAAAAAGGAAACTAAAATATACTGTCACGGAATTTGCCCCACTCACACCCAAACCGACGACTGTGGTACCGCGAATTACTAAGATTGCCCCGATCGCCCCTGCACGATTCTGTTAAACAAACAAAATGCCGTGGATCGAGGCGGGACTAGAAAATTTGAGAAACGACGAGAAGCGTTCGAGTCGTTCGAGAGATGCTAGAAAATAGATCTAGAGATGCTAGAATATACCTGGAATATTCGTTGGGTCTATAAAAGAAAAATAAACGGCCGATTAAGTTAGTCTTGTATAAGTCTTGTATTACAGTGTTGAATTGAAGTGTTTAGTTGGAGATATCAAAGTGATTTAGATAGCGATTAATTAAATAAGTGTTTAGTTGAGTTCTAATTAGTGTTCAGTAGTGTACTGAGTATAGTTAATAAAGAAGTAAATAATTAACGGATTGTTTTTCTGGGAGTAAGAAAATTCGGATTGGGAAATCCGTGACAATACAAAATGATAGTTTAGATTGCATACTAAAAGTTTGGCATTAAAAAAAAGATATATCACTTCAGTACTGAAACTTTAATGAACATGCTGTTATTATTACTTGGTCTTGAAGACGTGGCAACTGGCTTTCGTTTCATCACTCGAGCGCGTCATCAAAAATCTGTAGCGTACCAGGAGCGCCGTGTTATGGTATGGGTTCATTGCTTATCTTTTGAAAGGTCGAGTTTTTTTTATTTTCTGTCTTTATTAGGCCTTCCGGATACGTGGTTAAAATTAATAACATTATGACTGAATCACCCTGTACTTATGTGCAGTTTTTTTCTTTGAATCAGCCCTTTTATGATTATAGATTATTTGAGGCTAACCCTATAGAAACTAGAAACATGCGTTTAAAATAAAGCTTGAGTAAACTAAGTGGTTTTAGCAAAGTTATGATTTGTGTTCAGATGACTGGAATAAACCTTGACAGTAAATAGTCCGATCACCTGTTACATAATATTTCTTTGATTAGCTACGGTTTCAATAAATAAAGTAAATCGCTAATGTTGAATGTACTGCGAACTTGGTAAATGAAATATAATCATCTTGGAATTCCACTTTGCCTCCTATTTTTCCCAACAATGCAAAATCAGTTTTAAGATTTCTTATCAAAGTAATTTTATTTAAATTATCTATTTGTAGTATAATTTTCAGTGGACAAGCTCAGTTAAATAGTGAATTTATAATTATCTTTATTTACAATATATGCTACAAATTATTACCAATCTATTCCATATCTAGTCAATTATGTCTGATAGGTGGTTATTTTTATTTAATAGTAGAAAGTAACGAAGAAAGCTTTCTATTACATTGTATATTCACTTCTGAATTAAATTAAAGATAGTAACTGGTAAGATTTCACCAACAAAACTGTATTTATGTCTTTTCCATTCTACATAAACTTTTTTATTACCTTTTACTGAGTTGAAGCATAAATTCGTAGCGAATTTATTCATTTCAAGATCAGTTTGTTAATAATGATAGTTATTTATACAGTATGCGCCAAAATTATGGAATAAATTCAATAAAAACGAAACAATTATTTTTTGGGAAAAATCCTCGAACAGGTCGATTTTTAATTTACAAAATACATATTTTAGCGTAAAATGCGATTTTCAAATGTCATTTGTTTTCGAGTAATGTCATCGATTTTTTTTTAATGGCAACACCATATTTTTTTCCTTGACTCTGAAAGATCGTTTAATTTTCTATCAGACAGTACTAAAATTTTGCCCTCTTACATAGGAAAGTTTTCGAGTAAATGACGAATGAATGTTAGAAAACGTAAATTTTATCCATAAAAAAGTAACAATTCTGAGGTATGTAAAATAAAATACAATTGATTAAATTTTATACTTAAATTAAATGTTCGAATTGCCATCCACCAACTTCTTGACATGGCGCAAGGCTGTGAAGAAATTCTTCTTGCACATTATGAATGATTTCTGGGGTAACTCTGCGTATTTCGTCCCGAATGCGATTTTGAAGTTCTTCTAAATTACGTGGTTTATTAATGTACACTTTTGACTTCAAGTATCCCCATACAAAATAGTCAAGAGGTGTAAGATCTGGCGATCTTGCAGGCCATTCTATCGGTCCGCGTCTGCCGATCCACCTCCCAGGAAAACAGTTGTCCAAAAAATCTCGTACAGGGCGCGCATAGTGCAGAGGTGCACCGTCTTGCTGAAACCATATGGAATCGTCAGGAATGTCAGGGTCATTATCGTTAGGAAAAATTACTGCAAGGGCTGGAACAAGGTCATTTTCTAGAAACTATAAATATCTTTGTCCTGTAAGGGTTTCTTCAAAGAAGAAAGGCCCTACTATTCTGTCGTCAACTATTCCAGCCCACACATTTAATTTCTGAGGGTGTTGGGTATGTGCCTCTGCCATCCAATGAGGATTTTCCCGACTCCAATATCTGCAAGTTTGACGGTTTACTGTACCATTCACACAAAATGTGGCCTCATCTGAAAAAAGTATTTGCCGGTCTAAATTTCTATTTCCTTGACATAAATCCATTATAATTTCGCAAAAGTGTAAGCGGCGATCGGGATCATCTTCATTGAGTTCCTGCACAAGTTGAATTTTGTAGGGATGATATTTTTCCTTCCTCAAGATACGTAGCACTGTGCTCTGACTAGTGTCATTGTTTAATGCAACCAATCGTGAAGAATTATGAGGATTATCCACCATACTTATCAAAATGTTCTGTTTCTGATTTTCATTCATTCATTAATGCTTGGACGTCCAGGTTTTGGAATATTTGTAACATTGCCAGTTTCTCTAAATTTAGACTCTACCTTACTGACTGTTGATTGGCTGATAGGGCGATCTGGATATTTTTCATTAAATAAATCGCAAACTTCCTGCTGAGTTCTAGTCATATTCCCGCATCCGATAAGAATTAAAATTTCAATTCTTTGAGTAACAGTTAAATGTGCCATAATACTTTAAATTGAATAATAATTTCTATGTCGCTTACAATACTTATTAGAAAGTCGGTGTGACAATGACACTTTGCAAAGATTTTCACCTACGTGATCCATAAAAAAACTATGGAATTCGAAAAACTAAACTTGATAACGTATTTGCTTTATTTTAATTGATTTACGCTTTCTAACATTCAATCGTCATTTACTCGAAAACTTTCCTATGTAAGAGGGCAAAATTTTAGTACTGCCTGATAGAGAATTAAACGATCTTTCAGAATCAAGGAAAAAAATATGGTGTTGCCATTTAAAAAAAATCGATGACATTACTCGAAAACAAATGACATTTGAAAATCGCATTTTACGCTAAAATATGTATTTTTTAAATTAAAAATCGACTTGTTCGAGGATTTTTTCCAAAAAATAATTGTTTCGTTTTTATTGAATTTATTCCATACTTTTGGCGCATACTGTATATGTATGACGAAAAGTGAGGCTTTTAAGTATGAGTTTCAAAGTACTGAAATAATCTAATTAATTGTAAATATGTTTTTTGTTAATTTTTTTGTGTTTTGAGCTGTCAATATTTTCATGACTTTTTGTTTAAAAAATCAAACTGAACACAACACATTTCTAAAATGTCAAAAAAATATCCCATGGTTACCATGGAAGTTTCTTTAAAGTCCTGTGACTTCTGCTTTATTTTATTTTTATATACGGCCGGGCGTTAAATTCTATTTTAGAGTAAAATTTTTCTGGGAATAAGTGTCACTTATTGCTAGAAACCATTTTAACTCTCTCGGGCGTTAATTATTGAAATTCACTAAATATTCACTGTTCTTTACCCTATTTTTATTGAAGACAAATATCATTTTGTGTACCACATTTTACGGAAAAAAAGAACCACAAACAATAAATTACAACTTAATCATACTAATATAACCATGAATTACATTTTTATGTTTACAATACAATTAACGAATTTACGATTACGATTATTGAGATAGAATTTGTCCTGTCCATTTTATACTTGTTCTGCAGGACTCTTTTTTCTAACACTACTATTTTTTGGAAAATTCTGCGAAAGGTCCAGAACATCTAGTTGAAGGTATATTAAGTGCCAATATTTTTTTTGCCATTTCCACTTCGTTGAATACTGAATTTTCAATATAGCCTTCAGCAACAGTAGTTATTGTTATAATATATCGATGCTCAGTATCAAGTAGACGAAGAGATGCATGGTGACTTGTTTTCGTTATCCTTTATAATTATACTTATGCGTTGTATTTTAGTCTTAGATTCTTTTAGAGTTCCTAACAAAGTTTTATCTAGATCCTGAACATCTCTTGTTGGTAGATAACTCTTCTCTACTACAACCTGCACATATCAAAAAATCAGTACCACCGATTTACGTTTGAAGATGACAACTTACCTTGATCATTAAAAATATTTCATCGGGAACATCTCTCAGAGAAGTGACACTTGGAATAATACGACCACAGAGGGCGACATTTTTAAAAAAAAATATGCTAGGAGCACATTTTCAGTGTAGTGTTTCACGTTTTTAAAGGAATACCTTTTAACAAAATTGTCATAATTATCATTGTTTTTGTGATTTTCCCAGCAACAGGCTTTTTTTCACTTTCCGCCGCTTTAAAAATTTCAGGAGGCGTACTCGAAATGTTTTCTGTACAAGTATTGAAATCCATATTTTGTCAATTATACAGGGTGTCCCATAATGATGTGCGCTCCTCTGGAGGGTGTGTTCTTTGGGTCATTGGGAGGAAAGGGTTCTTTCTACAAAATTTTTCGATTTGAGCCCTCCCTTATCTCGGCTTCTAAAAAATTGAAAAAATTTCGGTATTCATTTGTTTCTCAAAAACGGTTAAACTTATAAATCTGAAAATCGGTGACTACATTTAGTTAATTAAGTGACATTATTGAGTACGATTTTTATATTTACCAAATGTCTACTAAGGTGGCAACCACCAACCTCTGTTGTTTTTTTTATTGGAACTTTTTATTCTAAACGTTTCCCGATATGAAAAAATTACAGTAAATAAAACAATCAATTTACAAAATTTCCTCCTCTTAGTATTTTCATGCAGACACGGGTTTTCTTTTAAAAACATAAAATCTACATACGTACATATTGGTTTGTGGAATATGCAAGCAAGATAATTCATATGAAATGTAGTAGGCTGCTGTCACTTTAATGGTTTTATTGTTTGGATTATCATTAACAATTAATATCAGATATCCAGATTAGTTATTATTTTCTGTTAATTTCTATTGCAATTATGAATTTTCAATATTTCCAATAAAATCAACAATTCCCGTCAGGTACTGCGTAGTTTAAATTTAAATTTTTTACGAAGACTTCAGTTATGTGAACGACATCTGGGAAGGCATTTTGTAAACATTTAATAAAATTAAATTTAGCCTGTAGCTTCATTTTTATGTATTTACAACAACAAATATTAGTCAGTGTTCTTTACCGACTGTTACATTGGCCACCATATTTAAACATTTTGCACCTCGCGCTATCCATCAATTTCTGAGTTTACACTTGATAAAAATGATTCAAATTTGGCACATATGTCTAAAATTAAAACCACCAGCCTACTACGTTTCATATGAATTATTTTACTTGCATATTATGCATATGTATTTTTTTTTAAGAAAACGCGTATTTGCATAAAAATACTAAGACGAGGAAAGTTTAGTAAATTTATTGTTCTATTTATTGTAATTTTTTCATATCGAGAAACGTTTAGAATAAAAAGTTTCAATTAAAAAAACAACAGAGGTTGGTGGTTGCCACCCGTGTAGGCATTTGGTAAAAATAAAAATCGTAGTCGACAATGTCACTTAATTAACTAAATGTATTCAACTGTTTTCAGATTTATAAGTACTGTTTTTGAGAAAATAAAAGAAAACCGAAATTTTTTCAATTTATTAGAAGCCCTTATCTCGTGAGAGAGCTCAAATCGAAAAATTTTATAGAAAGAACCTCCCTACAAAGACCCAAGGAACACACCCTGCAAAGGAGCGCACATCATTATGGGACACTCTGTACATTAAAAAATGTATCACTGCATGGCGTAAATGAAGACCGCTTTTGCTGATATAATAGACATACTGCGTGCTAGACATCCGTCACAACTTGCAATTCGGCTCCAATAAAAATTACTTGATTTTAATTATAGAGACACTTATTTCCACAAATATATAATATGATGCATAGAAAATTTATAAGTGTTCTAAATACCAGTTGTGTATAAAGTTTTGTATAAATCTCGTGTATCATAATGTATTTAATACCCTAACAGTGTAATAGCCCTCAGCTTAAGGCTTGGACTATAATCTTCACGCTACGGATTTTAAACGCCTACTTAGATATATAAATAACTATATCATCCTAGTACTAAAGTTCCATTTTTCGTCCTAAAAAGGATCCAAAATAGCATCAGTATTGAATATTATGCATTAAAGACAATTTATTAACTAATCCAGGGTATATTCTCCTATGTTGCCTCCCAAGAATTGAAAACGAGATGGAAATCAGATATACTAAGATCATGATGGGTTATGTTTCCTTAAAACAATTCATAGTAGACAATATCCCACCAGCTTACATAGATTAATATCAGTTTTTACTCAGGGCCTTTCTGTTAGGGTTAAGCCATTCTGTTCTTAACGATATTGCAAAGGCAATATTTTTCAGTTCTACTTGACGTTGACATTTTATTTATGTTCTTTTCGCTCAATACACCAAGGTTTCAAATTTGTCCATGCGGTCTAAATCTCTTCCTATGCTCGGCGTAACAATTCATCATATTAGCCAGTTTCCTGGTTGATTGACGTAAATCATCATGAATTAAAACGTTCAAATGATCTTCAACATAATCACCTTTTTGAAAATATATCATAGGCCTTATTTGCAAATAGAAAATCATGTTCGTGGTGTGCTTTTCCCAATTGTATTCTCTTGACATGCAATATTTTCACTTCTCCATTGAACTCCTGTCACTTGCCTTTCTTTAGCAAATAATTTATACAATTCTTTTCAAGTTAGAAGAAAATTTATGACACAAATATAACTTCGAAATTATAAGGTTCTATGTCACATAAAACATTGCCTGTCTATGGGTTTTCTGTTGACAGAATCTTTATATAGCATCAGAATATTATGTTATTTAGATAACAACGTTAATAACTCACAGTGTCAAAATTGTAATATAGAAAGTGTTTCGAAATTAATGCAACATAGAATAAGACCTGACGGTAAAATAATGTGATATAGCTAAACTTACTTTAGTCAAAAGTTGTTGGTTAGAAAGATACAGCAGTGTGTAAAATTTAAATTTGTAAATATTTGGTTAATTATGGCGATGTGGAGAAAAGATCTGTAAGGTATGATGAAACCGTTATTTTTAAATTTTCAACAATAGTTCATCAAAGCTGGGCGATCTTTTTGCTGTATTTTCAGCGCAAACACCACTTCACTTGAAACAAAATCAGTTTCTACTCGGTTCGTTGAATATTTCAAATAAGATTATTTCGAAACCAATTATTCCTAACGACTTTAGCAATTTATACCTTTTTCACATAGAAAAAGATAATCGATTGTTTCAATGGTCAGATGTATACAACAAACCACAAAAGAGTTCCGTCATTTAAAAGAAGCACGAATTGGACCCTTACTAGTGACTACAAAATTAGAAACAAATTTGAATTTCTCGCCCCGAAAAATCCCCGATCTTCAAAATGTATGCATTTTTTAAAGTTATGTTCAAATATAAAAACATAATTTACCTTTAACACCCTGTATATTTTTAACCATCAACTTTTGACTATTGCTTTATGTTACATTAATTTCAAGTGTATCAGCTTATAATTAATATATGATTTTTTTAAAGGATATTCAAATTTATAATTCGTTAATTGAAATCCGGAAATTTTTATGGGAAAAGCTCCTCTGTGAATATTTCCGAAAGGAATTCATTTCTATTGTCTACTTTCTATTTACAATCGAAATACTATTTGGAAAATAGCTATAATCAAATTACACATTTAAAGTACTTAACATAAAACTAATATGTACAAGGTGATAAGGACAAGTCTGAGGCATTATGACTATATTCTCCACCTACATAATATCAGTATTAATTTCAAACATTGTTAGATATTAATTCCTACTAAAAGACAATTTCTTTTTCAGCTCCCACGGAGGTCCCACTACTACAAAGGACTTTTTCTAAGGAAGACTGGGTCCTGTTGGATGCAATGGGATCAGGTCCAACCCCAGCATGTTCTGGAAAGTTCCTTACTATGCACAAAAGGCGTCGCAAAAAACTCACTACTCGATCTTTATCAGAAGATCATGCAATACTTGATGACATTCATCATGGTCAGGTTCAGGTAAATAACCTCATTAATTGTCGCAGTTTAATTAAATACTTTAGTGAGATGTCAAAGACTGTATAAAATTTCATATTACAGAGGCATTATGTTTCAGCGATAAGTTGACTTTCCTTTCTGCTTTTGCATTGTGACAACAAATAATACAATATAATTTTATAAGAACTGTATTGCACGGTAGACTGTTCATACCACAAATTAAAAAATAAAGTATAATCATACATATTTATAAATATTTATGAATAAATAGGCAATAAGTAAAAAAATGATGGCGTATAAGTTGTAAGTCAACTGTATTACTGATAATACTGATGGTAACAGTGAAAATAGGCTATATGCCAGAGAGAATATAAAATAAGAGTAGTTATTTCTTACTATAAAGTTGGTAACAAAAGGAGGCAGCGCCCCTATAGGCATCTCTAGTGAATTAAACTAAAAAGCGGGATATTCGAATTCATTTCCTACTTACATATTTTTTCTGAAAGGAAAATATTTTACATTGTAGCAAGAAACTCATAATAATATCACAAATTTTTAGGATAATTGATACAAATTATCATTTGTGATATTATTATGAGTTTCTTGCTACAATGAAAAATATTACCTTTATATTATTAATATACATATCTCACAATTATTCTTTATAGGGACTTTCTTAATAAATATAATAAACTCATGAAAGAATCATAATTTTTTTGTTAACAGATAAATACAAACAAATAAGGATATAAATGCAAAATAAATATAAAAATAATAATATAATAAATAATTGTAATTAAATTTTGTGACTGCAATCTATTGCAATACTAATGGCACTCCCTCAAATCAGTTTTTGAAATATTGGAAGTTCTAAATAGAAATTTCATTAGATCCTTATTAATGAGTGGAACGATTAAGAACTGTTGAAAGTAGATTTCATTACGAATGCGTTAGCAGTTCTAAATAAATTGTCAAATTCCTTTTAATGAGTGCCATTATTATTGCAATAGATTGTACCTAAAGCCAGTTACGGACGATGAGTGATAATATATTTATATTTTTGTAATTAAAAATACATAGCAAACCGCATAGGTACCTATTATATATTATGGCGGATATAATATAATATTATATTATAATTATCGCTCACCATCCGAAACCAGCTTAAATAATACGTACAGATTACTCACAAAATTTAATGTATTCATCATGAAATGTTAATTTCTTAAATGTGAACACCTAAAATGTAATAATATATTGAACATAAACTTTAATAACACGAATTACTATTTTTAAGTTACATTTACTCCAATCACAGATAAAAAATCAAAAATAAACTTTATGCCTGCAGTACGAATTATTGTTTTGTTGTTGATTGCTTGTGCAATTAGTAATTTGATATTTGACAATTTTGACGTTAAATGCCTATACGCGCAACCCCAGATGCGCAGGGAGGCGCTGCTATTAATGTTGCCAATATTGCCATGCTTTCAGATGGTCTTATTTTAATTTGTCTATGCTATATGCCGTGTCTTGATGTACCGCGTGGTTTTTAAAATAAGTTTATTTTTCCATAATCAAAAGCCTTTTTATCATAAATCACTACTCTTCAAATTCATGTCTATAGGTTAAGAAGAATTATCCTGTACATAGTCCATCAAAAAATTGTAAAATGTTGAATGACCTATACCCGAAGCTCAAAATAATAGAGTGATTCATTTCATGGGAGGTGAGGAATGCAGGGGACAAAATTACATAGGCGTGCCACTTGAGAAGGGTCCAAAAAGCACAAACTTGCTAATAATAAGTTGACGTTGAGTGAATCTAGCACTTTAATAGTTCATACTTTAAAGAGTGTATATTCACTCGTAGAACGCCTCTTAGAGTATGATGGCCTATCAGCACATACTTACATCTACCTGATGCGCACTCCGTGGATAAGACACCTTTAACATATAATACCAGTGTACAAAGTGCAGTCACTTTGTGTACACTACTGGTTACTGTTAGCACTATAACAGTCACACGTAAACAATTTTGTCAGTTATTAGGCCTATTCGTAGAACAGTTGGAAACAGTTTCTGTCAGACGCTCGTGCATTGCGTTTATAATACCTACATAATGTTGGAGATGCCTTGTTTCAGATGCAGTGCGCATTCATCTGACGGTTGCAAACTAATTCTGGTGTACTACGAACAAAGTTATTATAAGATGCATTGTCCATACAACCATGACAGCACTAGATTCCATATGTGACAAAATAGTGCCACACTTTTGTCATCGTATGACCTTTATTTATCTATGTTTCGGCAGTGTTTATGCAATATATAAGTATATAAAATATATTCTTTTATTCAAACTTCCGTCTTCTAATATTTGCCTTAAATAGTTTCTTCGTCATATCACTATTTCGTCTTTTTCTATCAGCATACTCTTTCTATTTTGTGTTATAAAACGAAAGTTCATGTCTTAGATAATTGACAAAAGCACCCTCCTAGATATTCTATGCAAAGTTTCCTTCTGTGAGATAGCAACCTGAATTATTTATTGTCGAAAACTCATTTTTAAAATTTTCATAAATTGTTCGCGTATTTTGTATCATCAACCTCTATATCCTCTTTCCGCGAGTCTCCACTATTTTCCGTTTCGCAGTTCTATATTCTGCATTACCACTCTTTATTGCACTATATACACTACTCACGGACATTCCTGATAATGAACTACATATTTCAACCGCATCACTTACATTCATATTTTAGTCTCGCGCTCTAATCCCTTCATGCACGCCATCATCCGACATTGTTCACTTGTTAGGCTAGGGCGTATGCGATTTTGAGAATACGCAGTAGAGTTTGAATTATTCTTTACTCTTAAGAATACAAACACAAAAACACTAATAATGAATTACATTCACAATTAAATAAGCGGAGATATACCCGAAATTTTCCTGCGCTCAAGTAATACATTTAAAACAGCGGTAAAAGGTCGGGAAACGCCGGACTTGACGAGACCACTTGTCTCCTACGTATTTTGGGGCGCTGATTACGAAAATGAGGGTTAAAGCTAACTGCAATTCTTGGAACACCCCTAAAATTGCAAAAAAACACTCCTCAATAGGGGTGTTTTTTGTCAGCGCCCCAAAAAACATATGAGATGAGTTAGTTTGCAAAACAACAAGTACAGTCGAAAAACACCCCTATTTAGGGGTGTTTTCTTGTAATTTTGGGGGTGGTTGGAACCATTGCTGCAAGTTTTAACCTCCATTTTCGTAATCAGCGCCCAAAAAAACATAAGATGGCTAAATTTGCAAAACAACAAGTACAGTCGGAGAACACCTCTATTTAGGGGTGTTTTCTTGCAATTTTGTTGGTGGTTGGAACTATTGCTGCAAGTTTTAACCTCCATTTTCGTAATTAGCGCCCCAAAAAACATATAAGATGGCTAAATTTGCAAAACAACAAGTACTGTCGAAAAACACCCCTATTTAGCGGTGTTTTTTTTTGCAATTTTAGGGGTGTTCCAAGAATTGCAGGTAGCTTTAACCCTCACTTTCGTAATCAACGTCTCAAAATACGTAGGGGACAAATGGTCTCGTCAAGTTCGGCGTTTCCCGACCTTTTACCGCTGTTTTAAATGTACTAAAGCCCATGGTGACTAGCGCGTGCGCGTTGTGGGGTCTGTCAAGGCATGATTAGCAGTAGAAATCAAGCATACATATTTGCTGCAGTAGAAACTTTGTAATCGGATATAGTCTCAGAGGTATGTGGCATTTAAATTTTATACGATAAATATAGTGGCTGCATGTATTTATCTTTGTGTTAACTACTTCAAATGGTGAGCGAGTTTATAACATGAGTCTATTATTTTGGATTTCGACTATAGTAAACGCGTAAACAGAGGTCTGAAATTTCTCGATAAGTGGGAAATATATAATTAATTAGGTATATCGTTCATATCTTGTTTACTTAATACAACAACACAAAATAAAAATTTCTTGTTTAGTTTATTTTTTTATTGAGATTTTTTGTTGAATACATTTTTTCTATTGAATAATAGTGGCAACTAAAAGTTTTGATCTATTATCCATTTATTCATAATCTATTGATTACTTGTAACTTTTTCCAAAAAATAGCAGGCACGCCTCTGCCTAAGCATGAATTTATGACTTTTAGAGGTCATTCAACTTTTTATAATTTACAGATGAACCTATAGAGTAATTTAAGCAGGTACTATCTCAAATTGTGACAAAATAACTTCGAATCCTGCAAATGTATAAAAAATGCAAAAGAAGTGGTTGATATGTTATGAATTTGTGATTTTTTGTTCCAGAAAATTTTAGACCGATGCGGTAAATGGGCGTTTAATGCCTTTACTCTAGAAACTGTCGCCGGTGGTAGGTCGTTGCCGGTTCTTTGTGTTCATCTGTTTCACTGGTATGGCTTGTTAGATTACTTTCAACTAGACGTTGTTCGAGTGTGGAAATTATTTAGTAAGTATTTACATTATTGCATGAACTGTTAGAACCATTATTACTGCCTTTATGTAAAAAGGTTGATTGTGCGTTAGAAAATGGTTATTTTTTAATAATTGGAACTGTTGGAAACAGTTTTCAACTGTCAGACGCAAACGCATTGCATAAGGTCGTAAATGCTTCCTTTTAGATAAGTGGCGGCTCGCCAGGAGGCACAGGTAACTCATAGCTTCACCTAAAATTACCTCCCAACTAGTAATTTGGTATTTTATAACAGCTACAAAAACGTTTTCGAAATAGATCTTATAAAACAGCATAAGTCACAAAAACATCGTAAGAATGTTTATAAAGCAATTATAATCTGCTTTATAATAATTGGCATCATATTATAAAGCACTTTAGTTGCCGTTGAGATTTTGTGAATTTTACATGCACCGCGTGTTAAGTGATTATTTACAACATATCATATTTAAAATAAAAAGGGAGATGAGATTTCATGGTTTTTGACGTTAAAACTAGCGCCCAAAGCTTTAAAATTATCATAACTTTTCGTAATTGTCTTCGTTTGACCATTCAATATCAGGAAATCGGCTAAATCTGTGATATTTTGATAGTTATACGCTACAATGATTGGTTCGAAAAACCATCGTTAAATAACAAGTAGGTAAGCTAATTGAGCAATTTCTAGAAAACACATGAAAATTATGATTGTATAATAAAGAATTTATTGTAAAAGGTCCGTATCATAATAATATGAAGACATTTAAAACCATGGATTTTTCGTATTTCCAAAACATTTGAATGGAACGTTTGAGATAAAAGTAGGAATTCTTTAAATTTCTAAATGTGCCACTTTTTATATTTTTTTCCAGTGGATTAAACGTGACATGTTTATTCTTATGGAATGTCTATGAAAGCTAAAGCAATAGGTAAAATTAGACTTCTACCTTCGCTATGACACAAACAAAATGTTCTATAGAGTGGTGTCAATGTAATTTTGCGACAAATTAAACGTGTTGCAATTGTTTATTACTATTTTTGTTTTACAACATAATATCATTAAATAATAATTAATAATAATAAATTAATTAATAATAACTGTATTACAGTGTATATAATACAGCTATTTACTCTTAAATGTAAAATTATCTTTAAGTATCTTTTAATGTAACAGTTTTATAGGATGATCACCCACATCTAAGAAACAATTATAGTTTTTTTTTATAACGGTATTAGAAATATTACAGAACATTACTAAAAAATATTATAAAACATTTTATAAGCTTGTCACAGAAATGTTTATAAAATATTTATATATTTGCCGTATAAGATGTTTTATTATGTAGCTGCCAAACCGTTCGTGATAAATTTATAAAATATTTCAATTATATTCAGTTAGGTACATTTATATGGAGTCGGCAGTGTTGTTATTTCCGTGTTGTGTGTTCGGTTATTCTCATGTTATGAATATTCGAATTCGTCAAAATGTGTCTACTTTATGATCCTGTTTGTGTTTTCTTTCGAATACCATTACAATACTAAGTTTTTCTTGCCTAAATAAGTTAGATAAAACTTATCTGCATAACTCAAGGGCAGAAATCAGGCTTACAAATTTGACAACAATTCAAATGAGAAGTCTATTAAATAATTTTTATAACCATTTTACTGTATATTTAAAATACTAAAAGTAGCTTCTATGCTTATAGTGTGATTAGTATGAAATATTCTGTGCATTTTTAAAGATAAAATGCTAAACTTTTTATGCGATGCATTTTTTGGAGATAAAAGCCGTCACTTTCAAAATTAACTACCTTTTTTAAAAAATGTTTATTGTATTCCATTTAGGCATCCCTTACTCAATGCTTTAGAGAAATAATAATAGTCATTTGCAACAGTTAGCTAACCAATATATTTTACAGCTCTTATTGAAGAAGGATATCACAGCACGAATCCTTACCATAATTCAATTCATGCGACTGATGTAACTCAAGCAATGCATTGTTTTTTACAGGAGGCAAAGGTGATTATTTTTTAGTAGTCACATTTAAACATATTAAAATGTTTAATTTCTGTTCAGATCAAGCAACATGTAACACCGCTGGAGGTTATGGCATCTTTGATAGGTGCGGTTGCTCATGATCTAGATCATCCTGGCGTTAATCAACATTTTCTCATATCTACTTCAAATCATCTTGCCATTTTGTATCAAGTAAGTAAAGAAACCCAATGTAATGAAATCTGAAAAGAACTTATTTCCCTTTAATGAAACTTACATACGTACATTTCGTTAGATATGAATTTCTAAATTATCTGATATTTACTCAAGATTATATATGTTCTTTGTAGGACTTTTCTTTTCCTAGTAAAGATTATGGCATTAAAGATTGTATGACATATTTTAAAAGTATTAATTAGTTACTTTGAATCAAAATAAATCGTGCTAAGTCGTGTACAAATTTGCGCAGCAAGACTGGACGAGGTTTTTAATACATCGAGCGGCTCATCAGTCGCTCAAACTACGCTCGAAACCCGACACTTGCGTGCTAAGCGAGTTGTTTGCATATTTACTTCTCTCAGTGAAAGTAAAAAATGATTAAATTTTCAGGTTTATCTGTTAAGTTTTTATGGAATTTGCATAGGTCGTACTTTGACAACGTATCATTGTTTTAAAGACATTTTTTTATAACTGATTATGTCTAGAGTACGTAGGTTTGAACAGATTTCCCAGCTTAGTAACTTAGGTATAACCTTACGTACCTACCATAGTAAGGTGTTATCAGGGGTGGACTCATGAAGACCGTGGATACAGAATGAGAGGCACCGACCATCGTAGAGGAACCACAGAGCGTGAAGAAGATATGGAATGACATATGGCTCCACCACTTCCTGAATGTAGCGTTGCCTCTAATGAAAACTAGTGGTGATGTGCTACCATACGCGGTATCACCCCATATCATAACACCTACTGTGTGATAGACATGACTGTCAAATTTTTAATTCGTCATTAAAGATCACCTGATTCTATTCTTGATCGCACTGAATCCACTCTCTACAACGTTGTAAGCAGTAAGCTCGATGTTGATGAGTGAGATTCAGCACCCAATGTGGACGATAGGACAAGAGGCCTAAACTTCGCATTCGGCGATATATTGTATGCATACCGACCATCCTCCCATATTTTTCAAACCACTGATTGGCAATAGTTCGTTTGTTACTAAATCGGTCTCTGAGTGCTAAAAGTCGCACTTGACGATCTTCACGATCTGTAATTCCTCTACGACGACCGATGCCTCTCGCTTTTTGTACACGGTCATTCTGAATCCACGCCGGTAACATCGTACTATGGAACGCAAGAATCTGTTAGTCCTTCTAAAAATTTCTTTCACTGACAAAACTGCTTCGCGCAACAAAACAATCCTCCTCCTCTCAAAGTCAGCTGGGAAATCTATTGTTACTTTCACCGAGAAAAGTAAAAATGCAAAATACTCTAAAATATTATTAAATATTTTAACTATCCTTGCATTACCTTTCCAAAATCAATTGTCAAACTGTGCTGTAAACTATACATACCGGCTTATTATAGAACGTTACCCTTAGAATAGGGTTTCACACAGGACAATATTATTGGTGTCGATGAAGATACTGGTGTCGGATTAAATAAGAAATATATGGAGCCGGATTTTGTTTACTCGATTCGTCACGAATGATTTTGACAATCTGGTGACTAGTGATCCTTATTATCATCTGCAATAAAAAATCATAGAATCACGTCATTCGATACGACATGTATTGAACCTAGAAACGGAATTTGGGCCATGGTTTTAAATAGAGGCAACGACACAGTATCCGATCGGGCAGATATATCGGTAGCCGTCACCGATATGGCTGTGTATGCTAGAAGGTTCATCCAGAATTTCTTTCTCTGCACCTTTATTAATTAGCAAATGTGTTAAATCTGCAGGATCGACTTTAAACAGACTAGTTGTTTGTGTGTGTGAATATTGTATCGGATACCGATACAAACACCAACATCGAAAATATCGTCTAGTGTCAAATCACGTTAAGATCAGTCACAATCGACCTGTGGTATGTCTATGTATGATATCCGTCGATGCGGCAAGCTTTGAAGGGAATAAATTACCCTTCCAGTGGTGCATTGTAAGCGGATATTGTGTGAATCGCCTCTATTTGAAACCATATTACAGTTTAAATATATATTTAAACCGTGACCACATGTCTCTGATTCAATCCACATCAGTACCGACACCGACGCCTGTACAGTAGTGAATCGTAATGAACACATGTTGAATTTTGGTAGCACAGAGCAGTGCTTACAGGAAATCAAATCAACAAATAATCTATTTGATGAGACGTAGTGTGACACAGACGATGTTGTGGAAAACTGAAATGTGCATGTCTACTAATTTTTCACAAAGATTTCGATTCTTCAATTTTTCCTGATTGCAGTGATATGATCATGTCATGGGTTATCTTTTCCTGTTTGGGATATATTAGTGATTAAATAATTTCATAATTGAAACTGTTTTTTGTATTATAAAGAATACCAAACTAGTGTAGTGCGACGGTCGATTGGTTTTTTTTTTTTGATAAAAATTGATAAAAATATTAAAATCTTTGCGAGAAATTAGTCAAAATATACACATTTCAATTCTCTGATATCTCTTAGGGTAGTAAAGTAGATAAATTTTATAAAGGAGAGAACGCACTATGAGATCGCAGTCTAGACGCATCGCGGGCCGCTCTGTGCCAAGCTGATCATGAACTTTTACAAAATCAGTCGCGTATGTCTCTATGCGCTTCCATCTTGTTTTACTGTACCATTTAGATGTCAAAATATGTTCAGGGCAAGATGTATTTTTATTAGCTCTGTTATTTGACGTGACTAGTGGAAGTTCTTCAAAAAGTTTTCAGCGAGACCGCGACGCGAACGCGTCTAGCTCCAGACCTGCTAGTGCAAACGTGTAAAAAAATCATTAGAAGATTCATCACTAGACGAGACTAGCCTGGACCGCGACCGCCTATATAGTGCTTTTCCTCCTTAATTCTTCACGTCTGTAGAGAAATTGATTTTATAATATGTTAATGCATTATTTTTGTCGGCAACAAACATTAAAACTTTTGGAGATTATCAGATATGACAGCAGCAGATAAACCAAACAGATTCAAGATATCTGCTGGCGTTGCTGAAATATTGAAAAAATTTAAAATCGCGATTTTGGAAAATGCCATCTAGTTTGTAGATTCGATTAGCGTTTAATAAATTTATCAAATAGGTATATACAGTTCATTTACAAAATAAAACAGAAAAATTAGGAGTATTAGAAAGCATAAATAATTTAAATTAAGAATAGATAATGTTTCCATGTATTTATTTAATACGATCTAAATGATTGGGGGTGTCATAGAGCAGAATTTAAGAAAATTATTACTTAATAAGTAATATAAAACTGATTAATTCTCGATGTTTGAAAATACTACAACTCACTATGCCTGTTATTATTTATGTTAACCGTGATTCTTTGTTCCCATGAGTTCCCCTATGATTCTGTTGTATCTTGAATATTTTTTAAATATTTGTGTATACGATGTTGTCAATTCATAAAGATTAATTTCCATGTCTTTTTTTTAGTAAATGAATAGTTTTAGAATTATTACTTTTATGATTATTTGAATCAAATGCGATATTGTTTTGAATAACAATTTGACATTATTTATCTCTTTTGTAATTTTAGGCGCTATACTTATTTGTCGAGGGTAAATGAAAATATAAAACCATCCAAATGATTGAATCATTCTAAACGTTATATATTTTTTTAGAATATGTCGGTATTAGAAAATCATCATTGGAGATCAGCTATTGGCTGCTTACTGGAAAGTGGACTAGCTGAACAACTGCTGCCTTACAGAACAGAACTAGAGCAACAAATACGTGATCTCATTTTAGCTACAGATATTAATAGACAACAAGAATTTTTATCCAAATTTAAGGTCAGTTTAGATATACATGTTCTTGTTTGATACTTAAATTTCCATTTACAGCATCATTTAGATGAGGGCAGTTTAGATTTAAGACGACCTGAACACAGGCAGTTCATAATGCAGATAGCACTTAAATGTGCCGATATTTCTAATCCTACACGCCCCTGGGATATCTCATATAAATGGAGCATAAAAGTCTGTGATGAATTCTTTAGGCAAGGGGAGTTTGAAAGAAAACTTAATCTTCCAGTCACTTCCATTTGTGATAAGCAATCTACTTCTGTTGCCAAAATTCAAGTGGGTAAGTGTATTACTATAATCAACTCTACACTACCAATAGATGTTGTGTTAGTAACATTAATGGATTTCAGTAAAATAGTCAACAAATAGCTAATTTTATAAACAAATTCTGTTGTTTCTATCATTTTGAATTTACCCGCGGAAGTTTTGCCACATTGTTCTAAATTTAAATAAGCCACAAAAATGCAAAAATACAATAAACAAATACCTGTTTACATCACCAACACCGTAATCTGCATCTGTATCTGTATCCACGAAAACAAACCGCTCTGAATGGCGTGTAACATATTGAACAAAAACATAAAGATAAATTAGAAGAACAAGGGCATAAAATGGAAGACCAGACGAAGCCAATACAAGAAAAATTTGAAGAGCAAGGGGATAAAATGAATGATCAGATACAGACAATACAACAGGCAATGAGAGACCAGACGAAAGAAATGCAGAAGAAATTAGAAGAACTAGGGTATAAAATTAGAAAATACACTAGAAGAAAAACTAGAAAAGCAGTCACGTAAAATTTAAACACAAGTAGAAGATAAAATCTTCTCAAAAAAAGGAAACAGACGAAGAAATAAACTTGGTTAGAGAAACCTGCGAATAGTTTCGACATAAGTTAGACAAAATAAGCAAGAAGAACATAATCAAATCAGAAGGATCTGTTATTCGAGCTCAGAAAACGAAGCCCCTGAATTCGACGGCAAGGTTTCCTTGAGTGTCTATCTGTGTCAGTTAGAAGCGGCAGCTGCGGCAAATGAATGGCATGATTGTGAAAAAGTCGGATCCCAATTAGTCGGATTCAAGGTGACCTCGTGTGGCTGTACAACCCCTCGCGGAAGAAAGGAAGATTGTCTAAACTGTAGGATCACTGGGAGGGTCCCTACACCGTTATCAAAAGAATCAATGACGTCGTCTACCGGATACAGCGGACCCCCAAGAGTAAGATGAAAGTAGTCCACCTGGAGCGTCTGTAGAGGTGCATCCAATCGAGACGATGTCCTAAGAAAGGGGTAGTGTCACAGGATTTGCCCCGATCGCACCCAATTTGGTGGCTATTGGATTCACAACACGCTAGATTTGCCCTGATCGCCCACAAACTGATAAATGATGATGCCGTCGATTGAGGCGCGTCACGAAAATTCGCGAGGCGCACCAGGAATATTCGCGATCCGCTCGAGAATAGAATCCAGAGCTACAAGAAAATACTTGTGTTGTGTGTTGTGTTGGTGATATCATTTGGAGATCCAGAGCGATTTGGATAGTGATTAATTAGATAGCGATTAGTTTAGTTGTATTTAGTGGTGTACAGAGTGTTAATAAAGATCTGTGAATAATTCACGCATTGTTTTTTTGGTAAAAGAAGTTGGGTAGGAAACCCGTCACAATATATTATACCAATGATATCACATAAATTTAATATTTGAGCTGGTCTAAATACCTGAAACAATTAATGATGTTTGATGTACGTATTTGAACATCGTTTTTGACAAAATATGATTTCTTTATTTCGTCATCAGACATTGGTATAACTGTCCATTGTATTAGTATTATAAATTAATTAAAATTAATTATATTCTACCTGCTTTCTTAAACACCCCACACACTATCATTTATCATTGATGATTTTGCCGTCGTGTATAATCTAAAATCCATTTATCTGTCCATCACTTTTATAACAATTTTAATGAAGAATATTTTGTTATGATCATAATTAGTGTTATTTTGTTCATAAAAAAAATTTTTTAGGTTTTTTCAAATTCGTTGTGACACCACTCTTCTCAGAATGGCATAGATTTTTGAAAAGTCCTCTGTCGACACATATGATGAAAATTTTAGAAGAAAATAGACGGCGGTGGGAGGCACAAGAAAGTGCAGAACAGGCTGAAGAAATCCAGACTGAGTTATCAGATGCTGAGGCTGAAATTAGTGAAGAAGAAGAACACACAAAGAAATCATCAGAGACTCCAAGCATACATGATTTCATTCCACCTCCTGCCAGGTAAAAAATGAGAGCTACTACTGTTTTTTGTTTGTTTCCATTATTTTTTAAGTGAGCCAAAATACGTGGTTTGCATTACTAAATTCAAGTGTTTTAATTGTTTTACTATTTAATTATTTCATATTCATTGATGATTACACAGATACCTCTACAGGATAGAATTAATTAATTAAAAGTTTTTTTATAAGAGTACAAATTTTTTCCACAAAATGAAAATTAAAAAAAATCCTACTTTAAATTCCATCCTTAGACAAACTGTAATATTAGAGTAATAGGTGATTTGTGATGTCAAAATAATAAGATCTAGCTAAACTTACCTTAGTCCAAAAGTTGATAGTAAATATAGCAAATTATTTAAATAACCCTCAAAGTAACTGATGTATTTAAACAAAATTTAGTATCCCTGAATTTTTATCACAAAAAATTGAAAATCTTTAAAACTGAAGAAGGAGATTTGAAAACTTAATAAAATGATGTTATAATATGCTGGTCAGTTATCAGTTATGTTTACAATTTTGCTTTTGATGTTTTAAAATTAACTTTCTTGTCATACATTGATTCCTTTAAATACAAATATCTTGAAACCGGCAATTCCTAGCAACATTAAGAAATTATACCTTTTTGATGCAAATGTGATGGAAAAAACAATGTTGCTATCAGAAAATAAAATAAAGTATGTAAAAACTTTGTGAACTATAAAATTTGAATTTCTAATGTCAAAAAACCACAGGGTACCAAATTTTGTTTAATTACATGAATTACTTCAAGGGAAAGAAATTGAAAATAAAATTTTACACAAGTCACATGTTACTATATATAGAATTCATTACGGGATACCCTGTATACATACCAGCAAATAAATAATAATAAATTGTAGTGTATTTAGATCACTTAAATATCTTGTAAATTTACTAAGTAGTAAAGCTAAATACACTAATTCATTACTCTGGCAAGTATGGATTTTTTCAATCTTCAAATGATTAGTGATTAGTACTTTTAAATGTAAAGTATTTGTTTAAATACATATTACCTCATATTGTTTACATTGTTAACCAATTTTCAATTACTCAAAATAGAAAATAAGAATACCTTTAAAATGACAAATAGATCATCAGTAGATAGAGCAGGCTGCGGCCATCTGGCAATGGTGTGGGAAAAATTGATTATAAAATATTTTTCGATGTTTGGGTTCTTAAAAAACGCTAGATATTTATATGTACAGGGTGATCACACGTAAATGTTAGATTCGATTGTAATTTTGTTATTTTAGGAGATAGGTATCGGAAAATTGAAGTAATTATTCATTAACTAATTTTTGACAAGGATTTCAATCTTATTAAAAAAAACAGTCGAGCATCGCACTACAGAGATATTAATATCAATTTGATTTTCTCTTATATGAAACACCATATGCAGGGTGTTAATTAAGTATGTGCACAAACTTTAAGGGGTTAATCTATGATTGATTTTAAGACAAAAAGTTCATAGAAACTTTGGGTCTGTAACGGTTTTGTTTTCCAGATACAGGGTGTTAGTTTGAAAAAAAATCAAATTTTTCGATCCATTTTCTTAGTAGTAAGAGCTACTTTGTTGAAACTTGGCACACACTAATAGGTATTTAGAGATTACATTTTGAAGGTATTAAATTATTTTTAATTTAACCATGAGCGCAGATATGCGGGGGGTGGGAGAGCCAGAACCCCCCCATGGGTTGGGTTGGTTTGGATCATATAGATAATGTCCCACTACAAACCTGCAATCTCTCTATTTGCCAAGATTTGGCAACGCGGTCAGTGAACTAGATCTACAGCAACCCTACATTAGGGTTCACCTGCAACTAAGTTCAAATTTTATTTTTGTAATAAATATTGTTCGTACCTATTTATTTTTTACATGTTTATGATGAGATCGTTTTTATTTACTTTTTATTAAAAATTTGTATTTAAATCTAGTTTGAAATACTTAACTTTGTTCATTGAACACTCCCCCCCCCATGTAAAATTTCTGGCTACGCCCCAGATTCTACATAACTATATATTATTCAAATGTTCCATAACTTATTTTACATTATGTGGTGGAGCTCCATCTATCTGCCATAACATCCCACCGACCTATCAAATTGGGTAATAAAATCATTTATTTTGTGGCCCAAAAGATCTAAATAACATTGTCCATTTAAAGAATAGTGTTTATAAAAATAGACAGCCATTATCTTAGAAATTCAAGATAGAATACAAGAAGCTATAAATTACATAAACCAACACCCAAAAATTATTCATAATTAAATTCTAATTATTTAAATAATTTGGAAAAACGATATAGATTTTGCATAGGAAATAAGTTCGTTTCGAGAAGTTTGAACAATTTTTATAAATTATTCTTTAAATTGCTCCATAAATTGGATTCAAATATAGTTTTGTATGTTTTATAATAAAAAAATTAAATTTTAATTATGGAATTACGTAATCATCAATATCTCACAAACAGTTTATGTCGATGCTATCAGGGAAATCTGGAAAATCCAAAAATATAATATGTGCTGTATATCTCAATCGTTTTTTTTTAAGTAAATTGAAATCCTTGTGAAAAATTGTCAATGAATGCAATTCAATTTTTCAATATCTCTCTTAAAATAACAAAGTTACACTCGAATCTAACGTTTATCTGCGATCACTTTGTATATAAACAAAAAGAATGTAACATTTTCTCTTATTTGATGTTGCAAAAATGTATCTGTTACATTTTGTATCAAAACTGAACTTGTTCTTAGGGAGATCAGAAGACAATCATTAGCTGTACCCACTTTAGAGTCATTAGGGGTAAGACGACATTCTGTGCCAGTTAACATGGAGCAATCACTGCCAAGAACTATATACAGACGTGAGAGCCTACCAACGGGCAGGGGTATCCCATTCGGACGGTCCCCTGTGAGCCCACAGACTGAATCAAGAGCTTCCAGTGGCCTTAGAGAGGAAGACGAACTGTTAAAGTATGGCTCTCAGTCATCCGACGTTTCGTCCAACAGTCCTCATCATTCATCAGGTAAAACTAAATATTACACTTATATGTACTGGAGTTTGTTAAACATTTAAAGTTGATTGTAAATAAAATTGCAGCCATAAAGTTACAAATCGAATCGTAAATATTTTTAAATATGAACTAAATATGTTGCAGTGGAAGATCAACCAGAGAGGCCTTTAAGCGCAGAGAACTTACTACCAGAACCTAGTATAACATCCATGACAAGCAGCGCAGCTGTCAGTAGACTCTCTTCAATTCTTCAAGGCAATTCTGTAACTACAGTCTCTAAATGCCTTACAAGACAACAGACATTCCCCCCTCCTCAACCGTACGTAAGAATGAGGTACATGTCTGCAACAGCTGAAATGACTACTTGTCCTGAAACTGCACATGAAGGTATGTAATGTAATAAGTATAATACATAGATAATATCATGGGTGCTGGCAGGATTCTTTCACGGAGGTGTATTTGCATCACCACATACTAATAAGATATAATTTATAATGTCCAACATCCTTATACAATTAGGTATATATATATAAAATTTTGACAACAACTTAGACATGTGTCTTAAGTATTTATTCAAAAGTGACTTTAATAATATTTTTATTTCTTAATTTTTTTCTTTCATGACAGTGTACTCCTCCTTCCGGAGCTCATATGTGAAAAAATGAAGTAAAACCCTGTATGCCTGAAATAGGGTTTTAGATAAAGGCAAATGATTTTAAAAATGTTATAACTGAATTATTAAAGGAATACATTAGGGTAGACTGGGGCAAGTATAAAGCGACTTTTGTTCATTGCTCTTTTTTTTCGGTAGGAACAAACAGGATGTGATTATAATATTTCTATGCTAGTATATCAGAGAGCGATATCTTTTCGAGAAGTGGAAGAAAAATTATGGCCCTAGAAAAAATTTAACATATTTTTCAATGTTCTTTTTTTAGCACTACCTCTTACACTTGCACAAAAAAGGGGAAAGTGTAAAATTGTGTTGGTAGTTTACATGTAAAGTAGTGATGGTCTTAGGCATTGCATATGCTTTGATGAGTCATGCAAACTTACTTTACAAATCAAGCACAAAAATTTCAGTAACAATTATAGTCAATGAATGACCGAAATATGACCGAAATGAGGGTATAGCGTGCATTGAGGGAGGGAACATTTTTCGGTGCAGGAATGTGTTAAGGGTAATTAGAATATAAATATACAAAAAGTCTTCGCCTCTAGTCCATCTGCTTCAGGGGTGAGGGGGGTATAAAAGTTTTCCTTTATGTTTTTTTGCTTATAACTTGAAAATGTAGTGTCATAGCGAAAAATTCTTTAAATAAATAACTAAATAAAATTTTCTATAAGATTAGTTTTACACACTTTTTTGCTATGATGCACCGTTTCCGAGATATTTGCTCTCGAGTCGGCATTTCAAAAACATTTTTTTTAACAGGTTTTTTTGTCATAATTCTCCTGGTAACACTACAGACATTTGTTTTAGACAAAACTCCCATAAGAGAATATTTTAGGGTTATAAATTTTATTCAAGAATATATGCTAATTTATCGCCAATGGGTCAGAAGTTACAGCAATTTAAATTTTTTTATCAAAATGAATTTTCAAGAAAACTCGTTATTTTCATTATTACAGAGTTTTAAACTAATATACTTGTGCATTGTTACCTGTTACCTTGGGCCGATCACAGTGTAAATTGTGAACCACCTTAACTTCGTAGCCATTGTCTGTAGAAGATGTGGGAACTGGGCACTGTAGGAACACTGGCAGTTTTGTCATAATTGAGAGCAACACATTACTGCCAATTTGCAGCTGCATCTTCCACTGCTACAATCTTCCATGTATCTACAAAATATGATTTCCAAAATTTCTTTCGGTGCTGCTTTATTTTTTATCATCACAGGACCTAGGATATTGCCTTTGTGTTCACAACTCCACAGGTTTGGAGATAGTCGACATCTTCCCCCATAACCAGCCACATTGGCTGCTTCATGTGATACTTGATGTGTTGTGATGTCGTTTTCCTAGAGTTTAGAGCTCAATAGGTTGATCAGTTTATTTAAGTTCTGGTCGTTGGAGAAAAATAATTCTCGAGTCACTGAAATTTCAGTTTCTACATTGAAGTTGACATCAATACACTTTTTCATCTGATAGCACCTTTCCTATTCTGCCGACTTAGTGCTGTTGGGAGAGCTACTATATCCATCAAAAGCAGTGGTACACCTCTGACTGGGTAGTGGGTCTTGACAAATTTCACGTACATATCACATATTGGGGAAACAGGATTGTCTTCGCCAGGTGACATTATTTATTTTAACAGAAAGCCTCCATCAATCACCAAATCAAAGTTTGGTAAATGTATCCATTTGCAGGGACTATTAAGAGTATGTTTAAGTCTTAACTACCGCGAACACATTTCCGTACAATCCTTTCATTGCTTAGTCTATTAGTGTGGCTACTATTTCAAATTCTAAATATGGTTTTTCGCATAGAAAGAATACCGTTTTTGTGATTCCCAACAAAATAGCACAATTTTTGAATCTGGATGTATTAGCAGTCAAGGACATAGTGGGTGGAAATATGGTACGATTATAGCCGTATGTACGTTGCTGACAGTTTGTGTAATAAAAATAAAGTACCTATATATAGCTAACAAGCCATATTCTTCATAATGAAACTTCGTCTACACCTTCCAGTAGTACGTTGCATCAGGTTTTTACAATAGATTAATCAGACAATATTGAGTTTCAAATTAATGTGTAGTGAAGCAATCAAACCTGCTTAAAAACAATGTGACAATAAAAGTTATTGTTTTAATTGAGCAAAATACTAACAATGAATAAACAGATATAAAAAATTTTATTTTTGTATTCACTTGTGTTCTGCATAGGTTTTTGGTCAGAAATAAGACAATCTTAAATAATCTCATATTATCCTCTTTCTAGGTGATAGTAGATCAAACTCATCCCATGGCTCACATGAAAACATATCAAATTCGAATAACATCCCTCAGTACACTATACCGTCAATAGCAGTGTTGAGTCCAAACAATGGTCGACCACCTGATATTTTAGTGGCCGAGGTGCCACTTCCACAAAAATCATCGCTTTCAAGTAACAAGAGAGAAACAGAGTCTGCTGATAAAGAGAAAGTATGTAAAATGGTCAAACTCTCCGAACCTGAACAGAGATATGAAAAAGAAAATGTTGACCCCAGACGGTTACCGACAACGGTAAGTCTTTAATTACATGAATCTGAAAATAAGATAGGTTAAATGAATAACAGATACATGTCTGCAATTTTATTTGTAATTATGCATATGATTTTGAAACATATTTTAGAGTTTAACAAGAAGGCGAGGATCGGCACCAGTTTCATTACCCCTTTCAAAACCAGATGAAAATATACTTCCTGCTGGCGGGGGGTTAGTTATTCCATCTGACTCACAATCCTTGAGAAGAGGATCAGTGCCAATAGAAATTGCTCATTATCGTAAGTACATTTTGTCTTACATGTGATTATTTTAAAAAATACTCAATAAAGATCTAGTGTATACGAAAAGATTTTAAAAGTAGTAAAAAATTATTACTTATAAATATAATTGTTTCTTTGTTTTGGAAAATTCAATATACATAATTTCAAAAGTATTTTTATTAATTAGTCCATATTTTGCTACGCGCTTAAGTAAAGGGGTGTTTAATCTGTCTATAAATTAATCCCAGCAAGTTAACTGATGAGGTTTAAAAGATATTAGAATACTTTACGGTATTTTTAAACACTATAGATTACATAAAGTTGCAATTTTTATATTGGCCGGTTGCACTTCATGATCTCTATTCTTCTTCTTTTTAATACATGTCAAGACAAATATTGAACGGTAGTTGCAAATGAATCTCAATATTATTAATCAGTCACATACACACTAAATATGGTTATAGTGGCGGTAAGAATTCAGACGACTTACGTCATACGAACAAATGAATAATTCATTATATTTTTATCAAAATATTTAAGAAACTGCAATTGAGAGTAATAGAACTATATACTACACTAAACGTCTGCATTATATATTGCAGTAAATTGCAAAAAATGATTGTCTGTAACAGCTTTTATAGACTTTAAAATTGATCATAACTTTTTTGTTTTTAATCTATGAAAAAAGCTAATTGACATAATATTAAAGACTGTTAAAAACTAAAACAAAAATCTTGTTCCGAGTCCAAGTAACATTAATAACTATTTTTAAGGAATTAATTTAATATTTTATGACAATTACATTTTGGAACGTTTTATATTAAAATTTTGGTAAATTATTATTATATTAACTATAATAATAATCACAAGACTACTTCCAAATTCTATACAAAATATTTATATACGAGTCAATGTTTTTCATATTTTTTCCTGCAAAAAAATTCAAGATGTATGTAATAACAATTAAGTAAAACCCGCTTTAGGCTGTTATTCACTCATTATACTGACACTGTGAATGAAATTAGGTACTCAAAATTAATTATCAGAATTAAGACGACTTAACGTCACTGTTGACGTAGTGCAGTGTACAGCGTAAAGTAATAAACATTTAGTATACAGTTTAATTATTATCAACTGCAGTTTCATAAATATTTTGATGAAAATATAATTAATTATTCATTTATTCGTATAACATAAGTCATCTGAATTCTTGCCGCAACTATACATGTATCACTTCACATGGTGCAAAACAAGCATTGATATGATGATTTGGGACATTCAGTACGGTCAGTACTTTTCTTGTTGGGATTACTTTTAACCTTTGATTCCATAAAATATATCAAATACTAGGACAAGGTACTATAAAGCATCTAGGTATTTCAATATAGTAGCACCATACATGGAACGTGCGTGTGTCCATGAAATAAGTAATTGTATTTCTTCTTTCATTGAATTTTCTCGAAATCCTATATTAGTGATATTATTTTTAAAATATTTTTTGTGCATCAAAGTAAAATTTTAATTTTAATTCAAACCAATAATTTGTTAAGAATTATTGATCAATGTGCATTATTATTTGCAGATCGATTAGACGATGAAAATCTAATCGAAGAACCTGTCATCAACATAACTCCGGTGGAAACCACAAGGGCTTTTTGGCAGTACCAACGTCGTGGTTCGGCTCCTATAGACCTACCTCCGATGTCACGTGGAGGCGAAAGACGAGAACTACTCACAAGACATACTAGTCTAAATGGAAAGTCGGGCCGCAGAAAAAAACAGCTGCGGAGACGTAGTTCAGGCGGGCCTGAAACTGTTTGCTTTCCAGAATCTCATTCTGAAATCATTTCTCGTCTTTTGCTACGGAGACCTGAGAATCCTGACACGCTGCTGGCTCGGCGAAGAGGATCACTGCCTATTGAAGTCCTGACTGTTGGGCATTCTGGTAAGTCAAAAGTTGATATAAAAATATTCATTTTATTTCAGGGTTAGGGATGTATTTTCGTATTTAGGTTGAAACAATCTATTTTGACATATAGCTTCTGCTGTATAAGTTTGGCTAAAACTATTGAGCAAAACATGCCTTTGTAAAATGTTACTCCTCACCGAGATACAGAGAAGTATTTTATCTGAAATTTTTCTTTCAATATTTTGCAGTTGGTCAGGAATCGTTGAAATAAAAATGTAGGAAAATACATTTTAAGAGATGACAAATGATAATTTTTCCAAATACGTCTAGAAGAAAGAATGTATTATTTTAATCCAAATGTTTTGTCCTAGACAATTTTGCCTAAAAATTTAGTCTGTAAAAAAAATGGAAAGAATCAATAAAATTTTTCTATTAAGCTACCAGAATGTATACAGGGCATTTAAAAAATCAAAATTGTATTCAGCACTTCATTCTAATTCCAAATAACATGTTTTGTATTTGCTCGTACCATTTGCATGATGTAGAATAATGTACTTTAAATTACTTGCTTTATTCTGAAAACATAATAAAAGTAAGAAATAAGGATTTTTTTTAATGTTTAAGGAGATATAAAATTAGTAGTAAAAAGAAATAAAAATTTATTAAATTAATTTAAAAAAATTAATATTATTATTCATTGCTTTTACTTACTACTTTTAAATTAAAACGAGTAGTTTATAAATGTGAAAGCAGGTGGCATAATTTTATAAATACCTCAAATAAAACCATCTATCTGGTACTTACCCGACAGCATTATTGCCATAATTGTCACGAGTGAATCTATATTGTAAACAAAGGAAGTTACATTTAACAATACCGTAAGTTCACCATATCACCACTAACAATTTCGGCATTACCTGTACAGTATTTATATTATTATTTATCTATGACTCAGAAAAACGCAAAAATACAAGAAACAAATCCGTTTACATCACCATCACCATAACCTGTATCAGTATCCACAGAAACAAACAGCGCTGAGCGGCGTGTAATATCACACCAATGATATCGCGTTTTCGGCCACATGATTTTGTTTACATTCTGTGGCAATTTATTAATGTTAATATTTGAATTATTATATATGATTATTGCTGCCAGAGACATTTTCTGACCTTTCAATATGTTTGAAAGATTACCCTGTAATAATACATTTCAAACCAATATAAAATTCATGCAACTTCTCCATTACTAGTAAGAGGTATTAGTGTCAGAAAAAATTGTGCTTGGACATTTGAAATCGTAACTTAATTGCTATTTTGAAACAGCTATCAAAGTATCTTTGGCCTGTTATTTATTATTTTGTGTTGTTCATTCATATTCACTTTAATTTATTACTATAATTTAAAGTATGCCAAGACATAATGAATCTTCTAATAGAGAAATGACCAGAGATGTGTTATGCGTAAATATGCTAAAGAAAACTTTTGTAGATGTGCTACAACAAGATGGAATTTTATATTTATATATCTCAATAGGAGGCAGCCAGAGAAATCTCTATTTGTCTCTATGTTTAAAAAGTCAATGTAAATATTGTTACAGAAGCGCGCCTACCTTTTTTAGTTTGTTAATTATGTTCCTGTTTACATTAGAATTTATAATTTCTGTGATGCCTTTATTTTGACGTTTTCTGGAACATTCTTGATTGTCGAGACCGACGAAAACTTCTAGAACCCTAAAAACCTATATAAGCGGATCGATTTCACTGACACAGTTTACTTTATATTGAGCAGCCGAATACGAGTCATTACACTACTGTAGTACCTGTAGGATTTTTATATAAATTAAAACTCCATTGAATTAGAAATGTCTTATATTTTATCTTAGATATGTACGTAAAAATATACAATGTTTTAAGACTTTAGAAAAAGCTTTTAAATATATTTCTTTAGATAGATTACTTTAGAATGTATTACATGTAATACAAGAATATCAATATTCATTATACAAGTGAATCTTCCTAAAGAAAGTTTAGTGTTTGTTTCTGTTGCTTCCTGAAAAATATTATTTCTCCTTCCATTATAAATAACAACTCGCATTAAAAATATTGTAAATATAAACAACAGCTATCTAAAGCCTGCTTCAGAGAAAAATTAAGCGTTGCTGGCAACATCCCCGCCACCAGTTTAATTTCAGTGAAATAAAGATTTCATAAAGTTGATGTTGTTTTTGTTGGTTATGTGATGTACAATGTTGCACTCTGGATAGTTGAAGTTGGAAATTTTTAACTTCACTGGACTTCAACAATGAATATAATGAAAATTCCAATGAAATTTCATTGGCTAAGTCACGTGACTTAGTGTTACTTGCAACACTACGTCGTTCTCTGAAGGTGGCTTAAATCATCATGGATTTAACAGTGTTGCCAAATCATGTAAGACGACATAATTGGTGAATGGTGACGTTATTTCTATGAATTTTCAAATATATAAATTTTCAAAATGATAATAATACAATTTGTATGACATTTGTTGCACTCGACAGTTATCAATAGAGATTTGAGAATTGAGACCCAGAACACACCTTTTATAAATTTTTGTGACCGGTTTCTAGGATATGCATGAATTAATTAAACCATTTTTTTATCTAAAATGAATGGTTTTAATGTCTTCTTTTTTTAAAAAGAGTTTACACTAAAATATCCAATAAAAATAGCCATAAAATTACCATTATTAAAAAGGTAACAATTTTGTAATTTTCTATATCACTAGCGCTTCTACTAGTAATTAGAAAACTAATTACAAGTCATAAACTTCTCATCTCTGTTTAATTTAATATCTTTAAAGGTGATCGCTAGAAATTGAAAAAAAAAATTAGATAAAGGAGTAACATTTTACAAAAACATGTTTTGCTCAGTTGTTTTATTTCTACCTACTGTTAAACTGTGTCCAATTCTTAATTACTAATGTTGTTTCAGTGTTTTGACGGTTACCCCTGTCGCCAATAGGGCCCTGGACATTACCGTCCAACGTGCAATAAGGACCAACACTCACTGACTGACATCCACCTTCATTAGATAGCTCATTATTTATAATCATTAAATCAATAAGCCAAATAATCATAAATGTTCTAGTGTCACTATATGATTGTTAGAATTTTTATGTTTCAAGTGCGCAGTGTATGTGACGAAATAGTAGTTTTAACTTCCTGATAGATATAAGTTAACTAAATAATAGTAATTTATTTGCTAATTCGTTTTGCGGTATATAATTTTTTTACAGTTTGAAATATGTACAATTTTGTGTACCTTATTAGTTAATTTCTTTTGTTAAGTTTGTGACGATTATGCGCAATTTAATAACTTTTCTACGAAAAGGTTAATTGAACTATTTATTGTTTTTATGTGAATCGACTTTTACAAACCCCAAGTATTTTGTTTTTTATTTTGCCAGAGGTCTGTCAAATGTGTATAATTTTTTAAATTTTGATGGAAGTATATGCAAATTTGTTCATGTGGTATACCGAACCCTCTCGAAGCGTAACTCAGTAATAAAAATAATTGTTGAATGTGATTCATTTTGTAATGTGCTGTATACTGTATGTATTGTAGTAGATTGTTGCAGAGTAATAGGAAAAATCCACAAATTTTTAATGGGATTTCTGTTCACTGCAAAACTTCAAACAGAATATAAAATTTAATAAAGCAAAATCTAGATGGACATTTATAGATGCTTTATTAAATTTTTAACTGTTTCTTATAATAGAACACTTTGAATAATCAAATCAAACTTAGAAATAGTACACCCTCCCAATGTAAACAATAGTATGTTCTTTCCCCAAGTATAAAGTACATATCACATAATACATTGATTGGTTCCATGTGCAGTAAAACATTTACATTATGATTTATGGTGACATTCGCCTAATAAAATAAAAAAAATTTGAAAATGTAATCTGTCTTTAGGTAATCTTTTAACACATCTGCCATAGCGTTCATACCAATAAATTCTAACCCCTAGAAGGAACTTTCTGAATGTAATATATTACTCTGAGCTGTAGAAAATAACTAGATAAAAAACTACCAATATTACCAATTTCAGAAGGACACAGTATACCCAAAGAGACAAACGACGGTGGCATTAATGGGATATATTTTGACATGTATCTTAACTCAGTATTTAATGTTGAAAGCTTCACCTTTTTCAATATTTATGTAATTACAAATATTGTAGAATATTACCCAATGAATTTATTTCTTTCAATGCGAACTTAAAAAATACCACTATTATATTAAAAAACGTGCACACTAATGACCGCCACTACATTCTTTCTCCAAACTCTCGTCGATGACATCCAATTGTACCGAAAATTTGTGTCCGTTATGGACAGTTGCTTTGTTTATGTAGAGTCACAAACAAAGCCTCCTTCTAGGCATTAGAATTTGTTGGTTCATATACTCACGTCAAGAATTCAGACGTCTTACGTCACGGCTGACGTTACGCATTTGTTTTTATTGTCAACGTAATTTTCGATATTTGGTCGCGTTAAAAGTAATCATTTTTGCAGTTCAGTGCAATATATAATGCAAACTTTTAGTGTAGTATATAGTTTTATTACTATCAGTTGCAGTTTCTTAAATATTTTGATGAAAATATAATGAATTATTCATTTGTTCGCATGACGTAAGTCGTCTGAATTCTTGACGCGAGTATACTAATTTCTTTTGTCGCTTTGGTAATTTATAATATAGATTAAAAAAATTGTATTTCAGGTCAATGCGCAAAAATAGCTTTTAGTATATAGAAAATTTTCAAAAAAAAAATTCTTTGAGCAATTATTATTGAAATCACATCTCGATCACATAGACCGAGCCGGTGTAGAATATAATTGGGTATTGCACTCACTGAACCAACATGGTGAAAATTGTATTTCAAATATTTCACTGTTGCAGCTCTTAGTTCCCGCCAGCTCGGTCACTATATGTTTATAAATGCATAGCAAGTTGAGAAACTGGTGCATAAAACGTGAAAACTTACCTCTGTCTATGTGACCCAGATGGAACCACGGAAAAAATTATGTCCTCCGTCAAATAGACCGTGTTGGTCTGCAAACAAATTTTTTCTCATTCATATAGGCCGAAACGGTAGTCAACGTGTTAAATGTATACTGTCTTATTGTGTTCTTAAAAACATATTTGTGTATATGTTCTTTATACTTATCTTTAAAATAGTCCACATAGCATATTTAAAATCAATGTAATAAAAAAAACTTCACTTTAGGACCACACAGTTGAACTAACAGGGTTAATCATAAGATGTGTTTCAAATAAGACTGTTTAGAGAATGACATTTAGGGAGGTATACAGACGTGTGGGTTAAATTTGCCCTATTGTTACGCTTAATATCTGAGTTCAACATGAGTACTCATCGTTTGTGAAATGGTTGATTAATAAATACATGTTTTTAATGGATTGTTTTATTTCATATTAGTTTGTATTGATTGGATGAATTGATGAAATTACTTTAGATAATAGAAAGTAAATTTGAATATTATGAGTAGATGGAGTTAGTTTTGAATAGAGAAGAAACACACCCGGGAAAATATTTTTTTCAAAATATTAACAAAATGTGTTCTAGTAATATTGGTAAATGAATAAACAGAATTTTTCCCACCACTTAGGTATATAAATTGAGTATAAAGGTACGCAATTCAAAACATTTCGAAATATGCATATTTATACCAAAAAATCTTCAAACTAAACTTCTGACTTCGATTCATTCACAACTCTCAGTTTAACGGTTTAATATTTTCCTAGTATTGCAATGAATGAATGAATAAAATTATTTTTTAAAAGTATGCATATGAAGTTTCAAATATTTAATATTAAAGTTGCAAAACTCCAACAGATCAAAATAAACCATTTACATTTCAGATAAATTTACAGTGAGATAAAAAACCCATATTCACCAGGTAAATTATTAAGGGAGGTTGAAAACTTTTTTGTATTTAATAATAATAATAATATCTCTACCCCTCATTCTAATCACAGGGATTAGCCCAGAAGTCGGAGACTTGTGCAGGAGGGGGCGGCATATTATTATTAAGCAGGCCGCATTTGCGCCCAGGAACGACTTGCGTTGGTAGGCCCTAACCACTATTCAGTGCAGGAATGAGGGAAACCTGGAAAATCTCATTAATTAGGGGGGTAGTCAAATATCAACCGGTATCAATCTCTCACATTGACCCAAGCCAACATTATTCCACCCTACCATACCTGCAGAGAGGGTGCCAATCCTCTCCACGAATATAGCTTATATACGGTCTACCGGCAGCTGGGCGCGAACCAACTCCGATCTAGTCACCTCGATTCAAGTACTGACGCGTTAAACCGCGCAACCACTGACCGCCCCAATTGAGTAATACAAAAAAAAACCTTGTTTAGTCAATAAAACACATTCACTGATAAACAAGTCGGCATGGTACGCCTCTGATCAGAAGCGTACAAAAAAAGTACCTTGAGCTACCATATTATTAGATCAACAACCTAGTTATTGTGTTTTTAATACTTACTCAACAACAAGCATTGAACAGAACTTTTTTTACCTAGATAAATGAATGAATAAGAAATTTTCCCATAAATATTTATTTGTTTAATAAAAACAAACATAGGTACTGACATGGTAACCGTGTTTCGCTTCAACACTCGAATACCATATAGCTGTCATGTTTACCAGATGAATACTTTAATGGTTGAAGGTGATCATTTTCTGCATCCAATATGACTTCTATTAGTTTTTAATAACCTATTTTTCAGATATTGAATTAAATGTTGCATTAATTATAATTAAGTGGTACTCGTGCCATGTAGAACCAACTTTAGATATTTAGTTTAAATCTATGAAACAGAGATTTCATGGTCGGTTTTGTTTTTCTTGGTTATATTATAGGTATAGAACTGTGCTTTGCTGAACGGTTGCAGTTGGACATTTTGAAATTCACCAAATTCCAACAGCGAATATGATTAACGTCATTGGCTGCAAATCACGACTTCGTGTTGCTGGCAACATTATGTCATTCTCTGAAAGTGGTGTAACTGATTTTAAATATTTATTTTACTCAGAAATCGCTTATTTTATTATAATAATTACGAGACTATTTTTGTTTAGAATCAATCATGCTATCTGAAGCGAATTTTGAAATGGTAAAATAGCAGTAACAAAAAATATGTATGAAACAAGTCTTAGGGGTAGCTATTTCTAACCCGTTACAACCATAGAGGAAAATCAATAATTGTTTACTTCTTCGAAAATAGATTACGATAAGTTGCCAGCAGCATTGTCGTTCTCTGAAAGTAGCTTAATAGATTTTAAATATTTGTTTTGATTTTAATTTTTGTTTAAAATCAACCATGCTATCTGTAATGAATTTTTTAAATGATAAAATAGCAATAAGAAAAAATGTTATGTATGAAACAAGTTTCAGGGGTGGCTATCTCAATCCCTTATAACCGTAGAGGCAAATCAAAATTGTTTATTTCTCGATAGCAGAAAGTATACATAATTTAATTTCCAACTTCTTTTTACTTTAGAAAAAAATTTAATATTATTTTTTTGGCACCTTTAAGGGATTGCATCTTCACAGAGGATGTTCAATTGAGATTTTTTTATTATATGAAAGATTCACTTTATTTTTCCACAAGGAATTGATCAACTGAATGTTTTTGAACTTGTTTATTCGCTCCTTGTATATCTATCGATATATTACCATTAAATAAAACTATACCTGAGTTCCAAAATAGTAGAGAATGATTCATTTACACTTAAGATGAGTATGGGAGGTGAGGGTTGCAGGGGACAAGATTCCACAGGACACTTGAGAAGGGTTCAAAAAATACAAAATTACCAAAAATAAGTAACACTTTAAAAATTTCGTCCGTCCTTGATGATAATGGACTACCACCATCCACTTACACCTAGCTGATGCACATTCCACAGATATCACATTTTAACACTTACATTACATTGCGCTATTTAAATACACACTATACACTACTGGTTAATAGCACTGTCACTATAACGGTCACGTCATACATTAACACTTATCATCATCTATCGACTGCATCATCAATGTCATGTCACGTAAAAGCACCCTTCTAGATAGTCTAGACCAAAGCGAGATAGCAACCTGATGCGTATTTTGTATCATCAATCTCAATTTTATTAATTCTGCGAGTTTCCACCATTTCCTGTTTCGTAGTTGTATATTTTTCTTTATTGCACGAAATTCCTTCATGCAAGTTTTTTTAATCAACTGATATTCCTCACTTTTAAATTAAAACATTTATGATTTTGAATTATTTTTCAAGAATACAAACACAAATCACTAATAAATTAATTGCAATCACAATTAAGTTAGTGGAAAGATATATTTGAAATTTTTCCAAGCACACACCCACGGTAGCGCTGCAGATGGAACAGATGAATCCATCATAACCAATAGAAATTAAACATTCTGATGTGGAGCATGAGTATTTGCTCCAACAGAAGCTGTATGCATCCTGTCAGATATGTGGAACATGCAATTCAATACAATTTTATAGAAAAATATGCAGATAGCACGTATTTAATTTTGTATTGATTACTCTAAATTATGAGCAGGTTTATAACACGAATCATTCTCTATTTTGAAACCCAACTACAAGCAATCAATTTATAGTTCTAGAACTGGTTGTTAAGAATTAACAATTTACTCAATATATGAATGTGAGAGCAGCATTAAAGAATTGATATATACTCGCGACAAGAATTCAGACGACTTACGTCATACGAACAAATGAATAATTCATTATATTTTCATTAAAATATTTAAGAAACTGCAACTGATAGTAATAAAACTATATAATACACTAAACGTTTGCATTATATATTGCATTAAATTGCAGAAAATGATTGTTTTTAACGCGACCAAATATCGAAAATTACGTTGACAATAAAAACAAATGTCAGCCGTGACATAAGATGTCTGAATTCCTGACGCGAGTATACAAATAACGTGCCAACCTATAAGTTATAGGTTATAGGCTATAACCTACAACTAAGATATTGGAAAGTATTAGATATTACGTCAGAATTTATGTACCACTGAATATTTTAGGAATATCACTACTAATTATTCATATATATTAAACTTTTTATTTAACATTTTTTTAAATATAATTATTGGAATTGCATACACATAGACATTTTGATATCATCTTTTACCTCATTACCTACTTCCTTGGCAAGTTACAAGGCTAACAAAAACAATGATAAATTACTTAAGAAATTTTTATTAGTTCTGTAACAAAATACAGAAATAACACATAAAATTATCGGTTGGATTTTGCAACACGTTCAAGTTCATCTTTCTTTTTAATCGCATATGAGTTTGAGGAACCCTGCAAAACAAATAAAATTAAATTGTAGACAGGTGCGAGAATATTTTCCATAAGTATTTAATAATAAATATAAAAAATTATACATATGTAGTATTAAATTGTAGCAAAAAATGTTTGTATATAGATTTTATAAAGAAAATCTTATACGGTAAGATTTTTGCAAATAATTTGGTCCTTAGCGAAACTACAATATTATTTAGTTAATAAGGTAGCATTAGAAAGGACCACTGTTAAAGGCATAATGTCAAAACCATGGACCACTATTTATTTTCATGTAGCTTCACTACATGAAAATAAATAATTTAACATGTGTGCTGCTGTTTTTCTATAATAAGTATAATCTCAGTAGCTGTGTTCAGTTATTAACTCAGAATGTTTAAGGACGCCGTATTCTTGAAATAGTGTATTCTACAAATACAAATAATTTTCGATATTTAAGAACCGAGTAATATTGAGTTTAGCAAATAACAGGAATGTTATCTCATGCCACCTGCAAATATTCAAAAAGACCAAAGTATAACGAATATATAACGACAGAAAGCAGTTTAACCAATAAATGTTTAGGTACATAAATCTTTCAATCTAAGTATTTTTTTAAATTCAACTGTAGATGTTATTATTGTTATAGCATAAGCTTACATAGTTCTGCATGTAAGATTGTTCACTTTTGTTTATAAGAATGTGAAAATAGCAAAATGTGGAGTTAGAATAGCAAAATATTGTCTTACAAATGCATTTAAAAAGTTATTATATTATTTTAGGAGAATTTAAATAGTAAAAGTGCTCTGCTTTATTTTTCGAGATTTCTGTACCTAAAAAACACAAATGTGATCATTTTATGGCAATCAATAAGGCGACCATAAATCAATGTCTACCATTCAGAACTAGGTTGTACTAATAAAGATATAATGTTCACCAAAAAATGCTTGAAAGCTAAAGAGGTTTCAAGATGGGTTCAATTGCACCGAAGAATTTAAATTTGGTGATCACAAATCACAAGTGAATAATGATGGAATATAGTCGTGGACAAAACAATTAATACATCAGAATTGGACGAAAGTGACTGTTTAAGAGTTATTTATATGTAAATATAAAATTTAATTCAAAATGGAAAAATATTATTAAAAATTATATTAAATTTTATATTTTCATACAGGGTGATTTTGAAAATGGGGTAGTAATATTAATATATGTCTACTTATTCGAAAAACAAGTAATAAGCAAAAAATGGCCCAATAACTGACATATCTTCATGTTTTTAAATTATGTAAGCCGGTGCTGTACACCTGACAGTTGAAAATTATTATATACACCTTTCATGTTTGCCTGTATCCCGAGTTTCTTGTGTTAAATAACAAAATCTTGCAGAGGGATGAAATTTATAAGCAAATTCTGAGCATTTCGCAAAGTAGCACAAACCGATTTTGATTACACTCTCCGCACACTAATAACATATCCCCAGATCATTATTATCAATACCCTTGGGTCCTTATTATATTACTGTATCAGCAAATTACTTGTAACAAAATGATACTATGCACATATTATAAAATACCAAAAAATAATAACAATACCTAATATAATTCGTTTACCTACATGTTACCACAGAAAATATAGCTACGCAACAGAACTCTCGTGGGGACATATTAGGGAATAGGTACTGAGATTGTCGACAGACGGCGCAACGATACATATTTGTTAAAATTTTAAAACTTAGAAATATGCGCTCTTCGAAAGAAGCAGCCTAAAGCGTTCGTTTCCTTGACGACCGCTGCCTCTGTTGCCATATCTTGCCGTCTTTATAAAGTGCGTTGCGTTTATGAATTTTAATAGTGGACTAAAATCGCCTCGCTAACTCGCTTATTTGTGGTTCATTTTCTAAAGCTATAACTAAATGGAACGTTTACCATAATTTAAAATAGACTTCTACAACTTTTTTAAGTAGAGCCGACTTAAAATCAAATTACTGATGCTTGAATTTTATTTGACAATTATGTTTTTTTATTACATCGCAGTTGTAAAACAGCGATTTTACTAATGTTCATGATTTTTTCACAACCCATATAAAAAAACTATAACGCTTCTAATGGTACACACCAATTTTTGATAACTTAAAAGCCTTTTCGAAAAAATTTGTTTCAAAGTTGTAGCAGTAAATTTATGCATTAAAAATGTTAATATGCGACTATATTAATTATTGAAAATTGATCTATAGCTATACCGAGGCAAATGTAGGCAAAATTTTAAAAATGTTTTTTTTTTAAGTTTACTTTGCTATGTGCTACGGTTTTCAAGAAATTAAATTGAATTTTATGTATGTGCGACGTGTGAATAAGCTTATACTTGCGGTACAGAATATGTTTTCATAAATAAGCTCGTAAATAAGACGGTTCATTCATTCGGCAAATTAGAAATATCTATATTTTGGATAAAGAAAAAAAGGATTTTTATTATATATATATATATATTATCATTGTATTAGATATATTTATGATATCGCCCTCTTCAAAATTAGAAAGAATTGTAAACAGGGAATTTTTTATATAAAACAAAAAGGAGTTTTTTATGTTCATTATTTTTTATATGTTTAATTTGCGGAAATGCCTTTTATTTATTGAAATATGAAATTGAAAACACCAGCAAAGAAAGGTGTATTGAATATATAAAAGAAAATTGAAGACGAATTCTAAAGAATATAAGCAAAATATATTATCGAACAATAAATGTTAAAAATTTCACATGGCTTGTCGAAGCTCAAATTAATACATCTAAAACAAAGTCTAAATCAACCATTTCACTTAATACATCTAAAATAAAGTCTAAGAGAGATGTGTCTGAAAAATGCAGCTGGTAATCGTTTTTATTTAATAATTTTTGAAGTACCTACTTAATATAATTTAATAAAAATTTAATGTGATGGACACTAATAAGGAGCTCTTAAAATAGTGTCGTTGAAACATATTTAGCTTTTTTAGTTTACCAGGGATAGGCTAAACTTTACAACTTACTGCCTAAATTTTTAACACCTGTATGATAAAGACTTTAAAATAATAAATCTGGGTAGGTTCAACAAAAAAGTACTCTCGTTTATAGTCGATAAAATGAACTTAAAAAGTTTGACCTATCGCATGTTAAACCCTTTTATGAAATTTTTCAATCATTTCGTTAAGGTGCGTTCTGGGACAACACTGCGTTTTTTTAATTTTATATTTCTTCGGATTAAGCATCTTAAAATGAAACTTTCCTGTTGTTTGAAAGACTCATATCGCACTTTGTTGTCGACAAAAAAAATAGAAATCATAAAAAAAATTACTTCTATACAGATACTTATTTATTTATTATATATTTTAGAGACAATACAAAAATCAGTGAAATGTGGTAAAAATAGTAGGTATACTCTTTCTATATACTATCGATTTCGAAATTTTTTGTAGATCAAACTGTATTATGAATAAATAAACACATAAACAAATCAAATCAGAAATAAACATGTTAATAAATAAATAAATGGTAACAGGGTAAAATAAATCATAAATAAAATAAAAAAGTGGTAAATATTACAATAAATCAAATCAAATTACCACATCACATAAAATCGTGGTAATAAATAAATAAAATATTTATCAAAATGCAAAAATAAAAATAACCTTCCAACCTCTTTGGATACACCGAAATCAATTGTAAACAATTGGTGAACTTTTATGTATATTTTCCATAATTTTTTTATGAATTTATCTCTTAAATACGTGTGTACCTACAAAAGTGAACGTAAGCTATATTCTTATTTTGGATCAGTCATAATAAAAATTGGTGCCTATATTGCTATTTAAAAAATTGGAGAGATTTTTTTTCTCCCTTAGCTGTGTGTAATTTAGGTAATTATTGATAAACATTTTCTTACGCTCTTACTTTGTGCGGTAAATTTAGTTTTAGAGAAAAAAAAAATCAAAATTAAATCAGTGCATTCAACTTTATACTTAATTTGAATGAAATATTGACTAATTCCTATAGAATATTAAATAAGCAAGCAAGTCAATTTAAAAATTTATATTTGTCAATTTTTTTAGATAATTATTTTTTAAATCATATATTTTGTGTCTCCTAGGATAAAGACAAAGGGAAACTATTGTTGTATCATACCGTTTATAAGTATAACAATGTTATGTATTATACAATCTTACATTTTTAAATTGTATTGTTTGCAAAAATTAAATTATGGGTTAAAAAAATGATATTAGCAGTTTTTTTGCGTATAGGCATTTTACGATTACCACAATGTATAAACCATTTATTACTTAAATCTTTATTTTTATGTGGAAACCGAAACATTCGAACTCCCGATTTTCGAGTTTCACCACAATTAAAATATTGGCACTTATTTCCAGCCATTATTGTCGATTTATTCTAATATACTCGTATTTAATAATAATTGAAATAGCAACTTAACAAGTACACATAAACAGTAGCAAAACAAACTGACATAAAAAGATCTGCCGCTGTGTGTAAAAAATTCTATAAAAACAGTTGAATGCACGCCTTGGCCATATCTTAAGACAAAGATAGACGAACGGCCGCCGCTCGGCTAAAACGAACTCAAACGTCTTTGTCTTTTAGCCATTCGTCTCCAATAAATGCCGTAAACCGCGTCACATTATCATTGTAGTAAAATATACTACCTTTCGTATACAATCAATAATAATTATAAACATTCTAACTATCTATAATCTATATGATAATGAAAACATCAGAGGAATGTAATTTGTATTTTTTGTGAAAATATAATTTTATCTATCTACTCAGAACACTATATTTAATTCAAGCATATAAATTTAAAGAAATCCCCAAAGATTATTTATTTAAACTTTTTCCGAATCACAGTTTCTGAGATAAGGGCACAAGGAATTTTTTTGGACATGTATATGTATATATGTATGTATTACGGGTATTACGTATGTATGCATAAGCTTGTTTCCGTCGTTTTAATATTTGCTTCGATTATAAAAATGTCAGTTGTAATTATCGAAGTAATACAAACAAGGTATAATTCTGGAACTATACAGAAAGAAAAATCATGTCATATTATTAATCAATTAATAAAATTAGAAATATTTACGTTTTCTCAAATTGTTATTGATGTATTATTATTATTCTAACACAATTTAAAATTTTTAAATAAGTGCCTATTTATTTACATATGTGTCTACCTTATTTTGAATTACAATTACTGTAAATTATAAAAACGTCAGTTGTCACTGATGTGTAAGAATACATATTATTATTATTGTATTTAATACTTTTTATTATTTAGGTATAATATTCTAATAACTTCCGTAAAATTTTCATTTGGCAACGCTTTCTGAATTGGGCGCTAAAATCGACTCGCCTGTGGCGCGATCTACGAGCTAATAGCTAAACTTACTCTTTCTACTGTACATGCGCAGTTTGAAAGAAGCTGGCTTTTGGAGCCGGCTTCTTTTCGGGGACTACATTTAAACACTACTTGACGAGCCTTCTGTTGCGTTAGCTATATATTCTGTGATGTTACCTACACAGACAACATACGCAACTTATCACATGTCGTTTATCGATAATATAATATGAAATTGTTCCTTGACTTCTTAGAGTAGGTTAGGATTAAACAAAGTCGACTTCAAAATTTGCAATAACTTTAAACTCAATTAACTCGGATATTAAATAACATTTAATAGAGCCAATATTTTGTAAAATTATTTATTTTACTGTTATCAGTAAAAATTAATACCCCACTTTCAAAATTACCCTGTATACATTTTTTTTTTTTTTTAAGATATAATATATACAGGGCCACTCCCATGTATCTCGCTTAATATGCGAGATACGTCAAAAATCTTTAATTGTTTTTTGTTGCATTTTTGGAGGCCTTTATGCTCGTAAAAACAAATTTGAGATCCATGGCCAACTTTATGAGTAATAACAAAAAAACCTATAAAGTGCCCAAACTTTAAGGCTGTCTAACTTTTTTATTTTAAGAGATAGAGAAAACTTATCGGTAATAAATTTTTATTGCAAAATTGATACTTTCTACCTAATATAAACAGATTTTTGAAATATCGTATGTGGTTCGCTGCGCCCTCTAGGCGGATAAAAAATTTTTTTATTGAAGCAGGCTATGGCCACAAAACATTGCCTGTTTTTTCGTCTTTCATGCATTATACTATATGTTGCCCTTATCTTTTGTATTTATTACATTTTTTTCAATTTTAGTTAAAAAAAATGTACCTAAATATTTTCGTGTTGCTCAAGATAATGTAGAACCTGTTTTAAAGACGTCAACTGCAAAAAAATAAACAGAATGTACTTTTATATGCAAAATATAGATTTTCTTATAATATTATTTTATTGCTTTTCACATTAGAAGCAATTGGGTCTAAAATTATTTTGACACAGACAATGTAATAAAATAATATTATAAGAAAATCTCTATTTTGCATAAAAAAAGTACATTCTGTTTATAATTTTTTTGCAATTGGCGTCTTTAAAACATGTTCTACATTATCTTGAGCAACACGAAAATATTTAGGTTCATTTTTTTTAACTAAAATTGAAAAAAATGTAATAAATATGAAAGATAAGGGCAACATGTAGTATATATTCAATAAAAATTTTTTTTATCCGCCTAGAGGGCGCAGCAAACCACATATGATATTTAAAAAATCTGTTTATATCGGGTGGAAGGTATCAATTTTGCAATAAAAATTTATTACCAATAAGTTTTCTCTATCTCTTAAAATAAAAAAATTAGACAGCCTTAAAGTTTGGGCACTTAACAGGTTTTTTTGGTTATTACTCATAAAGTTGGCCATAGATCTCAAATTTGTTTTTACGAGCACAAAGGCCTCCAAAAATGCAACAAAAAACAAAAGATTTTTGAAGTGTCTCGCATATTAAGCGAGATACATGGGAGTGGCCCTCTTATGTGATACAGCCTGTATATATAATTTAATAGCTATAGTAAATTACATATGGGTTCCCAAAAATCCAACTATATCATGTTTTATAAAGGGTGTCCCCGCAAAAGGTACCTGATTATGTTTGTAATTATTCGGCAAATAAATAACATTTCTATCAGAACAATGCCATTAGACATGGAATAAGTGGCCGCATCTGCTTCTCTGGCAGCAGTTAATTCTTTTGAAGAGTTTTTCATCACCGCACGGCATAGCTGTGGCCCTAACTTCTGTTATTTTTCAGCTCTTCAATCCTAACCAGATTATTGGCATTCCCTTTAAAATAGCCTCACAAGAAAAAAATCTAATGCATCACAGCGCTCAAGTCGATTGACCCCACTAGACTTTTTCTTCTAGGGGTACGTTAAAATATCTGTCAATAATCTGGCTACAATTGAACATCCGAAAATAACACTGCAACTTTAAAAAAAATCTACTTCTGCCAGAGAAGCAGAGGCAACTACTTACACTTATTGTATTCCATGTCTAATTGCATAGTTTGTATAAATTCACACAAAATTATTAGAGAAATGTCATTTGCCGCATAATTACAAACAATCGACTGCCTTTCGCTCGCACACCCATTACAAATATTTTAGTGATGCAAATTACGAAAAAAAAATTGCTGCCACTTTTTAAGTATGGTTGAGTTTCTGGTACATACTGGTACATTACGTCATAATGTCATTAATTTTAAGGGAAGGGAACAAGTATAAAACGAATACGCAATTAAAAATTTTGTAATGCATATTATGCTGAAAAAAAAATCAAATCATTATTTAAACCCCCTTTTCAATCTGTTACTGGCCGCTAGTGACCTTGATTAATTCACGGCTCCCAAATCAATATGGTGTCAGCCTGCTTCAACGCTCGAACATACCAGGCGTTCTATGTTAAAAGAATGTCTTTTTTTTTGCGATTTTCTGTTTTTATTAGACCTTCCAAATATGTGGTTAAAATTAATTAAATTAAGGAGATCACCTTGTACATATAAAAAACCTACCTTAGCAGCATTAATAAGTTCGTCGGCTAAACATTCAGCAATTGTTTTTATGTTACGGAATGCAGCTTCACGTGCTCCTGTACAGAGCAACCAGATGGCCTGGTTTACCCTACGCAATGGTGAGACATCAACAGCCTGTCTCCTTACCGTACCAGCTCGTCCAATACGAGTGGAGTCTTCACGGGGGCCAGAATTTATGATGGCTGATACTAAAATCTGCAAAACAATTTTAATAAAATACTACCTCTCATTACTCATTGATACTACTACTGTCAAATGTATATATCAGATAAAATATAGATATCAACAATTATTTTTAGTTCTGAAGAGGTGTCAGAAAAAGTTTATTTTCATCATAAAAGTTAAATTACTACACTAATATTAAATGCGAGCATTAAATAAATAGCATTTTCCTCACCTGTAGTGGATTTTCTCCAGTAAGAAGATGAATTATTTCAAATGCATGTTTAACGATTCGAACAGCCATCAGTTTTTTACCGTTATTGCGCCCATGCATCATGAGGGAATTTGTTAATCTCTCTACGATGGGACATTGGGCTTTACGAAATCTTTTTGCTGCATATCGTCCAGCAGAATGGGGCAAATATTTTGCATTTTTTTCTTTTACTGCTATGTAATCCTACAACAAAAACAATCTATAAAACTAATTATTATACCTAAACAAAAGAATCATATATATCACAAATTTCAGATAAAAATATTCAACAAGGAGCTTCTGAAGAGGTGTCAGAAATAAATGGGTTTTTCATCATATTAAAAATCTAATATGTCAAAGCACTTTTTTTTTTTTAAATTGTTAATGTCAATATAATCACATTATTGTGCAACATGCACAAGTAATATAAAGCTAGTTACAGATGGTGAGCGATGATATATATACCTATATTTTTTTTGTAGTGAGATATATTTCTACAGACAAATATATAGGTATTATAGCATCAGTGCGTAACGTTCTATGCATTTTAATCACAAGCGATATTTTTGTAATATATCAGGACGGCTATTCTTGAAATCTGGGAGTAGGTTTTCTCCTGAGAAAGGGGCGGAGTTCTCCGCAATTGAAAACTATGCTATTCTTGACAACCACGGAGTACTCACTTCCCAGAATAGTAGAACTTGTTTCTCATGGTATGTTATAGGAGAAGTTTAAGTTCTCCTGAAAAAATTGCGCTTCTAACCCAACTTTTAGATAATGTGATATTGTAAACAATAACCTTAAGTATTAAGTAAGAAGTCGTAATAAGTTGAAGTAAGTTGTAACATTTATATACTCATATTCAATTTATAGGTATATAATAATCATAATAAAAATTTTAATTTATAATATTACGACAGATATATTCTTTGAACACTATGGATCTTGATGAAATGTTGGAAGCATTTGTTGTATTGGATGATCTGCAGGATGCTGAAGAGCAAGCTGAGGGAGAACGTCAAGTACTTCAAATGACAGATCCATTTACGGTATCTGACGTAAAATCCATAGACAAATATTAATAACATAACCACACAAAATAATCAGCTGATAATTTTTGATTTTGATTGGTTATAATCTGAACGCAGCACCGGCAACAGTGCAAAATTTGTGGGGACAAGTTTCTACCACGTTCCTATTCACATACGTTCAAGAATAGCTGTTTTATAACTGTGTTGAACTGAAGTGAACTTTGGGGGAAGTGATCTTATATTTTCTCATGAGAAGAGCTCAGTTCTCTCGATCTCAAGAATAACCGCCCAGATATATATTATAGCTCACCGTCTGTTACTAACTTAAGGTTAAAGTTAGTTAGGAATGGTGAGCGATATTATATATTTATTTCTTTGCTACAAAAAAGTATTCTTATATAACTTCAGTAAATAGTTATCTTTTGAGGTAAATCAACTTTTTACGTTAAAAGTAATGACCGAAGTAAGCCATAGTTCTGTGTAAAACATCCAATGGATTTTTTTTTGTCAACAAATTTATCAATAATTTTAAAATTAAGAAATGATACAGAAAATAAACAAACTATTAATGAAGAACCATAGCAAACGTTCCAAGTGTCCACTTTCAGCCACAATATGGCGCATATGCTTGTGATGCTTAATAAGTTTTTGCACGATTTATGCAATAACCAAATTATATGGTTTAAATTATTTTCAGATTTAAATTTGTTGATTTCATGACGTCAAATTCCTTATGTCACAAAAAAGCCCTTTGTGATGTCATGAGTTTGAAATTATATAACCGGTAAATATTTGAGTCGGGAGCTGGTTATTATTCTTCGTCTCTCTTATTCAAACGTCAATATATACTTATATAAAAGTGCTAAATTACCATTGCATTTGCAGACATTTTTTCTTTAGTATTGTTATTTCAGTGTTGAATCAATGGCTAATACTAGCAAATAGTTTTAATTCTTCCATTTACAAATAAATTATCTATTCTATAGTTATAATAAAACGGTACAATCATATTTGGTTAGGTAAAAACGAGAATAGTCGCAACTTTCTTACTTTAATTATTATTAAGCATCACATCAACTTCCCATATAACCTCAATAAACAAAACTTTTATCACGTCTCACATAACAATGTCACCCTGTTTCATATCAAAACAGAAACTAATAACCAATTGCATTTTAGCCCTTTACATGTGGTTATAGCATGGTTATCCGCGTATCAGAATAGGGCATAACTAAGGCCTTCTGAAAGAATAACCGCAGCTATTATTGGCCATTCGCTTGAAATCGGCTTTAGAGATCGGCATAGTTCCGATATAACATGAAACAAATTAACTAAGTAGTGGTACTACTTAGTGACTAATGAGTGGTGTATAATAATCAATTACACATTTTTTTGCCATTAAATTATAAAAACAAGAACTTACTTACCTGAAGAGACATATCGGATACTTGCACATCATCGCAGTTCCATCTACCGAATAATTTGATTTCAGGTAATTCTGCTATTTTCGGCGCTATAACAGCCGTCTGTATTTCATCAGACCAATCTTCAGCCATGTTGAATGGTCTAAAATAAATAATAAAAATTAGTTTAGCGGCCTTAAAAGAATTTCAATCAAAGCTACTTAATAAAATATTTCAGTTTCTACTTTATCTCAACAAAAAAATTTCTGCCAAGAGGTGTCAGAAAAATATAGTAATTCATCATTTTAAGCATAGTCATATATAAAATAGACATTTAGTAATATTAATAATAGTCGAACAGGAATACCATTTTTTTAACATATTAGAAACATAATGAACACGTGTTATTAGGTACAAGAAAATATTACTTTAAAAGTTTTATTTAAACAATATGATTATACATACTTTCACCTAATATGAATCACAATATTAATAGGTATTTTTAATACATGCTTACCTCTTTTTTTGTCTCAATTATTTTAAACTACTACTTGGAAACAATTTTCACGTCTCCTATTCGGCGGCGTGAACGGAAAGAGCCATTTTAGAAAGGAAGACCAGTGGCGTCACCTCATCAGATTTGTGATAGAATATGAAACTAGTTATACTCAGGTGGCATATGACACGATATAACGCTTATATATCTTTCTTTTTTTACCATGCAAAAGTTATACGCACAGAAAAGGAAAGATTATATTATGGATTTCCAAGATATTTAACAGTGTAGGGAAATATAATTTTAGAACTTATGAAGTTATGCATTGTCAATAATACGCGGGAAAATACAAAATATTGAATACAAGTAAACAATATGGTCATGTTTATATTATTATTGCCTATATAATGTATAATATATTATATGGAATAAAGTTTTATATTCACTGGCAAAACTATATGAATTACGTGAAGTTATGGAATACAGAACTAAAAATATAGAATAAATACAAATTGTTGATAAATAATTTAGGGTTATCGCTAAAGATACGGATCTGTCAAATATCCATTCCAGTCTATTTTATGTCAATGTCAATGTGACATTTTAAGATCGGTCAGTGTTTTTTATTTACACACTGAATAATGAAAACGAAAAGCAAAACTTCTGTATGTAAAATTAATTAATCCACATGCTTTTCAGTTGTTTATCGTGTTTATTGCAAGTAAATAACTTGCCTTCCTACGTACATTGACATGACGTTGGAGGACCCGTTCTTTGTCGTCAAAGAGTAAGAAACTAGAATCATAGTGCATGCTGAATTTTAGAGCCAGTTTCTTTTTAATTCAGTGTTTAATTTCATCGTACTTAACGTAGACTATTGCATGAAAAAGTGGTTAACTATTAAAATTAAAATTTATTAAACTGAGTTGTGGTATTGATTATTTTCGTAAAAAAAATAGAATATATTAAGTAATTAATTTGTTATTATTGAAGTGAGGTCTTTAAAGCTCTAAATAAAACAAGAGGATTATATCTTCGATGGATTGAACTTCAAGATGATACACTTTGCATTACAAAAGATGAAATAGAATGTACTAATACAGAGTTAAAAAATTCTCTCCGTAGCATAGAATGGGACCTAGAGGATTTGGAAGACACTATCGATATCCTTTTTAAAATTAAGTAGATTTAGTACCTTTATTCATTAAAACATTCTATATAGGTATTCCTTAACTTTTCACACATATTGTAGAAAAAAATCCATCTAAATTTAAAATTGATAACAAAGAAATAACAATAAGGAAGCATTTTATAGACTCTACTAAAAGTGAAGTAAAAGTAAGTTATATTATTTGTGGTTAAAATTATGCATACTTATTTTTCCTTTCACTGCTTATTAAATATTTCACTAATAAGGCATTATAAGTATCTAGGTAATAGAGGTTTTATACAAATAAATTTAATCTATTTGTTATCATAAAGATGATTAGATGTTAATAAATTTCTTTTTTCAGTCTATAAAAGAAAAAATCAATATGAATAGAAATCGGGATAAGGATCGGACAGCAAGACAAGTGAGTCATTGATTAAAATGAAAGAAAGTATTGACTTATCTCTATAATTTTAGCCTCTTCTGGACAATAGCCCAGTTAGAGTGGCCAACAGTCATAGCACTACAAAATATTCAAAACTGGAAAATGATTTAGATAGTCCACAACGACAGTTCTTAAATGATACTCTTTCGCAGCAACAGTATTTAACAAGGCAACAAGAGGATCATTTGGAAGCGATTAGTGATTCACTAGGTTCACTGAAAACGGTGTCTAGGCACATAGGAGTGGAATTGGATGAGCAAGCAGGGTAAGAAAATGTGAAAAGATATTTGTTTCAATTTCATAGATTTGTTGGGTTAACAAAATAATGCATTTGGCAATAATATACATTGATTTTTTAATTGCGTATTTCTTTTACATACATATTCTAAATATTTTTGTAAATCGCAGGTAATATTTACGAACCACACTTGATATTTAAATAAACTGTTGTCTCTTATTATATACAGGGTGATTCAGTCATAATATTAATATTAAGAGAAGATATGGAAAAATTAGTATAATACAAACACGCGATTTAAAAAAATATTTCCAAACCATTATTTAAGTTTCAACATAAAAAATATTTAATATTGAAATTATCAAACTCCAACGGATCAAAATAAACCATTCACATTTCATTACATAAATAGTGAAATAAAATTCAGTACTAACTAGGTTAAATTAATAAGAGAGACTGAAACGTTTTTTGTATTTAAATCCAGACAGTAATTAAAAAAAACCCTCGTACTGTTAACAAAAAACAATCCAGATATACGTATTCAGTAATCAACAATCTGGTAGTCCAAGTCTTGACCTACTGTATTTAGGTGAATAACCTTGTTTTTAATGTCTATTCAATGACAAGCACTGCAGAGCTGCAGAACCACTAAATAATAATAGAAACAAACATTAATTAAATTCACATTTTTATAATGATGTAATCAATAGGAAATCATGAGAATTTTACAATAAATTCCAACCACAGTAATCAGCGTCGACATCAGATAGGCTGTAATCGGCACATTTGACACAGGTAAAAAGTTGGCAAATCAAATTCCCGTTTAATATGTTACTGGCGGAATAACTTCTCTCCCTTCTTCATTCATCAGTCATTATTTTCGCATGGTCGACCTGATGCAATGTTGCTAAGCTGAAATATTTTTCTAGTACCTACCTAGGTTTTAGACATCACAAATAAATAGTTGTACTGACTATTTTAGAATCTCATTTTTTCTTGCTCAGTTCAATTTCAGCCAATAATAATTTAAAATGTTAGCATCCAATGAAATCAAATAATAATAGTCAAATAATTCTATTAAAAATTGCAAGTAACGCGATCCCATCAGGTTTTCCGGTAGAAAATACGGTCCAATCAAACAGTTACAGTTATATTTAACATTGAAATCACAGAACTCCAACGTATCTAATAATAAACCGAGTAATAAACCATTTAAGTACATTACATAAAAAACCTATACCTAATGGATAAATGAAAATGAAAAGAGAAGCTGATAAGTATTTCGTGTTTAAATACTAAGTAATAAAAAACCATCGTGTTGTTGATAAAAAATTATCCAAGACTGAAATGGCACGCCTCTGATCTGATGCTCATAAAAGTTATCTAGACTGAATCTTGACCTACCGTATTTTAGGTCAATAACCTGGTTACCTAGTTTTTGTACTGTTATTTAACGACATGGAGTAAAACTAATTTTTGAAATCTAGATCCATAAATAAATTTTCCTTAAACATTGATTCATTTGTTTATAAAAACAAATGTAGGTAATAAATAAATGTTTTCGAATGTTTGAATGTTGAATTTTGATATTACGTTTGCCCAACGTTTTACAAACAAATATGAATTTTTAGTATTTCTTGTAAGTACAATTAATTATTCAGTTTGTAGTTACGTACATCTACCCTAGAAATTTATTGTATTTTAAGTAGTATGGTACTAAGCTGTTTAAAATGCTAGTTCGAGTAAAGCTGCTCTCATCCGTCGATACCACTTTATTAATAAAATTAGGGTCAGTCATAATTTGATTTTGATGCCAATTGCAAAATTCAAGACGACTGGGGAAATCAGCAGGTTCTAAAGCTTGAACTTTCTGAAAATGATGTGGGTTCAGTGAGTTTTCTTGTAATATTCTGCAGACCTTGCTTTGGAATATCTCCAATCACCTTGAAATGGTTCTTGTAGAAATAGTAGGCTGTTCCTCAACTAAATTTAAAACAGCCTCTATCACATTTAAGTAATTTTGCCGATGTCCCGCAAGTTCCCGGCGCGGTTTCACAGAACCCGTATCGCGAAGGCGTTGAAGCACATGCACAAAGTCTCCGATATTCTGTAACAGCGGCATTCGCATTTCGTAAACATTCTCCGTATAACACTACCATGTCCGCATATGCGAAATTGGTAATTAGACATTGTGCATTTACGACGAATACGTGAGACCGAAATAAACAAACTACTGCTTGTATTCTCTCCATCCCCCCTCCAAATGTACGCCACACATTTGGTTTTCATTCATTTTTTGGATTTTCAAATTTGGGGTGAGAGAAATGCGGGAAATGCAGAAAGTGCAACTAAATGGTGGGAAATTTGAATAACACGCTGAAATGTTAGACGATATTATGTATGTAATACTGATGTGGCAACGATGTTTCCTTCGATATTTGATTCTCATATGGCTGCGACATCAGAAAGTTTGTAGCGTACCAGGAGCGTCGTGTTACCGATTTTTATAGGGTGATTTGTTTATTTTTTTAAAGGTCAAGTAAAAATTATTTTTTTTCCATTTTCTGCCTTTATTAGGCCTCCCGAATATGTGGTTAAAATTAATGGCATTATGGCTAACTCAACCTGTATGTATGTGATTTTAAGTGGCAATGCTGATGGGCTTCTATATTGTTTCAATACTCATAGGTGTCATAGTGTACTAGTAGCATTGTGTTACTGATTGTGATAGGACGATTTGTTTATCTTTTGAAAGGTCGAGTAAAAAATTTTAAAAACTCACATTGCCTACTTGCTCCTGGGGATCATTCCTATTGATATTAACACGTATAAATATGAGACGCCACTCCTTTTCCTTAGGTTTCATATTTTTTCTAATTATGCGATTAAAAATACAACTTTTTGTCTCTTTACTCTGTTTGATATCTTCGTTTTCTAGCAAAAAATTAATAACGTTTTCCATGCACATTCCTGATGGGAGTAGAAAAGAAAAATAGAACAAAGTACGCCACTGGAGTTGATAAAATAAATTAAGTCAGAAGATGTTTATGGTTTTTATAAACAAACATACGAAATTCCAAATAAATCGAAATTAGGGTTCTTCAGATATTAATAAAACCCCGAACATTTTTTTTTAAATTTCAACACTGTATCTCTGAAATGAAGCATTTCTGGACACAGGTTCATAGCAACTTTTTTTTCTTAATTTTGTTCAAGGAAACACCTCCTGATTTTTATCGCCATATTCACGGAACACCCTGTATAATACTTGATGGAATAAAAAAAAATAGTTTGGTGTGTAATTTTCTTTTATAAACCCTGTTTTTTTTCTTTTGTTCACTGAAGAACTGAAGTTTTTGTTCCTGTCCCACTTCAAGCTTTGCGAACTATGGTCACTTTACATAAGAACAATAAAGTAAATAGCATAATTGATATTTTTCATAATTTATTATTAAGGTCAAGGTTCTAACTAAAGAAGAGGTTGAATGACGTGGAAATCCAGAAAAATTGCTATGAGTTATGTCGATTATTCCATGAATAACAAAATCCAAAGAAAAATTATTTTCTAGTAAAGAGTGTAAATCCTATGTTGTCTTCTACTTCAGCTTCTTCTGCATCAGTAGATGGTTCAGTTTCAACTATTTCATCATTCAAATTTTGGATTACCAGGAATAACAGTTCTACAATGTTTTTTAACATAATATAATACAGAATTATCTAATGTAAATAATGCAACTAACTTGTAAAATTAACAGTTAACCGGTAATAATTTTACAAGTTAGTAGCTTGTAAAAATAAACTTTCTTGATTAATATGATGTTTTGATAAATTAACGTTTACAAATAAATAACAAATACCTCTATTCAAATTTGCTTACCTAAACTATTGATAATAATTATATTTATATTATAAATATTTTTATAACATCTGCACCAATCAATCATTGTCGGCTATCGACCGTATCGATAGTGATCTACTTATGAGCTCTGAGCGGGTCCGTAAACGACCAAGAGTAACAACCATTTTTAACAAATTCTTAAGAAAATTCCATGTTTCTCATTTGTATAGAAGACTCTCACAATATTCATATCATTCCATTTAAAGGCAAATCTTATTTAAACCATATTAATATTCACAATGAAAAATTTAATATTTTAATTGTTTATAAATTTAGTTTAAATGCCTTTATAAATTTGGAAAGATTATTGAAAACAGTATTTTTAAAATGATACATTTTACCCTTTTGCTTAATGGGAAAATATAAATTTAGTTTTAATATCTTGATTATTCGGAAAATTAAAAAGTAATATATTTAAAACTAACCTAATTTATTTGTGAAAGATTAATATTTTATTAACATATTAGACGTCCACAGAGAATACCACAGAGTAAAGATGAATACAATAGATGGTATAATATATTTTTTTATATTTGATGGTGCAAAAAATCACATGGGAAAGCTGAGAATGCTTTTGAATATGGTAGTACATTTAAAATATAATTTCTTGCCATTTCTTTATAGATGTTTCATGAAATTGCAGATCATATAATATATTTTTATAGCATTGGTTCATAGCCATGTCATATATTTTGTACATTAACTTTATGTAAAAAGAGATTTGTTTTTTTTAATAGACTACAAATATTATTTTACGTCAACGCTGTGTTTTGAAATTTTGAAAATATGCAAAATTCATTTAAAAAAAATTAATTTTACACTTTTTCAAAATTTTAAAACACAGCGTCGACGTAAAATAATATTTATAGTCTATTAAAAAAAACGGCATATTTTTATCATTATCTGTTAAGGAGTTAATGAGCGAAAACTATGGATTTGTTCCAACACAGCAAGAATCGATTCCGAACCGTTCAGAATTAGTCAGTCAGTTCAGCTGTTAATGTACTCCCGGCGAATGCGACGTAAGACGGTGTTGGTCTAACATTTCTCACGGTCCTGAACCAGTTCTCGACGGTTGTTGGAACAGACCTTATATATCGTTTAATAGAGCACTCACCGTAAGTCTTAATATTGTTTTCATTTCAGGATGCTTGATGAATTTGGAACAGAACTGGAAAATACAGAATCTAGATTAGATTCGACAATGAAAAAGGTTGCCAAAGTTTTACGGATGTCAAATGGTAAGTTTATACGTTTAATCACTCCATCGAGATATTGTTCATTCTAAGGGCTTTAAATATTTATTTTATCTCTGCTATGTATAAAATTTTGCTTATGATCAGTTCACAAAGTCATAAATTTAGTGTCTTCAAAATTGATATTATTGTAATAGAGAGAGGAGTTACTGTTAATTTGACTCAAAATGCTTATTTATTACCAGTATTTTGAGTAACGGTTAAAACTGCGAAGTATACTTTGACAGCAAATTTTGTACAATATATTTTACAATACTTACAAATTATTGATTTTGATCGATTTGTAGTGATAAAGGACGGTCATAAGAATAATTTTAACTAGCTTCATAATTAAAAATTATATTGAAAACAGCTTTAAGATGCAAGATGCTTGAAAAAGAACCATTGCAATGGCGCAAATAGATCTTATATATATATTTTAATTTTTGAAATACTTTGAGAAACCTGAATTGTTGTACATATCTGTATTTGTGCATACATACTCTGCATTTTTAAATAACTTATTTGTAAAGGACCTATTTTGGTTACTGGTCTTTTAAACAAACCATGTGTTGTGTGTAGTGTTATCACTACATTCCATTGCTGCCTGGATGTCTACTACACGACCAAGTCTCCAATAAGGCAAATTAGGAGGACCTGAATATCATTTATGGCGTTGTTGCCAATTATTTAAATATTCAATATGCCAATATTTCTAAAAATCTGTCTGCATCTTTTGTATCAATTACCATTTAGATAATCTGTTAATTGCTAAATGTGAAAAATTGTGATCAGGTAGAGCAGAAAGTGTTCTAGCGTAAAAAACTGATATGAGCATTAACACGGTAAGATCAATAGAATCTGAAGTACCTAATAGATGTGAAGTGAGAATAGCTTCCATTTGAGTTAACAATGTATATATTTCTTCGAATGTTATTTATTCATTTGTGCATTTGATCACCTATAACCCAAATTGAATGTCTTTTTACATATTTAACACCACTTTAAGTCCAGCCATATGACAACCTGAAGGAGAGTTATACCTATTCCTTATTATTTTTTCAGTATTAAGTAGACAACTTGAGAGCATAATGGCAAGAAATGAATCTGCGTAAAACTATTAAACATGCATCTTGATAAATCTGGCACTAGTTCTAAATGGATAACTTTAGTGACACAGCTACAAAAAAGCAAATATAGGATTTAATATATTTTGCACCACACATAGGTCCCCCGAAATTGTTGCCTAAACATTTAATAATTTAATTTTAAAAGAAAGTAAATTTCCCAATTTCAACAAAAGTTGAAAATGTGCAAAAAACATTATAGACATTTTGATAATGGTACATCACTCTTTTTGGAGAAATAATTAAAAAACGTTTCAATGTTATGCGAAGTGTCTGTACCCGGCATGTAATTAATGATGATATTTTTCACTAAGTTTGGTAAGGCGATGTTCTATGGACAATAAAATAGAAAATAATAGCTTAACCTATATAGTATGTGTAAAATGTCCGTCCACGCTGAGCAAACAACTTCTGCAATAAATATAAATACTTACTTTTTTTTCGTTTAATTGGGTATTTCTGCCACTAAAATATAAAAATATTAACAAATAACGGATCAGTCAAGGGGTTGGTTTTACAAATTTAGTTTTGCCTAAAAAAACTAAATGTCTGACACTGAGAAAATAGATATTTCAGTTACACTAAACACATTAGTTAGCATTTTGAAAGTTTATCTATTTTCGTTGTCAAAACTTTGTTCATTTATTGAATATCTAGTTCTATGGCAAATATATGAAGGCAGAAATTTAATGAAAGTGCAGTAATTAGTGGTTAAGGTTTCATGATACAGTGATGTAGAATGTAAAAGGAATTAGAAATAATATTGCGTAAATAATCGATCAATACAGATATAAATCTTTATCAATCAACAAGCGTTTTTCAGAACTAAAAATCAGACGCAATGTGATACCTTTTAAATTCGAGAAATGCCAATTATTAAAATCATATTTAAATGATAGCGATAAAATATATCCATTAGTTCTGTTAAAGCCATATAATTAATAGCAATATAAGGAAATACAAATGGATAGCAATTGTTACAAAATGTAGCCTATAGGACCAAATGTGTAAAAACTATAACATATTTAATATACCTACCTACACATCTCCAGAGTTAGTTAGAATTCTTTGACTTGTCCTTGTGATTTTTGGACTAGGCTCTGGTGGAGGCGGATCCACTATTCTTAGATAATGGTGGGCTTCCAATAGTTTTATATTTCCAAATGGAACTCAGAAAATCACCATTAAGGAGCGGATATAACGGTAATAGTCATAATACTAATAGGTACCAAAGTTATTAAGTGAACAGGTCCAGGAGTACTGATAGCGGGTTCCCCGCTCCTCCTACAGAGCTTAGCCCGAAAGCAACAATTAATTATGTTACTGTTACTGTTACATCATAAGATCTTGTAGATCAGTGATCTCTGTAGATTACAAGGAATACTCGTTACTTTTGTTGTAATGCCAGAAAAAAAAAACAGGTCAGGTTTCTCATCATTTATGAAGAATTGAAATATATACTTGAAATCTGTTTACGCCATTCCAATCTAATGGTATTTTTTTTTTTTTTGTAATTTGGGGCACCCTGTATCATTCTTATATTGAATAAGGTTTATAAAACCAGATTTTATTTCATTTATAAAGGAAACTAATCATTTTTTAAAATAATGGCATTAAATTTTTATAGTCCATGATTACAATATAAAAAAATTATAGCTTAATGTTAAATAATATTTTTTCCATTTAACATTGTGTTTATTTAAAGCTTAAAGATTTTCTGCCATAACAGGGTCTTATCAAATTATTGAACTAAATTATATTATTTTTTACAGATCGAAGGCAGTGGACTGTAATTATTATCCTAGTTGTAATCCTTATAATTGTGATAACTTTGTTTTTTATACTGTGATTATTTTTACACATACCTACTTTAATTTTACAAACCCAGATTAAGTACAAATTTTACTTATGCCTATAATATTTTATGAAGCACAAAATAAAATTTAATTTAGAGTAAGACAACTTATAAGATATAAGTTTCTTACTCGATGCAAGTGTTATAGCCACAATGAAAACCATAAATGCTCTCAAATTTAAAATAATAGCTTACTGATTATAGGGCAGTTTTTGTAATTCAAAAAAATGTTTCAAAAGAAGGAATAAACAATAAATCCAGAATGAATATAGATAACCTATTATCATGTCACATAATTTATTTTTCAACAAAGCATTTAATCATCAGCCGTTTTGTGGGGCCAAACACTAATCCTTTACTTAAATATACAGGGTGTGTATTCCCCTTTTATTTCATTGACATTTGCTTAGAAACTGAAATATTAGAAATCCATACTAGTCATGAGTAAAGGATTCAACTTGGCATAACATTGTTTATTTTATCTTTATATTAGTAAAGTGCTGCTTAATGATTAATACAAGAAGTCAAGGATCTGTTAACACGTTTCGAGGTCAATTTGATTTCATACTGAGACATGTAAAAAATAACATTATAAAGAGAAAAGCAAACGATAATATGTGATTGACTAACATATATATTGTCTGAAATAATATTGTGTTATTCGTTTTCTTTTTAACTTTTTTTAAATTTATCTAGAATAGTAAATAATTTATTTAAAATGTGGAGATAACACTTAATGTTAAGAATGATGTTAATGTTTATTATTCATAATTGCAGTATTATCATAAAAATAGTATATGTCTTAATATCAAAACGGAACCAGGAATATTCTCTTTGCGATGAGCAAAATCGGCAATTTTGATAATTGAATTCTACCGGTTCCATTATTTTAATCGAATAAATAATTGAATCTGCATATGAAGAGGACAATATTCGCCACTTATAAATAAATACATGTAACTATGCCTGAGTGGTTACTGTTTTTTTTTTAAACAATTACACTCGCAAATAGATATGAGAGTGGAAAGATATAACGTACTAAAAATTGCTCCACATTTTTTTGAGCCAGATTAATTAATATTACATATATGCTACATACATATAATAAGAAGATAACTAAAATGATGCTTTACTCTAGACTTGTATTTTACGATATTCATTTTTACCCTGTACTCTTATTCATTATGCACCCAGTACTATTCGTATTAAATGAGGGTATATTATATTTTGTGGGATGTATGTAGATTCCAATTATTATGTATTGCATAGTTACACATATCAGATCATAAATTGTGAAAATAAATAGTCAGGTTAGGAATTACTTCCACCAAGTTCTAAAAAAAAATCTTCGATTTGGAATTATTACAATAAATTGTAAAATAACTTCAATTCATTTAAATTATGCAGTTATTTAATTTGTTGAGGTTACCAAAAAAGTACAAGCTTGCAGCTCTTCGAGTAGGTACTGCTAATGTTCCTAAGTAGTAATTCACATTTTGACAGTAAACTAGCCAATGTAGCCAAACTTCTTGTGTTATAATTTGTCGACTTTACTTTCGAAATTCATTAAGGAATATTATTTATATAAATGAATAAAAATGGAATAAAATAATTTTGAATAGTTTTGAACAGTTTTGATGGGCTCATATTTTCGAAATGTTTCATTTACAATTTTCCGGTTCTGTTTTGATACATAGTCTGAATTATAATGTCAACAATATTCATGACAACAGAAAAAAATTGGAACTATGCTTTCTTGCCTAATTATTCAATTTTTTTTGCAATAACTTTGTTGTGACCGACAGTTTTAAATGATACGTAAATGTAGAATTTTTGACACTGGAAATTGCTAGAATCAGAAAATGTGGTGGTTTATAGATGGCCAATTTATCAAACGAAGTTTAATTTACAGTTCACCTAAAAATTATAAAAAGTTGAATGATCACTGAAAGGCAGATTTATCCTTAAGCAGAAGCTTGCATTTTATTTTATAGAAGAGAAAGATGTTACAATTAATCAGTATGATAAATAAATGGATGGAAATGTTATGTTTTAATAAAGTCACAATAACATTAATTCATTAATTTACATTCAATAATCTCATAAATTAATACACTACTGAAAGTCTGTGGTTAAGAAAAAAACTCCTGTAAATAATCTACATCAACGCCATGCAACATGCAAGAATAATAGGCTCTTACTGGGATTTAATTAAATCTAAACTTCTTTTGATAAACAAACCGCAAATTATTTGAAATATAAACTAAGATATAACTTCAACTGCTGATGACATAGCTACAACGCATATATCATTTTTTCATTTATAAGGAGATTTTGAACATACGGTATTCCAAACATGAAGTGGTGGAAGCGTGGAATGCAATTAGTTAAGGGGGGGGGGGGGTCTAAGGTATGCCTCGGAAGGCCATCTTTATCGGAGAAGTTGTTCCACTATATCAGCCGTAATACCAACAACAAGAATCAAAGTCAATGTATGGGCGGGCCTAGAACCACTTATAGCTAAGGTTAGGGATGTACACGTTAATTGTGGCATTGGCAGCAACCAGTTACCTATGTCAAAATTGAACGTAACCATTCACTAATCCATTGTCATTAAAGTGAAGTGAAGGAGTATACAACTCCCGAAAGTATGATTAACTTGAATCTGGAATTCTGGAACTCTGAATCATCTTTGATTATACGAGTATAATTTTCAAAATCTTTTTCTCTGAGTTGTTATGTGTTAAAAAATATGTGACACCAAAACTGAGAGAAATTAAATTGGGTATAGTGAATTTGTACACATTATGAGTTACATAAAATTTAATTTAACACTTAAATATTACAGGTCTTGACCACTCATTATACTTTATTTGTACGGTACCTATACAGTAATTATTATAAAGTTGTCACTAATTTAAAATATTTAAATTTAATCAAGATGTCCAGAAAATATTACTGAATTATTAACAGCCGATAACATAGTTGTTAAATGTCGTCAGTCAGTATTTATTACATCTTGGTATCTAATAATATATTTCAAATGATTAAGCATAGCCATCCAGGTTTTCAATAGTTTACTTCTCCTAAATACTATTTTTTGTGCCATATAAAGCTACATCACTACCTACTTTTTAATGTAATAATTGCCTGCAGTATACCATATTTTTGCAGAAATATCAGAAAGCTAATATTTTTGTGATAGTACCTATTAATAAATGAATATTAATGATTATTCCCAGTTGTAAAAGACAGACACAGTTATGTGTTTCCTGGGGAAGAAATGTGCAAAACATTAAATTTATATTATTTATTTAACAAACTGGTTGGTACTGGAATAATGTTTATAGTATTTTTGTAATATCAAAAGGGATAGTATTTAATTTTGAACAGTTATTGGTTATACATTGTCACTCCACCTTAACTTCCTTAATTTTAAGTTTAGAAAAAATGTTAAATAAGAAAATTGCAGTTGTCAATTATACATTTTTGGTGATATGGGATTTTGTATATGGTATTCCGCCAAAGACTGATAAGGGTTGGCCAGAAGGCTTTTTAGTGATATACTATTTTATGGACTTGCCACTAACGAAGATGTGTCCATTAGTACATCCATTTCCTTGACTACTATGGCATGTTCTAACAGACAAATCATCAAAACTTATATCAATCTTGATAAAGCGTCATAATAAGTAAGTTTGGTTTGCCATAATACAAAATTTAATAAAATCATAAAACATTTTTAATTGACTATATTTTTGTATTTAGCATTTTTTTCTTCTAAACTTAAAAATAAGTAATTCATCATAGTATAAATAGATTAATAGGGACAACAGACTAATTTATGAATTAAATCTGCCAGCCCGTTAACTTTAACTAAAGTTAGCATCATTTTCAAGTGAAAGTGATACCATCTCCACACTGTTGTTTCACTTGCCTCATATACAGGGTGATTCAGTGGTAATTTTAACCACTTATTCAGAGCCTAATAAATACAAAAAAATTGAAAAAAAAATTACTCGATCTTTCAAAAAATAAACTAATCACCCCATAACAATTTCTAACACGATGCTCCTGGTTTGCTACACATTTTCTGATGATGCGTTCGAGTATTGAACAGAAATCGGGCTGCGAGCATCTGTTCTAGATGCAGTCAACTGCGAGCTCGCCTTCATAGGAAAACGGATGCGAATGATTTTGACTTATTCCGCCGATAATGTATTAAATGAGAATTTGATCTGCCAACTTATTGTTTGTTTCTGTTATTATTTAGCGGTTCTGCAGCTCTGCAGCGCTTCTCATTGAATAGACATTAAAAACAAGGTTATTTACCTAAATACGGTAGGTCAAGACTTGGATTGCCTGATTCTTTATCTTTGAATAGGTATGTCAGGTAGAACTGTTTTTTGTTGATAGCACGAGGGTTTTTGTTATTACTGTCTGTATTTAAATACAAAAAACATTTCACCCTCTTGTAATTATTTAATCTAGTGAATATTGGATTTTATTTCACTATTTATGTAATGAAATGTAAATGATTTATTTTGATCCGTTGGAGCTTTGTAATTTCGGTATTAAATATTTTCTATATTGAAATTTAATATGTTAATTGCATACTTTTAAAAAATAATTTATAGCATTAGTTACATATTACAATAAGTTGGTACTGTAGGAAAATATTTACATTTGGCAATGTCGCATCAGGCCCACAACATTTGAACTACCGCAATATTTTTTTTCGGTGTAAATATACATTTACAATTTTTTTAAATTGTGTATTTGTATTATACTCATTTTTCCATATCTTCTCTTAAAATTAATGACGTTATGACTGAATCACCCTGTGTAAGTAACAGTGACTATCAAAATATAGTAAACGGTACTCAAAATGTAACATGAATTATGAAATTTTTTAAAAAGATATAGTGGCAGAATATTGCAAAACCTTAAAGTACCTAATACCAGAGAAAATGTGCAAATAGCACAACAGTTCACAAAACATGTACCTAACAGATATTGTTCTATGTTAATATTATGAGGCAGTAAACGTAAAGTAGTCTGAATGAATTCTGAGAGTGGATTGGCGCAAACTGCCACTGTCCCTACACTCATGTGTATACTATGCTTAGTGACATTTATGACCAGTAGGGGGTCAGTTCTGTTTATTATTGTTGCTCGACAAGTTATTTCGACAGTGCATAGAATCGATCAAGTAGTCAGTGATCTTTATAATCTACAAAATCAGATAGTTCCGTTCTACTTCTAGCAACACTAGTGAACAGACTTAATGATCTAATAATATACTGCTACATTATACCTAGTTTATTGCAAATTAGCTCTTACAAATTTTAGTGCTCTTTTTACATTTATTCTCCAGTTTTATTTATATTATGATTAAGATTATATGTAAATGTATGTCATTTATAGAGTAATCGTACACTTACAAACTAAAGTATATTTACAAGACATTATTTATTTATCTACTAAAAAGTAATAAATGGGAGTTGACGTAGGGTAATAATATATTGCCTGATTTTTAACTATGATCTAACTAAATAGAATTTGGTTGTTAAGGAATATTTGATTGGTAAAGGTTTTAATAAAATCCGCCATAAATTGACCATCAACGTATCTAATTGTCTCCAAACGATTTTTTTTTGCTTCAGGACCTCGATTTTGAATACAGTGCAGTAAGTTCCACTAGGAGATCATTCCAATTAAAAAATTAACCCTGTAAACGACAACTATTAAAATACTTAATCTTTTTTTTGTGGGTATTCCAAATTGAAATGAAATGAAAACTTCTAACGGTCCATCGCCGTGAATCAGCCTGAATGTTATTGTGTAAACCGTTTGTGGTGTTTAAATTTGAATATTTTTCCATTATATACCACCTTCTATTAATTTCATCAATGCATATTTAAAATTAACTATTTGTTGTGTACACAATATATATTATATTTTTAAATAAAAAATTGGTATACTCGCGTCAAGAATTCAGACGACTTACGTCATACGAACAATTGAATAATTCATTATATTTTTATCAAAATATTTAAGAAACTGCAACTGAGAGTAATAAAACTATATACTACACTAAATGTTTGCATTATATATTGCACGAAATTGCAAAAAATTGTTGATTTTAATGCGACCAAATATCGAAAATTACGTTGACAATAAAGACAATTGCCTAATGTCAACCATGACGTAAGACGTCTGAATTCTTGACGCGAGTATATTATTTATTAATAGATGTTAATGACAGTAACTATTATCATATTATGTGATATATCAATATAATCGTCTGTATTACATTGTAATGTTGCAAAAGAAAAATTATCGATAACAACTGTTTTAACTGAAGGCTCCATACTATTGCTAGAAAATTTCCAACAATAATTAGAATTAGTAGTAGTGGGTGATATGCAGCAATAAGGAAGTTAATCTGTGATTGGCACCTTAAAAAAAACAATTTTCCAAGTGATTAACGACACTTGTACTTGTTTATCTAATTGTAATACTTTAGTTTGATTGTGTACGTTAATGAATTTAATTTATTCCATTTATACTAAACCTCCACTAGAGGGATAATAATAAAAAGTAATGGTAGTTAGTAACTTATTTCTTCTCAATGATTTTTACCATGTATGAGATATTTTGACGTAGAAGTTTGTAGTAGAATAATAAGGATAAGAACATAAAAGTTATAATTCTCGCACGTTATTTTTTTAGTACCATTGGATGTTGCAGTTATTTATATTAAACATGTATTGTAATTGATAGATGTGTAATAAATTTATGTATACTTATTTATAATTCCTATTGGTATCAGTAGCGACTCGTGTCTCTTGAGGTAGGGAAGGCAACCCTATAAAAACCACTAATGCCAGATGTTAACAACAAAACTAACACAAAATCGTTTATAAATATTTTTCTTGGTTTTTTTTTATGCATGTATTGTACACTCTTATTTTAATACTTATTTATTCATGACTACCTGTAAACTGTAAAACTGGCTGAAGGACTTCGGTCGATGCCCATTTGGTTGATCCAATAAAATGCGTTTATTATTGTTTCTGCTTCTTAGTAGATAGTGTCCACATCGGTGTGATATAGATTTTTTAAATGTCCCCACAAAAAGAAGCCCATAGAATATAAATAAGATTGTATTGACCATGGTACTGGTCCCCCTTGTCCAATCTCTTGGTATTAATGCTTGGGCACACTGTACATGGTACGGATATAATTGAACTATTTTTGACACTTGAAAAACTAATGTAAGCACTCCCCCTTTACTAAAACATTAATATTATATAAGTAATCGTATTTCAATATTTGAATCATCTGGCTAGAGACTACAGTAGCCCAGCGATGTAAAGGTTGAAAATATTACAACTTCAATAATTTTTTTCTCAGAAAGTAAGGATTTTGTATGATACCTATTATTGACTCCATTTTTCATGATGCATCTATTCTCATTTTTTTAAATAAGTTATAAATCACCCTGTATAGGGTTGCATATTAATAGGTTGACCGTTGAAGGTTCAAGTGAATAAGATGACAGAGTTTCCATTATTACATTTGTAAATGAAAAAATTGCTTTATTGGTTTATTTAATATAAAATAGAAAAATAATATTACTTCATAAAAAAAAACAGAAGAATGTGAATTTAATCAATAAATAGTTTTTTTCCCAAGAATTTATGAAAATACATAGTAGGTATCCCTTACCTCCTCCAATGAGTCGCGACTGATTGGTATGTATGAAATAAAATACTTATAGAGAGCAGTACTTCCATTTATTGTTATTTTATAAGACACCAGTTTTTTATAATTATTAAAGACATACATCGGCAGGACCGTCATACATCAAAACCTCTGAATAGTTACACTTAACTGAACTCGGGTGGAACACTCTAAACTTGCAGATGAGAAAAACAGATAAGCTTTAAAATGGGCAACCCGCGTTTCACGCTCGTTTGACAACTAGCTGAAATGAATTACTAATATATGATCCAAATGTTTTACAGTCAATTTTGAGATAATTTAAAAGTTTTTATTGTCGAGCTATATGGCCAAACAAGAAATTGAATAGAAAGGAAGATGATATAAAGATATACTTACTTGCGGTAAGAATTCAGACGGCTTACGTCATGGCTGACGTTACGCAATTGTTTTAATTGTCATCGTAATTTTCGATATTTGATTGCGTTAAAAACAATAATTTCTGCAATTTAGTGTAATATAGGATGCAAAGCAAACTTTTAGTGTAGTATAGTTGATAGAATTTGGTCAAATATTTTTTAGTTAGGCTATACAGGGTGATTCACAACTTATCTAAAAAAATTGTTTGAGTGTACAGAGGACTTTTACAAAGACAATTTTGGTAAAAAAATCAAAAAGGGCAGTTCGAATATGAATTAAAAATACACTTCTGCACGGCACTGGGAATTGGTCCACTGTAAAACCTGATAAAGCACGCAATCTGCGAGCGGACAAAAAATGGAAAGAAATGCTCAAGGAAAAAAATAAATAACATTTTATAACGCCGATTTTATACAACAAATTCAACTGCTTTGGCCGCTATTGTTATTAATTATTAATAGATTTAACTCGTGGTTTTATATTATGATTATACAAAAAAATTGTTTTACGATATTATCTCCATTTTTCATGAGGTATCTATTCCCAAATTCTTTTATATAAGTTCTGAATCATCCTGTGTACCTATTTAATATAATTATATCAATGATAATAATACATTCATAATTTACTTCTTTCACAAGATCCCTTTGTATGATTTATAAGCTAGACGGAGTAATTACTTATCTATAAATATATCGCTGATTCAGAGGCACAAATGACATTATTCAGTTGTTTTTAGACGGTCAACGCACTGGTTGAGCCTTAGGATTCCAGAACAGTTTCGACGTGGATGTTGTGGCCAAGAATTGGCTTGCTGCAAATTTTCAAGCCTTGAACTGTAGGTACGCGACAGGGTTGAATGTTGAATTTATTCTTGGAATACTGCTCTTAATGAGAAAGAAAGAAATTTTCCTGTTTATTAGAAAATTATTAAAATATATTTTCAATTCAATCTTAAAAAAACATTTCAAATTGCAGAAACAAAATCATAAAAACTGTGCAATGTGACCATTGTTTTCTGTAATAAATACATACACTAATTTTAATACACTATCAGTGTTCTTTCATTCTGAAAATTGTGAACAACATCTTCAAGCCTTTTCTGCAGGTGTCGTTCTCTGATCACAGTTATGTGTAAAACATTCAACGGATTTTTTTGCCATAACAAATTTATCGATCAAATAAATCTTAGTTCTAAAATGATTTTAAAATTTAAAAATAATACAGAAAATAAATACAAGTATATTATTAAACAACTATAACAAAGTGTCCATTTTCAGACACAATATAGGCTTGATATCGTCGTATTAACGATGTATACAGGGTGTTCCGTAAAGAATGCGCCAAAAAGCAAGGTTAGATTCTAGACGACAAAATATTAGGATTCCACCAAACAGACTTTAATAAAATGTCGCTCCTCTTCGATATACAGGATTGTCAATTATTATTTTTTTTTTGTATTTTTAAAATTTATTTAATAAGTACTGTAATTATCATCGAAAATATATGAAACTTTGGTACTGGGGGTTTTGGGTGAGGAAAAATTCGAATTTAATGTCGTTTTTGCGACAGCTGCTAGAGGGCGCTAGTTACGCGTAACTCTGGTGTTATTCTCACTTAAAACTTTTTTATGGAACGTCCTAGCAGAATTTAAGCCTAGCAGTAGCGCATTCGATAGACCGATTATTTCTACGAAGAAAAGGTATACTTATTTAAAACTGATAGAACGAGCCGTTTTCGAGATATTCGTCTCCAAACGATTTCTAAACCTAACTCATGACATACTAAATAGGAGTACCTACATAAGTAATAAAAATGCGCCACAAATCAAAATTTAATTCTAGGCGTTAAAATATTAGAATTTAATTATTAAATGCACATGATTATGAATAAATAATTTATTAGATTTGAAAAATGCAATTAATATTTTTATTTTAATAAATGTTCAAAATGTCCAGCGTTCACTTGAATACATTTGCGAACTCCTCTAATTAAGTGTTGTCTTACTCTAAATAGATCTGCAATAGAGGTCCCCATTGTTTTACTAATCAAGTCCCAGTACCTAATGGCTATTTCTCCAGTTAAAACACCACGCGTCACAAAACTTAAAAAATATTTTTTTAAGTTTTTTTTTAATGTTTTCGTAAGTAGGCTATGCGTACTTATTGGTAACAATTGAATAAATGTCAGGTTGCAAACAACTTATTGTCAACTGCATGCAGTAGTACGTTACTTTGAGTTGTTTTAATACTTAAAAAGTAACTTGTCAAAATACCTAGACATAATGAATGTTTCTAATTATGAAATGAGAGACATGATTTGTGTCTACGTTCAAGAAAATTATAATAGCCGTGCCGTGTCTAGACGCTATCTCCAATAATATCGAAATCGAAGACAATCAGATCATTATATTTTTCAGACTTTTTAGCAGACTGGGCGAAACTGGATCCTTTCGCCTTAAGCGAAATGCTGTTGACCTGGAGGAAGAAAGTGTTAGTTTGTGTTGCAGAGACAATCCAGAAAAAAGCGTTAGGCATCTAATAAGAGATACTAGGGTAAAACAAACGTCAGTTTTTGGAATCTTAAATCCAGAAAAATTGCATCCATATCACTTTATTCCTGCACAAAATTTATTAGAAAATGATCCAGCAGCAAGACTTCAATTTTTTCAAACAACAAACATTTAATTGTTGAACACCATAATCAAGATCCAACATAATGTATTAGTTCAATTCTGTTTTTACAAGACGTGGTGTGTTTAATTGGAGAAACACCCATTATTGGGACAATGAAAATCCGCTATTAATACAGGAACATCAACACGAATTCTCCGTTAATATTTGGTGTGGAATTTAAGGTGATTTCATACTTGGACCAGTTGAATTACCAGCAAGACTTAATGCAGAAAGATATCTGGAGCTTTTAAGAACTGAATTGGGCAATTTCCTTGAAGAAGTACCTTTAAATTTAAGGTAAAATATGATATTTATGCACGACGACGCTCCTCCACATTATGGTATTGCGGTTCGTAATTTCCTAAATAGACAGTTTCCTAACAAATGGTTTGGACAAGGAAGTGGTACACCATGGCCAGCTCGTAGCCCCAACCTCAACTCCATGGATTATTCATTATGGGGATGCATATGAAGTACTTGGTTTACGATACTGAAATTAATACGCGCGAGTAATTAATCCAACGCTTTCACTATGCCACCACAGTGATTAAAAATAATGACGGGTATTTATTTAAAGTAAGACAACACTAAGATGTAAGACAGAGTTCGCGAATGTATTCAAGTGAATGGTGGACATTTTAAAGTAAAAATATTAATTGCATTTTTCAAATTGAATACATTGTTTATTCATAATGATGTGCATTTAATAACTAAATCCTAATAGTTTAACGCCTAGAATTAAATTTTGCTTTTTGTCGCATTTTTTATTATGTAGGAACTCCTATTTAGTATGTCATGAGAAATCGTTTGGAGACGAATATCTCGAAAACGGCTCGTTCTATCAGTTTTAAATAAGTATACCTTTTCTTCGTAGAAATAATCGGTCTATCGAATGCGCTACTGCTAGGCTTAAATTCTGCTAGGACGTTCCATAAAAAAGTTTTAAGTGAGAATAACACCAGAGTCACGCGTAACTAGCGCCCTCTAGCAGCTGTCGCAAAAGCGACATCAAATTCGAATTTATGGCCACCCAAAATCCCCAGTACTAAAATTTCATATATTATCGATGATAATTACAGTTAATTATTAAATAAATTTAAAAAATAAAAAAAATGACACCCTGTATATCGAAGAGGAGCGACATTTTATTAAAGCATGTTTGGTGGAATCCTAATATTTTGACGTCTAGAATCTAACCTTGTTTTTTGGCACATTCTTTACGGAACACCATGTATATGGGGCATATTTAAGTTACCATGAATTTCATTTGCAGCCATTGTAATTCGTTGCAACTGTTTGTTATCTAAAGTGTTAATTACGTCGCTGAAAATCGGTTGCTTTGAACATCCCCATATAAAGAAATTAGCGGATCTAAGCGGGCTGTCTATCATGAAAATTATTATTCAGCCACTCTGTTACAAATCTGCCATTGTGAGGAGGTACACCATCTTGTTAGAAGTACATTTGTTGTCTACCTAATATTTTCGAAAATTTGTAATGCCGTCTTTAGTAAAAATAACTTCATCTGTCGTTAAAATTATCATTTATTCTTCTAACGAGCCGCTGACAACAATGTAAACATTGCTTGGCATCTCCAGGATGAAGAGCTTGAACATCTGTATAGTGCTATAATGGTAGGTAATGGTGTGCGTAGCTACAGTTCTCGAAACAAAACTTTGTGGAAATCCTAACTGCACATAAACTCGACGCATCTAGTAGGATGGTCTAAAACTTCATCAATTACAGCCTCCTCACCAAATATTTGATGACTTAGGGTTCTTCTATTAGGAAATCTTAAATGTGAGCGACTTCTTGTGCAGTAAAATCACCCATTTAAAAATAAATGTAGGAACATAAGAAGACGTATATGAATTTTTATATAATTTTTTACTAGATTTAACACAGAATGCGTATTTAATTAAATTTCTGAAAATATATTAACTTGTATGTGCATATTTTCATAAAAAGATGATTTTCCTCTCAAATGAAAGCTATTTACTGAAATTATGTGAGATACCTTTTTGTGGTACAAATACATCGTTTAATCTAAAAAGTTGATTAGGTTTAATATTAGTAATGCAGCATAGTTTTTTTAAAAAAGGTTCACCATAGCAATGATTCCATTTTCTTAAATTTCAACACCTTGTATTAAGATTGTCAATCTCAGAAAATAAAATTCGATCCCGGGATTTTGGGTTTAGAAAATTATAATTCCGAATCCCGGGATTGATTGCAGTCGACAATGTTGATATATTATGAAAAATTAATATTATTTTAAGTGTTATTTATTTAAAACGAACAGAATGGTAAATGTAAACAAACGTATCTATAAAATTGTCAAGGTCTAACCCAAAAATCCTGGGAATCAAGCTGCCGATATCCCGGGATTTTTGGGGCTGAAAATTGGCAAAATCACGGAATACCGAATGTTCGGTATTCCGGGATTGACAGCCTTACCCTGTATCTTTCTAAGGAAGCATACTAGAACCAAAATTTATTTGAATAAAGGTTTTTTGTTTGGCGAGAAGAATTTTCAGTTAAATTTTTTACATCTGCTTCTGACTCACTGCTCTGTATTGTCATGTATAAAGTTGAGAACCTACTGGATGACCCGGTGTATAAAAAGATAAAGAATAATCTGATCAAGAAAGTTGAAAAGAAAGTAGCGTATGTATTCGAGGTCCAACATTTTCAAAGAGCTACATAGAGATCTGATTCCAAAAGAGATTCAAGAGCACCTCAACTATATTGCCTTTCAAAGCCCCACAAACCTAACGTACCTTATCCAGTCAATAGTGAGTACTGTTGGGTTATCCACCCACTTACTTGCCCGCTACGATAGTTTTACCAAATTAGAAATGTAATAGGAAAGACAGAACACCATGTCAATGCCGTTGAAAGTTTTATCAACAAGCCAAAGGGATGAGTTTTGACATGATATTATTGTTCACAAAAATGACAGTCAAAGAAGCTTTGGAAGAACTACATCGGAGGTTCATCCCAAAAGGCGAAGATGAGAGTCCGGTAGATTTGGCCAGTGCAGTTTGTGCAGTGTGTTCTCGTGCAGGAATTGGTTCTATGGACAAACGGAAAGAGCAACAATAGGTTCGTTCACCCTTGTCTCCAGCTTTACCGAATATCGACGTGGAAATATTCTATCAACAGTCCTAAAACCAAAGTGTTGGCCTCATGGATCTTACAACGTGCAAGGATTATCTAGACCACATTAATGAAATAGATCCGGATATCAGCTTCATTATGGAGCAGGAAGAAAATGGTTGCCTTCCGTTCCTGTATGTTAATTTGAGAACAGTAAATCAGAGGATACATTGGGATACAGCGTTTATGGAAAGCCTACTAACACTATCTAACTTGTAACTATTTGAATGCCGCGCATCACCACCCGACCCAGAAACAATCGTCAACATCTTAGTGCACCGAGCACAAACCATTTGTGAACTCTCATCATCATCTAAGATCTGTTCTCAGGGGAAATAGGTACAGCAACAGAAATATTGAATGAACTATTAGGAGAACGTCTATGACCAAGGAAAAGGAAACAAACATAGCAACAATATATGTACTCTATATACAAGGATGTGCTGACAATAATATGTCGCAATTTAAGAAAATGCAATATCACCACGGTATGCAACACCTCCTGAGATCAACTGCAGGAGTAATTTATTCCAGTGTCTTGATGTATACAGGGTGTTTAAAAAAGACATGGTAATATTACTAGGGCGGATAGATCATTGAAAAATAAGTAAGGTTTGCTTAATAAATGTGTATGTCCTAGAGCCACACATTTTTGAGATACAGAGTATGTAAGGTAATTTTAAAAAATCAAATTTTAGATGCAATTTTTTAAAAGACCAACGAATTTGATTAAAATGTGTGTTATTAGTTGTTTAGTATAAACCTTGAGTAATATAGTCAAGGGTATAAAGTAGAGGGCGCTAGTTACACGCATTTCCGCTGATATTTATTCTCTAACTTTTTTTAAGTTAGGATTTCCCCAATCTAAGCCTTGTTATATTATGAAAATTTAATTTTACACAAAAAGGTGGTCTCACTAAAAGAAATTTTTCTTACACTAATGGTTATTGGATCTTCGGAGACCCAATACAAAATATTTTGATCTTTTTCATCAGTTCTAAGTTCTAGCTGGTGTATAGGCTGATGTAAATTATTTTGTTGGAGTTTAACATCGCCATTCTCTCGACAACGCCTATCTACTACCAAAAATGTTTTTCTACTTGGCAGCTGCCTCTCGGGAAATTTTTCGAAATAGCATCTAACTACTATTACAACACTTAAAACATTTCCCCAAAAATCAACATCTGCACTGGTGGTATAAAGTTTCCATTATTATTATGTAGCAGCGCGTTACAGAGCAGAATAAAATCTTAAATTTACAATATTTTCTAAAAGAACAAATTACTATTCAAACTAGAGAATAAACAACATACCAGAATTTCACTTATACTAAACATCATATCAGTGAAAGAGTTGGGGATTTTTAACACATGCAAACTTGATAAATAAGTATATAGGTACTATTACAGATATCTCCTTGTTGACTTTCCCACAATTTTTGCATTTTTCTCGAATTTGGTGCATCATTAACAAATTTACTAAGAGTACCTCCTTTGTGTAAAATCAAATTTTACATAATATAATAAGGCTTCGAATGGGAAAAACAAACTTTAAAACAGTTAGAGGATAAAATTAAAAGTAAATATTTTAACTAATGCCCCCTACGTTGTACAAAAAAATTAATAACACCAGCATATTCGGAACCATTAAAAACGTACCTGTATCCAATTTAAATTAAATCTGTTTAACAAAATTACATTTCAAATTTGATTTTAAACAAACGTTTATTAAGCAAACCCAACTTATTTTTCAGTGTTCTATCAGCCCTAGCAATATTGTCATGTCGTTTTGAAACACCCAAAGTATCAGGTGCACATGCGGCAAGAAATCAAGGAGGGGAACGTCTCAGATCAGTGATTGCAAATTATGCACCGGAACGTCATAGGCCGATGCTCACATCATATATAAATACCGACTAGGAGTTTCTTCTGAGGAAGAGAGTGATATGTCACTCGAAACGTCAAGAAACCAAAACCGACGACGTCTCAACCAGACCGGAATTTGTTCATTGCCACGGAAGCCTGCAAATCAAACTATGCATTTTATAGTTCAGCTGATGGTGCACTTATAGGGTACATAATACATAATATATTGTAACGTAATAGGCAATTCTTTTGTTTTTTTTTTGTCATTAGAGACATGTTTGTCATTGCGTCTGTTTGGAAATAATAAATAAATCATGTTCAAACACTTTAAAACATAACTCTCTTGTATTGTGTGCTGCATATCTCTTGTAACACAATTTAACTTACAGAATCCAGTATACTCGTATAGACGGATCAAAAACAACCATATTAAATAGTTGAGGAGGTGATGCAATTCCTCTAGCATTTCCAAAGGACTACATTAATGGATCTAACTCTAAGTGACTTAAAAACATTAAATTTTTAACTATAGCCTTAAAAAAATCCAATATCGGCATTCCACACTAACTAATAATGAGTGACCGATAATAAATTTAGATCGGGTCGTTACGTGGAACGTGCAATATAGCAACTTTGTCAGGTGCAAACATTTTCAGCCAACGTGAAGTAATTGAAGAGTCCATTTATTCACCTTAAATGAAGAATTCAATTGTCAAATCAACTAGGATATTAAATGAGGCAAGTTTTGAATTTTTTAGGATAGTTATAAAATTTAGAATGCCAACTTATTTGTGCAATAGCAGGCAACCTATGTTTTCCGATCAGCTAAGCAACAATATATAAGTAACGCTTTACTCAAAATTAAGTACATATATGACAGAAAAAAAATAAGCAGTCATTGTACTAATTCACTTTTTTAAGCTATTAATCTTAATTTTAGCTTTACGGTTTTATCTAAAAATGCCGCTGAATCAGAAGTTTCCAATAAAATATAAAATAATGCTGTCATGATTAGTTCAATTACTAATTTCAAAATTTACTAATTTGTAAGCCAAATTTCATAACTTTATGTATGGAGTAATATTTATAACTTTTTAAAAGCACCCGGTAAAAAAAATATTCCTAAAAAGTTTTATTGTTTATGTTTTTACATTCTTTGGTACTTCATCAATTTGTTTCAAAGCCAGTAATTTCGTTACCATGATAACGTATTTTATTATTTTTAATGGTATCCATAGACCGTAACCCATACAGCACAAAACGCCCAGAAGATATTCGTTTTAAATCCTTTTAATATCCGAAAGTCCATGGACTTATTTGGGAGGTACAATGAACGTAAATATTCGTACAACTTATGGCCGTCCAATACAGTACGTCTATAAGTCGTTTCATTTATGTCTGCAATAGATAATAAAGCAATATAAAAAATTGATAGGTATAATAAAATTATCCATTAAATCATTAACGATTAACAGAATATTCATTTTACAAATCAATTAAACTTGAAATATTTACTTATATAGTTGAAAAAAAATCGACAAAAAGTAAAAACAAACAAATAAAAGTAAACGCAAATGGACCAAAACAAAGAGTATTTAGTTATTTATACATTATATAGTGGAAACCAATCCTAATTACAATCCCCCCCTATTTTCGAAGGTACTGAACACCAACCTAAAATTATTTTTCTGCGGTCGACTAGTTTTCGAAAAAAGTCAAAATTATAACCTTTATGTATATAATACATTAGGTTGTGATTGTATTTGACTTTTTTTATATTTTTAGGTATTAATAATATTGTGTGAAACTAACTACTCAGTGGACAAAAGCCCCAACCTGCGTTGAATTACAGACAAAGCTCTATTCAATAATTATCTAAAGAAAATAATATAATGTACTAACCTTCTAATGAAACACTCTATAAATATCTAACTTCACTTTTTGGCAGTGGGAACACGACAAATTCAACCACAATAGATGAGATCTGACGTATTTCTGCATTTTTAGAAGGTTAGTAAATTATATTATTTTCTTTAGATAATTATTGTATAGAGCTTTGTCTGTGGAATTGTTCATTAGCATACCTAGATGTTTAGTATCACAGACATACATATGACTTCATTGATAGGAATTGTAGGAGATTTGATTTATATTAGCTTAAAATACCTTTCTAAAACAGTAAAAAATGTTACAAAAGCTAATAATAAGGAATATATGGGTAGATATTGTGGGTGTAATTCAACGCAGGTTGGGGCTTTTGTCCACTGAGTAGTTAGTTTCACACAATATTATTAATACCTAAAAATATAAAAAAACTTTTACATAAAAGGTGAACATTTTTCAAGTAGGTATTGTCATATTTAATTCATTGACAGGATGTCACTTTTTGTCATTGTCGATATTTAACTTCAAATAATTTTAATTTTTATAATAATTTTTATAGTCAGATATTTGATTCAACTTAAAGGAGACCACCTGAAGAAGCAGTCGTAAAAATGCAGAAATAGGTCAGATCTCATCTATTGTGGTTGAATTTGTCGTGTTCCCACTGCCAAAAAGTGAAGTTAGATATTTATACAGTGTTTCATTAGAAGGTTAGTAAATTATATTATTTTCTTTAGATAATTATTGAATAGAGCTTTGTCTGTGCAATTGTTCATTAGTATACCTAGATGTTTGGTATCAGAGAACATACATACGACTTCATTGATAGGAATTGTAGGAGATTTGATTTATATTAGCTTAAAATACCTTTCTAAAACAGTAAAAAATGTATTTGACTTGTTTAACACTGTTTTTATCCTTCTTCAGTGTAAATTGGCGGGTTCAGTTACGGATGCTCTCCTTCAACCTTCAACTGATAACCTAAGTTTTCCTTTTTGAATACATCTTGTTATTGTTCGTTATTTTCCGCAGCACTCCGCAATTTGCTGGATGTATTTGTTCTGTTGTGTATTTGATGCGAAGATTGTTTTTATAAAACATCTTTATCAAATCTACTAAGGTATGTACAGATACAAATATTTATTTATTTATATGCACTAAAATTCAACTTTTTGCTACACATTTGTTTCACTCACAAAATAAAAATCCAAATTGTACGGCAGACGCATGCGAATATAATTTCAAAACTGCGCTAGGCATCTTTTATTACCCACGATGGAACGGAGACGGTATATGCGTTTGGGGTGAGAGAATGTGTGTGCAAACCAATGTTACCATTTATCTCCTACTATTGTCTGTTTGGAAATGAAAGAGAGTAACAAAACCTCGAGATAAGAACCGGCCATGGGCGTGGTAATATTTCGTTTCAGGTAATTATCGGGTAACACTAATGCTCACAGGTAATGGGTGTACATTAGTATATTTTACTGGATATATCATAGGGCAGGAGCCAGTGTATTGTGACAGATCAATCCAGTCTTAGAGCTGAATATACGAAGATGTGCTAGTGCAGTAGAGTAAAATTCGACTTGTGTTTAGTGACTATTGTGCCAGTGGATATAATATTGTTTGGGTAAAATGTCGAGCTTATCAGATTACGTACCTGCTAAACGCGTGAAAAGATGTGCGCTGTCTCAGAATGAGAAGATTATTATATTAAATGTATTTAATGCATTGAAACTCCAAAATCCTACCAAGAGTGTTGACGACATCATGGAAAAGTGTTCCAAAATGACAAGGATTGGAAAATCGACTATCTACATACTTTAAAGGAAACAAAAAATGAACAAGATATTGTAAATCCCCCAAAATCATCTACAGGGAGGTCAAAAGTCGTTATAGATGATTTCTTCAAAAATGTCATTCGCAGAAAAGTACACTCATTTTATGTTAAAAAAGAAATACCAACGCTAAACAAAATTTTAAGTGAACTTTTAGAGGACAATGATTTGCCAAAAATCAGTAAAAGCAAATTATGGGCCGTCTTACGAGAGTTGAGCAGTCAGTTCTATCGATAAAGATGAAATTATTTGTTGGCGAAGATCCTACTTAAAATCAATTAGAAAATTCCGTGACGAAGGGAGAAATATTTATTATCTCGAGGAAACTTGGATCAACGAGGGATATACTGTAACAAAAGTATGGCAAGATAAAAATGTAAAAAGTTTTTGATAAGCATTTTTGGATGGACTTTCAACAGTGTTCAAGGCACCTTCAGGCAAAGGGCAAAGATTAATAGTGACACATATAGGTAGTGCCAGTGGTTTTGTAGATGGCGGTTTACTTTTATTTAAATCTAAAAATACAGGTGACTATCACGAAGACATGAACGCTGATGTTTTCGAAGAGTATTTTACACAGATGTTGGATCTTATTCCCCCGGGGTCTGTAATTGTCATGGATAATGCCAGTTACCATTCACGGCAGACCGAGCGGACGCCTACGACTGCTTGGAGGAAAGCCGATTTAATTCAATGGTTGGTTATCCGGAAAAAACTTTTCTTTTGAAACAAATATGGTGAAAAAGGAACTTTTGACACTTGTCAATCTTAATAAAGATCAGAAAAAATATGTTATCGATGAAATGGCAACAAATCGCTAAATAACGGTACTACGGTTACCACCTTATCACTGTGAACTTAACCCAATCGAATTAGTCTGGGCGCAGGTAAAAGGAGATGTAGTGCGAAATAATACGAAGTTTAAATTAAGTGACGTGAAAATTTTGTTAAAAAATTCCTTGGAACGAGTAACTGCAGATAACTGGCAAAGATGTATACATTATGTACAAACAGAAGAAGAGACAAAGATAATTCATCAGAATATTCAGAGGATGAATTTTACTATACCTACTTTTTTATTTTCTTTATTGTACATTTATACAACACTACATTTACTCACCATAATTTGAATTTTCAAAATACATATATTTTTGTGTGGAATAAAAGTCTATTCATTAAATTTAAATAAATATTTTGATAATAATATTGAATAATTTTATTTGAATTACTAAAAACCCTTTTAATCCGGTTATGATGCTTAAAGCAGCCTCATGTTTTGAAATGCTGTTTTTATATTGTGTACTTATAAGAGAAATGGATCGAGAAATTGAAGCGGAGTAGACAAAGACGGATTGTCGGGGATTAAATTTTAGCTACCTGCTACAATTTAGTACAACCCGATCACACAAGTTTTTTTAAAAGTACTCCTCATCTATACCGACAATACGTAATATAAAAATATTGAATATAAGCATTAATACTACATTTATTTACGATTTGCATACATAATAAGCTTTTATTACTCTCTTTCATTTCTAAACAGAGTATAGCACACCACCAGTGTAAACTTTTTATAGATTTTTTTTTAAGGTTTGTGGTTACTTGCGTTTATGTAATTGTATTGTTTGTATGTATAGTATGTTATATTAAAATACATATTTCAACATCACTTACACTCATATTTTGACCTCGCGTCCTAAATTGTTCATACATGTCATCATCCAATATTCCTCACTTGTTAAATTAGGATGATTTTGAGGATACGCTGTAGAGCTTGAATTATTATTCATTCTTAAGAACACAAAATCATTAATAAAAATAATTACATTCATAATTAAATTAGCTGGTCCTATATGTATAGGTTCTTTTTTGGTTTAATGGACATCCATGAAATGTCCCTAGAACAAGAAAAAACGTCTTTAAGATATCCATAAGACACCCTCGTATTTAAATAAAATGTCCATAAAAAGTCCAAATTTGTACAAATAAGTTCTCTTTATAGTCCACTATTGGCCATTCCCAAGACGCCCAAAGTTGCGGAATTCGGCCTTCGAAAAGACATCCGCTGGATGAAAATCGAACATAGAGCTAATATTCTTGGGATGTTATGATCATCCACAAGCGCACATTTTAAAGATGTCCATAATACGGCACTGTGCTTAAGAAGTCTATAATGGTATCACACTATTTTCTGTCCTTATTTGTCAACAACAACACTTTTTTACGGACGTGTATACAGGGTGTTTCAGGAGGAGATGTACATACTTCAGTATATTATTCTACGTTCAATTTTAAACAAAAAGTTCATAGGAAATTTTTTGCTTAAAATTGAACATAGAATAATATACTGAAGTATATACATCTCCTCCTGAAACACCCTGTATGTGTATAATGCAAACTTTTTGCAGAAAACAAGCATTTTGATAAAAATATTAAAATCATAATTTAAAAGCTTTGTTGAAGAAAGAGCAATGCTTAGTGAGTGAAATTTTTGACACTGTTACGTATAATGTCAACGTGACAAATCATATAAGAAAAAAACAATAATTGTTGAGAGCTGTCAATGTAAAAAATGGTTTAACAGGCACAACATTTTCAACGAACTCTACAGGATGAACCATTAGTAATGGATCGTAGAGCAGGGACGACATCGTCGTACTCGTAATAGTACACGACGTCCAGTGGACGTTCATTTAATGCCCATTTAATGTACAGACGTCCATGGATCATAAATGGACATTCGATGGATGTCAATTCCTGGATATATTTTGATAGAATGTACATTGGACATCCGATGGATGGATTATGGGACATATTTTGATGGTACATATATCCTTTATGGGACATATTTGTATAGTACATATGTGGACATCCGATGGATGTCTAGTACTGTTATTGTTATGTTATTGAATTTGCCGCTAAAATTCGTGTAGTGTATGTGTATTGAAAAAAATGAGTCCACAATCCAGATGTAACGCTAACCTCTAAAGATTAAACAAACTGTTCTGTTCTCTTTGGTGACGCTGATAAAGTGATAAACGTTGATAAGTAAACCCTATAGAAGAATAAATTAGGAAACCGAAGTAATATAAATCACATTTTGTAAGTAAGTAAATTTGTATTTTATACTTTTAGTCTATTTATAAATAATTGAATTATTTGTTGGTTAGGTTAAATTCATAACATCTTTATGTAGACAACTATGTCACAGTATAATTATGTACTAACAACCGACAACAGTCAGTTTTCCTTTTTAGATAAGGAAGTTTTCATTTTCGCTCTAGTTGTTGAGCTTTCTCTCTCTTCTTTTGTTAAAGAATTATGTATGGTTTTGTTCTTGTTACTTGTTACGTGCTATATAGTTGTTTTATTAGTATCTCTTAATTATTTATGTATTTGTTATTCATGTAATAATTAGAAAAATAATAAATACATTGTATCAAAAAGTATTTCTATAATTCCAATGCAGACCTCATTAAATGTCCAAAACAGGAAATCCAAGGGTAGCACAAATTTGGTACAGAGGAGGACATCTGTGGGGCCCAAACTGGTTTAGTAGTGGATGTCCCTGGGTTGCACAAAGTTGTGACATTTGGGACTTCCGTGGGACTTCCAATGGACGTCCATAGAACAAAAAACGGTCGTCCACTGGATGTCCGGACTTCCGACTTTGGATGTTCATAGGACGTGCTTGTGCTATTAGGGCCATTATTAATGGTCCATCCTGTATATTGTAACCGAACTATGAAATATTTTTCACACACCTATGTCCATATTAACTGTTTTTCCTATTTTTATATACAAGATCGTTCATTCAAATATGTCAATATAATTTTTAGATATAAACGAACTTAAGTAATTGTCTATACTGAAATATACTTTTCAGAAATGAGTTGGGTTGAATTTAAAATAAAAAAAAATATAGGGTGATTTTTAAGTGAGGTAGTAATTTAGTATACGCCTACCTATTCGAAGAATAAGTGATATGCAAAATATAGTCCAATAAAATGTTAATATTAAAAATTATATATCACCTAATTTTGCATTTTTAAATTATGTAAGTCGGTCCTGTACACTCATGGTATAAATTGTCGTGCAGAGGGATGAAATATCTATAAGAAAATTTTTGTGTATTTCGTCCTGCAGTGCCGACTTTGATTACACTCCTTACACAAATAACGGATACATAGGTTATTATCATTAATACACTTGGGCCATTGTTATATTATCACTATACCACTAGCAACTTACGTTTAACATAAAATGATACAACGTGCACACCACAAAACACCAAAATTTTAACCATAACATGGTTCTTTTCTAACACGTATAATACGTTGGTTCGGTTGGAATGAAAGTTAGTAAGGTTACTCAGAGGAGCGTGACATTAAACAATGACTGCGCGACATCGTGTCACATGTCGTTTATTTTATGTATCGGACAGTTATATCGGTTATAAAAAAAATATTTATTATTGCAATATTTTGTAAAAGAGTCATTCCATTTGAAATCGTCTAATTGGCAAAGCCGATTCATTTTAGATTTTGGTGTAACTTTGAAAATCTCTTCTCTAGGGTTCCAAACAACAAAATTTACACGAGTTTGATTTTTACAAGCGCTTAAAAATTGCTATTTTTAAGCTTTATTAATGTTTGCTGTAAAATTTTTCTGTTTGAAGATATTTGAATGATCAAGACGGAATTCAGAGTGGGAAAGATAATATTTTCAGTGTAAATGAAGATAATTGGCTCGGACGATCCCTTTGAATAATAGCAGCGTGCTGAAAATGAGTGTTTTTTAGTCATTTTTCGTGAATTTCAATCGACTCTTGCGTCGTAACTGTTGAGAATTAAAAAATTATTTTCCCTGGGAATTAAGTATACATATCATAGATAAAATTCAGCCACAAGTTGACCTGAGTAGCCCACTCTTTATAGAAGAAAACTTTGCTTGAAGTTTTGAAATTTTTAAAAATCCCAATATTCAGGCTATGAAACGAGTGTGTTGACTGCGAGATAAAAATCTGATACTCACAGAATCTACTGTTCTTACCTTCAACTTAAATGGCTACATCACTTGTTTTGTTATTTTCATGTTTCGGCAACATTTTTTTTATTTTCAGACTATTTTATATGGAATAACTCAAAATGATTTATTGTAATGCCTACTGCCATCAGTTAAAATTAATACCCCGAAATCATACTGTATATCTTATACTAATTATTTTTTTCATATATGTGGTTTTATTTCAGTAGCGATAATAGTAACATTATTACATTAATTTCATTTATAAGTAGATTAAAGGAAAATGGATGAAAGTCACACTTCACTGCGAAAAAAAAATCACGGCTTAATCTAATAAACAGTTAATTTTTAATTTATCGCATCATGTATTTGTTCATCAAAAAAGTTGTTTCAGCTATTGAACTTTGGAAATAAACGAAGTGAAACTGTACCCTTATTTTTATTTCTTTCATTTAATAGCTGCAGAGTAGCCTATCCGTTAAACGTTAAATGGTGGTTATGGTGCACAACTCAATTAATTTATGAGTGAGGAGTATGATAGGCAACTCGATCTTTTACAGTGCATTCAACCATGTTTAATTAGTTATTAACTGAGTCAACCACGTAATTGGAGACTGATAACTACAAATTTCTAAACAAGAATTAGACCTGCGTTAGTAGTTTCCGTTACAGCTGCGTCATCTCAGTTTCAAAATTAATAAAAATTGAAGATTAGATGCAACGTAACAACTTTAATAAATAATAAATTTAGTCCAGTAGGTATTAAGTATCAGATATCATCATAAAAAATGTGTCCCGTTTTAATTCTCAAAAATTAGGAACAGGTAGAACCCAAAAAAATTATTGGACTTTGATATATAAACTTGACAAAAAAAAGGACGACAGAAAAGTTATTGATGTTGAACTTGCACTCTCGGGTCCGTATTATGAAGTATATGCTACATCACTGACTAATGTTTAGAATAACCTGAGATATCAAATTTTCGTATATTTTCTTACAAATCAGTATTCTTACATTTTCTTCATAAAATACGTCATTATGAAGTCAATATTTTAAACGAATTCATAACTGTTTGTTGATACAATTTTAAAAAAAGATCTGACTAAGTTAGAAAGAACACCTCTTAACTATAATAATATAACAATAATAATAAATACGTTTATTTCCGACAAATAACAAGACATAATTACAATCATCTCATTCAAACGGCTTTGTAATGCAAACGCAAAAAATACACAAAAGGAACCTTGTCCGTGCAAATTTTACATATCTGCCCTGCAATAAAAAAAACAATTTCAATGAAAATATAAAAATATTTTATATAGACATACATACAGATATACGAGGACACGTACATCAACATGCATATCTAATTACACACATATCCACGTAGCTAATAATACCAACACAATAATAATATAATGTACCTATATCAATGAAATCAAATAAAGTAAATACCGCAATAATATACTTATTATTTCAAAAATAGATTCTTATATTAAAAGAAAATTATTAAACAACTACAAAATGAATAATCAATTTAGTAATATTAAACATTAACATTTAAATACTCAATTATAAGTACCTACAATACAAATATTCCAATTAAACTATTATTATTTCAACGCATTATGAATTTGAAGTCTATCAGAAGATAGTACATATTATTTTATCGCTTTTTTAAATTTAATTAATAATTAATGAACTTATTGTTCTTAATGATACAGGAAGACTATTGTACAATCTAGAACCTAAATAAATAAAATTTCTTTGACCAATTGTTTTTTGAAACTTTACTGTTTAAACATTTCTATTAGTTATGCTTCTAGTTTCATGGTCGTGATCAATTTGTCGTAAAACATTACTATGTTTATGGCAATAACGGACAATTTTTATAAAAAGTGTTTACCTAGGATCAAAAATTTCAGATTCAACGTAGAGCTGATCTGAGGGGTAAGTATAAGGTTTCTTCAAAATTAATTTTATAATATATTTTTGCACAGTTTCTATATTTTTTTAGTTGCACAGTTGATATTCCACCCCATGCTAAAATACCATAAGCCCGGAGAAATTCGACCATAGAATAATAGAGAATTTTGAATCGAGGTAACTGTAATATATTTTTTCTACAAAACTGTTAAAAGTGGGCTTTTTAAATGTCATTTTTTGTCACGCGTGTTAAAAGTAAATCAAAAGCACTGGTTGCTACGAAAATTTTGGTTCATAAACATTGCGATCTGTGTGGTATTTTTTGATTTCTTATTTTTATTGAGTTTAAAGTTCTTCTGATTGTTTTGTAGAAAAAATATTGTATGATATTCGTGTTAAAAGTGATTTTATTTTGTTCGTGAAGTTAAAAAACTCGCTACGCTCGTTTTTTAATCATCTTCACTCACAAAATAAAATCTTACTTTTAACACGTATATCATAAATAGCTATTTTAGATATTTAAATATAAATTTCGTAATCTATTAGTTACATTTAATGAATGATAATCCCAGCGTAAATCCCTATCAATAGTTACTCCTAAATACTTTACTTTTTCACTTTTAAAAATTTCAATTTCATTCCCATTATTTCCAATTATTAAACTCTGGCAAAGTAGATATATTACAAGCTAATGACGAATATGTAGGTTTTTTTTAAGTTTATACTCAGTAATTTATTATTAAACCACATAATTAATTATTTCATATGTTTCTGCACTAAGCTTTTTAACTGATTTAATGTATCCCCTTTATAAAATAAAACTGAGTCGTCAGCAAAACTTATTATTAATACAGTTGTTTTTAAGTGGAATAAGCTATTTAAATAAATTGTAAAAACTATTGGTCCCATTACTGTTCCTTGCGGAACTCCGCAACTCACAATTCGTTCGTCGCTGATAACGTTGTCCAGTTGTACAAATTATTTGCGATTTTCTAATAACTGACTATAATATTATAAGCAGCACTCCTAAACTCCAAATCTTGCAAAACTTCTAATAATTGTTTATGGTCAACAGTGTCGAATGCCTTAGCCAGGTTTTAAAATACGCATATTGATGGTTTATTCTCATCCAAGGCAAAATACATTTTTTCTGTGCATAAGTGCATAATTGCATTCTCAGTTGATTTTCCTTTTCGGAAACTGATTATCTGATAAGATTTTATTATTTATTAACTACGTTAATCATACAAGTTTTTTCCAGGGTGGATCAATTACAGTTTCCAGGCTGACGAGGCATTTAGAATAAGAAAAAACACATTTTCATTTTGTTATGTTTTATTAAAAAATCTGAATTTTATGCGTTAACATGTTAACACATTATTAATGTGTTAGCACATTGCACATTGAGAATTGTATACGGCATTATAAACATTGTGACACCTCTCAGTTTAAAAAACTAGTAACATTTGAATTGATGTAAATCAAGTATTTTTCACGGTCTATGATACACAGTGTTAAGGTACAATTCACGGTCTTTCGTGTAGTGCATTTTCATCCAGAAAAAAATAAAAGAAAATTATTATTTTAGCACTACACTGATTAAAACCACCACCTACTGGCTGGAATTCCTTTTGTGCATATTTAGATAAGATTTTTTGTCCTTGAAAAGCAAGCTTGAGCTGTAACTTCTACGTCAGCCATAGTTTTACTTTTAAAAGAGAAAGCGGAAAAAATTAAATTAAGAAGAAAAAGGAAAAAGAAGAAGTAAAACACTGTTTAATTTATTTGTTGTTCTGATAAAGATGAAGAAAATTAAAGAAAATTTGCAGAAATCTGTCTGGAATAGCGGATCATTTTTTTTTAAATATTATTTAAAAATTTGGAAACATAGTAAAGGACGAACACAACTAAAATATCTACATTTCTTCAGCACTTCCGGTTATTTGCGAAAGCAGTTATAGGGAAAATAAATAGTTGTCATATGTTTGCCATTTTTGATTCGTATTGTTAAGCGTTAGTTTTTAAGAAATTTATACAAAAAAGCACGAGTTGCAGTTAGTCTTGTAGATACTATAACATAATATATCCTGAGAAAATTCAGAATCATAATAGAAAATTCGTATACTGTCACTGTTTTCTCTATATTTCTATATATAACTTTTTTTTCAATAGATGTCGCTCTTGCTTCGCGAATACGGGAAATCAACACCATCTTCGATATTTTAAATCGGACGCCTGGTATATTATTGCATCTCTGAAACATTTTAGGGTTGCTTTTTATAACATTTTCTTATACCTAGGTGTTATAGATTTTGCGATATTAACACAAGATGCATAGAGCGACAGAGTGTTCAATTTGAGTTTAAAAAGTTATAGCTGCTCGAAATTATCATTTACTAAAATATAGGCAATAACATTATTTATTTACGATCCTCTGTATACTTACATACTTTAATCATATGATTTTATGAAATACATTTTATTTTTAAGTTATGTATGACAAAATTCGATATTAATAAATAACTAATTACTTTTATACTATTTCACGTTTTTATGGAAAATATTTTAAAATAAATTTTAAACGTAAAGGCTTAAGAATAGTAATAAACTGCTTAATTTTATTTAAGGACCTTTCATGTTTTAGATGTTTTCAAATTATAAAAAAATATATTACCCTGTTTCCTTAATTATAATTTTATAGGCTTAAAATATACTACATATGAGAAAATATGTATATACTTCACATTTATCATGATGATAAAACGCTTAATCTTATGTAAAAATAAATGATATTCAGCAAATAATTAAATACACAAACCAGTAATCGAAAGCGTTGAGATTTTGGTTTGTTTAAAGTGGTTTCCAATATAACAATAGGATTTTTTACAATCTTTAACTATGTTCTATCAAAATTTATATAAATGTTCAAACAAACCAGTTCTAAGTCATATTTGATGACCAATAACAGTTTCAGTCCTTTCGCGTTGGAGAATATGCGTCAAATTAAATACGTAGATACAAAGGAACACTAATGATATATGTATAAAATTAGAAAGAAATCGGTAGTCACTAAAAAATTATTAGAAGAATTCCTTAACGAATTTTCAAAAAAAATATTAGAGGGCTTTGTGACATTTCCGGACACCCTGTATAGTAAAGCAAACATTACATTCCGCCTTAATATCCTTGATTGAAATAACATTAAGAAATAAATTATGCATTTTTTAAATTGTGGCTCTTTTGCATGGCAGTTTGCTTCAAGTCATTAATTATAAGTTACCAAGCTGTGGTATTACGTACACATGGGATCAATTTATTACATTCTGAGAAGTCTGCGATGTAAACCATTTGTTAAGGCATCTTTGGGTGGAAAAGACTTGTCAGGCAGTATCATTTGGAGATGTTTTATATCATTTATCTTCACATGCATATCAACTTCATACTCCATGCTTAAATATTGACTTAAGAAAATCGTTTCATATTAGATAAAAATAATGATGAATATTAGGACTAAAATGTACCTATAATTTTCGCTTAATTTAGGACTGCAGTTAAAATAATAAATATCAGGTAGTAGTTTATGTACGAGGGTGGATCATACCGAGTCATTCCATATAAAATAGTCTGAAAATAAAAAAAATTGTTGCCGATTAATTTTAGATTTTGGTGTAACTTTGAAAAACTGTACTCTAGGGTCCCAAACAAAATTTACACGAGTTTGATTTTTACAAGCGCTTGTTTCCGCCTTTTTAAATAAAGACTTAAAAATTGCTATTTTTAAGGTTTATTAATTTTTGCTGTCAAATTTTCCTGTTGGAAGATATTTGAATGATCAAGACGGAATTCAGAGTGGGAAAGATAATAGTTTCAGTGTAAATGAAGATAATTGGCTATGACGATCCTTTTGAATAATAGCGTGCTGAAAATGAGTGTTTTTTAGTCATTTTTCGTGAATTTCAATCGACTCTAACGTCATAACTGTTGAGAGTTAAAAATTCATGCTCCGCGGGAATTAAGTATACATATCATAGACAAAATTCAGCCACAAGTTGACCTGAGTATCCCACTCTTTATAGCAGAAAACTTTGCTTGAAGTTTTGAAATTTTTTAAAAATCCCAATATTCAGGCTATGAAACGAACGTGTTGACTGCGAGACAAAATCTGAGACTCACAGAATCTACTGTTCTTACCTTCAACTTTAAATGACTATATCACTTGTTTTGTTATTTTCATGTTTAGTGCATGTACGAGCCGTTTTTTTACAGCAAAAATCTGAACGTTTTTACTAATGAATTAAAATTACTTACCATCAAAAATAATTATAAATATGAAAAATATTTCAAGTTTTAATAAAGTTATGGATATTTAGGGTGTAAAATTGTTTCTGGAAGTAATTATCATCGAAAATGACAGTAACTGTAAACAATTTTTCAACGAGAAAATTATATTTTATTCAACTTTTCAAATCGACGGCATCGAATTACAAGAAAATATATACATTGAAAATTGACAGAAATTAAATCATTAGTAATTTTATTAATACTTATGAACTCGAATGTAATTCTCGAATATACTTATATTGTTAATAATATAATTAATAAATAATAATGTTGCTAATTTCTTTTTTTAATTTACGCATATTCGTACTTACTTTTAAATGCAATACAGTCAAATAACGGAAATAAGCTTATCTCTATACGCATGCATAAAAAAATATAAAAATTTTATAGATAAGACGGAATTTTTATAGAAAAAAAAATAATAATAAAAACTACTAGTTATTTAGAAAAAAGAAATCGAATTGATTTTTGCTGTAAAAAAAACGGCTCGTACATGCACTAAACATGAAAATAACAAAACAAGTGATGTAGTCATTTAAAGTTGAAGGCAAGAACAGTAGATTCTGTGAGTATCAGATTTTTATTTCGCAGTCAACATGCACGTTTCATAGCCTGAATATTGGGATTTTTAAAAATTTCAAAACTTCAAGCAAAGTTATCTTCTATAAAGAGTGGGCACGTTTCATAGCCTGAATATTGGGATTTTTAAAAATTTCAAAACTTCAAGCAAAGTTATCTTCTATAAAGAGTGGGCTAAATATTGGGATTTTTAAAAATTTCAAAACTTCAAGCAAAGTTATCTTCTATAAAGAGTGGGCACGTTTCATAGCCTGAATATTGGGATTTTTAAAAATTTCAAAACTTCAAGCAAAGTTATCTTCTATAAAGAGTGGGCTATGATAAGTAGCCTTAATTCCCGCGGAGCATGAATTTTTAACTCTCGACAGTTAAGACGCTAGAGTCATTTCAGCACGCTGCTATTATTCAAAGGGATCGTCCGAGCCAATTATCTGCATTTACACTGAAACTACTATCTATCCCACTCTGAATTCCGTGTTGATCATTCAAATATCTTCAAACAGAAAAATTTGACAGCAAAAATTAATAAAGCTTAAAAATAGCGATTTTTAAGAGTCTTTATTTAAATAGGCGGAAACAAGCGCTTGTAATAATGAAACTCTTGTAAATTTTGTTGTTTGGGACCCTAGAGAAGAGATTTTCAAAGTTACACCAAAATCTAAAATGGGTCGGCTTTGCCAATTAGACGATTTCAAATGGAATGACCCTACCATATTATTACATACCCTACAATTTTATTAATACATATACTAAGTCTTTTTAATTACGCCATTGAAAAATAAAGTTGATCGTGTCTGTAACACGGATCATTTAGTATAATCAAATTTTATCTGAATTTGTCAATATTATTACAGGTCTAATCAATTTAAGCACATGTTGAAAAAATCAGATTAATTGACTTAAAAACAGGGGAGACATTAATACTTAAAGTTGCAGCGGTTAGTGCTGCGGGCAATGTAACGTCACATATTCCTATCGTTCGCGTCGTCCTGCTAGCGATTGCTACATAGCCGCCGTTTTGTGTAGTTAGTGTATCGGTTTTCGTTATAGTTTTTGTGTTTTATTAATTTGTGTATATACACAATGAACTCTGATTTTGTTGAAGGGACTTTTTATGCAATAGGTACATACAGATTTTTACATAGGTAGGTAGGTATCTACAAAAATATTAAATATAATTAACTATTTAACGTCATATTTATATGGAATATTTTTTACCCACGTTAGGTTTTCCCTTCATACAGGGTGATGGATAAATAATTTAGTTTTTAGTAAGAAAATATGGTAGTGGTTTTATATGTACCTATTTGACATCCACCCACCGGAAAGAAATATATTGTTTTTATTGTGTTGTGTTAACTGATATGGTTATGTTCAAATAAAACAAGAACCTTGCTCTTGTGCATTGAAGGCGGAAATCACTCCAGAACATAAATTTAATATATATATATATATATATATATATATATATATATATATATATATATATATATATAATGTTTTCTGCAAAATTCAATTAGAAAACAGTAAAAAAAACGTTGATAAATAGTTAGGTAGATACATCCGAAGTAGCAAAGCTATATCTAACGACCATTCGCTACTCTATGCCAGTCTGACCAGCCACAGACACGAATTGTTCTACATCGCAGTAGATACCATTGAAATCTAGCGACCTATATCATGTGTCTGCGATAACGATATATTGCAAGCACAGAATTACAGGAGACAACTTCTCTGCGGGCTAATGCAGCAGCACACCAGACATATACTGGTTTCGAACTTATTAGCTCTCATCAGTATGCCACAGGTGAGGTAACCGACGAATAACCTCAGCTGTTTTAGGTCTGTCTAACCCGACAGTAGGAATCATGAGTATCGCGAAGTAGCAAAGCTACATCTCGCGGCTATTTGCTACTCCATGCGCGAATGACCAGCCACAGACAAGAAGCGTTCTACATCGCAGAAGAAACCGTTGAAAGCTAGCGACCTCTATCTCGGGTCGACGATAACGATATGTAACAAACACGGAATGGCCGCTAGATGTAGCTTTGCTGCTTCGCGATACTCATGTCAGGTTAGACAGCCTTAAAGCAGCTAAGGTTATTTGTCGGTTACCTCACCTATGGCATAATGATGAAAGCTAATAAGTTCGAAATCGATATATGTCTGGTGGTTTGCTGGCGAGTGACTCTAGTTATTTGCTACAGGTTTTCCAGGTGTAATTCAATGCTGGTTGGGGCATTAGCCCGCAGAGTAGTTGTTTCCTGGAATTCCGTGTTTGCAGTTAAGTACATATTTGTCCTACCCTTAAAATCAAATACATTTTGTGTCAATATCATTTGGCCGTTAATTACAAATTTTTCGCTATATAATGGAAGTAATTTGCTAAGAGCGCCGTATTCTTGTAATAGTGCTTTTACAAATACAAGTAATTTTAGACATTTAAGAACTGAATAATATAGAGTTTATCAAATAACAGCAAAGTTATCTCATATCACTTACGAATATTCAAAGATACCGAAATAAAACGAATATATAACGGCTGAAAACGGTCTAACCAATAAATTTTTAGGTACAGAAATCTACTCAAAATATATATATTTTTTAATTCAACTATAGATGTAAATATATACATACATAGTTCTGCATATAAGATTGTTCACTTTTGTTTATAAGTATGTGAAAATAATTGTTAGATTGTGGAGTTATAATAGCAAAATAATGTATGTCATACAAATGCATTTTATTATATTATTTGAGGAGAAGTTAAATAGTAAAAGTGGATAAACAAAACTTTTGCTCTATGTGTTTGATTTTTCGAGATTTCTGTACCTAAAAAACACCATCATTTTCAAATCATTTTACGGCGACAAATACGACGGCCTTAATAAGTGATACGATAGATTATTTCCTAGATAAAATTTAGATTTAGTTTATTACTAACGAAAGATCTATTGCAAACAAAAAAATGGATATCTATGCACTACAAAGAGTTTTTATAAAGAAAACATGATAAAACATAAAGCAAACTTATCACCTCTCCATAAAACAGAGTTAAGATATTCTGCTTTAACGGAGAACCCAAAAAGTATAACAAAACCTTTTAAATAGGTCACGAAAACATCAATACCCCGTTGAAAGAGGAAAGAAAAAGGAGGGAAACAAACAGCCTCAGCCACCTCTGCAGCGAGAAAATGCAACAAAGATGGACTTACTCGTGCTGGAATGTTTATTGGAGTGTTTCTTTTGTTTGTAATAGTAGCAATAAAGGCATCAAAACAGTTCATTCATCGGCTGTAGTGCAAATAGATAACTAAAACAACATGGAGTTGTGAAACTCGTGTTGTAAAAGAGCAAAGTGATATACTTCGCAGTGGCGGTACTTGGAACTCGAGCGATAATTGTAACTTTATGTTTATATATCACTTAATTTACATTCTGTACCGATTTGTAATTCATCAATTAGCATTTTCATATTTTTATAACCTTTTATCGATCGAAATTGTAGGTACAATTTTAATATTGTGGTTAGATAATTCAGCTTGAACAAAGACAGCTTTTTCATAGGTGAATGTTTTTAAAATTCATGGCTTCTGGAAATTAATTTATATTTGTTTATTCAGCATTTCTAAAAATAAAATAATATACGCCCATCTACATAACGTCATTGACAGAAATATTAAGTAGGTGTATTAATATAATAAAAAACTGTTAAGAAAGAAATTACATAATATTTATTTCTAAGTAACCGTTTTAAAAATATAAATTTTGTATATAAGGCTTATTACAGACTATGCGTGTATTCGCGATTCATTATGCGCGATTCGTGATGTGTGGAATTCGCGAATAATGTGTAGCGTCTTGTTCGTTAAAAATCTATTAATAAAAACTCTACACACTATGCACGAATTCCGAAATCACGCATCGCGCATCACGAATACATGTATAATTTGTGGCAAGCATTAGACCTGATTTCTTTGTTCTTAATTTTAGTATCATAGTTAAATGAAAGTCATTTACTGTTTTTTCCTATTCAACCATTCCAGTTTGTCAAGTTAACACATGTACACCAATTTTTGTCCTACTTTGACAAAATTTATGCTAAAACAGTTTTTTCAATCAAATAAAATCTTGATGCTATTAGATGTTAATAGTTGATATAGGTGTAAAATATAAAGAATTTATTTTACAATTTCTCAGACTAATATTTTTATTTTAAATTTTGTTCATAAAAATACTTAATGAATGATATATTGTCAAAAATATCTTTATTAGACACTTTCAAAATTCGATAAAATATATATGCCTCTTAGACAATTACTTTTATCATACAGGGTTAACTATGACTTAGTACAAATATTTTAAGAGGGAATAGGGTAAAATAAGAATTAACGGAATCACCCTTCAAAAAAATCCAAACTTATTTATAAAACAAAAAAAAATTGTTTTCGATATTATTTTAAATCCTTATTTAACGCCGCCAAAGCATGCAAAAGTCGCTCAGTCGGTATCGTTGTCATGTCATAATTCAATTCCTGTGTTTGCGTTGTAATTTTGTGTTCTTCTTCAGTTTTTAGTGCCTTTTTTAATTTTTAAACGTTTTATAGTTATTAAATAAAGACATTTGTGTTGGGTGCAGATACTTTCCGACAACATAGTTCGCCAGTTTGGTTTTCTAGGTTATGGGACAAGACTGCCGCGGTTACATTAAAACTTGTCTATTATCTATTCCTTTCGTTCGATTTTGTTAGACATTTTATCTAATTGTACCTACGGGAAGTGTCTTTTATCGGTAGTGAGTGGCTGTAATGAGCGAATATGTGGTTTTACCAGTTTATAATGAAATAATGAAAAAATGAATGCAAAATACGGGAGCTAACTGGATTAACTGTTACCTATCTATTAGGTGTTATTACTAATAAGAATGTAAATTTTTGTCGTTTCTACATTTAGAAACGCTACAAAAAGACAACCGCATGGTAGTTGACATTGTTGACAGATGTAAGCTTTATCTATGAATCTAAGCCATCTCAGTCGATTCTTATCATAGGCGCCGACTTTCTGTAGGAAAAAAGGGTTTTGCCCCATTTTTTAAATATCGAGCTAAAATTCTGGAATAATTTTTTTATTGTCTTTTAGGGCTCTCTGAGCACGTGGCCAAATTTTTTGTACTTAGTCATAGTTAACCCTGTATAAACAACTAACCACAAAGCTCGTAATATAACATGTTTAAAGCCGGCCATAGACTTTGTTCTTTTACGTTCTTTTGTATCGCCGCCGTATTTTAATCGTTATGCCAAATATACCAAAAAAATCTATGTGTACGATGAAATATCGTCGTGTTGCATCGTCGCTTAAAATATATCTAGTGATAGACTTCGTTTTTTTTTGTCATCTCTTTGAATCGTTGTACCAAATATGCCAAAAACCGATGTGTCTGATGAAAAACCATCGCGTCGCATCGTTGGTTAAAATATCTGCCAGCTCTTAATTTTTGAGATAACTGTTCATCGGTTGTCGCAGACTTCGATCCGCCAAAACTGTGTAAAAATCCTTCATGTCGATTCATCAGCTAAAATATCTGATAGCTCTTGATTTTTGGAACGACTGTTCATTGGTTGTTTCAAATCAACAGTGTGTAGAAATTTCCTTCATAATCGTCGGTATTTCCAGAAACGTAGTAGTCGCATACAGATTCATTACAGATTAGAGAAATTACACGCATGTAATTCGTTTCATTGATTCTCTAAAACAATAAGCAAACCATTTGTCGTTGATTTTATTGAAATCTGCAGGTAATATTCTTATCTGTAGCGTGTAAAATCAGTGGAATACAGACTTGACTTAAAAGCATACAAGCTTATGAATTATTACTAAATAAATACAATTTCAGTTCATTTATTAAAATCAGAATATGTGTTTCTCTTCAAAAATATTTTTTAACTACGTTGAGCGTCCCTCTTTTTATTGTAGCCGCCGTCACTACTAATAGTTGTTTCCTATTCATGACGTAGTGACTAACTGCAGGCCAGAATTGTCCGTAGTGTATAGGCAAAACAGTTTGGAAATTCGTCAGGACCGACGTTTTGAATCATATGGCGATACAAAGGGATGAAAAGAACGCAGTCTGTGGCCTGTGGTCTGTGTTGCTGCTTTCTCAGACTCATGACAAAATTCCGCAGCTCACAACCATTTGATCTGGAATAGCGCTGATCGCTGATTTTATTAATGATATTTCAGCTTGATGATAAATTTTTCAACAAAAAAATTTGCGTGTGTTCTTGCTTTGTGTATCATTTTGATAACTGTTTCAGTTCAACTGATATTGACTCTTAAAAAATAATGTTAATAAAATTTATGGGATCCTGCATAACATTTTTATTAATTTTAATATATACTTAACGAAACACCTATCGTTTATGTATACTGTGTGAATATACATAAACGATTTTAAAGTTGAGGGAAGTTATAATATTTTTTGTTTATGTTTACAAAGAAATCTTTTATTTTAAAATTTGTATCTGCATCATACATTTTGGATCTTAATATGTATTTTGGTAATCTACAAATAAGTCTTTACTTTTGATATATTTATATGGACGAAACCGTCCCAGACGTTCCGTCCATGATTTGCTCGAAGAATTCTGAATAGCCAAAGAGCCAGAAGCTTCCGCCCTCTATTGGGAATTCCCTGCGCACGGCGGTGCATCCTGGTTAAGGACTACGACTGATCATGACTAGGAAGGGGAAGGACCAGACGACCGGACAAGGAAGCTTCCGACAAATCGATTTAGCACAATGGCTTAATTCTTTTCATGTGCTGCCTTCTATTACATCGGGCAACTATTAATCAATGACGGAACTGTATGGGTGAGTTATGGGCACGATGTAGAGGTAGAGCACGGATAGGGGATGATAAGAATTATAAATCGAATAGATGGAGATTCTGAATATGTTTTGGAATATATCGATTCAGATATAGTTGGTATCGAGGGGAAACCATTGCTTAAAATTTGTACAATGAAATACCATTTTTATAAAATATTACCAGTAAATACCATATTTTTCCAAAAAAATACCTCATCAAATAAGCAAATACCTCAAAAATATCCAAAAACCACGAATTACCATCAAGTGTCCAAAGAATACCTATGACTATTACCCAATAATACTCTTAAGTACCTAAAAATCCCGTTAAGTACTCAGAAATATTGAATAGTACCCAAAAATACCCTTAAATACCCAGATATCTAAGAAACGAAAAATACATTAAATGACCCACGATTTTACTTAATATACGTTTAATTTTCCAAAACTGTCTTTCATTCTTTTAGAAATTATTCCAGTTACAGATCTATGTAAATAATATAGATTTTTTTAACTTTGACTCGATCTGAATACATCTGGAAAGAACATTTTGGATTACATAAAATGTATCATAAATTCATTGGCGTACCCAAGAAGTGTGCCAATACCTACACCATGCCCCCTTCAAGCTAACTAAAAACAAACTTCTTCCTCGTCTATGAAATCATAATATTCGGTCTATACAGGGTGTCCCTAAAATTATTGTCCAGATCCCAAATACTCATCGGGTACCATCGGTGTCTCCAGTACAACCAAAATCTTTCATTAGCAAGTGTAAATATATGGGTATCGAGGGAGAATTAAATTTTAACCCCAGCTTGCCTTTTCTCATAAAAATCAAATCAATATCACTTGTGGTAAAATAGTAAGTTTCTAAAATACATATATTCAAAAGCCTGAGGTCTTCTTTGATTGTTTTTGTATAAACAATATTCTGCTCGAACTGCCGTTTCGAAATCTCTACAAAGGAATACTGAGAAAAGTGTCCTTTAATTTTTTGTGTAAAATTAATTTATGTATTATAGAAAACGGTAGTCTTCAAATTATTTACGTTCTCAAATACATTACTTTTGAAATAAAGTTAGTTAAATCAAAACTATTACCAATATAAATTTTTTTCAGGGTTGAAATTTTTTTACAAGTCTTGATCTTGAAGGCAAAATAAAAGCTATAGTATGACCATTCGACGAAATTATAAACATATTAATTTAAGGGACTTTTAATAAAGTGATATCTTAGTCTTTAGTGCAGGTGCCAAATTTCTCAAAATGTTTCAAAGATATTTGAAAGAATAATTTTTTATCAACTTTGTTGCCATCTAGCGAATAAACGAAACAGTTTCGGATACTAGGTAGCTCCAACACTCTAATGGTGACCAAATATGAAACCTTATCTTCTTTATTTTTTTCCTACAACGCTTTTATCTAGGACGCTTCACGAATAAAACAGACTTTGCATGAAAAACATAAAGGAGTATGTATAAGATTTGTATAAAATTGAAAGACGAATTCGAAAATATGATGATTGATGCAATAAAGCTGTAGAATTTTATTTAGAAAAAATATGTCACCAATACCTTGTATCTCCGCCACTCAAGATCTAAATTTTAGGAAAAGGGGTTCAGATTTTGTATAATGTTTACATAAATCTGTGTCTACAATATTAAAAATTGCGGTCACTGATATTTTAAAAATATTTAAAAAAATGAAATATAATTTTGTAAGTTTATCTGTATGTTTTTAACGAAGCGTCCTAGATAAAAATTTTGTACGAAATACCACCAAAATATACGAGTTTTATTTTTGGTCACTGTTTATGATTCACCCTGTAGATAAAATATATACACGTACCTCTATACAGAATCGAAATATAATACACTTAATAAACTAAAAATAGGTTCGTTTTAGCTAATGCCTAACACGCTGATATCAGTTTCTTTGTACAAAGTAGAGGGCGCTAGTTGCCAGCACTTCCACTGACATTTTTGTTTTGTAACTTTTTTAAAGTTATCCCATTCTAAATTACGTCATATTATATAAAATTTCATTTTATGCAAAAAAGATGTTTCTGATAAATTTCTTTATAACGAACCGTTTTCGAGAAAAATGCAAAAAAACTAGTAAAGTCAACCAGACGATCTAATAGTACTTATTAATCAAGTGTGTATGTGTCAAACGCGGAACTCTTTAATGCGTGGTAATTTGTTATTTTAGTGAATATTGTAAACTTTTTAAGATTATATTCTGCTTTGTGATTATTACGTGCTGACTTTCGGGAAATGTTTTGAGAATACTGTAAGAGCAGTTACATGATATTCCAAAATATTTCCTAAGAAGCAGATGCCGTAAAAAAAAACATTTTGGCAGTTGGATTATTTTAAACCTAAGAAATAATTCCAGTAGACCAAAGATCCAACCATTAGTGTAAAAGAAATTTTGTTACAGATAAATACATCTTCTACCGTGTGAAGAATACCAAAAGAACAACAATGGTATTAATGCATATCATTACAGAAGTAGCAGCACTCCTGGTTAACTTTAACTTAGTTTTTTCATTTTTCTAGAAATTAAAACATTAGCAACAAATTTATTAAGAGCACTTTTTTGTGTAAAATAAAGTTTTAAATAATATTACGTAATTTTGAATGAGAATACCTAACTAAAAAAAAAGTAATGGAATAAAATATCAGCGGAAGTGCTAACCACTAGCGCCCTCTACTTTGAACAGAGAGACTGATAGCACTAGCGTGTTCAGCACCACCAAACACGTGCATATGCAAAATTTTGTTAAATTATGCTTTAAAAAAATTACATTCAAAATTTGATTTTCTAAAATTATCACACACGCCTTCTATCTCAAAAATTAGTGGTTCTAAAACTAAGACTTTATCACAAATTTTTCAATGTTTTATCAGCTGTAACAATATTGCCATGTATTTTTGAAACACGACGTATAATAGTAGTAGTAATATAAATAACAAAATTGAAAACATAAAAGGTAAGGGAAAAATTATCTATTGTCTAAAATTAATAATTACTTTCGGGAAAACATTATTTTCGATGCAATAATTTCAAAACAGAAATATTCCTTTGTATAAACAAAACATAAAAGTATCTATTGCACAAATCGTACACCTTTTATCTGAGTTTTAATGGACATGGTATGCATAATTATAACTTTTAATTAAAAAGCATCGAAAGAACAGGAATATATGAATTGATGATTGGATTCGTTACTGAATAGGGAATCTGCTATGTGATGTGAAAAATGACTGTAATGGTTACTTTTTGTATAGAAACGTATACATATAGTTGGAGAACTGGAAAACTTTACATCGATAATTATGGCAATTATTGAATTCAAGCTGAGGCATAAATAAAACATATTCGTGCTATCTGCACAGGAACGTAAAAGAACCAATTGTAACAGCGCAAGTACAATTTTAATTAGTGATAATTTCTAATAAGCCCAATTAGTATGGAAAGATTGTTATATTTTAACAAGGCTATAAATACCTACTTGTGTGTAGTGATAAAGGTAAGATAAGATTTTTATCTCATTTGTAAGAATAGTTTATTATGCTCATATAGAGTGTTAATTATCTATAATGGAAAAGTTTACACGGTATCATTTTCTGTAAATGGTTTGTTACAAACAACTTAATTAATTTATGAATTGTGATGACATTACCAAATTGTTCATTGCGTGTTTCTACATAATGACTCTTTCAGAGGGGAAAACTAAGCTAATAAAACTCACAAAACATACTTAAAATACGAAGCGCAAATTGCTCGTAAATTTTCATATGCAGGAGTTTAGAACACACCTATTATACTGTGCAAATTAAAGAATCAAATATACTGATAATATTTTCATTATATCCGAATCGTGCATAAATTTGTAATCATTATCAACTCCATATCTTGGATAGCGATTGGTATACATACAGAGTATGTTACGACGAGGGCCGTCAGATATCAAGAAAAACTTGAAATATGAAAATTTCAGATATAAGTGGTCTGCTACTTTCTGCTCGGCCTAAGCGGCTCGACTTGCAGGAAGCGACCTACCCTGAAAAATAAAACAAACTACTGTGTTTAGATTTGGCATTCTATAAACCCAAATTTGCTGTATTTGCTTTTTTTAAAATACATTCTGGTAGGTTTTCGTCTGAATTATTCATTTGAATATGCGTTTTTTTAATTGAAGAACTAGATTTTACTTTTACTTAAAGAAATGCTGTTGTTTGACTTGGCGTTTTAACAGACATGGTTATATAATTAATGGTTTTCTATTAATCATATATACCTTTTGTTAAAATATTTAATAGATGTGTCTGCATGATTGTTTGATTTTTAATGTTATAAAAGAGTTAATGTAAATAAAAATTGCTTTAATTTCGCTAAATTTTTAAGAATTACTTTGGCATATTACGTAACATTCTCAAAATATAATTATAAATTTCTCAAAAATACAAATGAAAATATAATTATTTTTCCTCGCTAGTGCGGAAAAGTGCAACTTTCGAAATTAAAATGCGTGTGGAAAAATATATTTTTTCTACTTTCTTTTTGTAATATAAATTTTATAGTTCTATATGAAAAAAAAAACGATTTTAATAACATGTTTCTGTTAAATAAAACTTCACTTTTTAGAAGAATTATTTATTTATTATTTAAAATAGTAGGTAATATAAAACCTAAGGTTTATTATAAACATTAATACACTTTTTGGTCCCCATGGTCCTCTTTGCTATATGCTTCTTATTCTCTATAGAATTCACAACATAGCGTTCTGCCATAACAGAAAATTTCCAACCCCCATATCGCTTTAAAATCTGTAAATCTGCACTGCCATCCATCAGAATGATGGCTGAGGATCTTCTGAAACAATGTCAAGTGTATTTTTCTGGATTGTTCAATACAACCTTTGTTGCAATCATTTCTGAAATGGTTCCAGAGTATTAACTCCAACAGGCTGGGAGGTACATTTTCCTTGTCTGCAGAATACAAAAAATCGCATGTGAGTTGCATTAGGAGGACGCACATTTCTCTCTGCTATAACATTCTTCATTCTCTGCAGAATTTCCGTTATCGTACATAGAACCACAATTTTTATATAAAGATCATTGTATTGAATATGATACAACATTAGTTAGTTAATTCTTCGCGACGACAGGCTCCAATAATGCTTATTATCATAGCAACCTTCCTGAGCACATATGTTTCATTATTTGCAATACTTAAAAACTTGCATACTTCTTCCTTTGTAAAAATTCTGGAGTATTTGGCTTTGTAACCCTCTGAACATTTTTCAAAAATGCGATTAGTTGAGAAAATCTGCTTATATCTTGATGTTTCTTAACTGAAATCATAGTTTTCAACATTGAGTAGTAATTCTATAGTGTAGATAGTTGCTGAGAGCGTTGTTTTCCGTAAAAATAAGCCAAAAGTATTTTCTCAGACACCTCCTTTATCTTGTTAGCTTTGCACCAACATTCATACTCAAGACTTGATAGTCTAACTCATACCACGCCTTAGCTTTTGTCGGAACAAGGCTTGAGATCGCTTTGTTTGTAAACTTCCACCAGAATCACTCATTTTGAAAAGCGCCTTTTATAGTTATGGATGCATTTGACAAAGTTGTGACATTAACCATGTGTAATGTAACGTAAGAAAACTTGAACCGTAAACTCAAATACCAGCTTCTTGTCACGTTATTTGACACTTTCATATATACTCGCGACAAGAATTCAGACGACTTACGTCATACGAACAAATGAATAATTCATTATATTTTCATCAAAATATTTAAGAAACTGCAACTGATAGTAATAAAACTATATACTACACTAAAAGTTTGCATTATATGTATATATCGAAAATTACGTAGACAATAAAAACAAATGTGTAACGTCAGCCGTGACGTAAGACGTCTGAATTCTTGACGGGAGTATATGTGTATTTTTTCGTGTTATTAAATAAAAGTATATAACATTTTGTACAACATTCTTGTTGTAAATTCATATTACTGCACTCGATGTTATATCAATCTCGACTGACGCCTCGTTTGATAACTTTAACATCTCTTGTTGTAACACTTAGTAGTGTAGTTGTAGATAACTATTATATTTCACGTCCTTATAATTTAGTTCTAATACCTAGGACACGAGATATATAAACATATATTTATAATGCCCGCTGTCATAGCAACGGGCAAAATTAATCTTTTCACGCCCGCTACCATGAGAACCCGAAAATAATGACGCTTAGATTGTGATGGATATGTTTTAAAATATCTAACATCAGTCATAGTCACAAATCAAACGTTAAAGCTATGTCCTTTTATTGTTTTTATTTCGTATGAAGTGAAACATAAATCGTTGCATGCGTCACTGGAGATACTAGGATGATTATGCCTTTAGGTGACTTGCTTTAAGCATAAATAACTATTACGCATGCTCGTAAAAAATATTCGTTATGCCTAAACAGATTTTTTGAGAGCGTTGGAACACCGTGTACCTACAATATTCTTCTGAATCACCTTTGGTGTACAGGGCAATATTTATGTACTGTGGTCGGATTCCTAGCCGTTACAAAAACATCCGTTGCTCTTTGTTTCCAAATATAGATTGCGCCGTCTCATTACTCATTATATCAATTAAAACCCAAGAGAATGTCGCTGAAATGAACTGAAATATCCATCATTAGCGCTCCGCGAGCCACGCCAAACGACCTTATTTACTCGACAATTTTTTACTGCTGCCCAACTGCATACTGATTAGTCTGCATCTGATCAGAGATGGATTAGCATAATATATTATAATGCAGCATGCGATAGAATACCGCCTTTACTAAAAAATGTATATCATTGAGCTAGGTAAGTACGAGGGGGTAGAATTTTTCCGCGTTAGAGCTAACAAGACCTAGTATTATTCACAAGGTTAAGGTATAAAGTGTTGGAGTAGTAATAACTGTCATTGTGTTCTCACACTATATGGTTAGCCTGACATTATACGCTCATTATTTTCTATAAAATTAGCAAACCACTTAGAAGTTCGTATAGCGACGCACTCAAAGCCAGATAACATATTTTTTAGGTGAGAATAATGGGGTTTTTCTTTAGCCAGTACAGATTTTGATAACAATCAGTAATAGCTCCGGCCGGGAAAAGTATGGTAGCCGTATAAATTGACTATATTTTTTGTGTTCATAATGTCATTAATTTTAAGAGAAGATAGTGAACAATTGGTATAATATGAATACGCATTTATAAAAATTTTAAATTCATATTTGCGCCGAAAAAAATATTTTAAACCCCCTTTTCAAACTGTCACAGACGGCCGGCGACAGTTCAACTCGATGTCGGCCTGACACGTCGTTGCCAAATTTAAATATTTTCCTATAGTACCTACTTATTGAAATACGCAATTAATGCCATAAATTATTTTTTTTAAGTATGCAATTAACATAATAATAATAATTAAGAGAGGCTGAAACGTTTTTTTTTTTTATTTAAATACACAGTAATAAAAAAAACTTTGTGCTGTCAACAAAATAACAGACCGAGATATACCTATTGAGTAATAAACATCACAGTAAAGTATTCATCAGTAAAATTTTCACGATTTCGTGTGGTAGAGGTTCGATAATTTCGTGTGTTTGTGTTGCCAGTGTAGTTTATAATTTTTAATTAAATTTGCAGAAATAAAAATGGAATTCAAATTAGGTAAAGTGAAGACAATTTTTAAAGGCACCTCAAAGAATATACAAAATACATGCATTTTAGATTGCAAACAAAAAGTTTGTCATTAAAAAAAAATCTATCATTTCAGTTTCTAACATGCTGTTATTATGCAGAGTGTTAAAAAAAGAGTGTAAAATATTTCAGGAGGTAATAGTATGAACCAAAATAAGCTGAAAAGTCTTAATAAACATGGGTCGGCAAAGTAACGGATGTGGAGATATGGACCACTATTCGTTTTTCAAACATTTTATTTTATTAGGAATAAACCGACAAAGGAAGCTTTTAACAAACAAAAAACAAAGTTACAGAAGATGTTCAAAGTGCCCTCCGTCCATTTCCAAGCAGGCACGACATCTTCGTCCCAACGATATTCGAACTCTTTCGAACACACCTTACTTGGTTTGGATTTCTTGACACTTTTGATTAATCCGTAGCTGCAGCTCTTCCAGGCTATTTACAGGAGTCCAATACACTAATGTCTTCAAATATCCTCAAACAAAGAAATCTAGAGGGTTCAGATCAGGCGATCTTAAAGGCCATAAAACAGGTCCGGCCCTTCCTACCCAGCTATGTGGAAAAGTTTGGTGTAAATGCTCTCTAACGGTCATGGAAAAATGAGCTGGAGCATCATCATGCTGGAACCACATTTGTTGCATCTGATTCAAAGGAATGTCTTCCAAAAACTCATACCGTGTGTTCTGCGGAAAGTTGGAGTAATCAGCGCCTGTTAATCGGTTTGGTAAAACAACAGGACCTAGAAACCTGTAACCTACAATACCCATCCAAATGTTTAATAAAAAATGTGCCCAGATGTCCAGATTCTATTAGAGCATGAGGATTTTCGTCTACCCAAATATGCGTATTGTGAAAATTAAACACTCCATTTCTTGTGAACCCGGCCTCATCAGTAAAAAGAATGTTTGCAAGAAAGTGAGGGTCTTCAGCAACGTGACGTAGAAACCAGCGGCAAAAAACCAAACGTGCATGATGATCATTTATTGAATTTAATGCCTGTAGTCGTTGCACATGGTATTGATAAAGCAGTTGCTTGTGAAGGATTTTCCAAACAAGAGGACCACTAATTCCTACCTCGACTGATATTTTCCGCACACTCGTACCTGGATTCTGCTCTACCAGTGCTAGAATTTCTTCTTCTGCTCTAGGAGTGGATACCGACCTTGGTCTTCCGGATAAATGGCAGTGTTTGCTCAAGGAACCGGTATCACGCAATCTTTGGTGAATTCTTCCAAACATGCGTTGTGAAGGAATCTGGCGATTTGGATAAGTGTCAACATAAAAACGTCGCGCTTCGGTGGCGTTCCCATTAGCACGACCATACATGAAATGCATGTCTGTTAATTCTGCGTTAGAGTAACCAGCCATAGCAAAAGAAAACTTGTGCACTGAGAACAAAACTGTCAAACACGTACTGTTTATTTCACTAAACATCAACCAACTATTATAAGAAAAATAAAAAAAGGAGTTAAAAAACATAAAACATTCCGTATCTCCGCAACCGTTACTTTGCGGACCCATGTATATTGAGACTTTTCTGTTTATTTTGGTTCATACTACTACCTCCATAAATATTTTACACTCTTTTTTTAACACCCTGTATGTATTTGATCTTGAGTGGAAACGCTGCTGGATTTCTATAATATCTATATAGCTTCAATATTCGTACGCGTCATGAGCAAATTTGTAGTATACTAGGAGCATCGTGTTACCGATTGTTATGGGGTGATTTGTTTATCTTTTGAAAGGTCGAGTAAACATGTTTTTTTTTCGATTTTCTGTCAATATATTTTCCGAATATGTGGTTAAAATTAATTATATTGTGACTAAATCACCCTGTATATGCTTCAAATGTTCTATTTTTAAAATGAAGCATATCCTTTCATTTTCTTCTTATGAAATTTTGATTTAGATTTCGGAGATGTTGGAATTGCTTTGCATAATGTATAAAACTCCACATTTACAAGGTGTCCCAAAGTTGTCTCCCCAGACATTTTTCTCGAAGAAATATTATTAGTAGGCGAAAGCAAGTGACAATATATTTTAGACATAAACCTAAGCTTTACTTGTGTCTAATTTGCGAGGTTGACAACGGGCGACGCTAAGCGTCGTGGCGCCATTTATAATTTGTTGAGTAGTCTATTTTTAATAGACCTAAACCAAAGTACAACCGTTTAAGCACAACTAAATCTTTTAACTACCAATGATGTTTTGTCTAATAACATCTAAAAAACCATTTTCGGTGTCTGAGTCAATACTTGATAATATTTTTGTTTAAACTAAAAAGTGGAACATAAAAAAATATTAAAACAATGCATTTACCAGTGGCGTTTGGAAAACCGTACGGTAAATGCATACGCATGCCACTGAGTAACTTACAAAGTCAATTTTTTTCCTGTTACTAGAGTATTATCAAATTAAGTTACGGCTAAAATTTTGTTCCAATATCTTCTAATGATCGATAGTTATTAGAGAAAAACTACTATTTTTTTAACGCCCTGTGGCTTGGAAACGAAAACCCGTAGAACATAATTTCATGAATGAATAAAATCTATTTTTTTTTTAATAACAAATCCACCGTTTAATTTATTCCCAACATTTATGTTACACCCTGTATATTATTCTTCTTTTTACGTCACTAATTCTATGAAGTATAAAATGGTGAAGTCATCCTGAAATGTCAATGAAAAATGTAGTTAATGAAGTTATTGCTCCTGGAAGAGTTAAATGTTACTGCGGGCATATTTCAACCTCTTTTATATTTCCACCGATACCGATAAAACTATCCGCGAAATTGTACAGACATGCAAATATTTCATTTATTTCGTGGAATAATACGAATATTCACCAGAGTTTTATCCGAGTCGTTCAGCAGGATGCATTTAATGTCAGTCAGACGCCCTTTTTGCAGATTTATTGCGATGTTTAGTGAATCAGCCAAGTACGTAAATGTAAATAAGTTGGTATTCATTAGTACGTTTGATCATTAAATCAATTTAATTTTCTCTTTATAAATTATTCCGGTTAACAGGAATATAAAATACTCATAAATAACTCGATTAGAAAGGTGAGGATGTTAGACTGACAAAGGTTTTTAAATGAGAAGTGATAAATGTTGCGCTCTCAAAGAATTTTCTTTTGTCTGCGTAGAAATTAATGTCTAAGGGATTAATCGTGATCCAATAATTAGATAAATGTTGCAGCATAATGATGAAATACATATTTTAAATATAAACTGGAAACATTAATATTATTTGAAAGATAGTTTTTTCGTCAACTGTTTTGAAACAAATTTCCCTAAGCACAAATTTAATAACAATATTTTAATTTTAATATTTATTACCTTTGTTTTTGTGTATTTCCAGTTTTCTGCCGATTGACAAACAGTTCAAATATTAGGTAACCAAATCAACCAAATTAACACTATCTTTGAAATATGGCAACAGAAACACTGCATTGTCTATATACTCTTACAATCTAAACGCACGTATATTTTGGGTTACCAAACAGATAAACCATGCTAAAGATTACCAATGCATAGGTGACACTGGCGCATTAGTGAAATAATGTTTGACAAGTGCTCAAAGTATCTGTGTTTAGATAATTACTTTCTTGACGATGCATCAGATGAGAGGAAAGCCGGGGCCACATTGCTCTGATGCCACGCCACCCCACATGTGATACAACGTCAGAAAGATCTGACACCGTGGATTCTTATGTATTATTATATATTGTGTGCACACACTGCTCTGACGCTATACCACGCCACGCCATGCCATCCGTTTTAAAGATTTGCGAGCGTGAATATCTCTATAGTATAGAGCAATGCTTTTTGGGCTGGAATATATTTTATTTCCTAGGCCACCGACTGTTTTGGTTCCTTCATGTTTAGTTTTTTTTTAACATATTATGTGAATGTTATTACAATAGAGAAGTCAATAAAAACAATGATTATACACACTGTGTACCAAAATGTAAAAAATCAAAAACATTGCCTCTAAAAGCATTTACCAACAGAAAGTCAGTATGATATGGAAAAAATTCTCACTTAGCTCAAGGATTTGTGTAAGAGTGTTTATAAAACCGTTTGTTTCCGATGTACTAATGTTACTCTTGTGAGCAAAATAATTGGCATTTGGATTGATATTTTTTGTAGTTGTTGACTTCTCTCTTGTTTCATTGCAGACTGCCAGACGCGCAATGTAAACGTGAGGGCAGTCAACTCCAAACGAAGAAACTCATCCTCCTCTTCGTGCTTGTGAGTTTTACTGTTTGTCTGTATTGATGTTTTTGCGGCATAATTTGCACGATTGATGAAATATGAAATAAATGATCAATTTTCAGGCCTAATAGCAACGTACATTCCTATATTACATTAAGCTCAGTTACGTCATTTTTTCGTCAAATAATATCAACTAGAAAGATAGTGCAAGGTTACTGCCCGACCTTGGCTGATTTTTCTCTAGTGGCGAAGGTCTGACATTATAATTTTTAAGAGTAGCTAGCATTTCATTTTTAAAAAATATAAAATTTTGTCAATTTTGTGTTCTTTTTTTTTCAAGTTTGGTTACATTAACACCTTGTATTGCAAATGTTGAATCGGGTCGTCTTGATGCTGCGCTATAGATAACAAATTATGAGAGAAGAAACTTAGGAACAAATTGCACAGAAAATATTTCTTATAGCTCATTGTTAATAAAATTACATACATTTTAACGACTCTAGCTAAATGGATTAGGGTAGGTACTTAAATATATTCATCCTCGACTTATAATTTGAGTTTGGCCTTCTTCTGATATGAAATATTCCTTAAATTGATGGAATTGTCGAATGTAACTTAACGTGACGTCGCATGGCGTGGTAACAATGTGCGCACAAAGTACATACCACACCACGTCACATGGCATGGCGTGAAGTGGCATCAAAGCAATGTGTCCCGGTTTAAGTAATGTATTATCTATTCTAATCGCAGATGTATGCTAATATTAGGAGTTTACAACAGAGAGAACAGATAGAAATAAAGAGAAAAAATAAAAATATGAAAGATACAATCAGAAAATACAAAGAAACAAGAGGAAAGAATCAAGATATTAGAAATAGAAAAAGGAGAAGAAACGAAAAGGTGAAAATGAAACAGATACTGTTAAAGATAAAATAAAGGAAGTACTCAATAATATAAACCTGAAATTAGATACGGAACAAGAAATACAACAAGTATACAGAATCGGTAGAAATGAAAGCAGAACCAAGACCGGTAGGCCTATATTGATGGAACTTACCTCAACACGGAAGAGAGCTGAGATCTTTAAAGAAGCGAAAAAAATAACGGGTACCTACTAAAATATGGATTTCCGAGGACTACTCCAAATAGATACAGAAAATTAGAAAACGTCTAGTCCCGCACTTAAAAGAGGCTAGGGACAAAGGAAGTAACAACATACTCTATGATAAATTTGTGATAGATCGAAATACCTACACAGAACATGATTTAGAAGGACACACTGAAGAACAAACAGAGCACTACCACCATAAGGACGAACAATGAGGCAGAGATCCCCAGTTAATGAAGAAGAACAAAGAGAAGATGAACAAATTCGGAAAGCCACCAAAACAATACACACTACAAAAACTAAAGAGAGAGGTAAGAGAATGGGATAAAAAGGTATTGAATAATGCAATGGAAAAGGATAATGAGCTAGATATAATGAAAGTAATATTAAGAGAAAGGAAAGATTCAAAAGTAAAACAAGGCAAAAAAAATATAAGGCAAAGAATAAAAAAGGAGTAAATAAAAATAGGCATTTGGAATATTAAAACAATTCTAATAGGTAAAATGGAATAAATAGCAAGAGAGGCAGATAAATATAATACAGATATAACGGCTGTACGGGAGATAAGATGGGAAAAATTTGGAGAGATAACATTTTTATATAGTGGAGAGAAGAGGGGAAGTAATGGAGTACGGTTTCTTTAAAACAAAAATAAATTATGTGATTCAATTCATACCGGTAAACGGAAGAATCGCCATATTGAGACTGAAAATGAAACATACTATGTCAATTATCAACCCTCAAGAAAATGCAGATCAAACTGATAAGGACAATTTTTATGAAGCCGTGGATAAAACCTGTGAAGACATGTGATATTACTTACAACAAAATTTGAATATTCGAGAATTCATAAAGTCACCCTGCTGGGAATAACCAAGTAGACCATATAATTGCTACAAAAGAGGTCGACAGAAGAACAATCATATAAAGGAGCACAAGAAGAAATAGATCACTATCGCAACATTAAGGAATCTAGATATACATAGGCAATATGGGATAGAAAAAAAACATAAATATGGAGTGCTATATGGAGTGGAAGCTCTAGAAAACTAAGATGTAAGGATATGAAGAGGCGATAAAAATAACTCAGAACGACGCAAAAAGCGAAATCGGATTAGAAAATATATGGGAGGGTATAAAACAGAATATAACAAAAACAATTGAAGAAGTACTAAGAATGAATGTAACAAAATACAACATTGGAGAATGGTATGACGACGAGTGTGAGGAAGCACGGAAACAGAAACATGAGAAAAAAATAAAATGGTTAAAAACCAAAAGGGACGCAAATAGAAGAGACTATGAAATAATTAGAAATAAAGTAAACACAGTGAAGTGAAGAAAAAGAACGAGTGGATAACCAACAAATTAAAAGACATTGCACAAGACAGCCGATAAAATAAAACAATTCTATATAAAAATAAAAACGTACAATAACAAACCGTGAATAAAAATACGCGGAATAAAAAATCAAGATGGTATCTTAGAACACGACCCTCATAAGATGGGAGAGATATAGAAGAATTATTTTATTGAAGAGTTAAGTGTAAAGAATGATAAAATGGATTCTAGAATGCTTTTAGCATTAGCCAAAATTCTTATGATTGCACAGCATGATGATGATGATAATGAAAATTATTTCCTAATTGTATGTACAGTACGAAAACATCTCATTAGAATACCTTAAAAATGATGAAGATGATATGAAAACAATGAAATTTGGGCACTTCTTGGAGGCGTTTTTTATGTTATATTTTAAAAATGTTGAATGTTTATTTTTGAGAATTAATTATATTTCAATTTACACATAAGTTTTAGCGGAGTTGATTAGAAAAGTTAAATCGATTTAATTTCCTGAAAAATGCCACAACCTGTATAAGAATTGATGTTATGATCAGATTCTATACGCCATCTAGTGTCTATATACCAGTATTTCGTCACACTGGCTATGACTGTAGTTTCTGAGATATAAGCAATGAAAGTCTTAGAGGGAACACCCGGTATTTATTAAATTTATCGGGTCGTTTGACACTAAATAGTAAGTAGGTAGGCATTAGTAGTTTGGATAAAGTATTTCTTAATTCTTAGTTTTACGTAATGATTTTTCATTGGTTTAACGCAAATTTCTACTTAAAGATAATTGTTATTGACAGATACTAATTTTTTAACATATTATGATGAATTGTGACAGGTTCCTGCATAATACAATAAAGCAACATAACAAGCAGGAGTTGTATGTTTCATGTCGTAATGACATAACGTGGTTAATTAAACATTCATGAATTACAAGAATGAAAGAGAATTTATAAATTAATGTTTTTTAAGAATTTGGTATTTAAATTTACAAAAAAATATATATTCACATGTTACCTGCTTGTGGATGGCAATTAAAAGAATTTAAATTGTCGATAACTAAATCCGGTAGTTTTCAGGCTCTCTCCAGCAGTAGGGTTGGCCCTAGCTCAGTGGAGACGGTCATGGGTGGTAATGCTGCATAAATTTATAAGGCGCCACCCGTTTTACAACCCGATGGACAGCATACAAGAGGGCTGAAGAGAGGTGATGGCTTCTTTTTATCTTAACAGTGCAATTAATAAACCATGGAATTAGCAATGTTTACTAACAGCAAAATTAGGGATGCAGTAAACCAACATTTATACGCCTCTCTACGGAACGATATGAAAATACTTAATATAATTTATTATAATATTAATTAATACCCTTTCTATAGTACTATAGGTCGGTGTACATTATAGATTTGAGATACTAAAGTATATTTTATAGTTATTAGATGGCGTTACGGGAATGAAAATAATGTTGTAAATATTAGACAACTGTAATAAAGTAGAAAACGCTAGTACTCAACTTTTCAAATTGGTGCATCAAATACTATGGCAAATTAATCGAATATGACGATTTTAATACTAAATTATGTGAAATCTGAATATACAAAACGGCAGGCCTCGTACTATTGGTGTCCTCAATAAGAACTCCATTTGAAAGACCTAGGGGATGAACCATGAGGTACAGGCCGCCTTAGTGGTCAATTCGTGTTTGATCTCGTAATACTGAATGATAGAAAGGAAACTCATACAGACAGGCGACTGACAGGATACAATTAGAGACCTAAATTAAAATTATGCGTATAAATATATTGATTAACGGAGAAAATTATATTGTTACAGTAAAGAGATTTTTAATACCTTTGTTCTTGGGCGGCCTCGTAGGTAAAAGTTAACTCCCTTGTTTTCCGGAATTTGGTATAAATCCAACATAAGTTGCTATAATCACCGGCAGCACAAATGTCGAATTAAATCTTCTCAAATTATTACCAATTAAATCCGCATATAGCGTTAATTTATGGCTTCACAGAACTTAAAAATGGGTTCAGAAAAATGGAATCAATTTTTTGTTCCACGAGGGACCCGCCAAAGAAATTCCCGCGCAAAAAGTAACCTATCGTCAATAAAAAGTGCGAACAAACAAATATATCCAAAATAGATTTCTGTATACAGGGCCGCAATTTTAATGTGAACCTTTATGAGTTGACTAATTATTAAAGCCATTTCATTAATTTTCCTCTTTATTAAAATATATTTATTTATTGTTTACAAAAATAAAACAAACCGTAACACACACTTTTTACATTTTTGGTATTAGACTGATGAAGTTTACCAACTTTCCCCGGGACTTACAAATGAAGAAATTTAGATATATTCCTTGACATCAAGTATCATAAATAATGTGTATCATCTTTATATCTAGAAAAGAAGTACCAAAATGTAATCGGTAAACAAAAAATAACATACCTATTTGACAGCAAGAAATGTTCGTAAATGTTCGTTCAAGAAAATATTCGTATATGTTTAATTTTATATTAATTTTAATTGATGACCTGTGTATTCGTTGAACGAGTACACTACAAATTGTTCACTGATTTTTAGTCAATTCCATAGTAATATATATGAAAACATAATTTTCATATAGAAAATGACATTTGTTAATGAAATGAAGGTTTACGTAAAATATATTTCATTGGAATTAACTAAGTAGTAGTTATTAAATCAGTTTTCACTTCTAGAAGTGAAAATATGTTCATTTCTAAAAAGAAAAAAGTTATTTTCATATATTTAAATTCTGCATGTTCCTTAATTCTTCATAATATTTTATTTTATTTCATACAGAAAGAACATTTTACTACCAAAAATAGAAGACGAAATCAAACAAAAAGTCAAAATAGACATAAAACCTTTAAATTTAGGTTTATGAATTTCAGATAATAACAAATTTAGTTCCATAGACAAGTAAGGTTGAATCCTACTGGGCAATTTTTCCGAAAAATTTTTTTATTCAGTTTCACAAGAATAAATTAAATATTTTTCAGTAACCCTCGCAAAATCTAACAGATTAAAATTTGTAGAACATGGTGACCAGAGATAACATTTTGGCATCTTATTAATTTATTTGGGTACATCACAAAAGAGTGAGAAAGTGCGTTTTGCTTTTCTTTTTACATATTTATTTTTTAAGTCAAATTGTGAAATGTTCTTTTTGTATTCTAGTACGCCTTTATTTTTGTATGGAACTTTTTTGATCGCTTGTGGAGAGGGGGGAATAATAACATTTAAACCTCATATATCTATTAATTCATTCAATGTGTAGAGGTTTCTTTGTCTAAAACAGCAGGTGCGTATAAAGTGTAATATTTATATGAACTTGTATAAATAATAACAGGTCAACAAGATTTTTATTGCAAATGAAGTAAACGGTTTACTAAAAGGAATTGGGAGCACTGAATCCAAATCCGTTTTCAAAATAACGTCATCGCATCGGAATTTTGAGATAATCTGACCCAAAAGTGTTTTAGAATATTTTTAGAGTACACTGTTGCTTGGAAAAATATGTAGGTATAAACAAAAACTAATGAAAGTATGTAAAGTACGGTTCTTGTCTTTCAATTATCATTTTCAAATGCTCAAATACGATTCTTTTACATCAACATACAGTAGAATGAAGTAAGAACTAGGAACAAAATCGAATCGAATATTTAAAACAATTATGAAGGTTGATTTGAAACAATTTATACCTAATTTAATTTTGGGCAATTCTGGAAATAAAATGTTTGTAGTTCAAAGTGGTCCCCGAAGGTCGCTGATCATAAATCTGATATCAGATTTCCAAAATTCAAGACGATTGATTCAATAATGAGGACGTCAAAATAGAAAATACAGTTATATTCTGCCTGTAATTTTAAATATAAAGAATAACCAAAAGACCTAAGATAAGTAAACCAGCATATGCAGAAAAAACTTCAATATAGTAGGTATTTCTATCAAGAAAACTAAATCTGGACTTACTTTACGGTACTTTATTTAGTTTGTGCTGAAAAAATACTCTCTACAACCAGCCCCTAAAATAGGATGTCAATTTCGAATGTCTAGGTTTAGAACATCCCAAAATCCTGATGTCATGGCACCATTCTGAGACTAGATTTGGATTTAGGGCATCAAATATCTTCAGGCATCAATATAAAGTTGAAGACGATATTAAGTACTCTTTTATTTTTAGACCTGTGAATTCTAAAGAAGGAAAGGGCACCTAGATAATATTGTATACATACTTAAGTTATTGATATTCTCTATTTATTTGATTTGGATTTAAGCCTGTTCTGTACAGATAGGTACCTAAATATTTCCAAAGTAGTTATTTTAAATTCAAACTATTTATGTGCATCTAAAGACACACACCAATATACATTGCTTTTAGTAGAAACTACTTAAATATACAAGCTATTTTATGATGTCTTAAAAGTGATGTATTGAAGATAGATGAACAATTTGAATAACAAACATAATTAAATGTTTCTACAATAATACAGTAGTCATGTTTTCCTATTTTGTCGTTAAAAATAAAGCAGAACCATATACTAATATGCCTTGTCTTTAGTATAAACTATTTAGATATACCAGCTATTTTATGATGTTTTTCGAATGATGTGTTGAAGATAGAGGAACAATTTGAATAATAAACATTAAAAAATAATTAAATATTTTGTACAATAATATAGTAGCCATGTTATAATATTTCGTCGTTAAAAGTTAAATAGGAACCAAATCGATATATAAATAAATTGAAATTGATATTTTTATAAAAAATGGTTGGCTCGGAACCAGTGCCATAGAAATAAAACACACACATATTTTTATAAAATATGAACATGAGAAAGACAAATAGATACTAAAATTAACAAATTCAATCAATAAATTATATAAGTATTTGAAAATAATGTAAGTGAAAATGGCTTCACCCCGCTTTTTTAGTTATATTCAGTCAAAGGTAAATAAAACAATAGTTTGGAAACAAATCATTTTTAACAAGACGTAACTTTTACATTTCCATAGAACTAGTCCTTCAAAAGCAATAAGGTTGGAAGAGATAGAGGTAACAAAGACTAAATTTTACATGCGCAATGGCTGTCTGTTTTCCAGAGACTGGGTGACTTAGATGGGGAAACATCAGGATTGTATTTAAAAATTTAGTGACCAATGATTTCAAGAATAGTTAATGATTTAAAACAGGGATAAGTACGTCTTAATATAACTTTTTTTCGATCAACAACAAATGCGTTTTGTACCTGCTATGTCACCTATACAAAACTTGGCAGTTTTTTTTCAATATCGGTTATTAATAAGTTTATTTTGACTTTCTCTAGCATGCTCGATGCATTCTCTACGATTAGGAAAATTTCTAAAAAAAAAAACGTCAAAATGAAGGTAATAAAATAAAAGGTAAAAGGAATGTGGGTCGTATGTCAAAAAGTGCCTTTTTTAAAATCAAAATCGACATGCCAGGGGATTTTTTCTAAAACCTCTCAATTTAAAAAATAATGAATTTATTCGTTAATTTTCGAAAGCACGGTGCAATAAAGTTAACATGTTAATGTGTAAAGTCTACTCCTTTAGTGACAAATAACACTGAAATCTGTAAAAGTTATACATACCTACAATATATTAACACCTGTGTTAAACCTTTAACACACTATTACATACAGATAAATGTGTAATAATAAATACAGTCCCATGTGGACTTCGATTAATACAGTATTGAATTCCTTTGTGTTAAAATGTGTAATTATTCAGTGGGTAAATTAAATGTGAAACACAACATTGAGAATTAATGGATATCTAACTCTTGAGGACTAGTTCAACCGTTTTAACATAATTAAAATTATTTATAGTTACATCTAAATTTAAACATTCAAAAATTGTTTATTTATGAACCTGATACATATTTTTATAGTACTTATGCCAAAATGTGTCAAATTGTGAAAGAATTTCCTAGGTCTCCTTTTTCTGATTAAATTAATACCCTGTATCAAATTATTAAAAACTAAAGCAAACGGTTTGAATTTTCTCACTTCTACGCTGAATTACGCCAGTAATGATTTTTTATTCAGCTAATTTGTCCCAGTAGTTTTAATTAACCATATTTGTTTTTTGAGATATTTCAACAAAATTTCGTATATTTTACGCTAACGTTTGAGACAAAAAAAACCTGACCGTTATACAAAAATTATATAAGTGGTGTGAAATACCGAAGTATTCACCTGTCCAATTTAGATACCACATAATCAGTCATGTACATTACAAAACTTTTCAGAGCGTACCCACAATAAATTAATTCCATTATATTTTTAAATCAGTTTTTAACATGAAGTAAACTAAACCACAACAACTTTTTGGAATAGATTTCATTGTAATGTTAAATATATCATATTTTTTCCACCGTTTTTATACTTCAAAACATTTAACATTTAGGAACAATGTGAATGGCGTGAATTCTGTGACTCATTGATGAAATATTGATTTGTAACAAACAGTATGGCATTATCGAAAGAAAAGAAAACAGACGCTTCTTAATATCAGTGATGGATATAAAATCATAAAGAAGAAAACAAGAAGAACTGTGGACAATATTTCGGGACTGACACCAATGTAAAAATTATTAATAAAAAAAGGAAGAAAATATGAAAGAAAGTGTAAATATCGCCTCTTATATGAAAATTTTAGTAAAACCTTGACCAGACGAAAAAAAGGTTATGAAGGGATCCAAGTATAAAAATTTGACGTTGAATAACAAATTTTTACCAGTTTTAGACAGTTTGAAAATAAAACGTAGGGTGGGAATGCCTAAGAGTGCGCATGCCTTAAAAGATCGCATTTGTTTTTTTTTCAGAAGTTAACAAAAATTTAAAAGGAAGTAGATGTGGTGTTTTGATTGTTATGATTAATGTAGCTGATGGTTAAAACTGGAAGATTATGCGCGCGCACTACGCCAACTGACAGCATACAGTTTATTTATAATCAAAATATTATAACCCAAGTAATAATTTTAGTTTTATAATAACCTACAGGATTTTCATAATAACTGTTTATAGCACCTTAAAGCTAGTTACGGACGGTGAGCGATAATATAATGTATATTTATATCTTTGTAATGACATATATTCCTACAGACAAGTAAACCGCATAGATATAAATATACAGTACGTCCCTAAAGTTGCGCACAAATTCAATATTAGGTAAATAAAAGACCTTATTGAATATTCCCGAAATAGATCGATTTTTGATTTTAATTTTTTTTTTCATATAATAATTTAATATACAGGGTGACCTACATTCGAGTAATGACGTCAACATATTTTTTTTAATGGAACCACATTTTTTCCAATTTCCGAAGTACCCTAGCTAAGCTGTTTCCAAAAATGTAAGACAAGTTGCTCCTAATTGTTACAAGGTGGGCAACAATACACAAATTATTTACAAATACCAAGGTTTTTGTCATAATTGATGCTTTTTTAATTTTATCTGTCTGATAGAACTTACTCCTGCATTTTTTACAGTCAATCAATTTTAAACAGTTTGCTAAGATTGTACGAGTGAATCCATATTAACTAGTTCTTTCTTAAAGTATTAAGTATTTTTTAACTAATTAACTTGTTTTCGATTTGTAAAAACATGAATCTAAGTGAAACGGAACAGATTGAAATTTTCATGATGATCAGGTATGGTATTAGGACTCATGAGGAAGTTTGCGTTTTGTAATGTTGTAATGAAACACCTCCGAATCGTTTACCAATAAATCGATCCACGGTAAAGGTGTGATTATCCTAGCGACGTCCAGCGTTCGCGACCTGGCGCAGCGTCCAGCCTTCAAGCACTTGAACAATGGATTTCAATGGCAATGATGCAGCATCCGACCGTCGACGGCTACGGCTCGACTGCTCAAAAATATGTCGGGACGCGGACGCCAACCACAGTATTATTTAATCTAAGCGCAATAATATAAAAGTAACCTTATCTGTGCATATATTTTTTAATTAATATCTATAGTAATGCCACCGAAATAGAAATAAAAGTTAAATGATTTGAATTGGTATTTTGTAATATTTTTCTCGGCTTCTAGATTTAAATAGTTCGTGAGTTTCATCTTACATGAACAACAAGGTCACCTTCTATCGAAATCAATGCTGCAAATCTTTTCGGATCCATTTTTATAAGTACTTCCCAACTAGCAAAATGGAACTTTAAAAGAAGCGAATTATTTTATAACTATCGAATTGCGTTGTTTAACGAACAGTTTGATTTTATATAGCAAATAATTACCATAATTTTGTTCCTGAAGAAAGTAATTGTGTAATATTGTTTTATAATAGTTTTTGCAACGTGTTTTATAAAACAAATAATTTCAGTTCTTTAAATTTTTTATAAAAGTATTATAATACGTTATGCGACATTTAAAAAATTATATATAAGGATTGTAAACATATTGTGAAAGAGTTGTGTACTTAGGCAAATGACTTCTAATTATAATCTTATAAAATAGTTGTATAAACGTGTTTTATTAAGAATATATAAGGAAATAAATAAAATTATTTTTTAGCTTCGAACCTTATTTATAAAATAGTTTTATAGTTGTGTTTAATCTATAAAAATATTCCTATTTTATAAATATATTAATATATAGAATAAAATTGTGACTTGAGAAAACAAAATTATTGTATATTCAGCGAAATAAAATTCCAAACCTAACCTTAGTTTTTGAACTCCTCCTGTGTATTACCAAGCACTCATCAAGAAAGAATACAAACAAATTCTTGAATGTATGTTTCCAGTCAAACGTGCCGACGTTCAATTTTACTTATAGGTTTTATTATATAAATAATGATGGTGTCCATGTTCGAGAATTCACATTAAAAACGCTTCATGGCCGCGAAAAAATACGAAAAATCAGTACGAGAAAGTAACTATGATTTAATTTTTTGGTAATGCAATAATTAGGTTAGTTTTAAATTAAATACCTATTATTATAATTAACTAATAATACTTAACACCATTAATATAGGCAACTTCTTTCGACACAAACATTATCTACTTGTGCACACACATTTTTAAATATATTTAAGACTATAAAAACATTTTATCGTATATAGTTCTAATTTACACTAAAATGTTTTGTTATGTTTCTATGTGGAATAAAATCATTGTATTGTAAGTCGCCATTTTTAAATGAAGATTTGTTGGATCTAAAACATAATTTTGCTATTTTTGGAAAACTATTTTATAACAAGATCATTAAATATAATTACACAACGATATTATAAATTAAAGAAAGCATAATTTTAATATTTTTTAAATTTATTTCTTATAATTTTAAAGCAAATGTGGTCTAAACTAAAGCGCATAATTTTTTTGTCACAAGCATATCTATAGTTTATCAATAAAATTTGCGGCGCAATAAAATTTTCGTTGTTGATACACTGATTGTTGACACTATAATTATAAGTATTAAACCTATCTACCATCTACACAAATGATCGCCATTGAGTGACCCCGTTTTTAAATATAAGTACAAATAATTATGAATCTGCGTTATACACCAATCTTAAAATGATTTTGTTCTAATATTCTTCACTAAAAAATAGAATGTTTCTTTAAATAATACCAAAATACAGACTACAAAACGTTTTTATAGTTGCTGTATAAAATTGTTTTAAAAGTGTTGTATACATTTTTTTATAGAACTGTTACATTACCAAAGTGTTTTATAAAAGTGGGTCCTTTTCGATTCTATAAATATCGTATAAAGGCATTTAACTACGTTATATGAATTTGAAGCTCCTATAAGATTTATATTATAACAATTTATACAACCTTTATAAAATTTATTTTGCTAGTTGGGTTTTCGCTTTAGAATTTTGAAAACGACTGCTAAAACGCAGAAGCCAGACGCTTCTAGCAAATCATGCGAACGTAAGAGCCAGCCATTACTGCCAGACGTCGCGGCGGGCCGCGAACGCTGGACATCGCTAGGAAATCACATCTTAAGCTAAGCCGGACTGAAGCAAAGTTTTGAAACCATGGTTACGTTAAACATCTGCCCAGATCTGGTCGACAAAGTATACTAAATGAAGATGTGCAGTTATAAGCCCTTTTTACCCTTTATGAAAACCCGCATTCCACTATGAGAGTCTTAGCAGGTGATTTAGGTGTGAGTAAAAGCAGATTGGGTAGTTTTCTTAACAAAAGCAAGTACCATCTCTAGAAAGTTCACTTAGTGCAATAATTGTCCGACGACGATTTCGACAGGCAGATCCGAATTTTGTCAAACGCATAATTTTCTCGGACGAGGCGTCTTTTTATCTGAGTGGCACCGTTAATAAGCAGAACTGTCGGTACTGGCCAGATCACAATCCACATTGGACGATGGAAGCGCACACTCAGCGTCCCCAGAAGGTCAATGTTTGGGCCGGAATTGTTGATAATACATTTTTGGAAACAGCTCAGGGCAATCCGTAAATTGGAAAAAATATGTGGTTCCATGTTATTGTCGTGTTAGGTGCAGATTTAAAATAAATAAATGTGGATTATTTGTAATTAAAAATTAGGTGAGTACTCTTCCCACATAGAGTACGATATCCATGTGACGTTAGTTTTAATTTTATTTTATTATTTAAGTCTATTTTAAGTCTGTACGTCATGGACCAATTATTATGGACGTACATGTGACGTTTAAGACTGTCTTAAGGACGTCCTTAATATTACCTCCATCGGACATCCATTTTAGGTCAGTATGTTCCTGGACTAGAATATCAGACTATGAATACCACCGTCAGAGGTGTCCTTAGGTTCTTCGGATTTTAGGACCACAAAAATGAAATAAAAAATGTGTTTTATCCTGGGAACAGCACTGAAACACTTTAGACAAAGAGCTTTTTTAAAAACACCTCGAGCTTGATGACAAGCGCGATGGGCGAAGCGTGCGAAGAGTAACATTTCCGCCAAAATGGCTAACGCAGAAAGTTTCTGTATCATCTGGACATTCAAAATTTGCAAAGCTCAAAATCCTATTAGATCCTTCTTGCAAATTATGGGCATTTGTATATAGGTAAAAACGGACTCTCCAGATTTTGCACTGCCCATCGATCGCTCGAAGTTCCCAGCTCACCTATTCCATATTGATAGGTTCTCCTAAGTCTTATCTTGAAGATAGTTGGGTGCAAACAATATTATTTAATTTGTTAATAACAATTTACAAATAAAAATTTAACTTTCAGGGTGCAAAAATTAGAGAATTTTGAAGACTATTTCTTGTCGTAAATATACATGGAATTGATAGATAAATAAGGATATTTATTTATTCAATAAACAATTTGGAAATTGTTTAAACAAAATAATCCCATCTCAAAATTTTCATTTTAATATTATCAGGCTACAGAGGTAAATGGTTTTGAGGGTCTCACAGCTCATTTCGAATGTCTGTTTTGAATATTTCCAATAGGTGGCGCATGATGGAAAAAGTCTCCTCACAAGCGAAAAACTATTTGAAATATATATAGCAACCACAGATAATCGGTGATAATCATGCAAACATAAGGCTATATGATTTTGTCTTTCAAGATGAGTAAGTGTACCCATGAGGATAATAGAAAAAAGTATGTGTCCCATGTGGTAACAAAATTGTCTTTACTCATAAATCCTCTTTTGTCATCAATGAGAACTTAGAAAAACTGATAAAACAGTTCTTATCACTTAACACTACGAGAATATGATAAGGAGACAATTACCGTGTATGCCTAATTACGCTGACATAATTTCACAACCCATTACAAGCTCTTGCGAAACATGTAACTGTTACATTTGTTCGACAGCTAGATTCCGAGGACATGTCAAAACTCAAAAAGGAAGAGGCTATTTCAAAGGCATTGGCAATAAAGTCGATATATCCAAAAGTGTTGAATCTCCTGCAAAAGAACCCTCCTCATTCAAAGGGATAGCCCCAAAAAAATCGTCAGATCATCTGCATCTATGCGGGAAATGTTTGCAGCGGATTGGCCGGGGTATACGACACGAAAGTAACAATTCTCGAGATAATTTGATGAAAATTATTGAAAAGCTCCCGGAGAAAACCCCAGAGCAAGTTGTTACTGATCTTATAAAGAAAAAATGTACCTCTGAAGAAAATGTGCTAAATGTGTGTTAAATATTCATATCTGTCTCTCATTTCTATATATATTCATGATAAGAAATATTTTTTTTAAATTCTCTAATTTTTGCACCCTGACAGTCAAATTTTCATTTGTAAATTGTTATTAACAAATTAAATAATGTTGTTTGCACCAAACTATCTTCAAGATAAGACTAAAACCTATATATATATATAAAACGAAGGTGTTTTGGGCCTATAACATGGAATAGGTGAGTTGGGAACTTCGAGCGATCGATGGGCAATGTAAGATCTGGAGAGTCCGTTTTTACATATGTATACAAATGCCCATAATTCGCAAGAAGGATCTGATAGGATTTTGAGCTTTGCAAATTTTGAGTGTCCAGATGATACAGAAACTTTCTGCGTTAGCCGTTTTGGCAGACATTTTCATCGAATTTTTTCTGCCTTCCTGATCACCGTGTATCACCACTGTCACTATAACGGTTACACATTAACACTTACTATAATCACATTGTACCGCCCCCCGTATGAACGTCAAAAGTCAAAGTAAAAAATAATTTATTCTTATAAGACATTATAAGTACAATATATAAGAAAAGTCAAACAAAATTGTAGACATTACAGCTAAATATAAACCGCAGATTTATACACAAACATGAGTACACAGACATACATAGGTATGTCTGTATGTAATATTATATAAAAATAGTGTATAATAAATCAATATAACAAACAGACACCCACAAAAAAAAATATAGCACAAATTCGTTTAAAGAAATCTGTGGTACTGTAAACATATTGTTCCGTCAAATATAATTTAAGTTCATGTTTAAACTTTTTTACGGTATGAATTGTCTTTATGCAAACTGGGAGCTGTTTAAAAATTTTCGCTCCAATACGACTTGGCGTATTATAAGTAATATTTACTCTGGAGAAAGGAAGATGTAAGTCCTCTTTAGTCCTAGTATTTTTATTATGAATATTAGAATTTGAAGAAAATTGTGATCTATTATAAAAACAAACAGGCATATTTCATGAATATACAAACCATATAAGGTAAGAAGTTTATTTTTAAATATTTGCTCATGAATGTGTGCTAGGGACTCCACCAATGCAACGCAGTATTCTTTTCTGGGCTACAAAGACGTCACGAGAAAGAGTAGAATCGCCCCAAAAAACAATGCCATACCTCGGACGACTTTCCACCTGGGCATAATATAATTTAAGTAAATGATTCTGGTCAAGAATGCGTTTAATAGAGCAAAATAGATAACTGAGTGAAGCTAATTTAGACGATAAAAAATCACAATGTGCCTTCCAGTTCAAACATGAGTCCAAGTAAATGCCTAAAAATTTACGAGATATATTATTTTGTACAATAAATTCAGTGCTGTCATTACCATTCAATATGATACTATCAATGTGTTTTTGTGCTGTGTGAAATCTGACAAGTTGTGTTTTGTCAGAGTTAAAATATAACGATAAATTGTTAAACCAATTAATTAACTTCGAAATAACAAGTTCACAACTATGTTTTAAATTAATGCACGATTTTTCTGATCCTAACAGAGACGTATCATCTGCGTAAAGAACAAAGTGTGCTTCATCATTGAGATTAGTAATATTATTAATGTATAAGAGAAAAAGTACAGGGCCCAGAACGGAACCCTGGGGAACTCCAATATTTATGTCGACAGTATCTGACTTGTACGTATGTAGGTTTGTTCACACAACAGTTAGGGACTAGTTTGAAACTGTCAGAAACATTCAGCCAACTACTTGTTGAGTTACATACACCGAAAATACAATCACCACTTTATTGGTCGAATACTTCTAACAGTTTGAAACCAATCCCTGACTCTTATGAAAACAGACCTTGTATGATGTTCTTACTCTGATGACTAATACTTACATACTGGCTCCGATCTTCAAGAAACGATGTTACCCAATTCAGAGACTTACCCCTTACCCCGTTATTACTTAAATTGTTAATTAAATTGTTATGATCGACACAGTCGAATGCCCTGCTGAGATCACAGAAAATGCCAACAGGGCACTCACCAGCATCAATGAATTGAATTAGCTGACCAATGAAACCTTATGACTTTCATGTATCCATGTTTCGCAAAAATTTAATATATTCTTCGATCCAGATATTTTAACATTTATTTTAAATAGTTTCCTCGCATTATCACTATTTTGTCTTTTGCTATTAGTGTACTCTTTTCGAATTAAATCGTCACAACCAAGAGAAGGCTAACTTTTTCGATCTGGCACATGCGTATTTACTGCAACAGAAGCTGTGTAATCGGGTATGCTCGCAGTGATATTCGGTACCCGATTTTATAGGAAAAATATACGGGCTGCTTGTATGTTTCTTAACATGAGACACTTTCTAGATTTTTGGCGGTTGGGTATAGTGTTACAGACAACTGCATAAGGGTAAAGTCGCCCATGTTGAACCGGCTCACAAATTGATCCTTCACTAGTTTGAGCTGCTGCAAAGAAATTAGCGCCATCTGCATACCAGGTTTTAGAACTCTTTTAGTGAACCTAAATTCGGTAGTACACTGCACGATGCCGATTCCCAAATTCTGTTTGCCGTGCACAATTTTCACAGACCTATACGACTATAATATTTGTGCTAAGGAATTCCACAGCTATTAAGCAAGGTATGATAAGTTTGATGTTGCCATTAAAAAGTACAATGTTTGCACTATTTATTACGCTAGGAGCAATACTTTATAAGTTTTTAGATATTTAGTTGAGAGGTTATAATGTGAACTTACTGTCAGTTGCTCAGATTGAACCCCTAAGTTGCCAAAATTGAATTGGGGTTCAATTTAGGCAACAACGGTTCAATTTCGAAGATAATTCTTATATCTTAAATGGTTTTAACAGCGTACAACAGTGGTGAAAAGGGGTTAAATCAATATAGTCAATATATATAATATTTCGAAATCAACCCTTCCTCGACATATTCGAAACACAAATAAAATAGCCACAGGCACAAGAAAGTCATTAGGAAGAAATTCTACATTTAATCATGAGCTAGAAACTCCGCTATTACTTTCGCAGCGTATAGTGCAATTTTCAGAGTGCATGTTTGGCTTAACAATACGCGATATTAGAGAACTTGCCTACGACTTGGCATAAAAAAATAATATCTAGCATCAGTTCAACAGGGGAAAGAAAATAGCTGGAAAGAAATGATATTACAAATTCATGAGAAGGCACGAAAACTTGTCATTGCGTCAGCCTGAATCTATCTCGCTTAATAAGATAAAAGGGTTTAACAGAGAAAACGTCGAAAAGGTTTTTACACTTCTTGAGGATTTGTGTGACGAGTATAGCATCGACGCAACTACTATTTTCAACATGGACGAGTTTGGATTCTCAACTGTAACCAAAAAGTGTCGGAGGGTTGCCATTACAAAGGGTTGCAAAGCTGTTGAATCTGTGGCTAGTGGAGAACGCGGTATAAATACCACAATAGTCTGTTGTGTAAACAATCGAAATATGGAGGAAAAGGAAAATCCACTACCATCGCCACCAATCCAGACTCAAATAGTTGGTACTGTAAGGAATGCGGGGTGAAAGAACAAAGTGACATGATCCAAGGCCTGCGGTGTAAGGTGTGGACGCACTGCAAGTGTGTGGGTGTAGGTGCATGCCAAAAGAAATTTTTTTGTGCATCTTGTGTTGAGTAGAATATTGTGCAGTATTTTTTGCTTTTGTGCTCATATTCAGATTTTGTTTTAGTTATTCACAGAATTTTATTGCTTTTTTACAAATTTTATACGTTTTATTAAAAATAGTGCAATAAAAGTTTTCTCATTTCAAAACTACATTTTTACCCGTCATAAGGCATGGATTCAATGTAGGATACCGCAGATTCAATTTGAGCAACTGGTTTCCCAAATTGAACCATTTACATACTACCAAAAAAAAATCGCCCTTTGAACGAGAAGTTCTGTAAAGGATACAAAATACCGGAAATGTGTTTCCCAATGTCAAACACATATTTTGCCTGGGTCGCATGGAATCTTTCATCAATTTTTCTCATGTTACAGCGATTTTTTAAAATATGGTTCAATATAAGCAACTTTACCCAATATACCTATTTTTTTAGTGGGCACATTTATTTATTTCTGATGGAAAAAAATTACAAATAATTTTGAATATCCAAAAAACGTCCCCTCTGGGACCCTCTGTATGTATATTTTATATATATGTCTGGTAGGTATATTTTTAGGTCCAAAACATCCATTTGTGAGACATCTCCACTAGAGATGTTCAATTTAATGAAAAAGCAGATTTCCTAGGAACATCAGTCGAACGTTCTTGAACGGATATCCAGTGGATGTTCGTTAATTGACTTTCTAAGAACAAATTATAATTATTATATAATTATAAATAATTTTGAATATCTGAAAAAAGGTCCACCTGGGACATCCATTGTATGTATATTATTTATACTCTTGGTACGTCCTTAGGACGTCCTTAAATGGCCCGAATCATCCATTTGTGGTCCATGGATGGGCATCCCAGAGATGTCCAATGGCTAATCCTTTAATTTAAGTCTTAAGGACATTAGGACGTATTTGTGTTATGTGGGACTGGGACTTATATTTAGTTAACCTATTTTTATTTATTTTAAATAAATATTGAATTCAACCTTCTCTAAGGACTATTTCTTTAGCGTATCTAGACTTTGGTATCAATTACCATACATGATTTTATATGGTAGGAAAATTTATTGGAATTAATACCTTATAATAAAGTTTTAACAATTTTCACGATCTATTATGACATACAAATTGGTTGAAAATTATTGTAGATCAGCCCCACTTTTATGCATTCTATTAATACTGTGTTCAATTTGCCGTTGTTACACCCTGATACTATAAAAAGTTGCAGAAGTTTTATAATTACACTGCACTTTGTGCAAACTGCTATAGAACTGAATGCCCATTTCAATTTCATCATCGATATATCAGAAACTATACCTACTCGTTTCAGAATTACTAATAATTTCATTTGTTTCAATACAAATACCTTCTGAAAATGGTTTAGTGAAATAGTTATTAACCAAGCGATTGAATATTTGTTTGGTGGAATAATGGACTGACTCCAGTTACAGAAATGTGCTATTACGCTCATTGTCGAACAGGAAACGATTTCATACAAAAATTTCGAATTACCGACGGCTTCTGCTTCGAGCAGCAAGTTAAACCGTGCCATTCAGTTCTTGTTCAACGTAACATTAAAGTCGAGGCAGTTTTCTTTCTGCGATTAGTGTAATTATGCAATTACACCGGAGCAACTTATAATTTATAGAGTAACAGATTGAAAGGGCCCATTAGCTCCACGCAAAATTTAAATTACTATCTACCTACCTACGTCCTGGAAGCATTAGAATCCTTTAAATAATTTTTCTCTTACAAAATATAGGGCTGTATTAATCCACTGTCGAAATGTTCCGTAAAAATATAATGGGATATTAGATATCTTACATTACGACTTTTTTTAAGATCTGCATTTAATTTTTCGTGTGAACGCCAGTGTTGTTATATAGAGTGATTCTTAACTTATGCGGATAAACGAATGACGAATAGTGAGTAAAAATATTATTTTTTCGGAAGTTTACAAAAATTTATCAGGTGAAATTTTTTGTTCATAAAAATTAAGAAGTAAACAAGTCAGTATGGTATTTGCAGCAATACTTTTTTTCAGTAGTGATCCTATTCGGGTTTCTTTTCACGCTATTATAAAATGGGGCTTAATTTCTCAAACGATGAACTTATGGACATGACACTGGCATACGGGGAATAACATCAAAATTCAGTGGCTGCGGCTCATCTTTATGCCCAAAAGTTTGCCCAAAGATAGCATTGAAGACGTGAAGCCTTTTTACGTGTGGTTTAGCGGGGCAGAGAAACTGGCAATTTGCGGCCGAAGCCTTGACGACATGGGGGAGCCATTAGATCACAAACTTAATACTTTGCTGTGTCATCAACACTGGCATAGGCAATCTGCCCTATAGGTTAAAACTTATAGACAAATTGACTTTAAAGTTGATTTTATTTAAGCGTCCATGTTGTAACAAACACTAGATATTTTGCATGTTATTTCTAATTGATTACTCATTAAAATTACGTTAATACAGATAACATTAGTTACATACATTTATAATGAAAGATTATTAAACACTTTCACAAAATACATTAAGTTTTTATTTTAGGTTATTTTTCAGAATAGTAATATTATTAAGAAGCAATAATAAATATGTATATTTACAAGGCGCGTTATTTTTGTAAAAGCCAGATTATACGAAAAAATTTTCTAGATCGTACAATTTGTTGAATGGAAACTCAAAAATACAGACTTTATATTATATCAAAATCTAAATATTTATAGATACCCATATAACTATGTACTTCTACTCTATTTGTAGCTTTGTAGCTTGACTTACAAAGTCACAGTTACAGTGTCTATCTCTCTCTCTCTCTCTCTCTCTCTTCCTATCCTTGTTCTCTATTAGAAAGTATTTAATCAAACATATAATGTTATCTCTCTCGAGTACAAGTAAGTCATACAAAAGTCATAATTAGGGTATATTTTGGTAATAATGTCTTTTATATTTTGACATAAAATTTGTCTGTACTTCTTTTAGGTCCAATTATCTTATAGGAATAAAATTCTTGCCGACCAATTATGAACTTTCATATTACTTTAGCTTTTTCCCCACATAAGAAAAAAGGCCAACAAATATAGATAAACTTTCCCAACATGAAATGAGTCATGCAAATTTTTTACCAGAGATCAAATTAACGTAATTTTAACTTTAAATTAATGTTTATTGGGTTACTCTACCCATTTCACGTGCAGGGAGTACAAGTTCTCCGAGAAATTTTTCGCTTTGAGTGAACTTTTGCGAGTGGTTTCGTAAGCTATTCCCAAGTTTATGCGTATAACTGAAAAATCACTCTGTATTTTGTATATTCTTTACAAGGCAACTCTTAGTTAACAAAAAATAATTCTTTTTTATAAAGAGCGTTTTCGAAGTCTGTCGTAACTTGGAGAGGTTGTTCCGCGAGTCTTAGGTAAAAAAGTTTTAATAATTGAAGTTTGCTTTGTTTATTAAAACAATATAGCAGCTGAAAAGACATATACATAATTTCATACATACTTACACAGTGTAACAAAAAAATCAGGTAATCCCTTTAACTGGTTATTTTTGACAACAAAATATTACGATTTCTTTTGTTACTTAATTATTATTGCATAATTAATCAACATTAGCATTATAATGTACAAAAACTTTTAAAATTGTATAATATATAAGTTTGCAATTTAATATATTCCTTGTGATTCACCAAATCCTCAAGGGTATTATTATCAACAACGCATAAAAACAAACGTAGAAGCTGGGAGAAGAGGGTTCTTTGCCCCTCCCAATTTTTTTTATATACGCTCTCTGAATATCGTAGCGTAATATTTTATTTTGATTATTTTAGTGCTCTTGATAATTTTTTGTAAATCTCTTTTTTTCGAGATAACTTCGATTGTTGTCATATAATGTTAGAGATGGTCGCAGACTATCGGTTCTAAAGAAACACCTTAGGAACAATTTGAAAATAATTTACGGAAGTTTTAACAATGTTACAACTGATTTTATACAGGGTATCCGGAAACTCCGCGCAGAAAATTTAGAGGGTGATACTACTCAAAAAAATAATGTCAAATAACATGTTATTTTTTTAAAATTTGTTTTCTGGCTGTAACTTTTAATACTGAAACGCTAATTTTAAATTCAGCACACTTGTTACTTTTATATAGACGCAATTTCAGGTAAAATATTTCTAAAATTAAAGCGCCCTAAAATGCAGAAAAGGCACGTGCTTGGTGAAGAAATGATCACAACTTTTTTATCTTTAATTTTATTAAAATGTTTATGACATTCCTTTAAAGAATGAAAGTTTATCTAAAAATTTGATACTCTTGTTTGAAGTAAAAAAAACAACCGTTTACGAGAAAATCGATATTTAATTTTGTTGGACATATTGTTGAATCTCATTTCTTTTAACATCAAGCATAGTATACTTTGAAATAATTGAATGATAGCTGTCATATTGCTTTGACGGTAAATTCAAATCTTATATGCTTCGTTCATACAAGATAAAATGCAATCTTTTATGAGAAAATTAACATTTAAGTAAATTCGTCGTCGGTTTAGCTCTCTCTTACGCTTCCAAAAACATATAATAAGGTTAAAGTTAAGTTTCAACGTTACTTTTGAGGAAGATAATAATATGTCAAACGTCAAGGAAGTTAAACTGACGACGTGACGTTTCCAGATACATAAGGTTTAAAGTAAGCTTGAAGGTTACTTCTGAGGAAGGTAACGATATGTCAAGGAAACCGACAATTATTTTTCTGCGGTTATTTCTAAGAATGAGTTACTTAAAAATTGAATTTATCTAGAAAAAAAAACAGAGTTTTAGGAAAAATCATCAAAAGTAATAAAATATTCTAAATAACACAATGATATTGGAACTTGTTCATGGGCGTATGTCAGAAAAAATGGGAGAGCAAGGTAACCCCTTCCCCTCAGTTTCTACGTTTTTCTTTTAGGTGTCGTTTATAATAACCCTAAGTGTCGGTCAACCACAAGAAACGTTTTTATTAAATTTCAAACTGAAAAATTAACAAGGTTATTACAGAACAACAATCTTAAAAGTTCAACTTCAACACCCCGGGGTCTTTAATGGGAGATATTTTTGGAGCGGTCATGTGGGTTAATATTTTTATTAAAAAATTATGTACGCCACTGATCGTTTTGGTTTTTAATACAATTTTTTATCCTCATTTAGTATTTAATAAAAAACGTCTCTTGGCATTTTTTGATTTAGAGATGGTGGTTTAGGTGGAGAATGATAGTGGCGCAAAATAATAAGGTGGAATTTTAATAAACTTGTAGTGGTTTAAGGTACGGATTCGCTGGTGCGACTGCGGCTGCGGCTCGCGACTGCGACTCGTCGCCGACCAATAGGCAGTCTAAATGCTGGAGTTGATGACAACATTCAGACTGTATATTGGTTGGCGACGAGTCGCAGTCGCGAGCCGCAGTTGCAGTCGCACTAGCGAATCCGTACCTTTATGGAACCAATTTGTTTTATCAGACATACCTACTTCTGTAACATTCTGATCTTATGAAAAGTAAAATGCCTTCTACCATGGTGTGTAAACGACAGCAATTTACATAAGAAAATTTTAGTCTACTCCAAAGACTTTCAAAGAGAATCTAAAAAAATAATAAAATTTTAACGCCATGTAACTCAAAAATTAAGGCATTTTGAAAAAACTTATAAATATATGAATTTTTCTACATGACTTGAAGAATCACACCCTGAAATATTTCACATTACTTAGGAAACACCCTGTATATATGTATTTATAAAGTAAGAATAAGTAATGGATCTATTCTCTTCTTATTATAATGGTGCTACTTTTCTTTCAATAGTAAAAATGTCTTAATTTTGTAGGCTATTTAATGAAAGTACCTAAATAAAAGCATATTTAATATGATAATAAATAATAATAATAAAACTTTATTTAATAACACTTGTTCGAATAATAATAAAAAATGAAAGACTAACAAGTTGTAAATAAAGTGAGATACACCACTGAAGTACAATTAGTACTTGTACGTGCTTAAACAACAGTTGAGTAGCCACTGCGTTATATACCAAATTAATAAATAACAATAACAATAATATACAAATAATAATATATTATCTAAACTAAATATAAATATAAATACAGATATCAAGAGAATTACAACATATAATTATACCTATGTATAGAAAAATATAAAAATTGACAAAATAAACTATACATTATTATACCAAAATTTACAAAAAAATAGAATAATTGTGGAAAAGCGGTAAGTATTGTCCTATATATATGCACATATGCAAACACATATGTATACACATTTATACCGGTTTGTAATTAGACACATTAAAATAATGATTAACGATCGATAGAAAGTTCTGCATAACAAATATTTAATTTTTTTTCATACTAATTTAATTGTCAAATTTTTAAATCAATCATGTCTGTCCAGAATTTTCTTCCTGTCTGCATAATATAATTTGTTGACAAGAACTTGAACTTTTATTATAAATAGTTTTGATTTCCCGAGGTAAACTATTGAAAATCTTTGGACCAATGAAAAGGAAACAACGTTGACCAACGGTTTTTTGCATGTAAGGTATATTTATATTATTAACGTTTCTGGTTAAATATTGTGTAGATTTTACAGCTGTCTTTTTATTTTCAGTGAACTGATGTAACAATACAACAAGACAATAAAGTTGATGAATATCCATAGTATTAGCTGTTTGATATAGTAGATTAGTTGGGTACATGATTTCTTTGTTATATAAAATTTTTAATATTCTGTGTTGCACACTATGTATTTTTTTTAGATGGACATCCAATAAACCACCCCAGCCTAAAATACCATATCTTGACTGAGATTCTACTAAAGATTTATAAATTACTTTAAGCTGATCTCTGTTTAATATATCTCTATATGAAACTATTTTTTGTATTGTTGCACTGCTTAGGTAAATACGAAATATTAGCTTTGTCCGCATAACATCAGAATCAGTTTCCAATTATCAGATGCACGCGCATACTAACATATTTATGGCAGTACGCATGCGGCTGACGACGGTAACCTATTCCGACTGTATTGCCAACAAGATTAATGATTAAGTTAAAACGGTTCCTAATTAAGGAAAAATGATTAAAAACTTTATGTTGACGAGATTATTAGGCCGTTCAACTCTATATGGATTGTACAATTAAAACAAATCTGTAAACAATTTCAGCGTATGATGTTTTTGAGTAATATTACGCAAGTAACCACTACTACTAATATATGAAAACGTGCATCTTATTTTAGAATACAAGTCCAGGAATTCATAAAACTTTTTGTATAATTTTGTTTATCAATAATTTCGGTTTTGTCAGATTTAAAGTTACGTAAATATATTTGAACATTACATAACATTAAATTTGACAAGATAAATAATTCTAATAATTATTGTATACATATTTTATTTGTAAATTTACTATAGGTGTAATAGAAAAAAATAAACTAACCATTTGAAATTATATACAAGGCTTTATTATTAATTATTAGATTTTCGATGCAAATAAGCTACTTTAAATTATTATATTTTATTCGCGGTGCCCTGAAGATGTAATAAAACAATGAAATGTCGAAGATTGCATGATGTTTTTGATCGGTAGCCTAAAATCTAGACAAACTTAGAGATTCATATTTGTTCACTTAGCTCATAAATAAATGTCCGAAACTGAGCAAATAAGTTTTTCTAAAATAAATCCAAAAACTTTATAAAAATTTAAATGCTAGTTAAGAAGATGTCAAACTGAAAAGAATTTTTATTTCAAATAAGAAATTTTACTTATACAATTTTATTGTGAAAAGTATAATTATTGTGTCATATGTAATTTTTCTTTCACTTTTTTTGTAACTGACGTTTAATTTAAAAGGAAAACTTTAGTTACCCAGTTAAACAAATCATTTTCAAATACTAAGCCATAGGGAATGACTGAACTGTTATGTAATGAAACTGAGCCAGGTAATTTTATGTAAGAGTAATTTCCAATTTCAATCGCATTTGTACTACTGTAGTCATATATTTTTTTTAAATTCGTTGAGTTATCTGGAACAAAGCTTTAGCCTGAAGGGCTTGAAATTTCAAATTTCAACACTTCTTTAATTTCCTATTCTACTCAAATACATTTTTTACTACAGTATTTTACTGTACTAAAAAGGATACAACATAAAAGTATTATTACATTTCGCATCTCATCTTGATACTATTTCAACGTAAGCGGCTCCTTTAGCAGGCTTTAAATTAAAATTCACTTTCTTAGTTCCAAATTTACAAAGTTATTATCAATTGTTTTCAGAAAAAAATGCATATAAATTAATAAAATAATTCGCCGCTTCTAGAATGCCCATTTATTTTGTTCTCTTTACGTTTTAAACCCTAGTAGTAGTAGTAGTATTTATTGACCATGTTAAATTACATAAAATTTGTATGGTACGTCAAAGAACAACTTTCTGTAGACACAGAAAACACACAAGAATCAAGCACAATAATTAACATAAAAAAATAACATTTTGAATACAGTTCAATAAAACAAAGAAAACAAGAGACAATTTAAACATATTAAAAACCTAATAGGTGCAATTAGACCATTACCACAACATATGCATATCAGAACTATTTAAAAATTCATCAATAGAGTAAAAACAGTGTGATAGTAAAAAAGATTTTAATTTGTTTTTGAAACTAAAAACATCCAACGATTTTAAATTAGTTGGCATAATATTGTACAATCTAAGATTTAAGGAATTTTTCTTTGATTTGGTAAGCCTGTATCGTGGAACTATAAGGTGATCGGAATATCTAGTTTCATAACTATGACAGTGGGAATGTGTAACATAAAGATGTTTCTGAGAATGAATCTCAAGCACAGTGGCATATATGTAAAGACAGGGTAACGGCAGAATCTTAAGTTCTTTAAAAAGCGGGGGACAGTGTTCAGTATAAGAAGAGTTAGTTATTAAACGTATAGCTTTCTTTTGTAGCTTGAATATCTCATGGGACGTTGTACTGTTTCCCCAAAGCATTACGGCATAATTTAAATGAGAATGGAAAAGTGAATAATAACACATTCTCAAACAATCCCTACTCAAAAAGTGTTTCAATGTACGAATTAAAAAAGTTTACTCTTGTCAAAAATATGATTTAGGGCATCCCTCAAACTAGATTTTTTTTAAGAACAATAATAACGGCAAAGAAATTCAATTCGCTGTATAAAATAAGTGTAATAAAATATTATTAATTTCTTTCCTTGGGAATTTCTTTTAATATTTCGTGTGGTCGCCGATTGCATGATTTGCCTTGTCAGGTTTTACAGTGGACCAGTTTCCAGTGCCGTGCAGAAGTGTATTTTGAACTGTTCTTTCTGATTTTTTCTTTACGAAATTATATTTGTAAGAGTATATCCAAATTTTTTTAGATAAGTTCTGAATCATCCTTTATATTGCAAACAGTTTTAATCATATATTGTTAGTTTGTCTTACAAATACCTAAATGTAAAAATTGCAATTAGTTAATAAATAAATATGGATAAAGTAATAACGCTCTATGGGTAGTGGCAAGTAGTAATTGGATTTATATCGGATTTATAACAAAACGACAAATGAGGCAAAAAGCACCAGTTCCACAGAAGTGCTGATGGTCTCGGTTGGGCGATGAATCGTAAAGTGAACTGTGAACAGCGTGGGTGCCTATACCAAAGAGTGAGTCTTCGTGGTGCGGGCGTCCATCCATGAGAAATGTAAGGAGTTCACGAATTTATCAGAAATTCTGAAGATGATGGATTTATGAAACGGCTTGTCGTGCAGAACTACTGACAACCCGAGTGGTTGATTTACTCTATCAAACAAGACACCTATAATTTGAAAATGTATGTTAATACAGATAAATTTCCCAGAACTCTAAAAATGTTTCTTTGCAGCAAATGATGGACGTGACCGAGGAACAAAAACAAGAAAGACAGTCATAGTGGTTATTGCGCTTTCCCGATGCTGTTATTTAATCTAAAGGGGTTTTTCGCGTTGTTGTGCCGTGTCCTAGGTAACTTGTCACTGTCAGTCACAAAATTAATGAGCACTTTCCTAGCCAGGTTCGCTAAGTTCGTATAATTGAAGTTGAAAGTTCGCTTAAGTTTGTAGAGGTTTGTATAATTTTTTTCAAATTTTCCCTGTTCTCTAGTTTAAAATTTCGTATTTTTATTGGTTTACTATAGCTAATTTGTCATATCATAATGATATTTAAGAGCAATCATTATACAATTTTAGTAAAAGACATACTTCAAAGCTACAGTTTTCTACAATATCCTATTATAATAACTACTAATTTTATTTTCGACAAAATAATTTTTTTAAATATCTATTGAAAATTCGTATCTGACTACACTTGCCTATGTATAAGCATCTTCACACGCCTGAACAAGATTGGGTTTCGATCTTGGAGAGTTAAGGGCTCTGAGTGCAGTCTGACTATCAGAACAGATGAATATTTTCTCCTCCACGGAATTTCTTACTTATTCCTTGCTTGCTACTATCAAAATAGCTAAGACTTCTGCTTGGAAGACCGTGGCGTATATGCCCAGCGAAAAATTCTGCCGGATATCCCAATTTTCCAGGTATATGTCTGCTTCCGAATACTCATTTCCTACCACACTCGACCACTACACTAAGGCTCCATAGTGTAACCTAGGCCTGACCACCGCTATATACACCAGTGAAGTACCCTCAGATTGAGTCCTCAGTTCTTACCTACTACTTTCCTTAAGAAGGTTGCCATTGAGTCTCAGAAAATTATTTCAATTTGTGGTCCCCACGTCTACATACTGTTCAAGGTTACACCCAAGTATTTTACGTCTATGACCAAAGTTTTTCCATACATAGTTGGGTTCCTGAAATCAGTTGACAGAGAGTCTTTTCACATAGTTCCTCTACAGTTACAGGCCTTCAAAGTGGGACCAAATATTTCGAAAAAAAATATCTCTGAATTACTTTAACTAAATTTCATACAAGATTTAGGTTTATTATTGGTCTTCTTTGACTATGATTTCGAGTAAATTGAAAAATATGCTAACAGAAATTAATTTTTATCAGATAGAATACGTCTCTGCATTCTAAGGTAGTTTTTTAGAAAAAGCCAGTTTATTGGTCGAACGTGAATATTATTTCAGCAAAATAAATTCTTTTTATAAACAAATAATCACAAGTGTAAAATTAGATGCTCCATATAGTATCGTCATCTATTAAAATATTTTATAAGCTACGTTATAAAAGTGTCTGTTAAAAACGCATCGTACTAACGAAACTGTGATACTAACATGCATATGAATCATGTTAATCTCAGGAAAAAAATTTCCTAAAAAATAATCATTATCTTCCTGTGTAGCATTAATGTTTCAACTGTGACTGTAGATTACCATTGATTATCTCTAACGCTCCCCAAGTGAGGAGACTTGTGGATGGCATACACATGTAGCTGGAGAATAGGAACAACACCAGAGGTTGCATTTTTTATCGGTGTGGGGCCGTGGCTGCGACACGCACCTGCTGCGGCGTGAGAACACTGAAGGAGGTTCTGTAGGAGCGAGGGTTGTGGACCCCGACTCCGCGTGCAGGACCGGTACTGATTATAATCGAGCCCTTAGGATCTTATATTGATCGCTTATGATACAATTTGCGACCAGCATTTTTTCTATTTTCTCTTATTGGCAGAATTTGTCAGCAAAAACCATGCAAGAAATATACAGGGTGTTTCTGAACTAAGTGCGTTGCTTCAAATGTGTGGTATAATATACAGGGTGTCCCAAAATAGAAGGCTACACCACATATTCTTTGAACAAAAATAGTGCGACTTTCTTTACGCCGTTTTTTATTTGGACGTCTCTGTTTCAATATACAGAGTGTTAAAGTTACATTTTAAAAAACTATTTTTGTTAATATTCTCATTGTTTTCTAAGATACACACTTGAAATTTTGCACGTACTTTTATCTTATTGCGGCATACTTATCATGTAATTTTGGTGCAAAAAATTTAAGAGCCCGTTGTGTATAAACCACATTCTTTATCTTGGAGCATAGGGCATCGCCAAGTAGTTCAGGTAAAACGTTTTAAAGAAAATGTCTGTAAGAGGCACCGGTTAAAGTTCTTGGTAAAAATTAAGGCCTAACAAAAACATTTCCAATAGTACCTACCCACAAAACTGGTGTTAAAATTGAGATTGCATTATGGCACTAGGGTTTTGATCAGACCAAACGTGTTTATTGTGGAAGTTCATTATAGCATCTCTGGAAAAATTACCATCGTCAGTAAACAATATGCCAGTGGTAAAGTCAACATTTTGTTAATTTTTTTTGGCTAAATCCAGTGGCAAAATTGTAGACGAGCAGGATGGTCTTGCGGCAGTAAGGCTTGAATCTTTTGTATGTGATATGGGTATAACTGTTGATGCTTCAGAACGAATCAAACTAATATATGATTCACATTAAGATTTGCAGCCATCTTTCTAGTACTAGTATTTGGGTTCGAACACTCAAAGGTCTCCAATGAATTGGACCTTTCTGAAATAAGCATGACTCCGAAATACGTTAAAAAACATTTCTGAACATTTTTGGATTTGAAGTTGGATGATTTGGATATCTTTCCATATAAAATCGCCTAACCTCAGTACCATTTCCATCTACAAGGCCATATAAGTAAATTATATTGGCCATTTCAGCATTTGAATATGTAATAACGGCTTCTTATTATTATTGTTTTGCATGGTCTCTCTAAGATATGTTTAAGTACTTCAAAGTACCTTCTTAAGTCATGCAAACAGAAAATATTTTTTTGCAAAAAATCTGTAAGTAATACAACAAAATGTGAAAAGTAATTTATTGTATAAAATTAAATTACCTTCCGGAAAATAGGAAAACATTTTTTTTACAGGATGAAACAATGTTATTTATTCTGTTTAAAAATAGAAAACTCCGCCACTGCATGCTGAATGAATTCAATATTGTGACACATACGAGTCACATGCAAGGTCATAGCGTGCACCAATATTAGTTCAAATATTTTCATACAATCAGGAGAAATTAAAAAAAATATAAATTTTACAAACATTGTTGAAACACTATATCTTGAAATCAAGATGATCGGACTTTAGTGCATATAACTTTTTTTTAATTATTTCTTAGTTCTCTATCGCGTGTTACGATTGTAGTTTTTTCAATGTCACCCTGTATATAACATCAGAAAGCGGTCTAACCAACAAATTTGTAGGTACAGAAATCTCTCAAAATACGTATTTTTTCAATTTAACTGTATATGAAAATATTGTTATAACAAAAATTTATTTAAATCTGCATATTATATTATTCAGTTTTGCTTATAAGTACCTATTTGCAAATAATTGTTAAAATGTGGGTTTATAATAGCAAAATAATGTGTGTCTTACAAATGCATTTTAATATATTATTTGAGGAGTAAAAGTGGATATACAAAACATCAAAAAATTTTTTGATATTACTTTTGCTCTACGTATTTTATTTTTCGAGATTTGTGTATCTAATGAACGCCACAGTTTCGAACACTTTTCCGCGAGAAATACGGCGAACTTAAGCTATTTTTATATTTCCTTTAATTACAAATAAATTAATATTATATATATACTACGTGACCCGGCAAACGTTGTTTTGTCATATGAATTATTTCTAGTGAATATTTTGGCAGTTAAATAAAAAATAACTAACTTAACGTAAGTGTGTGGAGATGTGGTATATGACTAAAAGAGGAATGGAGCACTGTGAATGATGACCGCCTATCAAAACACGAAACATTCATTTTTTGAATTATTTCGCGTGCCTGCAATTTTACTTGTTTGATGGCCCAAATTAGTCCCTTTATGTCTTGTTGGCATTGTTCACTGTACAAAAAATAACCATATAGTAAAATAATAGCCGTTGTTGGCGGGAGCTCGTGACACGTGTTGCGTACTTTTGAGGTTAAGTAGGTCACTTAATTAGCTAATAATGAGAACTACACTTAAAATTAATAATTTTTATTAATCATTGATAACATAGGAAATAAATAATTATGGCCCAGCAAATTAATAATAAATTTACTTGAGAAGTACACTTACAAGGTAAAATGATAATTGTAAACGTCACTACTACGCTCGATTTATACACAATAATAATGGTCGAAAACTGTATAGATAGTGAGAGAAGACTTATTGTGTGAGAGAGACAGGAGAGCGGTTTCGTTCTCATCCCTACTCTGTGCTGTTTACTGGGTGAGAAGTGATACCGGTAGATGCCTGGCGGAAATAACCGATCTAGTGATAATCGATCAGTTATCGACCAGGGTTAAAAATGATTAAATTACTAAAATGGTTATTAAAAAATAGGGGCTTGTGATAGAAAAATGAAAATTAAGGGTTATATGTATTTCTTAATGCCACATCATAAAAAAATAAAAATAAAAAATGTTGCCCAAAAAATAAAAAAAAATTATTTGGGGTGGACTACCCCTATCATCACTTAGGGGTGTGAAAAATAGATTACGACCGATTCTCAGACCTCCCGAATATACATATAAAATTTGATAAAAATCGGTCAAGCCGTTTCCGAGGAGTATGGCATCTAAAACTGTGACACGAGAATTTTATATATATATATATATATAGATATATATATATATATATATATATATATATATATATATATATATATATATATATATATATATATATATATGTATTTTATATTTATCATTTGATAAAATTGCAAATAGACTAATTTTTCGTTGATTAAAAATTCGTCACATTTATGTAAGAATAAATGATGTTAGTTATTGTTCTTACTTTTCTTGAAATTTATTGTGATCAATGTTTTTTCTGAAGGTAACACTACATTTAAAATTATATATTGACCCAACATTTCGATACACTTTTCTTACTTGAAATTTAAGTAATAACATAGTTACATATTCTAATCTCAAGATCTTAATAAAATAGAAAGCACCAATTTTCTTGCAAATGACGTTAGAAATAAAATAACACCTTTTACATTAACACCCTGTATCTCGAAAATCAGTGGCCTAATTACGTTTATGTCAGAAATCTCGAAAAATATAACATGTAGAACAAAAGTATGAAAAATTAAATTTTTGTGTGTATTCGTTGTCGCTATTTAAATAGTTCTCAAATAAAGTAATAACTTTTAGAGAGCGTTTATAAGACACACATTAGTTTGCTATTCTAAACCCACATTTTAGCATTTTTTTAAGTATAAAGGTGAACAATTTTATATGTAGTACTGAGTTTTTGTTTATGTGTTGTTGTTGTTATTTGTTATAGTTATATTTGCAGTAAAATTTAAAAAAAATATACCTTTTCAAAAATTTCTGTATCTCATCATTGACTTTGGTATCTTCGCAGGTGGCATAACATTTCTGTTATTTGCTAAGCCCTAGATTGATTGTTCAGTTATTAAATGTCTAAATTTTGTTTATATAAAGTACTATTTCAAGAATTTTACGACGCTCTTATATATTATAAGGTAAAGCGCGATTTTTGGTCTAAAATTATCCAAGATTTCTAAAATTATGATAAGAACTTAGAAAATAGATTTGTGTTTTGATGAGATGGAATGAGGTAGGTACCTATAGCTATGCTAAGCACCATCAATATTTGTTAATTTTATTAATTACTTTTCAATTTTTTGGCATATGATTCATACGTTTAAGAGCCGGAAGGATTTAATCAAATTTATCAATTTCAAGTTAAATTTCTTAATATATTTTTTAATTTGATACAATACACTTAAATGTGAGCAAAAAGTTTACGAATTTTTATTAAACAAATATACTAAACTAATATGCATAAAAAAGAAAACATGAAACATAATTAATAACAATTGTACATACTGTCTATTGAAACATTTTTTTTTTGGTTTTAAAACCAAACTAGATTGACAGGCAAGCCTTTTCCTAATGACCGCTGGATATACAGAGATGGCCTTACTAGTTGGCCTCCACGCCTGTCATACCTAACTCCATGCGACTTGTTTCTTTGGGATTATTTTAAATTTTGCTGTAAAAACACCAGTACTTAATTTAGATGACTTGAGTGAACGCATTTTTCAGACAGTCCAAGAAATCACACCACAAATAATACATAATTCATTTTTTACTGTATTAGAAAGGTATTTTAAACTAATATATATCAAATCTCTTACAATTCCTATCAATGAAGTCATATGTATGTTCTCTGAAACCAAACGTAAAGCTCTATTCAATAAATGTCTGAAGAAATGGATCTATCTAAATTTACTAACCTGGTTTAATGAAAACACTCTATAAATATCTAACTTCAATTTGACAGTGGGAACTCGAAAATTCAACCACAATAAATGAGATCTGACCTATTTCTGCATTTTTAGGATTGCTTCATCAGGTGGCTTCCTTTAAGTTGAGTCAAATATCTAACTGTAAAAATTATTATACAGTTAAAACTGTTACAAAAGCTAATAATAAAGAATATATGTGTAGATATTGTGGGTGTAATTTAAAGCTCGTTGGGGCTTTAGTCCACAGAGTAGTTAGTTTCACACAATATTGTTAATACTTAAAAATATATAAAAAATACCCAACATAATTCAGTTCGTGCAGTTCAACGATGTAAAGAATCATATTCAGCAGCAAATGGAGATCAATTTGAACTATTTTTTACTATTTTTTTGTGCAGATTTGTTTAATAATAATTAGCAAATTTATCCATAAATTATTAATAACACTCGTTATCTAAAATATTAAGTACTTTATTTACAGGAATGTAATTAATTTTTGGTAGGTTGCAGCAACTGTTAAGACACTGTACAGGAAACGGGCTTCTTATTCTGTATTTATAATTTTAGATTTGTCTGGTCCAACATCCGGTGGCGCAAAAACAAAGAATAATATGGTGGTAACTGAAAACACATTAAAAATATATTCGAGAACGTTAGAAATAATTTATAAATGACTAGTTGAATTTCAATAATGATATTAATAGAAATATACAGTGTGTCTCAAAAATCATCTTCGTTTGGGAAACTGGTCATCTTTGAAAAAATTACTGGAACAGATCACCTCTGTTTTTTTGGAGCAGGAACTTTGGTGGAGTCCAATTTTCAAAAATGTAACCATTGGCGACGGAAAGGAGATAAAGCTGTTGTTTTTTAAACGGCAACCACCTTTTTATTGTATCATGTGAAAGCTAATGTCTTTTTGATTAATTTTATGTTCAACATGTAAGCGGTTGATAGAGAAGATGTCGGAGACAATTCGAAAAAACTAGTGTGTCTTAAAAGTCATGCGCATTTTGGAATCTCAGATAGGCCAACTTTGTTTTTTGGGGGCATAAACTTTGATAAAGTTTCAAAATGTAACCAGTGGCGACGGAAAGAGGATAAGGTGTTTTCTTTCAAAATGACAACCATCAACCATCCTTTTTATTGTACGTTTTGAAAGCTGAGATCTCCCTGATTAATTTTGTGTGCAACAAGGGTTTCTAGGAACAATTTTGGAGTAATCAATTTTTGTTAAAATAGTTGATTCTAATGGATCAAAGGTTCAAACTGCCGACCTTCTGCAGTTTGATAATGTAGAAGGCTTGACAATGACCCAGCCAAAGTTTCTGTATAATCGTTTGCAATAATAATGACACTTATTAAAATTTGTATTTTTGAACTTCCGTTGTATTTATAATTTTAAACTTTTAAGATTAGTTCTTAGTTGTTTTACTCACCAATAGAGATTTAATGAAATTTCTACTCAAAACTTCCAGAAGTTCAAAAACTGCCTTGAGACACTACAGTATATACATTCCTGATTGTTTACTTTACTTTTCAAGTAACTCCATAAGAAAAAGTCAATTTAGGTTAAATCAAGAGACCTTGCAAACCCCTCAAATTGACCTCTTTCTTACAAATGGCTGCGTACACACACTCCTTCGTATTAACAAAAAAAGTGGTTGTCATTAAAAAAAAACAACCTTATCCCTTTCCAGCCCCCTCTGGTTACATTTCTTAGATTTGACTTTCACTAATAGAGCAATTTACCCAAACATTGCCAGATTCCGAAATGTAACGCATGACCCTAGATACACACCGTATGTATCTATGTAGGAACATCCCTATGTTGTCTCCCTACAATATGTAAATACAGAATGGTTCAATGTTTTGTGTATATGAGACTGCCATGATTTCATGAAAATATAATGGTATATATATTCAAAGTTATTTATTTCATTTAACCGACACAGGCGTGGAAGTTATAAATTATTGTTTTCATTCAAAACCAAAAACAGTTTAATTAAAATGACATGTCATTATTTGTATACTTTTGTATACATGGACCATAGGCATATGGCCCATTTTTCATCAATTTTTTTGTATATTTGTTACATTTTAAAAATGTTGAACAGATTGTTGTGCTTCAAGAAATAAGCCGGTGGCAGCTTAGGCCATAGACTTATAACCAAAGCAAGACATGTACGATAAAGAAAGCGTAGTGGAAGGATGTGAAATTTCCAATTCCGTGCAACGTAGTATATTTGCCGCAAATAATTTTCGAGCGGTTGAGTTCCAGTTGATTTAACTTATCTATGAAAAGAAAATTTAACATAAGATGAACTTAATACATACACTGACACATCATTTTCTCATCAATTTGAATAAAAGTTAATTTCTTAAAAACATAAAGACCCGACTAACAGCAACACTGTACACTGAAAGTGGATTGGGGGAACTGGTATATAAATGTTAGAAGAGTAAGCTACATTGACATACTTTCTCTACATTTTGTTAGTACGGAATGACAAAGAAATACATATATTTAATAAATCATATACTACTTTGGTGCAATTAAATGTTTAGTATAATTGTATTTACAATATATGGGGTATTTATACTAGAATTCATTAATTAATGTAATACCAAGTACTAATGTAAATCTGTAAATTGGTACATAAATGAAAATGTGACAACTACTGAAATGCAACTTCTGTATGAAACCAGTAGTTCAGATTAATATGTAGAATAAAGTTCTCTGTTTGCTTCAAAATGTAACTCCCTTTACTGATAAATCAGTGGGTGCATTTCATTCATTTTTGGATTTATTTATTTATTTATTTAGTTGCTTGCCTACTTGTTCACTTGCGTATTTGCTTACTTGCTTATTTCTTTCCTTACGTATTTACTTACTTATTTACTTACTACTTACCTACTCACCTACTTACTTGCTTACTTACTTACCTATTTACTTGTATGTATATTTTTCAAGATACCGATTGTTTAAAATCTTATGTCTTAAATACTATAGTCTTCATTTCTCGACAACCGATCAAGATATTGAGTTAAGATTTGGCACACAACAGTGTATAGTTAAATGCTACTTTTACCAGTATAAACTTATCTTGTGATATGCTAGCATCAGTGGCGTTCGTGCCGTTAAATACTCATTATTAGCAAAAAATGATATGCCACTCATTTTTGGACAAATTAATATCGCTGTTTTAAAACCAAGTTAATTCTGCTTAAAAAGTGTCACTTGGACTTTTTTCTCCTCAAACACCGTTTTCGAGATAAAATTGTTTAATCATTACAATGGACCAATTTTGGAATGTTAATTAAAAAACAATAATATAGGTGGCATGTATCAGTCACTCATAAATTCTATGTAAGATTTAAACAAAAATAAATAACACAAAGTATCGAGTGACTTGTTTTTAAAGTGTTTAAGTTAGTCTTTAATATATATTTTTTTACAAAATAAGTAATTATGGTGAATTATTCCTTTGAAAAATCGGTATACACAACGTCCACGTGTATTTTATTTTCCATAGCTTCTTGTTGATACTATCAGAACTACTTAAATGGGACATCTGGTATAGAATTCGAAGAATGCCTTAGCTTTAAGAGGAAGGTTATGTGTCTCAATGTATTTGAGTGGACAAATAAGAAGTATTTTAGTATCTGTCAACCTAATGTAAAAATAAGCGTAGCGAAACCCGAAATATTTTAGCGACACATACCCAGCCAACGGAGGCCCAGCAAAGTAAAGTTATGAAAGTAAGAGACGCGCCAGAGTCATCAATTCTTCCTTGCCACTCCATTCCCTGGTGCCGCAAGTTGAGCGATGGATGTGCAATGCGTTGCAGCGGGTGGCGTACAGACCTGCATTATCTTGAGATGAACGAAGCAGCCCGCTGTTGTTATCGCGTCGCGGATCTTGGCGCGAGGGGCGCGGGGGGCGGTTGTCTGAACCGTGCGGTGATGATGATGAATGTGCCTGTCTCGCTTCCCCGGAGGCACCCTCTTCACCCGTATGCTGCACTCGGGGAAGGGAGTCAGCATGTATCGCTTCAGGCTATGCACTGCTTGCAGCTTCGGTTTAGTGGGGCGGCTCTGACACAGAATTTGTGGCGCTGCATTTGGAAATAAATTCATTGTCATTCGGTTTAGACATAGATTTAGGAAGAGAGAGATAAGTTAAAGGCTATTGCGCATCTTGCTAATTTCCCACTCCTCTCACCCACCAATCACATAAATCAATTTGAATAATGCCATATTATCGCTTATTTCATCGTTTACTAACATTATTGGTTGGTGTATTTAATATAATGTTCTTTACTACTACTTTTGATACAAATAAAAATGTACCTAATAATTATTAATTTCTGGGTAGCAAAATTATGTAATTGAGAATAAAACGAAATGTGATATTGTTTCCGAGAACCTGTTTGCCAAAGTTTTATTTAGAATTATAAATTTGGATTTTGTCAAAATGATAAAAGATTGATAAATACTAAATTTAAGGGAAGATGATATTTTTCAATATTCGAATGTGTCATATAGATGAAATAAACATCAAATATTAATCCTTTATCAAAATTTAAATATTTATTTTAAAGAACAAAATGTATTTACATGTTACTTGTCACTATTCAAATCTAATTAATCTATATAATATATATTCAGAGCTTACTATATTACAATAACAATGTAATTGATAATAGTAGAAGCTTAAAAGCAGTATATATACGGGATGATTTAGAACTTATCTAAAAAAATGTTTGAATGTACAGAGGACTCTTGCAAATACAATTTTGTAAAAAAAAATCAAAAAGGGCAGTTCAAAAATGATTTAAAAATACACTTCTGCACAGCACTGGAAACTGGTCCACTGTAAAACCTGATAAGGTAGCAAAGCATGCAATCAGCAACCTGACAAAAAAGAGATTCCCAAGGAAAGAAATAATTAGCATTTTATAATAGCTATCTATTTTATACAGCAAATTCAACTGCTTCTGCCACTATTGTTATTAATTATGAATAGAAATAATTTGTGGTTTTAACTAATAAAATAAGTTGACATACCTGATGTTACAACAAAATTTTGGTTTCTACATAGAAGTTAGTCACTGTCGGGGGGAAAATAAAATGGTCTTGTTTGCAGTTTGTTTGACCTTGACTATGTTTTCAATGTAATGGCGAGGTTAATTTTGGATTTTCAAATGAAAAGTTACACTTTTTTCCTCTCAACTTAATAAGGAGTAAAAAACTAGTATCTTTTATAAGTAAAATTTTTTACCAACTGTCTTGACATTATAATAATTAAAAATATCAACTAATAAATCACTTGATGTATTTGCGCAAATAAGCACGAGATTTTACACAAAAAAATGTTAGTTACCAATAAATGTTCAAAATGATGACCATCAATTTCAATACACTTGTCACTCACCTCACAAAAAGATTTATGTCTCCATAAAAGAGTTTCCCTGTCAAGCTCTCTACAAGCATTTCTAATCTGCTCTTTCATGTTTCAACCTACTTGATCATTATTGTTTTGTAAGTTAGAAAACAATGTTTCATGTAGAAGTTACTAGTTTTTTACTCTCTATTACGTTTAGGGGAAAAAAGTATAGGTTCCCATTCAACATTAACAATACTTCTGCGACATTCACCATAAATTAAAATCATTGGGATTTTTTTGTCAATTGTAAAATATTCCATTGTGATAGCTAAATAGTGAAGCACTGTGATTTATGAGGATCAGACACTGACAACTGTAATTGTATGGTATTTTCTGATATCAACCTACTTAATCGTTATTGTTTTTAAGTTACAAAAAAATGTTTCGTATAAAAGTTGCCAGTTTTTTACTTCTTACTAAGTTTAGAGGAATAAAAGTATAGCTTCTCATTTGAAAATCCAAAGTTTTAACCTAACTGTGACCTTGAAAACATAGTCAAGGTCAAAAAACTGCAACACCATTTTAATTGCTTCGAAATATATGACTTTCTCAACTTAAATGGACCACCCGGTATAATTAGAGGTCACTATTTTACAATAAAAATGTAATTGATAAAAGTAGGAGCTTAAGATAATAAGCTGTAATATGTAAGATAATGTAATATAAACTAAAAATTTAAAAAAATAAAAGGTGATAAAATTATAGATATTGCTGGATATATAATTTAGTTTTTTAAGTAAGAAACATTTTGGTATTTTTTGTGTATTTGATACTCACCTATCGAATAAAATATATTATTTTTATTGTGTAGATAGTATTTAAAATTCATTTATCTGATTCACTTCAAAATAGCAGTATCAAATTTGTATTAAAAAATAATTTCAGAACTGCTCAACCGAGTTATGGGTATAACGCCATTGGCCAGGTTCAAATAAAACAATAACCAAAGGCGGAAATCATCCCAGAACTTAAATTAAAATAAAAAAATATGTTTTCTAAAAAATTCAATCAAACGGTAAAAAATACTTCTTATATATTACATAGTTACATGTTTATCAAACTTTTAAAATCAAATACATTTGTTGTCTATATCATATCATATGGTCGTTAATTGCAAGTCCCAGAATCATCCCTCACGGGCCGCCACTGGTCGTCCCATGACATATTGATTACTACTAATAAGTTCGAAACCTGTATATGTTTGGCGGTTCTACTGATGAATGAGCTTAGCTTTGTACTTAATATTGGGGGTGTAATTCAGTACTAATCGGGACATTAGTTCATATAATAGTTATATGGTACAATACCATTTTCACATTAGCATATTAAGAATATTTTTTCCAATAATTGTATCATGCTTGAAACTGTCAGACAAAATGTTACTTCTTCCAATAAAATGTTACTCTAACTGTTTATGTTATAAAAACCATAGCGAATATTAATTTCAGCACGGTACAATTACTGTATATACAAGATGTTTATATCATTAAAAATACCCTTTACAAAATAATGTTCAAACAAAATTTTTTAATTAAGTTTTGCACTTTTGATAACTCAGTTTGCTTCGGAGCCAGTAATTTTGTTGCCATGACAACCAATTTTTTTTTTTAATGTAACCACCCTATTTTTGCTTCTTATTTGGAATCTACTTTATTTTGTGCGTATAGTAATGACATGTGTTGTCAAGAAGGGTGAAAATTTTGACACCTTTGCATTTAAAGTCAACTTGTCAAATTTATATAACGTGTGGAGTATGGAAACATTATTAATGCATTTGAAAAACTGTAAATTTATTTTTTACAAATTAATACTGTAAATCAATGGTGAAATTTTAAAGGAATATCTATATCATTTAGACATTTATGTTTTAGCATAATCCTTTCTGAAGTGAGTACCTGCATTCTTAACAACAGTTATTTCCATGCTAACGCGTTATAAATTTATAATGCCCTAGAGAGTTATACATATTCATTTTGTCCTAGAGCATTATTTCTCATATAACGTCTTTCAATGTTGTGATTACCACAAAATCACATGTTAGTGAGTACACTCGATATACAGGGTGTTTCTGAAATAAGGACGTTTATTCAGAAGGGTAATAACGGACGTGTAAATAAATAATTTTCTTTAAGCAGACCTAACCAAGCAACAAAGCTATTTATAATCATTGTTATTAAAACAGTACACTTGATATTATTATTGATGTCTGATATCTATCGTGACCGCAATTAGACAAAAATGTGAGGCTTCTGAACAGACTCTGTTAGTTTGACGTAAGAAATGAGAGATTACACCAGTGCAGAAGGGCCATACCTAGGGCATAAGCGCAGGAACTTAGTTTAATTTTATGTTAGCATGTGTGTGTTAGCACGATCGATTGTCGATCGATAATTATTATAATTCATTTATATTTGTAAAATATTCATTCAGTCATTTCAGTTTATTTCAAGTGTTCATTGTGTTATCATTCAATACAGTTCAGAGTTTACCTACTAATCATAACTAGTAAAACAAATGAGTATTATTCTCCAGCAATACCGGCATTAATTGTCACTTTCAAAACAAGGTATCAAAACTTTAGCGTATCGAACATTATAGCACAAATCAATTATGAACTAACACAAGCATTTAAAGTATCATGATGACCCTATCGACCTGTCTACTCTATAATATATAAGGGCGTACTGATAAGATAGCCTGCCTCTTGAAAAACATGGCATCAAAATTATCTACAACACTTAAGCCACACGCTCATTGAAAAGAAGCAGCGCGAAACGAAAGAAAACGTCACTTTGATCCTGTGTCTGCGCACGAGAACAAAGAAAAGGAAGGAAAAATACCAAGTGACTTTTCACTCTAATCAATGTGGGTGTATAAAAGCCACAAGATATTTTCTCTTTAGTTTCGTTGAGCCAGTGTGTGGATGGGTGATCAAAATGACGATTTCCTTCATTTCGTGCCGCTTCTCCTCAGTGGGCTTGTAACTTTAGACGAATGTACTAAATGGTTTTTTGAAAAACCAATGGCAAGTGCAATTTATTTTGCGTTAAGGCTTTCATGTATATAGCATGCCTGTTTCAGGCAGCAATTCTCTTTAGTTTCGTTGAGCCAGTGTTTGGATGCGTTATCAAAATGACGCTTTCCTTCATTTCGTGCCGCTTCTCCTCAGTGGGCTTGTAACTTTAGACGAATGTACTAAAAGGTTTTTTGCAAAACCAATGGCAAGAGAAATTTATTTTGCTTTAAGGCTTTCATGTATATAACATGCTGTTTCAGGCAGCAATTCGTGGCATTGTGTTGTGTTTATGGAAGCTGGAAAAGCTGCCACATACACGCAAGTCGATAAACATTTTTTCTGATAATCGAGCAGCTTTAGAAGCATATGGATCCTACTGGTGTAACTCAAGAACGGTATGGAATTGTCAGAAGGCTGTAGAACGGTTGGGAACAAGCAACATAGTAATTCTGGTTTGAATACCTGAACATCCAAGTATCTAATGGACTTGTTAGCAAGACAAGATGCCTCTTCCAGATACATTGGTCCAGAACCGGCTCTTGCATAGATAGCTTTGACTAGTGTCAGCAGCCTCGATCTGGACAGAGGAAGTGTGTGAGTACTGGCAACATTAGCTCATTCGAAAGCGTTCTTAGGATTCATCGACAAAGAGGATTTGGTAGAGATGAATAGGCCAGATCTAAAGACTCTAGTTGGTCGATATACTGGACACCGCCAGTTAAGGAATCATATGCACAAGTTGGGTTGGGACGGAGTGCCGATTCTGTTTAGAAAGTGAAGCCCCGACAGAATATATACTATGCCTAGCAGGGGGGACGGCCATATATTCCATACTTGGCATTTTGGTTTTTATTATCACTTACCCAAGGTTGAAAATAATAGATAGTGACTAATTCACAGCATATAGATGAATATCCGAGGTGAGGGTTGCAGGGCACATGATTACCTAGCCGTGCCACTGGAGAAGGGTTCAAAGGATACAAAATTGCCAAAAATAAGTTGATGTCGAGAGTGAACCTAGCACAAAAACAGTTTGCTTTAAATGAACCCCCCCCCCCCGTGTCATCCTCTCCACAAATTAGAATGCCATCCTATAGGACGACGATAGCCCACCACCATCCACTTACACCTACCAGATGCGCATTACGTGGATATCACACTTTTCACTGAAGCATTTTTCTCAAGGGTGCAATGGATATAGAATTTCGCAATTTTTGTTTTAATTATTATTATTAACCATTAAATAAATCCGCGAACTTCGCATTCATGAGGACAACAGGCTTTAGAATACATTGCACTATATATACATACACACTATACACTATTAGTTACTAGCACTGTGACTATAACCGTCACACATTAACACTTATTATATCGTATCGTACCGCATTCCGTATGACCTTCATTAATGCATGTTTCGTCAAAGTGTAATTAATTATTTGATTCACATTCCGACCTTGTAATATTTATTTTAAATAGCTTCTTCTTTCTCTATCAGTATACTCTTTTCAATTTCATTGTATACGGAAATTCACATACCATAAATTCATCTCGTAAGATAGAGCAACCCTAATTTTTTTATAAGTCTGAAGCTCATTTTCAAAATACCATCTTCCTTCGGCGAGTTGCCGACTCATATTTTGACTATGTGCCCTAATCCCTTCATAGCACTACATCACCTGATTTTCCTCACGGTTACATTAAGGCGTTTGCGATTTTGAGAATAAGCTGTAGAGGTTGAATTATTATTATTATTATTATTATAATTTAGTTAAGAGGTAAGATATACTTAAAATTTTTCCACTCATCGAACGTTTCGGTCTGGCTCATGCTGCGGCGCATGCGTATTTGCTGCAGAAGAAGCTGTGTAATCGAGTATGCTCCCAGAGATACAAGGCACTTATAATTTTATAGGAAAATATATGGGCTGCATGTATTCTTCTTTATATCGATTACTATAAATTGTGAGTCACTCTATAGATTTTTTGCGGTTGGGTGTAGTTTTGTAAATTAAATGCAGCCACAATAGGTAAAAGACGAATTTACCTTTTTTTGTTTGTTGTTCTTGAAATAATTAATTGAAATGTACCTCCTTTCCTTCTTCTTTAGTGAAACCAGGGCAGCCAGATTCTCATTAAGCGCCTAAGGAGAACCTATTTTACGCTTCTTGCTCCTTTACAAAACGCATGAATCACCTCTTTATGTTTAAACATGGGCACCTATTCACGCTAAACCGTCCCACTATTCATCGTTTACAGTTTGCATGAGGGTTCGTTCAATATTCTGAGTAAACATTTTTATCAACTTTGCATTCCTCGATGCATTTGGACATTTATTCAATTCAAGCCTGTCATGGAGCATTCTGCAATATTTATCGCATTTCCACATGAATTATTGACATAGGCAGATTAAAAAATTCGCTGCAGTTTATTCAAAATGGATGCATATGGCTGCACATTTTTTTGTTCCAACGAAATATTGATGTGAATTTATCCAGTTACCACGAAAGATAGGACCAAATACAGTTATTGAAATCGGTATAATCAGGTGTACAAGTAGCTAAGGTCATAAAATTAAATTATTATTTGCAAAATATTGAAGTTTAAAAAATATCAGTTTTATTGAAACTCGTCTGAAGATGCTTGACTTAGATATTTCTGAATGTTTTTATAATAATATATTTATTTTTAAAAAAATACAAATAATCTAGTAAATACACATTTCTCATATCAATAACGTATATGTATAATAGGTGACTCGATCACTACGATCAGGGTCATTTGGTCAAACTAGATATTACATTTTTTGCCTAATTTTTATGAAGCATTTATGATGTGTGATCAACCTAGAAAAGTTGAAGTCGATCTGATAAGCAGTTTTCGAAATATACGAGGTCAAATTGAAATTAAACGCTTGCGAGGCGGGACGTCATTGTCTCCTAGAGCTTCCCAGTACTCGACCCACAGATTAAACAAGAATAGATAGCCCACTCTATCCTTGTTGAAGACGGAACAGAGTATTTACTGCGCCATCTAACATTTCTGCATAGGACTTTTCTGAAGTGGGCAATAGAGATAACTATAAATTGCGTTATTTATGGGTGTATATCCGTACTAAATAATAATTTATTATTATTTAAAATGTTAACAAATTTAATACAAAATAGTCAAGGTAATGTGGAAACATTAACCTGACTATTTATGTATCAAATTTGTTAACATTAAAGTGGAATTACATTATTTGTTAAAAAAAACCTCAAAATTCATGACACTTTTATTTAAAACAATTTCTGATAAATGAAAATCATTGTAACAAGTAAAATACACATTATAAAAGTATAAAGTTGCGGCAAAAATTCACACGACTTACGGCATACGAAGATAATTCATTATATTTTCATCAAAATATTTAAGAAACTGCAACTGCGAATAATAAAACTATATTAAACTACACTAAATGTTTGCACTATATATTACAGTAAATTTTAAAAAATGATTGTTTTTAACATGACAAACTATCGAAAATTATGTTGACAATAAATTGTCTGTGCAAGTAGTATACAGTTACATGTTTTTGTAATTTTCATGTTTTTTTCATAAAACACAACCAATATCTTTCTTTGTTTCTAGTTTTTTTTATAATTTCCTCCCTCCGTTAAGTTGCTCCTTGCTCGGAAATAATTGCTACTATACATAAACTTACTTGTTGAACATTACATTTTTAAATTTATATGGAGAACATTTTTTGAATTTGTTTAATTTTCCTAATAATCTGTTCATGAATAATACCTACATTTCAATTTATTTATACTTTCATAAAGAATCATCTTGCCCTCTGAAGAAAGTTGTATTTCCTTAATAATTACCAAACTTTTTAAATTAAGTCTTCTAACACTATCTGAAAAAAAAAACATAATTTTAATAATTAAAATTGCTTTATTAAGAAAGTATACTTTCAATAGCACAAATTGATAGATTTTAAAATTAGCCTAATTTAGATCCTGAAATCCTTTTTTTTAATAATTATTACATACTTACGTTGGATTTTTACGTTACTTGAACCCAAATTTAGTTTTTCGTCTTGACGACCCTACAGCAACATATTGCGATGGTTCAGGAAATTCACAATTGTCATTGGAAGGTTTGGTAGATATTTTGATGTTTTATACAACTGGCTCCTTCTACTTATTATACACTTTACTAGGAATTCTAATTGGCCCCATAGTGCTTTCACATATTAAGATAATTTATTTTAAAAACATACTCGCCAAAGTATCTAGAATACAAATGTACGGGTTAAAATTAATATAGTTATAGGGACACAGAATTCATTTTGTACTCATAATATATTCATACAAAAAAAAACTCAAGTGTGGTGGTATTAATGTGATGGCATTTGTTGCACCACATTTATAAATTTATGCACATTTGACTTAATATACCTACCGAGAAAATTGAAAATCTTGTAGATATATTGTCCGAAAAGAAAAATTAGGTATAGTTTTCCACTTTTATCAAACCAAACATCATAACAATGATTAGCACAATAATAAATTACGTAGTTTCTAATTCTTGATTCAGGAACTGTTAATAACCAATCACTACCAATACATTCCATCCACATGCTTCTCACCTCTATGCACTTGTAGGTAGTGAAAAACTAAAAACAAATAAAATGATGTTATATTTATAGAATAATCTAAAACTATTAAAATAACTTACCGTCCTCAAATTTTATCTTGACAGTCAGGCACACAACAGTTAGTTTCCTTTCCATCACTACAGTTTTTTCAATTTAATAATCAAAAATTAGTTGTTACGGACCTAATACAACATATATTATGCAATGTATGAAATGAATATTATAAGTAAATATATATATATTTTTAAGTTATAAGTTCACCTGCATTGGATAGGACAACAAAGACAGATTCAAATCATCCAAACAAGTTATAAAAGTTAATTTGAAAATTCGACTGATCCGCGATCCACTGAATCCGAACCAAATGCATTATTGTCAGATTGTGATAGAGAAATGCTTTAAATTAATTATAAAGATTTTAGTTACGACTTTAAACAACAATATTAAATACCAATTTCTGTTCAATTTTAAAGAAATACTTATATAATTAAGTATTTATACGTACCTGTCAAAAAATATGTATTTATTTTTCTCATTTTTATTATACATTAACATAAAATTCAACTATAAAAAACGTGAAATTTATTCTTTTTGAAAAATAATGTTTCATTCGTCTTTCCATACATTTTATATATGTAACTTTCGAATAAAATATCTTCTATATGTAGAAAGTAGAAATAAATAAACATATTATTTATTTTCAATTATTGTATAAAATTTACGTTTCTTAACACATGTTTGCATTTGTATTAAAACAAAATTTTTAATTTAATGTTATTATATGTTATTTGAAGCTCATTATCAATAAAAAAATTCAAAATGTCGTAGATCTTTATAATTATGGGAAATATGGCATCGTTACTTTCCAAGGATGAATTAAATATTTAGTACAAATATCTATAATATGTGGTGTAAAACTGTACTAATTTGAAGGAAGTTATGTGCAGAAATCATAGATGGCGCCCCCCAACAACTCTGTTCCCATGAGTTTCACCCCCCTGACTCGACCGTCTCGACCTAGGGCGGCCTCTCTCTGTTCAATTCAAACAGATTAGCAAAAACTAACTACTTTTAAAATTCACAATATGCTATTTAAAAGCATATTCGTTTAATCCACCCATGACAGATTTAATTATGATGATGAATTATTTTAATAGAAATCATTAATTTGTAAGTGCTGAAATGAGAGATGTGAAAATGCAACAGTAAGTTTATAGCACCTAGGTTTTTCAAATAATGTAAATAGGCACTTAAGTAACTAAAAAATATGCATTTATTATGTTACAAAATTAATAATAAAATGGAATGTTTTGGTTTCTAAAAAAGGCAAAACACAACATTTGTTTTGTTATACAGGGTGATTTAGAACTTTAAAATTTGGGAATGTTCAACATACATGTACAGATATGGTAATGCAAAAAAATATACGCTTACTGAAAACGCCTTTGGGATTTGGTCTACTGTAATGGAGTGACAATACAAGCTGGTGATATCACATATCGCAAGGAAAAACCCTCTTAAGTTCTGTGATTAAATCTACGCCGTCGCAAAAAAGATTGGAAGCGTTTTTACTTTAAAATAAACTTAAAGATTGATAGATCTGATCGAAGTGATGTGTCTCTAAAATGAAAAAAATGTTGTACTAATTGCAGTACTTGATCACTATTAGAAACATGAAATTTATAAAAAATTAGCACGTATCTTATTACAAAAATTGTTAGAAATGTTCTCCCTTTATTTATACAATTAATTTAAGCACGCCTTATTCAATTTTGCTGTACCAAAGCGAAAGTTCCACCTGGATGCTGTTCTTGTAAACGCAAATTATTTGGGTGGCTGTAATACGCTCGCGCAGATTCGCGATACGGTACACCTCATTTTATAAACAAAAAGAAGTCAAGAAAGCTTAAATCGGGAGACCGCGGAAGTCATGCTACCAGTTCACCCCGTCCAATCCACTGGACTCTGTGCACTTAATGGAGATACTCTCGCCTCTCACCTCCTCAGATCTAGCCGAAAGTGAGGAGATGTCCCATCATGTAAAAACCACATGCGGACAACTAGGGGTACATTTTGAAAAAGGACGGACAAGGCATTTCGAAGAAATTCGAAATATTGTAAACCATCCATACGATTGGGCAATATGAACGGTCCAATTAGGCGTTCATTAACAATTCCTGTCCAAACATTCATTGAAAAACAGTGTTAGTAGTGTTGTATTTCAAGTTCCCAAACGTATGTATTGTGGATATTTTGTATTCCATTGCGAGTAAATAAAGCATCATGTGTAACTAGTACATCAGCAGTAAATAGGGAATTTTCAATATTTTGTTGCAATGCCCACTCATAATGGATAATCGGCTGGTAACAGTAGCTTCGTGTAGTAAGTGACGCACCGTAGATTGGGATATCCCAGGCATCTATCTAGTAATCTGTCTTGTACTTATTCGCGAATTTTCACGAATCATATTTAACATTTGCTCTTTGCCTGTTAAAATACTAACGTAAATTACCAGTATCACATGTAGGTTGCACCACTGCCGTAAGAGTTTCATGATTTGGCGTGTGTCGATAGGAAAATTGATTCGTATGCAAGTGCGAAGCTGCCAATATATTTTTCCTAACTTTATCATAAATAAGAATCATGTCCATTACTAATATATTTTCCTTGGATTTTCCTTGCAATATCAAATTTGTTAGACATGGACTCAACATCTCACTCACAGAGGAGCTTTTCCGTTTACTATGCCGTTTAATGGTTGTAAGATCAGCACCTTTATTATCCAATAAAGTTGTTGAAGTGCGCCTCACACAATGGTCAGTATATGTTTCTGGATTTGCGATATTCAAGAATGAAGCCACTATTGAAGATTCCTTCGCCAATGTGTTGAGAAGTACATTTTTATTAATGTATCTTAAGAAGTATATGTCTTGTGTTAAGCGAATTGGGCGCAGAGAAATATATTTTCTACATATTTCAACAGCATTCACGCAAAATCCTTCTTCTATAATAATTGTAAATTTTCTTGAAATGCCCGTCTTGGTGTCACATATTGAAACAACCATTTAAACTGTCAATTTATCAATTCGCAGTATCGACAAGCTCCAGAAACCCCTATTAATAGTGCAATCTAAAATAATGCAAAGTTCACTACATAATAACAAAATGTAAAAGGTAAAAAGATATTACCTTAATCATTAAATATTATTTATTGGAATTCCCAGTAAAAAATGTTTCAATATGCGTTCTTTCCAATATTGAAGCTATTTTTGCTTTGTATTCTCTAGATTCATTCTTCAAATAAGTAGTATGCTTGTTATATTTTCCAATATCTATATTGTGTAGACTTTTATAGTAGTCTTCAACATCAAAAACTTCGACCACATGGATGGAATTACATATTTTTTCTTCAAATTTAAAAAATACGATAGCATTACTCTTCGGTTTCCTTCCATTCGTTAAATTCGGCGAATACTTTTTCGTTGTTCCCTGGGTTTCGCTGGAGATAAATGGAAAATTACTTCTTGAGTTTCTTCGAAAATAGCCACAGGAACACAATTACTTTCTTGCATTTTTACAAAATTCAGATAGAAATGTTTATTAAATAATTGATAATTAACAACGTACCATAGCAACCAGTAGGTACAACAAAACCTACCACGCTTCATTGAGTAGTAAGAAATATCAAGTGTGCGAATATTTTTTTATTAAATTCCACTAATTCTGACTCCACAAATATGATTGTGATGTGATTATGGACAAAACGTTGTATTGTATTCATGTTTTAATTGCCTTTTATCCAAGAATGCATGAATAAAATGCTACTTAAAACAATACAATAAATATCGACCTAGTAAACATGTAACATTCATGAAACGTTTCAATTAGTACATTTTAATGAAAATTTGAAACATTTCACGATATATTTCAGAAACATATATTTTTCATACCATCACATATGAAACAAATATGAAACGATTCAGAAACCCAGTACATGTACTTATATCCAGTAAACATGTCAAATACGTTTTGAAAGTGATTTACTTAATATTATTTTTTACACGCATGCGCACAAGGAATGTGTGCTAAGTGTAGAGTATTGCCATGGCAGGGCGTTGGTGGATTGCCACGCACTGTGTCATAGTTTCCGTTTCTGTTGATTAATAACGTAAAATCTGTGGTTAGGTTATATTTTTAGGCGGTTGGTGTTGGTGGTTGGAAAGAATCCTGGAAGTTCTTTGGCATCTTTTGATGTTTTGTGATTGTGTTAGCTACTAGCGTATTGGTAATTTATAATTAAAGTGCTGTAGCAGTTTGTTTTGTGTAAACATGAAAACCGTAAGTAAAAACTTATTTAAATCGAAGAGGCATCTGAGAAAACTTTGTGCGTCTTCAGAGGTACAACAAACAAATGCTAATATATCGAGATCTAAATCTAATCATTTTAAATTCATGTTCATTTTTTAAATAAATTTGTTTTATTAGTTTTATAATTTGGTACAAATATTTATTCATTGTTATTCTACGTTATTCTACTGTGCATACAAGTCATATACATTGTTTTAGATAGAATAAGAAAGAAGTTCTGCTCCTTAAGTGACAAAACTGTTGAAATTATCGTGGGATCCTGGTTCCGGCAAGCCGAATTAAGATATCAGAGAGAAGCAGAAAACTAATATATAAAAGTTGTTAATATATTAGATATAAACTATATATTGCTGTTAATCCTTAATGTGAATTGTATTTACTTTTTGTTAAAGTATTTTTGTTGTAAACTTTCACTTCTATGTGAAAATATAGACTTATTTCATATCTGATATTTGTATTTTATTTCAAACCATTTGCAGTATATCTTCACAAATATTTGGTGACTGGTGCTGTGACATGACACTTGAAACAAAATTGTGTATTTTGCAAACTTAACAGCAAAAATAGAAGTACATACTTACATACCTCTTTGTTTACTCATATATAAGTACTTCTATTATTGTTGTTATTGATTTTTATTTTGCATAATGTATCTGAGGTCATGTCCTAGCACCTGTGCCCAAAAATGGAGCTACCTAAAGAAGAAACCTTTCAAGTACAATTTTGTAGTATTGTTTCAGAAACATTACAAAAAGTTTATTCGAAACAGTACAGTATATTCATATCTGAAACAAAGTTGTACATAATGTTTCACCAATGTTTCAGAAGAAACATATCATTGAAACATATTATAGGTAGGACATTTGCAGTTTCTGCAATGTTTCTGAAACATTTTTGCATCAAAAGAAGAAATGTTTCAGCTGTAAGTGAGCTTGTTTCAGAAATGTTTAAGAGACAATTTTTTGTTTACTGGGGATTATTTATAAGTAAAACATTTTTGAAGTATTGCTGTCACCCAATGCTCATAGACCCCAAATTTTGGATTAATTATTGAATTATTGTGTTATTTATACTCCACAAGTTCTATTATAATTAATTATTTAACCAGACACTTTTACATCCTGATGTGATAGCCTTTTCATCTTTTCTCTTCTATTACAAGTTCTTGTTTATAAATAAGTATTGTTGACAAAACATAAGAAAGTAATTATTTCCTGTTGTCATGTCAATATTTAAGGAACATGTCCAAGTTCGTAATTCTAATTACTTTTATCTTTGAAACCATCTTCACCGATCTTTTGAAAATAACTGCTTCCGGGGTAAGCCGGCGTTATTTTTATCGGCTTCATATTTAACAGGATTGCAACGGATGCCAGTTACTAACGGAAGTGAACTGTACTCACACCTTCTCTTTATAATTCTGTCACCAAATCCAGAGACTAATATGCTTTATATCTTCCTGGCTTTACAGAAAGCGCGAGATAGATGCACATTAAAGATTTTAAACTCATATTAAGTGGAAGATTATATTACTTTGACAGGTACATTGACTGGATAAAATAATATTTATACTTCTTAGAGCTTGGATACCTCTTTGCAGGTGTTCCCTCACAATAGTAATAGATTGATAATTTCCTTGAAAATAATATTGCTTGAACGTATTCGTCCTGACGTTCACACATCAATATCGTCAATTAAAAAAATCTGCAAATATTGCTTTGATATTTATATTATTTATTTTCGAAAACTCAAGCAATGAAATTAAAGCAAACGTAATGCAGTTTTTGCAAAATTATTTATGGTCTGATAGAGCTGCCAATATTTCATTATTCTACGTCTTCGTTTTTTGTTCATTTTTTCACAATAGCAGTCCCAAGTAGCAAAATAAATTTTATAAGGGTTGTATAAATTGCTATAATATAAATCTTATAGGAGTTTCAAATTCATATAACGTAGTTAAATGCCTTTATAAGATATTTATAGAATCGAAAAGGGCCCACTTTTATAAAACACTTTGGTAATGTAACAGTTCTATAAAAAAATGTATACAACACTTTTAAAACAATTTTATACAGCAACTATAAAAACGTTTTGTAGTCTGTATTTTGGTATTATTTAAAGAAACATTCTATTTTTTAGTGAAGAATATTAGAACAAAATCATTTTAAGATTGGTGTATAACGCAGATTCATAATTATTTGTACTTATATTTAAAAACGGGGTCACTCAATGGCGATCATTTGTGTAGATGGTAGATAGGTTTAATACTTACAATATTATCGTGTCAACAATCAGTGTTTCAACAACGAAAATTTTATTGCGCCGAAAATTTTATTGATAAACTATAGATATGTTTGTGACAAAAAAATTATGCGCTTTAGTTTAGACCACATTTGCTTTAAAATTATAAAAAATAAATTTAAAAAATATTAAAATTATGCTTTCTTTAATTTATAATATCGTTGTGTAATTATATTTAATGATCTTGTTATAAAATAGTCTTCCAAAAATAGCAAAATTATGTTTTAGATATAATTTTAATAAGGCTTTCAACAAATTTTCCATAATGGCGGCAGTCGCCGATCCAACAAATCTTCATTTAAAAATGGCGACTTACAATACAATGATTTTATTCCACATAAAAACATAACAAAACATTTTAGTGTAAATTAGAACTATATACGATAAAATGTTTTTATAGTCTTAAATATATTTAAAAATGTGTGTGCACAAGTAGATAATGTTTGTATCGAAAGAATTTGCCAAGTTTTATAAAAAAATTACAATTTTAAAATATTATGTACTATCATTCATTACCTATATTAATGGTGTTCAGTATTATTGGTTAATTATAATCTTAGGTATTTAATTTAAAACCAACCTAATTATTGCATTACCAAAAAATTAAATCATAGTTACTTTCTCGTACTGATTTTTCGTATTTTTTCGCAGCCATGAAGCGTTTCTAATGTGAATTCTCGAACATGGACACCATCATTATTTATATAATAAAACCTATAAGTAAAATTGAACGTCGGAACGTTTGACTGGAAACATACATTCAACAATTTGTTTGTATTCTTTCTTGATGAGTGCTTGGTAATACACAATACCTTAGGAGTTCAAAAACTAAGGTTAGGTTTGGAATTTTATTACGCGGTATATACAATAATTTTGTTTTCTCAAGTCACAATTTTATTCTATAACATATTTATAAAACAGGAATATTTTTATAGATTAAACACAACTATAAAACTATTTTATAAATAAGCGCATTTCGAGGCTAAAAAATAATTTTATTAATTTCCTTATATATCCTTAATAAAACACGTTTATACAACTATTTTATAAGATTATAATTAGAAGTCATTTGCCTAAGTACACAACTATTTCGCAATATGTTTACAATCCTTATATATAATTTTTTTAAATGTTGCATAACGTATTATACTACTTTTATAAAAAATTTAAAGAACTGAAAATTATTTGTTCTATAAAACACGTTGTAAAAACTATTATAAAACAATATTACACAATTGCTTTCTTCAGGAACAAAATTATGGTAATTATTTGCTCTATAAAATCAAACTGTTCGTTAAATAACGCAATTCGATAGTTATAAAATAATTCGCTTCTTTTAAAGTTCCATTTTGCTAGTTGGGGTGGTTGTCCCAAGACAATGGGTCAGTATTGGTCAAGTCATGGCTTCAATATTGATAGCGTGTTAGGTAGCTATGTTGGTGATATATTTATTGGTTGGTATATATGTCAACAATATTGGTCTTTCATACATGTTGGACCTATACTCAGGGTGATTTTGAAAGTGGAATATTAATTAATTGAACGTTATTAAATTAATAAAGAGATCAAAATTCGCATTATTATTGGACTCAATTTGCGTGTATTTAGTAATTGAAACAAATATTGGAACAATTTTGTCAAACAAGGGGCAGGTGTAAAATTAATACTACTTCTTTCATATATTTATTTGAAACAGTTAATATTTTGGGTCGTGTAGTTACTTCTGGAATACCCTGTATATTCTTACGCAACATCAGTTTTATTAATTTAACGTTGTTTCTACAATTTACGAAATACAGGCTGTATCGCATAAGAGGGCCACTCTCATGTATCTCGCTTAATATGCGAGACACGTTAAAACTCTTTAATTGTTTTTTGTTGCATTTTTGGAGGCCTTTATACTCGTTAAAGCCAATTTGAGATCCATGGCCAACTTTATGAGTAATAACAAAAAAACCTGTTAAGTGCCCAAACTTTAAGGCTGTCTACCTTTTTTATTTTAAGAGATAGAGAAAACTTATTGGTAATAAATTTTTATTGCAAAATTGATACCTTCCACTTGATATAAACAGATTTTTGAAATATTCTATGTGGTTCGCTGCGCCCTCTAGCAGGCGGATAAATTTTTTTTTTATTAAAGCAGGCTATGGCCACAAAAAATTATCTGTTTTTTCGTCTTTCATGCAATATACTACATGTTGCCCTTATCTTTCGTATTTATTACATTTTTACAATTTTAATTAAAAAAAAATGGACCTAAATATTTTCGTGTTGCTCAAGATAATGTAGAATCTGTTTTGAAGACGCCAATTGCAAAAAAATAATAAACAGAATGTACTTTTTTTATACAAAATACAGATTTTCTTATAATACTATTTTATTACATTGTCTGCGTCAAAATAATTTTAAAGACCCAATTGCTTCTAATGTGAAAAGCAATAAAATAATATTATAAGAAAATCTGTATTTTGCATATAAAAGTACATTCTGCTTATTATTTTTTTTGCAGTTGACGTCTTTAAAACAGGTTCTACATTCTCTTGAGCAACACGAAAATATTTAGGTACATTTTTTTTAACTAAAATTGAAAAAAATGTAATAAATACAAAAGATAAGGGCAACATGTAGTATATTGCATGAAAGACAAAAAAACAGGCAATGTTTTGTGGCCATAGCCCGCTTCAATAAAAAAATTTTTTATCCGCCTAGAGGGCGCAGCGAACCACATACGATATTTCAAAAATCGGTGAAAGGTGGAAGGTATCAATTTTGCAATAAAAATTTATTACTAATAAGTATTCTCTATCTCTTAAAATAAAAAAGTTAGACAGCCTTAAAGTTTGGACACTTTATAGGTTTTTTTGTTATTACTCATAAAGTTGGCCATGGATCTCAAATTTGTTTTTACGAGCATAAAGGCCTCCAAACAATTAAAGATTTTTGACGTATCTCGCATATTAAGCGAGATACATGGGAGTGGCCCTCTTATGTGATACAGCCTGTATATAATTGTAACTGTTAAAATATCGTTATGATGGAAAAAAAACATAATACAATTGAATTGCATAAAAATTTAGATGCTCCATTTTACAAATTGTATATTTGGCTCATATTTTAAAGAGACACCCTGTAGAGAATTACAAGTGAATGAACGCCACTGAAATTTAACGTAAAAAGACCTATCAGAAGCAATTCATCACTCCGATATCCCTGCTATTCTCCGAGATACCAAGAATCACTTGAAAATAAATTTTGCCTTAAATCTTAAAAACGAAGACGCCCATGCAAATTCTGATCGCGGCAAGTTACTTGAAAAAGTTGTCCAGTGTTGTGAAAACTGCATCTTTCTATCTCTTATAGTTTCCTAGATATACTGCAATTATTGGGACACCCTGTACATTGTAATTAGAATGACATTTCTAGGCAAAGAAAAACTCATTATTTTTTGTTGAGAAACGACAAGTTCTATAATTATACTGTTATGATTTAGGAAAAAACTCTGCACTAGATTAAACTGAAACACATCTTTTTTTCCTGGAAACACTACTAAGAGTTACAAGAAGTGGTCAGATTTTTCAGTGATATTGCGATATTGCATTTGGATTTAAGTAATCATTAATTTAAATTACCACTAACTGTTTTGGAAATCCACCTGGATTAATACCTATTTTAAGCATACGATTAGAGAGAAAAGTCAGATGAAGTATTCAAAGTAAGACAACAGGCTGCTGAAAGATACGGAAATCAACAACACCGTCTTGATGGTCTCAAATGGTATATCTCCAAGAATCAACTATAAACTATTAGTTAGGTTTTGAGGGTGATTGTTGCAACAAAATGCTGAAAATCCCCAATTTAATGCTGACGCATCAGTTACAGATGCGGCTTTATTTATTCGCAATAGAATACAAAACAGACGTTTGAGAAAATCCGCACGCAATTAAACGGGACCATTTCCAACACCGTTATTTACTGAATGTTTGGACAGAAATTGTTGATAAGCGCCTAAACAGACCGTTCATATTGCCCAATCGTATAGATGGTTTACAATTTTTCGAATTTTTGACCTGGGCGTCCTTCTTGAAAATGTGCCCCTAGTTGTTCGACAACGCATGTGGTTTTTACATGATGATGCACTTCCTCACTTTCAGCTAAGTGTTCGAGATTATCTCCATCAAGTACACGGAGGGGTTGGACCGGTAACATCCGCGGTCTCCTGATTTAAACCCTCTTGACGTTTTTCTGAGAGGCCATTTAAAAACTAAGGTGTACCATAAGTGGAAATCCTCGAGAATTTGCGCGAGTCTATCACAGCTGCCACGAATAATTTGTAAACAGTAATCAGGGGGAACTTTGGATTTAGTATAGCAAAATTGGATAAGGCGTACCCCAATGTATACAAGTCATACCAACAAGTATGTATCAATTTTCTATAATTTTCGTGTTTGCAATAGTGATCAAGTACAATAATAATATAATAATATCTCTACCCCTCATTCTAATCATGAGGATTAGCCCAGAAGTTGGAGACTTGTGCGGGAGAGGGGGCGGCATGTTAACCAAGCCTCATTTGCGCCTAGAAATAACTTACGTTGGTAGGTGCCAACCACCATTCAGTGCACCAATGAGGAAAACTTGGAAAATCTCATTAATTAGCGGAGTGGTCAAACGCCGACCGGTATCAATCTCTCATATTGACCCAAGCCAACATTCTTCCAACCTACCATACCTGCAGAAAAGGTGCCAATATTCTCCACGAATACAGCTGATCTATGGTCTACTGGCCGCGGGTTTCAATTCCACAGAGGACTGGCCACAACGATTCAAGTATTGACGCCTTAAACAGCTAGACCGATTCTTCTTCAAATTTAGTGTAACAAAATATTACGTCGCATTAGTCAAATTTATCTAACTCTAAGTTTATTTTAAAGTAAAAACGCTGCAAATCTTTTTTGCGTCAGTACCGGTGATACATTCTGAATCAGCCTGAATCACATAACTTGAGTTGCACATAGTGGAGGACCAGTTTTTTTGACCACTAATCAGGAACCCAACTTTATCTAGTCAAAAATTAATTATTCTGGATCAATCTATTTCAGAAAATGTGAAATTATTTCAAATTTCAACATCCTATAAAGTTGCAGACCTATATCTATATAAACTGTCTGTATTATTTTTACATGATCTTTAATATAATATATTAATACATGCGTAATAATTCGTAACTTTTCGTTATATTTACGCAAAATAAAAATGAATTGTTTACACAATTCAGGGGAGCAATTAAAACATCCTGTTTTCTCTAGTACATTCGTATCTTCTTAATTAGATAGCTACGAAGAGGCATTGTATGTCAGCTGTTCTCGAAACCCAAACATAAATTCTGTGGAATACTGTCAAGTCGTAAATTTAAGTATCACGCAGACACTAAGCTTTATAGAATAGGGAAAATAAAATTTTAGAGGCGTCCTTAAATAGTAACACATATTAATTTATAATTTCATATGCCGCCGTTGATCTGGCAAAAGACTATATTGTGGGTATTAATTATGAATGTAAGTAAGTTATTAGATATAAATATAAAATAAAAACAAATAAAAATTCCATTTACATAAGATAATAGAGATACTGTAACGTGCTAGTCACAGTTTTTTTGTTGTTTATCTTTGGAATAAATGCAAGAATACCTAAGACCAGGGTCAGCTAAATCACCCGACCTGAATCCTTCCGATTTATATTAATTTGTACTCACTTCAAGGAACTATACAGTGGAAATCGAGGAAATAAATGATAAAGATCGCCGGATTTCTCGCTGTAAAATGATCTAATTCACTGTTTCTATTTAAATTTTCCTCAAATAAAATAATAATTTTTAAAACGCGTTTTGAACCAACTCCACATTTTAACAATTAGTTAACTTGTTAGCACCAATTGACATCTATAATTCAGTTTGTTTTAATTACTACCACAGCCACCTTTTCTATTCCATGAATTTTCGAACCTGCCAATGGTAATAATACAATTTAGTAATGTTTTCTAGAAAATTTACTCTTAAATGAAAAAAAGGAAGGAGGAGGAAGAGGAGAAAGAAGAGAAAAGGTAGAAGGAGGAGGAGAAGGAGAAGGAATAGGAAAAGGAGGAGGGGAAGGAAAAGGAGGAGGAGAAAGAAGAGGAAGAGGAGGAGGAAAGGAGGAGGAAGAGGCGGAGGAAGAGGAGGAGGAAGAGGACGAGGAGGAGCAGTAGGAGTATGTCTCGGCGTAGGAGTAGAAGTGGCAGTAGCAGTAGAAATATCGAATAAAAGTGAGAAGTCATCCCCCTAACCGCCACAAGAACCCACCCTGACTACCTCGTCGTTGGGAAGGATACAAAATTTTCAAGGAAAAGCCAACAGTTGTTTTTATTATAGGTATATTATTTCAGTTTTTAAAAGACGATTGGTCTAGATCTATTTATATACTCCCAAATATTGCTGAAAGTTTTGATTAAGAAAGTGTTTTACAATATCTATTCATGTTTATATCTGTAAAATTTATCTTTAGAACTAATATTTCGTTAATCAAATATTTGAATATCTTCAGAATATTCGAATGGCCATATTAAACTTTACCTAAAATGTTTAGAAAGGTGCTTTTGCAAGCAATGCGAGACATGAATTTTCATTTTTTACTGTATTAGAAAGGTATTTTAAGCTAATATAAATCAAATCTCCTACAATTCCTATCAATGAAGTCGTATGTATGTTCTCTGATACCACCTAGGTATGCTAATGAACAATTCCACAGACAAAGCTCTACTCAATAATTATCTAAAGAAATTAATCGATCTAAATTTACTAACCTGCTTTAATGAAAACACTCTATAAATATCTAACTGACTGAAAATTAAAGCCAGGACGTATAATGATCTGCAAGAGCTAAAGAAGACTTTGCCAATAGTTTATCACGAACAATACGACAATATTCTACACTAATAATTTTATTTAGACAATATGAAAGAAAAAAATTTCTTTGTACATTATTTCATTTAAAATAGGTGCAGTTTCATTTATAAAATTTACTTCGTAATATAATATATAATAAACAAAATGTTCTGTCTTTTTATATATTAAACTTTTAGGCTAAACCTGGTTGTAAGTTTGAATTTGGTAAAGAACTTGCTATACCTATGCTTTTTAATTCAATAAAAGTCAAGGTAAAATGAATTTCTAAAGTTATATGTCTTTAAAACCTTTCTTATGTATTAATAAAGAAACAGGATTCGTAATTTTACAATGTATCACTGTTAATTATTAAAATGTTTGTTTCATATCCTGTAAAGTTTGGTCAAAGAGAGATAACAGGTCAATACTTTAAGCCGATGATATGCTATTTATATGGTTTCTCTCAATTGACTTATTCGGGATAAACCACATTTTACCATTGAGGTTGAACACTTTGAATTTCAAAAACGCAGTAATAACACTCTACATAACAGTTATGCTACTGGTACAAAGTATTGTACTATAAATAATTTATTAAGTTAATAGTATTGCATTAAATTTAATAGTATTTATTACTACTACTTTAATTTCATATTTTTTTCGTGCTCTGCGTTCGTCTGCCGACAACAGCATGCCACAGACTTTGCGTCACTATAATTGATGCACTTTATATTTTTATCCATTTCACAATACAAACAAAAACTTGTTCGATACCTCTTTATGTCGTAGGTCAGTACGACCTTATCTAACTTTAATTCAACCTTGGCCATATCAAAAATATTCATTATTTATAGTCGCTACTTTTAGAATTAACATACTGACATGTTAATGGGTTACATACACATACGTATATGTATCGCTGTATATCTGCATAAAAGTATTATGGAAATTATTATTTTGATGTGTAGTAGTCAAATGATAAGCCATATGACGAAAAATCGCACTTGATGAATTAATGATTCAACGAAAGCGTAGGAAGGCCACGTTTTATCCATTTACTTAATTTCACAATATTTCGAGTTTCAATACAAAATTTCGAGTTTAGACATGAAATTTCTATATATTTTTAGGTATTAACAATATTGTGTGAAACTAACTACTCTGCGGACTAAAGCCCCGACCAGCGTTGAATTACATTCACAATATCTACCTATATATTTTTTATTATTAGCTTTTGTAACATTTTTTACTGTATTAGAAAGGTATTTTAAGCTAATATAAATCAAATCTCCTACAATTCCTATCAATGAAGTCATATGTATGCTCTCTGATACCCATCATGTCCTTGTATTTTCCAAACTGCTACGTCAATGATGAAAACTATATTTTCAGTATAAATATTAAAATTTTATTCTATTTTATGAAAAAAAAGTTGTTTTTATATATTATATATTCTGATAAGAGTTATCCTATGAAATTTAAAAAATTGCAGTCAATCATTTAACAAATTAAACAAATAAAAACAACAATTTGTAAACAATTTAATTTAAAAGCTGCTCAGTGATATCAATTTTCGTCAATGCACTGAAAGTATCGATTTCTTAGCAACGTCTTGTCCGAATTATTTATTTATTTGACCGCAAAATCTTCGAATACGATGTAGGTAATAGATTTTTTCTATTATACAACGAAGCTACATACACTTTTTTCTTTAAAAATACCCAAAGAAATAAATAAAAATAATGGATTGAGATCCGTAATCGAGCTGGTCAAGCAGCTGGAACATCTCCACAAATCTACCTCTTCCCATGTCATATTTCATCAACTTATCATTTCAACATGCTCTAACCGCACAACATTTAGTTGACAGGACATATGTCATTACTACCAATGTCTGTTTAATTCTTATAATTTTTGTAAGATCTTTGTAAACCCATAAAATAACTCTGATAGATAAAGTCGCAACAAAGCTTCTTAGTGAATCTCCTCAAAAGCACTTTTTACAAAAAATATAATAAAATTTTAATATTTGTACTGAAAAAATCCTTGTCACCATTGACCTAGGAGTTTAGAACGTTAAAGCAGATCTACGAAACTGGCATTAGTTTAAAACAGTTATTCGCGTCAAAATATTAACGGTTTATTATGATTACCGTATACTAAATATGAATAATAAAATATTTGTTTATACAGTATGCGCCAAAAGTATGGAATAAATTCAATAAAAACGAAACAATTATTTTTTGGGAAAAATCCTCGAACAGGTCGATTTTTAATTTTAAAAATACATATTTTAGCGTAAAATGCGATTTTTAAATGTCATTTGTTTTCGAGTAATGACGTCATCGATTTTTTTTTAAATGGCAACACCATATTTTTTTCCTTGATTCTGAAAGATTGTTTAATTCTCTATCACACAGTACTAAAATTTTGCCCTTTTACATAGGAAAGTATTCGAGTAAATGACGATTGAATGTTAAAAAACGTAAATTTTATCCATAAAAAAGTAACAATTCTGAGGTATGTAAAATAAAATACAATTGATTAAATTTTATACTTAAATTACATGTTCGAATTGCCATCCACCAACTTCTTGACAATGTGCAAGTCTGTGCAGAAATTCTTCTTGCATATTATGAATGATTTCTGGGGTAACTCTGCGAATTTCGTCCCGAATGCGATTTTGAAGTTCTTCTAAATTATGTGGTTTATTAATGTACACTTTTGACTTCAAGTATCCCCATAAAAAATAATCAAGAGGTGTAAGATCTGGCGATCTTGCAAGTCATTCTATCGGTCCGCGTCTGCCGATCCACCTCCCAGGAAAACAGTTGCCCAAAAAATCTCGTACAGGGCGCGCATAGTGCAGAGGTGCACCGTCTTGCTGAAACCATATGGTATCGTCAGGAATGCCAGGGTCATTATCGTTAGGAAAAATTACTGCAAGGGCTGGGACAAGGTCATTTTCTAGAAACTCTAAATATCTTTGTCCTGTAAGGGTTCCTTCAAAGAAGAAAGGCCCTACTATTCTGTCGTCAACTATTCCAGCCCACACATTTAATTTCTGAGGGTGTTGGGCATGTGCCTCTGCCATCCAATGAGGATTCTCCCGACTCCAATATCTGCAAGTTTGACGGTTTACTTGACGTTTCAGACAAAATGCCGGTATAAATTTCTATTTCCTTGACATAAATCCATTAGAATTTCGCAAAAGTGTAAGCGGCGATCCGGATCATCTTCATTGAGTTCCTGCACAAGTTGAATTTTGTAGGGATGATATTTTTCCTTCCTCAAGACACGTAGCACTGTGCTCTGACTAGTGTCATTGTTTAATGCAACCAATCGTGAAGAATTATGAGGATTATCCACCATACTTATCAAAATGTTCTGTTTCTGATTTTCATTAATGCTTGGACGTCCAGGTTTTGGAATATTTACAACATTGCCAGTTTCTTTAAATTTAGACTCTACCTTACTGACTGTTAATTGGCTGATAGGGCGATCTGGATATTTTTCATTAAATAAATCGCAAACTTCCTGATGAGTTCTAGTCATATTCCCGCATCCGATAAGAATTAAAATTTCAGTTCTTTGAGTAACAGTTAAATGTGCCAGAATACTTTAAATTGAATAATAATTTCTATGTCGCTTACAATACTTATTAGAAAGTCGGTGTGACAATGACACTTTGCAAAGATTTTCACCTACGTGATCCATAAAAGAACTATGGAATTCGAAAAACTAAACTTGATAACGTTTTTGCTTTATTTTAATTGATTTACGTTTTCTAACATTCAATCGTCATTTACTCGAAAACTTTCCTATGTAAGAGGGCAAAATGTTAGTACTGTCTGATAGAGAATTAACCGATCTTTCAGAATCAAGGAAAAAAATATGGTGTTGTCATTTAAAAAAAATCGATGACGTCATTTCTCGAAAACAAATGACATTTGCAAATCGCATTTTACGTTAAAATATGTATTTTTTAAATTAAAAATCGACCTGTTCGAGGATTTTTCCCAAAAAATAATTGTTTCGTTTTATTGAATTTATTCCATACTTTTGGCGCATGCTGTATTTATTTAGTAGATAAAAATAAAATTAAATAATTTTTTAGAAGTTGAAAAATCAGGAAAACAGAGTGTTATAGAGAAAATGGTATACGAAAAACAACTACTATTTTTTTATGTTCTATTTTCGCAATTTCGTGTTTAATCTCGAAAAATCATGTTCAAACTCAAAATTTCATGTTTATATGCAAAATTTCGTGTCTATTAAGTAACAAAACATAAATTAAAAAAACGTGGGCTTTCTACGCTTTCGTATGATTCTGAAATAATACTTAAACCACATATAGTTTATTAATAAATACCGTATGCATTGCTGCAAATTATTTAGGTATCCTTTGATCTATTTTGAAATAAATAAATTCAACATTGACACTCACTTTAGTGTAGGTTATTGGTTGGGACAGTGTCGATAATTTGACAGTCAAATTCTTGTTATTAATAAAAATTGGAATACGTTTTTATTTCAGGTTACAGCTACACAGAAGTTAGCGAAAAATTTCAGTACAATCTATCAGAAGCAGACGTAGTGAAAGACTTTATAAAAAGTCATCACCGAAAGTTGGAGATGTAAAAAGATCAGCACTAATAACAATTAATTGGAGATATGAGGGAAACTTGAAAACCTCATCAATTAAGGGCACAGTCAAATATCAACTGATATCAATATCTTATATTCATCCAAGTCCTGGAAAGAGCGCCTAATTCCTCTCTGCGACATGTAAATCTAAGATCTTTCTGCTGCAGGATACGAACACGTAACGCCCACGTCAGTTCAGATACTGGAATAGTTTTCCTTAGCTGTGAGTGGTGTGTGAGTGTATGGTCCGTCGTCCGCTGTAGTATTTACAAATTTATTTAAATTTATTTTATTCCAAGTTGCTGTAGCCTAAAAAAATAAAAAATGTTGTTTATACGACACTATTAAATATGGGAATTTTTGCTATTAAATTCTAATCAGTCGTTTAAAAACCTAAAACTGGAATTAATTTAATTTTCAAATCATTTAGTTCTTTTTTGTGTAGAATCTTTGACAATTAGACATAGTTACAACATAAACATTTAAAATTTCAACTCCATTTATTTATTTATTTATTTATTTATTTATTCAAAACTTCAAAAGAGATACAAAACAGGTAAAAACCCAAAACATGTATCCACATGCAAACCATAAATTTACAACTCAAATATGCACATATATATATATATATATATATATATATATAAAAATAGGTAATAGTTATTAAAATATGTCAACATTAAATATAATTATAACATGAAAAATAAATGTGTAAAATAATCTATTTAAGAAAGATGGTAAAATAAAACAATACAAATTAAAAAACGATAAATTAAGATACCATTTTTAACTTTTTCTTAAAAACCGATATGCTAAAAGCGAAAATGTCAATGTGATTAAATTTAATATTGTATGTGTTGACCATTCTGGAAATTGGTGTATTCTGTTCTGAGTTAGTTCTATAAAATTCAATTTCGAATAGATAGTTACTTCTTGTGAAACGAGGCGGAACGTGTAAAGGAATTAAGGATAATAAGTAAGGACAATCAAGACGAGAATTAATAATTTTGTATAATAATAAAACATCAGAGTACGATCTTCTGTCTTCGAGAGAAATTAAATTAAATTGTTTTCTAACAGTATTAATTTGAGGAATATCATATGTTCCACTGACTTTAAAGTTAAGATATTTAACAAATCTATTTTGAATATTTTCGATTCTGTTAATCTGAAATTGATAATATGGAGACCAAATTACACATGCAAAGTTTAAAATACTATAAATGTAAGAAAAGTAGACAGACTTAATTGGAGCGATCGTTGTGAAAGGTTTACAAGATCGTGTTAAGAGCCCCAACAGTCTATAAGCTTTTTTAACTAACATATTAATGTGATAATTAAAAGACATTTTATTGTCGAACAAAACTCCAAGATCCTTTACTATAAGAACTCTATTTAATACACCCTGATTAATCATATAGTCATATTCAAATTTAATGCGATTTCTCGTAAAACTAATGAAATTACATTTATTTAAGTTTAGATACAATTTATTGATGTGACAATAATGAGACAAGTTATTTAGATCCTCTTGAATTAGTAGACAATCTGCAATGCTAGATACTGTAGAATAAATCTTAAGGTCATCAGCGTAGAATAAGTACTTACATGACTTGAAACATTTATAAATATCGTTAATATATATAAGGAATAAGAGGGGACCCAAGTGAGAACCTTGTGGAACCCCAGACGTAGCAACGAATGGGTCAGAGGCATGTCCATTAACTAAGACTTTAAGGGACCTATTGAAAACATAAGATGCAATCCATCTTAGCAAATCGCCATGCACACCGATCTCAGAAAGCTTCATGATTAGCAAGTTATGATTTACTTTATCGAAAGCTTTACTGAAATCGGTGTACACTGCGTCAACTTGTATCTGCCTATCCATTGCTTTTATGATGTAATCGGAATAACAAAGGAGGTTAGAATCAACAGAGCGCTGTGGGAGAAAACCGTGGTGATCGAGTAAAATACAAGGCTTAACAGAATTCAAAATCAAATCATAAACTAAACTTTCAAAGACTTTACCAAATATGCATAGTTTACTGATGCCTCTAAAATTAGTTACATCATCTTTCGCGCCATTTTTATAAATTGGAATAATGTAAGCTTCTTTCCACTTAACTGGGAAATAACATTCAGACAAAGACAAATTAAAAATTAAAGTCAGCGGAACATATAAACCCTCTGAACATTTGGTAATTAAAAACGCCGGTAAACAATCAGGACCCGCACCCTTTTTTTGATCCAATTTCTTAAGTTTGTTCAGTACCTCTTGTTTCGTAAAGTATGTTCTATTAATCACAACATTATTGCTATTAAAGTTGTCGCGTACAACGTAACAACTCCATAACTCCTATAAGACTATAAAGAGGAGCCCTTATTTCAGATACTTAAGTAACTTTCCTATCAGTTTTTCTCTTCAAATCTGCAGTATTACGAAGAAGTTTGGCTTATATTAAATCAGGTACCTATATGTATGGGGTGAATCTATGCATGATTTTAAGAAAAAAAGTTAATACAAACATATTTTCTTTATATCTCCTACAATCTTTGAGATATGTAGCTCAACTTTAGAATGTAGGCTAACTTAGATTATCTGCATCATTAGCCATGCCTAATAGTTGTCATGATCTACGATACTTTGTCTGAGCTCGTTCCTTATTTCAGTCCCTTTAAAATTTCTTCCCGTACGCTACCCGTCTTTTCTAGAACAAGGGTTTAATTTCTTGCTCGATTTAGAAAATTTTTTGGCTCTTGGAGGCAAAAAAAATAGAACATGACAGTCTGGATGTAATATGAATAAAGGTTTGATTTAATTTATTAATTTTCACCTTTGGTCTTCAAAAACCACTTCTTTCTTATTATTTGATATACAAATTAACTACTTTTTAATTATTTATTGATACAGGATAACAAAGAATCAACAGGGCTAATTAACAGATTTCAAAAATCATTGATTGATGTTTTAGAAAGTAAGTACTTCGTTAAGAATAAGTAACAAATTAATAACTACTATAAAACAAACAGTATTATGTAGAAAAACGTTATATAACGTCAAATAAGCTGAAAATGTCTTCCGCCTACCTATGCACTATTACCGGTGTGAAAGCAGCACCCAAAGATAGCACCCGAAATTTCCGAAGATAACCGAATGACCATGGACGTTCGTTGACTAAGGTACAAAATATCAAAATGTTATTGTGAGTTCCAGGGCGTTATCTCATGCTAAGTAACATACTGGGGATAATACTTAGTATGAGAGTTCTTCAAGGGATGCTTATCACTCAGAAAAAATATGATCAACTAGAAATGGGTCCCAGGGGGTAAAATATGATAGCATCGGAAAAAAATATTTTCCAATATCTCGGAAAATACATGCTGTTGCAACTTGACACTTGGTTTGTAGTTTCCTCAAGGGATACACATCATGTAGAAAAAATATGATCGACTAGAAATGGGTCCCAGGGGGTGAAATATGATAGCATCGGAAAAAAATATTTTCCAATATCTCGGAAAATACATTCCGTTGCAACTTGTCACTTAGTATGTAATTTCCTCAAAGGATACACGTGACGTAGAAAAAATATGATCGACTAGATATAGGTCCCAGAGGGTGAAATATGATAGCACCTGAAAAAAATATTTTCCAATATCTCGGAAAATACATTCCGTTGCAACTTGTCTCTTGGTATGTAATTTCCTCAAAGGATACACATGACGTAGAAAAAATATGATCGACTAGAAATGGGTCCCAGGGGGTGAAATATGATAGCATCCGAAAAAAATATTTACCAATATCTCGGAAAATACATGCCGTTGCACCTTGTCACTTGCCATGTAGTTTGCTCATGGGATACACATCTTGTAGAAAAAATATGATCGATATTTCAACCCCTGGGTCCCACTTCTGGTCGATTATATTTTTTCTACATGTTGTGTACCCCTTAAGGAAACTACATATCAAGTGAAAAGTTGCAACGGCATGTATTTTCCGATATATTGGAAAATATTTTTTTCGGGTGCTATCATATTTCACCCCTTGGGACCCATTTCAAGTTGATCATATTTTTTCTACATGATGTGTATCCCTTGAAGAAACTACATACCAAGTGACAAGTTGCAACGGCATGTATTTTCCGAGATATGGAAAAATATGTTTTTCAGGTGCTATGATATTTCACCCCATGGGACCCATTTCTAGTCGATCATATTTTTTCTACGTCATGTGTATCCCTTGAAAAAACTACATACCAAGTGACAAGTTGCAACGGCACGTATTTTCCGAGATATTGGAAAATAATTTTTTCCGTTGCTATTATATTTCACCCCCTGGGAGCCATTTCTAGTCGATCATATTTTTTCTACATGATGTGTATCCCTTGAGGAAACTACATACCAAGTGAGAAGTTGCAACGGCATGTATTTTCCGAGATATTGGAAAATATTTTTTTCCCATGCTATCATTTTTACCTCCTGGGACCCAATTCTAGTTGATCATATTTTTTCTGAGTGATAAGCATCACTTGAAGAACTCTCATACTAAGTATCATCCCCAGTATGTTACTTAGTATGAGATAACGCCCTGGAACTCACAATATCATTTTCATATTTTGTACCTTAGTCAACGAACGTCCATGGTCATTCGGCTATCTTCGGAAATTTCCGGCGGTATCTTTGGGTGCTACTTTCACACCGATTGCACTCTTTGAAATATTCCTAGAGAATGTCTGACTGTGTCACAAGGAATTATTCTATTCCCTATTTCTTCTACAATGTTAATTAGAGTAGTGTAAGCCAAAGATATCTCTATAGAAACAAGTCTAAGCTATTTAAATCCGGATACCTAGGGGACCCATGATTGGGGTCCGCCACAGCCAATCCATCAATTATTAAAAGCAGCATTTAAATGTTCTCTTGTTTCCACATTGAAATGCATCGGGATTCCGTCTTGTATAAACCACATCCTGTTTCTAATTAAAAGTAGCACATCGTGGAGCAACAAGGGCAACGCCTTCTCTAGGAATCAGCGATAATTGTTGTCATTTAGTCTGTGTGGGAGAAAAAATGGCCCAATCAAGTAATCGCTAAAAATTCCAACCCACACGTTTAGTGAAAATTGTTCTGGATGGTGAGTTTCTTCAGTTAAATGGGGATTTTCTTCGGCCCAATAATGATTATTGTCAAAATTTCTTTTCACAACTTTTGTGATCTTGATTTTCTTTGAATTTCTTGGAAAGCACGTTTTCTGAAAGAACCATCTGCAGAAATAGATGTGCAAATGAATTTCAGGGAAGTAAAGCTTGAACTCGTTGCATATAGGTGCAATAAAAGTCTTGAATAATTCTTCAAACTAGAATATGTGAGACGTTCAACTGATTTCCAGTTCTTTTGGTTGATGATTTTCATCAATAGAATTCAATTTAACGGACAAAAAAGTTTATAAATTGAACAGGAAATTAAATCATTGTTCTAGAAAAGCCTAGTGGCGTACCAGAAGAAAGTTTGGGGCAGAAAATGGACCCGGCCCCAGAAAAAGTATAACCATGTAGATCGTGACAACTATTAGGCAGGGGTAATGATGCAGGTAATCTAGGTTGGCCTACGTTCCAAATTTGAGCTACATATCTCAACAACTATGGGAGATACATACAAAAATTATTGAAACTTTGACGTTGTATCATGGTAACAAAACATGTATCATGGTAACGAAAAATTGATGGACATAATTATATTTATATGAGCTTTTTTACTTAAAATCATGCGCAGATTGACTCCCTGTATAAAGACACACTATTATAAAACACTCTGTAAATCCGAAATACTTTTGCTTGGCTTCACATACAGGGTTCAGAAATACTAGGAAAAAAATTAAGTACAAAATCTACGTGACCCATATTTATTTGTTTTTCTGATTCATCATTTTTGATGACCCTGCGGCCCCTTGAAATTGGGCTTAAAATTTAGTTTTTTCAAATATCTTTAGAATGAAATTTGATGTGGGACTGTAGTTTATCTGAACATTATTAAGAGAGTAGTTTTTTCAAGTACCACATAGGAAGCTAGTTATGCGTAATGTCATTCAGTTTTTTTTCAAAAACTTTTGTTTCTAAATTCTTTGCTATTGCATTTAAAGCAGCAATTCATTCTACACAAAAAAAGTACTTCTTAAATCTCTTGAAAAAAAATAAAGTGACAGCGTAATCACGAATCAATATCTGTCACTTAATCGGTTTGAATTACCTTCACAGCCACCTTTCTCATTTTATGCAATCATAGTTTTTCAAGTTTGTCAATAGTAGTACCATAGCTTTAGCGACTTTTTCTGGAAAATTAAGTTTCAAATAAAAAAAGCAAAGAGTACTTTTTTTGGGTAGAATCCTACAGCGCTTCTAATGCACTGGCAAATAATTTAGAAAATGAAAGTTTTTGAAACAACTAAGTGGTATTACGCATAACTAGCGCCCTCTGTGATATTTGACAAAACTAATAATGTTCTTAATAATATTCAGATCGACTATCTATAACCCCATACCAAATTCCATTAAAATCGGTTTACGGATTCCGGAGATATTTGCAAAGAACAAAATTGTAGGCCGAATCTCCAGAGCCCCCATAAATTAGAATTCGGGAAAACAAAAAAAAATACTGGTATTTCTGAATTACCTTGTATGTTAAATGGGCGTTTACATGAACAAAATATGCTGCTATATATTAGTATTTAAAATGATACATTGTTGCTTGAGAAAGTTACCGCATGATACAAAGCAGTTATTAGCAGAAACAGCTTTTACATATAACAAAATCTTAAAGAAGCAAGAATTTTTAACTAAATATAGCTTTGTTCGCGATAGCAATCCCGAATTAATTCAGATATTAGACTCATGCGCAGTTTGAAGTTGGGCGTTCGCGATGCACTTAGTGCACGTTCGGAATTATAAATCCTGCGTTCGCGGAACCCAGATTTATAAATTTGAACGTGTTCTGAATCCGTCCCATGCATCCCCGGACCTGATACAGAATTTTTAATCCCATGCCTATTTTACTATTTTAGTATCTAGTTGTTGCATGAACTGGTTTTAGATGCCTTACATATTCGAACTACTTTCAAAAATATTTATATGTAGAAACATTATCTTAATCTATTAAAATGATTTCATATAAATGACTCAACAAAAAAAAATTAAGGGTAGATTGTACGACTGATTTTAATAGGGGCCCTGCTTATAACATTTTTTAATAATTCATTCAAGAATGGTTATGATCTCTATCATATTATTAGTTTGAGTGTGTGAACTTGTTATTCCGTGTGCGGGTATGGTCTGTTTCGGTTTTTATTATTATTTACCTTTTTGGTGTATTTTTGCTATCAAAAATAATATCCAGATCTGAAATTTGTGTAGCTTTCTGCAATTTATAATTTTACAACAAAAAGCTTGTTATCTGATTTTTGTTTCTACTAAATGTAATAAAACATTTTTTAAAGTTTATATATAGGGTTAACTATGACTAAGTACAAAAATTTTAACCACGTGCTCAGGGAGGTCTAAAAGACAATAAAAAAGTTATTTCGGAATCCTAGCTCAATGTATAAAAAATGAGATAGATAACAATCAATTCAGTTAGTTGCAGTATTTTGTATTCGTTCTTCGATCTTTTGTTGCACACTGACAAAATTACATTTTCACTCCTTGCAGATTCATCATAATTATCCACTAACATATCCGACATAAAATACTGTATTCTTTAATTACTATAAAACGTTTAAAATTAGTCACTTAACTGTTATAAAATAGCATAACCTAAAATACTGCATTGCTAGTTGCATACTCTCTACACCTTAAAAATATGCGAAGTTAGTTATACTCTAAGGGTCTAAGAAACATTTTTACACTGTAAACATCTTGGGATGTTAGTTTAATATATTACTAATTATTTTATGCAAACATAGTCGATTACTGTTAATATTGTTGCTATTATTAGTATTAACAGAATTTAATTCCCCAGCAACACAAGAAGTTTAAAAATGTATCGCCATGAAGTGCACCTTGCATAGTGGCCTACAGATGTCGTCTGTAGATGTTAAAAAATATTGTATACAGTTACGGTACTAATTAGTTTGAAGTGAGTCCCCTTTAACGACTTACGACTTACGACAGTGGATTATAAATTTAGAGTTTTATTAACAATCTGCCAAACACTTTGAAATTAAAAAGTAAATTTTGGAAAGGTATTTGGCTGATGAAACTTTTTCTGGCCGAGTATTTTTTATTCTGTTCGTCCTGTCATCAGGTGTAGAAATAAAGTACCCCATGTATATTATTCATTACATTTTTTGAGGTTAACTTTTCGGTTGAAAAAAAAATCTTATTGAATGCCTGTTGAATTAAGAATGAAATGTGAAAATTTAGTTTATGACCCTATACGCACATTATTTTCTTTCTAATATCTAATTTACATATCGATATCTAGTAGGTTTAAATCATTTTGCATTATCGTCTCTGAATCTCATTCGGTCAAAGAGAAAAAAAGTTTAGCACAATTTTAGGGGTGAGTTGCCTTCAAATAAACACCTTGTAGTGCTTCAATTAACTTTAACTCATGTTCAAAAACGACCAGTAATAAACGCAAATCATGTACCAAATTTGATTCTTCTACGGTAAAGTATCGTATAGATATTTTTTTTTCGAAATTTAAAGCCCCGCTTTGGGGACTAATCACTCCTCAGGAGTGGTAAGTTCAGTTAAATTACAATATTTTGGACACCTTTACATGTACTACCTGCTCTGTGTCGGTTTTTATGAGAGGCACACTGTATATAATATATTAAATAATTTAACATCTTGTCATGATAATAAGATATCGAATCTAATACAACGAATAGTTATGACTACCCCACTATAACTTCTATTACAAAATATATTTTATTAAAAAAAAGGAAACGATGCAAAAAGAAAATGGCAGATAGTATTGTTAATTTAAATTTGAAATTGTGATCACTCCACTCCAAACTGAACACAGAATACATTTGAGAAACGTTCGCTGATTAGTAGAAATTCAGAACATATTCAGAATATCGCATGCGCATTTGATATGTGCGGTATAAATTCAGTATTAATTCAGGATATATTTGGAATCACTACCGCGAACAAAGCTATTAAAAACTCAAGATCAAAATTGATATTAGTCTGCAGTATTAATAAGATTTGTTAAGTTCGTCATCACGTGACTATATGTTTTGTCAACAAGTTTTTTTAAAGCCGATTGCGGATGGTGCGCTATAATATACAGGATGATTCATTAATAATGGTACATAGCGTAAGGGCAAATTGTTAACGTCAAAATAAAGCGATTGAGCTCAACAATGAGATTGTTGCTCTTTTTCATTATACAGGGTGTTAAAGTTGAAAAAATGTTTTCGATTTTTTCCTATATTTTAAGAACGTATGGGGCGATTGTTTTTAAATTTTGTAGCCTTATGTTTTTTGTGGTGCCAATTACGAATATGCAAACAGTGTTGAGGTCACGACTAGGGGGCGCTATTTATATCTACTGTCGATGTAAAAATATGTCTAACTTATTGTATTTTACACTTTTGATTTTTTTAATAAGAAACTATTGAACTACCTTCAATTCTAAATAGAAAAGGTATAACTGTTACAAATCGATAAATTAAACCGTTTTCGAGAAATTAGGGAATCTTAATATGTATATCAAAACTGAATTAATAATGAGGCGACAACTAAAAATTTTATTATGTATATCTATGTTGCTTGATAATATTAACCGATTCTTGAATCTTTTCCCACAGTTGTTCTTGACCATTAATAATGTGTTTGTAAACTAAAGATTTAATATCGCCTCAAAAGTAAAAATCCAGCTGATTTAAATCAGGGCTACGTACAAATCGAGGAATTTCGCTGCCGCGTCGAATCTAAAGGTACGGAAAATTTCTATTAAAATATTCTCTTACTCGTCGGGGATAATGTGTAGGTGCACCATCATGCAAAAACCAGGAGTTCTGCCGTAAACTTAAGGGAATATCTTCAAGAAGCAGTGGCAAGTCATAAATTAGAAAATTTAAATAATTTTCTACGTTAAGTAGAAAAGGCCGTGGTAGTACGAACGGCCTCAAAATATTATCGTAGAAAATTCCACACCAAATATTGATGTAACTCTTGCTGAAAATGTACTTCTCTGGCAGATGAGGATTTTCTAGTTCCCAAGAATAACTATTTCCCAATTAAAAATAACTCGTTGGGTAAATGTGGTTTCGTCCATAAATAATACTTTATTATGAGATGTTGGATCATTTTGTTGTTGGCGAAGAAACTGTGCAAACCGTAGCCTAGATAGAGGGTCTTGTGGCGTTAGATGTTGAACTGAAGTAAAATGATATGAATACAATTTTTCTTTGTGGAGTATTCTGCTAACGGAAGACTGACTGATTCGCACTAAAATATCATCTTCTTGGTCCGCTGTTAATATTTTCGGCCTTCCAACGTCTCCTTTCGGACGAAATTATCCTATTTCAACTAATCTGTCGTACAGTCTCTTAAATAGTGTGTGATCAATCAATTATCAAATAATTTTCTAATTTAATTCCCGCCGAATCTCAAAAACTTATATCGCCTGTTTCTCGGAAACGGTTGAGTTTAAAGATTTGTAGCAGGTACCTATTCTATTTAGAATTTTCAATAGTTTCTCATTAAAAAATTAAAAAGTGTAAAATACAAAAAGTTAGACATATTTTTACATCGACAGTACAGTATAACTAGCGCCCCCTAGTCGTGACCTCAACTCTGTTTGCATATTAATTGCTGCCTCAAAAAACATAAAATTACAAATTTTCAAAACAATCAGTCAATAAAATAGCTCTCTGTCCGTAACCGGCTTTATGATAAACAAATAATATAGCAGATGCCATTTTCTGGTGATAGTCCGAAAATTTTCCACATTGCCTCAACGATAAGCATTTTAATATGTTCAAATTAAAAACTACTTAATGTGAAGATATTAAATGATCATTTATATTTTATGTCGAGTAAATATGGATATTGATCATCTGCATATAAATGATCTGCGGGAAAACGTAGGTGGCTAATATTATTCGAATTATATGAAACAACGTGAGTTTAATATTAATCGCATACTTTAGTTTACATTGATTGATTATTATTGGTATGGAAAGTACATGCCAAAATATAATGAGTAATGCAAGGATCTAATCTTACATCCTATTTGTTCATCTGACAACCGTCTTGGACGGCTTTTAAACCTAATGCAAATCTGCTATTTACGAGTTATTATGAATGTTATGTTAAATTTTCACTTAAAAGTTTATATGTTTCATAAAGGACATAACAATATTATTTAGGTAGAATTGTGTTTCACTTGAAACTGTAACAACTTTATAACTCTTAGTTTTTGTCTTACATATTTATTCCCAAAAAGTGAAAAAAACTTAGGTTCTATTTGTGAGCAGAGATTTACTTGTCAAATGCAAGATTACTTGAGCAAAAAAATAAAATTATAAAATTTTAAATGGATCACCTTGTATTTATTTATTTATCAATAAGGGAATACACAACAGGCAAAGCAGCCTAAAACAAGTCTTCCACAAAATAGGTTACGAAAAATTAAAGAAAATGGTGTACAATATTGGAAAGAAAAAAATAACATCACTACAAAAATGTGTTACTAGTTATCAAATAAGAGAAAAACAAACTACATTATATTAGAATAGTTTACAACTTTATAAGAAAAAAAAATCATAATATACTTTTTTAAAATACCTATGGTAATATTAAAAATATCCACATTCTATTAATTGGAGAATTCTGTTCAGATTGAGTTTTGCAAGATTTTATTGAAAAAGGGTGACGTGCTCTAAAAATACAGGGAGGCACATAGAAATTAATATTAGATAAAAGTAAGGGCGAGTGCAGATAGCTATGGCGCACTTTATATAGGTATATTACGTAACTCAATTTTCGTCGATTCTTTAAAGAAATGATATTACATTCCTTTTTGATTGTCACTATAGGATTATTATTATATGCTCCATTGACTTTATCATCCAAGAATGTAAGAAACTTGTTTTAAACTAATTGAATTCTAGAAATGTAAATATTATAATGAGGGACCAAATTACAGAAGCGAAACTTTATTCACTTTGTATGTATGCAAAATACAGTGTTTTCAATGAATGGTGATGGTGATTTAAAAGATCTACTATTTCTTATAATAAAACCTAACTTCCTACTGCCTTTTACAACGACATAATCAATGTGTGTGTTAAATAACATTTTACTATCAAACATATAGCTAAATTTTTGGTTACAGAAAATTGTTTCTGATTAATTTAATTAAAATTAGGTATAGTCATATGAGTATTTATTAATGTTGCAAGTAAAAGTAATAAACAAACATTTTTAAATATTTAGAAACAGTGTATTCACATTTCAGTATGCAAAAAATCTACCATGTAAATCCTCTGCACATTCTTGTTAGCTGTGAAAACAACTTCATATGGCTAAAAGTATATCCAATATTAATTAAACTATGAACATGTAATTTAGGTGTATTAACTATATAGCCATTTTTTAACTTAGTTCTAAATAAGACACGTTAAGTTAATGTTTTTTATTTGTGCAAGATATTATAAATTTTAAAAAGACCTTTGCATTTTGACTTTTTCCGATCTAATAACTTTATTCATTCCTTTTTCATACGCAGTGTTGGATACATGATTAACTGGAAGTTCTCCTTTGCTTATACTGCATTTTTAGAAGAGAATAACAATTCAATTGCCGCATGTCAAGTAACACATTGAAGAGATAATTCGTTTGTAGGATTAGTAGGTACGTCTTTTATTATACATTATTTTAACTAATTTGCGGGAGAACCCCGTACTGCATCGAGATTCCATTATGGCGTTAGGGTTTTCATCAGACCAATCGTGTTTATTGTGTTCATACTGTTGATGCTTCAGAGCAGACCAAACTAATTTATGATTCACATTAAGATTTGCAACGATCTTCAACTAGTATTTGGGTCTTCTTCAATTTCACGTAGAATAGCTTCTTCCATCTCAGGCGTTCTAACCCGAGAATAGCGACCGTAGAAAAATGACAAAAATTGTCGGCACTTTGAAGTTTGGGGGGTAACATTTTGTGACCTTGAATTTAAGTCATAACCGGTCTAATTCACTGAGAGCAATGACTATGCGTCATAATAAATGCTACACTAACACAAAATTTATGGCTTACTTAAGGAACACATTGTATACAGTGTGTCTGTGAAAGGTTAGGAAATCTCGGAGCTGGAGATACTGGTGACCAAAAAAAGTCGATTGAGCCAAATATGCTTTATCCGAATGTTGATGGTTTTAAAAAATACAGGGCGCTCAATGCTATAACTTTATTTTGAAATATTTCAATAACTTTGAAACCTGTCGGAGTATTAAAAAAAATTGGCACAATTATGTTTTTTGGCACGGCAAATAAGGATTTTTAACTAATTTTGACGTCACTAGTAGAGGGCGCCACTTATGGCACATCATATTTCTTTTAAATGGCAGAACTTTTTTGCAGCTTAATGTATCCATCTGTCTATTGAAACAATCGATTCTCCTACCTGTTATATCTGACAAAGGTATACCTTATTGAAGTCGTTAGGAGTAACCATTTTTATTTTATTCCAAATTTTATTTTATTTCAAATAATCGTATTTGAAATATTCAGTTCAGCGATTGAAAACTGTTATCGTTTCAGGCCTTTTCTACTAAAAATACAGCAAAATGTTACTTGAAAAAGTTGTTTAGAACAGTAAATTATGGAGACGTGCAAAATTTTAAAAAGATCGGCCTGCTTTGGTAAAATCTTTGTGCTGATTTCAAAATCAAACCTCGCCGATCTTCTGGAAATTTTGCACGTCCCATAATTTACCGTTTTGAACAACTTTTTCAAGTAACATTTTGCTGTGTTTTCAGTAGAAAAGGCACTTTACCTGAAACGATAACAATTTTCAATCGGTGCACTGAATATTTCAAATAGGATTATTTCGAAAACTGTTACTTCTAACGATTTCAACAAGGTATACCTTCTTCAGATACAACAGGTAGTAGAATCGATTGTTTCTATAGTCAGATAGATACACTAAGCTGCAAAAAGGTTCTGCCATTTAAAAGAAATGTGATGTGCCATAAATGGTGCCCTCTACTAGTGATTTCAAAATTAGTTAAAAATTCTTATTTGCCGTGCCAAAAAACTTAATTGACCTTTACACCATCATAAAATTTTTGTTGCTTTTTGCTGGTTATTAGTGGTTTTTAGGCTTTCATGCCTGGTGTTATCATTTGATATATAGTGATTTTCCGGGTTGTTATGCCGCGACCTCGATTACTGGTCGCTGCCAGTAACAGAATTAAAGTGCACATCCCTAGCGTTAGCTGGAATTCTTGGACCTGCCCTGGCTATTTTCAGGCTAGACTCTGTGGGAGCAGACCCGCTATCAGAATCTCTGGGTCCGCCCATATGTAGATTTCGCTTCCTTTGTTGATATTACTACTGTTACGGTCGGAACCGTTCCTTGGACAATGGTAGTGTTCCGAGACGTCCCGTGGCCGCTTCTCTAAAGAGTCGCATCCCATGCTTCCACAATTCATTCATTCATATATTTCATACAATTTTTATTGGAAATTTGTGTCTCAAAATCAAAAATGTAAAATAAAGTGGTCAGTTCCATTGGGAAACTAAAACGCGATATAAGAATCATCATATTTTTAAGAAAATAATTTTAAAGAGTAAGTCTTTCGCTGGATTAATTATAAATCCATAATAATACAGCATAATATATACCCAATCGTTATTCGGTTGTTAGAGGCAGTAAATTCACCGTGTTACGCCCGAGCTATAATTCAGAGGAGAGGTCGTTGGGTTGAGATGTTTCTTCCCAGAAGGAAGTTGAGATTGATCGATTGTGAAGTTGTAATTGATTAAGTAGTGTAATTTTCCAGCAGCGAGGTAGGAGTCTATTAGCCTTGCAGTTCTGTATCTGCACTGCACAATGACCAAACGTATCCTAGTTTATCCATCCATTAAAAATCACAGTCAACGAGAAGCGAAAGACTCGACGAGAAGTAAAGGGATTACAGACGTTTTATAACCACTTAAATTTGTATTTGCTGTTTATGGCAGAGAGTTAAACGTCTTAATAATGGCCGGCGGACAATTATCAGCACGTTATTAGTTGTTTATTATGCTATATCTTCCTGAGAGCGATAATGAAATCTCGGAAACAACCAACGTCCTTTTACTGTTGCTTTAGAACAGTTTATTGTTTGTGCGCTTTAGTTCTACTAGGTACGAGATTTATTACTATTGCAATAAAGAGAAATTATTGGAACTGGCATTAATTTTTAAGTTCAGTTACCCAAAATAATATGTTTACACCTCAAGATATGTACTGTCTCCTCAAGTATTGCACATGTATTCCAAATAAACGTTATACAGGTTGTTTCTTAAGTAGAGGTAAAAAATTCAGTTAATAATAAGGGTTCCTTGTTATATAAATGTGAGGCCTTAATATTATAAATAAAATAGGTCATGATATGCGCCATTGTACATCTTCACTTTTTTTATTCCATACAACAAAATTAATTTATTTGATAAGTGCATTTTTACACAGTTACTTAAACATATCTTAGGGATGCCATGCAAAACAATAATAATAAGAAACCGTCATCTTATTTAATATCGTGTATTGTCAAATTAAGATTATTTATAAGAAAGATTTAGTTTTAAATATGGTTTATGCATATTCAAATGATAAAATGATCAATATGGTTTACATGGCCGGCAGATGGAAATGATACTGAAGCAAATTTATATAGAAAGATTTTCAAAGCATTCAACTCCAAATCCAACAATGTTCAGAACTGTTTTCAACTTCTTTTGGAGTCTGACTCATTTCAGAAAGGTTCTTCCTGGATAACCTTTAAGTATTAGAACGCATGAGTTGAAAGAAGCTATTCTACGCGAAATTGAAGAAGACCCAAATAGTACTAGGAACATCGCTGAAATTCTTAATGTGAATCATAAATTAGTTAGGTCTCTTCTAAAGCATCAATAGTTATACCCGCATTATATACAAACCGTTCAAGCTTTACTGCCGCAAGACTAACCTGCTCGCCTACAACTTTACCACTGAATTTTGCAAAAAATTGAACAAAATGTGCCGCTGACATATTATTTGCCAACGAACCTAATTTTTCCAGATGCAGATATGAACTTCCACGATAAACACGTTTGGTATGATGAAAACTCTAATGCCATAATGTAATCTCGTTTTCAACATCAATTTTCTTTGAATGTATTATTGAAAATGTTCTTGTGGGAACTTACTTTTTACCATAAACTTTTACTGCTGCCTCCTACAGACATGTTCTTGAAAACATTTTGCCTGAACTACTTGATGATGTTACCTATGCTCTAAGGCAAAGAAATGTGGTTTATGCACGATGGTAAATCCTTATTCCTGATTACAGAATACGCCTCGGGATTTTTTACGTCTACTTAAGAAACACCCTGTATATACTTATACATATATTCGAAAGTAAATTGGAGATGTCTCTGCATCGTTCGAAAATTTGAATGGCCATGTGCGCGTATATAAGAAGGCAGATGCAAGAGGGATTAGCAGAGTTAATAGTAGTAATGTAGAATAAAGAATCATAGACAGAAAAAAGTTGAATATGGCCATCGAAGTTAATTGTTACGGTCAAGTGTTTATTTGTTTATAATTGTAGTTATTTTATTTTGGTGTGCAGTACTTAGCAAGTCAATTTAAGGTTTTAAGGTTTTTTAAGTGAAATATGTTTTAGCAGAAAAGAAGAATATAACAAACGAACATCGAATTAATAATAATGACCGGTGGGAATCAGACTATTTAATCACTGATAATAAAATAAACTTGGGTGCATTGTTTGTATGTAAGTTCTATTAGTTCTTAAAGAATATAGTATGAAACGACATTACATTATGTTATACGAGAAAAAATCTCAAGAGTGTACAGGGGAGTCTAGCAATGATATCGCTTTGGATTATAAGAAAACGTATTGCCGCTTCTCGCAAAGTAGCGATGCATATTGTCAAAACGAAAAAAGTGAAGGAGTGCTTATCAAGAATTGTGCAATAAAAAAATGCAAAAATATTCAAGGAAAGGAAAATTACCGAAAATTCGAAACAGTCTCGGTGCAGCATCAAACAATTATTGCAAGACATGTAGACCACATTAATCAATATTTTATCCAAAAAATAAAATAAAATATTTTTCAATCTGCCTGGACGAAAGCATTAATCTATCAGACATCAGCCAACTTGTCATTTTTGTATTTATTCAGGATGACGTATTGATCTCTTTCTATAGTACAACTAAGAGTACATATATTTTTGAAGCTGAAAATAAGGTAGTATCAGTCTATGGGGGATTCGATAAATGTTCCTGTATTATCACTGATGGAGCAAGAGCTATGATAGGAACTGAAATTGAATTTGCAACTCTCAAAACAAGACAATATTAAACGTCTTATGATACACAGCATTGCTGGCTAAGAGGTTCTATCTGGGAGGTCCTTAAGTCAATGTTATGAAAGTGTTTGTTAAAATATTTAATAATATGAAAGAGAGGATAATTGCGTTTTAACTCACAGAAAGTTTCGTGATTTTTTTAGCTGAAGTAGATGCTACATAATATGCGAACTTGTTAGTTCGCTACACTGCTATTCATTGGTTAAGCACCGGACACTGTTTTCAACGTTTCTTTGTTCTACGTAAGGAGATTCAAATTTTCTTTAAAAATGAAGAACACTTTGAAGAAATGAGAAAGTTTTATATTTAACTCAGATAAAATACATTGACCGTAAGGAACTCGAAGGAGAAATGTCTGTTTTTATTTAGCCGCTTAGATATTATTTCTATTCAAAGTGTAAGCAGAGCACACCTTCAATTGGAATTATGTGATTTGCATTCAGATTATTTTTATTAGGGAAGAATCGAAATACGATCGGACTTTTTTAAGTTACCCTCAGAAGAACATTATTTCAACTTGCAAAACTTAGGTCTTATGATGGACTCAATGATGGAAAGCACGTATCTTTGTGAAAGTAGTTTTTCCAATATACAATTTATAAAGTCAAAATGTAGGTGCTCTCTGTTTGACAGTTACTTCGTTTATCAACAACAAATATTAATGTCAATGTTGTTACGTTGGTTAGCGAAATTGTGCTCATTTCCAATTTTTTTTATTTCACTAATCGCAAGTACTTTATAGAAAAGCATATGTGCAAAATATTAGATGTTTCAATCAAATCCCCTTTAAAATTGGCTTTCTTGAAAGCGGGGCTTGACATTACGTCATAATTTCGGTCGCGTGTCGCACGCGCATCAGTCGCATTGCAATCGTTATTTAGTGCGCATGCCCAGCGGTTAGAAATGCAGTGTCGTTCATAAAATTTATCCAATTGTGAGCGAAAATAAATATTATAGGTATTGTAGAGTGGCAAAATGTGGAAATACAAGTATGAAAATATCTAATAAACGTTTCATTATAAAACCAAGATATTAGAAAACAAAACAAGGACATTGTGGCAGAAAGCTATGCGACGAGTCCATTTATTTTCGGTGAAGGGTGTGAAATTTATCTGTGAAGATCATTTTAATGTAGGTATCTTGGAACATATTTAACGCACTAATATAAAATTAGTTTTGTGTGTTTGTATCTAGTTTTCAAAAAAAATTATCTAGAAAAAAAAGTAACGTCAAAAATAAAATTCTTGATGTTTTATTCATTGTTACTATTTAAACTTTCCTCAAATAAAGTAATAATTTTTAAAGTTCGAGCACACACATTATTTTGCTATTCTGACACCACATATTAACAATTATTATTTTTACATAGGTATAAAGAAAAATGAACAATTTTTTATATAGTAAATACTAAGTTTATGTTATAACAATATTTACATCTAAAGTTAAATTTAAAAAATACCTATTTTCAAAGATTTCTGTTCCTAAAAATTTGTTTGTTAGTTCATTTTCTCCTGTTAATTATTTGTTTTACTTCGGAATCTTTGAATATTTCAATGATTTATCCAATACTTATAATTTTATCACTCGATATGAACGGAAAGTCAAGAATGGCTAAAACAATATAAAAAGCGTTGTTTTAGCAGTACATACTTCTCGAAATTTTAAATTACCCAAACACGCTAAATTATAAAATTAAGTATAGATAGGTATATATAATATTTTTGTATACAGGGTGTTCTGAAAGTCTGTCTGGAAACTCCGGGAGGTGGTTCTAGGGATTATAATAATAGCAGTATGCCATGAATATTGTTTTTCGAATTGTCAATTGTTTGCAAGTTATAGCTTGTCAAAGTTCAATTTTTTTAATTTTTCTTTTTAAATAACTTATTTAATTCGTGTTCGATTATTCTCTGATTTGGCACACCCACTAAGTAGATCAAGGTCTATTGGATCAGTCAAAGAAAAGTTTTATTATCCACCGCTAGAGGGCACTTTACCTAAAACTCAGAATTAGTTTTTTTTATAACTTTTTTTCTTGCTAGACATCACAGAAATTTAATCATTGTTGGAAAGAGAAAATTGTTTAAAGCAATCATATGTTTGACTTTCATCATAATAATTGGAGAAATGTCTCAGCAATGCTCAAGTAGGTATTGAATACCGTGACATCCATTTTTGTGATGTACAAGCAAGTGGTTCCAGAACAAGTTCATCGAAATTACATAGACGCATATCCTAATAGAAGATTACCACATGCACAAACATTTGTTAACAAGGTTCCTTTAAAAATGATAATTTTGACACAGAAAGACCAAGAACCACGAGAACTGCAAATGCAGTAGAAATAAATTCGGTTATAAGTACAAGAAGAATTGCTGTTCAGGAGGGTATTGGCACAGTCTATTATACAGTCCGGCGTCTTCACGTCGGCTCCTTTGATGTTGAGGTCCCAGATTTCGTTTTTTTAGACGACCCAAAGACGACTGCGCATTTAGCCGCGCACATTCGCGCGCTCAAGGGGCACGATGATTTGTCAAGAATTAATTTCATTGGTGTTCATTGCGCATTTAGCCGCGATTTAACCACACCCTCTGGAATCTTCACTCGACGAACTGCATAAACTGTGGTATTGTTGTCGTTTACGGGTCCGTAATAGCGTTGTGGAAAAATATGATGAGGATAATGCATTTATTAATAATATTTTACGTACTGACAAAGCTGGTTTTACAATAGATGGTATTGTATGATATTCCAAAGCCAAAAAAATATATTGTAGCGAAAAATCGAACTTATACCCGCTTTAAACAATTTTCACTTATAATACCACTAGAGCTCAGTTTTTAATTGAAGCTAGAGTGGTATTCGGTAAGAAAATTTCACAATGAAGTGTTAAAAAATATCGACAAAAATATAAAGATATTAAAATTTTTTGATTATTTTGAAGAGAGAGAAATAATAAAAAATAAGTTGATAGTAGTTCAATCTTTCAGTTTTCTAAAAATAGTGTGTACTAAAGTTGGTAAAAATATATTTTATTGCAAAAAAACTTGAAGCAGTATATATAATCAAAGTAACTTACATACATATAACATTAGGTTAAATAAAATACAACTAACCGACTTTAGTTAAGCAAAATAATAAAAAATAAGTCAATAGTAGATCAATCTCTCAGTTTTCCACATACTCATTTTACTAAAGTTGGTAGAAATATATTTTCTTACAAAAAACCTTAAGCACTATGTAATATCAATAAAATTCATTCATTCATGTATATATTATTAAGAAGGCCATGCAATCCATGTCAAACAAGGTAATCGTGACTTTTGACGTTATTTGACCATTTTCTTTAAAATCGTTGTGTTGTACAATTAAAAAATGGAGCGGTTTGAGAAATACGTTTTATGCAAGTTTTGCAAAAAAGGTAGTGAAATTAAAATGTATCATCGGAACCTAAAATTTTTAATGTATTTATTACAAGAATGCGGGCCAGAAATTTATTCGCCAAACTTGTTTGGGATTATTAAAAATCATTTGCTTCTGGTGTGTAAGAAATATGGAGCTCTTCGTGGATCACAGCAGAATAAGATTGTTTCAAAGTACTACATTTATTTTTTGAAACATAGACATTTTATAAATTTTAGTGAATGTGTGCTTGTTTATTCCCCATTAAGAAAAGAAGACGTGGCTGAGGAATTTCAGCAACATTTGGACGCTTTAATTAAAACTACTAAAAGTACATACTTGGTAAATAATTATTTATAAATGATTTGTACTTATTAAATTATGATAGAATAAATTTGAAGTTAAATATAAATGTCTCTTTATTTATAAATGTCAAAAAATTTCCAGTGTAATTTCATGCTCCTTACCCCAAGGAAGAGAAAAATTTCCGGAAATTTTCTTAGTTGCTATAGTAACGCTACAAAATACAGGCCTTTAATTGGCAGAAAAATTCTATTGTGAAATTTTCGTTACAATTTGTAACACCGAAATTACTAATAAGCATGGCAACTTGATTAATTACAGAAACAATTATTAAAAATGTGATGTTTAATAAAACTTTAATAGCTGCTAAACGTTACGTTTAAAGTTTAAAACGTTTACATTTATCGGCTTGAATAAAGAGGACATTTTAAATTTCTGTTATATCTAGTAAAACAGTTATGAATAAAACTAATTCTGAGTTTTAGGTAAAGTGCCCTCTAGCGGCACATAATAAAACTTTTTTTGACTGATCCAATAGAGCTTGATGTACTTAGTCAGTATGCCAAATGAGAGAATAATTGAACTTGAATTAACCTATTTAAGAGGAAAAATATAAAAAATTGAACTTTGACAAACTGTAACTTTCAAACAATTGACAATTCGAAAAAAAATTGATTACATACTGCTATTATTTTAGTCCGTAGAATCACCTCCCGCAATTTCCTGACGGACTTTTAGAACACCCTAAAGATATATCTATATGTATACATATATTACATAAAAAAGTTATATATAAATTTAAGTAATATAAAACAAGTAATAAGCACATAGATTACCTTTCCATGTTTACTCCGCTCAATGATGTGCTTATGTACTCCTTATTTCTGTTAAAATAATCCATAACCATCAAAACATCTACGTGACAAATTTCCAGAGTCTCAAACAAAACTATAAATTAAAGATGTCATTATCTGTATGCACAAATTAAAACAAAGAAAAACGTAGTAGGAGACAAATACATAGACACAAAGCGTCAACAACGGTTATGTAGCGGTCATTATCTCCTTTACTTATAGATCAATTAATCTAATTTTTTCAACATATCCTTAAATTAATTAGATCTACCATAATATTGACAAATTCAGATAAAATTTAATTATACCGAATTACCCCATTGAAGTCCTCAATTTTTACGAATGCAAACCAATATTTATGAATGCTGACAATGTTGACTTAACATTTTATATGTACAGTTTTACTGTCAGTGGTTGGCTGGAGTATGAAATATGCCTTGCCAGATACATACGAGCACACGGGTGCATACCAAAAATAGGGATGAGCCATCTTCCTACTGCATACAGTTGCCCCCTGTTCTATTCCAGAGTAGGTGCGCCAGATACCAAGAAATTCAACAACATTATTCCTGAAATCTGCAAATTTTATTACGTAAAAATATATATGCTAGATTTTTTCTTAATATAAAATGTAATATAAGTGGTTATATAAGTTAAACAGTTTCCAAAATGGAAATTCCTGGTATGCCGGACATCGACTGATTGTTTTTAGAACTAAAAATCATAAAAATTTGTTGTGTAATAAATAAAATTCTAAGTATAATGAATCCTGAGAAATACTTGTTATTTTTGCTAGTTAAATTTATAAATAAAAGTGAATTTTTACACTTATGTAATTAAATCACCGCTCATGTAGTTTATACATCGTACTAAATAGTAAAAGTTACATGTATGGTGAACAACAATCGTAGTCAAAAATGCTATATTTTGTGCGCAATTTCGACGATAATTCGACGAATTGCAATAAAAAAAATGTGGCGCATTCAGATAATTACTTACAAGTCGGCGGTGCCTCATTGAAAGAATAATTGAGGCAGGTCATGGTACAATGGAAACAAAAAAATCCAGTTTTCTGTTCATTGCCAACGACAACCTACTACGCTTTAAAATTGTGGCAGACTTTACGTTGTTATTGTGCCACTGTTTTTAATGGTTTTTTATGAGGCTTATGTCACCAGCTGGATATCCTTAATGTTTCAAGAATGCTAATCCATTTTTCGCCGGTTGTACGTCTTATTTTTCTTATTAAAGCATTTTGAAGAAACACGTTCAATTTTAATAATAAACACTTTGAACAAGTTTACGCTTAATTTATTAATTAGTAAAAAGAAACAGGACAGCTAAAGTCTTTCTTGTTCAAACTATTAAAGTAATTAAAAAACTGCTCTTTGTATCTCAGAGAATAGCTGAGATATCGCAATAACGAAAATTAATTCTGATAGACTTTTAGAGTTCAGAGTTCTCTTTTAAAATAACCCAAAAATCCATTTTTAAATGGAACATCTGTATGCAATTAAATTGCATTATTTTTTTCCTTGATAATGATATCTAACATTAGCTACTTTATATTTTGGAATTTGTCAAGAACTGTTTAATAAACACACAGCTGGCCAAGCATTTTTATACAATTATACAAAATTGATTCAAGAATTAATTCACTTTAATGATTAAACAAATTTTAGTATGATAATTATACTATCCAATTAAGTAATTTATAAATAAATACCTTCAATTTATTGAACATTTAAAAACAAAATATAAGAAGAAAATTAGTCGATAATGTCTGTTAAAATTATGTTATCTACGACCACTATATTAAAAAGGTTAAATACGTCCGTTGTCCGTGGATTAAAGGCCTTTTAACACACTAGTGGATTAGAGTTCACAATACCATGCATTTTATTTAGAATTATTATTATTAACATTAACATTTATCTTAAGCATTGGGTCAGTAAGGAATTTGTGAAGAACCCACAACTTTGCCAGGTAGAATCTGGATTTTTTCAGCAATTTCCATTTTTCTGGAGAGTGAATCTTCAATATAACTTTCCGCTACCATAGTCTATATCCTACCACCATTACGCTTCACAGTGGTAATATCACTCCCAGCAATGTTGCCATAATGTAATGTTGCCGAAGAACGCCTCTTTCCATGTCTGGTAAAACTTTCTGGATCAGGGAGCCCAAGAAATGCAGCCACTTTGAAATGTTTTTCGAAATTGTGTTGATGCCTACATGTTGTGTTGTACATTTTCCAGCCACATTTCGCAATAAAAATCTCCCACCGGCATTTTTAAGTCGAGGATTAATGTATTTTCGATACATTTCTACAGCATTGACTGAAAATGCTTCTTCCATGATCATAAAACTTCTTGAAATATTTGCTTTTGTACCCGGAATGAGTACATACAGGTAACTGCCTTTATCCTGGACATGGATGATATCCAAGAAGGTTAATTCATTGCATCGACAAGCAATTGCGATTCCCACGATCGTTGCAATCTGTAAAGAGCTCAAAATAAAACGCTCAACGTAAAAATTAAAATCGTGTATTTTTTATCTTAACGTGTAAACGTGCCTCATCCTAAATATTAAGCTATGTGTCACATTAGTTTTAGTAGCACCATCTATGGAGAAAGATAGAGCAATCTTTGTTTTGTAGTCAAGAAAGAGTCAGTTGTTTTGAAGACATCTCAAATTGTAATACATATATGTCATAACAAAAAAGTTATCATAATGTTGTAATTCACGTATCCAAATACAGTCCACTAAGAAGATAATATTGTTTAATTCAACACAATCATCCCAGAGCTGCAAGAGCCCTACAAGACGGGTTTGTAGCCAACAGTGGATAAAGGTTCATTTTACAGCATTTTTATCAAAAAAGAAAAATAGGTGGAGGGTAAACAATTACAAAACTATCGAATGCGACGACTTATGTAAGACATAAAATTCGAAGTAATAAAAGACAACATAACCATACCATAAGGAATTTTATGCGACTTATCCGAAGTGATTGCGTTGATTTGAACTCGTTGAATAGATCAATAATTAAAAAAAAATAACACACTTTTGAGAAGCAACAATTACAGGGGAAGAAAATCTGAATATAATAATGAGGCAGGTTTTTGACTACAAGAGATTCGTATTCAAGTTTGCAATACCTTTTTCTGGTGTCCAAACATTCCATATAAAAAATAGTTTCAGAAATATGTATGCAACTTTTTGTTATTCACTCTTTTTTTTATTATTGAGAATAGGGACAATACGTTCACATAATTTACCTACATTAAAAAACACATAAGTATAAAAAATATACACAATTACTCTATAATTATAAAGCTTTTTTTAAACATGCAACACTGCTGGTATCAATGGAATTGTGAAATAAATTTGAATGACGTGTTTCAAATCTGTGTGTATAAAAATTAAGCAAATTTAAGTGTAATCAAGAATGTTATGGAGAAGTTTGTAGAGAAACATTAAATAGGATATTTTGTGACGATCTTCTAAAGATTGCACTTAAAAACGTGGTAAAAGTTTTTAGTAATCCGACAGCAGGAAATACCATCCCTTTTATAAGCTAGGAACGTTAAAAAACGACATTGAATTTTATCAAGCTTATCAATATAAATTCTATAATATTGACCTCAAATTATAGAAGTATATTCTAAAGTTAATCTTATAAAAGCAAAAATAACAACTAAAGAGTATAATCATCACAAAAATACTTTGCATTTCTTAAAATAAACCCCAGATTTTTATATCTTCTTGAAACAATATGATTAACATGAAACGTAAAAGAAAGTTTTCTTTCAAAATAAACACGTTAATCACAACAGTTTCAGGCCGAGAAAGAACAGAGTAATAATGAAGCATATAATTGTAACCAATACATATTGTTTTGTTGTTATAGATAGCACATTATCAGCATTTAAATGCAACTTATTTTTAACACACCAGTTATAAATAGTATCTAAATTCTGCTACAAAATTTTACATTTCTCGTGACCTGAAACATTAGACAATATTTTTAAATAGTCAGCGTAAAGAAGACAATCGACGGTGTGATCTGTAACAATGTCATTAACAAATATATTGAAAAGTGGATGCCCCAAGTTATACCCTTGAGAAACTCCAGAAATGGGCCGCACCTCAATAGAATTGAAGCCACATACTAATACATTTTGGACCCTATCATTGAGATAAGAATTAAAGAATTGTACAAGATCACATGAAAGCCCAAATCCAGGAATTTTTAAAATAATATCTTGTGGTACAGCTTATCGAAGGCTTTAGAAAAATCAGTGTAAATAATGTCAATTTGCAGACCCGTATCAATGGCTTTAGTTATATAGCCAGTAGTGCAAAATAAGTTAGTAATGGTAGATCTACTCCCAAAAAAAACCGTGCTGGAAAGGAGTAATTTGATGTTGAACACGAGAAAAAATAATTTCATGTAAAACCATTTCAAATACTTTTACACAGTAAGTAGTTGATTGTGACAATTGGTGGGTAATTTGAAATTTAATTTTTCCTCTTTTTATAAATTGACATTATATTGTTTCCAGGCTAACGGTAAATTAGATGACTTTAAAGAAAAATTAAAAAGCATGGTTAAATGTTTTGCAAAAATTAGACATGTAGGTAAATATTGCAAATATTCAAGTCAGCATTAAAACTGTTCTGGGTGGGGTCAGGAATATTGTAAGACCGTTGAAAAAAATTTACAAATAAATTTCAAATCTCTTGGGGATCAGAAACTACTTCGTATGTATACTGATGAGAGCTAATAAGCTCGAAACGGTATATGTCTGCTGGGTTTAGGTGTTGAGATTTTTCAGGTGTAATTCAATGCTGCTCGGGGTATTAGCCCGAAGAGTAGTTGTTTCCTAAAACTTCGTGCTTGTAACATATTGTTATCGCCGTTTTCCGATAGAGGTCGCTAGCTTTCAATGGTTTCTCCGGCTATGTAGAACGCTTCTGTGGCTTTTCAGTCTGGCATGGAGTAGCGAATGGTCGCTAAGGTAGCTCTGATACAGCGTGTTACCTTACTCTATTCTATAACAGCTTCATCGTCTTGTATCTCGAAAACGAAGAATTTGCTGACAAACAGCAACTTCTTATTTTGACGTTAACAACACGCCAATGAATTTGCTATACGTTTTAAAAAAAGGACTTGTATATTACCAATTCTACCTTTTTATTTATTTAAAGGTGGATCCATACATTTGCTATTTGCCTAAGCGAACTTTTGCTGATCTGAGTAATGTGAAGCGGCACTCGTCTTCATGTTTTGTCAGTCTCTTTGTACACTTCGAAGGGCACGAATATTTGCCTTACTACGAGCAGAACTTCATCCACACATTCAAACATTCATTTTACATTTTTATTATATATTACGACCAGCAGGCGAAAGGCAAATCGCCGCTCGTCAAATAACAAATGTTTAGGTCCACCTTAATATTGAATTCGTAGGGGAAAATAAAATAAATTAAAAAAATGAAAATAATTTTATTTACTCAGTTGTAACTTTATTATAAAAATAATCTCTATTCATTTTTAATTGTCTAAAAGTTTATTGCCAGGTATCGATTATACGTTATCTGCTTAATGAATATTTTTTATGCAGCTGTCGTATTTTATGTGTTATGAAATAATGCAAATTAATTATATACTCAATTTGTCTTGGTTAATTAAAATATGCACTTAATTGTGAAAATACTTTGAAAACGTTAAGACAATTATAGATATAGGAAAAGCCAAATGAACGAATTCCTATTAATTGGTTACATGTTTTGTCATTTGAATATTTAAAAAAAAATCTGTTGCTATCTATTTGCGTAGGTCTTACGGTGCCATGTTTCCGATATCTAAATATTCCGTTATGATAAAGTATATTTTTGCTTTGTTTTTGTAGTTTTGTAGTAGAGTGATCAGCAATATATTTCCCATATCTTCAATATCTCCAATTTTTATTTGAAGTAATTCATCATATCGAACACGCCCAGCTAGCAAAGTAGTTCTATAAATTTAGAGTAATAGGAGCTTTATATTCTGTTAATATTTTATAGTTGTCTCTAGAACACTAAGTTATTGCATTAATGTGGCACATGAGACTATTTTGCCTTCAGAAACTGAATTGGTTTTTAAATGTGTTGCAAGAACGTTCTTAGAGCATAATTTATAGAACATTTATAATATAACTGCTAATGTAGTCCTATAAGTACAATAACACAATTTTACAGCAACGGTGCTTATAGAATCAAATTGCAGTAAAACCCATGCAAAATAGTGCTTTGAATTATACCATCCTGTGACACTCTTATAAAATTATTCTGTAATGTCGCTTATAGTTTAATTATAGAACTATTGTGTAAGGCGTTGTTAAATTACAATTCTGCTGCGGAAAACAAATTACAAATATGGATGCTGCTGTCGAACTCAAAAGAAAAAGCTCTTTAAAGCAGTTATAGAGAATAATAATACAGTTGTTATAAAATCAGTATAGAGTAAATACGTAACAAAAGCCTTTTTGTTCCTTAAAAACACTATAGAACTAACATTTATATACATATATAGGTCCCATACCCTCATCTGACGAGACCTGCCTATAAAAGTGCGAAATATTTTGATCAAAGTATAATGGGGAAATTTGTATAGCATAGTGGTGATTTGTAGAAATTATTATCTGCTTGCAGAAGGAAAATTTCATTACGATAGATAAGATTTATTTGATTACTAATAGAAACTCATTTCTTTATAGAAATTTAGTAACATATTTAATTTAGATCTTTCCAAACCTTATTCATTTACACTTCTACATGTTGAAGATGAAAGAATTTTATTAGCTTTATTAAATAAGATTGAAATAATTGATATTACCACAATAAAATATGACAACACTGTGGATATTAAGTGGCATATATCTGTTATAGTAGTTGCTTACGAAGCATATTTGCTATATAATCATTGCAATCGACACAAAAATGTCATATTAGTGAGAATTCTTTGGAAGTATAAGATAGCCTTTCTTTCTGTCGCCATATTGTCAAGAAAGAAAACAAATCTTAATTAAAAATATATACAATATAAATAGGTGAAATGACATCAATAATATGGATATACTTACTTTCTGACTATTTTATATCTGGTTATTATTCATCAATTTAGAAAACATTTTTTTTTTATAAAATTTCCAGCATCATAAGAAATATAAGGTTAACTGAGGGCGCGTCAAAAAAATTACCATTATGTACTACACATTTCACGATAAAACTTTTTCCGCATTAAAATGTACTGCTGAACAAACCAGCAAAGCAATTCGTAATGATGCAAGTACTCTTATGCAGGCTGATTAGGTCATCTTCTATCTTGGTTCTTATTGGTTCATCCATATTATTTCTAATATGTGCGATGCAGAAACATTTTATTTTTAAAAGATACAATTAAACGATATTAAAGTTCTCTAAGTAGAACACCATGCAACAAAAAAATTGTATAACGAAGTGGTATAGAATGTTTACGAGATTGCTTTGTAACTGTGTTATAAAAATTCTTTAAGACCTGTGAGAACGTTTATTCAACAATTCTATAAGTATATCCTGCAGACTTTACAGAATAGCTTAAGCAACTAAAAAGTTCTATAGAACGGTGCCCATTTTTATGGTATAAGTGTTGCAAGAACGTTTTGAAAATGTTCTTATAATAAACATTGCTCTATAAAATTTGTTCTAGAAACGTTCTTACAATTTTTATAGAACAGAAAATTGTTAGCTGGGCGGCTAAGATATGGTAAAAATCATTGCCACCTAAAATAATAATCAGTTTTCTTCGTTTACAAAAATATTTTGTTTATAATTAACTTTGTAATTTTCTAAAACGTTTGATTTTTTAGCATGATATCCATCCGATTGCTGTTTCAAGAATGCTTTTAATTTTAGATAATTTCTAATATCGATGTTGTTGTAGACATTCAAAGTAGCTCTGAGCATCACGAGCATCACATATATTGGCCATAATGAAGATTTCATAATTTTGCTTAATTCAGAAAAATATACCAATTGTACATTTTCTGAAACATCGTTATTCTCTTCCCGGTAATCAATAATTTTTTTATATGTCTGCTGATATATCTTTCTCGATTTTTCTGGTAATAAATTATACTTTATTTGCTTTGCTGAGTTAATGCGAATTCTTTTATCTCAAATAATAAATAGTTATTTTTATGGATTTAAATAGGCAGCGATTACTGTGTACCTAAGTTATTCACTTAATAACGCTCGTCTCATACCAACCACAGACGACCTGATGAAATTATTATTATTCATCAAACGGGGTCATGGTAAATAAAAGCTTAAGTAAATCTAGAATAGTTCAGTGTGGCTTACCACAAGGTACAGTACTGGGACCATTACTGTTTAATATATATTTGAATAATTTATTCTATCAAAATTTGAAGGACAAATATTTAGCTTCGCTGAATTTTTCAAAGACTAAATACATTCCTTTGTCAGTCAATAAAATTGCTGAAACTAGACCACTAAGTATTACAGAAAATTCTAAAATTGAACCTGTAACTAAATTCAATTATATGGGAATAATTGTTGAAGCCCATTTTAAATGGGATTCGCATATTAACGTACTTTTGGCAAAATGAAATGAAATGATATGCATAAAAAAGAAAAACATATCGGATATTGAAACCCTTAACCTTATAGGGAAGATAAAAAGGTAATATTTGTAAACTTTTTGTATGGTTTTTGTTCACCCTTAGTCTCGTACGACAAGATAACTTTAATTTGATTTATATTTTAATACATGTTCTGGATATATGTGTACGTTATTTTCTGCTTATATCTATATTGTCCAAGATTTTTATATGACATACTATGTACAACGAGACTCGGAAAACACAGTGAAGCACTTAAATCTGTAATGTGAGTAACATATAAATAATATACGTAGATTTAATTTTTAAAATTATTATTTTTTGCATGTTATACACAGGTTGTTATTTGTTACATTTTTCGTTCTTTCACCATATTTTATTATTTTAATATTCATTATATAAAGACATTTTGTTCATATAATTTTAAATTTGTGACATATAATAATTGTTAGTGTGTGTGTAACTGTGGTTTCTTTTTTCATGTTTATATAGATATTGTTGTATTCATTTTATTGTAATGTTTTAAACACACTTTTTTAATACTTTAATGTTAAGTTTGTTATTTATAAATTGCGATGTATTTTTGAATTTATTAAATTTTATACTGTCCTGAGGATGTCGCGATAAGTGACGAAACGTCGACAATTTAGAAAATTTAGTGTTTTCTTTGAAATTTGGCCTCTAATTTCCCACTATCGACAACAAACTGATTAGAAATATTAACTCAATTAATTTATTCAAAAAAAGAGTAAAAATATGGTTATTGAATTCAGACAAACTGTATACTAATCAACTTATAGATTTGAAAAATACTTACCTCATCCAATAGTTGATAAGTACCTACCTAAACATAATGTGATATGACCGAAATATAGTGTGTATTATATTAATGTAATTATTCATTAAAAAACCAAACTTTAAAGAGAAAAGCCACGGATAAAGTTTACTTTTTGTGGTATCTCGGATGGATTGTTTGTTTGCTATATTTATATAACTTATTTTGTTCAAATAATTTGTTTTATTTATTATTTAAGATTACATATAAATATTATGTATTCTTATGGCAAATAAATAAATTATTATTATATTATTATAAGTATCACACAATTTTAATAATATAAATTAAAATTGATTGGGAAAAAATTATGTACTTGGCAGTAAAGTAGATTTAATGCCTTGGCTGCTTTAATATATAGACTCGGCTGCGCCTCGTCTATCAATTACCAGCCGCGGCATTAAATCTTGTACTTTACTGACTAGTAAAACTATACGAGTCACATTTTTATTTCTAAATAGTTAAGAAGACCTTGTCAGTAGCAGAAATAACTTAGATATTTTTAGTGGAATTAGTCCATCCATCCTCTAAATGTGATTCCATCCTTCTCTGTAAAAGTGTATTGTTCACCCATCATCTAAAAATGTATAGCAATGTAGGTATTTCATTCGAATTAGAAAATATGTTGAATATTTTCGCTGAAGATACTAGATAATTATTATCAGTATATATGTACATTCTCGGTTTGTTCAAATATTTGTAGATATACATGTATCTGTGTGAAAATAAATAATTCGAATTTTAGTTACAGCAAATTTATAATTAACGTAACTACAACTAATGTTAATATTTGTTATAAACAGTTACTATTTTTACTGTCATAAAAATAAATATGTGTTAAGTTGTTTGAAATGAATGTTGTATGGTGAATCACACGTAATGGCGTAATTTTGATGCAAACATCTAAACAATGTATTGTTTCAGTTGCTATGATATTTATGAACTGTGTAATATTTAAATTGACACAAGCTGTAAGTGCACATGTGTACAAAATATAATTTTATACTTACGTTCTTATTAATGAACCGTATGTTTGTCTATTACACGTTAACAATACAGCTAAAACGTATTAGGTTAGAGGTTAGGTTGATGTGCCTCTGCGCATGTGCATCAGAAATCACATGAATACTTCTGCAAAGTTTCACAATAAATTTAATAAAAGTAAATAGTTTCATTGTAGTACATTGTATTACCATACTATTTCTGAAATTTCCTAATTTTATTACGTGAAAACACATACACTTGATTATTCCTTAATATAATGTAGGTTAAATGTTTTTAGTAAATATTATGTAAAAGAACATAACAAAACATGAAAATTTCCTCCCATTTTTATCAGTGTATGCTAGTTCAGAAAATAAATTTTTTTAAATGATGAATGCGAATGTCCTGGTAGTTTTGGGTGTCAATTTCATTCATATCAGTATTCCCCACTAGCATATTTTTTAATATATACTTAAATTGTATCAGTTTTCAACACAATATGTGACCAAACTGATATAGTAAATTTTAACAGGATTTTTACACAGTTCCCCAAGGCAGTTTCAAAGTTCTGAATCAAACTCTTTTGTTATTCATAGCAAGGGATTGCTGCAATTTAAATGAATTTAATATGATGGCGATCAAATTTAAAAGAAAATAATAAATCTATTTCAAAATGTGTACGTATTGACGTATCAGTGCGGCATGTTGGGCTAATGGCCTGAAGTGAATGGGAGAGAGGTAAAAAAATCTTTGAAATAGAGCAGTGCATAATAAAAGAAAATTAGGAATGTAATTTCACCATCCTAATGAAAATAATTGCATAGTGGTTTCCTGTTCAGAGAAAAGAGTAACAAGTCGAGGATAGTAATAAGACGATATCCGTGGTTGGTAATTATTTAGGTATTTTTTACAAACCGACATAATTCTATATTCAAAGTGATTTAACTTCAGCTATCCACGCAAACGTTTAACTAGTAGTAGCAGTTTATGTTACGCGAAAATCGCAAGCTTCTTTTTTCTTCTAGCAAATATTTGATGGAAGACGTAGAAACTTATTTTTTTTATTTGTAATATTTATTAAATTAAAAATATTTAAGTATATTAATTAGTTCATTACCTTGCAGGGCTATATGTAACCGATACAACTCCCTTTATGGTGTACTTTAGATGGATATATAATTTAATTTCAAATTCTTTTTAAAAACTTTATGACTATCAAGTAATAATGCATTAATTAAAACAAGACTTTAAGTAGTTTTTTTTTAGAAGAAATCAAAGGTCATAAGTAGACTTTGTCCTGAAAATTCGACAGTAGACAATTGAAAATGACTGGAAACTTTACATTCAGCGAATAAGTTGACTGTATAGTTAAATGTATTCTAATATTTGTACAACTGAATAAGTTTCCAAAGATGCTAAAACTATTAGTTAGAACCCACAAACCTAAAAAAATATAGACGGTACCAGTGGCATATTACCGACGACCGCTAATTCATGGCTGCCTTAGAAGGTCCAGAATCACTAAAACTTTCTTTCTACGCTTATTTTCGTTGCTGACACTGTAACCTGAAGCTGATTATGTCTTTGTAGGTTATTGTAATTTGTAATTGTTTACAAACAACGATCTCCCTTTGTAGTTTGTTTTGGCGTCGAGCTTGGTGGTTATACAGGGTGTTAAAAAAAGAGTGTAAAATATTTCAGGAGGTAATAGTATGAACCAAAATAAGCAGAAAAGTCTTAATAAACATGGGTCCGCAAAGTGACGGTTGCGGAGATATGGACCACTATTCGTTTTTCAAACATTTTATTTTATTAGGAGTAAACTGACAAAGGAAGCTTTTAACAAACAAAAAACAAAATTACAGAAGATGTTCAAAGTACCCTCCGTCCATTTCCAAGCAGGCACGACATCTTCGTCTCAACGATATTCGAACTCTTTCGAAAACACCCTCCTTGGTTTGGATTTCTTGACATTTTTTTATTAATCCGTAGCTGCAGCTCTTCCAGGCTATTTACAGGAGTACCATACACTAATATCTTCAAATATCCCCAAACAAAGAAATCTAAAGGGTTCAGATCAGGCGATCTTGGAGGCCATAAAATAGGTTCGGCCCTTCCTACCCATCTATGTGGAAAAGTTTGGTGGTCTCTAACGGCCATGAAAAAAATGAGCTGGTGCACCATCATGCTGGAACCACATTTGTTGCCTCTGATTCAAAGAAATGTGTCTCTCATAGTGTGTTCTGCAGAAAGTTGAAGTAAGCAGCGCCTGTTAATCGGTTTGGTAAAACAACAGGACCTAGAAACCTGTAACCTACAATACCCATCCAAATGTTTAATAAAAAACGTGCCTGATGTCCAGATTCTATTAGAGCATGAGGATTTTCGTCGGCCTAAATATGCGTATTGTGAAAATTAAACACTCCATTTCTTGTGAACCCTCATCAGTAAAAAGAATGTTTGCAAGAAAGTGAAGGTCTTCAGCAACGTGACGTGTAAACCAGCGGCAAAAAACCAAACGTGCTTGATGATCATTTATTGAATTTAAGACCTGTACTCGTTGCACATGGTATGGATAAAGCAGTTGCTTGTGAAGGATTTTCAAAACAAGAGGACCACTAATTCCTACCTCGACTGATATTCTCCGCACACTCGTACCTGGATTCTGCTCTACCAGTGCTAGAATTTCTTCTTCTGCTCTAGGAGTGGATACCGACCTTGGTCTTCCGGATAAATGGCAGTGTTTGCTCAAGGAACCGGTATCACGCAATCTTTGGTGAATTCTGCCATACATGCGTTGTGAAGGAATCTGGTGATTTGGATAAGCGTCAACATAAAGACGTCGCGCTTCGGTGGTGTTCCCATTAGTACGACCATACATGAAATGCATGTCTGTTAATTCTGCGTTAGAGTAACCAGCCATTGCGAAAGAAAACTTGTGCACTGAGAACAACTGTCAAATATGTACTGTTTATTTCACTAAACATCAACCAACTATTATAAGGAAATACACAACGTTTTTGCAAAATAAAAAAGGGGCTAAAAAACATAAAACACTCCATATCTCCGCAACCGTTACTTTGCGGACCCATGTTTATTGAGACTTTTCTGCTTATTTTGGTTCATACTATTACCTCCTTAAATATTTTACACTCTTTTTTAACACCCTGTATAGCAAATTAATGTTTTACATTTAGCGTCTCAGTAAAAAATGTATTAATTCTTTTCAGTATCTAATTGTAGTCCTTTTGTTATTTGTTCTTGTTTTATGTTAAAGTTGATGGTTTTCATAGTTATAGTTTAATATAATTCTTGAACTTTGCTTACATTATGGTCTATTGTGTTATTTGTAAATGCCAAATGGGCATTCTCATAAGTGATAGAAATTTTCATAGGTAATATTTTGAAATGTTTAATTTAATATTTCTCAAAATTTTTATTGAAGGTTTGCTAAGAACCCAGTGAAGTGCAACCAATGGCTGCAAAATATAAATATGCTTAATTGGATACCAAAGAAATCGTGCTAGTTAAAACTATCTACCAGCCACCACACAACAGGGGAATGTTTTGTGTTAACTACTAAAAACAATCCTAATATTTATGTCACTCAAACTATAACGCAATTCCTTGTCCATAATACAGCCGAAAAAGTTCTGATATTGCCCTTACAATATAAATAACAAGTTATTGAATATGAAATAGAATTTCCCTTTGTGAAGAAATTAGTGGAACTCTTTAAAAATTAATTAAATACTTATTTGATTGTTTACTATTTTAACTAAAAACTAGCTGACATAAATAAAGAGAGAACCTAAATGACATTTAAAATAAAATTAAATGGCAACGGGTTAAACGTTACTAATTTCATTTTGCAATATAGCCATCATATTTGCAGTAGCACCAACATAGAGCAAATAAAGTATCTTTTTTTTTGTCCTTAGGTCCTTAATAAATGCGGCACCTGCCACGTGACCTATATTATGGAACGGCGCCCACTATATTTTTTCTAGGTTCGTGTTAGAACCATTCTCAACGACATTTTAGAGCTTTTTATGTTAGATTTCCTTCGTTATCATATAACATGTTTTGATACAAAGCTTTGTAAGGGAGTAACATGGTGTCAAAAGTTGTATAAAACATTTATTACAGTGATATACTTCACAACATTTCCTTTAAAAATAAAAAGTTATGAAAGCAAAAAGGAAGTGCACATTTGCAATTTTCAACCACTATTTTAGGGACTAGGTACTCACAACATCACATTTCTTTTAAAAAAATTAGAAAGCATATATTAAATGGATTACGAACGATTTTGGAAAATCTTCTGCCGCATGCCTTAGAAGTTTATAAATTCTGTACTACCTTCTGGCCATAGCAAACAGCTAGGTAACAACTGGAATTCCGTGTTTGCAAAATACGGTTGCTTGCCGAACGTGATAGAGATTGATAGATTTCAATGGTGTCTACTGCGATGTAGAACGCTTTATGCCTGTGGCTTTTCAGTCTGATATAGAGTAGTTAATCGCCGCTAGATGTAGCTTGTCGATATCGCATACTCCTGGTCCCTTCTGTCAAGTTAAACACATTTAAAACAGGTAGGGTTATTTGTCAGATACCTCACCTATGGCATTCTGATGAGAACTAATAAGTTCGAAGCCGGTATATGTCTGGTGGGGTGGGCTACTGACGAGTGACTTTAGCTGTTTGCTATAGGCTTTTCAGGAGTAATTCAATGCTGTGCATCGACCAGCAGAGTAGTTGTTTTCTGGAATTCCGTTTTGCAAAATGTCATTTTTCGCCAAACGCGATAGAAGTCGGTCTGCTGCGATTCAGAATGCTTCATGTCTGTGGCTTTTCAGTCCGGTATGGAGTGTCGAATGGTCACTAGATGTAGCTTGTCTACAACGCGTTCTTTTAGTTTATTCTTGTTGACCCTAGCTCTCACTTTTCTTTGGCGGAGTACAAGAAATCCATCCATATGCATTATTACTTATATCATGTATTACTTAACTTGGACATTGAATTTTTTCGTAGAATTGCAGTTTCGTTTTTTGTTTCACTGTTTCATTTGAAAGGAAAAATTCGGGGTGTTCCGTATAAAATTAACCAAGCTTTGCCCAATCAGAAAACGAAAAATAATCTGAAAATTATATTTGACAATTTAATATATACCTATATAAAAGCCCATATGCGACAGTATAATTGTCACTGTGATAGTGGTAAAAGCTCATACAACCTTTACAACGGCAAATGCATTAGTGGTTTTTTAACTTATTCATTTTTTAATCAATTATCGCGATGTCTGTTGGCAAAATAAATAGTTTGACATTTTTGTCAACAACTTATTGGATTATTAAACAGTTACATTGAGTCAACAGGCAAGAACACCTTGTTTATGGGTGAGTCTACGAACCATGAAATTAGTCAAATTGTTAATACCTGTGTGCCTGCTAATACAGTTGCAACTCAATCATGTAACGAATGTAATATTGCAAGATTGGGCTTTTAATATGCGAAAATGTGACGGAAAAGACTACAAAGAAGCGGTAGTTAAAACAGTTTGGAACACCACCGCTAAAATGCTACAAAGAAATGTTATAAAGAATTCAATATTGTTAAATTTAACCCTTTCACCTACGTACGGTTTAATTCATCACGAGCGGCATGTAATGCTAAACGTAAACTCCTACAAGCACAACCCGAAAAGAGAAAATCGAGTGCATCAGCTCTTAACCTGAAATATTTGCAAGGGCCATATTATATGACGAAAATGAACTGGAAGGACTTCATAAGAAATTATATCACATTTTGGCGTTTGAATTAGCTTGGCGCGGAGGAGACGCGACTTACTGCAAAGCAACTTATTTCCTAACTGAAATTGAAAATAATGGAAAAGAAACTAGACGTATCGAATACAATCCTCTATTTCCGAAAACGGGACAAGGCAGTGACAATAAATTATGTGATAGCAAACGGATTACGCCTAATAGTTTAATGGAAGATACGCTCACTACGTCAGTACGCTTATTTAAAAAGTTGGTGAAAAAACGAGGAACTTCTATAACATTGGACAGAGTATGCCTTGCACCAAAACAAGTAAAAGCGGAATTGAACAACAAGCTCTAATAACAATAACAGGACACATCATTCATCATCAATAGAACATACTTACAAGTTGACAAACAGGATCATTCGAGCATTATTCAATCGATACGTTTGGAAAAAGAACAAACTGCAACATCTACTGCAGAAACGATTAACTGTGGTATCCGTAGCGACATTAGTATTCCTCTTATGAATTTTAATAACTGCGTGTTTAATAATTTCTAAATTTATTATTTGTTAAATTGTCCTGCCGAATTACACTCGAAATATGTATTGATACCGGGTAAATTTGTGTTGGTTAAATTCTAAACTGTTTCCTTTAGCAATTTGAAATAAAAAAACTGTCAACCTAAAATAGTTGACAGTTTTTCGCGTCTAATTGCTAGGCAAAAGTTTCTCATTAATAAACCCAAATTTACCTGGTAAAATACAAACCACTTGTGCAATTATAAGTGAGTGAGTTTTCATTTTCGAGATGTAACTTATATCCCGATATAAATATTATTCTGTAATTTGACAAATTTTGTATTTTTTGGATCGATTCATATCTCGTATCCTCTGTATTGCTACAAACTACTGCACTCCACGCAAAATAATCAAGAGGAGTTAATATCGAGACGGCAATTATGCAACGAAATACATACATACAGTATGCGCCAAAAGTATGGAATAAATTCAATAAAAACGAAACAATTATTTTTTGGGAAAAATCCTCGAACAAGTCGATTTTTAATTTAAAAAATACATATTTTAGCGTAAAATGCGATTTTCAAATGTCATTTGTTTTCAAGTAATGACGTCATCGATTTTTTTTTTAATGGCAACACCATATTTTTTTCCTTGATTCTGAAAGATCGTTTAATTCTCTGTCAGACAGTACTAAAATTTTGCCCTCTTACATAGGAAAGTTTTCGAGTAAATGACGATTGAATGTTAGAAAACGTAAATTTTATCCATAAAAAAGTAACAATTCTGAGGTATGTAAAATAAAATACAATTGATTAAATTTTATACTTAAATTAAATGTTCGAATTGCCATCCACCAACTTCTTGACAATGCGCAAGTCTGTGAAGAAATTCTTCTTGCACATTATGAATGATTTCTGGGGTAACTCTGCGTATTTCGTCCCGAATGCGATTTTGAAGTTCTTCTAAATTACGTGGTTTATTAATGTACACTTTTGACTTCAAGTATCCCCATAAAAAATAGTCAAGAGGTGTAAGATCTGGCGATCTTGCAGGCAATTCTATCGGTCCGCGTCTGCCGATCCACCTCCCAGGAAAACAGTTGTTCAAAAAATCTCGTACAGGGCGCGCATAGTGCAGAGGTGCACCGTCTTGCTGAAACCATATGGTATCGTCAGGAATGTCCGGGTCATTATCGTTAGGAAAAATTACTGCAAGGGCTGGAACAAGGTCATTTTCTAGAAACTCTAAATATCTTTGTCCTGCAAGGGTTCCTTCAAAGAAGAAAGGCTCTACTATTCTGTCGTCAACTATTCCAGCCCACACATTTAATTTCTGAGAGTGTTGGGTGTGTGCCTCTGCCATCCAATGAGGATTTTCCCGACTCCAATATCGACAAGTTTGACGGTACTGTACCATTCAGACAAAATGTGGCCTCATCTGAAAAAAGTATTTGCCGGTGTAAATTTCTATTTCCTTGACATAAATCCATTAGAATTTCGCAAAAGTGTAAGCGACGATCGGGATCATCTTCATTGAGTTACCGCACAAGTTGAATTTTGTAGGGATGATATTTTTCCTTCCTCAAGATACGTAGCACTGTGCTCTGACTAGTGTCATTGTTTAATGCAACCAATCGTGAAGAATTATGAGGATTATCCACCATACTTATCAAAATGTTCTGTTTCTGATTTTCATTAATGCTTGGACGTCCAGGTTTTGGAATATTTACAACATTGCCAGTTTCTCTAAATTTAGACTCTACCGTACTGACTGTTGATTGGCTGATAGGGCGATCTGGATATTTTTCATTAAATAAATCGCAAACTTCCTGCTGAGTTCTAGTCATATTCCCGCATCCGATAAGAATTAAAATTTCAATTCTTTGAGTAACAGTTAAATGTGCCATAATACTTTAAATTGAATAATAATTTCTATGTCGCTTACAATACTTATTAGAAAGTCGGTGTGACAACAATGCAAAGATTTTCTCCTACGTGATCCATAAAAGAACTATGGAATTCGAAAAACTAAACTTGATAACGTTTTTGCTTTATTTTAATTGATTTACGTTTTCTAACATTCAATCGTCATTTACTCGAAAACTTTCCTATGTAAGAGGGCAAAATTTTAGTACTGTCTGATAGAGAATTAAACGATCTTTCAGAATCAAGGAAAAAAATATGGTGTTGCCATTTAAAAAAAAATCGATGACGTCATTACTCGAAAACAAATGACATTTGAAAATCGCATTTTACGCTAAAATATGTATTTTTTAAATTAAAAATCGACCTGTTCGAGGATTTTTCCCAAAAAATAATTGTTTCGTTTTTATTGAATTTATTCCATACTTTTGGCGCATACTGTATAAGAATATAATTTACGTATAATGAGATATTATTTACTTTTTGCAATTTAATATTTCATTTAGTAAAAATGTGTAATTTAATTTACCAAAATCTCGTCGTGTGAAATATATATAAAAAAATTGTTTTATGAATTTTTTTGTCATGTCTTGAAATTGGATACTTATTTCATTGTATTTTTATTTTTCCAGTAAAGGTACTTAATTTAAAAACAGCAATTATAATTGTAATAAATAATGGACAATTTACTTCTTCGGCATTACATAACGTCATACCTACTAAACGCAGTAGAAATTTGTGAAGGGAAATGTAATTTGATAGTTAATACATACCTAATTAATGTTGTCAAAAAGATAGAAGGACACTATAAATTCATTTCAATAAATTAGTAGTAAAGATTTTACTACTCAATCAATTAGATAATAAATGAATTCTGCGAAATTATTTTGAATACGTAAATAATTATTTTTTTGATGTTATTAACAAGAGATTTGTATAATATAGGGTGTTCTTGTTCATATTAGATAGTAATATTTAGTATTCTCTAGATAAAATTTTAAAACAATGTCCACTAAAAAAACTGCTACTAAATGTTATCAAATGAAAGGCTATAATTTATTAAAATTGATAAATGTGAATTAATGTTAAAGATTTTCAAAAAGCAGATAGACTAAATCTCACAATCCTTTATTTTATACGAAGTTTTTTGGCGACTAGTTTTGAGGTCTAATATTTCCTCCCCATCATCAGGTCGTTACAAGGAAGGATACCATTTTACAAGGAAAATAGTCTTTATGTCTAACATAACGAAATGGTGAAATGTTTACAAGTTTCTATCAGTTAACTTTTACTATTCAAATTCTCCTCAAATAATATATAATAACTTTTAAAATGCCTTTGTATAACATGCATTTTCTTGATATTCTAACTCCACATTTTAACAATTATTTTCACATACTTATAAACAAAACTGAGCTATCAATCTTATAGAACTAAGCAAGTTTATGTTATAACAATATTTACATCAATAGTTGAATTTAGAAAATACGTATTTTGAAAGATTTTTGTACGTAAAAATTTGTTGGTTAGACCGCTTTCAGCCGTTATATACTCTATTTACTTCGGTACCTTTGAATATTCGCAGGTGGCATGAGATAACATACTGTTATTTGCTAAACTCTGTATTATCCAGTTCTCAAAAGTCTAAAATTATTTGTATTTTAGATAAAGTACAGACAACATCACAGATACAAAACGTTGTAATTCTACGTTTTAGAAGCCGTGTGGTTTTCATACACATGGCTTATTTGATTATAGACTCAACAATATTTCTTCGTATTGATCTGATTTTACTATGGATGTTAGTTACTATTTGCTACGAAGCCTCGTTCACTTATCACATTTTATATATTATTCATCAGTTTACTGCTAATAAAAATTTGGATTTTATTCTTGGAAATTCTAAAAATTTTGCTAATGCAGATAAGTATCCTAAAACTTTTACATTTGTAAGCTCCATATTTGAGTATGCATCTGGTTATACAGGGTGATTCACATTTTATCTAACAAAATTTGGGAATAGATGCGTCATGCAAAATGAAATTAATATAGTAATTTTCTAAAATTTTTTTGTAAAATCCTTATAGTTTACGAGTAAAAATTTATTGAAATTGTAGTATTGTCATCTTTACGCTGTCCGACTGTAATCTCTAGCCAGGCAATTCTGAATATTAAATTGCGATTGATTATAGTAGGTATTAACTTTTTTGTGACGCCAGTATTTACATTAGTTTTCCTAGTGTCAAAATGGTCAGGGCATTAGCCCGCAGAGTAGTTGTTTTCTGGAATTCTGTGTTTGCAAAATACCGTTATCGCAATAGAGGTCGCTAGCTTTAAATAGTTTCTAGGACAATATAGAACGCTTCTTCTCTGTAGCTTTTTACTCCGGCATGGAGTAGCGAATGGCTGCTAGGGGTAGCTCTGCTACTGAGCATTATTCATACTTCTACTGTAGTCCTCTAGTCCGAGTATGACAATGTCCGATATATCTGCTACCAGACTCTGTGTTTGAACGTATCCCAATTCTACTTCAAGCTCGCATTCCCCCTTGACTGACAGTTGTTGTCCATTGACTGTTGTAAGGACATAACGTTTGGCAGGGCTTTTAATACGCCAAGCACCAATAATATCCGGGCCTTACAATAGTTCTTATCGCTCCAGTGTTGATGACCATAGGGAACATACGACCACATGTAATGCCTTTTACATGGCCCCTGGAGGTCAATTTTGCTGCCTCGAACTCCAGTGCATGCGAGAGGGCGTCGTTCAAAGTTTTAGGTCTAGCAACTCGTAGTGCCTGCTGAGTTTCACAATATCTTAGACCATCAGTAAAAACTTGGATGGAGAGCTGGTCTAAGAATTCGGACGGGACTGTTGGATAAGCCAATCGAACCAGTCGAGCAACATCGGCCTCATAATGTTGTAAATTCTCTCCACTCTGCTGGTAACGATTTTTCAGTTGTGCCTGGCACATTTGCTGCAGGTGCTTATTCCCATATCTCATTTTCATATGTTGTTTTAGAATGTAGTAGTTATTCTACTGCCCGGCAGAAACTCATTGGAAGACGTCAAGAACCTCCCCTCGTAGAGCAACTATCAGAGCAGTAGCTTTCTCACAATCGGACCATTCCTTTGCTGCAGCTGCTGCTTCGAACTGACGCAGATAGACACTCCAGGAAACCTTGCCGTCGAATTCAGGGGGCTTCCTTTTCTGAGTTCGGATAACAGATCCTTCTGATTTAATTACGCCCTCTTTTATTATTTTATCTAACTTATGTCGAAGCTCTTCTCAGGTTTCTCTAACCAAGTTTATTTCTTCGTCTATTTCCTATTTTTGAGCTAACAGTTTCTTTTCTACTTGTATTTCCACTTTATGTGACTGCTCCTCTACTTTTTATAACAGACTTAACACAGCTAAATTTGTTCGTCGGTCACCTCACTTATGGCATACTGCCGAGAGCTAATAAGCTTGAAACCGGTATATGTCTGGTGGCTCGCCGACGAACGACTTTAGCTATTGCTAAAGGTTTTCAGGTGTAATTCAATGCTGGTCGGGGCATTAGTGCGCAGAGTAGGTGTTTGCTGGAATTCCGTGTTTGCAACATACCGTTATAACGGTTTCGCGATAGAGGTCGCTAGCTTTCAATGGTTTCTACGGCGATGTAGAACGCTTCCTATGTGCAGATGTTTAGTCCGGTATGGAGTAGCGTTAGAGGTAGCTTTGCTACTGCGTGTTACTAAAGGTATTAATGCTGCTCACCAGTCAAAGTTAAAACCATAATTTTTGCAGCAGGTAAAATAAATGCTTCAGTTATCGTGTACGGTTTTCCACGTTTAGTTTTTAGCTGAGAAATTTCAAATAAGGCTCTCCACAACATTTTCATTGTTACAACCAGCAGCTGTACATTTTTTTTACTTTTACTTTCTTTGGGCTTTTATTCCTCGCTTTTGAAAATATCTACTCTTTGTAGCATATCCTTTGTGCTTGTTATCCAAATGTTGTTGAAGGCTGGAGGGCTTCATTGCAAAACATCAACACACATTGTGGTTGCTACTTTTCTTCTGCACCTGTACGTGTACGAGTAAACCCAATTGATCTTTACTGTATATACAAAATTTCTTAAGATAACTGAAAAAAGCTTCATCTTTCTTTGAATAAGATGCACCTCTATCATCTTGATCAGCACTTCTGCGTTTTAAATTTAGCCAGCGACCTATCTGAAGAGTTAAATAATTGTCATTAATATTACTAGAAATTTACTAAAACAGTTCAATAACGACTGCCGAAACTAGAACGTACGCAGCATATGAGTTAGTAAAAGGGCCCATAAGAGGGTTTTTTTCCTGTCTTCGATTTGAAGCACGACAATTGCTCTCTATCTGCTACCATGTCTCATCATAGAAAATTGCACAACACATACCATATAATATTAGAACTGAGGAACAGGTGTCACAAATCAGGTGTCAAATTTTTGCTACAATCCCATAGTTGCATTATTTAATATAAATTAATTATTGTTCATCGATCACACTTCCATTTGCTTGCATTTTTAGACAAACCATACACTATCTACAATTTATGAAATTAGCTCTTTAATTTCCCATAGTTGCATTATTTAATATAAATTAATTATTGTTCATCGATCACACTTCCATTTGCTTGCATTTTTAGACAAACCATACACTATCTACAATTTATGAAATTAGCTCTTTAATTTATCGAAAATGTTAAAAAATACTCCATGAATCCACGTGTTCCATCTGGTTAGATTAAGTTTAAAGTGATGATGATTCAGGCACTTGCTTCTTGTAAAATTGCACATTTAATGAAGCCTTTGTGAATATGTTTTCACTTTGGCTGTTAATCCATTGGCTGCCACCAGAAGAAGTTGCAATAGGTTCTGTAACCCTATTTAATCCTTGGCCTAGTCAAGTTACATGAATCGAATCTTACAAAATATTTATAAATCTCATGCCTTCAATATAATATACGGCATAGCCTTAGACAACCGGATAAGAATTTTATTTATAGGAACAGAATTTAGTAAAAAGATGCTACATAGTGTGAATAAAAAGGCGGATATTATTCAAGTTTGTTTCGAAGCTCCATTTCAGAATTTTAAATAGGGTATAAGAAGAGCTTCAAGAATTCGAAAGAAATGACCCTACAAAGAAAAATTAGAGTATAATTGAAAGCGAATATTATGAGATCATCAGGCATTTCGTGGTAGACTTTTCTCACGTGCAGAAAAAAATCAAATATATCCGCTATAGATAAACTGCAATATTTACACTTGAATCCTTAGAAAGAACAGATGAAAATTAGAAAGAGGCTTGAAATATTCTCTCTACAAAGTACGAAAATTTGCGATAGGATGATTCATATTTCACGATTATCCGTGATTACCAAGAAATTCTCCTGAAGCATTGAACGAATTAATTAATACCTTTCGTCAGCACCTACGCGCATTAAAAAGTTTAGTAAATTTCTTGAGCAGTGGAATACATGTACTTCACATCTATTAATGAATAATAGTACATTCGCATCTCTCCCGAATGGTATATACTATTTTTTCCACGGTCTCATTAACTTAAAAACACATATTTTGTCATTATGAAGTAAGTAGCACCAGAATTATTGTATTCGGATTTGAGCATTTATTTAGTAGTCGTTGAGTTATTGCCATAACTACAAAATAAGCAAACAAAAAGAATTGTCAAATTAAGGTGCTAGTTTGGTTTAGTTTAGAGTTTGTTTAGTGCACAATGAATAATTGAAAAGGTGAAATCGACCATTTTCTATCAAGTGCAGATGGCAAAGAATTCTTAATGATTAAGGTAAGATTACTTTTGTTGTTAGGTATTTCAATTATTAAGTATTTTGATTTTTTATAGGTTGGATTAATTCTGGAAATTGCCGGAGCTTTTCGAACTGATGAATTAGTCAATTTAACTGTAGATGATATTGAGGATGTAGGCCCTTCCTTGATTGTAAAAATTCCAAACCCTAAGATAAAGATTCCACGAACCTTTCTGGTTACCGATGTGGGAAATATGCTTGAATTGTTTCGAAAATACCTATCCCTTCGTCCTCCCCACGTCAAACATAAGCGCCTTTTTTTGTACTACAAAGGAGGAAAATGTAGTTCGCAGCCAGTTGGCAAGAATACCATGGGAAAAATTCCGAGTGTAGCTTCGTATTTAAAATTATCTGATGCTGCATGTTATACTGGTCACTGTTTACGAAGATCTTCAGCGACATTACTGGCAGATGCTGGTGTGGATATCACGACAATAAAGCGTCATGCTGGTTGGAAATCAACGACAGCAGACGACAAATGATAGTACTCGGGTACACGGTTTGAATGGAAAACATCTTTAACATATGCCATCGTATAAAAATTTGATTGGCTCTTTAGAAAAAAGGAGAAGTTGTAGGGACTCATCGAAAAATATAAATAACATAGCTTTACTATCAAAATCGAAAACTTCTCTGTTTTCAGATCTTTGTGCTTGAAATGTTTTAACTGCTGTGCATTTCTTCATTGGAAATTCTTTATCTTGTTTGCAAGAACACGACCTTTCAAAAGTTTCAGATGTGTCCACCAACCTATTGACCACCTGGCAGTATATACAAACAATTTATTTATTTATTTATTTACATTACGCCGCCCGACAGTGAAAAAAACAATAAATGGGTGGGAAAAAACAAGTGACAATAATATAATAAATACGTAACTAATGTCAAAATATAACATAAAGTTTTGTAGTAAGCAGTCAACAAGTTAAAAAAAAAATATAACGAAAAAACAGTAAAAATTCTTTTAATATGCAAAATATTATCGTGAAAAATGTCAACAAAATTCCGCATCCGAGAATAATTATCAACCATAGTGTATAATGGAGAATATTTCAATAATTTTTTTTTGGGCGTGAAAAGATAAAATAACGACGAAGATCGGCAGACCGGGAAACGTGAAGGTGCAAATTAGCTAATAGTTCCGGGCAGTCAATTAATCCGGTAATAATTTTATGAAGGAATATCAGTGAATTGCACATACGTCGCGATACTAGGTCCTTCAATAGGAATCGTCCAAGTAAAGTGTCTTGCGGTATTCCTTGTGGTGGATAAAAATTAAGCGATTTAAACCACATATATTTTAAATATTTACGGTGAATACTTTCCAACTATATAACATGAACTTGATATGCTGAATTCCATACCAAGGCGGCATATTCTAGTTTAGGAAGGACAAGAGCGTTAAATAATATGGAAACTGCTTTAGTTCCTGTAAACTGCTGAGAGTGTTTCTCAAGATGAAACCAAAGTTCCCGTGTGATTCACGTTGAATGCTGTTGGTGCTGGATAAAGCTTAGTTTGACTTCGAATGTTACACCTAGATCTTTGATATAGCCACATTTACCAATTAAATTGTCATTGATGGAGTAATCATATACACAGGATTAGCTTTTTCGAGTGAAAGTTATCGAACTACATTTGGAGAAGTTGAAAGGCAGTGAATTTGTAGTGCACCAATAATTCATTTTATCTTCATCGAATTGGAGTAAGAGACAGTCCCTAAAGTCTGACACAGACAAATACAACTTGAGATCGTCAGCGTAAAGAAGAGCTTAAAGAAGAAGAACTCTATATAAGAAATGAAAAACCTAACTATTATTTACCTACATTAAAGAGATTCCACATATTGTATAAATATATATTTTTTCAGCTTGATATTACGTTTGTTTCTGCAGCAGTTGGAAACTGTTTGAAACTATCAAAAATGTCCGTCCAACTACCTCTTGCGACAAATTCACAGGTGACTCGTTCTGAACTTAACTGGTTGAATATTTCTGACAGTTTCAAACCGCTTCCAGTTGCTGCAGGAACAAACCTATTATCTGTAGGAACTTATACCCCTAAACAGATCATTAAAAAAGAATTGCCCTTAACTTTGATAATAACCTCCTTTATACTTGCTATTTAAAACTACTTTCGATTAACTTGCAATTATTAAATAGTATCATTAAAATAAGAAATAGAATAGAATTTTTGCAATATACCATCCTAAATGATAAACCAAGAATTATACTTTGTTAGATGTTAGATACCAAACACTCTGTATGCTTTGATTTGTTATCACATCTGAAAATTAGCAATTGTTATTATAATAAATGACGGATAATTTACTTTGTTTATACATGATTATATAAGATAAGAAAAACTGTAGTTGATATTTAATTGGTACTGTCAAAGAGAAGGAAGGACACTACATATTTCAAGTCGTAAAGTTTTTACTATTTTTGTTTATAATTAATTCATCATGAACAATCAAATGCGTTATAAAAAATATTGACGTTATTTTGAAGTCATAAGTATGTACAGCAAAGGATCTATTGGATAATATACAGGTTTCAAGGTATAACAATATTACTGGAGTTAATAAAAAATTGAAAAATAAATGAAGTTTGCTTAATAAACTTATGTCCTAGAGCCATTCATTTATGAGATATAGGTCGTGTAAGATAATTTTAGAATATAAAATTTTGGGTGTAAATTCTTTAAAGCACAATATATTTCATCGTTTTTGGTTATGCAGCTTCTTTTTTGTGCAAAGTAGAGCACTCTAGTTGCTAGCACTTCCGCTGACATTTCATTTATTCTGTAACATTTTTAAATTAGGTGTTCCCATTCTATATTACGTGATATTATGCAAAATTTAATTTTACACAAAAAAGTGCTGTTAATACATTTGTCAATAATGCACTATTTTCTACGAAAATGCAAAAAACTGTGGTAAAGTTAACAAAGCAATCTCTCTGTAATAGTACCTATTTATCAAATGTAAATTATTCCATTGATAAGTCATATTTTGTATAACAGGGATTAAGGTATCTTGTTTATTATCTGATTTAACTATAGTGTTTGTTATTTTAGTGAATATTGTAAACTACTTAAGATTCTCATTGAATATTGATAGGATGCACTATTTTCAAGTAACATCGATTTGAAAATTTTATAACATGCTGTAAAATGTAACTTCCATTAGATACTTCTAATTTATTTTTATTTATTTAATGAATAAAGCATCCCAACAGAATGGGTTAGCATTCTAATTACAGGGTTGCACAGGTAATAAGCACCATAAATTATGAGAGAAAATAAATCTTAACTTAAAAATAAAATACGTAATTAAAAAAATGTATGAGATGCTAAACGTTAATAGCAGATAGTGGCAAATGGAATATGTCAGTATAGGCCAGGCTGCAAATGCTCGCTGCAAAATGCTCGAAAGTGCAAAAAAGTAGGTAAAAAACAAGGAAATTTTAAATTATTTATTTAACAATGAAAAAATAACCCAATCACGCCATACATTTAGAGAAAAGTACTTGACTTCAATACGAAACGAGAGCCGTAAGGCCGATTAAGATCGGACTGACAGTTTTTGACATAAAGCAATTGTTAAGTAACCTACCTGGAAAAAAAGACCCTTTTTTTAATTTCGTGCCATGCTAAAAGTTATGAATATTTTTTTGCACCCGAACTTTTACATCTTCTTGGACCCTTAAACTATCATATACAATTGCTATCTTAACCATTTTTCAATTTTTAATAATTTTTTGAGCGGTTTTAAAAAGTTTCAAAATGTTGGCTTTTAATTAAATAAGCCTGTGAAGCGGGATTTGCGAGTGGGAAGAAATCGGAAACTATAGAAAAATAGTACTCGGAAAGACGCTTCTTTAAAAAAAAAATCATCCAATTCGGACCAATAGATGTTTAAAAAGTTTGAAAATTTTGGCTCTTAAATAATTCAGCCTGTGAAGCGCTTTTGCGAGTGGGAAAAAGTCGGAAAGTATAGAAAAACAGTACTCGGAAAGACGCTTCTTTTTTTTTAAAAAAAATCATCCAATTGGGTCCAGTAGATGTTGAGATATTAATTTCTAAAGTTGGGAAGGGTATGCGGCGTAACGGTTAATGATATAACAATAAATTATATACCAATCGATAAGTTTTTCCGAGATGTTTTCATATCTGCTTTCAAAAGTTACATTGCACGTGTGCATCACGCACAAAAATTTGCATAAACATTGTGTAGTGTGCGCTCGGAATCGAAATTCAGAGGGGTGGGGATAAACTGCGAAACTTCGGCGCACAAAACATATATTAGTATAACTAGATTCGGCGCTTCAAAATCGGCGCGCTCGCTTCAGTATGATATATCTCGGCTTCTACTGCACCGATTTTGACGATTTTTTTTTAAATTGGGATAGAAAAACGAGAGGATTTTTATAGTTACATTTATCAATTTTAAAAAATAAACAATCGGTGGTCGATTTTCATAATCAAGCATTTTTAAATGTTGCTAAAAATTAGTGCTAATCATAATATTCTTATTGGGCATATATTGTCCATTGTAAATTAATTATTTTATTAATTTTAAATTGAAGAATTAATGCGTAATAATGTTATAAACTATTTAATGCATATAGTACATTGAATAACAGGAGATAAGGTATAAATAATCGTAAAATATCGACAATTTCATTAAATTTACATAATTTACAGAATTTATTTATAATACAAGTTCATTTATTACATTAATTGGCATACTTTCTTTTACACGGAATTTTCTCGTCGCTGTCTTCTACATTCTATATTAGTGTCTAATACATTTTTTCGCAATTTTTACAAGTTTGACCGTGGCATCCTGCGCAATAATCGGAACATTTTAATCCGTGTTTTACACAACTACAAGATTTTGTGCAGCCCTTTGCACATTTACAACTGATGTCTCGTAATATACTGTCAGGAACTAGTTGGTATATAATTTATTGTTACATCATTAACCGTTACGCCGCATACCCTTCCCAAATTTGGAAGTTAATATTTCAACATCTACTGGTCCGAATTGGATGATTTTTTTTAAAAGAAGCGTCTTTCCGAGTACTATTTTTCTATAGTTTCCGATTTTTTCCCACTCGCAAATCCCGCTTCACAGGCTTATTTAATTAAAAGCCAACATTTTGAAACTTTTTAAAACCGCTCAAAAAATTATTAAAAATTGAAAAATGGTTAAGATAGCAATTGTATATGATAGTTTAAGGGCCCAAGAAGGTGCAAAAGCGCGGGCGCAAAAAAATATTCATAACTTACCTAGCACAAAATTAAAAAAAAAGGTATTTTTTTCCAGGTAGGTTAATTAACAATTGCATTATGCAAAAACTGTCAGTCCGGTCTTAATCGGCCTTACGACTCTCGTTTTGTACTGAAGTCAAGTACTTTTCTCTAAATGTATGGCGTTATTTTTTCATTGTTAAATAAATAATTTAAAATTACCTTGTTTTTTACCTACTTTTTTGCACTTTCGAGCATTTTGCAGAGAATATTTCAAATCTACGGATATCGGACCAACACTTTCTTATAGAAAATTTTATAACGAACAAATTTATAAGTATACATTTTTTCTCTAAAATGCATACTTACCGAGTTATATGCGATTCTTTCCGAAAAAAAAACGCGGTTTTCGCAAATTTTTTCACTTTTTCGTTGTTTATGCAAACAGCACACCTTTTCAAGCTGGCGTACCTCGATATTTTCAATAAGTATACCATTCCCGAGCGATTCCAATAGTTATCTAAGTTACGTCACGTTAGAGCCATGCCAATCTGTAACCCTCCTGGCCTAGTAGTAGAGAAGAATGAATTGTATACTTTTTGTAAGTTGCCATATTAGGTGAATTACTAGCTTATTTGGTGTTATAGGCATTGATAAAAAACAAGGAGTTTGATCTAGTATAGTAATGCTAACCAATAAATTGAATTTTGTTAATATGGCATTACAATCTACATTATTGTTCTTATTAAACTTATGAAAATGTTTATTAAAACAATAATTAAAATGACGCATAAGTTTTATCTGATTTTATTCTAACCTATTCATACAAATGTATTAAGAACATAGGATTCTAAACTATACTAGCAAAATCCAAATTACTTCTGACTAATGAACTTGAATGAAGTAATTGAATAGAGGCTTAAGATAATTCTATAAATATGTATTTTCATTCTTATCTAATAACTAACACTATTCTCAAGCTCAATTAAAACTACTTCAGAACTTAACAATAGTTGACATTTCTATTATCTGTCAAATTTTGATAAATGTATGCTGCTATCTAATGACAGTGCATTTTAGAACATGTTATAAAATTTTCAAATCTGTTACTAGAGAACAGTACATTCTATATTCCTTAAGGTACGGATTCGCTGGTGCGACTGCGGCTGCGGCTCGCGATTGCGACTCGTAGCCGACCAATAGGCAGTCTAAATACTGGAGTTGATGAGAACATTCAGACTGTCTATTGGTTGGCGACGAGTCGCAGCAGCGAGCCGCAGCCGCAGTCGCACCAGCGAATCCGTACCTTTAAGAGTATCTTTTGCATGCAGAAAAGTTTTGATTCGGATATTAGAAAAATTGATGCATAAAAAGTTTCAGGTGAACTTTACCCTCGATCGAGTAGTTTTCTCACACCCCTGATATAATTATTAAAATATTTTCTATTGCATGTCGTTCAGCACAGAAAGTTCAGTAAGTGACCAATATTTCATGATTTAATATCATGCCATTTTTATTTATTTAATAAAGTGTTTCCTGAACACCGCCTCACGCAGATCACTTCAGAACCCCCGTTTTTCTGCGTTGACAAACCAGTACCAACAAAAATAAAATTTTTCTACGTTAATATAAAAAACAAAACTTTATTGAACTATATTTAGTGGAAAAAGTGGTTCTTTATTGCACTACTGCAATAAACACTTACTTTTTGTACTTGTTGCATAAATAACTATAATTAGATTCTACATAAAGGTATACATTTTTTACTGTTATTTACTGGACTGATTTATCAGATAACATTGCAACAGAATATAGCCGAGAAACAGAGTATAGTGTCTCGGAGATGACAGACTATCTCTCTCTCTCTCTCTGGTCCTGGTCTCTAACGAAGCAGCCCGCGGTATAACAATGCAAAGCTGATCTATTTTTACTTTTAATTCAAAGCATTTGACGTTGAAAAAAAAATACATTTTATTTACCTCTATCGTTTCTCTGCCCATAAAATTTGTGCCTCTCGCTTTTAGCTTTTTGAAATCTGGCAACTCTATTTTACGAAAAAACTGTACTCTGATTGGTTCCACATACACTCAAATTTTTAATACATTCATTCACTTGTCTGCAATTGATGTCGGTATTGGCTTATTTTCTTAAATATTGTTCGGTAATGGGTATGGGTAAAAAAATCCCTGCATTTCGTATCATGAATAATAACTTTCCGCGATAGATAGACCTAGACGTGACAATTACAAAAGACGTAAGTTGATTTTCACCCGTTTCTGTTATTGTAAACAAAGCCAATTCTGTAATGTATCTGCTTAAAAAAACTTAAGTAACGTTCAGATAAACGTTAGTGCAATGGCACTGCAGTTGTACTGTTGTATTGTAATTGTATGGTGTTAAATATTATTTACTCTGTTTACATAAAATTACTGTCGACTTAAGAAGTTGGGGAATTTACCCGCTGTAAGTTGGCGACATGCAAAAACTCAAGATTCATGGCCTTCAGAGAGATTATGTTTATGTTTTGTCAACTACGTCCCTATCTACGGAAATTGTTGGTTTTTATCATTTGCCGAATAGTAATTAAAAGCCTACCCTAGAAAAAATATAAGCCTACAATCTGCAGGAATAGATGGTCTATTTGAATGTTTGGTTAAATCACAGTATACTAGTATACTGTGGGTTAAATGAGGCTCCACTAATTTCATCAAGTCATCAAACACTGCCACTGTCATTCGGGTGAAATGAAAAAATAATCGGCATTCTCATTTCGCATTTCTTTATATAAATTATAGAAATCACCTTGCATGTGCTATCTGCGGTTAATAGGTCGCACCCACCATCTCCGAGTTCTTCTTTTCATTTTTTTTTGCTTGTATAGTTTTTATACATATTGACGTCGCTGCGAATAAGAGCAGCAAAAGTAACTGTTTCTAAACCAAACAGACCTCTTCATCCATATTTTTAGAAACAAATCAATTCTAAACTAAATATCTAAATTAGAATCTAATTTAAAAACTTAACCTGCAAAAATGTGAATCTTCTGTTTACTGTCAAAAAAGCAGTTTTCTGATTGGTCCTTGCATGATTGTTGGAAAAGGATTGGTAAAAGCTAAAATACTTTTAGCTTCTGCCATACAACTGCAGTACAAAGGCGTTACTGTTAAGTTTATCTGAACGTTACAAAAGTCACCCGTATTTCTCGCCGTTTTACTTCAGTATCTTTGAATATTTGCAGATGGAATGAGTTAACATTCCTATTATTTGCTAAACCCTAGATTATTCAGTTATTAAATGTCTAAAATTATTTGTATTTTGTAGAAAACACTATTTCAAGAATACGGCGCCCTTTTTAATAACTTTTCTGCAGTACCAATGCAACCGCACTAATCTTATGTGAATGAAGCTTTAGACCCAGATCCATTGTTGGCTTGCAAGCTGTATGTTCATCATTGCATTCTTTTCAATAGCTTGGGCAGCTCAGAGCTGTCCCGTAGTATGTTATTTTAATTCAAAGCTTGACGCCCTTTTATGTTTTCCCCTTTCCCCTCGAGCACTGTAATTTTAGCATGGGCTTGATAACTTCAAAATATTACTGATGCTAGGTTAGATTGTTAAAAAAAATATTAGGAAAAGGATATAATCTGTGATTATATACATTTTAATTGTGAGTGGTACATTATATTATATCATGATGGTTTTATTATATTAAAAACGATGATTATGTTAAGAAAGTATTTTAGGTTAATTAAACAAACTGACAAGCAATCCCCTAACTGATGTTCTTTTCAAGATATCTCTAGGGCCCATCATAAGTTTGACGCCCTGGGGCGTGATGATCTTGAAAAGAAACGTGGAATTATGTCAGGTCGTTGTTAGAGTTTGCAGCTCCTGTTTGGTCTCCTTGGCTTGTCAGAGACTGCTCATGGTTAGAAACAGTGCAGAATACAGCAATCCGTTGGTCCGAAAAACTACACCAACTGCCTTATAAAAAACGATTAAAGATTTGATACAAATGTATCGGTTTACCCATGATTTTCCTTTCTCATCTTCCATGGTGGACATCAGTCACGACAGTCGCCTTCTAGTCAAGGTCCAGGCCTGTATAAACTTAAAAAAAGCAGTTCATAATGAACACCGATTACTTCGTCAGCAACAGAATATTGCATGTTGATTTGTATTTAATTTTTTTTTCTCATGCTATTGAATGTGTTTTTATCACTTTTCATTTGATATTTTGTCATCAGCACATAATCTTCTGTAATAATAATATTTAATGGATCTACACATTCCTCAAATTACTACTCCTAAGCTTAACTCTTAAAATTTTAAATGGAAAGTGCATTTTGCGTCTTGAATCCATCTGGCTTAAAAATGGCGTCATTACGTTAACATTGTGAGATAATCTTACTTGTGCAAAAATGGTTGTTTTAGGACATTTTTGAAGTTAGCTGCTGGTTGCAAAGAATTTCACCGACACAAACTAACCAGCATCCACTGTAAAGTAAAAGACTTTGAATTATAAACTTTTTATTTTCAGAGTTGCTCATAATTAAATGAGTTAAGGTTTGTGAAGTTACCCTCTCTGAACGCTATACGTAATTTTCTGTTTGTCGTGTGAGCTGAAATCTACCTACTGTATTTCAGCATAAAAGAAATTGAAGGGCAAGAATCGTACTTTATCGTATTTTTATTAGTTTTTTTTTTCGGTAAATTAACTACCACATAAAAATCTGTATATAATAGATAATAGTGATGTTTTTGTCACTTAGACAGCGATAAAAAGGTACGTAATTTTTTATCACCGATAAAAACTCTTATTCCTCTAAACTAATAAAGATATTTATGTTTATTGTTCATTCACATATTTGATCGTTAATTATTTATCTTGCCAAAAACCACTTGCTTTTCTTTTTATGGATTTTTTAAAAACCAACAGTTGATAAAATCGCTAGACGTTTGGTCCCGCTATTTTTTCTTGTCAGTTTTTCTCGTATAATTACTGATTGGCAAAATTATTTCGCGATTTTACTGTTACTAAAATTCTTTTCAAGCTAAAATGTATTCCAAAAATACCCCAAAACAGCTCATTTGTATGTTAATTTTTAAATCCTGGTGCTTTTCAAATATCAGATTTAGATTCAGCGCTCTGAATTCTTTCGGGTAAACCATTTACTTCTTTTGCGCTAAAAATCTTGTACCCCAAAAAACAGCTTTATTTTTGCACTTATGTTAATCCTAAATTTCTGGTGCTTTTCTAAGATCAGATTTAGGCCCAGCGCTCTGAATTCCTTCGGGTAAAACATTTACTCCTTTTGCGCTAAAAATTTTGTATAGTCTGTTTAGAAATGAAAGAGAGTAATAAAAGCTTATTATGTATGCAAATCGTAAATAAATATAGTACTGGTGCTTATATTCAACATTTTTATATTATGTATTATCGGTATAGATGAGATGTACTTTTAAAAAAACTTTTGTTATCGAACCGTACTAAATTGTAGCAGGTAGCTAAAATTTAATCCCCGACAATCCGTCTTTGTCTATACCGCTTCAATTTCTAGGTCCATTTCTCTTATAAGTAAACAATATAAAAACAGCATTTCAAAACTAGATGCGACTTCAAGCATTATAACCGGGTTAAGAGAGATTTTAGTAATTCAAATAAAATTATTCAATATTATTATCAAAATATTTATTTAAATTTAGTGAATAGACTTTTATTCCACACACAAATATATATATTTTGAAAATTCAAATTATGGTGAGTAAATGTAGTGTTTTATAAATGTACCATAAAAAAAATAAAAAAGTAAGTATATTAAAATTCATCCTCTTAATATTCTGATAAATTATCTTCATCTCCTAGATTGATAACGATAGGTTCCACAGAAACGTCAATTAAATTATAGAATTCCCACATTTTCTCCTCTTCGTTTCGTACATGATGTGTACATCTTTGCCAGTTATCTGCAGTTACTCGCTTCAAGGAATTTTTTAACAAAATTTTTACTTAATTTAAACGTTGTATTATTTCGCGCTCCATCTCCTTTTACCTGAGCCCAGACTAATTCGATTGGGTTAAGTTCACAGTGATAAGGTGCTAACCGTAGTACCGTTATTTGGCGATTTATTGCCATTTCATCGATAATATATATTTTTTGATCTTTATTAAGACTGACAAGTGTCAAAAGTTCCTTTTTCACCATATTTGTTTCAAAAGAAATGTTTTTTCCGGATAACTATTGAATTATATCGGCTTTCCTCTAAGCAGTCGTAGGCGTTCGCTCGGTATGCCGTGAATGGTAACTGGCATTATTCATGACAATTACAGACCCCGGAGGAATAAGATCCAACATCTGTGTAAAATACTCTTCGAAAACATCTGCGTTCATGTCTTCGTGATAGTCACCTGTATATTTAGATTCAAACAAAAGTAAACCTCCATCTACAAAACCACTGGCACTACCTATATGTGTCACTATTAATCTTCGCCCTTTACCTGAAGGTGCCTTGAACCCTATTGAAAGTCCATCTAAAAATGCTTGTCGAAAACTTTTTACATTTTTATCTTGCCATACTTTTGTTACAGTATATTCTTCGTTGACCCAAGTTTCGTCTAGATAATAAATATTCCGCCCGTCGTCACGGAATTTTCTAATTGATCTTAAGTAGGATCTTCGCCAACAAATAATTTCATCTTTATAATATGATAAGAACTGACTTCCTGTTCTACTTTTCCCAGCAAAAATTCAACTCTCGTAAGACGGCCCATAATTTGCTTCTACTGATTTTTGGCAAATCGTTGTCCTCTAAAAGTTTACTTAAAATTTTGTTTAGCGTTGGTATTTCTTTTTTAAAATAAAATGAGTGTACTTTTTTGCGAATGACATTTTTGAAGAAATCATCTATAACTACTTTTGACCTCCCTGTATATGATTTTGGGGGATTTACAGTATCTTGTTCATTTTTTGTTTTCTTTAAAAGTATGTAGATAGTCGATTTTCCAATTCCTGTAATTTTGGAACACTTTTCCACGATGTCGTCAACACTGTTGGTAGGATTTTGGTGTTTCAATGCATTAAATATATTTAATATAATATAATATTCTCATTCTGAGACAGCGCACATCTTTTCACGCGTTTAGCAGGTACGTGATCTGATAAGCTCGACATTTTACCTAAACAATATTATATCCACTGGCACAATAGTCACTAAATACAAGTCGAATTTTACTCTACTGCACTAGCACGTCTTCGTATATTCAGCTCTAAGACTGGATTGATCTGTCACAATACACTGGCTCCTGCCCTATGAAGTACCCAGTAAAATGTACTAATGTACACCCATTACCTGTTAGCATTAATGTTACCCGATAATTATCTGAAACGAAAAATTACCACGCCCATGACTGGTTCTTATCTCGGGGTATTATTACTCTCGTTCATTTCCAAACAGAATATAGACCTGTGAAATAGGTTAGTTTAGGTTCGTTCTGGGTTAAAATTAAATTAGTGACTATGAGTAGACAGGAGCTATTAACAGAACTAATCCATTGTCTAGAAACATCGACATTTGACAAAATTGCTCATTTCTTCAGTCAGTTTTTCTCGTAAAATTAGTGATTGACAAAATTATTTCGTGATTTTGCTGTTGCTAAAATTCTTTCCAAGCAGCAGTGTATTCTAAAAAATTCCCGAAAACGTGTTTATCTTAAAATTTTGACACTTTAGATTCACCTCAGTAAATTCTTGTAGACCTGTGAAATAGGTTAGTTTAGGTTGATTTTGGGTTAAAATTAAATTACTGACTATGAATAGACAGGAACTAATAACAGAACTAATCCTTTGTCTAGAAACAAATAACACAGTTATTCAATAAGTTTATGAAAAGCTTCTGGTGGACCTTGTACCACCTACTAATTCTGCAGACATGCTTTCGGATCTCCTTAAAATATTGGATTAGCATCTTCAAAACGGAGACTCTAAATCGGACAAGGTAAAGTCAAGCAGGGTAGGGCGGTATATCGCAACGGTCCAGTCACGGGCGGCCTTGGGTGGACGCTGGTAGTGGCCGAGCGTGACTACGACTGCACTTGGCGGGCCAGACGGCACACCAGTCCGATGCACTTATTGGCGCGCTAGCTGAGGCAACGTGCACGACATATTATGGAGCCAGTGCCGGACTGGCCCATCGGATGAATGGTTATTTGGCTCACCCAATAAACTGTTCTTATTTTATGCAGTTATAGTCCATATCATAATGGGGAAGTTGCATGAATTTTATTTTGGATTGAAATGTGTTACAGAGTTTTAGTTTTATTTAAACACAGGATTTTTTAATACAGGGTGGCCTAATAGACAGTGTACACACACACAGTAGAAAATTGAGTGTTAAATTTCATGAAAATAAACTGTAGCAAAATAATCTTATAGATAAATAAATAAATATTTTTATGTGGTCTGATACTCTAAAAGCCAATAGGTGATAAAACTAGATTTTGTATTCACGATACCAATCAAAGATCTGATTTCATCTGACTTAATTTTATTTAACTATATGGTAGTTTTTAATACGGTAGTATATAATGGGGAAGTTGCATGGATTTTATATTGGTGGTAATCTTTCAAACATATTGAAGGGTCAGAACATGTGTCTGGCGGCAATAATCACATAATAATTAGTAGTTATTTATGTAAAAAGTAAGTGTTTGTAAGCGTGTAATGTAATTTCACGTCGCGTGCAATAAGCACTTTTTGTACGAGTTGCATACAATATTTTTTCTACGTTCATGCAAAAACCAAAAAATATTTTATTTATATGAATGGAAAATATGAACGTTTATGTTTGTCATGGTGACAAAACGCTGTAGTAGAATGACAGATGAACGTAATAAACATTTTATTGCACTAATGCAATAAAGAACCACTTTTTGCACTAAATATAGTTCAATAAAGTTTTGTTTTTTGCATGAGCGTAGAAAAAATATTAAAATTAATTAACAACTTGCCATAGAATGTAAACAAAACCATGTGGCCGAAGCCGCGATATCAATGATGTGACGTTATACTATGTAGGTAATGCCATAATTATTAGCGATGATGTGGTGAACTTACGATATTGTTAAGCGTAATTGACCTATTCCTTTATTTATATATAAATCCGCTCGTGACAATTACAGCGCTAATGTTGTTGTATAAGTACCAGATAGATGGTTTTAATTTGAATAATAATAAGTAAACATAATGAATAATGATATTTATCATATATTAATTTTCTTAAATTAATTTAATAAATTTTATTACTATTTATTACTGACCTTTTTTAAAAATTCTTATTCATTACTTTTTTTTATTATGTTTTCAGAATAAGTAATAGTAATGTAGTGAAATCAGAATCAGCACAATTTTATAAATACCTAAAATAACACTCTACATCACGTAAATGGTATAGGAGCAAATACAGAACATGTTATTTGGAATTGGAACGAAGTGCTGAATACAATGAATGAGAAAAAAGTAAGTTTGCTTTACCATTTATTTTCAATACATCCTGTATACATTCTGCTAATGCAGCATAATATAAAAGTTTAATTGATCCTTTACAACTTTACATTTTAATTTTTTTTACGAACTTAAACCTGTACCCTCCATTTAAATTTACATTGAATAGCCTTCATAAACAGACAATACTTCCTTTCGTCGCGTTTCATCGCACTACATATTTTTCTTTTCTATTTTTGTCACGGTGAAATATCTTTTATTAGGCGCTGTATGCCGTAGTCGTACATAATGACATAATGCAATACTTCTTCCATTTGCCCGGAGATGCACAGTTTATAAGTCTATTTTGCAACTTTATTCAATACCAATGTCTATTTAACACAATAATACCTAACAATATCACAAATGACTAATTAACTCTTTCAAACGTATGTATTGCGTTGACCGAAAGCATGGAAATCGTATATTTATTTATTTATTTATTTTATTTATTTATTTACAATATCCAACGGCAATGCCCAATTACATGATAAGGAACAAGACAAGAAGCAGTAAAATACATATAAATACAAACAAACAAGCAAGACAAAATAGAAAAGTATTAAGTAAGTACAAAAAACTTACTTTATGTATACCTACACCTACACATAATCACATATTTACTGAAAAGTTACATACAATACAGTAAAGTTATAAAAGCTCAGAATAACACTTTTTAATATGACTAATACTTGAACAGAGTATATCTACACGAGATTCAATTTCAGAATAGTTAATAATCAGCTGGTGAACCGGAGATCTGTTATAGAAATTAGTGCGATAATGTTTAACCTCCCGAAGATGAAAATGCCGCGTATATACTCTAGGAATGTGGAAATTAATCATTCGTAATATATCCTCACATATTACCTTATTATTCAAAATTTTATATAGAAAAATGACTGAATTTAACTTTCGCCTTTGAGATAAGCTACACATATTGAAGCGTTCAAAAAACGCCTCCTGCGGAAAACCTTGAGGTCGATATAAAACATCAATAAAAAATGTAACCGATTTGAAAAATCGGCGTTGAATTTTCTCAATAGATAATACGTGCGTAGCATAGATAGGTGTCCAAACCACAGAGGCATACTCAAGCTTCGATCTAACAAACGTTTTAAATAATAAACATAGAGTCTAGATCATAGTCATAGATCTAGCTTTTTGAAGTTGTTCATGTTGCTAACAATAAAACCCAAACTTTTATAAGCATTTTTTACAACATGTTCAATGTGCTTAGTGAAAGATAGTTGCGGATCAAAATGTACTTCCAAATCTATAACAAGGTCGGGTCGCTGAAGGACAACCCATTTAGCCTGTAGTCATGCTCTATTTGGTCACATCTTCTACTGAAGGTCATAACATTACATTTGGTAGAATTCAAGGGCAGTTTGTTAACAGTGCACCAGGAGTTCAATAAATCAAGATTTTTTTGGAGATTCATGGAGTCTAAAACATTATCGATGGAGCAAAATATTTTTATAACATCTGCATACAATAAATATCTCACATTTAACTGAGAAGCAACATCAGTGATATATAATGTATATGAACTAAAGCACACTGTTGTATTTAGGTATACACGTGCTAATGGTGTATGACGTCACAGGTCTACATTGTGGCGGCAACCGTTTTGTGCGGTGTTATGTAAAAGTTTTTATATATTTTTAGGTATTAATAATATTGGGTGAAACTAACTACTCAGTGGACAAAAGCCCCAACCTGCGTTGAATTACACCCACAATATGTACCCATATATTCCTTATTATTAGCTTTTGTAACATTTTTTTTACTGTTTTAGAAAGGTATTTTAAGCTAATATAAAAACTTTTACATAAAAGGTGAACAATTTTCAAGTAGGTATTGTCATATTTAATTCATTGACAGGATGTCACTTTTTGTCATTGTCGATATTTAACTTCAAATAATTTTAATTTTTATAATAATTTTTATAGTTAGATATTTGATTCAACTTACAGGAGATCACCTGAAGAAGCAATCCTAAAAATGCAGAAATAAGTCAGATCTCATCTATTGTGGTTCAATTTGTCGTGTTTCCACTGCCAAAAAAGTGAAGTTAGATTTTTATAGAGTGAGTAAATTAGATTATTTTCTTTAGATAATTATTGAATAGAGCTTTTTCTGTGGAATTCTTCATTAGCATACCTAGATGTTTGGTATCAGAGAACATACATATGACTTCATTGATAGGAATTGTAGGAAATTTGATTTATATTAGCTTAAAATACCTTTCTAAAACAATAAAAAAAAGCCTGCTTTATTTTACTTACCTTAAACAAACTGCAAGTATTTCGTCAGATGACACTGCTCTGCAAAACCCTGTTTTGGTGCTGTAGGCGACGACGATCCAAGAGCTGAAAACATTTTTTTGGACTTTCGGAAATACTGAAAAAAATTTCTTAATATCTCTCCAGTTCAGAAAATAAATGATAAAATTCACCATACAACTTTCTCCTTTTATTGATGCTCAATTTAGTTAACTGCCTTATGATAAATCCTAATATTTGTAACGATTCTCCTCTCATATTTAAAATATGATAAGCAAAGTCTAATTTGGAGTCACAATAAAGGCCTAAAGGTCTTGCAAGTCGTAATTTTAGGAGGAGATAGAATACTTTATTTTGAGTAGATTGAAACAAACATATCTATATACCAAGTGTTATAATATTTGTGACAATTAATTTTTTAATATGTTTTAATTTAACAGTCCTTTTCTATAATTATTGTATAAGTATAGAAGAAAAACAAACCTTTTTATAACAAATATTACTATACTTTTTTTTATTAGCAATGAATGGATTGTTTAAATTATTTAACCAATAAAATCCAAAGTGGCTTCGTTACTTACCTAGAACTTCATAAACATGGTTTTTCTACTTTGCAAAAGCGAAGAGTCAAATTTAAAAACTTACATAAGCAATGATCTTTCACTTCTTAGGAAATGTTTTTTGATAAACATTCTAAAAATTAGGGAAATTAATCTTAACACGTTTAAATATGCAATATGCAACCGAACGTTTTTTAACTTACACTAGATTTCCGCAATGCAAGGTCGGTTATGCTAATCAACGTGTTAACCCAATCAGTTGTTATTATATATCCTTTACATAAAATTTATAGGAGAATTTTGTACCAAGTTTGCTCTTGTTACTTCAAAACCGAACGTTCTGATTTGTTTCGAATCTTCCCGTGGAACAGATAGGTTCAGGCAACGTATATTTGGCTACATCCATTACATCCTATAATAATTATAGTTTATATCGCTATATACGTCCACATAAAAATTTGCTACAAAATAGTATTACATAACATTTCCTACAAACACACAAGGAATTTTATGTACTACGTTTATTTAGCGCTTGCACACATTGCAATTGTCTCGTTTACAATTGCATAAATATTTGCGGCAATTTTTTTCGTGTACTGCATGGAGGTTGGTGTTTAAAAAAAGACTACAAACTATGAGACAAAATAGTGGAAGTTATATCAGGAAATATAAGTTAAAAACTCATCCGAAAATGGATCGCTTTGGTATCAAATCCTTATAAGTGCTAAAAATTTATTATTCTCAGCCACATCGCTGTCAATTTTACATAAAATTTATTCAAATATGTTACCTGACTTGTTGTTACACCATGATGGACCTCTAGCACAATTCGCGCTTGAAGTACTTAATCACGGTACGATCAGTTACAGAGGCGACTATGGGACGTCTCGAAAGACCACCATTGTCCGAGGAAAGGTTTCTACCGTAGCAGTTGTAATACTAACAACAGGAGCCGAAATGACCATATGGGCGGGCGCTGAGATACAGATACAGGGTTTGTCTCTATAGAGCCTAGCCCGAGAACAACCAACGCAGGTCAAGGATCTCAGCTAAAGCTGGCAGCGACCAGTTACCGAGGTCACGGCATAATAACCCGGACAATCACTATATATCAAATAGTAAAATTCGTTGTTATCGAATAAGATTTTATAATTAAAGACAGCCGCGAGTGTATCCAAAATTTTCTATTATCTTTTTGTTAGAATAAATGGGCATTTTATTTAACTGTACACAGAGTGTGTTTTTGGTTGTTAGTGGATAACAAACATGTAATGAGTTACAATGTAGTTTTGACAGTTTGGATCGAAAGAACAGAAAACAGATGTAAAATACTGCAGCTAACCGGACGTATCAAATTGTATTATTAATAAAAATGTTCAACTTCGTCGTTCCTACTTTAGGAAATGCTGTAAAAAATGACCGCATGGCAGTTGTCAGATCTAAACCTTCTCGGACGATGCCTATTTTTTTATGGAGCTGAAATTTTGAAATAATTTTTTTATTATCCTTTAGGCTTTCATTACCACCTTAGTTGTAATTAAACCTGTATAACTCAAACAAAACATCAAGAATTTTATTTTGATAATATTTTGTTCTACGTGTTTTATTTTCCGAGATTTTTGTACCTAAAAATACTACATCGTTGATCATTGATCATTTTAAGGCGATAAATACGGTGACATTAAGGATGCATAACCAGTATTGAGAACAACAATTTTTTAGCAATGATGCCAAAATGGTACATTTGCGGACAGAAGTTCCTTTATTATATTTCCATATCCTAATCTCCTCTACTATGTTCTAAAATGTGTAACCTTGTTGCCACACAGTGAGGAGCAGATATATTAAACATATCAGCATGGTTAATTTTTTATTTAAGGATTATTTTTTTCTTCTGGGATGAGTATTGGTAACTTAGTAATTGGTTGACTAGATGTAACAATCACGAACATGATTGCAATTTAGATATCCACACGGACTGTTCTTGATACGATTTCCTGTCTTTTTATTGCTGCGAATACAATTTTCTTAGATATTTCTTTTAGATCTTCAATTTTGATTTGATATGGAGATAACATGAGAAGGAATGAAACCACAGAAACATATTAAAGCATTAAACGCTATTTAATGATCCTGCAATGTAAACCATGAATCATTATACGTTGGAGCAGGAAGATATGTTTATAAATAAATAAGTTGCGCTCTTGCTATTTATTTAATATAAAATGTACTGGAGTTATAAATAGTGCGCCGGCGTGCAGATAGGACGGTTATAATCCGCCTGCTAGATTGAAGGAACAGCTGCCTACTCGCCTCTGCCTCGGGAGCAACTGCTACTCTGACTCAGACTGTTGTTCCTGCCGTAATGTGATGGTGCTGGAAAATTGTAGATTACAGGTTTAAAATTAGTATGGCGATGTGAATCACGGGCTTCTCTTAAGAGATCGAGGGACTGACGAGTGTAATTTATAACTTTTGTGCGTCCTTAGTTAATAATTGTATAAATCATAGCTTGGATTAGATAGCCTTTAATACTCATAATAATAATTAAGACGCATGTTTATAAAATACAAAATATTGCAGAAAATTGTCAATTTCTATACAGGGCATATTCTGCGGCCAAAAATAAAGGTTTTTGGTTAAATGAATGTGGAGTCTTAGGGCAACCATTATAAAAAAAAAAACAGTTAAAAACAGTTTTAAATTTCTAAAACGCTTAAAATAATTTAACCAAATTCGGTATGCATAGTTGGTATGACAGTAGGTATGAACGAAAAAAATCAGCTTTAGAAACTTACTAATGGCGGACAAATGAATAATTAATTATATTTTCATCAAAATATTTAAGAAACTGCAACTGAAAATAATAAAACTATACAGTATGCCCCAAAAGTATGGAATAAATTCAATAAAAACGAAACAATTATTTTTTGGGAAAAATCCTCGAACAGGTCGATTTTTAATTTAAAAAATACATATTTTAGTGTAAAATGCGATTTTCAAATGTCATTTGTTTTCGAGTAATGACGTTATCGATTTTTTTTAAATGGCAACACCATATTTTTTTCCTTGATTCTGAAAGATCGTTTAATTCTCTATCAGACAGTACTAAAATTTTGCCCTCTTACATAGGAAAGTTTTCGAGTAAATGACGATTGAATGTTAGAAAACGTAAATTTTATCCATAAAAAAATAACAATTCTGAGGTATGTAAAATAAAATACAATTGATTAAATTTTATACTTAAATTAAATGTTGCCATCCACCAACAATGCGCAAGTCTGTGAAGAAATTCTTCTTGCACATTATGAATGATTTCGGGGGTAACTCTGCGTATTTCGTCCCGAATGTAATTTTGAAGTTTTTCTAAATTACGTGGTTTATTAATGTACACTTTTGACTTCAAGTATCCCCATAAAAAATAGTCAAGAGGTGTAAGATCTGGCGATCTTGCAGGCTATTCTATGGGTCCGCGTCTGCCGATCCACCTCCCAGGAAAACAGTTGTCCAAAAAATCTCGTACAGGGCGCGCATAGTGCGGAGGTGCACCGTCTTGCTGAAACCATATGGCATCGTCAGGAATGTCAGGGTCATTATCGTTAGGAAAAATTACTGCAAGAGCTGGAACAAGGTCATTTGCTAGAAACATTTTGTCTGAATAGTACAGTAAACCGTCAAACTTGCAGATATTGGAGTCGGGAAAATCCTCATTGGATGGCAGAGGCACATACCCAACACCCTCAGAAATTAAATGTGTGGGCTGGAATAGTTGACGACAGAATAGTAGGGCCTTTCTTCTTTGAAGGAACTCTTACAGGACAAAGATATTTAGAGTTTCTAGAAAATGACCTTGTTTCAGCTCTTGCCGTAATTTTTCCTAATGACTGGCCTGCAAGATCGCCAGATCTTACACCTCTTAACTATTTTTTATGGGGATACTTGAAGTCAAAAGTGTACATTAATAAACTACGTAATTTAGAAGAACTTCAAAATCGCATTCGGGACGAAATACGCAGAGTTACCCCAGAAATCATTCATAATGTGCAAGAAGAATTTCTTCACAGACTTGCGCATTGTCAAGAAGTTGGTGGATGGCAATTCGAACATTTAATTTAAGTATAAAATTTAATCAATTGTATTTTATTTTACATACCTCAGAATTGTTACTCAGAATTGTTACTATATCATCGATCATCATTTGCAAAAAAAATATATCACCCTGTATAATATTACAAATAAAATAGGTCATCACATGCGCCATTGTATTATCTACACTTTTCGTTTCTTTACACTTTTTCGAATTCCAAACCAATTAACAGTTACTTAAACGTATATTAGAACCATGCAAAACAATAATAAGAAGAAGCTTCAGGCGTTCTAACACTCAACTCAAAGTTATTTCAGGAATTGGTCCTTTCTGAAATGAACCTGACTTTGAAAGGCGTTGAAAAACATTTCTGAATATTCTTGGATTTAGAGTTGGAAATTGTTTCATATAAATTCACTTAGCCTCAGTACTATTTCAGCATTTGAATATGCATAAGCGATTATTATAACTTATTTTTTTTTAATAAGCTTAATCTCACAAAACACACTATTAAATAATATGACGGGTTTTTATTGTTATTGTTTTGCATGGCCTCCCTAAGATATGTTCATAGTCGCGTCAAATTAGCATGAAAAATGTGAAAATAGACAACTTTTTGCGGAGAAGTCCGATTGAGACGCGGTTTTCTGCAAAATGTTCAGGGAATTTTTTATAACATAAGGTACATCTAACCTCTGTACGCTCGCAAATTTTTAATTGTTTATTTAACAAATGACCCATTTTTGTTGAACATATGGCAAATGTCACACACGATTCAACGAAAATGTCTGAAAAATGTTCTCTCGGGGGTTTTCGAGGTCCCTCTTTATCACTTTGGTGTTAGCTTTTTTATTTATTGCTAAATTGTTGTAACTGGGCTAATTAACAAATTAAAAACTCCACGCCCGAAATCACTAGAGAACCGAATTTTTTTCCAGGATTTCTGGCTGATTAAGGCAAATCATCGGCACAAGATTTTTGCAAATATAATTGTTTATTGTTCGATTGTTGCAACCTCGCTAATTAACAAATTAATAACTCTTCTCCCGGAATCGTTAGAAAATCGGATTTTTTTTGCAATAATTGCATCTCAATCGGATCTCTCCGCAAAAAGTTACAAGTGAAATGCTAATTTGACGCGACTATTATGTAATTTAAGTATCTGTAAAAATACAATGCCAATAAATCAATATTGCTGTTAATCAGTTTGGAATACAAAAAAAGTGTAAAGAAACAAGAAATGAAGATAATACGATGGTGCATATGATGACCTATTTTATTCGTAATATTATACAGAGTGATATACAAGGTGAACCTTAAATAAGTACAAATATTTTAACTGCTGGTGTAGTTCGGCATATAGATCAGTCTGGTGAAAGCCATTTTTAAAAATTTCTAATATTTACGGAGATATTAATTTTTTTTTTAAATACCCACATTTTGAGGACCGCTGTCATAACCAACTTAATGAATCATATGATTTGTTACGAGCTTGCCATATCTCCTCTAATATAAATATTAAGTTTCCTTTAACGTAGTAGTAAGTAATACGGTTAAATTCTATTTTAAAAATACTTGTTTGAAGCATAAGTACAGTAAAATTGGGTATGTAGTATGATACGCAGTATTATTAACATATATTTTAACTGCTTAACTGACCTTACTATAAACGATTAAAAATGAATTTCCGCAATCTTATTTAATATTGTGTATTGTCAAATTAAGTATATTTCTTGAAAAAGATAAAATTTTAATAACGGCTTATGCATATTCAAATACTGCAATAGCCCATATGGTTTATGGTCTTGCAGTTGGAAATGGTACTGAGATTTCCAAATTTTCCATCTCCAAATCCAAGAATGTTCAGAAATATTTTCAACATCTTTTGTAGCCAGGTTCATTTCAGAAAGGTCCAACTCCTGGAAAACCTTTGAGTATTAGAACACCCGAGTTGAAAGAATGCTATCCTACATGAAATCTCACGTACAAAGTGTTGAAGCCTTACTGCCGCAAGACTAAAATACTCGTCTACAATTTTGCCACTGGATTTTGCAAAAAATTGTACAAAATTTTGAATTGATCGCTGGCATATTATCTACCCATGAAGCTATTTTTTCCAGAGATGCCATAATGAACTTCCACAATAAACACGTTTGGTCTTACTAAACCCTAATGCCACAAAGGAATCACGATTTAACATTCTTTAAATGTATGGGTCGGCATTATTGGAAATTTTCTTGTTGGATCTTACTTTTTACCAATAACTTTAACCGGTGCTTCTTACAGACATTTTCTTGAAAACATTTTACCTGAACTGCTTGCGATGTTCCCTATGTACTAAGACAAAAAATGTGGTTCATGCACGACGGGGATCCCGCACATTTTAGTTTGATTGCTCATGAATTAAATGAAATATTCAGTAATAACGTGATTGGACGACGCATTCAAGAACCAAGTCAATCTTGGCCACCTAGATCACCTGATATTGACCCTTTTTATTGGCACATCAATTTAAAAGGTTCACATTGAATCTGAATCTGACTTAAGAAATACCCTCGTTTTTAATATACCTACCAAGCTACTTGACCTGATAACCCTATAAAAAGAATGTGGTAGAATAAATAAAGTCAGGAGAACGTAGTGGCCATTCAAGCGGCACTCTTCTGCGCTTATTCATCGATTTGGGAAAACTTCGGCGGGCACTACGTTGTTCGAACCAGATGTAACCAGCAAGCATGTCGAACTCATTTTACTAGCAGAAGTCATCAAAAACTTGGCAAAACATGGAGAAGCATGAACATTTTTTAGTTTGCATATATAGGGCGTTTAAAAAATGAAAAAATCTGGGAATTTATAAGTAGAAAATATGAAACTAAAATTATTTAGGATAAAGTAAAGTCAGAAATTCAATTGATAGAAATTGTGTAAACGCATCGGGATTATTATCGTATTTCTGTTGATTTTTTGTTTTTATAAGATCTGTATAAACAAAAGTTTAAAGTGTACTTGAAAATTAGTTTTTTTTTTCTAAAACAATCGAAATAAACTGATTTAGCGACAGGCTTTCAATGATTGCACTTTATATGAAAAATTGTATATATTCATTATATTTTACAAAATATTTAAGAAACTGCAACTGAGGACAGTAAAACTACTAATAATAATAAGACAGATATTAAATGTTTTACCTTATATATTACACTAAATTACAATCAAAATATTTTCCGTCTTGTCTACACTAATCCTAACCGTCGACACTGTAGGTATATGTGAATGCTAAAGGAATATAAATTTTGCTCGTCTCTTCTTGACAGTGCCCATGTGCGGCATGTGCCCGCATGAATTTCTTTACAATTACTTTCAGTTGGAAATTAATTTAGTTAGCAGGTTAATAAAACATACAGTCTCCATACATTTATTGCAATGAATATTTCGGTACTAAAGGCCATGAAAATCTTTAGCTTGGTTATATATACTTATTTCTCCATTTTTTCGAAGTCTCTGTCTAATCTTAAATTTATTCTGTTATTTTTTTTTAAATTGTTCTGGTGTTTTAAAACAGTAGATATTTTCTTGTGAGATATGGAAAAATTATCTGTTTACTGGATGCAGAACAATGTATAATTCAGTTCATTAAGATTATAAAACAGAATAATTGTGGGTTGTAAATTGTGTAATAGTGCTTTTCCATTAAAACTAAGTAACCATAGGTCCATCTTGAATCTTCATCTAATTAAGATCCACAGTTTTCTGTTTTCTGCATATAATATTTAACTAAAGATTTTTCTCTTCCAAGTAAAAAGATCTAGGTATTTCATTATTGATCTAAACTTTGGTTCAAAATGTTCTTCATCAGCTTACTCAATAAGCCTTTAATCAACTTTTCCTCTAAATATTGTATAATGCACCGGATACGATTAGAAACACTTTCTTCTTGACTTAAATTGTGTAATACAGAAAATTCAGTTTGATTATAAACTATATTTCCAACAATATAAATATGGGTATGACCGGTTTAAAGAACCTAACATAACTGAATGGTTGGTAGCGAAGAAAGTTATCACAATAACGAGTACCTATTGAATGGGCAATTGAATCGTTTGAACCAGGTGAAACCGGAATTTTTGCAAAATACGAGTAGACTGGAACATTCCTCATAACTTTCCAGATTAACACTCAGTAACCTGGTTAGGAAAATCTCTTAATCACTCCAAGAGAAGATAATTGTGGCGGGAGCATTCCTTAACATTGAAGAAGCGGTCTTATTGCCAAACTGCCTATACAATATCTGCTACTAAAGGAGTCAATTCTATTATATGTAGCTGGATTTTGGTAATACTGGAAAATTAAGTTAAAATAATAATTCTATAGTATAAGGTCAACTTCAAAATTCTAGCATTGGGTTTTTAAAGCGTCAAAATACAGGATGTAAACCAAAATAAGGTTAAACGTTTATCAGAAGTAAATTTTTGCTTGAAGCACCCGACGATGTTCTTTCATTAACGAAGGTCAAATATTAGATATAATCTTGTAATATTATAGTGTAGGTACTTAAACTAAAGTAATTTTTAACATATTTTTCGGTCGTAGGTATTTCTTGTTATTTAAGTTTCAGGAGCATGTCGGTCTTAAAATTACTGTAGATGACATTGAAGATAAAGAATAGTTAAAATTCCCTACTCAAAAACAAATAAAGAACGTATATTTACCATAATGACTGTAACAAGTAATAGTCCAATTTTTGCAAAAATTTACAGAAAATATGCGTGCTTTCGGTCGAAAACGTTTTTTATGCTTTAAAGAAGGAATGGAAAGAATTCCATATCTATTGTACCACAAGAAATAGCTGAATATATGAAACTTCCAAATCCCACATATTATGCAGGACACAGTTTTAGAAGAACTTCAGCAACTCTGTTAGTAACAGGTGGGGATATTTTAACTCTAAGCATCACGGTGGGGGGAAATCATCAAATATTGCTTTAAGGCTATATCTTGAAAAAAAGAGAAAAATTGTCAATAAAATTATGTGAAATCATAGAGAAACGTCAATAAAAATTAGTCTAGCACCTCTAGCAATTTATCAACGGTCTTGTAACATTGTAGGTATTGTGTAATACGTCACATATTGAAGCTGCAATTGCACTTTCTTATGTTAATGATGTCCATATTAGTGCTCATAATTGCACGTTTAATATTAATATAATAGATAGTTTATTTATTATGTTTTTGATTCAACAAAATTAGTTTTCAATAAAAAATATAATAATTTTATTTTTGGAAATAATGTATGACAGGGTAGGTAATAGAAAAAATCAGATACATTCCTTGGGAGAAAAGTGTCTTTTCTTTCCTTGGATTTTTAATACCGCTGATCAAACATTCCGCGGGAAGAAAAGTGACACTTTTCTCCCTTGTGATGCAAATAGCTATTTCTATGCTTGCAGTCACGGAAAAAATATTGTATGCATCTCGCGAGTTATAGCTATTATTCATTCTATATTACCCTACAACAGTTTTTCTAACTGTACATCCTACCTAATAAATTGTTATTAACAAATAATTGACCATCTTTCACACCTTATACTGGCATTCAATTAAAGCGTTTACTGTAACAGTAGTAGGCAGTTAGAGATCTATTATCTCGATTCCCCCATTAGAATATAAAGAAATATTTTTCGTATTCCGCTTGGTACTGTTATACGTGATTAACGATATCGCGGCAAAATTGCAAATTGCCGAGAGCGTTCTATTCTCATTTGCTAGAATCCGCGAGCGAATCACACATGATATTGGTAATAATACGTGTTACGGTGCAATTCCAATTCCATTTTGCACCGTTAGTCCCATCTGAAGTAGTACGTATGCATATAAATTAAATAATAAAAAATAAAGCAGCACCGACCGCAAGTGCCGAGTGTGGCCTTCATCACGGTTTACTGAACATTCTTGAACTTGTATGAATGTAATTATTGTTTGTTTTTAGTATGAATATGTTGTTTATTCCGAGTCCGTATTCTTCTTCAAATGATTCATGTGCATGTTTACCTGCACCTGCTAACGTTGTGTAAACTATAATTTGATGGATCTCGAGAGACTGTTGAAAGAAATGATCATATTTAAATTGCTGTTTACTTCTTGAAAGTCAAATGGGTCACAGGTTGGTGTGAAATTTATTTAATTAGTTATAACCAGTTACGACAGACAAACAAAAACACACGTTACAAAAAATAAATATTAAAAATCTATTGATGCGAAACTATACTAACTATTGTACATGGCATTTTCAGTTACAACATTAAAAGGATTTTCTTTAAAACCATCAAACTGAACAACAACAACGGTAAACTGTACCTACGGTGTTTCCCGTACCCACTGAAAATGATTATCCCAGAAACTTTTTTATTTTTAAATTTAACCTATATGCAGGCTATACCCAACTTTGGAAAATATAGAAAATGCCTCATCGGTAACTTCTGACTAGCGTGACGGGTGAGACGTGCGGATGGCAACAGTCCATAGGCGTACTAGTTTAGAAGATGCACAGATATAAAAAATGTATTAATAAAAGAACAAAAATATTATATTACATAACATTATTGTTATTGTTACAGAAGCCAGAACTGAGTTCTATTGAGACACAGAAGAAGTAAATATTAAAATTGGGACAGGACTTGGAAAAGGAGAAGAAAACAGTAATTCATCTGGACAACCAGAACAAAACTTTGGCTACTAATGCCGAACTCATCAACCAAATAAAATAATTAATTTAGGATCAAATGAAACAAAAAGAAGCTCAGTGGGTTAAAGAAAAAGAGGAACTGTAAAAAAACTTAAAACATCAATTGCTGTGGAAGTTAAATACCGATAAAAACAAGTTGGAAACTCGGTTGAAAGAAACAGAAAGAGAAAAATCATCAGTGAAAAAAAAATACACAGCAGTGTAGCAACTTTAACAACTGAACTAAATGAAGCAAGAGAAAAGAACACATTTTTTGCCAAAGAACTAAATTGTAGAGCCCGAAAGAATAGGATGCTAGAACTCTTTCTAAATAACATAGCGAATATCAGTCTTCGGGGCTATACGGGGTGATTTAGAACTTATCTAAAAAAAAAATTTGAATATACAGGAGATCCTTACACATACATGTTTGTAAAAAAAATCAAAAAGGGCAGTCCGAAAATGATTTAAAAATACACAACAAAATTTTGAACCCATCTTACCCAGTTTCTTCAAACTAACTCAAATGTTTCTGCTTCTTGTCCGTTTTGAACTTGTAAGTTATTGGCAGCAGCTATGATACGTTTGCGTAAATCTTCAATAGTGTCCATTTCGGTGCAATATACTTTATTTTTTAAACCTCACAAAAATAAGTCCAAATAATTTAAAATCAGAAGATGGTACCTGTCCTCCTCGTCCAATCTCCTGGTTTTAATGCCTGGACACGTTGTACGTGGTACGGATATAATTGAGCCTCGCTTCATCTCTGCTATGATTCGGTTGCAAATTTCCCGCGCCACGCCTACGTTTGCACTACACTTGTACTCACTGCACACCGTTTTAAAAGTAGCTTCATTTGGCGCATGCTAAATCGTTCTGCTCAAGCATTTCCACTGCACCATAAGTTAAAACCATACCCATCAACTGCGAGTTGCTATATAGCAGTCATTTCTGATATTTGAAAAACTAATGTCAATACTTGTATCAGAAGAAAGTTAATACGATAAGTAATTGGATGTTTTTAATCAACCGACTAGAGGCTACAGTAGTCCAACGATGTAAAGGTTGAAACTACTAGAACTTAATAATTTTTTTATCGGAAACTGTTAAGATTTTATTTTTCGTGGCGCATCTATTCCCAAATTTTTTTAGATACATTCTCAATCACCCTGTATAGAACCTAGTCCAAGAATAACAAGAGTAGGTAAAGGTTATCAGCTAGGGAAGTGAATTTGAATTATTTTTAAGTTCTAATTCGATGTATTCATTGTTTTCTTTCCCAAAAAATTTAATTAACAAATTAGTGAACAAGATAATTGATTTGCATGCGTTTACTAACATATTCGTTCAGGATGTAAAATTCTTTTGAAATATTAAAAGTAAGATAATTTTACAGAACACAAAGTTTTACGAGAAATTTTCAGATTTCAAACGGCATTTGATGGTGATGTAGCGATATAAAGTTTAGTCAAAATCATAAAGAATTTTTCAAAAATTTTGATAAATACTAATAGTTTTGAAAAACTGTGTACTACTAAATTCTTCATGTCGGGCTTAAAGAACATCTCATAAATGAATTACCTAAAAGCAAATTAAACGGTTACGATTGTATGATTTCAATTAATCAATGTCATCATAAATATGTAGCACAGTGGTTCCTCTCTACAACTTGTTCGTGACTAGAGAAATTTTAACAGGAAGCCCAGAGTTTTTCTCATAGATCTGACAGCGTTCGTTATCATCAATTACTTCTGTTAGAAATGTGACTGTACCAATTTAAAGCGGCACTGAAGTCATTGGTTGAATACAGACAGAACTGGGTATTCATAGGTCGATTTAGGGAGACAGTTTTGTTTAAATACAGGGTTTCTTAATATAAGGCGACCCAATAGAGAGTGTACACACACAGTAGAAAGTTGAGTGTTAAATTTCACATGAAAATAAACTGTAGCAAAATAATAGATAAATAAATAAATAAATAATCTACAACCACAAGGGTTTATTGCTTCACAGTGATAACTAAAAGTTGACGTTTATTGAGTAGTGTCTCAAGAGTGCCACTTTATGCTTACCGAGCGATTAAATCTAGCAAACGCTCGTCGTCAATAGCAACCAAGTAAACAACGTTATTTTTAAGTAGTTAATTTAACAATTTTAAATTTTGTAAAATTTGCGCAGTTTAGTTGAGATAATTTTAGTTGAAAAAATAATGGAAATTGAAAATAGTAACACTGATAGTCCGAAAGCACCTCCGCAGATTAGAAATATTGCAAAAACTGTAACTATACGTTTGTTGCCGAAAGAATCAAGGAAGTTATACCAGAAACAATATCACCTATTTGTGACATGGTGTAAGTGGCAGGAAATTTATAAATATTCAAAGCAAAGACACTAAAATCTCATCATTATGGTCGACTTGTTCGATGCTAAAATCCATATTATCTACCAAGAATGATATTAACTTAAGCAAGTTCAAAAAGTTGATGACAAGAGGAAATATACAGATTTTTGCGCGAAGCCGATGATGAAATATACTTATAGTCGCGTCAAATTAGCATTTCACTTGTAACTTTTTGCGGAGAGGTTCGATTGAGATGTGGTTTTCTGCAAAATGTTCAGCGAATTTTTTATAACAAAAGGTACATCCAACCTCTGTACGCTTGCAAATTTTTAATTTTTTATTTAACAAATGACCCATTTTTGTTGAACATATGGCAAATGTCACACACGATTCAACGAAAATGTCTGGAAAATATTTTCGAGGTCTCTCTTTATCACTTTGGTGTTAGCGTTATTATTTATTGCTAAATTGTTGTAACTGGGCTAATTTACAAATTAAAAACTCCACCCCCGAAATCACTAGAGAACTGGAATTTTTTCCAGGATCTCTGGCTTATTAAAGCAAACCATCGGCATAAGATTTTTGCAAATATAATTGTTTATTGTTCGATTGGTGCAACTTCATTAATTAACAAATTAATAACTCTACTCCCAGAATCACTAGAGATCCGAAATTTTTTCCGGGATTTCTGTCTTTTTAAGGCGAACCATCGGCACAAGATTTTTGCAAATATAATTGTTTATTGTTCAATTGATCCCAGAATTATTGCAAAAAAAAAATCCGTAAGCGTAACTCAAATACATGGTGATTCAGTAATAACGTCAATACGCAAACCCCCCTAATACGGCGTGTTCACAACAATTTCCTAGGTACAGTTACATTATAGAGTGCCAAGTGGTGAAACGAGCGTCACACCTGTGTTGCTACATCACGGCATTCATAGATTATTATCCACTAATAGGTATATTTATAAAACCTATGAAATACCCGAAAACAAAGGAGCATTTAAATTGTTTTAGTTAGGTAGGTATATACAAGTTTCACACTTCTCAAAGTCAACTTTCATTAAAAAAGTAGAGATATTTACCTGTTTGAATTTGCATTAAAAAATGTATAATTAAGACGACACGTCATGTTATCAAATAAAAAGATTAGAACAGTGAATAACGCGCGAATATACAAAATATAACCTCAAATGACACAGACAAAGTCAGAAAGCCACTTCTTTGACAAGAACAAGTTCAAGACGATTGCAGAATGCAAATATCCTAAAGCAAGGTCTGCAGCACGTCTGGACGTGGAAACTATTACTATTACGAAAAACGTACGGCGTACGTGCGATAGGCAAAGTTTACAGATTTATTTAAGTGTTTTTTTTTAATAGTGGGATATAGACCAAGAAAAAAGCAAACACTACATTTAATTCATTGCCAACGTTTCAGTGTAATTTAACACCATCCTCAGGGTTCGAGTTTTATGTGTTCTTTGTCTAAAAATGCAATCATAAATATTATGAACTAAATTCTTTTCGATTCGATTTTTCGATTTTCATCTTGCTAAATCAGAAGACATTAAGTTACAACAATTTTTACTGTGGGAGAAAAGACATTAAGTTACAACAATTTTTACTGTGGGAGAAAAATCACACAAATTAGTTCTATGATTCATAAGTACATACGTGGTACATACACAGGGTGATTCAGAACTTATCTAAGAGAATTTGGGAATAGATACGTCATGAAAAATGGAGTGGAACCTTTACATCGCTGGGCCGCTGTAGTCTCTAGACAGGCGATTCCTAATATTGAAATCTGATTACTTTTTGTAGCACTAAAATTTTTGTGACACCAGTGTTTACATTAGTTTCTCAAGTGTCGAAAATAGCTTACGTATATAGTAGTAACTCGGAGTTGATGGATATCGTTTTAATCTATTACGCTGTGAAAATGTTTTAGCAGAACGATTTCCCGGTAAACATGTGTCAAACTGCTCTTGCTGCGGTATGCAGTGATTGCAAATGTAGTGCAACGCGAGGGAAATTTGAAACAGAATCGTGGAAAAGATGGAGGATCTAGGACTTCCACGGCTATTGCAGTAGTGTGACGTATCATACAAGAGGCTCAATTATATCCGTATCATGTGTACATGGTATTTCCAAGCATTGACATCAAGGGATTGGACGATTAGGACCGGTACCATGGCCGCTGCGATCTCCTAACTTTAAATCAGTTGGACTTCTTTTTGTGGGGATATATAAAAAATGAAGTGTATTACACCGAAGTGGATATATACTGTTGATGATTTACGGAAACATATCATTCCCTGTACACCCAGAATTTTTTAAAAAAGTTCTGAATCACCCTGTATATGTATCTAGACATTATCTTCAAAATATTTATCACTGCATTTTTAGACAAAGAACACATATAATTCGAGCCCTCAGGATGGTGTTAAATTAGACTGAAACATTGGCAATGAATTAAATGTAGTGTTTGCTTTATTTCTTGGTCTTTATCCCACTATTAAAAAAACACTGAAATAACTAATTAAGACCTCAAATTGAAGAAAACGTTTACAGACGTATTCTAATTTTGAGGTTGTGATTGTTTCACTTGTAGCATATTCACACTTTCCACGACTTCATCATTTTATCGAGAAACAGACGTTGTGACGCACCTACGTCGCTTCGGCGACGGTGCAATGCGACGCGGTGTCACTATGTCCTCGGGCGCCAGTTCCTCTTCTAAAGTATAGAAACACCTCTACTCAGGCAGCTACAGGGAAGATACGATATGTCCAGCGGGTCTAGGGAAAACACTTAGACTTCACGAACGGAATAAAAAAGTCACAATATATATCACTATCTATATATTAAATACCAAACCTAGTGTTACAATACTAACTTAATACTAAAAACGGAATTGAACGAAAAAAGCAAGTTAAACGGGCGGTACAAACGCTAAATGCGGGGCAGTTGCGGTTGCGGTTATTGGTGGTCCTGGAAAGAGAGTTACTGAGCCGGTCGGTAGTAAACACGCGGTGGTAAACTACGGACCCTCGGGCAGGCTGGCAGGATGGCTAACTGTTGCGCTGAAAGAAAAATGACAAGACAAGTCAGTTTACAACTTACGTTTCAGAGCAACAAGTGATCAATGCAACATTCTTCCTCCAAACGCGTAGTTAGATTCGACAGACGTGATCAAGGCAACCGTGTGCGTCATTGCGCCGTAAAACAGACAGAGAACAGGTCAGGTAGAATAGACGGAGAACGGCCTACGTTTCAGAGTAAAGAGGTACCCCTTTCCTCCAAACACGCAGTCAGGATCGACATACGTGATCAAGGCAACCGTGTGCGTCACCACGCCGCAGGATAGACGGAGACGGCCTACGTTTCAGACTAAGGGTTGCTCCCTTCCTCCGAATGCGTAGTTAGGTTCGACACACGTGATCAAGGCAACCGTGTGCGTCACCACGCCGCAGGATAGACGGAGACGGCCTACGTTTCAGACTAAAGGGTTGCCCCTTTCTTCCGAACGCGTAGTTAGGATCGACACACGTGATCAAGGCAACCGTGTGCGATACCAAGCCGCAGGATAGACGGAATACAGGTCAGGTGAGAATGGCGGAGAATGACCTATGTTTCAGATTAAAGGGTTGCCCCCTTCCTCTGAACGCGTAGTTAGGATCACACGCGATCAAGGCAACCGTGTGCGTCACCACGCCGCAAGACAGACGGAGAACGGCCTACGTTTCAGAATTTGAAAATATTTTTTTTCGTCATAAATATAAAAAAATGTTAATATTCATTTTTCCCTATACCCTCTTAAAATTAACATTATGATTGAATTACCCTGCATACAATGCACATATTTTAAATATTTTGCATGCTATATGATTCAAATATTGGCATATATTCTTAATTCTTAAATTAGCATATTGTGCATACAATTGAACGCAAACTGAAATAAATTGGAATTAAATATATTACAATATAAATGTTTGACAAGCATTTACATTCTTTCAATTTTGGGTTAGATCAGTCTAGTTGAATTTTCTGTATAAAATAGGTGTTATAAAATGTTATTTATTTGTTCCTTTTGTAATTTCTTTCAATTTTTTTGTCCGGTTGCCGATTACATGCTTTGCCTTGTCAGGTTTTACAGTGGAACAATTTCCAGTGCTTTCGACCTGGCTTTTTTGGATTTTTTTTTACAAAATTGTATTTGTAAGAGTCCTGTATATTCAAAACATTTTTTTAGATAAGTTCTGAATCATCTTGTATTAACACCTACTATAAATCCATTATAGCCGAGAATAGATTCTCGGATTATAGACAAGACAAGAAATCTTGCAAAATTTCAAAGACTCTTATCTTGCCGTACAAAACAAGACAACAGTTTCTTTAAAGTCAGGTTCTTGCTCGATGTCTTATACTGTTCTTCAACAGTTTGACAACAGTGGTGGTTACTTTCAGTTGGATACGGTCCCACTCGGAGCTCACATGTAACTAGTTGATCGTCGACAATGGTCGATTGGTAGACGTTATAAAGTATAGGAACGGCCCGTTTTACATGGTATGTCATGGACGAAATAGGTAAAACAGAATCTTTTAGTCAAGTAGCAGTGAATTTATAATTAGTTCTAGTTTAGTAGAACTGGATCTAGACTAGCCAGAACATTTGTTTAGACGTGTTTTGTCAAAAAGATCCATAAACTATTAGTTGTCTGGAAAACTGCTCATGTTAAATTTGATAGCTGTCTCCCTTATTGTGATGTGATTTCTCTTTTCTTAATCCACATAATTTGTTTATTTTCACTATTCTTAAAATAAGTTGTTTTGTTAAATTTGTATACATTTTACACAATTTGAATAGTTTAACTTTTTAGAAAACTATTTTTTTTTTAATTATTCACAGATGGAAAATATCACAGACAAGTGTTTTAACATCCTTTTCTACTTAAATTTCAATTATTTTTCATTTAGGTACAAGTATTTGCAAATTTATGTATGTATTATAGTTCCAGAAACATGTTTGGAAGATAATTGTCACTGCTTATTATAATTTTCCTCTACATACTTAATTTTTTTATCTGTAAATAATGACAAACTAAATACAAAAAGTATTTATTAAGTAACGTTCAGATAAACGTTAGTGCAATGGCACTGCAGTTGTACTGTTGTATTGTAATTGTATGGTGTTAAATATTATTTACTCTGTTTACATAAAATTGTAAGCAGAGTAAGACTTAAGAAGTTGGGGAATTTATCCGCTGTAAGTTGGCGACATGCAAAAACTCAAGATTCTTGACCTTCAGAGAGGTTATGTTTATGTTTCGTCAACTACGTCCCTATCTACGGAAATTGTTGGTTTTTATCATTTACCGAATAGTAATTAAAAGCCTACCCTAGATAAAATATAAGCCTACAATCTACAGGAATAGATGGTCTATTTGAATGTTTGGTTAAATCACAGTATACTAGAATACTGTGAGTTAAATGAGGCCCCACTAATTTCAGCAAGGCATCAAATACTGCCACTATCATTCGGGTGAAATGAAAAAATAATCGACATTCTCATTTCGAATTTCTTTATATAAATTATAGAAATCACCTTGCATGTGCTATCTGCGGTTAATAGGTCGCACCCACCATCTTTTCTTCTTCTTTTAATTTTTTTTTTGCATGTATAGTTTTAATACATATTGACGTCGCTGCGACTAAGAACAGCAAAAGTAACTGTTTCTAAACCAAACAGTCCTCTTCATCCATTTTTTTTAGAAACAAATCAATTCTAAAGTAAATATCTAAATTAGAATCTAACTTAAAAAATTAACCTGCAAAATTGCGAATCTTCTGTTTACTGTCATAAAAACAGTTTTCTGATTGGTCCTTGTATGATTGTTGGAAAATAATTGGTAAAAGCTAAAATGCTTTTAGTTTTTGCCATACAACTGCAGTACAAAGGCGTTACTGTTAAGTTTATCTGAACGTTACAAAAGTCACCCGTATTTCTCGCCGTTTTACTTCAGTATCTTTGAATATTTGCAGGTGGAATGAGTTAACATTCCTATTATTTGCTAAACCCTAGATTATTCAGTTATTAAATGTCTAAAATTATTTGTATTTTGTAGAAAACACTATTTCAAGAATACGGCGCACTTTTTAATAACTTTTCTGCAGTACCAATGCAACCGCACAATTCTTATGTGAATGAAGCTTTACTTTAATTTTCTATAATCAATAAAATTGTGATAAAACTGGCCTGGAATAAATTTCATGAGATTATTAATAATGCAATATGACATTGACGCTGCGGCATTCTAGAGCTGAGCTATTTCTCTCGTCTGCAAAGGCCACTGCCACTGCCAATGCCCAAATAATTATTGTGTTAGGTCTAGGTCACTACGTTAGCTAATAACGGATTGATATATTAATGTAAGCTTTAGGTTCATGGCTATAAATATATAGTAACCTATTTCTTCTCAATATTACACGATATTATTTTTCTCAATTTCAATATACCGATGACATATTTTACGATTTATGACGTTAATGAATATAACATTAAAGGAAAGGAAGGAATAAAGATTCAACGTATTTTTAAAATCAACTCTATTATTCCAACGATTTCAGTATATATTTAAATAGTTGTTTATTTTTAACCATTTTAATATAAAGTACCTAATAAAAGTACTGTTGATACAGTTGCTTTCGTATGCTGTCTCTGCGACTTATGTCCATTCTTTCATGTTTCGTTACTGCGCGATCGTTTTCCGTGGGTCGGGTAATCTCAGGATATTCGCTAAGTCAGCGATGATATTCTGACTCTACCGACACTGTTTTTATCGCTATATCTCCGTTTACCTCTCTTCCTGGTGTTGCAAGTAGCGTGGTAGATTCGATGAGGCGGCGTGCACGCGTGTCTACTAATAGTCCATGAAAAGCTAAAAAGTATATGCCGATTATAGGCTTGTCAATATTCGACACAACGAATTGCCACTTGAAACTACGACAAAGTTGAAAGTTTAATGCTAGTGTTATTGTGCCGTATGTCGCGATCGCTGCTCCGTTAGCAGCATATAAATCATAGTCGCATTTTTGACGTTGTTCATTGATACGTGCACGGGGATATACACATAAATCTGCGCCAGTGTCCACTAGAAACTAAATTTTGGAATGTTCATCAACTACAAAAATTCTACGTGACGTCGAGGACCCGTTGTTGATAGCTTTTATCAACGACGGTTTTACTCGTTTCCCTGAGCGTACTTACAGGGTGCGCAGCACTTTGTAGCTCTACTTCTGAAACAGTTGTGATACCAACACATATCACCATCCTGTTCGTTATTCCTCCGCGATCTTGAACGCGGTCGAGAACGACTTCTTTGTCGCGGCGGCTGATGTGCTCGTGATTGTCTGCAGCTTTTCTGGAGTAGTTTTGATACCTCTTTTCGTAACGCTTCGATTTCTTGATACAAGTGCTCGTCTCAGTATTTAGAAGTTTCTGCTACCTGCGGTTGGCTTTGTCTAATTGTTTCGACTATTTTATCCGCTTTTTGCGCCACCTTATCTAGCGCTACATCGTCGTCTATGACCAGGATGGCCTGCGCATAGTTTGGGAGTCGGCTGAACCACAAGGAACAAAAGCGTCATTTACGGTAGTTCCTGCAAGTCCACGGAAGTGTCGGAGAATTTGCGATGGGCGTCTGTCTCCCATTCCTTCACCTTCCAGAAGACGACGGATTTGCTGTTTGGCGGACGCCGATAGACGGGGAATCAGTTCAATTTTTAGTTTTTCATATTTGTCTGTCATTGGCGGTGCGTCAATTATGTCACCGACCTCTGCACTGTGCGGGTCTAGATGCGCGACGATGTAATGAAATTTCGTCTCATCCTGCGTAATTTTGTTAAGTGCAAATTGTGCCTCGTCTTGTGAAAACCATCTAGTTGGGTTTTTCTGAACTCTTAACTCAACTAAGTATATTTAATAACAATCTATATCACAAAATTCTAACGTACCACTGACAATTCAAATTATATATCTTATTATATTGGTTGTTATGGAATTTTTAAGTTATTTTCCAATTTGCTTACTGTATCCGATTTGACAGCCAAAACGTAATGAGAGAACTTAAATAATTGATGAAAGCAAATAATAAAAGTGGACCTAGATTGGAACCTTGTAGAACTCCTAGCAGCATAAGCGTTAGATATGAAACTATTGAATGTGAGGTACTGGGAACCATTAGATAAATAAAAAGCAAATAAATTAACCAAAGACGTAGAAAATGCATGATTATCTAATTTTAGTAATAGAAGTTTATGATCAATTCTGTCAGATTCCTTCGAAAAGTCAGTGTAATCCACATCCACCTGCTACCTGGTCAATGAAATTAGATTAAAACTGTGTGAATCAAATTAAGTTCGTATTAGTGGAATGCTTCTACATAAAACCATGCTGGTCTATAAAAGCAATCGAACGAATATAGGGGTAGATAGTTATACAAAGAAATTTTGAAAATTTTGGCAAAGTTAGAAAATATAGTTATAGGTCTATAATCATTTACATTGCCAGGATCACCATTCTTCAATGGCACAGACATTGGCCAGTAATGGTCACCGAATATAGGGATAGATAGTTGTACAAAGAAATTTTGAAAATTTTGGCAAAATTAAAAAATATAGTTATTGGTCTATAATCATTTACATTGGCAGGATCACCATTCTTCAATGGCACAGATACTGGCCAGGTTCAGAAAAGATGTGAAGTTTTAGAGATTGGTTATCAATTGTAGCAAGTGAACGAGATAACGCATTTACGTAATCTCTACTTAAAAAGCTGTCACCAGTCATTTTGATTTACGAATTGACAGCTCCACTTCATTCTCCGTTGCTACCAGGGAATAAGCCTATATATACAAAAAATTGTCAAATTTAGATTAGCATTTTGCGAGAAAATTAGTTTTGAAATTGGGTCTAATACATGAAATTTTTCTCTCAGAATAATGACTGATAAAAAATGTAGTAATTCAAATGCAAACTTCTATTTTGCGGCACGTTAATGACAAAGTGGAGCATGATAGTAATTTCGCTTCTTCCACAATCTTCCCTCCAGGTATACAGGAAACAGATATTTAACGACATTACAGCCAGAAATAACGTTATTAATGCAATCCGCTAAGCTAAACGCCGATACAACCTCGCGTCATTATCTTATCTCGCTACTCATATTATTATAATCGAAAATGGGGAATAGACAGCATAGCGTTAGATGAAACATGTAGATGCATGAAAACAATAAAAGCTGCGATGCATGAAGATATAAGAACTGACCGGTTGTTGTTTTGTCCGCAACGGCAATTAACATTGACCTTATTGCCGGCAGTGGAAAGGCCGGACTTTCGCAAAAATATAACGAGGAGAACCCGTAGCGAATCAAGAAGCGGGTTTGGGAGAGGGAGGGGGTATTAGGCGATCGGTTAACTGAGATTTTATTAACTTTCCGTATAACGGCCGCACAGCGAGGCAGAAAACCTAAAAGGTTGCGAAAAGTTTTTAAACTTTGGTGTTTTATGTTTTTCGAGGTCCTGAAATTGGAAGAGATGCTGGAAAAATTTTAAACTGAAAACGAACACGAAAAACTAAAACAACGAATGATGATATTAGATAAATCACAATGTGAGAATAAATATTGATTTGGTGACCTTTTTTCCCAAAATAAGCCATAATAAGCCAAGAAGAGTCATCTTTCGGAACACAAAAAAGGTAGGTATTGTTCCGCTCCATCATTATGTCCTTGAAGCCAGAGAAAGAGAGATGCTTAATATTTCCAAGACTTAAAGAAGAAAATCCCTTTAGTTCATAATCGTTCATAATTCGGGAGTGAGATGACTGGATTGGAATAACTCAAAAGGCAGCAGAACATCTTTGTTTATAATGATTATAGAATAGAACTCTTCCTAGAAAAAGTGGGTCTTACCATTTTAAAGTCTTTGTTTCGAGCTTCTTGTGTCAGTTAATGTTCACTTGATAACAAATCATTTAGAATGCATTATTGCGTTAAAATCATAAAGGATTTTGTGAACTGTAGTAGCTATACAGGGTGAATCACAACATATCCAAAACAATTCGGTTATAGATGCATGAACAATAAAGTCAATATGGTAAAATCCGATTTTCCGATTGTGTTTATATTAGTTTTTCAAGTGTCAAGTGTTTTACCGCGGGCGTGATATGGGAAATTTGCAACCGAATCGTGGAAGAGATAGAGCTCCAGGGTGTCCACGGCATATCGCAGCAGTTGCAAAACACATTTTAAAGATTGTTGAAGAGAATCCCCGAATAACTATCAGGCAAGTCACAAGTTCAAGGAATGCGTATCATATACGAGGTTTCATTATATCCGTACCATGTACAGCGTGTCCAAGCGTTTATACCAAGGGATTATCTCTTATGAATTAGATTTTGTGATTGCTGCAACAAAATGCTCAAAATACCAGATTTATAGGTACGGTGTTAGGTTACAGATGAAGCTATTTTTACACGGAATGGGATGTATAACATTCATAATACTCATGTTTGGGATTTTGAAAATCCGCATACGATTCAACGGGATCACTTCCAACAATTCTTTCCCATAAATGTTTAGACAGGGATTGCCAATGATCTCTTTATTGGACCATTCATATTAAATAATGGAGTTTAGTATCTCGAGTTCCTTTGAAATGATCTGTCTGGACTTCTGGAAGATAAGTCCTTAGCTGTCCGGCTCTGAATGTAGTTCTTACACGATAGTGCTCCCCTTTCTTTTAGACAAAATGTTCGGAGTACCTTAATCAAGTTCAAGAGGTACTATAAATTGAACGAGAAGGATCGGTGCCATGACCGCCACGATCTCCTTACTTAAATCTTTTGGACTTCTTTTTGTGGGGATATTTAAAAAGTGAAGTGTATCGCACCGAATTAGACACTAGTGATGATTTACGTGAACATACTATAGCTGCTGCTAATAACTTACGAGTTTACAAAATTGTATTTGTTAGAGTTCTCTGTACATTCAATTTTTTATTTTTTGATAAGTTCTAAATTACTCCGTACAGTAGCCAAGAAAGGTGCAATATGCAACCTTTTTCTTCAAGCAGATACTACTACTGAAATGATAGACGTCGATCATGACTTCATTTGATATCATTCGCAACTAAATTTACTTTTGTAATAGAAAAACTATCGAATTTTTAGAATATAATTATAGGTACATTAAAGGGGAGAATCGGTATTATTAAATTTGTATCTACTTACGGAATGTAGTGAATTCCATTCCTGAATTAATTTTTAACACTGCTTTTTTATTTTCTACACTCGTGTTTCTTCAGATTTATTTGGCGGTATGTTTCAATTTACTAACAAACTTCCTCTTTAGCCTTTCACGATTCATAGTTATGCAGGCTCGGAATCCCCGAACACTTGTTCAAATATGTATTTAGATGTCTTTTAATGTAAACAGAATCTCAATACAATTAGATGAAGTTTGACGACGATTTAAGAAGTTCGACAATTATTATTAATTATAAAGTAAACTATATTGGTCTTATTAAAAAGTTGTATATAGAAAATCTGTTATAACTTAGTTTTTCAGGGACTGAGAATCGCATCTATACTGACTTGATGAAAAAACTGAACTGAATTCAGTTATCGTACAAATTTCATAAAATCAGATTCGTAAATCGAGAGACCATGTTACTCATCTCAGTTCAGTCCATGACTATGGTTTGAATGACGTCAAACTGATCGTGTAATGAGTTGACTGATGATATTTTAATAATATAATAACTTTTGGTACGTCTGTACAGCAAACTATTCGTGCTTTCATGACGGTATCATTTAAGTTGCACTGACTGATTGAGTGCCAAAACAAAGGTGAGAGCGATTTATTGCAACAGCCATTACAAGTCATAACATAGTAGCAACTTAAAACTCAATAGAAACTATAGATAGAAAATCGTTACCCATTGTTTAGGAGAAACCGAATAACAATTAAGTGAACAAATATAATCGTAATTAGACTCTAGAAATGTTGCTAATAATTATATACAAAAAACTAAACCTTTGGCTACCACAAAAATATGTCAGGAAGAAGATTAATACAAAGTGTTAACGAATTAATCTAGAATAATTTTTCTTCGCAGTCATCGACTTTTTCAGAAAATATTCTTATTTTGTCAAGAACTTCCAAAAACTCATCAAAACACTTACAAGAATAATTGTCGTATTCCTTCTTTTTCTTTGTGTCATGAAATGAGTTCAAATGCTTGGAAAAGTCTCATTTCTTAATCATTTTTTGGTAGCAAATGCTATGATTATTCCTACTTCAGCTGTTCCTTCCACAAAACCGTAATTTCCAGAAAGGAAAACGTGTTCTCTAGCATTCTGGATGCGATTGATGACCAAACCAAAATTGATGTCATCCGTCAAATGATCAGTTTGCCATCAGTTTATTCACGGTGAAGAACTAATGCCAAACTCAGCGTGTAACACCAGTCCTGGATCTACATTTGCATGTGAGTCCGAAATAATTCTTTTGATTCGAAAGTCCATATTTATTTCATTTACCGACTGAAGTACTGATAATGTTGGGACGAGCCGCTCATCTACAGCGGCAAAGTAGAAGCAAGTTGGTCTTGGTCGAGTGCAGGCAGCCTCCTCGCTGGACCCTCACCATCGCCCTCGCAAGATGCACGAGATAAAGCATAAAGATTGCGCTGCGGGAGGAATATATGCATGCATGCGATCTCTGATGTGACCTTCAGCAGTGCACCGCCCGCCAACTAGTGCTGCTGCAGCTGTAAATTGGTAAAAATTTATGCACGCACTAGGCTGCGCTTGGAATGCAAAAATTTGTGAAGCACCTATTATCAAGTAAGCGTAAAATTTTCACTTCTAATTAAACTTCTGTTACTAGAGCATGCATGATAAATGGAACATTATCAGAAACGAAATATCGGAAATTACATATTAGATATACGAGGCCTAATCGCAAACTTCCAGGACTGTTTATTGATTGTTGTTACGCTAACTCATTGAAGAGTTAAAGTTGTTATTGTGAAAGCCTTCTTGTGTATTCGGCTATTTTGCGATGAGTTCTATTGAAAGGTAACGTATTAGCATCAAGTTCTGTGTGAAATTGGGAAAATCGTTTACAAAAACTTCTCAAACGATGCAAACTGCTTACGGGTACGAACTTTTCGATTGAGTCGATTAAGGTGTCATAAGTGGATGAACTTGTGCGGTGTAATCGTCTATTAGCTATCCGAGAATTAAATAATAAGAGGGGAACATTTTGTTTGTTTCATAAATCATGAGATGCTAAGATCTTATTGAGAATTAGTTCCATTGGAGCAATATTTTTCTCTAACTCACGACGGAGTATCAAATAGCAACGGATTGAAGTCAGTAAGGATTTTTTTGAGAGAGCAAACAATGACTACACATACTTTGAGAGCATCATAACAAATGGCAAAACCCAATTAGCATAGTGGAAAAGTAGAAGTTTCCCACAATCCAAGAAAGCAAAACAAAATTTAATGAATGTATTCTTTCCACAAGGTCAAACAGTCAATGGTTTTTATTATCTTCAGTTTTGAGACCATTGCATAAATGTTTACGAAGGAAGAAATCTCAATGTTGGCACAATGGTGAATGGGCGCTGCACTACGACAATGGGCTCGCTCACTCAGTACTGGTTTTTTGCAATTTTTGCACGAAAACTGATGGTTCTTCTTCAACCCCTAAATTTACCTGATTTGATCGTTTGATTACTGCCAATATTATCAATTCCCCAAGCCCTACCTTCAAGGTAAAAGAGTTAAACTTGGGGTTCCACAGTAGTTTCTCCAGAGGGGTTTTCTATATAATTGCAGCAATGGAAATGGGAAAGTGTGTAACTAGGTGTAGGAAATACTTTTAAGGAGATTCGTTTAACTAAGTAATGTTTTTAAATAACTTAATAAAAAATAATCCTGAAACTTTTTCAAAAGACTATATAACAAAAGTCAGAAATATTGGTTGTGGGACAAATATGAAGTATTTGTCAAGCCCTACTAGGTAGTAATTTATTATCGTTACCTCCAGTTCTTGTCCGTGTATTCATAATATTCAATTTAACTGTCAAAAGTTTTCAAACTGTAATTGAAAATTATAATAATATTCTACTTTCTATACGAATATTACTGTTAACGAATGTCTAGATTATTCTGTCGCTTATGTTTGAGAGCTAACCATCTACCAAAACCGGTAAGAGATAGGCATAGGTTATGAAAAAATTTTACAAGGAATCCAAAAATTGAAAAAATATACCTACAGAACGTTACATTTGAAATACGAGTGTCGATGGACATTTCCAAAAATTGCCAAATTTCTAAAATAAGTTTTTTAAATGGCGCATATGCTACTAAAAGTAAGGTCAAATCTTGAATTAGATACTTATAGAAACACCTTGTATATGGATGTGCTCGATATAAACTGGTACACCCGATAGGTCCCTATACAGAATGATTCATAATCTATACGTATAAATTTAACTACGTTTGCTAGATTTCAAAATAAGATGAAAAATCTATATATACATGTATCCTAAGAAGTTTCGTTTTCGACATACAGGGTGTGAAAGGTTAGTTCTTAATGACTGTTTATAATTGGTATATCTCAAACGCGTGGAGATAAATTCATGAAATTTCGCACAACTTCATAATTTTTTCAATCAATACAGTTTGTCCAGGGGCAGGTAAACAGAAATATCCAAACTTTTTTGTGTGTTTTTTTTTTTAATTTCATATCAAAAAGCAAAACTCTAATGATTTTTATATAAAAAGGTACTCTTGTTCAAACTCGATATCGGCTATAGTTTTCGAGAAAAATAGATTTTAATATTTGTGCGCATGCTAAATCTCATGAAAAATCTATGGTTGAAACATAGTTGGCTTTCAAATTAAAGAAACGAAACAATTTTGACATTTGTCAATACTTATATATGTATGTAAATGTTTACGTCTTAGTTTTTATAAGCAAAAACTTTCACCTGATAAACTTTTATAAAGTTCCAAAACTAAAAGTGGTTTACTATATTTTTATTTCATACTGTACTGTAATGAGTCATTTCCCGGACTCATTTAAGCACTGAGTCCGAAAAATATGTACTTCCCGGACTGTTTTAAAAAACACAATATTCACACACATTCATTTTAAAAAGATTTTGTCTTTAAAACTACAAAATCAAGCCTATAAAAACTGATTATGATTATAATTATAATTAACAGTAACTGTGCAATGTGAATTTCCTTGCAGGCTGAATGCAGGAATACCTTTAGGGACATAATCGTCACTAGACACGCTAGTGGTGGTGGATATACTTTGTTGCTTGGTCTGAAGAACCTGTATAAAGTTTTCTCCATTTTGAATCATCCTTGCTGCTTTTGTTTTGTTTTCTAAGGAAACTTCAATGTATTGTTCCGCAACAGATGAGCTTTTCCATGCACCATGGCGCTTCAGTGTTGATGTGCAGATGTTCTGCGGAAACAATGCTCCGTATATTTTTCTGGGTGTTCCAATTTTAAATATCCCGCAATTTTTTTTGGTGCCCCCCCCCCAATGGTATGTATGCCCGCTCTTTGGGAAACACATGTTCCTCTTCTATAACCCAAAAAAAGAAAATCTTCCTTCGTATTTTTAGGTTGGAGCTTAACGTATTCTCTGAATATTTCCAGAAAGTTTATTCCTTCATTGTTGTCACTCAATACAGTAAATACCCGTTTTTTATTCGTCTTAGAAATGAGAATGGTTATAATTAGTTTGGTGCCACAATCTTCAATGTCTTTTAGAGTCATATGGTATAACTCTTCTCACCGACAACCACCAGCAATGCATATCATTGCGATTACCTGTAACAATAGAGAAAATGGTTTAAAACTGATTGTCAAATTGATGAAATTTCGGCTAACGAAACCAAGAAATGTATTTTTTGTAATTAATTGACATTGAATACCTATATCATTCAAGATGCACATTGTTTAATTCAAAACTAATGAAAAGGTTAAACTTATTTGCCTTCATCAAAAGATACTCTTCTGATGGGGCTTCCTTCATGAATCTATTAACTTCTTCTCTTGTTAGAACTTTTGATTTGTTTGCCTGATGACCAACTGCTTGCCTTGTTAAGAAAGCCACCAGTTTTGGTTATTTTGAAATATCACCTACTTATCTTACCATCAGCATAGACTTGAGCATCGAATATTTTGCCCACATTGTCGCAGGATTAATCTTTTTGGAGATATCCGAAAAGTACGCCAAAAGGATATTCTCATTCAGGCCGTTTTTCACCTTATAGGTTTTTCTCCACATGTTGAAGAACTGGTATTCGTTCTCATAACGAGCAGAAGACTTCGTAGGCACCAATTTACTGGTTGCTTCAGCACATTTTAGCTCGATTTCTTTCATTTTTTACGAAAATTATCGCAAAATACGCACGGGATGACAAACAGTCAAATTTGTTATTTTTGTTTTTGCATCACTAAGCTAAATCAAAAGCTATGCGACAAAACAAGAATCGAAACCACGCCAACACCTACATACAGGCAGGTTATGTAAAATAAAACATTAAAATTTAATTTTTAATACAACACAGTATGAAATAAAACGTTGTACGATACACGGCCGTGAAATGTCATTAAAGTACTCGTCTAGAAATTTCTGACTCGACTCCTTCGTCGCCTCGTCCGTAATCATCTAGACTTGTACTTTAATATCCCATTTCCCGGCCTTGTAACGTAAATAACTATTTCAGTATTCACTATTCAGTAAGTATAATTTTATTAGTTCAGAAATTTGTTTCTAAATATTTCATATTTTAGTAGTTGTCAGGATACTTTTTGTTTTTAGGATGTGTTTCACACCAATAAATAATTGGATTTATTCATTGAATGGTGAACCTACATTAATTAATTGCCTAAACTAATAATAACACATTTCAGACACATCAAACATGGAAATATTTATATACGATTTATATATCATAATATCGGGTTGCACTAATAAAACAGTTATAATATAATTTTAGAAGAAAAATTAGTCAAGATTTATTAAAGCAAGTCACATAGACGTTCTCCACAAATCTTCTAAATTATTGGTATAAGCCGTTACATAAATTTATTCACAGATTGTGAACTCTAAATCATTATAACTAACATGTTCTTGGAAGTTTGCATTAAATGCAGTTTTAATTTCTAATAAATTTTGCATAATAAAATATATTATTTGACTGATATACATTACCTCATCGGCATAGGGAAATGTGGGGAATATATTAGACCATGATGATTTAATTCACATGCACTGCTCCCTTAGTAAAAAAAAATAATAATTTTAAGATAATAATTTCCACAAAGTGTTATTTCCAGCAAACAATTGTCAAAATCAGGTTCGTCAAGGAACGAGTTTCTCCTAATAATTAATTATACAGGGTATTTTTAAAAGACATGGCAATACTACTAGGACTGATATAACATTTAAAAATAAATGAGGTTTGCTTAATAAACTAGTCACTCATTTTTGTGATACAGAGCGTGTAAGATAATTTAAAAAAATCAAATTTTTTATGTAAATTGTTTAATGACCAACAGATATGGTTAAAATTTGACACAGGTACGTTTTTGATGCTGCTGAACACGCTGATGTTATTAGTTTTTTTTTGTACAAAATAGAGGGCGCTAGTTGCTAGTATTTTCGATGACATTTTATTCTCTAACTTTTTTTAAGTTGGGTTTTTTCCATTTTTATTATATCATGTCAAATTTTATTTTACACGAAACAGTTGCTTTTAGTAAATTTGTTAAAAATGCACACTTTTCAAGAAAAAATTTAAAAAACTGAGGTAAAGTCAGACAGCCGGTCCCTGTAATAGAGTCTAAGATCCCACTGCAAAGTACCTTCACTCAAATATATGTGTATCTTTCATGTAGATCGTAACACGAATTGGCTAGGTTGGCTAATCAAAGCCGGGTTCTAGAGGCATTAATTATGCATTAAAAATATTAATTATGGAGGTGAACCACAAATTAGTTTTAATGAAATAAATAATGTACCATTTGAAAATTGATAACCTGATAAAAAAAAAAAATGTATAGAGTTGTTACTCCTTCGGAGGTTCTCAACGTTGGTTGTTTAAACATTAATATTTATATGCTGGCGTACAAGTTCACCGGCTGTTTAATGGAATAAAATATATACCAATCGAAAGCTCATAGTCTGAATATTCAGAATATATAGAGTTACCTGCATATTTCTAGGTCTAAAGTGAAACAACCCTCCAGAAAATGTTTAAATTTGGGTGCACGAAATAAAACGAAACTTGCCGCTGTGCAGCCAAAGCAGCGGCTTAACACAAAATCACATGGCCTCCCGTAATATGACAAAATGTAATATGCAAAACGCTGGCATTAATTTTGTTCGTTCTTGGACATACTTCTACAGGTAGGTAGTTATGAGGGTACACTTACTATATTATAAAAAACGTGCGAAATTGCAACGAGATGTCGTTACCATCTGACAAAACTATAAACATTGTTTTGTTTTTATTAAATGATTTGCATGCAATTGTCTGTTGACAATTTTATTGACGTCATTTGTTTAAAGTAAACTAATAAAGCAATAATCTTGTTTATATAATAGCCGCAATACAAAATTACAGTCTCGTGATTTTAAATTTATTTTTTGTACTTTTTTAATTTTAATTTGATTTTTATATTAGTGTCTATTATGGCGGTGGATTGTTTGGGCTTAGGCTTGGATCCCCCCAGCCTCCAACGGAGTCTGTGGGGTGTACGTTACGCCACTGAATCAAGGACAAGCTCAGATCGGTTTTATATTGTCAGGGAGAATAATATTCTGTTAATTTAAAAAAACACACTTTTTACAGATCGCAGTTATATCTGTTGGGAATTGTGTTTGTACGTGCATACATTCGAGATTTATTCGAGAATTGACTCGCCCACAATGCGATATAAACATCAAAATAGACATCGTTAATCGCAAAAAGACAATGAAAGAAAATATATTCATCTATTTCTATATTCTAATACAGTATTTATTTTTGCCATATACCAACTCTATTACAAAAAACTTTCAATTAAAAATATTAAATTATTAAAAGGTTAATATTTGCCTTCATAACAGTCCTATTTTTTGGTAAAAAAAGTAGGAATTTGTTATTATTCTAAACAACTATTACTGAATTTTATATGTAAAATCTAGAAATAGAGAAAGAGGGAGAGAAAGCGAAGAAACTATTCTATTTTATGCAAAACCACCCACCCGATCGTCAAAATAACAATTATCTTGTTATATGCACCTATTTTTCTAGCATCTGATAACACTAGATAATTGGGTGCAATTTTTCGTATGCTATATAATTCGGTTCTTTGTTTGCCGTCAGGGAATATTATACATGAGTGCACTCAAAACATTATTGAAAAATATCTGTTTTTTTATTAGGTTTTTTTATTTGGTTAATGTAAATGTTCATTTTTGTAAACTATTTTAATTTTGTGTTTTTCATATTAGTGAATTATTACCATTACTAATAAATTTAATGCGCGTTCGCTGCCTTTCAAAAATGTTTTTCTGAAAGTGGTGGCTGATGGTAATCCAGAAATAAAAAATACGTCCCTGGGTATAACAACTTCTTTGTATAACTACTTCTTCAGCTTCAGTTGACTGAGTTTTCAGTATTTTTGGACTGGCATATTCCGAATTTGAATTTTCTAGTTAAATATTTTTATTCTTCATTGCACTATTAGATTCAAAATATTTGTTTCTTGTCTTTTTTGTTTTTTATAATTAAAAATGGTTAACCAATTATTTATTTTTCATGTAATAAATTTAATAACAATATAATTTTCTTTGATTTAAATTGTGATTTTTTTTTAAGTTTGAGATTTAAATCATGATTAAATTAATAATTTGAATAACCCTAACTCTATTTTTTACATCATATACTTTAATATTTTATTATATTATAACTAATAAAGATATTAGTATATTAATCTTAAAATATGCATATTCGAAACTTTTTCTTTCAAAAAAAACACATTATATAATTATAAAAAACAACGGACAGTCTGGAACTGAATCCGTCCTTGAGCGCTTAGCTGCACGTTTCGTTTTGTTTCGTGCGCCTAAAATTTAAACTTTTCGCGAAGGGTCGTCACACTTTAGACCCGAAAATATACAGACAACTAGATATATTCTTAAAACGCAAACTATGAATTTTCTATTGGTATATATTTCGTTGCATTAAGCTAATTTGTAGTTTACCTCCATAATTATTATTTTTAATGCATAGTTAATGCCTCTACAACCCGGTTTTGATTAGCCAACCTGAAATTAGCCAACATGAAACACATGTTTCAATGCATTTCGTTCTATTAACATTTGGGTGCAGGTACTTTGTAGTGGGATCTCGGACTAATAGTACCAACTTATTTATCAAGTGTGTATGTGTCAAACCCCGAATTCTTCCATTTACATGTCATATTTTGTATTAGAGAAGCTCCGGTATGTTGATTTATTCTCTAGCTTGAATAGTAATTTGTTCTTTTGGAGAATATTGTAAACTTAATATTTTAGTCTGCTCTGTGTTTGTAATGAGCTACTACATAATAGTAATGGAAACTTTTACCAGCAGTGCAGAGATGCAGGTATTTGTCATGTTTAATTTTAAATTCATTGACAGGTTAGTCACTTTTCACATTGTCGATATTTAATTTCAAATGATTTTAATAATTTTTATAGTTAGATATTTGACTCAACTTAAAGGAGACCACCTGAAGAAGCAATCCTAAAAATGCAGAAATAGGTCAGATCTCGTCTATTGTGGTTGAATTTTCGAGTTCCCACAGTTTCAAAAGTGAATTTAGATATTTATAGAGTGTTTTAATTAAACCAGGTTAGTAAATTTAGCTAGATATATTTTTTTAGATAATTTTTGAATACAGCTTTGTCTGTGTGATTGTTCATTAGCATACCTAGATGTTTGGTATCAGATAGCATACATATGACTTCATTCATCCGTAAAAATTCTTTTCTGTAATGGTATGGATGCAATTATTGTTATTTTGGTACTCTTCACATGATAGAAGATGTCTTACTTATACACTGTAAAAAATAATTACAGTTAAAATAGATGGCAATTTATTTACCACTCATTATTGCTGTAATTCTCTTACCGATTGTGACTTTACAAATAAAATGTAAAATTACGTTGTAAATTTATTTTGTGGTGTAATTTTAGGTTTTGCAATTGTAATATTACTTTGTGATTTTACAATACAAAAAGTATTGTTACAATGTAACTTCCACAATTACTTGTAAAAATACAAAGTAGCTTTACAGGTAGTTGTATAGTTACATTGTAATAATACATTTTATATTATGACTACAATGTAATTTTTTTTTATTATACAGGATGGTCCAATTTGGGCACTTAGGTATAGAAGGTTTCTTCTATTTTCCGAAAGGACAGAAAAAAGTAGCCAAGATGTTTAGATCTTAATTTTTGAGAAAGTTGAATAGCGAGCAACAGATTTCAGTATTTTGATGTGTTTAAGAGATACCTACATGATATTTTTAAATTTTAGTCATTTTCTGTGGTAACTTTTCTACTTATTATATTAATATTTATACATTGTAAAGAGATTTTTTCTCTATGTGTAGTAGTGGCTTGAGGAATATTTTTTTATAACTTCTAGTTTTCCGCTGCTATAATAAACATATGTTTTAATGAAACATCATACGTACGTAATATGGGGCATCATAGAAAAGGCCTAAAATTAAAAAAATGCTATATAAAAACTAATCAAGATATCGAAATGAAATTTTAGTTATTCAATTTTTCTCAAAAATATTCCCGTGACATTTGGACTATCTTTTCGGAGAATAAAAGAAACCGCCTAAAAGTGTCGAAACTGACCTAACCCGTACACAGGGCATTTTGTTTACAACATTCGAATTCACTAACAGTGCTTTGACATACCTAGATACCTAAAAAAATCTGAATAGCAATTCATTTATAACTAATAGATTAATATGCCTACATGAGAAAAATTGAAATATCGTAAGAAATTAACGATTGTTACTTACCTTAACACATCAGGCTTTTCCGTGAGTTTCTCAATAGCATCACTGCATCAGAAAGTTATTTCAAAAGAAAAATGTACTCATATTAAGTAATCTAATTAACATGAATGCCAATTGCTTCTAATAATAACAAATACCCTTAATAGTAATACTGAATTTTTGATATGATATCCCCAGTGATATCAAACATTTTCGAACCAATAGATTCGTTTTCTATATGCTTTTCAGATTTATATACAAAAAATTAAGTACTTTGGAATTTATGACTCATTTAGTTGAAAATAATACTTATTTCTATTATAGCCCCGATGTATACCTTAAAATCAGCAGAATAATCCTTTTTAAATTTATAATTAAAATTTTTGGACAAAATTTGTAAAAAACATTTGTTACACAAAACCGCACTTTTCCTAACTGATTATATAAATAGCTATTTTGTACTCGGATTACGGCTCAGTTAGCTAATTAGTAGTTACAGCTTTATTAAATCTTCAATATATTAACTGCCCTTTGCTTATTTTTTAGCTTAGAAATACATGTACATACAAATACTGAAGTAATAAAATATTATGGTTTTACGGCAATTTTTTATTAAAATTTGGTACCTACACATTTAGGTTATTTGTACAAAACAGAACACTTATACAAGACATATAACAATGTAAAAATATATTCGTAGAACTAAAGTTAACATTTTATAATATACAAACGAAATCTATGATCTTACTAACTATTACAAAGTAATATTAATTATATCAATGTGCATAGACAGTAAGTAGGTACCCAGAACTTAAATCATGCTAATCCTCCCCTGTTCTTCAAATATGTATAAAATATAATTCTAATAGAAAATAATATATTTTTATATATTATGTAAGATGAACAAAACAACAGTGGGGTCCCCGATTTTTGTAGATGCAATGTTTCTTTGTTTCAATAATTATGTATAACTTACATACCTATTACTTCTTAATTGAGGTTATGTTTAAACAAGCACTAGACAAAACTATTTATAGTACTAACAACACTCACTTATCACTCTAGATATGTTTATATTGCTAGTCACTACTCACTAAAATAATTATGTAAGTACCTAGGTCCTAGGTACACGCTGCATTCATCGAAATGAAGCAAGAAATAATGAAGGCGTCACCACCCAACGCTCTAAACGGTTAGGTTATGTTAGCGCGTTTTAAAATTAGTAGTATCTTCACATACACATTATGCATATTTTTACAGTCAATTATATAGTAAATTTGGTATGTTCAGTAATTTTACAATGTAAAAATGGATTTAACATTGTTAATTGTAAATGTATTACAATATATTCGATAAATGTACAAATTATATTATAATTACATAGAAAGTTTACGGTTTTATTGTATATTGGCAGTTTTCTTGTAAAATTACAAGTGTCAGTGTATTATCATCATTATTTTTAGAATTATTTTAAGACAATTATAAGGATATTTTTACAAAGTAAATTTGTAAAGTTACTGGCCTTTTTTTCAGTGTATGTAAAAAAAAATATTTATGCTAATAGTTGGATCTTCGGAGAGCTGATCTAAGTTTACCGGAATTATTTTGTTTAGGATAAATGTCACCAGTTTATATGTACAAGGAACTTTACATAATTAATCATCCTGATAATGACAATGTAGAAGTTCTTTTCCGTGCAATATCTTGATTGCGCAATTTCTCAAAATATCATTTAATTTTAAATATTTCACTATTTCCGTAAAATTTAAGGCTGAAATAGCAAAACCACTTTTTGAAGTTCGTTATTAGTTTTTACAGAATCAAAGTGATTGTGTCACAATCCCATATATTGCGAGTTATGACCTCGCTTTTACAAAGCAAAGTTTCAATTTAAAAATTAGTAATTTTACCTACAATCACAGTCATCAGATACACATCATAAATCAATTAAACTTAATAGTCTACAAGTATTTGGAGTGATACATTGATTTGTAATGTCTCATAGTTCTTGAATAGTGAACATAATATTTTCTTCCTTCACCTAAAGCCTAATATAAGTATCCCACATAAAGCTTTGTCCTCTATATCCATTATTCGATATATACGAGCTTTCCAAAATTAACTTAGTTTTTTTGAAGTGTCCAGTTATCCTATAATCTTTATTAGGAAGTCTGAAAGGTACCTGAATTAAGCCAACCTCACACCGAAAGCTGTGACACATTGCCGTCAGTCATCTACTGTGCCTTAATATGAAATAATACAATGTCTGAATATTACATTTTTATGTTACATATACAGGGTGAATCTTAAATAAGTACAAATATTTTAACCAGCAGTATAGTTTTGTGTGTAGAACACATAATTAATAGTTTTTTTACAAAAAAATCAGAAATAAAAAAGTGAAATTTTAAATAAATTTCGTAATTTTTCAGCAGAAAACTTGTTGAGGACCGCTGGCCTAGACAGACCCTTCATACTTTTATGAGTCATAGTGCTGCAGACTGAACGTGTGGTTCAAAGTGTTGCCAGTATTACACAAATGTCTTTGCTTCAAGGAAGAAAAAATCTCAACTTTTAGCGAATTTTGTCAAGTGTAACATTTTATATTATTTTTTATTATCAAACTGTCATTGACTGTCATGACAGATTATCGGAAGCTCAAGTCAAACTTGTTAACCCCACATAATGCATGAAAATAGCAATAAAATTTGCTAAAAGTTGGCATTTTTTCCATTTTAAATAAAAAACGCGTGCATAGTTTTTCGTTATTCTTCATAAAATAACTTAAGGAAATTGTGTTTTGTGTCCCTTTCTAACAGTGTACAATGACATTTAACTTGTGAAATGTGGATTACTGATTAAATAGTTAATTTTTTAACAAACAGGTAAGCTTGTGTGCACGTTTATGTATAATTTTTGAACATTGGATATAGTAATATCACGTAATATCTTCCTAAATATTTTACGGTAGTATTGAACTTGCGGAAATTCATTTTTAATCATTGAAGTACAGTAAGGTTAGTTCAGATGTTAAAATTTATGTTAATATTGCTGCGTATCATACTACATACCCAATTTTACTGTACTTATGCTTGAAACAAGTGTTTTTAAAATAGAACTATTACGTTAAAGGAAACGTAAAATTTATATTGGAGGAGATATGGCAACCTCGCAACAAATCATATGTTTCATTACGTTGTTGGATGAAAAATCAGCCAGCGGTCCTCAAAATGTGGGTATTTTTTTTAAAAATTAATATCTCCGTAAATATTAGAAATTTTTAAAAATGGCTTTCACTAGACTGATTTAAATGACGAACTACACCAGCAGTTAAAATATTTGTACTTATTTAAGATTCACCCTGTATATTCTCTAAATTAGCACCGTCTAATTGTTGGTAAACACTTTATGACTGACCATAAAGTGTATAGGAAATTTAGCATTGTTTAACATCAAATCTAACATAATACAGTTTTTGACGTGCGTGTGCGGCACTCTTTAGAAATTTGTGTCTACGAGGATGCAAAAAGTGATTTAAATAAATTATTAAAATCTACTGCCATGATTCTTCTGACTGACAAGGTTTATTCATATTAATTTTTTGCTACTCTTCAGCTCGTTGTATCTATAAACTATTAAAGTCGTTAGTTATATCTTTTATGCATTAACAAGAACTTGAATGATGTCTTTTCTAAACCTACATATTGAATTTGAGATTTAAAAATTGTTATTGGAGATCCACTAAAGTAATCATCTTTGTTATTTATAAGTATTGATAAGTATTTATTAATTAATAATTATAGTTAATTCAGTAGATATTGTAAAAGTCGTCTTTAATATTGTGGCATACAAATTGTAATTGACATCTACTATCCAAATAAATAAAATAGACCCCTGAGTTTGGAAATCGATATTAAAAAAAAAACGTAGAGGCAAAAAAAATTGAAATTCGGACCATATATAGCCTTACTATTGCTCTATTGTATACTAAAATTTCAGTTAGTTTCGTTATCCCATTGTTTAGTTATTAATGAAAATAGCGATTCTCAGACTACAATTTTGATACCTCTCACTTTTAACTCGTCGTAATTTTTTTGTTCATTGATAAAGGAATTACAAATTTTTACTGACGATAACTCGAACTATTGTCTTTAGCAATGTCCAAATGACCTCCAGGTCATTTGTCTGAAAAATTCTTCTTTTTTTATTTTTAAGCAAAACAGATGGGAGTGCTATATGTAAATGTTACGTTCTTTAAAAAAAGAAAAAAACTGACACAGGTAGTAAATAGCTCTAAACAACAATCTGAAAAAAATTGTTAAAATAGTACAGGTATAAAGACTGTTGTGTATTATTTTATATACCTTGCATTTATTAGTTATCGGAGGGGGGACACTCGGCATGTGGAAGACGTTTAGCAAGCAGTGGCGACTCAAATATTTTATTTGTAGAATAATTTGTTGGCTTATTTCATTTTCATTTGATTTTATTGGATACATGATCAAACTCTTCGGAAATATTAGGTATTTTGTAATCTTATTTTTAATCTGTCTACTTTAATGGTCAGTGTTACTGCAAAAAAAAATATTATTGAATAAGTCAAAGAAAACATGTTACCCATTATAATTTCAATTGCGGTTTAAGTGGTTTGAAATATATCGCAAAATAATCAAAACTTTGGGAAATATTTGACAGATTGTCACACTGTGGTAAGTATAAAAGGAAAAGGTTGTTAAAAAATATAAGGTTTGATCGCGTGCAAACCAGTTACAATGCAGAGGAAAAAACAAGATGTCGAAGCATATGTCAGCAGATTTCAAATAAATTGTTCTACAAGTAAAAGATTACTTTGAAACTGAGAAGAATAATACTGGTACTGTTTCTAAATCAAAAGGAGGCGGTGGTAAGAAAATAGAAATCGATTATTTTATGAAGGGAGTAATCCGAGGAAAAATATTTCACTTTTATACAGAAAAAACATTTCCAACAATAGCAGAACTTCATCAGAGATTGAAGAATGACCTCCCCGATTTTCCCGAGATGTGTACCTCCATATTGAATCGTTGGCTTAATGAAATTAACTTTAATTTTCGGAAATTTATTAATAAACCGATATTAATGAAACAATATAATATAGTGGCTACTCGAGCACTATATATATTTATATTCAGTCAAAGACTATCGGGAAGGAAGCTGGAAAATCTTCTATACGGATGAAACGTAGTGTGGGCTAATCACTCTAAAAACTGTGGTTGGGTGCAAATGACCCCGTAAAAATTGTGCTGCTTTTGATAACAATCCAAACGGTTAATGGATATCGAGGAGGAATTCAAAGACCTGCTACTATATATAGGGTAGTTTGTTTAAACGATTTGTAATAAAATTAATCTCTCTGCTCTTCCTATCATTATTTTATGTGGTTCGATGGCTAAGGTGACAAGGCCTTTTGCTCAGTTACAAAAGAAGTATTTTAAAACCTTTTTATCTTATTTTTTATATTATTAGGTATTAATTAACAATATTGTGTCAAACTAACTACTCTACGGACTAAAGCTTCTACCAGCGTTCAATTACACCCACAATATCTACCCATATATTATTTATTATTAGCTTTTGTAACATTTTTTACTGTATTAGAAAGGTATTTCAGCTAATATAAATCAAATCTCCTACAATTCCTATCAATGAAGTCATATGTATGCTGATGACAATTCCACAGACAAAGCTCTATTCAATAATTATCTAAAATAAAAATTAATCTAGCTAAATTTACTAACCTGGTTTAATGAATATATTCTATAAATATATAAGTTCACTTTTGACCTGATGCGCACTCAGCGGATATCACACTTAAACCGTGTCCTCATGGACGCGAAATTCACGAATTTTTGAACGAATTTTGCAACTTCTGTTTTAATTATTTATGGCGGGAAAATCTCAACTTTTAACAATTGCAATTTGCGAAACTGTCAAACACTACAAATAGTATTGCCCCTTTCATTATTATGTGGTGTTAATAAATTTGTTTTGAGTTTCTGATAATCTACCCTGGCAGTTTCATAATGTAAATGATAGAAAATATTATAGGTAGTTGACAAAATTTGTTACAAATAGAGATTTTTCCACCATTAAATAAATCGCGCAAATATTTGCGAATTCCCCATTCAAAAGGACAAAAGGCTTTAGAATATATACACACTATTTACTATTGGTTACTAGCACTATCACTGTAACGGTTACACATTAACACTTATTATATCATATTGTACCGCTTTCCGTATGACCTTCATACGTCCATATTTCGTTAAAATTTAATATATTCTTCAATCCAGATTATTATTTTTTAATATTTATTTTAAATATTTTCTTCGCCATATCACTATTTCGTCCTTTCTCTCAGTATACTCTATTCGATTTCATTTATACAGACTAAGCTTCATCTTGTAAGATATAGCAATAGAATTTTTTTGTCGTTAACTCATTTTAAAAATACAATCCTTCTTCCGCGAGTTTCCATCACTTTCCGTTTCGCAGTTGTACTTCTTTACCACTTTTTTATTTGCACACATATACTATTCACATATTGTTAATGAAATACATATTTCAATATCACTTACACTGACCTCGCGCTCTAAACTCGTCATACATGTCATCATCCGATATTCCTCGCTTCGATCAAATCACTAATAAAATTAATTACATTCATAATTAAATTAATGAAAAGATATACCCGACATTTTGCCCGCCCAAACGATATACCCGCCCATGATAGCATTGGAAATGAAATAGTTGGACCCGACAATACGTCGCAGCCAATCAAAAGCAGGAGCGCATGCGTGCTAACTACAGTGTATGCGTAGCAGAAGCTGTGTAATCGTGTATGCTCTCAAAGATATGCGGCACACGATTTTGTAGGAAAAATAGACGGGCTGCATGTATATTTCTTTGTGTTGACTGCTATAAATTGTGAGCAGATTTATAACATGAGCCACTCTCTACAATTTTGTTTTGTTACAAGTCAACTATTGTGACATTTTGTTCTGTATTAGAAAGGTATTTTAAGCTAATATAAATCAAATCTACAATTCATATCAATGAAGTCATATGGATGCTCTCTGATACCAAACATCTAGGTATGCTAATAATTTTGTCTTAATAAAGAAAGATTAGAAAATGTCCAAATAAAAAATGACGAAAAAGGATAAAGTTCATATTTTTATTTGTTTTTAAAACAAATCCATGTGTTCTTTGTATTGTTACAAGTCACAATTAGTTTTTAAGATAACACATACCCTGCATGTATCAGTAAGCCATCCTAAATTCTTAAGGTCAAAATAATAATAATAGAATAATAGTATACACATACCCTGCATGTATCAGCAAGCCATCCTAAATTCTTAAGGTCAAAATAATAATAATAGAATAATAGTATACCTATACGTAAAAATACACCGTTAGTAGGTTAGTGAGCGCCTATTATTTATTGTAGAATGAGGAGGAAACCATCGTGCATGAACCACATCCCTTCTTATAAGCAGGGTTACATTTTCTAGTTTTTAGTGAGCACATAATTAATCAATTGCTTCTCAATAGGCAACACTATTTTGAATTACATTCATTTATTTTATTTACTTGATTCTGTCTTTTTGTGAACTCGGAGCAATGCGGTGTACTGTATTGGACACAAAAAATGAAAATAAATATATATATTATAAAACTTAAGGCAGAAAATAAGATCAAAATACAGGTATGGTGCAACAAAATTGAACTATTTTCATGAATATGGTTTTTTTTGTGACAACTCCCGTTCGGCCTTGAATTATGGGTAATTGTTTCTGTTTTATTGTTCACTCAAATATAACTTTTGGTTACAGAGTTGTTAAGACAAATTTAATATAGCTCCTTTCGTAAATAAAGACAAGAGTAAGTTTTTATTTATCAATAGGTACCTGGTACTGTAAGAATTAAAATATTTTTTTCTGATATTATAATACTAAATATACCTAGTAGTCTATGAACAATGGGAAATTATTTTCTAATAATGCAATGTATGTGATAAATTAATAACGATAATTTTTTGTTGTATATGTTGAATAATGATGTCTCAAGGATAATTATATATTTATATAACATAAAAAAACTTCGAAATGTAAAAAAATTGACAAATTGTCAAATTTAAAATTAAAATTTGAAAGGTATAAATTCTACGCAAACATATTTTATTGCAATTATCAAACCATACATTGAAAAAAAAGATCTTATTTTGCATATTTATTATACTTTATAATCTTAAAATGAAGTTTGTATAGTGAAACGCTTATATCTTCTATTTAGAAGTTAAAAACTGAAAATTTACGAGCCCTAACAACTATATGTTGGAACAAGCATTTATTTTTTGAATGACGTGACAATCTATCAAAATGCGTTGCAGATTTTCTTGTAATTTTATGTATGCGTTAACAACATATTCCTTTCCAATAGAAGCCATTATTAACCGCAAACTACCTTTCCTTTTTTTGTTATAATTTATTTAATTTTAAAATGTTTCAATTTGGTGACAACTAAATATTGGAACAAATAAATTTTATAATAATTGAAATACAGTTAATAAGATGTAACATCGTCATTAGCCTTAACAACCTCTTGAATTCTAGCAGGTATAGTATGAACAATGTCTTCACACATATTTGGTGAAAAATTATCCCAAATTTTTTGCAATTTGGCACGCGACTGGGGAATTGTCCGCTGGGGATTTTTTCTCAGGTGTTGCTTCATTTTATGCCACAATGTCTCTATTGGATTAAGATTATATTGTTACACCAAACCATTTTTTTTTGTAGATTTTGCCGTATGGCAAGATGCACCGTCCTGTTGAAATAGAAAATCTTCGTTTGAATATAATTTTGGGATACTTAGTAGCAATGCGATATGAAGAATTTCTTGATATTTCTCCGCATTGAGAGTGCCTTCTATAAATTTCAAGGTGTCTAAACCCTTTGCCGACATGCATCCCCACAGCATAATGCCTTTTAGAAACTTCACTGTCCTTTTAAGACAATCCTTATGAAAAGCTTTAGTCTTATCTCAGATTACACGTTTGTGAGAATCTCCTACACATATCAAATTTTAATTCGTCGCTAAAAATAACTTTATGCCAGTCACTTTTCTTCCACGAGAATTTAGACTTTGCCCAAATGTATCGATTTTTCTTTTGAATTGCGGTCAGTAACGGTTTTTCCTTGGCCTATAAATTTCACTCATTTAGAAATATAAGTACTGCATACAAAAATATATTAAACATACCTTATAAAAACTCAAACCACATTTGTGGATATATTTTCGACAACATTCTCTTGAAACATTCAATCCAGTTTCATTATTCCACCGTGCAGTAATATCTCCCTCTCAAAGTTTCCTTTCTTCCTGACTTGTATACTTTTACCAAATGCCTTAAATTTCTTTGAGAAACTACTTTCAGCCTACCCGAACTTTTGCCGCAAACTTCAATATTTGCAGTTTCTCTGTATTTTTTTATAATGTTAAAAATAGTTGTCTTTGCTAAGGTCAATTCACTTGTGATATCATCCATAGTCTGGCCTCTATAATATTGCTGGATAATTATTTCGCGTATCTTTCTATCGATAGGCTTTCCTCGTCCCATTATTACACAACAAACTGCTGGTGAAACGTCAATACAACAATATGATTTGTCAAAAGACTACTTGTTTTTATTTTAGCGCCTACTTAATAATAATATGGAGTAGTGTGTATATGTGTCACCATTTAGTTGTCAGCATATTCGAACATTTTATAACTAAATAAATTATAATAAAAAAAGGAAAGGTAGAGTGTGGTTAATACTGCCTTAAAATGGTAAGGAATATGTTGTTAACGCATACAAAAAATTACAAGTTTAGTACACAGATAGATTTAAGTTCATAAAAAAAACTTAAATATAATAAAGTTGTAAAGAATCAATGAAACTGTTCTATTAAGGCACCAAATTGTATAGAGGGCGTTTATAAAATAGGACAGTAGGATGACACTAAGTGTAGGAAAATATGACATCGTTTATGTTTGTCATGATGACAAAACGCTGTAGTAGAATGACAGTTGGATGCAATAAACATTTTATTGCACTAGTTCAATAAAGGACCACTTTTCCACTAAATATAGTTCAATAAAGTTTTGTTTTTTGCATGAACGTAGAAAAATATCATTATTCATTACTTTTACATCACCAACACCGTAATCTGCACCTGTGTCCACGGAAACAAACTGCGCTGAACGACGTGTAACATCACTTCAATGATATCGTGGTTTCGACCACGTGGTGTTGTTTACTTCTATGGCAATTTGTTACCTACCCTATTACCGCTACACACATATTCTGACCTTTCAATATATGTGAAAGATTACCCTGTAATACATTTCAAACCAATATAAAATTCATGCAACTTTCCCATTCTATGTACACAGAGCAGCCTTTACAATAAAGGCATTACTACTACTACTACTATTACTGTTTGCTACTTAAGGACTATTGGTTTCACATTTTTGCAAAATGTTATCAGATAAACAAACTATTAGTAGTATGACTATCTTTATCAAAATTAAAATAATCGTTTCTCTTAGTTTAATAATTACTTCAGTTCGTAATTTATAATGTTTAAGACGTACTGATGATTAAACAAGTTTTTTCGTTTTATGATACCATTATTACAAAATTTATCTCCATCCTATTTTATGGCAAAATAATTTTCCTCTAAGTCATATTTTTCCTTGACATTTTCATGGTACATAAAGTTTATCCAGATTTATTTTAGTATATGGACATAAAATAATCTGCACCTATAGCTAAATCCTTTTACGGCCTGAAATATCCTGTTAAAATAATTGTATTTAATTGCTTCCTCGGTTGTAATAGCACTTTTTAGAAGTGGTCTTTTACATGAATAGTCTTCATACAGCTTTTAAGAATGCAATTTGCGCATAACATCATACCTGGTTAAACTACTTATTTTTGTACAATTGCGTGTCTTCTTCCTGCAATAAAACTCAAATAACTTCAATTTTAAAATATGTACTTTGTTTGAACTGTAGAATTATGTATACAGGGCGGCCAAATGAAAACGACACTGAGTCATTTTCAGGAACCGCGTCAAGATTGTAGAAAAACGTTCAGACCCGTCGATTTTAGATTAAAGGGGGGCATTCTTTGCTGGTATTTTTGACTCTGCCACTTTCACCCCAAGTAAGGGTAAGCATCACCCCAAAATATTCAAATGACATTGGGAAATGAGTAATATTTATTTTGAAAGCTCTTACAATTCTCTTTACAACAGACTTTAAATTTTATAATTCCGCCTAATACTTAAAATTTACATAATGTTTAGTTGCTTACTTAGTTGATTAAATGTTCAAACTGATGACCGCCCGCTTCCATACAAGAATAAAGATTTTGTTCGAAACGTTCGCGCACATTGTGAAGCATTTCCGAAGTGATTCGACGGCATTCATCGACGATTCTTTGACGCAAATCTTGCAGCGACGCTGGCTATGTTTTATAGATTTTACTTTTTAGGTATCCCACAAAAAATATCAAGGGGAGATAAATCCGGTCATCGTGGAGTCTACTCAATGCTCTTCTTACTATCCAATTCCGTGGAAAACGGTCTAAATACTGACGGACAATTAACGCATAATGCAGAGGAGCACCGTCCTGTTGAAAAATCAAATGATCTTCATCATACTCCAGTAATTTTAAATACATTTGGCCCGTCAAATTACCAGGTAGAAAAAAATTACCGATTGCTGTGTATGCACCTCGTGAAAAACTCTTGGGTTTGAATCTGACCAATATCGACAATTGTGACGATTTACCGTCCCGTTCAAGAAAAAAACTGCATTAATCAGAAAAACAGATGTTAGAAAGGAACTGTGGATCGTTCCCTGCTCACTCACTCATTATTTCAAAATTGCAAACGGCGGTCATAATCATCCTCATGAAGTTCCTGGACTAAATATATTTTGTATGGATGGAATTTATTCTTCTTCAAAATGGTTTGGATGCTAGTCCGATTGATCCCAGACACAGATGCCAGCTGCTTCGTACTTAATGTAGGATCAAGATGAACCTGTCCCAAAACTTCAACCTCACTAACTTCATTAACTATAGGTTTTTCAATTTCTGGTTTTGTATTAGCCACGTTCCCAGTTTCTTGAAATTTTTTACTAACTCTAGAACATACTTCTTCCTGACATGTAGATCTTGACGTTATTCATTACATAGATAAGCTGTTCTATTCGCACATTTATTGTTCAGAAAAAAGCGAAATGATATCTACACTTTTCGCAATGGAATAAACCATTTTCAAAAACACAATTAAATAAACTACCAACCAACGCTTCCAGATAATACAAAAAAATAATTTTGGAATTCCCTAGTTTTACGTTCGTTGTGTGTGGATAGTATTCATTTCTGTTTTTTATAATTGCGTTTTTTTACGAAAGTGATAACAAATCGTCAAAAACCATTGTAACCCAATAAATACTAAATATATACCATTGGCGTACTTAACTCGTATGAGTGACATTTTTACCGTTACTAATTGTTTGTACATAAGTTTCAAATTTAAAATCAAAATTATTATTAAGTATTAGGCGAAATTATAAAATTTAAAGTCTGTTGTAAAGAAAATTGTAAGAGCTTTCAAAATAAATATTACTCAACCCCCAATGCCATTAAAAAAATATTTTGAGGTGATGCTTACCCTTGCTTGGGTGTGGATGTGCCGGAGTCAAAAGCGTTTTTTTACAATCTTGGCGCAGTTCCTGAAAATGGCTCTGATTCGTTTTTATCTGACCACCCTATATATTTTAAATTGCTTCGAAACATAACTAATCTAATCCATGTAAGGATCATCTATAATGTATGATTATCGATGCTTTAACTTTATTTATAAAAATGATTAGAACAAAGAAGAATTACATGTAGTAGGTAGGTTTTTACAAAAATATCATTTTTACAGAAAACTTATTTTCTGTAGACTAAACAGATTAGTTGTAATATACACTGCGCTGTAAACTTGTGCACTGGAAAATCTGACTTTGCGCAAGGCAAAGCATGTCGGCGATCGGCACGGTCTTCCACGATTCGGTTGCAAATTTACGGTGTCACGCCCACGTTGCACTACTGCAGTAAAAGTAGCTGCATTTGGCACATTTGAAATCATTCTGCGTATAGACGAGAAGCTGCATTTTGTCTTACTTCACCATAAATTAAAACGATATCCATCAACTCCGAGTTGCTATACACGTAAGCCATTTTTTACACTTGAAAAAAGTAAACGCTAAAGACTACAGTAGCTCAGCGAAGTAAAGGTTAAAAATACTACATCTTCAATATATATATATATATATATATATATATATATATATATATATATATATATATATATATATATATATATATATATATATATATATATATATATTATAGTGATATATTTAATTTGTTGGGCGCCAATTAATATTAATATTTAATTTGTGTTTGTTTTTCTTTTTTATGTTTTGTGTTTATGTCTATCTTATTTAAAAAATTGTATTTATTGGGCTACAAACCTGTATATTATCTTTTTTTAGCTTATTAAACTACCCTGGCTGCTTGTAGAACATAGACTCTGGTAGTCGGTTCGCTCGTCAAGCCAAATCTTTTTTACAACACACTGTACCTTAATTTATCAAATAAATATCATTTCACATTTGACAATGTTTATTTCATAAGAGATTTTTGTCTAATACTTACTCAAGAATATTTTAAATTTTATGTACATTTAATTCATAGGTAACAGATATTTTTTTTTAAATGCAATTGCGTATTAAAAGTTGCCTATCCTTAGAACTTAAAATTCTTAAAATTATATTACAAAAATTCTTAATCTCTTATTCAGTGGTATTATTCTGCCTGATGTGCATTGTTGGTGATATATTATATTGGAAAATGATCCTTATATTAAATAGAAACGTGAATATTATTAACTATATTATGGTAAGTAACTTATTGTTTTACTAAATTTTTTATTGTGTGACTGTCTTTTTGTTGAATTTTATGGCTAGCTAGCGTTTATTTTCTTTTATTAAATTCATGTGCACATAAATTACCTTTATTAATGTTGATCTTTCAAGGACTTCTACTGGAACTCTTCTAGAAATCCCTCAGAACTTGTGATATTGGGCTGCTGATGTTGGTGGATGTTTTACCCACTGTATGGTACTGCCAAATTCCTAGATTGGACCTGGATCTCTGTTTCTTGTGCTGATTAATAATTTTCTTATAACGTTAGTATTAATTTTAAACTTTTAATTTAACTTGTTCATATTAATTTTCGGAACTTCTCTCAAAACCAAAGCTGCACGTTCTTTCTTTTCTTCTTATCTAATCAACAAAAACTTGTTTTTTTTATTTTTCTATCAATTTGATATCTTGATTCCTTGTTTTAAAACTTACATACATATTATGGTTCATACATATGATTTTAATGAGTTTTTCGATGCACTGTTTTTATGTTTTTCACTTCACTACTTAACCTACTACAAAATTTTTTTATGTATTTACAATTTTACTTACATCTAAATGTTAAAATATTCTTAAATATATAAAATAGTACTTTTTTTGTGTACATTGTGATATCTCTTGTGAAGCCAACTTTATGCTTGACATTTGTCCATGGCTATGACATTTATTTGACATTTCTGAACATCTTATAAAATTTATTTCCTGAAATTGTTAATACTTTTATTATTTTTGCTTGACTCCTGTCGATATATTTAGTAAATTAATATATGATCTTTACTCTTTCTATATACTGTGCTCTGGGTTTAAATCTGTTTTTGTTTATGTACTCTTCATAAATGTGAGATCATGTCACAACATTAGATAAATTTTATTTATTTTTTTTTATTCCTAAAATGTTTAATTTATTTAATTTTTACTATAATAAACTACCTATATGCTCTGTATTGTCCATTTTTATATTATTTTGTTCAATTCTACCGTATTTTAATTTTAACAACAATAATAATTTCAATAATATTTTATGGTTTTTAAATAAACATGTAAATCTTCATAGGTATTGAATGTATGATATTTCATTTTGTTTCAATATATATATATATTTGGAAATTAAAAATGTTACAAAAAATTTTTGTTAAGATATTGACTCCATTTTTCATGGCTCATTTGGTACCATTTTTTTTAGATAAGTGATATACCACTAAGAAATGGATCATCCTGTATTTGCCATGGCTTCAAAAGTGAATTATGAACCACTTTTGTTCAATTTTCCAATAGTCCAGTAACCTTGTTGCCTGCAAGAGGGGGACCTTGCGTCAGATCCGATAGTTCTGATCTTTTGTTATTTGACAATAAATTGAAACATATTATGATGTGACGGTTTTGGGTAGATAACTTTTTGTCTGACCCTGACCGAATTACAACAAAATCTATTTTGAACTAATGGTTTGAAATTGAAATAATCATTCATAATTCTCGTTTTCTTACATTCACATATAAGTAAAATGACAATACCTGATATAATAATATTCAAAATTTGTGACAAGGACGGAAAGGTCGTGAAACGTTCAGATAAGATTTTTGTAATGTAACACAAAGAACAAGGCTAGTAATAAGAAATATGAAAAATGTAGGAGATAGTGCATCTGTAGATCCCCCTCATACCTATTCCAGAGATAGGATCGAAATTTCTACAGAACAACAAATTTGTTAAAAATTTCCCAATTTGAAAAATTGTATGAATTTTTAAATATTGTATTTCGAAAACTATTGGATTTACAGAAACGGTTCAATGGGCTTAAATTAATGTTTTTATTTAATATAAATAAATATTCCCCAAGTTCGTAAACATCCTCTACAGTTCCGTATGAAGATTAGACAAATTATCTGTATACCAAGGGAAGGATTATTTTGAAGGCAGAAAAACGTTTAAATTGTTTTTTTAATCCATGGTAACATAGTAGGTAGAGACAAACGTGGGTTTTCGCACTGTCTGTTGTGGATTGGGTTCGATGCCTATCTAATGAAAGGTAGTCTTCTATTTGCAAGAAGTTGTTCTCTCCACCAATGCTAATTTTATGGATACAAGTTATTTTTTTAAAATTAACGTCCCTTCCCTCTTCACTTTCTTGAAAAGATACCCATCAAAAAGTGGATCTATAACAAGAGTATTTTTATTTATTTTACTAACTGTTATCGTTCTACCTTGACTGGTACATATTTTTTAAGACATTACTTGTAATTTAAGATAAGCTGTTTCTTTAGACAAAATATAACTTTTGCATTTACCTACAGTTGGTTGAAATTTCCTATCATTGTACATCTGCTTCTATGCGGCTGTTTCAACAAAAGTGGCTAATTTGGCTTGAAACAAGGCTGCAATTTGCCTTATAAAACTTGAAGTTAATACATTGTGATAATTTTGGATAGTTACTGACAAATTGTAGAGTTGTAAGTTGTACATTGTATTAGCTGTTATTTAGTTAAGGAAATGAATAGCTAGTCATACGGTAGTATGCTTTCTGCACTGGATAAACGTAAAAGTGTTTCCTAGAACTGTATAAACCACTATTATTATAAGGCTATTGTAACATAAATAACGTTTTTCTAAATTAACTTTGAAACTCCTTCTAAGATTTTGTTTAAAATTGGTACACTAATACTTTCATATAGATGTCATGTATGACGTAGTAAAATAAGTATTTGGAACTAATTTCCTTATAATTTTGTAGGTGGTTATGTCATCATCTCTATTTTTTCGTTTAAAAATTCCACTTGTAAAATTTTTGCACTAGTAATAGTTTTGTGTCTATTATTATTATATGATTACTATTTTTTTAGGGTGCATTTTCAATTGAAACTTGAAATAATTACGTAATTTCAAAATTAATTGATTAGATAAGATAAACAAAATTACAGAAACTTATAATGGAAGGTTTTCGTACAAGAACAGTTCATATGAATGATCATTGTTGTATTTCTGTTTAATAAAAAAATACCATTACCATTGGTTACAGTCTGCCTTTCTGACTTCTAAAATGAATAATAGATACAGTTCTGACGAACAAACTGATATGTTATTAATTCTAGGGTTTGGTGAAGGAAACTGCAGTAGAAGTAGCGCTTGTATCATAAAAAGTATCTGATTCTAAATTATCAAACTTTTAAAAATACTGACTACAGCTTCCAAAAGTACAGCAAACAGAGCATTATCCGAATTTACAATACGTTTACAATCGTTTCATACAAATTGATCTTGATCTTGATCCTCGTCTTCAATTCTCGCAGATTATTCGTCAAAGTCAATACTGGACATCTGAACTTTCACAAGAAAGTTCTTCTTATAGATAAATCCTATTTTACGATATACAAGATAATAAATCCCCATAAACAGAATATTTGTGCGCAGAAAAATTCCCATATTAGATTACCTTATCGTCTGGATGACAGCAGTTCTCAGTTGATATATTAATTAATCTACATAATCACATGTAATAAATAAAATATAATAAATATAATAAAAAGTACCTTTACTTTCATTCGTTTAGATAATTGAAATTAAGGAAAATGCTGCAATTTTGATTTGTTTTTTTTTCTTCAAAAACAGTTGAGTAACTCGAAAATTAAATATTTTATTCAAGAAGAGTAAAAAATCAATGTTGGTTTAAGCACAGGACAGACTTATTCTCAGCATATATAGAATGTTAGCATAATGCATTATGACAAGGAAGCAACTATTGCAACTAAGACATGCTTTTCTAAATTTTATAACTGGCTTGCCATATAAAACAATGTATCTTAATGGAGGATCTTTTTTCCTATAAAAAATCCCTTCTATTGTAACAAACTATCTGTTCCTATTCTGTTTCCAAAAATGTTTTGGCTAGTTTATAAGAAGTTCCTGAGATACAGGTGATCGCATAATTTTATTCAGTATTGCTATCGAAGCGGTTTTAAGCTTGTAATTTCTTCAATTTTAAATATCATTTTACTATTAACCAATCGGGTGGTAAAGCTGCAAATCAGGTTTGAAGTTCTTTCACAATTATACGGCTCTGGTGCTCATTGGATATACCTAAATGGGACACTCCATTAAATATTAATAAGTCAGAATAGATCATACGAAGACATGTTTTTGAAATTAATTTTCTTTAATCGAGCTAAAAATAAATAAATAACAACAACATTATCATTTTAAGTTTCTCGTTGCCCAGAATTATGAAATCCGCATCCCTCTTGTAGTTTCCGAGGTACCATGCATTTTGGGACAGCGTTTGCAGGGTGTCCCACGCATACACCCAAGGGTAAGGGTGAAGACTCTTCAAATAATGTCACGAAAAAATAAAATCTAATTTTAAAAATTAAAAAAAAAGTATTTGGAATTCCTCCAATTTTTAAACAGCATTTGGGATAACCTGTACAATGCGAAATTATCTAATCATTCGTTATACGAGATGCCTAAATAACGAATAATAATGATGAAAATAATGATTAATGTAAAAAATTAATATTTAGTGAAAATAAAATGAGACTAATAATAATTAGATATGGAATTTGTGAAATAATTATTTACTTACTTTACTTGCTTTACTAAAGCTTTGTTAGGATAGGTTATATTACAATAATAAATCTATTTGTTTCATTTGGTATTTACCAAATTTATTTATGTTCGCAGTCTAAATTAAATAGCCTTGAACAAACCAGAATAACTAAAAACTGCTGAAGTGGGTTTATAAACATAGTACCTACGTCGTATCACTCTCCTGACCTTCCTTATATAATTATATATTAATCTTACCAAGAATTTTTGGTAAGGTGGCATGACATTTTATTTCGCTTTATTCGCAGCAACTTCACCAGACGTACAAAAAATTATAATTCCGTTCCTACTCGATAAATTCGAAACTGACGTTCTATTTATAGGTAAATTAATTTGGACAAATAATAATAATAATCTAGCATGACTGCAGCAGAAACTGACCTTTCTAACACCATGGTTTTTAGAGTTGAAATATTTACATACGTCCTTCTCTGAGCTTATTACTGTGCAGTTTGCAGACGGCCTTCAACTTGAGCACTTAACAGCCCGCATAAGTCAATAGCTGCTGCAATTCAAGTCAACTTGAATGCCACACTCGTTTCAATTCATTACGTTAACGCTATTAAAATTATCGTCATTACTGTGGAAATTTTGCTGAAGTCGTAAACCTTCCTTGTGATTTTTAAGTTTCGTATTATTTACAGAGTGGAAAGAATTTTAGGATTGCAAAAATATGAAGCAAAATTATTTGAAATGAAGAGAAATAGAAGAATAGAATGGAAAAATCTAACAGAAATATGCGATATTTAAAATGTATCTCTTTGTTCTTTCATTTATAATAATTAACAAAAAATAGTACATTATACTATAAGGGAGAGAAATGCGTTATTTTGGCAGAGGTGCAATTTGAAGCCCGAGGGCTACAATGCACCGAGGACAAAATAGCATCTCTCCCGAATGGTATATATTATTTTTTCCAAGATCTCATTAACTTAAAAACACATATTTTGTCATTATGAAGTAAGTAGCACCAGAATTATTGTATTCGGATTTGAGCATTTATTTAGTAGTCGTTGAGTTATTGCCATAACTACAAAATAAACAAACAAAAAGAATTGTCAAATTAAGGTGCTAGTTTGGTTTAGTTTAAAGTTTGTTTAGTGCACAATGAATAATTGTGAGTCGGAAGAGATTGTGGAGGCTGCAAATATTGCAATAAGCAATTTGCTGCCTACGAAGTCAAGATCTTTATACGATATAGCCTACAATCGGTTCAAAAAGTGGTGCGCCGAGAAAAATGTTCAAGTATACAGCGAGAATGTTTTGTTGGCATATTTCAGTGAAAATGCAAAGAATTACAAGTCTTCCACATTATGGGCGCAATATTCTATGGTTAAGTCATGCTTGATAATTTACGACAACATAGATATAAGCAAATTCCCCAAGCTGATCGCATTTTTGAAAAGAACCGGTGACGGATATCAAACGAAAAAATCGAAAATATTGACAAAGGGTGGAATCGACTGTTTTCTATCAAGTGCAGATGACAAAGAATTCTTAATGATTAAGGTAAGATTTCTTTTGTTGTTAGGTATTTCAATTATTAAGTATTTTGATTTTTTATAGGTTGGATTAATTATGGGGATTGCCGGAGCTTGTCGAACTGATGAACTAGTCAATTTAACTGTAGATGATATTGGGGATGTAGGCTCTTGCTTGATTGTAAAAATTCCAAACGCTAAGACAAAGATTCCACGAACCTTTCTGGTTACCGATGTGGGAAATATGCTTGAATTGTTTCGAAAATACCTGTCCCTTCGTCCTCCCCACGTCAAGCATAAGCGCCTTTTTTTGTACTACAAAGCAGGAAAATGTAGTTCGCAGCCAGTTGGCAAGAATACCATGGGAAAAATTCCGAGTGTAGTAGCTTCGTATTTAAAATTACCTGATGCTGCATGTTATACTGGTCACTGCTTACGAAGATCTTCAGCGACATTACTGGCAGATGCTGGTGTGGATATCTCAATAAAGCGTCATACTGGTTGGAAATCAACGACAGTCGCTGAGGATTATGTCGAGAACTCCATTGAAAATAAGACTAAAATTGCTAATCAGGTTTTAGTAGGTACCACTACTAGCGCAATCACAAAAACTGTAAATGTAAGCGAAAGTAATATTCCTTCTAATATTAATTTGGAAAATTGTACAAATGTAACATTTAATTTAAATGTCAATAAATAATTTCAATGTTATCTTTTTTTGCATGAAAAACTTTCTCCATAATGTAAACTCCCTTGGGAGCATTATACTCCCTTGGGAATAATCGACTACTTCTGTTTTAATTTTGATGTCATAGAAACTGATTTCTACTCCCGACCGTGGAAAAAATTGTTTTTATTAAAATTTATTTATTTATTAACACACTGCCCTCAGAATCCAATTAGAAGACAGATGAAAGACAAAACAACAATATCAAGTATTCAAATTCCACATACGTATCAAAGTTAAGGCAATAATGATATTTAATATTTTGAAAATTACAACTAAGTGTCTAAAATATAAAATAATAATTTATTCCCACAAACATCTATTAGAAAGATATTGTGGGTGTAATTCAACGCAGGTTGGAGCTTTTGTTCACTGAGTTAGTTTGACACAATATTATTAATACCTAAAAATATATAAAAACTTTTACATAAAAGGTGAACATTATTCAAGTAGGTATTGTCATATTTAATTCATTGACAAGCTGTCACTTTTTGTCATTGTCGATATTTAACTTCAAATAATTTTAATTTTTATAATAATTTTTATAGTTAGATATTTGATTCAATTTAAAGCAAGAAGCAATCCTAAAAATGCAGAAATCGGTCAGATCTCATCTATTGTGGTTGAATTGTCGTGTTCCCACTGCCAAAAAGTGAAGTTAGATATTTATAGAGTGTTTCATTAAAGCAGGTTAGTAAATTAGATTAATTTATTTAGATAATTATTGAATAGAGCTTTGTCTGTGGAATTGTCCATTAGCATACCTAGACGTTTGGTATCAGAGAACATACATATGACTTCATTGATAGGAATTGTAGGATATTTGATTTATATTAGCTTAAAAAACCTTTCTGATACAGTAAAAAATATTGGTCTAAGATTAAAGTTTCCACTTCGCAGATTTATTTTATGTTTATTATTCCTCCTTACAAAAGGAAATGAAATAGTTATTTTCATAATTCAGCAACAAATTGCTTATTGTGCGTATTACATTTTCCTGAGTATTTATGACTATTTCATTTACTCCTCCTTGTTTAAAAATAGAGTATAGTAACTAAAAATTAGCAGTTAGACTAAAAGACTTCTTTAGAATCTCAAAATACTGTTTGGATTGAGAAATCCTGAGGGTTACGTTCTTTTCCCACTTTAGTAATTTGCAACCACCATTTTTAAATTTTAAGTAATATAGACCCAGGGACTAAGCTATTTAACATTTTATTAGGATACGTGTCATGAAATAAAAGTTTTGATCAATTTTGACGTTTCCCTTAACGTTTGTTTAGCTTCTACAAAGGAAGGTCACCACAAAGTACTACAGTTTATAGTTTGTTGACGTAACCGATCTCTCTGTCATTGCTCCTGCGTTCGAGAACGTTCTCTATAAACTAATTAATGTTCGATATAAGCATGTTAAGCTACGTACACACTTATAATAGGACCTCGTCACAAACCTCGTTGCGTAACACAGAACCGTCTGGACGAGACGCTATCACCTCATCACATCACAGCAAACGTAGATGTTTACATCGAGGTTGATAATTTATAAAAGGCTAATACGGTATGCGGTTATGCAGTGGATATGGAATTTATTTCCTAATACAGTTAACTAGACAACATCGAAACATCAAAATGTTCAGAATGCAACGTAGTTCGGTTCGTAGAGAAATTTTCCGCGTATCACGACCCCATTTTGCAGTTACGTATCTTGGTTCTGTTACAAATGTCTACGCGGCTTTACTTTGTCTTATCGCTTGTCGATTGTGTATCCTGGTATTTGCATTCTTAGCGTACTAGCTTAAAAAGCTCTGCATAAGACTAGTGGTACGCGTACCACAGTATGAGAACCGCTGATATAGAGTAAATAGCCAGTAGCACAAAAAATTATGCACATCAGATGCTCACCAATTTCAGTTTAATCTCTAGTTTCAGAATATTTTCCAAAGAACACATTACTCAAAACCAAAAATCAATGACAAATATGGGACAATCCATATTTATTTGTTTTTAAACAATATATTATACTTCTTTTTTTACCCAATTCTTATTTAAAGCTAAATATTTTTGGTAAAGTGGGACAAATTTGTATGTCCAGATTAAATGCAAGATTCCTTACTATGAGGCAGTTTATGAATGTTTTTAATGTGCAATCTTTATTCATTGGTTCACCTTCAGGAATGAAATACTAAATCCTGACATCATATTAATTGATGATTTGGTCAAGAAATTTGCCACTTTCAATTTGATAGTGACTTAAGAGTAATGCGTATGTGTTTTATGGGCACCTCTATTACAGATCTTATGTACGATTTCATGTGGCAAACAATGTGAAATATGAGGAACGAGTAAAATGTATCAGGAGTAAAACACAGATTCTGATTGATCACTCGATTCACTTGTTGCATAAATAATAATGTTTTATGGAAAACTCGTTGATAGCATTATTGTGCTTGACTTTATCACAGTGAGATATAGGTAAATATAAGATTTGTGGTGTTAAGGAAGCAAAATCTTATATGGCGTAGTTTTTTATGATGCTCGACTTCGCCAAGATTTTTCAACCAAATAGTGTATAACGTATTTCGCACAATCACATTTATCAAATAAAATAATAAAAATTATTTTGATTGCTGAAATGGCGTGGCCTATCTAGCGTGTTTTGAATTTATTTTGTTGGAAACCAAAAAAACAATTTGAAGTGCGAACAATTTTGTATTTTGTTGTCAAAACTGTGCTTATAATGGCTGATAAAGACGGTTCAGAGATAGATTCAGAGGTACATTGAAGAATCGTATCAAATAGGTTGTGGGTCATTAATTCCCACAAAATCAAAGGTGAGGTATGAAAAAGACTATGATGCCTTCAGGAAATGGTTGAATGAGAAGAAAGCGGAGAAATCTGAAAAAACTTTGCTGGCTTATTTTATTCAGAGAAATTTAAGATTGAAGTCTCCAGGAAGCTTATGGGCAGAGTACTCTATGCTTAAAAGTACGATCAACTTAAGTAATGGTGGCGAAATATCGCAATTTAAGAAGTTAGTAGCATTTCTAAAGAAGAAAAAATTGGACATCATGCGAAAAAATCAAAGGTATTTACCAGAGAAGAGATGAACAAATTCCTGCTGGAAGCTCCGATGAAACCTATATTATGATGAAAGCAGTGATGAACTTATGAAGACGACTTTACGGATGAAGGTTCAGTTGTCATTATTAAAGTGCCTGATACCAAAACACATATTAGTCGAATATTCACAATCACTGACAAGGCCAATGAAAATGTCCCTTTTTTAAGACCTAAGAAGACTAACTCTCGTCAATTTTTCTACTCAGTTCGTCAAGGAAAATATGTAAATCAACTTGTGGGTATAAATACATTTGGATAAATACCACAAAAAATTTATTTTTTATTTAATATTGGACATGCTTTTAGAAAGACGTCGGCGACTTTGTTAGCAAATACTGGAGTTGGCAGTCAAACGTCATGGGGGCTGGAGGTTTTAGTGATAACACTAATGTATTATTTGACTAACAGAAAATGTAATTTTAGGTCTTCTGATGTTGCTGAAGGATATGTTGCAGAGTCAATTTTACATACCAACAGTGGCAGTGACAATGAATTTCACTCCATTCCAGTGTTTGAAGACAGAATTACTGAAGTTTATTCTAATCCTAACATATCTAACTCAATAAGTAATACAGGAAATTCAATTACTGTAAAAGCAATAGATAAAAACGAGGGAAAAACTATTACGTTTAAGAATTGTACAAATGATACCTTTAATTTTTACAATAAATGAGCCCAGCATTTGTTGGTGAAAAGAATTACTGATTTTTACTTACCGCATTAATGCTGTTATGAACTCAAACAACACTATTATTTTTTTGATTTCTATGGAAACAAGCCACAGTGTTGTATATTCAACTTTCAGAATGTGTCAACAATGAGAGTAAGTGCATATTTCAGAACGATTATACGAAATCAAATTAATATAATGACAATGACAATACTTCGCGTTGTTATTTATTTGAAAATCTATACTGGATTTTGAATTATCCTCCTAAAAATATTAACCGTAACAAAATTTTTAATTATTCTAATGTATTTAACTTATAAAGGGTGATTCACAACTTATCTATAGAAATTTGGGAATATATGGGTCATGAAAAGTGAAGTCAATATGGTAAAAAAAAAATTGTAAAATCCTTATAATTTTCCGAGAAAACAATTATTGAAGTTGTAGTGTTCTCAAATTTTGTATCGCTGGGCTACTGTAGTCTCTAGCTTCATCAGAATACATTATATCCGCGTTTTTAGTATTAACGTTTTTGCGATAGTGTTCACACTAGTTTTTCGTGTGTAAAAATGGCTTACGCGTGTAGCAACTCGGAGTTGATGGATATCATTTTAATATTTGGTGAAGATAAAATACTGTACCTTACAGTACAGTTTCTCGTCAGTCCGCAGAACGATTTCCCGGTAAACATGTGCCAAATGCAGCTAGTTTTACCGCGGTAGTGCAGCACGAATGTGATACGGGAAATTTGCAACTGAATTGTGGAAGAGATGGAGGTCTAAGGCATCCACGGCGTATTATTGCGCCAGCTGAGGAACACAGGTTAAAGATTGTTGAATATTCTCAAAAAATAAGTACCAGGCAAATCGCTCAACAAGTACAAAGAATGTCCCAATCAACAGTATGGCGTATCATACACTAGGCTCAATTATATCTGTACCATGTACTGCATGTTCAAACATTAATAACAAAGGGATTATCCTTACGAATTAAATTATGTGAATAGTTGCTGCATGTTTGGAATTTTGAAAATCTGTATGCGATTTGGTCAGATTATTCTCAACAACGCTTTTCCTTAAATGGACGATCAAGAACTACTGGTGCGATGGGTGTCCGACTTAAATTCTTTGAACTTGAACCCTATATTTTAATAAATTAGTTTTATTATTTAAAATAAATTTATTCGATTACACATTAAATCTAATCAGGTAGTACAATTCCACTTATATTAGCTTATAACTTCAATAAGCTTTTAAGAAAGAAATTATTTGTCCGGTGCTATACATTTATATTAACATTCAGATTTTATTCTCATAGTTACTGCTCCAAGTTAAAATGCTCAAACATTAGAATTGTTTGTATTCAAATTGCCTTATAATTACAGCATTAAATATAGATCGTATTTTGAAGAAAAATAAAAGAATGTGTTTTCAGATAGCAAGCACGAAATGCACTATTCAGATATTCATTACGAAAATCCTTTATTTGTAGAATTGGAGATATGGTCTATTTCCACAAGGGTAATATAAAATAAAGTTTATAGACGTATACATAATTTATTAACGTTTTTTTTCTTTTGTTGAAGTGCTCTACCATTTCACTTGAATAATATATGATTTGGTATACTAGACAACTGTGTTAAAAGTATAGTGGTTTTTCTAGAAATAAATTGAAATTAAATAATACTTTATCCAGGCTCCTATTATTCAATATTTGAGCAGTTGGGTGCATAAAGGGATGAAAAGCTCCAATGAGTTAAGTGAATAAAATTTATTAAATGCTAGTACATACTAAGACATTTGTAGATACATACTGAAGATCAAGTGTTTACTTCTCCTTTGTCTATGGAATTTTGTCCCAGCAATCTTCTATGCTCATATACGTCCTGTAAATTAATAACTCTATTATTTTGGAACTCGAGTGTAGACTCTCGAGTGGTGTCCAGGAGGTTTATGTAAAGGTCGAATCAAAACTTATCTAAAAAAGCTGCATTCGGTACATGTTTACCGAGAAATCGTTATACTGAAGCAGTTTCACTTCACCATAAATCAAAATGATATGCATCAACTCCGAGTTGCTATACATGTAAGCCGTTTTTGACACTTGGAAAACTAATGTAAACACTTGCATCATAAAAATGTTAATACTATAAATAATCGGATTTTATTATTTGGAATTGCCGTTTTCCATGACTCATCTATTCCCATTTTTTTTAGATGAGTTCTGAATCACCTTGTATAAACAATACCCAAAGATTAGATTCGGTCTGTACAATTTCAGCCAAGGAGGGGCGGGGAGGTCACATGCGCTCTAGAACGGATGTTCCTGCGGTCTTAAAGTTCAAATAAAAGTACAACAATCTACATTTTGTTCCTCTACCCAGAATTGAATCCTGGTTGCGCCAATGGTTACACAAAACAAGTTTATAGTCAACAAGCGTTAGCAAATTATTTGCGACTATAGACCATAGAAATCATAAAATATATAGAACGTCAAAAGAGATACCGGAAATAGTCAACCTATGAAGACACGAGACTGGTAATATTGCAATAACTTAGCTTTTATAAGTTGGTTGCACTAACGGGGTAACTTCACATTAATAGGCGATAATTTCAAAATATGAAAATTTTACGTCCAATTCGTACAAACATATGAATTCTATAGTCCAATTATACAGTATGCGCCAAAAGTATGAAATAAAGTCAATAAAAACGAAACAATTATTTTTTGAAAAAAATCCTCGAACAGGTCGATTTTTAATATAAAAAATACATATTTTAGCGTAAAATGCGATTTTCAAATGTCATTTGTTTTCGAGTAATGACGTCATCGATTTTTTTTAAATGACAACACCATATTTTTTTCCTTGATTCTGAAAGATCGTTTAATTCTCTGTCAGACAGTACTAAAATTTTGCCCTCTTATATGGAGAGTTTTCGAGTAAATGACGATTGAATGTTAGAAAACGTAAATCAATTAAAATAAAGCAAAAACGTTATCAGGTTTAGTTTTTCGAATTCCATAGTTCTTTTATGGATCACGTAGGTGAAAAAGTATTGTAAGCGACATAGAAATTATTATTCAATTTAAAGTAATATGGCACATTTAACTGTTACTCAAAGAATTGAAATTTTAATTCTTAAAATGAATGAAGATGATCCTGATCGCCGCTTACACTTTTGCGAAATTCTGATGGATTTATGTCAAGGAAATAGAAATTTACACCGGCAAATACTTTTTTCAGATGAAGCCACATTTTATCTGAATGGTACAGAAAAACCGTCAAACTTGCAGATATTGGAGTCGGGAAAATCCTTATTGGATGGCAGAGGCACATACCCAACACCCTCAGAAATTAAATGTATGGGCTGGAATAGTTGACGACAGAATAGTAGGGCCTTTCTTCTTTGAAGGAACCCTTACAGAACAAAGATATTTAGAGTTTCTAGAAAATGACTTTCTTCCAGCCCTTACAGTAATTTTTCCTAACGATAATAACCCTGACATTCCTGACGATACCATATGGTTTCAGCAAGACGGTGCACCTCCGCACTATGCGCGCCCTGTACGAGATTTTTTGGACAACTGTTTTCCTCGGAGGTGGATCAGCAGATGCGGACCGATAGAATGGCCTTCAAGATCGCCAGATCTTACACCTCTTGACTATTTTTTATGGGGATACTTGAAGTCAAAAGTGTACATTAATAAACCACGTAATTTAGAAGAACTTCAAAATCGCATTCGGGACGAAATACGCAGAGTTACCCCAGAAATCATTCATAATGTGCAAGAAGAATTTCCTCACAGACTTGCGCATTGTCAAGAAGTTGGTGGATGGCAATTCGAACATTTAATTTAAGTATAAAATTTAATAAATTGTATTTTATTTTACATACCTCAGAATTGTTACTTTTTTATGGATAAAATTTACGTTTTCTAACATTCAATCGTCGTTTACTCGAAAACTTTCCTATGTAAGAGGGCAAAATTTTAGTACTGTCTGATAGAGAATTAAACGATCTTTCAGAATCAAGAAAAAAAATATGGTGTTGCCATTTAAAAAAAAAATCGATGCCGTCATTATTCGAAAACAAATGACATTTGAAAATCGCATTTTATGCTAAAATATGTATTTTTTAAATTAAAAATAGACCTGTTCAAGGATTTTTCCTAAAAAATAATTGTTTCGTTTTTATTGAATTTATTCCATACTTTTAGCGCATACTGTATACATTCCGTTTTGGTTTCAATTGTACGTTGGAATTTAAATGCCGTATGACCAATAACGTAACAACAGCTCCTCCATAGTCTGACTATTTTAGGTGTCTAATGTAGAGGCTTCTAACGTTCTATATATTTTATGATTTCTATGCCATAGACTTATGAGCTAAGGGATAAACTAACTGTTCTTTCTACAAAATTAAAGAAGTAATTTAAATATTTATATTTTGTTTTCCTTTTCTCCAAATCAAAAAAGTAATAAATAATGCCATAAAATAAAAAATTATAGATAAGAATAATATACATTTTTCAAGTATGTTCTACATAGCCGTCTTGTCATTCTAAACGGATGGCCTAGTCCAGCCCTGTGGTTTGTCTCTCCCTCCCCATTAGCGTGCACTTGATTAGTCACCCCCGCCTCCTCTCCCTCGCCAGAGCATGCATTCATCTGCATTAACACCTGCAGCTACGCGCTGCATTTTTTGTACTGGACCTGCCCGAGGGCCCGAATACAGGATCTGCTAGGTGGACTGCTTAAAACCACCATTGCGAACATCTCTACATGTTACCGATATCAAGTTAGCTATAAAAGACTCGGCTAATTTTCCACTTTTCTAAACCTAGTGCACGTAATAGAGGGAATTAAGTAATTATTACTCAGCCCGATTTTTCAGAAAATATCATGCAACAGCTTTAATTTCTTATTTTAACATTTTGTGATGTTATGCTTTGTTTCACTCTGTTCTTATCCGGTAAATTTATGAGTTAAATATTAGCATTACAATCGAGATAAGCGGACATCTTGCAGAGTCAGCGGTTTTCTTTCCTAACCATCAATATCCAACAATCACCGGAACCTATAAGTTCGTATTTCAGTCTTCCTCAGTTTTTCACAATAGTTACACTGTTTTTCCAAATTTTACACCTACTATTAAATTAATGCAGAAATTTATTATAGCAATATAAACTAGATATTTAAGTAACTGTTCTATATTTCTATTTATAGCTAAAACACCTATTTCGCAACATGTATCGAACAATATCTTTCTTGTCACATAAATATTCAAAATAGTTCCAAATAATCTACGATTGAATTTGCCAATATGATCGCTACAACTTTAAGATTCTAGTGATACTGAAAATTCTGAAATAGAAAATGAGGCGGAAGCCTTTTGTACATTGATTCCTCAGAAATCGTAGAAATTGTATTAAAAACTTATGCAAAATTTGATATTTGGTGTGCCGAAAAAAATATATGGAATATTTCAGAGAAAGTTATTCTAGCGTGTCCAGTTATATTTAAAATGTGCATCTTCTACATTACTGAGTAATTATTCCATGTTGCGAACTACAATTTATTTAAATAAAAATATCGATATTAACAAATATACCAGAAGAAAATCAAGTGGTTATAGATCCAGAAAATCCAGAACAGTTTCAAAGATTTATCAAAGCGGCAGAGGATGAAAAGTACTTATTTCAAAAAGTTGTCTTGATTGTTGGTATATTTGGAGCCTGTAGAAGAGAATAATTAACCTATTTACGTACCGAGACCATTGAAAATGCTAGTCGTTTTTAAAAGTGACTATTCCCAATACCAAAACTAATGTTCTTAAATTATTTACAATACCAGAGGTATAAGTTTTTATATATTTTTAGGTATTAATAATATTGTGTGAAACTAACTACTCAGTGGACAAAAGCCCCAACTTCAAATAATTTTAATTTTTATAGTTAGATATTTTATTCAACTTATAGGAGACCACCTGAAGAAGCAATCCTAAAAATGCAGAAATAGGTCAGATCTCATCTATTGTGGTTGAATTTGTCGTGTTCCCACTGCCAAAAAGTGAAGTTATATATTTATAGAGTGTTTCATTGCCAGGTTAGTAAATTAGATTTTCTTTAGATAATTATTGAATAGAGCTTTGTCTGTGGAATTGTTCATTAGCATACCTAGATGTTTGGTATCAGAGAACATACATATGACTTCATTGATAGGAATTGTAGGAGATTTGATTTATATTAACTTAAAATACCTTTCTAAAACCGTAAAAAAAACCAGAGGTATAGGAGTCAATTTCGTTGAAATTTTTCTCAAATATGCAAATCTACGTCCATCCATCATTGATCAGAACCGATTTTTTATCACGTACAGGAATAAAAATGTGCTACACAATCAGTGGATATAAATGACATAGGTTCAATTGCTGAAAAAATGCCGAATTTCTTAGATTATCCAATATTACTAAATATACTGGGCACTGCTTTAGATGATGTTCTGCAACCTTCCTTGCAGATGCAGGAGCCAACATACCGATGCTCAAGAGACACGGAGGTTGCGTTCGCCTTCTGTAGCATAGTGGTACATAGAAAATTTCATACAAAATAAGCAGGAAATAGCAAGGAAAATTCTCGGGGAGAAAGGAAATACCACTTTCATTCCAAAAACTCAGTGCACCAGCAGCACCGGAATGCAGGTGTTATTTTCTTCCAATATTGAAGTTATACGAAGTGAAGAAAACAATATATGTTCACCTAATGTCCAATTACCCGATTTAAAATATTGTGTTATTAATATTTATAATAAATAAATAATTTAAAATTTTGTTATTTTATTTTACTTTTGCGCATACGTGCGTAAAAATATTGTTTTAAGCACATGTGCCTAAAAGACGATACTGAAATGATTTTACGTAAAGTAAATTTTAAGGTAGGTAATTTAATATAAAGGGAAGATACATTTTGTGAACTAAACAAGATAACAAATACAATATCAAACATTTTACCGAAATAAGAATAAAAAATAAATATACAAGGCGTCTCTTTTTTGTTTTCGACATTGGTAAACGATAGAGTACGAATAAGGAATTGAAGCCTTTCCTATAACATTTTTCCCTATGACACTTAGTTGTCAGCGTTCAACTTTAAAAAAATATATTTAATTTTCTTTATTATCTATTAAACAAATAAATACTTTTATTTAAACTTGGTACACAGTAATTGCAACAAAAGGTTTTTGTTTTAAAGAAAAGAATATATTTTTTCGCGTTTAAACCCCCTGAACTTCTACACTAGTAGTGAAAAGTATTCTTTCAGTCCAAATGATTTTTTTTAAAGATGCTCTTGATAAAATAATTTGTTAAACAAATGGAAACAATAGTTTGCTTTAATTAATGTTAATTTTCTTTGTTACAAAAATATGATTTAAGAGCTACGTATATTTTCTCATAGAAACATATAATGGATTGAGGTTCGGTTATCAAGCAAGCCAAATAATTAGAGCACCTCAAGTAATCTGAATTTTTGCCGTAGAACAGTCATTCAATTGCAGAGAATAAATGCATATTTTCTCACTTGGTGGTACTTCCACCTTCCTTATTAGTTTTAAAAAATTCTATAAATATGAACGCGTTAAGATTATCTGATAATCTAATCTAATCTCAAAAGTAGCATTGACCTAAATCGGTACTTGAGACCTGAATGTTGCGACCAGTCTTGTCCTCATGGATACGAAATTCGTGTGAATTATTTAATGGCGGGAAAAGTCTCAACTTTTAGCGAATTTCGTCAACTTAACATTCTCATCATACAACTGTCACTGACTATCGTGGTAGAATATTAGAAGCTCAATCCAAACTTACTAACTCCACATAATGATAAAAGTAACAATAATATTACTGTTTTGAGAAATTCGCTCAAAGTTGAGACATTCCCTGTCGTTAATAATTTAAATCAAAAACTGCGAAATTCGCGTGAATACTTAGGAATTTCGCTTGCATGAGGACAAGGTTTTACAAATATGTGTCGTGTACGTAATTAACGCAGAGGCACATGTTTGGAGAGTTCCACACATTATTTAGTGTGCTCGAAATCATAGCGAAAGGTTTTTCACACAGAAGCAAACAAAATTCCATAATGCCATATCAGTGAAAACAAGACTTGCAGTAACTTTTTACTGCATTATTTACTTCGCTGCAATTGTCGACCATACTCGTAATACTAGCTATTTCTATCCATAATCTTCCCTTGATGATCTTGTTGGAATCTCAGTATCATATTCCATAGTAGTTGTGGTCTGCGTTGAATTTCGTTTATGAATAGTCCAACGCAGATAGTTTCACTTATCTTAAGTAATTTTTTTATAAGTCTATTTACGATAATGTCATTCCTACCTTGACGCGACCTGTCACGTTCTGAATGCTAGTATGGCCACCTTGATAAGAAACAATGAGACGTGTTTTCCAATACTGTCGTCACTACAGATCACAAGCTTGGCCACCTACATAAGAATATATGTAACACATATCAACACATCATTATGACCTGGTCAATAAATAAATATTTTTTCTACAAAACTGTTAAAAGTGGGCTCTTTAATTGTCATTTTTTGATGTTAAAAATGTCATTTTTTGATGTTAAAAATGTCATTTTTTGACACGCATGTTAAAAGTAAGTTACTTTTAACACTAGTGTTAAAAGTAAATCAAAGTTTATTAAAATTTTGTTTTGAAAATTAATAAAACGTTTTCAGAAACACATGAACAACTTTTTATTTTAAATAAGAAGTACAAACCAATATTTTAACTAGTTATTACTATTAACATTTATAGTAAAATTAGAACAATTTGAAATTGTAATTCCCTGCGGAATTATCATACTTAAGTTGATTTTACTGTCAACGTGTGTGATACATCTATTTTCTGTAGAAATACTAGTCTTGCTAGTAGTTGCAACAGTAGGAAGTATTTGGCACGCAATTTCCTTCTTCTGTTCCAGTGAATTTTCAATGTAACCTTCAGCTACCGTCGAAGATTTCCATCCTCCATGTCTCTTGATGGTAGTAAGATTTGCACCAGAATCTGCTAACAATGACGCCGATGAACGACGAAAACAGTGTCCGGTGTAGAGTTGAGGATTTGGTAGATTCAAGAACTCTGCAATGTCGGAAGTCATTTTACCAAACATGTTAATTCCGACTGGATTCTTCACACATTTATTCTTCATATATTTAAGAAAAGGTCTTCTATGGTCAGCGTTGGGTGGCCGGAGTGCCATATACCTTCTAAAAAAGTTTAAATAGAATTCACCAACAACACTGAAAGTCCGAGGCACTTTCGTTTTAGTATCTGATATGGTCACAACAACCGAAGTGCCCATATATTCGATATTGTCGATGGTCATCTGACACAATTCCTCCCGGCGACACGCCCCGAAGACACCCACTATTTCTGCGACTCATCATCAGATACTTTTCGTCTTCTGCTTCTGTGAGAAATTTGTCGATATGCGTCTTCGTCAAAACTTTTGACTTTTTTGCTTGATATCCTTCACCCTTCCGTTTTAAAAAAGCAATAAGTTTATAATGTTTGCTTATATCTTGATCTTGCTTTATTTTTAACATAATTTTGATCATGGAATAATTTGACCACAGCGTTGACGATTTCCATATCTTGGCTTTTCCCTCAAAATATGCCAGTAAAACACTTTCGTTACATTTACCAAGGACCTTTTTAATGTTGCACCATTCCGAAAAACGCCTATAAGCGATTTCGTACTGTTCCTTTGATTTCGCCGGCAATAATTCCAATGTTGCTCGACTGGTGGCTTCTTCGATTTCAGCAGGGATAGATTCGTTACGCTCATTATCGAGATTATTCATTATACTTATAATATTACTAGAAAATGCTGTCAATATTTTTGCGTTTTTTCCTTAACTAACAACAGCACTGGTTGCTACGATAATTTTGGTTCATAAACATTGCGATCTGTGTGGTATTTTTTGATTTCTTATTTTTATTCAGTTTAAAGTTCTTCCGATTGTTTTGTAGAAAAAATAGTGTATGATATATGTGTTAAAATTGATTTTATTTTGTTCGTGAAGTCGCTACGCTCGTTTTTTAATCATCTTCACTCACAAAATAAAATCTTACTTTTAACACGTATATCATAAATAGCTATTTTTCTCCAACCGTCACAAAACTATGACATTTTTTACTGTCAGGAGTCTCTAACGTTGACATATTTCTTACTGAGATTGACATTTTTAATCCTTAGATTAAAAATGTTAATCAATTTTTAATTTATAAAAGTTTATTTAACAATATTTACAATAATTTTTGTTTATCCACAGTGATATTAAATACACAGTTTGAACAAGTATTACAATTAAATAAATCACTGAAAATATCGCTACCCTCAAACTTGGAGCAATTCTCAAGGCAGTCCAACACGTTTTCATTAATAGTTATATTATTTTCAGATGTGAAATCAGAAATGACAACGGTGCTTGGTTTGTCATTACCACTATCAACTTTCAGTGTTCTTCTCTCAATATCTTCTTTATTCAAAAGTGAGTCTTCAATCTAGCTTTCCGCTACAGTGCGCGATCTTCATCCTCCGTGTCTTTTGAGACAAGTGAGGTTACGTGCGTGTCCATTGTAATCTTTCCAGTAGTCCTACTTCAAAAATGTTGCTGCTTCTTGCGAGACAGCTCTGATTTTATGAATACCGACCACCATTCGATGAATGTATTATTCAAAAAGCAATCAACTTGTTACTTTGTAAATACTCGCAATTTTTTCGTTACATATCTCTCATTTTGTCTCTTGAGAAAAGCCCGTAACTTTGAATATTTGCTTATATCAATCTTCTTCTTTATATCCAACGTTGACCACAACATTGAATATTGTGACCAAAGCGTTTACGGCGTCATTTTATTTCCTAAATTTGAGAAATACACCATCAATACATCTTCTGAATACAACTATGTTATTTTTCTTTGCATCAATCCATAAAACACATGGTAGGAACATTCATAAATTTCTCAAAATTTCTTTGGGAGAATTCTTTCGTATATTCCCGGTACATCTAAATCATCATTAGTATCCATATTTATATTCAGTCAATTGAACCACAAACAATAACGAATGAACTCAATTAGCAATACGGATGGCGACTAATATTTGACAAAGTCTCCATGACTACATCAATGTATCCTACTTTGCTTTATTATACAAATTTGGTCTATTATCCAAATTTGGTTTGAATAATTTCAAAGAACAGTGAAATGAGGAATTTCGGTTGAAGAAAAATAGCATGTTTTATTCGGATTAAACACACACTACATTTTCTTCTCTTAAAAGAAAAAGTATATGTACCTAACTCTAGTGTACAACAGAGAAAATCTATTAAATCGTATTCGAAGAGATTGAAATTAAATATCGTTGCATTAATGAAAATGGACATCAACTTGAGCATAATTTAAATTAAATTGTTTACAAAATGTTGATTATGTTTGTTTAATAAATAATTAACTGTAATTTTAAAAATTCATAGAATCCTTGTTTAAAGAACTCGAAATATATATTTGAAATAAGAAGCAAATTATCTATTTATCGAGATCATTTCTTCTTTCGGAAAATGGACAATATTAATAACAGTATCAAAATAGCCTCTTGGTTGACCTCGCTGACGTCAGTGGTCTATCTGGTCAGCGGACCTCAAAAGGTGGGTATGTTTTTTTTAATTTATATATCCGTAATTATCAGTCATTAAAAATGACTGTCACTAGACTCATCTGTATGACGAACTACACCTGCAGTTAAAATATTTGTACTTATTTAAGGTTCATCATGTATAATGTTATTATTCTCAGTGGCAATTTCTTACATATGTTGATGAAAATGTAGGTAATGAGTTATTCATTTGTTCGCATGACGTTATCTGAAGTCTTACCGCAACTATAGAGCCGAGAAAAGATTTAAAAATAAAGAAAGGGTTTGCTTGATAAATGTACCTATGTAAGATGATGTGTAAGATAATTTTAGAAAATCAAATGTTAGATGTATTTTTTTAAAGCACAACATATGATACACTGGTATCATTAGATTCTATATACAAAGTAGAGGACGCTAGTTCTGCTGACATTTTAATCTGTAACTTTTTTTAAGTTAGATTTTCTCATTTAAAATTAGGTAATATTGTCATTTTGAATAAAAAAGGTGCTTAATAATTAAATTATTTGAATTAATATTTGTAAATAATTGTTTTTATTATACTGGAACGTAAGTAAGATATTTACCGAGAAATAGTTCATGGTTCATCAGCTAAGTGCCTTTCCGAAGACAGCCAATCCAGCTGTAATGACGATAATCTTAAAAAAAATCATGGAATACATCCGAAACTGTGGTATGATTCTAGAATACTGGTCCGATTCCATGAAAGAATGTTATTGTTTGAAATATATCACTAATTGACCTTGAAAAATTCTTTTCAATTCCAGAAATAACACGTAAAATATGGTTAAGCTAAAAACCGCAAAGAATGATGTTCAACGAAAGAAGTTAAATGGATTAAGGTTTCTTGAGACAAATTAAGGTGTTACTTACAACTTCCGGTTGTAATTTACGGTGATAAGTTACTTTTAATGATTTAGATTTTGCCTTGCGAGAAATGAATAAGTATTTAAATTATTCCGTAAATAAAGTTTTAAATCAAATTTTCACGTTTAAGTCATATCACAGAGACTGCATTTTATCTGGGATAGAAATTTAATAATTAAAAAAAAATCATCTTAACCTATACGCATAAACTTGGGAAATTATAGCTGAGGACAAAAAATAATGACGATTAATGAAAAAATGTAGTAAAATATTTTTAGTTTCGGTTACAAATATTGAAAAATCCGCATATCACTCGACGAATATACTTTCAACCATGATTTGCAGTACATATGCGGGCTGAAATTGTAAATTGTGATTTTCGATACACAGCTGGTTAGCTGCATCCTGAATTAGTTCAGGTAACTGCTGATGGTTAGTGACAACATGGCAACATGGTAGACAGGCTGCTTCATATGTCTCCATAGAAGTCCAAACGATTTAGATTTGGGGAACGCGGTGAACATCTTATTGGACCTTGTTGATCTATCCATTTATTCGGGAAATGATCATTTAACCAAGCAGTTACTTGTCTCCCTCTATGTGGTGCACCGTCATGCTGATACCACATATTTTGAACAATATTGAGCCCTATATCATCAATTAAATCAAAAAGGTTGTTTCCTAGGAAAGTTCTATACAGATCTGCATTTAAACGATCATTTAAAACATGTATCGGCAGCAAATTATTGTTGAAAATGCTAGCTACCTCAGACGTTGACTTCATTATGATTATTATTATTTATGTCATCCCTAGTAAAACATGCTTCATCAGACCACATGACAAGCAAAATGAATGTATCTATTTGTGAATGTTGTTAAAGTAACCAGTGATAACATGTTAATAGCTGAGGAGCATCTCCAATATGTAACACTTGTACATTTTGACGATGAAATGGATGCAACATTTTTTTGTTCAATACACGCCATACAAATCTCTGGATAAATGAAGAGTTGCCAATTATAGCATCTATTATATCTTCATTTTGTACATTAACTTCAGTAGAACTAATGGCCTTTTTGGAGTGGGGTTATCTTCTTATCAAAGTTTACGAAATGATGCACTAAAGACTGTGTGGGCAGGTTGATGTTTATTAATTTTTGGGTATCATCGTCAGTATTCTCGGGCTACTTGTCTGGAGTCCCCATTGTATGTAATACCCATATACAAAGACAATATCTGCACTCTCTTCAGTTGTTTTTTTAAAATGCTTGTAACTTCAAAACAAAAACAAATCGGACCTATGTTCAAACAAGAAAACATGTTTGAAATTAACCCAGCAACCCCAGCTATCTATTTCTGTGCTTTGGACTTATGTGAACTTTTTTCTCATTCCAAAGTTTCAAAAGATTTTCTCATGGGTTTTGTGTAGAGTCGTTTTAAAAAGTCCTGGAAGTGTCGCAAGAAATTTAACAAAAACAATGTCTTCAAATAAGGAACATAACTATTTAAGGAAGGTGTCTTGTTTTTCAAGAAAGAACTGGTAATCACGGTGTCCTTCAATTTGGATATTGTTATACTCGCGACAAGAATTCAGACGACTTACGTCATACGAACAAATGAATAATTCATTATATTTTCATCAAAATATTTAAGAAACGGCAACTAATAGTAATAGAACTATATACTACAATAAAAGTTTGCATTGTATATTGCACTAAATTGCAAAAAATGATTGTTTTTAACGCGACAAAATATCGAAAATTACGTTGACAATAAAAACAAATGTGTAACGTCAGCCGTGACGTAAGACGTCTGAATTCTTGACGCGAGTATATCTCTATATTGGGTTAGCGTAGAAACACGTCACGTAGACAAACAAACTTTATTGTCACTCTTGATGACAAAAGAAATATCCTTCAACAAATTCACAAGTGTCAGACTTTTTACTTTGACGTTTCAGTCATTCGCGTTTGACTACTCAATATAAACTGACTCCAGCCGGTAAACCGATGCGCTTATATAGGTTTTTAGGGTTCTAGAAGTTTTCGGCGGTCTCGAGAATCAAATAGAATGTGGCCGAGAATGTTCCAGAAAACGTCAAAATAAAGGCATCACAAAAATTATAAATTCTAACGTAAACAGGAACATAATTAACAAACTAAAGAGGTAGGTGAGCTTCCGTAACACTGCCTCCCTCTTAGAACTGATCGTCCCGATCAGGTTACCCCGTTGTCCGCATGGCCTTCTTGATAAGGTGTCAAACGATCGATGTGGACAATCTTCATCTTGGCTTGGGGATTCCTTTGGATTCTGCAGACTACGTCATTCAATTTAGACGCAACGATACAAGGGCCTTCCCATGAATTCTTCAGCTTCGGAGATTTACCCTTGCTACTTTCTGGGTTATACAGCCACACTTTCTCAAGCTCTTGAAATCCGCTGCTGTTGGCACGCAAGTTGTATCTGGTCTTCATTCTGCCGCTTTCAATTTTTAGCTTCTCTCGTACTTCTTCATGCACCATCTTTATTCGAGCTTTCAGATGGCTGAGATAATCATCTAAGTTTTCCTCGTGTTGCAGTCGATTCATAATTAGATTTATGGATAGCCGCAATTCTGTGCCGAAAATCACGATGGCTGATGTTTTACCCGTGGTCTCATGAATTGCTGCTCGGTAAGCCAGTAAAAATGGAGGAAGGCAGGTATCCCAGTTGGTATGTTTCTCGTTGACGGCCGTCCTCAGGAAGTTTGGTACGATTGAATCTTTCCACCATTCCGCCTAGCAACCCACAGACATTCTGAAATATTTTAGATTCGAAATTCCTCCCTTGGTCGGAATGGATCTCTCTAGGGACCTCATAACGGCATATCTAATTTTCGAATACAGCTTCAGCTACGGTCACAGTTTCTTGATTAGGTAAGGGATATATTTCTGGCCACTTACTGAAGTAGTTCATCATTACCAAAATATAGCGATTTCCACTGCTACTACGAGGAAAAGGTCCAGCTAGTAGAGGAAAGTGTTGAAAGTGTTAATAAGTTGCAGAATGAAGTTTCCAAAGTCCAAGTCGTAGAAGAAAGTATAATTAAGTTAGAATATGAAGTTACAAATCTAAAGTCACAGTTGTCCGCGAAGGAAGCCGAAAACGGTTTTCTTTCGTCTTCAAGAATTAAGCCGCCAACGTTTGATGGAAAAGTGTCATAAAGCACTTACTTTAAACAGTTCGAGGCAGCCGCCTTGGCGAACAACTGGTCAGAAGAAGAAAAAAACACATCACTTATAGTTGGCCTACGGGGTGAAGTTATGGAAATATTAAGAATACTAGCCGAAGGTAAACAAAAGGACCAGGGAAACGCCAACTAGTCAGCTTTGGGGAGAGAAAGCTGGCTAGCTGCTACCAAGCCCCACCAACTGTTAAGATCATGGTAACCCATCTGCAAAATAACGGAACAAGTTTGGTAGTACCAGGGTGTATATGCGGACGGAATTGTGAAATGGTCCTTCATACAAGCTCTAGTCACACCATAGTAAGACCGATCATCGTCGCTCACTGCAGAATACAAAAACCAGACTGAAACTATATCTGGCAGATAGCAAATCGAAAAGTCATAACAGTGCAGAGCATCCTTCTAGCTAGAATAACCTTGGGGGCAACCACTTTCCAACACAACATCTTAGTAGCAGATATAGCTGACGATGTCATTCTTGGACTGTTATGACATCATAATTTTGTATTGAACCTTCCTCAAAGATTATTGAAGAACAAAGATGAAGAAATCATCATGCAGTTCCCCGAAATCAGAAACCTTCCTATTAGAACTGTTGAGGCGTCAGCAGACATAGAACTTCCAGCAGGTTCAGAAGTGGTAATTGAAGCTATTTGTAGCAGTCCTTCGGCAGTTGAAGAAATTGTAATTATAGAACCAGATCCAGAGAGCAGTCTTTATAGGAAGGGTATATTAACTGGAAAAACATTAACAGAAATAATTTGGCATTGGTTAGAATGCTAAATCTGAAGGACTGCCCACAACAGATCAAGAGAGGCGAACCTTTGGGGATTTGTCAAATAATTGCATCGGTGTTCAGCAATATGGAACCATCAACACCTCGTAATGTTCAACAACTACCCGAAGTTCTCCAGAGCCTTCAGATTCAAGTCACCATTGCGACCCAATGAAGTCAATAAATTGGAGGATTTATTGAGGAGGTTCCAGGATGTGTTCTCATTAATAGAGTAAGATGTCGGAAGAACTAATCTTGTGCAACACCGAATAAATACCGACGACACCACTCCAATTAGACAAGCTCCACGACGTATTCCATTGGCGAATTAAGAGGAGATAATCAACAATGCTGAAAGACATATAGCAACAAGTAGTCATTGAAGCATCACAAAGCCCATGGACTTCGACAGTTGGTTTGGTAAAGAAGAAGGATGGCTCTACCAGATTTTGTGTCGTGTTTCCTCAAAAACAATGTACAATATTAACGTTAACGTAGTAAGCGCCAAAATTCCCTTGCAAATTGGATATGTTGACGGTAGAGCGACACGCAATAAAATTTGCACTGATTTAAATCCTACAGATAATATTTTAAAATTTTAAACAATGTAGGTTTAAGATTTTTTAATAAGAAACGTGATACGCTCACATTTACGTCACAAATACGGCGCATGTGGTGTCCTCTACAGAAAACGTCGAACAACAGATTATGATTTCTCATTTCCAAAAACATCTATTTCCAAATTTTTAAGTTGATACAATAAAACACAGCATTCCAACATTGGCACCCTGCATCTAACGGCATATTGGTTGAAGTAAAAAATCTAGTATATCTTCGTGGACCATTGCGTATGGACCACCCTGTTATACATGGCAAATGTTTCGTTTTATTTTAGTACTATCCATTTTTGTGTTTTGTTCTTTCCAAAGTTTCAAACGATTTCGAAAGGCTAATTCTTTGGCAGACACTCAGTATTTAATTCAGAATTCCACTGTTGACTATATTATGTAATTAAACTAGTCGTTAACCAGCACACTTTATAATTTGTATATTTGTTTTTCTGGAAGAACTGGCAATCACGGTGTCCTGCAATTTAATTAGCATATTACTGTAAGCTAATACAATTCCAGCACACCGACAACAACAAAAACGAGATTACCATAACCTTGGCAATAATTAGCATCTGAAATTGGTATGTTAGTGTCTTGTTTAATTAAAAAGGAACTAGTGTGAAAAAGTCCTCCGCCTCTTCTGCTTTCGAACCACTCTACTTTCAACTAGGAATTATAAATCGGTTTTTCAGTTTATATGAAGGTAATTAATATGTGCAGAGCATTAAATAAATACACTCGGTTGAGCTTAGCGATTTAATGGTAAAAAAATCGACACTGTTTTCTAATTGCAATACGACCGGACGATCCACTACTTAAGGTATCGCGTTATGCTGCTCAGCTAATGAGTTTAGAAAATATGAAAATTTATTAAATATGGAGCGAAAAATAAGGTACTTGTGCCACCAGTTCCGTGATTTCTAAAATACCGAGCGTTTTTAAAGTTTAACGAAATATTCTAAAAATTGCAAGTTAAAAAATTCAAAAATATTCTAAATAAAGGAGACTTTTTCGTTTCATTATACATCATTTCATATTATGAATGTCAAAATACTGTTTGTTAAAATATTGTTAATAGTCGTGGACAAAGTATAGTATTATATTTGTATATGATGACATATTCCTGTATCATACAGGGCGTTCACTACAGCCAAAAATTAATAACTGCAGAGCATATGGCATCCCCAGAAATCCCATTTAACAAAATTTCAGTGTATTCGGTCGAATTTTGTTAAAGATAGGACCGAAACTAGAATGTAAAAAATTGTTTTCAACGCCTTGTACCTTGAAGACGGAAAAAATGAAACAAAGTAATATTTTTTGAAAATCTGTCAGGCCCTGAATTTATGCTAGCGTTTTTCAGCACATCCTGTATAATGGTAACAGTGTTTGCTCTTATTAGCAATTGATGATATAATTTTATTTCGTTCATTATTTTAATCGTCGAAAAAATGAAACAAAGTAATATTTTTTGAAAATCTGTCAGGCCCTGAATTTATGCTAGTGTTTTTCAGCACATCCTGTATAATGGTAACAGTGTTTGCTCTTATTAGCAATTGATGATATAATTTTATTTCGTTCATTATTTTAATCGTCGAAAAAATGAAACAAAGTAATATTTTTTGAAAATCTGTCAGGCCCTGAATTTATGCTAGCGTTTTTTAGCACATCTTGTATAATGGTAACAGTGTTTGTTCTTATTAGCAATTGATGATATAATTTCATTTCGTTCATTATTTTAATCCATAAAAAATTATAATATCTGGAATTTATTCATTTATAAAAGCATCAATAAATGATTAAGTAATTAAATAATGAATAATTATTTAATAAATGAAATAATATATTATTTAATTACTTATGCTTAAACGATTAATGTATTTTTTGTGTACAAATGCTTGATACAAGCTGTTTCTTATTTAAAGCAGCTGTGCCATGACTTCATTAGACCCCTTAAGTTAGCTTGTTCTCAAGCCAATGTGAACACGGTTTCATAATTAAGTATCTTGTATTGTTGATGGGCTCGTATGAATATTAACAACATTTAAAGCTCTTTAGTACTCGGTTATTCAGTACCTAAGTAACGAAATTATATTGAAACATATTTAATGATTAATAAGTAATAAATAACTTTATGAAACTGTTTTGTAAGACACATTTTATTTTTTTAATTGTAATAATTAATTTAATTAATTGGATTAATTCAGAATTAACACATAACTGAATGTGCATTAAATTATATTCTGAACCGATTCAGAACTATAAAACCAAAACGTCTTTTTGTTGACTGATTAGTATTATTAGAGAAATTAAAAATCACCTATTCACAAGGACAAAACAAGAATGTGTATTATATATGTTACAACTAAAGTGTAAACTTGGTTAGTTTGTAAACTAACTGCCTAGTATACAAACTAACTGAGCCGTTGGTTATTTTCATAGAAAACGCGTGTTCCACAATATTAATGAGGTTTTCTAGGTTTCTCTCATTCCTGCACTGAATGGTGGTTAAGGACTACCAACGTAAGTCGTTCGTGTGCACAAATTATGCGACCTGCTTAATAAAAATGTGCCACCCACTCTCCCGCACAAGTTCTGGGCTAATCCTCGTGATTAGAATGAGATTAGGGGTAGAGATATTATTATTATTATCGTATACTTTATAAACTAACCCACTTGCTTCGCTAATTCATTTGAAATAATCAGAAATGCTAAAATAGCGGTTTTATGTCTGTCAACTCGACATAGAGGACCATGAGTTCACGGTGCAGCAAAACTACATCTAGTGGCCATTCGCTACTCCATGCCGATCTGAAAATCCACATACACTAAGTTTACAAACTAATCAAGTTTGCTGAAAGTTAGGTTAATGTTTTATGTTATTCTCACTTACTTATATAATTCATTTGTAACGGCTAGAATACGATATATAAACATACCCATCTCACCCCGAGCATTCATAATGCCCGCTGTCATAGCAGCGGGCAAAATAAATCTTTTCACGCCCGCTGCCATAAAAACCCGAAAATAATGACGCTTGAGTTGTTATGGATATGTTTGAAAATATCTAGCAACTGTCATCAGCACAAATCAAGAACCGTCAAAGCTATGACCTTTTATAGTTTTTATTTCGTATGAAGAGAAATATAAAACGTTGTAGGCACCAAGGAAGATACGTATGATTATCCCCTTAGGTGACTTGCAACCCGTCGGCTGCGGATATAATCATCCCTGTATCTCCCTTGGTATATAAACAACTATTTTGTCCATCTGTCAAATAAATGACTTTGCTATACACACCATGCAAAATTACCCTCATGCTACAGTGAAAAAATGGAAACAAAAATAAACACAGTTTGTCCCTTGGTACAAACGTCGCTCGCAATTGGAAGAGATTTGTACAAAAATTCAATCTTTTTATGGAAGACTCAGGCTTGTGTGAAAAACCAGAGAAGAGGAAAGTTGCAACATTTCTAAACTTGATTGGTGATGAAGGGATAGAGTTGTTTAACACGTTTACGATTAGTGAAGAAGAAATGACGCTTGAAGTCATAAAAAGTTAGTTTGAAGAGTACTATTCGCCTAAGAAGAACATAATATTTGAAAGATATAAATTTAACAGTGTTGTACAAAAAAGGACAATCCTGTGACACTTTCTTGACAATTGAGAAGAGCAGTAAAAACCACAGAGTATTCACAGCCTGATGAAATGGTTAGAGACAGAGTTGTGATGGGTATTCTAGATAAAACAGTGCAAGCAATAGATAATTGTAGATCGTCTGAAGCTAGTAAATCTCAGTTCAAAGTGTTACAGAATGAAGTTCCAGTAAGTGCTCTGAAATACAGAGTCCTACAATGCTAACAAAGTATTATGCAAGTTTTGTGGATGCGGACACAGTAAGAAAGGCAAGTGCCCTGCTTTTGGCAAAACTTGTGCGAATTGTCAAGGAAAAAATCATTTTGCAAAGGTTTGCAAATGAGAAGCCAAAGAGAAAGAGAAGTTGAATCAGAAGACAGAAAAGAAGAAAATACACCAGGTAACGGAGGAGAATGAAGAATTCTAGGAATGGCTAAGTACTTAGGCAAATTTGTGCCTAATATGTCTAAAGTAACTGCTCCTTTAAGGAATTTAACAAGATATGATGTTGCATGGGAATGTATGCATCACATAACGAGTCATTAAACCAACTCATACATTTGTTAACCACAGCTCCTATTCTGATCTTTGCAACTCCATCAAAAACATTTGAAATAAAAACGGACACTTCTAAAAATGGCCTTGGAGCTTGTTTACTTCAAGATGGTCATCCAGTTGCTTTTGCTTCTAGAGGCATGACTTCTGCAGTAAAAGCTATGCTCAAATAGAAAAGGAAATGCTAGGTATTTGCTTCGCAGCAGAAAAATTTCATTTCTTCATTTATGGGTTAGCAAATGTTCCTGTAAAATCAGATCACAAACCTTTAGTTGCAAATTTTTTAAAAAATCTTGCTGATGTTTGTCCGAGACTTCAGCGAATACGACTTCGTCTCTTGAAATATAATCTTACAGTTGAATATAAGCTGGAAAAATACTTGTATATAGAAGACACTTTATCTTGTGCATATTTTACAGAAAGTTTAATGGAGCATTAGACCAGCACCTGCAACGACCGTCACTGCAGGTCGTAACGGTGACCTGTAATTTCTATGCTTGGCCGCGCTAGTCCTAAGTAAGTTCTGTTCCCACAAAAGTCAGAGATTGATTTCAAAGTATTAGAAATATTCGACCAGTTAAAGTCACTGAACTGTCGGACACATTTTCTTAAACGAACTGCAAGTCTTTCGTCAGATGACGTTGCGCTGCGAAATCTTTGTCGTGTTTGGTGGCGAGGACGATCCAAGAACTCATTTTTTTGTGACTTTCGGAAGTATTGGAACAAATTTTTTTGATCTCTCTCCAGTTCAGAATATAAATTATAAAATTCACCATACGAGCTTCTCTTTTTATTAATAGGTTGAACCCGAAACTTTTTAATTTTTCTCGCTTTTTTCCCCTCCTCCGGTTCATACAACATCGTACTTAAAAATATCAAATCGTCTGCCACACACATAATCTGCACAAAAAGTTGCCTGGTCCGTGCTGGACAAGTGTGCGAAGTCGTGCAGGTTTGCAGGTCCACGCTGTGATGGCCCGTGCCGGTCCGTGCAGGTCTAAAGAGGCGTAATGTGCGCTATTTTTTTATTCGAATTCCATTGCGAGTAAATGCTTTATCTGTATCTAGTACATTAGCATGTGCTAAAACGCGTTTTGGTCATCAGTGGCCACAATCTCGTTCACGATTTGCACGTATCACGTTTACGTTGCACCACTGCCGTAAAAGTTTCCTTATTTGGCATGTGTCGATCGGGAAATCGATCTGCATACAAACGCGAAGCTGCCAGTCCATTAACTCAGCATTGCTGTACACATGAGCCATTTTGAAAATTGTAAACATTAACACTGCCCCGATAAATAAACGAAACCTACTGACCATCTAGACAGCATATCCCCACTCCAACCCTATTCGCCAGACAGGTATTTTGACACTCTCCAAGCGCAAAACTTTGTTTACTTTTCTTCTATATCAGATGCAATTTCAGTACAGTTGCCCAGTTACGTACTGCTTTATAATGTTAGAACTTTAAACATTTTTTACGCGAAATCTATGATAATATTATAATTTTTTTGGTGATATCGACTTCTTATTTACAGACACACAATTTAAAGTTTTTCGAATAAGTTCTGAATTTTCCTGTATTTAATTAATGCAGAAGAAAAAATTGTATACAAAACATGTAGCCAACTAGTACGAGTAGAAGCCACGAAATATCTATTTAATCTAATGTTGCTAATGACAGTTGCAATAACTAACCCTGGAGGATTTAACTAGATCAAAATTGTTCTCATTTAATAGTCATACACGAGAGTATAATTATTGACAGAGCGGTCAACTTCCACATGCAGATTTAAACTCCATTAGAAAGTAATCGCTCGTACTAACTGTACAACGTCCCTTTTTTAAAGGCGAACGGGCATATACAGCTATTTTAATTTAAAATATTCAGTGCAGTTTTTGTTGAGCATGTTTTTACTTTTTGTATGCTCTATCGCAGTTTGTTTCTGTGCTGTTGCAGTGATTAGCTGATTATTTCAGTCATGTCACGATGTATTTGTCTTATTTGCATATAACCTCGTGCTTAAAATGCATTGGAATTATTTAAGGTACTGTTAAAATAATCGCACCGACCTCAGGTTTTCCTCTATTCTATAGCTTTGAAACGAACTTTGATATGTTTATATTAACAGATCATTAATTCATTATATAAGATGTTTACTTTAATATTTAATAATTAATAAAACACAGATTGGGAAGTTATTACAATCAAGATAGGACGATTGAACTTGAACAAATTAAAATAAATCCTGGTAAAACTTTGAATTGGATATTCAAGCATCCAAGATATTTTTTTATCGTGATATACAGGGTATCATTGAAATGTTGTAGACAATTCCGGGAGGTGATAGTACTCATTAAAATGGAAAAAGTTTATATGAGTATAGGTCGAGCAAATGCATAATAAGAGAGGTTATTCCGATATATTAAAAGACGACACTTTTCTCTCACTCTCACACTCGCTCCGAAATCGGGGCCAGAAGGAAATTTTTTGTTGCGAAGACGAAGGGACATGAGTTGAAGATATAAGCTGTAAATTACCCGTCAAACGGATTTTACGAGTAGGTCCCAAGAGATAACCAAAAAAAACATCAGTACGCATGAGGAAATATAATCTATACAAATTATTTCATTATTTTATATATACCTATATTAAGGTACGGTACGGTAGGTAAATATCATAAACTCAAAAGAGTTTGAAATAAAAACTTACAAGAAAAATATAAAATTTACAAATTCAAGGAACGCTTATCGAATGTGTGAAAAAATGTTGAAAAATTTTTGACCGTTAAAAGAAATCCCATAATTGAAGGAACTATTTTTTTTGTATTACGAGTACTTCTAACAGGGTCCTATTAGAACATCATCTAAAGAAAAAATACAGGGTCTTTAAGAAAACCGAATCAATCTCTAAAAATCTGCAGAATGCATGAAATTAAAAAAAAAATGCTTTAACTTCTAACAGGGGTCTATTAGAACACTTATTAGATCTGTTCCAATAAGAGTCAGGGATTGGTTTGAAACTGTTAGAAATATTCGACTAGACAAGTTGTTAATATGTTTTCAATGAATGTATCTTGTAAGAAGTAATTGGATGAACATTTCTGACAGTTTGAAACTAGTTCCTGACTGTTGCTGGAATAAACCTATTGACGAAGAAAGTACAGGCTGTTTAAAAAAAATTAAACAAATATCTAAGAACCCTTAAAATTAGTGGACTTTTAAGTTTTTTGATGAAACTTTTAAGAAGTGTCTATTACAACACAAATTAATGAAAAAATGGGTGATTAAAAAATCAATACAATCTCTAAAAACCCTCAAAATTAATGGAATTTAAAAAAAAATTGATGAGACTTTTAATAAGGGTCTATTAAAACACTAGTTAATTAGGACACTGTAAAAATACAGTGTTTAAAAAAATCGAACCAGTCTCTAAAACTCTCATACCTAATTCATGGAAGTAAAATAAAATTGATGAATCTGTTAACACTAATTAGGTAATGAAAACAATACATACAAAAAAAAATGATTTGAATACTCTATAAGGATGACCTGATTCAACTTTTAAAATACAAGGTGTTGAAACAAATGTAATCAAATTCGAAAGAAACTTCAAAATTGACGGAATTAGACATTTTTTAAAATGAAATATCAGTAACTTTTCAAAATTTACCGGAGTACTGGAGTTTTCCCACTATAGAGACCTTGCTGTACCTTTCTAGTAACAACTTTAAAATATGAAAATTGTCACATCTGCATAAATTTTGCCACTAAATCAGTTGGTGAGTTAAAACAATAACTATTCAAATCGGAGAGGGTAGTATTTTTAAGGGTTGGGGACTGTTGCTTTGAGGATATTTTTTTAAGACAGGGATATAATTTTCTAAAACTGCGTTCTTCTTTATACAAAAAAAAAAAAATACTTTTGTTGCAAATCGCTAGGCATGGCCAGAACCATGTTGCTCAGGAAAATTAAATTATTTTATGTACAATCATTTGCAATAATAATGGCACACTTTAAAATGAATTGTGCGATTTTCAACTTTTAACATTAGTTCTTAGTTGTTTCAGTTACCAATAGAAATTTAGCTTTCAGAAGTTCATAAACTGTTTTGGGGGAGTGGCATTATTATTGCAAAAGCATGTACCTACGATAATAATGCATTTAATAATTAAATTTTATTTTATGGAAAACTATTAGTAGACATTTATGTAAGAAAATATATATATTTTTTAAATAAATAAATTAATTAATTAATTTTAGTTAATTAAATTAAACTAAAAAGTCACTAAATTACAATTACACTTTTTTTTCATTACGTAATACCTAACTGTTTAAGTAATGCAGATGTTCATTACGATCTTCATTCAGTTCAATTCAAGTGCTTGCTTTTCTTCTTCGAGATCTGCGCATCTTATTAGAGCAGTCAATAACGCGTTGTCGGAGATGCTCTTCATTATTAATTGACACTTAGTAAACCAACGCTTTCGAGTGCTTACTGGATATCAAACAAGATAGAAAACTATATAAGACATTGTGTAACAAAATTTCAAATATTTTGGAAAAGCTGCAATGAATAGTAATTAGCCGATAGCTACACAATTCTTTCTTGTAACCCTTCTTGTATATTGAACATATTCTAGATAATCTCCAGTATTCGAGATAACATGATGTTTTCAACAGTAAGCAGCAAAAGCAGAGGTTAGCTTATATCATAACGAAATTTATACTTAGCTATCCCAAAAGATACTTTTGAATTTGAAAATAGGTCTAGTTAACCTAATCCGCGATCAAAAAATGAACTGAGTACGGTTGTTAGTGATGTTTACTTTTTCAGTACTCGTTGTTCCGTTCTAACCTCAAATGTTTGCTTTCTATTTTCATGTTGGTTTTAAATGAGTTTAAGACCGCTAAACTTTAATTACATCGTGAAATTTCCGTTTGACACAAATGCAATTGAGATAAAATTTAAAATAATAATGTCAGGTTGAATAACATAACCTCATTACCGGGGAACATGAGTTGAAAACAGAATTTTTATTTAGTAGATCTACACAACCTGTGACTATTATTTTTCGAAAATGTCTTATACAGATTGTTCGGAATATAAGTGCCGATGCTAAAGGGACTTGTATATCCGACCAAAAACAAGAAAAAAATTCTAAAAAGAATGGTTTTTCTACAAATAAAAATACAACTGCAATAAAATGCAAAACAGTGTGACGAAATTACAAATTAAGGTACAACTAAGGTTAAGTAAAAGTTCCTGTAACGTAATTTGTTTTTTGTATCAGTATTAATAATTTTTGTTTAGTTTTATTGGGTTTTTGCCACACTTGTGAAAAATAATAAAAATTAATTAAATAAGCCCTTGCGCCAAACGGAACAGTCAAGGGTTATTTTTGAAACTAAGTTTGCCTAACCAAAAAATCTCACACTGAAAAAAGCAGATAAGAAAAAAATAACAAAAATCACATCACTATCGCGCACTTCCGTAATATTGACGTTTCGAAAAACTGTTATTTTTTACTTATCTGCTTTTTTCAGTGTGATTTTTTGGTTAGGCAAACTTAGTTTCAAAAATAACCCTTGACTGTTCCGTTTGGCGCAAGGGCTTATTTAATTAATTTTTATTATTTTTCAGAAGTGTGGCAAAAACCCAATAAAACTAAAGAAAAACTAAAATTATGCCACAAATAAATAGCTTCAGACAACAGTATTAATAAAGTAAACAATAGAAGTTTCCAAAAAAGAAAACTGTAACATTGTAATCTATCAGCTGCTGCTGTTGAAATACGAAATTATATTTTCTAAAATGCTTGTACACTGTAAAAAAATAATTACACATTTTAATACAAAAAAACGCAACGCTATATGTTAATCGAGGTCCACACATTATTGTGTTTATGTAGCAGTGTGTTAAATGTTTAATCCTCTGTGTTAATATAACAAATATTATGTGTAACTTTAACACATTTCAGTGTAATTTGTATTTTTGAAGGTGTAGGATTATTGTATAATAGGTTATATTGATATTAAAGCTCGCTTACCTTTTTAGTTTGTTAATAATGATCCTTGTTTGCTTTCGAAATAATTTTTATTAAATATAATTTTTGTAACATCTTTATTTGACGTTTTCTAGAAGATTTCCCAGTCGTCGAGAATGCATCGAATATAGCCTGGAATATTCTAGAAACCGTCAAAATATACGTATTACAGAAATTATAATTTCAAAAGCAAACAGGAACATAATTAACAAACTAAAAGGGTATGTGAGTTTCCGTATTAATATATAGTATTTTCAGAATTATGGTGTTACGGTAAAATAAAATATATTTTACTTTTTATGATTTTATTAAAAATATATAAGTGTCAAGTGAGCAACAACCAAGTTTTCTAACAAAATTAGTAGTAATACATATTCTAATAAGGGACTTATAAACTAATAACGTTCTAGTAAATCATAAACAATGAAACAACAAACATTAAACAACGATGTATTTAGGCAGTAATAGGAGTTTAGGATATAACGGAAAATAGGAAAATTAACTGGTAGTGATCTGAACATTTTATTTCTCTTACAAGTACAGTATACAGAGTAATCTAAAACGTCAGAGTGAACTCATAATATCTTTAAGAGTTCTCCATTTGAACACAGCGAGCGAGAACTAACTAAACACAATAACACTACACAACCAACATGGTGTAATGACGTAAGTTAGAACAGCTGATATACTGCAGCTGCGCAGTTGTGCTTAACCAGTGAGGAGTAGAGGTATAGAACACAGAGATGTGTTAAGTTTACACAAAATGGTGTACCTTTAACACATAACTAGTAAATATTACACAAATTCAATATATTTTATTATAATTACTAGTAATTTTAACACACTTTGTGTCAAACGTATAAAAAAGCCATAGTGTGTAAAACTATTAACATGGAAATTTTACGCATTCTATATTACACAAAATCTCACTTACACAGCAATTTTTTTTACAGTGTAACTTCTAAACAACAACAAATCGGACCTATGTTAATATAAGAATAAATGTTTGATATTAATACACCCTGTATACAAATAACACTTAAATGTGCAGAAGTTACGCATTTGTTATATTAACAATAGTGATGGGAGAACTCGATTTAAAATTAATGCGTATATTATATTATAAATAACTGGTAATCGAATACAAAAATATAACATGTCTTTACTTAATACTTATTAAACTCCGTAGATATTACTAATACTATTTAAATTATCTATCTTTATTTATATATATTCATATTCATCGGTCAATTTTTACAATATTTTAGTGAATTAAAACAAATTTATTGTAAGCAAATCAATTAGGTATATTGATTGATTGAAACTCTGGATCTTCATTTTCTACTTCATGCTAATAAAAGCTCTACAGGGTGTTCGGAATATGAGTGTCTTAATTTTGTTACAAGTTGTACTAAACAAAACATATTTGACTTAATAATTTTTTTCTCTGACAAACGGTAACAGAATTATGGCAGCAAACAGGTCTTGAATATGTGACAACGTCGCTCAAATACTATCTTAAGATTGTTGTGATGTTTTATACATAATATTTACAAATAGGTACAGCTAAACATACCTATGTACTTACTGTGAATGGTTTTCTTAGAGCTCTTTTCACAACACAGAATAATAGTTACAAGTGTCTAAAATGACTTCTATGTCTTGCTAGACGCGTTTACCGTACAAACGCCTAGTAGTCAGAGAGTTTTGCCTAGATTAGCTGTAAATAAACATGCGATGGTTATGGGTACTGTAAATTGTTCCATTTTTGTTTATGTACACTCACAAACATCAAAGAAAAACTAGACAAAAATAAATTGCACTAGCTTAGAGTACGTTACAGTTTTAACGAGTTTCGCGGAAACTTCAATTGTTTATTTCATTAATACTAATCCAAAAGTCAAATTACGAACAAATCACATTACAGGCGCTTTTACTTAACCTTAATTATACCTTAGTTTGTAATTTCTTAACATAGTTTTGCATATTATTACAGTCAAAATATAAACATGACCCGAAAAATGCTTTATGAGGCTAGAACCGCCCAAAAGGGGAATCTTGAAGATGGTTTTTCCAGAATATCTTTCGAACGTAGTTTCTTTATTCTGTGGAACTATTCAAAATAAAATCACAAAATTTGTTGAGTAGCGTACATTTCGCATGCTACAAAATGTTCTGTTCTTACAACTTAAAATATTTGCTCAGAGGTGTCACATGTTGAGGGGGCCCAAGGTAAATATTGCCCCACTTTTTTTATTTTTGGGATCAAATTATAAAATTTCATAGTTTTCTACACAAAAAAGATACTCTTGTTTGATCTCGACAGGATGCACCGTTTTCGAGCAATATTAAATTAAAAATTTATTTTTATTTTATGATCAGATCAATGTTTTCTTTAAATCCATTTTGCGCGCTAATTTCGGGACACCCTATATAAGTAGATTTATTTTCAGTGTGGAATGATGTGTCTTTAAATGCTACCTTAGGTTTATGGTACCCCCAAAAACCTTTTTATCTTTTTTTGGATAATTTATATGTGGTTATTTTCTGATTTTTGAAAATAAATGTAGAGGATGGTCGCGATGTAATGGGCCAAAATTCATGAGTAGAGCTTGTAGCTCATAAAGAGTGCCACCTGCGGTAGGTCTAATGCGTTGAAAACGACAGAACTTTTTTAACTTTCAAAAATCTAATTCTCAGGTAGCAAATTCTGATTTTACAACTTCTTTTACACAAAAAAGCTATACTTTGGACTAAGGTGAGTTTGTCTAAATCGCAATATTTTCACGTCAGGAATCTAGTTATCAATTTTGGCCCATTACACCCTGTATATATAGATTTTCTTTTGGAAGATGAAGTCATTTTTCAATTTAAATAATATTAATTTAATCGTACCTAGTCTTTTCGTATTGTACTCTTTAATAAAGTAAATAATTTTTAATTGCCATACACTTTTCTGACATGTCTTTTGTTTGTCTTCATTTCACAATTTACAATATTCATAATTTAGACTTCTAATGAGCTTTCTGGCTAATTATTTAATCCGATTATTAAAATAATCGAATCGGGAGATCCCGATTATGAAATTTGCCAATTATGTCCATCAGTAATTAACAAAGGATTGCGTTTTTTGTGTGAAAATGTTTTTTTACAGTGTAACGCTGCTGTGTTAATAATAATAATAATCTTTATTGCTCAACAGATAAAATCAATATATGGGACAAATTATTTACAAATCAAAAATTGCTAAAACCAAATATGGTATCTGATGCAGTACGCAGTGCAACCATATGGTACAAAGAAGATATATACAGAAGATATATATATATATATATATATATATATATATATATATATATATATATATATATATATATATATATATTGTAACAATTTGAAATATACACAGAAAATCAAATAAAAATAACACCTGACCAAACCTAAAGTTAAATAAAAAATTAATAATTATTAGTATCAATTTATAAAATATATAAAGAATTGTTAATATAGATATCCTTGAATATGAATTTTACATAGAATAAATAATATTACATAACATAAAATACTAATTTTAATAATTTTATTATCAAATTTAAAAATCAATTTCAAAAATTTGCATGACGACGACTATTATTATCATTCAGAACATAAAAAAAAGAAATTAAACTCAGAGCACCATATAGAAAATAAAAGGAGAAAGTCTACAGAAAAATCTGATATACATATGGTATGCAAACGAGTAACATAATGAAAGATATTCCAATTACAAATAAATCATGTCCTAAAATTTAAATTGAAAATAATCAATTGATCAAATTAAAATAATCAATTCTAGAAATGTCAAAAGTAAAGGCGACTTTACAAGAATCTTTTGAACATGAACAAAAACACAAAATAAAGACTATTTTCCTAAATAAAATAATTAAAAATTGTATAATTAAGATAAAAGGACATTTTAAATTTGTATTAGTTATAAGTTGTGTTGTGAATTGTGCATAGAAAAAGACATACAAAGACTGCAAGAAAATCATGTGAATGGACTTTTATAACATGGCAATCTGCAGCAAGGAAAAAAACAATGAATTTGTTGTTAGTTACGGCTTGGCTTTAGAGAAGAGCAGCAGCATTGCAAGAGAGCTCCCGAAATTATAAAAAAAATTGATTAAAAATAACAAGAAAAATCAAAAAAATATCGACCTACCAGTTAAAATTTACCATTTTGTACATCATCCAGTATAGTTTTTATTGCCACAACTGAAGATATCATCCGTATCCAGGGAAATTGTGCAGTTCCATAGAATCCCACAGGATAGTTTCCAGGCAGTTTGCAGTTTCCAGGAAGGAAAATAAAACATTCCTATCCTCAGGTACCTTAAAAAAAAATAAAGTGCACTATAAAAAATATCTATAGCTATAGTAAATTAAAATCGATTTTAACAATATCAATCTTTGCAAAGTATAAAAATAAACTACAGGACTTACCTGTATAAAACCAAGTCGAACTCAACAAATATAACATCCACATTCAATCATTTCACTGGAGCAAATAATATCTGTCATCCAAAGAGAAGCCATTTTACTTTAGAATATATTATGTTTCTATAGGAATGCAACCAACATTACAAAAATAAAGGATATTTGAGTATAATTTATAAACTTCAATTAAATTCAATATCCAAGTTTTAATCTACATTGGTTTGGTAAAATTCATTATCAGAAAGGTAATATAAAAAAGAAAATATTCTTTATTGTTTTACAATTGATTATAGCACAAAAATATTGATAATCTTTCAAAAGTGTTACTAGTTATTACAATATAAAATAAAACCCTGTATATTTTGAACCGACTCCTGATTTAAGTTTCTTTTGCTCTTTTGATTTATAAAACTGTGTCTAGCAAGGGATAAACAAAATTTGGTATAAATAAGGTAAGATAACGATAAAAAAAAAATTATATAAAAGGTTTGTATTAAACGAAATATAGTTGAAACACAACATACACTCACAAAACATAATACATAAAAGGATCATTGGCGCCCAACAAAAATTTAATATTTAACTTTAACATCAAATACACAATAAAATATTAAAAATGAAAATAAACAATAAATAATAAAATTCAAATTAAAAATAAAAAAAACACACAGATAAATAATAATATAATAATATATATAAATAAACCTAAATATTAAATATTATTGTTATTGAATCTCAAACCAACAGTTTCAACTAATTAATGGTGCTAAAAGTAATATCATATACATCTGAAATTTTGACACATAATATGGACTGGGGACATTTTAAGACCTCGAGACCTTGCTCTAGTACAAATGAATGTACAATTTTGGAGAGTATTTATTTGAGTAACATGAAAATAAAACTGGCATAATAGAGATGGACATTCTAAATTATTATGAAATAAACTGTATAAAATTTGTATAGTCACTAAATCCTGCGAAACTCTAAAGAAGGAAAATCAAATCTATTAAGTAAAGTAGCATGATCATAACCTCTTTCTGCATAAAAGCCGCCTATTTTAAGTGAAATAAATTTTAAAAAGTTTCGCTGGATACTTCGAAACAAAGCTTCAGATAATCATAACATGGATACCACACTAATGAACAATATTCCAGTTTAGATCTTATGTACGAGTTATAAAGATATTTTAAAGCTATTTCGTTAGGGAACGACAGACAGTTGCGCATGATACAGCCTAGCATCTTTAAAGCAGATGAAGTAATATTACTGATATGTTTACAAAACGTCTGCTAGTATGTTGTGGTTAATTCCGTTATGGCTGATAGAATTAACAAAATCATGAGAACTGTAATATCTGACATTTAGGTATTCATTAAAATTGCAAAAATGCTGAATACGGACCTGCGGATGGTGTCGATATGCGAACACTATGCAGCGCACAAAGTCTAGCCCGGGCTGCCGTTGCATCGAGGGTGGGAGGCAAGAACGCCGCCATCCCCGGCCCCTCGTCGATGGCGCCGCGACGTTAAACAGCCCACCGAACATCGTTTACTTTTATTCGCTTCTTTGTTCTTTTAAATTTCTCAACTTGATCACCAGTTAGGGCACACATAAAATATCACTGGAACTTTGACTTTAGCTTACGACTCATTAACACTCCACACCTCATTAAACTAAATTATTAGCTCTTTCATGTATTTTACATCATTGTCACCTATGTTGTTTGCTTAAATTTTTTAAGTGACTTGGAATTAAGGTGAATGCGAGGGACTGGCAAATGTAACCGAAACTGCTTCAACAGTTAATTAAACTAGATTACCGCTAGTACAGGGTTTCTCACCAAAAATTAGCACTGCAATGTTCTTATTTTCGACCTTTTAAAAATGTTTCGTGTAAGTAAAGTTGTATTCGTTTATTTATTTTTATTTTAAAAAAGAGCTAATTAGGTTTCATTTGTCAGTAGAGATCACTTAAGACACATATACAGGGTGTTTACTGAAGATGAGCCATACTTTCAGGCTAGCTTCCTTGAAAGAGAATAAAGCCTGGTTTACATGAGGCTAGATTTGCAAGCTTGGATAGCAAGTTAATATTCTGACATTCTATTCTGACTTACTGTACTGGCTTGGCACAATGCTACAGTGGAACACGATGCTGGAAAGCCCAGTATCATTGTGAATATCCGACTGTGGTCGCGCAGTTTAAGGCGTTAGTACTTGAATCGATATGGCTAGACAGGTGTGGGTTCGAGCCCCACAGCCAGTAGACCGTCAGCTATATTCGTAGAAAGGATTGGCACCCTCTCTGCGGGTATGGTAGGGTGGAAGAATATTAGCTTGGGTCACTGTGAGATATTGATATCGGTCGACATTTGACTACCCCTCTAATTAGTGAGGTGTTCCAGGTTTCCTTCATTCCTGCACTGAATGGCGCTTAGGGCTTACAAACGTAAGTCACTCTTAAGGGCAAATGCGGCCTGCTTAATAATAAAATGCCGCCCCATCTCCTGCACAAGTCTTCGACGTCTAGGCTAATCCACAAAGATTAGAATAAGGATATTATTATTATTATTATAGGCTACTCCATTATTAGATGAATTGCTAGAAAAACCTATTTTTTTTTGTATCAATGCCTTTATAACAGGGAATAGTAATAGAGAAAATACAAAACGGTGCGTCTTCACCATATACTAATCGATCATGTATTAGCTACTAGCTTTGCCCTTCACACGAAGCCAATTCACAAAACCAGGATAGTATATTTGGTAGTGCTTACAGCATACTAACTTAATAATTGTATTGTCATCAGTCCTTGATCCCTGTGCAAACTGATCAGACTTCTTGAAATTGGTGAAATCTAAAAGAAAAAATACAGTGGCACAGACATTGTCGCCAACATTTAACACAACAATCAATAAGATATTCATGGGTATCATACAGAAACACCTTTTTATGCAAAATTTGAATACGATTACCCAAGAAATAAATAAATCAGCATAAAAAAAACAAATAAAAAAATCTATTTTCTTGGATTTTAACTTCTTAAATGCGTCGTATTCTTGAAATAGTGTTTAATACAAATATAAATAATTTAAAACATTTAAGAACTGAATAATATAAAGCTTAGCAAATAACAGGAATGTTATCTCTTGCCACCTGCGAATATTCAAGAGTACCGAATTGAAACGCATATATAACGACGGAAAGCGGTCTAACCAACAAAGGTTTAGGTACAGACATCTTTGAAAAAACGTATTTTTTACATATAATTGTACATGGAAATATTGTTATAACATAAACTTACATAGTTCTGCATATAATATTGTTCACTTTTGTTTAATATGTGAAATATGTGAAAATAATTGTTAAAATGTAGGGTTAGAATAATAAAACAAAATAATAACTGTTAAAAGACGTTGTGAGACATACAGCCTTACAAACGCTTTTTAAAATTTATTATTTTATTTTTCGAGATCTGTACCTAAAAACATCACTTTGATCATTTTACGGCAACATTAACGAAGAATGATGGTATTAAGGTAAGCTGACTTAAATCACCTTATTTGCGTCCAAGGAAGCTAACCTTAAAGTATAACCTATTCTTTATTAAACGCCCTATAGACTTGAATCGGTGCCAGCTAGGGTCGGTTTTTTCGGCCAGCACAAAGAGATGCTCAATGTCAGTTTCGACGGACGGCAAACAAACGCAGTCGTGAGTGTAGACGTGCTTTTCTAAAACGAAACCATCGCGGCCTGACCGGATGAAGATGAACTGACGCTAATCGAAACTTATCGGTCATATTCTCTTTTATGAAATCCGAAGCATAAACCTGAGAGCTATTCTGCCCAGCAAATTTTTAAAATCAGAAGATGACAACGTTCTGGAACTCCATGTCCAACATTAATTTAAACCTAATTTGTTTTTTATATAATTCAATGTGCAACATCTACAGGATTTTTTTCTTATACAATTTGACCATCATTATACCTGCGTCCTTGCAACCATCGCAGCAAATTCGACTAGTTTCTTGTTTAAATATCTTGAGATGGAAACAAACAAAACGCAAACTGAATCGCGCTCTGAATTGCTTGCGATCAATGCCGGTTCAGGTAGTGATCATCGGACGTTCGAATATTGGTGTGGCTTTTAAACTCACATGGATCAGTGTCAAAAACCGCGTGGTATTCTCCCCTTCGTCGCTTTGTCTCAGTGCACGGACATAGAATTAAAATGACGCTTCTCTATGTTTCGCGTCACATATTTTCAGTCGGCGAACACCTAGTTATTGATCGGTTGGGGATCAAGCGATTTAAGGCGTCGATACCTTGGGTCGATATTGCCACAGTCGTGGGTTCGATCTGCGCGACCGGACGACCGTAGATCAGCTAAACTTGTAGAATTAACCACCCTGCGGGTTTTATATACACAACGTAAAAAGTCTTGGACTCCCCCTCCTTCTTGTTAAAGAAATCTTTTTGTCAGAAAAACCAAATACATTTATAAAAGTATATTGTTTTCTGAATCTTTTTTTTTTTGTGAAAAGAATATGTTCGATAATCTGAGTACTTAGAAAATTAAAAACCAGCAAATGTGTGACATTTTTGACAACATTTATTAAATCAAAAAAAAGCAAGCACAGCAACAAAGCAAATTCTCTACTTGACTAATAGTCGGTATGACCTCCACCACGTTCCAATAGCATACGTCTATGCATTGAGATAATCAAGCGGTTAACGATCTGTTGCGGAATATTGTTCCATTCCTCTTCTGCCGCCACTACTAACTCATCTGCAGTATGAGGTGGAGGAATATGATTATGAATGACTCTAGCAACAAAATCTCATATGTTTTCAATAGGACTCATGTCAGGAGAGTGGGATGGCCAATCTAATTTATTGATGTCCTGCTTCGTTGTCTCTTGAATTGAATCCTTCTTGCGCGATGTGGTCGAGCGTTGTCGTCCATAAACACAAAATTTGCACCTAATTCGTTATGTATGGGGTAGATAATGGGCGTATTAATTGTTCGATGTAAATTTGACTGAATTTGTCATATTCTGTGGTATGCGAATTAATGCGTTGCAGCGGTTGAACATTATTCCACCCCGAAGCATTATGATACTTCTGGTTTCGGCTGTAAATAAGACCCACCACCACTGGCGTAAAAGCTAACCCCTATGCTCTCGCGCCCACTGGAGACGGGCAGCACGATGCCTTCGAAGTAGAGTGGGGACCGGTGATAGTCTTCTAGCACGTAAATTTGCATTGTGGAGTCTTCTCGAATAGTAGGTGTCGATATAACACGGCGAAACGTACCTTGAAAGTGGGCCCTGAGAGCTGAAGATGTGCGGTGTCTACAGACATATTGCACCAAATATCGATCCTCTCTTTCATTAGATACTCGAGTACGTTCACTACGTGGTCTGTTTTCCACTGTATCAAATTCTTCATATCTGTGTACTATTCATACAACAGAAGATCTATGAATGTCCAGAATATTCGATATCTGATGATTAGAATGTCCTGCATCATGTAAAGCAGTCATTCTTGCTCGGGTAAACGCAGAAATTTCCCATCCTGACATTATCTATATATATAAAATTCTCGTGTCACAGTGTTAGACGCCGTACTCCTCGGAAACGGCTTGACCGATTTTTATGAAATTTTATATGTATATTCGGTAGGTCTGAGAATCGGTCGTAATCTATTTTTTACAAAATTTTTATTATTTTATGGTGTGGCGTTAAAAAATACGTACAACTCGTAATTTTTACCCTTATATCACAAATCCCTATTTTTTAATAGCCATTTTAGTAATTTAATCATTTTTAACCAGGTTGATAACTGATCGATTATCACTAGATCAGTTATCCCCACCAGGCGTTTACCGGTGTCACTTCTCACCCAGTAAACAGCACGGAGTAGGAATGAGAACGAGGTGAAAAATATATTAATACCACGAATCCCTATTGTACCCACAGATGTGCCAATTCAATTTAAACGTGTTCAATTTCCAATTAGATTGGCATTTGCAATGACTATCAATAAGTCCCAAGGCAATTTTTTTATTGTCTCTTTTGTTCCTTAAGTACATGTACTTTTTTACCACATTAAGGAAAACTACTAGGTTTAATCGAATCATTTTATATACAGGGGGTCCCAGACTTTTGACGTTGTGTGTAGGATGAAAAAACGTTGGCTTGCATTAATGTGAGGGATTGATCATGGTCGGCGTTTGATCATCCCTCGAATTAATGAGTTTTTCCAGTTTATCACATTTCTGCACGAAATTGTGGTTAAAACTTAAAACATAAGTTATACTGCCCCCTCTTCCGCACAAGTCTCCGACTTCAGGACTAATCATCATATTTAGAAAATATTCATTCATTCAACGGTATATTTTTAATTTGTTCTCATTATTCCTAATCTTGTCTTGTCAAGTGCAAGTTAAAACAAGATTTAAAAAAGAATAGCGAGAAGCGAGTCAAGAAATATTGTTAGGGCAGTAAAGGTACGGATTCGCTGGTGCGACTGCGGCTGCGACTGCGACTGCGACTCGTTGCCGGCCAATAGGAAGTCTAAATTCTGGAGTTGATGAAAACATTGAGACTGTCTATTGGTCGGCGACGAGTCGCAGTCGCAGTCGCAGCCGCAGTCGCACCAGCGAATCCGTACCTTAAGCCTTGCAAGAGGTGGTAACATTTAAGTGAACATTAGTTGAAACATTAATATTGCATTTCTATTGTCGACATATATTTTACTTAAAGGACATCCAGCTCATAAATTATTTTTAAAAGTAAAATTTATTGAGATTAGGTCCAGTTCTGCTGAACTAGAACTAATTGTAAACTGACGTTCGAAGTTCGATTATAACAATAGTTACGTGTGATCTCCGAGCGGAACTACAGTCGACCGAGAGTAACCACCACTGTTATCAAATTCGTGATAAAGTTCCATGTTTCTCATTCTACGCTCGATAAATTCAGAAAAAGCACCTTTTTAGGTAAGCATACTTACACAATTTCAAGAAACATTTTCTTGGGGACATACCTATTTTATGGCTAACGTGAAAATGATTAAATAAACATAGATTCTAATATCGCCGTTTTCATGTATGCACCTACAGATCTTGAAAATAAAAAAAAACAAAAACACAAAATGCGTAGAGACAAACAATTAACAGAACGCATTTTTGTTGTACTATTATAGAAGACAAATGAACGATGATACATTCTCATACATGAATCTGAAATTCTAAAAATAGGTTTATCAAAATTAAACAAAATATCTCCAAGTATTTTAAAGTATTGCAAGAAACACATTTGGCATCCCTTCCTTAATGACATATATCTGCATTATTTATTTTCGGAGCAAGTTATTATAAAAAAATATCTCCATTCATAAACAAACATAAATATAAACAAAGTTGCACACAGGGGAAGTTTCAGACATTCAAATATTTAAAAAAATAATATCTCTGAATTACTTTAACTTCGAATATCTAAATTTGGTATATTATTTAGGTTTATTATTGGTCTTCGTGACTATGAGTTCAAGAAAATTGAAACACTACAAGGTGCTCATTGAGGGTGAGTCACCCCTAAAATTATACCAAACTTTTTATCTATTGATCATATTTACAACTGTACAAATACTTTTTTACACTTGTTAAATTTTAAAAAACTTTAAGGTTTTTAAGAAAAAATGCCTTAATTAAAATAAGATATTAATAGTGTTTATTAGAAAAAATCAGTAATAGGCTTTGTCTATAATATATCATTTATTAGACTGAGTAAATTTCAATTTTTAACTAAGAGTAAATTTATGTTTTAGAGAAAATTCCCATTTTGAACAATTTCTTTAGATTTATTTTTATTCTATTTTATAATTTTATTACTAACTCTATTAACTTTTTTCTTAAGAACCTTACGTTTTTTAAAATTTAACAAGAGTAAAAAAGTGTTTTAAATTATGCGCAGGATATTATCATTCTTTTTAAATTCAATGAAGGAAAAAAAAAGTTTGACATAATTTTATGAGTGATTCATCCCCAATAAACATAGTATTTCAATTTACTTCAACTCATAGTCAAAGAAGGACAATAATAGACCTAACTCGTGTATCAATTTTGGTTATTCCAAGTTAAAGTAGTTATTAATTTTTTCATTTATTTGGTCCCACTTTGAAAGCCTGTAACTCCGTCTGTGTGCAGCTTTGTGTAGACCTATATTTGGTTAAATTGCAATATCTTGGGACCCCCTACATGCACCTGTTCAGTGTCGGTTGTTATAAGGAACACCCTGTATTTCCTTAAGTACGAAGCAACGATGGAACACTGGGACATAATGTTACGTAAACATTTCTGGAAATTGATTTAAGTTGAAATGTTCAAAGTAAACTAAATATGTTAAATTACATAAAGTAGTGAACTATTGTGTAAAAGAAATAAAATTACTAAGACAATATATTTTCATGCAAATTAATACTTATCTTGGAATTGTAATTTCATAAATTTTTTTTACTTGAAAAAACAATCACGTTAGGGTAACTGTAAATATGTGACCGTTAACATCAGAATTAAACCAAACAGCAAAAATATGAAATTGAATTGGATTGGATATACCTAGATAACTCACAATCTAGTTAACAACTCGATATTCTTCTCTAGTGACTTTAGTTATTAGGACAATGCAATAGAAGATGAGAGAATTTCGTTTGTGCAACATTAAGTCACACTTAAATTATAGCTTTTTATTTACCTACGTGAAATTGTCTGGTACTCATAATTTAGTGTCACTTTCACCCAATTTTGAAATCATTTTACTGTAAAAAATATACATGTATATTTTGCATAAGAATTTAAGCGGTTGAAAATTGTGGTTTTTAAATTCACCCAAATTTCGTAAACATTGTTCTGGTTTTTCTATCAATGTGCTACGAGAATATTTGGTAAACAGCGGAAATGATAAAAACTGTTTTTTTTCTTATTCGTTATTTTTAACGCTAATACCTAATGTTCCGGGGTAATATAATTAATGCAAAAAGATCTAGGATAATCATACAGTATGCGCCAAAAGTATGGAATAAATTCAATAAAAGTGAAACAATTATTTTTTGGAAAAAATCCTCGAACAGGTCGATTTTTAGTTTAAAAAATACATATTTTAGCGTAAAATGCGATTTTCAAATGTCATTTGTTTTCGAGTTATGACGTCAACGATTTTTTTTTAAATGGCAACACCATATTTTTTTCCTTGATTCTGAAAGATCGTTTAATTCTCTATGAGACAGTACTAAAATTTTGCCCTCTTACATAGGAAAGTTTTCGAGTAAATCACGATTGAATGTTCGAATTCCATAGTTCTTTTATCGATCACGTAGGTGAAAATCTTTGCAAAGTGTCATTGTCACACCGACTTTCTAATAAGTATTGTAAGCGACATAGAAATTATTATTCAATTTAAAGTATTATGGCACATTTAACTGTTACTCAAAGAATTGAAATTTTAATTTTTATCGGATAAGGAAATATGACTAGAACTCAGCAGGAAGTTTGCGATTTATTTAATGAAAAATATCCAGATCGCCATATCAGCCAATCAACAGTCAGTAAGGTAGAGTCTAAATTTAGAGAAACTGGCAATGTTGTAAATATTCCAAAACCTGGACGTCCAAGCATTAATGAAAATCAAAAACAGAACATTTTGATAAGTATGGTGCATAATCCTCATAATTCTTCACGATTGGTTGCATTAAACAACGACACTAGTCAGAGCACAGTGCTACGTATCTTGAGGAAGGAAAAATATCATCCCTACAAAATTCAACTTGTGCAGGAACTCAATGAAGATGATCCCGATCGCCGCTTACACTTTTGCGAAATTCTAATGGATTTATGTCAAGGAAATAGAAATTTACACCGGCAAATACTGTTTTCAGATGAGGCCACATTTTGTCTGAATCGTACAGTAAACCGTCAAACTTGCAGATATTGGAGTCGGCAAAATCCTCATTGGCTGGCAGAGGCACATACCCAACACCCTCAGAAATTAAATGTGTGGGCTGGAATAGTTGACGACAGAATAGTAGGGCCTTTCTTCTTTGAAGGAACCCTTACAGGACAAAGATATTTAGAGTTTTTAGAAAATGACCTTGTTCCAGCCCTTGCAGTAATTTTTCCTAACGATAATGACCCTGACATTCCTGACGATACCATATGGTTTCAGCAAGACGGTGCACCTCTGCACTATGCGCGCCCTGTACGGGATTTTTTGGACAACTGTTTTCCTGGGAGGTGGATTGGTAGACGCGGACCGATAGAATGGACCTGCAAGATCGCCAGATCTTACACCTCTTGACTATTTTTTATGGGGATACTTGAAGTCAAAAGTGTACATTAATAAACCACGTAATTTAGAAAAACTTCAAAATCGCATTCGGGACGAAATACGTAGAGTTACCCCAGAAATCATTCATAATGTGCAAGAAGAATTTCTTCACAGACTTGCGCATTGTCAAGAAGGTGGTGGATGTCAATTCGAACATTTAATTTAAGTATAAAATTTAATCAATTGTATTTTATTTTACATACCTCAGAATTGTTACTTTTTTATGGATAAAATTTACGTTTTCTAACATTCAATCGTCATTTACTCGAAAACTTTCCTATGTAAGAGGGCAAAATTTAAGTACTGTCTGATAGAGAATTAAACGATCTTTCAGAATCAAGAAAAAAAATATTGTGTTGCCATTTAAAAAAAATCGATGACGTCATTACTCGAAAACAAATGACATTTGAAAATCGCATTTTACGCTAAAATACGTATTTTTTAAATTAAAAAATCGACCTGTTCGAGAATTTTTCTCAAAAAATAATTGTTTCGTTTTTATTGAATTTATTCCATACTTTTGGCGCATACTGTATAGTTAAGTACTGCTACGGATTCCATTAAATTGCTTTGACTTCCACATAACAAACATTTCATACACTGTAATAATAAATTGCTGTGTAAATGAGATTTTTCAGTGTGAAATGTAGTACTTATGTGTAAAATTTTCGTGTTAATAATTTTAGACACAACGGGTTTTTTATACGTTTTATACAAAATGTGGTATAAATACTAGAATTTTTATAAAATATACTGAATGTGTGTAATATTTACCAGTGATGTGACTTAACATACTTCTGTGTTCTATATCCCTACTGCTTATTGGTTTAGCACAATATATCAGCTGTTCCAACACACGTTACTACGCCATGTTGGTCTTGTAGCGTTTTGATACTTCTCGTTCTCTGTGTTCAAATGGAGGTTTGATCAAATAAAATAGTAACTACTTACCTAACTATATCAAACAGAAACTATTGACATTTTATATTACTCTGTATTCTGATTTTCTTGTAACTTTAGAGACAGAACATGATATGTTCAAATCACTACCAGTTATTTCTTGTAAATTGCTGTTATATATCTTAATAATCTTACGGTTTGCTTTTGAAATTATAATTTTTGTAATACGTTTATTTTGACGTTTTCTAGAACATTCCAGGCTATATTCGACCCCTGAGAAAACTTTTAGATAACGTCAAAATAAAGATATTACAAAAATTATATTTATTAAAAATTATTTCAAAAGCAAACAGGAACATAATTAACAAACTATAAAGGTGGGTGAACATCCATATCAATATCTATAGTATGATACAATAAAATTAACGTGTTAGTGTAAAGCGGGTTACGGACGGTGAGCTATAATATACAGGGTGTCCCTAAAAGGTTTGGACAGCGTTTCGCCACATAAAGTATAGCTGAAAGTAAGTCGATTTAACTAAACTTGCCTTAGTCCAAAAGTTGATAATCTCGGGGCTACTGGATGTCAAAGGTTAAACATAAATCGGGTTTTCTTTAATAACTTTCGACTGTTTCACGTTAATTTCACGAAATTTTGTATCCAGGGATTTCTTGGGATGGCAAATTCAATTTTATTGTCCATTTTGGTATATCTTCTAGAGGGCGCCACCGGCGGCGATTTCGAACCATTTAAACCCGAACAACTTTTTTGTTCCACCCTGTATATTATTTTTGACTAGAAAAATTTATTCCCCAGTCTTTTATGATTAATAAAGGTTACTCTATTGAAGTCGCTTGGAGCAACGGTTTCCGACAAAAAAACATCTAAATCTATTGTTTGCAGTGATCTTAATACTAAAAAAATAATAAGTAAACATAAATATAATTAATTGAAGTAAATGCTCGAAGTGGCCACCATTTTCTTGTATGCAAAGATTTATTCTTCGTACAAAGTTTATTTGTACTCTGCGTAGCATGTCTTCATTCGTAGCCATATCTTGAGCAGCGGCACGAATTCATCCTCTTAGCTCATTTTGGTTATTTATAACGACAGCATAGATCTTGTTCTTAAGTGTTCCCCACAAAATTGAATCACATATGTTCAAGTTCGGTAAACAAGCAGGCCATTTCTCCGGTGCGTCCACTCCTCTGCCAATCCATCGGTTTGGAAATTGCACATAAGGTAGTTTCTAATATTTAATCCAAAGTGGGGTGGAGCACCGCCATGTAGAAACAACATCTAAAATTCAGGGGTAAGTTCTCAAGCAACACTGGTAATGTTTCTTGAAGAAAGTGCAAGTAGATCTCAGCATTCAAATTATTTGGTAGAAAAACAGGACCTATTAGATTTAATCCTATTATACCGGCCCAAACATTTATTCGAATTTCATGCTGAAAGTGTCTTGATCTTATAGCGTGTGGATTTTCTTCAGCGTAGATATGTTCAAAATAAAAACGTTTTTACTAACGAAGCATGCTTCAGAAGAAGAGGCATAACTAACTTCCATAACGAACATATAAAGGCTGGAAGAAATCCACCCGCTATAAGACCAAGACAATTTCAACATGAAATTAGAGTAAATATTTGGGCCGGTATAATAGAATCAAATCTAATAGGTCATATTGTTCTACCAAATAATTTAATTACAGAGAGAGCTATTTACACTTTCTTCAAGAAAAATTACCAGTGTTGCTTGAGGATTTACCATTGGATAAATTAACAATTTTGAATTTTGTAGATAAATAATAAGTCATCAGTTTTAGATTATTTTTCTCGGTAACCGTTGGTCCAAGCGACTTCAATAGGGTAACCTTTCTTAATTATAAAAGGCTGGGGAAGAGAGTTTTCTAGTCCAAAATAATATACAGAATAGAAAAAAAAGTTATAACGGTTTAAATGGTTCGAAATGGCGCCCTCTAGAAGATATACCAAAATGGACATTAAAATTAAATTTACCATCCCGACAAACCCCTGTATACAAAATTTCGCGAAATTAACGTGAAATAGTCGAAAGTTATAAAAGAAAACGCGATTTATTTTTTAAATTTTGACACCCTGTAGCCCCGTGATTATCAACTTTTTGACTAAGGCAAGTTTAGTTAAATCGACTTATTTTCAGCTGTACTTTATGTGGCGAAACGCTGTCCCAACCTTTTAGGGACACCCTGGATATGATAAACTATAAAAATACCGCTTATGATTAAAATGCACAGAACGTTACGTACTGATGCTATAATATATATTTCTATATTTGTGGTTTACTTATCTGCAGGAATATATCTCATTACAAAGATATAAATATATATTATATTATCGTTCGCCGTCCATAACTGGCTTAAAGTCTACACCTTTAATGATACAAATAACAATAAATGTGTAAAAATTACACATAACATTTGTTATATTAACACTGTAGATTGTGTTTAACTGGTAACACACTGCTATATATAGGGAGATGTGTAAAAATGTACACAATCCCGTGTGGACCTCGATTAACACAGTTTTGTTTTAAAATATATAATTATTTTTTACAGGGTATATTAAGAAGAAGAAATTATTTTTTATACAATTTCTAAGTCACTATTCAAATCACTAAAATCTCTTAATTTATTTGCTACAGATACTTACCTCAACTAAACTCTCTAAACTCAACTAACTAAATTTTCTAATTCTGCTTAATAGTCATATAACATCTCGAATTTTTCACACAATTCCAGATTGTAGAGGCGATTTATCCTATTACATTTCAAAGTCACGTCATAGCAGGTCTTATAGTGAGGGTAATCGGGATAAATTTCACGACAACGAACAGATGTCGGAGAAGTTTTTCATTTTAATTTTTTTTATTTGGTCGTTTGGGATAAATGGTGTGACACTATTTTACTGCAGTATATGTTACGAAATGACGAAAATTTATGCTAGATGCTTAAGATTTAGTAATATACATGTCTGGACTTGGATAAAATTTATAAATGATGCCTAAATAACAAATTTAATGTTACTATTGGATAAATCTCATTTACAAGTGTTTATCTGTAGAAGGCTGTCTTGGATAATTCTTCACCAAAGGCCTTTATGGGACAAGAGTCTAATACCATTAATTTTTAAGGTACTAAGTATTCAAAATAAGAAAAAGGTCAATTTAAATATAATTGATGAAATATAAAAATTTACTGAATTAGCTCACAAATTTACTAACCATTTGGGGAGATAAGTAAGAACTTCAGAAGTTATGTGCCACTGAATATTTGGAAATTATATAATTGTATTGTATTTAAAATGCTATTTTTAATGTTATTTAGCATGTCATTACAACAGTTATGGCGTGAACTTATAAAACACTCTGTATATTTAATAATGTTTCACTAACATTAATATTTTTTACTGTATTAAAAAGGTATCTTAAGCTAATATAAATCAAATTTTCTACAATTCCTATCAATGAAGTCATATGTATGTTCTCTGATATGAAACATCTAGGTATCCTAATAAACAGTTCCACAGACAAAGTTCTATTCAATAATTATCTAAGAAAATTAATCTATCTAAATTTACTAATCTGGTTTAATGAAAACACTCTATAAATATCTAACTTACTTTTGACAGTGGGAACGCGAAAATTCAACCACAATAGATGAGATCTGACCTATTTCTGCAATTTTAGGATTGCTTCTTCAGGTGACCTTCTTTAAATTGAGTCAAATATCTAATAATTTTTATAGATAATTATTGAATAGAACTTTGTATGTGGAATTGTTCATTAGCATACCTAGATATTTGGTATCAGAGAGCATGCATATGACTTCATTGATAGGAATTGTAGGAAATTTGATTTATATTAGCTTAAAATATCTTTCTAATACAGTAAAAAATGTTACAAAAGCTAATAATAAGGAATATATGGGTAGATATTGTGGGTGTAATTCAACGATGGTTGGGGCTTTAGCCCACAGAGTAGTTACTTTCACACAGTATTATTAATACCTAAAAATATATAAATAGCATGAATATTTATAAGTTAGATATTTATTTAACTTCTGCAGTCTGAAAATATTAAATTTAACTTATTATTTGTTAACACATACGAATTGTAGGTACATTAAAATTCACTGTTTAATATTAACACACCTTGCCCTAAAACTCTGCAAGAGTCTAACTTAACGCTAAATAACTAAATCTTATTGCACGTAACAAGTTCCAAACTGAAACTTTTATAATTTGCTAACCTTCTCTATACCACTCGTTTGCTTTATTTTCTTTTCAAACTTCCTAACACCCTTTCTTTATGATACATTTCAAAATCTTTCGCAAAGCATGAATTTAACACCAGTTACCTAATTAGTTAAGTACCTACAACTATTTTATTTAATGATACTTTAAAGTTATTTTAATTTACAAACTATTTATGAAATACACTTTACTATTTTCAATGTACAGCTATTCTTGCTTTAAAATGTAGTAGCTTCTTTGAGCCAAAACAAACCAATGTAAGTTAGTTCTTTTTTTAAAGTTGTGGCCTTCAAATACATTTTTTACAATACCTTCTTCACTTTTGAAGACATTACAGTAGTTATATCGGTACCGGTTAGTTGATGTAACTAATTATGAATGTATACTTATTATTTCATCAGAACACCTTAAACGGGATTTGTATTTTGCCATTTTTTTATTTTTAATCATTTTGATTTTGGTTAGGTTTAGTATTTAAAGTGCTGTTTAATTTATTCTGCCCTTCTAAAATAAAAGGTCCTATCTGTAAAATTTTATAAATTGATATTTTCAGCGCTTAGCTTCATCCACGTGGTCTTTACAAGGGTACCTATGCCAAATTAAAAATAAATATTATACCATAAAAATGATTAAAAAACATATCTCGAATCCATTATTTTCCAGATAGCGCCTATTGTTTTAGGAAGACAATATTAGTAAAATTATACTGGATGCAGGCACGTGCTACTTCTTGCGTATTCATGATTCCTTCTATGACAGATACGAACAGCTATAGTCTTCGGTTGCCTCATCTATGGCATACTGATAAGAGCTAACAAGCTTGAAAATGGCATATATAAAGTTAATGGCGCTGCTGACGAGTGAGCTTGGTTGTTTGCTATAAGTCTTTCAGGTTTAATTCAAAACTGGTCGAAGTCAGGGCCCGCAGAATAGTTGTGACCTTAAATTCAGTTTTTGCAAATATCGCAATTACCGATGGTGATAGACGTCAGAGGCTTCCAACTGTGCCTACAGAATAGTAAGTTGCTTTTTGTCGTGGCCATTCAGGTTCAGCGTAGAGTAATAATAATAATATCTCTACCCTTCATTCTAATCACGAGGATTAGCTCAGAAGTCGGAGTTTGACCAGATTTTTTAATCAGCTATTCATATAAAATCGATTATTGAAGATTGTGAATGTGGAACCAAAGTTAGAAACATTCGCATGTTTTCTGATATTTTTAAAAAATTTCAAAATTTGCTGTCGAAAACGAAAAATTTTATTAAATCTGCCACCATTTTATGTGGAAATGATGAAATAGAAGCAAGAATGCACCTCACAACAAAAGGCGCTTTATGGTAATGAATACAACTGTCTGGAGTTCTAACAGATCTACCACCATTTTATATGTAAAGAATGAAATAGAAGTAAGAATGCACCTCACAACAAGAGGCGCTCTAAGGTCATGCAAACAACTGTCTGGAAGTTCTAATAGATCCACCACCATTTTATGTGTAAAGGATGAAATAGAAGCAAGAATGGATCTCACAAAAAGGAGCGTTCTAAGATCATGCATGAGATCCAAATTTAAAGACGAAAACTTCCATTATTTTGTTCCTTTCAATACTTCAATAGCAATCGATAGAAATCAGAATGAATATAATGAACTATAAGTTGTAAAACTATCAAATTTAAAATACCTACATTTGTTTTATAATCACAACTTGTTATAATTAAACTCTTTAAAATAGCTCGAAACATTTGACAAACTTCACATGACGATAGTGATTACTTTCAGTTCCTACCGCGTTATTGGATGTTATGCCGTCAAATACATTATTATTATTATTAGAGACAAAGTCCATTATGGCAATAGGTAGGTAAATACAAGAATAGTTCATGTGAATACAAAACAGGCAAATAAAATAATGCAAAAGTATATACCTACATATATAAACAGAAAATCCATAAATAATTAAAAGTTACACCAAAATGGTTGAAAAGTTAAATAATAAAAAAGAAATCGAAACAGGCCATACTCGCACAAAGAATAACAAACAAGTCAAGTGACGGACCCAACCATTCTTGAATAAATTGATGAATGGACTTTCATATAAGCGCTTGGAGTTGAATCCCACTTATGCAATAATAAATAATTTGATATTATACAGTTATTATTACCCAAAACACACAAACTAGATTGCCTACAATTACACACCATAACCACACAAAACTTAATGGCACCAAATTGAACTGATTCACGATCCTTCACGGAGACAAATAAACAAGTTCACTTATCGCAGCAACATAATTAATTGTGGTACCTATAGTCTGTTTAGAAATGAAAGAGAGTAATAAAAGCTTATTATGTATGCAAATCGTAAATAAATGTAATACCTACTGGTGCTTATATTCAATATTTTTATATTATGTATTGCCGGTATAGATGAGGTGTACTTTTAAAAAAACTTTGTGTGACCGGGTTGTACTAAATTGTAGCAGTTAGCTAAAATTTAATACCTTGCAATTCATCTTTGTCTATGCCGCTTCAATTTCTCGGTCCATTTCTCTTATAAGTAAACAATATAAAAACAGCATTTCAAAACATGAGGCTACTTTAAGCATCATAACCGGGTTAAGAGGGTTTTTAGTAATTCAAATAAAATTATTCAATATTATTATCAAAATATTTATTCAAATTTAATGAATAGACTTTTATTCCACGCAACAATATATGTATTTCGAAAATTCACATTATGGTGAGTAAATGTAGTGTTATATAAATGTACAATAAAGAAAATAAAAAAGTAGGTATATTAACATTCATCCTCTGAATATTCTGATGAATTATCTTCGTCTCCTAGATTGATAACGATAGGATCCACAGTAACGTCAATTAAATTATCGAGTTCCCACATTTTCTCCTCTTCTTTTTGTACATGATGTATACATCTTTGCCAGTTATCTGGAGTTCCAAGGAATTTTTTAACAAAATTTTCGCGTCACTTAATTTAAACGTCGTATTATTTCGCGCTACATCTCCTTTTACCTGCGCCCATACTAATTCGATTGGGTTAAGTTCACAGCGATAAGGTGGTAACCGTAGTACCGTTATTTGGCGATTTGTTGCCATTTCATCGATAACATATTTTTTCTGATCTTTATTAAGATTGGCAAGTGTCAAAAGTTTCTTTTTCACCATATTTGTTTCAAAAGAAATGTTTTTTCCGGATAACCATTGAATTATATTGGCTTTCCTCCAAGCAGCCGTAGGCGTTCGCTCGGTCTGCCGTGAATGGTAACTGGCATTATCCATGACAATTACAGACCCCGGAGGAATAAGATTCAACATCTGTGTAAAATACTCTTCGAAAACATCTGCGTTCATGTCTTCGTGATAGTCACCTGTATTTTTACATTCAAATAAAAGGAAATCGCCATCTACGAAACCACTGACACTACCTATATGTGTCACTATTAATCTTCGCCCATTACTTGAAGGTGCCTTGAACCCTGTTGAAAGTCCATCCAAAAATGCTTATCGAAAACTTTTTACATTTTTATCTTGCCATACTTTTGTTACAGTTACTCTCTTAAGACGGCCCATAATTTGCTTCTACTGATTTTTGGCAAATCGTTGTCCTCTGAAAGTTCACTTAAAATTTTGTTTAGCGTTGGTATTTTTTTTTTTTAATAAAATGAGTGTACTTTTCTGCGAATGACATTTTTGAAGAAATCATCTATAACGACTTTTGACCTCCCAGTAGATGATTTTGGGGTATTTACAGTATCTTGTTCATTTTTTGTTTCCTTTAAAAGTTTGTAGATAGTCGATTTTCCAATCCCTGTCATTTTGCAACACTTTTCCACGATGTCGTCAACACTGTTGGTAGGATTTTGGTGTTTCAATGCATTAAGTACATTTAATATAATAATCTTCTCATTCTGAGACAGCGCACATCTTTTCACGCGTTTAGCAGGTACGTAATCTGATAAGCTCGACATTTTACCCAAACAATATTCTGGCACAATAGTAACTAAACACAAGTCGAATTTTACTTTACTGCACTAGCACGTCTTCGTATATTCAGCACTAAGACTGGATTGATCTGTCACAATACACTGGCTCCTGCCCTATGATGTATCCAGTAAAATATACTAATGTACACCCATTACCTGTTAGCAATAGTGTTACCCGATAATTACCTGAAACGAAATATTACCACGCCCATGGCCGGTTCTTATCTCGGGGTTTTATTACTCTCTTTCATTTCGAAACAGACTATACCAATTTGTACCACTGTGACAATAATGATTTCCAGTTACGGCAAGAATTTATGTTTCAGTACCCATAGTCACCAACTACAGTTAACTGCAAAATAGTTATAAATAAACTAATAACTAAACGGATATGAATTTTAAAATTCTATAAAATACTTTACTGTCCACTGTGATGTAACCGCTTTTCAGTGTAGAAATGTTTTACTTTACCTGTGGGGAATAAGACACTTAGACACCTACACCAGATAAAAACATAGTTCCCTTGAAGGATTTTTCTGGAATGTACGTTTGAGATTTCGTCTCTCTGGTATTTCTCCTTCTTCAATACAAGTAAATTAAGGGAAATATCGGGTAATAGGTTTTATTTAATATTACGATAATTTTTAAATTTCACAGTTGATAATTCAAGATACATTATTTAAATATGACATTGAAACTAATAAACGTGTGAAGAAATTTGGTTTGCTTTAGGCTCTTTCACAACTTCGTATAGGAATTTATCCGAAAATCGAGCATTTTGTTCGCTACGGCTCTGCATATCGACACTAGACGCAATCCTGAGAGCCCGTAAAAATCGATGCGACTCACTGTTCCGGCAACACGAATAAGGGTAAATTTTTCATTGGTTTCGACATTTATGGGTAGATTTAAAAAATATACTGCATTTCTATGTGACGCGTAAAATTAATGGTAAAATATAACTCTTCCTAGCTACCAGAAATTTTTGTGGAAATATATTTTTCTACCATCCTAGTTTACTAGATAAAACGTGCTAGATACATATTAGGAATTACTGTAAATGATATGAAAAAATATTATTACATACAAAGAAAATTGGAAAATATGAAATTAAATAGAGGTAGCCTTGGTTAATTAATCCTATTCATGGGCACCTGCAGGATTACTTTCAGGGAGGTCATCTGCATTACACATTATACTACTATCGGAGTAAAAAGTCCAGACCCCTGGGTTTGAATGCCGATATTGCCAAAACGTAGGAGCGAAAAAAATTGAAATTTGGACCATAGGTAGCCTCAATATTATTGTTATGCACAATCAAATCGGAATTTGTTTTTCAATATTCGTTTTTTAGTTATTAGAAATAATGTACCAAAAAATACGATTTTCGGGCGGCGAAACGTAATCCTGTCACTTCAACTCGTCATAACTTTTTTATTTATAGGTTTTAAAATGTACAATTTTAACTGGTAATACATTAAACTGTGATCTTTAGAACTGTGTAAGTCTCTCTTCTCAGAATTCCTTTTTTTTTATCTTGCGTAAAACAGAGGTTGATGGTATCTTCGTAAATACAGCATCTTTTTATAAAATACAAAAACAGTCAAAGAACATATAAAAACCTTAACAAAGAAATGTAACCGTTTTGTGAATTAATGCACCTGTAAAAACAGTGTATGGGTAAATACAGTTCTTAATTATTTCTTACGCGTTCCGTTCAAGCGGGGTAAAGTGAGGCGTAGCGGGGTTCGAGCTGTGACCAGTGTCGGGAGCTTTTTTATTTCAGCTTTGTTAAGATCTTAGAAAACATTTATTTGATACATACTTCTGTATAGCATAAATATTGTAATTGTTATTCTCTTAGCTTTCTTGACAATGATAATAATAATATTCTTGTGGAACTCTGTCTATTTGTGATGTTACTGACTATAACATTCATTTCATTTTATTATTTATTTATATCTCATGTACATTGTCAAACTTGATCATAATATAAGATTCTTTCGTATTAGCTTGAATATAAAAACAGGAATGATATATTTTACATGCATATGTCTAAGTCGTCGTCATCATCATCAGGTATATCTTCGCGACCATCATTACTGTTATCGTCGTTTTCGGCGTTCAAATTTATCACTAATGGCTCTACAGCAGTATCCACTAAATGTTCTTTTTCTCTGTATTTCTGTTCCACTTTTTTGGCATGTTCAACCCAGTTGGGCCAAACAGAATTTGGTATATTTTCCATGGCCGATTGGCAAAGGTTCAAAACATCTTTTATTTTAAATGTAGAATTTCATTTAGAAACGTCATTTTTAACATAAGCTCATATTAGTTCAATAGGATTTAATTCACAATGAGCCACGGGAAGCCATAAGATTTTCAACATGTCTTGTGGCAAATCCTTTGTAATCCACTGAAAACTAACAATAACAATTTATATTTTATAGATAAATATGTATTAAATAAGTAAATATTTTGTAACATCTTATCAAAGCTGAACTAATAAAGTACCCCACACTGGTCACGGCGCGATAGACAGCCGAGTGCAACCCCGCAACGCTCCACTTTACCCCGCTTGAACGGATCGCGTAAGAAATAATTGAGAACTATATTTACTCATACACTGTTTACAAGTGCATGAATTCACAAAACTATTATATTTATTTATTAAGGCTTTTATATGTTCTATGACGGTTTTTGTATTTTTAAAAAACAACGCTGTATTTAAGAAGATACGTCAACTTCTGTTTTACGCAAGATAAAAAAAATAAGGAACTCTAAGAAGAGAGACTTACACAGTTTGAAACAGCACAGTTTAATGTACTTCCAGTTAAAATTGCATATTTTAAAACCTATAAATAAAAAAGTTATGACGAGTTGAAGTGACAGGATTACGTTTCGCCGCCCGAAAATCGTGTTTTTTGGTACATTATTTCTAATAATTAAAAAACGAATATTCAAAAACAAATTCCGATCAGATTGTGCATAACAATAATAGTGAGGTTACCTATGGTCCAAATTTAATTTTTTTCGCTCCTACATTTTGGTAATATCGGCTTTCAAACCCAGGGGTCTGGACTTTTTACTCCGATAGTAATAAGATATAATTTATAACAATGCATCCTTATGCAGGGTAATTCAGAGCTTATCTAAAAAAGTTGGGAATACATGCGCCATGAAAAATGGAGTCATCATAATTTTTTTTGTAAAATCGTTATAGTTCCGATTCCGAATATTGAAATCCGATTTTGTAGGTATTAAAGTTTTTGCGATGCCAGTCTTTACATTAGTGTTTCAAATGCCAAAAATGGCTTACGTGTATAACCACTCGGAGTTGATTGATATCGTTTTAATTTATGGCGATGTGAAAATGCTTTAGGAGAACGATTTCCCGGTAAACATGTGCCAAATGCAATTACTTTTATCGCGGTGTGCAGTGAATGCAAGTGTAGTGCAACGCGAGGGAAATTTGAAACCGAATCGTGGAAGAGATGGAGGTCCACGACATCCACGGAGTATTGCTGCAGTGTGGCGTATCATACACGAGGCTCAATTATATTCGTACGATGTACAGCGTATCCAAGCATTAATACTAAGGGATTGGACGAGGAGGACACCGGTACCATGGCCTGACTTTAAATCATCTGGATTTCTTTTTTTGGTATATTTAAAAAATGAAGTGTATCGCACGAAAGTGGATACCTAGTATTGATGATTTAAGCAAACGTGTCGTTCTTGCTGCCAATAACGTACGTGTTTGAAATGAACAAGAAGCAGAAGTTACAAATTAATTCTATTAATAATTAATAACAACAGCGGGAAAAGCAGTTGCATTTGCTGTATAAAATAAGTGTTATAAAATGTTATTTATTTCTTTCCTTGGGAATTTCTAGGATCATTTGACAAATTATACTATTTGCCTTATTTTTATGAAGCGTTTATGATGCATGGCCAACCCAGAAAATTTGAAGTCGATGACAAGTAGTTTTTGAAATATACTTACTCGGTCAAATTGGAATTAAAAGCTTGCTAGACGTGACGTCATTGTCTCCTACAGCTTCTCTGTACTCGTCCACTTCGAACTCACAACATGCTATTTAAAAGAATATTCGTCTAATCTACCGATGGTAGATGTAATTATGGTGGACTATTTTAATACAAGTCACCAATTTGTAAGTGCTGAAATAACAGGTGTAAAAATGCAACTGTAAGTTCTAAAATCAAATCGTTAATAGCAGCTAGGTTTTTCAAATAATGTAGACTGGTACCTACTTAAGTGACTAAACAATATCTGTTTATTATATTACAAAATTAATAATAAAATGAAATGGTTTGGTTTCTAAAAATAATTGTAGGTACCTACAATAAATCAAAACATTATTTGTTTTGTTATATACGTATCAACCAGTTTCTCTTTTTTTAATTTTAGTTAATTTAAAGTTTGGTTACTAATTATACAGAGTGTGTAAAGAAGCCAGTAGACCGTATATCAGCTGTAGCAGGTGTGGTAGGGAGAAAAAATCTTAGCTTGGGTCAATGTGAGAGATTGTTACCGGTCAATATTTGACTACCCTCCTAATTAATGAGGTTTTCCAGGTTTCCCTCATTCCTGCACTGAATGGTGGTTAGGGCCTACCAACGTAAGTCGTTCTTGGGTGCAAGTGCGGCTTTCTTAATGATAATATGCCGCGCTCTCTCCCGCACTTTTCTTCGACTTCTGGATGATATTATTGTTATTATTCTATTTGACATAAAATATTTAAAATTTTATATGAAAATATAAAATGTCTACAAAATTATTTAAGATCTTCAAGAAAAAGCTACGGAGATAATACAGTGCAGCTTATGTTTAACGCTTCAACGCCGAGAACAAGTTTATGAAATAAAAGCAAAACTTAGTAATAAAGAATATATTTAACATTTAATATAGTGAAAAATAATCAGTTTTTGAAAAAAACAATGTTTCCATATGGCAACGCTAGCTTAATAAGTATACAAAGTATAAGTATAAAAAATGGCGTTGCGCTCTAGGCACATAATAACAACCTTCGCCTGCACATTTTCTTTCCTGGAGTCGAAGCTAATAAATAATCCATGTGACCATATCGAATGTCATCGGATATCCTGGATAAAGTAACATTAGATTTTGATGTTGAAGGTTTTCCAGTACTCCTAGGCAATACTTTGTACCTTTCCAAGTACCTTTGAATAATTTGTCTTCACAACTCTAACTGGCTGATGTGTAACTTTGTCATCAATTAATGTCTAAAAAGTTTCTAAATTTATCATATTTTGAAACATAAAATTTTGGAAATTCTTTGCAAAAATTAGGTATGATATCTCCATCGGTCCATTAAATCTTCTCCAAACCCGTTGTGGTAACTTTGATTGTGTACTTTGGTGTGAATGAGTAGCTTCTTCACCAAAATTATCAAGTACACGCAGCACTACTTTATCTCTCAGTCTTACTTCAGCCGAAACTAGCAACTGTTGTCGATTTAGATTATCGCCAAGACCAACCTCATCTTCCTCTCCAGAATCTTCGTCTGTTAGAACATTACTCTCAGGAGGTTCGAAAAATATTTCATCGACATCATCGTTATCATAAATCATTTGCAAAGTCTGTTCAAGTGTAAACCCCCGTTTACAAATTAAAATAGGTGTAAGATAAGTACATGATATATGTATAAATAACATTATTGTTCACTGATGTGACTAGCGTTGCCAAATGGAAACATCAAAAGAAATGATTTCGCCAATTACGTATTTTGTAATATTGTATCATTATGATTAGTACTATATGAAACATAACCAATTTAATAATCAGTTCAATAAGTTTTACTTGCAAATTACAAATAGTAATATTTTTGTACTTACTTAGTGTGAAGTTCAATATTTGTGCCATTGAAATGGGCCAAATTTGGAACACAACTGCGCTGAACCTAAAAATTTTGATTAAAACCAAGTTGATAGCTGAGTTAAATAATCCTTCTAAAACGTCTTGTTACTCTCAGGCATAACCTCGGTCTTCTAACAAAAAGCAAACTCCAATTTCAAACATTAACTATAAAAATAATTAAGTAGATATCTACAAATATTTTCATTCAAATTTAAATTCCTAAGTCCTAGTATTTTTACCACAGAAAAAATACTTTTTATTTTACTTCATTGTTATAATAAGTTAAGGTTCCATTTTTCGCTCTAAAAATGATCCAAATAATGCATCATTATGCAACAATATGAAATAAATTTTTTTTTATTCATTATTACCAAAAAGTCCCCTACAGAAAGTTGGCAGTTGAATTCAGCAATACCCTGTTATAATATTCAGTATTTAAATCTTTGTTCCTATGACACATAAGTTATACCTACGTTGTAAAAAGTTATATGCAAATTCACTGGAACTATAAAAATATTTTTGTTTTCAACTACATATTAAAAATGTTAAACACTATTTAAATCACTTCGGTAATGAATATTTATATAAATTTTCAGCATACCTATTCTATAATAAATAACGTTTTACAATTTAATTTTATTTAGATAGTTTAAGTTTGTTAGTTTATTATTTTGTATTATCTGATTTTTTTTTATTGTTTCCCATAGTATAATATGAATAACGATATAGATATTAAAACGTTCCTATAATTTTAAAATGTTTTAATGCATATATATAATAAAATAAAATCAGAATAGTATTTGACTATAATATATTGACGAAATGTACAAAAATAATTAAATTATGAAAGATTATAATAATAATTTATTGCTGTTTACCTAATAACATTACATACTGAAATCTACCACTGTAATATGGAAAAGATGCATTTTTCCCAAAAACAAACTGAAAAGTGCTTAGTTTTTGAAGATTGCTTAGATTGCTTCTGAAGAATATGTATATCTTTATTTAACGAAACACGCGATTTGATTAATTTCTGTTCACAAACTCTAAAATTCGTGTATAGGTAAGCATAAAAATTGATCTAAAATAAAATTTGAATAAAGATTTATTATATTTCTTCATATAATATGATTTTTGAAAACTTATTTATATTATATTACTAAGTTATCGCAAACGAAATGCTCTGAATGTTGTTATTTGCAGATTTTTATAATACATAAATGATTCCTTCCTTCTTCCCCCATTATTCTTCGGATTTTGGTTGGCTTCCTATATTTCCTTTCACCCATTAAAAAACCTGAAAAATGATGTTTTCTAATTCTTCGCTACCTTTTCTTGCTTCTGCTATTTGTTGTATCCCACTTTTTGCGGCCTTTTTCTCATTTTTTCCATTGTTTCTCGCTTCATGTACGTTTAATGTTTCATTTCTAATTGTGTCCAATTTTGTCTTTCCAACTATTTCTATATTATAACCTGGTAAAACTATTGTATTAAATACTTTTAGTTTCGTTTTTTCCTAATATCTTATTTAATCTATTATATCTAGTTTTGTACTTTTCAATTTCCTCGCATGTTCAGGTGTAGGAAGAGGTGATAATCACTGGATCTATCTTAAAATACCTTTACAGGCCAGGAAGAATTACATCGTTATTGTCATTATACTTAATATCCAAATAATAGTCTGAAAGTCTAGGTAGGTATGCTTTAGAATAACGCAGGCAGTTGGTTATTGCCATAGCAACGAAATAACAACTTGCCCTCATCGAACTTTGGCGATGGTATTTGTTGATGATGGTGGAAACATGACAAATTTAAAGAGACACGGTGGCTAAAAATCTACAAATCTACATAACGTTTAAGAAATGATATCGCCGTTATTTTTTAACAGTTACAGGGGAATACACAGGTAGCACAAAAATTTAATTTGATGACTTTAACCTTGAAATAACGTAATAATTATTATGACCAAAATGGGATACATACTTGGATTGAATGTCAATTTTCTCCAACGTATATCAGTATATATAGGTTATTTATATTATGTCCAAAAAAAGATTTTTTTTGACACTTGATGTAGCTCATTAAAAAATATAACTGAATAATTAGAATTCAGGGTTCACTCGACCTTATAATTGGTTAATGCGTCGCTACCCTGCTAAAAATCTCGTCTGAACCTTGCTGCACCCAGCCAACTTCCATTCTGAAAAATGAAAAATTACTGTTTGCAGGGAAAAAACCTGCCACTACACGACAGCCCATCTCATACACCATTCGCATTACATTATCGATATTCACAGTACGCTGACAAGTATTCGGATATGCAGATTTTGCAGCTAAAGTATGAAATATATTTCGCTTGTTAATATGAGTATACTACCTGCCTTGTTTATGTAGTACAACAGGGGGGTATAAAGAAAATGATGTAACTCTTTATCCGTTTTTTATTAATCAAAATAAAGCGTAGATAAAGCCCCGCAATTTCTAGTTTTTGCAGGATTGTTTAAAATGGAAGGTGTACTTTTTGTCAATACAAAGTGTGTAAAACTCACTGTTGTGATGATGTACACTTCCTCAGCTGTTTTGCCGTGATCGATGCCGTTTCGCCATACTTAGCAGAAGGCATCTTCAGTGGTTTTCGTATTTTGAGCAGCGACTGAATGGTTACCGCGAAAGCAACTAATTGGAACAAATACACCCTCTGATAGCAGACATCTATAACTGTATGGTTTACTGAAGATTTGCTGACTATTTGTCAGCACCATTAAAAGCCCCATCGATAAACTGGCATATCAGCTGGCTAACTTAATGAAGCCACTAGTAGGAAAGTCTGAACATCATTAGCTTAATGATAATCAATCCGCTGGGCATCTTGGTCAGCTTCGTTGTGGAGTCGCTTTTCACCAACGTTTAAATCCAGGACAGCCTGCAACTGCTGGATAACCACTTCTTTCCTGAAGTTATAGCTTTATTTAAGCTATGCCTAACTTCCACATACTTCGTCTGGAATGTACAATTTTACGAACAAAACAATGGTGGCGCGATGAGTAGTCCATTGATTCCTATAGTAACGAATTTCTTTATGGAGAATTTTGAAAAAGAAGCACTTCTATCAGCTACTAAGAAACCTAAATGTTGACTTAGATACGTGGACGACACTTTCATCGTTTGGCAGCATGGAATAGGCTTTCGGTAACTATTTTTGGATTATATTAATCAGCGACACAATAAGATCAACTTTACCATGGAAGTGGAACAAGACAAAGCCTTACCATTTCTAGACATTCTGGTAAAAAGGAAGAGCTCTGGTGTCTTGGTCGTATCTATAGGAAGAAGAAACATCGACATAGATGTCTCCATGGAAGGTCTAACCATCATCCGCCACGAAAACGCTCGGTGATGAAGATTCTTGTTTACGTAGGTTGATGATGACCGTCGACAGAAGAAATAGATTCGTTCCAATCTGTATTCCTGGCAAATGGATACTCGAAAACAGACATCAATAGAACCGGTATGAATAGAATATTCTGAGTTAGTGTATGAAGAGAATACTTCGTTAATATATTTCCTCCTCTGTTTTCGATTGGCAGCAGAGAAGGGTTGCGTAGTTACGGCTTCTTTTCTACTGTTTTATAGAACGCTTTTCCTTCTCAGCAGTTTGTTTTTCTTTTTCAGCTATTTATTTTCCCATACTTTCGTTATTAGGTGTTGAAGTAAACAATCTTGTTTCTTTGTAATTCTTTTTTATTTTTATTTTAGGTAGAGGAGGTAGGTTTGAGTTGATAAACGAGCTTGAGTAGGATGAGCGTTTTCTTTCGAAGGTATTTCGATAACAAGAAAATTACTGTTACCTTGCTGCAAAACCACTTTTGTTCTAAAAACAAACGAAGCACATATGGTGGATCAAGAAGAATTGTCTCAGAAACACTAGGCGCAATATCTACTGGCTCAATATCATCATCACTGAATATTACCTTCGGTAATCCTCGTCTAGCTCTTTTGCTGGTGGCTGGCCTGTCATTTCTGATGATATTAAGTTTGCGTTAGCGAAGTAGCTGCATTTTAAGCAGTGCTCGCGTTTCTCAAAGATTTGTCTGAATGTAAACCCGTATTTCTTCATGACAGATTCCAATTTGTCGAAATATTGAGGAAGTTGAACCTTATTGAATGCCATCGTTTAGGTAACACTTGTTCTGCGCATAACACGTAGAGATAACTTGCTAAGTCACGCGTAAGGTGTCTCCCAGCGAGTTGCATTTCACCCAAAAATTGAAGAAGATTATTCCCCGCAGCATATTTAAATAGTATGACAATTTACAAACTTGCAATGGCTATATCTGAGGAACAAAATAAGATATCAAAAATCCCTCGAAACAATTTCCGTAATATGGAGGGGGAATCCAAATGATATATCCGGGATCAAGGATCCATTTTGAGACCACTATTTTTTATAATCTATACCACTGACATTTTAAACTCACTTTCTAATAATTGTGCTGTTCAAGCCTATGCAGATGACACGCAAATTTACATGCATTTCGACATCAAAAACATGGTTCGTGCTGCTGAACTTTTAAATCCAGAATTGACAAATATTAAAAATATATCTGAAAAACATAATTTAAAACTAAATGCAAATAAATGTAAAGTTATGGGTTTTGGCAGTAAAGAAAGGACTAAACTTGTAACAGATAATTTATTTATTAAGATCGATGATACACCCTTAGTTTATACAAATACAGCTAGAAATTTAGGTCTTATAATTGACACAAATTTGAGATTTGACCAGCACATTAAATATTTGCTTCAAAATGCTTACTCGTCATTAAAATTATTATACTCCAATCGTAATATTTTAAATACATCACTAAAGAAAACACTATGTGAATCTTTAGTTTTGTCTCATTTCAACTGTCAAGATTTTATTTATGGACCCTGTCTTACTTCTGTTAACAAATATAGAATTCAAAAAGTTCAAAATTCATGTTGTCGGCTAATCTACAGTTTAAAAAAGTTTGATCATATATCGCATAAAATTAATGAAACTCATTGGTTGACTATGGAAAATCGCAGACTACATCATCTTGGAAATTTTGTACATGGTCTCGTTATAAGTAACAATACTTCCTCTTTACTCAAACTTAAATTCATTACTAGAGGCAATATTCATACGCGCGATATTCGTTTTAAGAATAAGTTTACTATACCCCTTCATAAGACTACCTTGTTTCAAAGATCTTTTATATATAACGCTATTAGTTTATATAATTCTTTACCTGATCAGTTTAGAGTTTATAATATTAACAAATTTAAATATAAGTATAGATTATTTTTATTTAGTAAAGAACTAAATCAATGATTTATTTATAATGATATACTCACAATTTTAATGTCGTAAATATAGGTCATTATATTTAGTAAGCAGATACTTCGTTATTGTAATAGTAACTTTTGATGAGCCTGCCTTATACCTTTACATTGTACTATTTTTGTATATTTTATTTATTACATTGTTTTATATACCGATTATAATTATGATTTGTATCTATTAATTTCGTTCTGTTGGATTATATCCACATTACCTTACCATATAGGGTTGAGTATGAATAGCTTATGCTAGACTTCGCCCTTTTGGTATTGTTATATATTTTTAATTATATAAATTTGTACTATTATTTCAGAATAAAGTCCATTTATTATTATTATTATTATTATTATTATTATTATTATTATTATTATTATTATTATTATTATTATTATTATTATTATTATTATTATTATTATATTAACTAATCCGTGAACATATCCCCTCACCCCCAGCCACACCAACTAAATAATCTTATCTTTAAAACCCCCTACTTCTGATCTTGAAGCTCTTAAAATGCTTTTAAATGGTACCTGGAAATTGACTGACAGTATACCTGCTCATAGATAGCCTGCGCAAGACTTACCTGATTGCAATTGGGAACATTTTGAATTAGAAATATTCACTAAGCAACTATTACTAACTTTATTAAATTATAAATTTAATAATAAACATTCTTTTGGTCCCAATGGGATTCCGTCGAACATATATAAAAAGAGTTATTAAGACTTGATGTTGGGTATCCTCTTTTCTCAAAGCAACAAAACAGTATGTTAGTCACAGAATGGAACTGTGGCTAGGTTTTATAGAAGACCTAACCCTAGAAGTATGGGTATACCGCAGGGATCAGTTGGCCCCGTTCAGTTTATATTGTACACAAATGAAATTGACAATATAATACCTGATAGATTTGTAACATTGTATGCAGATGATCAGTCTCTGATTTTTTTTCTAATAGATTAGACTCTTTGCTTGAACAGAATTGTAATAACGTGCTTCTAATAATTGGTACTGTCTCCCCTAACAGCATTTAAATCAAAAGAAAACTAATATTGTGGGATTTATAATCGGCAAAAACGTGTGTAGACTTAGATATTCAAATTGCAGATAGGCACTGTCGATTATCTTGGTAATAACTGATAAGGTAAAATTTTTGAGTCAAGTAATGGGTGACTGCCTCACCTGGAAATCACACTGTGAACAACTAATTTCAAAACTAAATTATGTCTATGACTTAATGAGTTGTGTCTAACTATTGCATATATATCACGCGCAAGTAGGATCTAGACTGCGATATGGCATATGGCTATGGGGTAATTCTGCTCTAACATAGGAGGTCTTTATAGCACAAAAAAGAATTTTGAAAAGCATGCTAGACTTTCATAGTACTTTTTCATGTAGGTGTGTTTTTAAGTATTTAAACATGTTCTTATTAATTAATGGTAATTATCATGGATCGGTCAGTGGTTGAGCGATTTAAGGCGTCAGTACTTGGATCTAGGTGACTAGATCACTGTGGGTTCGACCCCCGCAGCCGGTAGACCGTATATAAGCTATATTTGTGGAGAGGATTGTTACCCTCTCTGCGGGCATGGTCGGGTGGAAGAATGTTGGCTTGGATCAATGCGAGAGATTGATACCGGTTGACATTTGACTACCCCCTAATTAATGAGGTTTTCCAGATTTCCCTCATTCCTGCACTGAATGGTGGTTAGAGCCTACCAACGTAAGTCGTTCCTGGGCGCGGCCTGCTTAGTAATAATATGCCACCCCCTCTACAGCACAAGTCTTCGACTTCTGGGCTAATCCTCGTGATTAGACTAAAGGGTAGAGATATAATTTTTTTTTTCAGTCACACCGAAGCTCCGACACTTTCGGAGATGTTCTGAAGAGTGAAGCAATGACCACTCTCCACTCCGTGGAGTCAGTAATCATTGCGCCCGTAAATCGTGTGTTCTGAGCAGAAGTAGCGAGCCAAGGACGATTGCCTTCTGCATTCTGCCGGCCAAGATCTCTGCCGAATTTCGGCAAGCCGGTATGATCTTTAATTCAGAAAGCAGTGTATGTCTCATTCCACCCAGGACGCCTATAATTAGCACCACAACCTTAACAGAGTGGTCTGGATACAGCCTGCGGAGCTCGGAGAGAAGATCTCGATAGTTCCTCCGTTTCTCCTCCTCTTTTAAGACGATGTTGTTCTCTGCGGGAGCCGAGAACTCAATCACAAACATCGTCCTAAGCTGGTGGTCGAGGAGGACTACATCAGGCTTATTGGCTTGAATTTGTCTGAGGGTGGGGAATGAATAATTCCAATAAATTCGGCACTTCTCATTCCCCACAACGGATTCTATATCCCCCCGAGCATAAGGCAGCACTGGCGCCTCGTCTATCTCATACAAGACGTAAATGATAATACAACACCCGTAAGGCTGAATCGTGTCTTTGGATATACGCTGTGGCGTATCATACACGAGGAGGAGGATTAGTATCATGTAAGACGTGTCCAAGAGATACGAAGAGATCCAGCTAGCAAAGTAGTTATATAAATTTAGAGTAATAGCAGTTTTATATTCTGTTAATATCTTATAGTTGTATTTAAAATACTAAATTGTTGCATTAATGTGGCGCATGAAACTATTTTGCCTTTAGAAATTGAATTGTTTTTTAAATTTGTTGCAAGAACGTTCTTAGAGCATAATTTATCAAGCATTTAGAACATAACTGCTAATGTAGCTCTATAAGTGTGTACAATAACACAATTTTACAGCAACGGTGCTTATAGAATCAAATTACTGTCAAACCGATGCAAAATACTGCTTTATAGAATTATACCAACTCCTGTGACTCTCTTACAAAATTATTCCGTAATGTCGCTTATAGTTTAATTATAGAACTATTGTATAAGGCGTTGTTAAGTTACAATTCTGCACCGGAAAACAAATTACAAATATGGAAGCTGCTATCGAACTTAAGAGAAAAAACTCTTTAAAACAGTTATAGAGAATAATAATACAGTTGTTATAAAATCATTATAGAGTAAATAAGTAACAAAAGCCTTTTTGTTTCATAATGAAACGCTATAGAACTATCATTTTTTATATATGTAGGTTTCCCATACCCCCATCTGACGAGACCTGCCTGTAAAAGTACGACATATTTTGATCAAAGTATAATGGAGAACATAGTCGTGACTTGTAAAAATTATTATCTGCTTGCAGGAAGAAAATTTCATTGCAATAGTTAAGATTTATTTGATTGCTAATAGAAATTGATTTTCTTCTAGAAATTTAGTAACATATTTAATTTAGACCATTCCAAACCTTATCCATTTGCACTTCTAGATGTTGAAGTTAAAGAATTTTATTAGATTTATTAAATAAGATTGAAATACCACAATAAAATATGACAACGCTGTGGATATTAAGTGGCATAGATCTGTTATAGTAGTTGCTTACCAAGCATATTTGCTCCATAATCATTGCAATCGACACAAAAATGTCATATTAGTGAGAATCCATTGGAGGTACAAGATAATGCCTTTCTTTCTGTCGCCATATTGTGAAGAAAGAAAAAAAATCTTAATTAAAAATATATACAATATAATAGGTAAAATGATAACAATAATATGGACAATTTTATATACAGTTGGTTGTTAAATTCATCAATATAGAAAACATTTTTTTTTATTAAATTTCCAGCAGCATGGGAAATATAAGGTTAACTAAGGGCGCGTCAAAAAATTACCATTATGTACTACATATTTCACGATAAAACTTTTTCCGCATTAAAATGTACTGCTCCCTGATGGACAAACCAACTAAGCAGTTCGTAATGTGAGTACTCCTATGCAGGCTGATTAGGTCCATCTTATTGGTTCTTATTGGCCCATTCATATTATTTCTAACATGTGCGTTACCGAAACATTTTGTTTTTAGAAGATACAATTAAGCGATTTTAAAGTTCTCTAAATATAACACCATGCAACACAAAAATTGTATAACGAAGTGCTATAGAATTTTTATGAGATTGCTTTGTAACTGTGTTATAAAAATTCTTTAAGACCTGTGAAAACGTTTATTCAACAATTCTATAAGTGTTTCCTGCAAGCCTTACAGAACCGCTTAAAGAACTAAATGGTTCTATCGAATGGTGCCCATTTTTATGATATAAGTGTTGTAAGAACGTTTTGAAAATGTTTTTAGAACAAACATTGTTCTATAAAATTTGCTCTGGAAACGTTCTTACGATTTTTATAGAACAGGAAATTGTTAGCTGGGGATTATCCCTTACGAATTAGATTTTGTGGATACTTTCGCATCAAAATCCCAGATTGACGAGTGACGTGTTAGTTACAGATTAAGTTATTTTTACACAGGGTATGACATTCATCATACTCATGTTTTGAACGATTTGACGATTCAATGGGATCATTTTTAACAACGTTATTCCTTAAATTGACGATGACGACTCGACTTCTTTTTGTGGAGATATTTAAAAAGGGAAGTGTATCGCACCGAAGTGAATAGTGATGATTTACGCGATCCAGCAACTGCAAATACCTTACGAGTTCAAAATGTACAAGAACCAGAAAAATTTGTGTTAATTCGTAGAAATTGGGTAAGGTACATCTCTGTGTCCACGACCTCTTCCTGAGTCCACGCCTGGTAATATCGTACTATGGTACGTAAGGATCTGTTCATTCTTCTAGAAATTTCTCTCATCGACAAACCTGTGTGGTAAATTTGCTCAAATCTACGTACTCTAGGTATAATCAACTGTAAAGAAATGTCGTTTGCAATAAATTTCACAACATTTGCCAGATAAATGTGAGCAGACATTTTTAAAATTGAATGCTACGTTATCAAAGTACGACCAATGCAAACTCCAAAAACAACTTGACAAACCTTAAAATTTAATAATTTTTTACTTTCACCGAGAGAAGGAAACTTGCAAACAATTATCAAAATAAAATATTTACCCTATACCTTACCTAGACATATGTTTGCTCAAACTGTCAACAATATGTATGATCCTTCTTGTATATGCCTATGTTTCAAAGTTATAATACGTTTTAAATTGCTTCAATTTAGGTTTGAGTTCACCAACTTTGTCAGGAATTATGATTATTGCTTGTAAAGCAACAGGTTCTTGGAATTTTAACGTCAATTATCATATATTATATTATCTCCACTTACTGAGTGGAAATGCATATTTACCTCACATTTGTAGGAGTTTAGAGATCAATTATGGCAAGGAAATTGCTTCTAAGCGGTGTATATAAAATATTGACTAGATCTAAACTGTTCTTTTTTTAATTATGAATGTCTAAATGCTACATCGCTTTGTCAAAAAAACAACAATGTTTACGTACAATTTTAATGAAAAAATAATATGTAATCAGTTATGAAAAGTATCAATTCAAGCACGAATGTCGCACGAGTTACACAAAATCATATTTCATAACGTATTACACACAAGATTTTTTCTAATTTTGATGAAAAATGGGAAATACGAGTACAAGTTCTTAATTTTGATCATTTACAAGTATAATTTAAATAACAATTATCTAGTAGGTCAGTGTTAGTTTAAATTTTCTTGTCATTTGGCTTGACATTTAATAGAAGCTGATCTATTCTGTGACGCTGATCGTTACTGTTACCGTTTATTAGGAAAAATGTGTGATTTACATTCAGATTCTGATGATATACCGAGCGAAGCAGCCAAAAATGCCGTATGTTCACTGATTCCTGAAAAATCCAACGCGGTATTTAACTTGGCTTATGAAAAATTTGACAAATGGCGCGAACAGAAGAAAGTAAAACACGTAAGAAGATTTTGAATGCTTCTACGCTATGGACTCAGTACTCCATGTTGAGAACTGAGCTGTCTTTAAAAAAAGGTATAAACATTAAAAAAATACAATAGTTTGATAGCATTTTTGAAAAGGCAGTCCGATGGATACCACGCTAAGAAATCAAACGTTTTTTCAAAAGTAAATATTACGAAGTTTTTGACGGAGGTGGATGACAATAATTTTTTAATAGCAACTAATAATTGCTTCATTTATTTGTCAGTTTACTAATTTACATTTTTTGCTTTAGGTCATGTTGGAATAGTTGGTGCATGTCGGAAGTCAGAATTAACATTTTTACGTGTTGAAGATGTTACAGATGAGGAGACGTATTTTCGAGTAAATATTCCAAATACAAGAACTAGAGTATCCGTGAATTTTTAATGACCCCAGGAGATATAGAAGGAGTAAACTTCGTTGACATTATCAGGAAGTATAGAAACCCACGCCCAAAAAATATTAAACGCAATAGATTCTTTGTTAGATATAGAAACGGTATGTGGTGCGCAACCAGTAGGAAGTAATACTATTGATCAGTTACCAAAGATGATTGCTCAAATGATTGGTTTGCCAAATTATGCATTATTCACGGGGCACTGTTTCAGAAGATCTTCGGCTACTTTACTTGCATCTTCTGGGGCCAATATTTTAAAAATAAAAACACGGCGGCTGGAAGTCAAATTCTGTTGCAGAGGATATGTTGAAAATTCTATAGAAAATAAAAAAACAATTTCCGGTGATATTCTTGGAGAATCGAACCGTTGTAAATATTTATAATTAAATAATAATAATTATTAATAAATAATTAATAAAGTGTTATTTATAAAATTACTGACTTAAATAAAAGATACTTTATTATTTTTCTGTTGTATTTTGTTCTCGATTTTGTTTAATTCTTTTTTGCAATTAGTGACATAACGAACTTTTTGTAACCAGTTGCATAATGATTTTCATTATGTAACTACTTACATAAAGTAAAACGTTTTGATACTTGTTTCGATAACAAAAGATGTTACTTTATATGTCAAAATTAGAAACATATTTTTCATTACTAGTGTTTTTAACGACCATAATTTTGTTTGCTACAATTGTGGAATTGGGCCGATTTAAAAAAAATCAATATTTTATTTGTCGCATATAAAGTGGTGTGCGTTATTAAAATTAAATTTCAACTATGGAGATATTTTTGAGCATTTACTGAAATAAAATCTTTAAAATGATGATTAAATCAATCAATTTTACACACTTTTTCCGCAAAACACAAACGGGTAGTAACATGAAGAAAATCGAAAAACGAATCAGAAAAGATTGTGATTTTTATATAATAAAGCAGTGGTGTACTATTTTATTTAGAAAAATGTGCTGCCAATATACGCAAATCCCATACCACAGTTAGTGATGGGCGAACTCGAATTAAAATTAACCTTTAATCCAATTGTTGAAATAACCTTTAGTATCCGATTATTAGTTTTTGTAATTCGAATTATGTAACGTCACAGTAGTATATGCAACCCGCGGTAATTTGTGTAATAAAAAATTACGTTTCAGCAGAGAGTTATGTTGTAAAACTACTTTTGTAGTTGCAACTTTGAAAGTCTATAACGGCAAAACTGTACCTCTTAAGGTTTTGTTTATTAGATATTTTATTTTTTTTATGCTATCACCACCCAAAGTTTGTAACATTTTACGGGACACCTTGCACAATGAAAATTATATTGGAAGAACCTATAGTAATCCTCAACTGTTTCAAATAGTGAAATATCCGACGATGAGGATTATCTTTTAAATCTCTTAAAATTGAAAGCACACATCCAAAAAATGAAAATTTTCTCGAAATCAATGTACCACACTACGAAATAGGTTTGTATATCTATAAATATACAGGGTTAATTATCACTATAGTCTGTTTGGAAATGAAAAAGAGTAATAAAACTCCGAGATAAGAACCGGCCATGAGCGTGGTAATATTTCGTTTCAGGTAATTATCGGGTAAGACTAATGCTAACAGGTAATGATGGGTGTACATTAGTATATTTTACTGGATACATCATAGGGAAGGAGCCAGTGTATTATGACAGATCAATCCAGTCTTAGAGCTGAATAACGAAGACGTGCTAGTGCAGTAGAGTAAAATTCGACTTGTGTTTAGTGCATTGAAACACCAAAATCCTACCAACAGTGTTGACGACATCGTGGAAAAGTGTTCCAAAATGACAGGGATTGGAAAATCGACTATCTACAGACTTTTAAAGGAAACAAAAAATGAACAAGATACTATAAATCCCCCAAAATCATCTACAGGGAGGTCAAAAGTCGTTATAGATGATTTCTTCAAAAATGTCATTCGCAGAAAAGTACATTCATTTTATTTTAAAAAGAAATGCCAACGCTAAACAAAATTTTAAGTGAACTTTCAGAGGAGAACGATTTGCCAAAAATCAGTAGTAGTAAATTATGGCCCGTCTTACGAGAGTTGAATTTTTGCTGGGAAAAGCAAAACAGAAAGTCAGTTCTTATCGATAAAGATGAAATTATTTGTTGGCGAAGATCGTACTTAAGATCAATTAGAAAATTCCGTGACGAAGAGAGGAATATTTATTATCTAGACGCAACTTGGGTCAACGAGGGATATACTGTAACAAAAGTATGGAAAGATAAAAATGTAAAAAGTTTTCGACAAGCATTTTTGGATGGACTTTCAACTGGGTTCAAGGCACCTTCAGATAAAGGACGAAGATTAATAGTGATACATATAGGTAGTGCCAGTGGTTTTGTAGATGGCGGTTTACTTTTATTTGAATCTAAAAATACAGGTGACTATCACGAAGACATGAACGCAGATGTTTTGGAAGAGTATTTTACAGAGATATCAGGATCTTATTTCGTCGGGGTCTGTAATTGTCATGGAATTACCATTCACGGCAAACCGAGCGGACGCCTACGACTGCTTGGAGGAAAGCCGATATAATTCAATGGTTATCCGAAAAAAAAACATTTCTTTTGAAACAAATATGGTGAAAAGGAACTTTTGACACTTGTGAATCTTAATAAAGATCAGAAAAAATATGTTATCGATGAAATGACAACAAATCGCCAAATAACGGTACTACGGTTACCACCTGATGACTGTGAACTTAATCCAATCGAATTGGTCTGGGCGCTGGTAAAAGGAGATGTAGTGCGAAATAATACGACGTTTAAATTAAGTGACGTGAAAATTTTGTTAAAAAATTCCTTGGAATGAGTAACTGCAGATAACTGGCAAAGATGTATACATCATGTACAAAAAGAAGAGGAGAAAATGTGGGAACTCGATAATTTAATTGACGTTACTGTGGAACCTATCGTTATCAATCTAGGAGACGAAGATAATTCATCAGAATATTCAGAGGAAGAATTTTAATATACTGTTTTAGAAAGGTATTTTAAGCTAATATAAATCAAATCTCCTACAATTCCTATCAATGAAGTCATATGTATGTTCTCTGATACCAAACATCTAGGTATGCTAATGAACAATTCCACAGACTCTATTCAATAATTATCTAAAGAAAATAATCTAATTTACTCACTCTATAAAAATCTAACTTCACTTTTTTGGCAGTGGGAACACGACAAATTCAACCACAATAGATGAGATCTGACCTATTTCTGCATTTTTAGGATTGCTTCTTCAGGTGGTCTCCTTTAAGTTGAATCAAATATCTAACTATAAAAATTATTATAAAATTAAAATTATTAGAAGTTAAATATCGACAATGACAAAAAAGTGACATCCTGTCAATGAATTAAATATGACAATACCTACTTGAAAAATGTTCACCTTTTATCTAAAAGTTTTTATATATTTTTAGGTATTAATAATATTGTGTGAAACTAACTACTCAGTGGACAAAAGCCCCAACCTGCGTTGAATTACACCCACAATATCTACCCATATATTCCTTATTATTAGCTTTTGTAACATTTTTTTATACTGTTTTAGAAAGGTATTTTAAGCTAATATAAATCAAATCTCCTACAATTCCTATCAATGAAGTCATATGTATGTTCTCTGATACCAAACATCTAGGTATGCTAATGAACAATTCCACAGACTCTATTCAATAATTATCTAAAGAAAATAATCTAATTTACTCACTCTATAAAAATCTAACTTCACTTTTTTGGCAGTGGGAACACGACAAATTCAACCACAATAGAGTCTGTGGAATTGTTCATTAGCATACCTAGATGTTTGGTATCAGAGAACATACATATGACTTCATTGATAGGAATTGTAGGAGATTTGATTTATATTAGCTTAAAATACCTTTCTAAAACAGTATAAAAAAATGTTACAAAAGCTAATAATAAGGAATATATGGGTAGATATTGTGGGTGTAATTCAACGCAGGTTGGGGCTTTTGTCCACTGAGTAGTTAGTTTCACACAATATTATTAATACCTAAAAATATATAAAAACTTTTAGATAAAAGGTGAACATTTTTCAAGTAGGTATTGTCATATTTAATTCATTGACAGGATGTCACTTTTTTGTCATTGTCGATATTTAACTTCTAATAATTTTAATTTTATAATAATTTTTATAGTTAGATATTTGATTCAACTTAAAGGAGACCACCTGAAGAAGCAATCCTAAAAATGCAGAAATAGGTCAGATCTCATCTATTGTGGTTGAATTTGTCGTGTTCCCACTGCCAAAAAAGTGAAGTTAGATTTTTATAGAGTGAGTAAATTAGATTATTTTCTTTAGATAATTATTGAATAGAGTCTGTGGAATTGTTCATTAGCATACCTAGATGTTTGGTATCAGAGAACATACATATGACTTCATTGATAGGAATTGTAGGAGATTTGATTTATATTAGCTTAAAATACCTTTCTAAAACAGTATAAAAAAATGTTACAAAAGCTAATAATAAGGAATATATGGGTAGATATTGTGGGTGTAATTCAACGCAGGTTGGGGCTTTTGTCCACTGAGTAGTTAGTTTCACACAATATTATTAATACCTAAAAATATATAAAAGAATTTTAATATACCTACTTTTTTATTTTCTTTATTGTACATTTATACAACACTACATTTACTCACCATAATTTGACACATTAAATTTAAATAAATATTTTGATAATAATATTGAATAATTTTATTTAAATTACTAAAAATCCTCTTAACCCGGTTATGATGCTTAAAGTAGCCTCTAGTTTTGAAATGCTGTTTTTATATTGTTTACTTATAAGAGAAACGTACCGAGAAATTGAAGCGGCATAGACAAAGACGGATTGTCAGGGATTAAATTTTAGCTACCTGCTACAACTCAGTACGGTTCAATCACACAAAGTTTTTTTTTAAAATACACTTCATTGATACCGATAATGCATGATATAAAAATATTGAATATAAGCACCAGTACTACATTTATTTACGATTTGCGGACATAATAAGCTTTTTCTTCTTCTTTCATTTCTAAACAGACTATAAACATAAAAATTTTATTCAGGTGCTCCTAAAAGATAATCAAAAATTTTTGTTCGGAATTTTACCTAGATGTTTATAAACTGGGGCAAAACTCACTTTTTCTCCCGGAACGTCGGCGCCTATGATAATCGCCGCATGAGATGACTTTCAACTGTAAGGTCACTTTTCGTGTCGTTGATAAATGTAAAAGCAATAAAAATAAACATTATTATTGATAATAATACCTAATAGATAAAAGATATTCCAGATCGTTGTAGAATTTCATATTCCTTCTTTGTTTCGTTGTTGCAAACTACCAAAACAATATTTTTATACATTACATGTTCGTCAGGATTACCCACTAACACCAAACTGTGTTCTGCTGTCCAATTCATGCAGCTATTTCAAATTCTAAATTCTTACTACTACAATAATTTATTTTATGGAAGTAAACCTGTAATAAAAATTAATATGGGTACACACCACAGAAAATATCTATAACATCGTTAAAGAAAAATGATATCTAAAACTGGTATTATATCATAACATTAAAAAGCTTGCCATCAAACGTAAATAAATACACTTCTGTCGATAGATTGGCAATTTTAACAGTACGGAAAACACAAATATTTCATTACTCCAACTAGCAACAGATATGACATTATCGTGTTGATGGTTGCATAGCTAAAATAGTGAAATTGAAAAAAATATTACCGCTTATAAATAATTTTGGAAATTACCCTCTTTTAAAATATTTATATAATAATATAGTCTTAGTTAACCCTGCATATAAATAAACAACTAATATAGGTTATGTCTTCTTTTCTTTCCTGATCTATGAACTATTCCTAATAATTCTTGTACAACTTACTTTGTAAAATATTTCATCTACAAATCAAAAACATTCGAGCAGCAAAATTTTCTTGTGTATCGTGTGTATAAGAAACCGTTGATCTATCATTGATAGCTCATGTATTTTGTTTATTAAAAACAAATTCAAATTCAATAAAAACTACGAAATATGCATGTCGAATATATAAAAATATACTTGATAAAACTAGATGTATTCACGCATTATATAATCATATCATTAACAATAATTATCATAATTAGTTCTTATCCTAACTAAGTGATTGTCACCTTAATTATACTGTAAGCATTTATTATTCGAGTAACTTTAGCGTTGCTGATTTTATAATGTTCAATAATTGGTGTTGCTAACTAGTTTGGCCGGAATGATTCGTTACTTGCCGTTGTTTAGAACATATATTTACATAACAACTCTCTAGCCGCTCTTTTAAGTAGTGAATCTTAGAAACTAAAAATCTGCCGGTCACTCCATGATATTGTATTAGAAAGCACATCGCTCTAAGGCCCGGGGTTATGAACGCGGACAGCCCAATTTTTTTGGCGTCTGCATGGTACCGACAACAGTTCTTGCCTTGAGAAGGTTAGGCTCGATCCTAATGGCCACAGACCTTTCAGTCTAACTATTAATAACTTACAAAATTACAGAAAAATTAAATGTGAAACAAAATCCTAATAATTCTCATTTACAGCATATTAGGCGCTTTGATGTGTCTGCATGTCACCAGTAATATTAATTTTATAATATTATCATAAATGCAACAACATAAAACGTAAATATAGCAACTTCTTTTCAGAATTATTTTATCTTTACTATAATGTTGTAACCTCTACGTTGACTTAGCCTTGAAATACATCACGCAGAAAAACAAACTTTATTGTCACTACTCAATTATACAGTGAATATATTGTTTATATATTTTTAGGTAATAACAATATTGTGTGAAAATAACTACTCTGCGGACTAAAGCCCCGACCAGTGTTGAATTACACCCACAATATCCACCCATATACTCTTTATTATTAGCTTTTGTAAAATTTTTTACTATATTAGAAAGGTATTTTAAGCTAATATAAATCAAATCTCCTACAATTCCTATCAATGAAGTCATATGTATGATACCAAACATCTAGGTATGCTAATGAACAATTCCACATATTCTTTCTGACATTGTTATTTCTTCCTAAATGCCGTCACCTATACCACTATGAAGAGCTTCTGGTACTTTTTTTCAGGGCAATACAGTTTCATAAATTCTTTCTTTGCCATTAGGACTCTCCAGTGTTCTTTTTAATACGGCGTTCTGTATTACTAAGGAATCCCATAGTGTTCAGTCATTTTTCCAAGACGTTAAGTCCAGTTAGATCTATCTAAATTTTTAATATTTCACTGGTATACAGTTTCGAAGTCTGAATCTTCACTCTGTTCTTTAGTAAGTTTTATTATTCCATTCAAGACTCTGCAACTTAGTTCTTTTGTCTCTTTATCTCTCGTTTCATTCATTCAGTTGTTAAATTTACTATGCTGTGTTATAATTTTTCTTCCACTGATGTTTTATCTCTCCCTATTTCTTTTCAACCGGGTTTCCAACTTCACTGTTTTTCATTTCCTTTTTCAAATCTTCCGTCATTTCATCTTGGTAACTCTTCATTTGATCTTGACTGTTCTTCATTTCTTTCTTTTTGTCTTATTTCATTTATTTCATCATCCCCATAAACTGTTTCATTGTTTTTTTAATTTCCATCGCTCTGGATCTCGTCACTGGCATTAATTTGTCGCATTTCTGACAACAATGTAACCTCTACCTTCACTTAGCCTTGAAATGTGTCATATGTAGGAAAAAAACTGTTTGCCACTAAAATATTATTATTATAGACAACGACTACACAACGAATATACTTCAAACAAATTTGCAACGGACACATCTTTACTTTGACATTTATGTCACTCTCGTATGACTCACGTTCGGCTGCTCAATATAAATTGACATAAACTCAACTCTGGAGTTGAAACCGATCTGCTTTATAGATAATGCACCGACAAATAGAGCTAAAAACTTAGAGACTCTAGTTGGCCTATAACTGGGGATTACCCGTTAAGGAATTACATGTACAAGTTGGGTTTGGCTGAAGAGACCAAGTGTCGATTGTGTTTGGAAAGTGAAGAATCGGCAGAATATACGTCACTGTCCATCAACGGAACAGAACAGATTTTCCATATTTGGCAAGATGCATTTCTTGCCAAATATGGAAAATCTGAACAAAATTTTGTCCAATAAGTATGATATGGCTATGAGCTAAAATAGACCACTAGGTCGCAGTGGAAGGCTAGATCTTAGCTCGCTCACTTTGAACATAAATAATCAATGAGATAATGTTACTGATGTTTAGGACAACTAGGCTAGGATTGATTAATTTTGCATTTAACATTTGCTTTAGCTGTAAAAAAATAGTAATCGTTGTAACCCACAGTTGTCAGAAATGTTTCTTCTATTCTGCTACTTCCATTTTCTTGTATAACTAATTAATACACTCTCTGCTCAAACTAAAAAAGGATTGAAGACTATTTAATTAGCACGGCATTATTACATTACGTTAGCTCAAATTATTTGAGAAATATCTAACAATTGCAATCGCAATCGCAAGGCGATGAAAACCATGTACGTACTTATACAATTTACTTCAATAATAATGGCACTCTCTCAAAATAGTTTTACTAGAATCTCTGATTTAGGATTTGATTAGATCTCTAATAGTGAGTGGAAAAAACAACTACAGTCGGATTTCAAAACAGTAGAGTGATTTATATTATAAGACTCACTCACAATTTATAGCAGTCAACCAAAGAGAAATACATGCTGTTCATATGGTTATGATGAATTGACGAATCCACCTGTTCCATCCGCACCACCATCACGGGTGTGTGCGTGGCAAAATTTCGGGTATATCAGCTATTTAATTGTGGTTGTAATTTGTTTGTGATTTTGTGTTCTTAAGAATGGATTTAAGCACTGCGGCGTATTTTCAAAATCGTAAACGCCTTAATCTAACAAGTCAGGAATATCGGATAATGGAAAACTTGTATCAAGGAATTGAGACCAAAATATGAGTAAGTGATGCAGTTGAAATATGTATTTCATTAAAAATACCGTTTATGAGTAGTATATATTGTGCAATAAAAAATGGCAGGGAAGAAGGTCTTCAAAAGAATTTCCAGTTGCGTAATATCTTAGTGTAACAATTAATCTTTCTTCAGGGCTAATCGCATCTCTAAACTTTGTATTTTGTTTGATGATTTTATAGCGCACCAATTCTAACAATATGTTATAAGAATCTTCTTCCATTCGTAAGTAATTCTTGAAATCTGCTGCTTCATTCGCACTTAGTTCACGTAATAAGTTCATATGGGAGTACAGTTACCGTTGTTGCAACCAATTTTTTGACAATTTTCTTCTTTTTTGGGTAGTCATCTTCATTTAACGATACTACCACAATTGCAGCTACTGCTTCTTTTGGTAAACTTGATGCCATCGCGAAGACGATAAAATAATAACTGTAAAACGATTTGTTATATAACACACACCAAACAGTAGTTTTAGTGGGCAATCCAATCTGTCGATCCGACGCACAGTGGCGCAAAGCGCTCTAACTAACTCCTTTTTACGGACTACGGACGAATATGTGTAAACTGGCATCAGTGATCGACCACAAATAACACTGATACTGAATTGACACTGAACTGATACATCACTGATGTATGGAAATGAACCTTATTGTATGGCCCGTTTTATATATCTTTTAAGAAAAAAAGAACTTTTAGCTCTACTACAAACTGACAAGAATATCGATTTTCAAACGTTTTTTTTTACTAATATCTGTACTTCTTATTTCGTTAAATTTAATGTTTTACATACAGTGATTTAAAATATAACGTCTACTTAATAATAATAATAATAAAGAGCGTCGTGTGTCATTATTAAGTGTTACAAAGTTTGTAGTATAATAATTAGTCATTATAACTTTAATTGTATCAGGAAGATCCTAACGCAACTCATATTTCTATTCAGTCATTGAAAGATGCCTGCTTTCACAAGGTCTATTGTTGCATAATAACGTTTCTTTGAAGACTTCATTTTTAAGGAAAATTCATTAGTTAGAGAACACTGTCAACCTTTTCACCTTCATCATCACTTCGTTCATTTACGTCAAAAACACTTCACAGAAGTGATGGAAGACGGTGGCAATCATCGTGGCTTCCCCGTCTAGTACAGCAGTAAATATGGGTCACAGCAGCTCGCAAAGAGAGAAAAAGACACGGAAATAAGTGCACGCCGTAAGTAGTAGGTGTGCTGGAGGCGCTCCATGACCACGTCCGGGTCGGAGAGCGGTCAAAGAGAAGAGATTACGTAGGATAGGCGAGGCTGAGATGTTTGCTCCTGTTTACGTTCGCGTTGGTGATAGCTCTAAATCGCAAATGAAGCGTTTCGGACGCGAATGCAACGCAAACGCCTCAGGTGTCTCGAATGTCGATGACCGATTCACCGATCTCGACGTCGAAACGCCGTCTACGTCGGTTGGGGGATGCTGAGGTGAGGCTGCGTATAAATGAATCGAATGATCACGTCGAGTCGATTTAGCATTGGGATGGAGATGGTCACGGAAATCGCCCCCAATGTGCTCAAATTTTAACTAAAGCCGCGTTCACACATCAGCAAAATGACGAGCATTCAGAGGTAGACGGAGACGCAAACCGCACTGACGACGCTCAAGTTGTATGATGAACACACTCAGGCCTACACCCTACAAGGTGCCTCAAACTTGAAAGTATGGGTCTACTGTAAGAATACAAAAAGTTTAAATAAAATTCGGGACATGTGGTGTTAAATGGGATGAGCTCCTCAAGCGAAAGTATTGTCTTTGGGATTTGACAGAAATGATTAATGACGTGAAGTAATGAATATTTTTTACGTTTGTAACAGCGGAATTTCAGGAAGCAACTCTGCGGGATAATGCCGCGATCAGGATTGAATTATATTCAGTAGTTGTTTCCTGAAATCTCACTTTTGCAAATATCGTAATCGCCGAATGCGACACAGATCAAAACCACAGCATAGTGGGTCTCTTCCTATTGTGGCCGAATCCAGGCCCAGCATTGAGTAGTCAGTGACCACTAGATGTAGATACGTACTACGTCTCGCGTATGTGTCACATTGTTGTGAATTTCAAGTTTTTCCTGTCACGTGTTTCACTTTTTCGATGTTTTTACTTTCATCACTTTAACGTACGAAAAATACCAATATACAGAGTGTCCGGAAATTATGCGTCAAGACTTCAGGAGGTGATTCCTCACAAGAAACTAGGGTCACGGAGTCCTATAACAATATTTCGAAAACTCAATATTAACGGAGATACAGGGTGTTAAAGTTAAAATTTTATTTTCGATATTTGTAAATAACTTCTTCAGAAATCCAAATATTTACATAAAATTTGTAAATCGGGTTTTTTTGCGAGCGAGAATTTCAAATATGTTTCTAATTTTGACGTCACTAGTAGAGGGCGCCACTTGCGGCACAACATGTTTCTTTTAAATGACAAAACTTTTTTGCATCTTAATGTATCCATCTGACTATTGAAACAATCGATTCTCCTACCAGCTATATCTGAAAAAGGTATCACTAACACTCGGATCCATCTCTACGTTAATAAGTGATAATTAGAATAACTAAAATGTAAAAAATCACAACACTAACCTACATGTAAGCCTATGAGTTGCAGGTGTAAAACTAGTGATGCCCGTTTCAATGAACTGTGGTTTACTCTTTTATACACCATAAACAAAGATAGAAATAAAAGTATTATTAACTGTCACATCATAACTATGATTTGACACTGTTTTTGAATGTCACAATGACTTACATTGTCCCACATGTGCTTTTTTAGATTTATCAACGCACCCAGTGGTATAATTTACATTGTCAATTAAATTAGACTCAATTTAGACACTTATTAAATACACAAAATATATAACATCATATGAAAACTAAATTATTATTACACTGACAATAAAATCTTGTACGCATTTCGATTAGGCAGTTTAAGAAATCGTGCAATCAGTTTAGTATCAGCCAATGGTATTTACCAATAGATTGTTTGGTGCATTTACCAGCTTTATATCGAACAAAGAAGCAAATATAATTACATCAGTTTGTACATCTTAATTTGACGTATTTTCGTAACAGTTCTACTAAATTCAAGCCATCAATATTTCCAGATGTTACTCTTTAAACACTTTTATTTTGGTATTGGGTATCATGACTTGGAAGCATAGTAATTCATCTTTCATATGCTTTATAAGTATATTTGTGGGTTCTTCCCGCAGACATGCGTCCGTCAAACCAATAATCAAAATAAATATTGGTTATAAAACTTTTTTACTAAAAATATAAGTATTTATAATATGCTTTGCATATCATGAGCAGAAATTAATCATCGTCTGCATTCATTAAAAATCTGGATATTTCTTTCTTATTTGTTAATACCTTAGATTTTTTAGGTTAGGTTAAGTAGGTCAAATTTAAGTATTTTTTGATTTCGATATTCTTCTTGAGTGAAATTTCTATTTTTATCATCGAATAATAGCACCAAAGAGACGAAGGCTTCTGTGTTTTGCTCAGTTCGTTGAAATATACCTACTAATAATCATATCCCGTTAGTTATGCTAAAATCTTTTTTTCTCTACACCATTTTTTATAGCAACCCAATGCTTGTTCGTATTTCTCCCGTGATTTCTCTAGCACAAAATTAGAAACAACACTTGAAGCTTTATTTTCAGTATCTGATGGCAAACCATCACTTGAACTCATATTTACACTTTCACAATACAAGAAATAATTAAGTGACAACTTTGTTTATGCCCGTTGATACGGTAACTTCTTCTTAATATACAACATTTACATCATACTCATCATTATTATTAACCTCGACAGTTGTAGATAAAACGTTGTAAGTACGCAATACGTGACATACTACATTATTACCGCACTGTTGTGATTACACCACTCAGCCTATGACTTTGTCGTACAAACTTCGCATGCGTACAGTAATAGTGTTTACATCGCTCTTATAACTATTGACGATAACCTGCAATGAAAGAATCATAAATATCTACATGCAGATATCACAAAATTATTTTATGAGCTAACAACTTGTGCAAAAATTGTGATTTAGTTATGACGTTACTGTCTACAATTTGGTCACCGGAGTGTATATGTTAATGCGGCTTATAAGAAGCAAAGGTTTCAGTTGATGCTGATGCATCGCCAAAGGTGCTCGACTGATTACATGTGGGAAATTTGCAACAAATTTATGACAGGTTTTAAGGATTGGTCGTGGTGTGTCGACGGCATCCTACCAATAATATTTTGATTTAATGACAATGTAATTTACGATTTACCTTTTTCGTTACAGCGACGTTCGAACATTTATAATTCCGTTTTGGATTCACTTGATTGAGGCAATAGTATGCATTTAAGTTTTCATACCTGCTTTTACAAAGTAAAAAAAATTGATGTTCTATAAAACATATCTATATTATGATCGAGTGCATAATATTTGTGTATACGGAGAGGCGTCCCTTAATGTCAATTTTATCAAAACATAAAAATAATATTAGGGATGCTCATTTTGAAGCATGTTACATCCGACTCCTAATATGTTAATAACATTTTCGCACAATCGTTCTGAAATATGCACTTACTGTCATTGTTGACACATTCTGTAAGTTGAATATAGTGCAGAAGAACAATATTAATAGGCGTTTGAGATTGCTCCAAAACTGTGGGAAAACCGTGGGTTGAAACAGGCCTATTTACACGTACGCGCTAATCGATCAGTTATGGAAAGACGGATTGAAGTGCCGCACTGGAGCTAGATTTTGAGGCGTATGCTCCAAGTGTATGTTGTTGAAAAGAATAACGCTACAAGCCTAAACGCCAGGATTGCAGCATCCAGTTCAAAAATAGGTAGCCACATACGAAGATTTTAAAGTGCGCTTCAGCATGGGACGTTCCGGAGTGAGGTCTTGAAATGGTATGCGGGGTAACACATTCAAAAGTTTTGTGTTACCAGCCACATACGAAGACTTCGACGGGCATAATTGATGTGCGTCGTTCAAAGAGCGAACGCTAAAATATTGGTTAGTAGAGTGTCACGACCCACTATCACAACGCAGAAGTTTTTAGATTTCTAAAATACTATGCGCCACTCCAAAGCTTCAAGATGTGAGACACTTTTAACTCACAAACAAACACTTTTAAATGTGAGACCCTAAACTGCCGGTTAAACTCGTATGGATATCTTGACCATTTGTGGAACAGCGTGCTCCTGACGCGGACCATTCACACTCCTCGCTCTGGAACGTCTCGTATTTTACGCGCACTTAGAAGTCTTTGTGTGTGGCTGGTTAAAATCTGAAAACTTCTTTGACGTTTGCTCTTTTAACACCATACATCAAACGTGGCTCCAAAATTTTTGTGTTACACTCCACTAACCAACACATTTGCGTGTGATCTTGGAATGGCACGCATCAAACCTGCCCTTCCAAGTCTTCATGTGTGGCTACCTATTCTTCGACCAGGACATTGTTTCGTATATTTTAGTAAAAACTAATAAATGTGAAATGAAATGTGTCACTTGTTGAAAATATATAATAGTAACCGTGTAAATGTTAAAGCGAGTTTAAAACCAGCAGTCCATGCACGAGTCGAGAACGCGCTCCTTGCCTGTCTTACAGGAAATATAGGGTTTGTTCCAACAACAGCACGAATCGATTCCGAACCGTCCAGAACTATTCAGGCAGTTCAGTTGATAATGTACTTTCGGCGAATACCACGTAAGACGGAATTGGTCAAACATTTCTGATAGTTCTGAACTAGTTCTTGGTAGCTGTTGAAACAGACCTGTAGACGCACATATTTGGCGTTTCAATTGGAGAGTACGCTCCAAAACTCTAAGAAAAACGGTGCGTGTAAACGGACTAATAGAGACTTTCACCAACATTTACCCCTCCTCCCACCAATTTCCATGTTTCAGCGTCTATGAGTCAGAGTCAATTTTCGTAAACCCATATTAAGCTGTTTGCAGACACCGAGTAATACAAATGAGAATTTGGAACGCAAATTGTTCGCAACGTTACCTTGTACGCTTCTGCGTTCTTAACGTTCGCACGGATATCCCTGAAACAAAGAGGTTATTTACGACACGGTCTCATTTATACGTTTTCGTGCTCAAAATCCGCAGAAAAAAATAATCCAGGAATGTTCTGCGTTCGGTACAGTTCGAGGGCCACGCCAGGATATTCTTGTGCGATTGTCGACCCCGACGAGGCAGCAGTGTTCACTGCCCCTCGACTGCCGTCGGCCTAAATATAACAGCGTCGCGTGCGTCGTCCGCCGTTCAGGCCATCAGACCAGTCGAAATGGATTTTTATTGCGGCAGCCACGCCAAAATACTAAAGGTAAATTTTCAGTGGAGGAGTCTATTATTTCTGAATAGAGAATACCTACTCGTATTGAGGGCCTACAAGGTGGCACGTTTCAAGCTGTATACGCGTTGCACATGAAGTGGAAAATATACAGAATTAGTAAAATAACAACAAATACATACAGGGTATTAGAAATTAGTAGGTTAAGCTGTTAACCACACATTCTTTGGACCACAGTAATGGGACTTTTCTTATGCCAGTTTTCATTTTGGAACTCCAGTTTCAAAATACAGGGTGATAAAATAAAAATGTTAAAACTGATTTTTATTGATAGCTCCAGTGGTTTTTAAAGACATTTGTTTGAAATTTGGCGCATATTTCTAAAATATCAAAGCATGAACAGAGAAAAGGAGGGTTGTAGTAGGATTAGGTTGCCTGATAATTGTGTGGGGGTGGGGGTGATTCCATTACTTACGCGTCACTCGGGGGAGTTTGTATATAGTGCTTATATGTCAATGTTTTCGCTTGGCCGCGTAATTATTATCAAATACTACAGCAACTCCCCTTAATAGGTACCTACGCTTCCAATAATAAACAGTAAGCTGACGATTTCGGTGACATTATTAATAGAATCAATTCATTGTTTGGTCATTATGAATTCATATACACCAACGTCCAAGTTATGGGAAAATATTAGATCAGCATGGCAACTTCAAATCAAGTAAAAGAAGCATTCAGTGAGCTAAATTGTAGAGAAAATAATTTCCTTCAGGTGTTCCAAAAAGGTATCATTATTTCATGCAGTTCTATGCAAGCATTAATACGAAGTTAGTGGAAAAGTACAAAATCTCTTACATTTTGACGCATAGGTTAAATCAAGATTCCCTGAAAAAAATTTTTTCTTAGGCAAGATTTTTTATTAATACTTATATAAATTTAGCGGTCGGTCAAAATTATTTTGTTTTTCTAGATAAGGACCAGAGGTTTACACCATCATTCATCCCCATTTAATGCTATCTACATAGAAAACTCAAATCTTCAACATGAAAAGAAAGAATTTTAAGAAATTAAAAATAATAAATATAATAACTTACTGCAATATAATAATAATATATTTTTCTATTTATAAAAAAATTACTATAATGTGTAATAAAGTATTTGATTTAATTATTCTTATTTCGACTTTAATTATTTTAATTACCTAATAGGTAGGTATATTTTCCTCCATAATTAAAATATAACGGCCTGAGTATTTAATCGTGTTTATTTAAAATCAGAGAAGCTGCTCCAGTTATTAGGGCTCATCTCTACACATTCTGAAACCTAGATCCATCGAATTAATTCAAAAATCGGAATTTAAGTGAGTTTGAACAGTAATCATTTTAATAACATTGCCCACGGACCCCCCCATTATTTTTTAAAGCGCCTATAAGTTTCAGAATATTTTTTTTAGATAGAGGGTGTTTTTCCTCAGGTTTTTCTTTCACTCTTATAAGATTTTGATTTGAGGCTTGATTTGCGAGATATTGCAATTTTTTGCATGTGCTAGGTGTGACACAGTGTAAATGTCACTAAGTAATAAATGGTCATTTCCATGTCATTCAGTAAATTGAAATAAATAAACGGCACAAGTAGCAGCAAACAGTAAAAAAAGCAAAAGTTTAACTCGATTAAACTAAATGTTCAATATGGGTACCACCTTCACCTTCACCTGGAGCTCTTTTAATTAGAGATTACCCAATATTCTGAAAAATATGTGGTTTCAGCCTAAAGTGCTCTTCATCTTGCATAATTCGTTCACTTAGCTGTTGTTTACCTAGTATTGGAACCATACAAAATAAATATTTCTTCAATTCTAATGACTTTTTATTTTTTAAAAAAACTCAGTGATTTGATGTTTTGCCTCTGACGGTTTGTCAAAATATATGATTTCAACTTGACGATACTCCTCCGCATTACGGTCAGAATGTTCAGAACCATTTAAATGAAATCCTTCCTATGGATTGGTAGAGGACAGCTTGCATATATTAAATGGCCATCCCGTTCCCCAGACCTCAACCCGTTGGAATTTAGTTTCTGGGGTTTTATGAAAGCTTTCGTTTACATGGTTCTTATCATACTAACTGCATCTAAGGAAACGAATTATACAAGATGGAGAGCACTTTTGGTTGAACCCGCATATTTTCCAGAATATTCGTTAATCTCTAGTTAAAATAGTCCCAGGTGGGTGAAGGTGGTACCTATATTGAACATCTAGTTTAACTGAATTACATTTTTGTTTGTTTTTTTACTGTTTGCTGTTAATTATGCCGTTTGTTTATTTCAAATTATCATTTCCATTTTATTCAGTACTACCAATGACTTAACGATATTTGCTTTATGCCACACCTTCTAATATGTTGTAAACCGAGACCCAAATCAAAATCTTATAAGAGAGTGAAAACAATAGAATAGAAAACACGCTCTATTTAAAAATATTAATCTGAAGTTATAGGCATAAACAAAATTGGGGGTCCGTGGGTAGTACAACCCTCTTTTTCTCCGTCCATGCTTTGATATTTTAGACCAAAATTACAAAGAAAATGTGTCGTCGTGGCGCAAATGACCAAATTTCAAACAAATATCTTTAAAATCAGCGAAACTACCAATATTTATCATATAACTTAATTGTTTAAACAAATGCATATTTTGTATACAGTTTTCTTTAAATAACTAAGGTATAGTTCATAAACCAATTTTGATAATTATTTAAAAACGTATTGCCAACTATGCACCACGTTGTATCAGTTTGATTAATTTAACGATTCTTTGACAATTATTTCCAAAATATAAAGTAGCAATTATATAACTATGAAAAAAATAATGCAGTCACCTTGCATACAAGATCTCCCATTTACTGTATGTTGTTGGGTTACATTTTAATCCTTTGTCTATCAGAACCAATTTTCACCATTCCGATATCGAACACGCTAATTTGGAAGGGGGTAATAACACGGTTATATTACAATAATAACACGAAGTAGTAACATTATATTATGGTATCAATAAAACGTGAAATATTGTTACAAGCAAGCAGCATAGTTACTTGTTAAATGTTATTTGTTGACAATGAGCTTTAGGACTATAGAGGAAATTATTGCCTCGTGATAGATCATTAGATTTATAAAGAAAAACAGTTTTTTACATACTGCCTATATTGGCCCTTCTTCAGGGCTCTACAAGTTATAATTATATGTTATAAAACTTTAATAAAATTACTGTAAAATAATATATAAAAAAATATATAAAAAACACCTTGTACGCATTAAAATTAGAATTATTACATTAATTATTAAATAAAATTAGTTAAAAGAGTAAATGTGAACAAAATTTAATTAATAACAAACCTGAGAACAAAAAAATACAATGATCAAACAATAATAATATAATAATAATAATAATTGTCCAAAAAGAATACAAAGATTTCCATCAAAATTATACAAATTTAAGTAGTAGTAACGGCGCAGGGAAACAATGGTTCGTCAATTTTAAACAAGAATATTCGTCAAAATGTGTCTGCTAGACAAGTTGGTTGGGGTGTTATCTTTTTCTTCTTAAATAAAAAGGAGACTGTGCTGTTACATATATTGTTAGTTAATTACTCTAACTCTACTTAAATTTGGACAATTTTGAAGAAAATCTTTGTATTCTTTTTGGACAAAGAAAAACATTACACTATAGATAATAGCTGTAATTTTCTGTTCGTAAGTTTGTTGTTAATTAAATTTTGCTCAGCCGTTGTTGGCGGGAGCTAGTGACACGTGTTGCGTACTTTTGAGGTTATGTAGATCACTTAATTAACTAATAATGAGAACTACACTTAAAATTAATAATTTTATTAATTATTGATAAAATAGGAAATAAATAATTATGGCCTAGCAAATTAATAATAAATTTACTTGAGAATTATACTTAGAAGGTAAAATGATAATTGTAAACGTCACTACTACGCTCGATTCATACACAATAATAATGGTCAAAAACTGTGTAGGGAGTGAGAGAAGGCTTATTGTGTGAGAAAGACAGGAGACCGGCTTCGTTCTCATCCCTACTCCGTACTGTTTACTGGGTGAGAAGTGACACCGGTAGATGCCTGGCGGGGATAGCTGATCTAGTGATAATCGATCAGTTATCGACCAGGGTTAAAAATGATTAAATTACTAAAATGGTGTGAAAGGGGTTTGTGATAGAAGAATGAAAATTAAGGGTTGTATGTATTTTTTAATGCCACATTATAAAAAAATAAAAATAAAAAATTTTGTCCAAAAAATAAAAAAAATTGTTTGCGGTGGACCACCCTTATCATTTAGGGGTATGAAAAATAGATTACGACCGATTCTCAGACCTACCGAATATACATATAAAATTTCATAAAAATCGATCAAGCCGTTTCCGAGGAGTATGGCGTCTAACGCTGTGACACGAGAATATTATATATTAGATTTTACAGTAATTTTATAAAAGTTTTATAACACATAATTGTAACTTGTGGGCCGAAACGTTGGCAGTATGTCAAAAATTGTTTTTCTCTATAAATCTACTGACCTATCACCAGGCAATAATTTCCTCTATAATTACTTGTATCTGAAGATTCTTTGTGATTATTGTTTTTCATATATTTGCTATAAGAAATAGTTTAAACGTCTAATTAACTGATTTTTCTCAGTATGGAATTACCTCGGGAATTACCTAATATCGATTTATCGTAAGTATACAGTATATTTCTATTACTTTTTAATTTATTTTAGTCCCAGCACTTTTTGCGTTTTCTTTAAGTAAATTCCTCTGAGGTAAGTAAACGTATGCATAAAGCAAATTTCTGTTTTTCGATAAAATTAAAATGTAGCAGTTATCAGCACAAGTTGGTTACGTTTCAATTTTTTTATATTTTGTACAAATACCTAAGTTAATTTTACCTCCTTATAAAAATTACTGTTTTGCTTAACTAATACCTTGCTAAATGTTAAAATCAACTTGCACAATACAACAGTCTTGACAACAGTTAATTTTAAAAATTAGACTGAAAGTTTGCATGCATTTTCTATAGTAAATGCTGTAAATATATATACACAATTCTTAATTGCCAACAATTGATCTAATTTTTTAAGTTATTCTCTAATGAAAACGCCCCACTTTTCAATAGTCTTAAAAAGCCGTGTCTTCTGTTAAGCATTTCGAATTCCCACATTACAAATCAGCGGCTGATATGTTCTGGTCCAATTTTTTAATCATAACCGCGGCAGGCTTATTATGGCAACTTTTCGAATTTCTCATAGTTGCGTACAAAAAAAAATATATTACTTAATACCTGCATTTCAAGGAATAATTCTTGATTTTATGTTCATTTGCACTATTCGAGTTTATCACAATATAAAAAATATAGTGATATTATGCCTTTGTTTAAAAAGGTGACCTACTTATAGTCCTACCTCTCATCATTTTTGTTTTTGGAAAATAGAAATTATTTTAAAGCAAAGACTTTTCAGTTTTTTTGGACGTAATTTCTTGACAAATGTATGTCAGTTTGGTTTTAGAAGTGACCTTTCTATTACCCATTCTCTCTTTAAATTAATGAAATTTATTGTTGAAGGACTTGAGGAAGGTTTACATTGTGCTGTTACAACTTGTGATCTAATTAAAGCTTTCGACTGGCTCGATACACGATATAGTAATAAAAACAATTGGAATATTATGGGTTAAGCAGTCTTCCAGTACTTGTACTGCAGTCATATCGTAAGCAATTTATTTCAAATAATGATATCAACTCTAGTATTCACTTAGTTCGATATTGAGTACCTCAGGGTTTCATACTAGGACCAATTTTCCTTTTAATTTGTGTAAATAATTTTATACAGTTAATGTCGCCAAAAAAATGTATTCTCTTTGCTGATAATACAACTCTATTTAATACAAATGTCTGTTGAGAATCCTTGACTGTGTTATTTACTGATGAGATGGAAATAAATTGGTTTTCTGCAAATAATTTGGCACTCAACCCAAATAAAACTCGTTTTTCTCGTTTTCGAAATTGTTTTTGTCAAATAAAATGGCCAAAAATGATTCATTGCATATACACCCTGTGTAAAGTTGTCAAACATAATATTTTTATTTAGACAGTTACGTATATTTCTCAATAATGATATTTTACGGGGTATTTGTTTTAGTTCATTTTGCAGTGTAATTCCAGCGTGGCCGGAAAAGTTTTAGGCTAAAAAAGGTACTCTCGTTTATTGTCGATAAAATGAACCGTTTACGATAAAAAAATAATAACCGAATTAATTTTTTATTTTTAATAAAAAGAGCCATGATTTCTTTTTTTTTTTCGACAACATAGTGCGATACGAAAGTCATTCAAACAAGAAAGTTCGTTTTAAGATGTTTAATCCGAAAAAATACAAAATTTAAAAAACGCGGTGGTGTCCCTTAAAAAAATTATTGAAAAACTTAAGAGGGTTCAATATGGGAACATAGGTCGAACTAGATGTACTGCCAGATCGTTTGGATGGAGTAGAAATACCGGCCATAATATGACGTCGATTTGAACGTTTATGTTTCTACGCTGTACTAGAATGACAGATGAATGCAATAAACATTTTATTGCACTAGTGCAATAAAGAACCACTTTTTCCACTAAATATAGTTCAATAAATTTTGTTTTTTGCATGAACGTAGAAAAACATTATTTACATTATATCTCTAACTAAAACTAAATCTCCTCTTCTAAAATTTACAATTCTGCTACCTTTAAAATATTTTCCTTCCTGTACCGGTTTTTTATTAACATTATCTTTAATATTACTGGGTGACAATAAACTAAAACGATCGTTAACTTTATCTCGGAACATGAGTTCCGATGGAGTAACACCAGTGGTGGAATGTATTGAATTCCTAGTCAAAAAGAAAATTTGATAATAGATAATTTATCTCTTTTGTTGTCTCCTCAAAAATTGCTTTTTTAGGGCATTTTTACACTTCTAATATTTACCGCCGCTGCCCCATTGGATTGTGGATGATATGGAGGTGAAAACAGTTGCTCAACTTTCAATTTTTTGCATTATCAGATACCAATTGCTTCGGCAACTCAATGTAGCACAAAAGAGATCTTAATTTACTAATGGTCTCATGAGTTGTACACGATGACATTATGAAAACTTCCAGCAAATTTGAAAACGTGTCTGTAACAATTAGAAACATTTTTCTATTGAATGGATCACAGCAATCAATATGAATTATTTCCCAAGTTCTTTCTGAAAATTTCCAGAGATAATTTTTCCCCTTTTGGGACTATTTAATTTGCAAGCTTCACATGAATGAGATAATATTTCTATGTCTTTATTCAACTCTGATCTCCAAAAATAACACTCACAATTTTACTTTCCGAGACGTTTAGCATGCAGTTGCTTTAATACAATTTTTTTGCAATTTTCTGAGAATTATTAACCTATTGTTCCACACTAAACAATTTTCCTCAACTGTTAGTTCATACCGTTTAGATAAATAAGATTTATATTTATAAATTTTATGTGTATAGATAGGCCAATGTTCAGTTTTAACAAATTTAATCTTAATTATTTTTATTAAAGTTTGTACATTAAGATTTGAGAGAGTAGGAACTGCGAAACCTCTTGAAACAATAAATGTGTAATATTCCATTTATTTACTTATTACATTTTGCAAAAAGCAGTAAAAGTCTTACGAAGAATTGTTTATTTTTATCGTAACTGTAGAATCAAACCCTTCCCATACAACAGCAAAAGAAACCAGCTCAATTACGTGGATCATATATAAGGTCCAGTGGGCACAATATTTTTTTCTTAAATTTCACTTTATTAAATATAATTCTTATAAAACCAAATCGTCGTTACGCTCAGTGGAACATTCTCACTAGAAATGTTCCCTAAAAAATAAACATTAATGTACCGCCATTACAGATTGTCGTCATCGATTAGAACGAAGCACGTCCACTAAGTTGTTTCGGCCCAAAGGACACCACTACGTGTGTCTTAAACGCTTCGACAATCCAATTTCACAAAAAGAACAACTCGTCGTGTGATCGTTTTCCTGTCACTACACATAGCAGTTGCTTGGATTCGCCCGTCTCATGAGCTTTACCGGATTAAATCCCAGCCAAGAGGCTACTTTTTTAATCGAATTGCAGCGTTCTTTGTGCAATTCGTTCCGGAAATAGAATGCTAAATAAAATTGTAAATTCCGTTATTTTATCTACATCAGAGACATCTTCATATGATATAAGGATTTTTAACATTTAAACAAATGTATTCTATTCTCCATTCGTTGTAGTAAAAATAAATAACACAGCTCCACAAAAAAAAATCTCAGATCTGAAGGTCAGACCATGTTATCTACATGTTTTTGGGGTCGCTGAATTCGAATCCGGGGTCCGTTTAACCCCATCACGACAAAAAACCTAATAATTTAGGCTTTTCAACACTATTAAACACATGCTGGACTGAAATGTCACAGACATGAAGCTGAAGGATTGAAAGCTGTCGATCTTTATCGCGTTTGGCGAGAAACGATATTTTGCAAACACGGAATTCCAGAAAACAACTAGTTTGCGGCTAATGCCCCGACCAGCATTGAATTACTCCTGGAAAGCCTATAGCAAACAGCTAGAGTCACTCGTCAGTAGCACACCAGACATATACGGGTTCCGAGCTTATTAGTTATCATCAGATTATATATTGATAAATTTTAGTAAACTTCCGAATCTAAACATATTTTACTGCATTTTATTTTCACTATTCATCCTCAGCTATACTTTACCAAGTTTATGTGTATAGATCCCTGTAAACATTTACGGATGAAGAAATCCATTTCGTTCACATTACTGGAAAAATTATACATTTGTAGCAACTGTTTAGAATGTTGCGCCAAATTAATAAGGCTTTTTAAGATTTATTGAGACAAAATTTGATGCAGAACATATCGAGTGTAACACAAACAGATTCTCCATGAGTAACAGAAATTGATTAATCAAAAATCCTTATACCTACTTCACATTTAAAATGCACTGGTATCCAACTAGTAATGTTGCAAAAAATTAAGTCAAACGTTTTTCTAAAAACCAGTTGCATGACCTTTATGCAAAGCTTTCCAAAACTTTCTGCGGTTTTTTACCATTATTAAGAAACTAGTTTTCTCAAGTACCAGCGAGTGCGTTAGTTATGCGTAATACCACTCAGTTTTTCATTAGTTTTTTTTCTTTTTTTTTGTTTCTAAATTCTTTTAAATCGCATTCGAAGCAGCGTTTCATTCTACACAAAAATATCCGTAAACAAGATGTAAAGCATATAATTGATAAGGATATCACAACACGATATTTTTCTAAATGTTTGAACAAATATTTTCTTCATTTGAGGCTTGGTATTCTACAGAAAAATCTATCTTTAGCACATAAACGAATAATGGTTATAAAGTTTTTGAAAAAAGCTAAGAGGCTTAACGCACAACGGGCGCCCTCTGTGATACTTGACAAAAATATTTCCTTATAATGTGCAGATAGACTATCTACAACCCCATACCAAATTCCATTAAAATCGGCTTAGGGGTTGCGGAGATATTTGCAAAAAAAACAAAGTCTTAAGTCCAATTTCAAAGGGTCCCGGGGTTTACAAAAATTTGACTTCGGATACGAATCAAATAATTTCTTATGCAGATTGTATATTCAATTTATTTCCTAGTATTTCTGAATCATCCTGTATGTTAAAAATATTGTAACATTGTTTTTCTATAAATAAAGGACACTGTTAAAAATTATTATTATTATTTTTTATTGTTTTGCCATTCTGAAACGTGGCTATCCTGTATAGAATGTTTAATAGTTTAGCCACTAGGGCTATATTATTAAATGTTAAAATTTAACGTTTAGTGTTAGTATAATAGTACATATGAGTGGTAAGCACATGCTTTTGCAATAATAATAACACTCCCTCAAAACACTTCTGGAAGTTTTGAGTAGAAATTTTATTAAATTATTAGATCTGTTCAAGCAAGGGATCCAGACTGGTTTCAAATTTCGACCAGTATTGTTATGGATTTGTTTTCACTAAACATCATGCAAGACGTAATTGGACGAACTATTTTGACAGTTTGACCCCAGTTTGGATTCCTTGCTTGAACAGACCTTATATTGATGAGTGAAACAACTAAGTATTATTAATGTTAAAAATTGAAAGCGTAATTCATTACAAATACGTCGGCAGTTCAAAAGAAATCGCAAAATGCATTTTAAAGATTGTCATTATTATTGCAAACTATGGTATATAAAAAAAAAATTTGAGAACCGCTGTTTTAGTGTTTAGAGGTAACTTCCATAATTTATTTTAAATTTCTTAAAAAAAATGAGTTATACACGCCATTACAAGAAATGCTCCAATGTCGAAAGTACCTTGTGTAAAAAGTGGAAGGGTTATAATCAAAGATAAACATTCTTACGAATGTGAACAAGTTGTTTCATTTTCTAGATTCCCATTATAGAAATGTCGTAAGATGTAAGGCGACATTAAAAGGTAATAATGCTCACAGGACGACATTTATACATAAAATGAGATTCCATGGTCGCAAGCGTGAGCTTAATTAATCAAATATTTGACAGGTTCTTCGAGAGTGCATCACTCGCAGCTGAGAATAACCGGGCCCCAATTATCTTTTCTTTGTTAGCTATTACGCTATTAGACACGGCAGATTGCCGCTTGCGTGGCTCTGGACAGATTCTAGGTTGAGGCAGATCGTTTGAAGGGTTGTTTATGATATGCATATTGCTGCTTGTCGAGGAAACTTTATATTACTATTAAGCAGTGGCGTTGCCGAATAGAGTCTGAAGTGAATAAAGCAGATATATTTTTCAGCATTCATTTTTTTTCATTCAGATGGTTGTTAAATACAGGGTGATTTAGAACTTATCTAAAAGAATTTGGGAATGTATGCGTCATGAAAAATGGAGTCAATATCATAAAAAAATGTACTTATAAAATCCTTATAGTAGAGTAGAGTGTTGAAGATGTAGATTATAAACCTTTACATCGCTGGACTACTGTAGCCTCTAGCCTGGCTATTCCGAATATTAAAATCTGATTACTTATAGTAGGTATTAACATTTTTGTGATGCGAGTACTTATTTACATTAGTTTATCAAGTTCAATAATTATCTAAAAATAATAATCTAGAATAGAGCTTTGTCTGTGGAATTGTTCATTAGCATACCTAGATGTTTGGTATCAGAGATCATACATATGACTTTATTTATAGGAATTGTAGGAGATTTGATATCAGCTTAAAATACCTTTCTAATACAGTAAAAAATATTACAAAACCTAATAATAAAGAATATATGGATATATATTGTGAGTGTAATTCAATGCTGGTTGGGGCTTCAGTTCACAGAGTAGTTAGTTTCACACAATGTTGTTAATACCTAAAAATATATAAAAAACGATTACATAAAGGGTAACATTTTGTTATTAATTAAGAAGGTCGCTATCACGTTTAAATTCATTGACAGGTTAATCACTTTTGACATTGTCGATATTTAACTTCAAATAATTTTGATTTATTGATATAATAATTTTTATAGTTAGATATTTGACTCAACTTAAAGGAGGCCACCTGAAGAAACAATTCTAAAAATGCAGAAATAGGTCAGATCTCATCTATTGTGGTTAAATTTTCGAGGTCCCACATTTTCAAAAGTGAACTTAGATATTTATAGAATGTTTTCATTAAACCAGGTTAGTAAATTTAGCTAAGTTAATTTTTTTAGATAATTATTGAATAGAACTTTGTCTGTGGAATTATTCATTAGCATACCTAGATGTTTGGTATCAGAGAGCATACATATGACTTCATTGATAGGAATTGTAGGAGATTTGATATATATTAGTTTAAAATACCTTTCTATTACAGTAAAAAATGTTACAAAAGCTAATAATAAAGAATATATGGGTAGATATTGTGGGTGTAATTCAACTCTGGTTGGAGCTTTAGTCCACAGAGTAGTTAGTTTCAGACAATATTGTTAATATCTAAAAATATAAAAAAAAACAGGAATGTTATCTAATGCCACCTACGAATATTAAAAATACCGAATTAAAACGAATAAAATAGTGAAAAAGCAGCCTAATCAAAAATTGTTTAGGTACAGAGATCTTTGAAAAATTTGATTTTTTTCAGACTTTAACACCCTGTGTCTGTAAAACAAAGCCTTTGCGAACCCATGTTTATATGAACTTTTTGTCTTAAAATCAATCATAGATTAACCCCTTAAAGTTTGTGCACATACTTAATTAACACCCTGTATTTACAGAAGAATACATGAAATTTATTCAAATTGCTTGTATTGTATTCATGGATTTTGGAGTTTAGAGAAAACTTTTGCTTGTTCATAAAAACATAAATAGCAGACGCGAATATAAAAGTGCCACATAAAGTTAAAATTTTCTAGTCTAAAAATATCTCTACATGATACTTGGAGATGCATATTTTCTGTTAATCCAAAAATTCGCTTGTGAACAATAAAAACATCAGGTGACAGAGTGGACGAACTCCAAAAAAAAATTCCATACCTCCATCTCAACTCTACTTGTGCGTAATATATGGTAAGTACCATTTTCAGTCTCGTAAACATATAACATACCGAATTTAACTTAGAAATTAAGGAAAGACAAGTCTTTCTAGTTCAAATTGCCTTGCAATTACAACGAAGTTGGGATACCCTGTATAACGATGTATGCAGTCCATATGTAGGAAATGTAAGTTTTAATATTGGAGAATGAGTCAATCAATTGAATTCTATATTTTTTATGGATTTGCCTTTAAGAACCCATAGTATGGTTGAAAGTAAAAGTTTTATAAGAGGACATCATCTGCCGCATCAATTCTGTAATTGAATTTTGAATATCTTGGCAAAATTTCACAGCACAACTGAATATATATATATTTATTCTATAGAATTATAATTATTAATTAATGATATAATTAGCTAATTATTATTAATAATATTATATTACCTAGTATTACTATAAATACTTAGAGTTTAATAAAGGTAATGCCAAATGTGTTTTCACACCAAAAAAAAAACGTCTTTTACATAATAGTCCACTACTTAAACTATCGCTACGCCACTGCACTAAAGTGGTGTTGATGAAAAGTATTTGGCTAGTCATCCAAGCACCAATCAATCTATGGAATAATTTACTAAGCGGCTGATCACAGAGTACGATAATTAAAAGGGGACAATATGAAATGAAGATTAATTAATAACTTACTATGTACTTGTTAATCAAATATACTCAAATATGGGCAAAAGTTGCGTACCTAAATATAAGTTGTCCAAAAATTAAACCGGCATATTTCAACATGAAAATAAACGATTTATAGCAAGTTGTCTTCGTCACTCTTAGATATACTGTTTTATATAGATTCTTTAATATACAGTGACACTTGGAATATATTGGAGTTTATAAGGTAGTCAAATATGACCTACAATCTATCTAAAACGTAAAGACCTTAAAGTACTTTAAGCACCTAAAAGAGTCATTTTTTCCATATTGTTTTACTGATAGAAATTTTGAAAAATCGCAAATGATTTTGAAGCGTCTCTTCCTAGACTGCACAAATAAGTACCTAAAACGTTCCCAGGATGTCCGTTATCGGACTTCTGAAGACCCAGGTACGTTCTTAGCCCAGATGTCCTCAGGACGTCCTGGGGAAATCTTTTGTTACGTCCCTGAGAAGTCCTAATTAGGACATCCCAAGTACGTCTCCTTATTTTTTTTAGTGAACCGTCTTAGTACGTTTTTAATGGACACAGGAAAAACCATCAAAATACACCATAATGTCTTTATATAAATTTATTAATACTTACATAATCGCGTAGGTCTATTCGATACAACAACTTGTAAAAACACACTTTTGGAAAAACTTTTTGAACAAACGGTTAATTATTACGCGGTGTAGAACAAACTGCATTCGCTAATCCATGCCGGACAAAAATATCAGAGACTCGAAGCGTTCTATATCCAGGAGACTCCGTTGAATGCCGTCGACCTTTATCGCGTTCGGCGAGAAACGATATTTTGCAAACACTGAATTCTAGCAAACAACTACTCTGTGGGCTAATGCTTGAAAGATCAAAACCGGTATAGCTGGTGGGCTACTGATAAATGACTCTAGCTGTTTGCTATAGATTTTCCAGGTGTAATTCAATGATGGTCGGGGCATTAGTCAATAAGCTTCAAACAGTTATATGTCTGGTGAGCTACTGACGAATGATTCTAACTGTTTGCTATAGGTTTTCTAGGTGTAATTCAATGCTGGTCGGGGCATTAGCCCGCAGAGTAGTTGTTTCCTGGAATTCCGTGTTTGCAAAATATGGTTTAATTGTTGTTTGAAAATAAGGTTGGAGGTTATCAACTGTTGCATCTAGTACTATTTTATAATTTTATTTATTAAACATACAGAAAAATTTCTAAAAAGTAGCAAACAGAAATTTCTGGTACTACTTGCTGATTGTTATGGGAGAAAATAACATTTTTTTTCATTTCATTTTTGAGTTAAAAGAGTATAAGTTGACTTATCACGTCGACGACATATCTCTAAGCAGCTGATTTTTTTTTGTGCTAGTATTATATGAGTAACAATTAAAATTTTTGTAAGTATATATAAAATGTTTCAATTGTGGATACTCACATTTAGTTTTAGATATTTCTTTGTAAAACATGTAGCGGTAAATTTTTAAATTAAAACTGTACTTCCGAGTATTAAAACTTAACCACAAATTTATTGATAATTTCAACTATAAAAATTGATGGTCTTTTTATTTATCTGCGTTAGTGAGAAAATCAATTTAATAAATAAGAACTGTAACGTTTGGTTTAATGGCTAGTTATTATCCACAATGTGTAGGTAAATAGCGAAACTAAATCCTGATTTATTGTTAGTTAGATTAAATACTTGTACGCTGTTTCTATTAGATTTCAAACTAGTAAATGCTTTTGGTCTAAATAAAAAAATAAGATATTCAACATTTGCTTGACGTAATATATTATTATTCAGTTAATTGAGGTTTGAAAGTATATTTCTTGTAGTTATGTCAATGGATATTAACAATCCCCTTATTATTACAAGTGGGTAACTCGAAATTTGCACTATCTCAATAATTATTGAATCCAAAGTTTTCAAAAGGTATTTAATATGATAAATCATTTTTGTTTGTGACATAATAACCTTAGCTATTTATAGAAACTACATGCCGTTGGTAATTTCATAACCTAATATTTGACATTTTAGAAAATTTGTAATTGTGAGATATCTAGATAAAGTATAGTACTAACATAGGTAAATTTGAAAAAACAGAAATATCTAGTTTTTCAACGTTAGTAATTGCAACTCTATATAGTAACGGTTTTCCACAAAATCATCATTAGGTGGATATTAAGAGTTCATTTTCACCTTATGATTAAGAAATAATTTTGTCACCACGAAACTGAGTAGTGCACAAGTACTCAAACAGAGTGGGTAAATGGTAGCAAGTCAAATTAGCCACTTGTTATTAATTTATTATTTTATTTCTAATAACTGTCAGTTAAGTTGTTATTTGTGAGTTGCATTCTTTCAGTAATGAAGTGTTTTTATCTATAATAACTATAGGGCAAAATCTATATTTTTATTATACAGGGTGATTTTAAATAAAATAGCAAAAATGAGACCACATATTTCTTAGGTGAAAATAAACCGATTTAACCTAACATACCTATATCCCAAGTCGCTTAATAAAAAAGATACAGGGTGTCAAAGTTAAAATTTTACTTTCGATATTTTGTGGATAACTTCTTAAAAAATCCAAATATTTACTTAAAATTTGTAAACCAGGGGTTTTTGCGGGTGAGAAATTCAAATTTGTTTCTAATTTTGACGTCACTAGTAGAGGGCGCCACCTCATGTTTCTTTTAAATGGCAGAACTTTTTTGAAGCTTAGTGTATCCATCTGACTATAGAAATACCTCTCCTACCTGTTTTATTTGAAAAAGGTATACCTTGCTAAAGTCGTTAGGAGTAATCATTTTTGAAATAATCCTATTTGAAATTCTGAGTGCACCGAGTAAAAACTATTTTGGTTTGAGGTAAAGTGCCTTTTCTGCTGAAGATACAGCAAAATATTACTTGAAAAAGTTGTTCAGAATGGTATGAAGTCGTGCAAAATTTCAAGAAGATCGGCGAGGTTTGATGAAACCATTTTTCAAGAAAGCACAAAGATTTTATCAAATCAGGCCGATCTTTTTGAAATTTTGCACATCTCCATAATTTACCGTTCTGAATAACTTTTTCAAGTAACATTTTGCTATATTTTCAGTAAAAAAGTCAATTTACCTGAAACGATAACAGTTTTTAATCGGTGCACTGAATAATTCAAATAGGATTATTTCGAAAACTGTTACTCCTAACAAGGTATACCTTTTTCAGATATAACAGGTAGGAGAATAGATTGTTTCAATAGTCAGATGGATACACTAAGCTGCAAAAAAGTTCTGCCATTTAAAAGAAAATGATGTGCCACAGGTGGCGCCCTCTGCTAGTGACGTCAAAATTAGAAACAAATTTGAATTTCTCACCCGCAAAAACCCCTGGTTTACAAATTGTAAGTAAATATTTGAATTTTTTAAGAAGTCACAAATACAAATATACACACAAATATCGAAAATAAAATTTTAACTTTGACACCCTGTATCTTTTTTATTGAGCGACTTGGGATATAGATATGTTCGGTTAAATCGGTTTATTTTCGCCTAAGGAATATGTGGTCTCATTTTTGCGACTTTATTTAAAATCACCCTGTATATAAGGCTGTTTACAAGTTATTTAGACTGAGTTGTGTTATTTTTCAACGCTCCCTTCTATGTTTCGCCTTTCTTCCAGTTCGTTATATTTCTCCCTCTTAGCAACAACCTCTCTCCATCGCTTCACTCGCCTACCTCTTTTCTTCTTATAGTTAGGTTTAACCCCTACTATTTTTTCACTGTCGTCTCCCATTCGTTCATGATGCTCTAGGCACTAGACGTGTGCGTTTGGGCATCACAACTTCATCTATTTTTGGTGACTGATGCCTTCAATATATTTCCTCATTATTTCGCCTTACATAGCCCTCCTCCATCTTTCTCCGTAGAATTCTTCGTGTAACATCTTGCTTTCCCACCTTCAACAGGTTTTCTCTTAACTTCTTATTCAGGGTGCAGGTTGCACTGCCATATAGCGCCTTCGGCCTGAAGAAGCCAAATTTTGTTATTTCATTAAGTGGTTGATTGGTGCCGAACCTCTGTTGGCTCATAAAAAATATACAAAAATATCTATATATGTGTCTAGTCACTGTTTATATCTTCAAGGTAATCTTCCATCCTACGTGATTCAAAAACATGTAAAACATTTTCTAAAAATCTTGTATAGCTTCTAATATGTGTCATTATTCAGTCAAAAGGTGCCTTTAATCATGCGTCTGCATGAATCCATATAAAACATGCTACTACTTTCTTACTTCAAACGATACCATCCTGGCAAAGTTTTGATGCAGTTTGCCCTTCGTTTACTCTTTGTTTTATCCATGTAATATATATTTTTGTAAATCACGAAATTTTCTTAGTCTCATCGTTCTTCTCTCTAGTACTGTCTTCGTCATACTACAATTTCTTTTTTTTATCGAGCATGTTTTCACGATTTTGTTTCAAATATCAAAATTCATGTCAGGCAGTGTCCTTCTAAGAACTGTATCAGATAATTTAGACATGTCCTTATCTTCAACTATAGAAAATCAAATTATTAAAAACAAATTTACTGGTTTAAAACAATGATTGATTTTAAAAAATAATACATTGCATGTCATAGTAATTATGTTAATCTTGTAAAAATAACTTGCTATAATAAAAGCGTAAAAGAAATAAGTTAATAAAGCATATTTAGAAAATAATATTTTGTTTTATTTAGATATACAGGGTGATTCACAATTTATCTAAAACAAATTGGGAACAGATGCGTCAGGAAAAATGGAGTCAATATCATAAAGCAAATTACTTATAAAATATTTATAGTTTCCGAGTATTGAAGATGCAATATTATAAACCTTTACATCGCTGGGCTACTGTAGTCTCTAGCCAGACGATTCTGAATATTAAAATCTGATTACTTATAGTAGATGTTAACATTGCATAACATGCAACTACTTTTACCCCGGTGTGTAGTAAGTGCAAGTGTAGTGCAACGGGAGCGTGTCACGGTAAATTTGAAACTGAATCGCGGAAGAGATGGAGATCCAGGGCATTCACGACGTATTGTAGCAGTGTGGCGTATCAACGCTTACACGACGCTTAATTATATCCATACCAGATACACCGTGTCCAAGCATTAATACCAAGGGATTGGATGAGAAGGACCGTTGTTAGGGCCACCACGATCTCCTGATTTCTTCTTTGGACTTATTTTTGTGGGAATTTTCAAAAATGAAGTGTATCGCACCGAAGTGGGCAAGTGGATGATTCACGTAAACGAATCACAGCTACTGCTAATAACTTAGTTCAAAACGGACAAAAAGCGGAAACATTTGTGTTAGTTTGTAACTGGGCAATACTGGATTGTTGTTGTTGTATTAATTAAAACTTCAAATTAATTCTATTAATAATTAATAACAATAGCGGCAAAAGCAGTGGAATTTTCTGTATAAAATATTATATAATGTTATTTATTTATTTCCTTGGCGGTCGCCGATTGCATGTTTTGCCTAATCAGGTTTTACAGTGGACCAGTTTCTAGTCCCGTGCAGAAGTGTATTTTTTCATTACAAAATTGTATTTGTAAAAGTCCCCTGTACATTCTAATTTTTTTCTGAATCACGCTGTATTTCTCTGAACGGTGCATCCTCCCATTGTAGGGAGAAGCCACTATATTTTCATTTTCACCTATACCTAATAGCCCAAGTGCCTTGATAATATCACAGCATAGGTAAACCAGCAGTTTCACTCCATTGTCGTCACTTTGAACTGTTTTCAGTTTTCTGCGGTGACCTCGAAATGTAAGTGCGATAGCGCATCCGATAGAATTTACAGAATCGGTGATCAGGACCGGAATAAGAATTTTTTATTTGCGCGTGAAAGCGTAGTTATTCCACGTGCAAGTTTACGTTATATCTATTCACATTATGTAATAATTCATTATACAGTTATAAATGGGTAATTCAACATGTATTATATACTATCATTTACTGCTACTAACATACAGTATGAAAATTCGATTTAATTCTTTGGACACTTTAAAAAAAAAAGAGTTTAAAATATATATTATTGCACTACAAGACATTTTTATTTATTTACTTACTTTTTTTGTTATTAGCGATAATTACATTTTTTTGGAATTTTAAATTTGACGTTTGAAGTTTAGTGGACAAATAATTTATTATGATTTTTTTTTGTCTTAAATGATCTACGTAAACCAGAACACAAGTATCTTTCAGAACAGAAAAATTATGTTTACTTAACTTTGAAAATTGTTAAATTGGAGATAAAAGTGCAGTAAAATGTAAATTTAGAAAAAAAATATTTTTTATTATTTTGTTTTGAGACTTACTCTCATTATAGCGACTACAAGAAATATGATCATCTACATAATTTGAAGATGAGCCGTCTTGTGCAGGAAACGTTGGAACGGCCTCTTTGCATAATCTATTGCGCGAATCGTTAGAAAATATATTATTTTAAAAATGTATTTGACATAGTTTGTATGAACTATTACTAATCCTGAGCAGTTTTTCTAATAAATCTTCTGTTAGAAGCCTCTGCACAGAACTTTGCTCTAAAATAAAAATTTGTATTTGTGAAAAATATAAATATGTATATTTTAAACTTCACTTTCATGAGAAGTGTTTATATTCCAATGTTATGCTTAAGAAATAAGTTAAGGCAATAGCAGTAAAATATCATTTATGGTTTGTACAGTATATTATAGATTACTTATTACTTATTTATGCCTTTAAGAAATTTAAAGAAACTTCACTATTATAGATGATATATTTAAACATCTAACTGCTGCGCAGCGACTCGTTCCTCGATCAGACTCAAAATATTGCTTTAATACGGCTCTGTATAACCGATGTTCGCACTCTCAGAGTTGGATGTAAACTGAGGTCTCTGCAGCTTGAAATGGATGAGCGAACTTCTATGCGCGACTTATTATATCGGCCCGAGTGTTTCTACTGGTCTCCCTATACTATACTCAAGAGTCGAGGTATATTCGGTAAAAAAATTTTACATACAAAATAAATTAATTGTCAATCTGACATTTGTTGATTTTCAACTCGACATTTTAATAAATCATGTCATCTTTGCTGAAAATGCCACATGGGGTATCATCGCTGTAATCATTTCATGATTGGATAGATTGATACATGACCTGAAGTACAGTAATTTGCTATATACAGTAAAAAAATATCAACAAAATTGGAAGAAAACATACGCTATCTAAGTAAAATTATTGAAGGAAATAAATGATATATGGCAAAGAAGATACCAGGCTAAATATTTTCAGAATTTTAATTAGCTACCCGTAACCTAATAATAAAAATATAGGTATGATTTTCGAATAATGTAATAAGCCATTACAAGTTCCAAATTCTACCCGTTGCGCTTGCACTAAAAGAAAACGCGTGCAATCTCAGTGCAACGGCAGAGAGAGGATATCGAGTGAGCAAGCGTCACAACGTCACCGCGACCTTCTCAAGGGTTTCGAGTTCCTCCTTGGTCTTGCTTAGCACTGCGTGTTTCCTCACCCCTCCCCTCACTTGCAGACAGTCCACGGCCTGCCCAATATTGAGCCCGCAAATACGGCGAACCCGCGGTCCTCCACACGATCCGCTGGCCAGGCCGGTGCATCGAGACATCCGTACAATATACGATTCGTTTGGGTGTTTCGCAGCGCGGGATATTTCCAGACATACGTGGCCTGAGCTAGGCCTCGCGCTTTGATGTATTTAAACCTGTACGTTAAGCTACAGGGAGGTGTAGTTCATCCAATGTCAGTTGGGAACATGAATATCTTTATTCATTTCCAAACTAATTTGTATCCTTATACTAGCCGATCGTTAAATTTATATAGGGTAATACAGAACTTATCTAAATAAAAAATTTGAATGTACTGAGGACTCTTACAAATACAATTTTGTAAAAAAAAAATCAAAAACGGCAGTTCGAAAAATATACTTATACCGGACAAAAAAATGGAAAGAAATTCCCAAGGAAAGAAATAAATAACATTCTATAACACCTATTTTATACAGCAAATTCAACTACTTTTGCCGCTATTGTCATTGTTATTTATTATTAATATAATTAATTTGTGATTTTAATTAATAAAATACTTTAACATACTCTATGTTACAACAAAGTTTTGAGCTCATCTTATCCAAATTCTACAAACTACAAAGTGATTTTCCGGATTGTTATGCCGTGACTTCGGTAACTGGTCGCTGCCAGAAACAGAATTAAAATGCACATCCCTAACCTTAGCCGGGATTCTTTTACCTGCCCTGGTTGTTCTTGGGCTAGGCTCTGTGGAGACACACCCGTTATTGGTATCTCTGAGCCCGCTCACATATTGGTTTTGGTTCCTATTGTTGGTATTACGACTGCTAGGGTCAGAACCGTTCCTCGGATAACGGCAGTTGTTCTAGGGGTCCCGTAGCCGTCGCTGTAACTGGTCGCATCCCATGCTTCCCAACGTTTCGCCGCTCTTCACTATCGGCATCTTCAGTGGTGACTCCGCAAAAGCTTTGCCGCAACTGAGGCCTCAGAGGAACGGTTTCGACCATAGCAATCGTAATACCAACAATAAGAAACGAAATTAATATATAGGCGGGCTCAAAGACACCGATAGCGGGTCTGTTCCCACAAAGCCTAGCCCGTGAACAATCGGGACAGGTAAAAGAATCCCGGCTAAGGCTAGGGATGTGCACTTTAATTCTGTTTCTAGCAGCGACCAGTTACCGAGGTCACGGAATAACAACCCAGAAAATTACTATGTAGTAAATGATAGCAACAGCTATGAAAGCCTAAAAACCACAAATATTTCTGCTTCTTGTGCGTTTTGAAATCATAAGTTAATCAAATGATTTAAAGTCAGGATATCGTGGCGGCCATGGTACCGGTCCTCCTCGTCCAATCCCTTGGTATTAATGGTCGGACACGCTGTATATGGTACGGATATAATTGAGCTTCGTGTATTATACGCCACACTGCTGCAATACGCCGTGAACGTCCTAGACCTCCATCTCTTTCACAATTCGGTTTTAAATTTCCTGTCTCACGCTCACGTTGCACTATACTTGCACTCTGCACACTGCGGTAAAAGTAGATGCTTTTGGTACATGTTTACCGGGAAATCTTTCTGCATTTTCACATCATATCGCCATAAATTACAACGATACTCGTCAACTTCGAGTTGCTATACATGTAAGCCATTTTTGACACTTGGAAAACTAATATAAAGACTTGCATCACAAAAACTTAATATCTACAAAAAGTAATCGAATTTCAATATTCGGAATCATCTGGCTAGAGACTACAATAGCCCAGCGATGTAACGATTGAAAATACTATAACTTCAATAATTTTATACTTCGAAACTATACGGATTTTACAAAAAAAATTTACGATATTGACTTCAGTTTTCATGACGTATCCCCAATTTTTTTTAGTTCTGGATCACCTGTATCTTTAATAATTATTGTATTAATTAAATGTGTCCAGATACTGACAACTGACATTAGACATACTATAATACTATACTCGAGACAAGAATTCAGACGACTGCAACTGATAGTAATGAAACTATATACTACACTAAAAGTTTGCATTATATGTTGCACTAAATTGCAAAAATTGATTGATTTTAACGCGACCAAATATCGAAAATTACGTTGACAATCAAAACAAATGTGTAACGTCAGCCGTGACGTAAGTCGTCTGAATTCTTGACGCGAGTATACTCCCTCTACATACAGAATTTGTGACAGTTGTGTCCGTACGACAGCGTATTTCCTAACCCTTATACTGTGCAATGCAAGTAATACCTCACAAACTTTTCATTGATCAATTCAAATTGATTACAACGCACTATTTCAGATAGTACAACATCCAAACTAAAGTCGTCCTGCTCCCACCTGCTTACCGGATGAAATTTTATCAATGTAAACAAATATACCGCAAATGGGTTGTCTAATAAAATATATTTATGGCTTACCCTTAATTAAAAATATTGCAATTATTACTTCTATTAATATTGCGTTCATTTGTACAAAGCATAAAGAACATATAAAAGGTTGTCTTCCTTTTTCTGCTCAATATTAGGTTTGTTCCTGCAGTAGATGAAAACGAATATTTTTGATCGTTTCAAACCGTTTACAACTGCTGGAGGAACAAACCTATTACCGTATTACTCGGTATGAACATTGAAATGTACAGGGTTTAACAAAAAAGCAGGTCATCCCCTTAACTGCATATTTTTGACAACAAAATATGATGAATTAACCTACTACTTACCTATATACAAAATTGCCTACCTTAAAAGATACAGAGTGTTTAAATGGGACTTAAAATTGTTTTTCCGCAATAACTTTTAAATTTTTCACATATTTTGAAATTTATCAGATACTCCTTGCAGTTAACGTATACCAAAAACCAAACGAAGAAACTGCGGGTAAGGGGATACTTTACCTACCTCATTTTTTCTGTCGTACGTCCGTGGACAAGTTCTTAAAATATCACAGTGCAAAATTTTATTTAAAATATTTTATTACTCTTAATAATTTTCCCTAAAACTTTTCTTTTTCCAAATAAAGTCGATTTTTAAAGGTCATGCAACGTTTAAATAATTTAATTTTAAAATTCTGTTTCTAAAGAGACGCTAAAAGAAACAATTTGTAAATGTGTGTCTCTGAACATAGGGCTAACCAGATTTACAGATTTTCCATTTTTACGCAAACAATTGTTTCTTTAAATTAAGGAAAATCCAAAATTGTACTTTAAAGTGTGTATTAAACCGTTTTAACTCACCCAAATGTGTACTCAACAGATTAGTTAAACACACTTATACATTGAAATTTAATTTAACATAGGAATATAACATTTTAATTCACTAATTCCATATTTGAGTTGACTAATTGCTCCACATGTCTACCTGACTAAGTAATGCATTAACGGACTTTTCTAATTACGAACAATGTAATATTATGAAACAGTCGCATTATAAGACGTTCTTTTCAGCTAATTAATATTCCCCATCAATTCAGAATAAACGTACATAAACCCATAAACTAAACTGAAATCAAATGGACTAAAACTAGGGAAGCGTGGTGGCGGCCACTGAATAATTGTATCTCTTCTATCTATCAATTAGAAAAAAATATATTTTAGTAAAAAAGTTTTTGAAATAATTACATTAAGTCATTTAATTCCCTGAGTGGAAGTATACTTAGATTTTCTCTAATTATAAAAGGCCGTTTATGTATTGCTAAGACATGCGGATATGCTGTATTATTTTTCCTTAGTAAACAAAATTACAAAAACATTTGTTCTACCATATTTACTTTCAGAAACATGGCATTTTCAACTTTTACATCGGTGGGCTATTGTAGTTTCTTGCCAGTCGATTCCGAATATTAAAATCCTATTACTTATAGCAGATATTAACGTTGTTGTGTGAATTTACAATAGTTTTTCAACTGTCAAAAATGGCTTACGTGTATAGAAACTTAGAGTTAATGCATATCGTTTTAATTTATGGTGATACGAAATTGCTTTAACAGAACGTTTTTCCAGTAAACATGTGCCAACTGCAGCTACTTTTACAGCGACGTGCAGTGAGTGCAAGTGTAGTGCAACGCGAGTCTGACACGAAGTTGAAACTAAATCGAGAAAGAGATAGAGGTCCAGGGCGTCAACGGCGTATTGCAGCAGTGTGGCGTATCTTACACGAAGTTCAATTATATCCGTATCATGTACATCGTGTCCATGCATTAATACTATGGTCGCCATAATCTCCTAACTTTAAATCATTTGGACTTCTTTTTGTAGGGATATTTAAAAAATTAAGTGTTCAAAGTTCAAAACGGATAAGAAGCAGAAACATTTGTGTTAGTTTGTAGAAACTGGATAAGATGGATCCAACATTTTTTTGTAACATCAGGTATGTCAAACTATTTTATTAATTAAAACCTCAAACTAATAATACTTAATAACAATAGCGACAAAAGCATTTGAATTTGCTGTATAAAATAGGTGTTATAAAATGTTATTTATTTCTTTCCTTGGGAATTTCTTTCAATTTTTTTTCCTGCAGTCGATTGCAAGCTTTACCTTGTCAGCTTTTAGAGTGCACCAGTTTCCAGTGCCGTGCAAAAGTATATTTTTAAATCATTTTTCAGCTACTCTCTGATTTTTTCTTTACTAAATTGTATTTGTAAGAATCCCCTGTATATTCTATTGTTTTTTTGTTAATTTCTAAATGCATATTGAAATTAAACATATTGTATCCCTTAAGTATCCTTAAGCACAAATAACTAAAAAATTTTTTAAAATTCAACTTAAAAAACAATGTATGCACAAGAGCCAGAAATCTTTAATTGCGATTTACTCAAATTCTTTCTAAATGGATAGTTTTACACCAAACCGATGATATAACTTGAAATACGAAGGACCAATAGTGTAAATTGTTGTTGTTGAATTCTTTCTAAATGGACTTAGAATAGTTTTACACCAAACCGATGATATAACTTGAAACACGAAGAGCCAATAGCGTAAATTGTTGACATATCTCACCAATATAGCTACCCAATATACAACCAATATTAAAGCCGCGATTTGGCCAATATTGGGCCATTGTTTTGTGCTACCTGAGATTACATTATATTTTATTTTCGTTGCCCTTGTGTCAATAATTTAAATATACCTAAATAATAATAAATTAGCTCTTTTTTACTTAAATAAAATTGAACTGATAGGTGGATGTTTAAGTGTGTTGTATTTTTTTTTTTCAATAACACTCCAGTTTATTTAACAATAAATAACCTTTATTCTAAGGCAACGTTTGAGTTTAAAAAAATGTTGTAAAAATACCAGTTCCACAATTTAGCAAACAAAACAAAACCTTATATCTGCTACCCATGAGACGGCTTGAGTGAGAAATTACACATGCTATTTGAAATCATAATTTTATTAATTATTAAGTAAAAGAGGCAGCATAATAATTATTAATTTTATAATAATTACACTTTCATATCTTGACAAATAAACAGATAATTGTAGGTGTGAAATTTATAATAATTTATTACATTATCTAACAATATTGAATTTACATAGGTATTCAGTAGTATTTAGCGCAAATATTTACATATTTTGTAGGTTAGGTCAAAATACCAAAGAAAAAATGTCCGTAAACTTAGTTGCCTATGAAGAACAAGGAGATTATGTCTTAATATCAATATATCAAATAATTCCGGTTTAAATTGTGTTGATGCAGAAGTTCGAAGCGTTTTAACAGAATTCAAAAGTTAGTTACTTTTATTAAATACAAAAAATACTTAACGGAAAAATACTTCAGGATAATATTAATTAAAAAGTTTTGCAACTAGGGCATAAACTAAAAACAAAATACAAAAACTAATTTAAAAGCTATACATGGTGTTATTTAAGTACGTGGCCAAACTTCCTTGAGTGATTCTAAGACGAAAAGTTTATATAAACATAGGTCCGGTAATACCTACTTCGTTTGAGCATCGCCTACTATATAGTGCAGTAACAAACTTGAGAAAAGTCGCTCCGTTCTCAAAAAAAATTTTTTTTGAGTATAACCAAATCAGACCAGCATAGTCTTATTCTATAGGGTATTGGCTATGCGGAATGGCCAATTACGACATGTTTTTATTGTGCAGATTTTTTTTATTAACAAAAATAAACCTAAATGATGCATTTGCCTATATTAAGTATTTTTTTACATATATCACTCAATATATCGTTAACCAATTGATATAGCGACTTGATCTTTTTTTTATTTTAAAGCAGAAAAGTAAGCGATTATTCTCATGTAATGCACATTTCCAAAAATACAGTTTTTTCGTAAAAATGATGATAATATAAGAAATCACCTGGCATGCAGTCTAATTTTCACTAAGCGAGAAACTTTTTTATTTTAAAAAATTTTAGTGTACATGCGGCGAACGAAATCAAGGTAAGATGTTAAAAAAGTTTTTAAACCAAAAAAATATGCTGTAGGAACCCTAGTTTCCAAATAAATTATTTTTAAATCTAAGCGTCGCGCGGTTTGTCAACCCAGCCGGCCGGTAGGTATACAAAATAAAAACAGTGGATGCGGTCTACGATTTTACTACAATCAAAATTAAAAATATGACAAACAGCAAAAAATTATTTCAGATGTGATGAGATAAACATTCTCTCTTTCTGTGCGAGTTTTTTTAATGACAAATCTCGGGTTCATCCAACAGTCATGCGCAACGTTTTTTTCATCAGTTAGACGTTAGACGTGTGCATGTATTATTGTATGCGTTTCTATTGTTATTTCTGTACATTATTGGAATTATATTTTCTTATAATTCAATATATAATAATAATAAGTAGGTATAAAGTGGAACATTGAGTGTTTTATCTGTGGAAAGAGTATTACTACGCCTGACAATAATATTGTTCGCAATCCCCGAACACAAGGATTATTAACACTTATTACAGCGGCTGAAAAAAGACTAGATAAATGCGGTAAAAGAATATTACAACATAAGGAAGAGATTTTATCTGGAAAAATAAAAACTGTTTTCATGCGTCTTGCAGAAAAAGTTATACCAGTATACAAAACACAAAAATTGTTAGTTGCAATAAAGACAATATTAAACCTAGCTCTTCAGCAAAAAGTCGCAGTGTGAATGTTTTTGATATACGGAATATGTGTTTCATTTGTAATAAGAGTGGAAGAAAAAAACAAAGAAAAATGATATCTATACAAACAGGTATGTTATTATTTTGAAATTAAAAACAATGTTCCCTTACATCTCTGCTAAAAGTAAGTAGCAAAAATATTATTAAAATTTATAGGGACTGGAGAATCTACATATAAAAAAATAATGGTGGCAGCAAAAAAACGAGGTGATGAGGAAATGATTTCAAAATTATCAGGTTATGAAGATTTATTTGCATGTGACGCCAAGTACCATAAAACCTGCTATAGTCAGTACATCTCTCAGAGAAACGTAAAATATTCTTTTAAAATAAATGAATCAATCAACGCTAAAAAAAATGCTGACGCCAATGATGATCTGGAAGTTTCTAGTTCTAGCTTAACTAGTAGCGATAGTAACAGGTTGGTACAGAGAACTTCAATTTATACAATTATACAACAATATAACTAGTGCTATTTTTAAAATAGGAAAGAGGACAGCATTTGATGTTTTAGTGAAAAATATTGATAATTTAAAAGAATTATTAAATCTCCCATTATTTTCTAGGAAAGATGCAACGGAAATTTCGACACGATATAAAAATTTGCCAATGACAAATATTGAGAGCCCTTCCAAATATGGATGGCAATTTGAAGATGGACATTGGAAGCCTATATTGTCAACCCAGGATCCGGTGCCAGAGGAAGTCCGAAAAATTATGTCGATTTATTGTTCTGACAAGTTTTGCAAGAATAATAAATGCAGTTGCCTAAAAGAAGGATTAAAATGCTGCAGCGAATGCAACTGCAAATCTTGTGAAAATACACTAATTGAAATGCTTGATAATTCAGATAATGAAAATATATATTATTAATTAAAACTATAGTGAAACATAATTCTCTTATTTTCAATTATTTCTATGCATGTAGTTTCTACCTAATTTATTTATATGTACTGTATGTTGATTAAAAAACAGTTAATTAAATAAAAAATTTTAGCGAAATAGAAACGCTGGATTATAGCGCGTCCTCACGCGTAATTCAAATTGGTAGAAAACTACGCCAAGCGCTTGGATATAAAAATTCATATTTTCAAAACCAGAGCCCCTATGAAAGTTTTTTTTGTTTTAAAAACTTTTTTAATGTATTACCTTCGTTTCATTCGCTGCATATATACAAAAATTTCCATAAATAAACATTTTTTTATATAAAAGTTTAATATTTTTTAAAGCAAATATACTGTTTTTTATGTCACTTAAGTGTCCACTTTCAAACAAAAAAAAATTATTTCGATTTGCCAAGTGGTTATCCAGATATCGAATGGTATTTATACAAAAACAATATACAGGGATTTCTTGAATTATACGTATTTTTCTTTAATAAAAAAAGTCAGCCCTAATGAAAAATGTCGTAAATCGCCATTTCTGATGCAAAATAATATACTTAACAAAACTATGTTGGTCTCATTTGGTTATACTCCACTAATATTGCAACGGCCGTACTTTATCTAGTCTACTCACTCTACAGCACATATATCATAGCTGTCAACTGTGTATATCAGTAATTTGACGTTTCTTAAAAATTATGACAAAAGTTAAATATTTATTTATTTATACACAAGAAACAAACAAGTTACGCAAAAACCAAATTATATGTTTCCGCTAATAGAACAGAATATAATGAAGAGAAGAACAGATATTTTAATATATTTATCTAATTTAAAATTAAAATAATTAATAGTAAAACTGCACATTTCCTAATATTGAAGGAAAGATATAATACAAAATAAACTATATAAACCAAAATGGCTTAGAACCAAAATCAACGTGACGATACGACAATCATGACTAATCCGAGAACAAGTCTGCACTTTTAACCGCTTTAGTAAACTTTAGATGTCTTGTCTTGAAATTTATTCCTATGATTATTGCAAATTTCTCATTTACTCATTAGAGTATTTCGATTGTTCTTCTGTATTCTAGCTTGCAAATTTTAAATTCATTACGAAATAGTTCATATGGCATGTAACTGGGATTGGCGTTATATGTTTTATAATATAAGAACTTTATGACATTTTTAAAGTCAAAAGTAGCTCTCTTGAGAAAACCTAATAATTTATATGATGCACTTGCCAATATTTTCACATGATTATTAAAATTTAAGTTAGTTTGAAAATATATTCCCAGGTCATTGGTTTCATAAATTCTTTTAAGAAGATTACTATTCATGGTATAAAGATATTGTATTGTAGTTTTAGCATTACTAAATGTCATTATTTTCCATTTGTTTAAATTGAAAGGTAGTTTATTTTTTATGGACCCAACATCCTGTTGTAACTGGAAATAATCATTTATAGTATCCATTTTTCTAAATAATTTTAAATCATCAGCGTATACAAGACATAAGGCGTGTACAACGGAAGACCACAGACTCCTGGGTTCAAAATAAGCCGATTTAGCCCAATTTACTTATTTTCAAAAATGCTTCGTTTAGCCGCTAGAGAGCGCCAAAGTTCGCGAAAAATTTTTGTTTATTCCGAATATCTCGAAAACGACTTGATCGCAGTTATAAGTCTAACCGACATTTTTTGACATTTAAAATCTTTTGCAGTCATCAGAAATATAAGAAAAATTATGTATTTTGCGAACTTTGGCGCTCCCTAGCGGCGAAACGAAGTAATTTTGGAGTAAGTAAATTGGAGCTAAATCGGCTTATTTTGAACCCAGGAGTGTGTGGTCTTCCGTTGTACACGGCTTTTCCGGACACCCTGTATAATTGGCAAGTCATAATCGCAATGAATATTAAAAAAGCAGGGGTCCTAAATTTGAGCCCTGTAGTACGCCAGGTCCAGCTTATAAAACTGTTGCTTTTTTAAAGCTTTTTCAAATAGACTTTCAGTACAGTTCAGTTTTTATTCCTTAAAAAAGTTAAATAAAAATTAGATTTACATTTTCTCTTTCTAAAATATTCGTTTTGCCTAATAATATTCTTTATTTTTTCTGTGAACCAAGCTGGATAACTTTTCCTGTATTTATTCCATAAATTATATTTAGGAACACAAATATCTAGAATTTCATAAAATTTTAAATAAAAATAATTTACAGCATCATCGACATCTGAAAAAGAGTACAGACCATCCCAGTTGCAATTACTAAGTAACTCATACAATAAAGTAAAATGAGCAATTTTGAAGTTATACTTACCCTGCAAGCCATTTACACTCATTTCCCATTGCTTCAATCTAGCTATAGTAATTTCAATAGAGGTGGGTGTTTTTATCAACATTTACAAGAGGTAAATTCTAGATTAAAATTTAGGTGATTTGACAGACAAGTATTACAAAGACAACGCGATTTAGCAGACGACAAGTAGGTCCTATTAAAAGGTAAGATATTACAGTGTCAATATCAAATGCCAAATTCTGACATATGTGTATTTCCAAAAAATAACATTGAAGTCGCCATAGTACAACACATTAGATAATTCTATATTGAAATGCAGGTGATTCGACAGACGACACGACACGATTTTTGAAAAGTGCACAGCCTTTGCTGTATTCTTACAAATGTTTGTCTATTTGGTACAAGGCGATAAGGATATCTATCTTGCATATGCAAATGCATATCGGCTATTTCTGCGTTTGTGAATTCAACCATTTTCTAATATCAGTAACGAATTTTATAGCTTAACTCTTAGTAATACTTAATAACGATCAAAACAAATAATTACGATCAAATCACTGTTTAAATTTATGTCAGTTATTTATATTTGTTTGATCAATTGTTTCTCTTTCCACGGCACTCTTACTTTTTTGTTACTTTCAAAACATTGCAGTAATAAATAGCGTTATGCATTTTATGTTTATTTGTTCTATCGAAAACAGGTAATCTAAGCGAAAAATATCAAAAGAAGACTTCGTGTAATTTTAATTGCTTAATCATAAATATAAATCACTTAATGCATGTCCATGAACATCAAAGAATTTTTTTTTAATAATTAATAAAACATAAAACATTTTTTTTGCTAACATTAATTTTTATATCAATTTCTAAGACTAGAATAGACTATTGATATGGAAAAATAACAGGTACACCCAAGTTTTTGATAGTTGGTAAAGTGATTCTCGAAAACGAAGAAAGATACGAAAAAAATTCAAGAGACAATAAAGTTGTATTTTTAGTGGCATAATGCAAAACAAATTATAAAAGTTTTAACAAAGACGATGGCGTATATTTTTTTGGCAAAAATATATTAAGGTGCCCCGTGACGCCATTGGACTTAACAATTTTAATCTACTTAAGGCTAAATTAGTTCCTTTCTACCATAAATAACACTGCCAAATTTCAACAAAAGATTTTCACGAAAAAACGATTTTATCAAAAAGTTAGACTAATTCAATGAAAATCTTAAAGGAAACAACACAATATTGGCTGATAAGAGCTTTTTTAAAATTGTCATAAAAATGAAATTTTCTTTCCCATGGATACACAAAATAAAGAAGAATTTAATTCAAATAACTAAAGTGTATTAATTTATTTATTTTATTGTAAAAATTGTATTTTCTTTCTTACTTCAATTGGGAAGTATGTCTACTAATTTGGTTTTCAAAATAATCAAATTTCATTATTATATGCATTGTTCCCATTAGATACACAACATAATCAATGAAGAATAATCTTTATGTTTCTAATCAAAATATTAAATTTTCTGGAAAACCATTGCCCCAGCGGTTTGCACCAAGAGTATTTTTATTGTGTAAAAGAAGCATGCAGTTTTTGAAAACTATATTCCCAACAGAAACATAGTCCAACCCTGACAAATACTACCCTTTCCGAACCGAATATCAATTTTTTGTACTAGCAGATTACTACTAGGGGTAACATTTACACAGGTGCAACAATTTGTGCATTTTACTTTTTTTCTATTTTTATGAGTGCTATATATCCTCGGAATTTTGTACAGCATTTCAATGACACCATGTATAATTTGTCTTTGTAGAAAATCCTGTTTCAAGAATTTGTTATGTAACAAATAATAATGCTTAATAAGACACTTTAGTGTGTTAGTACTTTTTTCTTTAGATATTGACAGAGTGACGGGTCCATATACACTAAAATGCTTGTAGATAGAGGGAAAATATTATAGTTTCAGATTGAGGCGATACAATTACCACTGTATAATAAACAAAAATAATTATGTTACATATATTGTCACTGCAAAAGTATATAAACAAACATAGACGATTTCTAAACTAAAGGGAAAATAGCTAATAACCTTTTATTCCTGTTTATATGCAGGATATCGATTTAAATTTGGGAAGGTGTAATGGTTGTAACGTCACATCAAATATTTATGTATTTTTCAGCATATTAAAATTGTAAAAGAATTAATTGTGTTGTCTAAATCTATGCGGGCTCATTGATCAAAAACAGGTTAGTCATTGAATAGTAAACTAAAAAGGTAAATATGTTTCAAGGACACTATTTTAATAGGTCCTTATTAGTGTCAAAATATTATACAGGGTGTCCCAAAATGGAAGGCCATACGATTAACCACATATTCTTTGGACAAAAATAATGCGACTTTTCTTATGCCATTTTTTATTTGGACGTCTCTGTTTCAATATACAGAGTGTTAAAGTTATATTTTAAAAAACTATTTTTGTTAATAATCCCATTGTTTTCTAAAATACACACTTGAAATTTTGCACGTACTTTTATCTTATTGCGGCATACTTATCATGTAGTTTTGGTGAAAAAAATTGAAGGGCGAATGAAGGATGCAGTACCTTTTATCCTCTCCAATTATTTATAAGTACGCCTATACAGTTTTTTCTTGAAATATCAAACGTAGAATTTTCTTGTGATCATTTTATCTCTTTTGTAATATTTTGTTTAAATGCCTCGTTTTGGAGAAAAACGGCAATTTGTAGTGCCCATAAATCTATGATTCACTGCCATCTTCAAGTGAAACTGAAATTTTGTGGATATACCTATTATGACAATACCTTGGCAACTTAGCAAATCGTAATACTTACTGACCGTATAGACTTTTCGTCTTTGAGATCTGGAAAACGAAGTTAAATTTACGAATCACCCTGTTGTATAATGCATGAAATAAAACTGAAACGTCAGTAATTTAGGAGCATATGTATTTATTAACTGTTACAATCGTTTAAGGTAAGAGATATTCCAGCGCCGATCTCGGGAATGCAGTTCATGCAGCGTTGAGCAAGAAGTGGGAGGCAAAAACGAAATTTACTTAATATCAGGATCAGGAATACGACTGGTATTAAACTTTCGTTTTGCCCCCGCTTCTTGACCGATTCGCATGTACCGCAATTATTTGATTTGCGTTGGCTAGTGCTTTTATATTTTTAGTGGCAGAAAATACAAACAATAACTTCACTAGTATAAAACTAGTTTTTTTTCCAGAACTTGGCATTGGAGTAAAATTAAATTTTCGAGAATTTTCCAACAGACGACCATAACAAAAGATTATTATTGTTGATTATCAGGTTGTAATCTATTTCGAAATCCGTCGTTGCCCAGCACGTCCATTGAAATTGAATTGCCAATAACAGTCACATCTCTCATATCTGAATATGAAAAATGATTGTGTCTCAAAATGTTTCGATTTTGCAAAATAATTGATTATAACTAAATCTGGATAAATATCTTACATTTAGAAATATTTATTAACTTAAATTTTGTCCAATAATTGTTAAAATTTAACTTACTATTAGCAAAGTTTACACATTTTAATTCTGTAAACTTTGCTACTGGTGCCTATTACGTTAAAATATTGTACAAAGAACTACGCAGCTGATTGTTGATAAGATATTCTCTCGAAAATGGTCCATAAGACTAATGGCAAGTATACCTTTTTTCTTCAAAAACAATGTAGGTTTAATATTTTTAAATAAAAAATATTCTAACATTAGGGTCAAAAAAGTTACGCTCACATTTACGTTACAAATATTGCGGATGTGGCGCCCTCTACGAAATACGTCGAAAATGCAACAGATTATGAATTTTCATATCCTAAAACATCTATTCCTATATTTTTAAGTTGATACAGTGAAACACAGTGTAATTATAACAAAAAATCACTTTTTAAAATCCAACTGATAGCCTTTATCTTTTTATTACACACCTTACACCTTACTATATGGGCATTAAGTCAATGAACATCTTACCAGTAGATATTAAACAAGAAAATAATTTTAACTTGTTCAAAGCTAAAGTAAAAAAATATTTAGTAAGCAAATGTTTTTATAATTTATCAGAAATGGTAGATTGCTAGTTTTACTTGTTTGTCGCTCTGTCTCTGTTTGTTTGTTTTATTTAATTTATACTTATATATATTTTGATTATGTTATTGTTATGAAAAATATAAAGTATTCGTATGGGTCATCTACTGATATAGATGTCCTCGTATTTGTATTATATGACTTATCCAATATCATTTGTTGATCTGAATGAACTAAATAAATTATTATTATTATTACTATTTTATTATGGCAAGTTAACTTAAATCGTAATATATTGAAGTAAAATATCTAGTATGTCTTCATGGGCCATTGCTTACGGACCACTCTATATATTTCGTTGATCATCTCACCTAAGACGTACTGATGAGAAGTAATAAATTCCAGACTGATATATGTCTGATTGTTCTGTGACAAAAATCGTAGCTGTTAGCTTCTTCTTCGCTCAGTGATCACTTTTTATTTTAAAATCGCACTGGTAATGAAAGTTTATAGTGACGTGGTGAAACGAATACGCAAAGAAATTCAGTGTCTATCTAAAATTTAAAAAGTACGTAGTGATATGTTTTAGACACATGCAATATTATACTGAAATCTTGCCTGAACTGTAAACTTTGTCGGGCCACTGTTATATATATTTTTTAAATCTTATATTTATTCTTAATTTTAGATTGTATTGTGACATTTTCTGTGAACATGTTCATATTAATATTAATAAAGTGAACCCGGTTCTGTTAAAAGCCGTACATCCCCGAACTTGACTTTATAACTTTCACCTTCATTAAAAGTGTTATTGTTTGTAATAATGAAAAAAGAAACAATGCGAGAGGAATTATATAGGTGAATAAGACATTGTTAATGTACAAAGTTATAAATAGGAAATTTCAAAGGTAGTTAAACCCTTGGAAGGTGTCAAGCGAGGAAAAATGATTATTTTGCGTTCTGAGAAAAGATGAGGAAATAGAGGTACTAACTTCTGTGGTAGGTTAGTATATTTGAATTTATTTTACATTGAAATCTCATCAAAGGTCATCTACTACTTTCAAAAAATATTAAAATTTTATTGTTTGACATCGCTGCATTTTTATAGGTTTTTTTCATCACTTACTTAATTCAAGATTACCTATACATATATATGCTGGAGGTATCATGTCAAATGTTATTCTTGACCCAAAATACCTAATACTTTATTTGTCCGTGCACTCATAGTAAAAGATAGCATAATTATTACTTTATTTGTTTATATTTCATTGGAATCCCTCATATCAATATTAAAGTTAAGGACTGGTAATATACTTTATTGGCATGTCATGACCTTTGTTCAAGCTGTTTGTACAGGGTGCCCCGAAATTAATACTATACCGGGTGACAACGGAAAGTGGGAACACGCTGTAACTTTTTTATGACTGCTGAAAAAACTTTGAAAGGACCCCGCAGGGTCTTTATGGAAATTGGGTTTCGGTCAAATTTGATAAAACTCTGGACTCTGTTCTCGACGAGTAGAACAAAAGTTCTCATGGCCACTGAGTCCAAAAGTCTCATGGTTTTGAGATATAACTCTCTGAAGTTCGACTTTGGGTGCATTTTGCAGTATTACTAGTTTCACACTTACAATAGTATATACTTGTTTGTTCAAGCACGTATGCATGTACACGTGTATTCAAACACATATAAACTTCAAACACGTATAAACATACAACTACCACACACACATACAGTGTGTTAGGTAAACATGCGGCAAAAATTCAATAGGTTATTCCTTGGCCTATTCTAAGAATATTTTGTATGATGATGATTTGTGAAAAACCCCTTTGTTTCGAAGATACAGGGTGAACAATATTTGCGACAACCATATTTGATATTTGTTGAAATCATTAATGTAAATAAAAGTATGGCGTACGCCAATGAGTTTATCAAGTATAAAAAATTAATGAGTTTCCTCGTGATTTTTTAACAGCAACATACGGAGATCGCTGGATTGGTCGAGGTGCGCCACACGCATGGTCTACTCGATCCCCAGATTTAAACCCTCTGGATTATTTCTTATGGGGCTATCTGAAGTCATTCGTTTACGCTAGTCCAGTGGAGAATTTGGACGAATTGCGAAATCGGATAATTGCTGGGTGTAACTCAATTAGAAACAACCCTGGTGTGTTTCAAAGAGTTCGGCACTCAATGACGAAAAGATTGAATGCTTGTATCCAGGCTGGAGGAAGTCATTTCGAACATTTATTGAAGATTGAGCAACTTTACATGTACTTTTTTTGATAATAAAATGTTGTTACTGTAGTAAATTTTGTTCACCCTGTATCTTCGAAACAAAGGAGTTTTTCACAAATGATCATAGGACAAAATATTCTTAGAATAGGCCAAGGAATAACCCCTTGAATTTTTGCCGCATGTTTACCTAACACCCTGTATGTGTGTGTGTGTGTAGTTGTATGTTTATACGTGTTTGAAGTTTATATGTGTTTGAATACACGTGTACATGCATACGTGCTTGAACAAACAAGTATATACTATTGTAAGTGTGAAACTATAAGTAATACTGCAAAATGCACCCAAAGTCGAACTTCAGAGAGCTATATCTCAAAACCATGAGACTTTTGGACTCAGTGGCCATGAGAACTTTTGTTCTACTCGTCGAGAACTAACAGAGTCCAGAGTTTCATCAAATTTGACCGAAAACCAATTTCCATAAGAGCCTGCGGGGTCCTTTAGTGGGTTTATACTAGATGGTGCCATGAATTGTTTGAGGTCATATCGGACTTCATGACATTTCCGGTTTGACTGGAAATGCCCAAAGAATTTATGTCACCATCTAGTATAAACCCACCCAATTTCAAATTATTATCAGTAGTCATAAAAAAGTTACAGCGTGTTGCCACTTTCCGTTGCCACCCTGTATAGGGCAAGAGTAGAATCCTGACGGCAAAGTAATGCAATGTAGCTAGGCTTACCTTAGTTCAAAAGTTGATAGTCAAAATCAGAATTTTATTTTCGATATATGCAAAAATTCAAATATTTGCATACATTTTGGAGATCCAGGGTTTCTGGAGAAGAGAAATTCAAATTTGTTTGTAATTTAGCGTCACTAGTAGGGGGCGCTACTTATGGTACATCATTCTTATTTTAAATGGCTGAGCTTTTATGTGCTTAGTGTTTTTTGGTTTCAGATAAAGTACCGTTTCCACTGAGAATACAGCAAAATGTTAAGCAAGGCTTGATGAAATCGTTATCTTTAGATTTTCAACAATGCAATGGTTTCATCAAAGCACAAAGCAAAGCAGGCCAATCAGCTTGAAATTTTGAACATCGCCATTATTTAGTATTCTGTATAACTTTTTCAAGTAATATTTTGCTGGATTTTCAGAAGAAAAGGCACTTTACCTGAAACCAAAACAGTGTTTACTGTTTACAGTTTTTTTTTTCTATTCGAACTCACATTGCAATTTCTATAACAATATTTTTCCACCAGTATCACTCCCACTAAATGTTAAAAAACTTTAAATTAGAAAATCGAAAGAAAATCTTATAATTTTGCCTTAAAAACTTCCAAAGACGCAGACAAAACAAAATACTTTTATACCCGCTAATAGTCCTGTTTGCCCAACATTAGAATAATTTCCCATCGTCAGGCGCATGCGCATTTTAACTAAAGCAATGCATTTTCAACCTTATTCGGGCTTTATAAATACATTGCATATAGGGCTACAGACAATTAGAGACTATCTTAAAAGTTTACATTACCAGCCAAGGGCTTCGCATCTTGCACTTATAAAAAGTGAGTAAACAATAATTTTTTGATGGGTGTCTCACTTTTAAACAGGAGGAACTTCAAGAGTCTTTAGAAGACCTCATTTTGAGACTAAAATTTCTGTAAATATAATTCTAAAATGTTGCTTTTCCTTCCGTAAACGCCTGTTTTATAACATACTAATAAAAAAATATATATACACACAAAGCACTATATTATACACTCTACAACTAAAACAAAAAAATTATGAAATGTTTATTCATTATTTCAGTTCATTGTTTATTTGCGGTAAATATATAAATATTTCAAGTAGATACAAAGTATAGATGTTTACAGATCTATTATATTTGTAATTTTAGAAACATAAACTAGTACCAACAAATATAATCGCTCTGTCGATTTTGTCAATATACTGTTTCAGTTGTAAAGATACTTTACTGCAAATAGGTATTAATGGCCCTGTATATTTTGTCGATATACTGTTTCTTCTAAATCTATATCTATTTCAAATTTATTTATGCAGCTGTAAAAATCAGTCAAGAGCGCGGTCATTCAGTAGTGAATATTGTAAGCTCTGCACCTGGCTCCTCATATTCCCCATTATGAAATAATGCGTCTGTTTCAATCTAGGTTAACACTGACTTTTGCTATCAGATATTCTGTATTGCTCGTTTATGCATTTTGGAGGCAGATGTACCTAGATGTGTAGTATTTAGCATGTTAAATATTATAATAATATTGTCTTTATTATTCATACACAAGAGTATATACAAAATATACTTGATATAAGGATGGCGCCGTTCGGCATCATGCCGCTCTTCCGCGTAACCAATCAGCCATAGAAAAAGTAGTAGACAGGCCATAGAAACAATATATACGTACTGTACTTAACCTAACATACATAAAAAGAATGCAACAGTTATCGATTAGAACAAATCCAAGCCTTGATTCGCTTCCGGAACAAATGAATTTTAGATGAGGACTTAATAGAAATAGGAATGTCGTTGAAAATTTTACCAGCGTTATAAGTATGTTTAGGCACGGTATACTGATCCCTTCTACGGGTAGGCAATTGATGCGTATCACAACCACGTTTCAACTTCTCGTAAACATAAATGGGTAAGTGAAAATAATTTATTTTAAAAACAAGACAGAATAAATGATAAAAAAATATTTCACTTAGCCACTTGGAGCGTACAAATTCAGGCGATACGTGATCAAATTTCCGCAGATTAAAACAATATCGTAAGCAAGAGTTTTCTATCTTGGAGCGTATTTTTATTTTTACAGTTAACGCAGGCCAATATATAACATCACAGTAAGCTAATTGAGATAGAATTACCTAGAGAGTCACACAACAGTACCTTTGTGTCAGTATTAAGAAAATCTCTCTGCATATAAAGAACTTATAATTTATTGTACGATTTTTGAACTAGACTGTTTATGTGATTGTTTAATGTAAGACTACCATCAATAATAAGACCCAAACATCTGCAATGATCAGCTGGCTTTAAAAGTACACTATTATCCACCGACCGTAGCCTGTTTTTGCCAAAAATTAAAATTTCCGTCTTTTTTTCATTTAATACTAAACCATGTAAGCTATGAACATGCACTAGCGTTTCCCTATTAATATAGTTAGCAGCAACTGAAGCATCCGTCAAATCAAAAGAAAAGTAAAGTTGTGTGTCATTCGCAAATTGATGAATTTTACAGCGAGTGAAAAATGAGTGAAAGTCTGCAGTATAAATTGAAGACAGAGTAGGCCCCAATATACTCCCTTGTGGAATCCCTTGCTTGATAAATCTATAAGACGAGAAGATGTTACTCGAAAAAGTTTTTTGACGACGAATACATAGATAACTAGAAAAAAATGAGAGTGCGTTGTTACCAAATCTGAAATACTTCATTTTGTTAAGCAAAATTGTGTGATCTATAGTATCAAAAGTACTAAAATCTACCAAGATTAAGCAACCAGATTGAACAGGGGGTTCAGACAAAAATGTATTGATTTGACCAGCAACAATTCTCCCTAGCACCTTGGATAATGTAGGTGATATTAATGGGACGGAAATCAGAATAATCTTCCGGGTTATTCTTTTTCGGAGACGATAAGACATGAACATCTTTCCAGGCTGAAGGAAATATACCTGAGGTTAAACACTCATTAATAATAAATGTAAAATGATTACTAAGAAAAGGGAAAACATACAGTAACATCTTTTGGTTAATGTTGTCACAACCTTTAGCTTGAGTTTTTATGTTGTAAATAATTTTTTGCACTTGATCGGAAGTAACAGTATTAAACTTAAATTCTCCTCTCGTTCTGCCCATATATTTATCTAATAAACCTAAATCCAAAATATTAGGAGGCTGAGGCAACTCATCACACAGAAAGTTATTGTACATATCGGGATTGATACCAAAGGCACTATCATTAGATTCAGTGGCATTTAGATATTTTAAGATTTTCCAAAAAGTTTTAGGGTTAGCTTTAAACTGAAAAAGTAAAAACGCTTTTTTTCTCCGCCCTGACACATTTGTTAACCAAATTGTGTAAGTCTTTATACTCGTCATGAGATGAATCCGTTTTCAATTTTTTATATTTAGCAAACACGCGCTTTTTAAGACTAATCATGAGCTTGAGATTAGGTGTAAGCCAAGGTGCCGGTTTCTTGGTAACTTTAAAGGTTCTGACCGGAGCATGAATGTCAAAAGCTAATAGTAAAGATGTATTCCAAAAGTTTAGCATGTCATCAACAGAGGCCAGTGAATATATATTATCCCAATTAACAAGGGCTAGATCTAACCTAAAGTTATCAAAATCAAAATTAGAAAAATCTCTAATTGTCACCATTTTTGGTTTTTGACAAATTTTCTTAAATTTTAAATCACATTTTATTAAAGAATGCTTTGACACCTGTCCCATGTCAATAACAACTGAGTCACTTACCAGGTTAATATCAGAAGCAATTATCGAATCTATAAGGGTCTCTGAGTTACCGACTTTATGTGCTGGTGTAATTAATTGGTGTAATCCATACCTCTCCAACAATCTGAACAATCTAGTCCTATAAATATTACCGACATCCAACAAATTAATATTAAAATCACCTCCAAATACAATATAATCAAAACTAGGAAAAAAGTGATTTAACATATTCTTCAAATGTTCTAAATGGAAGCATTTAAAGAAGGTGGTCTGTACAACGTACCCAAACAACAATTTCTTCCAGATATTTTCACACTTATCCAAAGACATTCCAGAGCGCTATCAGTAAAATCAGGACATTCCAACATTTTAAATTGAATACCATTCTTAAGGTAAAACACGTGAGGGACGATCATTGCGAATTAACTTATAGTTATGTCTATTGACTCCATAATTAGAAAATGAAGAATTCAACCATGTATCAAAAGGTCCAACGACGTCTAAAGAATTATCTATAACAAAATCCGAAAGCAAATCAAAGCCCGTAAAAATAGATCCAACATTAAAATGTGAGAAATTAACACATACGCATTAATAGGCATGTAGCAGAAGTAACTTAAACGCTAAAACAGAGCTCCTTCTAAAATTAATAGTACGCATTTCATAATACTGTAAAAAACGAGATAACAAAAATGTATACAAACTAGGTTAATAATCTTAATAGCAAATTAATTAACTATATATTTTATAAAATACAATGATAAAAAAATGTATTATTTAAAAACAGTACACCAAAATAAAAAAAAGAAGTGATAAAACTACATAGATAATTACAGTACAAAAACCAATAAATATAATACAGCAAGATATGTGAACGACTATTCAATCTCTACCACATCGTTAAACCAGTAGGTCCTATTCACATGTCACAACAAATTTCTTCCGTTTTTCCGCGGACCAGGCATAAATATTACCATCTTTTTCTTCGCCACGTTAAGCAGATTGAAACGAATTTTAGTGAAGTCCTCAAAGATAAATATTGAGGCCACCCTTCAATAATTTCCTCGCTAAGAATACTTCCTTGCATTTAAGGGCGCCGTATTCTTGAAATAGTGTTTTCTACAAATACAAGTAATTTTAGACATTTAAGAATTGAATAATATAGAGTTTAGCAAATAACAAGAATGTTATCTCATTTCACCTGCGAATATTCAAATAAGGTTCCGACGTAAAATCAAGCTTTGTTCGCGGCAGTGATTCCGAATATATCCTGAATTAATACTGAATTTATACCGCACATATCAAATGCGCATGCGATATTCTGAATATGGTCTGAATTTCTACTAATCCGCGAACGTTTCTCAAATTTATTCTGTGTTCAGTTTGGAGTGGAATGATCACAATTTCAAATTTAAATTAACAATATTATCTGCTATTTTCTTTTTGTATCGTTTCTTTTTTGTAATAAAATATATGTTGTAATAGAAGTTATAGTGGGGTAGTCATAACTATTCGTTGTATTAGATTTGATATTTTATTATCATGACAAGATGTCAAATTATTTAATAAATTATATACAGTGTGTCTCTCATAAAAACCGACAAAGAGCAGGCGGTGCATGTAGAGGTGTCCAAAATATTGTGATTTAACTGAACCTAATAAAAAGTTACACTCCTGAGGAGTGATTAGTCCCCAAAGTGGGGTTTTAAATTTCGAAAAAAAAAATGTCTATACGATATTTTACCGTAAAAGAATCAAATTTGGTACATGATTTAGGTTTATTACTGGTCGTTTTTTGAACATGAGTTAAAGTTAATTGAAGCACTACAAGGTGTTTATTTGGGGGTAACTCACCCCTAAAATTGTGCTAAACTTTTTTTCTGACCAAATGACATTCAGAAATGATAATGCAAAATGATTTAAACCTACTAGATATCGATATGTAAATTAGATATTGGAAAGGAAACAATGTGCGTGTAGGGTCATAAACTTAATTTTCTCATTTCATTCTTAATTCAACAGGCATTCAATAAGATTTTTTTTTTCAATCGAAAAGTTAACCTCAAAAAATGTAATGAATATACACGGGGTACTTTATTTCAACGCCTGATGGCAGGACGAAGAGAATACGAAGAAAAATACTCGGCTTCATCTGCATAAATACCTTTCCAAAATTTACTTCTTAATTTCAAAGTGTTTGGAAGATTATTAATAAAACTCTAAATTTATAATCCACTGTTAAGGGGTAGTAAGTCCTTAAAGGGGGCTCATATTAAAAAATGTTTCTACATATAAATATTTTTGAAAGTAGTCCGAATATGTAAGACATCTAGATCCAGTTCATGCAATAACTAGGTAGTAAAATACGCATGCGTGGGATTAAAAATTCTGTATCAGGTCCGGGGATGCATGGGACGGATTCAGAACACGTTCAAATTTATAAATCTGGGTTCCGCGAACGCAGGATTTATAATTCCGAACGTGCACTAGGTGCACCGCGAACGCCCAAGTTCAAACTTCGCATGAATCTAATGTCTGAATTAGTTCGGGATTGATATCGCGAACAAAGCTAATATATAACGCCGGAAAGCGATCTATCCATCAAATTTTTAGGTATTTACATTTTTCAAAATAAGTATTTTTTTAAATTCAACTATAGATGTAAACATTGTTATAAAATAAACTTACATAGTTCTGCATATAAGATTGTTCACTTTTGTTTATAAGTATGTGAAACTAATTGTCAAAATGTTGGGTAAGAATAGCGAAATAATGTGTGTCATACAAATGCATTTTAAAAGTTATTATATTATTTGAGGAGAGTTTAAATAGTAAAAGTGAATAAACTTACCATCAATAATTTTGTTTTTGATATTACTTTTACTCTACGTGTTTTATTTTTCGAGATGTCAGTACCTAAAAACACTACAAATTTGATCATTTTATGGCGACAAATATCAGTTTAAAAACGTTAACACATGAAAATGTTTGAAGTTGTTTTTCTCAGAAACGGTTCATTTTATTGTATCGCAACAAGAGATTTTTTTTTAAATAATTTTTGATACTATTTAACATGGTGCTGTTCAAATTTATAAAGCGGTGAAAAAAAAGTTGTGGGCCATGGATCGAAGAATAAGGTCAGGTTTGTAACATAAATCTACAAGGGCGCTAGTAATACATAGGAAAGACTTGGAAAAAATAAAATCATAAATAAAAAAGTTATCTAAAAAAACCCTGTATCTCCGTTAATATTGAGTTTTCGCAAATTGTTATAGGACTTCATGACCCTAATTTCTTATGAGGAATCACCTCCTGAAGTCTTGAGGCATAATTTCCGGACACCCTGTATATTGATTTTACTTCAGTATCTTTGAAAATTCGCAGGTGGCATGAGATAACATTCTTGTTATTTGCTAAACTCTATATTATTCAGTTCTTAAATGTCTAAAATTACTTATATTTGTAGAAAACACTATTTCGGGAATACGGCGCCCTTAAGCAAAAATGCACGCCAAAGTGTGCCGATCAGGAAAGCAAAATTTATTACACAGGTTACACTACGTTGTATGTGGTATCTAACTATTACAGTCACAATTGTAATTTTGTGCCTTCAGGGTTATTAGAAAATTCAATTTAAATCGGAGCACTGTCAAAACTGTCTACACCATATGAAACATCGAAATTAGTATATGAATTAGTAAATTAAAATATTATAATTTCAGTTTTCAATTAAATTTTAGAACAAATCTTGAGTTTAATAATAATAATATGTTCCTTAAATCGATGTTTTTTTCTTAATAAACAAATTTACATTGATAAGAACATTTATTTGTGTAAAAATAAGCTAGATCTTGCTAGACCCTATATTCAGGGATGCTCTGTATAAAATAAGTTTAGAGCAAATTAGAACATTACAAATTATTTGTCTTTTGTTTAATTGGGTATTGCGTCAAAAATTGCAAAATGTATTAAAAGTAAGTAAAATGTATCTTTATTTTTCAGCAGTGTGGAAAAATACCCAATTAAACTAAAGAAAAACTGAGTAGAATTATGCCACAAATAAATACATTCAGAAAATATTACAGATGGTTTCTTCGTAATTTGAAATTTAAAAATGTTAAGTGCAACTCATTTTGCTTCGACTATCTTTGACACTGCGTGCTCAAAAATCCAATTTTTCTCGAAGAGTTTTACGAAAAATTAATCAACAATAATAAAATATTCTACACAAAATTTTATATTATGACGTTATAAGAATCGTCAGAAAAAAGTGGGAGATAAAATAATCCCCCTCTCATTCTACGTTTGTTTATTAGACGTCATTTACAATAATACTCTTGAGCATTAGGTTAATAAGAAGAAGTATGTCTATAAAATTTCAAAGTGATACGCGAAAAATTAAAGAAATGACGGTGAAAAACAATTTTAAAACTTCAACTTCAACTTTTAAGGTCACTGTATTTCTTGCCATAAAATGATCAAGTTTGTGATGTTTTTTAGGTACAGATACCTCGAAAAATGAAACACGATGTTTTGTTTATCCACCTTTACTATTTAACTTCTCCTCAAATAAAGTAATAACTTTCTAAGGCACACATTATTTTGCTATTATAACCCCACATTTGAACAATCTTATATGCAGAAGTATGTAAGTTTATGTTATAACAATATTTACATTTAGAGTTAAATTTAAAAAAAATACGTATTTTAAAGGATTTCTGTACCTAAAAATTTGTTGGTTAGACCGTTTTCTGTCGTTATAGATTCGTTTTACTTCGATACCTTTGAATATTCGCAGGTGTCATGACAGTTAGTTCTTAAATGTATAAAATTATTTGTATTTGTAAAAAACACAATTTCGTGAATATGGCGCTCTTAAGGGAGGAATTTCTGCATAAGTATAGGTAGTAGGGTTAATTTGTCAGCAAAAATACGCAGTTAACGGGAAGACCTGCTTTTTTGTTACACTTTGTATACATCTAATGTAATATCATACATAAAATTGCCATACAACATTGTGTTATTCGAATTAGTTAAAATAATGAATAACAAATGTTGGTAAAGTTGCGAATAACTAAGAAAGACTTAATCGTAAATAAGTTTCTTCACGAATAAATGTGAGAAATGATATTCGAATAATGCCCAACTCCAATCTCATACAGCTGGGTTATTAATAAAATTACCAACGGGTCTGTGCGCCCAGTTTAATCCAACGCATATTTCTCTAGCATGCTCGCAGGTCAGTGTCAGTATTAACTGCTGCTGGCGATTAAGAATGTCAACTGTAGAGTCAGAGAAATGGCCTACTAAGTCTACGGCAGCGATAACCCTTCACCGAGCAGTCAAAATGAATCATGTGTGCGCTCGCCGAGCCACTTTTATTGCCTGCATCTCATCCCTTGGTACCCATCCGTCGTATATTCGCGTTTGATCCTCGGTGGCCCGTCGCCCCCTTGGTGGAGCCATAAAAATATCTCGGCGTTGCCAAGACGAACGTTATCGTGCCATTGCCCACTGAAAAAGCCCGCTCATGAGTGCATTTTATCCGACTGCACGGTGTTGACCGCAGTTTGTAATATATTAAAATGTTTGAATGAAATTCGAGGATAAAAGTTACAGATTTAAGATAATTTCTGTGAATGGAATTCGGATACTACGCCTGCGTAGATAAAAACGCAAAATTTCTAATAATATACTCGCGGCAAGAACTCAGACGACTTACGTCATATGAACAAATGAATAATTCATTATATTTTCATCATAATACAGTATGCGCCAAAAGTATGGAATAAATTCAATAAAAACGAAACAATTATTTTTTGGGAAAAATCCTCGAACAGGTCGATTTTTAATTTAAAAAATACATATTTTATCGTAAAATGCGATTTTCAAATGTCATTTGTTTTCGAGTAATGACGTCATCGATTTTTTTTTAAATGGCAACACCATATTTTTTTCCTTGATTCTGAAAGATCGTTTAATTCTCCAGTACAGTGCAGGCCATTCTATCGGTCCGCATCTGCCGATCCACCTCACAGGAAAATAGTTGTCCAAAAAATCTCGTACAGGGCGCGCATAGTGCGGAGGTGCACCGTCTTGCTGAAACCATATGGTATCGTCAGGAATGTCAGGGTCATTATCGTTAGGAAAAATTACTGCAAGGGCTGGAACAAGGTCATTTTCTAGAAACTCTAAATATCTTTGTCCTGTAAGGGTTCCTTCAAAGAAGAAAGGCCCTACTATTCTGTCGACAACTATTCCAGCCCACACATTTAATTTCTGAGGGTGTTAGGTATGTGCCTCTGCCATCCAATGAGGATTTTCCCGACTCCAATATCTGCAAGTTTGACGGTTTACTGTACCATTCAGACAAAATGTGGCCTCATCTGAAAAAAGTATTTGCCGGTGTAAATTCTATTTCCTTGACATAAATCCATTAGAATTTCGCAAAAGTGTAAGCGGCGATCGGGATCATCTTCATTGAGTTCCTGCACAAGTTGAATTTTGTAGGGATGATATTTTTCCTTCCTCAAGATACGTAGCACTGTGCTCTGACTAGTGTCATTGTTTAATGAAACCAATCGTGAAGAATTATGAGGATTATCCACCATACTTATCAAAATGTTCTGTTTCTGATTTTCATTAATGCTGGGGCGTGCAGGTTTTGGAATATTTACAACATTGCCAGTTTCTCTAAATTTAGACTCTACCTTACTGACTGTTGATTGGCTGATAGGGCGATCTGGATATTTATCATTAAATAAATCGCAAACTTCTTGCTGAGTTCTAGTCATATTCCCGCATCCCATAAGAATTAAAATTTCAATTCTTTGAGTAACAGTTAAATGTGCCATAATACTTTAAATTGAATAATAATTTCTATGTCGCTTACAATACTTATTAGAAAGTCGGTGTGACAATGACACTTTGCAAAGATTTTCACCTACGTGATCCATAAAAGAACTATGGAATTCGAAAAACTAAACTTGATAACGTTTTTGCTTTATTTTAATTGATTTACGTTTTCAAACATTCAATCGTCATTTACTCGAAAACTTTCCTATGTAAGAGGGCAAAATTTTAGTACTGTTTGATAGAGAATTAAACGATCTTTCAGAATCAAGGAAAAAAATATGGTATTGCCATTTAAAAAAAATCGATAACGTCATTACTCGAAAACAAATGACATTTGAAAATCGCATTTTACGCTAAAATTTGTATTTTTTAAATTAAAAATCGACCTGTTCGAGGATTTTTCCCAAAAAATAATTGTTTCGTTTTTATTGAATTTATTCCATACTTTTGACGCATACTGTATTTAAGAAACTGCAACCGAGAATAATAAAACTATATACTACACTAATTGCTTGCACAATTATTACTCTAAATTGCAAATAAATATTGTTTTTAACGCGACCAATTATCGAAAATTACCTTGACAATAAAAACAATTGCGTAACGTCAGTCGTGACGTAAGTCGTCTGCATTCTTGCCGCAACTATAGGTCCGTTTATGTAAGTCAAACTCTACAGAGTGTTCCGTTTGAATACAAACCTGCCCGTACACTGAAAAAGACTAATTACTGCAAAAAGGATTCTATTACTCATATACCTAAATAAATTCACTTCCGAATTATTTTCTTTTCATAGCACTGAAAGAAAAATGTAGATACATAAAAAATGTAATTAAAAGGTAGGTTACTATGATGAGTATTAAAATAGAGCCGATTAAGCCTTTAATTGATTTAGGTGATGTTAGAATTGTCACCTGTTCTTACGTCGGTAGACCAGTCCTTACTTCAGCCTAGGTGTCCTTCCATTCTTATTTTAGTCTGTTCAGAAATGAAAGAGAGTAATAAAAGCTTATTATGTATGCAAATCGAAAATAAATGTAGTAATGGTGCTTATATTCAATATTTTTATATTATGTATTATCGGTATAGATGAGGTGTACTTTTAAAAAAACTTTGTGTGATCGAACCGTACTAAATTGTAGCAGGTAGCTAAAGTGTAATCCCCGACAATCTGTCTTTGTCTATGCCGCTTCAATTTCTCGGTCCATTTCTCTTATAAGTAAACAATATAAAAACAGCATTTCAAAACTAGAGGCTACTTTAAGCATCACAACCGGGTTAAGAGGGTTTTTAGTAATTCAAATAAAATTATTCAATATTATCATCAAAATATTTATTTAAATTTAATGAATAAACTTTTATTCCACACAAAAATATATGTATTTTGAAAATTCACATTATGGTGAGTAAATGTAGTGTTGTATAAATCTACAATAAATAAAATAAAAAAGTAGGTATATTAAAATTCATCCTCTGAATATTCTGATGAATTATCTTCGTCTCCTAGATTGATAACGATAGGTTCCACAGTAACGTCAATTAAATTATCGAGTTCCCACATGGCGATTTGTTGCCATTTCATCGATAACATATTTTTTCTGATCTTTATTAAGATTGACAAGTGTCAAAAGTTTCCTTTCCTTTTTCACCATATCTGTTTCAAAAGAAATGTTTTTTCCGGATAGCCATTGAATTATATCGGCTTTCCTCCAAGCAGTCGTAGGCGTCCGTTCGGTCTGCCGTGAATCGTAACTGGCATTATCCATGACAATTACAGACCCTGGAGCAATAAGATCCAACATCTGTGTAAAATACTCTTCGAAAACATCTGCGTTCATGTCTTCGTGATAGTCACCTGTATTTTTAGATTCAAATAAAAGTAAACCGCCATCTACAAAATCACTGGTACTACCTATAAGTGTCACTATTAATCTTCGCCCTTTACTTGAAGGTGCTTTGAACCCTGTTGAAAGTCAATCCAAAAATGCTTGTCGAAAACTTATTAACTTATTTTTATCTTGCCATACTTTTGTTACAGTATATTCCTTGTTGACCCAAGTTTCGTCTAGATAATATATATTCCTCCCTACGTCACGGAATTTTCTAATTGATCTTAAGTAGGATCTTCGCTGTTCTGCTTTTCCCAGCAAAATTTAACTCTCGTAAGACGGCCCATAGTTTATTTCTACTGATTTTTGGCAAATAGTTGTCCTCTGAAAGTTCACTTAAAATTTTGTTTAGCGTTGGTATATCTTTTTTTTAAAAAAATGTCTGTACTTTTCTGCGAATGACATTTTTGAAGAAATCATCTATAACGACTTTTGACTTCCCTGTAGATGATTCTGGGGGATTTACAGTATCTTGTTCATTTTTTGTTTCCTTTAAAAGTCTGTAGATAATCGATTTTCCAATCCCAGTCATTTTGGAACAGTTTTCCGCGATGTCGTCAACACTGTTGGTAGGATTTTGGTGTTTCAATACATTTAATATAATAATCTTCTCATTCTGAGACAGCGCACATCTTTTCACAAGTTTAGCAGGTACGCAATCTGATAAGCTCGACATTTTATCCAAACAATATTATATCCATTGGCACAATAGTCACTAAACACAAGTCGAATTTTACTCTACTGCACTAGCACGTCTTCGTATATTCAGCTCTAAGACTGGTTTGATCTGTCACAATACACTGGCTCCTGCCCTATGACGTATCCAGCAAAATATACTAATGTACACCCATTATCTGTTAGCATTAGTATTACCCGATAATTACCTCAAACGAAATATTGCCATGCCCATGGCCGGTTCTTATCTCGAGATTTTATTACCCTCTTTCATTTCCAAACAGACTATAGTGAAAATAGTACAGCTGCAATCATTAAAACAAAAAGTGACATGATATGCAGGAACATAGAGTACACGAAAAAGTAAGAATATCGTTACTTGAAAATATGAAAAGGTGATAATCCTAGGTAATGTACACGGTGTCTCAATCTCGATAGTATGAGCGTACTTTGAGTATACAAAAAATTAAATAAATAAGTGCTGTTAAATGAGATGAGGTAAACTCCATTTTCAATTTAAAGTATTATATTTGGGATTTCACAGAAACAACTAACGACGTCATCAATTATTTTTTTTCCATAAACATACCCAAATTTTGTTTCTGTTAAAAAGCTCTCTTTTTTCTAATAAACGTTTATTGGAGAAGTTTGTCTGTGTTACTTCCCGCTTAAAACTTATAAGCAACATCATCCTAAAGAATCTCAAAACAAATACCACCTAAAAATCAGATTAGTGGTGGAAGTATCAAGTAGTCGTTGGAAAATAATTGAATGTTTGTTGTTTCAAGAGCATAAATATCACAAAATACTTACTCAATACGAATGTCAAACGTATAAGTTTTGTGTTTACAAGATGTTTCCTCATTCTGAAAAAGTTGATATGTTGCTAATTTACGGCGGGTCACAAAGAAAATCAAGAAGAGCTGTAGAGTTATATCGAGAAAGATATCCAGAGCGCCTCATTCCTTTACAAGATTGGAGGCGACGTTGCGACGAAATGAAGACGCATTTTCTGTTTGGAAGAATCTAATAATTGACCAAAAGATAAGAAACAATGTTAGTACATCTAGACTGTTGCGGTATTTTGAGCAAAATCCACGAAAGTCCATATGGCAGGCTAGCCGGGAATTAAATTTGGATAAATCTAGCGTTCCACAAATTATCATGACTATAAATTTCACAATTTGGAGTATTTGCTTGAGCATGACATTGAAAATTTTCTAATTTTATAGCTCAAATTATAGTAAACTGTTGATCAGAACCTTTTTCGGCACGTTCTTTAGAATCCCCACATTGTCCAGTCCAAAACCAAGGCCATTTTGCAGTAAATGTATGGTGCGGGATCATCGGTAGGCACTTAATTAGGCCTTATTTTTATGAACTTACATTGAACAGCGTTAGTTACCTAAATTTTGCACTTCCTGAACTTCTGGAGAGTGTGCCTTTGCAGCTAAGGAGAAACCTATGATTTCTGTACGACGGAGCTCCACCCCACAAGGCCAGGATTGTGCAGCAATATTTAGATAATACTTTCCCAGAAAAATGGATTGGGACCTATTCAGTGGCCCGGAAAGTCGCCAGATCTAACACTCCTCGATTTTTTTATGAGGGTTTTAACAAATAAGATTTACAAAACACTTTCGCGAGATATTAACCATTTGAAGGAAAACATCACAAACGTTTGTAATGACGGCGAAATGTTAATAAACGCAGCCCACAAGGAAGTTAGGCGAAGATTGGATATGTGTTATATATATGTTGAAATGAGAGGAGGTCATATAGAAAATATATTGTATTATGTATGTACTATAAGGCCGTTTGCCTTATTTTTTAAGTTCAGTTATTCTTATCATCACCTTTTGTTTTAACTGTGTTAAAGAATTATTATCGAGTTTAATCCTTTGATTTATTCTTAATGACATTTATACACTTTAAACAATGAAATTAAATTATTTTCCAATGATTACTTGATACTTCCACCGCTAATGTGATTTTTAGAAGGTATTTTTTTTTAAACTCTTTAGTACGATATTGCTTATACCTAACTTCTTAAACTCTAATAAAAGTTTATTAGAAAAAAGAGATATTTTTAACTGTTTGCGGCACAGGGGACTTCAGACAGCTATAACTTTCTTGTCTCAACTGTTTTGTCAATTCATATCCATCCATATGTCAATCTATTGTGAAAATTTCTACTATTTTGGTAGTTTTCGTCATATCTGAATTATTATCAAATTTTTCAGGGATATAAACATTTCAATACAACAAAATTAGCTTGGCATGTGTCAAACACTGTTGCAATGTACCTCCATAGTTTATATCCTTGCCAAATTTGATAATATTCCAGATAAGATGAAAAGTGTTAAAACAGAAATTTTTAAATATTTTTAAAAGTTGTAACTTAACAATACTTATATGGGATAAAAGATAATTTCAATGTGCAGAAGATAGAATGAAAATATTCAGGGTGTTAATTTGAATTAAGAAAGTTATAACTTTTTGAAGTCATCATTTACTAAAATATAGGCAGTAGAACATTTATTTATATTTTTTTAAAATACTTAGATATTTCATAATCGTATAAGTTGTCGTTATTGTTTATTTATACTACTTTTATAGTTTTATAGTTCCTTTCGATTTAATAATTATTTAATAGAATAAATCATTAATATTTATAGGTTTGTAGGTATTTTATTAAATTTTTATAGTTTTGATTTAATTAGTTTATTTGCCATACCTCTATGTAGTAATATATTAGTTACATCGGCATTATACCAAATGTAAATAATTATCGTGAAATAAAAAATATCATGTACACTGCGTGATAAAGTAGCGTTTTCTATAACCTGTTATGTGTAATTTCTTTTTATTTTTGTTTTATATGGTTGTCGTATTTTATATTTATGTTTATTGTATATACTGCTGCATATTTATCTTATATATTTTCTCAACTTGGGTAAAAACCATATTTGTTTCACATTTTTCTATTGTGCGGTAGTTTTTACTATTAATAGTTTTCATTGTTGACATTTATTATTATTTTTTTCCTCCATTTGTTTTTCTAACTATGTAACTTATCCTATAATGGGGCTTTGCCCGTTGGGTTTATTAGAAAAAATATTTCGTATTGTTTGAAATTTTGCAGAAGCCAAAATTTAATTTTTAACTTTGACATTCTGTAAGTCGGCAATCTTGAACTTTTGGATTGAGGTAAGTTGGGTTAAATTGCTATATATTGGCCGAAGAATAAGGTCCAGAAATTTGGATCACTCTTTACTGGACATCCTATATAGTAGTTATACTCTGATAATTCGAAGCAATACTTTCACCACCACGAGAATTACCTGTTTATTTGAAAATTGTCTTCCTTATATGTATTTCAATGTCTTAGACTTGAAATTTATACCTAAATATTGGTGACGGTGTATTTTGAAGACACGCCTCTCCTACAAAATAAAGTCATTGGTCTAAGAGAAAACCTGCCATTACTTTAAAACTGCACTCACTATTGACCGTTTATTTTTACTTATGTGACTTATGTGACTCTTATTTGTCACTTCTTTTGTAATTCATTGTCTACTGGAAACCATTAATCGCATGCACATCATTTTTATTAACCGATTGTGAGTATTAATATTTTTAATTGTATTTTGAATTTCCAATGGTTGATTAGTTGCTACTACTGAATATGATTTGCAAAATTTGGCAACCTTGTTTTATATGTGGGAATAGATAAGTAGGCTGTCTACTTTCAAAAAATTGTTTTTAGGTATTTTCATATTTTTTTAGTGTTCTTAAATGAATTGAGAACATTTTTTAAAATTATTGGATAAATATATACATTTTTTTTTCTATTAATAAAATTCTAAGTTCTGATGTCATTTATTAATATATGGTTGTAATAGTGCTATTGGCGAATATATCCATAATAAAAAACGATAAACACGTTAAGGAATATTAATTACCTCAGAGATAACGTGAAAATTTATTTCCATTTATTATTTGAAAATGGGTTGGGCGTCACTTAGCAGCTACCATGAGCCGCAACTGGTATATCTCTCTTAGTCTTAAAAATATTAAAGTACATACCACTGCATAAGAAAATGTAAATATTCAATTTTTTGATATATAACGATTTTCTGGGTTGTTATGTCGTGACCTCGGTAACCTGCCCTGGTTGTTCTCGGGCTCGCCCATATATTGATTTCGGTTGAAGATGCCGACAGTGAAGAGTGGTGAAACGTTTGGAAGCATGGGATGTGACCAGTTACAGAAACGGCTACGGGACGTCTCGGAAGACCACCATTATTTGAGGAACGGGTCCAATCGTAGTATCCGTAATGCCAACAACAAATGCCAAAATTAATATATGAGCGGGCCCAGGGATAGCAATAGCGGATCTGTCACCACGAAGTCTACCCCGAGAACAACCAGGACAAGGCAAAGAATCCCAGCTAAAGCTAAGGATGTGTATTTTAATTCTATTATTGGCAGCGGCCAGTTACCGAGATCACAGCATAACAATCTACAAAATACTCACTATATATCAAATAATAGCACCGGCCATGAAAACCTAAAAACAGCTATCAATTTTTTATTTAAGTTTCAATGGAATTATTTAAAATGACATTAAAGTGGGTGAATGACGTCGCTGAGAGTTTCAGAATTAGAAACTTTTAATACGTAAATACTAGCATTTTTATCGCTTTATTAAGTTGCTAAGTTGGCAGTGTCAATGACGGCTAGTCGCTTATGTGTAAATTTACAGTACATTCGATTTAATCGTAACTAAATGCCAAGCCAAATATCTCTTTCTATTGATGAAACGTAACTAGAATTCTTTATGTCTATCGCGGAATCAATCGATTGCGTATTTGTCTTTACAACAGATAAAAAGATTTGATGCGCAGACTTCCACAAACTACATAGTCATCCAAAGTCGTAAATAGAAATGATTTTTTTTATCATCGATAATAACCTCACATACAATTTAAAATATTGGATATAAAGCTACATCAGCTATAACATTATATTAGCTGACGCAGTTACAGATCTTCAAAATGGGGTCAAATATTTCGAAAAAAAATTATATCTCTGAAGTACTTTAACTTAGAATAACCATATTTGGTACATGATTTAGGTTAATTATTTTTAGGTCTTCTTTGACTATGAGTTCAAGTAAATTGAAACACTACATGGTATTCATTGATGATGAGTTCATGAATTCTAAAATTTTATTAAACTTTTTTTCTATTGAATTATTGAGCCATTGTGTTAAAAAGAATGATAATATCCCGCACATAATTTAATATTTAAAATACTTTCCTCTTGTTAAATTTTAAAATAACTAAGGTTTTCAAGGCAAAATGCATTAATTAAAACAAGATTTTAAGTGTGCTTATTAGAAGAAATCAAAAAGTCAGTAGTAGAGCATTGGTTTGGCTGCTTCCGGGCTGTTGGCCACGTCGTCGGTTTAGGACTCTTGACGTTTCGAGAGACATGTCGCTCTCTTCTTCAAGAAACGTCAAGAGTTCTATACCGACGACGTGGCCGACAGCCCGGAAGCAGCCAAACCATTGACGGAAGCCACGGAAGCCTACAAGCCAAACTCAGTAGTAGAGCAGGCTTTGTCTTTAAAATTTAGCAGTTAGTAATAGAACAATAAGATAAAATAAAAACAAAAAAAAAATAAATTAAAACTAAAGAAATTATTCAAAATGGTCATCAATTTCTCTGAAACATAAATTTACTGCTCGCCGAAAACTGAAATTTACCCTCTCTAATAAATGATGATCGTTTCTCATAACGTTACATTTACTCGTAATACAATTCCACAAATCTTCTCGGGATTCAATTGGCGAGGAATAAGCAAAATTCTTCAATGTTTCCCAAAAAAATATAATAATTACATATTTGTTGAGGTCTGGCGATCGTGGTGGACAATTTTGAGTACAATTATTTCCTTGTACTAACCATATATTTGGAAACTTGAAATTCAGAAAATCTCTAACAGTAGCACTAAAATGAGGCGGTGTTCTAGCATGCATAAACAAAAACTCTAGTCTAAGTTGCAACGGTAAATCTTCGATTAAATCACAAAAAGTATTTCACAAAAATTCCAAATACCTTTCGCCATTTAACTCATTTGGCAAAATAACTGGTCCAATCAAATAACGATCAATAACACCGGGTGTTTCCTCTACGAGCGAAATAAGACTCATCTGTGAAAAGAATTTTTTTGTAAAATTAATATCCTGATCAATATAAACTCTCGTCTAACCAAATCTTGAGGCAAGAGCTTTTGCAGTTTTTGAAAGTGATATGGATGTAGCAGGTAGGTTACGTTTAAAAATTCGGTGTGCACAAGTTCTTAATAATCCAGTTTCTCGAGATAAACGTTTAGTACTTATTTGCGGTTCAACTGTTTGCAAAATATTTTCTTCCTCTTGTACCTTTATTACAGTAGGACGTTCTCGGATATTACAGAAAAACTTTCCTGTCTCTGAGACCATCTTTAGACATAAAATGTTTCTCTATGGAGGACTCACTCAATTTGAAAGTCTGTTACATATTTTTCCACATTTCTACAGTTTCTTTCACAGAAACGTAACATTAGTAAGTAACATGTCAACTTGTTCGCTGAATGTAAATGTTCCAGTCGATTTCAACAATAAACAGTAGCAGAAATAAGAATAGTTTTATTAGTTTATTTATTTTATTATTATTTTTTAAATTTAACAGGAGTAAAAAAGTGTTTTCACTATTAAATTATGCGCGGGATATTATCATTCTTTTTATATTCAATGGATCAATAAATAAATGGAAAAAAGTTTGGTATAATTTTAGAGGTGACTCACCTTCAATGAGCACCATGTAGTGTTGCAATTTACTTGAACTCATAGACAAAGAGGACCAAAAACAATTAATCTAAATCATGTACCAAATTTGGTTATTTCAAGTTAAAATACTTCAGAGATATTAATTTTTCTCAGAATATTTGGTCCCATTTTGAAAGCCTGTAACTCCTCCTGTGTGCAACCTTTTATATAGGTATGTTTGGTTAAATTGCAATATTTTGGGACATTCTACATGCACCTGCTCTCAGTCGGTTCTTATGCGGAACACCTTGTATATTTGTCTCTAATAATATTATCATAACTCATAATTCTGGACGGCCTAAAATGTGTCGCCAAAAGTGATACTCTATTTTGACCTGACTGATGGTGAAGCTTATAATATCAATGCTGCATAGCATTGGTTTTATAAGCTAAATCAAAGTAGAGTTTCACTTTTACCAACAAACTTTAGGCCGTGTAGATATTATTGCAATCGACGTCTCCCAGGTCTAAAAACTTAAGCATTTATTATTATTACTTAATGCATTGATTACCTTCATTGCTCTATTAAAATAGTATAAGTAACAAATTGACTCTTTCTCTCTGGTACAGGTCCAGAAATCTGGTGATGTCGATCGCAATGTTAACATTGTCCACTTTTTTTTGACGTTTGTAGGCCGTCAGGCATTGCAATTGACATCATCAGATCTCAGAGCCTATGCCAGAAAAAGAGCTAATTTGTTATGTATACTATTTAATAGGGTAGTAAAGGCAATAAATCTAATAAATAATAATAAATGCTTAATTTGTTTTATTTCAATGCCTTCTGGATTCTGGAGAACCTAAAATTTGTAGCCAAAAGTGAAACCCTTTTTGAAGAAAGAAAAGTATACTTGTGATTAGCCTCAGAAGTTTACCATTTTCAAGAAAATAGCTTTTCAACAGTAAGTTGCATAGTTCATTGTACCTACAATATTTAAACGTAGTATGCGAAAATTCCCTTGCAAATTGGTTATGTTGAAGGTAGATCGAGAAGCAATAAACTGATGTAAAATTTGTACTGGTATAAAATGCTCCTCATAGTATTTTTCAAAATGCATGATAGTCGTCCTGACAGATTTTTTAAATTGTTGATTATTATAAGGTTGTAATCTTTTTCGAAATCCTCCCAAATATTCTCGTCTATTGAAATTTAATTGCCAACAAATAACAGTCGTCTCTCATATCTGAATATGAAAAATTGTTTCCAGAACAAATCTGGACAAATACCTTACATTTAGAAATACTTAACAATTGTTAAAGTTTAACTTACTATTGGTGTCCACTACGTTAAAGTATTGTACAAGGAACTATATAGTTGCTTGTTGAAAACCTATTATCTCAAAAATCTTTTTTCTTCAGAAACAATACAGGTTTAATATTTTCTAATAAAAAACGTGATAAAGTTAGGGCCAAAAAAAGTTACGTTCACATTTACGTCACAAATATGCGCGTATGAATCATTCTCATATCTCAGGAGAGATGTTAAAAATTCTGCCAGAATTGATTATACAAATTATGTGTCTTGTATTGAAGGTAATATTAAGAATAATATAAAACATTTTTGTCTATTCATTTCTAATAAATCAAGTGATAAACGTTTTCCAAGTGTTATTAATCATAACGGTCAAGAATTATCTAATGATCAGGATATCGTGATGCCTGCTGTCAATACTTTTCTTCAGTATTTGAGCCAAATGATACCTCTTCTAACGTAAGTGATATATTTACCTTAATTGGCAGTCCAAATTTTAGTATAAACATTGAACATATATCTGTTGATGAAATCGAGCAGGAATTTGACCGACTTGACATTAATAAAAGTGTTAGTCCGGATGACATTCGTCCTATATTTGTAAAATCTTGTAAACAGTCTCTAATTTTGCCATTGTTCATTATATTCAATAAATCCAGGGCAAAACTAAAAAATACATTACATAACGTGCTCTAAATAATATTAGTAAATAAAATAAAATCTACACTTGGTTTAGAATACACAATAGAGAAAAAATGGGTATATGCTTAAAGATGTATTAAAAATTATTATATTATAATTCATTAGAATATGTTCTTATTGCATTAAGCAACAACGATTTCAATGTACAATTGTGAATATCACACAAACAGCAGTATTTATTGAAATTTGTACACATAACATGAATAGGTGACTTGAGTAAAATATTCGTTCTAGGTTTATTACATCTGAATGTTATATTAGCTCTGGAATTATAACTTGGTACCAAAAATTTAATATCTCTAAGTATATCAGAGTAATCGATTTGATTATGTATTATTTTATAGAGAAAACTTAATGATGTACAAATTCTTCTTAATTCTAAACTACATATGTTAAACCGGGAAAGTAAATAAGAATAATTTATTCCTCTTTCAGGATTAAGTGTACAAATTTTATATGACAAATATCTCAAAAATTTTCTCTGTACCTTTTCGATACCAATTTTGTTATTATTACAAAATGGATACCAAATTAAAGTAGCACATTCCAGCTTAGAACGAACATAAGAAAAGAAAAGTGTTTTTAAAGCATGAACGTTGGTGAAATTATTGCAGTTTCTAACAATAAATCCATATAATTGATTTCATTGCTGTGATTATAAAAAGTAAACTTTACATCAAAAACTACACCTAAATCTTTATGAGTGCTGCACCGAGATAATATATCACCGCCAATACTATAATCAAATTGAATTGGAGAAAGTTTCCTTGTATAACAGCACTTTACATTACATATTTAGCAATAGTTCATTTTTAACACACCAACCTCTAATATTATCCAAATCATATTGCAAATTTAAACAATCATCTATGTCATTAACAGTCAGGAATATCTTTAAGTCATCCGCATAGAAAACCTTACAACAACTTATTACATCACTTAAATTATTAATAAACAGAACAAATAAAAGTGGTCCCAAGTTTGATCTCTGCGGAACTCCTGAAGTAGCAATATATTGAACAGAACTATAACCATTATATGACACATAGCGTATTTGAATGAAAACCAAGACATTGCAATTTATTAATTATTTAATGATCAATTTTATCGAAGGCCTTAGAAAAATCTGTGTAAATTACATCTGCCTGGCCACCATTATTCATGATATTTAAAACATATTGAGTAAATACTTTGTGAAATTTGATAATGTACAGAAGAATAAATACGGTCATAAATTATGATATAATTTTAAATACACGCTGTGTCACCATTTTTAAAAATAGGACAAACCTTAGCTTTCTTCCATCGGTCGGCAAAAATACCATGTTTCAAAGAAAGATTAAGTAATGTACATAACGGAACAATTGTTCAATCTTTTTATTGCTTTGAAAACGTCTTCTTCAGTTATATTTCCAATATCAATATTGGGAAAATTTTCAAAAGAATGAGTAAAGTTACCATTAACTGTCTGAGGTACTTGATAAACACTTTTGAAAAACATACTGAGCACATTAACCATTTCTTGAGGTTTATCGTAATTTAGACTTTAGTTTTCCTAGTTTTTGGAAAAGAGCAGTAGTAGCTCCAGTTTTAAAAAATGGATCTAAGAATGAAGTCGTCCCATTTCTTTGTTTCGTGTGTTTGATAAAAATTTTTAATCAATAGTTACTAAGGAACTTTTCTAAAGCATTTAATAAGTGATAATTAAAATAGTTTTTTCCGAGGCAGATATTATTATTAATGTAATACCTTTTTTACAAACAACTCTTGAAGCTATGGATAATAAAATGCAGGTAGGCGCTGTGTATACCGACTTTTCAAAAGTGTTTGACAAAATAGGTACATCATCTGATATTATTAATTAAACTTGAAAATGTCGGTATTCTTGGGGAACTGCTTCGTTGGCTGAATTCTGATATCACTAACAGAAGCCAATGTGTCAGATTGATTATTACTTTTCGAGTAGCTCTCTAGAATACCACCAGGTTCACACGTGAGATCTCTTCTTTTTTGTCTTTTTATAAACGATTCTGGTTCCTGCTTCAATTATTCAAATTATAATTTATTTGCCGATAATCTTAAATTGTCAATGACTGTTCAATCTGTGGATGAATGCATTAAACTCGATGAAGATATGTCCATATTAAATGAATGTTGCAAATCTCGTAAACTTTTCCTTAATATTGTTTACAATTACACCAATGGCCGTCATATTTTGAGAGTCGTTCATGAAGTTAAGGACCTAGGTATAATTTTAGATAGTCAATTATCTTTTGAGACACATGTTGACTCAATAGCACAAACAGCTATGAGAACTCTACGCAATACAAAGCATTTCTCTAACCCTTCTTCAATTATCAGAAATTTATATTAGGTTTCTTCCAAATCCATAGAAAATCGTACAATGTACGATTTCGAGTCTGGGCAATAGCAAAAAACTGTTCCAAATTAAAAATTATCATTGATTGTACGATTTCTTTAGCCCTCCAAATATCTTTGGGACGAGCATTGAACCGTACCACGGCGATAATATCAGTACATGGTCATGTGTAGAAACTACTTGTGAACTGTTTGTACAGACATGCGCACTAAGTAATTTCGTTTAGATTTGAGATTAAAACTGTTCGATTTAGTCGTTTTTTTTTTAATTGATAAATAGTAAATTGAATTTTAAAATGTCCATCCATGACTAGTTTTTAATTTTAAATAATGACTTGTATACGAGGTTGTTTACAACTTCAAAGTTAAATTCAGAGGTTATATTATGTTTGTATCCACTTATTTTTCGGTCAAGTTAACGTTCCAAACATTCACGATTCCATGCACGGTAAAAACGCATGCGCCTATTACCAATGCATACAATCTCGTGACGGTATCGTGGCCATACAAAGGTATTTATTTAGAACAAACCTATAATGAACCATATGATGTCAGACTGTCGCACTACCTTTTAAAAAAATTAGTCTTTAGGAGAATAATTTTTTTTGTTATATTTTTGTACAAAAGACTTACCTATATTGTTGATTCTTCTTATATTCTCAGTCAAACTTCTTTTAATGAGCATCCACATTTTTCTAGATATGCTCATCTTTTTATATTTCATCGTGACGGACTAATTATGCAAGCAATTCTACAATACGCATGTTACAGAAGAATTATAATGATTACTTTATCCATTTAGATCTTTTTAATTCATCATTATCAAGTTTAAAATTCCTTACTATATTAGTGTTAATTGTACTCACTGATTCTTTAGGTTTAATGTAAGTTCCTTCCACGAATTTGTATTTCTCTTTGTGGAATCGTATTATTGGACATTGAATTGCCTGTTGGGTTACTCTTGTTGAAATAAATAAATATAATGGATGTGACGACCTCTATACAACACCTTATGATTTCTCGTATTCAAAAACATCAATGCCCAAATTTTTAAGTTGGTGCAGTCAAACACAGTGGAATTATTACAATTTTATTATCAACATTTTACTAAGGCAAGTTGGCTTAAATCGTAATATTTTGAAATAAAAAATCTAGTATATCTCCATGGGCCATTACTTACGGACCACCCTGTATAACACAGGTATATCGAATTAAATTACAATGTTTTATGAATGCATCAACCAGGAAAATGCGTCAAGGAATTGGTGACATAGTAGGTATTAACAGAATAGCAAATAAATTAAAATATTAAATTAAAAAATTAAAATAAATCTTCTATGTGGTCTTTGACAGCATCTATTTCAAATGTAGGTTTCTCTTTATTTTTACCACTGTGAATGTTAATTTTAAATTGAATGTTTGGGAGTTAACAAAAATAAATGTGGAATACATAACGTGACCATTTATTTTTTTCTTCACAGCGGGACGCCCTTAAATTATTATTGTTTTAAAAATAAAACACATGTTTTATAGGCTAGACTTATAGATAAATTTTTGTTAGATTTTCTACTGTCAGGTCAGTTTTTAATGGTTGATCTAATAAATTTAGGGTATCTATTTTTTCCTAAATGGTTTCCAGTTTTTAATCTTAATCTTAGTAAGATTTTACTGCTATTACGGAATGTTGAAAAACATATGGAAATATTATTATTATTTGCCCATTTAAGTTTATTACTTACCATATGAACCTATGTTAAAAGTAATTTTGTCTTTCGCTCTTCCATAACCGAAGAATAGGTCACCGTCTGTCTCACCGTAAATTGATCAAATTTGTGGTGTTTTTTAGGTACTGAAATCTCGAAAAATAAAGCACGTAGAGCAAAAGTAATATCAAAAATAAAATTACTGATGTTTTGTTTATCCACTTTTACTATTTAAATTCTCCTCAAATAAAGTAATAACTTTTAAAAAGCGTTTCTAAGACACATATTATTTTGCTATTCTAACCCCACATTTGAATATCTTATATGCAGAAGTATGTAAATTTATATTATAACAATATTTACATTTAGAGTTAAATTTAAAAAAATACGTATTTTGAAGGATTTCGGTACCTAAAAATTTGTTGGTTAGACCGTTTTCTGTCGTTATAGATTCGTTTTACTTCGATACCATTGAATATTCGCAGGTGTCATGACAGTTAGTTCTTAAATGTATAAAATTATTTGTATTTGTAAAAAACACAATTTCGTGAATACGGCGCTCTTAAGGGAGGGATGTAACTTTTAAAATGCATCTGTATGACACACATTATTTCGCTATTCTAACCCCACATTTTAACAATTATTTTCACATATTTATAAACAAAAGTGAACAATCTTATACGCAGAACTATGTAAATTTATGTTATAACAATGTTTATATTTATAGTTGAATTTAAAAAATACGTATTTTGGAAGAATTCAGTACCTAAAAATTTGCTGGATAGATCGCTTTCTGATGTTATACAGTGCTTTCGAAAAGTAAAGAATAAATTCATTATTTTTGAAATTGAGAAGTTTTTGAAATAATCCCCTGGCACGTCGATTTTGTTTTAAAAAAAGGCACTTTTTGACATACGTCCCACATTTGTGACGTCATCGTTGTTCGAGATATGATGTATCTCGTGACGAATTCCTGCTTTTAAATCTTCTAAATTAACCGGTCTAGTAACGTATACTTTGCTTTTTAAGTATCCCCACAAGAAATAATCTAGGGCTATCAAATCCGGCGGTCTAGCTGGCCACTCAATCGGCCTCCTTCTCCCTGTGTTGCATAATTGGGAGGTGCACAGTATTGTGAAAATTAAATTTTAAAATCTTCAAACATTATTTTCTTGATATTTTTGTTATGTAACATCATAATTTTTCATGATGTATGTATGTAGAATGACACGCTCTTTCAAATGGCATGGTCAAAATTGGGGGTTGCTATTTAAAAAAATTATCGATGACGTCATATTTTGAACAACGATGACGTCACAAATGTGGGTCGTATATCAAAAAGTGCCTTTTTTAAAACAAAATCGACGTTCCAGAGGATTTTTTCGAAAACTTCTCAATTTCAAAAATGATGAATTTATTCGTTACTTTTCGAAAGCACTGTATAAGCAGAAATTTGTGTTTTTGTGTAGAACTGTAAATTGTGTGTTTTGGTCATTGTATTTTATACCTATTTCGGAATATCAAGGAAAATTTAGACTATAATAATGATTTTGTTGTGTTAGATAAATCCCCACTGTTTGTCCTACAGAGGCCATTTTTTATTACTTTAGGTTAGGGCGTTGGACTGCCCTATTCCTAAAGTAACCATACATCCCGCTTTTAAGTTATGTGTTCAGGTATCCCCAAAATACGTAAAAATGTCCCGCTTTGACAAGACAAAAGCGTAGCAGCAAGTTGTAAGTCTCATATGTGTATTGTCATCACATGTCAATATCGTCAATAAATTAAATTTTCATTAAGGGCGCCGTATTCTTGAAATAGTTTTTTCTACAATTTTAGACATTTAAGAACTGAATAATATAGAGATTAGCAAATAATAAGTATGTTATCTCATGCCACCTGCGAATATTCAAAGCCACCTCCCCATTATGCAACACCTGTCCGTGCTTATTTAGATGAGCTGTTCCCGAATCGTTCGATAGGTAGAAGGGGGTCGATTGAATGGCCAGCCAGATCGCCGGATTTGACATCCCTAGATTATTTCTTGTGGGGATACTTAAAAAGCAAAGTATACGTTACTAGACCAGTTAATTTAGAAGATTTAAAAGAAAGAATTCGTCACGAGATACATCGTATACCTCTTGAAGTTATTGATAATGTCCAAAAAGAACTTATTAATCGTCTTGACTACTGTAAGGCAGCCAACAATTTGAACATTTAATTTAGTCGATTTTTTACATAATCATTATCATTTTCAGTGGTGTGAAAATTAAATTTTAAAATCTTCAATCATTATTTTCTTGAAATTTTTGTTATGTAACACCATAATTTTTCATGATGTATGTATGTAGAATGACACGCTCTTTCAAATGGCATGGTCAAAATTGGTTGCTATTTAAAAAAATTGTCTATGACGTCACAAATGTGGGTCGTATGTCAAAAAGTGCCTTTTTAAAAACAAAACCGAGGTGCCAGGGGATTATTTCAAAAACTTCTCAATTTCAAAAATAATGAATTTATTCTTTACTTTTCGAAAGGACTATATAACGTCAGAAATCGATCTATCCAGCAAATTTTTAGGGACTGAAATCTTTCAAAATACGTATTTTTTAAATTCAACTATAAATATAAACATTATTATAACATAAATTGACATGATTCTGCGTATAAGATTGTTCACTTTTGTTTATAAATATGTGAAAATAATTGTTAAAATGTGGGGTTAGAATAGCGAAATAATGTGTGTCATATAAATGCATTTTGAAAGTTATTATATTATTTGAGGAGAGTTTAAAAAGTAAAAGTGGATAAACAAAACATCAGTAATTTTATTTTTGATATTACTTTTGCTCTATGTGCTTTATTTTTCGAGATTTCAGTACCTAAAAAGCACCACAAATTTGATCAATTTACGGCGAGAAAGACGGTAACCTATTCTTCGGTTATTGTATTGTGAAAATTAAATTTTAAAATCTTCAAACATTATTTTCTTGAAATTTTTGTTATGTAACTCCATAAGTTTTCATGATGTATGTATGTAGAATGACACGCTCTTTCAAATGGCATGGTCAAAATTGGGGGTTGCTATTTAAAAAAATTGTCGATGACGTTATATCTCGAACAACGATGACCTCACAAATATGGGTCGGATATCAAAAAGTACCTTTTTTAAAACAAAATCGACGTGCCAAGGGATTTTTTTGAAAACTTCTCGATTTCAAAAATAATGAATTTATTCGTTACTTTTCGAAAGCACTGTAAGTCAAGTTGTTTGAGTGATGTTGAGTTGTGTGACGTTGGATTGCCTTATACATCCTGATAGATAAGTTTAAGGTTATTAGTTTTTAGTCTCTCCTTATTTAATAAATGGCTGCAGACTCGTTATCATATAACCTCAATATAAATCTTAGGAGCAAATTGTTGTAGTTAACGAACTAGGTAGTTATGGTAACCAGTTTATGTTTATGCTACATTTAATAACTTGATGCCTCTTATCGACCGGAAATTAATAGATAGTAGATTTTCCTGTTATTATTGTTAATATCGGTAGCAATCCTAGCGGTATTATGATTGTATATTTACCTGAATATTGGCAATTACTAGTATTACCATTTACGAGCTGAAAATATTTCAGAACCTCCTTTTGACATAAATTTTATTTGCTTCATTGGGTTAATTTTATGCATATGCAATACATATGATGTATTCCAATCTATATATAGGGTGTCTACTTTTATTTGTGTACAAATCCGTAAAAACTTTATTTTTCAAAATAACGCAACAAATATTTTTTATAAAAATATAAAAATAATTATAACACACCTTGGATCGCCATCTTAAACGCCGTGATAGGATTAGAAGAAGCGGTTTTTGATGCCATGTAAATAAAAAAATTATTTGTTGTTATTTTGAAAAATAAAGTTTTTACTAAATTTTACAAAAATAAAATTTTAAGAATGTGTAGAAAAAAACACTCTGTATAGTTATTGTCCAAATTTTACACATAGGGATTTTCAGGGGTCCTGGTTAACATCACATTATCAGAATTTGTATAAAAATATCGCTAACCGTTTTTATTGCCGTATTAAATGCCGTAGTAGGGTCAGAGGAAGCGGTTTTCGATGTCATTTAAAATTTAAAAAAATATATTATCTAAGAATAAAGTTTTTACAGATTTGTATCAAATATGTAAAAAAAACTTCATGACGCCGAGGAATGGAGCATTTTATTATATTGATTGCAAATGTACACGTGAAAATTGTATATTCCTAGAAATTGTAGACAATGTTTAATTTTACACTTTTGTGAAAAATTGTATTTCATCTAATACAACTTTAGAAAGCTTTGTTCTTACTAGACGCTGTAATTTAGCTGTACTTGTTCTTAGTTTATTGTTTTATAATTCATATATTATTATTAATTTTATTTAATTTATAATAGATTTTACTAATTACAGACTGAGGTAAACAATGAAGATGCACTAAAGTACTGCAATTAGCAATAAAACGCAAGAGCAGAACAGAACAAAGAATACTTCAGAAGTCTTGGCATTCCTTGTTAATTTTTAACTTATGAAATATAATGTGTTATCATGAAAATAAAAAATGTACCGTTGCAGAAAATTCGTTACATACGAAAATATGGATAAAATTTTTAAAAGGGACAGTTGAAACTAACATCAAAAAGTATCAATTAAATTTCGTGTGAAATGCCAGGTAATCCAATGTCTCAGTTTGACCGGGCAAACATATTGACCTTATATCGAGAGGGTTTGTCAAATCATTTAAGTATGTCACGGACCTCAGTAAGATGCATAGTGGTCATTTTCCAGGACACAGGTAGCTTTGCGCGAAGGACAGGTCGATCCATATTAATATTAGTGGGATCTTTATGTGGTTAATTTCATCCGAAGAATAATGGTTACAGCTCTTCGAAGTCATTTTATGCCACCATACTGAAAGATACTTTCGACAAGTACTATAAGAAGTAGATTACATTCCTAAAATGTAAGGGCTAGAAGACATTTAAGAGTTCTTCGGTTTTTATCTCAATATCGAGCTAGTTCACGTAGCCAATGTGTTGAAGAGCACACCCAACTAGCACCAAAGTAATAGTAACTGAGATTGGTACCTTCAAAGAGAGAACTATTTCGGAAGGTACCACCAAATTTGCTACTTTGTTGTATAAGTTAAAGATTTGTGACTTCTATGTAGCTCTTCTGGTTTTGGAGACATCTTAAATACCAGTAGGACGATCATTAAGATTTCAGAACTTGAAAGTGGTAAATAATAGTAGCAGCGACTAACACAAGTTGCTAAAATATGACTTCAAGATTGCAATGACTTTCAAGTAGTTTTGATTGCTGCGACGTTCAGGGACCTTAATTGTTTGTTTAAAGCCATAGAACTTGTAAATAATATTTATTAGTCCCCACAACGTTATCGAAGTTGACAATCTTAATGCTGTTCGTCATTGTGTAATGTTTGAGTGTGCTTTTTATCTTTCTGTATTATAATATTTTTTATGACTATTAACTGATGTTCTTTAAAATTTGCAGTTTCCACGCTGCGATGTCATTTCCACGGAACCAGCAAGTCGGTGGAACATTGCAGCAACGTCCCTCTTTAGAACGAGTTACGATTTGGCCTACAGAGTGGTAGTTGGCCAGAAAGAGATTGTATTGATCCAGACAAACAGAAACGACTTATTTTCCCAGTGAAATTTTCCCATCGCATCAGGTATGTTTTGAGGGTGTATAGTGTTTGGTCGCCGTACCTCCAAAACGACGCTGAAAACATTATTAGATCAATTATACAATCTTTTGAGGGAAATTTTACTTTTCAAGATGATGAATGCCAGACCACATCACACGCAAAGGGTACAAAACATGCTACAGGCAAAAAATATCCAAAGAATCAATTGGACAGAAAACTCACCAGACCTGTATCCCGTTGAACATGTCTGGAAAAACTTTCTATAATCCTTCAGAATTTGATTGCATCAGTTTAAGAACAGTGGGACAATATGTCTGTTCATTTTATTGATAACCTGATTCGTGGGATGCTTAGAAGCGTGAATGCCAATTGATTGAAAGAAGGGACAATCATACAGACTATTAAATTATGGTTTTGTTACCACATAAACCATGTATTCTTAAAAATAAAAATTTATTGTCATAAAAATTTGTTCATATTATTCGTTACTTGTTTTTGTATCGGGAAGTTAAAACGTTTGTGTATCACGAAATTTGATATTAAAACAAAGAATACGGTATATCCTAGATATTAAAACTTTTGTAGAATATGTACTGGAACATTAATCCTTTAACACTGATAAAGGATTTGACTAAAATATTGATTCGAGAAACATGAAGAACAACAAGAACAACAGTTTGAGGAAATGTCTTTAAACAATTTCCAATTAAATATATTGTGTTTGATATACTCGCGACAGGAATTCAGACGACTTACGTCATACGAACAAATGAATAATTCATTATATTTTCAGCCAAATATTTAAGAAACTGCAACTGATAGTAATAAAACTATATACTACACTAACAGCTTGCATTATATATTGCACTAAATTCGAAAAAATGATCGTTTTTAACGCGACCAAATATCGAAAATTACGTTGACAATAAAAACAAATGTGTAACGTCAGCCGTGACGTAAGACGTCTGAATTCTTGACTCGAGTATAGTGAGGATTCCAAACTATTGAGGCATACTCTAGCTTTGACCTCACATAAGCGTAGTATATAAAGTTTCTGTACTAGAAAAATTCTTACCGTAACGAGCTATAAATCCATACATACTATTGCATTTGGCAACGATGTTATCAATATGCTCTCGATCTTCACGACACCCGCTAATACTGGTCAGCTACATCCATCCCCGTTGTCATAGCAACCGCCGTAAATAAGGCTGATGAACTGCAGCGGAGTTTGACTGATGCCAATTCCACAACACTTCTTGTTAATGTTTTGTATGAAATCGGTAATTGTGTAATTTAACGCTCCTCAAAAAAGCATATATATTTTTTTCTGTATTTGTGACTAAAATAATAATCATCTCCAATAATTTATATAAAGGGACATATTATTGTTCCATTACAAATCTCTGAACTCCACAAGTTATTTGTTTAGTGATGGGAATATTTTTCTTTTCTGCTAAGAAGTGACAATATATATAAATCAAAGAAGGCGTTTTAGAACTAATAACTAGCGGCGAAACGAAACACAATATAAGTATGTGATATGAGAATATTAGTTTATACCCATCTTTTTTCGATTTTATGAATATGGGATAACACAAAGAATATTGTGTGGAATGTGTTTAGTAGATTATTTGAATCAATGTAAGTGGAAACGTCACACATCCACAAAAGTACAATATGAAGAAATGGAAAAAAACATTTTACTATTATTTTGAATACATTTTGCTTCATTTTTACCTTTAAAATAATAGGTACGAGTAGTATGAAGTATTTTTAATACAACGATACATTGGTTTTACTTTGAAAATAAAAATTGTATATTTTCTACAATGTTTTTAAACAACCGACGTCTGACTAGTGTAAGGTGAAAGTAGTAATTATAATTTTTATTTAAGCAAGTTTGCATTTTGGAAATGTTACAAAAAAATCTTATCATTTAATCAGTAACAGTTGATATATAAGAAATATTGAATTATTATTCTTAATAAGCTTCTTCTACACATTTTGTACATTTTGGCATATGTTCCTTTTTGGCGATTTGACGGGAACATTTCTGAATTTATAGGTAGGCAGGCCCATGTATAAATTTCATATTTCATAAACACAGCATATGTCCAAGATATATGACATTTTTTATTATTACACAGTCCCACAAAAATAAATTCAGGTCAGACCTTGTTTACTATTTGTTTTTGGAGTGACTTAATTCGAATCCGGGGTCCGTTTAACCCCATCAGGTTTTTCAGCACTATAACGCATATAACCCTCAAACATTAAACACAAAACCCAAGCTGTTAACCCCAAAACCTGTAAGCTAATCATCCATAACCCCACAATCTCATAACCAATAAATCCAATAACCGTGTTACTCAGTACTTGTACTTATCTTATATCACGCGATTTTACTAGATTTTTAGGTATTAACAATATTATGTGAAACTAACTACTCTTCGGACTAAAGTCTCGGCCAGCGTTGAATTACACCCACAATATCTACACATATATTCTTTATTATTAGCTTTTGTAACATTTGTTACTGTATTAGAAAGGTATTTGAAGCTAATCTAAATCAAATCTCCTACAATTCCTATTAATGAAGTTATATGTATGTTCTCTGATACCAAACATCTAGGTTTGTTAATAAACAATTCCACAGACAAAGCTCTATTCAATCATTATCTAAGTATAATAAAGATTAATTTAGCTAAATGTACTAACCTGGTTTAATGAAAACATCCTATAAATATCCAGGTTCGCTATTGAAACTGTGGGAACTCAAAAATTCAACTGCAATAGAAGAGATCTGACCTATTTCTGCATTTTTAGGACTGCTTCTTCAGGTGGCCTCTTTAAGTTGAGTCAAATATCTAACTATAAAAATTATTATACCAATAAATTAAAATTATTTGAAGTTAAATATCGACAATGTCAAAAGTGACTTCAACCTGCCAATTAAGTTTAAATTAAACATAACAATTACCTACTTAATGAATCAAAACAAAAATTGTCCCTTTATGTAGGTAATCGTTTTTTATATATTTTTAGGTATTAACAATATTATGTGAAACTAGCTACTCTGCGGAGGCCACCTGAAGAAGCAATCCTAAAAATGCAGAAATAGATCAGATCTCATCTATTGTGATTGAATTTTCGAGTTCCCACAGTTTCAAAAAGTGAACTTAGATATTTACAGAATGTTTTCATTAAAACAGGTTAGTAAATTTAGCTAGATTAATTTTTAATTTAAATAATTACTGAATAGAGCTTCGTCTGTGGAATTGTTCACTAGCATACCTAGATGTTTGGTATCAGAGAGCATACATATGATTTCATTTATAGGAATTGTAAGATATTTGATTTATATTAGCTTAAAATACCTTTCTAATAGAGTAAAAAACCTTTACAAGCTTGAGTTTTATGTTTAAAGTTTGAGTTATAGGGTTATATGAGATAGAATTAAATTTGTCTAAATGTAAAGTTATGTCATTTCACAGAAAATACAGTCCATTAATTTTCAATTATTCCCTCAACAACACTGCTTTGGAAAGATGTATTAAATATAAAGATCTAGGGGTGGTATTTGACAGTGAGCTTTCCTTTAATACCCACATTTCAGAAACGGTTTCTTCTGCCTACAGACTACTTGGATACTTTTTTAGAAATTGGAGCAAGTTTTCAAATATAGATACGTTTAAATTATTATATATAACCTTTATTAGAAGCAAATTAGAGTATGCCTCAGTTATTTGGTCTCCTCTCTATCTAAATTACATTCAGCTTTTAGAATCCGTCCAACGTAAATGCTTAAAATATATGTTTTTCAAAAGTAATGGTTACTATCCGCCTAGGGGTTTTGATCACGCTGCTCTACTGGAGCAATTCAAGTTTTTATCTTTAGCTGATAGGAGGAATTGTGCCGCTTTAACACTGGTGTGCAAAATATTTAATAATAAAATTGATTGCAGTTGTCTCTTAAGTCAATTTAATTTCTATGTACCAAGAAGTCAGTCAAGATACCCACGCACATTTTATTGTAAAACACCTAAAACTAATATTTTAGTCAAATCGCCAGTTTACAACATGTCCCAGTTATTTAATGGGGTATCCCATTTATGTGATATACACCATGATAAAATGGATTTCATTATTAAGACCTTTAAAGATATGATTTCTCTGTGATGACCTATATTATTGTTTATAATTCCTTCCTTTGATTTGTTTTTCTCAGCTAATCAAATTTAGTTTATGTAGTTATGTGTTTCAACGCAAATATTGTGTGCGATTTATGAACCGTTACCGTATTTCTTTTTATATTTATGTAATTATTATTACTACTTTTCTATGTATAACTTAGATTTTAATTTTCTCTATAATTGGGTGTAAATCCGTTGAGAATAAATTATTATTATTATTATTATTATTATTATTATTATTATTATTATTATTATTATTATTATTATTATTATTATTATTATTATTATTATTATTATTATTATTATTATTATTATTATTATTATTATTATTATTATTATTATTATTATTATTATTATTATTATTATTATTATTATTATTATTATTATTATTATTATTATTATTATTATTATTATTATTATTATTATTATTATTATTATTATTATTATTATTATTATTATTATTATTATTATTATTATTATTATTATTATTATTATTATTATTATTATTATTATTATTATTATTATTATTATTATTATTATTATTATTATTATTATTATTATTATTATTATTATTATTATTATTATTATTATTATTATTATTATTATTATTATTATTATTATTATTATTATTATTATTATTATTATTATTATTATTATTATTATTATTATTATTATTATTATTATTATTATTATTATTATTATTATTATTATTATTATTATTATTATTATTATTATTATTATTATTATTATTATTATTATTATTATTATTATTATTATTATTATTATTATTATTATTATTATTATTATTATTATTATTATTATTATTATTATTATTATTATTATTATTATTATTATTATTATTATTATTATTATTATTATTATTATTATTATTATTATTATTATTATTATTATTATTATTATTATTATTATTATTATTATTATTATTATTATTATTATTATTATTATTATTATTATTATTATTATTATTATTATTATTATTATTATTATTATTATTATTATTATTATTATTATTATTATTATTATTATTATTATTATTATTATTATTATTATTATTATTATTATTATTATTATTATTATTATTATTATTATTATTATTATTATTATTATTATTATTATTATTATTATTATTATTATTATTATTATTATTATTATTATTATTATTATTATTATTATTATTATTATTATTATTATTATTATTATTATTATTATTATTATTATTATTATTATTATTATTATTATTATTATTATTATTATTATTATTATTATTATTATTATTATTATTATTATTATTATTATTATTATTATTATTATTATTATTATTATTATTATTATTATTATTATTATTATTATTATTATTATTATTATTATTATTATTATTATTATTATTATTATTATTATTATTATTATTATTATTATTATTATTATTATTATTATTATTATTATTATTATTATTATTATTATTATTATTATTATTATTATTATTATTATTATTATTATTATTATTATTATTATTATTATTATTATTATTATTATTATTATTATTATTATTATTATTATTATTATTATTATTATTATTATTATTATTATTATTATTATTATTATTATTATTATTATTATTATTATTATTATTATTATTATTATTATTATTATTATTATTATTATTATTATTATTATTATTATTATTATTATTATTATTATTATTATTATTATTATTATTATTATTATTATTATTATTATTATTATTATTATTATTATTATTATTATTATTATTATTATTATTATTATTATTATTATTATTATTATTATTATTATTATTATTATTATTATTATTAGTGCAGAAAACCCTAAATTATTGGGATTTATGAAGTTATAGCAAAGCTCTGATGTGATCGGGTTAACCATATAGTAAATATGGTCTGACCTCCAGATCTGAGGATTTTTTTTATAGGATTGTGTTATCTATTAAACAACATCGTCTAAAACCACCGATTTTAAGCAAAAATGGACATGTGTCATGTATGCTTATACCAATTCATTTGGACAAGGTATCGTATAACAACTGATATTTGGAAATATTTCCAAATGTTCGCTTACTGTATCGGTTAGTTTCCCTGTATGCCCCATATTCGTATCTTAATCTGTTTACTCTTCTCCCTTTCATCTTGTTAGTCCCTGACCTAGCTTTACGCATTAACTTTGACATACTTCGCACCCCCGTAAATATCATGTTAACCTAATGAAACTGCAGTAGTTAGGGTTGAAACGGAGTACGTCTAAGCACATTCAAGTTCAGCAACAAGACCCCTAATGTATGTCTTTATGCAGAGCTTGTCCGATCCCACCTCAAAATTAAGTTATACGATCGATCACATTTGAAGTTAATTTTCGATATTTTTTATGCTAACATATACAGTGCATCGGTGTTGAACATAAGGCCACGAATTCTTAGTGTGTTTGATAGTTCAAAAAATTATTTTTTACAAGGAGATATAACAGAATTCTATAAAAATTTATTGCAGCTATCAGACAGGAAGCAGGGTGACTCATTAGTATATACAAAAAAAAACAAATTAATCTCAGTTTTTGGGAAAAAAATATTTTTGCTGCAATGTAAAATACAATTCATAAACTTCTAAGTTTGTATGCAATTTATTCTTAGTAGGCTGCGCTGTGGGACAAAACAAGACATTTAAAAGTATCACAAAATTTGGAAAATAAACATTGCTTTCTAGAAAACCAAGGAAACGGTAAATATGGTAATAAAATGTCATTTTATATTACGCTCCTGCCAAAAATTCGTTTGTTTATATTCAACTGTTTGTGAGAAAAAGGGTAAAACCAGTTTGCATTGCCCTGTACAAAACTAGACGCGAGTTTCTTTAAAGTTTTGGTCTTGCAAGATTATGTCTTATTTTCTGTTGAAAGTTTGAAAATTTCTTGTTTCGCAATTTTGCATGATTAGTAACTATCGATATGATTGATCGTCAGCAATGGTCGATTGGTAGACGCTATAAAGTATAGAAGTCAGTTTTACATAATAATACATAATGGACGAAATAGACAAAACAGAATAGAAGCTTTTTCAGTCAAGTGGCAGTTTATAATTAGATCAATTCAGCAGAACTGGACCTAGACTCAATAAATTTTAATTTCAAAAATAATTTTATGTGATGGATTTCTTTTAAATAAAGGATATACCTAGACTAGAAATGCAATATTTATTTTTTCAGCTAATGTTCTTCTTTTTACATTTTCAATACTTCTTACCATAGCAATATTTCTTCTCTTGTCTCGCAAAACTTGTTTTTTAAATCTTGTCTTGTCTTACAGTTCGAGCTGTCAAGTTTTGTTTTGACCTTGTCTTGAATTGTGAGACCAAGAGAAGATCAAGAAAAGCAGTTGCCAAGATTGTCAACACTAAAAGTTGATATTTTTTTACTTTTTCAAATTAATAATTTTATTGCAAATTTAACGAAACAATGCCTAATTTTTTCTTTTCAAATTTGGTAACATGAAAATGATTACAGCAGATATTGTTCAAAAGTGCACATTTTGATTTCCGTAAAAAAAAATATCTAGGTATAAGTGTATTGAAAAACAAAGCCCTTATATCGTTGTGTTTACTTTAGTCTAGCAGTTCTTTTTCTAAATTTCTTTCTGTAAAGTTTTCAGAATTTTATCCGCAATTCTAAGCTGTTATAAACATAATTTTACAAAAATTTGGTTTATATGTCTACATAAAGTATTTTTTTTAAAAAAAAGGTGCAAATTAATCTTTAATTCAGAAAAGAAACTCTATGAACAGAAAAAAATACAGATAAATAGTTACAGAAAAATGTAAACTTCATGTTCTTTATGGTTGCGATGAAGTTGAGTAGAGAGTGTAGAGAAAATTCTTCAAGCAAAAATGTTCTATAAAAATTTGTGAGGTGTCTATGACTCTTTGTTCAAACAGGCTCTTCCTCCTTGCAAGAACCATTTATTCGTCTTGTTCAGTATCAAAAATGGGTCTCTTTAAATTCGAACCAGTAGAAGCTCATAAATTGGAAGTAGGCGTACTTAGATCTCTAATTTCAATTTCAATATTTGAGTCAAATAGGTAGTTATAGATGTGGTCATAAATGATGACATTAGCTTTACAGCAGAATGTAACAGTTTTACACTTGGAACTATTTAGTGACATTTGGTATCATCGATGTTAATTTTTCCAAATTCATTTACAATCACAGTCATTTTCAGATACAGAGTTTTTCTAGTCTATAATGGACAAGCGATTTACATATTGCTCTTTTTGTTGCCGCTGATATTTTGACACCGGATAAATTTGCTTATTTTTTTTTTAATGATAGATATCCGAGAAAATTAAACTTATGCAATCTATTGCAATAATAATGGCTTTAAAACTAATTTGGCGACTTGTTTAGAACTGGTGACGTATTTCTAATGAAATCTACTTTTAATATTAGTTCTTAGTTGTTTCTACTCAGCAATAGAAATCTGATGCAATTTCTAATTAGATTTTCTAATTAGATTAGATTCTTCTTCAAAAACTGTTCTGAAGGAGTGCCATTATATTATTTCAATAGACTGTACATGCGTTAAATAGGTACTAATGCTGAGTCCATAAAAACATAACTTTATATGTTTACCTGTCGGTACAATTAAGTATTTCCAGCATATTTGGACTGGGCTTCCCACTATTATTTAAATAATGGGTTTGCCGCTTAAATCTAATAAGAATATTTAAATATTTCTTACGTCAGTTATTGAAAAAAATTATTAAATGAGCAGATTTTATGGTACAATTAATTGTAGGTGTATCCTACTGTTTATAAAAGGAAGACATTTGAAAATACAACTGAAATGCATGTATCAGCGAGTCACATATCAAAATGATAATTTACCTCTATACGCAAAAATGCACCGTTAGGTCGTTAGGGGGCGCCAAAGTTTTTGAAAAAATGTGAATAAATGGTTATAAAACGGGAAAGCGTTGAATTATTAAAATAAAATTTGTTATATGAATATATTGGTAAAATGGTTTTCTTGGTGCAATTAATGTTAATTACTGACTTGCACAAATGCTTTAAAATAGATACCATGTAAAAGTTTTTCCTTGTGTATTATCTAATTGTCACAGTTTGTCTGGTAAAAGCTAACACTTTTTTAAGTATATTTTGTATTTTCCAAAATTTTGCTAACTTACTGTTTAGTCGCAAAAAATTATTTTTATGCAGATGAGCTACGTAACCTAACATCTTTTGTGAAATGAGCACTATTGCGCTTGTATTATATTTCCCTTCGTATAAGAAGGGATACATGTTCTAATTCAGCAGATAAAATTGTTTGCAAAAGATTCAGATACATTTCCCCGTTTAAATTAGTTACTGGGCCAATCAAATCCCAATAAGGTTACTAATCACTTTAAACGGAAAATATTTGAATGTTTTAGAAATAATTACCTGCTGAACTAAAAAATATACTCCTCCTAATAAGAAAGGAAATGTAGTTCATGCACGATGGTGCTGCTTCCCATTTCGCAAAAAATTAAGGTTAGGATCTTAACAAAAAGAATTTTTTGCAACTACAAATAACTATAACTTAACATAGTTAATAACTATACCATATCAAGAAATCAAAAAAAACTCTTTTCTGGTATAAAAATCAAATGTCCCATAAGGAAAAATGAAGTTAATGATTTATAAAAATCGGAACATAACTATACCATATCGTAGGAGTCAGAAAAAAATCTCCTTTTTCTGGGCATAAAAATCAAATGTGGCATCCATAAGAAAACATGATATATAAAATTCGAAACGTCGCGATTAATGTTATTTAGATATTCCAGGAACCCCTATTTATCGACAACTATGATGGCCCCTCTGCCGCGAGGTTATTTATTCCATACATTTAATATTTGGAAAGTACTGCAACCAGCAACTCCATTGCGGCGGATGGAAGACTAAATAAACTATAAAACTAGTTGTCGAAATGGAAAATCTGTGTGGTTACGGTGTGTTTCTTTCACTTTTTAATGATTTTTTTTTCCAGTTTTATAGTGCTTAATTAAATAATGAAATTTGTACCGGATACAGATATTTTCATATATGGTTCGCCCTATGCTATATGCAGTTTGTTTTTCTAGAGATTTTATTATTAAAGACTGCCGTGCGTGCATTTGAAATTTTCTGTTGTCTATTGGTATTCATTTTGTTCAATTTTCTTATAATAAATGTGCATTTTATTTAACTGTACACGGAGTGTGTGTTTTGTTGTTAGTGTGTAATCCTGATGAACCTATAACGAGCAAAAATATAGCTTTGACACGAGAGAACGCAAAACGAATGCAAAATACTTTGTGTAATCGGATTAACTGTTACTTATCAGCTATTATTATTAATGAAAATGTTCATTTTCGTCGTTTCTACATTTGGAAACTTTGTAAAAATGACAGCATGGTAGTTAACAGATCTAATTCATCTCGGACGATGGTTTTCATAGGCGCCGATTTTCCGATGACTATAATTTCGAAATAATTTTCCCCTGTATTTGTTATTAAAATCAGAGTTGCTGTGTTTTTAGTTGCAAATAATAACATCATTGTTAGAATTTTCAAATATTTATGTTGTCGGTTTGGCTAAATAAAATATTCTGCACCAAACACTCCCCGAAAAAAAAAACTGGCTACGGCCCTGTATTTGTTTCATTATGATTATTATGTATATATTTTGTATGTATTTTCGTCAATTAGACGGTTTTTTCCCATTGCTTTTATTTATTTACATTGTTTCTTTTTCAAACAATTTTTAACTTCAAAAATGATATATCCCGATATGGGCATTTGTTCTTATCGTTTTATAAAACGAAGAAATGTTAGTATCTCGATTAATTTGCAGTTTAGTGTCCACTGCGTGAGTCATAGCGCTCATAACAGTCCTCAATGTAGGCATATAAAAGCGAATAAAGAGCCATCGTCTCGGAAGCTATGCTCGCTCGTTGAAAACGGTCGAGGTAGTAAAAGCAGCAGCCGTGGGGGCTTTCCCGGTTTAGGAAATGCGCCGAGGACGACGGCAGCGTCGGCGGCGTCGGTGGCGGCACCGTCTGCACCGCCGTCTAGCTCGAGCGTCTCGGTGCAGGAGGGAGAGCGGGCTGCAAGGTGCAAAGCCCCGCTCGAGTCGGGTCAGTTTTTTGTGATAATGTGTGATATTGATTCGGGTGCAGCAAGCCGGCGCGGTGCACGTGCATAGAAGGGGGCGGGGGAGGTGCAGCCAGACGAGCGCGGCGGCAACAGCGCGGCTTCATCTCGCGGAGATCGCAGCAGCGAGCCATGAGGTCGACGGCAGTCGTCTACATCCCCACTTCCACGGACACTCTAAAACTTGGGCAAAATTGTATGCAACGACACCGTCCGGCGAATGTAAAGCTCTTCTCCGGTTCTGTTCGCGTCCCAAAAGGATGCTGGTGCACCGCTAACGCCGCCGAACGCTGTTGTCTTCGCGCGCGGCCCTCCGCAGTGTAGTGCCCCATGTGCTAGTGAAATAGTTCACAGTGACTCTGAGTGCTCCATGCAACGATCCAGACATGGCCATCAACTTTTCGGCGTCCTTCGCCGCATGTCTGGCCGCCGGCCTCAAAGTGCCTCGCCAGATCATGTACTGCATCTCGCAAGGTAGGGGAGAATAAGGCTAAATCAACCCCTTCGGCTCGCTCTTCCTCACCGCCTACCCTCCTTCGCACTCGCCTGCTTATTGCACACGCACTCCAGACGCAGAGTTTCACTGACACCGTCGGACGTCGCTCCTACGGCGACTTCTTGTTGTTCTACTTTGCCTGCGCGCACTCAAATTTCCTTGCAAGGGGAATTAAAAAACAAAACTTGATTCCAATCGGACCAAATAAACTGCATCGAGTCCACAATGGCAAAAGAAACGAACCGAACAAAACAAAAGCCAAGGGCCCACCCGTCTTATGCTTGCTTCGCTCCTAACGCTTCAACCCATCATTCTTTACCAGGCGAAGCCTACGACAATTTCGATTTATAATTCGCACATGTACGCAACAAATTTAAACAACACGAATAGTTGCTTACGTGTACCCACATCATTTTTATTTTCTGGAACAAAAAATTAAGTCTGACCTTTTATTAAAGGATAACCTGCTGACTGTAATTATCACAAGCCTCGATTTAATAAAAAATTGTTTTAAGATAATTATGTTAATGCAATCCGGTTTTTTATAAACATATTTTTTATGATTGACGAAAGAATTATGCATTTCAAAATGGTGGCGTCTGCGTCTACCAAATAAACTGGTATTGCTTTTTATGCAAAAAGGCACAGACACTTGACTGCAAATTGCACGGATTCGACTGGATTTTGCCGGTTGTGATTTAATTAATTTTTTATGTGTACCTATATATTGATTCTGGTGGACACTTTTATTCAATTATATTCTTTAACAAATGACAAATTTTTTTCAATTAAGGAAGCGTAATTATTATTCAAAATTATTTCAAGTGCCCTATTTTCGCATTGTTACTGCTGCTATAGCTTTATATGGCTTCCAAAGTTGCTATACCTTGCTGTTCCTTTGCAAACATCTCCATTCACAAACTGATAGCCCTTTAACTACCTATAAAATAATTTTGCCGAAAAAAAGTGGAAGTATACCAGAATCTATAGGAACCCAAAGACAAATACCGATAACTATTAAGAATAGATAGATGGTATATGAATGAAAGATGTTATCCATTTATGTGTATACTAAGTATGTTTTCCACACTTTTTAATTCATAACTTGAATGTGTTTTTCTTTCAGTCAACGTGATATATCGTAATATATCCAATTCTACTAAACTTCTTCTCTAAGCTTCTACTAAAATCTTTGACGCATAGTGTAATAAAAGTTATTTTAAAAATATGTTACTATGTAGATATAAGAATCTATTCTAATTTGGTATCATGTCTTTTAGAAATAAATGAAACTTTTAGGTCTGTAATATGAAATATATAATATATATACCACTTACATATTTCTAAAACAATGCTATAAACGAATAATGAAAGAAACTACATATTAATTTTGTACGCTACATCTATACTTAGTTTTTTATTTACTATCTTTATTATTACTTTCTTCGATGACTGGCATCGACATATCTTTTAAGCACTTTGATGAAGACATCTTAAAACGCGTATTTAATGTATTTATTGTTGTATCTTAACAGCAGTTTTGTGACGCATTTGCTGTAATTAAAATCAAAAAATATTTAGTAAACAATTTGGTGAAACCAATCCACATCTAAACTAACAACTATTTCCAAGGTTACTTGCAGTCGAGTCTGCAACTATTGCCAAAAATAGAAACTCTGCACAAACTGTGCAATAGTTATTGTTTAGGTGTATGTAGAAAATTTCAGTTGTGGTGACTTTTTTAAAACTGTCTTTTTTTATTTTTAGGCTAGGTTTCCATTTGAAATAAATATTGAATAAATTATTAAATAAAATATTGTGTACGCACTTATACATCCATTCTAATTTTTCTTAATATCTTCACTGTGAATAATAAAAAAATTAAAAATAGTAAGTACGTACTTATTCAAATTTTTCTGCAACGTCTAAATTTTATTAGATTATAAAAAAATGTCTTTCTTTTCCACGTCATTTTAAACTTTCACCATTATGCATTATCGTTTCGGTAAATTTTGAGGAAATGTATACTATATTAAGAATTTATCAGTCAGATTAGAACAAAAACATAAATTTACTGCCTTATTGAGTTAAAAACTACTTAATTGAATATTAAATGATTACGTTTGTATACATTTTGTCATATTTAACTAAAATGTTTACGATTTGCCGTTTATAATTCTCTCAGTAGTTACTAATTTTGTCAAACAATGTAACATAATTTTAAGGAATGCAGATCAAATTACTATTCTAATTTTTTAAATGTACCTCACTGAACGATTGCATGAAAATACTTAGGAAGAAAATTGTCACGTCACTGAATTAGTCAATAATCACAGAAACATACCGGAATTAATTGTTGTACTGCTTTATACCAAAAATGACCGTCGGTGAATGTAAAAGAATTGTTAATATTTTATCTGTCGTTTATGAAAGATATAAATTATAGCAATTATTGTAGTTTCCAAATTTATTCTAGAAGCAAATAAGAAAGATTTTCCAAATAGTCTATATTCCTAACAAAGTTTAACTTAGGAAAACTTTTTTCTAAAATTTACATGATATTGCACAGAAAATGAACAGTTTCATACTTTGGTGCTTTTGGGACCAAAATGGCGGATATGCGATACTCTTTCAATGCGATACTCTTCCTGATCGTCTTATTTTGAAGTATTATAAAAGTTTTGCAACACAAAATTCCATTGAATACCTAGTATTGAATTGAATCAGTTGTCTGAATCTTGTTATTCTAAAAATTTGTGTTTCTTTCTAAAATTGCTCAGAATTGTACAACAAGAAAAAACCCGCTATATACAAGTACTATGTTACCAAATTTCATCTGGTTAATTTGAGACTACACGCACTGTATTGGTTCTTATAAGGAGCACCATCCATATAAATATATATCAAAGAAATCAAGGTAGAATACAAGTAAAACTTCTATATAAAAAACAAGTTATCACTCTAAATCTCCGCCAATAGTCTAAACAATTCTGGGTTTGTAGAATTTGCAAAAATTTCTTCCATTAATTACATGTCTGTAGTGAATACGTATGTCATGTTTCTTTTCAAATCAAACTAAACAACAATACATTTAAATTCTATACTCACGAATCATTAACATGTGAAAGATTAAGAACCATGCATGTATTTGCATTTCTTGAATCGTTAATTTAACAATTTCAGATGCAAATTAACTTGCAGTTATTATCTTGTGAAGCAGGTGAGTGTTCAAGATCGATTTTTCATCTTAGCGTTTTTATTTCTCATATTTGATACATTTTGAGTCAAAACTGAGTTATTTGAAACTATTTTGTTGAATGTATCTATTTAATTTATTGACAACTAAGTACTATTTTCAGGTAGAGCATCCTCAACAGTCTTAACTGAAATAATATCTAAGATATATTATTTTATACCTGTTTTCTAAGGTTATTAGTTACATTAAAAGTTGTTGTTTGTTATCCATAAAAGAAGACGTTTTGACATAAACTTTGGAAGAGAAACTTTTGGAGAGATGATTTTTGTAATACGTTTATTTGTATATTCATTATATTTGGTGTATTTTATAGGCAAGATATAACTTAAAAAATGTACCAGAAAATTTTTTTCGTTATGATATTTAATCCCGAATTTCAAAAATAATTCTTCATGTTCGAGATTTCGGACCTTAGGTACCGAAATCTTGAAAAAGTAAACTTGTAGAATAAAAGTAAGCACAAAAATACAAATTTTGATGTTCTGTCTATGCGTTGTTGCTAAATAAATATTGCTCAAATCAAATAATAATTTTTAAAAAGCTGTAAGATACGCATTCCTAACCTCACGTCTTAACAGTTATTTTCACATACTTACAAATAAAAGTGAACAATTTTATGTTTAATACCAAGTACTCTTATGTTATAAGAATATTTATATCTACTTTCATAGATTTATACCTAAATATTGGTTGGTTATATTGCCTTTTGCAGCTGTTTGTTCGATATATTTCAGTATTTTTGAAAATATCTCGGTGTCATGAGATGATATCAGTTCATTCAGTTCAGTTAATAAGTGTTTAAAATTATTTGTTTTTGTAGAAATCATTCTTTCAAAAATACTGCGCTATTTAGAAAACATCTGTGAATTCAGCAAAACAAAGACCGTAATAAGTATTATTACTAGATTTTGCAAAAATTACTTAATTGTTAATTATTAAGATCTGTTGGAAATGGGTGTTTCAAATCACATAATAGGAAATAAAGGGAGTGATTAGAGATGTGATTCTCTGGCTCATTCTAAAAGAAGTTTTTATTAACGTGGGTCAGAAAACGTACCGTTTTCGAGATACAGTGCCAAAAAAAGATTTTTCTCAGTTGTTAAATTGCTGTTGGCATATTTTTTATTAATATTCGAACTAGATGAAAAACAAATTTATCTCGAAAACGGTTCGTGTTAGAGCTTTGATAATGAGTACCCTTGTGGAAAACATTGGCGGTGTAAGATGTACTCACAAAATGCCAATTTTCCTAACGGCCTTTTCCTAAACGTTCTGGGCAAAAAACCTCACGCAATCCTAAAATCTCCGTCACTGTCGTATGCATAAAAACAAAATTTGGGTTCTGCATCTCAAACAGTTCCCGAGATATCATTAAAACAACTGAAAGAAAATTTTTTGTTTGACATCGTATATCCCGAAAACACTGCGTTTGTGGACTCATGTTAACTTCTTTTTTTAGAATTATTCAAATAATCACACCCTCCATTTTCCGTTTTCAAACACCCTGTATAGTGTTTATTTTGGAAACTGCTGATTTATTGATAACAAACAAGTAAAAGTTGTAAAAGTATTTACAAAGTTAATACATTTTTATACTCTATCCCAAAATCCTTCAAGTATTTATCAGCAGCTAAGTGTGGAATATATTCGTAGAAATAGCTTCATGTAACGCAACTTTTACTTAAAAATTATACTTTCATAAAACGTTATGACAAAATATTGATTTTCAACGTTCACTTCAGGAGTTAATAATAATATGGAAGGTAAGTTTAACCAACATTTTTATATAAACGCGACAACAACCCAAAACCAAGAAATTACCCAACACTTTCTAAACACCCTGTGTAACATAAATACAAAATATTCATAAATTGTTAATTTACTTGATTTAAGTAACGAAGAAAAACCTCAAGAAAATTTTAAAAAATAGTAAGTGTTTGTTATAGCAAAGTTTAAAAAATAAATATTCTGTAAACTTTGGTTATAGCTACTATTCAGTTCAGAAATTTGCATTAATTATATTTTATAATAATAAAAAAATTTAGATTATTAAAACAGGCTTGCCTTTATTGTCTGCATTGTATTCAATAAACACTTCCAATATTTAAAACAGGGACATTAAATTAAATATTTTTAGTCGAATATGTGAACATGACATTTTACGCAAATATTATTCGGTTAATGATATAAAATTTATATTACTGAGTTATAAATACTATTTAAAACTATGTATATTCTTAGATTGCGGAAAAGAACATTACAAGTATAATTTTATGGCAATAGCCTTGCAATAATGATGACTTTAATAATTTTTGATTGCACATTTGTTTAAACAGGTATGCCAAAAACTACTTGTAGTACTCTATAGGTACCAATTTTAAGTTTAGATATACAAAAACGTTAGTACAATACTATAATAATAATAATAATAATAATATCTCATTCCAACCCCTCATTCTAATCACGAGAATTAGTCCTAGAGTCGGAAACTTCTGCGGGAGAGGGGACGGCATATTATTATTAAGCAGACCGCATTTGCGCCCATGAACGACCGACGTTGCCCTAACCTCCAGTCATTGCAGGAATAGGGGAAACCTGGAAAATGTCATTAATTACCCAAGCAGTACAGACTGGTCGGATTGACGTCGAGCCGACGTCGGCAGTCTAACCTGAAGTCGGTAGCCGACGTCCGCGCCACGTCGTACCGACCAGTTTTTATACGAAAATGGTCACACAAACTCCGGTCGACCCGACGTCACCCTGTTGACTAATAAAGTTGCTCTTATATTCAAATTATTATAACCATTTCGACCAAATTTTAGGTAAGGCTAATGTTACCCAAAGTAACCTTTAGTATATGGTAATTTAAGTAAATAGCGTTAGGTGCAAATGTTTGTATAATCGTTTGCAATAATAATGACACTCTCTTAAAACAGTTTTTGAACTTCTGGAAGTTCTGAGTAGAAATTTCATTAAATCTCTATCGGTGAGTGAAACAACTAATAACTAATATTAAAAATGTGAAGTAGATTTCATTACAAATACATCACAAGTTTTAAAGAAATCGCAAAATTCATTTATTCATCTTTCGTCATTATTATTGCAAACGATAGTACCTACTTCCACGTCACATTAGATACGACAAATATTACCTAACATAACATTTTCTATAATTTACGTATAAATTTTTCTATACCTATAAATCAGATAAGTACTATATTTTACTCGTATAGGATTCAGTATATTAATAAAATATAATTTTAAGGATATAAGTTTCGAGACATTCAAACACTGAAATTATAAACGCATGCAATTTTATTAAAAATTAAATTAAATAAATACTATTTTTATCAATATATATTTTTATTTTGTATTTTTTTAAAAATCTTTTTTTTATTAGTAATGTCAAGAATAAGAAGATCAAGTCTAATAACTAACTTCTCATACAATATATAATCTTAAAATCGTAAAATCACTCCTCAAATATTAAAAATGGAAAATTATTGTGTATTGATTCCAACTTTTCCAAAATAGCTTCCTGTTATGTTTATAAAAAGATGTCGTCGTCGGCAATGCCGATCTGTTATATCCCTATAATTTAAAGTTATTATTGGTGTAAACGAATATAATTACTCCAGCCACCGGGTCATATTAAGTTTATTTATTTACCTTATATATACCAGTCAAACCAAAACCAAACCAAACAAAAGTACACTTCCAACATACTTACTGTACAGTAGGTATAAATGTACGTATCTAATTCAACTTAGTCGTATTAGAAAAGTTCATTTATACTTGTTGCATGTAGATCTACAAAAGAGGTATAAACATACAACTCTTACGACTAACCTAACTTTCCATTGTTTTCAGGCGTGTTCGTGCAGTTGAAATTAAGATTGTGTTAGTGAGTTATAATTAATTGATACTCTTTTTCGGATGCAGAACTTTGTGGATATATTTTTTGATTATATTTTTATATATTACCTGTGTAACATTATTAGCTGTTTTTTCCCACCCAGTAATTAGAACTGACTGTCAGGTGGTGTACTCTTAATAAATAAATAGTTTCGTATTATTATAAAATGATTGATGTATTTAAAATATTTGATATATAGTGATTTTCCGGTAACTGTGACCTCGGTTATTCTCAGGCTAGGTTTTGTGGGGATAGACCCGCTATCGTTATCTCTGGGCCCGCCCATATATTGCTTTCGACTCCAATTGTTAATATTACGACTGCTACGGTCAGAACCGTCTTCGGATAATGGTTTCGACTTACTTGAATTATTCATTATCAGATTTCTTAATACTTGACAGTTTTCATTACTTCACTAACAATATAGGTAACATCATGTCAAGCGTCAAAATGTTTCAAATATGTGTAGTTGACGTATAGGTCAAAATATGGTATAAACACCGACGTCGGCTGTACCTACCTCATCCGACATTACAATTAGTATTAAATAATTTGGAGTAGCGACGTCAGTGTGGATGACGTTTACTGACGTATTTCATTGGTTAGAGACAGTTTAAAAGACCGACGTCGGCCTCTCCGGCCTGTTTTATTATTCATTTATTGTTATTTAAAGCATGGAACATGGTCGACATTGCCGACATCGTTGTGACGTCGGCAATAGTAACGTAAGCGGTTACTACCAAAATTACCTAAAATTCGACCATAGACGTAAAGCTATACTACTTGGGCTGCTTGGGTAGGGGGGTGGTCAAACGTTGACCGGTGTCAATATGTCACATTTACTCAAGTCAATATTCTTCCACTCTACCTCTCCCCAGGTATAGCTAATTTACGGTCTACCGGCTGCGGGATTCGAACCCCCGGCAAACTGGCCACATCGATTCCAGTAGTCACGTATTAAACCGTTCGATCTCTGACTGATCAAAATTTTAAATACGAAATCTCCGAATTCTTAAGTAAACATCTGTTTAAATAAAATATAAAATGGAGCTAACTTTTTAAGTATATATAAAGTATATCATTTTCTTTTCTTAAAAATGTATGTAATGTCCATTTAATAATATCAAATTAAGTTTTGAGTTATCAGTTAATTATGCCCAAAAAAGTTGTCTAAATAGATTCAGTTTTATTCGACGTCTTACAGCACGGACTAAATTCAAAGATGTATGTCAATGTTCTTGAAAAACTACTGAAACTGAAACAAGGGCGTTGTGATAAACATGTCTTAAATAAAATAATAAGAAATAAAATGTAAATTAATTTAGGAATACGAGAAATTTTAAAATAATCAAGTCGAGAGATAAATTTGAAAAAACGTTATTTTATTATTAAGATGATTTTGCTTGATACTTCTATACACACATCTGACAATTTAAATTTATTGTTCCTTCTTGGTACCTATCTTATTTAGTTTGTTTTGATTATCAAACATATATTTATAATTAAATAATTAATCTATTTCATTCAATAGGGACTATCGGTAGTGACTTTTGAAGCAGTTTAGGTTATGTAATTTAGATCTTCTGCGACAGTTGATTTGATAGCTGAAAATTATTTAAGAAAAAATATAAGTAAATACTTTCGTAAATACCACTTAAGTATGGTTAAATGCATTGCTTTCCTTGGTACAGTATTTAATTTGTTTTGGTTATCCAAGGTATACGAGGTGTGGCAATTAACTTCCGGGAATTTTGGAACATGGAAACTGGCAACACTGCATCGTTGGTCAACGTTTTTCTAGAGAAAGAGAGAGAGACCCACGATGAAGCACGATTTTCCGGCCCCTAAGGGGTCATTTTCCAGGTCCCAAACGGGAAATTTCAATTGGCCATAAACTTTTCGAGCACAGTGAGTTCCAGAATTTAAAAGTACATAAAAATATCACTGTTGCGATTGCGGCGTCCGAAACACGATTTCCCGGCCCCTAAGGGATCATTTTCCCAGTCCCAAACGGGGAATTTCAGTTTTCCATAAACTTTTCGACCACAGATCCGGCTTTGTCTTTAGAATGCACCTTCGACCTCGCCTCATCCCGGAATCCATGTTTCAGGCCCTATAGAGGCCATTTTTGGCCAGACGTGGAGGGCCATTTCTGAGCTCAGGATCGGATTCAGCGTCGAAAAATATATGGAAACACATATGTCCGACCCACAAGTCCGAACACTTTTTTTTGTGGGGCTGTGTAATTTTTAGCTATCAAATCAACTCATAAAGATGTGTTCTTTCCTAATACAATAGAAAATTCACATATCAACTGTCTTCAGCAATAGGGCATCTGCACGTGACGTCACAATTTTCAAGGTCGTTGTTTGGAGGATAAACAAAAGTATAACCTTATATTTATTCCAATTTATTATTAAATATTTGAGTGTTATTTGTATTATAAACTGCCTAATTATTGTATGGTAGTAAACTGTGGCAGTAATTCTGCAAGTGACAATGTTAGTTTCTTCAGAATTCGTTCTGAATTCGACAGATATAAACAATTAACCAGTTAGCATCTGAGAGGCGAAAGCCTTGGATGAATAGTTTAAAAAGAGCTGACCTTACAGAGTCCAAAATTAAATTTGGAAGAATATGTTCAAAACATAAAAGTACACAAATTATACATTTTTTATACTATAGGGAAACCTGCAAATTTGCACGAGCAAAGTAATCCGGATTGGATCCCCACTGTAAATATGAGTTATACATCTGGTACTTCATCAAAAGAATCAAGAAAAGATAGATATGAGGCGAAAATTATTAAATGGAGAAAAAGAGGTTTGAAAAAATAAATCATATCAATTTTCCGTGGCTGTGCAAACGCCACAGCAGCATATGTATTGATTGTATTTAGTGGCAACCTATTTCAGGACTAAATTTTTATTTATTCTTATTCTGTGGATACGTACTTTTGGAAAACTTTGTTTAAAACTGGCACATATTTCTGCTATTTACGAATTCAAATGTTTTCAGTAATATTTTTTTGTGAAAAGTTAATATTTTATATAAAATCTTGTAGATATCGGAGTACCATTTTTTAGTTATAAATAAATATTTCTTTTGTAGGTAATTTAAATTAGTAACTGTTTTAGCATGTTGTATATGCATACCTATATACATAATATGCGTACATTTTCGGTGAGAAAAATTACTTTCTAAGCCTTTAATATGCTTTAAGGGCGCCGTATACTTGAAATAGTGTTTTGTACAAATACAAGTAATTTAAGAACTGAATAATATAGAATTTAGCAAATAACAAGAATGTTATCTCATGCCACCTGCGAATATTTAAATGTACCGAAGTAAAATCAATACATAACGTCAGAAAACGATCTCTTCAGCAAATTTTTAGGTACCTACTGAAATCTTTCAAAATACGTATTTTTTAAAATAGATGTAAGTATTATTATAACATAAACTTACATAGTTCTGCATATAAGATTGTTCACGTTTGTTGATAAGTATCTGAAAATAATTGTTAAAATGTGGGGTTAGAATAGCGAAATAATGTGTATCATACAAATGCTTTTTAAAAGTTATTATATTATTTGAGGAGAGTTTAAACAGTAAAAGTGGATAAACAAAACATCAGTAATTTTATTTTTGATATTATTTTTACTCTACTTGTTTTATTTTTCGAGATTTCAGTACCTAAAAACCCACAAATTTGATGTATGTGTATAAGCACTTTTATTATATAACAAATAATTTACAGTATTTGGATATAAAGTTTTAGGAAAATCTTCTTCATTATCAGATTGAATGTGTATGGATCTATTCCAATTTCACTTATTTTATGTCTATATCTATCAGCACTTTCAACATCTATGACTTTCAGTGTATTATTATACACTATACATGATTATATAAATGAAGGAATATTGTAGCCACAAAAAAACGAAAAATAATAACAACAATAAACTATAACCAGAACACAACCACTTAAGATAACGTGAAAACCTATAATAAATAAATAGTAATAAATACGTTTGAGGCTATGATCGCTGTTTGTTTATCCTCCAAGCCAGTAGCCACGCCTACTTTGATCACGTGCCGCAGATATTACATAACCTAAACTGCTTGAAAAGTCACTAGTCCCTATTGAATGAAATAGATTAATTATTTCATTATAAATATACATTGGATAACCAAAACAAATTAAATAAGGTAGGCATCAAGAAGAAACAATGAATTTAACTTGTCAGATATGTGCATAGAAGTATCAAATAAAAGTATCTTAATAATAAAATAAGTTTTTTTCAAATATATCTCTTGACTTGATAATTTTAAAATGTTTCGTATTCCTAAATTAATTTACATTTTATTTCTAATCTTATTATTTCATTTAAGACATATTTAGCACAATGCCCTTATTTCAGTTTCAGTAGTCTTTCAAAAGCATTGAATAAATCTTTGAACTTTGCAACTTAGTCAAAACAAATTAAATAAGGTAAGCATCAAGAAGAAACAATGAATTTAACTTGTCAGATATGTGCATATAAGTATCAAATAAAACTATCTTAATAATAAAATAAGGTTTTTCAAATATATCTCTTGACTTGATAATTTTAAAATGTCTCGCTTTCCTAAATTAATTTACATCTTATTTCTAATATTATTTCATTTAAGACATATTTAGCACAACGCCCTTATTTCAGTTTCAGTAGTCTTTCAAGAGCATTGAATAAATCTTTGAACTTTGCAACTTAGTCCTTCCTGTAAGACATCGAATAAAACTGAATCTATTTAGACCACATTTTTGGGCATAATTAACTGACAATTCAACATTTAATTCGATATTATTAAATTATTAAACGGACATTACAGAACCTTAGCTTATGCAGTCATATCTATCATAGTTTGACGTTTAAATTTGAAAATATTGACTTGCAAAAAATTGGGGGCGCATTTTACCCGTCAGCTCCCTTTGCCAGGACATCTCTGACCAAAATTTTTATGTAGTTTGTTAGAACATTTAACGAGTGTCGTACATACCAAAATTCTTAATCATTCGCTAACTCGTCCCTCGAGGCTCCTTTCAGAAGGGCACAGCCCCCTTAGGAAGCATTTTTCGACCCTTATCTGCAGAAGAAAATCTTAATTTTCATCGTAGAATCTACTGCTAAGGTATTGCATTATTATGGGACACCCTGTATGTCTAGCAACATTAAAGCATTTTAGATAATAACTAACAAACAGGCCCAACGAAAACTTATACTACACCACTGACGTTCTGAAGATACTGGGTCGACATAAACTTTTCAATTATTTCTCAAAACTTGTTTAGCACTGCATCTCCTCGAATGCGTTTTAGCCAGACATGATAAATTAATTTAACCCCTAAGTTGAACGAAACACCAAGGTTAACCGCGCGTGGATTCATCTCTCCGTCGTTATTGCTTTACTCTTTGATCTGCCGTTCTTGCCGTGAATAATGCCTCGCACGCACTTTACTACGAGTTGCCCTGACCAGCTCTACGCAAAATGCGTAATCGTGACGCTTCGCACCGACGTAGAAGAAGATCAATGCAAAACGGGGAGTTTCGACATTCACTGCAATTTAAAATTCACTTTAAGTTAGGTATACGGAGTGAATAATTAATAATGTCACATGGTTTACTTATACCGGGTGATTCAGTCATAATGGCTTTAATTTTAAGAGGAGATATGGAAAAATGGGTGTAATACGATGATGCGATTAAACATTTTTTAATGCATATGTACGCGTAAAAAATATATTTTTAAATCATTATTTAAATCTCGTTCCAGACTGTCACTGACCGATTCATACAGCTTCGAAACCAACTCGTTGACCTCCTGGGTGCAACGTTGCCAAATTTGATCATAAATAAGCAACGTACCATCTTGAGGTATTTCCATAATAATGACTCTCTTTAAAACGAATTTAGTTACTTGTACGAATTGTAATGACATCTACTTTAAACTTTCGCTATAAGCTCTTAATTGTTATATGTTAATAGATTTAATTTGAGGTTTCAATTAAGAAAAAAATATAATATGTATTCACTTTGGTACGATACACTTCCATTTTCTCCATAAAAAGAATTCCAAATGAATTAAAGTCAGTAGATCGGCCATGGTACGATCCTCCTCGTCCAATCCTTTGGTATTAATGCTTGGATACGCTATACATGCTACGAATGTAATTGAGCTTCATATATATTGTGCATATTGCACAACACTGTACACCGCGATAAAAGTTGTTGCATTTGGTACATGTTTACCGGAAAATCGTTCTGCAACTCCGAGTTGCTACTGTACACGTAAGCCATTTTTGACACTTGAGAACCTAATGTAAAGACTGACGTCACAACAATTTTAGTGCTTACAAAAATTAATCGGATTTCAATATTCGAAATTGCATGTCTAGAGACTACAGTAGCCCAGCGATATAAAGGTTGAAAATACTACAACTTCAATAATGTTTTACTCGGAAAAAATAAGGATTTTACAAAAAAATTTTTTAGGATATTGACTCCATTTTTCATGACGCATCTATTCACAAATTATTTTAGATAAGTTCTGAATCACTTTGTGTACATACAGTATGCGCCAAAAGTATGGAATAAATTCAATAAAAACGAAACAATTATTTTTTGGGAAAAATCCTCGAACAGGTCGATTTTTAATTTTAAAAATACATATTTTAGCGTAAAATGCGATTTTAAAATGTCATTTGTTTTCGAGTAATGACGTCATCGATTTTTTTTAATGGCAATACCATATTTTTTTCCTTGATTCTGAAGGATCGTTTAATTCTCTATCAGACAGTACTAAAATTTTGCCCTCCTACATAGGAAAGTTTTCGAGTAAATGACGATTGAATATTAGAAAACGTAAATTTTATCCATAAAAAAGTAACAATTCTGAGGTATGTAAAATAAAATACAATTGATTAATTTTTATACTTAAATTAAATGTTCGAATTGCCATCCACCAACTTCTTGACAATGCGCAAGTCTATGAAGAAATTCTTCTTACACATTATGAATGATTTCTGGGGTAACTCTGCGTTCTTCTAAATTACGTGGTTTATTAATGTACACTTTTGACTTCAAGTATCCCCATAAAAAATCGTACAGGGCGCGCATAGTGCGGAGGTGCACCGTCTTGCTGAAACCATATAGTATCGTCAGGAATGTCAGGGTCATTATCGTTAGGAAAAATTACTGCAAGGGCTGGAACAAGGTCATTTTCTAGAAACTCTAAATATCTTTGTCCTGTAAGGGTTCCTTCAAAGAAGAAAGGCCCTACTATTCTGTCGTCAACTATTCCAGCCCACACATTTAATTTCTGAGGGTGTTGGGTATGTGCCTCTGCCATTCAATGAGGATTTTCCCGACTCCAATATCTGCAAGTTTGACGGTTTACTGTACCATTCAGACAAAATGTGGCTTCATCTGAAAAAAGTATTTGCCGGTGTAAATTTCTATTTCCTTGACATAAATCTATTAGAATTTCGCAAAAGTGTAAGCGGCGATCGGAATCATCTTCATTGAGTTCCTGCACAAGCTGAATTTTGTAGGGATGATATTTTTCCTTCCTCAAGATATGTAGCACTGTGCTCTGACTAGTATTATTGTTTAATGCAACCAATCGTGAGGATTATCCACCATACTTATCAAAATGTTCTGTTTCTGATTTTCATTAATGCTTGGACGTCCAGGTTTTGGAATATTTACAACATTGCCAGTTTCTCTAAATTTAGACTCTACCTTACTGACAGTTGATTGGATGATAGGGCGATCTGGATATTTTTCATTAAATAAATCGCAAACTTTCTGCTGAGTTCTAGTCATATTCCCGCATCCGATAAGAATTAAAATTTCAATTCTTTGAGTAACAGTTAAATGTGTCATAATACTTTAAATTGAATAATAATTTCTATGTCGCTTACAATACTTATTAGAAAGTCGGTGTGACAATGACACTTTGCAAAGATTTTCACCTACGTGATCCATAAAAGAACTATGGAATTCGAAAAACTAAACTTGATAACGTTTTTGCTTTATTTTAATTGATTTACGTTTTCTAACATTCAATCGTCATTTACTCGAAAACTTTCCTATGTAAGAGGGCAAAATTTTAGTACTGTCTGATAGAGAATTAAACGATCAGAATCAAGGAAAAAAATATGGTGTTGCCATTTAAAAAAAATCGATGACGTCATTACTAGAAAACAAATGACATTTGAAAATCGCATTTTACGCTAAAATATGTATTTTTTAAATTAAAAATCGACCTGTTCGAGGATTTTTCCCAAAAAATAATTGTTTCGTTTTTATTGAATTTATTCCATATTTTTGGCGCATACTGTATAAGTACCTACCCGGATTTTTCCAGTGCGTACGTTACTAGCAGCTGTGCAGATGAAATAGCCGGATCCGAATTACCGCAACCTAATTGACATCACGGTGTCATTACCAAAAAAAGCGAGCATTCCGATATACGCATACGTATTTGCTGCAGTAGAAGGAACAGCCGGTATGCACTACGAGGAATATAGAACACACAATTTTATACGAGTAATTTACGGACGGTTCATATTTGTTTTTGTGTTGACTGCTATAAATTATGAGCAGGTTTATAAAATGTGTCGCTGTCCACTATTTTGAAACACAACTATAGTTGATTACTAACAAATTGATATGTAAAATGGTATTCTACTTAATAGTCAGATCTTCCATAAACAATAATTTGCATAGTAATTTGTGATTCGCTGATCATTTACAATAACAGCGAATTATAATAACAAAACATATGGAGTATGACACTCCATATAAATTCATTCTTGATATTGTAATCGCATTGCCCTCATCTTTGGTTATCATTTTCTGAATATGAAATGTTAAAATACTTCGTATCTATACAACAATAGAACAAGAGATTAAAGTGCATCGTTTAATCTCGAAAACGAAGAACAATTAAAAGGCATTTTAATTCTGGCGTCGTTATACAGGGTGGTCCTTAATTCGACTATTAAACTTCTAGACCTTCAAATAAATATTAGAAATAAGTTCTGTCTCTTTCCGAAATTATTTCAAAGTAACCTATTGGCAATGCTTTGTTCAATTCAGTTCACTACAATTTGGCACACGTCTCTTTCTAGCTTTTCTTATAACGTGCAGGGTGTCTCCAATTGAATAAATTATATTTGATAAAAATAACTGCTCAAAAGGACAGCGGTCTGAACTTTATACAGGGTGACTCAGGTTTAATCTTGATAACTTCAGGAATCGATAGAATAGGTTAAAATACTGTTCATTTGTGATATAAACTTATTTCCTAAAACGCATCGTTTCCGACAAAGAGGTCGTTGATGTAGGAATTTTTTCTTGTTTTCCCTCATAACTTTTAAACCACTTATCCGATTTACGTGAAATTTGGAACACAAACACTCCTTATTATCTTACATAAGCTTCTAAAGTTTGAACTACCTACCCCTCTTAGAGGTATATTTTGTATGCTACCCCCCTCTTACTTTATTTCAAAACTACAAAAAAAATAATTAATTTCAACAAAACATCTACACACCACTTTGACCTGATTAATTTCGAAAATTTTTCGTCTCCTGTTTTTTTTTCGACGTTTGGTCTTGTTTTTGAGATATTCAAAGAAATTGGTGTAGCGCACCAGCCGCGTAAATTTCATTTAACGTTATAGCAACCCATGAAAACAAAACTCAGTGATTTGTGTAAACTGACGTTTTGGGTGACACGATAGCCGAGGTGGCTGTAGTACCATGGATGTTTGTACTCGTCGAGAGATGCACAAAAAGTCTATAGACTGCGGTGCTTCCGGGGACACTGTAGGACGGCTCTCAAAAAAAACTGACGTTGTGAAAATCATTGTCAAAAGTATTATTTTTCTTAGTGTTAAGAAAAAATGTCAATAACCTCAAACATAAATTTAGTAACAACTACTTATTACAAGATTTACAACAAACTTATCAACTACTAAAAAAATTACAATAATTGTTCAAAGTGCATTCCTCCAGCGTCAATATATGTTTGGCATCGACGAACTAGTATATTAACCGCAGCTACTATTTGAACAGGATTGTTTTTATGTTATCACAAGCATGTCTTATCCTTTGGGTCAATTCAATTCACGGGTATGTACTGGCGTATCATACACAATTGCTTTTAGATGCCTCCAAACGAAATAATCCAGAGGATTCAGCTCTGGCGAGCTCGGAGGCCAAACCACTGGTCCTTCGCAAGGAATCCACATATTTGGGTGGTTGCTGGGTTGCCGTCCAATCCATCGACGAGAATAATTCTCATCCAACCACTGCCGTACTTGCCTTCCGTAATGTGCAGGGGCAGTATCCAACTGCATCCAGTTCCCTTGGCGTAAATTTAAGGGGACATTGTCAAGCACGTCGGAGAGAGAGTTTTGCAGAAATGAAGAAATGAAATAAATCCCCATTTAAACGAGGAGGCAAAATATGCTGCCTACAAAGGATATTACTTAAAACACCTATCCACACATTTACACTAAACTGTTGCTGAAATGAAGATTGTCTGACACATCGACGATTGATCGACGATTCACTCAAAACGTGAATGTTGTGGTAATTTACAATTCCAGCTTTTGTGAAATTAGATTCGTCGGTCCATAAAACCTTATGCAGAAATTAAGGATTAATTTCTGTTGAATCTGAAACCCATCTACAAAAATTTAAACGTTTTTCAGCATCTCCTGGCAACAAACCTTGAACTGGTTGGAGATGGAAAGCCCTTCGATGATCTTGTTTGAGTGCTCTCAATACTTTTGATTGAGATAAATGGAGTTGCCGAGCTGCTCGGCGTGTGCTTAAAATTCTATCGATATCAAAAAAATTAAGAATTCGCTGATTATTTCTTGGCGGTACATTACGATTATGATCATTGTAGCGGCGCAAACTATATTCCGAAAATCGACGCTGTACATCTACAAAAACTTGTGCATTTGGAATTCTTCTATTAGTGAAGCGTGTTCGGTACTCTCGAACTGACGCGTTGGAATTTCCGTCACATATTCAGCATTTGTAAAAGTTCTTGGCATTTTTTCTTAGCACTAAAAATGCTCTTTAAATAATACTTTTGACAATGATTTTCGCAAAACGTCAGTTTACACAAATCACTGAGTTTTGTTTTCATGGGTTGCTATAACGTTAAATGAAATTTGCGCGGCTGGTGCGCTACACTGTCACCAATTTCTTTGAATATCTCAGAAACAAGACCAAACGTCGAAAAAAAAACAGGAGACGAAAAAGTTTCGAAATTAATCAGGTCAAAGTGGTGTGTAGATGTTTTATTGAAATTGTAATTTTTTTTTGTAGTTTTGAAATAAACTAAAAGGGGGGTAGCATACAAAATACACTTCTAAGCGGGGTAGGTAGTTCAAACTTCAGAAGCTTATGTAAGATCATAAGGACTTTTTGTGTTCCGAATTTCACTTAAATCGGATAAGTGGTTCAAAAGTTATGAGGGAAAAACGAGAAAAACATTCATTCTTCAACGCCCTCTATCTCGGAAACGATGCGTTTTAGGAAATAAGTTTATATCACAAATGAACATTATTTTAACCTGTTTTATCGATTCCTGAAGTTATCAAGATTAAACATGAATTACCCTGCATAATTAAATCATTTATAGTGAATTAGCTTGAACAAATATTTTTTGAAAGTTTGCCTATGACATATATTATTGTGAACTTATTTAAGAACATTTTTCTATCTTGACCTTTTTCCGCTAAATACGATTTATTTGTTGCTAATAAACATTATGTCACAATTAAATTACACTTTCCTCATCTATACTCGTATAGTCTCCCTCAATTTTTATGACTTGTTCGATGAATTTTTTCCAATTAGGTGATGCAATTTTAGCCACCTCCCTTTTTATAACATCTACTTATAACTGTTTTCTCAAATTTTGGAAAGGTTTTAGTTGGCTCCATATTGATTCAATGTGATTAAAAACACAGTAGTATGGATGCCATCCATAGAACCGTATGTCCTTGAACCGCAGCTATCTCATCAAAACCGCATTTATTTGCAAAATTATTGCTCTGAACAAGCATCGTACGCGATATTATGGACTTTATGAAATTCTTGAATATTCTTTCTTTTTGTGTCAGTATCTGGAATCCTTTCTAAAAGTCTTGATAATGACACGGTTTTTCTAATGCATTATGTTCTTCCTCAGTTTGTTTTATATTTTTTATATACATTATATCTAATTAATTGAGCTTGTTCACCAAGATATGCAGCATCTAAAAGAGCGAGAAACGAATAGATACCATAGAGGCATTAAGTACTAGATAAATTAAAACAAAAACGTTCGCACGCAATAACACAACACTAATATATTATTCACAACACTGTTTAAACAATTATGTATTCACAGCACTACTTTATAATGAGTAAGCGATAACAGTAATTAACAAACACCTAGTATATTACGAAAGCACAAATTATGACACATTCGCCTGTCAAATCACCTAACACTGAAATATACTGCACTGTATTCAAAGTGAACAAGTAATAATCTAATTGTCTTTCTTACGGTTTCATGAGCGACGTATGTCGATGAGTCGATAGACGTTGCTGCCTACGATTAATAAAATTAAATTACTTTTTGCAAACGTTATTGTAAGTTTGCGAAGTGTTAATAATTCAAAATGTCCATATATACAAATTTGATATCTGTTAAACGACTTAATTTTATGAAGACAAGGACCCTAATCTATAGAAAACTGTCACCTTGCTTTTGTGAGATGTTACAACTTTGCATTCAAATAACGGCATGTAACCACCGTGCCGATATAAGTTTTTCTATTCGACCGATGGGCTCGATTGGGGTGAAATAATACTGATTGACGACCAGATATAAAATATTTCGCTTTGAATAATATCAAGTTAAATGATTTAAACAGGCATCATCTACATAATTATGATAATATATTATGCATGATATGATGATTTTTACGTAACTTCCTAGAAATTATATTGCACCACTCTGTCCTACGACTTATTCTCGGCGTCTTTTGAAATTTTTTGTATTCCTTTATATCGATAAGATAAAGATAAATCAATCTGCCTCTAACACAAACCTAGAAAAAATATATACTGTGCCAGTGTCACATTACCGGCGACCGCTAATTCATGGCTGCCCTAAAAGGTCCAGAATCGCTAAAACTTGGTTTTTATGCCAATTTACGTTGATTGTATTGTAGCGTAAAGCTCATTTGTTTACTGTGATTGGTCACATTCTTTAATCACATTTAAAATGACAGCAACTTAGTTAATCTCATATTACAATGCAACCATCATGTTTGCACAACCCCCAACATAAAGCAAATAAAATATCCATTTTCTGGACCTTAGGTCTCTATAAAACTCGGCACTTGTCACGTGAACTATATCATGAACCGACGCTGTCTATATTTTTTCTAGGTTTGTGGCCTCTAACTTGTTAGTTCTTTGTAAACAGTTGAATAAGGACGATAAAGGATTGACCTAAATTGCGCGCAATTATTATTTGTTATGAAAATGCACTTATGTCATAAAAACCCTGTATAATGAATAAGCAAATATTATATTCAGATTAACAAAAGGCTTCTTCATATTTGACAGGTTCAAACTACGTCCCCTCTATAAAGTAAATTAAAAAAAAAACGCAGGGCGAATTTGTCAAATGTAACGTCACATTCACTACTAACTTCCTAAAAATATATCAAACAGAAAATTAGTTGTATACATAAATACCTTTCTTCTTCCTTATCATACTTTTTTTTTTAAACTATGTTGGCGGATTACACGGAATATCCAACTGAAATATGATACGTTCCTCAGAATTATCGCCCCATCACAGCAAATTATTTAAAATTTAAGCTTAATTTTCTACTGCATTCCACTATGAACAACAATTTAATAAAATAATTATTTACATTTTTATAAAAGGATTGTTACGATACGAGTATTTCATATCAAAAAACAAACTCGAATACATTTTTTTAGTATTAAATGAGGCCCAAGTACCGTTCCATGCGGAATGCAATTTTTTTCCTTCAGTACCGCTAATGTTTCAATTTAATTTAACCGTTCTTGTAATCTTTTTACAGTATAAAATGAATGCTTTTCCTGAAGCTTCTTCATATTCCGCTTTATTTTACCAATTTTCCATAGCTTACTTTATTGTATCAAAGCGTTTAATACACAGTGTAAGTATTAATACATATATTTTTATGAAAGTTATACTACTGGTGTCCAAATTTGCAATATGATAATATAAAACTATGTTCAAGTTGTTATATCTCGTAGTCATTGGACGTAATGCGTCATTTCACGAGAGCTTAGTCATTGATCGTATCGCCAGCAAAGGCTGTAATCAAATGAATATTTTGTCGCTTGACTGAAATTTTACATAATTTATTATTTATTTTAATTAATAATTTCAGTGGTCGCCTGTTTTATTCTCGTCAAACAAAGTAAACGATAACACGTTACAGCGTTTAACAGACTTTTGTTTAGTCATTTGATGAAAAGTCTTGAAGGACTATATCAGTTGAAACAAATTATCGTGGCTCAATCGACATGCAGAATTTCTTATAGATATGCGATTGTGGATTAGAAAAATGAAGTACCTATAACAATTAGAATGTTCCGTAGATTAAATTAAAGGATGGTATAATAGTGCAGATATTGTTGCAACAGATATTCAGTTTTTAAATATAGAAAATGTGCCGGATAAATATATTTCTGTCCGAGAAACTGTATCTGGAGTATCACTGCCTGATTGCATCTAACAAACAATGGCAAACAAATCACGTATGTTAAATTAATCATTATTTAAATTAGTGATCACGCAAAAATATTTTGTAATTTGGTCGTAACTTTGCTACCGTAAGATATTGAAAAACTGGAAGATGTATGTCTTGACTAGTTTTTTAACAGGAATTTTAATTCTCTTTTATCAAAAAAAAAACAAACGGGCATCGCACTGCAGAGACATTGATAAACTTTGTTTTTTTTTTCTTATACAACACTCTGTATATTATTACAATTTTTGCGTACTCATAGTCCCTTCTGTCGGGCTAGATACACTTAAAACAGCTAAAGTTACTCGTCGGTTATCTCACCTATGGCATACTGATAAAAGCTAATAAGCTCGAAACCGGTATACGTCTGGTGGGCTGCTGACGAATGATTTTAGCTGTTTGTTGTTTTCAGGTCTAATTCAATGGTGATCGGGGTATTAGGTCGCTAAGTAATTGTTTCCTGGAATTCCGTGTTTGCAAAATATCGTTCTCACCGAATCGCAATAGAGATCGATAGCTTTCAATGGTGTTTACAGACTCCTATTTAAAACGCTTCATATTTATAATTTTTTAGACTGGCATGGAGTAGGGAATGGCCGCTAGATGTAGCTTTGATTTTTTGGCAATATAGTATACTAACATCAACAGTGAAACGATAACATTTGCAAGAAATTTTATTGCCATGGAACCAAAAAAAAAAAAATTAATAATATGTCTGGTGACCCCGTAGCTGAGTAACTCCTGTACCCTTCTAGGCATCGACAAAATTAGACGGTCGATGTCTGCTTGTAGCACCTCGTTCCATGCAAGTTGAACTTCATGGATCAACTGTGCCAGTGGCTGTGGAGGATGGCGCAAAGTGATCACTTCTCCCCATCATATCTCTCACATATTCGATGGGGTTTAAATCAGGCGAACAGGGTGACCAAGATAAAACATTAACGCCAGTTTCTTGGTGAAGTCTATGGTTCGATGAGTAATATGGGGACGTGCGTTGTCTTGCTGAAAAAGGACGTTCGGTCGGCCATTTAGATAAGGGAGTAAAGTGGTTTGTAGGACATCATCAACATAACGTTCAACTGTCATACTGCCTCCAACAAACAAAAGTGATGGTCGACTACCGTAGGCAATAGCCTCCCAAACCATGATTCCAACAGTCCTGTGTACATGCCTTTCAGCAACAAATTCAACATCACGGCGTTCTCCACGGCGGCGCCTTACTCTTCTACGGCCATCATGCAGACCTAGGCAGAATTGCGATTCGTCGCTGAACAAGACATTATACCATTCTGCCACCCAATATTGACGTTCTCTGTACCAGTTCCAACATTTATGACGGTGGTCCACAGTCAAAGAAGGCACTAATCGCGGACAGTACGAAAAAAGTCCAAAGGCTCTAATGCAGTGATATAGTGTACGCATCGTAACTGGTCTTCCTTCTTCTCCAAACCATTGACCAGCGATTTGGCGCGTAGTAGCAAAACGGTCTCGTAGAGCTAGTTGCCTGAAACACATATCATGGCCCTCTGTGGTACGCCTCGGTTGACCAGTTGGTCATCTTCGCGTTCTTCTGTCCAAACACGATACACACGCAATACCGTCATGGCAGTATAATTCACACGGCGTCCAATTTCGCGATAGAACAATCCAGCATATCGATAGACAACAATTCTACCCCTGTCAAAGTCGCTATCACACGGTGATAATTTTATTGTCTTCAAACTCGAGGTGTTTTGTTAGCCTCAATGCAAGCGGACGCGGAATAACTAAAATTGTCTGTACTGACCGGCCTTCTGACAGCTTTCTTCATAAAGAATTTAAGACACAACATTCCATTATTGCAAAAACTGTAAAAGATAAAATGTGGATATTATTATCAAGGATATTATCATGTTGAAAAATGAAGTTCCAGAAATTATTCCTTCTGGGTGCAACACTTTTAATGTCACTGAGTATAGTTAGCTTTTGCTAATTTGTTTAAATTTAACACAGGAAGGTCCTTGCCCATGTTCGAAGTGGACGAATACTGAGAAGCTGTAGGAGACAATGACGTCATGCTTCGCGATCCAATTAATTCCAATTTGACTTATATTTCGAGAACTACGTATCAGATCGACCTCAAATTGTCTGGTTTGATTATACATCATAAATGCTTCATAAGGATTAGTAGTAGTAGTAGTAGTAGTAGTAGTAGTAGTAGTAGTAGTAGTAGTAGTGTAATTTGAGGTTTGACTAAATGTTGATAAACATAATAATACTAAATGTTCATAATTTTCCTTTATTGCTTAAATTTAAATTCAAGGAATATGCCCTGAAAAAAATAAACTGTCTATTACAAAGAATGGCTGTGCTTCTATGTTATTAGTAATACTAAATATAGCAAATTATACATATTAAAGCTACAGTCAATAATATCTGCCTGTTGGGAATACATAAAATACGTTTTTATAACAAACCTATTCAAATACATTAAACAATAATGTAACGATAATGTTAAAAACAAACTTTATTTTTCAAGGAAAGCATCAATCGTATTATTACTATAGGAGATAGAAATCGTTAAATAGAGAGAACTTTAGGCGCTTCTGTTACTCCCGCTCACAGATCAGCTTCAGCTCTTTGGTTCTCGACATATAAAAAAGTAAATATTGCATTATCGAAAATCTACTTATAAGAATGCTGAAAGCTTGTATAAATATTATTAGTAATTTTCCACAAACAATTTCATTGTGAATCATCATCATAATTTTCAATGTCTCTTATGAGTGCTATAATAAAAATATGAACGAAATAAGTATTTTTTTATTTGGCGTAGCTAGAAGTACAAAATATCAATAGCGAAATAAACAAAAAATAAATAATCAATCATTATTTGTATATGATTTAGAATTTAAAAAGAATGCAATAAGTAACTCTATATAATCGGAATAACCATTTTTGCCAATGTTAAAATGGACGCTTATTTATTAAATAATTAATAATATCGTTAGCATTTTCTTACGTTTTCCTTTTCTGTAATTATTTTTCAACACGATTCCCCTCCCAATCCAAACACTTTTTTGATACCGATGAGCTAATTGTTTCAAACAGTCTTCATACCAGGATCCCGCCATTTGAGAAGGCCAGTTATTTATCTCTGCTTTGAGCACATCCTCACTCTCAAAACGCATTCCCGCTAAATATTGTTTTAATTGCGGGAAAAGGTGATAATCGCTTGGCGAAAGATTAGGTGAATAAGAAGGGTGCCCGAAGACGTCCCAACGAAAACTTTCGAGGAACTGTTGAGTTTCCTTTGCACTGTGAGTACGCACATTGTCGTGGAAGAAGAACATTTTTCGACACAGCCTCCCACGACGCTTATGTTGAATGGCCCTTCTCAGGTTTCGCAGTACTTCACAATAACGATGGGCCCCTCGCTCGAGATAATTAATAAGCTTAACTCCTTCTGAATCCTAGAATAGTTGCCATCACTTTGGCAGCGGATTCTGTGACTTTTGCCTTTTGTGGATCCGTTTCATCTTTCCTTTTCCAAACCATGCGTTGCTTGTTGGATTCTGGTGACCAGTGGTGAACCCAGGTTTCAACCCCAGTCACGATTCGAGAATAAAGTGCATCATCGCCTTCATATTCAAGAAATTGAAAAAATTGGCGGGCTGCGTCCACCCTTTGTTCCTTATGAGCCTGTGTCAACAAACCCATCTGGAACACACTTTTGAATATTCAAGTTCTTCGGTAACAACTTTTGAAAGCGATGTGCGGCCAATTTGGATGTTTGGGGGAAGTTTCACACTAATTACGTCAAGTGTAACTCGTCTATCACCTTCAATAATGCTGCGGACTGTATCAATGGTCAGCTGGGCCACTTCGTTGTTCGTCATGAAGATTTTGACGCCCTTCAATAAACATTTCCCTCCATCGACGAACCATTTGAACACTCATGGTCCTATCCCCATAAACAGAGAGAAGTTCTCGATGAATATTCGCAATCGGCGGTAGGGATAACAGGTACCTACATGGTTATTCGTACCGTACTGATCGGGAAGAACTCCGATTGTCTTGAAACCACATACTTACTTCTACTATATACCGCGTACTTTGTATCTCTTCAATGTATCTATGACCTTGGCCCGAAAGTTAGAGGAATTCAAAAAACTATCCAGAACTGCGCATGCTCCATAATAAAGCGCAACTTTCAGATTCAAACTAATAGCTGATTCATCATGATCCTAGACACACTGAAGGGTTATCTGTTAACTTATTGTGAGATTTGTGAGCTTGCGGGTTCCTATGGTTATTCATTTTCCCATTCCATTCATTTCCCTCGTTCATTTTTTTTTAATTAAAATGAGAGACCAATGATTTCAGATAAGTTACCTTTCATAAATACTGCCCCAGAAGTACTGGGAGATATTTTAAGAACGGTTGGTTGGAACAAAGGGTTCTATAATTATTCTTCATACAACTCTTCCTTTCGGAATTTTTAAGTTACATCCTGAATGTAGAGTCAATTTTAATGAAATGTGAAACGTGGGATTTTGTTTATACTGAGATTAGGAAATTATAGCAACATTTATCTTATTTACCAGGAATGAGCTACCCTTAACGTAAAGTGACCGTAAACTTTGATATATTTCCTTTTTTTCAATATGCAATTGTTTATATATTTAAGTGCTCCACCTAATTTAAAATAAAAAGGACACTCTCCATTTACAAAAAAAACAAAAACCTATTTAAGTTAGTAAATACCTACTGTTTTTTTTTTCGAAAACGGTTCATTTTTCATTGTGATTTTTTACCATACTAAAGAGTTTTAACGCAACTGGTATTTCTCTGGTATAAATTTTTATTATTACGAAATTTAAAACTATAGAAAATGGCGGAGTTGATAAATCTACAAAGTGTTCTCATAAAATAAAGAATAGATAATATTTTTAATTAACAAAAAAAGATATATGTACATGTGTACAAATATATATTATCATTAAAAACTAGGGAAATTTACATTCTGAATGAGCCTCGTACATTAGCCAATATATTCTAATATTACTGGATGTAATAAATTGATTAGATGATTAAAATAAGCAGTTAATGATTTGTTACTTATAGTCGCCCATTTCACGAACTGACGTAACTAAAAAAATCGAAATTTGAAATACTTTGTCTAACGTAACGAAGGTACATGATTTACACATTCACGAAGCGGCGTAACTCAATTCCGTATAGTTTTCAGGATAATAGACATTACACTGTCGGCGTAACACTTTTCTGATTAAAATACAATTTCACGGACCGACGTAACTTAAGTTACGCCAGTTCGTGAAATTTTATTTTGGTGGTAAGTAAAAATAAATAAATGGCGTATCTCTCTCTTCTTGTTCAGACTTGTAGCAGAATAAACTCGAATACTACAATTAAGGCACTGTGTAAATAGAAAGCATGTGAAAAGATAGGTGATTTAGCCTGTGCAAGTTTTGACTTGAAGCAAGTGACATATTTACCCATATCAAAAGAAAGTGCTATATTTTATAAAAGTCGTTTATCAAATTACAACTGCATACTGTACGACATTGCTACTAAAGATTGCTGATGCTTTATGTGGCATGAAAGCATCAGCAAACAAGGATCAGCAGGGGTTAGTACTTGTGTGTACAAGGCGCTCCTAATTTATGATGCTAAAAGCATAAAATATATTGCCTTATTTTCTGACGGATGTATCAGACAGGACAAAAACTCTATTATTGCAACAATGCTGCTTTATGTTATAATCAATAGTGTTAATATCGAAGAAATCACATTAAGATTCTTCGAAACGTCCCTTGGACAAAATAGAGAGGATGCGGCACACAGTACCATATCCAGAGCTCTAAAGACTGTTGGTGACGTTTATGATATTTTGCAATTACCGCCTGTAGTGGAGCTTTCCCGAAGACACCATTCCTATACTGATGTATCTCTAGAAGGTAATGACTTCATTGACTTATATCAAGATTTGCAGGTTTTCACTACAAATGTAGCTGAAACAGGTGAGCCTATGAAATGGACCGGTCTCAACGAACTTAAAGTTAGGAAAGACAGACCAATGGAAATAGCAAATCAAAACAAGTCACTTGCAAATAGAACATAAACGCTGTCACTGAAATGACAGAAATTTTCATTGAAGGGAGTTCATTGGAAATTTCTGTCTCAGTTCTGCACCAGTAAAAATTTGTAACAAGAAATATATGCAATTAAAGTCATTGTGTAAAGGAAACACTCGAGTAATAAGAAGTAAAGACTTTCAAAACTTTTATCTTCATATACCCCATGAAGACAAGTAAAATGAACCACAACGCTGTTGTGCTATGTTTTTGATAATTTATTTAAGGTATTGACGTACAGAAGTAATACTTTATTTATTTTTGTTATTTTATATCAATATATTATTTGGTTGTCTTTCATTCCATATTTTGATTTAACTTAAATTTCGTCGTAACAGATATATTAGCAGGCAGCGAACCAATTGTCAATTTCACGAAGTGACGTATTTCAATTTTTTTGCAAAATTTTGACATTTTTCAAAGGTAATGATATGTTTTAGTTATAATATATGATAGCTAATACTTTTAAATACTAATTGTCCAACTTGTAGAAGTCTCACGTTTCTCATATTTCCTCAGTAGAACGACAAAAACTATGTGAATCTTTAAATTGCTCTTCTGTAAAATTTGAAAAGCTGTGACAAGTAATTTGCTGTGACGTGAAATGGGCGTCGTTATTATTTTCAAAATTTTACTTACCTCACCTGCCTCATTGTACTGACCGCCACTGGTGTTTTCTTATGATCTTTTTTAAATGATCATTTTTCAAGTATGTATTTTTGTTGTTCTGTAAATAATCAATATTTTTCAACCTATTAGACTGTATAACATAATTATATAAAGTAAAGAAACATTATTACCTCCTTAAAACATGAATTATTATTAATTTAACGCATAATAGCCATCAATATCCAAATTTTCTATTTGTAATGCTAAATATGTTTTTATATTGTAATTTCCAAACGAGATATGCAGGATTATATTTTATAATTCCTTCTGTGAATAGCAGACGATAAATTGGTTGCAAAATAAGGATTTTCCGTTAATCTTACATCACGTTGGAAATGTTTACATTTTATATAGAATGCATCTTTTTAAATAATATCAATTATATATTCATTATTTCTCAATTATATTCAATTATTTTTTACTGTATTAGAAAGGTATTTTAAGCTAATATATATCAAATCTCCTACAATTCCTATCAATGAAGTCATATGTATGATCTCTGATACCAAACATCTAGATATGGTAATGAACAATTCCACATAAAAAGCTGTATTCAATAATTATCTAAAAAAATTAATCTAGCTAAATTTACTAACTTGGTTTATTGAAAACATTCTATTAATATCCAAGTTCACTTTTGAAACTATGGTAACTCGAAAATACAACCACAATAGATGAGATCTGACCTATTTCTGCATTTTTAAGATTGCTTCTTCAGGTGGCCTCCTTTGAGTTCAGTCAAATATCTTAAATATAAAAATTATTATACCAATAAATTAAAATTATTTGATATTAAATATCGACAATGTCAAAAGTGATTAACATGTCAATGAATTTATACATGATAACGACCTACGTAATTAATAAAAAAATGTTACCCTTTATGTAATCGTTTTTTATATATTTTTAGGTATTAACAATATTGTGTGAAACTAACTACTCTGCGGACTAAATCCCCGACCAGCGTTGAATTACACCCATGATTTCTGAATTACTTTAACTCGGAATAACCAAATTTGGTATGATTTAGGTTTATTATTGGTGATCTACTACAAGGTGTTCATTGATGGTGAGTCACCCATACAATTATACCAAACTTTCTTTTCCATTGATCAAATTTAAAAAGAATAATAATATCCCCCGCAGAACTAAATTTAAAACACTTTTTTACTCTACTTAAATTTTAAGAAACTTTAAAGTTTTCAAGAAAATATGCATTAATTAAAACAAGATTTTAATAGTGTTTAATAGAAGTTATCAAAAAGTCAGTAGTACGTTTTGTCTTTAAAATTTGACAATTAGTAATAAAACTATTTTATTTCTACTACTGTTTGCTGTTGAAAATGGTTGGAAAATTTACATTCAGCGAACAGACTGACATGTTACTTGTGCTAGATTTCTATGAAGGAAACTGTAGAAGTGTGGAAAAATATCGTAGGAGATTTTCAAATTAGTGATAGTGATTCCCCATTTCCAGCATTTTCTAATGTTGAAAGAATAGCTCAAGAAACAGGAAAGTTTTTCAGTAATATCCGATAACGTCATAGTGTAATAAGGGTACAAGGTAAACAAAATGTTCCTCTATGAAAATAATTACATTTGTTGAGGTCTGGCAATCGTGATGGCCTAACCATTTATTTGGAAACTTAAAATTAAAAAAGACTCTAACAGTAGCTCTAAAATGAAGCGGTGCTCCATCTTACATAAACCAAAACTATAATCTAAGTTGCAACGGTAAGTTTTCGATTAAATTAAGTAAAGTATTTTGCAGAAATTCCAAATAACTTTTGTCATGTTATGATTTGGCAAAATAACTGGTTAAACCAAATAACGATCAATAATACTGGCCCAAAACATTTATCTTAAACTGGCGCTGAAAATGTCTAGGAGTTATTGCATAGGGAATTACATCGGAATATTCATGAAAGCTGTGAACATTTGTAATTCCTCCACGAAACAAGCCTCATCAGTGATAATAACAATTCGGTGTTCAGAAGTTCTTGAAAATCCAGTTTATCGAGATAAACGTTTAGTACTTATTTGCGGTTCATCTTCAACTATTGGCAAAATATTTTCTTTATCTTGTGCCCTTATAGTCTAAGACGTTTTTCGATATTATTGAAAAACTTTCCTATCTCTTAAGCTCGTCTTTCAACATTAGAAAATGTTTGTCTATGAAGAACCACTCGATTAGGAAATCTCCTACGATATTCTTCCACACTTCTCCTACAGTTTCCTTGACAAAAATCTAGCACAAGTAACATGCCAGCTTGTTTGCTGAGTGTAAATTTTACAGCTGCCAAATTTTAAAGACAATTATTTACTTTTTGATTTATTCTAATAAACACTATTAAACTCTTGTTTTGGGTAAATAATGAATTTTTTCTTGAAAACCTTGAAATTTTCTAAAACAACAAGAATAAAAAAGTGCTAAATTAAATTCTGCGCGAGATATTATCATTCCTTTTAAAAGAAAATAAAGTTTGGTATAATTTTAGGGATGAACACCTTGTAGTGTTTCAATTTACTTGAACTCCATAGTCAAAGAAGACCAACAATAAACCTAAACCATGTACCAAATTTGATTAATCCAAGTTAAAGTAATTCAGAGATATTAATTTTTTTGAAACATTTGGCCCCACTTTGAAGGCCTGTAACTCCACCCGTGTGTATGTTTAGTTAAATTCCAATATTTTGGGATCCTCATATGCACCTTCTATGTGTCGGTTCTTATGTGCAACATCCTGTATATTACTTTCAAAGGATCTAAATCATCTTTATTATTGTATATTATTATTGATGATCTAACATAAAATGTCAACCCAGGTTAGTAATCTTAGTTGACATTTTTATCAAATTTATACACTTGCTTAAAACATTTTATATTCAATTGATTCAATGTCATGGTTTACGAATATCTACTAAAGAGTTGTTTTGTTATTGAATCAGTAATTTTTCATCATGGTTATTTACGGTGGTGGTTTTGATGGTTTTGCCACAAAATAATTAAGTAAATTAATTGGTTTACGATTAATGCATGCTTTTTTAAATTGCTACTGTTTATTCATTAGGAAAATGTGAGTAATTTTCATTAGTTTAAATATACATTGATACTGTATCATGTAGGCAGTCTATAATAATATTGAACTGGTTTAAAAAGTAGTTCGGTTATGAAGCTATTGGCAAACATAATAAGAAATTTAATATATTTGGACGTTGCATTTTTCTCATCAGTGCTTCAACGCTACTTGTCTTATTAACTTATATATTGCCTTCACAAATATTTGTTCTCTCTAAGTGTTCTCAACGGTCTATAGGCTAGCAAAGGAATATCTGAAATGCCTTATCAAAAGAGCACAAGTTGCATGATAGGTTAAGGAGGTAGAGCGCTCCGATAAGGGGAAGTAATAAATTTAAATTCTTTATTATACTGTACAGAGTATTTTATACCCAAATATTAATTATCAAGAAGTTTACTTTTTCTGATATACTTTTGTTAAGAAAATTTTATACTATCTTCATCCGCTATAGCCGTTTTACAATCCCCAATTATTTTTTCGATAGCTTGCAGCAAGCCTTTACATCTGTAATACGTTTCCTAAAATTCTGACTTGCAGTTCGTCTTACAGTCGTCGATTCACAATTGTAATTTAAGTGATACTTCAACCCTAATGTACATAAAAACTAAACTGTTTATTCAAATTTGACAAGTAACAATAGCAAACAGCATAACATACAATGTGACCCGTTTGTTTTGGGGTCAGTCTGTAAAAAGTTTATTAATTGTGCGATTTTGCCCGGATTTTTTTTTTTAAATTATAGAGCTTTATAAACTGTACATTTTCAGCAAAAATGGCCTGGCTGATATAAAATCCAAAGTCTATTACAGTTTCTAGAAGAAAAATTTTAATAAATCATATTAGCAAAAAAATATGTGCGCGCCACTGGATTAAGCTTCTCTCTCAAAACGGGCTTGTACAAAATTTTATCGAAAAATTTTAAGTAATAACGATTTTATGGAAGAATAAAAAATCCACTTATTTATTTTCAAAAATTGATAGCTTTATAACAACTTAGTTATGGCCTTAGGCTTATACAGGACAATAAAAAAATTAAATTTACATAACAAGAAACAACAACATTTTTGTAAATTCTACCAAGCCACCATTTTATTCTCTAATGCATTTGTCATTCCTTTTGCGTATGTTCTTAATTACATTTCGTATTTGCTATGGAGTAATTTCCACACAAGTATGGATTATTTTAACTTGTAGTTCTTGTAAATTTTACTTCTCTCTTTACACATACACTTTTTCTTCAAGTAAACCCCAAAGAAAAAAATTAAGGAAATTAACTCCGGGAATCTCGGTCCAACAGTTTCCGAAATTTTCATTTAACTAGTTTCTTATCAAACAGCATTATGAATAGGACTACCATCTAACTGTAACTTCAAATTAAGGCGATATCTTAATGGTAAATGATCTATGCCAATAGCAACATTCTAATCTTTATTCTTCATCTCCTGGTAAGAACGTATGCAAAAATGTTGACTTAAAAGCTTTTATTTTGTTTTGTCTCAGGCATCTTCTTATACTTTCTCTGGGTATATTAAAGTCAAAACTAGCCGTTATAATACTATTTCCAGGTTATTGTGAAAAAGTCCACGACGTTTATTTTGCCTCGTTTTAAGAGAATTTTTGTAAACCGATCCAGTTTTATCGAAAATATTGTCTCTTTGGATGTCTGATGTTGAAGTCTGCCGCAGTTTCTGCTGCCGAGCGCACGTTATCGTCAACAAGACGAACAATTTCTGCTTTTTCTGTTACACTTAAATTTTCCATAATTATAATTAATAATTTAATTTGTATTAAGTACAAACAAGTTCTAATATCGATTTAAACTTTATTTGTTTGACAGTTAATATAATCACTTCAATTGTTTTCCATAGCCAACCATGAATTTTTGGAAATAAATATACCTAGCCTGTATTTTTTAAATTTCTACAAAATCGTTATTACTTAAAATTTGTGTGAGTGAGTGGCGCTAACAGATTTTTTCTAAAAAAATCGCTTAAATTTTGCTTCTAGAAACTATCATAACCTTGGATTTTATATCAACCAGGCCGTTTTTACTGAAAATATGCAGATTATTAAGATATATATCTAAAAAGAAATCCAGGCTAAATCACACAATTAATAAATTTTTTACAGACTGACCTCAAAACAAATGAGTCACACTGTATAAAATAAAGGTTTCAGTTAATATATTTTATAAGCTCAGCAGTCAAACAATAATCAAATAGAAGCGAAAGCAGGTAGTTTGAACATGACAGTTTTGCCTAGTAATTTTTGTGTATGGTGGTAATCATACAAATGACTAAATTATTCCCCAGAATTGCAGAAAAGCTGCAATAATAATCGAGCGAGACCTATGTTTTTAAAGTGAAAGAGTTTTTCAGATACGATTTTTGCAATAAGCTACTGTTCAGTGTGCTTGCATACGTGCAGAGACTTGCAACTTGCAGAAAGAATTGCAAATTGTAAAGCGACTTTTAGCAAATACACAAAAATAATTGTATCTATACACCACTGGCCAACTAGTTATTTTCAATGCAAATAACAAAGTTACCGTGATTGGCTGAATAGATAACGGTGTGAGAGCGCACGTGTCCCGTTGTGAACTTTGTGTTTTTGTGAACTGACCATCAAAAAATAAAAAATACAATTATTGTCCAGTATTGTATCGTACGTATCTCAGACGTATATACGTTGTTCTTAAATTCCTAATGGCAAGACAGAGACAATAAACCAATAATAGACAAGGAGAATTAGAACCGCAGGTTTTTCTCATTTATGGTCAAGGCTGTTCCAGACAACCTCGGGACATAGGTGTCCGCAACATGTTAAGAGTAATATAATAAATTACGTAGAAGATAAGCAATAAATTAGTACAATTTATAACAATGTATTCAAAACTCACCCTGCTGCTTATCTCGATGTACTAGGTTAGTTGTCAGTGATCACAAACTGGGAGATCTGTGTACTAACTCTGCAGCATCAGGTAAGTTGCTATTGTTGTCTGCACGAGTGATGTTCATTGGGGTGAACAGTAGCGTATTGCACGCCGTCATATCTCAAAGACTACTGTACTTTCAAAATTGCTTGCTCGATTTTTATTGCAGCTTTTCTGCAATTCTGGGGAATAATTTAGTGATTTGTATAGTTGCCACCATAAGCAATTCCTAGGCTGAACTGTCAATTGTAAACTGCCTTCTTTTACTTCTGCCTCATTATTGTTTGATTGTTAAACTTGCAAAATCTATTGACAGAAACAATTATGTTATGCTGTTTGTTATTGTTACTTCTTATCAAATTTGGATAACCAGTTTAGTAGAGAGCACGATACTCCAATTCACTGACTACCACCAAGATTATTAATCCTTTTCAATAATCTTGGACTACCACGCCCATTTGTTTTAAATCCCTGTAATTTTTCTATTTGGGTTTTGTTAAAGCAGAAAGTATATTCTGTGTGAATTTCTGGATTCTATAATGTTCTATAAATTTAAAACCTTTCAAGACGTGACAAAAAATATCATTTACTAAAATCTTACAAATACTGCGAGATACAGGGTGTTTCAGTTCGAATGAATCAAATTTTAACCACAAATAGAACTCGATAAGTAATTCAGAATTGTTTTATAAACCAAGGTTCTATGTCTCACCGTTTTCGCTCTACAGGGCCGTATTGGTCGGTTTTTTACATCATATTATTTATGATATCTCTGGTATGGTTGTAACGATTTGATTCAAATCTGGTATGATGTTAATACTTACGAATGTCTATAATTTACTGCAAAACTTACAAATTTTTTGTAGGTCACTGGCGTAGAAACGGGTAGGGCAGCGGGATTTTTTTTGCCCCAACTTCTAGGCCAATGACCTAATACTTATTTGGGGTAAATTTTTAGATTCCTTGGACAATTTGGCATAATACTTGTTTGAAATCGGTAAAGTGTCTCGTTCTGCCGAAAATCTCAATAATGTGGCAGGCCGTTCCTCTGATAAGGAATCAAGTTTAGTTCAGTTTATCAGTTATTAAATTACGGTTGAAAACAATATTAAACAATACGTCTCTACACTTCGTGTATTATTTTTATAGCATTTATAGTGTGGTGAGTTTCCTTTCTGAGCTCTGTTTTATGTTGCACTACAGTGCGGTACACATTCAATGATACCTCCTTTACATTTCATTTATGCTATTCTGAAACACTTTACCGATTTTAAACAAGTATTATGTCAAATTGTCCAAGGAATCTAAAAATTTACCCCATTGGCGTAGAAGTTGGGGCAAAAAAATCCCGCTTACCCGTTTCTACGCCAGTGACCTACAAAAAATTTGTAAATTTTGCAGTAAATAATAGACATTCGTAAGTATTACCATCATACCAGATTTGAATCAAATTGTTACAACCATACCAGAGATATCATAAATAATATGATGTAAAAAACCGACCAATACGGCCCTGTAGAGCGAAAACGCTGAGACATAGAACCTTAGTTTATAAGGCAATTCTTAATTACTTATCGAGTTCTATCTGTGATTAAAATTTGATTCACTCGAACTGAAACACCCTGTATGTATGTAGAATACTTCGATATTTTCACCAACAGCTTTGTATATATATAACGTGTTAAAAGTGATGAGTATCTCAAGAATGTGCTCATTTAAACAAATATTAGTCGTTCTCCAAACAAAATAATAACTGACTCAAACTCAAATGATCTTAACAAAAACACAAAGAGCAAAGGTAGACGCAAATTATCAGAATTAACATTTGCAAGTGCAATTGTTTGTTTATTTAACAAGTAAAGCGCAAACCCAAACAAACGATAAAACATTTCAAAATTATGCAAAACTATTTTTAAACATCAATTATCATACAAAGTTGTTCATCGTTTTATATCTGGTTTATAAATGTAGATAATGGCTGACCTTGCATATCTCATAAATGTGCTAGACAATCCATATCCAGACATACTGAACCCGTTTCGTTCAAGAATCTTGTGGTTTGCTCGAAGTACAGGTCCGTATGAACCCGAAATGTTAATGCAACTTTATTTTATACAGAGTGGTTCAAAGGGTGAGTGCTGTTAATCCATAATATTTTTATTTTATTTTATTTATTTTTATTTTATTTACACTATTCAACAGGTCAAAGACCCAGTTATAGAATAGGAAAACACACAAAAAAAAAAGCATACATGAAGTAAATTACACAATACTTAGACATAACACATGTAAACAAATACGAAAAAATAATCAATCTAATTATCTAGATAAAGACAATAACAATTACAAAACAAGTTTTTTCAGAGTTGAAATATTGCAATCCATAAAATCTACGGGCAAGATAACTTCATTACATAAATCACACATATTATGAAGTGGAGAGTGTTGCAGAATATTTGTCCTAGCTGGTGGCAAATAAAACATGTTAAATTGTCTAGCTTCAATTCTGGGAACATGAAAGCTCAGCATTCGCAAGATGGCACTGCAGTCAATGACATTATTCATTACTTTATGTAAACAAATTAAATAAGCCCTTTTACGTCGATTTTCCAAAGTTTCAAGGTCAAATCTATTAAGCATTTCAACTTGAGGGAACCCAACACAGGGATACTCACCATCAGCTTTAAAACTAATATATTTCAAGATATATCTCGATATCAGACAAAACATGCAACAATTGTTGAAATAGATGATGTCAAACAACCATACGCACCACCATTGCATACTCACTTAACACTTAGGATAGTTTTTGCCATATTCCTTTTCCATTTAGTAGATATGTGAATTTTATATTAGACATTTGCAATCACCTTTTATAATATATAATAATAACCTCTCTACCTCTCATTCTAATCACGAGGTTTAGCCCAAAAGTCGGAACACTTATGCGGGAGAGGGGGCGATATATTATTATTAAGCAGGCCGAATTTGCGCCCAGTAACGACTTACGTTGGTAGACGGAAAAACCTCATTAATTAGGGGGATGGTGGAACGCCAACCGGTATCAATTTCTCACATTGATCCAAGCCAACATTCTTTCGCCATATCGTACCACAGAGAGGGTGTCAATCCTCTCCACAAATGTAGTTGATCTATGGTCTACCGGTTGCAGCATTCGAACCTGCGGTGGGTGGCAAACCCGATTCAAGTATTGATGCCTTAAATCGCTCGACCACCGACCGATGTACCTCGATATCAGTGAAGTATCACGCAGATAGCCACAAAATTTGCTACTGCATACAAATATCTTATAAACCTATAAACTGAAAAATAAACTAAATAAACTAAAATGAAGCTGTTACATATTTGGTAATTGCTGTTTCGTCGAACTTACAGTGGCCGTTTGTTTTTGTTGATTTACTTACTATAATACTGTTATATAATCGCGACGAAGCTTTGGTGGAGTCACCTCTGAAGGTGTTGACAGTGAAGAGTCATGAAACGTTTGTAATTGTTTTGTTTATCTGCATCTACCAAACCTGTAAAACTTTAAACTGGAAATCTTGCCACTAAATTTTACATATTTTCTGCAACCAAATGAGTATACTTAGTCAACGGCCGAAAATCTACAGTGACTAATCATAATGCTACGGGTGAAGCGTGCGAGGAGCAACATTTCGTACTAAATTTGAAGGCCATCAAATATAAAAAATATACAAAAATGACAAAAATAATTGCATTACATAACATTCATTATTTTTAGAAGAAACAGTGGTAGAACAGTTTTTAGCAATTTCGAAGCGTTGATAATAAAAATAATAGAGTTATTTCCAAGTTTAGTTTTTATTCTCTATTATAAATTACCCAACGCCTAAAATAATAGAAAGTGGCTAATTCACAGTACAGAGATGAGTACAGAAGGTAAGGGTGGCATAATTATCTAAGCGTCCCACTTGAGAAGAGTTCAAAGCACACAAAATTATCAAAAATAAATTGACGTCGACTGAATCTACTTTACTTATCTGAATTTACTTTAAATGTGCCCTCTGTGCCGTCCTCTTTACAAATTAGAATACCGTTCTTTTGGACGGTGATTGTCCACCACTCCGTGGATACTTAATCCTTAAGCCTATGGACGCGAAATTAATGGATTTTTGCACGAATTTTCTGTTTTAATTATTTATGGAGGAAAAATCTCAACTTTTGACAAATTTTCGAAACAGTAAAATACTACAAATATTATTGCTACTTTCATGATTATGTGGTGTCAGTAAATTTGTTTTTAGCTTCTGACAATCTACCAGAACAGTTTCATGATGAAAATAATAGAAAGTGTTATAGTTGACAAAATTTGTTACAAGTAGACATTTTTCCACCATTAAATAAGTCACGCAAATATCTGCGAATTCCGCATTCAAAAGGACAAAAGGCTTTAGAATACATATACGCTATTCACTATTGGTTACTAGCACTGTCACTATAACGGTCACACATTAACACTTATTATATCATGTCGTGCCGCTTTCCGTATGATCTTCATGCATTCATGTTCCGTCAAAATCTTCGATCCAGATTCTGATATTTTAATATTTATTTTAAATAGTTTCTTCATATCACTATTTCGTCTTTTTCTATCGGTATACTCTTTTCGATTTCATTTATACGGAAATTCACGTACTGTACTTAATTCATATTTCACGCATATACTCTTGTATATATTCTAGGCAAAGTTTCATCTTGTAAGATATAGCAATCCAATTTTTTTTTCTCAACAACTCATTTAAAAAATAACATCTTCCTTCCGCGAGTTTCCATTATTTTCCGTTTCGCAGTTGTACTTCTTTACCACTTTTTTTATTTTGTTAATGAAATACATATTTCAACATCACTTACACTCATATTTTGACCTCGCCCCCTAGACTCTTCATACATTTCATCCGAAATTCCGCACTTGTTAAATTAGGACGATTTTGAGAATACGTTGTAGAGTTTGAATTATTATCCATTCTTAAGAACACAAAATCATTAAGAAATAAAAAAGCGCAATTTGTGGGAGAAAAGAGAGAAAAGCATCTCTTCTAAGAATACAGATTATCCACTATGAATTTAGGTTCAGTTACGGCATTAGGTAAATCGCCGTCAGGTTGTCAAATCACTAGTATCAAATTTTCTCAAGTGTTTTAAGAGACTTGCACTGTTAATCTTGTTTGAGAACGTTAAAAAGTCGTATTTTTCTTCCAAAGCATTCGGTTGGTTTGATATGGATTGTTAATGAATTTCCTTAATGCCTTTGGCCTTTGTGATAGTACGTTAATTCTTTTGTTTTACCTTTCGAATCATTTCCAGTTTGTTCAGTATAGATTTCAAATCAGTTTTGTTCTGTCAGACTTCGAGTGTTCCGCAAGGGTCGGTACTGAGTCCTCTCTCTTTTACTTTTTATTAATATTGCCAATGACATGACCGTTTGCTTGACCTTAAACAATATTGTAAAATTTGTACCTTTGCTGACTGTAATAACCTTTAGAATACATTAAAAATGTCAAACGACTGGTGCAATGAGAATAAATTACTCTTGAATTCATTAAAATGTAAAGTAATCTCGTTTTATCTGAAAAAATGTCCAATTGATTACACTATTAGTTACGACTCTTGAATGACGGTCACAAATTTCAGATCTTGACGTTATTTTTTATCCTGAACGTAATTTGTCGAAACATATTGGAGCGTGTTTGGCAAATGTGTACAGAAATTTGGATTTTATTTTTTGTAGCTCCCAAGATTTTACTGATCCTTTAAAATTGTAGTACGCCTAAACATATGTACTTACTGTGAATTGTTTTCTTAGAGCTATTTTCACAGCACAGAATAATAATTACAACTGTTCTAAAGGACTTCTGTTGCTTGCGGGAAGCTTTTACCGTATACACGTTGTGTAGCCACAGAATTTTGACCAGATTCGCCATAAATTAACATGTCATGCAGCTGGTCATGGTTGTTCCATTTTTGTTTTATGTTTACTCATAAATATCAAAAAAGAAGTAGAAGAAAATAAAACGCACTAGCCACAATACTACTATGACATATTACTTATAGGTTATCAGCAACGACTGAAACATTGCAATGTTATCGAACAGTACGTTACAGTTTTAACGAGTTTCTCGAAAACTTCACTTGTTTATTTCATTCATACTGATACAAAAAACCAATTACGTTATAGGAGTTTTTACTTAACCTTAATTGTACCTTAGTTTGTAATTTCGGGTAACAGTTTTGCATTTTATTTCAGTTGTATTTTTATTTTTGAAATGTATTTTTAGACATTTTTTTCATAACAGTGTTTTTGGTCAGATATATAAGCCCTTAAAATTAGGGCACTCATATTCCGGATGCCTTGTATAAGAAGGTTAGTAATTACTTCAGTATGGACCATATCCTTGAATATTTTCTTGTAGTTTGTACTATATTAAAGCACTTTTGTTTGTTTTGATACGTGTTTTTACTTTGTTTTTATTCTGTTTCTTTTTTATGTTATAACCGTTGTAATGGAATTTTGTTTGTTTGATTTTTAATTCTTTGATATGTAGGTAAATATATATACATTTTTTGTTGCAATGTTGTGTTATTACTTATCCGGTAATTGAAAATTTGGTTGCGTTGGATATTTTACTGGAAAAACAAAGGCAAACAAACAAAATCGTCATGCAAATAGTTAAAAACTCCTAACTGAATTTATCTGCCTAACAATCTAGAGCAAGTGGTTCGGTCAGTGGTCGCGCGGTTTAAGGCGTCAGTACTTGAATCGAGGTGACTAGATCCCAGCTGCCGGTAGACCGTATATAAGCTATATTCGTGGAGAGGTTTGGCGCCCTCTCTGCGGGTATGGTAGGGTGGAAGAATGTTGGCTTGGGTCAATGTGAGAGATTGATACCGGTTGATATTTGACTACCTCCCTAATTAATGAGGTTTTCCAGGTTTCCCTCATTCCTGTACTGAATAGTGGTTAGGGCCTACCAACGTAAGTCGTTCCTGGGCGTAAATGCGGCCTGCTTAATAATAATATGCCGCCCCCTCTCCGACTTCTGGGCTAATCCCTGTGATTAGAATGAGAGGTAGAGATATTATTATTATTATATTATTATTTTAAATAATTTCAAATTTGTATTAACCGAATTGCCAAGTCCATAAAAAAAATTAATATTATATTGGTCTTTGGAACAGTAGATAGATATTTCAGCCTCCCTATCACATTAGTTTATAATGTCACGAATCGCCACTGGAAACAACCCGGAAGGGTTAATTCATTTTTGTTTTTCTTTCAGAATACTCAAATAAAGACAATTAAATATAATATACCAGAAATAAACAGATAAAGTCAAGTCCACCTTGGTTTCTTTATTTTTACATTTCAATAACAATTATATAGCCAACTTACTAAGATCGATTTACTCTTGAACTTGAAAACACCAGACTAATTAAAAAGAAGCGATACACTCCTTTACATTTTTTTACTTAATCAAGGCATTCGTTACAATTTTATTGTAATTACTTACTTTTGTGGAATAAGAAATGTTGGTGCTTTACGTACCATAACATGGAACCTAAGAAGAAATATTCACAAATGAAACGGATTAATTAAACTATTTACGGCCATTACAGAGAATTTCATGGCTAAAACCACTTTTAGAGTAGCTTAAAATTCACGCACTGATGCAGAAAGGTTAGTAATACATTGTTTTATCGGAACATGCATTCTTAAAATACTTTTTTTTTCTTATTTCGTAAATACGTGTTTGATAAATTTAAAAAAATACGGAGTAGAACAATGTATTTTTTTATAAGGATTACGATATTAATAGATTTGCTAAATAATTACAGAGTATTTGAAAACGTATCCTATGGTTTGCAATGTTTCTCATCCAAAACTAAAACAATATCCGTTTTTTTAGATTTCAAAATATTTCACAGAAAATTTTGATAGTAAAAAATGATTAAATCATTTTTTGTGAAAGCGTTGAGAAATTAATAAATTTTGACATTGATTAGACTTTCGATATGACACTCTTTACACAAGTAAAAATGAAACATTAAAAACAATGAAACTATTTATTTATTATAAATGTTAAAGGTACAATTATGTAAATTGTTAAAGTGGATACTAGCGACATCCAGTTTCTCTTCTCTAACAGCAATGCAAGTACTAGTTGTCGGAATGAATAAATTGCTAGTAGTGGCAATACTCACAGACTACCTAGACTGTACCCATACTATTCAATATAACTATACCAATGAAGCGTTGACAGGGGAGCGGTGGAGTGTGTGCGGAAGTTTGGCTCCGCCCTCTTTTGACAGAGTCTGATTCAGTAAAATGTATATTATTATTATATTTGATGAAATTTTGAAAAAGTTTATAATTTTTATTTAAAAGTAATGTGAAATAGAAAGGAATATATTTTTAATAAACTATCATAAAATATTTAATTATTTTGAGAAGTTTTGTGAAATATTTTTAAATAAAATTTTAGTTATATTAAAATCTGTATCGCCCTTTAAATAGTGTTATTTTATTTAATACTTGTTGCTTTGTGCCTTTTAAGGAATTGATTAGTTTGTTTTATGATTTATTCTTACATCTACATATTTTTCAGAAATTGCTCTAATAAGTTCTAATCACTGTGTAATTATGGAGAAGTGCATTGTTGACAATTGTAATAGCCGATCAGATCGGAATAGTGACGAAATTTCATTTTTTAGGTAAGCAATAATCAGAAATAATGGAGCACGTTTTATGGCATTAAACGGCTCTGCGCAGAAGTTGTACTGACATTTCCAGTATCGGCTCTGTTTTTAAGTGCCCATATGTTTAACAATTATTGTTAGCGAGGTAACAAGTATTTAATGGTTTATTAAATAATACCATGTAGAACATTTTGGTGATGCGTGTACTGGTATCTTGGAAACTATATATATAAGCGATACGAAAATGGGCAGTTGGGGGGAAAAATGACGCTTGCAACTAGATCTAGGTTTTTGAGTTATTTTGAAAAAAGTTAATATGGCGTTATTCGTCTGTAACTTTTTTAGTTAGAGGACTTTTTAAAATCTGAAAACATTTTTCCGAAGCAAATTTTTTCGAAGAATTTCACTGTATATTTAGATTTTGAATGCGACGTTTCGGTTGCAAGAAAATTCAAATTCAATATGGCGCCCATACCAAAAAATGAAGTTGATGATGGTTTTGTGCAAGCGTAACTGTTCGAAATTCTAATATTGTAAATTTGTTAATTAGATTCTTAACTTATTATTATTTAGCAAATATAAATTATAATTAAATAGCAATAGCTAATATAAATTATAATTAAATTAAATTAAATTAAAAAGTTACAGACGAATAACGCCATATTAACTTTTTTCAAAATTACTGAAAAATTAGATCTAGTTGCAAGCGTCATTTTTTCCATTTTTTAGCAACAGAATTTTCCCTCAACTGCCGATTTTCGTATCTGTTATAGTTTCCAAGATGCCAGTACACGCATCACTAAAATGTTCCATATGGTATTATTTAATAAACCATTAAATACTTGTTACTTCGCTAAGAATAATTGTTAAACATATGGGCACTAAAAAACACAGAGCCGATACTGGAAATGTCAGCACAACGCCTGCGCAGAGCCGTTTAATGCCATAAAACGTGTTCCATTAGGTCTGTTCCAACAGCCGTCGAGAACTGGTTCAGAACTCTCAGAAATGTTTGACCAACACCGTCTTGCATTGCATTCGCCGAGAGTACATTAAAAATTGAACTGACTGTCTAGTTCTGGACGGTTCAGAATCGATTCTTGCTGTTGTTGGAACAAACCTATTATTTCTAATTATTACTTACCTAAGAAATGAAATTTTATCACTATTCCGATCTGATCGGCTATTACAATTGTCAACAATGCACTTCTCCATAATTATACAAAGAAAATATTTCACAAAATATTCACAATGTTACCACAACGAAAGTCTAACATTGACTGAGAGCATGATGCATGAAGCCATCTGGGCCGAGGTTAGGCCGACGGAAGGCTTCACTGGCTTGGCCCTATAGTTCAGTCTAGGTGGTCTGTGGCAATAATGCTACTACCTTCAGATTTTGGGGGAACTTCTTTTAATTTCTTATTTGGTGTATCTTTCTGACTTATGGTTCTCTTTGCTAATTCTTCAATGGAATTAGGTTTGTAAATTTGCTCAGATCTTACATTTTTTGTTCACGTAAATCATGGTGAGGAGCATCGAATATTTTCCACAAAGTTGACGGTCTTAACGTACTGTATTCAGAAAATAGGTTAGTAATACCTTTTCTGTAAAATACTCAATATGTTTTTCTTTGGCTCAGGTTTCAAAGTTGTAGGCATTCGACGCATTGTCAATTGACAATTTTGCGTCCCGTGCTTAAAACACCCTCTTTCCTCAATTTGTTACATAAATATCTATTTTCTACAAACATTAGTAAAAGTATAATTTTTAACTAGTTTTAAGACACCAAAATAGAAAACAATTAAGAAATTTGAAGTCATAGAAATATTTATGTACTTAATTGAATATACAGTTAGAGAAACTACAATTAGAATTAGTAAATTCATGGCCAAGCTCAGTAGTAGTTGTAGATAATAGAAGGTAATTATTTAAGTGAAACTTGTGCCAAGGTAGCAAGTAATGTTATCTCCCGAAATTTTGAACAAAATTTTGCCCACGCAGCTCTTCTTGCTTTGTAACGAGTCTTCCATATATAACCTTCCGCTATTGTACTGGAATTCCATCTACCGTGTCTGTTAATTGTAGTAAGATTAGAACCAGAGTTTACCAACAAACCAGCCGAAGATCGTCGGAAACAATGTCCAATATAAAGCTGAGAATCAGAAATTAGCAAGATTAGCAGGCATCTCACCAAATGTGTTGTTTCCACATTTATTCTTAATGTATTCTATGCAAATTCTAAGATGATTAGTGTTTGCTGGACGAAGGACTATGTACTTTTTATAGTAGTTGATATATAATGAACCAGGAATAACGAAGGTTCGTTGGACATTAGTTTTTGTGTTTGGTATATATTATTGAATTTGAAGTTACACAGTTCTTCGAGACAGATATTCTCATTTTCCTTGTCACAAAATAAAATTTTAGCACTTATAAATAACTATTGTAGTATGTACACTACATATGTTTCTTACGTTACATACAATATAATATACATTTTCAATAGTATACATTAAATGTTCAAAAAAATTAAACTAATAGAGTATATAGAATAAGTTTTCTCCCTGTGGATTTGTATTTGCAATACTAAATTAATGTTTTTTTTTTCAGTAATCACAAATGCACTTTTGATCAAAATCTTATTCAATTATTACAGGCAAAATCATTTACTTCATAATACGAATAAATAGTAAATAACGCTTCGTAGAATTCAGAAACTCCTAAACCACACAAAAAATATTCGATATAAATTATAAAAAAATTAATAGTACTCAATTCAGATTTTCCGGATTCTGCTGTTGTGAATTTTATCAATGCCACCTAATTCTAAATGTTTCACATACCAGGAAAATCACAAATACTGATATTTGACAAGTCATACAATTTATTGTTTAAAAGTAATATACTGAATACGATTCATACTGTTCCTTCAATTATACTGAATTATGTGTTGGGTACTGAAAAATAGTAATCGTTTTTAACTATTGTCGTGGAGGGTCATTGAATTATAACTTTCAAATTTCCATAAAATATTATTTTGGTTTAATTATCATAACTAACTGAACTAGATCTTTATGCGTTCATACTTATTAATAAAAAGCTTTACATATATTACTTATTAAACGAAAATGGAAGTATCACTGCCAAAGAAATATACAGAGTGTCCCACATAAAAATCGACACAGAGGTACATGTAGGAGTATGTGGTATGCAAAATATTATAATTTAACCAAACTTTATACAATGTGTCCCACTTTTCATGCAGCCACCCTGGTATCCGAATACTTTGACACTTTGATGGTAAATATATACCTAAAAAGTGAGTCTTTAGACGTAGTCATATTGATTATAGTTAGAAGCGTCCGATATTAGCGATTGTTTTTATAAGAACACTAGTAAGATATTCTTAATCAGCACCTTTATAAACCCTCTTGTATTACATCGTTGTGGGTTCAAAGGTGTTTGGGATATGGGCCGTCGAAAAATAATTTTTTTCAACATAAAATAATTTGTATCTGTAAAAAAGTCTCTCAAATGAAAAAAATGTATTTTTTTCTTTTTTGTTCAGAATAATGGTATCTACTGGTGTGGAATGATTCTACAGAAGCTATTTACAAATATCGAAAATAAAATTTTTACTTCGAAACCATGTATCTTGGCGAAGTGGGATATAGATATATTAGGTTGAATCTATTTATTTTCACCTAAGGAATCTGTGGTCTCATTTTTGCTACTTCATTTAAAAACACCCTGTATATCGCTTGAATTCATATTTACACTTTCACTATTACGAGAAGTAATTCAATGATGGCTATGTTTATGCCCATTACTATGGTAACTTCTTCATAATAGACGATAAGCAGGTAAGTCAAAGTCAGGTTTCAGTTTTGGCGACTAATTGCAGGCCGTCCGAATCCAGAGGGTTCGACACCCACAAGTCTAACAAATTAAGCATGTACTATTATTATTATTATTATTATTATTATTATTATTATTTATTACCTTTACTATCGTATTAATACAGTATAACTTACAAATTACCTCTTTTACAGGCAACAATTTGTATGACAATTAGGTAATCATTACAATTCGAGTAAAAATATTCTTGTTTAAACACATTTTTAGAAGAGTTTCATTACTATAATTACATTTTATTAAGTGTTGTCAAATACAAATTACTAATTAATTTCTAATTTAACCTTTCAAGGACTATATAGACATTAAAGATCATACATTGTACAGGGGACACCTGCGAACAGCGTCGATGAACTGAGAGATAGAATTGTTGCTAATTGTGAGGTAATTAAGCAAAAGGAAGGAATATTCCATAGAGTTCGTCGGAATTTTTTAAGAAAAATTAATTTATACATTGAAGAGGAAGGACGTCACTTTGAACCTTTGATTTAAATGTTTAATTTGTATTTGTATTGTTCTAGTAACTTATGTATTTTAACCTTATGATTTTGTTAGTAAACCATTCTTTATTTGTTCAGGGCGTTATTTTTTTATTATTTATCGTTAACCACCATCAGCGTAACAACAAATTTTCACAAAAAATACTATCTGTCAAAACTAATTCTCCACAAATTTGTTTCCAAGGCAACTAAGCGCTCGTTTCCAAAGCATGTACAAAATAAATTAAAATGATTTCATATTCATCACATGCAAGCAATATTATTTTAGCGTTTCCCTCGAAAACGGTTAGATTTATCGAAACAAATAAAGTATACCTTTTCAAAAGGTTAGGAGAACAAAAATATTCAGTCAAATTTCGCATAAAGTGTAGCACAAAAAAGTTGGAACCATTCAAATCAAAATAAAGGCTCGTATGTGGCGCTCTCTACAAAATGCGAAAAAACAGTCGGCAAATTTATAATCCTCATCCCGAAAAACTCCCATATACGAAACTTAGTCAAAATATTATTAGTGTGGCAAAAGGTATTGCAAAAAAACTGCAAATAAAGTTTTACTTTAACCTCCTGTAACTCTGTTAATAATCAGTTTTGGAAAAGATGTTATAGAAAGAGGTAGCATTTATTTTCAGCCCAGAATTATCCCCTGAATTGTTTGCTCATCATTTCCGGACACCCTGTATACTAAATAAAAAAAAATGAGTGTATCTCTCTGCATTCCAAAATCAGGAGTGGAGTATGTCGGACATACAGGTATGTAAGTTCCAATCTCAAATATATAAAAACATACGCACAATCATTAATAAAATCCCAGATAACAAAAATAGTTGGATAAGCACTTAATAAGCACACTCTTTCAGGCAATTGATGCGTCGGAGAAGTACTTCCAATTATTGCTAAAAAAGCGCACCGGTGTCCAGCTGGCCAGATGCTGGCCATCAGATGCTTATACTGCGATTATAAGTATTTTAGTACTGCTTAATAAACACTTCATTTATTTAACAAGCAAGTGTCAAATTAATGCTTATAAAGTATTCATCTAAGATGAAGGGAGAGTACTTTATTTTAATCTATGGATTAATCTTTTCAAGTAGGGCACAAGCACCTGTAAAACAATTGAATTTTAATTTTTCATATTTCACATAACCCCTTCTATTCTCCTTCCATAACTACTTCTTAATCTTGTAAATTAGGGTCTAAATTAGGAGAAAATATTATGACTAAATAGCAGGGTACTATTTACATATTAAACATTCATATTAAAAATATTCGATATGTTCCGTTTACAATATACTTTGGAAACGGCAAATTACAAAACTATAGCAATTTTATTTAAATTTAATATCTACAGGGTTCATGACATTAATTTTCAATAAAAAAAATTATGTTCCTCAAAACAAATAACGGCTTTATAGATATTATAGAAAAATAGGGGAAAAAATTATAGAAAACTTGTTTTTTAAATTTTTTTTAAACATTCGTTTCCAATTTAAAAGATACAAATTTTAATCACGAAACAAAAATTAATGGAAAATATTTAATTTTACCATTTCACATGAAAATTTATTAAAAGTACTGAAATAAAGGTCGACTTTAAAATATAAATAAAATTGATTTTATAAATTCAGTTTATATTATTTTGAAAAAAATTGCTGTTCTGTTGGCTCCTATAACCTGTAACTTCAATTATAATCAATATTCACATCAGTATACTTACTTTGGAAGAGATTGATTCTTCACAATCTATCGATTATTGAAATTTAATTAAACACAATTCTGCTAAACTGCAATTCCCAAAATAAAAAACTAAGTAACATTTTTAAATAAATATATTTTATTAAAATAAAAATTTATTATAAAAAAAAAATAAAAAGGTTTCCAAAGTTATTAAACAAAAAAAAAAAAACATCTTTTTATTTGTCCGTTCTTGTCCCTCGTCCACCCTCCCTGTCATTTGCATTTCTTAGCCACAGTTTAATAATATCTTCAACCTGTTGTTGCGTAGCTCCTTTTGAAAATGGGTTTTTTCTAACTGCAACTAAAAGTTAATAAATTATAAAAATGTTTAAATACAAAAATGTAAGTAATATCTCTGTACAAGGTGGACAAATTTGGATATTTTTAGAGGCTCTTGTTAACTATACGAGGTAAAATGAGATAGATATAGATCTATATTTTCAAAAAAATATTATACATGATAATTATCTATTTCGGTTTTTGAGATATTGCATCTTTATTATTAAAACGCAATATTACCATAGTAACTTCATGACTTATTACAAGTCATGAAGCATGCATCGTTTTGAAGAATATGACTTTTTTAATAAAAATGCAATTTTTAACAAATTGGCAATTATTTTTTTAAACTTGAAGTTGAATAATATACCTGTCATATCTAAAAAAACATAAAAGATAAGTATCATGTACAAATATATTTTTGAAAAGCTCTTTTGATGGCCTTTCCAACGGTTGAATTGAACTTTTGAACATACAAAATAATATTTAAAAGTTCATATAACTTTTATTCTTTTACTTCTTTCGTATCTTGAATAATAAAGAAGAAAAATGGGGAGGCGATTATTTTCGTGTGACTGCCCTGTACATGAATATATTTTAAACACTTACCAAGGATTAAATTTATTACATTTTTAAGTACACTAAAGTTATTTTTATTATTTCGCCCAGTCCAATTGTAACTTATGGCAAGATTATTTGAAACCATCCTGTGTAGGATTCTTCTTATTGTGTCAATTGTATCTTTTCCCCCAACAGTTTGAAGCGTCACACACTAAAAAATTAAAACAGTTTTGTATTCTTAAAAATATTAATAATAGGTACACTGAAAAATAAATCAAGTCTTAATAAAACCTACAAAATAATTAAGACGATAAAGGAGTAACAGTCAATAAATACTGAAAAAATTATTAAACTTACAAAATAACAAAAAGTACACTCACCAGTGACTGAAATTTCTCATCACTTGTTAAAGAATCATTCAATTGCTCCAACTCTTCTTTTGAGCAGCAAGGCTGTATAGGTGTTAATGTTCTTGATGTTGCGCTATCAGTTACACCTTGTGCCAACATTAAAAACTTTATGTCTTCACCAATACTTTCGATTTTGCCCATTAGGTTAATGAGTATATCTGAAATTTGAGTAAATCATATATAAACAGATGTAGATATTTTAAAAGCTAGCTAATAATAAGATTTTTCTTTTCATGTGAACATGCAGTTAAAAATCAAAACATAAATCGACAGATAAAATAAAACAAAGAAATGAGCCTGGAAAGGGTACCATAGGAAAAAATTTCACATTTTTACATACTTGATTTTACAGGACTAATCCTGTAAATTTTTTTATTACAGTACTCAATACCGAAAAAAGGTATTTTCCGGACTAAAATCAAGTGTATAAAAGTATCTTTTACGATACAGTATGAAATAAAAAGTTGCACGTCACACGTCCGGTAAACTTTTTCCAGTACTCGTTTAGAAATTCCAAATTCGGCTAATCGCCTTTCCGGAAACATCTTACTCGTACTATAAAAATGTATTTGCCAGATATTAACATAAATAACTACTTATTTTTATCTTATATCTGAAACTAGTGAACCAAATATCAACTTAATTTATCAGTCCTGGATATTATGCCTCTAAGAGGACTTTGGGCATGCAGTATTATTCTCATTAAAAAAAATTACCTTCATTTTTTTTACATCCTGAGCAAATATAAGTTGTTTTCCCTGAACTATTTCCAACAGAAATAGCAGATGCAGGACATGAACTGACACTCTCAGGTCTCCTCACTTCTTCAATAATATTATTCTGTATATTATATGCTTGAGATTCCAAATTTGAATAATTTTTTCCCTTTTGAGAGGGTACATTAAATGTTTTCACAGGAATAACTTTAGGTGCAGGTGGTATATTTTCATAAGAATCTGACGAATCATTATCAATATGAAAATCTTCGTAATGTGGATTTTTTTTGGATCGTCTCCGATGAGTGTTTTGAGTACAGTCATCTGGATCAGATTGGCTTACACTAGATTGTATTTCTAACATCTTCATTTTATCACAGGCACGGGTATAAACTCCTACAAATAATTATCATAAATTATCGTTTTTTCATAGTAAATAACATTTAGTGTTCAATAAAAAATGAATTAAAAACTAAGTGTTTAACTAATGTAACATTTATACCTCGATTTATATACGATTCATAATTACTACTTATTTAATTAATTTAAAAAATTATTTGAGATATTGCCTATTTGACAGGACAGTAAAAGTGTTATATTAGTTGCTTTCCTTTTGCAAACAACTGAGTCTGAATTTGATGTGATGTGAGTATACTCACTTCAGTTAATTGATGTCATACTAAATGAGTATAAAGTGAATAAATTGATCAACCCTTCGACCTAGTGCAGATGAGTAGGGGTAATAAAATCTCAGTTGATGCTCATTTTAAGAACTAAAAGGAATGGACTATTAACTGAGCAGTGATGTCACATATGAGAATAAAGTGAATTTTGTTGCAAAAGGGAAGCAATTAAGTGTTATCTTTTAGTTATTTCCAAAATAAAATAACATATAATAGACATTGCTTACTTGATCTATACTTTATATTTATTGGACATCTACTGCATTTCTCTAAATCAATTTCTGTGTGTTCTACTACTAATTTGCTAAGTTTAGCTTTATTTATATATTGAGGCCAATAACAATAATAATTATCAGAGCCATTATCAGTAACAATCCATGTGCTGGATACAACAGCCATTGCAAGTTGACCACAATCTTCTTCTTCCTTAAATTCTACCACAATATATTCTCTGAAATATAAGGAAAACGAATAGGTACGTACCTACCTACATACATACCTACAGAAAATACAATCCATAAAATAAAAATATATATTTTTCATAAATCAAAATATAATTATTGCAAATATATATTGCATGTAGTTGTATAATAAGTATTCCGACAAACAAATAAAACCTCACTAAAAGTTACTAATAATAATTTCTTACCAATTAAATAAGTTAATGTTCATAACCCATATTTAATCCATAACATGCAATAAAGGAAAGCAAATAGAAGTACCATCAGGAGTAGATATTAAAACGCCTTTGTGTAAAATATTGTCAGTTTCATACATCACTTGAAAATGTTCATTAATGCTCACTTCATATTTACCAAGCAATGTGCTGGATGTAGGATAATCTAGTAATGACTTGATAATATTTAGTTGGTAACCAACAATAAAAATGCTACCTTTATAATCACTGAAGAGAATAATTTTTAAAATATCTCCATTTTTCAGAAAAACGCAATTATTTCCTAATTTATTAGAAAAAAAGTAAGTTTTAAAATATAATTTAGAATAAAAATCATGATTTGCAACTTTTGATATAATATCTTCACACATTATCATAGTCAATCCTTGAGAATATTCAATGCTGTCTAATACATAAAAAGCACCTCTGTTGGAAATACTGTGTTCGGCATCTCCTAATTCTTGGTATCTACGTACAACCTGCTCCAAAGGTAAATTTGGTTTTCGTAACATTTTCTTTAAACTTCCCAAAAAATTTTCAAATGCAAAACAATTTATTTTGCCAAGAGAACCAAATACTCTTGCATCACTTGGAAGGTGAATTAAACTGTGTGTGTTGTAGATACAAAATTCCTTTCCATAAATTTTTATCGAGTGCTTAATAAATAAGGAGAGAAGATCTTCAGCATACTTGTTATAATTTTTGTTAAGATCTTCATTTATTAAAATAGATATTCCATAAGATAAAAGCATAAAATTGCAAAATAAATAATTAGGAATAACATTTCGAAGGACAATTGGCCCTACATACAATAAAAACTGTCTAAATTCCGTTGCTTTCCAATTTTCCAGATCTGAAAATGTTCTAGGTTTTCTGTTGAAATCTACAGGCCAAAATGATCTTAATCGTAAAATGTTTATATTTATTTCATGTATTTTTTTGATACCGTAAGCTCTACCTTTATCTCTCCAAATAAATAATATTTTACGAACAATTCCTAAACATACAGAATGCATATAATCATTTGGAAAATCATTAATCATATCTATAGGTAAGCGTTCAAGTGGAGACGGATGAGCTCTGTGGTGATTTAAACTTTCTTTGTTCCTAAATAATTCATCTGTACGTAACTCTGCTAAAACATTACAAAATGTCATACGATGATTAATGTATTCGCCTCTAACTAAACATCTGTCACATCCCTCGTAACTGTTATGATTCTTTACACTTTTTATAAAGCATCTTGCAGGTGTGTCACAACAGAATGCTTTTACATTTACTTCAATATGTTTATTTTTTACAGTAAAACCAAATTCCATAATTATTTTTAGTTCATCTATAAACTTATGAAAGTAATAATCTAGAGGAGGCTTTTTTTCACCTAAAAACAGTGCAACTATAAATGGTCGCTCAGATTTAAAATGATCAACTCTGCACAAAATAGGCCAAAATTGTTGCTTCGTGCTTTTATGTAATGGAAGCCCATCTACGTTAAAATATAAATTTATTTCCTTGCAATTATTTCCAAAATCAATTTTTGATAATCCATTTTTTAAACCAAAATAATAAAACTTTCCGTTGTCAAATGTTTCTATTTCACTAGACTTTGGCGTTTGATATAAAGTTCTAGCATCCTTTGGCAAATTTTTATAACAACATCCTTCGTCTTTAAGCCACTTGAGTAACTCTGACATAGCAACATGAGATATTTTATTTTTTTTTCCCCAATTTCTCAAAAAAGTAAGCGAATCAACTGAACTTTTACTTGCTTTTTCTAAGCTTATTTCTTTTTGTTGAAGTGAATTTACGTTAAATGGAGACCGTACAAAGCAATATTCTGATTCAGTCGTTGAATTTGTTGGGATGGAAACAGAGTACTCATTTTCGTCCAACTTTTCAGGAATCTGTACCTGAGACATCTTTATTTGGTTTGCCCAAGAAAAATGAGAACTCGTCGGCTCCTCAATATTTATATTAGATGGTTCAGAAATTATAGGACCTTTATTATTTCTATTAGAAGTATTACATTCTAAGTCAATCAAGTTCATGTTTTGTAAAACTTTTTTTTTCACTAATCGTCTTTTCTGTTTTTCACTTCTACGTCTACAAATCGTGCGATTCATGTTTTAATTTAAGTTAGAACACCACACTCTACAACGTAAACTAAGACTAATGACTAATGACATACTTAAGATCTAACTAGAATAAACAATTTTTCCATTAGTTTTCTACAAAAGCAACAAAATAAAAACAATGATTACTTACCCATCATTTATTTGCGACATTATTAATCACTTTATAACTAATAAACGAATGGAGAAAGGAGGACAAATGTGAACAAATGCACAGATTATAAAACATATATTATTTTATCTACGCCTTTGCGGCTCATAAAGACTGACAAGGAAATGACGATTGACGACAGTGTGGCGCAATCATAGACCGCGCAATGGGATAACAGTTCTACCAAAACACAAATTTGCATATTGTAAACTGTTATTGAATAAATGATAAATGTTCCTATTCCCCACCTAACCTGATTTTTTTGAGCGCTTGTCCAATAATAATTCAATGTAATACAAAGGCATTCAAAATTCCGCTAAACATAACTGCTTCTAAAATACAAATTTTGCAGTTGTGAAAATTGTCAGTAAAAATTCACGGATCCTAGTAGTTTTGAAACGACTATAAACCGCATTACTTGAAGTACTTAAATTTCAATAGTCGGCCTTAACTTTTCGAGCATATCAGTGTTAGCTGGGATATATTGAACAATATTTATTTTACCTTTTTTAATGATTGCTTATAGGTTTATCTGTTCTACATAAGGATTAAGCTGTGGAATAAAATGTAATTTAAATTTTATGCAATATTTTCAAAAAAAAAAAACTGTATGAAAACATGTTATAAAATTAAGTAATATTGAGAAGCATATTTCTTTAAAGTTGAGACATTGTGACAATGTTGTAATCTATTAGAAATTGTATCACTGCATGGTAATTTCTATCCAACAAAAAGTCTCTCAATTTTAAATTCTTAGTATCCCTCAACACAATGACACTAATCAAAATCTGCTCATAGTTTCGATTTACTTTGTATGCTATTATACAATATTAGATGCTGCTAAAAATTGACCTACTTTGCTTGCTGATTTTTTCACTCTCAACAAATACAAAAAGGCCATTCATCCCTTGAAATAATTAAAACAATTTTAATTATAATATATAAATTGAAATTTAAGGACGCGTGCATAGGCAACCAACTCTACTATTACATGTATTGTTAAAAATCCAGTCGTGGCTTCAAATTGCTACAAAAATTTCATTACGTACAATCTATTCCAATAGTAATGACACTCTCACAACAACTACTAACGGTTCCGAGTGGAAATGTCATTAAATTTCTTTATTGGTGAATGAAAACCTTAAAAATTAAAAGTAGATTTAATTACGAATACGTCAGCAGTTCAAAACAAGTTATCAAATTAGTTTTAGAGTGCCATTATAGTTGCAATAGATTGTACGATAACATTTACGTGCGAAGTCAGTAGTGTCACTAAATTTCAAAATATCTTAACTGTATTACATAGAGGGATGAAAATAACAGTATTTCAATTTAGTAAAAAGTAGACCATATCATACCTATATGCATAATTAAAGTAGCTTCTGTAATAGTAGACATATCTCATATAACTCATAAGTTTAAGCTACACGTCCACTGAGGGGAAGCGGTACGAGGTGAAGGGAAGCGTCATTTTCACATAGATTAGTATCAAAAACTACCTTTCCAGAGACATATAATAAAATTTCAAAGTTAGTTCTGAGGAGGAGAGAAATATGTCAAACGTCAAGGAATCTAAACCAACGACATGGCGACCAGTCCACAAAATTTTTCTACCAAGTTAAAATAAATAAGCTAAATATCTGCTTTTACCTTGTATGATTGAAGCATTAGGTTTGAAATTACCGTCAAAGTAATACTATGACAGCTATAATTCAATTGTTTTCAAAATACTGTACCATATTTCTTTACATTTAACAATTATGATACTGAAACGGTGCTAGATTTTATTTTTGTACAAGAGCGTTAGGGAGCGAGTTATTTATTTAATTTTATGTCAGAAGTTGCTCTATAAATATACTGCATTGTAAAGGCGCCAATTAGTTTATAAAAGAAAGTTGTAAAAATGTAATTACCTACTTTAACTAATAAATTGTAATTACTAAGAATAATCAATTAATACAAAGAGACAACAAATTTTTTTCTAGACATATTAGGGGAGGGGGGGTTTAAGGTACATTTACACACATCAGTGACGTATCAATTCAGTGTCAGTTCAGTATCAGTGTTATTTGTGGTCGATCACTGATACCAGTTTACACATATCCATCCGTAGTCCGTAAAAAGGAGTTAGTAGACGATCAAACAAAGTGATCTGAATATATTTATCATGCAGTTGACCAAAATTTTGTACTAGCTCGATAAGCTTTTCGTCCATTCTAAGCAATACAAAAATCTGGTCAGTTCATCAGTAGAATTATAAAATATCGTCGCCGGCGTATTTAAAAGCCACTGAACGGACACTGAAGCAACACTGACATCACTGATACGGTACTGTGACGGATGTGTATAAATACGCCCATTTAAAATCTAAGCAACCATTTTTTAGGTTTCACTGATACTGATACGGAACTGACACGGCACTGTTGTGTGTAAATAGACCTTTAGTTGTCACAATTTTAAATTTAAGTGGAATATTTTCAAAATTATTGATATTAATAATATACCAATTTTATTTATTAAAATAGAGTAACACTCGTCAATAACATTATGTATATAGAAAGGAACTAAATATTAAACAAAACATGTTATCCCACTCTTTTGCAAGCGATGCATATGTGACAACTTATCCCAAGAAAGGGACAAGTTGTCACAATAGTCGGGATTAGTTGTCACAAATTTGAATTTAAGTAGAATATTTTCAAAATTATCGATATTGATAATATCTCATTTTTTTATTAAGATAAAGTAACATTAGTCAACAACATGTTGTATACAGAAGGTAACTGATTATTACAACATTTTTTTATAAGCAATGCGTATCTATGTGACAACTTACACAGAGAAAACGACTAGTTGCCGCAATAGTTGAGGTTAGTAATCACATTGGTTAAACAGTAAAAATTAAAAATAATAAATACATATACCGGGAAAATAAGTTGTGTTAAAACAGTGATCTCCATTAAAAACAGAGATAATGTTGTGATTAAAAAAACAAAATGTTCACAAAATATGAGCCGACAGTGTGACCCCAGTTAGCAACACCGCCTGCTGCACCCCACAGGATGTTACAAATTTCGGGAAAAAAACTTCGTCTCTTTGTTGCGTCCCTATATGCTCAAATTAAATTCTGAATAAAAATTTCCGACATAGCATCCATTACTGATAAATCAATGTACAATTTAAAAAAAGATCATCAAAATCAAATGAGCGGTTCGTGAGGAAGCCAACTTTAAAATTGGGGCTAGTTTTTAGTGCCGGTGAGTGTATAAAGAAAAAAAGAAGAAACAAGGAGGCACTTTTGGAATTAATTGACGAACTAAAACAGAACCATGAAGCTTGCCATGAAATAATAAGTCGTGGGTGACAATTTATCGAAAATATTTTATATTTACTACATTTAGTTATTTGAATCTTAGTGTGTTTCAAATCGTACCTTCTAATTCTAGCAACTTTACTCACCTGCCTTTGATTTTAGTAAAACAGTTTGAAGGACTTAAACAGAGGGCAGCAAACCACAAAATAAATTTGTATAGACAACCAATAATATTTAAATGCCTCGATTAGTACTTTTAATATGATTTTTAAAATAAATTAATTAAATAATAAGTAGTATTTTTAAATGCTACAATACACTTTGCTTATATCGTTAAAGAAATGAGATTCATTATGTCCAAAACAAAAAAAATAAATGTCGACTTGTTTTTTTCAACTTCAAATTTCAGTATAATTAAAGACAAAAAGGTTCATGACCATTTCTTCACCTAGCACTTGCCGTTTCTATCCTTTGGGCTTGCAATATTAGAAATATTTTACCTGAAACTGCATCTCTATAAAAGTAAGTAAAAAATTATTCCTGTATTAAAAAAGTTATAGCCACAACAAAATAAAAAAATAACTGTTAATATTCTCTATTAATATTGACTTGACGTGAACTTGACACATTATGTTTTCGAGTAGTATCACCCTCTAAATGTTTTGCGTGGAGTTTCTGAACACCCTGTATATCCAATATATCAATCAGGACAATGGTATCTACAGAAAAGCAAATGATATCCCTATTTTTAGTTACAGATGATTTTAAACTATAGTCTTCAGTGTGAACGATGAGATATGTATATTAACGGATACTCATGCACTCGAATAATTGAACTTCACATTACGAATAAATCCTTACCCTAATGGAAACAAATAAGCGTTCATTTAAGTGAGAGACAGAAAAATCATCATAACTCCCAGTATAAACAATGCTTAACACCAGGGTCAACTAACATCCAGTTAAATGCGCGACGTCTAAATTTAAAACTGCATCAAAATAGATTTGTCCGTCAGGTGCAGCTATTTCTCGATGCGTTTTCTTGAGAGGTCATTCTCTCCATTTATTTTTAGAGATGAAATTTACTCTTGTAATTAAATGTGAGGCTAGTAAGAACTGTTGGTCTTAATTCGAATCAGATTTCCATTAGGTATCTATAAAAAGAAAAGGAAAGCATATTCTTTAAGCACTTGTCAAAATATAGGATGTAATGAATATGCTTGATCCAATATTAATAACAAACTAATAAAAATGGTGTATTCAAAATTCTTAAAATTCTTTTTTCAAATTATTACAAACTGTTGTAGGTATATATAGGTACATATAAATAAACTTTTAAAATCGTTGCAGAAAATGAGACATTTCGATTGCCATTTCAGTATAGAAATGGCAGTCTTTTAGGCACATATGCTTAAAACAATCTTTTTTATCCACTTGTGCGTAAAAGGTAAATAAATTAACTTAATTTTCAATTATTTATTATTATAAATATTAATTACACAATCTTTCAAATCGAGTAATTGGGTATTAGATGAACATATATTTTTTTCTTCACTTCATATAACTTTAATGTCGGAAGAAGATAACACCTCTATCCCGGCTACTGGTGTTTTTAAAACGAAAGTGGTATTTCCTTTCTCCACGAGAATTTTCTTTGCTATCGTCTGCTTATTTTATATGGAATTTGCTATGTACCCCTCTGCCACAGAAGGCGAACGCCAACCTCCATGTTTCTTGATCATCGGTATGTTGGCTCCTTCATCTGCAAGGAAGGTTGCAGAACATCGTTTAAAGCAGTGCCCAGTATACTCAGTATAACATTGGGTAGTCTATGAAATTCGATAATTTTTTAGGAATTGAACCTCTGTTATTAATAGCCACTGATTGTGTAGTAGGTACATATAAAATTTCTGTACGTGATAAAAAATCGGTTGTGATCAATGATGGATAGACATAGACTTGCATATTTGCGAAAAATTTCAAAGAAAGTGACTCCTATATTTCCCTCTGGTATTGTAAACAATCTAGGCACAATAGTTTTGGTATTGGAAATAGTCACTTTAATGAATGACTTAGCATCTTCAATGTTCTCTGTAGATAAATAGGTTAATTCTTCTCTCCTACAGGCTCCAAATATAGCAACAATCAAGAAAACTTTTTGGAATAAGTACTTTTCATTATCTGCCTCTTTAATAAACCTTTAAACCTGTTCGTTGGAAAATGATCTGGATTTTCTGGGTCTATAACCACTTAATTTCCTTTTGAGGGACGCAATAACATTGGTATACACCAAATATCAAATTTTGCATAAGTTTTTTGGTACAATTTCTTCGATTTCTGAGGAATTAATGTACATAAGGCAGCTTCCGCCTCATTTTCTATTTCAGAATGTTCAGTATTACTAGAATATGCGACACACGTACTGAAGTTTTATGAAGAATTAATACCGAGTTAAATTATTATTTTTTTGTAATCACTCAAGTACCGCTCAACTGATTTGTCACCAAATTTGGAAGGCAAACATTTTTTATGAAAATTAATCATGATATGTATTAAATTAGGTTCGGCTATATAGAGCGCCGCATTATCAATGCCTAATGATGATTTTGTTTATCTTATATTTTATTGACGAAACGTTATGACTCGGTTGACTACAAAATTTTATCCGGGCGTTATTTCTACGTAAAAATGGTACTTGGTCCTACCGTTTTCAAAAAAATTGAGAGATTTCTGTTACGCGCAATTTCAAATATGCTATTAATTTGTTTTCAGAAAATCTTAATTTTTAACACCCCGAAGAAATAAACAACATAACCTAGTTTGTAAATGACAAATCAATAAAATAAATTGAAAATTCATTTGTTGTATCACAATAAACTTCAATAGCATTTTTGAAGTTACGAGTAAACAGAAAGTTTTCTCGAAAACTGTAATAACTATCAAATTCTGTTAAGTGCATTTTATTACGTGGAAATAACGACCGGACGTTTCGTCAACAAAAAATAAGAGAGAAATTCATCATCAGGCAATGCTAATGCGGCGCCTTCTATAGCGGAACCTAATTTAATACATAAATTACGATTCCTTTTCCTAAAAAATGTTTCCGTTCCAAATTTGGTGACAATCAGTTGAGTGATTACAATAAAAAAAAAACAAAAAAAAATAATTTCAACTTCGACTATTGAACATCTTTAGGATAAAATATAAAGATATAGCTAAATATGCATTAATAAAATATTGCTGTGGAAAAATACATAGGGTAAACTTTTTCCACAATAACGTTTTACTAAAACATATCTTATATTTTATCCCAAAGATGTCAGGCATCCTCTACAGTCCATTATCAATGATCCACTCTATATAAGATTTATGATGTTTATGTTTTCTTAATAAAAATATTATAGTAAAATAATAAATATAATAAATTTTATGGATCTGTTACACATATTCAAGATGTTTATTAAAGCACGAGCCAAACTGCAAGGCTAGCTTCGAAAAATAAAACACGTAGAGCAAAAATATCAAAATTAAAATTCTCAATGTTTTGTTTATCCACTTTTACTATTTAAATTCTCCTCAAATAAAGTAATAACTTTTAAAAAGCGTTTGTAAGACATTTATTTTGCTATTCTCACCCTACATTTTAACAATTATTTTTACATAATTATAAACAGAAGTGAACAATCTTATATGCAGAACTGTATAAGTTTATGTTATAACAATATTTTCATCTACAGTTAAATTTTAAAAAATTTTGAAAGATTTCAGTACTTAAAAATTTGTTGGTTAGAACGCTTTTCGTCGTTATACAGGGTGAATCTTAAATAAGTACAAATATTTTAACTGCTGGTGTAGTTCGTCATTTAAATCAGTCTAGTGAAAGCCATTTTTAAAAATTTCTAATATTTACGGAGATATTAATTTTTTTTAAAAATACCCACATTTTGAGGACCGCTGGCTGATTTTTCATCCAACAACGTAATGAAACATATGATTTGTTGCGAGGTTGCCATATCTCCTCCAATATAAATATTACGTTTCCTTTAACGTAATAGTTCTATTTTAAAAATACTTGTTTTAAGCATAAGTACAGTAAAATTGGGTATGTAGTATGATACGCAGCAATATTAACATAAATTTTAACATCTGAACTAACCTTACTATACTTCAACGATTAAAAATGAATTTCCGCAAGTTCAATACTACCGTAAAATATTTAGGAAGATATTACGTGATATTACTATGTCCAATGTTCAAAAATTATACATAAACGTGCACACAAGCTTACCTGTTTGTTAAAAAATTAACTATTTAATCAGTAATCCACATTTCACAAGTTAAATGTCATTGTACACTGTTAGAAAGGGACACAAAACACAATTTCCTTAAGTTATTTTATGAAGAATAACGAAAAACTATGCACGCGTTTTTTATTTAAAATGGAAAAAATGTCAACTTTTAGCAAATTTTATTGCTATTTTCATGCATTATGTGGGGTTAACAAGTTTAACTTGGGCTTCCGATAATCTGTCATGACAGTCAATGACAGTTTGATAATAAAAAATAATATAAAATGTTACACTTGACAAAATTCGCTAAAAGTTGAGATTTTTTCTTCCTTGAAGCAAAGACATTTGTGTAATACTGGCAACACTGTGAACCACACGTTCAGTCTGCAGCACTATGACTCATAAAAGTATGAAGGGTCGGTCTAGGCCAGCGGTCCTCAACAAGTTTTCTACTGAAAAATTACGAAATTTATTTAAAATTTCACTTTTTTATTTCTGATTTTTTTGTAAAAAAACTATTAATTATGTGTTCTACACACAAAACTATACTGCTGGTTAAAATATTTGTACTTATTTAAGATTCACCCTGTATATTCATTTTACTTTGGTACCTTTGAATATTAATCGGTGGCATGAGATATCATTATAGTTATTTGCTAAGCTCTATATCATTCAGTTCATAACTGTCTAAAATTATTTATATTAAATTATATTATTTATATTTATATTAAAACTATAATATAAACAATTTGAAGTAAGACATCAAATATTTTTCATTAACTATAAGTTATAATGAATTCATTTATAATTATATAAAATTGTGTTCGTTTTGATAATTAAATATTATTAGTTTTGCCGGATGCGCCGGTATAGAGGACAATGTAAATAAATTCTATTCCTATTCCTAACAAGACTAGTTATTTAGATTTCTTAAAACATTAAAAAAGTTAACGTTGAATTGAAAAACTGTTATAAATTTTCTTATTTATTGCTACAACTTCGATTAGTTGCACCTATTAAGCCTTTTTAATTTATATTTAACGCAGTATTATATATACAACCGCAAATCCATAAAAAGTCGTTACTAAAAGAATTCTAGTTGTAGTAGACCTACTTTAGTATATACCTACATTTTAATAAATTTCCATTTACGAAAATCACATTAAATGTGTTACATAATATTTTTATATCGACTACGACTATTATTGTTAACTACAACTACGATGTCTGTTCACATAACACTTTTTTAATGTTAATGCATATTTTTTACTGTTTTAGGAAGGTATTTTAAGCTAATATAAATCAAATCTCCTACAATTCCTATCAATGAAGTCATATGTATGTTCTCTGATACCACACATCTAGGTATGCTAATGAACAATTCCACAGACAAAGCTCTATTCAATAATTATCTAAAGAAAATAATTTACTAACCTTCTAATGAAACACTATAAATATCTAACTTCACTTTTTGGCAGTTGGAACACGACAAATTCAACCACAATAGATGAGATCTGACCTATTTCTGCATTTTTAGGATTGCTTCTTCAGGTGGTCTCCTTTAAGTTGAATCAAATATCTAACTATAAAAATTATTATAAAAATTAAAATTATTTGAAGTTAAATATCGACAATGACAAAAAGTGACATCCTGTCAATGAATTAAATATGACAATACCTACTTGAAAAATGTTCACCTTTTATGTAAAAGTTTTTGTATATTTTTAGGTATTAATAATATTGTGTGAAACTAACTACTCAGTGGACAAAAGCCCCAACCTGCGTTGAATTACACCCACAATATCTACCCATATATTCCTTATTATTAGCTTTTGTAACATTTTTTTACTGTTTTAGAAAGGTATTTTAAGCTAATATAAATCAAATCTCCTACAATTCCTATCAATGAAGTCATATGTATGTTCTCTGATACCAAACATCTAGGTATGCTAATGAACAATTTCACAGACAAAGCTCTATTCAATTATTATCTAAAGAAAATAATTTACTAACCTTCTAATGAAACACTCTATAAATATCTAACTTCACTGAGTAGTTAGTTTCACACAATATTATTAATACCTAAAAATATATAAAAATTGTTAATGCATATAATAATACAAATACAGAATTCCAGGGAACAACTACTCTGTGGGATAATGCTCCGACCAGTATTGAATTACACCTGAAAAACCTCTAAGCAATAGCTAAAGACAACCCACCAGACATATACCATGTATTTTTAAATTTTTTAGTAGAGTGTAGGTTTTCATTAATTAGCGGAATGTATAATAGTGTAGCGTAATTTACAAATTTGTTGTGGATTCAGTATTGATAAAAGTGACATTTTATTTCGTGAGAAGAGTAGCATCTTTGAACAAAATAAAATCACTTTTGGAACATATCATACTATCATACGCTATTTTTTTCTTAAAGCACCGTTAATGGTTCAAATCTCATGACATGGAAAGTGATCAAGAAAATTTCTCTCAATGGAAGTCGAAGAAGCTGCTAATAAAGCAACTTTCAAGTTATCGCCTAATAGTAAGTCCAAGCAACGGTATGACTTTTCGTACAATCGTTTCTTGAGATGGTGTGATCTGCAAAAATGTTGTGGCAAGTTTATTGAATAAGTGCTTCTGGCATACTTTAAAGAAAAGTCCAAAATATGGAAATCGTCAACACTTTGGTTAAATTACTACATTTTGAAGGCGATGACGGACATAAAGAATCCGGACATAAACCAATATTGCTTGTTGCGTTTTGAAGCTAAAAGGCGAAAAACCGAAAAAGTACAAAGTATTAACCAGGGAACAAATCGACTTTCTCGCAGAAGCGCAGGATGAAATATAATGTCATGTAGAAGGTCGTCGAAATTTTTGGTGTAATTGGAGCTTGTCGTCGCGGAGAACTATGCAACTTAACATTCCATAATATCGAAGATTTGGGAACTTTACTAGTTGTGCATATACCAGACACAAAAACTTATGTGCAACGAACTTTCGTTATTACTGCTACATTATATTTGAGCTATTATATAAAATACATAGCCCTTCGTCCAGCGAACACTAATCATTCATTTTCATAAAATGCATTAAGAATAAATGTGCCATGACTCCAGTTCACAACACATTTGGTAAGACACCTGCTAAAATTGCTGATTTTCTAAATTTGCCTGGTGCTCACCTTTATACTTGACATTGCTTCTTACGATCTTCGTCTAGTTTGTTGGCAGACTCTAGTTCAAATCTTACTACGGTGAGATATGGAGAGATACGGTGGATGGAAGTACAGTACAGTAGGGGAACCTTATATAGAAGACAAATCGTTACAAAACAATAAGAGCATCTCGAGGCAAATTTTTCCAAAATTTCGGTGGATAACATTGCTCCCTACCCTGGTACAAGTTTTACAGAAATAATTATTACTACAGCTTCTAATGAGAGTTGCCACTGAATTACTTATTTTAATTGATGTTTGTAAATATACACATTTTTTATTTAAAATTTCTTATATGTATTCAATTTTCGCACTAGTGCTAAAAGTACCTAAATTATTTTTTTCTTCAACCGGCACAAAACTGAGTTTTTTTTACTGTTAGAAGTCTCTAAGGTTGACCTTACTTACTGAGAAAAAAATGGTATATTAGCAACAAAAGTATTCACTTTTATTTTTAGGAGCTGAAACACTTTTAATCCTTAGATTAAAAAAGTGTTTCAGCAAATTGAACCAAAATCACATGAATTCAGTTAGCAATATGGCGATTAATGTTTGACGAAGTATCCATGATTACATCGATATATCCTACTTACCTACTTTGCCTTATTATCCAAATTTGGTTTGAATAATTTCAAAGCACAAATTAATAATTAACTTGGAGATTTCGGTTGGAGAAAAAGTAACATGATTTATTTGGATTGAAAGAATCTTTTCTGTCTCGCAAAATTTGCTCGCCACAGAAGTGTCACTTTTTAGTAACACCAGTGCCTTAATATGACATTTTAGACACTGACAGCGTTAAAAATTATACTTTTACTGACGTTTGTACAAAGAATATATTTTACATTCAGTTTAATATGTATATTTTATTACAACTGAAAGACAAGTAGGAACTATTTTATAATAGGTATGCCTTTCTCTAGTTATCCGATCTTTAGAAATTGTAATCTGTCTGGTTACTTTTTTTATTTTAGTAAGTTAACTAACTTTATTTTTCAATTACCAATAGTAATTTTTAATAAATAATACATTTTTACAGTTTTCATAATTTGATATTATGGACTCATTTTTCATAGGTATTAGGAAATTAGGAAATAATAACATTGCATACCACTTGTATTAAATGTACTACTAATTAAAAATTACTCGTAGTTTTTAAACGAATGCAAATTTCCAGTGCGATTTTTTAAATATTTGTTTTAAATGGTAGGTATTGTTTTACAGAAATTGATGATACCTAGTTTTATTTTAGCTTGAAATGTAATATGCTCTAAATAAATTAAATAGTTAAATTAGTTTCACTTCTTAATTAATGCTGACTCCAAGGTGAGAAATTTTCATTAAAAAAGGTGAAGTCAAGCCTTTACATTCATGAGATATAAAGACGTTTTGTTTGTTCTTCTTATTCAGAATATTAACTGACTTTTGGAGTGCAGTTCTCTTGCCAACTGCATCTCAAGGTCAGTCTACATTCGTATCGAATGTTTGTTTATGTCTTCTTCTTCGGTTCAAGTTTACAGTATAAGATATATTTCGGTACAAACGAGGTTAAAGGTACATAATTTCTTAATCAATGATAAATATACCAAGAGTTCATCTTTAAACTAGTTGAGAAAATTTATTTTTATACAGTTTGTGCCGAAATTAGAGTATGATAATAGGGAAAGTTATAATGAACATAAGAGAAACAATACCTACCTCCTAAGATGCTATTATGTGCCTATATAGGAGGTAGTACACACTTCCTTCAAATTAATACAAACAATTAGTTTTTTATATTATAGGTATTAATAATATTGTGTGAAAATAACTACTCTGTGGACTAAAGCCCGACCAGCGCTGAATTACACCCACAATATCTACCCATATATTCTTTATTATTAGCTTTTGTAATATTTTTTACTGTATTTAAAAGGTGTTTTAAGCTAATATACATCAAATCTCCTACAATTCCTATCAATGAAGTCATATGTATGCTCTCTGTGGAATTGTTCATTGGCATATACCTAGATGTTTGGTATCAGAGAACATAAATATGACTTCATCGATAGGAATTGTAGGAGATTTGATTTATATTAGCTTAAAATACTTTTCTAATACAGTAAAAAACAATTAGTTATTTAAAAGATTTAACTGAAAATTCTGCCTCAATAATTATTATTGTTGGCTGAATGGCTGATGGTAAATAATAGTCAAAGAGAGAAAATGTATATCTATGATACAATTACAAACACTTTTCTAATTGTTTCTTTCGGAATGTCTAATAATTGATATTGCAGTTTTCTCACAACTCATTTGTTAATTATTAATTTCTTAATCGGGAGAAAAGGTAATTTTACCATAGATACACACTTTTTTCTTTGACTCTTTGGCATAAGACAATAATGATGTTAATTATTAGGTATCAACCCTTCTTTTGTCAGCAACACTTGAAAGAAAATATCATTTTGTGTACCTGCCACATTTATGGAAAAAGATAATGAGCTACCTACAAACAATAAATTACAATTTAATCATTCTAAAATAATTATGAATACATAGGACAGAATTTGTCTGTAGGATTACTTACTGTAACTTCAGTAACATTAGTATTTTTGAAAAATTCTGCGCAAGATCCAGGGCACCTACTTGTTGAAGGCATATTAAGGCCAATATTTTTTTGCTATTTCTACTTTCTTGGACACTGAATTTTCAATACAGCCTTCAGCAACACTGGTTGATTTCCAACCACCATGGCGTTTAATATTATTATAGCCGAAGAACATCGAAAAAATGCCCGGTATATTACCCTAGGTTTGGTAATTCAAGAGGGTTTGCTATTATGTGCGGAATCTGACCCAACGTATTTTTCCCAACCACTTGCTTGGAGCATTTATTATTGTTGTAATATACAAAACAACGTCGTATCCGGTTGACGAAGAAACGTGTGAATATCTTCTGTACATATCCAAATATCTTGGAGACTTATAATAATATAATTATACTAAATATGCGCTGTATTTTAGTCATGGATTATTTTATAGTTACTAGCAAAGTTTTATCTATCCTGAAATGCCACCTAACTAAAAGAATAATCTTTCCTTAATCATTAAAAATATTTCATCTCTCATAAAAGTGTCAATTTCCTCTCAAGTCAGTAGTCTAGACTTCTTCGGTTCGTATCCATCGTTTTTTTTTTAACATGGAATAATATGACCACAAAGAGGGCAGGTTGTTCTCACATTTTTACAAAGCATGTACTAGCAGCACATTTTCAGTTCAATGTTTCAAGTTTTTAAAGGAACACCATTTAATAAAATCGTCAAAAATTTTGTGTTAAAGTTTTTTTGATTTTCTATGCAACAGGCTTCATTTGGCTTCCCCCGCCGCTTTAAAAATTTCAAGATGTGTACTCGAATTGTCTTCTGTACTACTATCACTATTAAAATCTATGTTTTACCAATTATATATAAAAAATCTGTCACTTTGCAGGTTTTTTTCGTTCTTAATATGGGGTACATGAAAACCGCATTTGTTGATATTATTGCTAGGCATCCGTCACAACTACAAACCTCTCTTGATATATAAAAAAATAATTATTAAAATAAAATTCTTGTACTTCATTATTTGCCTAATTAATTATATTTTGTTTTTTCAGATACCGCTGCACCGTATGTTCTCTACAAGGATGGAATGGACCGAGCGCAAAGTCAGTGGGGTCCGCAGGATGCCTACCCGCCTCCGCAACAACAAACAACGACAGGGGCGGGTAGTCCTCAGCAAGCCCTTGGCCCCACCGTCCCGCTTGGTGTTGAAGCGGACACCGTGCCGCCTCGAGACCAAAGCCTACCTTCACCGGCACCATCCCCTTATCCTGCGACGCAGGCCGAACCACGAGAAGACGAAATACCGCCCGAACAGCCTACAATGGACTTGGAACCCCGACCGGCCTCGCAGTGCTTTTCTGCCGATCTGCAACAACAACAACAACAGCAGGCCTACCAACAATACGCCAGAGCTCCACCCCCGGCTGCGCCACCTCCCGTTCCACCTCACATGCTAGGTGCGGGCAGCTTCTCTGCCTTACAGTATCTTAAGCAGCCTGGTGTTATGTTGACCAGCCTGGGGCATGACGGAAACGGTCAGCTGGATCAGTACACCAATATGCAAGATCTGAGAGCCGCCTCTCTACCGGATGTTATTCAGCAGCAACACGCGGGCCTGAAGAAGAACAACAACGGGCTGAGCGGCGAGCTAAGACTGTTCAAATGTTTGACTTGCGGAAAGGACTTTAAGCAGAAATCCACTCTGCTCCAACACGAAAGGATTCACACGGACAGCAGGCCGTACGGGTGTCCGGAATGTGGCAAGAGATTCCGCCAGCAGAGCCACCTGACCCAGCACCTCCGAATTCACGCCAACGAGAAGCCCTACGCCTGCGTATATTGTGAACGGACGTTCCGCCAGAGGGCCATCCTCAATCAGCACCTACGAATCCATTCCGGTGAGAAGCCCTATGAGTGCCCGGAGTGCGGGAAACACTTCCGGCAGAAGGCTATCCTCAACCAGCACGTCCGCACACACCAAGGCGAGCGCCCCGTTCCTTCATAGGCGGCGGCCACTCTCGCAGCCCCGTGACCAGTCGCTACTTGTTGTGCCGCACGACGGGCGGTTAGAGTTGGTCTGCTGCACTCCCCCACAGTCTAGTCACTCTTTTATTTTTCTTGTCGCAGTTGGTAGAAAGCGATTGGCTATCTCGCGGACGCGGAATTGCAAAACGTTAAAAAATATTCACCACCACCACCCACCAACACCTCTCGTGAGTACGTTAATAATCTCCAACGACATAAACACTTAACAGGAAATGTATAGGCACGGCATCCTTTTATAAAGTAACACAATTTCTTCTACGTCCTCTTACTCAATACACTGAGAGAGATGTACTTAGGTGTAAGTAGAAATTGATTAACCGTAGAAAAATATATGCATTAGGCTCCATTAAGGTTGCATTTATATCATAACAAAAATAATTTAGGAACCTGCTCAAAAATGCCTAAAAGGATTATTTTACCTTCTTATAAAAATAGATTTTGTAATTTCTTGATAACAAATGAACAGTATAGACACTGGTACTCCTCTCTTTTATATACTTTTTAAATTGGTTATTATGGTATTAAGTACCGACATAGTAATACATTATTACTTGATAAGCAGACACTGTGTCCTTCGAGTTGTAATATTGCTAATTCAGAGCCCTTTGATTAACATAAGAAGTGAAGGTTGCAGGGAACAAAATTCCATAGGCGTGCCACTTGAGAAGGGATCAAATAACACAAAATTACCAATAATAAGTTGACTGAATGAATCTAGCACATTCATAATTTACTTTAAACAATTTATAAACTCATCCGTAATGCTGTTCTTCTAGACGGTAATGACCCGTCATCACTCACTGCACACTTTAACACATATTATAGTATACTGCCCTATACATATAAGGTTGTTCTCACAATAGTCACGGATTGATTTCAAACTGTTAGAAATATTTGACTTATTAAGTGGTGAATGTATTTTCAGTGCATGTAACTTGAGAAGTAGTTGATCAAATTTTTCTGACAGTTTCAAACTAGTCCCTGACTACTGTGTGAATAAACCTACGCACGACTGGTTACTAGCACTGTCACTGTAAGATCCACATACTTATCGCCGGCTATGATAGGGTGTATTATCCATTATAACCACATCACCAGGTTCATATGTATGGCAAAACAGGTTCAAACCATTTTCTAATAATTACTTCACGATGCATATCGTTACATCGTCACATTTTCGTCGTGATTCAAAAACAAGTAACCATGTTCTAAAAATCTTTCTATACTTTCAATATGCATTATTATTAGGCGCTGCACTTCCAGCTTTGGATATTGCAATCATGCCATACTTCTGTCACCGTATGGCCTATTTCGTCATTTTCTATTAGCATACTCTTTCGATTTCGTGTTATAAAACGGGAATTAACACATATTTCCCAAAAGTAACCAAGGCAAAGTTGCATCTTGTGAGATAGCCTTATTTTTTTATTGTCGGGAGCGAATTTTTCCGTGTTTTGTGAATTCTTCTTTGCCACTGTTTATTGCACAATCTACACTACTCACAGACACTCTTGTTATTGTTGTTTATATTTCAACCATATCACTTACACTCATATTTTGGCTGTAGAGGTTGAATTGTTCTCCATTCTTAATAACACGAAGTCACTAATAAATTAAATACAATCACAATAGCAGAAAGATATCTGCATGCGCACACCCATGGCAGCACTGCAGATGGATCCATCACGTCATTACCAATACAAATCGAGCATTTTGAAGCTGTTTAATTCAGGTATGCTCTGAAAGGTATGCGGAACATATAATTTTATACAAAGGATTATTTATTACCGATTGTATTATAGCATAGCATATAGGATAGGGTTTATAGCATGAGTCACTCTCTACTATTTTGAGTATTTTGCAACCCGACTATTATAGTTACTGATATAAAATGCTTACTCACGAAGTTTTCTAGCTACCTTTAATAGAAGTACTAGAAAAAATGTACCTATTCATTGTAGGAAAAGTCGACTTATGATAGTAAAATCATGTTAACAAGATAGGTAGTTTTTATGGTAGTACATGACATAATAAGAACAATTCTAATCATGGTAGAAAATCGTATTTATTGGTCGAATTCACTCGAATTAAATCAGATCGAATAACGTATGTAGGTATAGGATGCGTCATTAGGAAATCTTCATACGTTAACAGTCATACTAGGTGTTAAGTAAAGAATGCGATAAGACTAGCTTCTTGGACAAAAATAATGTGGATTAAATCAACTTACCTATTGCTTTCTTAATAAACCTGAAATATTACTTTATTTATTTAGGTATTTCTTTTACGATAATTTTCTTAATGATGCTCAAATATAAGAAAATAAGGGTTTTTATGTAAGGAACCCGAATATCTAATTAATTTTTGAGTTAAATTCACAGACCGTTCTATGCCACTATATTATTACCTTGAGATTTTTTAAGCATAGAGATTTTTGAAAATGATTAGTTATTTTGAAACAGCCTTATTATGTTTAAAAAGGTATACTTGTTGCATGTCGCCGAAATGAATTATTTTAGAGAAAACTGCATTTAACGTAATTGTTAAGCTTAGATATCAATACATAAATTCAAACGAATTATGAATTCAAAAAGTTATTATAGTTAGTAATGTCTACTGATGAATATTTCAAAAATATATTTTGTTTGTGCTATTGCGTTTAGGTTTAACTGATTATTATTATTTATTTTTTACATGTTATCTTTGTTTAATGTTGTCATATTACTATGTGTTGTGTTCCATGCTGTTTTATAAGAAATAAATTACTAATTGCAATAACTTTTTGTTGCATAAAATAACAATTTCCTTACAATGCTTTGCATTTAATATAATGTAAAAAGTACTGTTCAAGTTATGGCGATGGAGATTTTAATATATTTACTGAGAGAATGTTAATGTTTGAAAGAATTAATACCGACACTGATATTAATCAATCAGCTACCATATTTTTATTATTTAGTTAAACCACTCACGCACAGAAGTCCTCAATATGTTACTAGTTCAGTTCTGTTGGCACTACCCACTTTCGTAAATGTAGTCAGTAGGTACTGATTATTTTTGCCTACTTTTTGAATCATTTGAGGATACCTGAAAGTCACGTATGATTACATTTTAAACAATTTGTTTGCGATATAAACAGTAGCGTTTCAACTATTTTTTCTCTTTCAGATGTAAGCCCGCATTTGGTCTTTAAAAATGGCATCAATCCAACGCTTTGGCCTCAAGATGTTCCGTTTCCGCCAGAAGAAGGTAAAGAAGAAGTTCAGTCTACATATGGCGACGGAGATAACTCAGACAGAACGGGTTGCTTCTCGCCTAACGGCATCGCCGGTAACCTTCAATACCCTGCCTACTTCAAAGACGCTAAGGGCATGAATCATACCGTTTTCGGTGGCGGCACCAATTTTGGCGCATTGCAATACCTGAAACAGCAGCAGCCTGGGAAAAGCGGCCTGCCAGACGTCATTCAACACGGTAGGTCTGCGGGAATGCCTCTTTACGTGAGATGTCCCATCTGCCAAAAAGAATTCAAACAAAAGTCAACTCTACTGCAACACGGTTGTATACATATCGAATCCCGACCCTATCCCTGTCCAGAATGCGGAAAAAGGTTCCGGCAGCAGTCACACTTAACACAGCATCTGAGGATACACACGAACGAGAAACCGTACGGTTGCGTATATTGCGGTAGAAATTTTAGACAGCGTACAATCCTCAATCAGCACTTAAGGATCCATACAGGGGAGAAACCCTACAAATGTGCTCAATGCGGCAAAGATTTCAGGCAAAAAGCAATACTAGATCAACACACGAGGACGCATCAAGGCGATAGACCGTTCTGTTGTCCCATGCCCAACTGCAGGAGGAGATTTGCCACGGAACCGGAAGTGAAGAAACACATAGACAACCACATGAATCCGCATGCAGCGAAAACCAGAAGGGATTCGACAGGATCCGATGGAAAATTGCCAGGAAATGGTATGTTACCGAGGGGGTTAACACCTACGACCGTAGTCAAGCCAGAATTATACTTCCCACAATGCTACGCTCCCAGTTTTAACCCCCCTACAAGCGTCTCACAATTTCAAACAGCCAACCCAGAATTCAAGCCGCCCAATCCTTTGCCGACCCAGTGACTAACAGCCAGCTGGCAACTGGGTCCTTGTATTGGGTGACCCTTTGCTGGTGTACAGACTTAACCCAACACTTAGTTGCTAAGAACTACCAGTTAGTTAACTTATATTTATTGGTGATTTTTAAGGGAATGTCTATGAGACATTTCCTGCTGAGTGATTATCACATGGTGCTGTAAGAACCAAGTTGTTGGTCGCTTGTAACATACGGAATGATAGCACATTCAAAAAATATTCGATAAGTATACATACTATAAATATATGTAAAATGTAAAAGTATTTTGAATTTTATTGAAAATTGTGTCCTGTTCACTTAGTGGCAATACTTTAAGCAAGAAAGTACTTTAATGATTATTATAATATATTATTGTTGTAGTTAGATTTTACTATCATGTGATCTCTTTAATGTAAATTCGCAAGAGAGAAAGATAGAACTGTTTGACGGGTTCTAACTTTTTACAGGAACAGCTATGGTTCGAGAATACCATATTTTTTACAAACATACAGTAACCATAAAGAACAACTTTTAAAATATCATGTGCCTCCATGAGCATAACTAAGTATTTAACACATTTTGTAATGCACATTAGTACTAGTTGGCCGAGATTAGCATGAACTACACTTTTTAATTAATAAATACATAATTGTGCTGTGTTCCACCTCTTGTAGGTAATGGTAAGGCTATACAGAGAATTGTGCTAGCTATGTAGGTGTATTAAAATTATAAATGCGTATGATATATATACTATTTTAATATAGGTGTATGATAGATATTTTTATAGCATCATTGAGCATCTAAAAAGTAGTGAACTGTTTTAGCTCGATTTTTATATTTTCATGACACCTATCTAAATACCAATAATTTACTCTTACATATTACTATTAGCGTTGGATCACTGTCAGGCAAGCCATTGGCGTGGATATAGCTTAGCCAGGATTCACGATCGATAGAAAGTTACTTTCCGTGCTATTCACGGCTGCACACGGTGGCTCTACCGTTGCGAGGCAACCCAGAGATGACATGACGCATCGTAACGTAACTATGGGTCATGATCGATACAAACAAACAATAATTTGTCTTTTGGTTGGATGGTATATTCTCGACGCAGTGATATTTCAAAGTATATGAACAACTGTGTTTCGTATTTTCCAGAATTAATACGTTTGACAGTACTATATTGAATTTGCAAAAGTAGGTGAGCTGGATAGAATTCATACAAATGTAGACGACATGTTGAAAGTGCACCTCATAAATATTTCTTTATGATTTAATTTTTGTTAAGAATTCTTCAATATCAATTCAACTAGACGCCAAGTGTGACATCAATCTCATTATACTAAAGACCTCGAAAATATTATACGAGGTGCATTATGTTAGAAACTGTGGTTTCGTAGTTGATGAGTACGTTAAACAGAAGTATAGTGTGAAATATTGAGAGGCAGGTTTAGCATTCAACTCATATTTGAAAGCTAGTAAAAAAAACTATAAAATAGTAACGCTGCAGCAATAGAGTAATTAGTATTGAAGGTTCTCATAAATTTATTATGCACAAGAATAATTTATTAATATTAGTCATAAATGCAGATACGAATAAAGAACGAGTGCCAGACAAATTAATAGCAAACAAAAGTGGGGTTGCTGAAATGGAAGCATGGTTACTATTTGCTAAAATTCTATATTTTTACAATTGATCAACGGCATAACAGTTTTTTTTTTCATCTTTTAGGTCGCCGTATTTCTCGCCGTAACATGAACACGTAACACAAAACTAATACCAAAATAAACTGTTTTTTTTATCCATTGTTACTATTTAAATTCTCCTCAAATAAAGTAATAACCTTTAAAAAGCTTTTGTAAGACACACATTATTTTGCTATTATAACCCCACATTTTAACAATTATTTTCACATACTTAGATATAAACAAAAGTGAACAATCTTATATGCTGAACTATGTAAGTTTATTTGCAGGTGGCATGAGATAACAATCTTGTTATTTGCTAAGCTCTATATTATTCTGTTGTTAAATGTTTACATTTACTTATATTTGTAAAAAACACTATTTCAAGAATACTACGCCCTTGAGAGGGTGGATAGTTTGAAATTATGGACGATTTAATACTGCTGAGAAATATAAGAATATCTTGAGTAAAAATTCAGTTTGCAAGCTTGTACTTACTTATGTATAGTCACAGCTGTAAATAACAGAGGAAGTTGTAGCTTGTTTTGATTCATTCTTAAAACGCAGCCCGCCATGCCCACACCACTGGCTTGCCCTGCAAATGGCCATCCCTATATAAAGCTAACATAGCAAACACATCTAGATACTGCTGTATTTGAGGGTAATATACAGTGGTATTGGCTGTTTTAACATATATGCATATAACGTATGTAGCGAATGTAGCTAGTAGCATATCGCTTTATGTGGCCTTAGCATAATACATGTATTTTATTTGTTGCTTGCAGAGCGTAGGTATACATAGCAAACAATAAACACTATTACAAGGTGTTGTTTCGGATGAATACATTCGTTGCCGTATTTGTGCTAACCTGTAGCAAACGGATCTTTCAGCGACATTTCGTATCGTGCACATTGAGCGAAACAATTTGTTTGCTATATCGGGTGATTCAGAAACACTAGGAAAAAAATTGAAACGGAAAAAAACTGCATGAGAAATTATTCGGCTCATATGTTTTTGTTTTCCGGAATTCTAATTTTTTTGCTGCCCTGAGGCCTCTTGAAATTGGGCATAAAATTTTGTTTTGCAAATATCTCCGGTAACTCTTAGCCGATTTTAATGGAAATTTGTATGGAATTGTAGATAGTCTATCTGAATGAATGATTTTATGAAAGTAGTATTGTCAAGTATCATAGAGGCCGCTAGTTATCCATTTTTTTTTTATAAATTATTTACCAGTGTATTAGAAGCACCGTTTTACAGATAAAGTTGCTAAAACTGTAGTACTACCTTTGAAAAATTTAAAAATGATGAATGCATAAAATGAAAGAGGTGGCTGTGAAAATAATTCAAAAGGATTGAGTAACAGATGTAGAATCGTGTTTCGTGCTGTCACTTTATTTTTTCAAGAGATTACGTACTTTTAAAAAATTTCATTTATCCGTTTGTTTGCTAAAGATAGTACCATAAACCTGAGATTTTTTTGTAGAATACCAAGCCTTAAATGAATAAAACATTTGTTATAGTATTGTTCTACTTGTTTACAGATTTTTCAGTTGCTTTTGCCAATACGGACTACAACTTTAACAACTTTTCCTGGAAAATCAAACATCAAATGAAAAAAATGTTTGAATAAGAACTGAGTGGCATTACGTATAACTTAGTGCTTTCTGCGGTACTTGACACAACTACTTCCTTAGAAATGTTCAGATAGACTATCAAACTCTATACCAAACTCGATTGAAATCGGCTTATGGGTATGGATATTTGCAAAAAATAAAATTTTAGGTCCTATTTCAAGGGGTTCTAGGGCTCCAAAAATGAGAAATCGAAAAAACAAAAAAATACGGGTCAAATAACTCACATAGATTCTGCACTTAAATTTTTTCCTATTTCTACAAAATCGCCTAAAACTACATTTTTTCAATTTTTATTTAAAATATTTTAAATATTTAGCTGTGTTCTTAATTATGTTAGTGAGAAACTTTTAAAAGTTGTTCCTTCAAACAATAGAAATAAATATTTTTATAATAAGTTAACTGACAGTACACAATTTAATTTTACACAGTGTCTTCAATAAAATAGTAAAGATATCCAGTTATACATTAAACTATACGTAAAACAGATAAATGGTGATGGTATTTGAACCCATTCTATATATGATACACCGTTTTTATAAATATATATTCTATATATACAGTGTAATTAATTAGAATTTAACTTTTCTATACAGGGTTTACACACCTATGCGGTTATATATAACAATTGAGATAAATTACAAGAAACCACTAAACTTCTCAACATATCAATAATTTATTTACTGATTCGAAATTTAATTGGAAATAATAATAACAAACACATATAATATTAAAAAAATTATAAATCATTAAGCAAGGATATAATATACAGGGGGAGAGGGATTCACATCGCATGTCAAAAGTTCTAGGAATATAGAACATGAAAAATTTTACATATTTACCTATAAATTTGTGTCGTTTTCTGGATTTTAAAAAATTGCAGAATGTTGAAGTTAAATTATTTGTGGCAATAACTAACAAGCCAACAATTTTTTTTTCTTTTTTAATTATATAATGAGTATTAAATCATTATATATGGAAGCTTGTCGTACAAAATACGTGGAGTAGACATGACAAATTTCTAACTTGTTTCACCCTGTATAGTTTATACCAGTAAGAATAGTATGAGTTTTATGCCGGATTATAGATTTATATACCTATTTTGCCTTCTAAATTGATTTTGTCATGTACGATCATATTACAGGGTGTCTTGCAAATCGTTGCAATAATTTTATGAGGTGATAGAATACTTGATTTTGAGTCGATTGAAACAATTGATACCTATATACCAAGTGTTACAATATTTGTGACAACTAATTTTTTAATATTTTTTATTTTAACCGTGCTTTTCTACGATTGTTGAAGTGTAGAAGAAAAACAAACCTTTTTATACTTTATTATTAGTAATTAATGGATTATTTAAATTATTTAACCAATAAAATCCAAAGTGGCTTCGTTACTTACCTAGAACTTCATAAACATGGCTTTTCTACTTTGTAAAAGCGAAGAGTCAAATTTAAACGTGGATTTTATTTAAACCTTTGTGTGTAGGTTTATTAAGATATTATTAAAAACTTACCTAAGCAATGCGAGTAAGTAACGAAGCCACTTTGGATTTTATTGGTTAAATCATTTAAATAATTCATTCATTACTAATAAAAAATAGTATAGAAGTATTTATTATAAAAAGGTTTGATTTTTTTCTACATTCCAATAATTGTAGAAAAGCACGGTTAAATTAAAAAATATTAAAAAATTAGTTATCACAAATATTGTAACACTTGGTATATAGGTTTGTTCCAATCGACTCAAAATCACGTATTCTATCACCTCCTAAAATTATTGTAACAACCTGCAAGTATAATCTAGCATTTACACGAATTAAAATGATTAATACTATATGCCATACTGTAAAAATACAATATAGCAAGAATCCCGAAATACTAATTATGCACTTTTTCGGAGTTTTCTTAATGCAAATATTAAACACTTATTCTTTGTTCAAAATTTTTTAATATTATTTCAAATATTTAAATTTTTGAAATGGGAATGTAATATTATATGTGTGTGTTGTATTAATTTAATTTTGTAAAATGTATTTTTGATTGAATGACATAGTACAGCTGAAAAATATGACGATAAAATTATTTTGAAATAGAACTGAACCTGAAATAGTAATTTCAGGATTTTCTACGTAATTTATCTCAAAAATTCGGTGTCGGAACTCAGTTTTTACCATGTATAAACAGTATAATCTGCAACAAATATGACATTATTTTGTTTCGCTGCATTTATATATTATTGTTTGTCAATTAATTCCTTTTAAAAATCTTCCGGATGAAATATCATGTATTTTATTGTTAATGTAAATGTAAAGGTTAAGAAAAATGTAAATTGTAAATATTATTTTCCATTTAGGTCCCGTCAAAACTATAAATATTGTACTAAAGAACCAAATCTTTTTGTAAATGTATTTGTTTATATTAGATTGTTTGTATACGATTACTTTAGTGACGAAAAGAAGTATAAATTTAGCAGGTAAAGGTTAAAAACTTGTGTGCTAGCCTACTTATTTGTAAGGCAACAATATCAATGCATTCACACATAAAAAAGCTCTAGTACAAATCAACTCCAAAATTTTCTCATTCCAATCTGTTCGAATTCAATACTTTTACTTCATTCAGTTCTGATATGCGTTTGAAGTAATTTTAAATTACATAAATCTAGTAAAGAATTGTTGTTGTTGTCTTGCAGTAGAGAATAGACTAAGGGCTGTAGCAGCCAAAATTGTTGAGCTACAAGACTTACATAAAACGTGATAGCATTTAATTAGTTCATAAGGTAATTTTATGTATATATAACTACATTTTTAAATCGTTTTTACAGACAGTCTGTTACACATAGTGTATATCGTATGATAAGAAAAGTTTTTAGTGAAGTGTGATATCCCAGTTGGGTAATTTTTTCTATAACAAATGTATCAGAAACATGTCTAGATTTCTTGTAAAGCTAACATGGTAATATTTCTTTCGGTAAACACAACGTTATAGCGTAAATCATGGGCGAAGTTACGTCATCAAATCTGGGGGGGGGCTAAAGTTCCGGGTGGACTGTGTTTTAATTTCGGTTCTGAAAAGCGTGTAAGTTCTTTATGAATATTTTGGAGAGAGGCTAATTCGATTTCTGGAGGGGCTAACCCCCCCCCCCAATGCCCCCCTAAACTTCGCCCATGGCGTAAATGTAGACAAAAATGGTACTTCATTTATCGTAGAGTATTATCTAGATTTATGCGGTATTTGTTCACACAATAAGACTGATTTTTTTTGTTTGTTTTGATAAGAACCAAAAAATTGCATTCCTTCTCAAATTCCTCCACTACTGTGATAGTTTTCGAAAGGTTTAACATTGTTTGAATTTTGGAATATAGTTTTTTTACCAGAAAATTTATCATTTGTGTATTAAAACTTGATATTATTATTACAGTGGAGAAATGGTTTGATCACAGTATATATTCTTAATTCTGATGCAAAGGCATTCCATTTTCAATCAGAAATTTGTTTACCAAGGTAAGAAATAACTGCCATGTTAGTGTATGCCTAATTTCTTAAAAAGCTGCTCACTTTCTGAAGTAACTTAAGAAAAATGGATGGTAGGGATTTTCTTGTTGTAGTTGTTCAAACTATTTTTATACAAATATTAAATTTAACTCGGATACTTCTTGAATTATAAATCTAAATTATTGTACCCATTAATTAGAGGTGACTTTCTCCTACTGCAACCCGGTTACGTAGAAAAACAACTGATAATTTCTAAAATTAAAAAGATGTATGTATATTGATATTAAAATGCATATAAAAACAAAAATTATTATCAAAAATTTACGATTAAATCTATTAATTGAAAGTCAAATACTGTCTTTAGTTACATCAAAAATATTCTTCATACAGGATGTTCCTCGAACAAGCGCATACATTTTAAAGAAGGGGTAATTTCTCAAGCAAAATTAATAATGACGTTTATATAAGGATATAGGTCTTCAAATTAAAACAAATTATTACAAAAATGCTTATTAATAGTTTCCCAAAATTGAACACTGTCATTTTATATATACAACTTAATATTTATAAAACTATGCTAGTAATTCTACATTTCAATTATGGCGAGTTATAGGAGGTAAACTACACACTTTACAACTTATATCTATAAAAAGAAAAATTATTATCTCTAAGAATTTTATTTATCAACAATAGTTAGATAAATCTGATCTCTAAAAATATGCGGGGTGTCTGAAAACACTTCGTAGAAAATTTAGGAGGTGATACTTGAAAAAATAATATGTCAAGTTCATGTAACAATTTCTAGAAAAGTCAATATTTTCGGAGCTACGTAACCTCAAAGTTATTTTTTTAAATTGTGTTTTGTCTATAACTTTTTTACTAAGATTGAAATGACCATAACGTTTTTGTCTAAGTTTATTGAAATTTTGATAATATTTCCTTAAAGACTGATATTTCATCTATGATATTCTAGTTTAAAGTCTAAAAAACCAACCATTTTAAACGAAATGAACATTTAAATTTTTTTAACATATTCGTGAATTTAATTTTTTATGATGCAGGCGTACAATTGAATGATAGCTGTCAAATTGTTTTGATGGTAATTTCAAACCTTATTTGCTTCGTTCGTACAAGCTAAAAGCAGAAACGCGACATTTTATGAAAAAAATAGACATTTATCTAATTTATTCTGACTTTGGTTAGAACAATTTCCGTACTGGTCGTCACGTCGTCGGTTTAGCTTTGCTTATGTTGAAAAAAAAACCGTTACGGTATTAAAAATGTTATAATCAAAAAACAAATTAAAAAAATAACTTTGAGGTGACGTGGCTCCGTTAATATTGACTTTTCGAGAAAATGTTACATGAACTTGACACATTATTTTTTCGAGTAGTATCACCTTCTCGATTTTCTGCACGAAGTTTCCCGACACCCTGTATAGTGTAAATACTTTGAATATCGTGGCAATGTGCAAATGAAATTAGGAATAAGTACTAATTAAAGAAAGAAATATCGTAGTTTCTAGTAGCAGAAAAAGACTATATACGGTTATATTTAAATCTGGTGGTCAGATACTTTGAAAAAAAAACTAACCTTAAAAGTTTACCTAATATTAATTTATTTTTATATTTATGTATGTTTATTTGTTAATATTGTTGTATACCAATATTATTCAAATTTAGTTTTTTCTGTGTGTGAATCTGCTAATCAAAAATAATTATTTTGAAATAGCTATTGGAGTCTCTGCTGTAAAATAAAAAAGTGCAATTACTATTATGCAATTAACTCTAAAGTTTAATAAAAGAAGAAAACCTTATAATAGGTTTGTTTCGAAAATATGTTGATGGTATACAATATATAGATATCTATTTTAAAAAGAACTCGTAGATATGTGAGGTTAACCCCATCATTGCCTGCCTCGTATCTCTCATCGCCTGATTCTACCTGAACATAAGCGGTTACCTTGCGTTTCCTTAGATTCAAATTTACAGAGCTATTATCAATTATTTTGATAAAGTGTATATAAATGAATAAAATAATTCGCCGCACCCTAGATTATTCATACCTATCAAAATATATGATTTAAGGCATCCTAGAAATTAGATTTTTTTTCTATACCTACTTAAAACTGGTGCATCTAAATGGGATCATTATTAAGGAAGTTATTTTGAAATTATATTTCAGATACCTAAAGAGGTCCCTTGCCTAGTATGGTTTTGTAAATGTTAAAAACTGAAAATTTGACAACCAAGGTCTCTAAAGTTCATCTCGGGGCATTCTAAAATTTATAAATGCGACTTAGAAAGTATTAATGATGTGCTGATTAAAATAACTGACAGTTTAATAGCAATTACAGTAGCTTAAAATAATAAAACATTAATTTTTAGTTTTGTATATTTTTTATTTCGTCCTTATCGGGAGCAAATGAAAACACATCATTCATTATTCTAGCTATCATCTATCATCATTATTTTTGCCTCCATTTCTCTCGAGTTACTTCCTCCGAAAAATTGATATTCAATGATTCGAAAAGGGCCTGTGCTAATCCAAAGCTTTAATTATTTAGATATTTAGATTATTGCGTATTTTAGGTCGGCTTAGAAAAGCGTTGTTTTTTATTAAATTTGTATTTTAGTATGTAAGTTCAGGTCCACTTCGACATTAAAGAATAAAAAAATTACAAAATACTCCGAAATCTCTAAATAACCTCAATTATTTCTGCGTAAAATACTCAATTTTAAAACCTTGTGATGTAAAAAAGATCTCCAAAGCAGAAATCATAGGGAAATATGTATTTTAAAACGTAATCGTGTAAGTGCCATAGTGTTATAATTAAGGAATTTGTTTTTATATTTTAATTTGCGAGTTATTACAAAAAAAATGTTTGGATATCAATACTATAAAGTAGATATATTCAAGTTTTAGAAAATTTCAATATTTGCAATTTTATTTAATTTTCAAAACCTGAAATTTTAAAAATAGTAATAATTACTAATATTAATATTCTAAATATTAACTTGTGTCACCAGTTCTGAAACTTGAGTATCATTATAATTATAATCTAGATAAAAAAATATTACATACAGGATGTTCTGAAAACACTAGTATAAAGTCAGAACCTGATAGATCTTCAAAAAATATTTGTTCCTATGAAGTATGGGCGTATCTTTTTTTCGTTTTTAAAATAGAGGGCATTGAAAATATTTTTTTTAATCTAGTTTCAGTCCTATCTTCGGCCGAAGCTTGAATTTTGTGGAGTAAAGTTTCTGGGGATGCTAAATGCAGAGCATTATTAATTTTTGACTATATCATACAGGGCATTCACTGCAGTACTCCGCGGGAACATTGTAGGTCCTGCTTTATTGACGTTAATCTTTTTGCCCCTTTTGTGACTTGCTATTAAGGCAAATTTTATTTTAAACAAAAATGTACTCTTATAAGTGCTAAAATTTGTCAATTTTCGAGAAAAAAAACCGGCATAGTGCACCAAAATCAAGCAGCTAGTATCCCAAATTGTTGTTTTTTATTTCAAGTGGGCTTTGGCACCTAGTTACTATTACTATTAGTTTCATAAATAAAACTCAAAATCAAAGTTATTCCTTTAATAGTAATGATAAAAAATAATAGTTTATTTCTGGAAAAGTTTCCCAAATAATGAATACAATGGTTGAAAACATCAACAATTTTTTATTTCAGATGTTCTTCTGAATTCATTTCTGTTTCCTATACTTTTTGCTTGACATAGTTCTAAAATCAGTGACGTAACCACGCGATGGGGAAGCTGGGGGGTGGTTGGTTGGTTCATATAGGTCCCACTACAAACCTGCAATCACTCTATTCGCCAAGATTTGGCAACGCCGCGGTCAGTTAACCCGCAACTAAGTTCTAATTTTATTTTTGTCATTTTTGTAACAAATATTGTTCGTATCTGTTTATTATTTACATGTTTATGATGTTTATTTATTTTTTATTGTTTTGATTTATTAAAAATAATTTAATTTTTTTGTTAAAAAAATCTGTCACTGTCCAAAATACTTAATCAAGGGGATTAAGTGAAATAAAAAACAACAATTTTGGATACTAGCTGCTTGACTTTGTAACACTATACCTTGTGTAAAATAAAATTTTCCATAATAGCAAGTGACAAAAGGGGCAAAAAGATTAACCTCAATAAAGTTAGGACCTAAAATGTTCCCGCAGAGTACTGCAGTGAACGCCCTGCATGTTATAACTAAACATTAACAACTCCAGAACATTTAGCATTTCCAGAAACTCCACATAACAAAATTTCAGTTCATTTGAGAAAATTTGGTGGAAGATAAAACTGAAACTAGAATCTAAAATATTAATTTTTCTTTAGTTTTATTGGGTTTTTGCCACACTTCTGAAAAAAATAAAGATTAATTAAATAAGTCCTTGCGCCAAACGGATCAGTCAAGGGTTATTTTTGAAACTAAGTTTGCCTAACCAAAAAATCTAACACTGAAAAAAGCAGATAAGTAAAAAATAACAAAATTACATCACTATCGCGCACTTCCGTATTTTTGACGTTTCGATCTGTTTTCGTTTTCAAAATAGTAATAAAAATATGAAACGTATGTCAAATTTGCCATAATAGCAAGTGGTATACGTTTAATATTTTTATTCCTATTTTGAAAACGAAAAAAGAGAGATATTCGAAACGTCAAAAATACGGAAGTGCGCGATAGTGATATGATTTTTGTTATTTTTTACTTATCTGCTTTTTTTAGTGGTTAGGTAAACTTTCAAAAATAACCCTTGACTGATGCGTTTGGCGCAAGGGCTTATTTAATTAATCTTTATTTTTTTCAGAAGTGGGGCAAAAACCCAATAAAACTAAAGAAAAACTAAAATTATGCCACAAATAAATTAGCTTCAGACAATATCTAAAAAATTATTCTCAAGGCCGTGTATCTTGAAAGCGGAAAAAGATCATGGTTCATAGGAACAAATTGTAATATTTTTTAAAAATCTATCAGAAACTGAATCATAAATTCCAGAACACCCTGTATAACTAGATAAAAATAAAAATGACTTCATATTTTGCATCAAAAGGTAATTGTAAGATAATATACCAGAGACAGATACATAATCAAAAATGACTGGGATATTATGAACAGGGTCTTAGAAAAAATGTGTTACAATGTTTTGTTTTAGAAAGTGTGCTAAATTTCGGCGCGTTTTAGTGTGTTTGAAAACGCTCTAATTTTCTGTTTGTGAGACAATCTCTAAATCAATTACTACTGAACTCAACGGTATATATGTGTTTAAAAATCGAAAATATTTTGCGTCCAGCATCTTTTAAAATAAGAGAATCATTTCAATTTTTTTTTTTAATATTTTACAGATTTTTCAGTTTGAAATACAATAACACACAGCAACCTCAATATATTGCCATTACATAAATAACAGTTACTAATGCTCAACCAATGTACAATAGTCTTATTTTTTTTAAACACATGCAATACAAGTATTTGCTCAAAAGTACAAATACTGTAAATAATAGATACCGGAATTGTTTTTATATTATAAATATATTCTAATAGTGAAGTATGTGAATTGATTCTCTTTGTATTGCATATTATAAATAAATATGAATGTATTTGTTAAACACTATTGATGTTTATTTCTTGTATCAACTCACTCCACGTGTTTTCCTTGATATTTTCATATTTCACATATTCCAACTTGTCCCGTGTGAATATCAATAATTGAATTATTATTCTAAAGCTAAATCTCGCCATAGACCCCGCTGCTTTACTTATTTCAGACATCCTGGACGTGATAATAATACCAAGATTTTGTAAACTTTTTTCATTTGAAAATCTAATAATGAACAAACTTTTTTTATTATTATATTAGAAAGGTATTTTCAGCTGATATTGTGGTTGAATTTTCGAGTTCCCACAGTTTCAAAAGTAAACTTTGATATTTATAGAGTGTTTTCATTAAACCAGGGTAGTAAATTTAGCTAGATTATTTTTTTAGATAATTATTGAGTAGAGCTACTATTATGATACAGTGTTTTAATGGTTCTGTTCAAGTTGCGTGTTCATTTATATTAAGGCTCTTCTTCGTCATCTGGCACTGTACCAGTTATTTCATCAATTTTCAAAATACTATTAACCTATTACAATATATGTATTTAATATATTCACTTAATTAAAAGTATATCAATCCTGAGCCCTCCTTATTGGCCAGCTAGATCTTAGCAATTGGCGCCCAACGTGGGGCTAGATCCAGCGAAGAAAAGTTTATGGTCATTATTGTCATTATCAACAATGCAACGTTCGTTGAAAGTTCGCTGGAACGTCTGCTGAACGATTTATCTACCATCCGAACTTGTTCTATTGAGGATAACGACGATAAGTGTTCTCTGTCGAAAACATTTTTTGATCTAATATTTTTGTCTTTTGTAAGGGAGAAGGTAAACAATATGTTGAAAATGCAAGAGACTCAAAATCAAGTTATTAATATGAATACAAATTTTGGAAGCAATAATAATCTTAAAACAGTAGGTCTTGAAAATAACTAAATAACTAAAAACGGAGTAGACAGTTAAAAATTAAAGAAAATGTTTAAATGTAAATCCAAGAAAATAGATGTTCAAGTATTAATTGGAATAAAGACAGAGTCATAAAATGGAAGTATCGTGTTTAGTGGTTCCTATATTAGCCAAATGACTAATTGTAGGGTTCGATTGGTTAGTTTATTTCCATGCCAATTTAAATTTTGATAAATCTAATGTTAGCTAATGAATATTTCAGGAAATGTTATGAAATTTTCATTTGTTAACTCGAACTTTGGAAAAAATTGTTTTTTATCGAGGTAGACGTATCAGTTGCGAAAAAAACAATTCTTGCAAATTATTCGTTAACAAATAGATAAACTTTAGCTGACAAGGCTTTGTCATTAGAATTATTAAATAAATATCAACATTTAATTGCCTCTTTAGGAATTTAATCTCCCTCTTTAGGAATGTCCTAAAGATGTAGTATTTATTGCACAGTAGAAATTACTTAGCAAGGTAGAAAATTGTCGTCTTCGACATGAAAAATCGGTTACTAAGTTTAAAGAGTGTGATGGGGTCTAGTTGAAAACCCACTCAATATCATTTGCAGAAGATGCTAAAATCAAAACATAGGTAGCTAGTGGGACTCAATGCATATGAATTATCTGATACAAAGAGAAATAGTGTTGGCACACAACATATATACAATATTAAGAAATATGTACCACCTTATGTCGAGTAAGTGTTTATTTTGATTCTTTGAATGTCATAATTTTGATTTAGTATATATTTTTGATAGTTCATTGAAACTGTGATTGAAAAGAAGTCAACCTTTTGTAAATGCCCTTAACGCACAATTAATTTAAAAGCAATGAAGTCCAAACTTTCAAGGCATCTTAGAAATGGTTACTCCTATCGATATTAAAATATGAGAAAATAAGCTTACCTATTTAAAATAAATATGTATGGTGACACAAAAAAGTTATGATGCTTTAGAATCATACAAAATGGCGTCTTCTACTAGTTACTGGTAATCTGTTAGTAAATTTGAAATTCTCGACCCAAAAAACCCGGTACCAAATTTTGCGCATATAAAAGTATGTGTTCAATAGCGGTACAAAAAAATAAGTGAAATTTTAACTATGACACTCTGTATATCGATAAGTATTAACTTTTGATATAATAAAGTAAATTTAGTTAAATCACATTATTTTTATACGAGATATCCACTCGATCCTGCTCTGTGTACCATTACATCTGGTCCACCCTGTATATTGATTTTGTTGGTATTCATAGTGGAGCTGATGCGATCAGAACTACTTCTCGGGCAACGGAAATCTTCTAGACCTCTGTAACTAGTCGCATCTCATGCTTCCAAACGTTATGCTGTTCTTTCTCTCGTCTTCATTGGTCACCTCGTAAACACTGTTGAAGACATAAATATGTATTCAATCTAAACTACAATGGTAAACTGTTATATACAAGAATTTCAGCCATGGCCATTTTGGTTTCTATTAGTTGAGAATCGCGGGTCGGGGACGTATGAACACCACCATAATCGAAGTAAAGTCGATTAAAAATGTTTTGGAAATATATAATATTCTATTTTTTATATATATGTACACACAACTCTGCACACGTGTTTTATGTTTATTTTCTACAAAGGAACCAAAATGGAGACATTATATCAGCTTAGAATTGTAATGTTCTAAAGTAGTGCCATCTCTTATTATATGTCTCAAATTCATATAAACTACCATTGAAGTTAACTGTTTTCAGTAGAAGTAACTAACAATTTCACAGCTAGACAGCGTAATCAGTAATATCTGAAAATATAGGTAAATAAATGTAACTTATAATTTATCATATTTTAATCTGTTGAAATGTATCCAGATATATAATATGAATGTTTCTCTTCGAGAAGCCCTTCAAAAACTGATGATAATTTCATACAGTTGGAAAAATTGCTTGTGCAAAAATTCATAAAGTATAACATTTTGCACCTTATGCACTTTCTTTGCAAATCTAGAAGAAAGGTAAATACATTTTAGATGTATTGATAAACCATAAAACGTATAAAATATCCAAACAAATCATGTGCTTGTAGTTATATTTAATCGATATATATTTTTTTAATAAAGTAAGATATATACAATTTAGTAAATTATATAAGATAAAAACTGAAAAGCAGAGATGTGTAAATAAGATATACAACGCCACAGTCTTTGCAATTTCAGTACAAATATTTTAAAATTTACACAAAAATGGCAGGTAATCATAATATCTATTGGAATTTCCAAAACTACAAGAGATACGAAAACACTTAAAGTGTTTGGGTATAAGTACTCCAACAAAAACAATTCACCCTTAGCGCTATAAATAATAAATAATGCAGAAGAGCACAAGTTATTTTTCCTCTAGCTAGACTTGAATATTCGGAAATAATTATAAAACAGACAAAAGCTTTTTTAACTATTCATGTTGCGTTTACAAGCGAATAATATAGTGAAGATTAAAATAGACATTTTTTTAACGTAACCCCTAACCTATGACTCATAAAATCACTTCATATGTATGCAAAAATTGCAGTATTCATGTTTCTGTCAAAATGAGTCATTTTATCATTTTGTGCAAAATTTTACCCTCCATAAGATGATGTAAAGGAATTTATGCAAATCAGACAATATCCAATGTTAAAGTATATTTAAAATTTCGGTTTATAATAATAATAATAATACTTTATTGGCCAAGAAAAGATACAAAATTTGTACATATGGCAAGTCAAGTATAAAAAAAAGAACAAACGGTAATAAGGTAAAAACACTAACAACAACTTATAAATAACATAAATAAAATATAGTACAAAATAACATACATAGTCAAATATATATAAATATAAAAAAAGAACAGATGATACGGTAGAACAAACAACAACTTATAATTTACAAATACAATCATACATGCATATATAAACATCTGCACGCACGAAAATGAAGTGAAAATCGATAGCAACAGTAAAAGCCACAGTTAATTACCACTTACAAAATCATCCACGCTATAAAACCCTCTAACTGATAAAAAGTGCTTGGTCTTACTTTTAAATTTCTGGTAATCAGATATACATCGGATTTCCTTAGGAAGAGCATTATACAAAATTATGCAATTATAATATGGCGACTTTTTAAAAGCGCTTGTATGGTGAGTAGGAATACTGAGCAGTTCCCCGTGTCTTGTAGTATAGTTGTGAAAATTTGTCCGTTTTTTAAAGTGACTTATGTTATTATTTGTAAAAAGTAAACATTTTAAAATATAGATTGACGGTGTTGTGAGAATTCGTTTAACCTTAAACAACTCCCTACAACTCACATTAACTTTTAAGTTGAAAATTAATCTTATAATTTTCTTTTGGCATATAAATACCCTTTCACATTCACTACCTCTACCCCAAGCAAGAATGTTAAACGCTATGTGACTGTACACCATGGAATAATAAACATTAATTAAGCCCGCTTGATCAAGAGTATGCTTTAGTTGCAAAAGAGCAAAGAATGCTTTATTTAACTGACTACACACATGGTCAACATGCTTACACCAGGAGAGTTTAGGATCAAGGATGGTGCCAAGAAGTTTCACTGAATCTGACATGATACCTTTATAAGACATAAAGTTTGTGGGTAGAGGTCTTTGAAGGTGTAAATTAATGTAAATAGTCTTTTTGTTGTTTAGAATCAGTTTATTCCTCTGGCACCATATACTCAATGATTCCACCACGTTACTTATAATTTTTCTGAGCTCATCTGGTGTATTCGCCGACACAGTAATCGTTGTGTCATCAGCAAACATAGTTACATGACCGTGCTCAATGTATGTTGGCAGATCATTGACGTAGAGCATAAACAGTAGTGGGCCCAGTACAGAGCCCTGAGGTACCCCAAGAGCAACACTATGTAAATTAGATTTTTTCTCATTTACACTAACTACAAGAGACCTATTATCCATGTATGAAGTCAGCCAAGCAAGAATGCTACCTCTTATACCCAGGGTATATAATTTCTGACTTAAAATCTCTTTATCGACAGTGTCAAATGCTCTGGAGAGATCAAACAGAAGTGAAACTACATACTTACCAGCATCCAGACATTGATATACATATTCAAGTAGGTGACAGGAAGCCGTCTCAACCGATTTATTAGATCTAAAACCATGCTGAGATGTAGTCAATAGATTATTAATTTCAACAAAAGAAGTTATTCTGTTATACACTAGTTTTTCAGGTATTTTAGACAGAACACTCAGCAAAGAAATTTGACGGTAGTTTTCTAATTCGCATGGATCACTTTTTTTTAATAGAGGTATAACGGTTGCTAATTTAAGACAATCAGGAAATATACCAGTTTTAATTGATATATTTCCTTTTTAGATTCAAAGGAACAATATCCATCACATGTTAAATTGTATAGGGTGTGTGAGGATACATAAAAATTGGAACACGGTGTTAAATAGGACGAGGGAAGCTCCATTTTCAATCGAACGTATTCTTTGGGATTTGACAGTGACTAATGACGTCACTAATTATATTTCTGTCAAAAACATACCCAATTTTTTTCCTGTTAAAAAACTAAAATTTTTCTAATAGATTAGATACATTTTTCTGTATTACTTCCCGTTTAAAAGTTATAAGCAATATCGTTCTAATGAGTGTAAAAAGAAATACCACCCAAAAATCACATTAGCGATGGAAGGATCAAGTAGTCGTTGGAAAATATTTGAATGTTCGTTGTTTAAACGAACGATTTTAAAATAATGAATAATACTATATCCATGATTCAATAATGCTAACATTTGAACTATACAATTATAATGCTCACGCAGTCATATTTAATTAACCAGAGTAACAATACAAACCTTTATCAAATTATAACACATACGGCTACATAACTTTATGGAATAATGACAATTTATCAACAAAATATGAATTGATTTCACAACATCTAAACGAAAAAGTTAAAGATACTACAACTTTACTAAAATACGCACTAATTTCAGATAAACAATAAATTCAATTTCAAAAATTTGGTCAAACATGAAATAGGACAAAAACTGATTCACCTATATACATGAAAAGTTCCAAATATCTTGTCAAACACAAAGAAGTACTTAGAGAAATAAATGTCATGTTAGAAGATAATATAATAAGGTTTTATTTTAAAATAATGAGTTGCAAATGACAAGAGAAAATTGTGATTAGTTTGTTGTCTTTAAAGAGTGAAACGAAGAAATAGATAGTTACCCTCTTTCTAATATCACATGACTGATTAGACCGATTTTTTTAACTACTGGCCTGGAAAAAAAGATCTACCAAATTGAGATGCACTCAATTTCAATATAAAAATTATATTTTCGGAAAGATCATGAACACTATAAATACATCAATATGCCATTTGGATTTAAAAATGCTCCAATTTTGTTTTAACGATATTTGGATACGTTATAAAGAAAACGAAGTATATATGTACCTATGGATAAGATAATTGTATTTCCGAACGGGTTACAGGAACATAAAATATTCTTAAATAATCTTTAACGTATTCAAAAAATAAAACCCTAAAATTCAATTAAATAAATCCGATTTTTTACGAAATGACGTGGCCTCTTTGGAACATTTAATTGCTCAAGCAAGGAATTTAAAGCTAAATAAAATTGAAAGTATTAAAAATTTTCCAATTCCGAAAATAAATTAAAATCCTTTGTTGGACTGCTTGGATGTTACAGACGATTTGTTTTGTTAAGATCACTACTTCTTTCTTGTTTTACGCCGTTTTATTTTAAAACTCATAACTTTAATAGTACAAGAGTTAGTACTCTCAACAACTCTAAACAATTACGAAAGAGAATAAAATGAAGTATCTTTAACTTTACTAGAGACATTGACAATAGCTTATTTGGTGCATCTAATTTGTTCACATAGAGAATGATGATGCAAATTTCGAAAATTTGTATCCTGTTGAAATAGCTAGGGAAACGAAACTTATTGAACATTATCTACTAATATGGTTGAACTTTTTTTAAAAAAAACTTAACCCTGGAGTAGAAGTTCAAGTAGCACATCGGAATGTTTCCGTGTATTACCATTTGCTAACTACTGACATATGAATAAGCAACGTACTAACGAGGCATGCCATTTTACTTGCAAGCACCTTGCAAATGTATCATTGTTGTGCTGGCATACCCCATTTCCCAGTATACAAGCTACTTACATATTTTACCGGTATGTTCATCCCCGCCTTTTTATTTTTGCGAGTTGTTACGCTGTGTTCTAGGCAAATATATTAAAAATATCAGCTGACCCTCCAAAATATGACGCCTGTGATTACAATGAAACGATCATTTTTACATCAAAAGCCTAAGTTTGACCCTTCTAGATAAACATCAATCTGACCAATTAAAATAAAAACTATGGCAAAGGGCCATCTTCAAAAAGTCTTACTTCCCTTATGAAGCATTTTTGGATAAGACGATTTATGTCAAATCGATATGAAAGCATCCCTAAAATTTGCTGGTTTAGTTTCCGTATGCCCTGTATATTAAACAAAAGTGCTGGAAAACTAGCCAAAAACAAAAGAAAACTACTGTTACATTAGTGTTCATCTACAACGACATTCTAGTTTTATTTTTGTGATTTTTTTTCTTTTATTAAAAAAATCTAATCTGAAATATATTTTGCAAGCAAATAGGAACATAACTAACTAAAAAGGTAGGTGAGCTTCCATATCAATATATAGTATTTTCAGAATTATGGTGTTACAATAATAATGAAATTAGAGGTATTTTACTTTTTATGATTTTATTAAAAATATATAAATCAGTTCAAATGAACAAAACCAAGTTTTCTAACAAAATATATAACATAATTAATAGTACTGGTACATATTAAGGGACTTATAAACTAATAACGCTCTAGTAAATCGTAAACAGCTAAACAATAAACATTAAACAAAATTGTATTTAATTACTACATAATAGGAGTTTACGAAAATTAAGTGGTAGTAATCTGAGCATATCATATTCGTTATCTAAAGTAACAAGAAAATCATAATACAAAGTAATGTAAAATGTCAGAGTGAACTCCTAATATTTTTATGAGTTATAGTCCCAATTAGTTTTAGTTTGATCACAATGAGCAATATCTGTTATAGTAAGGTAAGTAGTTTCTTTAATCACATCTCAATTTAAATTTAACTGTTCTCCATTTGAACACAGGGAGCGAGAGCTAACTGAACACAACAGCGCTACACGACCAACATGGTGTAGTGACGTGTGTTGGAACAGCTGATATACTGCAGTTGTGCTCACCAGTCAGGAGTAAGGATATAGAACACAGATGTGTGTTAGGTTTACCCAAAATGGTATACTTTTAACATATCACTGGTAAATTAAATTACACGAATTCAATATACTTTATTATAATATTAGCAATTTTAACTTTTTTTTTTCTGAAAATAAAAAATATATTATTAATCGGAAACTTATACTATTTATTTTATATAAGAAGGAAGACAAATTTTGTAATAAATAATTTAGTCTATTTCTATTAATAAATCTAATAGTAAGAATACTGAACAAAATATTAGAGACGGACATTCCCGCGACATTCAGTATAGTGGATGTTGGCGGAATGCAGAAATTTCATGTGAGGAAACTTCGCGTGATGTATTTGGTTTCACGATAAAAGGAATGATATGGTGGAATTTTCCTACAAACGTTTATGTTTTGTTACAAGATACATGTTGGTTGTTATTTATACCGCAAGAAAGTATCTTTAAGCAAACTTTGAATTTTTATATTGGAAATTACTAGTAATTTCACTTCCAGCTAAAATTTACATAAAATGAATCACAAAAATTAAATAATTAATCCATTTAATTTTCTAATATTCTGCAGTGCTAAATTAATAAGTTATAAGGCAAAAATTATAATTTTGTCATAAATATATTTTGTAGTAGCTACTTGCAATGCCTCTAACTACCAGGACAAAATAAGTACTTCTTACGTGTTTTTATAGATCGTAAATATATACATTTACCTAGTTTAGTTTAATTAAATCTCAATTTAGCACGGAAGTATTGTTATAAGTTACATCTTCGATGTGGTTAGATATACAGGGTATTGCAAAATGCTGTTCAGAAATCTCTACAGCAGATTCTACATCCAAAATCATGAAAAAAAAAAGATCCAATAAACCGCAATAATACAGGGTGTCCGTAATATGAGTACCGCAATTTTAAGGGCTTACATGTCTGACAAAAAGCAATAAAAAGCTCTTATGAAAAAAAATTTTATAACGAATAGTTTTTCTACGAATACATTTCGAAAATAAAAATACTGCTGCAATAATATACGATACGAAATTACAAACTAAGGTATAATTAAGGTTAAGTAAAAGCGGATGTAACGTAATTTGTTCATAATTTTATTTTTAGGTCAGTATTAATAAAGTAAACAATTGAAGTTTCCGAGAAACTCGTTAAAACTGTAACGTTCGACAACGTTGCAGTGTCACGCTGCTGGTGGTAACCTAAAAGTAGATAAAATTAGTGATAATGTTGCGTACAGCTAGTGTGATTGATTTTTGTCTAGTTTTTCTTTGATGTTTGTGAGTGTACTTAAACAAAAATGGAACAATGTATAGTAGCCATAACCAGCTGCAAGGCATGTTAATTTACGGCGAATCTAGGCAAAACTTAAAACATAAGTCGTTTAAACACTTGTAACTATTATTCTGTGTTGTGAAAATAGCTCGAAGAAAACCATTCACAGTAAGTACCCATGTTTAGGTATACCTATTTGTAATTATTATGTATAAATATTGTTGTGTTTATTAATTATTATTAATTTGATTTGTGTTAATGTTATATTCGTGTTGTGAATGATATGTTTGATGTTATTTTGTTATGTATGTAAAAAATTTTTATTGGGCGCCAATGATTTATTTATTTTGTTTTGTTTTATTTAAAATTTTTATTTGTGTAGATAGTATTTATGTTATATGTTATGTGTGAAGTGTATAAGTGAATATATATAATTTTTGTTTTAAAATTTAATATATGATTTTATTTTCCTAGTAATTTTCTTTTTCTTTTTTTTTTTGTCTTTCTGTACTTTATTATACCTGGCTATGTTTTATCCTCTTTTCTCAGGAGTGGATTCCAGCGGAGTAGATAACACCATATTTTTTTTATTTTTTTTATGTTCAAAATCTTTAAAACCACCCAGTACATACAAAAAAACAATTGGATTGAAGGATAGTACATTAACATTTATTAAAGAAAACAGCAAAATGATAATTCCTCGATTAAATTCGAAGGCATTCAAAATAAGGAATATTAAAGAATATTTTTAACAGCTTAACAATTAACAAATTTGCTTTTCGTTTGTTTTTCTAGTGTTTAAAATTATTTTCGTTTACTTACTGCTTTTATGCAACCAGAAATATACACGAATGCAATGGAATTTATCTAATCTATTATACAACTTATGCTATTTAGATGTCAGTTAAGTTCTGAATTTAACGTCTTTAATTTCTGTTTTGGTGTCTTACAACATTTAATGACTGGATTTATAAGTTTAAGCTTTTTAAATGAGTGAAATCTAATAGAAGGTAAGTAATTAACTGTAGTATACCGTTATTAATCGTTCAGAAAGTACTTATTGTTATTTATCAATTCGTATTCGATCTAGCTAGATAACCTTGTATAACGTACGTTATTTCTTACTTTCTTTGTAGATGATTTTTCTATTGTTGCTATCTGGAACTTCTCTTCTCTGGATGATGTTTTATTCTCTGGATGCTTTCGATCCTCCAGCCTGGATATCCTGCAGAATTCTGGACTTCTCTTCTTATCGAGATCTAGATGTGTATTTTGAGGTTACTTCCCTCTAAGAATGGATTTCTTCGACCTTTCGCACAACCCCTAGGTCTGGTCTGGTATAGTTATGTAGATGGTTTCCACTAAATTCTTAAATTTGATATGGCTTGATGTTGTCTTGAGTTACTTTATGTTTTAATTTACTGTGAGACTGGTACGTATAAGTTTTTTTTTGTTTTAATTAAATTTTAACTATAAATTATGAAATTTTCGACTCTAGCAAATTCATACCTCTTCTCGCTTCACAGTTTTCTTCGTAACTAATCAACAAATTATTGTTTCTAGGTAATTTTACCTTCTAGATTATTATTAGTTTTTCTTAGGGTCACTACACATGTAATATTTTTAATTTTAATTATTCCTGTTGAAGCACTTTTCACGACACTGATTGTCTTTTGTATTCTTAGAACTATTTTTACAACTACATAACAATTTTTACTAATTTTATACTTAAATATTCTTTAATTTGTGTCGTTTTTTTAGTGTCCATCTTTACGTTTGACATTTCTAATTGTCATTATGTTTTAAAATTGGAATTTTCATTTTATCTAGCTAATATTTTATTAGAATGATGTTGTAGTCTTGTGATATGCATATATGCTAAATCTTTGTTCTTTATACTTTCTTTATATGTCATTGTCTGGTTTTTGTATTTTCTTTCTTTATATAATGTATGTTTTTGTATCGTCATGTCCAGATTTGATAGTTAAAATTTTAAATTGAATTTAATAAAATTTGTAAAATTTTGTTAATTTAATATATTACTAGTCTTCTTTCGATATGTTTATTGAAGGTAATTTCAACAATAATAATTCATCTATATTTTAATCAATAATATTAACATTTCAATAATAATTCTTTGTTTTGTTGCTTAAACTGAATTTCATAGTATTCGATTCTTATGGAATTTCTGATTTATCACAATATATAACAATCCTATGATAGTATGTGAGTGACGTTGTCACGTATTCAAGACCTGTTTGCTGTCATAATTCTGTTACCATTGGTCAGAGAAAAAAATTGTGAAGTCAAGTATGTTTTTTTTAGTACAACTTATCATATGGCAAAATTCACGTACTCATATTGCGGACGCCCTGTATATTACATACCGAGATGGAAAGTGTTTCATTCTTGTCGAGAGAAAATGATGATTTACCAAGGCACGTAGCGCCGATGTGAACCATTACTAAGGATAAAAATAAAACTTTTCACCTAGGTTTGTATACTATTTTATTTACAATCATACCTTTTAACTTCAAGTGACGATTTTTGTAACAAAAATAATTACGTGAGAAATTAACATCTATTGTATGTTTTAATACGTTCTTTTAAATACAGCTCAGTTCTCTACTGTGTCCATAGCGTAGAAGCCTTCAAATTCTTCTTACCTTCAAAATATGCCAATAGTACTTTCTCATTGACGTGTTTTACTTTCTTCTGTTCACGCCATTTCTCATTTTTTATAAGCCAAGTCATATACCGCTTTGGATTTTTCAGGAATCAGTGAACATACGGCATTTCTTGTCGCTTCTGCGATATCGCTCGGTATATCGTCAGAATGTAAATCACACATTTTTCCTAATAAATGGCAATAGTAACGACCAGATAATAGATCAGCGTCTATTAAATGTATCAAATGTCAAGCCAAATGACAAGAAAATTTAAACTGACACTGACCTACTAGATAATTGTTATTTAAATTGTATTTGTAAATGATCAAAATTAAAAACTTGTATTTTCCATTTTTCGTCAAAATTAGAAAAATAACGTATGTAATACGTTATAAAACATGATTTTATGTAACTCGTGCTTTACTTGCACTAGTTACATAAAATCATACATTTTACAACTGATTACATAAATAGCTATTGTTTTCAAATTTCAATGCAATGGTTTTAGATCCTTTATATCTTTTGGTCTGTGTTAATGCAAAAGAAAACCACCTGAAGTTGTTACCTACATAGACTTAGAAAACACGTAAGAGGTATATTTATTTTTTCTTAAATAATAACAGTTAACTCAACTTTGCATGGGAGCTATATGAAATATTTTATTAATAGTGGAAAATTTGGCTCTTAAATGGAACGGAGTAGATCGTCAACGAGATTTGCAGAAAATTCAGAAGGCTCTAATCTTATCTAGACAGAGAAAGACGACCCTAAGAAGCCTGGGAACTGGGAAGTATTAAAGAGGTCTCTTCAGATGTTCTGTGAAATGAAAGGAAATTGTACAAGCATATGTACTGGTTTGAAATCACCGAGATAATTTATATGTTCTCATAAGTCGCTTTACATGAGGAAAAAACATACAATCAATACTATCGTGCAGTACGTTCATGGCTCATATTATCAATATTTGTAATATTTTTAGTTGTACAGAATTATTGTTAGCAATAGAGATATTAAAAACACTCTTTATTATAAAAAAAATACCCAATGCTCCTTATTTGTATCTGAGAGAATCAAACCAGGACCAAATAACGAAACATTCATGTATTAAAAGTTATTGATGTCTGAAAATTCTGATTGCAGCATCTCAACTTATCTGGAGAAAGTAACCCAGTATTGTGAAAATCTGTGATTTCCGAGATACCCTGCAATTACAGCGAAATTGGCACACCCTGTGTATGTATATTGTTTACATTTTAGACTGCTAAATTTTCATTGGGATCCTGGGGTATAGGATATCTCAAAGCTGTTGATAAAGGGTCATGTTCTCAAGTCTAATATTCTATTCTATAAATTCGTGTTAATGAAATGGTCATTATAAATCGTACTGTAAACCATCTAAACATGAATGAGTCACAGATTCATCATTAATGCGCGTATTCATGTGTCGATCCAAGTATTTTATGATTTTAATTATTCAACTCGGGTTCCGTGTAAAGGTACGGAATCGCTGGTGCGACTGCGACTGCGGCTCGCGGCTGCGACTCGTCGCCAACCATTAGACAGTCTGAATGTTCTCATCAACTACAGCATTTAGATTGCCTATTGGTCGGCGACGAGTCGCAACCGCGAGCCGCAGTCGCACCAGCGATAGTCAAATCAAAAGATAGCGAAAAGTGTAGTCTAAGAGCTGGCTACATAGCGAGCGACATGCCTCGGTCCACGAAATATCTTACCTGGAAAAGGTTTGACTATTGCCGACAAAGCGAAAGCCCAACCGTCAGAAGGCGCGCTGGAAGCTAAGCACGGGGAGAGGCGATCAAACACGTACATTTTCCGACAAAAATGTAATGGGCTGAAACTTTGCATAGATATCGAGGATCATAAGAAAAAGCAGGGAAAACATTGCCAATCGGATTGTGTACAAAGTGACGTCACTGCTAACAACGTAAATAATGATAGCTCATATTTTCAAAATAATTTATGTTTTCTTCAACTTTCAGAAGAGGAAGTAATATAGATTCCACAAAGGGTTTTGGTTCCGATCGCATACCTAGAATTTTTCTGAAAAATTGTTATTTCACCTTATCTGTTCCTCTAACTTTAATATTTAACCGTGCGCTTTATTTAGGAGTATTTCCAAATGCTTGGAAAGTTAGTACTATTGCTCTTATATTTAAATCTGGTCAGAGAAATGTCGTGAATAATTATCGTTCTATAAGCACATTGTCAGCTTTTGGAAATTTATTTGAGCATATAATTTAAGGATATATATTTAATGTAGTTAAAGGCCTCATTATACCGGAACATCTCGGAATACCTTTGTAGTGGTTTGAACGATGTCAGTCAGGTTGATGCCGTTTACACTGATTTTAACAAGGCATTTGACAAGGTTGACCACGACATCCTTTTGCGTAAACTTGCTGAAGTTGGTGTGAGTGGTGTTCTTCTAAGATGGGTCCAAATCTATATTAAAAACAGATCGTAGTTTGTTGCAGTAAAACGGTCATAAATCAAACAAATTTCTAACAACAGCAAGGGTCCCATTAAGGGCCTTTGTTTTTTTTATTATATGTGGAGATATAAAAAATTGCTTTAAGCATTGTAAGTTTCTTCTGTACGCTGACGACTTAAAAATTGTTACCAAAATAAATTCATTAAATGATTGTTTACTGTTTCAATCAGATTTAAATAATTTAGTTAATTTTCCTGAAAATAATTCATTGTATCTGAATTTGTCTAAGTGCTCTGCCATTATATTTGGTCGTAGCATTAATCAAGTTTTTTTTCAGTATCACGTTTCTGATTCAATTCGAAACAAAGTATCCGTGATAAAAGATCTATCTAGAGTAATTTTTGATTCCAAATTAACCTTTAATGTTCACATTAATTCAATTATTCTAAATGCATCCAGGATGTTAGGGTTTCTTCGTAAGTGTACAGATTTTCATAATATTAAGCCAATTAAGCAATTATATTATGCTTATGTGTTTAGTAAAATAAATTTTAAGTCTTCGGTCTGGAATTCAGAATACAAAAATTTATGTAAATTAAAAGCTTAAAAGCCGTTCAGAATAAATTTATTAGATTCATATATTTTCAAACTCATTTTATAATTGAAAATAGTAATTACAATGCAGCTAGGAAACGATTTAGGCTTATATTATTGGAGAAACGTCGCCCCTTGAATGACATACTAATTTTATATAAAGTATTGAATAAACTCAAGCGTCCAGATCTTTTATCTTCAATATATTTTAATGTGCCCACCCAGGGTACATGGCATTATGATATTTTCTATTTACCATTTAGAACAAATTATACTAGTAATTCGGTTTGCGGTTTCTGATAAATCACTGAAGTCTTTGTTAACTGATTTATTTTTAAGCTTATAATTTGTTGTTTTGCCTTCTTCGATTTGTAATTGTAATTGTGCTTTTTAATCACTATGGTGTTTATGTTTGTTAATGTTAGTTGTGGATACTGTTCATGGGTTCATCCCGTTTGTGTTTAAATAAATAAATAAAAAAGAGTAAGTGGAAGGTAAAGGGTTGTCAGAAGTGGCCGAAGTTGCAAAAAATCTCGGAAAATTTACCTACATATTAGAAGAACTTTTGTTTTTATATTGTTTATGTATAGAATAAACTATGTGCAATGTGTCAGAAGGCAAAGTGGAAGAGATCATGAGAAATTCGGTTGCAAAATGCGAGGTGCATTAAAACTAAAACAGTGCATTTTCAACCTTATGCCATTATAAATAAAGTGTGCGTGTGTTGGACGATTGGAAACTGTTTCCAACTGTTGTGTGAACACGGCTGTTAGTTATCCGCATCAAATGGTCGCATATACGGAATTGTATACAATGTCGCGATGCAACATACTTATTACTGTTCATGAACCCATTTGAAATGTTCAGATTTGGTATAAGTATAAAAGGTCTTTCAACAGTCTAATTTCCCGCTAAAATAAAACAAGTATGTAATAGTATATTATGCAACGATCATGTATTAATAACCATTACATGAGAGTTGCATACGCTATTTCTTCTACACCCGATAAATAATCAAAAACCATAAATTTTATATTTTTATTGAACACAATAGGTAACAGTAATTATTCGTATGAACTGCATTTTCTGCTTTCTCCGATATGTGTGGAGGAGTCGATGGTAATTCTTCTATATCGCTGATATCAGACATTTTGATAAATTATCGAAGTTTAGCTAGGTATCTACGAAAATTTAATCCGTACTGATTTTGACATCTAAAATAATTACATAAGAACCTAGGATAAACGTCAAATGCACAGCATGCTTGATTGAAAAATTATGGGTTTCTATTGTTTAAAAATCTGTATCGTAATGAAAAATCTGTATCGTAATGGGTATCATTATGAAACGGATTATGAGCATATAAGTGCATTGTTATAATACGGGTGTAGAAAAATAATATTATTATATTTATTTGTCTACTTGTAAACACAATCGATGTCATTTTGTATGAAAAAAGATGTCAGCCGTTTCTACTAATAGTGCAAAATCGAGATGCCCAGTAGATAAGTTATAATAATAATGACGACAGTATTAGTATTCGATGTCTAGTTAAAACATAATGCCCTACGTTTTATACTCATTTATTTTTCAAGAAATGTAACCTCTCACTATGGTTTCAAAATAATGTAACAATTTGCATTTTCATTTCATTTAAAAAAAAATCAAATACGTGTAACCTAAATATTGAGAAAAGTTTGGTGAGGTAGCGATGTACTGCAAAATTTACCAGTAACCCCAGAAAAATCAATATAACTGAGGCACACGATGTAAAGGGCTTCGATATGTGGACAGTTTGACCTATAGAGTCATGCCATGCGCAAATAGGCGGCCCACAACTTTGTTGTTCATAATTCCGATAAATTTGACCGTTTGAGCTCTCAGAATAACAGGGGTCCGGCACTGTTGCTGTGTTCACTTTATTATTAGATAATTACTCTTTTGTATTTCTATTTCTCTGAATCTAACTAATGTTTTAGTAAGAATTTTTCTTGGAAAATTGATGGCTGAACAGACATAACCAATTTACTTTATAAATTATCAACTGTATTTTAATATTTAATGTAAATTCATACGAAAGAGTGCTGTAACAAGTGTTTCATCTGAGCACATCTTGTACATACTATGAACATAGCACATTAATAAAACAACTGTTATATCCATACAATTTAATGACAAAAAATGGTTAAAATTTCAGATAATTATCAAAATTTAATAGGCACTTACTTCATTAAAATGTGATTTTTACTTACCGTTTCGATGACAGTTATCGTCAAATCGCGATAGAAGTCGGAATCTTTTAATGGTGTTAGTGGTGATGGTAAAACATGTAGAATGCTTCATTGTTTGGTGGCCTATCATGGAGGAATTAATTGCCACTAGATGTAGCTTTGCTGCATTTGGTTCCTCCTGTCGGATTTGACCGACATAAACAGAGAGGTTATTTGTCGGATACCTCCTATATGGCATACTAGTGAGAGCTAATAAACTCGAAACCGGTATATGTCTGGTGGGCCGCTGACGAATGACTTTGGCTGTTCAGGTGTAATTCAGTGCTGATCGGGGCATTGCGGTAGTTTGCAGAGTAGTTGTTTAATGGAATTTCATGCATGCCGCTAGTAAAAGTTTACAGAGACCCGTACGTGTAAAAGCAAGCACTAGCTCGGTTGAAATGTCTCTGACATCTTAAGATGAGAGAAATATTGCCCTTAGATATTTGCGCTTTTTCATTATTACACGAAAATAGAGTGTGTACAATGAGACAGTGTGTCATCTGTATAACCTACATCGAAGAGTGGTACTCAGCTAAGATGTACAGTTTATTGCAATAATAATGGCACTCTTTAAAACAAATTTGACGATTTATATCGTACTTACTAACGTATTCGTAATAAAATAAATTGTCAACAGTAATTCTTAGTTGTTTTCTACTCATCAATGAAATGTCTACTCAGAACTTCCACTACACCACACTACAAAAACTGAGTGTAGCATTGCAAGATTGTAAGTAACGTATTAGACTATGACTTTGATAAGCTTATTTTAGGCTGCTGCTCTACTAATATTCTGATATGGGTTAGCCCATGGACCCTTCAAGCTGATTGATATAGGATCCAATTATCTATATAATTATATTTTTTAATGACACGTCGTACTCCGAGTACTAATTGTGACCTCACAAACTGACTAATTTCATTGTCCCTTGCATTACTGTATCAAAAAAACGCGATCCAATTTAAAATGATTATCCTAAAGCCGGGTACTCATATGCGCTCCGTATCTGTATTTGTATCCTGTATTGTAACAAGAATTTAGAGTGTGTGGCGATCTGAGCACCTGTCGGTAAACTCGCGAACACAAAGAGGAGCAATCTAGTAGTGTGGACGGTTCGTAGTAGAAGGACAAGTTAATACGTGTTAATGTGTCCTGTATCAGTTTATCAAGGCATACAAGAATACCTCAATTCTGTAGGATCCGAAGAATATACAAGTATTGTAAACCTGTAAATGTATCTCCACTTGCCAAATATCTCAAAGTCACAGCTAATCTGTCTCGCTGAAATAGCTTCCCTAAATGAAGTATCTCTTTTTTGAATCCCACTATTTTGATTATATATTCAAAGCCTGAAGGATGCATACGCATGAAATTTTTGTAATATTCTCTGATTGACTGAAATTTCATATCAAATAGTAAACCAGAGCCGTTTCTTTCTTTGTACAAAACATGTTTCCAAAATCTTCGTAGACGATTATAATCTTCCACTATATTATGTATAAGTATATAAGCAGCACTTGATACCATAATAGATTCGTCTGGAGACGATATGTTTTTACCATTAAGGCTTACGGTGAGCGCTCTATCAAGCGATATATAAAGTCTGTTCCAACAACCATCGAGAACTGGTTCAGAACCGTGAGAAATGTTTGACCAACACCGTCTTACGTCGCATTCGCCGAGAGTACATTAACAACTGAACTGACTGACTAATTCTGAACGGTTCGGAATCGATTCTTGCTGTGTTGGAACAAACCCATAGTTTTCGCTCAGTAACTCCTAAATGGACAATGATAAAAATATGCGGTTTTTTTAATAGATTATAAATATTATTTTACGTCGACGCTGTGTTTTGAAATTTTGAAAAAGTATAAAATTAATTTTTTTTTAAAATGAATTTTGCACATTTTCAAAATTTCAAAACACACCGTCGACGTAAAATAATATTTGTAGTCTATTACAAAAAACCGCATATTTTTATCATTTTTCGTTGAGGAGTTACTGAGCGAAAACTATATCCCTTTGGATCGAGCGCTCACCGTAAGCCTTAACGTTCGTTGAACACTGTGGATAAAGAAGTTCGCAGTACGATACACGTCTCACGTACATATTGTGAACCGATACAATACATGTTACAAATACATAGATACGGAGCGCATATGAGCGCCCGGTTTAACGGAGACACCTAGCACTGCAACTCGGGCTGGACGCAGTGTTGTTCTGGGAATAAAAATAATTGTAATAGGTTGCAGAGGAAAATTGTACTAAATTGACATTAGATGGTACTAACATTTTCTATTCTTCTTCTTCGGAATTTAGACATATAACCTGTTTTACTGGATTCTTTGCGAAAAGCAAATTTTTCCCATGTTGATATTTTCTTATTGCCACAAAATTTAGGTGTTTCATTTATTTAGTTTTGAAATTTGTCATAGATTTTATTTTGTGCCTTACATTTTTAAAATACAGGGTCGTACTATCACTAAATATCAATACAAAATAAATCAAAATACTTTTAGTCATTTTATGGTGCAGGTTACTTTTGTACGTGTTACATTTCAGTTAGTTCAGCCATCATCGGCAAAATCGCAACTGCCATGTTTTTCTAGTTTGTTCCTTTGTCCGCTTGCAGTGACTCATTGCACGTAGCAGCACTATACAGCACAAATGACGTAGTCAGACATAGTCCTCAATTGTTTCATAGAAATTATGACAAATGTCAAATATCTGTTAAGGTATACGTTTCTGTTTACGTCTCTTTTTAAAATTTATAAATTAATGAAACAATACTTATTTTATTTAAGGTTGTATTAATTTATAAATTTATAATTTTTTTTTATTTATTTTTTTTAAGGTGAAAATGCAGTCCATTATTAATACGTATGTACCCAGTTTTATAATAAACGTAAAATATTTAGACACAAAAGCTTTGTGTGAAGTATTGGAACGGTATCAGTGCCGCGAATTTTAATGTTTTAAAATAGTAAATAAAAAATACGTACATTCTTGCAAACCGAATTCAATAAGTAAGTTCTATTAAAAGATAAGCTATTATAGTGTCAATATCAAATTCTGATATTTATGGAATGATATGTATGTTTCCAAATACTGACGTTGGTGTCGCCACACTACAGCACATTACAGAATTCTATATTGAAATTCAGGTGATTCGACAGATTTCAAGGCAACGCGATTTACCAGACGATGGTTCAGCCATCTTCTGCTAAATTGCGTCGCCTTGAAAAAGCACGGCAGCTGCGATTTAGCCGACAATGGTTCAGACATTATTTATCCATTAAAAAAACAAAACCAGGAAATATCACATACCACAGAATAAGTAGGGTATAGGTAGATATATGAAATAAGTACTCTGTGGTTACGGTCCAACAGATCTGTCGTGAATCTGTTGTACTGACTTGAACAACACTGGCTGGACGTGGGGTGATCTTGTGTGACAGAAGCACGTGTAAGGACACGTGCTGCCTGTGCATATTTGAATTAGCGATGAGCGAATTCGAATTAAATATAACATTTAATCCGACTATTGAAATAACTTTTAGAATCCGATTATTGGTTTATGTAATTCAAATTAACATATTCGGAAAGTCAAAGATATGGAACTTTAACAAAATAAATGGCCTAGTGATTTATAAGTTGAACTAAATCTACCTAAACCCTCAGGACAGATAAAAAACACTATTTTTAGTATTTTCTCTATGAATATGAGTACGAGTGGAAGGAGTCAGATAGATGACATTCGACGTTCATCCTGCTACCGAATTTTGTTAAATAATATTACATAACATAATGACAAATACCTATTTATGAAAGACGGTGAGATTCAACAATGTTGCTCTTCCACCTAACCGTATAAAAGTTAAATCAACTAAGAAATCAACTTGATGCTAGCAATAATAGTAGAAAATTGAATGAAGCAATAAGTTCAATATTTGCGCATACACTGGCCCTGACCTGTCTGTCATGAGGTATATTATTATAAATAAATACAGCATTATAAATTAAGTATCTGCGATATAGAGAGGAAACATGTCTAGATACTACACAAACGTGACGCGTTTCACAGGTATGGATATCACTACCCTTAATAAATATAGCGAATAAATAATTGGGTGTTTTAGTATTAGTAACTTTATGTACCAAACATGCCATATGCAGTTGAAAACGTTGCTTTAAGCTACTTGGATTGTTTGAATTTAAAACTAATATCATCATATTTACGTAAATTATAGCAAAATCTAACACATGCATCTTGTACAATTTGTAAACTCTCCTTCTTTATTTAAAATAGCAGGCCAATATACGGTATCACAGTAAGCAATATTACATAAGATTAAAGAATCACATAGCTTTAACCTCTGAAGTTAAATAATCTGTATGTAAATAAAGTGAACACAGTTTTATGGATAAACAAATGTACATGTTTAGTGAAGCTGAGCTCATCATAAAAATAAACTTCTAAATTTTTACAGTTATCAGTAGGTTGCACAATTTTTCCATCAACAAAAATTTCAAATTTTGGATTTGATTTGTCCAAGTTTTTATGCTTACCCACCATAAGTAATTCAGTTTTTCCACCATTTAATATCAACCCATGAAACTAAAACAAGATTTTTTAAATTCTCATTAAATCTTTGCACAAGGTTCAATTCATTCAGTGAAAAGTGAGCTGTCAATCATCAGCATATTGGTGGTACGGTCTGTAGTATAGAGCGAAAAAAGCAGTGGACCCAATACGGACCCTTGCGGCACTCCCATGATGGTGTTTATCAAAGATGAAGATGTTCCATTAATTACAACTTTTTGACACCTTTCGGATAAGTAATTCCTAAAGAAACTAACAGCATCAGTATCCAGCCCAAGATATTTGAGCTTAGTACATAGAGCAACATGATGAATTGTTGATTGAAAATAAGACATGTCGTTTGACCATTATCACAAGCTCTATACAATTTCTCGCTTACATGTAACAAGGCAGTAGAAGTACTATAATTTGATCTAAATCCAGTAACACGTAATAGTGAATTTTCCTGAAAAGATTGTAAGCTGTTTGTGAACAATTTTTTCAAAATATTTGAAAAGGTGGAAAATAAATTAATAGGACGTAAGTGAGAAAAAGCGGATTAGCGTTTTTAGGACATGTTGGAAATGTTGCTTTAGCCAAACATTCATTGATAATAAATGTAATGTGGTCAAGCACAATGACATGAGGTATAATCAAACACAACATCTTACAGTTAATACCATCCGCACCTGTAGCATTAGATTTTAGTATGAAAACCCTCACCTTTATCACTATATGAATTAGTAATGAAATCATTGTCAACGTTTACTGATGGCAACTTGTTGATAAAGAAATCGTTAAAGTCATGAGCAGTAGCAATCAAAAGTGAACTTTTAGAAGCATTATTGTGTACATTAAGAAACTTTAAAATACACCAAAAACTTTTCTTATCAGTTAAAAATTTATGTAGTATGCAGTATGCAGTAACTTCTTTTTCCAAATTTGATGGCAGTGTTAACAAAATTTCTCAACTCCTTATACTCCTGCCAACTGCCATCAGTTTCTAATTTGTTATATTTAAAATAAGCCCTATCCCTTAAACGCATGATTAGTTTAAGGTTAGGCGTGAACCAGGAAGCCGGAGGTTTATAAATTCTAACAGTTTTGCAAGGAGCATAAATATCAAATAAGAACTTAATTTGGCAACCATTCCATCAACATTGTTCAAATAATAAATGTAATTAAAATTAATTAAATGCAAGTTCTGGACAAATGCAAAATAATCAAAATTATAAAAATTTCGAAAAGTTTTACATATGTGATGTTGACGCGACGTTTTTAAATTTAAGTTGCAACTAATAAGACGATCTGAAATACCTTGCATATTTATTATTATTATTAAGGATTCAGATGGTCATCATAAATATGAATTTTATTACGCTGCAATGTAACATGCCATACGGTAGCAATTTGATGGCAAACTAATTCATTTTTGAAAATAAGAGCCTATGATTTATCCAAAATTTTGCGGCGTCGTTTTTTGCGATCTAACGGAGGCACTTATAATAAAAACTGACAAAATAATGTTAGCAGCAGAATTTGAATAACTGGCTAACTTGACCAGTTTACTATCAAAATGAGACCAGATATCGTCAGCAGTACGCGTAGTGCTGCACGCTTGTACCTCGTTTTTCTGATTTTTTGAAATAATTCAAAACCGGAGAATTTCTTGTAGAACCTGGTGTTGTTATTATTAGAAAGGGCGCGTTTAACCGCAGTACTTAGGTCTGAAGATTTATTGTCCATGCCACTGACTGTAGAATTTAAAACAGGCCAAAAAAGCGCAAAAGCTAGCACCACATCTGCTGGAGTCCCTATTGTCTTGAGGAGAAAGAAAAGCCGCCCCAAGATACTTCCGTCCATTTATCAATAAACAGACACAATTACAAAGGATGTGAATCGAATCCTCATCTACGTTGTCGCGACACTGTTTAAGCCTACCTTATGTGATGCTTATAGAGATCCGTGGTCAGTTAGAAGATCCATGAGATAATTTCTATGTTGCTTTTGTTAATTATAATAAAATTTTGGTTTGCGTCAGCCCATGGGTCCTCTATAAGGTGCCCGGTCTGACGCAGACCGGATCCATCCGACCAATCTTTTTTCGATCGCCTTTTGATCCAGTCATCAATGAACTACACGAGAGATGATCCTGAAGAACAGAAGCGCTCGTAGAGCTGCCTGGCTCTTTGTGCATATTTGAATATGCTGGTTTACATATATGTCTCTGATATTCTCTTGAACGCAGGCATAGATAACAAATACTTTAGTATATGGTGTATTTCTACACACAACGAAATAAATTCTCGTTTGGTTGCAGTTTGTAGATCTCCGTTTCTGAGCACTGGTTCATTTTAGGCCCATCCGTGAACCAGACGAACCCTATCTTGCTGCTGAGTGCTTCAAGAGTCCCATCCCCATCTAGTAACTGCTTAAGGATTACGGTGTGACCCCCCGTCGTGATTTTTACCTTGCTACATCGACATTCCCTGCTGTTTTAGCCAGATGCTTTTGCCTCCGCTTCAATCATGAGATGCAAGACAGAACTTGGTGGGCTCATTGTACAAGGTAAATAATAATATTATATATAACAATGGCCTGACTTTATTTTAGTATTATTCATCCGATTCAAAATAATCGACTCGGTAGAACCCGATTCTTGAAATGTCTATCACAAATATTGTCTATATTGAATTTATTGCTCCAGACATAATCGATTACTCTGCGTCTGCTGCAGCAAATAGGCATGTGTAAGATCGAAATGCTGGATTTCTATTGGTTATGACGAATTGACGGATCCACCTATTCCATCTGAAGCGCTGTCATGGGAGTGCACATGGGAAAAATTCGGGTGTATCTTTCCGCAGTTGAACTATGTAGTTCATTAGCAAGAGTGAGTGTCTGTTAGTAGTGTATATCGTGCAATAAAGAATGACAAAGAAGAATGTACAAGTACGAACCGGAAAATGGTGGAAATTTGAGGAAGGAAGAAGATAGAAGTTGATGATCCAACGCTGTTGTATGGTATTTTAGAAATGAGTTTTCGACAATAAAAAAAATTATGCTTTTTGCGAATTATGTGTAATGAGTTTCCTTTTTATTAAAACATCGAAAGAGAAAAATGCAAAATAGTGATATGGCGAAGAAATTATGTAAGACAAACATTAGCAAGTCGAAATCTGAGTAAAAGAATATATTACACCGAAGAAACATGGATAAATAAAGTATATACGGTGACAAAAGCGTACGTGCATGATTGGCAGGCATTTTTTGAAAGATTTTTGATTGGATTAAAGTCACTTTCTGGGGAAGGACAGCGACTAATAAAACGCATATTCTTCTATACAGAAGGATTTTTTAAACAGGCTTTACTGTTTTTGAGCACGACGATCAGACAACTATAAGGATAGGGATAGCGAAGTATTTAAATAGTGGTTTGAATTTGTTTTATCACTACGGAACTTGGTACTGTAGTTGTAATAGATATATAATATCCGACAATTTGTGTTAATATATGATCGTTATAGTGACAGTACTAGTAACCGGTAGTGTATAGTGCAGTATATTATAACTTATAAGTGTTAAAGTGTGCTATTCTACAACTGTAGGGAGGATAACATGTGTGCATTTATAAACTATTTAAAGTAAACTATGTGTTCTATTTTTTCGCAAAATTTGAAAGTAATATACTAATTATCTACTAATTATCTGTTCATAAAAAATGGACTGTTTGGAATGAACTTACCAATAACGCTGGCTTGCCTAGGATTTCACTTGGCGTTAATAGGTAAATAGGAAGAGGAAAAAAGGATTTGGAAAGAATTAACGCCTTTTCACTAATCTAAAGTTTAATTTTAATTTACTACTAGATTGACACTCATTCTAATGAAAAATGAACTACTACTGATTTCAATTATCAAAAAAAAAAAACAAACAAAAAACTAACTAAACTGAAAACTAGCAAATAGTCACAGCGGACGCCATCTAAACAGTAACCGCTGAACTCATAGGTATAAAATAAAAGAAAATTACAAATTCATATACCATCAAGATATACTTAATATACCGTATGGCGCAAACACTATGAAAGGGTTAGATTCACTTAACGTTAACTTATTTTTGGTAATTTCAACCCCGTTCAAGTGGCACGCCTATGGAATTTTGTTCCCTGCAACCCTCACCTTTCGTACTCATTTTAATGCTGTGAATGAATCTCTATTGTTTTGAACCACAAGTATAGACTACATACATAGCTCTGAAAATTTCTAAATTTATTAAAAAAAAATAAAATAGCATGCTATATCACATAAATATAGCAATATAAACAGACAAGGAAAAAATCGAAAAACAATTTTAGGAAACACTACAATAAATGCTCAGTGTCCACCGTTGGTGGATGGATGTTGAACATTGTTTCACGTTTATTTTATAATAGCTGTTACAGTTATTCTTATTATATCAGGATTATTTCTTAGTTAATTGCAGGTAGGTATTTACAATTCGCTCAATCAGCTGCTCTGGACTGTTAATTCAATTCCATATACCTTCGGTTTTAAATGACCCCATACGTAATAATCAATATGGATCATTGAAGAGACCGGACCTATGTACATGTTTGGAAAATGTCATTCATTTGCCATATCCTCTATGTTATTCATGGTCAGAGAGAAGTTCATTACATCAACAACAATCATAATTCCGAATATTGTAACAATTTTAGTAAGCAACCAATGGTCATCAAAAGCGTCCAACAGAACTCGTGCAACTTTTTCTGCAATCGTGCAATTTTCTGCCAACATGTTACGCGTATCATGACCTGCTTTGACCCTTTCGACACGCAGTTACGCTTCAAAGTTCTGTTATAAATGTGAACACTTCTTTATTCTGTCTTATTGCCTACCATCAGTGGTATATGTACCACCAGTAGTACCAGGGTAACTCAATATGAGTACCGCTGCTATAGAAAACTAAAAATGTGTTGCTTATTAATTTAAATGTCAAACGTCTGTACGCCTTTATACAAATGCAAAGTATATTTATATGCGCTTTGTAAATATTATAAGTAGGTAGACAGACTGTTCCCATAAAATCTCAACTTAGGATTTTGTGTAGTCCTTCTCAGTAGTTCTGATAAAATATCAGACAGTCCGACCTAAAAGGCATGTTATGGGAAGGGCCAACTAGACAGTCACTAAGCGGAAAGAGGAGTCAAGTAGTGTTAAACTGTCCCCAGGAGAAGCAACGTACACTGTCGTTTTTATTTCACGAACTACCCCACACATTTAAAGCTATAAATATTATAGTTAAGGGCTTACATGCAAATTTAGTGGTGTTTATTAATCGAAGTTAGATGTATCACATTATTCAACAGTAAAATTGTAAAAGATTTAAAAACAAAATGGTATCAAATCTTTAATTTTATTTTAAAAGATTTAAATATGTTTTCTATTCGGATGATCTGATGTTGATATTATTAAACTTGTATATATAGTATACACTTCAACATTGTTGGGAATTCGCAAACATGTTCCATTTATAAGAGTGGTAATGCTGGCAATATTATATTATTCACCGACCGCAGCAAACTTTTTCGCTAAGAGTTTGCAGATGTTATGTTATTTATTGTATTATTAAAATGTAGATATAACTTGCTTCATGAAACTGGTTTCTGATTCACAAATGCAGCCATATTGAGGTTGTGCGCATGAACTTATCGAATTCTGATTCCTTATACTACAATATATTATGTGTCAGAGAATATTATAATATCTATACATCCCTCATTTTAATCGAGAATTGGTTCAGAAGTCGGAAAACTTGTACGGAAGAGAAGTCGGCACATTATTATTAAGTAGGCCGCATTAATTACAGGAATTATCAAACGTCAACCGATATCAATCTCTCCCAATCCATCGTTCTTTCACCCTATTATGCCTGCAGATAAGGCATCAATCTCTATAAATATAGCTGATCTATGGTTTCCAGGCCGCAGGATTCGAAGCTGCGGTGGGTGGCAAACACGATTTAAGTACTGAGTTTAAGTACTCTATTTTCTTCACATTTTAGACAACAGTTTACCAAGTAACTTCCGGGAGTACCTCAAGGGTCTAAACTATTCTACTCTGTATTATTCTATTTTGCAGAACATACTAATGCAGTACTCAAACATGTTAGTTTTGTTATGATAAACTGTAAACAAATTTTGAAACTTTGATTAATCTATGCTTCTGCTCTAATGCAGCCAAAAATCGATTATAACTTTATTATATGGAATTTTATACACTTCACAAACATTTAAAAATATTGTGCGAAGGTGTATGAAATAAGTTACCTCCAAAATTGAACTTCATTATCCTGAACGTAGATATTACAATGCTTTATTACTATAGAGATTGAATGTATGCAATCATTAGAAACACGAAGGATTACAACTCTATGTATAAATTGCTAAATTACATGATTGACTACCCTGTGTTGTAACTGTGCTGTCTAAATTGATTTTAAGGTTTCAAGATCCGCATCATGTCTTAATGAATTATTTTACTGCCCTTTCACTGCAGTAGAACTAACGTGTTTATAAAATCTGCTATCTATTTACTTTATGATGCCCCTTACGATTCAATAAGTTACTATTGTCACTTGGTCCTTTTGGATTTAAATAACTTTATCTACACAGAATTAGGGATTTGATTATTTAATATTAACTGGGTCAGTCGGCACCCAATTTATACAGAGTTAATGATTACGAGGATAAACCTTCAGTATTCGGAAGAAGGGTACAGAAGGGACGAAATGAAAAGTGGGATTGAAGTGTGTGATAGAACAAGATTCATTTCAGGTAAATTTTCTTTTTTAAATGTACATTACTGCTAATAACTGCTACGTCCATGACTACTGGATATACAGTTCAGTTTGTGCGAAGAAGTGCGATAAAATCAAACAGTAGCATAAAAAGCCGCTAGTCATGGCATATCATCACTGTTCATGTTTTTCCAAGAACTTGTATGTTATAATTTGCATAGCATAGCACAGCATTGTATCGTATAGTATGCAATGTGCACGTCTCAGAAGAATAATCCTCTGAGGTGAACGTGCACTAAGAACACCTATCTGTGCATATGGTTGCACTGCTCTAATAAACATATGAGTAAATATAAATGGTTACTGAGGCAGCCATAAAACTATTTTTTGCACTTTATAAACCATGCAACGTCTAACGCGGAGTAGCACAACTACATCTAACGGTCATTCACTATTCCATGCCGTACTGAAAAGCCACATACACGAAGCGCTTTACATCTCAGTGGAAACTATTGAAAGCTAACGCTTTATTGCAATTCGGCGATAACGATGTTGCAGGCCAATGCTCCGACCAACATTGAATTATACATGCAAAACCTATAGTAAATTGCTAATAGCTAAGTCACTTGTCAGCAGCCCATCAGACATATACCTGTTTCGAGTTTATGAGCTCTCATCAGTATGCCATAGGTGAGGTAACTGACAAATAACCTCAGCTGTTTTAAGTCTGTCTAATCACACAGTAGGGACCATGACTAACGCGGAGTAGTAAAGCTACATTTAGCGGCCATTTTCTACTCCATGCCGGACTGAAAAGCCATAGACACGAAGAGAAACCATTGAAAGCTAGCGCCCTCTATCGCGTTTCGTCGATAACGATATGTTCCAAACATAGAATTCCAGGAAATAACTACTCTGCGGGCTAATGGCCCAACCAGAATTGAATTGCACCTGAAAAACCTACAGCAAACAGCTAAAGTTACTGCGGGTATGCAACTTATAATTTGTACACATTGTTAAAATAATAGCCATTAAAATTTGATCATCTGGACCTTGAATTAAGAATTGGTCAACTTGTTCAGTAGTAAGTAAGTATTCTTGATTTATTTGGCCTATACTTGTCATTCTTTTAGGAAGCCTATTAGTTTCGGATATTAGGATATACAATATTATTTTTAACCATTACCATCGATTTTAACATGGAATAAATTTACCCATAGAGTTGAAGCACCTTCGTACCTTCATATTATAAAACCTTCATATGATTTTTCATAAAATTTTCTACACTTTGGAGGCAACAACAGTTCGGTTAAAGCTTCTTCAGCAGCTTTTTGAATATTAAAATCCTATTTATTTGCTTTGTGCAATACAGTGTTCAGAACAATATAAGTTTACCTGATAGCCACAATGGCGATTTCGGATTTATAGCTCATTTAATTACCACGACAATATGGCTGTTAAAAGAGGAGCGCGGGTTCAATTTCAGAGTGATATTTCTTGTCACATTAATCAATCACGTCAAATTTATCATAAGTGAATGGTTTTATGCTTCTTCGGAAATATTTAAATTTTAATTTAATAATGTATAAGCAAGAATATTGTTGTATTTAAGATGGTTTATTTACATGATTTTTTTGCTAAAGCACATATTTTATTAATGGGCATATTTGAAATTATGAAAGTACGTTATTATTTTATATTTTAGTATATGAAATATAAAACAAAGGTATACAACTAAATTAATAAAAACCCTACCTGCGAAATAAAATGATGCACTTTAACTTCGTGACATATAATATACCATTTATTCATTTTTATGTTATTGTGAAAACTACTTCAACGCACTAAAACGCAAGTAATTAACTTTTACGGATTCTATCTACAGGGTCAGGAATGCAACATGATAATTAATAAATATATTTGTTTTATTATTTTTAGCTTTGCTTACATGTCATAAAGATAGATATACCAGCTTAATGTGTTCCAGTAAAATATAATCATTTCCAATGTCTCAATTACTGACTTTGATCTGATTTTGCTTAAATAGATACAATCAAAACTTGTGAAAGTATTAAATTTTCTTGACATTGCATCTCGAAGACACGTCATTGTCGACAAGCCTAGCAGTGGGGATGTCCGAAGCAAATCTTGTGATACTACATCCTTCTTAGAGCTGATCATGCATAGAGTGCACTTCTATATGGAGGAATACAATCCAAGAGGACGACTTTCATGTTACTCTTGAAAGGCTTCTGTTTCTCTGTCTAAACAATGTCATTGATTCTTTTAGCGATCGTATATACATTCTTCCAATGGTTCTGTAATTTAAACCATCTTCCTTACCTCACGACATGGGGTTGTATAATTACAAAACGCCTGGTTGCAATCCACCTGAACGAGCCGAGATGTCTTATTGTAAATGCTATTTTAAATTGATAAGTTCACATTTTAAAAATATAAAATAATCAAGAAAGAGAATATGATGATACAGTAGCGCAGCCTTTTATAATAAATGCTCGCACAGAATCTGGTGTAGTGGTCATTTTAGATTTGGTATATTTCAGAGCTATCAGGACGTGAACTGTGGGATAAACTTCAGTAGCAATATTTTGATATAAGGTATCATTATCCGCATATGCTGGTGTAAAAAAAGCGTTAAAGAAATTGGCAGAAACATTAATAATTCTTACTTACTTGTTCTCCACCATACTACATACTATTCGGAATGTTGTTGAATCCTGTTTTATTACCAATAAAAACCTAAAATTTATTCGGTTCAAAAAATTTATAAATTTAAAAGCATGTAAAATCATTTTATATGTAGATACGATTTTTTTTGTTATTTATGTTATTTAAACTATCAGAACGTGAACTGTGGGATAAACTTCAGTAGAAATATTTTGATATAAGGTATCATTATCCGCATATGCTGGTGTAAAAAAAGCGTTAAAGAAATTGGCAAAAGCATTAATAAAGGCAAAAAAGCGTTGGATGTTCTAGCCAATTTAGCATATATTTAACTTCTTATGAGCAATATTTACGTCCCTCTTAAACTGTTTCTCAAATGCTTAAAATCACTGACAGCTTCTATGTCACCAGTATTTTTGTACTTTCGATATTTGTTCTTAAGCCGCAAGTTCTTAGTTATTCGAAAGTTAAACGAAGTGGGGGGATATTTATTCCTGCATCGAGGTGCATTGCAAATCTGGATATAAAGCGATCAAACATTCACATTGTACAAATTTCCATAAAAATAGGTGGTAGCATCTTCTACGTTATTAAACGTTTCTAAAAATGTCCAGTCAATTGTAGCTATGGTATCATATAAATGTAATAAATTGGCATTTCTAAAGCTATAGGAGTTATTAAAAAAAGTGGGAAAATTGTTTTTTAATTTAATTGTAAAATTAACAATAATAGACAATAGTAGATAGTTCAAATAATTTAGTGTTTCTAGATTTAATAGGTTCGTTACCATAACCTAGAACTGCTACTATAAAATTATTAGTAATATAGAGCTCCTTTTTGGAAGTTAGTTTCTTTATACACATTGCGACATAAAAATTATTATTTTGAAAACGTAGGTAAACCTCGGATTATATTAACTGATAATGGAACACAGATTTCAAAGTATTCAAAACATTTATATTATCATCCAAAGATGTCATACTTCTAATTGTTATCCGCAGATAAATAATACAGAACGAATAAATAGAAAGGTTGGGCACTTGTTCTATGAAAATCATATAAATGGGTGTACGAAATGATACAAATTGAAAGTTAATTAAATTTATTAAGATTATGAAAATACTGGGTTTACTCCAAATGAAAGTCATTTTGAGACACGACGCACAGTGGCGCAAAACGCCACTGTGCCACTCAAATTACTGTACACCCGTTAAGGTTGGGCCCTTTGAGGTGATTTTTTTTTAAATGTTCGTCATAAAATTCCCTATCGACCCCTCTTTCTCAATTTTTGCTTTGGGTCTTCATTTTCGCGGAATTTGGCTCCAAAAATGGGTTTGCATGGAAAAAACTAGATTTTTCGCACAAAAATGGCCCTACGGAACACGAAATTGAGATTTTACCGGACTTTTTTTATGGGGGGATGCTCGTCTTGGAAAGCCCTACAAGACTGTCCACTTAGATTTCGGGGAGAAATTTTCCGTTGCCCTTAAAATGGCCACAATCATCCAAAAGATTTCACATATCGTTCTACTGAAAACTGGGAAAGTATTGGAAAAAATCTCATCTCACAAAAATTATTTGTACACATTCGAGGAATCCGCAAAAATTTTTCCAGAATTTTTAGACACATTTTTGGACATTCACCAAAATGGCCATTTTCCGAATTTTTCCGTAATTCTGAAAGGGGTCAAAAAGGTTCCATAAAAAATGATTTTGAACATGTTTTTGGGAATTCAATTTTTTGATAAAAGTGGACATTTTATACAATAGTTCATTGTTAATAAGAAATGATTGATTTGATTATTTTCTTCCCAACACAGACATAATATAAAACAACGTTGAAATTTGCTTTTTTATATCTAGCGCTGTACCAAAAAAAAAATAAATAAAATATACAAAAACAATATCTGTCCTAGAAAAACATACACTATTCTACATTAATTTATATACAAGGTATTTATAAAATATATAACAATAACCCTTCAAAAGACTGAGCTTTTTGAGAATTTGTTTGGACAGCCAAAATATTTAAACGTTTCGGAAATGCCAGATGATTTCCCAGTATTTTTGAACATTTGTGGATTTTGATTAAAATAACCAAAAAAAAGAAAGATCCACATAAAATCTTATGGTCTCGAAAGTTTAAAGCATCCAGTAGATGCTGAAGACTTTCGCTATCATACATTTCCATTCGAACAGTTCCAGGAAAAATCAATCATTTACGGGAAAATTCGGAAAATCTGTATGTGGCCATTTTGGTGAATATCCAAAAATGAGTCCAAAAATTCTGGAAATATTTTTGCGGATTCCTCGAAAGTATACAAATAATTTTTGTGAGATGAAATTTTTTTCCAATACTTTCCCAGTTTTCAGTAGAACAATTTTTGATATGTGAAAACTTTTGGATGATTGTGGTCATTTTAATGGCAACGGAAAATTTCTCCCCGAAATCTAAGTGGACAGTCTTGTAGGGCTTTCCAAGACGAGCATACCCCCATAAAAAAGTCCGGCAAAATCTCAATCTCGTGTTCCATAGAGTCATTTTTGTGCGAAAAATCTAGTTTTTTTCATGCAAACCCATTTTTGGAGCCAAATTCCGCGAAAATGAAGACCCAAAGCGAAAATTGAGAAAGAGGGCTCGATAGGGAATTTTATGACGAACATTTAAAAAAAAATTCACCTCAAACGGCCCAACCCTAAGAGGTGGACAGTAATTTGAGTGGCACAGTGGCGTTTTGCGCCACTGTGCGACGCACCGTTAATTAGAAAAATAGATTTACCACTTCAAACTGTTTCTGATTGGCGAAAACAACGTCTTGTTAATAAACATAAATGAACTGAATTAATAATGGAACATTTAATAATATGGGTAAGGTTGAAACGTATTACCTACCTAATTATTGTCAATAAAGGCTAGATGCACTTCAGATAAAATTTATAAATTTAAAAGCATATAAATTCATTTTATATGTAGATACGATTTTTTTTGTTATTTATGTTATTTGAACTATCAGATGTTAGCTCTGTGTATAGTTTTGTAGTAATATAGTAATCCTATGCTTTAATTGCTATATTACCTTTCATATAGTTATTAAAATTTTAAGAAAAAACGTGTCTTCATTTTTTAGAGGGTAATGTGACCTGCCTACCTATTATGGTAATGTAATGATCCACCTAAGGAAAATAGAAGTTGTTATGTTATAACTGTAATTAATGTTGTTTCTTCAGTACTTATGATGTCAATAAATTAATGATATATCCTAGGCTATTTTATTCCATATAAAACAATAAAGAAAGCAGTTTAGACCCAGTTCAAGCAAATGATCCCTTCTAAATCAAGAATCAGATGTTCCTCTAGTTTTCTTCGATCTTTTTATTTGTTGGTTTAATTTATTTTCATATGTTTCTCCCTACCCCTCTAATTTTTATAACTTATGACTATATTTCTTCTGTCTGATCATTCACGCACAAGGTTGAAGAAAGTTTTTAAAAATTCCATCAAAATCTCACTCCCGGCACGTGTTCATTTCAACTATTTGTAGTATAATACTCGAAATTTAGATAATTACCCAAAAATTATCCAAATCACTTTCAAGTTACTCAATCACCTCCGAAATCAGGGCAAATTTCGCGACTTTAATGTAGGAATGTTCAAAGCAAATCTTCTGACAACATTTTATTTTCAGTGAAACTCACATTAGTGTTAGCAAATGTTATATTTATACTTGTGTTTTATAATAGTAGTATTTATTTTTACGTTTAGTCGGTTTGCACATACGGTTTGCCGTTTGTATATAATTTTTCAACGGGTAGACATTTCATCATCGGGTATGCTAATATTATTTTTATTTATGGATACTGCAGCGGTAGCCAGATAATACCACATGGGCATATTGTGTTAGGGTACGTTTACATCTGACAGTAATTGCTCGATATTTATGTCGGACGGAAATTGTACCTAATGTAAACAGTGCAGAATTTCTCTCAGAAAGATAAGCTTCAAGCGTACACATCTATACGATTAGATGTAAACACCTATTCGGAATCGCCTAACAGAAATTATTGTAGCTGACTAATCGTCTACTTTTGTGGAAGTGTCGGCAGCAAATTATTAATATTGAGTGATAACAAATAATGGATAAAATGCGATATTGATGCATAGATTAATTTAAATCACAGTAAACCTTAACTATATGACTATTTTACAAATAAGCCTTTCAAACTAAGCTGATTACATCTCCAATTTTTTTTGAAATTACAATGGATCTTCTACACTGAGTTGGCATATTAATTGACTATAAGCAAGTTATTTTTTTTTCGTCTCAAAATCAGCTCTCAAATCCATACTGAACGATTTTTCATTTTCTGTTGGACAGATATCGCATTTAATCTAAACAGCGTGAACATTTCTGTCAGACTTATATGTATCAACTGTCTACGATATGTATCGACACACCTATGCGATTAGATGTAAAAACATGTTGTTTTCATATTCACACTCGTCTGACAGAACTTGCTCTAGTTGACTAGTCGTCTACTTTTGTGACAGTGTCGGCAGCAATTCAAAAACAATGATAAAAAAGAGTCGGTAAAACGCGATATTAGACGCGATAGTGACGAGAAGTGTCATACACATATCCATGATATAAATATATAGTAACTTCTGTCTGTAATGTAAACAGTCACTAGCGATATATATCTGATGCTTGACACATATATCGGGAGACAAGTGTCAGAGGTAAACGTACCCTTAGGCAAGCATGACTTTTAAATATGGCAAGGCACATTGCAACACGTCTCCAAATTAATCGAATCACGGCACGGGAGTTCTAAACACGGTTTAAATCATTTCCATATACATCCAGAATCTTGATGATGCTTTACCATTGCAAATGGACAAACACGAACCGTATATGTAATTTCACTCATGACACTCAGTTCATCCTTGCTATGTGCATCATAACAATTTACACTGAAGGAAAAGCGCATTGTTTATTTCTCCAACAGTGTATTATAAATACAAAAATAAATTACGTGCCCAAAAATACTAAATTATTATTAACACCTATATCCTGGTAAATCTGGCAACGTTGCATAATTTAAAAACAAAAATCGTCTTTCAAATATTAAATGAAATGATTTCGTATAGTAGTATATAGTATGGCAAGTTATCATTAACAAATAGGTACTGTACCTACCATTGTAATGAAGATTCTGGCATTACTTGATCAAAATTCATCAACCCCAACAAGAGTAGCTCATTTTATAGTTTTAAGAAGACCTTTGAACTGCCTATTCTGCTTAAATTATCAAATTTATATATTTCCAGTAACCTGTTTGGACTGTTTACTAGTTATTAAATATCAGTAATTAGAAAGAGAAAACTGTATGTTTGGAAGATGGTAGAAAGTAAAAGGAAATTCACCGAAAACAACTATCCGGAAGAATCAACAACCTACAATTAGGTAGTTTATAGATTATTACGAAGTATTTTCAGGCACGCATTAAACTACATCATCCAGTTCCATTATCATCATGTTACAGTCACCTACGTAGATAACACTGAGTAAAAATAGAATTATAGTTAACCTCATTATTATTTTCAAAATAACACAGAAAGTAAAGGTTAACTAAATTTAAATCATTATGCAGTTTTTCTCATTTTGTAATTTTTTACTTGTCACATTTATATTCATCATTTATAAGTTCGTCATCAGGTTGTATTTATATTTGTTTATATTTAGATAGGTACCTACATATTATTGATGCGCTTAGCTTCTTTTCTTGCCATCATTGTAACACAATAACATTCTGACGATCTGACGAAAAGACTGACAACAAAATTTGTGAAATCATTACCCATTGTGAGAATGTTGGTTAGTGTCTTGCTTATACTAAAAAAGAAAAGAAAAACTAAGTTTTTATTTATATCACAACATGTAATACGTGCTGCAACCAGTAATACAGTTGTGTCCAATTAATTTGTGATTCTAATCGGGTCACGATAATACTATATTGGAGGTTTTTCGGTTGATACAGAATATCGTTTATTTCAAGCTAAACAACATATAATCAATGTGCAGTTTACGATTAGCTGCTAAAATACTACTAAAAATTACGACCAAACATAAAGGCGAGAATAAAGATCAGTTTCAGACGAAAAGATATTCTAGTGTCACCGTAGAAAACAATATATTTTAAACGTAGGTACGTAGGTGTCTTATATTTGAAACAGTATCTAATAAATTAATATTAAAGGAAGAAAAACATCATTGTTTCAAATATACATACATAGATCTTCGTTAGGTCTATTTATGTACCCTTTAGATCTTATGATACGCCACTGATGATTTTCTAATTATTAAGAAAAACTAAAGGTTTCGTCAGTGTTTCATCCTCAGTTACAATATGTATATTATATGCAGCTAAATATTATCGTAGCAGGCGCATGCGCGGGGACGTATATAGTGCCACTGCTCGGGTAGGCTACGCTACAGGACTGGCTACAGTTCCCAAATAAGTAAACGTGGAACAGAGGTGTATCGTGCGGTCTATTTTCCGAGCAGCTAAGGACAACGTAGTGAAAACAAAACATAGCACTGGTTTCTCCTAATGATTTGGTACGTAAACGCAATTTCTAATAGAATTAAGCTTATTAACGCATATGTGGCAACTCCCCCTTGCTACTGTTGGCTATGTTGTCAAACTGCGTCCGCAAAATGGCGTCGTTTGATTGTGTATATTATAAATGAGTACAATAGATTATATGGACAGACCTAGGTACTGTTGCGTATCAATATTATTAACTCTAGTACCATATCAAATAAACTATGTAACTTACATTGGCACGAAAAATAAGTAAATGCGTAATACCTTGTCTCAGGCATTGATAATATGGTACTCCCCTCGTAAGCACGTTACTTAAGATAGAATATTTCAAATTTGCTTCAAATTGGAATATCCCGATTTAAATCCATTTGAGCTTTTCAAATTTATAATAATTTCATATTTTGCCTACCAAAGAATATTTCCTGAAATCGCTTAATGTTGATAGTTATCTTTTTTGACTTTTCTAATAAAAATGTCATAAAGAATACCTGGAGGTAATGTAATTTTTGTAGATATTTCTGTATAAAACCTCCACTTTTTGAATTCATGAAACTATAACTATGAAACGTCTATGGATATTATTTAGATATTTATAAATAAATAATAGACTTCCCTTACCTATCACTATTTTAAAAATAGAAATGTACTGTTCTGAAGATGGTTTCTGAATACGAAACGTCGTAGTAAGCCTCCTGCTATTATAGCGACGTAGCGTTTTTGCCTTGGTATCTAATGTTAACTTATCAAAATCTTATCATCACATCACCTTTTTGATAAAAAGGGTAATAGTAAGATTTATTGTTCCAATTCAATGAACCATTGCCCGTCTCTCTTTCTCTCTTTCTTGAAGGTTAAACAAAGGTCAATTATAAATATCTGGGAAACGCGCAGCTGTTGCGGCCTGGCAACGTCGCAGCATATAGAAGGTCGGGCCAATGCGGAGAATCGGGGGAGCGAATTCCATTCTACCGTCTGTCTAACGTAAGGCTGGTTTGCTCCGCCAAACCGTTTCATAGTCTCCCATGCAAAATGTAGGTACGGACATGCGCTGACTTGTTATTTCGAAGGTTTCCTTGGTTTGGATCAATCCTATCCCATACTCATAATTCCCCAACCGCCCCAACTCTTCTCCTCATTTGATTATTACCTCACCACTTGTTTATACAGTTTTCTTTGTAGCGAATGCACCAATACGAACTTTTTGGTGAAAAGAGAAATTGTGAAGGGTCCCTTCATTAATCTCAGTCTTAATATTTTGTAGGCAAAAAAACACTAAGGTTCCTTGGGACTAATACAATTTGTAATTTTGGTTGGTGTCATCCTAAAGTTAAGTCAAATTGAAATCATATGAATTCTAACCTATATAAAACCATATTAATTATAAACTGATATACCTTAGCTACATGAATACATATACGAGTACATCAATAAAACATTTTTTTGTCTTGTGGAAATAATGACTGAATTTGCTTACATTCTTCTTTGTGTTATCCAAACCGTATTTCCTTTGTCATCTGTCAATTTTTTTTGCAAAATAGTTTATTCTATTCCATATCCAAATGAAATGAGTAGGTAGGTACGTACATTTTCTGGTCTGTCATCTCTCCTTCACCTTGCACATGATGTTGCAATATTCCACTGCCACAGATAATTTTCTAACTGAAAAAATTACAAAAACGTTCATACCAATGCAGTTCCATTATCTCTCATTTTGTAGATAGGTGATAAAGTTATATTAATTTTTTAGTTATTCTTATTTGTTTTACATGTTTTGTCGTGAATTAATTGATACCAAATGGATTCTTCTCACAACCACTTATGCTACCAGACTTAAATCAATTGATCCACAAAAGCACATTATGAGGAAATGGAAAAATCACTACAATTATTTATAATACATTTTATTCATTTAAAATAATAGTAATAGTAAGAACATATTTTTAATATAATGAAACATTGATTTGATTTTAAAAATAAACCTATTTTCTACGATGTTTTTAAACAATTGATATATGACTTTTGTGCATAGTCTAAGGTGATAGTGTTTTCATAATTTTTATTTTAACAAGTTTGTATCTCAGAAATGTTACAAAAAAAATCATGTGTGTAATTCTCAGGAACTGCTTTTCTCTTTCCTTGGGTAATATTAGTTGTCATTTTGCACCTGTCGCACAAACTTCCACACAAAATAATATTTAAATGAAAAACACATTACAATGCCTTTGCCAGAATAGCAAGTGTCTCACCAATTTGATAATCCATGGTTGGAGCGAATCCACATCATGGGATCTGTTTTTAAATTCAGCTGTTTGTTCATAGTATACGATGACTTGTATGGACTAATTTTCTGCAATAACCCGATTTTAAGCATTAATGGACATGTGCCATTTCTGCTTATACCAATACAATTTTAATATTAATAATAATCAATTAGCTAGATATGTAACCATCTTGATGCATACCATCTAAAACTACAAAAACCTCCAAACAAACTCACGGGATCCAATAGTTATAGGGTAAAACAGAGCATGAACACAATAAAGAAACTCAAGGAGGTTTGTAGTTCTAAATAATAAATCATCCTGTAGATTATGACAAATAGTAAATCGTTTTCGGTTGGATTAATTAGGTAGGTAATATTTTATACTCATAATACATCAACTGCTACAACTTTTCTTCATTAGTACCACCACTTAATGTTTATAGTTTTCTTTCTAATAGATAATGTTTTGGGCCAAATAAAAATTTTGATAAAAACATTAATGTGAAGGCCTTATCAGTCTTAATATTTAGTGGGCAAAAAAGACACTCCTTGGAATGAACACAAACCGTAAATTTAGTTGGCTTCATTCCAAAGTTGGGCCGAAATCAAGTGAATTTTAACAAATTTTTATAGCGACTTAAAATATAAGCATCGTAAACACCGCATAGAAAAGCTGTTCAAATACTACCTATGAACATAGTTTCGTGAAGCTTATCGATTATTAGAGAGATTTGGAAGCCGTTATGTGACTCCTGTTGACGTTATTTGACATACGGAAATGCAGAGGCAACTTCAATAACGTTGTCGAATTCATTTTTACGTGAAGTTGTTTGAGTGGTTCTAAAACTCAGTGTTAGATATTTTATGATTAAATTGCATAATCCACCAACGTTGCCTGTCAAATTATTCTACGAAACATTCGAATAAAATGAGTACACTTTATCCGATCAGTCGCCATTTCGTCACCAGTTTTTTTTTGACAGCTGTAATACTTGAAGAACTAGGTATATAGATTGCATTGTAGGATATTTCAACGAATAGTGACGACGAGACTAAGGTTGAGATAGTGAATCATACCTTGAAGTTCTATGTCAATGTAAAAACCATATCATATCTAAATAATAAATAAGGCACCAAATCTAATTGAAACCACAAAAAATGTTAAACACATGTCTTAACAGGCTTATACGTATTTATGCATACCTTATATTTTCCCATAATTTTGTAAGCAAGTGTTTTATGACTGTTTACATTTGACGAACTCAAAATAACTTTAGGTATAATGAATTTGTGAAAATTATATCCACATGAATTAAATCCTATATTTTTCAAGAAATATTAGTTTAAGTATATGATATGATTTTCAGTTTGCCTTATTAATCGTTATTTTGATAATGTTAGGAATTTTTTAAATGATGAGCAAATGATAAGATCATTTAAAAATTATATTGATCGTTTGGACTTTTATATGTTCTGAAACCAATTGCTCATTTGTCCTGCAAAAATATAACATGAAGGCATAAACAAAATACAAAATAAGTCGATCAAGTCACACGCAGTGATCTAAAGTAAACCATTATCATTTGTAATTTGTGTATTTTAATTGTCAGCGTTATGAACGGAACGCAACATCTGTTGTTGCTATACGTGAGTAAGTACCTTAATTCAACAAAGTTGGTTATTGGCTTTGACTATATAGATACATTCAAGGCTGTTGGTCAATATTTAAAATAAAATTGAAACTGCGATAAAGCAAAGATGTACTTGTCTTTAGATTTCCACTTTCTAATGTATGTAATATGTACATAATATTTTTAATATTTTGTTTATTGTCTACACTGAAATGACCATACACCACATGACTTTAGTCGATCAAAAAACATGGATAAGCTAAGTACTTACTGTTCACCCAATTATTATTTTTTTTATTATAGTAACTTACTTACTGTACTGTTAACTCAATTATCATGTTTTTATTTTTTTTGTTATAGCTATTCCATTTAATATTTGGTTCTATATTTCGTTATTTAAAACTCATTTATTTTACCAATAATTTTCTTCAGCATTAGTTCTTACTCATTTATGTAAAACAAAGTGGTTGTGACATCAGTCTTCATTATTGACAGTGTGAATCATCCGTAGATAGTCACCGTCTTAGCCTGTGAAACATTCCTAGCTGTGCAACCTCAATATCACTGTAATAATGTGAACAAATAAAACCCATCTCAGACTGGTGATTACAGAAGTAGAAGTGGAATGGTGACGAAATATTAAATAGGAAACAAATTAGTAGCAGAACTATACTACTATACTATATTTTTACTTTTATTCGGTTGCTATTCTTCTCGGATGCCGTAAAACTGCTTTTGTACACCATTTGGTTATTACTTACTTACCTTTACTTGACAAAGAAGCAAATCTCAACAACTATTAACATCAACCTCTATTATCTTTCCAAGTGTTTTGCCATTTAAAGAGATTTAACTTTGCTGTAATATTAACAATCATGGCATTTGATATTTGATATGGAAAGTACTAATTTTATTTGCAAAACAAAAGTTTTCGCGTTTTCTAAGCATCCGTTTTTTATAGAATATATTAATTGGGTCAATCGTATCGAGAGGCTTCTACTAAATTATTAAAGGCTATCATTAAAAATGTATAAATCTATTTACTCACGTAGGTGCGCATGCGTAACACAGGCAATGTTTGTATATAGGAATATTTTTTAGTATATGTATAGATATACAATTTATCACCTCCAAAAGTTTAAATGCTTATATAGGAATAAATTAAACTGCATAAAAAACTTGTTAAGTATGCGAATTAAAACAGTATTAAATTGTTCTTCTTCTTATTAATTTGCTCAATAGTTTGGGCTGGTTATAGATCTTGAATATACTTATAATAAACTTGTGTAATCTTATCAGACTACTCGTATGTTTTGACTTCTTATTTACTTTCCTTATCTGTTGTGAAGCGAAATATTACCCAATACCTATTTATGTATATTATAATAATCCTTAGAAAAAATATGAAGCATTTCCGAAAGATCATGTCAGTATTTAAAAAAATTAATTTTGGTGAAATGGAATAGAGACCTACCTATGCCATTACTACACAAACACAAAAATTATTGCAATAATTATAAACTATACTATAACATTTTTTGACTACACCTCGTATTAAAGAAATATGAAAATTGACGCAGTTAATTTTTAAAATGGACGTTGTGCATTCGAAACGACCTTGGTTTTAGTAATAAAGAAAAATATGGAAAAAACCTTTATCTCATTTCTAAAACATTTTATTTCATCGAGTTGCTTATGGTTAACAATCTGGTGCTCCATTCCGTTGTCAAATAGTTTGCAGTCGTCAACATCGGATTGTCAAATCAAAAATTAACATACGATACTGACGATGTTAAATGTGCTGACAAAAACGGGTACTGGGAAAGTGTGATCGTGCGCGGCAAACGCTTGGCAACTTGGCAACGCCGGTAGACTAGGCTGAACTCACGCTCTCTCGCCTGTTTTCGATGCACGTTCAACAAAACAACAGTGGCGGTCCGTAACTTCTCCAAAAAAATCTGTACACAAACAACAGCAGTGCTCCAAAAAAGTGTTCATCAATGAGAAAATAGATTTATGACAGTGTTGCTTGGTTTAAGGTAAGCCACACATTTTATCTTTATCGTTAGTGTAGAACATGTATCATAACCTATTTTGCGTGGCAACCTTGTACGTTTAATATGCATAAAATTACAAATTTAAATATTGTTATCGGTATGACAAATGTGAAACATGGTTTGACAGCTGTGGTTTTGGTTGAGATTGTCAAAGGAAACCATATTTTAAATAGTGGTTTATGTGTAGTAGGGGGGAGTCATGTGGTGGGGGGCATTAATGGTTGTTAATTGGTTTATGATAGTACTGTAGGAAGTGGATTATGCAATTAACTCTACGTAATGAGCTACGAATTTTATATTCATTCTTTGAAATAAAAATGACGGGAAGAGGAAAATAAATAGATACCTGGGTGATTCAAAAGTTATGGCAGGCAGGTACCTACCTTGTTACTTAGGTATACCTTTTAAAAATACCTACTGGGTACTTATCTACATGGAGTAAGATTCATTTTAACAGATTTGTGTACAGTACTCTTAAATTACAGGCTTTTGAGACTAAAATTTTCGGTATAATATATACAGGGGAACTAAAAAATATGTTATGTGCTCTAATCGTAATATAGAAGTTATAGTATAATGAAGACGAAATTATTAAATGTATTACTTGTATTTACATAATTACTTGCAACAGTAACGAAATAACATCACAATTAATTTGTAAATCAAATATTTTGTGGTAAGGATACCTATGTATATGAAAAATGTGTAACGTTCGTATCTCGTTTTCCCTTAACACCTGTTATCAACTGAAATTAATGGACCGCATTAGTGTGACGTCACGCCTCAATACTTTGTGTCATAAGAAATTACACTTTAGTCAAGTGTTATTATAATGATCCTTATGGAACCTATATTTAAGGGTCAAATTACCTGACTGAAAAAGTGATACTGAAATTTGAATTATTCCTTTGTTAATAGAAATATTTAAGAAATTTATTCACTCGAATTCGATAGAAGAATGTCATTTACTAGTTGTGGACCAACTATTCTAAAATATTTTTCTCTTTAAATGTTTTAAATACAGTTTTTAACTACCAATTGATCCACCAATAGCAAAACAGAATTAAGCAACTAATTTTATTTTATTTATCTGTTATCTGTCAGGAAACTTCAGATTGCAATTTTTTATATTGATTATGTTGATTTTTTTGTTTTTATTAGTGTTATATTTAGTGGTAAATTTTGTATAAGCGAATTTAATCTTGTGTACACATGATCTATCAAATAATATTTCTTATAAGTTAGGTAACTCACTAAGAAAAGGTTATTTTGTTGATTTTATTTTGACTTTTAAGCCATCTTCTCTTAAGGTCGAATTTTACAGGTAAGTTTTGGCGCCAATTTATATTTATGACATTTATAACGCTGGTTACCTAATTTGTGACGTAATCTATATAAAGATAACTGTATTGCGTACTTCACAATTTTTTTAAAAAGTAAGTACCTACATGAGAGAAGTTTTTTACAGTTGCTAACTGAACTTTTTCATTGTGATTAGGTAGGTACGATTGACTTTTCGATTAGCTACTGTCTTATTTCTTTTGTAGATAGGCAGTACGTAGGTATTTTTATTAAAGCTACACAATCAAACAATAAAAGTTCTTTTGCATTCTGAAAATTACAATTAAAAACGTCAAAATTTCTATGTTTGTCACTAATTTCTCCATTCATTTTTGTATATAATCGATTACATAGTTAAAATTTAAATGAATCTACTAATTATTGGTGTCCAAAAGTAATGTGGCTATGTGCGATAGTAATTTTGGGACAGCTGCCGAAGACCAAGAGGTAGAGAGAAGTCTCTTCTTATTCGAGTTTTTATCGCTGGGGCGCTTGGAAAACACACACTGGGAGAGTCTATGTTGTAACGTGGCAGGGGAGTAAGCGAAACGTAAGAGACGGAAATAGCGGAGTGTCGTAAGCTTGGAGTAGCGGTAGCAGCACCGAATAAAACGAAAACAACATTGAAAACGCCAAGAGAATGAAAAAGATGATCAAGTTTACATCGAAAATTATCTTGTCGGGAGAACCAAGATAATACCTATCTAATTTGATAAATAAGCTAAAAAGAAAAAAGTTAATTGTTCGAGTATATCTCATTTAGGCATTAAAAATTAGAATTGGAATAGTTATGAAAAAAGTGAATGGAAGGAAATTATTATTTTTTTATCATTTCGACATCAAAACTTCAAGCAAAAATATACCTACCTACTTTTCGTTCATTCTACTTAGGTTAAATTTTTAATGTAGGCACACACTAAAGTCGCAAAAATAATCTGCATCGAAGTTACTATTTACTAGGTACTCTACTTAGGTACTTAATTTTGTACTTAACTTAAAAAAAATTAATTAATAATGTTATTGTTAAAATTCTGCGATTCGGATTCTTTACAAACCTAAAAAGTGTACTTAATAAGTTACCTACACCGTTTTTCCAACCTGGTACATTTGTAAATAAAAGAAAATAAGGTGAAAACAACGACAATAAAAATAGACTGGAATGGAAGGAAATCAACCACAGAGAAAGAAATCTTCAGCTACCTAATTACGCGTGCATCTCATCTAGATTCCCCCGCGTTTGCCTTAATTATTTTGCTAACATAAAATCGGGACTTGGTTTGTACGTTTCCCAAAACGGAAGCAACCACTGTCCCCTTACCCAAATGATGAATTGGCTTTGCAACATTTGAAAAGTAAATACTCAAAATGGAAAAATCCATACAGAAGAGCGAAGGTCAAAGAAACATACAACTCGGGCACATGCGCGTTTCCTGTGACCTGTTTAGTTTCGGGTGTGCGGGTTGCGGGCTGCAATGTGGTTCGGCACAGCGGCAACGTTGCGAAGCGGTTCCGTGATCATTTTCCGTCGCCCAGCCCCCCCGTCTGCTTGTTTCTAACTCGGCTAACCGTTCTGGCTGCAACTTGGCTGGTGTGGAACGACGTCCAAATACTGCCGAGGCCATTAGCAAGTTTTTCAATGACCTTTTTAAGAGAAACCTCCGGGAAAACGCTTGTAGAGACTAGGTTTCCTTTCCCTCAAATCTATTTTTAGTATATGATTTTAAAATTATTACCCAAGTGCGTGTAATAATAGCATATGACCTTGAAAACGCTGTTAGGCGTTGGTAAAAAATATTTATCAACTAGGCGTTAATTAACGTAAAAAATTGGTTTCATTAATAGTGAGATTCGTAAAACCAACAGCTGCAGTTTTCAGTTAATTCGGATAGGTTTATCAGTATCATTAGGCATATCGACCTACCTACAGTCTATCTATAAATTATAAAAAGTTCAATGACCTCTGCATTTAAAATTGCGTCTTAGGCAGAAGCGTGTGCGATATTTTTTGAAAAAGAAAAGATAAATAGTCAGGAAATGGTAAATAAATAGATGAAACTCTTTGTTTCAGTAATGTTCCTTGACAGTAATTTACTAATTCACAATTAACATCAACATCATAAAAAATACTTATATTATACAGGGTGATTCAGAACTTATCTAAAAGATTTTGGGAATAGATGCGTCATGAAAAATGAAGTCCATATGCAGTTCTTGTAGTTTTAACCTTTACATCTCTGGGTTACTGTAGTCTCTTGACAGGTGATAAACATGTGCCAAATGCAGCTACTTTTACAACAGTGTGCAGTGAGTGCAAGTGTAGTGAACACGCTGGCTGACACGGGAAATTTTTAACCGAATAGTGGAAGAAATGGAGGTCCAGGGAGTCCACAGCCTATTGTAGCAGTGTGGCGTATCGTACAGCGTGTCCAAGCATTAATACCAAATGATTTGGAGAGACCATGGCCGCCATGATCTCCTGACTTTAAATCATTTGGACTTATTTTTGTGTGGATATTTTAAAAAATGAAGTATATTGCACCGAAGGGGACACTGTTGATGATTTTCGCAAACGTATCATAGCTACTGCCTGTAAGTTACAAGTTCAAAATGGATAAGAAACAGAAACATTTGTGTTAATTTGTAAAAACTGGGTAAATGGGTCCAAAATGTTGTAACATCAGGTATGTCAAACTATTTTACTATTAAAACCATGAATTAATTATATTAATAATTAATAACAATAGCGGCTAAAGCAGTTGAATTTGTTGTATAAAAATAGGTGTTGTAAAATGTAATTTATTTCTTTCCTTGGCAATTTCTTTAAATTTTTTGTCCGGTCGCCTATTATACGCCTTGTCCGGTTTTACAGTGAACCAGTTTCCAGTGCCGTGCGGATGGGTTTTTTAAAATCATTTTCGAATTGCTCTTTTTGATTTTATTTTTACAAAATTGTATTTGTAAAAATCCCCTGTACATTAATTTTTTTATATAAGTCTGATCACCCGGTATAAATTAATATACTACCGAACGTCTATGGTTAATAAAACTCCTGTAAATAACCTATGCCAAGGCCAATGTACCAAAATGTCAAATGTCAAATTGAGCAATATGCAAGAAAGATAATGCGTTTGTAAAATAATAAACAATGCGTCTTTGATGTTGTCTTAGTGGTTACCACTTTTCATTCAGTAGTAGGTAAAAATGTAAAAATATTTCATTGTATACTGTTCGATAAAACGACAGAACTCAAAAAAACAAAGGAAACATGAAACTTTTATTTTTATTATTGCATTACTTAGGTATACACGTAACAAAGTATAAAATTAACATATTTCCCATTTATTGAGAAAATTTAAAACTACATGTGACAACTCTGTTTACTAGGTCATTCAACTTTTTATACTTAATTTATAGAGGACTGTGACTGCTTATTTTAAATAAGACACCCTGTATATTGTATTTTTAATTCTAATTTCATCATAAACTTGATTAACCACAATATTTTCCTAGCTGATTATTATTAGTTTCAATATTTTTGCTGTTTGAATCTTATGTTAAAAAATCAGGAATCACTGAACTAAGTCCTGAATTGACAATAAATGTTTTTTTAAGTTGTTAAAAAAATCTTTCACCACTGAATTTCAAGTACCTAGTGTGCCTATTAGACTACCTGGTTCATTGTAACACTCAAAATACAGTTGTTGTACAAGTCAATGACTCATTCTCGCAGCCTTGGTTGCTTAGCAACTCATAATTTTCTCTTTCTAACACACTGCTCTTATGACACCATTTTTTGACCGTTTCTCCCTCAGTATTAGAGATAAATTCATTTGTGAATTTATCACTGTAGTCAGGTACGTAAGTAGATGTATGAAATTGGGTGGGCCTGAATATGGATCATAATTTTTTTAAACTGACGAGAGTATAGATGAATTACTCAAATTATTATTAGGTAGAGTGCCTAACCAGTATGTAAAGAGTTTTGCACCAAAAATTAACTGAACTTCGGTATCGTTTTATTTTTGAGTGTATCTACAAAAATAAGTTTACTATAAAAGTTCCATGGCCCCGTGAAGTTAAAAAATGTTTAGAAAAAACAATTGAATATCGCAAATGCGACTTCTTGGTTTCTGCAACATTTCTTTAAATGAAAGGCCCTGTATTTTTCATGTTTTTTTATTGTAACTGATTTATGACTGCATATACTGTACCAGTGTTTTAAAGTTTAAACCAAATAATAATTTAACTAAACACATTTGTTCATATTCATAAAAAAAGTAAATTGTTTCATGCCTACACGGTGTTCCATTTCAAAATGGAACACTCAAAGTTAAAACACTTTTTTAAATTTCACACTATTTTTCTCTTATTTCAAGGCATAATCATCCAATAACGCTAGTGGTGCATACAAGATTTTATATTTCACTTTATAGGAAATAAAAACTATAAAGGGTCCATAGCTTTGACGTTTCTTACCATTTGTGGGTTTGACTAATGTAATACGTCAGTGCTAGATATTTTCAAACATATCCATAACAACCCAAGCGTCATTATTTTTGGGATCTTATGACAGAGGGCGTGACAAGATCAATTTTACCCGCTGCCATGACAGCGGGCATTATGAATGTTCGGAGTGATATGGGTATGTTTATATATCTCGTATCCTAGGTATTATAATCAATTTATAAGGAAGTGATATATAAAAGAATTATATCGAACAAAAACTACAAGAATAATAAAAAATTTACAGTCTCAAGTTCGAATACCCTGTATACAGGGTACTATCTTTAAGTACAAACATTTTAACCATGTGCTCAGGAAGACCTAAAAGGCAATAAACAAATTATTTCGGAATTCTAGCTCGATATTTAAAAAATGAGGCAAACCCTCCTTTTTTCCGTAAAATCGGGCCTATTAAAAGCATCGTCCAAGATGACTTAGATCTGTCAACTATCATGCGATCGTTTTTTTATAGCATTTCTAATAAAAGTAATTTTTTTGTTAATAATAATACCACATAGGTAACAGTTAATTCGGTTAGATGCAGCATTTTACATTAGTTCCAAATTGTCAAAACTGCACATCATTCATGACAGACCCGTTAGGATTACCCACTAAAACACATACTTTGCGTACAGTTAGATAGTGTTCATTTACTCTAAGAAAATCGAACAAACGAACGTCTTTTATTATAAAATCTAGTCCCGTTTACCTGAAAAAACAAAGTGGCGAACTTTATTAGGAAAATATCTGTAACACAAATTTCTTTATTTGATTATTATAAAACGTTTAAAATTGCAAAAAATAGACACTAAAAACTGGAGAAAAACAGAAAATCACAAACGTAAACACACAGGGTTTCTATTATGACAACAAATTTTTGCTGGTTGCCATTGGGACTGATGAGCCGTCAGAATCGGCAATAAAGTGGGGTATGGTTTTGAATTTTTTTTGCTCTCTCTAACTCTGTGTAGAACAATTGTTTAATATAGTTTAGACGTTATCCATTTATCCGTATTGTGATTTAATTAAAACTGAATGTACTATAGTAGTACAAACATGACGAAAAAACTTAGATTGAAATATCCAGTGCCGATATGAATTAAAAAGACTTCTGGAAAAAAACCTGGAGAAAACATGACATAATTAGGAATATTTTTGAAATTGGAAATTGTATAGATTTTCAAAGTGTAAGCAAATATAGGGCAGTGACGTCTATGGGTAGGGGCTCATTAAGGGCCATAAAACTTTCCTAAGATCAAAAATGAACAAGTTATCTGGGTCTTCATTTTCACTGGGAAACCTTGTACATGTTTTGAAGGTTTTCTGAAGTGTTACGATAGCCGCAGGATATTACAGAAAGGTTGAGAGCACGCTTGAGCACGGATCTCTGTGGTTTAAGATGATTTAGACCTGTATTTAAAACTTGACAATAACTTTAAAAACAGTATGTCCGGAAGCTCCTAGCAGAAAATTCAGGGGGTGGTATTACTCGAAAAAAAAAATGTGTGTCAGTTCATGTAACATTTTCTCGAAAAGTCAATATGAACGGAACCTCAAAGTTATTTTTTTTTTAATACTGGTACTAGAACGATTTTTTCAAATTTGGCCAACTGGTTACTATCATAGAGATGCAGTTGCAGGTAAAATTTTTCTAAAATTCAAGCGCTCTAATGGGTAGAAAGGGCACGTGGTAAGTGAAGAAATTCTCATAACTTTTGTGTCTTTAATTTTATAAAAGTTTTGTTGGCATTTCAGTAAAAATTGATCATTTATCTAAAAATTTGATACTCTTGTTTGAAGTCGACATAACCAATTGTTGGCAAGGAATCGGTATTTAAATTTTTTGGTCATAGTGGTGAATTTCATTTCTTTTACGATGTAAGCAAAGTGTACTTTGAAAACAATTGAATGATAGCTGTCATAGTATTGCTTTGACGGTAATTTCAATTTGTATGCTTTGTTCATACAAAATAAAAACAGAAACGTAACCTTTTATGACAACATATATATTTAACTAATTTATTTTAACCTTGGTAGAACAGTTTTCGGATTAGTCGCTGCGTCGTCTGTTTAGATTCCTTGACATAACGCTCTTTCTTATAAGTAACTTTGATTAAACTGACGACGTGGCGTCAAGCTTTGTTATACTAAAATGTTTCTAGGCTACTATGCTTAGAGAACATAATAAAAAACGTATGTAGATGAATATAATTTATGTATAAAAAAGATGTCAAAGGAGTATGAACGGAAAAATATTAATACTATGTAAGCAATTTTCTGACATGTTTATACTTTTGAAACCACTCTATATAAAAAAATTGTTGAGACATTTCTTTAGTGATGTTTTCTAACACCCTTAGGTAAAGTTGAATTTGTTTCAAAACCACTAACTTTATTACCATGGCAACCAATTTTGTTTATTTAAATGGCAGGATACAATTTTCTGGCCTTATTCAACTCTTTTTGCGTATGGATGTATTACATTATAAATTTTTTGAAAAAAACTGACATTCTATTGAAAATTTAAACATTCGAATATTAGAGCTTCGTGTTCTATACCAATAAACCATTTTTCACACTGGGAACACTCAATTGTTTTTTTTTTCTCTCATGACTTTTGTCATATTCATTTTGACTTTATGTGCAAAATCACCACCTTCTTCGGATTTTTGCATTTTCAGTTTATTCGAATTATTTTTTTACATTTAATTTGCAGTGTTGGACTGTATTTAAGGCTACCGATTGAATCACGTGGAGGATCTTTTTAAGAGAGGCAAAATCATTGTTATTCTATGTTGCAGTATGACAAATTTGTAATTTAAATATTAGGAAAAAATCAACATACTAAATAGAATAACAGATCTAATACGAATAAAAATCAGTAATAAAAATGGTGGCATGATGGTCAAGGTGCAAGATAAGACTAACGGCTAAAGTCGAGTACACATCTGAACATGAATGTGCACGAGACAAGAAGGCAAAATACAAGCAAAACCGTATAAATGCACAAATCTAGACGTTCTATCGAGCTGCGGCAAACTGCGTCGGTGTGAGGCCAAGGCCATCGGAACGGTACTGTCTCGCTCTAAAGTGTTAAAATGAAAACTGAAATCGATTAATCCCAAAAATCAAATTGCCAAGAGACATGCTTGAGAAATTTCTAAAGTCCCTTTTGCTTCCATCTAATATATTTCCTCTAGATGCAGATGTGTTTTTATAGAATTTGGTCGTCCACCAACATTTGGTTTATTTTAGTACCTTCGTAATAATTACGAATACCAACAAGTGCATTCCACTAGTAAATATATAGAGCTATATTTTTACGAAGCAGTATATTTTTTATGAAGCATGTATTTTATATATAAAAAGTTATTTTGCAGTGTCTCTGAAATACCCCAATAAATATTCCATTTTACATCTGGTACATTTTAGTCCGAGACTAGTGATTTTCCGGGTTGTTATACCGTGACCTTGGTAACTGATGTCTGCCAGTAACAGAATTAAAGTGCACATCCCTAGCTTTTGAATTTTTGACCTGCCCTGGTTGTTCTCAGGCTAGGCTCTGTGGGAAACAGACCCGCTATCGGTATCTCTGAACTCACCCATATATTGACTTCGGCTCCTGTTGTTGGTATTACGGCTGATACAGTCGGAACCGTTCCTCGAATAATAGTGGTCTTCCAAGACGTCCCGTAGCCGCCTCTGAAATTGGTTGCATCTTATGCCCGAGAACAACCAGGGCAGGGCAAAGAATCCCAGCTAAAACTAGGGATGTACACTTTAATTCTGTTACTGGCAGCGACCAGTTACCGAGGTCACAGCATAACAACCTGGAAAATTACTATATATCATTTATATATACTTAACAAAATTTCAATTTGAGATCAAAATCTGACAATCGTGGACGAAACGACTGTACTTTTATTTACCATCACATCATTATGTTATTCATTCACCGTAGGAGTTTTATTACAACATTTTAGGGTGCACGGGATGTATAGAGTATAATATAAATTTGAGCCAGTTGACAAATCGGGTAGAGCAGAGCTTGCCAACCGATCGATCGCGAGCTACAGTAGCTCGCGCAGTAGCTCATATGTACGTCCTAAAAGACCTAAACATTAATGGCATGTCGAAAGTATTAATGTAGTTGATTAAACAGGTTTAAGTAGCTCGTTCTTTAACGGGAAAATTATTAGAGTAGTTCATACATAGAGGTCCGTGCGTCGACCTATCGTGCTGCGATGGTTACGACTCGAGTGAAATTTTTCATATAGAAATGTATTATTCGAATTAGGAATTTATTTTGCATTCAATATTTTGCATTTTTTCTACAAACGAACAATATGGACTCTTCCGACGAATATTTGTTTATAATAGGAACAAGTATGCATATTTTGAAGAAAAATAAATAGCTACTGTTGTAAATATGAGAATGAGTTTACAAAAGTCAGAGCCAGAATATCAGATCATAGACTTGTCGTATTAACTGCACGGTCCTACACTTTCTTTCATATATGAATCGTGCTGTGTTACGATCATCGATCATGTTACAGTCCTCGTAAATCCGTTTGGAAGCGATTGTCGCCCACACCAACACGACACAGTCGTCGGTAAAAATCTTCGATTCAGTGCATATCATATGGAACACTTAAATTTTTGCTCAGTGAATTTACTTGGTAGGTGTACAGTCGGTGTACACTCGGTGCATGAACCTGTATGTGAAGATCAGCCTTGGAAAAAGTTGATGACCTCTGGTGTAAAGAAATACCTAACCTTGGTCAATTTATGGTTGAATTAATTCAGATGCCCCAATTTTTCAGTACTGCGCTTTCATGTACATAATAACTTTTCATATGGATGACCCAACCATTCACTTTTTAGAGATGTAGATACCAACTCAGTTTTTTCTTATAGAATATTTTATTTACATGTTCCGTTGGAACTTCTCAAGATTCCAGAGGTATAGAACTTGGTGGGTCAGTGTTAAGAGATAAGAACAAAATAATGTGACTGTTAGTTATTAAGCAAGTAGTAGCATTCAAATCTTTCTCAACACATGACGCTTATATCCCTTGTAGAATTGGATTTTGAAGCTCTTTTGGCAATCTATAGAATAATTGAATTTCTTCCGAATAACTACGCAATTAAGAAGGGACTTATACATTCCCGATATTATAAAACACATGGAGGGTTGGGATTTTATATAAACAATATGATTTTGTTTAACTTGAACATATAACTTATATAACTTATATAACTTTTAATTTAATCCTATGAGATCAGATAGATATTAGATTTATAGATATTTGTTGAATTATGATCAATACAATTTCCACTGATTGATTAATGTTCGTAAACATACGAAAATCAGAATATTTAATTTATGACAACCTACTTTTGTCAATCAATTACTTACTTATTGGTAAATTGAAACAGCAATAAATGGCCAATAGAGAACCCAATAAATTAAAATTCTCAGAAGGAAAACTGTATTATCAATACTGCTGTAGATAAAAAACTGTAAAATAAAATTATTTAGGTACCTCTTCTATTACCATATAGGATTAAACATCAAATTCAATCTTGATTAAATGTCATTGAAAACAGGCCGTGGCACCGAACATGCAGCCTATTATTTCTGTATGACGTTATGGTCCTGTTTCTTATGGAGTCGTATAATAATTATTAATTATATAAGGGAATTAATAAGCCTTTAATTCACGAGAAAAAATTAAAACTCGAAGCGCAGCCGAGAGTTACATTTTTTCGAGAGGATTAAAGGCTGGTTAATTTCCCGAATGTAATTCAACGTTTTATCCACGACGGCCAAACCCCGTCAATTAGAAGAGTGAAAGCCGTGTGAGAGCAGATACAAAATTATGGTTTTCAAAAACGTCAAATTTGACAAATTTATTTTAATCAAGAATACTGATTGCCAGCTGAATACTAGACCTACCTGGCGAAGTTGCGGGCCCCTCCACTCATTCAGAAACTTCTTATCGAGTGAATTTAAATAATCCGGTCAAAATGTCAAGATCGTTCTTGAGATTAATGTTAATAATAATAATTCTAAATAAAATCCTACAAAATCGAAGCGTGACATTATGAATTCTAATCCACTAGTGTGTTAAAAGATCTTTAATCCAACAGACGTATTAAGCTTTCTTAATACAGTAGTCGTGGATAAAATCAATAATAAAGGTATTTTTTAAACAGAATATAAAAATATGGGCGTACATAAAGGTTTTTAACCTAACACGTAAGTACACTACTATTTTTAAAATGGTGAGCTGGTGGACTATTAATATTGGAAGTCATTTATGATTAGGTCGTGTCAATATGTGTCAGTAATGGTTTTGCCTAGGCATATGTGTGACGGACAAGCGGTTAAATCGTCTTAATATAAAAAATATATATAAAATTGATTTCAAGCTGGAAACTTTTATGTTGCTTCGAGTCATCTACATAATATGTTGGTGGAATCGACCACTTTAAAATATTAAAGAAACAAGCCTTACGATGCGGAATAACATTAACTAGTGGAAATCTTTTGTAATTGATTAACTTAATCTCAAACGATTATAAATTTCGAAATACTAAGGTCATTGTCCATTAAAATATTTATTACTTACCTATTTACTCAATTATATGTCAGTTTACCGATTAATACCTAAATATGTCTCATATACCTCCCTACCTAGACATACGAACAGGTGACATGGCAGTAGGTAATACATTTCGTAATTTTGATGTCGGTGCGCTAGTGCCAGTTCAGGTAATTTACTTTCTACATTGAGGCAACGTTTGACGCCGCTTGAAGCGGACTCACCTACGTTCAAGAGTAATGGACTGATCGTAAAAATATTTGCGTGTCATAGCAGTTTACGCTGCGAAACATTCCGTTCCATTACGTAAATCCATTCAACTTGGTGGCTTGGAGGTGTCATATTTTCCATATTTGTATCTAATTGAGTGCCGTAATACCTATTGACATTACAATAATACTGCAGATTGGACCAAATTAAATTTTCTAATTTTACACCATAGAGGTTTGATTAGAAAAAAGCTGACGTTGGTAGGAATGCAACTACCCACTTAATTACATATTTTGATTAGCTTATTGCAGATCTGTACACCTCCAAACATATTCTATAACACCACTCCTCAAATAAGTTAAATAATAGACAGGTTCGTATCTACACTCATGTAGGTATTACCGAAAATCGTAGGAAGAAAATTAATTGTTCTGTTATAAGTGTAAATTATAACTTTTGAGTTTTATCGGTCACCAATATATACTTTGTTTATAGACCCCTGTTTTGAAATATTTATAGAATTTGTTTCACTGGGTCTTCATTTTAAAAATTCTGAACTAGTTACTACTAATTAAGGTATGAAAGAACCTTCTTTTGAATTTTGCCCTAGGTTAGATCAAAAGTAGGGTACAGTTTTGAGGAAAATAATACATCGAAGATGTACTTTGTTATTTTGAAGGATTAGGTATTAATCATTTTTAATATAGGTATCTGTAATACCTATCTATAGGTATCATAACATAGTATTAAATGCCATTTCTAAAATTTGGTGTAAAATAGTATATAAATCGTTTATCAGATTCTTAAAAGGAGAGAGAACCAGGCAGTTGGAAATATCCGAAGTATCAGAAGAAAATGAAAGAGGGAAACGAAAGAGATAAGTCCGTAGAGAATAAAACGAGTTCCTTTGCCCATTCTGTTTAGCTGATGGAAGAGAAACGTTGCGCCTGCGCCTGTCCCATCATTCGCTTCTAACAGAACAGAACAGTACCTTTCTAGATATCTGATCAGAACCGTTGTTGCCGATTCGCGTTTTATAATACTAACATGTTTTGTTATCTTTTTATCATACAGTTTCATTTTTTATATAGTAAATTCGCGGCTCGAATTCATTTCCTTAAAACTGGGTAACATGGTTAAATGGTTAAATCTTGATTTTGTAAACTAATCCGTTACTGTTGCCTCCAGTCATTCCCGGTTGATCGGGTACTGAACTGTGAAAAGATTAGGTGAGTATTTTTTTATTCTCTGATCTGTCAATCCATTATGTCGGCATTCAGTACACCATTCTGAAGGAGCGGCACATTGCATAGACGTATAGAAACTATACTATATGTATTTTATTAAAATCAAAATGTGCAAGAGATAAATTAATATATAAAGTATTAAAATATAGTGCGTTTATAACTTATAGACACAGAAAAAAAATATGTTTTTTATATGCGTCTGTATGTATGTGTAATAATAGGAGGTGCATGTTCTTATTTATCTACCTTTATTTTCATTCTTTAAAAAATGATTTGTGAAGAAGTGTTACTTTGTTTAGATTACAATATACTTACTATAATATATTAATTTAAAAAAAAAATCAAATCATTTTTTTACGGTCGATACAAAGATGAAAACAAAACTATCAGTGGAGAAGGGATTACGGGAACGATTTCAATGCTCACAAGGAGAACTTTCATAATGTTATTTCAAAGAAAATTTTTATTTATAAATGTGGAGTCTTATGACAGACATTGTCCAGCTATGGCGTATCAAAAATTAAAAGCAAAAAATCAGTTTTTAATTTCGAAACCGCATGAGAATATAACCAAATTCGATGTGCATATTTAGTATGACATCAGGTATGAAACAAAAAATTACTTAAACATATCTTAGGGAGGCCATGCAAAACAATAATAATAAGAAGCCGTCATTTTATTTAATATTGTGTATTGTCAAATTAAGCTTATTTAAAAAAAATAAGTTTGCGTTGCATATTCAAATGCTGAAATGTCAAATATGGTTTACATTTACCTCGACATTTACAGCCTCGGTTAACTAAATGAAGCGTGACATTCGGCTAACAGCTGTATGTACAAACTTTTGCCATAATAATGGAATTCTCTCAAAACAGTTCTTGATCTTCTGGAAGTTCTGAGTAGATATTTCATTAGATATATATTGGCGAGTGAAAAAAGCAAATAAGAATTAATGTTAAAACTTGAAGGTAAGGATTTCATAACGAATACATTAGAAGTTAAAAATAAATCGTTAAATTCGTTTTAAAGAGTACCATTATTATTGCAATAGATTGTAAATACCTAGTTCCGTTGCTTGAACTATTAGAGAAATATACTTTTACAGAGTCGGTTTAAAAATTTGCAGTAACTTTAAACTCTGTTACTAAAAAGCATTTATTATAGCAATTTTTTGCAAAATTATTTATTTTGATGCCTACTGCCATCAGTTAAAATTAATACCCCACTTTCAAAATCATATTCATATATGACTAGAAAAAAATTCTTGATATAAAATACATATTTCCAAAGCTGTCATAAGAGTAGACAATTAATTTTTTTCTTAGGTGTCAAAATGACATATTAGTTAACTGTAATAAAAATAATTATTTGCTGTAGAACAAAAAGTTTTCTTAATTCAGTTCGTATTTATTAATTGGATAAATTGCTTCAGTATTTACTTTTATAAATTACTTTCATATTAAATTTATTTATGTATTTCAAATGAAGAAATTTTACAACTGAAACTAATTAGTATTATTTCCTTTGTTCGAAAATTGTAAATTAAGGTTCGCAGTGGTTGTTTATTTATTCCAAATGAGAAAGCGAGGTAATCCATATCTTGTTCTGACGTTCCAATTATGTATGTCAGGAATTATTTTTCGATAGATTATCAGATATCGATGCTGACGGAGCAGCTGAATCAGAAGCTTCAGTCCCTTCCGAACATATCCTATTTAAAACTTAAATTTTATTCTCAATAAAATCTTCATTGTCGTTTCGTCACATAAGTAGATTTCTAACCCTCATGTCTCTTGATGAAAGTAATGTCTGTTCTAGAATTAGCCACAGAAGGGCGTCTGAAACAGTGGCCCGTATAGACTTCCGGATCCAAAATGTGTAGTGATTTCTCAGTTTATAATTACCAATCACTTGATTGTATGCTTTTTAGAAAACTTAGGATGCATAGCAGAGTGTATGAGTGTGCATATAAGACCAATATGAAATACTTTTGAAATGACAAATAATGTTCTTTCATTGTGTGTCTTGTTGACAGGAATACTACTACCAATTCTCTACAATTAATAACCACGTAACTTCTGTCTTTTATATTTAGTAGTTGTTCTTTAAATCTCGTGAATGTCCATTATAAAAATAACGCCAAGAACGTTATAATTAGAGAAACTACTACATCTTCATACAGGTTATCGTTCATTAATAAACATATTTGTCAGGAACTTGCATGAATGTTTCGATTTCTAGTTTCGTCAACAGTATCATACAGGGTGTTAAAAAAGAGTGTAAAATATTTAAGGAGGTAATAGTATGAACCAAAATAAGCAGAAAAGTCTCAATAAACATGGGTCCGCAAAGTAACGGTTGCGGAGATATGAAATGTTTTATGTTTTTTAGCCTCTTTTTTATTTTGCAAAAACGTTGTGTATTTTCTTATAATAGTTGGTTGGATGTTTAGTGAAATAAACAGTAGGTATTTGACAGTTGTTCTCAGTGCACTTGCGCTATGGCTGGTTATTCTAACGCAGAATTAACAGACATGCATTTCACGTATGGTCGTGCTAATGGGAACGCCACCAAAGCGCGACGTCTTTATGTTGACGCTTATCCAAATCGCCAGATTCCTTCACAACGCATGTTTAGAAGAATTCACCAAAGATTGCGTGATACTGGTTCCTTGAGCAAACAGTGCCATTTATCCGGAAGACTAAGGTCGGTATCCACTCGTAGCGCAGAACAAGAAATTCTAGCACTGCCGAGGTAGGAATCAGTGGTTCTCTTGTTTGGAGAATCCTTCACGAACAACTGCTTTATCCATTCCATATGCAACGAGTACAGCCTTAAATCCAATAAATGATCATCAAGCAAGTTTGGTTTTTTTGCCGCTGGTTTCTACGTCATGATACTGAAGACCCTCGTTTTCTTTCAAACATTCTTTTTACTGATGAGGCCGGGTTCACAAGAAATGGAGTGTTTAATATTCACAATACGCATATTTGGGCCGACGAAAATCCTCATGCTCTAATAGAATCTCGACATCAGGCACGTTTTTCATTAAACATTTGGATGGGTATTGTAGATGATAGGTTTCTAGGTCCTGTTGTTTTACCAAACCGAGTAACAGGCGCTGCTTATCTATACTTTCTGCAGAACACACTGTATGAGTTTTTGGAAGACATTCCTTTGAATTAGAGGCAACAAATGTGGTTCCAGCATGATGGTGCTCCAGCTCATTTTTCCATGGCCGTTAGAGAGCATTTACACCAAACTTTTCCACATAGATGGGTAGGAAGGGCCGGACCTGTTTTATGGCCTCCAAGATCGCCTGATCTGAACCCTCTAGATTTCTTTGTTTGGGGATATTTGAAGACATTAGTGTATGGTACTCCTGTAAATAGCCTGGAAGAGCTGCAGCTAAGGATTAATCAAAAGTGTCAAGAAATCCAAACCAAGGAGGGTGTTTTCGAAAGAGTTCGAATATCGTTGAGACGAAAATGTCGTGCCTGCTCGGAAATGGACGGAGGGCACTTTGAACATCTTCTGTAACTTTGTTTTTGTTTGTTAAAAGCTTCCTTTGTCGGTTTATTCCTAATAAAATAAAATGTTTGAAAAACGAATAGTGGTCCATATCTCCGCAACCCAACTTGCAACTTTGCGGACCCATGTTTATTAAGACTTTTATGCTTATTTTGGTTCATACTATTATCTCCTCAAATATTTTACACTCTGTTGTTAACACCCTGTATAAGTATGTATATGAACGGCGAACCGCGAGCTTAAACAAACCAATTCAAAATAAGCCAGTCAGGTGTTTTCTTATTGTCCTTTTCAGTGCATTATTTTTTGAAATCATGGCAACTAGAATGAAATGGTTATTGATACGGTGTTAACATTTCTATGATTTCTTATTGGTTTTTGGCATACGAAAATATGATCTATATTGTATACTGGTTGATACGATTCACTTGGATCAATACTTAGACAAAGTGTATCTACTTGTACACATTTACTTGGTTCAAGTCAGCTTCCATGGCATTTTTTTACTTGGACATCAATTGCACTACTGACAACAGAACCATATGGGTGAGTTGGAAGGTGTGGAAATAGCCACTGATATGCCCATAGAAGACCTCGAGATTATAAAAAAGGTTAAAAAATAAAAGAAAAATTTGGACCCGGCTTAGGTGTCAGGCTTTGGAAGCTTTCTCCAATTTTCTTCGTGAAGTAGCAAATGAGGACACATATACATTTAAACATCATCTAGACCAAAAAGCTTTCTCTAATTTCGTTCGTGAAGTAGCAAATGAGGAGAAAAATACATTTAAACACCATCTAGGCTATTTGTTTATAAATGGTATATTAATTTTTTTCAATACATCTAGAACACCTTAGGTTCCATAACACTTCATCTACCTCGTACAATTCCATGAATCTTATTATATTTTCTCTGTCTGTCCATTATTTAACTTTGGTGTTTATCTTCTCAATTTTCGGCGCCATTTTACAACGGCGTCAGTTTCAACTTTAATCCAAGCAAGTTGGCTGCCATCCAACCATTGGTTTTATAAACTTCGCTATCAAATATAATGGTCCAACTCAAGATAAACTCATCTCAAAATTAAATTATTGCATCATATATGTCAAAATAATTATTCCGATCACCCATATTTTGAAAAGTTTTATAATAAGTAAATCTTCATATACTTGTGATTATTTTTTTGGTTTACTGTGAACAAATTCTTCTGCATCGTCACAGGCCTCTTCAATTAAAAAAACGTGACTATTTGTTACTCTGAGTCAGAAAGAATGGGTCAACACTAAGCTGGAGATACTAGATGCCAAAATATTATGTTTGAGTTCATCATACCTTATACGAATGTCGCTGGTTTTAGAAATACAGGGTGCTAAGGTTTAAATTTTATTCAGAAATTTCTCAATAATTGAGAAAGTTTTCTCACCTTGTTTATTTTTCCAAAATATGAATAAAAAATAAATTTTATGTATATAATTATTCATATTAATTATAATATAATGTTTTTTTATATTTACCATTCCGTTCGTCGACAGCATTCAATTCTGGGATTCGGGATTATACATTTTTAATCCCGAAATCCCGGGATCGAAATTTTTCCCAGATTGACAGCCCTAGTTTGAAATAAATAAAGCTTCCACAATTTTGCTCAGAGTGAGTATTAAAAATTGATAGGCTAAAATGGGTTAATTTTTATTTTTAGGAGCAATAAATTATGGCACAATATGTGTCGTCACATCCTATTGGTCCGAGATATATTTCAGTCATTATGTTTTCAACATTTTGATATTTTTGTGTGCTTTTGTCTTTTGTAATATATAAATTAACTTTCTTTTCCGCTTTTCCCTAAAATGACAGATTAGCAGCAGATTTTGATATTAAATATCAAGCTGCACATGTATCTACAACAATTAAAGTCTTTTGACATTTCAGTCAATGTTACTTATTAACGTGTGTTAAAATATTTTCTTCGGCACCTAATATAATCGTATACCTTCAATTACTAAATATTTGATCAGTTTTGTATGCTGTAATTATCGTATGAGGTATATGGAAGAGAAGTTCAGTTGAAGAATAAAGGACAAAGACAGAAAGGTATATACTTAATTTAAAATTATTTTGACATATGACATTTGTCGGCTGTCGGTCAATTTTTTAAATATGGTAACTGTACCTATTCATTTTTAAGGGTTAGATATTTCTTAAATATAGTGTTGACACATGAAAACTCTGCATCATATTTTTGTCGCGATACGAAATTTTTTAAAAACATTCAAATACATCAAATTTGTTCAAAATGGGGGGGTGTTCTTTGTAGGAATGAATGTCGCTGCCTTATAAGCAGTATAGATAGAGTAGCTACCCCGTTAAAAATGTTAAATAGCAAGTAAGGTCGAGAACCACATCAAAAGAAAGGTTTTTAAATTCTCTTAATAATGGTGTACTATTTTTTTAAATTGTAGTAATAATGTAGAAGACACTTAACTTAATTGAAACAAAAAAATATACATTTTTTGGTTTCTGAGTGTACCAACGAGATGAAATAATTGTTTATTTAAAAAATAATACTTAAGTGTGCATGAATAACAGCACAATGATTTTATGAAAACCATCTGGATTAAAACAAGTCATATACTTAATGCTGAGCAACCAAATTTTTGAAGTTACTACTATTATATTACTTTTGCACTCTTTATGTTCTTGAACTAAATTTAACCCGCGTTGGACGTTCGCTATTTTTCAAATCCACTTTTTCCTCTAAACTTAAGGTTTAAGTTTCCAAATCAATGGTTTGGAAGAGGAAATAATTGCCCTCAAAATTGATCACCAGGATTACCAAACCTCAACAAATGTGATTAAATTGTGGAATTGTATTATGAATAAATGTAACGCTACAAGAAACGATCTTTATTTATTAGATAGAGTAAATTTCAATTTTCGGCGAAGAGTAAATTTATGTTTCAGAGAAAATGATGTTCATTTTGGTTAATTTCATTAGTTTCAATTTTATTTTTTTAATTTTTATTTTATGATTTTATAAGTAATTTTCAATCAATTCAAAATCTACTACTGACTTTTTGATTTCTTCTAATAAACACTATTAAATTTCTATTTAAATTAATGCATTTTTTTAAATATTATCATTCTATTGAAATTCGATCAATTGAAAAAAAGTTTAGTATAATTTTGGGAGTGATTCACTCATTCAGCACCTTATAGTGTGCAATTTACTTGAACTCATAGTCAAAGATCAATAATAAACCTAACTCATGTACCATGTAGTTCCAAGCTAAAGTAATTCAGAGATATTTTTTTTTCGTAATATTTGGCCCCACTTTGAAGGCCTGTAACTTCGTCTGTGTGCAACTTTAGATATTATTAATGGTTAAATAATGACGTCATATTAAGTTCAAACTTTCTGTAAATCCATAGGAGGGAGGGGGGTGGATTTGGAGTCTCAGAGTCTTTCGTTTATTAGATGCTTCTGACAATACATTTTTTAAACAATGTTTTACCCATTTAAAATATTTGCCCTTTATTGTTGATACATCAGAGCAACTGTCACTCCCATTAAAGCAAGATCGTGTCCCGAACACTACTTTAATATAAAACTGAGCAATACCCAGCGATTAAAAAGTAACGTATATGCCGTAGCGGAAAATATAGGATTAGCCTTCCGGTTTAATGACTGGAAAGTTGGCCTTCTGACAAATCGGCTCGTGTATGGCCACCTTATTAGCGTAGCGGTAGTACAGAAAGGAGATGAAGCCATATAAAATAGAATCATTTTCGGAAGGCGAAGTAGGCAATAAAACGTTGGTGAAACTCTACATATACCTCTGAGCCCTTTCCACTTGTTTGTAATATACCTAAGTCCTACCCAGGTACGCCCCTTAATAAGGTAGGACTAACATAACGGAGAAATTACCTACACTAGAGAAGGATGGCCAACAAGATGTACTTCTTGTCAAAAACAGACGGTTGAAGAGAACCGAATTTGAAATAGTGTGTTAATCATTCTATTGCGTTGTGTTGATTCTTCTGTTGTGGTGTGTTTGTGATACAGTTTTAACGAAATTTGAAAATGGCTCATCGTGAAGTTCTGAACGAGTAAAGTAGGAAACTTGTGTTAAATGTTTTGGAGCTTTCACTTTCATTGATTATGGAAAGTTTCCCAGCTGACCCTGGCAATTTACATCTAGAGATAATTGAGTACCGACATACCTGCACTACTCTAACATTTCCACCGCACATGCATTCCTAAAGATGTCCTTCCTAGCATAATTTCGGCTGGCTCGCCAGCTACCACCCAGTTATATCTGTCATAAGCAGGTATAAGTTGAAATGAGATAAATGTATACATTTCTTCTCACTAACGTTTGTACTTCTTGTCAAAAACGGACGGTTGAAGAGAGCCGAACTAGGGATATTGCATTGTGTTGATTCTTCTGTTGTGGTGTGTTTGTGATTTAGTTTTAATGACATTTGAAAATTACTCATTGTGAAGTTTTGAACGAACAAAGTATAAAATGTGTGTTAAATGTTTTTGAGTATTTCCAAAATGTTTACTGTCACTAATTATGGGAAAATTTCCCAGTGAACCCTGGCAATTTGCCTCTAGAGATAATTGAGTACCGACATACCTGCACTACTCTAATCTCTCTACCGCACATGCATTCCTAAAGACGTCCTTCGTAGCATAATTTGGGCTGGTCCGCCAGCTACCACCCAGTTATACCTGTCATAAGCAGGTATAGGTTGAAATGAAATAAATGTATATATTTCATCTCACCAACGTTTTATTGCCCACTTCCCTTTCCGAAAACGATTGTACTATACTCGCGGCAAGAATTCAGACGACTTACATCATACGAACAAGTGAATAATTCATTACATTTTCATCAAAATATTTAGGAAACTGCAACTGAGAGTAATAAAACCACTAAACATTACACTACACTACACCCTACACTAAAAGTTTGCATTATATATTGCACTAAATTGTAAAAAATGATTGTTTTTAACGCGATCAGATATCGAAAATTACGTTGACAATAAAAACAATTCGATATTGGGGCCGAGAAATGTGAGGCGCTGCCATTGTTTTTGGGGGTGAGATTCTGGACCTGCGTAATACCGCTACGCTGCAGTCTTGTTTGCACTGTGATGGAGTACGTCTCGGTCTCCTGATTCGAGTGTACGCCTTTATCAGAATTTTCTTTTTTGTGTATATGTGTGTAATCTACTTTAAACATGAATACTGTCCGACATAAATGTGTTTATAGAGGCTGTGCAAATAATGATAGACTAAACAAAAATATTAGTTATTTTAAATATCCTATTTCAAATGAATGTCGCACTAAAAAGTGACTGAAAAATTGCGGAAATTTAATCATTGCATCGATCTATGATATCAATGACCTAAAAAGAAGGTTATTTGCGAACTCCATCGCCAAGAGATATTAAAGAAAAACAACAAAAGAAAATTATTAACACATGCTGCAGTTCCAATTTTATATAGTGAAAATGTATGTCGTTAGGTGTCCATAAGTAATTATTACATTTGTGATTAATTTATCCTGCGTTTTGCGCTTCGACCTTTTATTGCTGAATTTTTAAATTTTAATTTTGTGTTAAGTAATATGATTCTCCAAAATTGTCCTAAAATGTATAGGATCTTCTGTACCGTTCATTCACAATTAAACCCAATCAACAAAGTTATTTTATAATTTGAATGTTATGTGACTATTTTATTCCATAGATATTTTAATTAACATTTTCAAAAGAAAAGATTTCTGTCTCTTAAAATTTGTTAGTTGACCACTTTCTATCGTTAAATACTTATGCGTTTTACTTGAATACCTTTGAATATTCGCAGATGGCATCAGATAACATTCCTGTTATATCCTAAGCTTTATATTATTCAGTTTTATCTGTTATTTGTATTTGTAGAAAACTGTATTTCAAAAATACGCCTCCCTTAAGAAGCAAAATCTGCCATGATTTCAAATATATAAAATTCAGTATGCCTTGGAAATTTGTAGAAAGTTCATAATAAACATTTTGTATTATGTTTAACTAACACTTTTGTATATTGAACGTGTCATAGATATTTTTACATAAAATAATTACATTTTTTTGCCTAATTTGAATTGTTTACTCCATGAAAAAATAAGTAATATACATCTGAGGGGTAAACAAAATGACATTTACTGATTCTACGATAGTGCATGCCAAAGTTATTATTATAAATCTTGATTTGTAAAGCTTTGTAAATTCCGTTGCGAATTTCTCCGAATTAGACTGACGATCTGCCTTTAATTTTGGCCACGCCAAACTTCAGACAGAAAATGTTTGTGTCATTCCCTGTTCAGTTGCCTTCAAACCATCGTGAACATAGTTGTCGTGGTTTCTCAACCCGCCCAAACCAGTGCAAAATGTTCATGCGCATTTACTTTGTGACGTCGAAAAACCGATAATGTGGATCTCTAGCGAACGATTCCCCGAACGCTTATCGTGTACTCTATATAGTTCGTTGTTCCCTGAACCTAACGGCAATGTGACGGCGACTAAAAGCCTTTAAAACTTTAAAAGGGAGCTACACACGCAGCTATACTATCAGTAGCGATGGTGGTCAGATACATATTCATTTATACAATAATACATAATCATCGTCATCAATTTTGAAACCGGAGTTTCAAAATAGTAGAGATTACCTAACTATTTCACAGCACTTAATGAGCACGGGAGATGAGGGTTGCAGAGGATAAGATTTCATAGGCGTATCACTTGAGAAGGGTTCACAAGAAGGTACACAAAATTACCAATAATATGTTGTCGTTAAGTAAACCTAGCATTTTAATTTATTTATAAACTCCGTGCCATCCCCTCCACAATTGTAGAATGCCGTTGTTTCGGAACGCGGTGACCCCTTATACCTACCTCATGGACAATCCGCAGATATCACACTTTAACACTTATAAAATACAGCACTATACATATACACTATTCACTACTGGTTATTAACATCGTTACTGTAACTGTCATATATTAACACTTATTATAGGTACAATCGTTTGCAATAATAATGACACTCTTTAAAATGAATTTTGTGATTTCTTTTGAACTGCTGACGTATTTGTAATGAAATCTACTGTCAACTTTTAACATTAGTAATTAGTTGTTTCATTTACCAATATACAGGGTGTCCGGTAAGTATATGGCATACTTTCGTGAGTGTATAGGAGAGGTCAAAATAACACTAGTTTGTTATAATTTTTTTTTTACCTAAAGTGACCCTTAACGGAGATACAGAGCATCTAAGGGATACCCAGCGATTTACCTTTTCAGCTCTAACTTTTGAACCGACCTGTATAATTTAATGAAATTTTTATATTTTATGTAGGCCATAAAGGCTCATAAAACCATGCTACAGTAGATGTTTTACACTGTCAGGGAAGTCAGGAACGGACTTATCACCATACTCGTTCTGCCAAAATTTTGACAGGTGTCATTTTATAGAGGTGAAAACCGAATTTTTAAATACTTTGGTCATACTTTGTAGATTTAATGAAATTTCTATTCAGAACTTCCAGAAGATCAAAAACCGTTTTGAGAGAGTGTTATTATTATTGCAAAAGACACTACATTACACTTATAGTACCTACCATATGGACTTCATTTATCCGTTATGTTTCGTCAAAGTGTAATATATTCTTCAATTCAGATTTCGACCTAATATTTTTTTATAAATAGTTTCTGCGTCATATCACTATTTCCTCTTCTTCTATCGGCATTCTTTTTCGATTTCGTGTTGTAAAATGAGAATTCACATATCATAATTCATTGTCACACATAATTCGCAAAAGCATCCTTCTAAATATTCTAATGTAATACCATCCATAAATTGTTATACGAATCTTCTTTCTATAACTATTTTCCCTTTTGCAGTTATATGTTTTTTGCCACTCTTTATTGTATTATATAGGGACATTTTTGTTAATGAACTACATATTTCAACCACATCATTTGCACTGATACTTTCGTTTATCGATTTTTAAGATCACAGTCACTAATAAATTAATTACAATCACAATTAAATTAGTGGAAATATATAATCGAACTTGCGCACACCCATGGTACCTGTGCAGATGGAATAAGTGGCATTACCATTATGTCACGTGCATGCAAGAAAAGCTGTGTATAACATTATCAAGTGAATGCAAGCCGCTTGCTGCGAGCATTTGTTAGCTATTGGTACAAATATTTAAGTTTGGGATAATAAGTTTACATAAAGGTTTATTAACTGTTTTTGCTTAGTTGTTTTTAACCGTCTTAATACCCGGACACACAGATAATGAATGCACTGGAAGTGTTTCGTTTGAAATGCTTGGCGACGTTAGAAGCAGCCAATATCTATCGTTTTCGATCTCCTCGATTCGTCGGATACTGGTGTTTTGGTTAAATATGAGGCAACGCAAGAGAATAAGGATCATATTATAGTTGCGGCAAAAGTTCAGACGACTTACGTTTTACGAAGAAATGAATAATTCATGATATTTTCATAAAAATATATAAGAAACTGCAACTGAGAATTATAAAAATATATACTACAGTAAATGTTTTCACTATACAGGGTTTTCAGAATGATGGTCAAATATTTTACCAGTGTATTGCACAAGCCATTTTAGGGGGGGGGGGATCTTCATATAACATTTTTCAATTTGGGTCCTCTCTGTTGAGATATTCGAGTCTCAAAATGGCGGAAAAATAGTTTTTTCATTTTTCTTTAAAAACGATTACACTTAGAAATTTAAATTTTAGTACACATTATCAACAAGTCAAAAGCTATTTTATGGTGGTATCTATTCCTTGGTTCATGTTTCTGGACCCCTAGATTTATTTCTTTCAGAACTTTTTCCTGCAATAGCCGATTTTAACAAAACTTTTTTTTTAAATATTACATATAATTTTACTTTTTTCCATCTTGTAATTTCATACAACCAACAGTTTGCGGGGAAAAAAATAGTTTTCCTAACTCTAAACATCTTTTCGTTACCGGTTACTGATAACCGCAGTAGGCGGTTGATATGTTGATGTTTCTCTGTTGTCTCGTCAAACAAATCAGTTTTGACAGTTTTTGCAAATATTTGTAAACAACTGACTCTTCCGTACAAATATTAGAGAATAAATTGACGAAACATGCATACGGCACGATTGGTAACAATTATAGGAATTCCTTGATTAGAAATATTTGCAAAAACTGTCAATTATAGACCTAGTGGCGATTTGTTTCACGAGACATCAGAGAAACATTAACATAGCAACAGCCTACTGCGGTTATCAGTAACCAGTGACGAAAAGATGTTTAGAGTAAGGAAAACAATTTTTACTTTTTCCGCGCAAACTGTTGGATATATGAAAAAATTACAAGAGGAAAAAAAGTAGTAAAATTAGACGTAAGGTTTAAAACAAAAGTTTTGTTGAAATCGGCCATTGCAGGAAAAAGTTCTAAAAGAAATAAATCTAGGGGTTGCTTATTCCCGCCCTCCAGAAACATAAGCCAAGGAATAGACACCACCACAAAATAGCTTTTGATTAGCTGATAGTGTGTACCAAAATTGATATTTCTAAGTGTAATCGTTTTTAAGGAAAAATAAAAAAAATATTTTTTTCCGCCATTTTGAGACTCGAATATCTCAACAGGGAGGACCCAAATTGAAAAATTTCATATAAAGATCCCACCCTGAAATGGCCTGTGGAACACACTAGTAAAATATTTGACCATCATTCTGGAACACCTGTATATTACACTAAAATCCAAATAATGATTGTTTTTAACTCGATAAACTATTGAAAATTATGTTGACAATAAAAACAGTTGCATAACGTCAGCCATGACGTAAGTCGTCTGAATTTAACCGTAACTATATACAGAATTCGATTTCGAAACTGTTCATGTTTTTATACCAATCTTTTAGAAACTTTGATGTTTCCAACAAAAATAGAATGGTTCGACGTAAGGTATTCTATAATAATGTGAAATAGAATCACAAAAAATTGATAAGGGGATATCAATTCAAATTTGATAATACTTTGAAGTACAGTTTTTTTAAATTAAATTTTTGGACATAAAAATTGATTTCAATGATTTCAATAACAGTTTATTGAGAAAATAAATATGTTATGCTGTAATTTAAATAAAAAAGAATAAATTATAAGGCTATTACTTAAATTTTTCAAAATGGCCATCATTCATCCATTCACCCATTGACTCTGGTGATTCTAATTCATGCAGTGCTCGAATAATCATGACTTTCTTGAAACTGGCACGGTTTTTCTGTGTCAATTCTTCGCGGGACACGCGGTACAACATTTGTGAACCACAAAGGAACTTTCAGTAATTTACATCGGTAGTATATTATAATGTATTTATTATACCTATCCAAAATGTTTATCTATTGATCATTTTCATGCACTTCGTTTAGAACAGTCAAATTTGGCACCACTGGTTTCGTGCTCGTGCTTATCGGCGCGATTTTCTCGTACAAGAACCCCCGTACATAGTAAATGTTATTAAAGCGAGAAGAAACAAAAATGTATTCAGTTAAGTATACATTTTTATTTTCTTGCTAAATGTCATCATTTGATGATATGATTGTTGCGGATTATTTAGTTAAAGCTAACAAAAAAAATAAAATTTTAATTGCGAAAGAAGAAGTAAATGACATTTGAACTTTTATAAATTCGGTCATTCCTATACACACGAGTACGCGGGTTTCCGGGGCTGACCTGCTTTAACCTGCTTTCACTGTGTACGTGTGAATTTAAAGTAGGCATGTTATAATTTTCAAAACGTGTGTCGACGCGGGCTACCAATAGGAAGGAAACTTGCTTCCACTGTGTTTTACCCGTACGGTTGTCGTATTTTCATTCTCCATCATTCCCCGCCCGCCTTTCCGCCGGGCAGGTTTTCAGCAGGCGAAGTTTGACCGACTGTTCGGCGGGTAATACATACCTAGTATATATCGTAGCTCGTCTGGTGTGCTTGCAGCTGTCGTGTCGGGTGGTCTTTGATCGGTATTGATCAAAGAAGCTGACAAGTAGTCATATACGAGTGTATTCTGAAAACTTTGCTTTGGCCTGCATATTCGAGGAGAATACATACAATTACAGACTTAGCTAGAAACAGTGTTTCACACATTGGAACAGTTACATAAATAGATGGTTATGAGTATTATTATTGTGTGTTAAATTTAAAATAATGCCTGTCACATATTGCTCCGTGGACGGTTGCATGAGCAAGGCAGGAACTGGGATTTCATTTTTTCGATGTCCAAAAGATGAAACAAGGTAAGGCAATTATTTTTAATAAGATTTTCTTCATTATCATTTTATTGATACGTTTACATTAATTATGAATAAAAGTAATTTTTAATTAAATTTAATACTCAATATAGAAATAACATATATATATACAATATTTTTACAATATTGTACTCGTATATAAATGACTTAACTTACTCAAAAAATAAGTTTAAATAATATTATTTTAGATGCCAATTATGGAAGAATATATTGGGATTTACCGGTAGTCATAGGTATGCGAAAATTTCACTCAAGCAATGTAACACTCGGATAAAAATTTGTAGTCTACACTTTAGTCCTGAGAGTTTTACTACAAGTGACGGGAGAAAACATATTTCTTATAATGCAGTTCCGTCACTTGCTTTGCCGATCATTAAAGGTAAGTAGACATTTTTTAAACTATTTTAAGTAGTTCTTTAACGTTGAACATGTAAAGATGTGATTCTCTTCAAATATTTTAGATAACGAAGATAAAGAAAGAGTTTCAAGTAAGAAGTCGAACAACAGTCTTAAGGATGCTTCGGTACAAACAGAAAATGAGGTCATAGATGTAGAGGTATTTTTAAAATGTAAGCAAGCATAACAACCTGTTAAATACTCTGTGTTTTCTGGAACAGTGTTTTTTGTTCAAACGGCTGTGAAGTATACACTTCACGTAACTGTTTACTTGCTGTAAAATCTAATTTCACGGCCGTTGTCAATAGTAACGGCCGTTAAAACCGCTGATGTTACGCACCAACGGTTTCTATTGATGACACACATTTCTACAATTATTCATTCCAATTATTATTGGGAAACCAATGTTTTTTAAACGGGGAAATTTATTTTTTCTACTCCCTACATGGAAAATACTATTTTACTCCCTCATTTCAGGAAGGAAAATAGTACTTTTCCTCCCTCGGGAGGTAAACAAGTAGAAACATCAAGTAGCTCTACGAGTAGTGTATACTTCTTTTATTGATACACAAACTTCCTAAAAATGTATAATCATGCTATTCTTTCAAACAGATTTGTTATTACTTATTTTTATTTATAGAAATTGAAAACAGTTTAAATTGAGGTTTAAATTAACATCAGTAACTAAATATTGTTAAAATTTATGGTACAGTTAGTTAAATTATGAATGGAAATTCCTCCTGAAGAAATATTGGCTCTACTGGTGGAGATGAGTTCCTGTTTGTTATTTTCCAAATTCGTGGTCGTTGATGAACTACGTGTGGTAGAAACAAAATTTTCAAAAATAAGACAATATTTTTGGTACTTGAAGTAGTACTTTTTCCCGTAATTATTTTTTTTAATAATCATCTAAGTACCCTTCTGCTACTGCGTTTGTTAGCCATCCCCCATGTCTTTTTAGAGTGAGAATATAACTTGCATTGACTAATAACGTAGCTGAAGTACGGCGGAAATTATGTCCAGTATAGCCTTTCAAATCATCCAAATTTAAAAATATTGCTATTCTGTATGGAATTTTGGCAATTGTGTTTTTGCCAATTACCTGATTTGTACATTTCCCTTTAGCATAAGTTACAAAAATCTAGAATGACATGTTTTAGGAACCTACAGTCCACATATTTTCTATACATATCCAAGACAAACTCCGCTTACAATCTCATTTGTCATTGTAAATGCCCGTTTGATATTAGTTTTTGAGTCTACCAAAATATAGCTTTTATCACTGATATCCTCATGTACCATATTAACTAATTCATCGCTGCGGCATGTCCCAGCAATTCCAAATATAAGCACGACCTGAAAAAGGAAAAATGTATTTATGTCAACGGCCTAAAATGTCACTTAATTGTCATTTTTTATATATTTTCTAAGAAAAAATGCTACGTTACGATTTTATTTATTATTCAACAATAACGATCAATCTTACCTTCATATATAAGTAAGTTTCATCTGGAGCGTCTGTAATAAACTTGTTGTTATCCTCCTTGAAAAAGTATTGGCTTTCTTGGCTTTATATCTAGCAGATTTCCTTTTTTAAAAAGCTACTAATTTAGGAAACTTAATGTCGATATTGTCTTTAATTTGGAGTGTAGATCGCAACATGCGCATTTTTTGGAAAAGTATTTGCCTAGTTTCCATCCAACACTTAAATAGCTGGTACTCTTTTTTATATTTTTCACGAAATTTTAACGGTAATAGCTGTAACGAAACCACGTTTGCTTCTTCCAGAATATCTTGAGGAACTTCATCTTTCCATTCGGAATACATGGTTATAAACTTTTGGGAAAGTTTGTTTATTTTCTAAACAAGAAGCAACCTTAGCAACGTTACATGTACTTTGATTTTTAACAATATTTACTTATCTAAATACCTATTATGACATTTTGACATATTTGGTTGTTTGATTGTCATGCGTAAAAAATATAATAAAATATATGTAGAACCAATGTAAAACACTGTGAATGGTCGTAGAAAAAATTATATGTATTACACAGGAGCTAAGTACCATTTCCTCCCATGGGTAGTGAAATACAATCATCTAAACTATCCGCTGGAGAAAGTTATGCACTGTGCTCCCTTGTTATACAAATATTATTTTCAATTAACATAAATATTACATGTACAATTAGCATTGTTAGAAATAATTATTCCTGGAACTTGTGACTCTAAATCAATATGAATATTTGTAGTTTGCAAACTTATACGCGCGTTGGAAGTATTTAAAAACGTTGAAGTTAATGGATACAACTGTTTGCATTTTAACAATAAGATTCGCCAGGAAATATTATTTTTGTTTTCTATGGAGTTCTCTACATATCCCTCGGCCACCATCAAAGATCTCCGGCCATCGTGTTTTTCAAAATGCTTATGTCAGCTCTCAGCTCCAGTATTGGCGAGTAAAGTTCGCCTAAAGCAGTGACCGGTAAGCTATTCAGAATTCTTCAGTCTAAGGTATTTGGCGATCAGCTTAGGAATTTCACCAATTTTGTGAATTCCAACAACTTGACAAGTGCAATTGTCTTTTTGATACTTTAAAAACAATTTGCGATGTTGGTCTGCCGAAGAGCAGTATACTCCCTATACAGAGAAATATAATCATGATTTACAAGCGTGAAATTACGTTCAAGATGTATTTTCGAATCAGGAACTTTTATAATTAGCGCTGAGTTTACATCTTCGACATCAACCACAGATATTTTGTAAATTTTACCCTTCCGTAAAATTCCATAAATTCCCAAAATCATTACCACCTAAAAATAAAACAGTTATTTACACATTTACAACAGATTTCTTATCTGCTAAACATTCGGGACATTTTCGAACGATAACTAACGAATATTTCTCTTAACAAACGGGACAATTTTGTGATAGTTCCTTATGTCAATATGATTGTTAACACTGATCATACATTTCAGAATTGAATATGTACCTACTACATAAAGATGAGTTTAACACAGCGGATTTCTCTAGTCAATAAAATGTTTTCGAAATGCTTTTTCGATGTTTTAAGAATTAAACTGGCTACAGTACAACTAGCCGCTTCTTTTAATTCTTTTTAACTCGGGTGGAGTACATGAAGCTTCTTTATCTGATTTAATTCTTGCAAACGCCGTTTGAACAAAAAATGTTGTGTACATCTCAGCCGCGATATATTTCAACGTCCTCAAGATTTTGCTAAAATAGTATTTCACGGTCTAGGTATACAAATAACTATTATATATTATTATATAAAGTTTACCAAATAACCGGAATGCTACAACAACAAATAACGACAAAAAATGGCCTAACCAACAAAAATGTAGGTACCAAATTTATGAAATTAACATATTTTTTTAAATTTGACTATGCAAATATTCTTATAGTATGAACTTAGTCCTAGATGCAAAACTGTTTACTTTTATTTATAGATATGTGAAAATTCTTGTTAAAATGTGGCGTTAACATAGCAGTGATAAGCTTTTAAAAGTGTATTTGAATAAAATTTAAAACAATTAATAAACAATTCAGTCGAGAATTTTATTTTTGTACATATAACACTCTTATCTTATTATTGCAATACTTTGGTACCTAAAGATACCAGAAGTTTGATCATTCCGTGGTGAGAAATACGTCGACTTTAAGTCATTTTTTAACAGACCAAATTAAAAATGAAATCATTAAAAAAAAATCGTTCATTTTATTTCTTCTTCGACATAGTAGTCAAAGAGTCATCGTTTTAAGTCTAAGAGTAGAAACACATTGGAAACAGGTTTCTTGATTATCGGTAGCTCCCGCTTATCGGCGCGGTTTTCTCACGCCGAGACCGCACAGTCAAAGCTGTTAATAGTGGGAGGAAGCGAGAATTTAAATAGTTACGCCTTTATTTTCTTGCTAAATGTCGGATGATAATCTGATTGTTTTGGATTCTTTAGTTACTAACAAAATTTAATCACAAAACAAATTTTCGTTCCTATACAAACGGGTACGCGGATTTCCGGCACTGACCTGCTTTCACTGAGTACGTGTCAGTAAGCAGGAAATTTGCTTCCACTATGTTTCCATCTTAAAAATGAATATGTCTAACTTTACTTATGGAGCTCGCGCACAAAATCTTAAAAATCCATGTTTTCGTCAACTTTTACTTTTAGTGGTAGCATGAGAATCTGTATACCTTTCTCCACAGAGTGCAACCCAGTGCAGGTGTAAGAAAAAAATATTTTGGGGTTAGTATTTTGTCAATTCATGAACCTTATTTAGATTTCATTAAACATAAATACAAAAGCAAATAAAACAAAAATAAAATCTAAAGAAAAATTTATGACAACTTAGTCAAAATCATTTTCTAGAGTACGTATTTAATATTTTTAGTCATTGTTGCCTTGGCTGATTTAAGTTCAAAGGATAATAATTGCAGATTTGTAGAATGTCATTGTTTTATTAAGAGCTTTATGAAAATAGAAATTTTTAAAATACAACTAACAACTATAGGAATTTGTCAGATAACAACTATAATAGAAATTTTCAGTTCAGTTATCCACACTCTTTAACACTTACATATACTGAATTATTATTTACACAGTGTATTTTCTGACCTGATCTAATCTATATACTGAACGTGTCGAAGAAATCGAAGAAGCTAAAAATAAATTTAAATACGCATTATGAGAACTACCTATAGTTGGATTTTTTACGCATGAAAATTTACGAATTTCGCGTTCTTGAGAATTATTGTTAAAATGTTGAATATTGTAAATAAATAACTAAAATGTTTTATACATTTGTTAAAATGTTGGTACTTTGATCAATACCTTTTAAGTGTTGCTTTGCAATAAATTTATCAAGGACCGGCCACTGTGTTATTTGGATATCAGTCGGTATTTTGAAATTGTTCACTCAAGTTTAATACATTTTCTCGAGGAATCATGAAAATGCCAAAATTTTGTTCCCATGTATGAATTCACTGCATATATATTTTTTATTATGCTAAAATATTTCATTAGAACGCATGTGTATATACACGCATGTTCTCAAAATCTTATTTATTCAATCCATATTCCATCCGTACTATCCCAATCACTAAATTTTAATCTCCTACCTAAACTTAACCTTAAAACTGTTTCACTTGTTCCCCTTTCTGCTGTTACCATAAACAATGAGAAATCTGTTTTTCTGCAAGAACAGTTTCCGAAAAAAAAGCAAAACGGTTTTTGTAATGTGAGCAGATGAATCTAAAACTCTTTAAAGTGTGAATCAAAACAAAGCTCATTACTGGTATTGCTGTTGAATGGTAAGTAAAAAGAGACATTGCCATTTTGAAGACCTTTTAACTATGAGGAACTATAAAACAATTTTTATTAAATACCTACGTACAGCATTTATAATAAATATAAAAGTAACTGTATATTCGTGGAACGTTATTGTTGTATACTGCTGAGGTATCCTAACACAAAAATAGCAATTTCAGCCATGTTTTATGCACAGAAAATGTTGGATTTATCACATGACCAAACTTCCAAAGTGACAGTGGCATCATATTTGGCAGGTGTTGCACCATAGAATTACATATAGCGCATCCAAATTGTTAAAGTGTCATATGAAAATGCTCTTATGTGACGTAAAATGGATGGTATCAACTTTGGATACTTTTGGATTCAACGAGAATAAGAAACCATCATCCATGACTTTCTTAACCCCTGAAAACCCTGGTCTGTGCCACGCATTTCAAATAACTGGAGATTTAATGAACAATATTCGCAGATTTTTTGATGAAATTCCAATGACTATGTGAGAGCGTTATGGAGAACTGAACATGATCTATTAGCAGAAGCCGTGACGGTCATTTGCCCGACATCTTTTTTCGTACATAATAGCTTCGATTGCACTTACAAATATAAAATAAATACACAACAATGTCTTATACATACCTTATTTTATTTCAATTGGGACTCTTTATCTGGTATGAAAGGTTTTGGAGTGCAGTACACGTCAATCGAAGTTGTCAGAGTTAAAAAATGTTGCGTATTCCTGCAGATTGCTTCGATTCGATACAATGTCAACTTTCGAAAAATCTTCATTTATAAAAGTTTTTAGTCGTTCAGTTTGTTTTCCCGTAAGGGTATTAAATTAATATCTGTGTAGATACTTTGTTCGATTTTCCGTCAACTTTCGTTCAATACTGCTCCAGTTAAAATTACGCATACAACCCTTCTCTGCGACATGTTGGATGGATGTCAACCTCTAAGACTGGCTACACAGTACACAGGCGGTCTCTCCGGTGGCCTGTACAGATGTAGAATAATGTGCCTGTGCCGCCTCATTAGCGTATTAAATTTCAGGTAAACCTGTGCAGACTAGATCTGTGTAGCCAGCTGTAGACCAAAAATATAAGTAGTAAAACGTTGTCTAACGAAAATGTTACTGTTCTTAATATCTAAAACTATAAACGACTTTCACATAAAGTCCTGACGACACCGCAGTATGCTTAGTAAGTAATATGTTTTGCATTCAGACGGTCAACATTTCAGGTACAATTTATTGCATTAATAATGACACTCCCTCAAAACAGTTTTTGAACTACTGGAAGCTCTGAGTTGAAATGACGTTAAATATCTATTGGCGGAAAAACGAAGAACTAATGTTAAAAGTTGATACTAGAACGAATACGTCAGCAGTTCAAAACAAATAGCCAAACTGGTTTTAAAAAGTGCCATTATTATTGCAATAGATTGTTCAAATTTCTAGCAGCTGTATCTCTGTAGTATACTGGAAAAAGTTATGTTACAGGTATTTAAAAAAAAAATCGGGTGGGTCAAAAAAATAGCAAATTAAAATACCATCATTTTGTCGCCAATTGCTGAATCGCATGGCGGATATAGGTAAAATTAAATTATAAAAGGCAAATTGAACAACTGCAGGTACTTACTAATTTTTACAGAAATTTTAGTACCTAAGTACTACACTACCGTTATCAATTATAAAACGTTCAGTGACCTTTGAAAGTCAGACATTAAAAATTTTTGGGTAGACGCGTGCATATTTTTTGGAGAAGGTTACAAGTAATCAGCTCATAAATGTATGATATAAAGTTCCATTAGCATTAATTCTCATTTAGCAGGCATCAAAACAAATGTTTTATATAAATGAATACACTACTGAACGTCTGTGGTTAAGAAATCGTTTCCGTAAATAACCTACACCGACGCCAGTATACCGAAATGTAAAATCTCAAACACAGCAATACACGAGAAAAAGAGGTTTATGCTTATCAATTTGTTGTCTAAACAATTCTACTATAACTTCTAACAGTACAGTAAATGACTATAGTTTCAAAACCTCTGGAAATAATAATTAATGAGATTTGGAGCTGTTGCAAGGTGAGGCAATTGGATTGACCTAAAACATAAAAATTTAAAAAACATGTAAATAACAGTACTTCCGGATAATGAGGAAGTTCCATGAATTTTATATTGATTTGAAACGTATTATAGGGTAATCTTTCAAACATATTGAAAGGTCAGAACATGTGTCTGATAGTGATAATTACATAACAATTAAAATATTAACATTAATAAGTTGCCATAGAATGTAAACAAAACCACGTGGCCGAAAACGCGATATCATTGGTGTTACGTTACATGCCGTTTAGCGGCAGGTTTGTTTCCGTGGATACGGATGGGGGTATTGGTGATGTAAACAGACGTTTGTTTTTGGGGGCGTGGCCAGACGCCAGACCGTTTTTTGGCTTATTATTCCACGAAATTAACTAGGTCAAACGTCATTGCGATTACAATAATACATTCTTTCTTGTGCACGTATTTGGAAAAATTATGCAATTTCCCCATTGATTTAGTCTAGCCATTAGATATATAGCTTCCCGTATAAACATGGAAGTTTATTATGGAGTAGTTGTAGGTACAGAATATACTCTGCAATTTAAGCTATATTAAATGGAGAACAAAGCCTTGAACTTTTGACCGGGAAATGCGCATAACATTGCGCGAATTATTTAATAACGCGAAAAGTCTTAACTTTTAGCGAATTTTGCCAACTGCAAAATTTTCTATCATTTTCATCATAAAATTGTCATTGACTATCATGGTAAATTGTCAAAAACTCAAGTTAAACTTCTAACCCCATACCCATAATGGTAAAAATAGCGATAATATTCCTGTTTTGTGAAACTCGCTAAAAGTTGAGATTTCCCCCTCATTAATAATTTGAATCAAAAACTGAATATTCGCGATTTTCGGGTCCATAAGGAGACGGCTTAGTTTGAGAAATATACTCGGAGAACAAATAAAATATAAATTTTAATCGGACTCCATAGAGTTAGGTGTCACGTGTCAGTATAGCGAGTCAAGGCGATAAGGAATGTCGTGCGCTTGTTGATGACCTCGAATGGCTAGCTCAAATTCATATTTGAGGGTTACATAAGTGATGCCTTTCTTTCGTCTGCTTTGGCTACGGACATACCTGTGCCTATGATAGGTATTTTTTCTGGATTATGAGTGATATGAAATTTTTATTTACATCTCGGAAGAATTGAAGAATTAAAACTTATTTGTGTGTTGTAAGAATTTAGTTAGAGAACGTGTGAAGTTAATTAGGTAGGTAATAAATATAAATTCGAAGTTACTTTGCTACTACTAAATACCTAGTACTAAAAGAAGAAAAGCTTGGAAATCTAATTTTTTATTTATAGTGCCGTGAAACCTGGATTTGCTAGTTCTATCCAATGTTGAATTCGGGGAGGGGGAAAACGGAATTGAATTGGGCTCTACGTTTTACGAAGATGCGCCTGCGCTGTGCGCACAATGTCCGGTCGGTGGTAGGTGCAGCACCAATATTGAATTCCTTGTATCCTTTCTTCTCTTTCGGTGATCTAAGCTCGAAGGCAGTAAAGTAAAGTAACCAGTTTTCTCGAGTGATATTTTTATGTTGTATGGTGCATGTGCTATAATCTGTCAGGGACATTTTGTAGAAATGTATCCATCAATATGTATATTTATTATCTTTATGTTCTGATTACTGGGTATATTTAATTTCTTCTATAATGTCTAATACTTATATACGTTTTATTCAGTTAATACCGCAGTGGTAATTATACGGGGTGTATTGAATAAATAACCACTTTTAAGGTTATGTTCGTTTAATTAATTATTCATAAATAATATGTATTGTGTCGTGCATAGGTACATTTTGGTTTATTTTTATTTGTATATATTGTATAATTAGTAGATTTATAGGAATAAGAGGTTCCGTGTCCATCTAATTGTTGATATTGCCCACATCTTTTGACATTTGTAAACTGTCAGAAATGACACGCATTGCGATCGACATCGCCAGTTCCCAGACAGTAGCGTAGTCAGAAATGTGTCATGGGGGTGAACAAAGTTGCTTATTTCAGACTAGAATTTCATAATAAAAATAAATAAATAATTTTTAATAATAAAAGACAAAAAAAGTTCACTTACCAACTCTCTAGTTATATCAACCTATAGGTATCTAGTTCGCCAAATCTTGGTGAATAGAGTTTGCAAGTTTTTAGTGGGACATTCTTGTTTATATTACCTATATAACCTAACCCATGGGGGAAGGGGTTCTGACCATCAAAAACCCAGGGCCTGTGCCAGAAACAGAGGTTACTTTTACTATTTTAAATAATAATAAATGCGTAATTTGTTAGAACTGAAAGCGTCGATCGCAATGCCCTCTGGATCTAGACAGCCTCGTAACTCAGGAACTCCTAAATATTGTCACCAAAACTGAAACCCCACTTTGACTTATCTGATAGCAAAGCTTATAGAACCAATAATATGTCTAACAGATATTATTTCTCTGTCAATGGTAACATTTTCTTTTTAAATTCAGAAATCAAAACAAGCATGAGTCAAAATTTATCCTTTGTAAACGTGGTGATATGTACCTACCAATTCGATGTCCACACTTAAAAATACACCTATAGTTACATTTTTTGACAGATAAACAACAACAACTGTATAAAATGTTAATTTTGAGAATATAATTTTTTAAGCTGACCCTAATTTTATATAAAATATTTAATATAAAAATAGGTACATAAAATATATAGATATAAACTCATTTTATAATGTTGTTTATTTCTGTAAAGTAAATAGATACCATTTTTATGTGTGGCCATATCTAATATTTTAAATTTATTTATCTAACCACATCATGACAGTAATTTAACTTGTAGGTATTTATTTCATTTTTGTTACAGACATGGCCAGTGTTGAACAGTGCGAGACCCAGTCTTCAGGACTGTCAAGCCTCCCAAAGACTTTATTTGATGATACTTTTAAACCTTGTCAAGAAGAAGAAAAAGATTCTGATGAAGAGAGTTTTCATCTTCCAATGTTAGACTGTGATGATGATCTAGACTGTAGGTTGACCTACATACATGTAAAACTGGCATTTATTAATGAATTTAATTTTTAGCTAAGGAAACTCTGAGAAGCGACATAGGTAAAGATCTTCAAAATGATGAAACAGAGGACGAAATTTTAAATAAATTTGAAACAAATGGTACTCCAGATATAGATCCTAAATTAGAGGATAGTATATTGGATGAAATTGATAATTTATTTGAAAAAAAAATTGAGTGTTCGATTGACAAAAATATAGATTCTGATAAAGAATTAAAAGATGCATCTGGTATGGTTGAAAACAAATTAAATATTGATGAAAAAAATTCTGCTTCAGAAACATTGAAAATTAGCGAACGTAACACAGGCTCTGGACCAGAATATGAATCTAAAATTAATGTAAAAGTAGATAATAAGCCTGGCTTTGGTTCAGATGAACATGAATCTAAAGTTGATGTAAAAGTAGATAATGAGAAGTCTGGCTGTGGTTCATATGAATATGAATCGAAAATTCATGCTAAAGCAGATGATAAGCCTGACACAGGGTCAGATGAACATGAGTCTAAAATTAATGAAAAAATAAATGCTGATAAGCTTGGCTCTGGGTCAGATGAACATGAATCTAATATTAATCAAAACATAAATGATGACAAAGAAAATGAAGAACACACTAAAACTGTTACTGAAAATACAGATGTATCTTTAAAAGAGGTGAAAACAGCTAACGAGAGCATTGATATGATTGTAGAAGCAGTAGTAGAAGAAAATAATGCAAATAAAGAAACTATAGAAGAACATGAAACAGACAAAATGGATGTAGATTCCCAGTTAACCGATGAAAAAGTATCTGATGAAAAAATTGTTGAAGATAAAATAAGTCATGCAACAATAAACAATTCTAATGAGACTGAATTTTCTGAAATAAATTCGACTGTTCAAGAAGTCGCAAACTTACAAACATCCCCTGAAGTAGGACAAGGCGAAAGTGGACTTGTAAAATGTATCGAACCCAGCCCAATAGAGAAACCAAACAATGACTTAAATGGCATAGAATCTAAAAGTAGTAATGGTGACTTAAAAATCGCTAGTCATGGAGAAGCTATGGAAATAGATAATAAAGAAGAGGCAATTACTAATGAAGATAACTCTGAGGAAATTAGTGATACTTTAAATGAAATTTCTCCTAAAGATGATATTTTATGTGAGGATTCTAATCAGTGTCAAATTTCAAATATAACTAAGAATCTTAACGAAGAACAAAAGAGTAGCGATAAGCAGTTTCAAGAAACTACTACTGAATCTGGAGAATCTACTACAACAGACAATGTTAATTCACAAAGCAGTGTTGGATCAGATAAATGTGAAAACTCAAATGATTCTAGCAAAAGCCAAAATCTTGAATGTGACGATTTATTGGATATTTCTGTTATTCGAGATGCGGATGAAGATAATGCTAATGCTATAGCGGAGAATGCTAATGATGCTCACACTAGTGAAAAGTCTGATGATAATGATGATCAAGATGAAGGCAGTGACAAGGCTGAGAACGAACTTGATGAAAGTGAAATGGATCAGGACCAAGATGATACTTTACTTGCTAATGACAAAGACGATAATATGGATTTTGAGGATGGAAGTAGTAATTTATTAAGTGATCAAGATAATGTTATTGATGGAAACATAAGTGATAGTGAGAATAAAAACAATGAAATAGGGGACTCTGAAAATGATTCTAAAGATAGTAATAGTGTGTTAAACCAAAAAAGTGATATTAATGACATTGAGTTTAGTGAAAAGAATAGCAGTGAAGATATTAGTATTAGTAATACAGAAGCTGAAGGAACTGAAGGTAAATATTTTTATGATACCTGAATTTTGTTCCTATGGACAATTTTTTTAAAACTTATATCTGCATAGGTACCTACTTACTCATTTATAGGACTTAAAATGTCTTAAACCCCAATTTCTTTGTATCACTGAGTAGTAGCTATTTTTTAAACATTCACATTAAAAATCTAGTTAACTTTATATGTCAATACAATATGTTTGGTTTGACAGTTAATATTACCTACCTACATGTAGGTAGGTAATACCTAATATATATCTATTTTTTTTTCTGATATGGGACAATCACTTGAAAAATTTGTGCAAAATTTAAATGGTGAGTTTATAATTGGTAACTGATATTAGTTGAAATTGTGTTCATGGGTAAATTATGGAATGTAAAACAAGTTTTGTCTTCTCTTTTAACAGATAATTTTTAATAGGTATTTGCTTATATGACAATTTTAGGTATTTTTATTCTGTTAAATTATTATTACACACCCCTACACATATTTAGTAGGCACTTACCTACATTGTTGAGTATTTTTTAGTTTTTATTATTAAGTTTTGCATTTGCAATAACACAAAAATTGTCAGATTTAGAATACTTAGATTGTCATATTTGTCAAGCTGCAAAAGGTAAAAGAGGTTATGTTTGAGTAGAAGAAGAAAACTTGAATCTTCCAAGATAGGTACCTATTAGGAATTAGTTTTTATTATGAACACTTAAGTAAATAAATAAAATGATATGTAAAGGTAATATTTGTTTAAAATTATAAAAAATCTTGTTAGATACCTAGGTATTTTACATTACTTATTTGTTAGCTTCTTTTACTCAATTTAATGATTTGGTTATTTTAACATGAGTAATATAGAAATAATTATTTTCAGATTCTATCAAGGAAAACTCAACAAAAAGCAGTGGTGGTAAAAGATCATTAAGTGATACAGATATTACACAAAGTCCTAATAAAAAAATTAAGTTAACAGAGCGATCTAAAACGGAGGACAAAATTTTATCTCGTAAAAATGATAAAGTAAAAACACTAATAAATTTTGAAAAATACATGCAAAATAAAAAATTAGAGAATAAATTAACAAGATCAGATCTGGAACAGTTTTGTTTACAAAAAATTTGTGAAGCAATTATGCACAAAACTGATGTTGGAGAGCTGCATCAAACTATAAAGAAGCAAGAACAAATTATAGAAAATTTACGGAAAGACTTGCAACAATTGACAAAACAAACAAGAGACCTGGATATTGTAAATAAGAAACTTATGAATGAACTCCGAGCACAAAATGGACCGAAGAAACCACTTGTACCTTTAAAAATTACAAGATCGGTTGGTTTACAAGTGAAACTGAATACTTCCACTGAAGCAAGTAGTAGAAGAAAAGCTCCAGTACCTACTACACCAAGAACACCTACTAATAATACCCCTACTACTGCTCGTCCTAGAACTATAGCTCCTGCAAATACGGCTGTTGTTAGACAAGTATGTATCTCTTAAAATGCTTTGATATTGCATGCATATTTTTTTCGTTATTTTAAATGTGCAGTAACCAATTCATTTATTAATTATAAATTATGTGAACTGTATGTTAAAAAATTGATTCCAGGTGGCTGCTTCTCCTCGTAAGACACCAGCCTCAGCTCCATTATTATCTCAAGCTCTACAAAATCGTACAATAACTCCTGCCAATAATGTAGCTAAACGCACACCAGCTCGTCCTAAAGTAGCTGAACCTCAGAAGCCTGCAAATGCAAGTGTTATCGATTTAACAGATGAAGATGATAGAGTTTCTAAAGCTTCCAAAGGTGTAGTAGGCAATTCAGTGAAGATTTTAAATAAAACAATTCCATTATCAACGCAAGGAAAAACTATAAACATAATTCCTGCAAAAACGGTTCCTAATAAGATGTTAAATTCTAATCAGAACAAAACTGTTGCTGTAGGTCAGGTAAAGACTAATATTGGAACAAAAGTGGGAACTCCGACGAGAACTGTTGCCGCGTTGCCTCAGGGAGTAAGACTAACGCCAACTCAAGTTAAAAACGGTAGCATCGCGATACCGGCCAGTGTAGTAACCTCTAATTCTGGTACAACTCAGTTCATGTATGTTGTACAACCGGGTTCGGTTGTCACCTCAACAGCCGGTGGAACCCAAAAAGCTGTGCTTCTCAACTTCCAACCCACGAATGGAGTTTTAAGTAAGTTTTGCAATATTTTCTAGTTTAGTTAGAAATTCTTAGGGTATGACATTTTTTTGTAATTATGCTAGCGAGGTTATATGGCATGGATTTGCAATATGTTTCATATATAATAATAATAATAATAATAATAATAATAATAATAATAATAATCGACTTTATTGCTTATACAGTTATACAGTTACATATATCGACATAACAGTAAAAAAAAAACGTAAAGCAAAAGGCGAAGTTCAATTTATTCTAGAATAAATTGTTCTTCCACTTAACCTTAATCATTACCATGCATAACTTATATATAAGTAGTATCATTTCTTGGATGTGTCTACTACTATTTAATAATTGATATAAAAAACTTTTGCCAAATATCTTCATTATAAAAAAAGTAAGATAGTTTAAATTTTGATTAAGCAAATAATTATTCTTTGAAATTTTCTGTAAAATGCATCATATTTAAGTAATTGTTCATTTAAGATATATCTGCATTTTGTAGTTTGTGCATGGTAAGGCCAACTATGCGTTAGTAACATTTTATCTATTTATTTGTTCAAAAATAATCAAAACTTAAAGTATCTTACGTGTTTTTATATTAAAATGGTAGCATATTATTTTTATTGTAAATAAAAGAAGAGTGCCACAAAGTTTCTACGCCACTGGTAATAATGATAACATTTAAACATACTAAAATAAAACCTAGAATGATTGTTGTTTTATCACAAAGGGTTTCCCAGTAAATAAGAAATATAAAAAATTCCGAAATCTTTGCCACCACATCTCGGAAATGGTGAACTTTTATATATAGTATGGGCCTACTGTGAGGGTACAAAAAAATTAAATAATATTTGAGACACGTGGTGGGATAAGGTAATCTCCATTTTCAATGGAAAGTATTATCTTTCGGATTTGACAGAAACGACTAATGACATCATGTTACATTTTTTCCAGAAACATACCCAAATTTCTTTCCTGTTAAAAAACACTTTTTTCTGATAAACTTTTATTAGAGAAATTTTGCTGTATTGCTTCCCGTTTAAAGCAATATTATCCTAGTCTCAAAAAAATGCCATCTAAAAATCACATTAATGGTGGAAGGATCAAGTAGGTAGTCATTGGAAAATAATTGAATGTTGTTGTTTAAAGTGCATAAATCTCATTAAGAATAAATAAAAGGATTAAACTTGATAATTCTTTAATGCAGTTAAAATATAAGGTGAACGCCCTCATACTACCTACTTATTACAATCTATTTCTCTTTATGACCTCCTCTCATTTCAAGACGCATATTCAATCTTGGCCTGACTTCTTTGTGGGCTGCGTTTATTAACATTTCGCTGTTTAACTCGTTACAAGCGTTTGTGATTTTTTCTTTCAAATGATTAATATCTCGCGAAGGTGTTTTGTAAATCTTATTTTTTAAAACCTCCCATAAAAAAAAATCAAGAGGTGTTAAATCTGGTGATTGAATAGGTCCATTAATCCCAATCCATTTTTCTGGGAAAGTGTTATCTAAATATTGCTGCACAATACTGGCCTTGAGGGGTGGAGCTCTGTCGTGCTGAAACCGTAGGTTTCTTAGTTACAAAGGCATATTCTCCAGAAGTGCAGGAAGTTCTTATTGTAGGTAACTTACGCTGTTTAATATATGTTCTTAAAAATAAGGCCCAATTAAATGTTTACCGATGATGCCGCACCATACATTTACTCCAAAATGGCCTTGGTTTTGAGCTGGATTTACAATGTGGAAATTTTCAATGGACGAGTAGTGTTTGTTGTGTCTGTTTGGGAAACCATTACTGACAAACCCACTTTCATACATCCAAAGAACGTGCCGAAAAAGGTTCTGAGCAACAGTTTCTACATTTACTACAATTTGAGCTATAAAATTAAGACGGTTTTCAATGTGACCCTCAGGCAAATACTCCAAATTGTGAATTTTTTGGCCCTTTAAATTGGTTGATTTATCCAAATTCAATTCAGTGAGAAAACATTTTGTAAGCATAAAAGTTATACGTTTGACGTTCGTATTGAGGAATGACAAGTATTTTTTGACATTTATGCACTTTAAACAACGAACAGTATTAATTAATTATTTTCCAACGACTACTTGGTCCTTTCATACTAATGTGAAAAAAGAGAGATTTTTAACAGGAAAAAAATTTGGATATGTTTCTGAAGAGAATATAATTGACGTCATTAGTTCTTTCTGTCAAATCCCCAAGATAATACCTTTGAAAATGGAGCTTACCTTATGTTTAACACGTGTCCCAAATTTTATTTAAATTTTTTATATCCTCACAGTAGGCCCATAGTATCGAGTTTGAGACACCCTGTACAATCACCACTTCCAAGGATGCCAATAATACCTGAGACATTCTGTATAATATCTTATGGCACTATTGTCTTTGCACGAATATGTTTACCAGTCTGCAGCTCTCTGAATATCGAGGAAGGAGATAATTTATAATTGTTAGATTTTACAATTTAATAGAAGCAAAACAAATTAATTTTGAAGTACACATTTTTTTATTGAAATTGCATAATTATTTCTGTAATGAACCATTGCAATTTAGCTCAAATTGACTAGTTGAACTCAGGGAATTTGTAAAAATTATTCCTGTAGCAACCCTGACATTCTTTGCAATTTTATTTCCAGCAATTTGATTTCAAAATGTCATGTTTGAATTTGTATTTCATTCACAATTGGGTGAAATTTCACATCTCAGTTTTGTAGGCAATCACATAATATTTCAAAATATTTGAGACACCTGTAATTGTTTTAAGATGCCATAATTAAAATTAAAGAATTAAACTTTCGGTTAATGAACCTAAAGATTATAAATCCACCACTAGATGTAACTGAATGTGTATTATGAATGAAAACTAGATAATGATGCTAATTTTGAATAAATAAAGGCTAAAGAATGTGGAAGGATAAAAGCAAATTAAAATAATGTTAATTAACCAGTGTATTTCAATATGGAAAAATGGGGAAACAAACCTGGAATTATAATAACTTATTACCAACTACAAGCTTTTTATTTATGAGGTGTAGTCACTAGATATCTTAACCACCATTAGATATATACGACTAAAAGGGTACTCCAATTTTTGATGTTGCCCAGGAATGTTGACAGTGGCACTGTTTTAAGAACACTTGTGTCAAAAAAGAAATACATTGAATTTTTTCAGCAACGCTGAAGATCATAACATAGTCGAAAAATGTAGAATTTGGTTTGGTGTTTTTTGAATGAAAAATAATTGTAATTAGCAAATCAACCATAAAAGAACAAGAAATAATGCTTTCAATTATTAAGAAAGGGTAGAAGGCAAATGCTGTATTAATTTAATTAAAAAAAAATGTGCTATGATATATGACGTAAAACTGATTTACATTTTCCTGTGAATTTTTATGATTTGGGTTTTTTTATGTGTTTCTCAACTATTATTATTTTATTTTAATTTTTAATGTAAAGTCGAATTTTGAAGAATATGTCGAACTACCTTCTTTTTTGAAAAATGTCTTGTAAATTGTTTCGTAGAAAAAATGTAAATTTTATTTGCATTAATTTTCATTAGAAGAATATACAATACCTACCTGTGGCCTAAAATTCTGGTTTTAATGAACTTTCAATGTCAAAACCATACACATAGGTAGAACTATGCATGTGTAGATCATCCAGGAGAAAAGAAGTACTCTAGTTTAACTCGATAAGTTGAAGTCTTTTTTTTAGTAATCCTAGTTTACATGAGTACCATAATCAAATATCATTTCATTTCTCAGAAGTTAAACGAGAGTAGCTATCTGTTTTTTCCGTAATATTAAAAAAAAAGATAAAAGTAAAAAATTATGGATGAAGGATAGTTACACCTAAAAAAATTTTAAGTTTTTCTTAGAAGTAGAATATACAGTGTTCGGAATCTGAGTGGTCTTATATTGCTGTACGATAAATTGTACCAAATAAAACGTATTTGACTTAACTATTTTTTTTCTCTGACCAACAGTAATAGAATTATGATAGCAAACAGGTCCTGAATATGTGACTTCTCTCACATACCATGTCATGACTGTCGGGTGTATATACATGATAATTTCAAATACACCTGAAAGCATACTAACTGAGAATGATTTACTTAGAGTTCCTTTCACAATACAGAATAAAATATAAAATAGTTACAAGCCTTCAAAATAACTTATATTGTTTTCGAAAAGTATTTGCTATACAAACGTTTCGTAACCACAGAGTTTTGCCCAGATTTGTTATAAATTAACGTGTCATGCAGTTGGTCATGGTTACTATAAATTGTCCCATATTTGTTTATGTACACTCACAATTACCAAGTAAGCACTATGTACAGAAAAACGCACTAGCCACAATACTATTGTGAGCAGCAGATGATAGATTACAAATACAATACGTTACAGTTTTAAAAATTGTTTAGTAAACTTCAATTTTATTTTTATTCCTTCGTTAATACTTATATAAAACAAATTATGTTACAGGAGCTTTTACTTAACCTTAATTGTACCTTAGTTTGTAAGTTCGTAGCACAGTTTTGCATTTTATTGCAGTTGTATTTTTTGAAATGTATTTGTAGAAAAGCTAATCGTCTTAGACATTTTTTCATAAAAGTTTTTTTGTTGCTTTTGGTAAGTTATGCAAGCCCTTTAGTGTCGGTACTTATATTCCAGACAACGTGTATAATTTTTTTTTCTTTTCAGCTTCTACAATAAATGGTTCCGCTGTATCAGTTTTACCTTCAAAGACTTCGAACACCGTTCAACTAAAGACTATCGCTGCCCCTCGTAAACATCCTGCTCCTTTACCTAGTCCATCTCCTATAACTGTTAATGCCTCACTAAAGCCGTTATTACCAAAACCTCACTTAAGCATAAGGAAGACAGATACTGGCATAATTCTTCAGTGGAGGATGCCTTATAATTTGGATATCTACGAAGCAATAGCCAGTTACCAACTGTTTGCCTACCAAGAAACGAACGCCCCACCAAGTACGGAAATGTGGCGGAAGGTGGGCGATGTCAAAGCTCTAGCACTGCCTATGGCATGCACATTAACTCAATTCGCTGATAAGAATAAGTATTACTTTGCTGTACGATCCATCGATGTCCATAAAAGGATAGGAGCGTTTAGTGATCCCGAAGAAATTTCGTTGTAAATATGTTTGTGCATATTAATTTAATTCAAAGTTAGCTGTAAGGGTAATCGATTTTTTATTTATGTTTTATTATAAGTTAGAAAATAAAAATTGTATCAGTTTTATAAAAGGTGTTTTTTATTTTATTTATTTAGTATATGCAACAAGGAGAACACTAAAATAAATGTAAAATAAGTACTTATTAAATATAGTGTTTCTTTAGGCTTTCATGGTTTGTGCTAACAACTTATTGAAAATATTTATGAAAAATGGCATAAGCAATCTGACAGTTTGGGGATAAAAAAATAACCAGTGGATTAGAGAAGTAGGAACACGTGATTTATTAAAACGCTTTATGTATATTGAATTGGCGCCATTTTCTGTTGTAGCAGCTGTAGTACCAACAGTATGATAATGCGCTAGCAGAGAGGTTCTGATATCGGGTCGGAGATTTATTTTGTTCTGATTAAACTGATCTAACTTACATGATAAAAGTGATGCCATTTAACTAAAAATCAATTGCAATCAGTTGAGTCGAACAAAACATTTTTCCAATTGACAGTGGATGTGGACGTCAATGTTATGTAATCCTGTCCTTATAGAGTTGATAAACTGAATGGACATATTTTAAAGGCATTTATTGATACCCCTATTATACCGGAAAGCAGCAACAATGGCAGTTCAAGTAATAGCAGTATTCATGAAGAAAACTGAATATGAAATGTTTAATAGTGAAAAACATGAAAAAAACTTTAAATTATTTTGAAGACACTATTGTGCCATATGCTGAGGGTGATTTGTCATTTTAGAATGTCTCGCAGTTCAATAATGAAATTGTAGCAACTGGAAAAAATGCCGTGGTGTATATATGGTCTGTTTGTCATTACTTACCGTTTTCACATTTTGCTTCCTCGTGACTCACGCGTAATATATAAGAAACTGCCTTTCGGCATCATATAGTTCGATATCGGTCAGTGGTCGAACGGTTTAAGACGTCAGTACTTGAATCAATGCGGCGAGACCATTGTGGGTTTGATCTCCGCAGCCGGTAGACCGTATATCAGTTATATTCGTAAACAAGATTGACCCTCTGCGGGTATGGAAGGGTGCAATAATGTTGTCTTAGGTCAATGGGAGAGATTGATACCGGTCGATGTTTGACCACCCCCTAATTTAATGAGGTTTTCCAGGTTTCCCTCATTCTTGCACTGAATGGTGGTTAGAGTCTACCAACGTAAGTCATTCTTGGGCATAAATGCAGCCTGCTAAATCCTTGTAATTACAATGAAATATTATTATTGTCTTTCATTTTTGGAAAGCACTAATTGTGTAGTTGAGGGGTGCAGGGAATTCACATCTTGATCATTTTTTGAGTTGAAGTGGGGGAACTGATTGTAAAAAACAACAAAACTATCATATCAAATCACTTTATGTTACTAAAATCGGTTAATTCAGTTTAATTGGAACAAAAGAAAACAAGTGAGATGAAAAGTACCATAAAATTTAAATAAATTTCATAAAGTAACCAAAAAGGTTGATATTTTTTTAGATAAATCATGTTGAAAAATGGGTGGATTCATTTTTATATTTACATAAATAAATGTCATAAGATCCATGATGATCAATTTAAGAAATAAAAATAACTAACAAGACTAACACAGGCTTATAACACATCTGACATTCAAGATATTTTCAAGTCGAACTTGTTATTTATGTTCTGTAAAAAAATGTATCAAATTAAATTTGACTACTGTGTAGGCAAGAATGATTACTACATCAAGGAAATCTTTCCCCGCGATATTTTGTTGTGATGCAGTCGTGTTTCTTCGACTGACTCAAACAGGAAGAGGCTGTAATCATAATATATTTAAATTGTATTAATAATTGTATGTATTAACCGTAATATGGGATTCCACAGCATATGGTAAATGAGAAAAAAAATTTTGTAGAAATTTGTGTCCGCAAACGCTCCTTTTCAAGATACGAGCTGTTAAAATTCAAGGAAACATTATATTGGAAAGTACAAAGAAACCAGTGAAATTACTTTGTTAAAATATAATATTGGTATATATATATAGCTTATGGTTTATATTTACAAACATTGCTATGGACTATGTACTTTTTGTATACGTTTTATGGACTCTATAAGCATATTTTTGTTTGTGCTGCAAGTACATACTCTGCTGGAATTTGGTCAAGCATATTAATGGTTTGTATATGTACATAGACAAGTATAAAATAAAAACAAATTCTCTTTGTATCTGGATTAAATTCATTCTTTGACGTTATATTTATCCATTCAGATTTAATAGGTAGTTGGTAATTTTCTTTGCAAAGAAAATGCCTAAATAGTAAACTACACACCTTATTTCTGAAATTTTTATTGTTGACCTATTAGAAATTAATAACTGGTATATTAATAAGTAACTTAAAGTTATAAGGGTTTTATTACCTTACCAACAAATATAATAAATAACTACTTCACAAATTGCCAAGGGTGTAGGTATAATGAAAATATATTTATTCACAAAAAATACGGTTAACTATTTATATTATATTTATTATTCAAAGAATAAAATATTAAAAACTTCAATTCCATAAACAACCCACAATTCACAAAATGTATATAACTCAACGGAAATATTCCTCCAAGGCAACATCGTGACGTCACAGGCGAGAACAAATGAACGTTGAAGCATAGGATTGAAGTAATCCTTTTAGTTTATCGTTGTTGCTCTGTAGGTACAATCTACTGTTATAAAAATGACATAATTTAAAGCCAATTTGGCGACTCGTTTTGAATTGGTGACGGTATCCGTAATGAAATCTACTTTCAACTTTTAATATTAGTTCTTATGAAATTTATACTCGGAACCTCTACTAGGTAGTTCAAAAACTGTTTTGAGGGAGAGTCATTATTATATGTTCTTTTAATCATAATGACGACGTGGATTGGACCTAAAAGTAGTCGTATGCAATAGAATATTAACGGTCATATGTAATGATGACCATTAATAAACACACGTTATGATAGGCCGGATATACCTGCTCATTCTGTGTAGAATATGAAGGCGAGTTTCATACATTTTATGCGAGTATTTTAATGGTCATTATATGAGATTTGCATACCTAACTTTATAAACAGGCATAGCTAAAGTACCTAGGTAAGTAACACTTTTTTTTCTATAATAAAACGAATAAACTTAAATATCCAGTGATAGGTAATAAACGAATATAATATTTGTAATAGAGCAGTCAAAGTAAAACTATTTATACCTACTTAGTTAAAAATATTAGGTATATTTATATTATGTAAGGATCATATGTAATGATGACAAAACCATAACAGCGCATTCCACTAAGCGATCGCGACACACCAAGCGACTACAGACGTTACAATTATTGTGATTGCAACGTCATGACTTGACGGCCTCGCAGGCGACCGCTTCGAGCTCACAACACCCACGGTCAAATAAAATAATGAATAAGTTTTCCTCAGACTCATATCTACGACGCAAAAACATCATTTCAACTGCAGCTTTAATATTAAGACCTAAATAATTAATATATTATCCTGAAATATGTATATTTATGTAATTAATGTATGTATCGAACATATGCAGCTTAGAGTTATATATTCATACATTACATTCTTAGTTACATTAATAAAACCAATTTAACTTTTTTTACCTAACATATATAAAATATATATAATTTACATAGCCATAATTACATTTTTTACCTAACCTTCAAACTAATAAATGACAAATATAAACAAACATGGATCTCAACTGCTCACTCTGTTCCACTAGAATTTGAATTTGTTCACATTCGTGAACAATGTTCTCAAGAGCAGCTTTAACCTAGTGGAACAGGAAAAATTGCGATGATGAGAATGAGCCTTGCGATCGCCTAGTGGAACGCACTCTAAGTAATACCTACACGAGCATGGATAAGTAGGAGGACCTCGTTCTTATTTAAGGAGGATACCTGCCTAAGGATGAATCTGTGACTTTCAAAAGTCATTCAACTCTTAGGCACGTGATGTAGACACTGAAATGTAATTTTATATTATGATGACTGGAATACGCTAAAAGCTGCGCGAATGGATTATTCATGATCAGCGCCATATTTTGATTTGTGCCTCTAGCAATGGCGGAGCAGTAGGGGCTTAGCTGATTATGAATTGAAATGAAATTGAATTCTGGATATGGAGAATTATTTCGTGCTATATGCTGGTTAATTTTACAGTCCCTTATAAAACATGACATGTTCCAACAATAACATCCACAAAGAATAACACTAACGAGATACAAGATAAAAGAAGAAACCACACTGTACGCCAATGACGTGTTTACAAATAAAATAATGGGAAATTAAGAACACAATTCATATCGTACGTGCAGATGGTTGTCTCTCTCGCACCCATATACATAACCAATGAAGTATGTTTTGATGATTTTCATGTGCCTCCTTTTGTCTGCTCCTAGGGTTGGTACTTTTATTTGGATGCGCAACTGGACTAAACGCATTCCATATCGTACATTTCAGTGGATTTAGATGAATTGGAAGTAATGCAATGCAATGCTGGTTGCATACATGTTACAGTATCTTCTATATCTGCCCTTCATAGTATAAATTTTATACAATGTAGTAGAGGGCAGTAGGCAGAGACCGCTTCCAATCGTAAAACAACATAATATCGAAATGTGGTTGAAAATTATTATTATTAATGCAAAAATATGCGACTGACGGTTCGAATCTGTTTTTAAGTGCCTTGCAAACAATTAAGAATCTGTACAGGGTGTCCAGGAAAATGTGGGAAATCTCGGGTGCAGATAGAATATGAAAAAATAAAATGAAAAGTTCCTATAAAATTATTTATTACAGGCCCTCCGACGGAGATATGTGTCCTCGAAGGACGCCTCTGGAAATCTGCTTTTCTGGAATAACTTTTAAAGCATTTATAATATAATTTAATTAATAATTTAGTGTGATGAGCACTAGTAAGGACCTCTTAAAATAGTGTCCTTGAAATATATTTAGCTTTTTTACTTTACCAGGGGCGGACTAAGCTTTAGAACTTAATGCCTAAATTTTTAACACCCTGATATGATAAATACTTGCAATAATAAACCTGGGTAGCTTCAGCCTTAGACTAAAAAAGATACTCTTGTTTATTGTCGATAAAATGAACCGTTTACGAGAAAAAGATGTGTGTTTGCATGTTGAATCGTCTTATGAAGTTTTTCAATAATTTCATTAAGATGCCGTCTGGGACACCACTGCGATTTTTTAAATTATGTATTTTTTCGGAAACCACCAACAAAATGAAACTGGACAGTTTCATGTACAACAACAACAACAGCAACAATGTTCAACAAAGTGCGATACAAAAGTCATTCAAACAGGACGGTTGAATGACTTTTGTATCGCACTTTGTTGTCGAAAAAATATAGAAAACATGGCCCTTTTTATTAAAAAAAAAAACATGAATTCGTTTATTATTTTTCTAGTCATCTAGCACCACTAAAAAAGTAACTATCTTAAATTTTAATGAAATTGTTGTTTTAAAAAAATTTACGTCCATAATTTGATTTTTTAAAATCATCCTACACATTCTTAGCCTTAGTTTCTAAAAATATATAATGAAAATAAACATTTTTTATTTTTAACGCAAATTCTCTAGTTTTAGAATTTTAAAAATCTTTCTCGAAACATGCACGGTCCATTTTTTATATGAATGAAAATTAATTGTACCATATTACAGGAAAAAAAAACATGTCGCTGTGTCTCAATCCAGTGGCGTAACTTGCAACGGTCAGGCCTGTATGTAGGCGGGATACATTACCGGATCCCAACCTATCCATGATGAAATTGTAAAAAAAATAATAATTGTGGTTTGAGTTTGGTGTACGTATATCCAATATTCTTTGATTTAACCATTTAATAATATTTTAATATTAATAATATCTGCTTTCCTTGATGCTGATGTCGGTAACTTTTCAACTCTTCTGCTATGATAAGATGCGTTATCCATCACAACAACGACTCCTGGTCTACATATGATGAAATAGATTCAAACCATTTTTCAAATACTTCACTGTTCATATCTTCATGGTAATCTCTCGTCCTACGTGATTCAAAAACATGCAAACCATTTTCTAAAAATCCCGAATCGCTTCCAATCTGTGTTATTATCAACCTACGTCGTTTTCCAGAAGGCGCCTTTAATCCTGTAGAAAATCCATTAAAAAATGCTTCTCTTTTACTTCGAACGTTACCACCCTGCCAAACTTTTGATACCGTATAACCTTTGTTTACCCATGTTTCATTCATGTAATTTTTTTTTCCCGATGCACGAAATTCTCTTAGTTTTTCTAAATATTCTCTTCGCCATACTACAATTCCATCTTTTTCAACGAGCATACTTTTACGATTTCGTTTTAAAAACCGAAAAGTCATGTCATGTATTGTGCTTCTAAGAACTTTATTAGATAATTGAGGCATGTTCTCATCTTCAGCTATCGTAGCTTGAATTTTTTTATCGTCAGTATTTCATTTATGAAGAATAATCCATGAATTCTCCTGCGAATGGCGTATTTTACGTCATCATCGACTTCTATTTTTTCCTTCCTCGTGTTTCTATTTTTTTCTTCTTTGGATTACTTCCACACTCTTTTCTATAGCACGATATAGACTAAAAACTGACACTTGTGTTAACGAGCTACACATATCAACAGCTTCACTAACACTTATATTAGAGTTTCGCGTTTGAATTCCTTCGTATACGTTTTTTTATTATCAATTGTCCGTTACATAGGTTACCTATGTCGATTACTAACAGACCTTTTACTAGATCCGGCACTTTGATCCATTTTTTACTGTTATTTGTTAACTTCACGGTAGTAATTTATTTTTATAATTTAGTATAACTATAGAAATAACACCCCGCGAATAGCAGCTAATTCCTCAACGTACGCATATTCAAATGGCGTTCTAACCTCGGCGAAGTTATGTACTAATCCTCACGGTTTACACACACCAAAATATTCCACAATGCAATAAACATCAGAGATAGAGAATACATCGGGCTTCAGTTTAACTGTCTTTATAGTGTTGCCGTGAATGTGAGTATAGTATCGTTGTGCATATAAAGCGGCACAGTAATAATGAGGTAAATAATGTGTAATCTCTTCTAAAAATATTATATGCTTAAGAGTAATAGTGTTTTTATATTATCTATGAGTCACTCTCTACAATTTTGGACGTCGACTATATAATATGCAATCATTCTTTTTGCATAGAGCTACGTAGATAGTTTTTTACTTGCAATTGTTACAGGTATTTATAAAAATATTAAAAATGCTGTACATATTTCACTAAGAGGTAACAACGTGTCTACAATAGCCAAATCATAAATACCACAAATTTGGGTTAGCTGTTAAGTACGGTAAAAGTGCCTGATATCTAAACAATAAAATTTATTGAATAAGTTGATAAGTCTTATGGATATTCAAGCGTTAATTCTTCGGCTAATTTGGCCACTTGTTAATCATTTGCAGTTTTCAAGGTGGTCGGAAATATTGGTAGAAATAATTATAAACGCTCTCATTTTGTGAAATCAGTTGTTTTATCTGGCCGATTATTCAATCCGAAAGTGTTATTCTAAAATTACTTGCTCCATCTGCTAATTTCGAATCCGCGATTAATTCATCAAAATGTTTTTTGATTTTTCGTAACCGTTTATTACGAAAAACAGGGTTAATTCACCATTGTTTTCCTAAATTAGTGGCTTCAATCTTCACACTTTCAGAATGATTTCGGAGTCTCGCCATTTCATTAAAACCAGTTTAAGAATTTTGTAGCTTAGTATAGATCCGTGATTATATTTTGTAATGCTTTACAAATTGAATTCAAAACATCAAATACTTTAGATTCAAAAACAATTATTATTATAATTTAAAAAACGTTGTAATATTTTATATGAAGCATAACCATTTCACAATAATGAAAACATACACTGTGATACACACTAATCGCACACTAATATCGAGACAACACCTTGTTGGACATAATCTTTTTAGGGTATATTGTTTGTAATTGCCGACCTTTGGTTATTATTATTTTTTTATGCAGCCTGCATGATCGCGCTCACTGCACACTGATATTACGCCACTGCCTCAATCATTCATTCAGTACTCCATTTCCATGACTAAAATTAAAACATGTTTGCACATGTGGTATTAGATATTTGGTTTTCCATTAATATTTATTGATTTATTATAGTTCTCCGGCCGAAAATCCAGAGAGTGACTAATCGCTAGCTTGTTGACAAGCGCGACGGGCGAAGCGTACGAGGAGCAACATTTCATAGGCGCACTATATTTGAAGGCGATCAGAATATAGAAAACTGACAAAAATAAATGCATTACATAACATCCATTATTTTTAATAGAAACAGTGATATAATATCTTTTACCAATTTCGAAGCGTTAGATAATAAAAATGATAAGAATTATTTCCAAATTTAAAGTTTTTTTATCTTGTATTATCAATAACCTACGGTCGAAAATAATAAACAGTGACTAATTCACAACATAGGGATACATACGGAAGGTGTCGGTGGCATTATTGAGAAGAGTTCAAAATTCAAAATTATCAAAAATAAGTTGATGTCGACTGAACCTAGCACATTAATAATTTACATAAAAGTGCTCCCTGTCCCATTTTCTCTACAAATTAGAATACTGTCCTTTTGGACGGCGATTGCCCACCACCACCCACTTACACCTACCTGATGCGCTTTCCATGGATATCACACTTAAGCTTTGTCCTCATGCAGGGGCGGATGGGCCAAATGGGATTTTGGGAATTTTCCCGAAGGGCCGGTTGCTTCCGGGACGCTGCAGCCCGCGACTATTTTTTTGAGTTTGATAAGGCATTAACATAGTCGAAACAAGGAAAAGCCGTGCGTGACACGTGCTTATTTTATTGTACAGGTGCTGGTTAAGAAGCTTTTTTGATTATTACTAACCAATTTTTTTTTATATAAGCACGAACGAGGACTGAAATAAACTAGTATTACTATAATAGTCAAATCTTGGATGTTGGGCCGGTTGGTCAGGGTCGGTCTAAGTGTGATGTGTGATAAAGTTATTTTGTTTGATTATATTACATATTTCATTTGATTTTGACTTACTTCATAAGTTTTAATATTTATTTCGGGGTGTAACAGATGCTGATGGCCAAGCTTCAGGGGGTTATTATACAAGTAATTTTGAACAAAAAAGTATTTTAAGATTTTGTTGGAAAGTTGCTCTTTTATTTAACATTTTTTGATTTAAAAAAATTTGGTGCATTTTTTCATAAATACAAAAATATCTGTTATTCTTACAGCCACATCAAATTTAGACATACCATCGGAAATAGCGTTAAATTTACTACAAGACGAGCATATATGAGTGTTTAAAGGGTGGTAACCCTAAAAATTTGTTAATGAAGACATGTTTTTTTTTCAGCAAAAACTACTGTATTTAGTAAGCTTTTCAATGATATATCAACTTTTGAGTTTGCTATTTTTTTGGCAACAATACCAAGGGTAAAGGTAATAAAACACAAACTTGTGTGTACCTAGTTTTTGTGGGAATTTCTTCAAAAAGCTGTTTTTTTAACTCTTCCTCTTTCTCCTATAATCCGAAATATTGTTACAAATGAGTTGTTTAGAGTGCGTCTTTCATGGTAGATAAATGCCAAGGCGGCTGTGAAAAACAATATTGACCGTCAAAGTCATAAAATTAGGTACTTTAGTGTTCTTGTTGATTACTTGAGTATCTAAATTTAAGATTGCCACGTTTTTTCACAAATAACGAGTATCAAGATATTTTATTTGTGTATGGTGTTTGCAATGGGAATTCTATAGCAGCAGTTGAAGAATATTCTTGCCGCTATACTGAAAGACGCATTCCAAACAGAAAACCTTTTGTAACTACATTTCAGGTTTTCGAAGAAAATGAGAGTGTTCCAGGGCATCATCGTCTAAATCCCAATGAAGTAAATCGTCATCAAGACCAAAGTATAACAGTACTTTTTTGAAGAAACTCCCATATTAAGTACACGCAGGGCAGCAATACAACTTGGGAGAATTTCGCATACGTCAGTTCACAGAAGTTTTAGAAGAAACAACCTTCACCATTATCATTTGACCCCTGTTCAAAGTTTACTGGATCGTGATAGGGCATAACGTATTCAGTTTTGTCAGTGCTATAATCCAATAACAGAGATCCGCAATTTTACAAGGATATAATTTGGACTGACGAGTGGAACATTTACTAGAGATGGCACATTTAATTGTTATAATGACCATACGTGTGAATCCTCATGCTGTCAGGCCCTCCAATAATCAAAGTTAACGTATGGATGGAGATAATTGAAAATTACGATCTTAGACCAATTATACTAGAAAATAAATTAAATGCAGAGGCATTTCTTGATCTTCTTCAGAACGAACTGCATACTATATTAGAAGAGGTTCTTTTAAATTTTCAGATTAATTCCTGGCTTCAAATGGATGGTTGTCCTACACATAACAGCAGGGAGATTTGGGTATGGCTAAACGAGCATTATGAAGATAGATGGATAGGACGCTTTGGTACAGTTAGGTGGCCTCCTCGAAGTCCTGATCTAACTCCGTTAGACTTCTTTTGGTGGGGTAGATTAAAATATTTGGTATTTGAAGTACCAATTGAAACTCGAGAACAGCTCGAACAAAGGATAGGAAGGACAGTCTTAAAATAAAAATAAAGTACTATAAAGTTCCTGTATTTTCGAATTTTACGGTTTTATTACCTATGTGCTTGATATTGTTGCCAAAAAAGTAGCAAACTCAAAAGTCGATATATCGATGAAAAGCTTACTAAGTACAGTAATTTAATTAGTAATTTTTGGCGATGTAATGAAGTAAAATTTTCATTTCTAAATAGTATTAATAAACCTATCACCGACTGCCGAAATGTGTTGAAATCAAAAAATGTTAAATAAAAGAGCAAATATCAACTTTCCAAAACAATCTTATAATACTTTTTTTGGTGAAAATTACGTGTATAACCCTCTGAAGTTTGACCATCAGCATCCGTTACACCCAGTATATTTTCGATATTTTACATGCAGTTGTACTGTTTAAAATATTTTATACTTATTAAAATCTTCAAAATTAAAGTCCTCTTAAAATCTTAAAAAATTAATACAGAATGTTATCGACGACCGTTACAATAAAGAAATCATACTTTTTTCATCGGATCATATTAATCATCTTTATTCTCAACAAAATTGGGCCGGCCGATCCTACCCATTTCCTGTGCCGGTTTAATCTTCCCCATCCGCCCCTGTCCTCATGGATGCAAAATTCACGGATTTTTGCATGAATTTTGCAACTCCTGTTTTAATTATTTATGGCGGAAAAATCTCAACTCTTGACAAATTTTGCGAAACACTACAAATATTATTGCTACTATTCATTTTTAATGATGAAAATGTTATAGTTGACTAAATTTGTTACAGATTTTCCCACCATTAAATAAATCGCGCAAATATTTGCAAATTCCGCATTCAAAAGGACAAAAGGCTTTAGCATACATGCACTATTCACTATTTGTTACTAGCATCGTCACTATAACGGTCACACATTAACACTAACTAGAAAGGTGGCAAGTCGGCTATCGCCGACTTGACCTTTCTTGGGATGGTGGACACCGGATACTTTCATTATCATAGTTTTTCTGCAGACTATTGCGAGGAGTTTCAGAAAAAGAAATTTTTAAATCGATGAATTTTGAGGATTATTTGAGAATGGTTCGGTTTTTTTAAACACCCTGAATTGTTCTCATTAAAATAGTTTCCATATAGACCATTGTTAAAAGTTTCATCAAAGAAGTATTTATACTTCCATGACAGTTTCAATTATCGCAGGTGCAGATCAGCAGTATGATCTGTTCTTTAATTTAATACATTTTAAAATTTTTGGTTACAATATTATATACTCTTGTATGTTTATCACTATCAACTGTCGTAGGTGCAGATCAGCAGTATGATCTGTTCTTTTATTTAACATTTCTCAAAATTGTTAAATACATTAGTTATGCTTTTCTGTTTTTTATCAATTATCGTAGGCGCAGATCAGCAGTATGATCTGTTCTATTATTTAACACTTCTCAAATTTGTATACTATATTAGTTACGCTCTCAAATTGTCTATCTTTTATCAATTATCGTAGATGCAGATCAGCAGTAGAGAATGGTTCGGTTTTTTTAAACATCCTGCATTTTTTCGTTAGGGTAGTTTTTCTGCGGACTATTGCAATAAGTTTCATAAAAAAATAAATTAATTCCATGAATTTTGAGGATTATTAGCATAGTTTTTATACAAAACATTGTAAATAGTTTCATCAAAACAAACTTTTGTAATTCCATGCATTTTGGGAGTTTCAATATTGGTTCAGTTTTCTTAAACACCCTGTATTGTTCTCATTAAAATAGTCTCTATATAGACCATTGTTAAAAGTTTCATCAAAGTAATATTATACTTCCATGAATGGTTCGGTTTTTGTAAATATCCAGTAGTTTTTTAATTAGTATAGTTTTCTTACAGACCATTGTGAAAAGTTTCATAAAAAAAAAATAAATTCCATAAATTTTGTGGATCTAGAGAATGGTTCTTTATTTTACACCCTGTATTTTTTCATAAGTATGTATTTGTATACACATAATAATACCTAAGTATGTATTTTTTATAGTTTTTTTACAAACTATTGCAAAAAGTTTCATCAAAAATCAAAAAAGAACGCCGAACGTGTAGGTGCCATAAATTTTGAGGATTTTTAGAGAATGGTTCGGTTTTTTTAAACACCCTATATAGACCATTGTTAAAAGTTTCATCAAAGAAATATTTATACTTCCATGACAGTTTCAATTATCGCAGGTGCAGATCAGCAGTAGAGAATGGTTCGATTTTTTAAAACACCCAGTATTTTGTCATTAGTATATTTTTCCTACAGAACATTGTAAAAAGTTTCATAAAAAAAAAATTCAATTCCAGGAATTTTGAGGACTTTTAGAGAATGGTTTGGTTTTGTTAAACACCCTGTATTTGCTCATTAGTAAAACTTTTTTACAATCGTGAAAAGTTTCATAAAAAAAATTAAATTCCATAAATTTTGTGGATCTAGAGAATGGTTCTTTATTTTACACCCTATATTTTTTCATAAGTATGTGTTTATATACACATAATAATACCAAAGTATATATTTGCAAAAAGCTATTGCAAAAAGTTTCATCTAAAATAAAAAAAAAAAAATTATTCCAAGTTTTAAGGATTTTTTAGAATGATTCGATTTTTTTAAACATTCAGTATTTTTACATTAGTATAGTTTTCCTTCAGAATATTATGTAAAATGTTTCATCAAAAAAATTTTTTAATTCCACGAATTTTGAGGATTTTTAGAGAATGGTTCGGTTTTTGTAAACACTAAGTATTTTTTCATTAGGTTAGTTTTTTTATAGTGTATTGCGAAGTGTCGTTAAAACAAAATTTTCAATTCCACGAATTTCGATGATTTTAGAGAATAGTTCGGTTTTTTTAATTACCCAGTATTTTTTAATGAGTACAGTATTTTCTAATTAGTACAGTATTTTTGCAACTTATTGCGAAAAGTGACATAAAAAAAATTTTCAATTCCCTGAATTTGGAGGAATTTTAGATAATGGTTCGGTTTTTTTGAACCTCCTGTATTTTTTCATTATTACAGTTTTTTTACAGCCTATTGTGAAAAGTTTTATCAAATAAATTTTTAATTCCATGAATTTCGAGGATTTCAAGAGAATGGTTCGGTTTTTTAAACACCCAGTATTTTTTAATTAGTATAGTTTTTCTGCAGACTATTGCGATAAGTTTTATAAAAAAAAGTTTAATTCCATGTATTTTGAGGATTTTTAGTGAATGGTTAGGTTTTTTTAAACACTCTATATTTTTTCATCATTACAGTTTTTTTACAGCCTATTGTGAAAAGTGTCTACAAAAAAAAATATTAATTCCATAAATTGCGAGGATTTCAAGAGAATGGTTCGGTTTTTTTAAACACCCAGTATTTTTTCATTATTACAGTTTTTCTTACAGCCTATTGTGAAAGGTGTCTACAAAAAGAAATATTAATTCCACGAATTTTGAGGATTTTTTAGAGAACGGTTCGGTTTTTTTAAACACCCCGTATTATTTTTGATAATTAGTGCGGTAAGAGACTCCCGACTGAAGTTTCGTAAAAAAAAAAAATTTTAGTTCCCTTAATTTTGACATTTTTTTAACGTTCGACATTTTTCCAACACTTTGTATATAAAACGGTCTTTCGCACTTCAAACGACCCCTCCGAAGCGAAAAAACCGAAAATTTCCTCGAATCTGTAATTTTTTTCTCGTCAATTTCTATCGGAACACCCCGTACATCGAGCTTTTTTGAGTCACCCCATATATGCTTCGAAAAATTTGAAAAGCGCCACATTGCTGACGTCACTGTTACCCCGTCTGGGTGCGGATTTATGCAAATTTCGATACAAAAACGACCTTAAAACCCAGCGCTCGCATAACAGAGAGTATCTAGAGACTTCAAATTTACCGTTTTCGGCCTTCGGGGGGCTCCGATCGGCTCATTTAGCGAAATTTCCTATGTTTTAATCTGAACTGTCACCCAGTCGCCGTTTGACGTTTCTGAAGGGCGTGAGAATTTTCGCTATTTTCACTATAAAATCGAATTTTCAACCCAGATCTGAGGCACGCGGGATATTGTAGAAGGTTCAAAGTTTACGTTTCGATATGGTTTTATGGAAATAAAGGGGTACTTACTTTGGAGAATGTAATCGTTTTGAAATTTTTTTGATGTCGGCCATTTGCCTTCCTCTTCCTTCCCGTCTCGGTCGTTATTTTTGCACGTTTCCATCTAAAAACGAACTGAAAACCCAGCGCTCGCATAACAGAAAGTATCTAGAGACTTTAAATTTACCTATTCTGACCTTTGCGGGCCTCCGATCGGCCCGTTTAGCGAAATTTCTTACGTTTTCTTGGGAGATGTCACCGCATCGCACCTTCGGTCTCGAAGTTTGACGTTTCTGAAGGCCGATTGTCGGGCGAACGTGTGTGGACGCATATTTTCACTATTTTCGGTATAAAATCGAATTTCAAACCCAGATCTGAGGTACGCGGGATATCGTAGAAGGTTCAAAGTTTACGTTTCGATATGGCTTCGTGGAGAGGAACGCGGGAAAATACGAAAATATCGAATCCGAAATAGTTTGACGTCTAAATATATTTCGCACTGAACAACTGACGTTTCTCCGATTCCCTGCCGATAAGCTATATCCATCTCACTTTTGTCTCGTTTCCTCGCGAAAATCGCAAACCGGCGTCCGCAGACCTCCGGAAAAACGCAAAATCGGACCGGAAAAAAGTAAAAATAACCAACCAAAATACGCCTAAGCGACGACCCAAGGACCGAACTCGACTCCGCGCACCCATACTCGCCGCTGCGCGGCTCGCGAAAAAAGCCTTTCAACGGACACTTTGCCCCTTTTTCGCCCGCCCGGTGGGAGCGAGAAAAAACAACGGATTTTAATATATAAGAACTAGAAAGGTGGCAAGTCGGCTATCGCCGACTTGACCTTTCTTGGGATGGTGGACACCGGATATTTTCATTAGTATGGTTTTCCTGCAGACCATTGCGAAGAGTTTCAGAAAAAGAAATTTTTAAATCCATGAATTTTGAAGATTATTTGAGAATGGTTCGGTTTTTTTAAACACCCTGTATAGTTCTCATTAAAATAGTTTCCATATAGACCATTGTTAAAAGTTTCATCAAAGGAGTATTATACTTCCATGACAGTTTCAATTATCAGCAGTATGATCTGTTCTTTAATTTAATACATTTTAAAATTTTTGGTTATAATATTATGCACTCTTGTATTTTTATCACTATCAATTGTCGTAGGTGCAGATCAGCAGTATGATCTGTTCTTTTATTTAACATTTCTCAAAATTGTTAAATACATTAGTTATGCTTTTCTGTTTTTTATCAATTATCGTAGGCGCAGATCAGCAGTATGATCTGTTCTTTCGTTTAACACTTCTTAAAATTTTTGTTTATAATATTATGCACTCTTGTATTTTTATGACTATCAATTGTCGTAGGTGCAGATCAGCAGTATGATCTGTTCTTTTATTTAACATTTCTCAAAATTGTTAAATACATTAGCTATGCTTTTCTGTTTTTTATCAATTATCGTAGGCGCAGATCAGCAGTATGATCTGTTCTTTCATTTAACACTTCTTAAAATTTTTGTTTATAATATTATGCACTCTTGTATTTTTATCACTATCAATTGTCGTAGGTGCAGATCAGCAGTATGATCTGTTCTATTATTTAACACTTCTCAAATTATCTATCTTTTATCAATTATCGTAGATGCAGATCAGCAGTAGAGAATGGTTCGGTTTTTTTAAACACCCAGTATTTTGTCATTAGTATATTTTTCCTACAGAACATTGCAAAAAGTTTCATAAAAAAAAATTTCAATTCCAGGAATTTTGAGGACTTTTAGAGAATGGTTTGGTTTTGTTAAACACCCTGTATTTGCTCATTAGTATAACTTTTTTACAATCGTGAAAAGTTTCATAAAAAAATTTAAATTCCATAAATTTTGTGGATCTAGAGAATGGTTCTTTATTTTACACCCTGTATTTTTTCATAAGTATGTGTTTATATACACATAATAATACCAAAGTATGTATTTTTTATAGTTTTCTTACAAACTATTGCAAAAAATTTCATCACAAATCAAAAAAGAATTTTCAATTCCAGCTTTTAAGGATTTTTAGAATGATTCGATTTTTTTAAACATCCAGTATTTTTTAATTAGTATAGTTTTTCTGCAGACTATTGCGATAAGTTTTATAAAAAAAAGTTTAATTCCATGTATTTTGAGGATTTCAAGAGAATGGTTCGGTTTTTTTAAACACCCAGTATTTTTTCATTAGTATGGTTTTTCTGCAGACTATTGCGATAAGTTTCATAAAAAAAATTAATTCCATGAATTTTGAGGATTATTAGACAATGGTTCGGTTTTTTTAAACACCCTGTATTATTTCATTATTACAGTTTTTTTACAATCTATTGTGAATGGTGTCTACAAAAAAACTATATTAATTCCTTAAATTTTGATGATTTTTAGGGAATGGTTCGTATGTTTTAAACATCCTGTATTTTTTCAGTAGGGTAGTTTTTTGCAGCCTTTTGTGAAAACTTTTGTAAAAAAATTTTTTTAATTCCATGAATTTCGAGGATATCAAGAGAATGGTTCGGTATTTTTAAACACCCAGTATTTTTTCATTATTACAGTTTTTTTTACAGCCTATTGTGAAAGGTGTCTAAAAAAGAAATATTAATTCCACGAATTTTGAGGATATTTAGAGAATGGTTCGGTTTTTTTAAACACCCAGTATTTGTTCATTAGTATAGTCTTTTTGCAGACTATTGCGAAAAGTTTCATAAAAAAAAATTTAATTCCATGAATATTGAGGATTATTAGAAAATGGATCGGTTTTGTAAAACACCCTGCATTTTTTTAATAAGGGTAGTTTTTTTGCAGCCTATTGTGAAAGGTGTCATAACAATCAAATATTAATTCCATGTATTTTGAGGATTTTTAGGGAATGGTTCGGTTTTTTGTAAACACCCAGTAGTTTTTTAATTAGTAAAGTTTTCTTACAGACCATTGTGAAAAGTTTCATTAAAAAATATTCCATGAATTGTGAGGATTTTTAGAGAATGGTTTGGTTTTGTTAAACACCCTGTATTTTTTCATTATTACAGTTTTTTTACAGCCTATTGTGAAAGGTGTCTACAAAAAGAAATATTAATTCCACGAATTGTGAGGGTTTTTAGAGAATGGTTCGGTTCTCTTAAACACTGGATATTTTCATTAGTATATATATATATTTTTTAACAGCCTATTGCAAAAAGTGTTTACAAAAAAAATTTTTAATTCCACGAAATTTGAGGATTTCAAGAGAATGGTTCGGTTTTTTTAAACCCCCTGTATTTTTTATTAGTATAGTTTTTCTGCAGACTATCGCGAAGAGTTTCAGAAAAAAAAGGAATTTTTAAATCCACGAATTTTGAGGATTTTTAGATAAGGGTTCGGTTTTTTTAAACACCCCGTATTTTTTTCGATAAGTAGTGCGGCAAGAGACCCCTGACTGAAATTTCGTAAAAAAAAAAATTCAGTTCCCTTAATTTTGACATTTTTTTAGCGTTCGACATTTTTCCAACACTTTGTATATAAAACGGTCTTTCGCACGTCAGACGACCCCTCCGAAGCGAAAAAACCGAAAATTTCCTCGAACCTGTAATTTTTATTTTTTTCTTGTCAATTTTTATCGGAACACCCCGTACATCGAGCTTTTTTGAGTCGCACTGTATATACGTGAAGCGCCTCGAAAAATTTGAAGAGCGCCACATTGCTGACGTCACTGTTACTCCGTCTGGGTGCGGATTTATGCAAATTTCGATACAAAAACCACATCAAAACCCAGCGCTCGCATAACAGAGAGTATCTAGAGACTTCAAATTTACCGTTTTCGGCCTTTGGGGGGCTCCGATCGGCTCATTTAGCGAAATTTCCTGTTTTAATCTGAACTGTCACCCAGTCGCCGTTTGACGTTTCTGAAGGGCGTGAGAATTTTCGCTATTTTCACTATAAAATCGAATTTTCAACCCAGATCTGAGGCACGCGGGATATTGTAGAAGGTTCAAAGTTTACGTTTCGATATGGTTTTATGGAAATAAAGGGGTACTTACTTTGGAGAATGTAATCGTTTTGAAATTTTTGTGATGTCGGCCATTCGCCTAACTTTTCGTTCTCGTCTTGGTTGTTATTTTTGCACATTGCCATCTAAAAACGAACTCAAAACCCAGCGCTCGCATAACAGAGAGTATCTAGAGACTTTAAATTTACCTTTTCTGACCTTTGCGGGCCTCCGATCGGCCCATTTAGCGAAATTTCTTACGTTTTCTTGGGAGATGTCACCGCATCGCACCGTCGGGCTCGAAGTTTGACGTTTCTGAAGGCCGATCGCCGGACAAACGTGCGTGGACGCATATTTTCACTATTTTCGCTATAAAATCGAATTTTACACCCAGATCTGAGGTACGCGACACATTGTAGAAGGTTCAAAGTTTACGTTTCGATATGGCTTTGTGAAAAGGAATGCGGGAAAATACGAAAATATCGAATCCGAAATAGTTTGACGTCTAAATATATTTCGCACTGAACAACTGACGTTTCTCCGATTCCCTGCCGATAAGCTCCGCCCGCGCTATATCCATCTCACTTTTGTCGCGTTTCCTCGCGAAAATCGCAAACCGGCGTCCGCGGACCTCCGGAAAAACGCAAAATTCGCCCGGAAAAGAGTAAAAAGAACTCGTCAAAATACGCCTACCGGACAACCGAAGGACCCGACCGGGCTTCGCGCCCTCGTGCTCGCCGCTGCGCGGCTCGCCTCAAAAGCCTTTGTGGCGGCAAAACGCCACTTTTCGACCCCTCCGGAGGGAGCGAGAAAAAACAACGGATTTTAATATATAAGAACTAGAAAGGTGGCAAGTCGGCTATCGCCGACTTGACCTTTCTTGGGATGGTGGACACCGGATATTTTCATTATCATAGTTTTTCTGCAGACTATTGCGAGGAGTTTCAGAAAAAGAAATTTTTAAATCGATGAATTTTGAGGATTATTTGAGAATGGTTCGGTTTTTTTAAACACCCTGAATTGTTCTCATTAAAATAGTTTCCATATAGACCATTGTTAAAAGTTTCATCAAAGAAGTATTTATACTTCCATGACAGTTTCAATTATCGCAGGTGCAGATCAGCAGTATGATCTGTTCTTTAATTTAATACATTTTAAAATTTTTGGTTACAATATTATATACTCTTGTATGTTTATCACTATCAACTGTCGTAGGTGCAGATCAGCAGTATGATCTGTTCTTTTATTTAACATTTCTCAAAATTGTTAAATACATTAGTTATGCTTTTCTGTTTTTTATCAATTATCGTAGGCGCAGATCAGCAGTATGATCTGTTCTTTCATTTAACACTTCTTAAAATTTTTGTTTATAATATTATGCACGCTTTTATTTTTATGACTATCAATTATCGTAGGTGCAGATCAGCAGTATGATCTGTTCTATTATTTAACACTTCTCAAATTTGTATACTATATTAGTTACGCTCTCAAATTGTCTATCTTTTATCAATTATCGTAGATGCAGATCAGCAGTAGAGAATGGTTCGGTTTTTTTAAACATCCTGCATTTTTTCGTTAGGATAGTTTTTCTGCGGATTATTGCAAAAAGTTTCATAAAAAAATAAATTAATTCCATGAATTTTGAGGATTATTAGCATAGTTTTTATACAAAACATTGTAAATAGTTTCATCAAAACAAACTTTTGTAATTCCATGCATTTTGGGAGTTTCAATATTGGTTCAGTTTTCTTAAACACCCTGTATTGTTCTCATTAAAATAGTCTCTATATAGACCATTGTTAAAAGTTTCATCAAAGTAATATTATACTTCCATGAATGGTTCGGTTTTTGTAAATATCCAGTAGTTTTTTAATTAGTATAGTTTTCTTACAGACCATTGTGAAAAGTTTCATAAAAAAAAAATAAATTCCATAAATTTTGTGGATCTAGAGAATGGTTCTTTATTTTACACCCTGTATTTTTTCATAAGTATGTATTTGTATACACATAATAATACCTAAGTATGTATTTTTTATAGTTTTTTTACAAACTATTGCAAAAAGTTTCATCAAAAATCAAAAAAGAACGCCGAACGTGTAGGTGCCATAAATTTTGAGGATTTTTAGAGAATGGTTCGGTTTTTTTAAACACCCTATATAGACCATTGTTAAAAGTTTCATCAAAGAAATATTTATACTTCCATGACAGTTTCAATTATCGCAGGTGCAGATCAGCAGTATGATCTGTTCTTTAATTAAATACATTTTAAAATTTTTGGTTAAATTATTATACACTCTTGTATTTTTATCACTATCAATTGTATGATCTGTTCTTTTATTTAACATTTCTCAAAATTGTTAAATACATTAGTTATGCTTTTCTGTTTTTTATCAATTATCGTAGGCGCAGATCAGCAGTAGAGAATGGTTCGATTTTTTAAAACACCCAGTATTTTGTCATTAGTATATTTTTCCTACAGAACATTGTAAAAAGTTTCATAAAAAAAAAATTCAATTCCAGGAATTTTGAGGACTTTTAGAGAATGGTTTGGTTTTGTTAAACACCCTGTATTTGCTCATTAGTAAAACTTTTTTACAATCGTGAAAAGTTTCATAAAAAAAATTAAATTCCATAAATTTTGTGGATCTAGAGAATGGTTCTTTATTTTACACCCTATATTTTTTCATAAGTATGTGTTTATATACACATAATAATACCAAAGTATATATTTGCAAAAAGCTATTTCAAAAAGTTTCATCTAAAATAAAAAAAAAAAAATTATTCCAAGTTTTAAGGATTTTTTAGAATGATTCGATTTTTTTAAACATTCAGTATTTTTACATTAGTATAGTTTTCCTTCAGAATATTATGTAAAATGTTTCATCAAAAAAATTTTTTAATTCCACGAATTTTGAGGATTTTTAGAGAATGGTTCGGTTTTTTTAAACACCCAGTATTTTTTCATTATTACAGTTTTTCTTACAGCCTATTGTGAAAGGTGTCTACAAAAAGAAATATTAATTCCACGAATTTTGAGGATTTTTTAGAGAACGGTTCGGTTTTTTTAAACACCCCGTATTATTTTTGATAATTAGTGCGGTAAGAGACTCCCGACTGAAGTTTCGTAAAAAAGAAAAATTTTGGTTCCCTTAATTTTGACATTTTTTTAACGTTCGACATTTTTCCAACACTTTGTATATAAAACGGTCTTTCGCACGTCAAACGACCCCTCCGAAGCGAAAAAACCGAAAATTTCCTCGAATCTGTAATTTTTATTTTTTTCTCGTCAATTTCTATCGGAACACCCCGTACATCGAGCTTTTTTGAGTCACCCCATATATGCTTCGAAAAATTTGAAAAGCGCCACATTGCTGACGTCACTGTTACCCCGTCTGGGTGCGGATTTATGCAAATTTCGATACAAAAACGACCTTAAAACCCAGCGCTCGCATAACAGAGAGTATCTAGAGACTTCAAATTTACCGTTTTCGGCCTTCGGGGGGCTCCGATCGGCTCATTTAGCGAAATTTCCTATGTTTTAATCTGAACTGTCACCCAGTCGCCGTTTGACGTTTCTGAAGGGCGTGAGAATTTTCGCTATTTTCACTATAAAATCGAATTTTCAACCCAGATCTGAGGCACGCGGGATATTGTAGAAGGTTCAAAGTTTACGTTTCGATATGGTTTTATGGAAATAAAGGGGTACTTACTTTGGAGAATGTAATCGTTTTGAAATTTTTGTGATGTCGGCCATTTGCCTTCCTCTTCCTTCCCGTCTCGGTCGTTATTTTTGCACATTTCCATCTAAAAACGAACTCAAAATCTAGCGCTCGCATAACAGAAAGTATCTAGAGACTTTAAATTTACCTTTTCTGACCTTTGCGGGCCTCCGATCGGCCCATTTAGCGAAATTTCTTACGTTTTCTTGGGAGATGTCACCGCATCGCACCTTCGGTCTCGAAGTTTGACGTTTCTGAAGGCCGATTGTCGGGCGAACGTGTGTGGACGCATATTTTCACTATTTTCGGTATAAAATCGAATTTCAAACCCAGATCTGAGGTACGCGGGATATCGTAGAAGGTTCAAAGTTTACGTTTCGATATGGCTTCGTGGAAAGGAATGCGGGAAAATACGAAAATATCGAATCCGAAATAGTTTGACGTCTAAATATATTTCGCACTGAACAACTGACGTTTCTCCGATTCCCTGCCGATAAGCTATATCCATCTCACTTTTGTCTCGTTTCCTCGCGAAAATCGCAAACCGGCGTCCGCAGACCTCCGGAAAAACGCAAAATTGGACCGGAAAAAAGTAAAAATAACCAACCAAAATACGCCTAAGCGACGACCCAAGGACCGAACTCGACTCCGCGCACCCATACTCGCCGCTGCGCGGCTCGCGAAAAAAGCCTTTCAACGGACACTTTGCCCCTTTTTCGCACCCCCGGTGGGAGCGAGAAAAAACAACGGATTTTAATATATAAGACTAGAAAGGTGGCAAGTCGGCTATCGCCGACTTGACCTTTCTTGGGATGGTGGACACCGGATATTTTCAGTAGTATAGTTTTTCTGCAGACCATTGCGAAGAGTTTCAGAAAAAAAAATTTTTAAATCCATGAATTTTGAGGATTATTTGAGAATGGTTCGGTTTTTTTAAACACCCTGTATTGTTCTCATTAAAATAGTTTCCATATAGACCATTGTTAAAAGTTTCATCAAGGAAATATTTATACTTCCATGACAGTTTCAATTATCGCAGGTGCAGATCAGCAGTATGATCTGTTCTTTAATTTAATACATTTTAAAATTTTTGGTTACAATATTATGCACTCTTGTATTTTTATCACTATCAATTGTCGTAGGTGCAGATCAGCAGTATGATCTGTTCTTTTATTTAACATTTCTCAAAATTTTTAAATACATTAGTTATGCTTTTCTGTTTTTTATCAATTATCGTAGGCGCAGATCAGCAGTATGATCTGTTCTTTCATTTAACACTTCTTAAAATTTTTGTTTATAATATTATGCACGCTTCTATATTTATGACTATTAATTATCGTAGATGCAGATCAGCAGTAGAGAATGGTTCGGTTTTTTGAAACACCCAGTATTTTGTCATTAGTATATTTTTCCTACAGAACATTGTAAAAAGTTTCATCAAAAAAAATTTTCAATTCCAGGAATTTTGAGGACTTTTAGAGAATGGTTTGGTTTTGTTAAACACCCTGTATTTGCTCATTAGTATAACTTTTTTTCATAAGTATGTATTTGTATACACATAATAATACCTAAGTATGTATTTTTTATAGTTTTTCATCAAAAAAATTTTTTAATTCCACGAATTTTGAGGATTTTTAGAGAATGGTTCGGTTTTTGTAAACACTAAGTATTTTTTCATTAGGTTAGTTTTTTATAGTGTATTGCAAAAATTGTCGTTAAAACAAAATTTTCAATTCCACGAATTTCGATGATTTTAGAGAATAGTTCGGTTTTTTAATTACCCAGTATTTTTTAATTAGTACAGTATTTTCTAATTAGTACAGTTTTTTTGCAACTTATTGCGAAAAGTGACATAAAAAAAATTTTCAATTCCCTGAATTTAGAGGAATTTTAGATAATGGTTCGGTTTTTTGAACCTCCTGTAATTTTTCATTATTACTGTTTTTTTACAGCCTATTGTGAAAAGTTTTATCAAAAAAAAGTTTTTAATTCCATGAATTTCGAGGATTTCAAGAGAATGGTTCGGTTTTTTTAAACACCCAGTATGTTTTAATTAGTATAGTTTTTCTGCAGACTATTGCGATAAGTTTTATAAAAAAAAGTTTAATTCCATGTATTTTGAGGATTTTTAGTGAATGGTTAGGTTTTTTTAAACACCCAGTATTTTTTAATTAGTATAGCGTTTCTGCAGACTATTGCGATAAGTTTTATAAAAAAAAGTTTAATTCCATGTATTTTGAGGATTTTTAGAGAATGGTTTGGTTTTGTTAAACACCCTGTATTTGCTCATTAGTATAACTTTTTTTCAATCGTGAAAAGTTTCATAAAAAAAAATAAATTCCATAAATTTTGTGGATTTAGAGAATGGTTCTTTCTTTTACACCCTGTTTTTTTCATAAGTATGTGTTTATATACACATAATAATACCAAAGTACGTATTTTTTACAGTTTTTTTACAAACTATTGTAAAAAGTTTCATCACAAATCAAATAAGAATTTTCAATTCCAGGTTATAAGGATTTTTAGAATGATTCGATTTTTTTAAACATCCAGTATTTTTTAATTAGTATAATTTTTCTGCAGACTATTGCAAAAAGTTTCATATAAAAAATTAATTCCATGAATTTTGAGGATTATTACAGAATAGTTCGATTTTTTTTAAACATTCCGTATTTTGTCATTAGCATACTTTTTATACAAAACATTGTAAATAGTTTCATCAAAACAAACTTTTATAATTCCATGTATTTTGGGAGTTTCAATATTTGTTCGGTTTTTTTAAACACCCTGTATTGTTCTCACTAAAAGTTTCGATATAGACCATTGTTAAAAGTTTCATCAAAGAAATATTTATACTTCCATGACAGTTTCAATTATCGCAGGTGCAGATCAGCAGTATGATCTTTTCTTTAATTTAATACATTTTAAAATTTTTTGTTACAATATTATGCACTCTTGTATTTTTATCACTATCAATTGTCGTAGGTGCAGATCAGCAGTATGATCTGTTCTTTTATTTAACATTTCTCAAAATTGTTAAATTCATTAGTTATGCTTTTCTGTTTTTTGTCAATTATCGTAGGCGCAGATCAGCAGTATGATCTGTTCTTTCATTTATCACTTCTTAAAATTTTTATTTATAATATTATGCACGCTTCTATTTTTATGACTATTAATTATCGTATGTGCAGATCAGCAGTATGATCTGTTCTATTATTTAACACTTCTCAAATTTGTTACCTATATTAGTTACGCTTGTCTGTCTTTTATCAATTATCGTAGACGCAAATCAGCAGTAGAGAATGGTTCGGTTTTTTAAACACCCTGTATTGTTCACATTAAAATAGTTTCCATATAGATCATTGTTAAAAGTTTCATCAAAGAAATATTATACTTTCATGACAGTTTCAATTATCGCAGGTGCAGATCAGCAGTATGATCTGTTCTTTAATTTAATACATTTTAAAATTTTTGGTTACAATATTATACACTCTTGTATTTTTATCACTATCAATTGTCGTAGGTGCAGATCAGCAGTATGATCTGTTCTTTTATTTAACATTTTTCAAAATTGTTAAATACATTAGTTATGCTTTTTATCAATTATCGTAGGCGCAGATCAGCAGCATGATCTGTTCTATTATTTAACACTTCTCAAATTTGTTACCTAAATTAGTTACGCTTGTCTGTCTTTTATCAATTATCGTAGATGCAGATCAGCAGTAGAGAATGGTTCGGTTTTTTTAAACACCCAGTATTTTTCCATTAGTATAGTTTTCCTTCACAATATGTAAAATGTTTCATCAAAAAAAATTTATTCTACGAATTTTGAGGAGTTTTAGAGAATGGTTCGGTTTTTTAAACACCCTGTATTATTTCATTATTACAGTTTTTTACATTCTATTGTAAAAGGTGTCTACAAAAAAAATATATTAATTCCTGAAATTTTGATGATTTTTAGGGAATGGTTCGTTTTTTTTAAACATCCTGTATTTTTTTCAGTAGGGTAGTTTAGTACAGTATTTTCTAATTAGTACAGTTTTTTTGCAACTTATTGCGAAAAGTGACATAAAAAAAATTTTCAATTCCCTGAATTTGGAGGAATTTTAGATAATGGTTCGGTTTTTTTGAACCTCCTGTATTTTTTCATTATTACAGTTTTTTTACAGCCTATTGTGAAAAGTTTTATAAAAAAAATTTTTTAATTCCATGAATTTTGAGGATTTCAAGAGAATAGTTCGGTTTTTTTAAACACCCAGTATTTTTTAATTAGTATAGCGTTTCTGCAGACTATTGCGATAAGTTTTATAAAAAAAAGTTTAATTCCATATATTTTGAGGATTTTTAGTGAATGGTTAGGTTTTTTTAAACACTATATTTTTTCATCATTACAGTTTTTTTACAGCTTATTGTGAAAAGTGTCTATAAAAAAAAATATTAATTCCATAAATTGCGAGGATTTCAAAAGAATGGTTGGGTTTTTTAAACACCCAGTATTTTTTCATTATTACAGTTTTTTTACATTCTATTGTGAAGGTGTCTACAAAAAAAATATATTAATTCCTTAAATTTTGATGATTTTTAGGGAATGGTTCGTTTTTTTTAAACATCCTGTATTTTTTCAGTAGGGTAGTTTTTTGCAGCCTTTTGTGAAAAGTTTTATAAAAAATTTTTTTAATTCCATGAAATTCGAGGATATCAAGAGAATGGTTCGGTATTTTTAAACACCCAGTATTTTTTCATTATTACAGTTTTTTTACAGTCTATTGTGATAGGTGTCTAAAAAAAGAAATATTAATTCCACGAATTTTGAGGATATTTTGAGAATGGTTCGGTTTTTTTAAACACCCAGTATTTGTTCATTAGTATAGTCTTTTTGCAGACTATTGCAAAAAGTTTCATAAAAAAAAATTTAATTCCATGAATTTTGAGGATTATTAGAAGATGGTTCGGTTTTGTAAAACACCCTGCATTTTTTTAATAAGGGTAGTTTTTTTGCAGCCTATTGTGAAAGGTGTCATAACAAAAATATTAATTCCATAAATTTTGAGGATTTTTAGGGAATGGTTCGGTTTTTTGTAAACACCCAGTAGTTTTTTAATTAGTAAAGTTTTCTTACAGACCATTGTGAAAAGTTTCATTAAAAAATATTCCATGAATTGTGAGGATTCTTAGAGACTGGTTTGGCTTTGTTAAACACCCTGTATTTTTTCATTAATACAGTTTTTTTTACAGCCTATTGTGAAAGGTGTCTACAAAAAGAAATATTAATTCCACGAATTGTGAGGATTTTTAGAGAATGGTTCGGTTTTTTTAAACCCCCTGTATTTTTAATTAGTATAGTTTTTCTGCAGACTATCGCGAAAAGTTTCAAAAAAAAAGGAATTTTTAAATCCACGAATATTGAGGATTTTTAGAAAACGGTTCGGTTTTTTTAAACACCCCGTATTTTTTTTCGATAATTAGTGCGGTAAGAGACCCCCGACGGAAGTTTCGTAAAAAAAAAATTTGGCTTTGTTAAACACCCTGTATTTTTTCATTATTACAGTTTTTTTTACAGCCTATTGTGAAAGGTGTCTACAAAAAGAAATATTAATTTTTAGAGAATGGTTCGGTTTTTTTAAACCCCCTGTATTTTTAATTAGTATAGTTTTTCTGCAGACTATCGCGAAAAGTTTCAGAAAAAAAAGGAATTTTTAAATCCACGAATATTGAGGATTTTTAGAAAACGGTTCGGTTTTTTTAAACACCCCGTATTTTTTTTCGATAATTAGTGCGGTAAGAGACCCCCGACGGAAGTTTCGTAAAAAAAAAATTTTAGTTCCCTTAATTTTGACATTTTTTTAGCGTTCGACATTTTTCCAACACTTTGTATATAAAACGGTCTTTCGCACGTCAGACGACCCCTCCGAAGCGAAAAAACCGAAAATTTCCTCGAATCTGTAATTTTTATTTTTTTCTCGTCAATTTTTATCGGAACACCCCGTACATCGAGCTTTTTGAGTCGCACTGTATATGCCACGAAAAATTTGAAGAGCGCCACATTGCTGACGTCACTGTTATCCCGTCTGGGTGCGGATTTATGCAAATTTCGATACAAAAACGACCTCAAAATCCAGCGCTCGCATAACAGAAAGTATCTAGAGACTTCAAATTTACCGTTTTCGGCCTTCGGGGGGCTCCGATCGGCCCATTTAGCGAAATTTCCTATGTTTTAATCTGAACTGTCACCACTCGTCGTTTGACGTTTCTGATGGCGGAGTGCAGTCTACCAAGTTTTCTATATTTTCACTATAAAATCGAATTTTAAACCCAGATCTGAGGCACGCGGGATATTGTAGAAGGTTCAAAGTTTACGTTTCGATATGGTTTTATGGGAATGATGGGGTACTTACTTTGGAGAATGTAATCGTTTTGAACTTTTTGTGATGACTGGCATTTCCCTTGCTCTTCGCTCCCGTCTTGGTTGTTATTTTTGCACATTTCCATCTAAAAACGAACTCAAAATCCAGCGCTCGCATAACAGAAAGTATCTAGAGACTTCAAACTTACCTTTTCTGGCCTTTGCGGGCCTCCGATCGGCCCATTTAGCGAAATTTCTTACGTTTTGTTGGGAGCTGTCAATGCACCACACCGTCCGGCTAGCCGTTTGAGGTTTAGGACGACCGAGCGAACACGAATGCCGCCGAACGTGTAGGTGCCGCAAATTATCTATAATTTTACTATAAAATCGAATTTTAAACCCAGATCTGAGGCACGCGGGATATTGTAGAAGGTTCCAAGTTTACGTTTCGATATGGCTTTATGGAAATAAATGGGTACTTACTTTAGAGAATGTAATCGTTTTGAAGTTTTTGTAATGACTGGCGTTTGCCTTGCTCTTCCCTCCCGTCTCGGTCGTTATTTTTGCACATTTCCATCTAAAAACGAACTCAAAATCCAGCGCTCGCATAACAGAAAGTATCTAGAGACTTTAAATTTACCTTTTCTGGCCTTGGCGGGCCTCCCATCGGCCCATTTAGCGAAATTTCCTATGTTTTATTCTGAACTGTCACCCAGTCGCCGTTTGACGTTTCTGAAGAGCGTGAGAATTTTCGCTATTTTCACTATAAAATCGAATTTTAAACCCAGATCTGAGGCACGCGGGATATTGTAGAAGGTTCAAAGTTTACGTTTCGATATGGTTTTATGGAAATAGAGGGGTACTTACTTTGGAGAATGTAATCGTTTTGAAGTTTTTGTCATGACTGGCATTTGCCTTGCTCTTCTTTGCCGTCTCGTTCGTTATTTTTGCACATTTCCATCTAAAAATGAACTGAAAACTCAGCGCGCGGGATATTGTAGAAGGTTCAAAGTTTACGTTTCGATATGGCTTTGTGGAAAGGAATGCGGGAAAATACGAAAATATCGAATCCGAAATAGTTTGACGTCCAAATATATTTCACACTGAACAACTGACGTTTCTCTGATTCCCAACCGATAAGCTCCGCCCGCGCTATATCCATCTCGGTCGCCGAGAACGGCTTGTGAGGACCCTACGAAAAACGGAAAATTTACCTAGAAAAACGCGAAAAACGGTCCGCCGAGCGCCTCGTCGCGACGAAGAAAGGACCAAATAAACCGATTCGCCCGCGGCGGCGTCGCCGGAAGGCTCGCGTAAAATATTTCGCGCGAAGCAAAATCGGCCTCGGAGCGGTCGCGGGACTTCCGATAAGGGGCGTTTTTTTCGACTTTTGTCTCGTTCCCTCGCGAAAATCGAAATGTAGCGTCCGCAGACCTCCGGAAAAACGCAAATTTCGCCCGGAAAAAAGTAAAAATAACCAACGAAAATACGCCTAAGCGACGACCCGAGGACCGAACTCGACTCCGCGCACCCATACTCGCCGCCGCGCGGCTCGCGAAAAAAGCCTTTGAGGAGATACTTTGCCCCTTTTTCGCGCCCCCGGTGGGAGCGAGAAAAAACAACGGATTTTAATATAATAGAACTAGAAAGGTGGCAAGTCGGCTATCGCCGACTTGACCTTTCTTGGGATGGTGGACACCGGATATTTTCAGTAGTATAGTTTTTCTGCAGACTATTGCGAAGAGTTTCAGAAAAAGAAATTTTTGAATCCATGAATTTTGAGGATTATTTGAGAATGGTTCGGTTTTTTTGAACACCCTGAATTGTTCTCATTAAAATAGTTTCCATATAGACCATTGTTAAAAGTTTCATCAAAGAAGTATTTATACTTCCATGACAGTTTCAATTATCGCAGGTGCAGATCAGCAGTATGATCTGTTCTTTAATTTAATACATTTTAAAATTTTTGGTTACAATATTATACACTCTTGTATGTTTATCACTATCAATTGTCGTAGGTGCAGATCAGCAGTATGATCTGTTCTTTTATTTAACATTTCTCAAAATTGTTAAATACATTAGTTATGCTTTTGTGTTTTTTATCAATTATCGTAGGCGCAGATCAGCAGTATGATCTGTTCTTTCATTTAACACTTCTTAAAATTTTTGTTTATAATATTATGCACGCTTTTATTTTTATGACTATCAATTATCGCAGGTGCAGATCAGCAGTATGATCTGTTCTTTAATTTAATACATTTTAAAATTTTTGGTTACAATATTATACACTCTTGTATGTTTATCACTATCAATTGTCGTAGGTGCAGATCAGCAGTATGATCTGTTCTTTTATTTAACATTTCTCAAAATTGTTAAATACATTAGTTATGCTTTTGTGTTTTTTATCAATTATCGTAGGCGCAGATCAGCAGTATGATCTGTTCTATTATTTAACACTTCTCAAATTTGTATACTATATTAGTTACGCTCTCAAATTGTCTATCTTTTATCAATTATCGTAGATGCAGATCAGCAGTAGAGAATGGTTCGGTTTTTTTAAACATCCTGCATTTTTTCGTTAGGGTAGTTTTTCTGCGGACTATTGCAAAAAGTTTCATAAAACAATAAATTAATTCCATGAATTTTGAGGATTATTAGCATAGTTTTTATACAAAACATTGTAAATAGTTTCATCAAAACAAACTTTTGTAATTCCATGCATTTTGGGAGTTTCAATATTGGTTCAGTTTTCTTAAACACCCTGTATTGTTCTCATTAAAATAGTCTCTATATAGACCATTGTTAAAAGTTTCATCAAAGTAATATTATACTTCCATGAATGGTTCGGTTTTTGTAAATATCCAGTAGTTTTTTAATTAGTATAGTTTTCTTACAGACCATTGTGAAAAGTTTCATAAAAAAAAATAAATTCCATAAATTTTGTGGATCTAGAGAATGGTTCTTTATTTTACACCCTGTATTTTTTCATAAGTATGTATTTGTATACACATAATAATACCTAAGTATGTATTTTTTATAGTTTTTTTACAAACTATTGCAAAAAGTTTCATCAAAAATCAAAAAAGAACGCCGAACGTGTAGGTGCCATAAATTTTGAGGATTTTTAGAGAATGGTTCGGTTTTTTTAAACACCCTATATAGACCATTGTTAAAAGTTTCATCAAAGAAATATTTATACTTCCATGACAGTTTCAATTATCGCAGGTGCAGATCAGCAGTATGATCTGTTCTTTAATTAAATACATTTTAAAATTTTTGGTTAAATTATTATACACTCTTGTATTTTTGTCACTATCAATTGTATGATCTGTTCTTTTATTTAACATTTCTCAAAATTGTTAAATACATTAGTTATGCTTTTCTGTTTTTTATCAATTATCGTAGGCGCAGATCAGCAGTATGATCTGTTCTTTCATTTAACACTTGTTAAAATTTTTGTTTATAATATTATGCACGCTTCTATATTTATGACTATTAATTATCGTAGGTGCAGATCAGCAGTATGATCTGTTCTATTATTTAACACTTCTCAAATTGTCTATCTTTTATCAATTATCGTAGATGCAGATCAGCAGTAGAGAATGGTTCGATTTTTTAAAACACCCAGTATTTTGTCATTAGTATATTTTTCCTACAGAACATTGTAAAAAGTTTCATAAAAAAAAATTTCAATTCCAGGAATTTTGAGGACTTTTAGAGAATGGTTTGGTTTTGTTAAACACCCTGTATTTGCTCATTAGTAAAACTTTTTTACAATCGTGAAAAGTTTCATAAAAAAAATTAAATTCCATAAATTTTGTGGATCTAGAGAATGGTTCTTTATTTTACACCCTGTATTTTTTCATAAGTATGTGTTTATATACACATAATAATACCAAAGTATATATTTACAAAAAGCTATTGCAAAAAGTTTCATCTAAAATAAAAAAAAAAAAAAAATATTCCAACTTTTAAGGATTTTTTAGAATGATTCGATTTTTTTAAACATCCAGTATTTTTACATTAGTATAGTTTTCCTTCAGAATATTATGTAAAATGTTTCATCAAAAAAATTTTTTAATTCCACGAATTTTGAGGATTTTTAGAGAATGGTTCGGTTTTTGTAAACACTAAGTATTTTTTCATTAAGTTAGTTTTTTTATAGTGTATTGCGAAGTGTCGTTTTTTCAATTCCACGAATTTCGATGATTTTAGAGAATAGTTCGGTTTTTTTAATTACCCAGTATTTTTTAATGAGTACAGTATTTTCTGATTAGTACAGTATTTTTGCAACTTATTGCGAAAAGTGATATAAAAAAAATTTGCAATTCCCTGAATTTGGAGGAATTTTAGATAATGGTTCGGTTTTTTTTGAACCTCCTGTATTTTTTCATTATTACAGTTTTTTTACAGCCTATTGTGAAAAGTTTTATAAAAAAAAATTTTTAATTCCATGAATTTCGAGGATTTCAAGAGAATGGTTCGGTTTTTTAAACACCCAGTATTTTTTAATTAGTATAGTTTTTCTGCAGACTATTGCGATAAGTTTTATAAAAAAAAGTTTAATTCCATGTATTTTGAGGATTTTTAGTGAATGGTTAGGTTTTTTTAAACGCTCTATATTTTTTCATCATTACAGTTTTTTTACAGCCTATTGTGAAAAGTGTCTTCAAAAAAAAATATTAATTCCATAAATTGCGAGGATTTCAAGAGAATGGTTCGGTTTTTTTAAACACCCAGTATTTTTTCATTATTACAGTTTTTCTTACAGCCTATTGTGAAAGGTGTCTACAAAAAGAAATATTAATTCCACGAATTTTGAGGATATTTAGATAACGGTTCGGTTTTTTAAACCCCCTGTATTTTTTAATTAGTATAGTTTTTCTGCAGACTATCGCGAAGAGTTTCAGAAAAAAAGGAATTTTTAAATCCACGAATTTTGAGGATTTTTTAGAGAACGGTTCGGTTTTTTTAAACACCCCGTATTATTTTCGATAATTAGTGCGGTAAGAGACTCCCGACTGAAGTTTCGTAAAAAAAAAATTTTAGTTCCCTTAATTTTGACATTTTTTTAACGTTCGACATTTTTTCAACACTTTGTATATAAAACGGTCTTTCGCACGTCAAACGACCCCTCCGAAGCGAAAAAACCGAAAATTTCCTCGAATCTGTAATTTTTATTTTTTTCTCGTCAATTTTTATCGGAACACCCCGTACATCGAGCTTTTTTGAGTCACCCCATATATGCTTCGAAAAATTTGAAAAGCGCCACATTGCTGACGTCACTGTTACCCCGTCTGGGTGCGGATTTATGCAAATTTTGATACAAAAACGACCTTAAAACCCAGCGCTCGCATAACAGAGAGTATCTAGAGACTTCAAATTTACCGTTTTCGGCCTTCGGGGGGCTCCGATCGGCTCATTTAGCGAAATTTCCTATGTTTTAATCTGAACTGTCACCCAGTCGACGTTTGACGTTTCTGAAGGGCGTGAGAATTTTCGCTATTTTCACTATAAAATCGAATTTTCAACCCAGATCTGAGGCACGCGGGATATTGTAGAAGGTTCAAAGTTTACGTTTCGATATGGTTTTATGGAAATAAAGGGGTACTTACTTTGGAGAATGTAATCGTTTTGAAATTTTTGTGATGTCGGCCATTTGCCTTCCTCTTCCTTCCCGTCTAGGTCGTTATTTTTGCACGTTTCCATCTAAAAACGAACTGAAAACCCAGCGCTCGCATAACAGAAAGTATCTAGAGACTTTAAATTTACCTATTCTGACCTTTGCGGGCCTCCGATCGGCCCGTTTAGCGAAATTTCTTACGTTTTCTTGGGAGATGTCACCGCATCGCACCTTCGGTCTCGAAGTTTGACGTTTCTGAAGGCCGATTGTCGGGCGAACGTGTGTGGACGCATATTTTCACTATTTTCGGTATAAAATCGAATTTCAAACCCAGATCTGAGGTACGCGGGATATCGTAGAAGGTTCAAAGTTTACGTTTCGATATGGCTTCGTGGAGAGGAACGCGGGAAAATACGAAAATATCGAATCCGAAATAGTTTGACGTCTAAATATATTTCGCACTGAACAACTGACGTTTCTCCGATTCCCTGCCGATAAGCTATATCCATCTCACTTTTGTCTCGTTTCCTCGCGAAAATCGCAAACCGGCGTCCGCAGACCTCCGGAAAAACGCAAAATCGGACCGGAAAAAAGTAAAAATAACCAACCAAAATACGCCTAAGCGACGACCCAAGGACCGAACTCGACTCCGCGCACCCATACTCGCCGCTGCGCGGCTCGCGAAAAAAGCCTTTCAACGGACACTTTGCCCCTTTTTCGCCCGCCCGGTGGGAGCGAGAAAAAACAACGGATTTTAATATATAAGAACTAGAAAGGTGGCAAGTCGGCTATCGCCGACTTGACCTTTCTTGGGATGGTGGACACCGGATATTTTCAGTAGTATAGTTTTTCTGCAGACCATTGCGAAGAGTTTCAGAAAAAGTAATTTTTAAATCCATGAATTTTGAGGATTATTTGAGAATAGTTCGGTTTTTTAAACACTTTGTATTGTTCTCATTAAAATAGTTTCCATATAGACCATTGTTAAAAGTTTCATCAAAGAAATATTTATACTTCCATGACAGTTTCAATTATCGCAGGTGCAGATCAGCAGTATGATCTGTTCTTTAATTTAATACATTTTACAATTTTTGGTTACAATATTATGCACTCTTGTATTTTTATCACTATCAATCGTAGGTGCAGATCAGCAGTATGATCTGTTTTTTCATTTAACACTTCTTAAAATTTTTGTTTATAATATTATGCACGCTTCTATTTTTATGACTATTAATTATCGTATGTGCAGATCAGCAGTATGATCTGTTCTATTATTTAAAACTTCTCAAATTTGTTACCTATATTAGTTACGTTTGTCTGTCTTTTATCAATTATCGTAGATGCAGATCAGCAGTAGAGAATCGTTAGGTTTTTAAACACCCTGTATTGTTCTCATTAAAATAGTTTCCATATAGACCATTGTTAAAAGTCTCATCAAAGAAATATTATACTTCCATGACAGTTTCAATTATCGCAGGTGCAGATCAGCAGTATGATCTGTTGTTTTATTTAATATTTCTCAAAATTGTTACATACATTAGTTATGCTTTTCTGTTTTTTATCAATTACTGTAGGTGCAGATCAGCAGTATGATCCGTTTTTTCAATTAACACTTCTTAAAATTTTTGTTTATAATATTATGCACGCTTCTATTTATATGACTATTAATTATCGTATGTGCAGATCAGCAGTATGATCTGTTCTATTATTTAACACTTCTCAAATTTGTTACCTATATTAGTTACGTTTGTCTGTCCTTTATCAATTATCGTAGATACAGATCAGCAGTAGAGAATCGTTAGGTTTTTTAAACACCCTGTATTGTTCTCATTAAAATAGTTTCCATATAGACCATTGTTAAAAGTTTCATCAAAGAAATATTATACTTCCATGACAGTTTCAATTATCGCAGGTGCAGATCAGCAGTATGATCTGTTCTTTAATTTAATACATTTTAAAATTTTTGGTTACAATATTATACACTTGTATGTTTATCACTATCAATTGTCGTAGGTGCAGATCAGCAGTATGATCTGTTCTTTTATTTAACATTTCTCAAAATACATTAGTTATGCTTTTCTGATTTTTATCAATTATTGTAGGTGCAGATCAGCAGTATGATCTGTTCTATTATTTAACAATTATCAAATTTGTTACCTATATTAGATACGCTTGTCTATCTTTTATCAATTATCGTAGATGCAGATCAGCAGTAGAGAATGGTTCGGTTTTTTTAAACATCCTGTATTTTTTCGTTAGGGTAGTTTTTCTGCAGACTATTGCAAAAAGTTTCATAAAAAAATAAATTAATTCCATGAATTTTGAGGATTATTAGGGAATAGTTCGGTTTTTTTAAACATTCTGTATTTTGTCATTAGCATAGTTTTTATACAAAACATTGTAAATAGTTTCATCAAAACAAACTTTTGTAATTCCATGTATTTTGGGAGTTTCAATATTGGTTGATTTTACTTAAACACCCTGTATTGTTCTCATTAAAATAGTCTCTATATAGACCATTGTTCAAAGTTTCATCAAAGTAATATTATACTTCCATGAATGGTTCGGTTTTTGTAAATATCCAGTAGTTTTTTAATTAGTATAGTTTTCTTACAGACCATTATGAAAAGTTTCATAAAAAAATAGTCCATGCATTTTGAGGATTCTTAGAGAATGGTTTGGTTTCGTTAAACACCCTCTATTTTTTCAATAGTATAATTTTTTTACAATCGTGAAGTTTCATAAAAAAAATAAATTCCATAAATTTTGTGGATCTAGAGAATGGTTCTTTATTATACACCTTGTATTTTTTCATAAGTATGTATTTGTATACACATAATAATACCTAAGTATGTATATTTTATAGTTTTTTTACAAACTATTGCAAAAAGTTTCATCAAAAATCAAAAAAAAACGCCGAACGTGTAGGTGCCATAAATTTTGAGGATTTTTAGAGAATGGTTCGGTTTTTTTAATCACCCTGTATTGTTCTCATTAAAATAGTTTCCATATAGACCATTGTTAAAAGTTTGATCAAAGAAATATTTATACTTCCATGACAGTTTCAATTATCGCAGGTGCAGATCAGCAGTATGATCTGTTCTTTCATTTAATACATTTTAAAATTTTTGGTTACAATATTATGCACTCTTGTATTTTTATCACTATCAATTGTCGTAGGTGCAGATCAGCAGTATGATCTGTTCTTTTATTTGACATTTCTCAAAATTGTTAAATACATTAGTTATGCTTTTCTGTTTTTTATCAATTATCGTAGGCGCAGATCAGCAGTATGATCTGTTCTTTCATTTAACACTTCTTAAAATTTTTGTTTAAAATATTATGCACGCTTCTATATTTATGACTATTAATTATCGTATGTGCAGATCAGTAGTATGATCTGTTCTATTATTTAACACTTCTCAAATTTGTTACCTATATTAGTTACGCTTCTCTGTCTTTTATCAATTATCGTAGATGCAGATCAGCAGTAGAGAATCGTTCGGTTTTTTAAACACCCAGTATTTTTTCAATATTACAGTTTTTTTTACAGCCAATTGTGAAAGGTGACTAAAAAAAGAAATATTAATTCTACGGGTTTTGAGGATATTTAGAGAATGGTTCGGTTTTTCCTATCACCCAGTATTTTTTAATTAGTATAGTTTTTCTGCAGACTATTGCGATAAGTTTTATAAAAAAAAGTTTAATTCCATGTATTTTGAGAATTTTTAGTGAATGGTTAAGTTTTTTTAAACACTATATTTTTTTATCATTACAGTTTTTTTACATTCTATTGTGAAAGGTGTCTACAAAAAAAATATATTAATTCCTTAAATTTTGATGATTTTTAGGGAATGGTTCGTTTGTTTTAAACATCCTGTATTTTTTCAGAAGGGTAGTTTTTTACAGCCTTTTGTGAAAAGTTTTGTAAAAAAATTCTTTAATTCCATGAATTTCGAGGATATCAAGAGAATGGTTCGGATTTTTTAAACACCCTGAATTGTTCTCATTAAAATAGTTTCCATATAGACCATTGTTAAAAGTTTCAGCAAATTAATATTATACTTCCATGACAGTTTCAATTATCGCAGGTGCAGATCAGCAGTATGATCTGTTCTTTAAATTAATACATTTTAAAATTTTTGGTTACAATATTATGCACTCTTGTATTTTTATCACTATCAATTGTCGTAGGTGCAGATCAGCAGTATGATCTGTTCTTTTATTTAACATTTCTCAAAATTGTTAAATACATTAGTTATGCTTTTCTGTTTTTTATCAATTATCGTAGGCGCAGATCAGCAGTATGATCTGTTCTTTCATTTAACACTTCTTAAAATTTTTGTTTATAATATTATGCACATATTATGCACTCTTCTATATTTATGACAATTAATTATCGTAGGTGCAGATCAGCAGTATGATCTGTTCTTTTATTTAACATTTCTCAAAATTGTTAAATACATTAGTTATGCTTTTCTGTTTTTTATCAATTATCGTAGGCGCAGATCAGCAGTATGATCTGTTCTTTAATTTAATACATTTTAAAATTTTTGGTTACAATATTATGCACTCTTGTATTTTTATCACTATCAATTGTCGTAGGTGCAGATCAGCAGTATGATCTGTTCTTTTATTTAACATTTCTCAAAATTGTTAAATACATTAGTTATGCTTTTCTGTTTTTTATCAATTATCGTAGGCGCAGATCAGCAGTATGATCTGTTCTTTAATTTAATACATTTTAAAATTTTTGGTTAGAATATTATGCACTCTTGTATTTTTATCACTATCAATTGTCGTAGGTGCAGATCAGCAGTATGATCTGTTCTTTTATTTAACATTTCTCAAAATTGTTAAATACATTAGTTATGCTTTTCTGTTCTTTATCAATTATCGTAGGCGCAGATCAGCAGTATGATCTGTTCTTTCATTTAATACTTCTTAAAATTTTTGTTTATAATATTATGCACGCTTCTATATTTATGACTATTAATTATCGTAGGTGCAGATCAGCAGTATGATCTGTTCTATTATTTAACACTTCTCAAATTGTCTATCTTTTATCAATTATCGTAGATGTAGATCAGCAGTAGAAAATGGTTCGGTTTTTTAAAACACCCAATATTTTGTCATTAGTATATTTTTCCTACAGAACATTGTAAAAAGTTTCATCAAAAAAAAATTTCAATTCCAGGAATTTTGAGGACTTTTAGAGAATGGTTTGGTTTTGTTAAACACCCTGTCTTTGCTCATTAGTATAACTTTTTTACAATCGTGAAAAGTTTCATAAAAAAAATTAAATTCCATAAATTTTGTGGATCTAGAGAATGGTTCTTTATTTTACACCCTGTATTTTTTCATAAGTATGTGTTTTTATACTCATAATAACACCAAAGTATGTATCTTTTACAGTTTTTTACAAACTATTGTAAAAAATTTCATCACAAATCAAAAAAGAATTTTCAATTCCAGGTTTTAAGGATTTTTAGAATGATTCGATTATTTTAAACATTCAGTATTTTTTAATTAGTATAGTTTTTCTGCAGACTATTGCGATAAGTTTTATAAAAAAAGCTTAATTCCATGTATTTTGAGGATTTTTAGTGAATGGTTAGGTTTTTTTAAACACTCTATATTTTTTCATAATTACAGTTTTTTTACAGCCTATTGTGAAAAGTGTCTACAAAAAAAAATTAATTCCATAAATTGCGAGGATTTCAAGAGAATGGTTCGGTTTCGGTTAAACATCCAGTATTTTTTCATTAGTATGGTTTTTCTGCAGACTATTGCGATAAGTTTCATAAAAAAAAATTAATTCCATGAATTTTGAGGATTATTAGACAATGGTTCGGGTTTTTTAAACACCCTGTATTATTTCATTATTACAGTTTTTTTACATTCTATTGTGAAAGGTGTCTACAAAAAAAATATATTAATTCCTTAAATTTTGATGATTTTTAGGGAATGGTTCGTTTTTTTTAAACATCCTGTATTTTTTCAGTAGGGTAGTTTTTTGCAGCCTTTTGTGAAAAGTTTTGTAAAAAAAATTCTTTAATTCCATGAATTTCGAGGATATCAAGAGAATGGTTCGGATTTTTTAAACACCCTGAATTGTTCTCACTAAAATAGTTTCCATATAGACCATTGTTAAAAGTTTCAGCAAATTAATATTATACTTCCTTGACAGTTTCAATTATCGCAGGTGCAGATCAGCAGTATGTTCTTTATTTTAATACATTTTAAAATTTTTAGTTACAATATTATACACTCTTGTATTTTTATCACTATCAATTGTCGTAAGTGCAGATCAGCAGTATGATCTGTTCTTTTATTTAACATTTATCAAAATTGTTAAATACATTATGCTTTTCTGTTTTTTATCAATTATTATAGGTGCAGATCAGCAGTATGATCTGTTTTCTCATTTAACACTTCTTAAAATGTTTGTTTATAATATTATGCACGCTTCTATATTTATGACTATTAATTATCGTAGGTGCAGATCAGCAGTATGATCTGTTCTATTATTTAACACTTCTCAAATTGTCAATCTTTTATCAATTATCGTAGGCGCAGATCAGCAGTATGATCTGTTCTTTCATTTAATACTTCTTAAAATTTTTGTTTATAATATTATGCACGCTTCTATATTTATGACTATTAATTATCGTAGGTGCAGATCAGCAGTATGATCTGTTCTATTATTTAACACTTCCCAAATTGTCTATCTTTTATCAATTATAGTAGATGCAGATCAGCAGTAGAGAATGGTTCGTGTTTTTTAAACACCCAGTATTTTGTCATTAGTATATTTTTCCTACAGAACATTGTAAAAAGTTTCATAAAAAAAAATTTCAATTCCAGGAATTTTGAGGACTTTTAGAGAATGGTTTGGTTTTGTTAAACACCCTGTATTTGGTCATTAGTATAACATTTTGACAATCGTGAAAAGTTTCATTAAAAAAATTAAATTCCATAAATTTTGTGGATCTAGAGAATGGTTCTTTATTTTACACCCTGTATTTTTTCATAAGTATGTGTTTATATACACATAATAATACCAAAGTATGTATTTTTTATAGTTTTTTACAAACTATTGTAAAAAATTTCATCACAAATGAAAAAAGAATTTTCAATTCCAGGTTTTAAGGATTTTTAAAATGATTCGATTTTTTTAAACATCCAGTATTTTTTCATTAGTACAGTTTTGCTTCACAATATGTAAAATGTTTCATCAAAAAAATTTTTAATTCCACGAATTTTGAGGATTTTTAGAGAATGGTTCGGTTTTTTGTAAACACCCAGTAGTTTTTTAATTAGTAAAGTTTTCTTACAGACCATTGTAAAAAGTTTTATTAAAAAATATTCCATGAATTGTGAGGATTCTTAGAGAATGGTTTGGTTTTGTTAAACACCCTGTATTTTTTCATTAGGGTAGTTTTTTTATAGTGTATTGCGGAAAGTGTCGTTAAAACAAAATTTTCAATTCCACGCATTTCGATGATTTTAGAGAATAGTTCGGTTTTTTTAATTACCCAGTATTTTTTAATTAGTACAGTATTTTCTAATTAGTACAGTTTTTTTGCAACTTATTGCGAAAAGTGACATAAAAAAAAATTTCAATTCCCTGAATTTGGAGGAATTTTAGATAATGGTTCGGTTTTTTTGAACCTCCTGTATTTTTTCATTATTACAGTTTTTTTACAGCCTATTGTGAAAAGTTTTATAAAAAAAAATTTTTAATTCCATGAATTTTGAGGATTTCAAGAGAATGGTTCGGTTTTTTTAAACACCCAGTATTTTTTAATTAGTATAGTTTTTCTGCAGACTATTGTGATAAGTTTTATAAAAAAAAGTTTAATTCCATGTATTTTGAGGATTTTTAGTGAATGGTTAGGTTTTTTTAAACACTATATTTTTTCATCATTACAGTTTTTTTACAGCTTATTGTGAAAAGTGTCTATAAAAAAAAATATTAATTCCATAAATTGCGAGGATTTCAAGAGAATGGTTCGGTTTTTTAAACACCCTGTATTATTTCATTACAGTTTTTTACATTCTATTGTGAAAGGTGTCTACAAAAAAAATATATTAATTCCTTAAATTTTGATGATTTTTAGGGAATGGTTAGTTTTTTTAAACATCCTGTATTTTTTCAGTAGGGTAGTTTTTTGCAGCTTTTTGTGAAAAGTTTTTTAAAAAATTTTTTTAATTCCATGAATTTCGAGGATATCAAGAGAATGGTTCGGTATTTTTAAACACCCAGTATTTTTTCATTATTACAGTTTTTTTACAGCCTATTGTGAAAGGTGTCTAAAAAAAATATTAATTCCACGAATTTTGAGGATATTTAGAGAATGGTACGGTTTTTTTTAACACCCAGTATTTGTTCATTAGTACAGTCTTTTTGCAAACTATTGCGATAAGTTTCATAAAAAAAATTTAATTCCATGAATTTTGAGGATTATTAGAAAACGGTTCGGTTTTGTAAAACACCCTACATTTTCTTAATAAGGGTAGTTTTTTTGCAGCCTATTGTGAAAGGTGTCATAACAAAAATATTATTAATTCCATAAATTTTGAGGATTTTTAGGGAATGGTTCGGTTTTTTGTAAACACCCAGTAGTTTTTTAATTAGTAAAGTTTTCTTACAGACCATTGTGAAAAGTTTCATTAAAAAATATTCTATGAATTGTGAGGATTCTTAGAAAATGGTTTGGTTTTGTTAAACACCCTGTAGTTTTTCATTATTACAGTTTTTTTTACAGCCTATTGTGAAAGGTGTCTTCAAAAAGAAATATTAGTTCCACGAATTTTGAGGATTTTTAGAGAATGGTTCGGTTCTCTTAAACACTGGATATTTTCATTAGTATATATATTTTTTTAACAGCCTATTGCAAAAAGTGTTTACAAAAAAAATTTTTAATTCCACGAAATTTGAGGATTTCAAGAGAATGGTTCGGTTTTTTTAAACCCCCTGTATTTTTAATTGGTATAGTTTTTCTGCAGACTATCGCGAAGAGTTTCAGAAAAAAAAGGAATATTTAAATCCACGAATTTTGAGGATTTTTAGATAAGGGTTCGGTTTTTTTAAACACCCCGTATTTTTTTCGATAATTAGTGCGGTAAGAGACCCCCGACTGAAGTTTCGTAAAAAAAAAATTTTCAGTTCCCTTAATTTTGACATTTTTTTAGCGTTCGACATTTTTCCAACACTTTGTATATAAAACGGTCTTTCGCACGTCAGACGACCCCTCCGAAGCGAAAAAACCGAAAATTTCCTCGAATCTGTAATTTTTATTTTTTTCTCGTCAATTTTTATCGTAACACCCCGTACATCGAGCTTTTTTGAGTCGCACTGTATATATGTGAAGCGCCTCGAAAAATTTGAAGAGCGCCACATTGCTGACGTCACTGTTATCCCGTCTTGGTCTTGGATTTATGCAAATTTCGATATAAAAACGACCTGAAAATCCAGCGCTCGCATAACAGAAAGTATCTAGAGACTTCAAATTTACCGTTTTCGGCCTTCGGGGGGCTCCGATCGGCCCATTTAGCGAAATTTCCTATGATTTAATCTGAACTGTCACCACTCGTCGTTTGACGTTTCTGAAGGTGGCGCTCCCGACGGAGTGCAGTCTACCAAGTTTTCTATATTTTCACTATAAAATCGAATTTTAAACCCAGATCTGAGGCACGCGGGATATTGTAGAAGGTTCAAAGTTTACGTTTCGATATGGTTTTATGGGAATAAAGGGGTACTTACTTTGGAGAATGTAATCGTTTTGTAGTTTTTGTGATGACTGGCATTTCCCTTGCTCTTCGCTCCCGTCTTGGTTGTTATTTTTGCACATTTCCATCTAAAAACGAACTCAAAATCCGGCGCTCGCATAACAGAAAGTATCTAGAGACTTCAAACTTACCTTTTCTGGCCTTTGCGGGCCTCCGATCGGCCCATTTAGCGAAATATCTTACGTTTTATTGGGAGCTGTCAATGCACCACACCGTCCGGCTAGTCGTTTGAGGTTTAGGACGGCCGAGCGAACACGAATGCCGCCGAACGTGTAGGTGCCGCAAATTATCTATAATTTTACTATAAAATCGAATTTTAAACCCAGATCTGAGGCACGCGGGATATTGTAAAAGGTTCAAAGTTTACGTTTCGATATGGCTTTATGGAAATAGAGGGGTACTTACTTTGGAGAATGTAATCGTTTTGAAGTTTTTGTCATGACTGGCGTTTGCCTTGCTCTTCCTTCCCGTCTCGGTCGTTATTTTTGCAAATTTCCATCTAAAAACGAACTTAAAACCCAGCGCTGGCATAACATAAAGTATCTAGAGACTTTAAATTTACCTTTTCTGGCCTTTGCGGGCCTCCGATCGGCCCATTTAGCGAAATTTCCTATGTTTTATTCTGAACTGTCACCCAGTCGCCGTTTGACGTTTCTGAAGGGCGTGAGAATTTTCGCTATTTTCACTATAAAATCGAATTTTAAACCCAGATATGAGGCACGCAGGATATTGTAGAAGGTTCAAAGTTTACGTTTCGATATGGCTTTATGGAAATAGAGGGGTACTTACTTTGGAGAATGTAATCGTTTTGAAGTTTTTGTCATGACTGGCGTTTGCCTTGCTCTTCCTTCCCGTCTCGGTCGTTATTTTTGCAAATTTCCATCTAAAAACGAACTTAAAACCCAGCGCACGCATAACAGAAAGTATCTAGAGACTTTAAATTTACCTTTTCTGACCTTTGCGGGCCTCCGATCGGCCCATTTAGCGAAATTTCTTACGTTTTCTTGGGAGATGTCACCGCATCGCACCGTCGGGCTCGAAGTTTGACGTTTCTGAAGGCCGATCGCCGGACAAACGTGCGTGGACGCATATTTTCACTATTTTCGCTATAAAATCGAATTTTACACCCAGATCTGAGGCACGCGACACATTGTAGAAGGTTCAAAGTTTACGTTTCGATATGGCTTGGTGGAAGGGAATGCGGGAAAATACGAAAATATCGAATCCGAAATAGTTTGACGCCTAAATATATTTCGCACTGAACAACTGACGTTTCTCTGATTCCCAACCGATAAGCTCCGCCCGCGCTATATCCATCTCGGTCGCCGAGAACGGCTGGCGAGGACCCTACGAAAAACGGAAAATTTACCTAGAAAAACGCGAAAAACGGTCCGCCGAGCGCCTCGTCGCGACGAAGAAAGGACCAAATAAACCGATTCGCCCGCTGCCGCGTCGCCGGAAGGCTCGCGTAAAATACCTCGCGCGAAGCAAAATCGGCCTCGGAGCGGTCGCGGGACTTCCGATAAGGGGCGTTTTTTTCGACTTTTGTCTCGTTCCCTCGCGAAAATCGAAATGTAGCGACCGCAGACCTCCGGAAAAACGCAAATTTCGCCCGGAAAAAAGTAAAAATAACCAACGAAAATACGCCTAAGCGACGACCCCAGGACCGAACTCGACTCCGCGCACCCGGGCTCGCCGCCGCGCGGCTCGCGAAAAAAGCCTTTGAGGAGATACTTTGCCACTTTTTCGCGCCCCCGGTGGGAGCGAGAAAAAACAACGGATTTTAATATATAAGAACTAGAAAGGTGGCAAGTCGGCTATCGCCGACTTGACCTTTCTTGGGATGGTGGACACCGGATATTTTCAGTAGTATAGTTTTTCTGCAGACCATTGCGAAGAGTTTCAGAAAAAGTAATTTTTAAATCCATGAATTTTGAGGATTATTTGAGAATAGTTCGGTTTTTTTAAACACTTTGTATTGTTCTCATTAAAATAGTTTCCATATAGACCATTGTTAAAAGTTTCATCAAAGAAATATTTATACTTCCATGACAGTTTCAATTATCGCAGGTGCAGATCAGCAGTATGATCTGTTCTTTAATTTAATACATTTTACAATTTTTGGTTACAATATTATGCACTCTTGTATTTTTATCACTATCAATCGTAGGTGCAGATCAGCAGTATGATCTGTTTTTTCATTTAACACTTCTTAAAATTTTTGTTTATAATATTATGCACGCTTCTATTTTTATGACTATTAATTATCGTATGTGCAGATCAGCAGTATGATCTGTTCTTTAATTTAATACATTTTAAAATTTTTGGTGACAATATTATACACTCTTGTATTTTTATCACTATCAATTGTCGTAGGTGCAGATCAGCAGTTTGATCTGTTGTTTTATTTAATATTTCTCAAAATTGTTACATACATTAGTTATGCTTTTCTGTTTTTTATCAATTACTGTAGGTGCAGATCAGCAGTATGATCCGTTTTTTCATTTAACACATCTTAAAATTTTTGTTTATAATATTATGCACGCTTCTATTTATATGACTATTAATTATCGTATGTGCAGATCAGCAGTATGATCTGTTCTATTATTTAACACTTCTCAAATTTGTTACCTATATTAGTTACGTTTGTCTGTCTTTTATCAATTATCGTAGATGCAGATCAGCAGTAGAGAATCGTTAGGTTTTTTAAACACCCTGTATTGTTCTCATTAAAATAGTTTCCATATAGACCATTGTTAAAAGTTTCATCAAAGAAATATTATACTTCCATGACAGTTTCAATTATCGCAGGTGCAGATCAGCAGTATGATCTGTTCTTTAATTTAATACATTTTAAAATTTTTGGTTACAATATTATACACTCCTGTATGTTTATCACTATCAATTGTCGTAGGTGCAGATCAGCAGTATGATCTGTTCTTTCATTTAACACTTCTTAAAATTTTTGTTTATAATATTTTGCGCGCTTCTATTTTTATGAATATTAATTGTCGTATGTGCAGATCAGCAGTATGATCTGTTCTATTATTTAACACTTCTCAAATTTGTTACCTATATTAGTTACGCTTGTCTGTCTTTTATCAATTATCGTAGATGCAGATCAGCAGTAGAGAATCGTTCGGTTTTTTAAACGCCCTGTATTGTTCTCATTAAAATAGTTTTCATAAATACCATTGTTAAAAGTTTCATCAAGAAATATTATACTTCCATGACAGTTTCAATTATCGCAGGTGCAGATCAGCAGTATGATCTGTTCTTTAATTTAATACATTTTAAAATTTTTGGTTACAATATTATACACTCCTGTATGTTTATCACTATCAATTGTCGTAGGTGCAGATCAGCAGTATGATCTGTTCTTTCATTTAACACTTCTTAAAATTTTTGTTTATAATATTTTGCACGCTTCTATTTTTATGACTATTAATTATCGTAGATGCAGATCAGCAGTATGATCTGTTCTTTTATTTAACATTTCTCAAAATTGATAAATACATTAGTTATGCTTTTCTGTTTTTTATCAATTATGGTTGGTGCAGATCAGCAGTATAATCTGTTTTTTTCATTTAACACTTCTTAAAATTTTTGTTTATAATATTTTGCGCGCTTCTATTTTTATGACTATTAATTGTCGTATGTGCAGATCAGCAGTATGATCTGTTCTATTATTTAACACTTCTCAAATTTGTTACCTATATTAGTTACGCTTGTCTGTCTTTTATCAATTATCGTAGATGCAGATCAGCAGTAGAGAATCGTTCGGTTTTTTAAACGCCCTGTATTGTTCTCATTAAAATAGTTTCCATAAATACCATTGTTAAAAGTTTCATCAAGAAATATTATACTTCCATGACAGTTTCAATTATCGCAGGTGCAGATCAGCAGTATGATCTTTCTTTAATTTATTACATTTTAAAATTTTTGGTTACAATATTATACACTCTTGTATTTTTATCACTATCAATTGTCGTAGGCGCAGATCAGCAGCATGATCTGTTCTTTTATTTAACATTTCTCAAAATTGTTAAATATATTAGTTATGCTTTTCTGTTTTTTTATCAATTATCGTAGGCGCAGATCAGCACTATGATCTGTTCTATTATTTAACACTTCTCAAATTGTCTATCATTTATTAATTATCGTAGATGCAGATCAGCAGTAGAGAATGGTTCGGTTTTTTTTAAACACCCAGTATTGTTCTCATTAAAATAGTTTCCATATAGACCATTGTTAAAAGTTTCATCAAATTAATATTATACTTCTATGACAGTTTCAATTATCGCAGGTACAGATCAGCAGTATGATCTGTTTTTTAATTTAATACATTTTAAAATTTTTGGTTACAATATTATACACTCTTGTATTTTTATCACTATCAATTGTCGTAGGTGCAGATCAGTAGTATGATCTGTTCTTTTATTTAACATTTTTCAAAATTGTTAAATACATTAGTTATGCTTTTCTGTTTTTTATCAATTATGGTAGGTGCAGATCAGCAGTATGATCTGTTTTTTCATTTAACACTTCTTAAAATTTTTGTTTATAATATTATGCACGCTTCTATTTTTATGACTATTAATTATCGTATGTGCAGATCAGCAGTATGATCTGTTCTATTATTTAACACTTCTCAAATTTGTTACCTATATTAGTTACGCTTGTCTGTCTTTTATCAATTATCGTAGATGCAGATCAGCAGTAGAGAATCGTTCGGTTTTTTAAACACCCTGTATTGTTCTCATTAAAATAGTTTCCTTATAGACCATTGTTAAAAGTTTCATCAAGGAAATATTATACTTCCATGACAGTTTCAATTATCGCAGGCGCAGATCAGCAGTATGATCTGTTCTTTAATTTAATACATTTTAAAATTTTTGGTTAGAATATTATGCACTCTTGTATTTTTATCACTATCAATTGTCGTAGGTGCAGATCAGCAGTATGATCTGTTCTATTATTTAACACTTCTCAAATTGTCTATCTTTTATCAATTATCGTAGATGCAGATCAGCAGTAGAAAATGGTTCGGTTTTTTAAAACACCCAGTATTTTGTCATTAGTATATTTTTCCTACAGAACATTGTAAAAAGTTTCATCAAAAAAAAAATTCAATTCCAGGAATTTTGAGGACTTTTAGAGAATGGTTTGGTTTTGTTAAACACCCTGTATTTGCTCATTAGTATAACTTTTTTACAATCGTGAAAAGTTTCATAAAAAAAATTAAATTCCATAAATTTTGTGGATCTAGAGAATGGTTCTTTATTTTACACCCTGTATTTTTTCATAAGTATGTGTTTATATACACATAATAATACCAAAGTATGTATCTTTTACAGTTTTTTTACAAACTATTGTAAAAAATTTCATCACAAATCAAAAAAGAATTTTCAATTCCAGGTTTTAAGGATTTTTAGAATGATTCGATTATTTTAAACATTCAGTAGTTTTTAATTAGTATAGTTTTTCTGCAGACTATTGCGATAAGTTTTATAAAAAAAAGCTTAATTCCATGTATTTTGAGGATTTTTAGTGAATGGTTAGGTTTTTTTAAACACTCTATATTTTTTCATAATTACAGTTTTTTTACAGCCTATTGTGAAAAGTGTCTACAAAAAAAAATTAATTCCATAAATTGCGAGGATTTCAAGAGAATGGTTCGGTTTCGGTTAAACACCCAGTATTTTTTCATTAGTATGGTTTTTCTGCAGACTATTGCGATAAGTTTCATAAAAAAAAAATTAATTCCATGAATTTTGAGGATTATTAGACAATGGTTCGGGTTTTTTAAACACCCTGTATTATTTCATTATTACAGTTTTTTTACATTCTATTGTGAAAGGTGTCTACAAAAAAAATATATTAATTCCTTAAATTTTGATGATTTTTAGGGAATGGTTCGTTTTTTTTAAACATCCTGTATTTTTTCAGTAGGGTAGTTTTTTGCAGCCTTTTGTGAAAAGTTTTGTAAAAAAAATTCTTTAATTCCATGAATATCGAGGATATCAAGAGAATGGTTCGGATTTTTTAAACACCCTGAATTGTTCTCATTAAAATAGTTTCCATATAGACCATTGTTAAAAGTTTCAGCAAATTAATATTATACTTCCATGACAGTTTCAATTATCGCAGGTGCAGATCAGCAGTATGTTCTTTAATTTAATACATTTTAAAATTTTTAGTTACAATATTATACACTCTTGTATTTTTATCACTATCAATTGTCGTAAGTGCAGATCAGCAGTATGATCTGTTCTTTTATTTAACATTTCTCAAAATTGTTAAATACATTATGCTTTTCTGTTTTTTATCAATTATTGTAGGTGCAGATCAGCAGTATGATCTGTTTTCTCATTTAACACTTCTTAAAATGTTTGTTTATAATATTATGCACGCTTCTATATTTATGACTATTAATTATCGTAGGTGCAGATCAGCAGTATGATCTGTTCTATTATTTAACACTTCTCAAATTGTCAATCTTTTATCAATTATCGTAGATGCAGATCAGCAGTAGAGAATGGTTCGGTTTTTTAAAACACCCAGTATTTTGTCATTAGTATATTTTTCCTACAGAACATTGTAAAAAGTTTAATAAAAAAAAATTTCAATTCCAGGAATTTTGAGGACTTTTAGAGAATGGTTTGGTTTTGTTAAACACCCTGTATTTGGTCATTAGTATAACATTTTTACAATCGTGAAAAGTTTCATTAAAAAAATTAAATTCCATAAATTTTGTGGATCTAGAGAATGGTTCTTTATTTTACACCCTGTATTTTTTCATAAGTATGTGTTTATATACACATAATAATACCAAAGTATGTATTTTTTATAGTTTTTTACAAACTATTGTAAAAAATTTCATCACAAATGAAAAAAGAATTTTCAATTCCAGGTTTTAAGGATTTTTAAAATGATTCGATTTTTTTAAACATCCATTATTTTTTCATTAGTACAGTTTTGCTTCACAATATGTAAAATGTTTCATCAAAAAAATTTTTAATTCCACGAATTTTGAGGATTTTTAGAGAATGGTTCGGTTTTTTGTAAACACCCAGTAGTTTTTTAATTAGTAAAGTTTTCTTACAGACCATTGTAAAAAGTTTTATTAAAAAATATTCCATGAATTGTGAGGATTCTTAGAGAATGGTTTGGTTTTGTTAAACACCCTGTATTTTTTCATTAGGGTAGTTTTTTTATAGTGTATTGCGAAAAGTGTCGTTAAAACAAAATTTTCAATTCCACGCATTTCGATGATTTTAGAGAATAGTTCGGTTTTTTAATTACCCAGTATTTTTTAATTAGTACAGTATTTTCTAATTAGTACAGTTTTTTTGCAACTTATTGCGAAAACTGACATAAAAAAAATTTCAATTCCCTGAATTTGGAGGAATTTTAGATAATGGTTCGGTTTTTTTGAACCTCCTGTATTTTTTCATTATTACAGTTTTTTTACAGCCTATTGTGAAAAGTTTTATCAAAAAAATTTTTAATTCCATGAATTTTGAAGATTTCAAGAGAATGGTTCGGTTTTTTTAAACACCCAGTATTTTTTAATTAGTATAGTTTTTCTGCAGACTATTGTGATAAGTTTTATAAAAAAAAGTTTAATTCCATGTATTTTGAGGATTTTTAGTGAATGGTTAGGTTTTTTTAAACACTATATTTTTTCATCATTGCAGTTTATTTACAGCTTATTGTGAAAAGTGTCTATAAAAAAAAATATTAATTCCATAAATTGCGAGGATTTCAAGAGAATGGTTCGGTTTTTTTAAACACCCTGTATTATTTCATTATTACAGTTTTTTACATTCTATTGTGAAAGGTGTCTACAAAAAAAATATATTAATTCCTTAAATTTTGATGATTTTTAGGGAATGGTTCGTTTTTTTAAACATCCTGTATTTTTTCAGTAGGGTAGTTTTTTGCAGCTTTTTGTGAAAAGTTTTTTAAAAAATTTTTTTAATTCCATGAATTTCGAGGATATCAAGAGAATGGTTCGGTATTTTTAAACACCCAGTATTTTTTCATTATTACAGTTTTTTTACAGCCTATTGTGAAAGGTGTCTAAAAAAAATATTAATTCCACGAATTTTGAGGATATTTAGAGAATGGTACGGTTTTTTTTAACACCCAGTATTTGTTCATTAGTATAGTCTTTTTGCAAACTATTGCGATAAGTTTCATAAAAAAAAATTTAATTCCATGAATTTTGAGGATTATTAGAAAAAGGTTCGGTTTTGTAAAACACCCTACATTTTCTTAATAAGGGTAGTTTTTTTGCAACCTATTGTGAAAGGTGTCATAACAAAAATATTATTAATTCCATAAATTTTGAGGATTTTTAGGGAATGGTTCGGTTTTTTGTAAACACCCAGTAGTTTTTTAATTAGTAAAGTTTTCTTACAGACCATTGTGAAAAGTTTCATTAAAAAATATTCTATGAATTGTGAGGATTCTTAGAGAATGGTTTGGTTTTGTTAAACACCCTGTAGTTTTTCATTATTACAGTTTTTTTTACAGCCTATTGTGAAAGGTGTCTTCAAAAAGAAATATTAGTTCCACGAATTTTGAGGATTTTTAGAGAATGGTTCGGTTCTCTTAAACACTGGATATTTTCATTAGTATATATATTTTTTTAACAGCCTATTGCAAAAAGTGTTTACAAAAAAAATTTTTAATTCCACGAAATTTGAGGATTTCAAAAGAATGGTTCGGTTTTTTAAACCCCCTGTATTTTTAATTGGTATAGTTTTTCTGCAAACTATCGCGAAGAGTTTCAGAAAAAAAAGGAATATTTAAATCCACGAATTTTGAGGATTTTTAGATAAGGGTTCGGTTTTTTTAAACACCCCGTATTTTGTTCGATAATTAGTGCGGTAAGAGACCCCCGACTGAAGTTTCGTAAAAAAAAAAATTTCAGTTCCCTTAATTTTGACATTTTTTTAGCGTTCGACATTTTTCCAACACTTTGTATATAAAACGGTCTTTCGCACGTCAGACGACCCCTCCGAAGCGAAAAAACCGAAAATTTCCTCGAATCTGTAATTTTTATTTTTTTCTCGTCAATTTTTATCGGAACACCCCGTACATCGAGCTTTTTTGAGTCGCACTGTATATATGTGAAGCGCCTCGAAAAATTTGAAGAGCGCCACATTGCTGACGTCACTGTTATCCCGTCTTGGTCTTGGATTTATGCAAATTTCGATACAAAAACGACCTGAAAATCCAGCGCTCGCATAACAGAAAGTATCTAGAGACTTCAAATTTACCGTTTTCGGCCTTCGGGGGGCTCCGATCGGCCCATTTAGCGAAATTTCCTATGATTTAATCTGAACTGTCACCACTCGTCGTTTGACGTTTCTGAAGGTGGCGCTCCCGACGGAGTGCAGTCTACCAAGTTTTCTATATTTTCACTATAAAATCGAATTTTAAACCCAGATCTGAGGCACGCGGGATATTGTAGAAGGTTCAAAGTTTACGTTTCGATATGGTTTTATGGGAATAAAGGGGTACTTACTTTGGAGAATGTAATCGTTTTGTAGTTTTTGTGATGACTGGCATTTCCCTTGCTCTTCGCTCCCGTCTCGGTTGTTATTTTTGCACATTTCCATCTAAAAACGAACTCAAAATCCGGCGCTCGCATAACAGAAAGTATCTAGAGACTTCAAACTTACCTTTTCTGGCCTTTGCTGGCCTCCGATCGGCCCATTTAGCGAAATATCTTACGTTTTATTGGGAGCTGTCAATGCACCACACCGTCCGGCTAGCCGATTGAGGTTTAGGACGGCCGAGCGAACACGAATGCCGCCGAACGTGTAGGTACCGCAAATTATCTATATTTTCATTATAAAATCGAATTTTAAACCCAGATCTGAGGCACGCGGGATATTGTAGAAGGTTCAAAGTTTACGTTTCGATATGGCTTTATGGAAATAAATGGGTACTTACTTTGGAGAATGTAATCGTTTTGAAGTTTTTGTCATGACTGGCGTTTGCCTTGCTCTTCCTTCCCGTCTCGGTCGTTATTTTTGCAAATTTCCATCTAAAAACGAACTCAAAATCCAGCGCTCGCATAACAGAAAGTATCTAGAGACTTTAAATTTACCTTTTCTGGCCTTTGCGGGCCTCCGATCGGTCCATTCGGCGAAATTTCCTATGTTTTAATCTGAACTGTCACCACTCGTCGTTTGACGTTTCTGATGGCGGAGTGCAGTCTACCAAATTTTCTATAATTTCACTATAAAATCGAATTTTAAACCCAGATCTGAGGCACGCGGGATATTGTAGAAGGTTCAAAGTTTACGTTTCGATATGGTTTTATGGAAATAGAGGGGTACTTACTTTGGAGAATGTAATCGTTTTGAAGTTTTTGTCATGACTGGCATTTGCCTTGCTCTTCCTTGCCGTCTCGTTCGTTATTTTTGCACATTTCCATCTAAAAACGAACTGGAAACCCAGCGCTCGCATAACATAAAGTATCTAGAGACTTTAAATTTACCTTTTCTGGCCTTTGCGGGCCTCCGATCGGCCCATTCGGCGAAATTTCTTACGTTTTCTTGGGAGATGTCACCGCACCGCACCGTCTGGCTCGAAGTTTGACGTTTCTGAAGGCCGATCGTCGGGCGAACGTGCGTGGACGCATATTTTCACTATTTTCGCAATAAAATCGAATTTTACACCCAGATCTGAAGCACGCGACACATTGTAGAAGGTTCAAAGATTACGTTTCGATATGGCTTTGTGGAAGGGAATGCGGGAAAATACGAAAATATCGAATCCGAAATAGTTTGACGCCTAAATATATTTCGCACTGAACAACTGACGTTTCTCTGATTCCCAACCGATAAGCTCCGCCCGCGCTATATCCATCTCGGTCGCCGAGAACGGCTGGCGAGGACCCTACGAAAAACGGAAAATTTACCTAGAAAAACGCGAAAAACGGTCCGCCGGGCGCCTCGTCGCGACGAAGAAAGGACCAAATAAACCGATTCGCCCGCTGCCGCGTCGCCGGAAGGCTCGCGTAAAATACCTCGCGCGAAGCAAAATCGGCCTCGGAGCGGTCGCGGGACTTCCGATAAGGGGCGTTTTTTTCGACTTTTGTCTCGTTCCCTCGCGAAAATCGAAATGCAGCGTCCGCAGACCTCCGGAAAAACGCAAATTTCGCCCGGAAAAAAGTAAAAAGAACTCATCAAAATACGCCTAAGCTACGCAGGAAGGACCGAACTCGACTCCACGCGCCCGTACTCGCCGCCGCGCGGCTCGCGAAAAAAGCCTTAGTGGCGGTAAAACGCCACTTTTTCGCGCCCCCGGTGGGAGCGAGAAAAAACAACGGATTTTAATATAATAGAACTAGAAAGGTGGCAAGTCGGCTATCGCCGACTTGACCTTTCTTGGGATGGTGGACACCGGATATTTTCAGTAGTATAATTTTTCTGCAGACCATTGCGAAGAGTTTCAGAAAAAGTAATTTTTAAATCCATGAATTTTGAGGATTATTTGAGAATAGTTCGGTTTTTTTAAACACTTTGTATTGTTCTCATTAAAATAGTTTCCATATAGACCATTGTTAAAAGTTTCATCAAAGAAATATTTATACTTCCATGACAGTTTCAATTATCGCAGGTGCAGATCAGCAGTATGATCTGTTCTTTAATTTAATACATTTTACAATTTTTGGTTACAATATTATGCACTCTTGTATTTTTATCACTATCAATCGTAGGTGCAGATCAGCAGTATGATCTGTTTTTTCATTTAACACTTCTTAAAATTTTTGTTTATAATATTTTGCACGCTTCTATTTTTATGAATATTAATTATCGTAGGTGCAGATCAGTAGTATGATCTGTTCTATTATTTAACACTTCTCAAATTTGTTACCTATATTAGTTACGCTTGTCTGTCTTTTATCAATTATCGTAGATGCAGATCAGCAGTAGAGAATCGTTCGGTTTTTTAAACGCCCTGTATTGTTCTCATTAAAATAGTTTCCATATAGACCATTGTTAAAAGTTTCTTCAAAGAAATATTATACTTCCATGACAGTTTCAATTATCGCAGGTGCAGATCAGCAGTATGATCTGCTCTTTAATTTAATACATTTTAAAATTTTTGGTGACAATATTATACACTCTTGTATTTTTATCACTATCAATTGTCGTAGGTGCAGATCAGCAGTTTGATCTGTTGTTTTATTTAATATTTCTCAAAATTGTTACATACATTAGTTATGCTTTTCTGTTTTTTATCAATTACTGTAGGTGCAGATCAGCAGTATGATCCGTTTTTTCATTTAACACTTCTTAAAATTTTTGTTTATAATATTATGCACGCTTCTATTTTTATGACTATTAATTATCGTATGTGCAAATCAGCAGTATGATCTGTTCTATTATTTAACACTTCTCAAATTTGTTACCTATATTAGTTACGTTTGTCTGTCTTTTATCAATTATCGTAGATGCAGATCAGCAGTAGAGAATCGTTAGGTTTTTTAAATACCCTGTATTGTTCTCATTAAAATAGTTTCCATATAGACCATTGTTAAAAGTTTCATCAAAGAAATATTATACTTCCATGACAGTTTCAATTATCGCAGGTGCAGATCAGCAGTATGATCTGTTCTTTAATTTAATACATTTTAAAATTTTTGGTTACAATATTATACACTTGTATGTTTATCACTATCAATTGTCGTAGGTGCAGATCAGCAGTATGATCTGTTCTTTTATTTAATATTTCTCAAAATACATTAGTTATGCTTTTCTGATTTTTATCAATTATTGTAGGTGCAGATCAGCAGTATGATCTGTTCTTTCATTTAACACTTCTTAAAATTTTTGTTTATAATATTATGCACGCTTCTATTTTTATGACTATTAATTATCGTAGGTGCAGATCAGCAGTATGATCTGTTCTATTATTTAACACTTCTCAAATTTGTTACCTATATTAGATACGCTTGTCTATCTTTTATCAATTATCGTAGATGCAGATCAGCAGTAGAGAATGGTTCGGTTTTTTTAAACATCCTGCATTTTTTCGTTAGGGTAGTTTTTCTGCAGACTATTGCAAAAAGTTTCATAAAAAAATAAATTAATTCCATGAATTTTTAGGATTATTAGGGAATAGTTCGGTTTTTTTAAACATTCTGTATTTTGTCATTAGCATAGTTTTTATACAAAACATTGTAAATAGTTTCATCAAAACAAACTTTTGTAATTCCATGTATTTTGGGAGTTTCAATATTGGTTGATTTTACTTAAACACCCTGTATTGTTCTCATTAAAATAGTCTCTATATAGACCATTGTTCAAAGTTTCATCAAAGTAATATTATACTTCCATGAATGGTTCGGTTTTTGTAAATATCCAGTAGTTTTTTAATTAGTATAGTTTTCTTACAGATCATTGTAAAAAGTTTCATAAAAAATTATTCCATGCATTTTGAGGATTCTTAGAGAATGGTTTGGTTTCGTTAAACACCCTCTATTTTTTCAATAGTATAATTTTTTTACAATCGTGAAGTTTCATAAAAAAAATAAATTCCATAAATTTTGTGGATCTGGAGAATGGTTCTTTATTTTACACCCTGTATTTTTTCATAAGTATGTATTTGTATACACATAATAATACCTAAGTATGTATTTTTTATAGTTTTTTTACAAACTATTGCTAAAAGTTTCATCAAAAATCAAAAAAGAACGCCGAACGTGTAGGTGCCATAAATTTTGAGGATTTTTAGAGAATGGTTCGGTTTTTTTAAACACCCTGTATTATTCTCATTAAAATAGTTTCCATATAGACCATTGTTAAAAGTTTGATCAAAGAAATATTTATACTTCCATGACAGTTTCAATTATCGCAGGTGCAGATCAGCAGTATGATCTGTTCTTTCATTTAATACATTTTACAATTTTTGGTTACAATATTATGCACTCTTGTATTTTTATCACTATCAATCGTAGGTGCAGATCAGCAGTATGATCTGTTTTTTCATTTAACACTTCTTAAAATTTTTGTTTATAATATTTTGCACGCTTCTATTTTTATGAATATTAATTATCGTAGGTGCAGATCAGTAGTATGATCTGTTCTATTATTTAACACTTCTCAAATTTGTTACCTATATTAGTTACGCTTGTCTGTCTTTTATCAATTATCGTAGATGCAGATCAGCAGTAGAGAATCGTTCGGTTTTTTAAACGCCCTGTATTGTTCTCATTAAAATAGTTTCCATATAGACCATTGTTAAAAGTTTCTTCAAAGAAATATTATACTTCCATGACAGTTTCAATTATCGCAGGTGCAGATCAGCAGTATGATCTGCTCTTTAATTTAATACATTTTAAAATTTTTGGTGACAATATTATACACTCTTGTATTTTTATCACTATCAATTGTCGTAGGTGCAGATCAGCAGTTTGATCTGTTGTTTTATTTAATATTTCTCAAAATTGTTACATACATTAGTTATGCTTTTCTGTTTTTTATCAATTACTGTAGGTGCAGATCAGCAGTATGATCCGTTTTTTCATTTAACACTTCTTAAAATTTTTGTTTATAATATTATGCACGCTTCTATTTTTATGACTATTAATTATCGTATGTGCAAATCAGCAGTATGATCTGTTCTATTATTTAACACTTCTCAAATTTGTTACCTATATTAGTTACGTTTGTCTGTCTTTTATCAATTATCGTAGATGCAGATCAGCAGTAGAGAATCGTTAGGTTTTTTAAATACCCTGTATTGTTCTCATTAAAATAGTTTCCATATAGACCATTGTTAAAAGTTTCATCAAAGAAATATTATACTTCCATGACAGTTTCAATTATCGCAGGTGCAGATCAGCAGTATGATCTGTTCTTTAATTTAATACATTTTAAAATTTTTGGTTACAATATTATACACTTGTATGTTTATCACTATCAATTATCGTAGGTGCAGATCAGCAGTATGATCTGTTCTTTTATTTAACATTTCTCAAAATTGTTAAATACATTAGTTATGCTTTTCTGATTTTTATCAATTATTGTAGGTGCAGATCAGCAGTATGATCTGTTCTTTCATTTAACACTTCTTAAAATTTTTGTTTATAATATTATGCACGCTTCTATTTTTATGACTATTAATTATCGTAGGTGCAGATCAGCAGTATGATCTGTTCTATTATTTAACACTTCTCAAATTTGTTACCTATATTAGATACGCTTGTCTATCTTTTATCAATTATCGTAGATGCAGATCAGCAGTAGAGAATGGTTCGGTTTTTTTAAACATCCTGCATTTTTTCGTTAGGGTAGTTTTTCTGCAGACTATTGCAAAAAGTTTCATAAAAAAATAAATTAATTCCATGAATTTTTAGGATCATTAGGGAATAGTTCGGTTTTTTTAAACATTCTGTATTTTGTCATTAGCATAGTTTTTATACAAAACATTGTAAATAGTTTCATCAAAACAAACTTTTGTAATTCCATGTATTTTGGGAGTTTCAATATTGGTTGATTTTACTTAAACACCCTGTATTGTTCTCATTAAAATAGTCTCTATATAGACCATTGTTCAAAGTTTCATCAAAGTAATATTATACTTCCATGAATGGTTCGGTTTTTGTAAATATCCAGTAGTTTTTTAATTAGTATAGTTTTCTTACAGATCATTGTAAAAAGTTTCATAAAAAATTATTCCATGCATTTTGAGGATTCTTAGAGAATGGTTTGGTTTCGTTAAACACCCTCTATTTTTTCAATAGTATAATTTTTTTACAATCGTGAAGTTTCATAAAAAAAATAAATTCCATAAATTTTGTGGATCTGGAGAATGGTTCTTTATTTTACACCCTGTATTTTTTCATAAGTATGTATTTGTATACACATAATAATACCTAAGTATGTATTTTTTATAGTTTTTTTACAAACTATTGCTAAAAGTTTCATCAAAAATCAAAAAAGAACGCCGAACGTGTAGGTGCCATAAATTTTGAGGATTTTTAGAGAATGGTTCGGTTTTTTTAAACACCCTGTATTGTTCTCATTAAAATAGTTTCCATATAGACCATTGTTAAAAGTTTGATCAAAGAAATATTTATACTTCCATGACAGTTTCAATTATCGCAGGTGCAGATCAGCAGTATGATCTGTTCTTTCATTAAATACATTTTAAAATTTTTGGTTACAATATTATGCACTCTTGTATTTTTATCACTATCAATTGTCGTAGGTGCAGATCAGCAGTATGATCTGTTCTTTTATTTAACATTTCTCAAAACTGTTAAATACATTAGTTATGCTTTTCTGTTTTTTATCAATTATCGTAGGCGCAGATCAGCAGTATGATCTGTTCTTTCATTTAACACTTCTTAAAATTTTTGTTTATAATATTATGCACGCTTCTATGTTTATGACTATTAATTACCGTAGGTGCAGATCAGCAGTATGATCTGTTCTATTATTTAACACTTCTCAAATTGTCTATCTTTTATCAATTATCGTAGATGCAGATCAGCAGCAGAGAATGGTTCGGTTTTTTAAAACACCCAGTATTTTGTCATTAGTATATTTTTCCTACAGAACATTGTAAAAAGTTTCATAAAAAAAAAATTTCAATTCCAGGAATTTTGAGGACTTTTAGAGAATGGTTTGGTTTTGTTAAACACCCTGTATTTGGTCATTAGTATAACTTTTTTTCAATCGTGAAAAGTTTCATAAAAAAAATTAAATTCCATAAATTTTGTGGATCTAGAGAATGGTTCTTTATTTTACACCTTGTATTTTTTCGTAAGTATTTGTTTATATACACATAATAATACCAAAGTATGTATTTTTTATAATTTTTTCAAACTATTGTAAAAAATTTCATCACAAATCAAAAAAGAATTTTCAATTCCAGGTTTTAAGGATTTTTAAAATGATTCGATTTTTTTAAACATCCAGTATTTTTTAATTAGTATAGTTTTTCCGCAGACTATTGCGATAAGTTTTATAAAAAAAAGTTTAATTCCATGTATTTTGAGGATTTTTTAGTGAATGGTTCGGTTTTTTTAAACACTCTGTATTTTTTCATCATTACAGTTTTTTTACAGCCTATTGCGATAAGTTTCATAAAAAAAAATTAATTCCATGAATTTTGAGGATTATTAGACAATGGTTCGGTTTTTTTAAACACCCTGTATTATTTCATTATTACAGTTTTTTTACATACCATTGTGAAAGGTGTCTACAAAAAAAATATATTAATTCCTTAAATTTTGATGATTTTTAGGGAATGGTTCGTTTTTATTAAACATCCTGTATTTTTTCAGTAGGGTAGTTTTTTGCAGCCTTTTGTGAAAAGTTTTGTAAAAAAAATTCTTTAATTCCATGAATTTCGAGGATATCAAGAGAATGGTTCGGTATTTTTAAACACCCAGTATTTTTTCATTATTACAGTTTTTTTTACAGCCTATTGTGAAAGGTGTCTAAAAAAAGAAATATTAATTCCACAAATTTTGAGGATATTTAGAGAATGGTTCGGTTTTTCTAAACACCCAGTATTTTTTAATTAGTACAGTTTTTCTACAGCCTATTGCGAAAAATGTCATAAAAATTTCAATTCCATGAATTTTGAGGATTATTAGAAAACGGTTCGGTTTTGTAAAACACCCTGCATTTTTTTAATAAGGGTAGTTTTTTTGCAGCCTATTGTGAAAGGTGTCATAACAAAAATATTATTAATTCCATAAAATTTGAGGATTTTTAGGGAATGGTTCGGTTTTTTGTAAACACCCAGTAGTTTTTTAATTAGTAAAGTTTTCTTACAGACCATTGTGAAATGTTTCATTAAAAAATATTCCATGAATTGTGAGGATTCTTAGAGAATGGTTTGGTTTTGTTAAACACCCTGTATTTTTTCATTATTACAGTTTTTTTTTACAGCCTATTGTGAAAGGTGTCTACAAAAAGAAATATTAATTCCACGAATTTTGAGGATTTTTAAAGAATGGTTCGGTTCTCTTGAACACTGGATATTTTCATTAGTATATATTTTTTTTTAACAGCCTATTGCAAAAAGTGTTTACAAAAAAATTTTTTAATTCCACGAAATTTGAGGATTTTTAAAGAATGGTTCGGTTCTCTTAAACACTGGATATTTTCATTAGTATATATATTTTTTTAACAGCCTATTGCAAAAAGTGTTTACAAAAAAATTTTTTAATTCCACGAAATTTGAGGATTTCAAGAGAATGGTTCGGTTTTTTTAAACCCCCTGTATTTTTAATTAGTATAGTTTTTCTGCAGACTATCGCGAAGAGTTTCAGAAAAAAAAGGAATTTTTAAATTCACAAATTTTGAGGATTTTTCGATAAAGGTTCGGTTTTTTTAAACACCCCGTATTTTTTCGATAATTAGTGCGGTAAGAGACCCCCGACTGAAGTTTCGTAAAAAAAAAATTTCAGTTCCCTTAATTTTGACATTTTTTTAGCGTTCGACATTCTTCCAACACTTTGTATATAAAACGGTCTTTCGCACGTCAGACGGCCCCTCTGAAGCGAAAAAACCGAAAATTTCCTCGAATCTATAATTTTTATTTTTTTCTCGTCAATTTTTATCGTAACACCCCGTACATCGAGCTTTTTTGAGTCGCATTGTATATAAACGAAGCGCCTCGAAAAATTTGAAGAGCGCCACATTGCTGACGTCACTGTTACCCCGTCTGGGTGCGAATTTATGCAAATTTCGATACAAAAAAGACCTTAAAACCCAGCGCTCGCGTAACAGAAAGTATCTAGAGACTTTAAATTTACCGTTTTCGGCCTTCGGGGGGCTCCGATCGGCCCATTTAGCGAAATTTCCTATGTTTTAATCTGAACTGTCACCACTCGTCGTTTGACGTTTCTGAAGATCGCGCTCCCGACGGAGTGCAGTCTACCAAATTTTTGTTATTTTCACTATAAAATCGAATTTTAAACCCAGATCTGAGGCACGCGGGAAATTGTAGAAGGTTCAAAGTTTACGTTTCGATATGGTTTTATGGAAATAAAGGGGTACTTACTTTGGAGAACGTAATCGTTTTGAAGTTTTTGTGATGACTGGCATTTGCCTTCCTCTTCCTTGCCGTCTCGGTCGTTATTTTTGCACATTTCCATCTAAAAACGAACTGGAAATCCAGCGCTCGCATAACAGAAAGTATCTAGAGACTTTAAATTTACCTTTTCTGGCCTTTGCGGGCCTCCAATCGGCCCATTTAGCAATATTTCCTATGTTTTAATCTGAACTGTCACCACTCGTCGTTTGATGTTTCTGATGGCGGAGTGCAGTCTACCAAATTTTCTATAATTTCACTATAAAATCGAATTTTAAACCCAGATCTGAAGCACGCGGGATATTGTAGAAGGTTTAAAGTTTACGTTTCGATATGGTTTTATGGAAATAGAGGGGTACTTACTTTGGAGAATGTAATCGTTTTGAAGTTTTTGTCATGACTGGCATTCGCCTTGCTCTTCGCTCCCGTCTCGGTCGTTATTTTTGCACATTTCCATCTAAAAACGAACTGGAAACCCAGCGCTAGCATAACATAAAGTATCTAGAGACTTTAAATTTACCTTTTCTGGCCTTTGCGGGCCTCCGATCGGCCCATTCGGCGAAATTTCTTACGTTTTCTTGGGAGATGTCACCGCACCGCACCGTCTGGTTCGAATTTTGACGTTTCTGAAGGCCGATCGCCGGACAAACGTGCGTGGACGCATATTTTCACTATTTTCGCCATAAAATCGAATTTTACACCCAGATCTGAAGCACGCGGGATATTGTAGAAGGTTCAAAGTTTACGTTTCGATATGGCTTCGTGGAAAGGAATGCGGGAAAATACGAAAATATAGAATCGGAAATAGTTTGACGTCTAAATATATTTCGCACTGAACAACTGACGTGTCTCTGATTCCCAGCCGATAAGCTCCGCCCGCGCTATATCCATCTCGGTCGCCGAGATCGGCCGGCGAGGACCCTACGAAAAACGGAAAATTTACCTAGAAAAACGCGAAAAACGGCCCGCCGGGCGCCTCGTCGCGACGGAGAAAGGACGAACGAAGCCTCCCGGCCCGCTGCCGCGTCGCCGGAAGACTCGCGTAAAATACCTCGCGCGAAGCAAAATCGGCCTCGGAGCGGTCGCGGGACTTCCGATAAGGGGCGTTTTTTTCGACTTTTGTCTCGTTCCCTCGCGAAAATCGAAATGTAGCGTCCGCAGACCTCCGGAAAAACGCAAATTTCGCCCGGAAAAAAGTAAAAATAACCAACGAAAATACGCCTAAGCTACGCAGGAAGGACCGAACTCGACTCGACGCGCCCGTACTCGCCGCCGCGCGGCTCGCGAAAAAAGCCTTAGTGGCGGTAAAATGCCCCTTTTTCGCCCGCCCGGTGGGAGCGAGAAAAAACAACGGATTTTAATATAATAGAACTAGAAAGGTGGCAAGTCGGCTATCGCCGACTTGACCTTTCTTGGGATGGTGGACACCGGATATTTTCAGTAGTATAGTTTTTCTGCAGACCATTGCGAAGAGTTTCAGAAAAAGTAATTTTTAAATCCATGAATTTTGAGGATTATTTGAGAATAGTTCGGTTTTTTTGAACACTTTGTATTGTTCTCATTAAAATAGTTTCCATATAGACCATTGTTAAAAGTTTCATCAAAGAAATATTTATACTTCCATGACAGTTTCAATTATCGCAGGTGCAGATCAGCAGTATGATCTGTTCTTTAATTTAATACATTTTACAATTTTTGGTTACAATATTATGCACTCTTGTATTTTTATCACTATCAATCGTAGGTGCAGATCAGCAGTATGATCTGTTTTTTCATTTAACACTTCTTAAAATTTTTGTTTATAATATTATGCACGCTTCTATTTTTATGACTATTAATTATCGTAGGTGCAGATCAGCAGTATGATCTGTTCTTTTATTTAACATTTCTCAAAATTGTTAAATACATTAGTTATGCTTTTCTGTTTTTTATCAATTATGGTTGGTGCAGATCAGCAGTATAATCTGTTTTTTCATTTAACACTTCTTAAAATTTTTGTTTATAATATTTTGCGCGCTTCTATTTTTATGACTATTAATTGTCGTATGTGCAGATCAGCAGTATGATCTGTTCTATTATTTAACACTTCTCAAATTTGTTACCTATATTAGTTACGCTTGTCTGTCTTTTATCAATTATCGTAGATGCAGATCAGCAGTAGAGAATCGTTCGGTTTTTTAAACGCCCTGTATTGTTCTCATTAAAATAGTTTCCATATATACCATTGTTAAAAGTTTCATCAAGAAATATTATACTTCCATGACAGTTTCAATTATCGCAGGTGCAGATCAGCAGTATGATCTTTCTTTAATTTATTACATTTTAAAATTTTTGGTTACAATATTATACACTCTTGTATTTTTATCACTATCAATTGTCGTAGGCGCAGATCAGCAGCATGATCTGTTCTTTTATTTAACATTTCTCAAAATTGTTAAATACATTAGTTATGCTTTTCTGTTTTTTTATCAATTATCGTAGGCGCAGATCAGCACTATGATCTGTTCTATTATTTAACACTTCTCAAATTGTCTATCATTTATTAATTATCGTAGATGCAGATCAGCAGTAGAGAATGGTTCGGTTTTTTTTAAACACCCAGTATTGTTCTCATTAAAATAGTTTCCATATAGACCATTGTTAAAAGTTTCATCAAATTAATATTATACTTCTATGACAGTTTCAATTATCGCAGGTACAGATCAGCAGTATGATCTGTTTTTTAATTTAATACATTTTAAAATTTTTGGTTACAATATTATACACTCTTGTATTTTTATCACTATCAATTGTCGTAGGTGCAGATCAGCAGTATGATCTGTTCTTTTATTTAACATTTTTCAAAATTGTTAAATACATTAGTTATGCTTTTCTGTTTTTTATCAATTATGGTAGGTGCAGATCAGCAGTATGATCTGTTTTTTCATTTAACACTTCTTAAAATTTTTGTTTATAATATTATGCACGCTTCTATTTTTATGACTATTAATTATCGTATGTGCAGATCAGCAGTATGATCTGTTCTATTATTTAACACTTCTCAAATTTGTTACCTATATTAGTTACGCTTGTCTGTCTTTTATCAATTATCGTAGATGCAGATCAGCAGTAGAGAATCGTTCGGTTTTTTAAACACCCTGTATTGTTCTCATTAAAATAGTTTCCATATAGACCATTGTTAAAAGTTTCATCAAGGAAATATTATACTTCCATGACAGTTTCAATTATCGCAGGCGCAGATCAGCAGTATGATCTGTTCTTTAATTTAATACATTTTAAAATTTTTGGTTAGAATATTATGCACTCTTGTATTTTTATCACTATCAATTGTCGTAGGTGCAGATCAGCAGTATGATCTGTTCTATTATTTAACACTTCTCAAATTGTCTATCTTTTATCAATTATCGTAGATGCAGATCAGCAGTAGAAAATGGTTCGGTTTTTTAAAACACCCAGTATTTTGTCATTAGTATATTTTTCCTACAGAACATTGTAAAAAGTTTCATCAAAAAAAAAATTTCAATTCCAGGAATTTTGAGGACTTTTAGAGAATGGTTTGGTTTTGTTAAACACCCTGTATTTGCTCATTAGTATAACTTTTTTACAATCGTGAAAAGTTTCATAAAAAAAATTAAATTCCATAAATTTTGTGGATCTAGAGAATGGTTCTTTATTTTACACCCTGTATTTTTTCATAAGTATGTGTTTATATACACATAATAATACCAAAGTATGTATCTTTTACAGTTTTTTTACAAATTATTGTAAAAAATTTCATCACAAATCAAAAAAGAATTTTCAATTCCAGGTTTTAAGGATTTTTAGAATGATTCGATTATTTTAAACATTCAGTATTTTTTAATTAGTATAGTTTTTCTGCAGACTATTGCGATAAGTTTTATAAAAAAAAGCTTAATTCCATGTATTTTGAGGATTTTTAGTGAATGGTTAGGTTTTTTTAAACACTCTATATTTTTTCATAATTACAGTTTTTTTACAGCCTATTGTGAAAAGTGTCTACAAAAAAAAATTAATTCCATAAATTGCGAGGATTTCAAGAGAATGGTTCGGTTTCGGTTAAACACCCAGTATTTTTTCATTAGTATGGTTTTTCTGCAGACTATTGCGATAAGTTTCATAAAAAAAAAATTAATTCCATGAATTTTGAGGATTATTAGACAATGGTTCGGGTTTTTTAAACACCCTGTATAATAATACAGGGGATGAAATATCATTATTACAGTTTTTTTACATTCTATTGTGAAAGGTGTCTACAAAAAAATATATTAATTCCTTAAATTTTGATGATTTTTAGGGAATGGTTTGTTTTTTTTAAACATCCTGTATTTTTTCAGTAGGGTAGTTTTTTGTAGCCTTTTGTGAAAAGTTTTGTAAAAAAAATTCTTTAATTCCATAAATTTCGAGAATATCAAGAGAATGGTTCGGATTTTTTAAACACCCTGAATTGTTCTCATTAAAATAGTTTCCATATAGACCATTGTTAAAAGTTTCAGCAAATTAATATTATACTTCCATGACAGTTTCAATTATCGCAGGTGCAGATCAGCAGTATGTTCTTTAATTTAATACATTTTAAAATTTTTAGTTACAATATTATACACTCTTGTATTTTTATCACTATCAATTGTCGTAAGTGCAGATCAGCAGTATGATCTGTTCTTTTATTTAACATTTCTCAAAATTGTTAAATACAATATGCTTTTCTGTTTTTTATCAATTATTGTAGGTGCAGATCAGCAGTATGATCTGTTTTCTCATTTAACACTTCTTAAAATGTTTGTTTATAATATTATGCACGCTTCTATATTTATGACTATTAATTATCGTAGGTGCAGATCAGCAGTATGATCTGTTCTATTATTTAACACTTCTCAAATTGTCAATCTTTTATCAATTATCGTAGATGCAGATCAGCAGTAGAGAATGGTTCGGTTTTTTAAAACACCCAGTATTTTGTCATTAGTATATTTTTCCTACAGAACATTGTAAAAAGTTTCATAAAAAAAAATTTCAATTCCAGGAATTTTGAGGACTTTTAGAGAATGGTTTGGTTTTGTTAAACACCCTGTATTTGGTCATTAGTATAACATTTTTACAATCGTGAAAAGTTTCATTAAAAAAATTAAATTCCATAAATTTTGTGGATCTAGAGAATGGTTCTTTATTTTACACCCTGTATTTTTTCATAAGTATGTGTTTATATACACATAATAATACCAAAGTATGTATTTTTTATAGTTTTTTACAAACTATTGTAAAAAATGAAAAAGAAGGTGTCTACAAAAAAAATATATTAATTCCTTAAATTTTGATGATTTTTAGGGAATGGTTCGTTTTTTTAAACATCCTGTATTTTTTCAGTAGGGTAGTTTTTTGCAGCTTTTTGTGAAAAGTTTTTTAAAAAATTTTTTAATTCCATGAATTTCGAGGATATCAAGAGAATGGTTCGGTATTTTTAAACACCCAGTATTTTTTCATTATTACAGTTTTTTTACAGCCTATTGTGAAAGGTGTCTAAAAAAAATATTAATTCCACGAATTTTGAGGATATTTAGAGAATGGTACGGTTTTTTTTAACACCCAGTATTTGTTCATTAGTACAGTCTTTTTGCAAACTATTGCGATAAGTTTCATAAAAAAAAATTTAATTCCATGAATTTTGAGGATTATTAGAAAACGGTTCGGTTTTGTAAAACACCCTACATTTTCTTAATAAGGGTAGTTTTTTTGCAACCTATTGTGAAAGGTGTCATAACAAAAATATTATTAATTCCATAAATTTTGAGGATTTTTAGGGAATGGTTCGGTTTTTTGTAAACACCCAGTAGTTTTTTAATTAGTAAAGTTTTCTTACAGACCATTGTGAAAAGTTTCATTAAAAAATATTCTATGAATTGTGAGGATTCTTAGAGAATGGTTTGGTTTTGTTAAACACCCTGTAGTTTTTCATTATTACAGTTTTTTTTACAGCCTATTGTGAAGGGTGTCTTCAAAAAGAAATATTAGTTCCACGAATTTTGAGGATTTTTAGAGAATGGTTCGGTTCTCTTAAACACTGGATATTTTCATTAGTATATATATTTTTTTAACAGCCTATTGCAAAAAGTGTTTACAAAAAAAATGTTTAATTCCACGAAATTTGAGGATTTCAAGAGAATGGTTCGGTTTTTTTAAACCCCCTGTATTTTTAATTGGTATAGTTTTTCTGCAAACTATCGCGAAGAGTTTCAGAAAAAAAAGGAATATTTAAATCCACGAATTTTGAGGATTTTTAGATAAGGGTTCGGTTTTTTTAAACACCCCGTATTTTGTTCGATAATTAGTGCGGTAAGAGACCCCCGACTGAAGTTTCGTAAAAAAAAAAATTTCAGTTCCCTTAATTTTGACATTTTTTTAGCGTTCGACATTTTTCCAACACTTTGTATATAAAACGGTCTTTCGCACGTCAGACGACCCCTCCGAAGCGAAAAAACCGAAAATTTCCTCGAATCTGTAATTTTTATTTTTTTCTCGTCAATTTTTATCGGAACACCCCGTACATCGAGCTTTTTTGAGTCGCACTGTATATATGTGAAGCGCCTCGAAAAATTTGAAGAGCGCCACATTGCTGACGTCACTGTTATCCCGTCTTGGTCTTGGATTTATGCAAATTTCGATACAAAAACGACCTGAAAATCCAGCGCTCGCATAACAGAAAGTATCTAGAGACTTCAAATTTACCGTTTTCGGCCTTCGGGGGGCTCCGATCGGCCCATTTAGCGAAATTTCCTATGATTTAATCTGAACTGTCACCACTCGTCGTTTGACGTTTCTGAAGGTGGCGCTCCCGACGGAGTGCAGTCTACCAAGTTTTCTATATTTTCACTATAAAATCGAATTTTAAACCCAGATCTGAGGCACGCGGGATATTGTAGAAGGTTCAAAGTTTACGTTTCGATATGGTTTTATGGGAATAAAGGGGTACTTACTTTGGAGAATGTAATCGTTTTGTAGTTTTTGTGATGACTGGCATTTCCCTTGCTCTTCGCTCCCGTCTTGGTTGTTATTTTTGCACATTTCCATCTAAAAACGAACTCAAAATCCGACGCTCCCATAACAGAAAGTATCTAGAGACTTCAAACTTACCTTTTCTGGCCTTTGCTGGCCTCCGATCGGCCCATTTAGCGAAATATCTTACGTTTTATTGGGAGCTGTCAATGCACCACACCGTCCGGCTAGCCGATTGAGGTTTAGGACGGCCGAGCGAACACGAATGCCGCCGAACGTGTAGGTACCGCAAATTATCTATATTTTCACTATAAAATCGAATTTTAAACCCAGATCTGAGGCACGCGGGATATTGTAGAAGGTTCAAAGTTTACGTTTCGATATGGCTTTATGGAAATAAATGGGTACTTACTTTGGAGAATGTAATCGTTTTGAAGTTTTTGTCATGACTGGCGTTTGCCTTGCTCTTCCTTCCCGTCTCGGTCGTTATTTTTGCAAATTTCCATCTAAAAACGAACTCAAAATCCAGCGCTCGCATAACAGAAAGTATCTAGAGACTTTAAATTTACCTTTTCTGGCCTTTGCGGGCCTCCGATCGGTCCATTCGGCGAAATTTCCTATGTTTTAATCTGAACTGTCACCACTCGTCGTTTGACGTTTCTGATGGCGGAGTGCAGTCTACCAAATTTTCTATTATAATTTCACTATAAAATCGAATTTTAAACCCAGATCTGAGGCACGCGGGATATTGTAGAAGGTTCAAAGTTTACGTTTCGATATGGTTTTATGGAAATAGAGGGGTACTTACTTTGGAGAATGTAATCGTTTTGAAGTTTTTGTCATGACTGGCATTTGCCTTGCTCTTCCTTGCCGTCTCGTTCGTTATTTTTGCACATTTCCATCTAAAAACGAACTGGAAACCCAGCGCTCGCATAACATAAAGTATCTAGAGACTTTAAATTTACCTTTTCTGGCCTTTGCGGGCCTCCGATCGGCCCATTTAGCGAAATTTCTTACGTTTTCTTGGGAGATGTCACCGCATCGCACCGTCGGGCTCGAAGTTTGACGTTTCTGAAGGCCGATCGCCGGACAAACGTGCGTGGACGCATATTTTCACTATTTTCGCAATAAAATCGAATTTTACACCCAGATCTGAGGCACGCGACACATTGTAGAAGGTTCAAAGTTGACGTTTCGATATGGCTTTGTGGAAGGGAATGCGGGAAAATACGAAAATATCGAATCCGAAATAGTTTGACGCCTAAATATATTTGGCACTGAACAACTGACGTTTCTCTGATTCCCAACCGATAAGCTCCGCCCGCGCTATATCCATCTCGGTCGCCGAGAACGGCTGGCGAGGACCCTACGAAAAACGGAAAATTTACCTAGAAAAACGCGAAAAACGGTCCGCCGGGCGCCTCGTCGCGACGAAGAAAGGACCAAATAAACCGATTCGCCCGCTGCCGCGTCGCCGGAAGGCTCGCGTAAAATACCTCGCGCGAGGCAAAATCGGCCTCGGAGCGGTCGCGGGACTTCCGATAAGGGGCGTTTTTTTCGACTTTTGTCTCGTTCCCTCGCGAAAATCGAAATGTAGCGTCCGCAGACCTCCGGAAAAACGCAAAATTCGCCCGGAAAAAAGTAAAAAGATGCGATCAAAATACGCCTAAGCTACGCAGGAAGGACGGAACTCGACTCCACGCGCCCGTACTCGCCGCCGCGCGGCTCGCGAAAAAAGCCTTAGTGGCGGTAAAATGCCACTTTTTCGCGCCCCCGGTGGAAGCGAGAAAAAACAACGGATTTTAATATAATAGAACTAGAAAGGTGGCAAGTCGGCTATCGCCGACTTGACCTTTCTTGGGATGGTGGACACCGGATATTTTCAGTAGTATAGTTTTTCTGCAGACCATTGCGAAGAGTTTCAGAAAAAGTAATTTTAAAATCCATGAATTTTGAGGATTATTTGAGAATAGTTCGGTTTTTTAAACACTTTGTATTGTTCTCATTAAAATAGTTTCCATATAGACCATTGTTAAAAGTTTCATCAAAGAAATATTTATACTTCCATGACAGTTTCAATTATCGCAGGTGCAGATCAGCAGTATGATCTGTTCTTTAATTTAATACATTTTACAATTTTTGGTTACAATATTATGCACTCTTGTATTTTTATCACTATCAATCGTAGGTGCAGATCAGCAGTATGATCTGTTTTTTCATTTAACACTTCTTAAAATTTTTGTTTATAATATTATGCACGCTTCTATTTTTATGACTATTAATTATCGTATGTGCAGATCAGCAGTATGATCTGTTCTATTATTTAAAACTTCTCAAATTTGTTACCTATATTAGTTACGTTTGTCTGTCTTTTATCAATTATCGTAGATGCAGATCAGCAGTAGAGAATCGTTAGGTTTTTAAACACCCTGTATTGTTCTCATTAAAATAGTTTCCATATAGATCATTGTTAAAAGTTTCATCAAAGAAATATTATACTTCCATGACAGTTTCAATTATCGCAGGTGCAGATCAGCAGTATGATCTGTTGTTTTATTTAATATTTCTCAAAATTGTTACATACATTAGTTATGCTTTTCTGTTTTTTATCAATTACTGTAGGTGCAGATCAGCAGTATGATCCGTTTTTTCATTTAACACTTCTTAAAATTTTTGTTTATAATATTACGCACGCTTCTATTTATGTGACTATTAATTATCGTATGTGCAGATCAGCAGTATGATCTGTTCTATTATTTAACACTTCTCAAATTTGTTACCTATATTAGTTACGTTTGTCTGTCTTTTATCAATTATCGTAGATACAGATCAGCAGTAGAGAATCGTTAGGTTTTTTAAACACCCTGTATTGTTCTCATTAAAATAGTTTCCATATAGACCATTGTTAAAAGTTTCATCAAAGAAATATTATACTTCCATGACAGTTTCAATTATCGCAGGTGCAGATCAGCAGTATGATCTGTTCTTTAATTTAATACATTTTAAAATTTTTGGTTACAATATTATACACTTGTATGTTTATCACTATCAATTGTCGTAGGTGCAGATCAGCAGTATGATCTGTTCTTTTATTTAACATTTCTCAAAATACATTAGTTATGCTTTTCTGATTTTTATCAATTATTGTAGGTCCAGATCAGCAGTATGATCTGTTCTTTCATTTAACACTTCTTAAAATTTTTGTTTATAATATTTTGCACGCTTCTATTTTTATGACTATTAATTATCGTAGGTGCAGATCAGCAGTATGATCTGTTCTTTTATTTAACATTTCTCAAAATAGTTAAATACATTAGTTATGCTTCTCTGATTTTTATCAATTATTGTAGGTGCAGATCAGCAGTATGATCTGTTCTTTCATTTAACACTTCTTGAAATTTTTGTTTATAATATTATGCACGCTTCTATTTTTATGACTATTAATTATCGTAGGTGCAGATCAGCAGTATGATCTGTTCTATTATTTAACAATTATCAAATTTGTTACCTATATTAGATACGCTTGTCTATCTTTTATCAATTATCGTAGATGCAGATCAGCAGTAGAGAATGGTTCGGTTTTTTTAAACATTCTGTATTTTGTCATTAGCATAGTTTTTATACAAAACATTGTAAATAGTTTCATCAAAACAAACTTTTGTAATTCCATGTATTTTGGGAGTTTCAATATTGGTTGATTTTACTTAAACACCCTGTATTGTTCTCATTAAAATAGTCTCTATATAGACCATTGTTCAAAGTTTCATCAAAGTAATATTATACTTCCATGAATGGTTCGGTTTTTGTAAATATCCAGTAGTTTTTTAATTAGTATAGTTTTCTTACAGACCATTATGAAAAGTTTCATAAAAAAATAGTCCATGCATTTTGAGGATTCTTAGAGAATGGTTTGGTTTCGTTAAACACCCTCTATTTTTTCAATAGTATAATTTTTTTACAATCGTGAAGTTTCATAAAAAAAATAAATTCCATAAATTTTGTGGATCTAGAGAATGGTTCTTTATTTTACACCTTGTATTTTTTCATAAGTATGTATTTGTATACACATAATAATACCTAAGTATGTATTTTTTATAGTTTTTTTACAAACTATTGCAAAAAGTTTCATCAAAAATCAAAAAAAAAACGCCGAACGTGTAGGTGCCATAAATTTTGAGGATTTTTAGAGAATGGTTCGGTTTTTTTAATCACCCTGTATTGTTCTCATTAAAATAGTTTCCATATAGACCATTGTTAAAAGTTTGATCAAAGAAATATTTATACTTCCATGACAGTTTCAATTATCGCAGGTGCAGATCAGCAGTATGATCTGTTGTTTTATTTAATATTTCTCAAAATTGTTACATACATTAGTTATGCTTTTCTGTTTTTTATCAATTACTGTAGGTGCAGATCAGCAGTATGATCCGTTTTTTCATTTAACACTTCTTAAAATTTTTGTTTATAATATTACGCACGCTTCTATTTATGTGACTATTAATTATCGTATGTGCAGATCAGCAGTATGATCTGTTCTATTATTTAACACTTCTCAAATTTGTTACCTATATTAGTTACGTTTGTCTGTCTTTTATCAATTATCGTAGATACAGATCAGCAGTAGAGAATCGTTAGGTTTTTTAAACACCCTGTATTGTTCTCATTAAAATAGTTTCCATATAGACCATTGTTAAAAGTTTCATCAAAGAAATATTATACTTCCATGACAGTTTCAATTATCGCAGGTGCAGATCAGCAGTATGATCTGTTCTTTAATTTAATACATTTTAAAATTTTTGGTTACAATATTATACACTTGTATGTTTATCACTATCAATTGTCGTAGGTGCAGATCAGCAGTATGATCTGTTCTTTTATTTAACATTTCTCAAAATACATTAGTTATGCTTTTCTGATTTTTATCAATTATTGTAGGTCCAGATCAGCAGTATGATCTGTTCTTTCATTTAACACTTCTTAAAATTTTTGTTTATAATATTTTGCACGCTTCTATTTTTATGACTATTAATTATCGTAGGTGCAGATCAGCAGTATGATCTGTTCTTTTATTTAACATTTCTCAAAATAGTTAAATACATTAGTTATGCTTCTCTGATTTTTATCAATTATTGTAGGTGCAGATCAGCAGTATGATCTGTTCTTTCATTTAACACTTCTTGAAATTTTTGTTTATAATATTATGCACGCTTCTATTTTTATGACTATTAATTATCGTAGGTGCAGATCAGCAGTATGATCTGTTCTATTATTTAACAATTATCAAATTTGTTACCTATATTAGATACGCTTGTCTATCTTTTATCAATTATCGTAGATGCAGATCAGCAGTAGAGAATGGTTCGGTTTTTTTAAACATTCTGTATTTTGTCATTAGCATAGTTTTTATACAAAACATTGTAAATAGTTTCATCAAAACAAACTTTTGTAATTCCATGTATTTTGGGAGTTTCAATATTGGTTGATTTTACTTAAACACCCTGTATTGTTCTCATTAAAATAGTCTCTATATAGACCATTGTTCAAAGTTTCATCAAAGTAATATTATACTTCCATGAATGGTTCGGTTTTTGTAAATATCCAGTAGTTTTTTAATTAGTATAGTTTTCTTACAGACCATTATGAAAAGTTTCATAAAAAAATAGTCCATGCATTTTGAGGATTCTTAGAGAATGGTTTGGTTTCGTTAAACACCCTCTATTTTTTCAATAGTATAATTTTTTTACAATCGTGAAGTTTCATAAAAAAAATAAATTCCATAAATTTTGTGGATCTAGAGAATGGTTCTTTATTTTACACCTTGTATTTTTTCATAAGTATGTATTTGTATACACATAATAATACCTAAGTATGTATTTTTTATAGTTTTTTTACAAACTATTGCAAAAAGTTTCATCAAAAATCAAAAAAAAAACGCCGAACGTGTAGGTGCCATAAATTTTGAGGATTTTTAGAGAATGGTTCGGTTTTTTTAATCACCCTGTATTGTTCTCATTAAAATAGTTTCCATATAGACCATTGTTAAAAGTTTGATCAAAGAAATATTTATACTTCCATGACAGTTTCAATTATCGCAGGTGCAGATCAGCAGTATGATCTGTTGTTTTATTTAATATTTCTCAAAATTGTTACATACATTAGTTATGCTTTTCTGTTTTTTATCAATTACTGTAGGTGCAGATCAGCAGTATGATCCGTTTTTTCATTTAACACTTCTTAAAATTTTTGTTTATAATATTACGCACGCTTCTATTTATGTGACTATTAATTATCGTATGTGCAGATCAGCAGTATGATCTGTTCTATTATTTAACACTTCTCAAATTTGTTACCTATATTAGTTACGTTTGTCTGTCTTTTATCAATTATCGTAGATACAGATCAGCAGTAGAGAATCGTTAGGTTTTTTAAACACCCTGTATTGTTCTCATTAAAATAGTTTCCATATAGACCATTGTTAAAAGTTTCATCAAAGAAATATTATACTTCCATGACAGTTTCAATTATCGCAGGTGCAGATCAGCAGTATGATCTGTTCTTTAATTTAATACATTTTAAAATTTTTGGTTACAATATTATACACTTGTATGTTTATCACTATCAATTGTCGTAGGTGCAGATCAGCAGTATGATCTGTTCTTTTATTTAACATTTCTCAAAATACATTAGTTATGCTTTTCTGATTTTTATCAATTATTGTAGGTCCAGATCAGCAGTATGATCTGTTCTTTCATTTAACACTTCTTAAAATTTTTGTTTATAATATTTTGCACGCTTCTATTTTTATGACTATTAATTATCGTAGGTGCAGATCAGCAGTATGATCTGTTCTTTTATTTAACATTTCTCAAAATAGTTAAATACATTAGTTATGCTTCTCTGATTTTTATCAATTATTGTAGGTGCAGATCAGCAGTATGATCTGTTCTTTCATTTAACACTTCTTGAAATTTTTGTTTATAATATTATGCACGCTTCTATTTTTATGACTATTAATTATCGTAGGTGCAGATCAGCAGTATGATCTGTTCTATTATTTAACAATTATCAAATTTGTTACCTATATTAGATACGCTTGTCTATCTTTTATCAATTATCGTAGATGCAGATCAGCAGTAGAGAATGGTTCGGTTTTTTTAAACATTCTGTATTTTGTCATTAGCATAGTTTTTATACAAAACATTGTAAATAGTTTCATCAAAACAAACTTTTGTAATTCCATGTATTTTGGGAGTTTCAATATTGGTTGATTTTACTTAAACACCCTGTATTGTTCTCATTAAAATAGTCTCTATATAGACCATTGTTCAAAGTTTCATCAAAGTAATATTATACTTCCATGAATGGTTCGGTTTTTGTAAATATCCAGTAGTTTTTTAATTAGTATAGTTTTCTTACAGACCATTATGAAAAGTTTCATAAAAAAATAGTCCATGCATTTTGAGGATTCTTAGAGAATGGTTTGGTTTCGTTAAACACCCTCTATTTTTTCAATAGTATAATTTTTTTACAATCGTGAAGTTTCATAAAAAAAATAAATTCCATAAATTTTGTGGATCTAGAGAATGGTTCTTTATTTTACACCTTGTATTTTTTCATAAGTATGTATTTGTATACACATAATAATACCTAAGTATGTATTTTTTATAGTTTTTTTACAAACTATTGCAAAAAGTTTCATCAAAAATCAAAAAAAAAACGCCGAACGTGTAGGTGCCATAAATTTTGAGGATTTTTAGAGAATGGTTCGGTTTTTTTAATCACCCTGTATTGTTCTCATTAAAATAGTTTCCATATAGACCATTGTTAAAAGTTTGATCAAAGAAATATTTATACTTCCATGACAGTTTCAATTATCGCAGGTGCAGATCAGCAGTATGATCTGTTCTTTCATTTAATACATTTTAAAATTTTTGGTTACAATATTATGCACTCTTGTATTTTTATCACTATCAATTGTCGTAGGTGCAGATCAGCAGTATGATCTGTTCTTTTATTTGACATTTCTCAAAATTGTTAAATACATTAGTTATGCTTTTCTGTTTTTTATCAATTATCGTAGGCGCAGATCAGCAGTATGATCTGTTCTTTCATTTAACACTTCTTAAAATTTTTGTTTAAAATATTATGCACGCTTCTATATTTATGACTATTAATTATCGTATGTGCAGATCAGCAGTATGATCTGTTCTATTATTTAACACTTCTCAAATTTGTTACCTATATTAGTTACGCTTCTCTGTCTTTTATCAATTATCGTAGATGCAGATCAGCAGTAGAGAATCGTTCGGTTTTTTAAACACCCAGTATTTTTTCAATATTACAGTTTTTTTTACAGCCAATTGTGAAAGGTGACTAAAAAAAGAAATATTAATTCTACGGGTTTTGAGGATATTTAGAGAATGGTTCGGCTTTTCCTATCACCCAGTATTTTTTAATTAGTATAGTTTTTCTGCAGACTATTGCGATAAGTTTTATAAAAAAAAGTTTAATTCCATGTATTTTGAGAATTTTTAGTGAATGGTTAAGTTTTTTTAAACACTATATTTTTTTATCATTACAGTTTTTTTACATTCTATTGTGAAAGGTGTCTACAAAAAAAATATATTAATTCCTTAAATTTTGATGATTTTTAGGGAATGGTTCGTTTGTTTTAAACATCCTGTATTTTTTCAGAAGGGTAGTTTTTTACAGCCTTTTGTGAAAAGTTTTGTAAAAAAATTTTTTAATTCCATGAATTTCGAGGATATCAAGAGAATGGTTCGGATTTTTTAAACACCCTGAATTGTTCTCATTAAAATAGTTTCCATATAGACCATTGTTAAAAGTTTCAGCAAATTAATATTATACTTCCATGACAGTTTCAATTATCGCAGGTGCAGATCAGCAGTATGATCTGTTCTTTAAATTAATACATTTTAAAATTTTTGGTTACAATATTATGCACTCTTGTATTTTTATCACTATCAATTGTCGTAGGTGCAGATCAGCAGTATGATCTGTTCTTTTATTTAACATTTCTCAAAATTGTTAAATACATTAGTTATGCTTTTCTGTTTTTTATCAATTATCGTAGGCGCAGATCAGCAGTATGATCTGTTCTTTCATTTAACACTTCTTAAAATTTTTGTTTATAATATTATGCTCATATTATGCACTCTTCTATATTTATGACAATTAATTATCGTAGGTGCAGATCAGCAGTATGATCTGTTCTTTTATTTAACATTTCTCAAAATTGTTAAATACATTAGTTATGCTTTTCTGTTTTTTATCAATTATCGTAGGCGCAGATCAGCAGTATGATCTGTTCTTTAATTTAATACATTTTAAAATTTTTGGTTACAATATTATGCACTCTTGTATTTTTATCACTATCAATTGTCGTAGGTGCAGATCAGCAGTATGATCTGTTCTTTTATTTAACATTTCTCAAAATTGTTAAATACATTAGTTATGCTTTTCTGTTTTTTATCAATTATCGTAGGCGCAGATCAGCAGTATGATCTGTTCTTTTATTTAACATTTCTCAAAATTGTTAAATACATTAGTTATGCTTTTCTGTTCTTTATCAATTATCGTAGGCGCAGATCAGCAGTATGATCTGTTCTTTCATTTAACACTTCTTAAAATTTTTGTTTATAATATTATGCACGCTTCTATATTTATGACTATTAATTATCGTAGGTGCAGATCAGCAGTATGATCTGTTCTATTATTTAACACTTCTCAAATTGTCTATCTTTTATCAATTATCGTAGATGCAGATCAGCAGTAGAAAATGGTTCGGTTTTTTAAAACACCCAATATTTTGTCATTAGTATATTTTTCCTACAGAACATTGTAAAAAGTTTCATCAAAAAAAAATTTCAATTACAGGAATTTTGAGGACTTTTAGAGAATGGTTTGGTTTTGTTAAACACGCTGTCTTTGCTCATTAGTATAACTTTTTTACAATCGTGAAAAGTTTCATAAAAAAAATTAAATTCCATAAATTTTGTGGATCTAGAGAATGGTTCTTTATTTTACACCCTGTATTTTTTCATAAGTATGTGTTTATATACTCATAATAACACCAAAGTATGTATCTTTTACAGTTTTTTACAAACTATTGTAAAAAATTTCATCACAAATCAAAAAAGAATTTTCAATTCCAGGTTTTAAGGATTTTTAGAATGATTCGATTATTTTAAACATTCAGTATTTTTTAATTAGTATAGTTTTTCTGCAGACTATTGCGATAAGTTTTATAAAAAAAAGCTTAATTCCATGTATTTTGAGGATTTTTAGTGAATGGTTAGGTTTTTTTAAACACTCTATATTTTTTCATAATTACAGTTTTTTTACAGCCTATTGTGAAAAGTGTCTACAAAAAAAAAATAATTCCATAAATTGCGAGGATTTCAAGAGAATGGTTCGGTTTCGGTTAAACACCCAGTATTTTTTCATTAGTATGGTTTTTCTGCAGACTATTGCGATAAGTTTCATAAAAAAAAATTAATTCCATGAATTTTGAGGATTATTAGACAATGGTTCGGGTATTTTAAACACCCTGTATTATTTCATTATTACAGTTTTTTTACATTCTATTGTGAAAGGTGTCTACAAAAAAAATTATTAATTCCTTAAATTTTGATGATTTTTAGGGAATGGTTCGTTTTTTTTAAACATCCTGTATTTTTTCAGTAGGGTAGTTTTTTGCAGCCTTTTGTGAAAAGTTTTGTAAAAAAAATTCTTTAATTCCATGAATTTCGAGGATATCAAGAGAATGGTTCGGATTTTTTAAACACCCTGAATTGTTCTCACTAAAATAGTTTCCATATAGACCATTGTTAAAAGTTTCAGCAAATTAATATTATACTTCCTTGACAGTTTCAATTATCGCAGGTGCAGATCAGCAGTATGATCTGTTCTTTAATTTAATACATTTTAAAATTTTTAGTTACAATATTATACACTCTTGTATTTTTATCACTATCAATTGTCGTAAGTGCAGATCAGCAGTATGATCTGTTCTTTTATTTAACATTTCTCAAAATTGTTAAATACATTATGCTTTTCTGTTTTTTATCAATTATTGTAGGTGCAGATCAGCAGTATGATCTGTTTTCTCATTTAACACTTCTTAAAATGTTTGTTTATAATATTATGCACGCTTCTATATTTATGACTATTAATTATCGTAGGTGCAGATCAGCAGTATGATCTGTTCTATTATTTAACACTTCTCAAATTGTCAATCTTTTATCAATTATCGTAGGCGCAGATCAGCAGTATGATCTGTTCTTTCATTTAATACTTCTTAAAATTTTTGTTTATAATATTATGCACGCTTCTATATTTATGACTATTAATTATCGTAGGTGCAGATCAGCAGTATGATCTGTTCTATTATTTAACACTTCTCAAATTGTCTATCTTTTATCAATTATAGTAGATGCAGATCAGCAGTAGAGAATGGTTCGTGTTTTTTAAACACCCAGTATTTTGTCATTAGTATATTTTTCCTACAGAACATTGTAAAAAGTTTCATAAAAAAAAATTTCAATTCCAGGAATTTTGAGGACTTTTAGAGAATGGTTTGGTTTTGTTAAACACCCTGTATTTGGTCATTAGTATAACATTTTTACAATCGTGAAAAGTTTCATTAAAAAAATTAAATTCCATAAATTTTGTGGATCTAGAGAATGGTTCTTTATTTTACACCCTGTATTTTTTCATAAGTATGTGTTTATATACACATAATAATACCAAAGTATGTATTTTTTATAGTTTTTTACAAACTATTGTAAAAAATTTCATCACAAATGAAAAAAGAATTTTCAATTCCAGGTTTTAAGCATTTTTAAAATGATTCGATTTTTTTAAACATCCAGTATTTTTTCATTAGTACAGTTTTGCTTCACAATATGTAAAATGTTTCATCAAAAAAATTTTTAATTCCACGAATTTTGAGGATTTTTAGAGAATGGTTCGGTTTTTTGTAAACACCCAGTAGTTTTTTAATTAGTAAAGTTTTCTTACAGACCATTGTAAAAAGTTTTATTAAAAAATATTCCATGAATTGTGAGGATTCTTAGAGAATGGTTTGGTTTTGTTAAACACCCTGTATTTTTTCATCAGGGTAGTTTTTTTATAGTGTATTGCGAAAAGTGTCGTTAAAACAAAATTTTCAATTCCACGCATTTCGATGATTTTAGAGAATAGTTCGGTTTTTTTAATTACCCAGTATTTTTTAATTAGTACAGTATTTTCTAATTAGTACAGTTTTTTTGCAACTTATTGCGAAAACTGACATAAAAAAAAATTTCAATTCCCTGAATTTGGAGGAATTTTAGATAATGGTTCGGTTTTTTTGAACCTCCTGTATTTTTTCATTATTACAGTTTTTTTACAGCCTATTGTGAAAAGTTTTATAAAAAAAAATTTTTAATTCCATGAATTTTGAGGATTTCAAGAGAATGGTTCGGTTTTTTTAAACACCCAGTATTTTTTAATTAGTATAGTTTTTCTGCAGACTATTGTGATAAGTTTTATAAAAAAAAGTTTAATTCCATGTATTTTGAGGATTTTTAGTGAATGGTTAGGTTTTTTTAAACACTATATTTTTTCATCATTACAGTTTTTTTACAGCTTATTGTGAAAAGTGTCTATAAAAAAAAATATTAATTCCATAAATTGCGAGGATTTCAAGAGAATGATTCGGTTTTTTAAACACCCTGTATTATTTCATTATTACAGTTTTTTACATTCTATTGTGAAAGGTGTCTACAAAAAAAATATATTAATTCCTTAAATTTTGATGATTTTTAGGGAATGGTTCGTTTTTTTAAACATCCTGTATTTTTTCAGTAGGGTAGTTTTTTGCAGCTTTTTGTGAAAAGTTTTTTAAAAAATTTTTTTAATTCCATGAATTTCGAGGATATCAAGAGAATGGTTCGGTATTTTTAAACACCCAGTATTTTTTCATTATTACAGTTTTTTTACAGCCTATTGTGAAAGGTGTCTAAAAAAAATATTAATTCCACGAATTTTGAGGATATTTAGAGAATGGTACGGTTTTTTTTAACACCCAGTATTTGTTCATTAGTACAGTCTTTTTGCAAACTATTGCGATAAGTTTCATAAAAAAAAATTTAATTCCATGAATTTTGAGGATTATTAGAAAACGGTTCGGTTTTGTAAAACACCCTACATTTTCTTAATAAGGGTAGTTTTTTTGCAGCCTATTGTGAAAGGTGTCATAACAAAAATATTATTAATTCCATAAATTTTGAGGATTTTTAGGGAATGGTTCGGTTTTTTGTAAACACCCAGTAGTTTTTTAATTAGTAAAGTTTTCTTACAGACCATTGTGAAAAGTTTCATTAAAAAATATTCTATGAATTGTGAGGATTCTTAGAGAATGGTTTGGTTTTGTTAAACACCCTGTAGTTTTTCATTATTACAGTTTTTTTTACAGCCTATTGTGAAAGGTGTCTTCAAAAAGAAATATTAGTTCCACGAATTTTGAGGATTTTTAGAGAATGGTTCGGTTCTCTTAAACACTGGATATTTTCATTAGTATATATATTTTTTTAACAGCCTATTGCAAAAAGTGTTTACAAAAAAAAATTTTAATTCCACGAAATTTGAGGATTTCAAGAGAATGGTTCGGTTTTTTTAAACCCCCTGTATTTTTAATTGGTATAGTTTTTCTGCAGACTATCGCGAAGAGTTTCAGAAAAAAAAGGAATATTTAAATCCACGAATTTTGAGGATTTTTAGATAAGGGTTCGGTTTTTTTAAACACCCCGTATTTTTTTCGATAATTAGTGCGGTAAGAGACCCCCGACTGAAGTTTCGTAAAAAAAAAATTTTCAGTTCCCTTAATTTTGACATTTTTTTAGCGTTCGACATTTTTCCAACACTTTGTATATAAAACGGTCTTTCGCACGTCAGACGACCCCTCCGAAGAGAAAAAACCGAAAATTTCCTCGAATCTGTAATTTTTATTTTTTTCTCGTCAATTTTTATCGGAACACCCCGTACATCGAGCTTTTTTGAGTCGCACTGTATATATGTGAAGCGCCTCGAAAAATTTGAAGAGCGCCACATTGCTGACGTCACTGTTATCCCGTCTTGGTCTTGGATTTATGCAAATTTCGATACAAAAACGACCTGAAAACCCAGCGCTCGCATAACAGAAAGTATCTAGAGACTTCAAATTTACCGTTTTCGGCCTTCGGGGGGCTCCGATCGGCCCATTTAGCGAAATTTCCTATGATTTAATCTGAACTGTCACCACTCGTCGTTTGACGTTTCTGAAGGTGGCGCTCCCGACGGAGTGCAGTCTACCAAGTTTTCTATATTTTCACTATAAAATCGAATTTTAAACCCAGATCTGAGGCACGCGGGATATTGTAGAAGGTTCAAAGTTTACGTTTCGATATGGTTTTATGGGAATAAAGGGGTACTTACTTTGGAGAATGTAATCGTTTTGTAGTTTTTGTGATGACTGGCATTTCCCTTGCTCTTCGCTCCCGTCTTGGTTGTTATTTTTGCACATTTCCATCTAAAAACGAACTCAAAATCCGGCGCTCGCATAACAGAAAGTATCTAGAGACTTCAAACTTACCTTTTCTGGCCTTTGCGGGCCTCCGATCGGCCCATTTAGCGAAATATCTTACGTTTTATTGGGAGCTGTCAATGCACCACACCGTCCGGCTAGTCGTTTGAGGTTTAGGACGGCCGAGCGAACACGAATGCCGCCGAACGTGTAGGTGCCGCAAATTATCTATAATTTTACTATAAAATCGAATTTTAAACCCAGATCTGAGGCACGCGGGATATTGTAAAAGGTTCAAAGTTTACGTTTCGATATGGCTTTATGGAAATAAAGGGGCACTTACTTTGGAGAATGTAATCGTTTTGAAGTTTTTGTCATGACTGGCGTTTGCCTTGCTCTTCCTTCCCGTCTCGGTCGTTATTTTTGCAAATTTCCATCTAAAAACGAACTTAAAACCCAGCGCTGGCATAACATAAAGTATCTAGAGACTTTAAATTTACCTTTTCTGGCCTTTGCGGGCCTCCGATCGGCCCATTTAGCGAAATTTCCTATGTTTTATTCTGAACTGTCACCCAGTCGCCGTTTGACGTTTCTGAAGGGCGTGAGAATTTTCGCTATTTTCACTATAAAATCGAATTTTAAACCCAGATATGAGGCACGTAGGATATTGTAGAAGGTTCAAAGTTTACGTTTCGATATGGCTTTATGGAAATAAAGAGGTACTTACTTTGGAGAATGTAATGGTTTTGAAATTTTTGTGATGTCGGCCATTTGCCTTACTTTTCGTTCTCGTCTTGGTCGTTATTTTTGCACATTTCCATCTAAAAAGGAACTTAAAACCCAGCGCACGCATAACAGAAAGTATCTAGAGACTTTAAATTTACCTTTTCTGACCTTTGCGGGCCTCCGATCGGCCCATTTAGCGAAATTTCTTACGTTTTCTTGGGAGATGTCACCGCATCGCACCGTCGGGCTCGAAGTTTGACGTTTCTGAAGGCCGATCGCCGGACAAACGTGCGTGGACGCATATTTTCACTATTTTCGCTATAAAATCGAATTTTACACCCAGATCTGAGGCACGCGACACATTGTAGAAGGTTCAAAGTTTACGTTTCGATATGGCTTGGTGGAAAGGAATGCGGAAAAATACGAAAATATCGAATCCGAAATAATTTGACGTCCAAATATATTTCGCACTGAACAACTGACGTTTCTCTGATTCCCAACCGATAAGCTCCGCCCGCGCTATATCCATCTCGGTCGCCGAGAACGGCTGGCGAGGACCCTACGAAAAACGGAAAATTTACCTAGAAAAACGCGAAAAACGGTCCGCCGAGCGCCTCGTCGCGACGAAGAAAGGACCAAATAAACCGATTCGCCCGCTGCCGCGTCGCCGGAAGGCTCGCGTAAAATACCTCGCGCGAAGCAAAATCGGCCTCGGAGCGGTCGCGGGACTTCCGATAAGGGGCGTTTTTTTCGACTTTTGTCTCGTTCCCTCGCGAAAATCGAAATGTAGCGTCCGCGGACCTCCGGAAAAACGCAAAATTCGCCCGGAAAAAAGTAAAAATAACCAACGAAAATACGCCTAAGCTACGCAGGAAGGACCGAACTCGACTCGACGCGCCCGTACTCGCCGCCGCGCGGCTCGCGAAAAAAGCCTTAGTGGCGGTAAAAAGGCACTTTTTCGCGCCCCCGGTGGGAGCGAGAGGAAATCACGCATTTTAATAATATAGAATTATATCATATCGTACCACTTTTCGTATGACCTTGATGCATCCATGTTTCGTTAAAATTTAATATTGTAATCTCTATGTTGGGTTAGCATAGAAACACGTCACGTAGACAAACAAACTTTATTGCACACTTGATTACACAAGAAATATCCTTGAACAAATTTACAACTGTCAAACTTTTTGCTTTGACGTTTCAGTCGCCTTTCTTAATCTGTTGTGGGTAGTCCTTCAGATTTAGCATTCTGACCAATACCAAATTGTTTTCCTTTCTGTTAATGTCTTTCCAGTTAATATTATGCCCTTCCTATAAATACTACTTTGAGGTTATGGTTCTGCAATTACGGTTTCTTCAACTGCCGAAGGGCTGATACAAATAGCTTCAATTGCCACTTCTGAATCTGCTGGAAGTTCTATGTCTGCTGACGCCTCAACAGTTCTAATAAGTAGATTTCTGATTTCGGGAAACTGCATAATGATTTTTTCATCTTTAGTGTTTAATAGTACTCGAGGAAGATCCAGTACAAAATTATGTTCAGTCATGACATCAAATCCAAGGATAACATCGTCATTTATATCTGGTACTAGAACGTTGTGTTGGAAAGTAGTTGCCCCCAAGGTTATTTAAGCTAGATGGATACCTTTCACTGTTATGACTTCCCCATTTGCTGTTTCCAAGATGTAGTTTCCGTCTGGTCGCTGTATTCTGCAGTAGGCGACGATATTAGTCTTATGATGGTATCGGTATCGGTATCAAGGACCATTTCACAATCCCCTCCGCATATATGCCCTGGTATTATCAAACTGGTTCCATTATTTTGCAGACGGGTTACCTTGATATTAACAGTTGGTGGGGCTTGGTAGCTTGGGTGGCATTTTCCTGGCCCTGATTAAGTGTATTCTTAGGGTATCGGTTCCTAAGATGTCCTCCAGCTCCACAGTTCCAACACTTGGTGGATCTTGCTATATACAGTAGAATCAGTAGGAACTTTTTCTTTTTGATAACTTGTCAAAAAATTGTCTTAAGCTCTTCATTAGTACTTTGTCATCCTTCTTGGCTTCACAATTTTCTTCTGTCCTGAATCTGAGTTGTCTTGACCTGCCTTGACTACTTCTGGAAGCCTGCCATGCGGCTTCAATTTCTAGCGCCTGGGCCAAAGCTTCGGATATATTATTCTTGTGTCTGGCTAATCTTAACGCTTGACTGAATTCGGAATCTCGCAGACCATCGATATGAAGCTACTCACTGCTAACTGTTCTTGGAACTCTACCGGTGCGGTGGGGTAGGCTAACTTCACCATCCGCGTTATATCTGCCTCAAATTGCTGCAGATTTTCTTCGAAGCGTTGTCTTCGGCCTTTTAATTGCGCTTGGAAAACGTGTTGTAGATGAGCCTCGCCATACCTCATTTCTAAAGCACCCTTCAGTATAGATAGTCCTTTTGTTTATCCTCACCTAGTGTTCTTAATATCTCCATAGCTCCACCTCGTAGAGCCACTATTAGTGAGGTGGCCTTTTCTCCCTCTGACCAGTTGTTTGCCAAGGCAGCTGCTTCAAATTGTTCCAGGTAAATACTCCATGACTCCTTTCCATCAAACGTTGGCGGCTTAATCCTTGAAGATGAAAGAAAACTACCTTCAGTCTTAATGGACCTCTTGGCACATATCTGTGACTTTATATTTGTAACTTTATGTTCTAACTTATACTTTCTTCTACGACTTGTACTTTGGCGACTTCACTCTGTAACTTATTAACACATTCTTCTACGACCTGGACCTTGTCTTGCATCTCATTTCCCAAAAGGTTAATTTCTTCTTCAACGTTTTCTTCAAATTCTTTGAGATTCATCTTAATTACTTCTTCTAACTTTTTATTATTTACTTCCTGATTATTTTTCATTTCTTCTAAACTGTTCCTCATTTCTTCTTGACTGTTCTTCATCTCTTTATTTAAGTCTTCCTTCATTTCATCTTTCTCTAGATCTCGTTACCGGCATTCACTCGTTTACCCCAAACTTCTTCTTTGTGGAACGTCACACTTCTGACACCAATGTAACCTCTATGTTGTGTTAGCGTAAACACGTCACGTAGACAAACAAACTTTATTGTCACTCTTGATTACACAAGAAATATCCTTCAATAAATTCACAACTGTCAAATTCTTTACTTTGACGTTTCAGTCATTCGCGTCTGACTGCTCAATAAATTGAACTGCGACGGCGAAACCGAATCACTTATACAGGGTGGTCCACTTTCGAAAGCGGAAACTTTAGAGGTAGGCAGAGAACCACAAAATAATATCAGCTTGTATTATAAACTATATTCGAAAAATGCTTCGTTACAGATATAGGGTGTCAAAATTTTTAGCAAAAGTTCAAAATTTATTAATATTTTTAAAAACTACTTCAGATATTTAAACAAAATTTGGAACCTTTGAATAGATACTCTAGATACATATTTTTACGTAAAAAATATTATTTTTCTTCCACCAGTGGCGTGCGTACGGACAGATCTTCGGGAAATTTTAATGAAAAAAATGGTACACCAATGCTTTTTTATAAATAAAAACTATTTGTAGAATCCTTGTTCAATTTACAACAGAAAAAGGCTCCTTACTTTCAATCTAATATATATTTTTCACTTAAATTTTTTGTAGTACTGTATGTTAAGTACCTTTGCACTGAATCTATACAAATAAGATCAGCCAATATTATCTTTAACTGATATTCTATGGCAGTTCGATAATAAATACACAATACAATATAGGGAGGTACCTACTGTATTGTTAACTGATTATAGAAGAAAAAAAAATGTATCGTCATTTACATTGTAACGCGCGTCATAAACTATCAAATTTCAAAATCGGCTTTCTTATAATTAAATTTTACAGAAATCTCAAAAATATAGTCATGTAAAACAAAAGTAGGTAATATAAGAAATAAAATTATTGATGGCGGGTTTATTCATTGTTAGTCTTTAAATTCTCCTAATAAAATAAACTGTTTGTAAGACTCACATACGCACACAGTCACACACACAAACATACACACTAGTTTGCTATTCTAACCCCAGATTTTAATAATTATTTTCACATACTTAAAAAAAATGTAGATATTATATGTAGGGTCAAGTAAGTTTATGTTATAAGAATAGGTGAATGAATAAAAATACGTACTTTCAAAGACTTCTGTGACTCAAAAATTTGTTGGTTGGGCCGCTTTTTCGTATTATTTATTCGATTTACATAGGTGTGTCAAGGAAATGAGAAAGGAGTAGGGATCGATCAAGAGTCAACCCTGGTCACTGACCCTGTCATTGACCTCCAGTGACCGGTCATCGACCCCCAAAAATTCCATTTTTTTCTGGAGCGTTACGATTTAACCTTAAAACATCCTTATGACTTATTTAATCAATGTTCAACAGAAAGCACTATTCCAAATATACAGTATGCGCCAAAAGTATGGAATAAATTCAATTAAAACGAAACAATTATTTTTTGGGAAAAATCCTCGAACAGGTCGATTTTTAATTTAAAAAATACATAGTTTAGCGTAAAATGCGATTTTCAAATGTCATTTGTTTTCGAGTAATGACGTCATCGATTTTTTTTTAAATGGCAACACCATATTTTTTTCCTTGATTCTGAAAGATTGTTTAATTCTCTATCAGACAGTACTAAAATTTTGCCCTCTTACATAGGAAAGTTTTCGAGTAAATGACGATTGAATGTTAGAAAACGTAAATTTTATCCATACAAAAGTAACAATTCTGAGGTATGTAAAATAAAATACAATTGATTAAATTTTATACTTAAATTAAATGTTCGAATGACAATGCGCAAGTCTGTGAAGAAATTCTTCTTGCACATTATGAATGATTTCTGGGGTAACTCTGCGTATTTCGTCCCGAATACGATTTTGAAGTTCTTCTAAATTACGGGTTTATTAATGTACACTTTGGCAATTCGAACATTTAATTTAAGTATAAAATTTAATCAATTGTATTTTATTTTACATACCTCAGAATTGTTACTTTTTTATGGATAAAATTTACGTTTTCTAACATTCAATCGTCATTTACTCGAAAACTTTCCTATGTAAGAGGGCAAAATTTTAGTACTGTCTGAATTAAACGATCTTTCAGAATCAAGGAAAATAACATGGTGTTGCCATTTAAAAAAAAATCGATGACATCTTTACTCGAAAATAAATGACATTTGAAAATCGCATTTTACACTAAAATATGTATTTATTAATTAAAAATCGACCTGTTCGAGGATTTTTCCCAATAAATAATTGTTTCGTTTTTATTGAATTTATTCCATACTTTTGGCGCATACTGTATGCCACCCTTAACAGGTTGCTCATAATTAGATTAAGGTTATATTGAAAATCGTTTGTAAAATACAATTGAAATAAAAAGAAATAATATTTTTATATGAGAATTTATTGAGCATTTTATTAATTCTGTATTTTATATACCCGTGGTAATACGTAGATTAAATCACAGTACTAGAAAGGTGGCAAGTCGGCTATCGCCGACTTGACCTTTCTTGGGATGGTGGACACCGGATATTTTCATTAGTATAGTTTTTCTGCAGACCATTGCGAAGAGTTTCAGAAAAAGAAATTTTTAAATTCATGAATTTTGAGGATTATTTGAGAATGGTTCGATTTTTTTAAACATCCTGTATTGTTCTCATTAAAATAGTTTCCATATAGACCATTGTTAAAAGTTTCATCAAAGAAATATTTCCATGACAGTTTCAATTATCGCAGGTGCAGATCAGCAGTATGATCTGTTCTTTTATTTAACATTTATCAAAATTGTTAAATACATTAGTTATGCTTTTCTGTTTTTTATCAATTATCGTAGGCGCAGATCAGCAGTATGATCTGTTCTATTATTTAACACTTCTCAAATTGTCTATCTTTTATCAATTATCGTAGATGCAGATCAACAGTAGAGAATGGTTCGGTTTTTTTAAACACCCAGTATTTTTTCATTAGTATATTTTTCCTACAGAACATTGTAAAAAGTTTCATAAAAAAAAAATTCAATTCCAGGAATTTTGAGGACTTTTAGAGAATGGTTTGCTTTTGTTAAACACCCTGTATTTGCTCATTAGTATAACTTTTTTACAATCGTGAAAAGTTTCATAAAAAAAAATTAAAATCCATAAATTTTGTGGATCTAGAGAATGGTTCTTTATTTTACACCCTGTATTTTTTCATAAGTACGTGTTTATATATACATAATAATACCAAAGTATGTATTTTTTATAGTTTTTTTACAAACTATTGTAAAAAATGTCATCACAAATCAAAAAAGAATTTTCAATTCCAGATTTTAAGAATTTTTAGAATGATTCGATTTTTTTAAACATCCAGTATTTTTTAGTATAGTTTTTCTGCAGACTATTGCGATAAGTTTTATATAAAAAAGTTTAATTCCATGTATTTTGAGGATTTTTAGTGAATGGTTAGGTTTTTTTAAACACTCTATATTTTTTCATCATTACAGTTTTTTTACAGCCAATTGTGAAAAGTGTCTACAAAAAAAAATATTAATTCCATAAATTGCGAGGATTTCAAGAGAATGGTTCGGTTTCGGTTAAACACCCAGTATTTTTTCATTAGTATGGTTTTTCTGCAGACTATTGCGATAAGTTTCATAAAAAAAAATTTAATTCCATGAATTTTGAGGATTATTAGACAATGGTTCGGTTTTTTTAAACACCCTGTATTATTTCATTATTACAGTTTTTTTACATTCTATTGTGAAAGGTGTCTACAAAAAAAATATATTAATTCCTTAAATTTTGATGATTTTTAGGGAATGGTTCGTTTTTTTTAAACATCCTGTATTTTTTCAGTAGGGTAGATTTTTGCAGCCTTTTGTGAAAAGTTTTGTAAAAAAATTTTTTTAATTCCATGAATTTCGAGGATATCAGAGAATGGTTCGGTATTTTTAAACACCCAGTATTTTTTCATTATTACAGTTTTTTTTACAGCCTATTGTGAAAGGTGTCTAAAAAAAGAAATATTAATTCCACGAATTTTGAGGATATTTAGAGAATGGTTCGGTTTTTTTAAACACCCAGTATTTGTTCATTAGTATAGTCTTTTTGCAGACTATTGCGATAAGTTTCATAAAAAAAAATTAATTCCACGAATTTTGAGAATTATTAGAAAATGGTTCGGTTTTGTAAAACGCACTGCATTTTTTTAATAAGGGTAGTTTTTTTGCAGCCTATTGTGAAAGGTGTCATAACAAAAATATTAATTCCATAAATTTTGAGGATTTTTAGGGAATGGTTCGGTTTTTTGTAAACACCCAGTAGTTTTTTAATTAGTAAAGTTTTCTTACAGACCATTGTGAAAAGTTTCATTAAAAAATATTCCATGAATTGTGAGGATTCTTAGAGAATGGTTTGGTTTTGTTAAACACCCTGTATTTTTTCATTATTACAGTTTTTTTTACAGCCTATTGTGAAAGGTGTCTACAAAAAGAAATATTAATTCCACGAATTGTGAGGATTTTTAGAGAACGGTTCGGTTCTCTTAAACACTGGATATTTTCATTAGTATATATATATTTTTTAACAGCCTATTGCAAAAAGTGTTTACAAAAAAAAAATTTATTCCACGAAATTTGAGGATTTCAAGAGAATGGTTCGGTTTTTTAAAACCCCCCATATTTTTAATTAGTATAGTTTTTCTGCAGACTATCGCGAAGAGTTTCAGAAAAAAAAGGAATTTTTAAATCCACGAATTTTGAGGATTTTTAGATAAGGGTTCGGTTTTTTTAAACACCCCGTATTTTTTTCGATAATTAGTGCGGTAAGAGACCCCCGACTGAAGTTTCGTAAAAAAAAAATTTCAGTTCCCTTAATTTTGAAATTTTTTTAGCGTTCGACATTTTTCCAACACTTTGTATATAAAACGGTCTTTCGCACGTCAGACGACCCCTCCGAAGCGAAAAAACCGAAAATTTCCTCGAACCTGTAATTTTTATTTTTTTCTCGTCAATTTTTATTGGAACACCGACGACACGCGAAGCGCCTCGAAAAATTTGAAGAGCGCCACATTGCTGACGTCACTGTTACCCCGTCTCGGTCTTGGATTTATGCAAATTTCGATACAAAAACGACCTCAAAACCCAGCGCTCGCATAACAGAAAGTATCTAGAGACTTCAAATTTACCGTTTTCGGCCTTCGGGGGGCTCCGATCGGCCCATTTAGCAAAATTTCCTATGTTTTAATCTGAACTGTCACCACTCGTCGTTTGACGTTTCTGACGGTTGCGCTCCCAGCGGAGTGCAGTCTACCAAATTTTCTATATTTTCGCTATAAAATCGAATTTTAAACCCGGATCTGAGGCACGCGGGATATTGTAGAAGGTTCAAAGTTTACGTTTCGATATGGCTTTATGAAAATAAAGAGGTACTTACTTTGGAGAATGTAATCGTTTTGAAATTTTTGTGATGTCGGCCATTTGCCTTCCTCTTCCTTCCCGTCTCGGTCGTTATTTTTGCACGTTTCCGTCTAAAAACGAACTCAAAACCCAGCTCTCGCATAACAGAAAGTATCTAGAGACTTTAAATTTACCTTTTCTGGCCTTTGCGGGCCTCCGATCGGCCTGTTTAGCGAAATTTCTTACGTTTTCTTGGGAGATGTCACCGCATCGCACCGTCGGGCTCGAAGTTTGACGTTTCTGAAGGCCGATCGTCGGGCGAACGTGCGTGGACGCATATTTTCACTATTTTCGCTATAAAATCGAATTTTAAACCCAGATCTGAGGCACGCGGGATATTGTAGAAGGTTCAAAGTTTACGTTTCGATATGGCTTCGTGGAAAGGAATGCGGGAAAATACGAAAATATCGAATCCGAAATAGTTTGACGTCTAAATATATTTCGCACTGAACAACTGACGTTTCTCCGATTCCCTGCCGATAAGCTATATCCATCTCACTTTTGTCTCGTTTCCTCGCGAAAATCGCAAACCGGCGTCCGCGGACCTCCGGAAAAACTCAAAATTCGCCCCGAAAAAAGTAAAAAGAACCCACCAAAATACGCCTACCGGACAACCGAAGGACCGAACTCGACCCCGCGCACCCGGACCCGCCGCCGCGGGGCTCGCGAAAAAAGCCTTTGTGGCGGCAAAATGCCACTTTTTCGCACCTCCGGTGGGAGCGAGAAAAAACAACGGATTTTAATATATAAGAACTAGAAAGGTGGCAAGTCGGCTATCGCCGACTTGACCTTTCTTGGGATGGTGGACACCGGATATTTTCATTAGTATAGTTTTTCTGCAGACCATTGCGAAGAGTTTCAGAAAAAGAAATTTTTAAATTCATGAATTTTGAGGATTATTTGAGAATGGTTCGATTTTTTTAAACATCCTGTATTGTTCTCATTAAAATAGTTTCCATATAGACCATTGTTAAAAGTTTCATCAAAGAAATATTTCCATGACAGTTTCAATTATCGCAGGTGCAGATCAGCAGTATGATCTGTTCTTTTATTTAACATTTATCAAAATTGTTAAATACATTAGTTATGCTTTTCTGTTTTTATCAATTATCGTAGGCGCAGATCAGCAGTATGATCTGTTCTTTCATTTAACACTTCTTAAAATTTTTGTTTATAATATTATGCACTCTTGTATTTTTATCACTATCAATTGTCGTAGGTGCAGATCAGCAGTATGATCTGTTCTATTATTTAACACTTCTCAAATTGTCTATCTTTTATTAATTATCGTAGATGCAGATCAACAGTAGAGAATGGTTCGGTTTTTTTAAACACCCAGTATTTTTTCATTAGTATATTTTTCCTACAGAACATTGTAAAAAGTTTCATAAAAAAAAAATTTCAATTCCAGGAATTTTGAGGACTTTTAGAGAATGGTTTGGTTTTGTTAAACACCCTGTATTTGCTCATTAGTATAACTTTTTTACAATCGTGAAAAGTTTCATAAAAAAAAATTAAAATCCATAAATTTTGTGGATCTAGAGAATGGTTCTTTATTTTACACCCTGTATTTTTTCATAAGTACGTGTTTATATATACATAATAATACCAAAGTATGTATTTTTTATAGTTTTTTTACAAACTATTGTAAAAAATTTCATCACAAATCAAAAAAGAATTTTCAATTCCAGGTTTTAAGGATTTTTAGAATGATTCGATTTTTTTAAACATCCAGTATTTTTTAATTAGTATAGTTTTTCTGCAGACTATTGCGATAAGTTTTATATAAAAAAGTTTAATTCCATGTATTTTGAGGATTTTTAGTGAATGGTTAGGTTTTTTTAAACACTCTATATTTTTTCATCATTACAGTTTTTTTACAGCCAATTGTGAAAAGTGTCTACAAAAAAAAATATTAATTCCATAAATTGCGAGGATTTCAAGAGAATGGTTCGGTTTCGGTTAAACACCCAGTATTTTTTCATTAGTATGGCTTTTCTGCAGACTATTGCGATAAGTTTCATAAAAAAAAATTTAATTCCATGAATTTTGAGGATTATTAGACAATGGTTCGGTTTTTTAAACACCCTATATTATTTCATTATTACAGTTTTTTTACATTCTATTGTGAAAGGTGTCTACAAAAAAAATATATTAATTCCTTAAATTTTGATGATTTTTAGGGAATGGTTCGTTTTTTTTAAACATCCTGTATTTTTTCAGTAGGGTAGATTTTTGCAGCCTTTTGTGAAAAGTTTTGTAAAAAAATTTTTTTAATTCCATGAATTTCGAGGATATCAGAGAATGGTTCGGTATTTTTAAACACCCAGTATTTTTTCATTATTACAGTTTTTTTTACAGCCTATTGTGAAAGGTGTCTACAAAAAGAAATATTAATTCCACGAATTGTGAGGATTTTTAGAGAACGGTTCGGTTTTCTTAAACACTGGATATTTTCATTAGTATATATATTTTTTTTAACAGCCTATTGCAAAAAGTGTTTACAAAAAAAAAAATTAATTCCACGAAATTTGAGGATTTCAAGAGAATGGTTCGGTTTTTTAAAACCCCCCATATTTTTAATTAGTATAGTTTTTCTGCAGACTATCGCGAAGAGTTTCAGAAAAAAAAGGAATTTTTAAATCCACGAATTTTGAGGATTTTTAGATAAGGGTTCGGTTTTTTTAAACACCCCATATTTTTTTCGATAATTAGTGCGGTAAGAAACCCCCGACTGAAGTTTCGTAAAAAAAAAATTTCAGTTCCCTTAATTTTGAAATTTTTTTAGCGTTCGACATTTTTCCAACACTTTGTATATAAAACGGTCTTTCGCACGTCAGACGACCCCTCCGAAGCGAAAAAACCGAAAATTTCCTCGAACCTGTAATTTTTATTTTTTTCTCGTCAATTTTTATTGGAACACCGACGACACGCGAAGCGCCTCGAAAAATTTGAAGAGCGCCACATTGCTGACGTCACTGTTACCCCGTCTCGGTCTTGGATTTATGCAAATTTCGATACAAAAACGACCTCAAAACCCAGCGCTCGCATAACAGAAAGTATCTAGAGACTTCAAATTTACCGTTTTCGGCCTTCGGGGGGCTCCGATCGGCCCATTTAGCAAAATTTCCTATGTTTTAATCTGAACTGTCACCATTCGTCGTTTGACGTTTCTGAAGGTTGCGCTCCCAGCGGAGTGCAGTCTACTAAATTTTCTATATTTTCGCTATAAAATCGAATTTTAAACCCGGATCTGAGGCACGCGGGATATTGTAGAAGGTTCAAAGTTTACGTTTCGATATGGCTTTATGAAAATAAAGAGGTACTTACTTTGGAGAATGTAATCGTTTTGAAATTTTTGTGATGTCGTGTTCCTCTTCCTTCCCGTCTCGGTCGTTATTTTTGCACGTTTCCATCTAAAAACGAACTCAAAACCCAGCTCTCGCATAACAGAAAGTATCTAGAGACTTTAAATTTACCTTTTCTGGCCTTTGCGGGCCTCCGATCGGCCCGTTTAGCGAAATTTCTTACGTTTTCTTTAGAGATGTCACCGCATCGCACCGTCGGGCTCGAAGTTTGACGTTTCTGAAGGCCGATCGTCGGGCGAACGTGCGTGGACGCATATTTTCACTATTTTCGCTATAAAATCGAATTTTAAACCCAGATCTGAGGCACGCGGGATATTGTAGAAGGTTCAAAGTTTACGTTTCGATATGGCTTCGTGGAAAGGAATGCGGGAAAATACGAAAATATCGAATCCGAAATAGTTTGACGTCTAAATATATTTCGCACTGAACAACTGACGTTTCTCCGATTCCCTGCCGATAAGCTATATCCATCTCACTTTTGTCTCGTTTCCTCGCGAAAATCGCAAACCGGCGTCCGCGGACCTCCGGAAAAACTCAAAATTCGCCCCGAAAAAAGTAAAAAGAACCCACCAAAATACGCCTACCGGACAACCGAAGGACCGAACTCGACCCCGCGCACCCGGACCCGCCGCTGCGGGGCTCGCGAAAAAAGCCTTTGTGGCGGCAAAATGCCACTTTTTCGCACCTCCGGTGGGAGCGAGAAAAAACAACAGATTTTAATATATAAGAACTAGAAAGGTGGCAAGTCGGCTATCGCCGACTTGACCTTTCTTGGGATGGTGGACACCGGATATTTTCATTAGTATAGTTTTTCTGCAGACCATTGCGAAGAGTTTCAGAAAAAGAAATTTTTAAATTCATGAATTTTGAGGATTATTTGAGAATGGTTCGATTTTTTTAAACATCCTGTATTGTTCTCATTAAAATAGTTTCCATATAGACCATTGTTAAAAGTTTCATCAAAGAAATATTTCCATGACAGTTTCAATTATCGCAGGTGCAGATCAGCAGTATGATCTGTTCTTTTATTTAACATTTATCAAAATTGTTAAATACATTAGTTATGCTTTTCTGTTTTTTATCAATTATCGTAGGCGCAGATCAGCAGTATGATCTGTTCTTTCATTTAACACTTCTTAAAATTTTTGTTTATAATATTATGCACTCTTGTATTTTTATCACTATCAATTGTCGTAGGTGCAGATCAGCAGTATGATCTGTTCTATTATTTAACACTTCTCAAATTGTCTATCTTTTATCAATTATCGTAGATGCAGATCAACAGTAGAGAATGGTTCGGTTTTTTTAAACACCCAGTATTTTTTCATTAGTATATTTTTCCTACAGAACATTGTAAAAAGTTTCATAAAAAAAAAAATTCAATTCCAGGAATTTTGAGGACTTTTAGAGAATGGTTTGGTTTTGTTAAACACCCTGTATTTGCTCATTAGTATAACTTTTTTACAATCGTGAAAAGTTTCATAAAAAAAAATTAAAATCCATAAATTTTGTGGATCTAGAGAATGGTTCTTTATTTTACACCCTGTATTTTTTCATAAGTACGTGTTTATATATACATAATAATACCAAAGTATGTATTTTTTATAGTTTTTTTACAAACTATTGTAAAAAATTTCATCACAAATCAAAAAAGAATTTTCAATTCCAGGTTTTAAGAATTTTTAGAATGATTCGATTTTTTTAAACATCCAGTATTTTTTAATTAGTATAGTTTTTCTGCAGACTATTGCGATAAGTTTTATATAAAAAATCTTAATTCCATGTATTTTGAGGATTTTTAGTGAATGGTTAGGTTTTTTTAAACACTCTATATTTTTTCATCATTACAGTTTTTTTACAGCCAATTGTGAAAAGTGTCTACAAAAAAAAATATTAATTCCATAAATTGCGAGGATTTCAAGAGAATGGTTCGGTTTCGGTTAAACACCCAGTATTTTTTCATTAGTATGGTTTTTCTGCAGACTATTGCGATAAGTTTCATAAAAAAAAATTTAATTCCATGAATTTTGAGGATTATTAGACAATGGTTCGGTTTTTTTAAACACCCTGTATTATTTCATTATTACAGTTTTTTTACATTCTATTGTGAAAGGTGTCTACAAAAAAAATATATTAATTCCTTAAATTTTGATGATTTTTAGGGAATGGTTCGTTTTTTTTAAACATCTTGTATTTTTTCAGTAGGGTAGATTTTTGCAGCCTTTTGTGAAAAGTTTTGTAAAAAAATTTTTTTAATTCCATGAATTTCGAGGATATCAGAGAATGGTTCGGTATTTTTAAACACCCAGTATTTTTTCATTATTACAGTTTTTTTTACAGCCTATTGTGAAAGGTGTCTAAAAAAAGAAATATTAATTCCACGAATTTTGAGGATATTTAGAGAATGGTTCGGTTTTTTTAAACACCCAGTATTTGTTCATTAGTATAGTCTTTTTGCAGACTATTGCGATAAGTTTCATAAAAAATATTTAATTCCACGAATTTTGAGGATTATTAGAAAATGGTTCGGTTTTGTAAAACGCACTGCATTTTTTTAATAAGGGTAGTTTTTTTGCAGCCTATTGTGAAAGGTGTCATAACAAAAATATTAATTCCATAAATTTTGAGGATTTTTAGGGAATGGTTCGGTTTTTTGTAAACACCCAGTAGTTTTTTAATTAGTAAAGTTTTCTTACAGACCATTGTGAAAAGTTTCATTAAAAAATATTCCATGAATTGTGAGGATTCTTAGAGAATGGTTTGGTTTTGTTAAACACCCTGTATTTTTTCATTATTACAGTTTTTTTACAGCCTATTGTGAAAGGTGTCTACAAAAAGAAATATTAATTCCACGAATTGTGAGGATTTTTAGAGAACGGTTCGGTTCTCTTAAACACTGGATATTTTCATTAGTATATATATTTTTTTTAACAGCCTATTGCAAAAAGTGTTTACAAAAAAAAAAATTTATTCCACGAAATTTGAGGATTTCAAGAGAATGGTTCGGTTTTTTAAAACCCCCCATATTTTTAATTAGTATAGTTTTTCTGCAGACTATCGCGAAGAGTTTCAGAAAAAAAAGGAATTTTTAAATCCACGAATTTTGAGGATTTTTAGATAAGGGTTCGGTTTTTTTAAACACCCCGTATTTTTTTCGATAATTAGTGCGGTAAGAGACCCCCGACTGAAGTTTCGTAAAAAAAAAATTTCAGTTCCCTTAATTTTGAAATTTTTTTAGCGTTCGACATTTTTCCAACACTTTGTATATAAAACGGTCTTTCGCACGTCAGACGACCCCTCCGAAGCGAAGAAACCGAAAATTTCCTCGAACCTGTAATTTTTATTTTTTTCTCGTCAATTTTTATTGGAACACCGACGACACGCGAAGCGCCTCGAAAAATTTGAAGAGCGCCACATTGCTGACGTCACTGTTACCCCGTCTCGGTCTTGGATTTATGCAAATTTCGATACAAAAACGACCTCAAAACCCAGCGCTCGCATAACAGAAAGTATCTAGAGACTTCAAATTTACCGTTTTCGGCCTTCGGGGGGCTCCAATCGGCCCATTTAGCAAAATTTCCTATGTTTTAATCTGAACTGTCACCACTCGTCGTTTGACGTTTCTGACGGTTGCGCTCCCAGCGGAGTGCAGTCTACCAAATTTTCTATATTTTCGCTATAAAATCGAATTTTAAACCCGGATCTGAGGCACGCGGGATATTGTAGAAGGTTCAAAGTTTACGTTTCGATATGGCTTTATGAAAATAAAGAGGTACTTACTTTGGAGAATGTAATCGTTTTGAAATTTTTGTGATGTCGGCCATTTGCCTTCCTCTTCCTTCCCGTCTCGGTCATTATTTTTGCACGTTTCCGTCTAAAAACGAACTCAAAACCCAGCTCTCGCATAACAGAAAGTATCTAGAGACTTTAAATTTACCTTTTCTGGCCTTTGCGGGCCTCCGATCGGCCTGTTTAGCGAAATTTCTTACGTTTTCTTGGGAGATGTCACCGCATCGCACCGTCGGGCTCGAAGTTTGACGTTTCTGAAGGCCGATCGTCGGGCGAACGTGCGTGGACGCATATTTTCACTATTTTCGCTATAAAATCGAATTTTAAACCCAGATCTGAGGCACGCGGGATATTGTAGAAGGTTCAAAGTTTACGTTTCGATATGGCTTCGTGGAAAGGAATGCGGGAAAATACGAAAATATCGAATCCGAAATAGTTTGACGTCTAAATATATTTCGCACTGAACAACTGACGTTTCTCCGATTCCCTGCCGATAAGCTATATCCATCTCACTTTTGTCTCGTTTCCTCGCGAAAATCGCAAACCGGCGTCCGCGGACCTCCGGAAAAACTCAAAATTCGCCCCGAAAAAAGTAAAAAGAACCCACCAAAATACGCCTACCGGACAACCGAAGGACCGAACTCGACCCCGCGCACCCGGACCCGCCGCCGCGGGGCTCGCGAAAAAAGCCTTTGTGGCGGCAAAATGCCACTTTTTCGCACCTCCGGTGGGAGCGAGAAAAAACAACGGATTTTAATATATAAGAATGATTATCAAATCATCTAAGTAGACTAAAAAACTTTTATATAAATAAATATATTTAAATTTTATCTTTGGCAACCCCCCAAGAGAATATAATTTAAACCTAATTTAAGCAGTTAATAATTTCTTCTCTCGACATTCGGTAATTGCTTCACATACGAAGTCACTAAAACCAAATTTATTAGATAATGAAAACTATTTAATTTCGTAGTACCTACCTAATAATGTCATGAAGTTCTGGAGCTCTACATATAAATTTATGGTCATAATTGTGTTTTTCATCAAATTTTATAAATAACAGTTTGCCCTGTGTGTCCTGTCTACATTTTAATGCCTTTTGATAAAGCTAAAAAATATTTACAAACAATGAAACAAACAACAGGAATCATTTATTTTTATGATAATATTAATTGTTATTAAATGTCAATAGTACACATTTTTCATTCAAATTTATAAATATGGATGATAAAATTAAATAGAATGCGTAAATAAACATTTGCAATAAAAATATTAACAATACGTTTTCAATAATGAAATTTCTATTTCTTAGACTAAGAATTACAAATTCTATTTAATCATGAATGAACAGTTTATCTGCCAAATAGGGAGTCAATTACAACTCTTGCTTTACCTTATATCCTAGTTTGTAAGGGACGACATGATCATCTTCAGCATGTAAAATTATTATTGGTGCATTTACATTACAAATAAATTGGTCTGTTTGAAATGTAAAACCATTGGCCTGCATAGGATCCACTACTGTATATGTAAACCAAGGCAAATATTTAAACATCTGCAAATACGTAAAGACAAGGGAGTTACTTAAAAGGAATAATAGAAGCATATTAAAAAAATAATAATTTGTATTACGTAATTTAGCTGTAGGTTAACAAATTTGTCAAATCAATGAAATTGGTTTTGGTGTATAGTGTATGTAGCATAGACCTTATAAATCATGGACGCGCCCAAAACCGTTTTCTGCCTATACAAATCGTTGTTGCTCAGATGTGTGAAACAGAGATAGAGCTAGTCCGGGCAAAAACCCACAGATCATTGGCCGAAAAAAAAAAACAAAAGCCGTAAATGACAGACGTATGACATTTACGGTGACAGACCGACTCCACCATAGTTTATGAGTCTTTAAAAACTATTGCTAATAAACACACTAAACACAACTAAATCACAAAAGGCACACAAATCATTAACAATATTAACAGGAAAGGTTTTGTCAGGTTATGTTTATATATTTTTCTGTCATAGAACATCTGTTTTTGCCCGGACTAGCTTCATTCCTCTTGTACACATCAGGACAGCGGACCTCTCTTTCTAGGACCGGTCCATGATTTATAAGGTCTATGGTATCTAGCAACTTTTTGCAGTCGAAGTTTATTATTAAACATTATTTTCGGAGCTTTAGGACCGAATCGATTTTAAACATATTCTACAAAAATTATTCGAAATTATTTCTACAAGCAAATACATATAAGCATGTTTCCAGGAGGCGGTTAAACAGAAAGTGCAATGAAATTTGTTTTGTTAACATTTTATCCAGTGTTCAGTCATGAAGTTTCAAAGCAACTAGACTCTAAAATTTATATTTAAAATGAACTTTCTTGCTTCAACTACAAATGTGTCGCAAAACAATAGGTTTTCGAAAATTTATTTTACCATAAAAGGTTTAGAATTTTTAGCTACTATCATCAAAAATAATATATTACATATCGAGATGAAAAGTGTTTCAATGAAACTTTTCACTGAGGTTTGTATACTACTTTTATTTTTGCAACAAAAATAATTATGTGAGACATTAACAAAGTAAAATCCCTGTAGAAACACATTACAGATAAAAAAACGTGAAGAAAACGTCAAGGTGGCATTTTGACAATGATTATTATGGTACTAAAAAAGTCAAACATACAAACTTAAATTAGTTGCATTTTTGATAGATTCTCAGCAAAGAAGTGTTTTCGCAGACAATTAGCGATTCAGTAATTAATATTTGTACTTCTCCTCAAATGAGGGATCCACTGAAAGTTTGGAAAAAGATTTCTTACATAAGACGAATTGTGCAAGGTACGATAAAGTTTATGATGTTTTCAAAAGTTGGTGCTCGCAAAAAGGTGTTCAGAAAGCTGTTTCTGATACTATTGTGCTGGCATATTTTAGCAAAATTGCCAAAACCAACAAGCCTTTGGTCCATTTACTAAATGTTGCGTACTACTTTAAATATTAAAGATAAAGTCAATATCTCAAAATTTTCGAAACGACAAAATCTAGGATATGTATCGAAAAAGTCAAGTCAAGTTCTCCTGTGAGAACATTGCGGCGTTTTCGAGAAATGCACCTGATGATATCCTACCTATAATTGCTGTATCAGGTGCATGTCGAAGTGATAAACTATAAAATGAAATTGTTAATATCGTGGAAAATAAGGTTCCCATCGAAATTTCAACATAAAAAACCTACCAGTCAAGAGTATTTTTAGCGAGTAATGAAGAATGGGTGACGTTAATTAAAACATATGTTGCACTTCGTTTAGACGTTCTAAATGAAAACTTCTATTTATAATGATGAAGGGTCGGTAAAATTGCAGTGTTTCTAAGGCTTCCGCAGTGTGAAACATACACGGGACACTGCTTCCGAAGAACGGCAGCTCGACTACTGGGAAACAACGGTGGTGACAACCTCCAGTTGAAAAGATTAGGGGGATGGAAATCTTCCACCATAGTGGAAGGATACGTTGACAAATCTCCAGACTCTCAGGTTAAAAATGCCAAACTCCAGTGTTGACGTTTGCCTGGCTTAAATTTGAAAGTCTGGGTGGAAAGCAGTCACTTTCCTGGTAAATGTCAGTTTCCATCTGGATATAATTATGACAAAGTTAGAATTTTTTTTTCAATGTTACTGTAAGTTGGAAATATCAACATTACATATATGGTTATAATAAAATATTTTACAATTATAGCGCCATCTGTACCGTTACTTATATTTTCCCTTAAAATTGAAGTCATACGTAGAGATTATATAATGCATTTTACAAAATTCATGTATCCCTTATGTTCGATATAATCGCCTGGATAGTATTAAATTTATACTTACCCTTGACATAGGAAATTCACTAATTTCTTCGCGCATGTTATTAAATGGTGCCTCTAGAATTAATCCTGTAGGTTTGTATCCCTCATTCTGTAAATGTACCACTGATTGTGTTGCAAGACTAGTTCCTAATGAGTGACCCCAAATAAATATGTTAGCCTTTGTTCTATTAGCTACCCATTTGTAAACAAACATGCAATCTTTAACGATGTTTGGTTCTGAAGGGTCTACATTTGAAGAGTCACCGTAACCTAATAAATAAATATCTCATATTAAAAAAATATATGCTAACTACACATGCTTAATTTATAAATCTACCAATTATTAATTTTCTTTTTCTACGTTCATGAAAATAAAAAAAATATATGTACTCATCTGTCATTCTACTACAACATTTTGTGATCATGACAAACATAAACGTTCAAATCGACGCCTTATTTAGTCGATTTTCTGTGAGATTGTATTACGTTTCAAGCATTTGCATTATTTTCAATCATATTTATTGCATACTGAATTACGAAATTACTAGAAAACGCAATTTAATCAAAATAAAATTAGTTTCCTTTGAATATCAACTGACTATACTGTTTGGAAATGAAAGAGAGTAATAAAACTCCGAGATAAGAACCGGCCATGGGCGTGGTAATATTTCGTTTCAGGTATTTATCGGGTAACACTAATGCTAACCGGTAATGGGTGTACATTAGTATATTTTACTGGATACATTATAGGGCAGGAGCCAGTGTATTGTGACAGATCAATCCAGTCTTAGAGCTGAATATACGAAGACGGGCTGGTGCAGTAGAGTAAAATTCGTCTTGTGTTTAGTGACTATTGTGCCAGTGGATATAATATTGTTTGGGTAAAATGTCGAGCTTATCAGATTACGTATATGCTAAACGCGTGAAAAGATGTGCGCTGTCTCAGAATGAAAAGATTATTATATTAAATGTATTTAATGCAATGAAACACCAAAATCCTACCAACAGTGTTGACGGCATCGTGGAGAAATGTTCCAAAATGACAGGGATTGGAAAATAGACTATCTATAGACTTTTAAAGGAAACAACAAATTAACAAGATACTCTAAATCCCCCAAAATCATCTACAGGGAGGTCAAAAGTCGTTATAGATGATTTCTTCAAAAATGTCATTGGCAGAAAAGTACACTCATTTTATTTTAAAAAAGAAATACCAACGCTAAACAAAATTTTAAGTGAACTTTCAGAGGACAACGATTTGCCAAAAAGCAAATTATGGGCCGTTTTACGAGAGTTGAATTTTTGCTGGGAAAAGCAGAACAGCAAGTCAGTTCTTATCAATAAAGATGAAATTATTTGTTGGCGATCTTAAGTAGGATCTTAAGATCAATTAGAAAATTCCGTAACGAAGGGAGGAATATTTATTATCTAGACGAAACTTGGGTCAACGAGAGATATACTGTAACAAAAGTATGGCAAGATAAAAATGTAAAAAGTTTTCGACAAGCATTTTTGGATGGACTTTCAACAGGCACCTTCAGGTAAAGGGCGAAGATTAATAGTGACACATATAGGCAGTGCCAGTCGTTTTGTAGATGGCGGTTTACTTTTATTTGAATCTAAATATACAGGTGACTATCACGAAGACATGAACGCAGATGTTTTCGAAGAGTATTTTACATAGATGTTGGATCTTATTCCTCCGGGGTCTGTAATTGTCATGGATAATGCCAGTTACCATTCACGGCAGACCGAGCGGACGCCTACGACTGCTTGGAGGAAAGCTATAATTCAATGGTTATCCGGAAAAAACATTTATTTTGAAACAAATATGGTGAAAAAGGAACTTTTGATACTTGTAAATCTTAATAAAGATCAGAAAAAATATGTTATCTCTATATATCGATGAAATGGCAACAAATCGTCAAATAACGGTACTACGGTTACCGCCTTAGTCTGGGAGCAGGTAAAAGGAGATGTAGCGCGAAATAATACGACGTTTAAATTAAGTGACGTGAAAATTTTATTAAAAAATTCCTTGGAATGAGTAACTGCAGATAACTGGCAAAGATGTATACATCATGTACAAAAAGAAGAGGAGAAAATGTGGGAACTCGATAATTTAATTGACGTTAATGTGGAACCTATCGTAATAAATCTAGGAGACTAGAAAGATAATTCAGAGGATGAATTTTAATATACCTACTTTTGTATTTTCTTTATTGTACATTTATACAACACTACATTTACTCACCATAATTTGAATTTTCAAATTTTGTGTGGAATAAAAGTCTATTCATTAAATTTAAATAAATATTTTGATAATAATATTAAACAATTTTATTTGAATTAATAAAAACCCTTTTAACCCGGTTATGATGCTTATAGTAGCCTCTAGTTTTGAAATGCTGTTTTTATATTGTTTACTTATAAGAGAAATGGGCCGAGCGGCATAAACAAAGACGGATGGTCGGGGATTAAATTTTAGGTACCTGCTATAATTTAGTACGATTCGATCACACTAAGTTTTTTTAAAAGTACACCTCATCTATACCGATAACACATAATATAAAAATATTGAATATAAGCACCAGTACTATATTTATTTACGATTTACATATATAATAAGCTTTTATTACTCTCTTTCATTTCTAAACAGACTATAATGTAGAAAAAATATTGTATGCAACTCGTACAAATGTTAATTTACAAACACTTAATTTTTGCACTTATTGCATAAATAACTATTATATTATAACAATTATATTGTTGTATTACTAACAAGAATGTGTGAATCAATTAGCTATCTATTATCGTAATTTTTTCACGAATATATTACCATCCACAATATACAGGGTGGCATGTAATAACTGTACGTTGTAGACATCAAAATTGTAGAATTTAGCGTGCCTTACTAAAATGTTGCTGATTTGAGATGTGCAGGTAAAGTTTGATTTTAAATTGAGTGAACTTGAACCAAAGAAATTTAAACTTTAGATATCTTGTAGAGCCTGCTAGTTATGCACTGTGGCATGATTATCTTTCTTTCTTCGTTTGCATGCATGCGCTCACATAAACCAATAATTACAAAATGTCGGTACAGGCCAGTGCAGTGACCAAATTGTTGCCAAACAATTTATAGCGTCATTAACTAAACAAATGTGATAAATCTGCAGGGTCTATTATAAACAGACTCAGTGGCGTAGCCACGGGGGGGGGGGATTTGGGGGTCAGAACCCCCTCCATGGGTTGGGTTGGTTGGGTCATATAGGTAATGTCTCACTACAAACCTGCAATCACTATTCGCCAAGATTTAGCAACGCGGTCAGTGAACTAGATCTCCTACGGCAACCTTACATTAGGGTTCACAGATGGTTTTTTATTTACTTTTTATTGTTTCAGTTTATTAAAAATTATTTATTTTTTTATTAAAAAAATCTAGTTTGAAATACTTTGCTCACTGAGCCCCCCCCCACGTCAAATTTCTGGCTACGCCACTGAACAGACTCGTTGTCGGTTTGTGTGAACACTGTATTCGATACCAACACCGATAATATCGTCCGCGCTACCATAGGTTTTGTTAGGTCGATACTAATGACAGAAATTAATGTTACTTGTTTTCAGTTGTCGAAAAACCAGTAATTTTACATATTATAAACAAGGGATATGATTCGTATTTTTGTTCATTGTTGTCGGTTTCACACGAGTCTATTTAGGTTAGCGCCGGAATAATATTAACAGACGTCAGAAAGCACGTGTCGACATCGGATGATGAAAAGTGGGAATACCTCGAAACCCGTGGTTCATCGATATCAGACAGATAAATTTTTCCCTAAATACGCGGTATAAAAGTATTTATTCAAAATCCTGATAGGACTTTGTATAAAAATATTACGAAGAAAAATAACTATGCCAAAATGCGTAAACTAGCGCTCTCTACAAAATATCTAAAGATTAAACTCAAATTTCTAGCGACCAACTAAAGAAATAGGTGAAAATTGTGGAATAAACTTTACATTGTAACAAAAGCCCAAATAGGTTATTAGTTTAGGGTCGGTTCTAAGAAAGAAAGCAGTAAGTAAATATTAACGTAACAAAGTTTTTAAGTAAAATCGTCACTTTACAAGGTCACCAGTACATCTATTGAAATGTTGAATTTATTATTTCCTATCGAATATTATCAGTTAGTAGAGCAATAAAACAAATGTCCTGAACGAGGCCTTTCAGGCCATCTGGACTACTAAAGAAAGTCTATATTGTGTTATGCTAATAACCAGAAGGGATTCTATAAAAATAAATAATTATATTGTGAAGTAGGCATTTAATAATAATAATAATAATAATAGCATTTATTTCCAACAGGTTACACCTAGTTATAGGAAATACAAAGTAACACTACCTTATATATGCAGCTTAATTATAAAAGACAAAACATTTATAGAAATATATGACAATATAAAAGGCTAATAAAAAAATAGTAAATATAAACAAAAGTAAAAAAAATCATATGAGGAATTAATTAGAACTAGAACACTATAATAATCTAGACACTGCAGTATTCAAAATTGTAATGAGACAATCATTGTATATATCACAAGAACTACATAGATTGTTAAAGTTCTGACACATTCTATATTATTATGTAGGGAAACAAAGCATTATATTGGTATTGATACCATGATTATAGAACGTTGCAGATTGTCTGGATTCAGCACGCGGAACTAACCAGTTATTCTGTTGGAATAACAGCTGACAATCGACATTGTTATGAAGTAAGTTATACAAAAATTTGATTTTTTGGTTTTATTATTCACCTATTATTCATCGATATTTCACCAAATCTAGACAACAGTGACTCATGATCGTATCCTCTAGGTGGGTATTAATGATCTTCTTTAAATGTTAGAAACTTAAGAAACCGACGTTGTACTCAACTTTACTTTTATGGTAGTTATTAATATATGGGTGACCAAATCAATGCATCACAATCCAGTTTTGAGCGAACAAACGTGTAATATAATAACTTTATAGTCAAACACTATTCTCAAGTCCATAACCTCATCAAGCAGAGCAGAAGTGGTGTAATCAATATTGTAATTGTTTAAACTTATATATGTACTTAGACCAAGGTTTGCAGAATATATTTTAAATCTGTAAACTTTGGCTAGATTCAAATACAACTCTCGTCAGGATATACGGAGGTAGCCAAGAACTAATAAAAACTAGAGAAAGCACCACCCTGCTTGGGGGTGATATGGAACGATGTCGAAGGTACCCCGGAAATCCGTAGTTTCCTTAGGGTTCTCGACGCAGCAATACTTAGAATTTTGGTTAGATCTTGTAATTGTATTTAGAGTTGAACTGCTCACATTTAGCACGCAGCAGCGAACAGGGAACCTTCAGTTATTGTGGGCAAAGATCCCACGGTTGCTAAATTTAAATTAAATAAATAACCGCTCGGGCTATAACATTTAAAATCAACTTTAACGACCTGTACATCGCAAAGCTGCAACATTTTTAGTCATATATGGCTAAATTCTATTATTTTGGAATATAATTTATGATCCATTCATTACGTACCACCCTGTATGAAAACTGTTGTTGGTAATACAATTATGACAACATACTACTACTTACTTCGATAATCGAAAGCAATCACATGAAAATATTTCCTAAGGAATTTGTATAATTCCACTCGGTGAGGTGTTAACCTGGTTCCTGCATTTCCATGGTGATAAATAATAACTTTCTGTTCATTTCCCAAAACGTTTTCAAAATACTGATCATCAGTATCATTTGTCGGATAAGTTATATTATGAGAAAGTATCTGCCATACACCTAACTTTATATTGTCATCTGTTAATAAATAAAAGTTTCGCGAATTTTCCAGACCATAATTTTCGGGGTGCTCATAGTCTGCATTTAGAGGCACATGAACTAAAATAAGAAATATTTTAAATAACATACTTGTTACAATTATTTAGCTTTAGTTTGAATTAAAATTATATAATTGCTAGCCCATAAACATAAAATAAATATGAAAAATAATAGAAAATACTATAATATAAATAGGTAATAAGAATTTATTTATTTTCTTAACATTTTGAACCAATTCTACAAGGTTACCCAAGCTGTAGGGTCACCTTATAGCTCGTTTTCAATTAGTGCTAGTGGCGTCATACCAAGATGAGTAAAATAAGTAACAAATGAATTAATTTCAGTTCAAAACTCTTCTGTATTAGTTTAGTTACTCTTTTTCATCAGGATTGATTTAGTTTTTTTTACATACCTAGATAGGTACCTGAAAATGGCGATATTCAATGTCATTCAATAAGGTACAAATGGGGTAAACTCTACCCAATATTAATTTTTCGACATTAAATTGATTAGGTGTAACTTATGTATAGTGGCGGCTAGAATTCATATTTTTAACAAAATATTTAAAAAACTATAACTAAGAATAATAAAACTATATGCTACACTAAATGTTTGATCTAAATTGGTATAAGACTAAATTACAAAAAATGATTGTTATTAAGGCGGCAAACTATGGAATATTATGTTGACAATAAAAACAATTGCGTAACGTTAGCCGTAACGTCTCGTGCTATGATTTTTATACCCCCGAAATTCAATAAAAACGTTTAGCGATTTTTTTTTTATTTAAAATCTGTTATGGTGGTGTTAATCAGGACCCCTCAAAACCCCTATGTGTGAAATTTGAACAAAAACTATATAGTGTTTTCTTCTACACGTGCTTAAAGTTTCATTTTTGTAAAAATTCGTAAAAAATATTTATCAAAATAACGCAACAAATATTTTTTTGATTTAAATATTGAAAACCGTTACCTCTAATTCTATCAAGGCGTTTAAGATGGTGATACAAAGTCTGCTATGATTATTTGTATACCCCCTGAATTCAGTAAAAACGTTTAGCGATATTTCATTTAAAATCTGATAAGGTGGTGTTACTCAGGTCATATCAGAACCCGTATATGTGAAATTTGAACAAAAACTATACAGTGTTTTCTTCTACACGTTCTCGAAGTTTTATAAAAAAACTTCATTTTCCAAAATAACGCAACAAATATTTTTATGTTTTAATGACATCGAAAACCTTTTGACATAATTCCATGGCTCAACACGGTCTAGTGCCTTTCACATTCAGTATTTTATTTTGAGGGGGGTTATGACTAACCTCACCTTATAAAATTGTAAATCAAAAATTGGCTAAACATTTTTATTAAATTATGCTTATTTTACCAATAAAGATATGATATATAGTCTGTATATAACAATTTATTAGTAGTAATTTATGAATATATTTGCATTTTTAACTCCAGAGCTATCTCGAACTACCGTCGATTTTAAGTCATTCCCTGTAGATAACTCGACTGTGAAAGTGGAATGTGATATAGTTAATATTTTTCATTAACTTTAAAATAATTTTTAAACAATTCAGCCACAGAATTGACAGGTCTATCTCTACCATAATATTAAGGAAAATGTGTTCACAATAATGTGTCATAAACGTAATGTACCAGACAGAGTTAGTTATTGTTAGTTGCTAAAGGCAGGTTCTCATTATTCGACTGCATTAAATCTATGCCAGTGAAACGAAATAGTTTAATGTGAACATAATATAACCCTGGTCGCACAACAATTTGAAACAGTTTCCAGAATAAAGTTGAAAATCCATGCTATTCAATCTATTATTTTTAATAATAGATTTAATAACATTGATCATTGAAGTCGACGTAAGTTAGGTTTGTTTTTGCAGCAGTTGGTTCGAAAACGGTTCGAAACTATCAAAAATGTTCATCCAACTATTTATTGCGTTAAATTCAATGGTAACGCGTTCTCAACTTAACTGGTCAACTATTTGTGACAGATTCAAACCGTTTCCAACTGCTGCAAAAATAAACCTAGTAATTGATTTAATAACATTGAAGTCGACTAATGAAAATTCGCCTTAAGCACCGAACAGAGGCAATCAAATTGTTGCTACTATGACATAGTTATGGTAAAGTCATACATCCCTTAGTATTTCAAAGTTTACTTTATATCTAATATGCAGAATGTTCCTCAAGAAAAATTAAACAATAATTCAAAAGGTCTTTCACTAAGGAAATAAAACAAAGTATGCAAAGGTTATTGTTGTGCCTTATATTTATTAAGTACAACCAGTGCCATTACGTATGAAAAAGGATTATTATTATATCATTATTATTCTGAACATTGTTAAGTTATGTACTACTGTTTCTTCTATATCTTATATTAACTATTTTATTCCCCATTTTATACATTTGTATTTTATACGGAAAACTTTTCTTGAATTGTCTTTGCCAACAATTTGGTTTTCTTTATCTTTAGACCCCATTCCCAATAATATTTCTGAAGATTAAACTATTGGGTCACAGATATATTTACAATCTTCTAATATTGTTTAATCAATCTGCTGCTTGAGGTAGACTGGCTCATATAATCGCATAAGAAAATATCTAAGTCACTCAAAAACAGGACCTTGGTGACTATAGCTACTACAGTACCTACTACACGGATTACAGGACCTTCAAAGTTTTCTCTTATCCATGCAGTTTAAACCACAAATAATCGGGTATCATTGTCTGATATCTAAAACCTGGTCTACGCGTAATGTTTTTTCGCTCAGCCTTGCATGATCTGGAAAAACTGACCAATAAAACTGATACAAATGTGCGGTTACACTATTCAAATTTTCGTGCAGTCTTTCACTCAGTCATTCCGAAATTATCATGGAAGAAAAACTGTTAGTGATGATAATTGCACTATGTGCCCAAATACTGAACAAAAGATTAAAGTATGCACGTCATTCACGGTGGTCCCAGGATCGGTTACTAAATAGAGGGACGTTCTCCGAGTTACAGCAGGAACCAGAAGATTGACGAAATTATTTACGCATGGACTCAGAGAGTATATATCGTCGTCTTCCATACAGAGTGTCGTAAGTAACATTCTACACATTTTACAGTAGAGCGAAAAAACGAAAATGAATGCAATGTTTTTCGGAAATACGAAAAGATGTTTAATTTGAATTTCTGATTTTAATATACGGAAAAGTACGTTTTTCAAGTAAACTAACTTTGCGTGGCAGTTGTTGAAATAGTTTTTAGTTTTCCATATTTTTGAAAAACTTATCTCTTACGTCAGTTTGTGTGATTTTTTTTTCGACTTCCTACAGATAGAGCAGTTGGCAATTAATAAGGTGATATATTTTAACTAAATAGGATAACTATAAACCAGCCAACTTAAAATTATTATAATTGCAGTTTTACAAATACAAACTAATTTTCGTGAGGCAAATTGTAGTAAAAGTTTTTGAATTCGGGAAGCCTTATAACAGGAGTATCTCCTTTACATAGCGAAGGAAGATCATCGAATGTTTTCTTAGTTATCTTTAGTGGAGCATTGTTTAAATTATCAACTTTAATATTTGCTACTTTGCCCTCCAGTCGTTTTAATTGGATGAAGCCATACTTTGAGTTAAGGTGGCTATATTTAAAAAATATTTTCGTAGGTTCTTTTTTGTCCACGATCAGTTCCATAATGTTGGTCCAATTTAATTTTTTACCGCCGGTCCGCCTCGTTTATCTTTTTCAAGTATTCCTGATTCACTAAGTTAATTATTAAGATTAGAAACGAAACCTGCAATAATTTATGTACAAATGTATGTGCTATTTTGAGTCAAAATATAATAATATACACAGAAAGATTAAGTGTTCAATAATTTCAACAATTTATCTTTGGGTGTTTTGGTTTGTACAAATCTGCAGGTTAATGCGTATTTTTATATTCAAAAGATCGATAAATTGACGACAGAAAAATCGGTTAGTAATTTTTCTTAGACAAACACGGAGCGTTCACGAGTAAAAAAAATCGCCCAAAATAAGTAAATATTTATAAAATTATTAAAAACAGATAGTAAAAACTTGTATTATCTTCAAAAAGTAATAATTCTAGGTGTATTATGGCCTCTAAACAATTTAATAGTAGATATTAAGATTGTTTTATCATTCATGTTTTCACAAGCACTAAAAAATGTAGGTAACTAAATCTACCAGAGGTATTTCAAGATCAACGACAACAGAAAATTCTTACCAAAATCTACATGTGACATGTTTAACGCTTCACTTACGTCAGCGTTCTCAAACGCTACTGCAACGAAAATCATTAGCACAAATTGACCTAACTGCATATACGACTCTTTGTGTGATTTAGAAATGAAATTTTGTTAGATACGCCATTCGGTTCGGCCAATATGCAATACGGCACTTTGTGGAAACGTGCGGCCAATCGAAATAAGTGGAAGGCGACGATATTGTTAACCTTTGTAACCCCAGAACAGTGCCATGAGGACTGCTATCAGTCCCCATGAGAAGTAAATTTCTAGGTTAAGGTTTGTTTGTGTAAGGTAAGGAAAACTTTGGTACAACTCAATAAACTCCATGAACAACGCGTGTGACCAGTGTCGTAAGTCTGATACCATATTTGCCAATACACGCACCAAAATTACCAGTTGCAACATTGAGCGTGGTTAAGACCAGATTGTTAGAAGAGCGAAATTTGATAGATAAGACTGACTCATTTCCACATATGACCGTCTTGCTTGTACACAAAGCTTCAGCTCATCCGTCTTTTGCGAGTTTGTCAAACCTCATTCAGTTCATGCAAAATGTCCAACTTGCTGTCTACACATAATATTTTGTTTGACATAATCATGCAAGACTGGCGACAAATCATTACTTGCATATATATATATATAATGCAGCTATGGTCACTAGGTGCAGACATCCTTATTGGAAGATCATATACATCTAATATATATATATACACAGTATATATATATATACAGTATGCGCCAAAAGTATGGAATAAATTCAATAAAAACGAAACAATTATTTTTTGGGAAAAATCCTCGAACAGGTCGATTTTTAATTTAAAAAATACATATTTTAGCGTAGAATGCGATTTTCAAATGTCATTTGTTTCCGAGTAATCGTCATCGATTTTTTTTTAATGGCAACCATATTTTTTTCCTTGATTCTGAAAGATCGTTTAATTCTCTTTCAGGCAGTACTAACATTTTGCCCTCTTACATAGGAAAGTTTTCGAGTAAATGACGATTGAATGTTAGAAAACGTAAATCGATTAAAATAAAGCAAAAACGTTATCAAGTTTAGTTTTTCGAATTCCATAGTTCTTTTATGGATCACGTAGGTGAAAATCTTTGCAAAGTGTCATTGTCACACCGACTTTCTAATAAGTATTGTAAGCGACATAGAAATTATTATTCAATTTAAAGTATTATGGCACATTTAACTGTTACTCAAATAATTGAAATTTTAATTCTTATCGGATGCGGGAATATGACTAGAACTCAGCAGGAAGTTTGCGATTTATTAAATGAAAAATATCCAGATCGCCCTATCAGCCAATCAACAGTCAGTAAGGTAGAGTCTAAATTTAGAGAAACTGGCAATGTTGTAAATATTCCAAAACCTGGACGTCTAAGTATTAATGAAAATCAGAAACAGAACATTTTGATAAGTATGGTGGATAATTCTCATAATTCACGATTGGTTGCATTAAACAATGACACTAGTCAGAGCACAGTGCTACGTATGTTAAAGAATATCATCCCTACAAAATTCAACTTGTGCAGGAACTCAATGAAGATGATCCCGATCGCCGCTTACACTTCTGCGAAATTCTAATGGATTTATGTCAAGGAAATAGAAATTTACAACGACAAATACTTTTTTCAGATGAGGCCACATTTTGTCTGAATGGTACAGTAAACCGTCAAACTTGCAGATATTGGAGTCGGGAAAATCCTCATTAGATGGCACAGGCACATACCCAACACCCTCAGAAATTAAATGTGTGGGCTGGAATAGTTGACGACAGAATAGTAGGGCATTTCTTCTTTGAAGGAACCCTTACAGGACAAAGATATTTAGAGTTTCTAGAAAATGACCTTGTTCCAGCCCTTGCAGTAATTTTTCCTAACGATAATGACCCTGACATTCCTGACGATACCATATGGTTTCAGCAAGACGGTGCACCTCCGCACTATGCGCGCCCTGTACGAGATTTTTTGGACAACTGTTTTCCTGGGAGGTGGATCGGCAGACGCGGACCGATAGAATGGCCTGCAAGATCGCCAGATCTTACATCTCTTGACTATTTTTTATGAGGATACTTGAAGTCAAAAGTGTACATTAATAAACCACGTAATTTAGAAGAACTTCAAAATCGCATTCGAGACGAAATACGCAGAGTTACTCCAGAAATCATTCATAATGTGCAAGAAGAAGAAAAATTTAATCAATTGTATTTTATTTTACATACCTCAGAATTGTTACTTTTTTATGGATAAAATTTACGTTTTCTAACATTCAATCGTCATTTACTCGAAAACTTTCCTATGTAAGAGGGCAAAATTTTAGTACTGTCTGATAGAGAATTAAACGATCTTTTAGAATCAAGGAAAAAAAATATGGTGTTGCCATTTAAAATAAAATCGATGACGTCATTACTCGAAAACAAATGACATTTGAAAATCGCATTTTACGCTAAAATATGTATTTTTTAAATTAAAAATCCACCTGTTCGAGGATTTTTCCCAAAAAATAATTGTTTCGTTTTTATTGAATTTATTCCATATTTTTGGCGCATACTGTATATATATAATATACATTATTTACTCTATATCCATATGTCTTATGTTTCGATGTGCTACTGATTTCAAATTCTCTATATATTAAAATTCAAGAATTTAATTAATAACAATAAATACTTACGGAAATTTAAAAATACAACTGCACTTTGGAGCTTGTAGGAATACTTAAATATTAAGGGGAATATAACAAATATCGCAGTGAATATTATTGTGAATACTTTAAATGTGGTGAATGCTACTCTGGAACAAAAAAAAACTATCATCAGTTCATATTTATGTCAACATACACCAATAAAAATTACTATTAATTAAGTTCTCATTAATTCATTTTTTTTATAAAAAAATCAGCTAATGAGTACATTTTTAAATTAGTATCAAATGTAAATATACATATCTAAATGAGACAGGTTAAATTAAATTGAATTTAATAACATAATATGTTAAATATTTAAAAATAATATAATTATTTATTATATAAACACTAGGTGACCCGGCAAACGTTGTTTTGCCATATGAATTATTTCTAGTGAATACTTTGGCAGTTAAATAAAAAATAACTAACTTATTGTAAGTGTGTGGAGATGTGGTATATGACTAAAAGAGGAATGGAGCACTGTGAACGATGAAACATACATTTCTTGACGGCCCAAATTAGCCCCTTTACGTCTTGTTGGCATTGTTCACTGTACAAAAAAAATAGCCATATAGTAAAATAACAGCCGTTGTTGCGTACTTTTGAGGTTATGTAGATCACTTAATTAACTAATAATGAGAACTACACTTAAAATTAATAATTTTATTAATTATTGATAAAATAGGAAATAAATAATTATGGCCCAGCAAATTAATAATAAATTTACTTGAGAATTACACTTAGAAGGTAAAATGATAATTGAAAACGTCACTATTACGCTCGATTCATACACAATAATAATGGTCGAAAACTGTGTAGGGAGTGAGAGAATGCTTATTGTGAGAGAGACAGGAGACCGGCTTCGTTCTCATCCCTACTTCGTGCTGTTTACTGGGTGAGAAGTGACACCGGTAGATGCCTGTCGGGGATAACTGATCTAGTGATAATCGATTAGTTATCGACCAGGGCTAAAATGATTAAATTACTAAAATAGTTATCAAAAAATAGGGGTTTGTGATAGAAGGATGAAAATTAAGGGTTGTATGTATTTTTTAATGCCACATCATAAAAAAATAAAAATAAAAAATTTTGTCCAAAAAATAAAAAAAAAATTGTTTGGGGTGGACCACCCGTATCACTTAGGGGTATAAAAAATAGATTACGACCGATTCTAAGACCTACCGAATATACATATAAAATTTCATAAAAATCGGTCAAGCCGTTTCCAAGGAGTATGGCGTCTAAAACTGTGACACGAGAATTTTATATATTAGATTTTAGGAACCGCTATAGCATATCGTTATTATTTAATATAAATAAATAATTAATAAGAATTGATATGATGGAAATTTGTTTCCATCAGTAATCTACGTCAGCTTCGAAATATTTACGTATTCGGTTTTTATTTTGGAATGAGATGCATAAAATAATAAATGTTATGTTTATTAGTTTTTTCATTTGGCGACGCAATTTGTCGTGTCATGGTTATTTTGCTACTTTTTTTTAAGAAAAAATTGCTTTGTTATTACTTGTCTTTTTTATTTTAATGACTTCATATTTGAACCATTTTATATGATAATTCGTATGACATTCACTCAGGTCTTCTAATAATTACATTCTATTTACACATTATAAAGATGGAATGAGTTTAATTTCGGTTAAAGGAGCATTAAATGAGAAAATTAATACACATACAGATAGCCAACTGTTGCAATGTAGGTACCACTGTATTTCCAAACCTTCAGTTTTTTATACCAAATTTACCAAACTTGACTTCTGTCTACTGTTAATTATTGATTAGTAACTTTTAGCAAATTTATTTTTAATTATATTGTAATCTATTTAAATTATTGTATTGCAATATTTAGTGAAAAATATTTGTTTTTTGATGTTTGTACATGATATAAATATTAAAAAAATTATAAATTAAGCTTTAGCTTAATGATTTCAATAGTTGGCTACCTTGAAGTCAATTTTTTTTATTTTAATATTACTTATAAAAGTAATTATGGTTTTCTATTTAAACTTAAAATATTTTGAAAAAAATATATTGAATAAAAATTGGGAAGCAGATATTGCCAAAATAAAAAAATTAAAGCATAGTGTCCGGAAATAATTAGCAAATATTTTATGGGCCAAACGGCAAAAACTAAGACGAAAACTCCATATAAACATAGGTCGACAAATGGACTCTAAGGACGCTTAAGACTTCTCAAGGATCAGGGCTGAAAATGATTTTTGTTTAATAAATATTATTAAAATGATTCGATGTAAAGTAATGAAACTTTGAGCAGTTAATCAACTTTGTCCATCAAAACTTAAATAACATGAATAATCATATATCCTAAGCCAATATATTTAGCCCTAACTTTTTTTTAGAATTTTTGTTTGTAATTGAACCATATAAATTAAAAACTTAATGATTTTTACATTAAACAGGTCATATCTAATTGTTTCAAGATATGCCAAGTTGCAAAACAATTAGAAAACAAAGTAAAAATAATTTAATGACACTACAGCAAACTTTAATCGCCTGAAGTGCATGAAATGTTTATGAAAGTAATGCTATTAAATAAATAATATTAATAATTATGTCTAACAAAAAGACAAAATTATGTAAGTTTAATATTATAATTATTGTTTAATTTACTGACGTTTTCTTAAATTATTTCCACTTTGTCAGTTCTAACTACTCTGTAATTCTGTAAACGAACGAATGTGGATCCTTTTTTCATGAAACGTTCGAATCAATTAGATATGATTAGGGGTGGGCGATAACGGTTTGGAACTATCGATTATCGATAAATAAAATAAACCGATATTATCGATAAATTCGACATTATCGATATTATAACAAACTGACAGACGCATTCACTCCACATCCAGCCTTAGGGTAAAAGTTGCCAGATTCAAAGGGCCACAAGCTCTTTGCCGGGGTTTGTAAACTACAAGGAACATTACCAGTAGATGGCGCGATTTGAGTGTGAAAAACAATGTTTTGAAGTCTACTTGACGTCTCCTCTAAGTGCAGTTATAGAACTATTTAAAGTGTTAAAATATTGAAGTGATAACTTCAAATAACGAATATTTTTTATATCACAGCGTGTTCTATCGACAAGTTGTCGCTTCTCTTTATAAGATCTATGGTCTCTGTTATTCATCCCCGGAAGAATTTCATTCTATCTCAACAGATGTCGCCCACTTCGTGATTGTTTCCTAAATTTTAAGTTACTTACTTATGGTATAAACAAATCTAAAACCTACAAAAATGTTTACATATAAGTCGCATAAATCATTATTGGCTTTAAACTTCAAGCTACGACTAAACGTGATTCGTCGTGAGTCAAAATATTATCGATATTATCAAAACTATCGGTAGCTACCGATATTATCGTTACTATAACGATAATCGTTACTATAACGATAATATTGAAAATTATCGATATTTTCGGTAACATCGACACATTTTCGATAATAGGTATCGATAAATTGTCGATAATATCGATATATCGATAAATATTCCCAGCCCTAGATATGATGCATTAAAGGAAAAAATTGTACTTAGCAATTCGCAAGTACTATTTAAAGTTCATTTTACTCGAAAACAGTGTTTAATGTAAAAAATTAGATTTAGAATTTCTGTGGTTTAATTCAAAACAAAATAGTTAAGGTTAAAAATATTATTATATCAAATTGAACAAAACAAAATCATCTTCAAGGTCGACACTTGAAGACTATAACTCTCATAGGCTTGCTACAGACTATGCGTGAATTCGAGATTCGTTATGCGCTATTCGTGACATGTGCGAAATTCGTCAGTGTGTAGGGTCCTGTTCGTTAAAAATCCATTCATAAAAACCTTATATACTCCGAATTCCGTACAAATCACGCATCACGAATTCATGCATAGCCTGTAGTAAGACTTAGGGTCCATTTGTCGACGTGCTTTCATATAAAGATTTTGTCTTACTTTTTTGCCGCAGAATCACCCTCTGAAATATTTGTCCACACTCCCTGTATTTTATTAGAAACACATGATTACCGTTATTATTAAAGATACAAAATAAAGTTTCGAATGAAATTTGTAGGGCGGTAACCGAACACCTTTAATTTTTATTTTAATGGAAGCACAGTGGCGTGCAGAAGTTGAGAAGTAAAAGAAGCAATAATATATTTCTTAATGGAACCCCAGCTAGCAAAATAAATTTTATAAAGGTTGTATAAATTGCTATAATATAAATCTTATAGGAGCTTCAAATTCATATAACGTAGTTAAATGCCTTTATAAGATACTTATAGAATCGAAAAGAGCCCGCTTTTATAAAACACTTTGGTAATGTAACAGTTCTATAAAAAATGTATACAACACTTTTAAAACAATTTTATACAACAACTATAAAAACGTTTTGTAGTCTGTATTTTGATATTATTTAAAGAAACATTATATTTTTTAGTGAAAAATATTAGAACCAAGTCATTTTAAGATTGGTGTATAACGCAGATTCATAATTATTTGTACTTATATTTAAAAACGGGATCACTCAATGGCGATCACTCATTTGTGTAAATGGTAGATAGGTATAATACTTACAATATTATCATCAACAATCAGTGTTTCAACAACGAAAATTTTATTGCGCCGCAAATTTTATTGATAAACTAGATATATTTGTGTCAAAAAAATTATGCGCTTTTGTTTAGACAACATGTGCTTTAAAATTATAAAAAATAAATTTAAAAAATATTAAAATTATGCTTTCTTTAATATATAATATCGTTGTGTAATTAAATTTAATGATCTTGTTATAAAATAGTCTTCCAAAAATAGCAAAATTATGTTTTAGATATAATTTTAATAAGGCTTTCAACTAATTTTCCATAATGGCGGCAGTCGCTGATCCAACAAGTCTTCATTTAAAAATGGCGACTTATAATACAGTGATTTTATTCCACATAAAACCATAACAAAATATTTTAGTGTAAGTTAGAACTTTATACGATAAAATGTTTTTATAGTCTTAAATATATTTAAAAATGTGTGTGCGCAAGTAGATAATGTTTGCATCGAAAGAAGTTGCCAAGTTTTATAAAAAAAAAACAAATTTCTATCATTACTTATATTAATATTGTTAGGTATTAGCTAAGTATTATTAGTTAATTATAATAATAGGTATTTAATTTAAATCTAACCTAATTATTGCATTACCAAAATATTAAATCAAAGTTACTTTCTCGAACTGGTTTTTCGTATTTTTTCGCAGCCATGAAGCGTTTTTAATGTGAGTTCTCGAACATGGACACCATCATTATTTATATAATAAAATCTATAAGTAAAATTAAATGTCGGCACGTTTGACTGGAAACGTTACTTTCAAGAATTTGTTTGTATTCTTTCTTGATTAGTGCCTGGAATTTTATTACGCGGTATATACAATAATTTTGTTTTCTCAAGTCACAATTTTGTTCTATAACATATTTATAAAACAGGGAATATTTTTATAGATTAAGCACAACTATAAAACTTTTTTATAAATAAGCGCATTTCGAGGCTAAAAAATAATTTTATTAAGTTCCTTATATATCCTTAATAAAACACGTTTATACAACTATTTTATAAGATTATAATTAAAAGCCATTTACCTAAGTATACAACTCTTTCACAATATGTTTTCAATCCTTATATATAATTTTTTTTAAATGTGTAAAATTATTTGTCCTATAAAACACGTTGTAAAAACTATTATAAAACAATTTTACACAATTACTTTCTTCAGGAACAATTTTATGGCAATTATTTGCTCTATAAAATCAAACTGTTCGTTAAACAACGCAATTCGATAGTTATAAAATAATTCGCTTCTTTTAAAGTTCAATTTTGCTAGTTGGGACGTTCTGTGTATTGTTGAATTATTCCGATTTCATAAATATGACATATGATATTTTCCCCTTTAACCATTTTCGAGTTATTAAGTATTGAAAATTAATAAATTATTAAGAAAACTGTAAAACATTTATTTCAATTTGAATTGATTTGATTATATAAAAAATGTCATTATAATAACAGATTATTTGTCATTGTCATAGACTACTTTAATAATTGCAATTTCCGTTCGTATAATAAATAACTTAAATACGATTTTCAATATTCAATAACTTGAAAACGGTTAGACAGGAATATCATGTCATACTTTTAAAATCAGAAAAAATAATAACTCAAAAATTCAACAATACGCGGAGCATTTCATTGAAAATTATATTAGTGATTCTGCACGCCACTGTGCTTCCATTAACTTATTAAAGAAGTTCAGTTACAGCTCTACATCTTTTATTTGAAACTTTATTTTGTATCTCTAATAATACCGATAATAAAGAGTGGCCTAAATATAATGAATCGCCCTGTACATAATATCTTATCCTCAAACTGATTATGTACAAACTGTATCCGATAAAAAAGAAACATCTTACTCTCTTAAACTAAATTGTACTATTTTAACTAAATTATGTAAAATCTTTCTGCCAAACCAGTAATCACGTTAACTCATACAAAAACAATTATCAGATATTATTTTTCAAGTTCCACTAGTAAAACTTTCCCCTATATGTTTGACGAATACCATACGACTGATTTTTTCTGGACAGTGTTTGATTCTAGACTCAAAATAGTACAAAAAATACGAGATAAATCTCATTAACCGTGTATAATGGCGTCCTCTGCAGATGACAAAATTAATATTATTTTCCAATATACTAAATTTTCAACTCATACGAATAAATTTTAAAATTTTATCAAAAATTTTAAATCATTTTTTTTTTCAAAAATATGTTGTAAAATGCGCAGTGCTACCTATTATTTATTTAGAAATGTTATTAAATAAATATTCGATTATACAGGGTGATTCAGGTTTAATCTTGATAACTTCAGGAATCGATAGAATAGATTAAAATAATGTTCATTTTTGATATAAGCTTATTTCCTAAAACGCATCGTTTCCGAGATAGAGGGCATTGAAGTAGGAATTTTTTTCTCGTTTTTCCCTCATAACTTTTGAACCACTTATCCGATTTAAGTGAAATTCGGAACACAAACACTCCTTATGATCTTACATAAGCTTCTTAAGTTTAAGCTACCTACCCCTCTTAGAAATGTATTTTGTATGCTACCCCCCCTCCTACTTTATTTCAAAACTACAAAAAAAATTCAATAAAACATCTACACACCACTTTGACTTGATTAATTTCGAAACTTTTTCGTCTCCTGTTTTTTTTCGACGTTTGGTCTTGTTTCTGAGATATTCAAAAAAATTGGTGACAGTGTAGCGCACCAGCCGCGTAAATTTCATTTAACGTTATAGCAACCCATGAAAACAAAACTAAGTGATTTGTGTAAACTGACGTTTGAGTCATTCCATATAAAATAGTCTGAAAATAAAAAAAATTGTTGCCGACCCATTTTAGATTTTGGTGTAACTTTGAAAAACTCTACTCTAGGGTTCCAAACAACAAAATTTACACGAGTTTGATTTTTACAAGCGCTTGTTTCCGCTTATTTAAATAAAGGCTCTTAAAAATTGCTATTTTTAATTTTATTAATTTTTATTGTCAAATTTTTTTGTTTGAAGATATTTGAATGATCAAAACGGAAATCAGAGTGGGAAAGATAGTAGTTTCAATGTAAATGAAGATAATTGGCTCGGACGATCTCTGTGAATAATAGCAGCGTGAGTGTTTTTTAGTCATTTTTTGTGAATTTCAATCGACTCTAGCATCTTAACTGTTGAGAGTTAAAAATTCATAAATGAACATTATTTTAACCTGTTCTATCGATTCCTGAAGTTATCAAGATTAAACCTGAATCACCCTGTATACCTTCGCTTCGCAATACGCTTCGTCATAAAAGCGGGTGGCGTGATCTTACATTCAACCACATAACACAAAAAACCAGTGGACCAATAATAATTGTACCAGTTTACAATAGCCCTAGTTTACATCTGCATTCACTGTTGTTACAAATTATGGAAATATAAAGAATTATTCATAACAATTTCCACAATACGTAATATTTTTACGGCCCTATTTAGCAGTGTAAATTAAATTACATTTACAATATCACTTTTGACAATATCCCTTGTATTGAAGAAGAACTAGACATATATTTATATGAACTATTACTGTTACATGTGTAAAGGACAATTCATCAATAAAGTTGGCCAAGTATTTATTTAGTATTCAGTATTTACAAATTACAAAACAATGCCTGAATAATTATTCCTAATATTCATATTTAAATATTTACAAATTAAGCACATGGTAATTGCAACAGCAATTATACGATCTGTTGCTAATATACGGCATTTGGTCAGTTTAAAAAATATGTATAGGTATTCTAATAACAAGTTCCGAATATGTAGGTACAAATCTACAATCCCCAGCAACCCATATTTACACACGTTAGACTTTTTATTTACTTTTATAAAATGATACGAATTCGCTCTCATTACTATATTTTAGGTTACAGATAACTTGTGAAAAATTGTAAACAAACTGATAAAAATTGATTGCAAGTATACCTACTCGTAAAAAATCATTTAAGAAAATAAACAGACAGAAAATATAGCGAAGATATTTTTACAAATTGCCGTATGAAATTATTTACTATACAATATATTAATTAATCGCACTAAATATTGTATATCTAACTGTTTAGGAGATGTCCATTCTAGACGACATCTATTTTTTAAAATAACTTATAATTTTAAAATAACAGGAACGTTTAAAAAAAAATAAGAATTTACCGCCTTGCATTGAGCCCAACGACACTATATGAAAATACGAATATACTCATTATACCTAGGTAAAATATTTTGACGTAGTCCTAATTCTTTCATAATATAGTAATTAGTAATTTTAAATACCTTGACGGCAGAGTTTCTGAACATTTTTTCCGTTTATCGTTTCTATTCACTATTGGATTATATCGCAACTTAAAGAAACTTTTTCTACCCTTCACTTTCGACACATTTTGGTTCATGGCGGACACTGAGGTTCGCCGTCGTGCAGACCTAACTAATAATAACCAAAACAATAATAATAAAACGTTAGCTTTACATTGTTGCACAACAATTGGGCTGCATCGACTCGTAGTAACCTACAGTATAAAATAATAGTAAACTCGCACATAACGAAATACAAGTAACGAAATCTATAGAGTGACTGGAAAAATATTTAAGGTATATGCTACAGCGGGCACGCGAGTTACGTTTTGCTGGGTGGGATGCTAACGACGCATGTTTGTGAATAAGGGCGATAATGAATTATCTTAAGAACCGTTGCTCAAAACAGCATCTGGTTTTCTTTGCTTTAATAAAAAAAACTAAAGAAATAGCTTGGGCTCCTCAACTTTTGATTTGAGAGACATTTTGTGGATGTACTTATTCCTTCCTTCACCTTTACAATAATTATTTAGGTTTTTAAATTTTGGATGAGCACTTCTCGAGAAATTAAAGAAACAGTTTAGATCATCAATTTCACTTATCACTAATTTTGACTTTATTTGATGTTGAAAATATCCACCACCCTCAGCTCCATGAAGTAGTAGACATTGGTCAACATATTCTCTAATATTATGGAGTATTTGTGGAAGTTACACTCGTGTGCGATGCTTTGTCGCAAGACTTGTGAAAGTTTAGCTTGCACAGACCTGCACCAACACGTACCGTCATCTGCAATTTCTGTGCCTGGCCTCGCTAGTCCAATGTAAGGTCTGTTCCCACAAAAGTCAGGGATTGGTTTGAAACTAACAATATTCGACCAATTAAGTTGTGGATGTGTCGCTGTGTTGGATAGGTGAATCTACCGTATGCAAGAAAAATGTATTTGAAATGACCATCTTCAAAGAGTCTTAGGTACTTCCCTTAGGAAGCATTTTTGGGTGAGATGATTCATGTCATATCGATATGAAATCATCCCTAGAATTTGCTCTCTTCGTTTGTCTGTTTGGTCCGGACACTTTGAATGTAATTTACTGTTAACATTAATTACGCTTAACAATATTAATAGTTACACCATTTAATTCTAATACTAGAAGGCACATAAAAGTAGACAACCTCGTAAAGGATTTAATACTATCGCACAATGAATGCTTTCTTATTTATTAACAAAAATGAAAAATAAAATCTCAATATACAAATTAAAGTGTTTTGATGTGTGAAAAGATTTTAAAGATAACTGGGGATAGACTTGGTAAGTACTTTTTTCTTAGTTATACCTACTAATATTGCTCAGGAGCACTGACACTACACAACACACGTCCCCAATCTAACCGTTGATCAGGTAAAAGAGTTCCAGCTAAGGCTAGGGATGTGCACATTTATTCTGTTACTGACAGTGACTAGCTACCCAGATTACGGCATAACTCGGAATACCACTATACACCAATTAACAGCAAAGGAAAGCCGAAAAATACTAGAAAAAGAAATATTTTAGAAATCAGGTTGTTTTTTACAGTTGACTGAAACAATAAACACAAGATCGATTTACACAAACCACCAGTCGCTAACTAAAATATATTTCTAACTATATATGGACAAGTCCAGAAGTGCGGATAACGCAAAGAACTCCAGCTAAGGCTAAGGAACTGAAATCAATATGGACGGGCTCAGGAGCACTGATCTGTACAACACAAGTCCCCAATTCAATCCAACAATAGGTTAAAGAATCCAGACTAGGGATATGCACATTAATTCTATTACTGGCAGCGATCAAGATCGCGTCATAAAAACACTATAAATAATAATAACTTTCATATATGAAAATATTTCACAGGTTGGAAGTGACAAAATAATAAAAATATTATTATAATGCCTAATTTTAATAGCGAGAATTAGCCCAGAAGTCGAAGAAAATTGTAAATGAACAAACGTGTTCAAATTATTTACAGAATATATAGAACACTCTGCACAACAAATATATGAGATATAACTACACAATTATGTCATATTTTGAATACTTAAATTTACTTTGAGTTTTGTCATTTAATTTCATGTATGTAAACATATTATTTGCGTATGAATGAGATCGTATCATTCTTCTGATTACGTTATTAACTTACACTACGTAATTAAACAATTTTTTTGCACATTTGTCGTAGCTAAATAAATTAATTCATGGCAAACAAAAAATACATGTGGATGAATATACAAAATTGTTTGTATTGAGCTGATATTAATACGAGTAGTAGTATTATTAAAATGAACTACATATACGGTATTATGTTTTATATTTGCTTTATATTTTTATTGACAAATAAAAAAAGTTAAAAAGTATTTACACCTTTTATAATGTTATTAAATATAATTAGTAGCAATAATGAAGAAAAACGTTCCGAACTTATTTCCGATATACAGGGTGTTCCAGAATGATGGTATTCCACAAGTCATTTCAGGGGGGATCTTCATATGAAATTTTTCAATTTGGGTCCTTCCTGTTGAGATATTCGGGTCTCAAAATGGCGGAAAAAAAATAGTTTTTTATTTTTCCTTAAAAACGGTTACACTTAGAAATTTTAATTTTGGTACACATTATCAGCTAGTCAAAAGCTATTTTGTGGTGGTGCTTATTCTGGAGGGCGGGAATAAGCTACCCCTAGATTTATTTCTTTCAGAACTTTTTACTGTAATGGCTGATTTCAACAAAACTTTTTTTTTAAATACTACATCTAATTCGATTACTTTTTCCTCTGTGATTTTAGTATGATGGCTGTATTGGAAAAAAACTCATTCATAAATGTAAATAAACTTTTTCTCAAAATCAGTTTTACTTATTTGTTAAAATATATTTTTCTTAAATCAAATCAATGTTTAAATTTTTATGTTATTGATACATTAAAATGTATATACTACATTTATATACTTATGGATACCTACTACTTTTCAATCAATGTTCACACATTATTAAAGAAGTATTTATGCAAGGTGTCAATGGTGTCATAGGTTTGTATACATATGTATATTTATACAAATGGACTTGGCACTGCATGACTTTAAATGTAACTCAAATACATGCACTCCAATGTGAAACCATTATTAGATTATCATTAATTATGCCAAATTTTATTTATAAATTCATTGTTGTAAAGTTAAAACAATGTAACCCTACTAGTTTTTCATTTGGTAATTATGGCATATATTAATGTCTCGTGCTTTCAGAAATATAGAAAAATCTAAGACTCCAAAGTCCAAAAAAATAAATGAAACAAATAAGTGCAAAGCAAAAGTTGAACCGCAAATCATTGGCGTGAGCACGGGGGTCCACGATTTTTACTATCAGTATTAAGCAAAAAACAATTTTCATTGTACTACTTTCTGAAAATAAGCTTTCGATATCTAATGATTAGAATTGCCAATCGTCTTCCTGCCGGGAGGGTAGTTTTCCCTTTGTCATATCTCGACAATGTCCTCCGTCGACCCAACTTTAAGCTCCTTTATCGACTTAGTTAACTTCAACATTTCAAAAGGTTTTCAAATTAATGTTTACACTATTTTCTAAGGAGTACATAGATGCTTACTAACATACTTGAAAGTTAAAAGTTAAATTATATCTGTGATCTGTCACGCTATTTCAATGTAATATTTTGTGTATTGAGATTGTTTATTTTCCATTTTGGTTAGTACACAATGCATACAATTGTCTACTGGCATTAAATCTTTTACGAGTTTATTTATTTTGATGTGCCTCTTGGTTTTAGAATTAAGTGGTGTAATCGTTAATGTTGTGTTTAGTGTAATTAATGTTAACAGTAAATTTACATTCAATATAGTTGAGCTCTTCTCTAAGCTTTACCTGGTTACAGGTTTTCTTGATTATTTTAAAAATTGCTACAATTAACATACGATGATTTAATTTTATTTAAATTAGTATTTCCGCTCTAAAAGTTTTGTTATTTGTATTACTATTTTGTGAACATACCATTTAACGTCAATAACAATTTGTTTACAGATATAATATTACAAATAATTCCACTAAAATAATATGTACGTATTTCCCGGTAGATTATTTATAAAAAAATTATTATTTTAATTAAAAACGTTTTCACATGTTTGGAGATAGTAGTGTCTTATCAAGAGTGACGGTTTGGTAATTTTTCTGGAAGTCATTAAATGATTAGTTAATATTGTCATTTCTCAGTTTATTGTATGTATGAAATAATCAAGAAATAATTTGATATCATGTATCAATTCTTCAGTTAAAAGTAAAACAGAAACTGCCAACTTGAAACAATTGTTAATTATGTCATTTTTCGACATCTATAGACTATCATCAATTTAATTTTTTAAATAGACGGTTGAAATTACTATAGGGGTTTTCGGAAACTGTAATCCGATTAATCAGATCTATCGGATTACTGATCCTTCCTAAACTGATCTAGATTTGGATATTCCTGTTTGGGACTGATGTACAACAATGATATAATCAACCGATAGTAATCTATCTAATCTCGAGTTGTCCTTTCCGAAAAGCCCTTATCTTGCAAGTGGGTATCTGGTTATTCAATCTCATATAACTTTTTCTCAAAATTAAAAATAACACACGAATTGCTGACGCTTATAGTGTGCAAAATTTTTTTTTACTGTTTTAGAAAGGTATTTTAAGCTAATATAAATCAAATCTCCTACAATTCCTATCAATGAAGTCATATGTATGTTCTCTGATACCAAACATCTAGGTATGCTAATGAACAATTCCACAGACAAAGCTCTATTCAATAATTAATTCAACGCAGGTTGAGGCTTTTGTCCAGTAGTTAGTTTCACACAATATTATTAATACCTAAAAATATATAAAAACTTGTGCAAAAAATTGTTGAGAAAATATTTATAATTAATTTTGAGACAATATTTATCGAAAAATTAAATATGTATTTGACTAAACTACTGGTATGTTTTGAGCCGATATAACTACCAGTTTTCTATCAGCGATCGTAAATGTTTATCGACAATTAGCTTAACTCTTTATTGGATGAAGATATCGAAAAACTCGTTCCACACCGAAATATTAATAAGTTGACACCTAACTTTTTTTAAAATGGAAGTATATTGGGTCGATAGACGAGGGTTCGATCCCCGCGACCGTAGAGCAGGTGTATTTGTACGTTTTTAGTTTGGGTCAATGTGAGTTATTGATTCCGGTCGGCATTGACCATCTGCCTTATTGATGAGGCCTAGTCTTTCCTCATTTCTGCATTAAATCGGGCGCAAAATCTCAGACAAATATGTCATCTGGAGCTGACATAGAGGATGTAATTTCAGAAATTACTGAAAGAGAAAAGCAAAACAAAATATTGTTATTTACTGTTTTTGAAGCTGATCAGAGTAAATCGATCCTTGGGCAAACAGAAAATGTAGTTTCTGATATATTAAGTGTTATTGCTCCTGAATTACCACATAATACTATTGTAAAATGCGTCAGATTAGGGACACGTGCTTCTTCCAAAGAAACAGTTGACAAAATTTTGAGAAACAATAAGAGAATTAAATCTAGAATATAAGAATGTTGGTATCTCATCAGACCATACGAAGAGGCCAATTGAATATTATAGAAAAGTTAACCAAGTCGATGATCGAGTTAATTCTGGCGCTACCAATTGCCGTATTAAAGATGTCAGTGGTGTACCAAGGATTGTGTCATTAAACTAAATAAGCCTAAAGTCCAAAATGATAACAGTAAGGAAATGCTTGTCTATTACTAGAACGTCAGGGGTACAGATATTTTCTCTTGTAATGTGAGTGACTGTGAATATAATATTGTGGCTCTCTCTGAAACGTGACTGAAGCCAGATATTGATTAAATGAACTATTTCCCGTTAATTATGAAGTCTATCGAGGTGATCCCAAGTTTGAATATCTGAATGTGTCATCTGATGGTGGTATTCTATTAGCTATTGACCCTTCCATAAAATCTGAAATTGTCGATGCTTCCTAGTTTGAAGAAAACTTTCCTGAAATTGATTTCTTGGTGTGTAGATGCTTTGTATTGTATAAGTTTTTTTACGTTGAATTGTCTATATTCCGCCATCCCTATCTTTAGATAAATATGAAAATTTTATAGAAACCATAAGACTGGTTTATGTTTCACTCTAGTAATGTCGTGGTTGTGGGAGATTTCAGCTGTACCAATTTTGTTAATGATAGAAAAACTCACGCAATTACTGATTTCCTAGCTTTATTAGGATTGACTCAGTTTAATACTATCTGAAATGATAAACTATTAGACTTGATAATAAGTGATGCTCGAAGTATTGTTAAATGTAGTGTTTGCCGGGATAGTTTACCATTGGTTAATGAGGACGTATATCATCCATATTTATCCATATTACCCAATGGACATTTATGAAAAGTGAGATAACTTCTATGCAAACAGGAATCATAACCATCTTTTGCATGTAAACTGAGATTTTGTAGACAATATAATTTTGCTGTTGAAAATTTGTATGTCTTTTATGAGATCCTTGACGTTCATGTAACTGTTTTTAAAAACTTTCAACATACATATCCAGTATGATATACAGCTGATCATAAGACTTATTAAAGGCAAAAAAAAACAAAAAATTTAAAATTACATAAGATAACAATCAGATAAATTCCTGGATAAATGACGTGTAATGATGAGTCATTTAGTGATCCACAACTGATTGTGAATGCCTTTGGTGCTTATTTAGAATGTGATTTCTGTCCCTGATATAATAAGCACATATTATAATTTTAATTTGGATCCTAATATCTCACTTGAGATCAGCTGTGAATCAGTAAATGAAAACGAAATTTGGCAAGCTGCTACAATATTAATGAATAATTTTAACTCTAGATTAGATCAAATTCCTTATTTTCTTGTAAAAAATTGCATGAATGTGCTTGTGAAGTCTTTGAAGACGCTCTTTAATTTGGTCTTAATAAACTCAATTTTTCTAGAAATTTGGAAAATTACTAAAGTATGTCCAGTACATAATAATGAAAATAGAGCTGATATTGTAAATTATAGACCTATTTTCATTTTAAATAATTTTGCAAAGTTTTTGGAGAGTGTCTTGTATAGCCGCATATACACATCTACTAAACATGTCATATCAGTCTACCAACATGGATTTATTAATTTAATCTTCATTATAGTCTAAGATCCCACTATAAAACGACCTTCACCGAGCTGGTTAATAGATGAAAAGTATTTTATATCCAATTAAATATGTCAATAAATACATTGCAAATGGGTTGTTTAAAAAATTTCAGTCCAGAATATGATTAATTAACAATTAAAAATTATTTTTTCTTTAAACATTTCACTGGTTTGGTTAATAGACAAATTCCATACCAATCGAAAGTATGAAGCCCATAGAATATGCAAACGTTAGGTTGAATATTTTCTTCCCGTCACAACTCTTGGGTAGGCATGTATAAACAGGTAAATCGATACTAGTAACTTGCACCGGTGTGGTTAATACATTAAAGTTAAATTAAAATAAAGATTATTTCATTACGAACACGGTGGTATAGGGTTGTCTGCGAAAAATCAGTCCTGATTTCCGGTTGTCAAGTTTTAAAAATTAAATATTGCTCCGAGTGAATACGTGCGACAGAGAGGTCCCAGCAAACCAATCCATGCGATAGAAGAGTACACAGTATTGCAGCTGTGTGTAGTTCGTCCATTGAAAGAGAGTGCGCATGCTATTTGTCCTTGAAAATTAAAAGGATAACGATAGACTCGTAAATGCTGTACGTCATTTTGGAGTATATTGTCGCTATAGTTAGAACTGAAAAAACGTGCTACTATTTATTGTTGTAAAAAAATGGCCAAAAAGTGTTTTTTGTGTAATTCGGATTATGGTGTAATTGATTTTAATGATAAAACTTTTGAAAACTGTTCATTAAAGTGAGTTTTTCGTAAAATAAAACAATAAATAGTAGCACTATTCTAATTATTGCGACAATATATTCCAAAATGACGCACAGCATTTACGAGTCTATCGCCATCCCTTTAATTTTCAAAGATAAATAGGATTTCAATGGACGAACTACACACAGCTGCAATGCTGTGTACTCTTCTATCGCATGGAATGGTTCGCTGGGACCTCTCTGTCGCACGTATTCACTCGCAGCAATATTTCACTTTTTAAAACTCGACAACCGGAATTCAGGACTGATTTTTCGCAGACAACCTTATACCACCGTGTTAGTTACTAGTATCGATTTACCTATTTATACCTGCCTACCCAAGAGATGTGACGGGAAAAAAATAGTCAATCTAACGTTTGCATATTCTATGGGCTTCATACTTTCAATTGGTATGGAATTTGTCTATTAACCAAACCAGTCAAATGTTAAAAAAACAAATTAATTGTTAATTAATCAATTCTGGACTGACATTTTTTAGACAACCCATTTGCAATATATTTATTGACATATTTAATTGGATATAAAATACTTTTCATCCATTAACCAGCTCAGTGAAGGTCGTTTTATAGTGGGATCCTATACTATTACAACATACTGCCGTAAGACAGATGCTTTGTATTATCGTTATCCTACTAATAATGTTATTTAGGGCGCACTGACACTGTAAGAGATTTGGGAGTTTATTTTGATCATCAAATCACATTTGATCATTACATCAATAGCATTATACAATCAGCATACACCTACTACACAGGGTTTCGTTATCCGTAACTGCAAACATTTTGATGATGCCTCTGTTCTCACAACTATGTACTTTAATCTGATTAGAACGACATTAGAATATGCCTCTTTAATATGGAATCCCATATACAGGGTGATTCAGAAGTTATCTAAAAGAATTTGGGAAAAGATACTACTACTACTACGGGTGATTCCAAATATTGAAATCTGATTACTTTTTGTAGGCACTGAAGTTTTTGTGACGTCAGTCTTTACACTAGTTTTTCCAAGTGTCAAAAATGGCTTACGTGTATAGTAGCAACTCGGAGTTGATCGATATCGTTTTAATTTATGACGCTGTGGAAATGCTTTAGCAGAACGATTTTCCGGTAAACATGTGCTCAATTATATCCATACCATGTGCAGCGTGGCGTGTCCAAGCATTAATACCAAAGAATTGGATGAGGAGGGCCTGTACCATGACCGGCATGATTCCCTGACCTTAAATCATTTGGCCTTCTTTTTTGTGGGCATTATTTAAAAAATGAAGCGTATCGCACTGACGTGGATATATACTACTGATGATTTACGCAAACGTATCATAGCTGCTGCCAATAACTTACGAGTTGAAAACGGACAAAAAGCAGAAACATTTGTGTTAGTTTGTAGAAACTGGGTAAGACGGGTCCAAAATGCTGTTGTAACATTATGTACCTATGCCAAACTACTTGATTAATTAAAACCACAAATTAAATCTATTAATAATTAATAACAATAGTGACAAAAGCAGTTAAATTTCTTGTATAAAATAGGCGTTATAAAATGTTATTTATTTCTTTCCTTGAACCGGTCGCAGATTGCCGTCTTATCAGGTTTTACAGTGGACCAGTTTTCAGTGCCGTGCAGAAGTGTATTTTTAAATTATTTCCGAATTGCCCTTTTTCAACTGCTATTGAAAGGGTTCAAAAGAGATTTTTGAAATTCCTATGTTTCAGAGTTAGTGAGGTATATCCTCCAAGAGCTTGTGACTATTTAGATTTAATGACTAGGCACAATTTTGTATCTTTAGAGAAACGTAGGCAGGTTGAGTCTGTTCTGTTATTATATAAGCTGTTGCAGGGACAAGTTGATTGTCCTGCATTATTATCACAAATTAATATTTTTGTTCCTAGACTTGAAACTAGACAAAATAATACCTTTCTTTGTCAAAGAGCTCAAACAAATTTATTCATGGAATTATCAGTTCATTTAATGTGTACTAATGCAAACAAAATATCTGATGTATGTGGCATTTTCTGTTGTAGCATTGTTGAATTAAAGAATCAATGTAGAGCAAATCTTTAATTTCTGTGTTCAAATGTTTCATTCTTTATTGTTTTGTACTTTTGTAATACTGCCATTAATTTGTATTTTTTATGTTTTTCTTCTTCTATACAATTGCCCGTAAATGATTATCTGTTGGGCAATAAACGCTAATATTATTATTATTAAATATACCACACCCTCTCCTGCAAAAAGGGGGTTTATAGATATTAATATTGCGTTGATCCTGTGTCCGCGCACGAGGACAAAGCGACGGAAGAGAAAATACCAAGTGGCTCTTGACTGTGGGCGTATAAATGCCACATGGTATTTTCTCATTCATTACTTCGTCTCAGTGTGTGGACCCAAAATCACACTGATGCTTTCCTTTGCTTCGCGCCTCAGTGGGTGTGCAGATTTAGCATTAGAACAAAACGGCTCCAAACATTCCAGGGTGAGATGTAAAGAGAACATCGTTCCTGACCTCTAGAAATCTATAGTTCTACAAAAATTTTAGCGAATAAGACCAAAGAAAAGTAAACTTGATGCGATTACAACGTATACTGTCAACTGGATATTGAACCTGATTAGTTGAACAAAAATGATCAAAATATGCTTAAATTTTCACTGATAGGAAATTACTGGAAGTAAACAGATAATGAAAAGATAATACCATACAATTAAAATATTGTATATTTATGATATGATTTAATTACGGGGATTTTTTTAATCAAAAGAATTCAATAAATCAATTAATTGTATTGGCAAAGTAGCATTAGGCACCTTTTATTGTTTAAATGGCTTAATTGTATTGTCGCGTCGGTTAAATGAATAACTTGAAAACACGTTTGATTTTTACGATATAAATTGAATTACTGATATTCATTATGATATATTTCGACAAGTATGAAAACAGCGGCTTCAATACCATTATTGTTAATAAGAACCCAAATAATAGACAAAAATTTATCAGAGGCAAGGGAGGCGGAGCCCCCACAGCGTTTTTACTTAAGGTTGTATAAGAAAAATCCTACTATTTAGCTTTAGATTTTAAAATGACATTGTTGGGAAACCGCGGCAAGCGGGTACAAGGTTACTATAATCTATATTACAAAATAGTCCCTTTATTTTGTGATTTTTGGGTAAAATAACCTATAAATAAATAGTATATGTATTTAGATTGAAGACATCTATTACTGAGGCAAGCCAACAAAAACAAGTGCAAAATATTTGGTGGCTGCTAGCGTAATATTGCGCTAGTAGACCATAGAATTGCTCCACGACAAAGAACGATAGCTAAGCGATTTTTGCGTCACATTTTTATTATTAGCTTAGCTTTTATGTGTTGGTAGTATTAACGGGGTAGCTCCACAATAATGGGCGGGAATTTCTAAATATGAAAATTTCAAGTACAATTCGTAGAAACGTAACTTGGATAAAAATGCAGTATAACCAACAGCTTATAAATAAATACTTCTAGAAATGAAATACACAAACTAATAGATTTTAGATAATATGTAAAGAAATTCTATTTTTTATATATATTTCTATTTTTTTTTATTATGTATATATTTGTTGTAATATACAGTGCTTTCGAAAAGTAATGAATACATCATTAATTTTGAAATTGAGAAGTTTTCGAAAAAATCCCCTGGCACGTCGATTTTGTTTTTAAAAAAGGCACTTTTTGACATACGACCCACATTTGTGACGTCATCGTTGTTCGAGATATTACGTCATCGACAATTTTTTTAAATAGCAACCCCCAATTTTGACCATGCCATTTGAAAGAGCGTATCATTCTACATACGCATCGTCAAAAATCATAGTTGCCTGACAGTAGCTTTAGCGACCGGGAATGTTTTTTATTGCTGTCAGATAAAAACTTGAAATCGTACTTTATTAAATAGTTTTTTTTTGTTTTTTGAGTTATTTCTTTAGTTCTTATCTTTTGTTTGGCAAAAGCAGTGCGTTTGAAGTGTTTATTGGGTAGTAACTTTATCATTTTATAAAAAAAATGGTTAAATTAACTAAACGAGAACGAATTGAAATTCTTTGCATGATTGGATTTGGAAAGGATGCACACCCAAAAAGAAGTAGTTGAATTGTTCAATGAAACTCATCTTGATCAACATCCCATTAGCACGGTAAGCAATATTGAGTCTAAATACCGTAACTTTGGACGTATTCGTGATCTTCCTAAATCTGGTCGACCGTCAAAATCACTGGATGATGAGCTTAATGTTTTGTTGGCAATACAAGAAAATCATCACTCAACACTTAACCAATTGGCTTCTGATTTCAATATGGCAGCGCCCACAGTTCACAAAATTATGAAAAAAGCAAAGTATCATCCTTATAAGGTATGCCTGCGAACAAATGCAAGATCTATGCAATAATGATAATTTCGTAAAAAACGTATTTTTTTCTGACGAGGCTACGTTTGTTTTGAACGACCATGTCAATAGGCAAAACTGCCGTTATTGGACTACCGAAAATCCCCGATGGATGATGGAGTATCATACTCAAAGTCCCCAGAAAGTAAATGTGTGGTGTGGCATAGTCGACGGAAGAATTCCGGGTCCCTATTTCTTTGACGTCAACCTAACTGGTGCAAGATATTTGGATTTTCTTCAAGACGACCTCATTCCTGAACTAATAACTTTATATCCAGATATAGAGTGACATGATCTTCCAAGAAATGACATTTTCTTTCAACAAGATGGTGTACCTCCCCATTATGCAACACCTGTCCGTGCTTATTTAGATGAGCTGCTCCCGAATCGTTGGATAGGGAGAAGGGGGCCGATTGAGTGGCCAGCCAGATCGCCTTATTTGACACCCCTAGATTTCTCGTGGGGATACTTAAATAGCAAAGTATATCTACGTTACTAGACCGATTAATTTAGAATATTTAAAAGCAAGAATTCGTCACGACATCGTATACCTCCTGAAGTTATTGATAAAAAAGAATTTATTAATCGTCTTGGCTACTGTCAGGCACCCAACGGTGCACAATTTGAACATTTAATTTAGTCGATTTTTTACATAATTATCATTTTCAGTATTGTGAAAATTAAATTTTTATTTTCTTGAAATTTTTGATATGTAACACCATAATTTTTCATGATGTGCATGTAGAATGACACGCTCTTTCAAATGACAAGGTCAATATTGGGGGTTGCTATTTAAAAAAAATTGTCGATGACGTCACAAATATGGGTAGTGTCAAAAAGTGCCTTTTTAAAAAACAAAATCGACGCGCCAGTGGATTTTTTCGAAAACTTCTCAATTTCAAAAATAATGAATTTATTCGTTACTTTTCGAAAGCACTGTATGTATTTATTATATTTGTGTACGATATGATAATGTAATATGTATAAGTTGTATAATTATTGATTTATTTTGTTTTTCTTTTTTTTGTAATGAGTAAATTTATTTGCAACTTACCTACTAACTATGTAGGTCACAAGTTTCTGTTTAAACTTAAGTTGACGTCACTATGTTTATTGGTTGTTGTCTATTGCTGCATGATTTATATATTTTAAATGCTAATACCAAATAAACATTATTATTATTATATTAATTTTTTCCCAGATTACTACTTTTAAAGATCCTCCAAAGCCTTACTATTTTTGAGTGCGCAATGCAAAGGCTTCTGGAGTTCTATATATTTTATGATTTCTATAGCGATACCCTATAATTATTAATCTAATGATGCGACGTTGCCAAATAAAATAGTATGCGCTTAGCTTAACGTCGCAAATGTGCGTCCGATGTACATTTTTAACGATTACGAATTTTCTGTCGCAAAAAGAAAAATGGCTTGTGCGCGCCTATTTTAAGACATAACAGTCCAAAAAAGATGGAAGATTAAATAACGAGCCATAAAAACCCTAAAAACACTATTTTGATTGTAGTTTAACCACACTATTCAATAAATTAAAAATTATTATTTGCTTCACACACAAAACAAATTGGAATGTATTACTTCACATAAAAATAGCAATAATGTACACACTCGTAATCATTAAATATTAAAAAAATATCGCCGACATAAAAATTTTCAATTTTATGAGCTGTGCTCTACGTCTGATCTTTCTAGGTCCTATAACTGGAGAAAATAAATGGAAAAAAATGTTTTTTGTTAATATTACATAATATATGTGATGCAAATTTACCATATAAGTAATTTACTCAATATTATATCAAAATTGGTACTAAAACGATTAAGTACTTAACATTACAAAAATAACACTGCACATTTTTACAATTATGATATTACACGTTTTTGTGTCAAAAAGCTACAGTATATATTTTGGTAACCAAAAACCTGTGTAAATAATAAAATTTTACAGGATTTATTTTTTTAATACGTCATTTTGCATTAGGTGGAGACGACGCAACCGCTGTATACAGAAAACTTAGTACTATACAGGATACTTCATAATTGAATGTCAGTATTTAAAGAGGTTAAGCTATGCACGATTTTAAGAGAAAAAGTTCATATAAACTTACCTATGTCTATAAGAAATTTTTGTCTTAAAATCATTTGTAGATTAACCCTTTTAAATATTATTGACATTCAGTTATGAAACACCCTGTATATACCTACGATAATTATTAACTGACTATTGAGAGATGCTTGAATTAATCGTCATAATAAATTATTTTTACCAGAAATACTTACATATCACACATATACAAAACAAAGAAGGCCAATGGTATTATTGCTATAGCAAGCAAATTAATTAGTACATTCCTAATTTTTACTGCCATAGTTCAAATCACTCCTTGAAATGTTTAGATAATTGTCTTCAACTGTGTAAGTACTAATTAAAACATTAAATGCCACACACAACTTAACTGGAAAAATCAAAACAGTAAACAATAAGAAAGTCACAACATAATATTATGTGCTACACATTCAATCAAGGTTTCATCACATATGCCAGATTACTTGAGTAAAGTACCCCTAAATATTTTTATAGTTTAGCTAATATTTACAAAATCATTAAATTTTACTCACTTTTACTTGTTGTGAAGTTTGCAATTATAACGATGAATTAATATAAAAATAAGAGTGTAGACAAGTACAGATAAAATTGCCTCCATAGCTTTTGAAAAAAATTCAGTGTTAGTAATGTTAAAAATAATTTCGGTACAATGGTACTTCAAGAAACATGAATTTTCTTACTCATTTCATTTCCATTTCAATTTTATTTTATAAAAAAAATAATATTTGAAAAAATATTAGCAATATTTACACAAGTTTAAACATTGTTATGTTTTTAGTTTGATCAATTCTGCCGATACCGTTAAAATTGTGTTTGAGACCAACTACATTGTTTTTTTTTTTAGTAATATTTAAATCTAAATATTTTTTTAGATTAAGTATTACCCTTGTTTACAAGGGTATTACAAAAAATACTTGCCAATATTTTACCAAAAGATATAGTTCCCTATATTCATCATTTTTTTTTATTAACATGAATGCACCCAGAAAAATCTTAACTATAGAATTTGGTTCAAAAGTTTAGGAGCAATTTTCTTCATATGTAAGCTAAGGCAGCAAAGAAGGTGACATTACAGCAAATGTATATTTGTTTGGGAAGCAGTTGCAATATATGTTACAGCAAATACCCAGTGTTATAACAACTATCTAGATTACAAATTAATGAAAAAAACCTATGTCTAGAAATGCAAGGAAACAGTTGAAGCAATTCCAATCAAATTTGGTAAGTAATGTTTGTACATACTACTTTTTTTTATACAGTTATGAGATCACTAAGTAAATTTCTCTAAATTTTTTTCCTGAGATATTTAAAACTGGACTATCGACTGTTGTGTTTTTGATGCATGCCATTTAGATGCACTATTTTTGACTAAATGGTTAGTTAGTCTTAATATGAATAAAGATAATTGAAATAATCACCGTATCCATGAATCATATAAAATACATTGTTTTCAAAACTATTTTATCATAAAAACATACATTTTCCGTATACATAAGTATAAAAATTTCTTTATCAATTACACCTCATAAAACACATGAGCATACTGATGAAAACATGTTTTGTTTTTTTAATTTCCCTGTATACTTAATTATCTGTATTTTGGAAACGAGTTTTTTCTTATTTTTACTTGGCTCTTTGGCCATTTAATAAATCCTTTTTCATTAAAACATAACTATTCAACTGTAATAAATTTAAACATCAGTACGTCATTGTGAAGAAATAATTTTCCACAATCGTGTACAGCTCACTAAGTTTAAAAAATTTAATAAAATAAATATCTTAGTACATAAATTTGAAATACAATTTAATTTATTAAAATTATGTAACTAGTAATACAATTGTAAAAATATTTTTTAAAAACATGAGGGCATGAGAAGTGAGAAAAATATTGAATAGATGAAATATTCGTTGAAGCAAAGCAATCTCTGGTAAATCAGTACCATATAACTTGTGCATCTTACACTCAGAAAACATTCAATGATTCAGGAAAGTTCACACTAAGTTAGGGAAGCCCGGGTGAAGCAGTCGGTAGCCTAAGAGTAGCCCCACACTGACTATCACTAACAAGCAGTCATAAAGTAAACATTTAAGATATTTTTGTAGTAGTTTAGAGTTTAGTTTATGTTTTTTTTTTCTCAATATTTCTTCATAATTTTCCCTATCAACCCCCAACATGTTGCACACCAAATTAATCTAACCTAAGCTTTCATATGGTGGAATAAAAAAGGTGGTTGCCATTAAAAGCAACAACATCATCCCTCTTCCATCGCCCATAAAAACAATATTGACTTGTTTGAGCAATTTTTTCAGAAATTGCTTGTTTCCGAAATGCCCATAACTTTTGAGACAAACTGTATATTGTTTTCTAATAACCAAACATTAATTATTTCCAAAATTTTCTGCTTTAGGTGTACTTCTTTTTTCCTATCGTTTCAAAATAACTTGTTGAATTGATTTAATTATGCAACCAGTAATACAGTTGTCCACTCAAGTTATATATACATTAGTCTATAGATTTACAGGTCAATTTTCTAAGCACATGTACACATGTGTATTTAATGGAAAACATGATAAGTGAGAAATATATTGAGACATACTCCTTCACGCATTATGCTACTGAATTAAGTAAGTTAGCACAATGCATCTTCATGATTCATATATGCTGCTGTACTATGCTACTGTACAGTCACTACTTCTGTTCGAGTGAGCTGTATATATTTTCAATAACAAAATAATGTTTAAAAAAAATAAAGATATTCACAACACAAGGCACAGAGTATATTTTCATGTGCCATGTGGCAAAAGTACTCTTCCATATAGATCTCCTAACATATTGGGTTTGAAAATATTTAACACATTACCTGATACTATTGAAAACTGTGAAACTATTGCCTCTTTTAAAATTACTGTTAAGTGTTATCTGCTCACCAAATATTTATACTCCATTAGTGACTTCTTCTTGTAAACAGTTTAGCTGTAGTTTTTGACTATTTCTATGGAATTGTGTAATAATTGTCTCCAGAAATAAATATATTATTATTATGTATATACAGGATGTCCGGAAAGTAATGGGACCCAGCTTAAACATAGCTTCCTGTGATGAAATAGAACTGATTTAGATAAACTTAGCTAGTTCAAAAGTGCCTTGTTTAGAAGTTACAGGGCTTCAAAGAAAAAAATTTGTTTTCTTGTTATGGGCATAATTAAGAAACGAAACGTCCAATCATGTTCAAATTTGGTACAGTTATGTTTTAGATAAGCACAAGCATTGTGAAGTAGTAAGTAGTGCCGCATATCATAGAGGGCGCTCTTGGCAGTTTTTTTGCAATTAATTTTTATTGTATCTGTTTTGTTGCTCCTATTCTGATACGCTTGACTGAAAATTATAATGGAGAAATTAATTTTGCGTAGAAAAGCTACACTTGTTCCATGTTGATAAAATGCACCATTTTTGGTAAAAACAGGTTTGAACATTTCCACACATTAAAATAGAAATAAATTTTCTAATTCGATCAAGTGACCACTTCTCAAACTGACGTTGATACACTTAAATTAGATAAAATTTGATCAAAGGAATGTCAGATATTATTAATTGTTGTACTGAGTTAGTAATTATCGTTGTTATTATGTGTAAATAATTTCAAATTATTAGTATTATTTTGTCAAATTTTGAAAACATACCTCAACAATCAGTTTTCCAACTCAGAAACGGCAGATATGATCACTATTTATTGTCAAAATCAATTTAATGGAGGAGCTGCAGAAAGAAGGTATAGTTACATGGAACAGGTATAGCTTTTCTAAGCAAAATTAATTTCTTCATCATAATTTTCCGTCAAGCGTATCAGAATAGGACCAACATAAAAAATACGATAAAAATGAATTACAAAAAAACAGCCAAGAGCGCCCCCTACCATATGCAGCACTCCTTCAACATGATTGGACATTTCGTTTCTAATTATGCTCATAACAAGAAAACAATTTTTTTTTTAAGCCCTGTAACTTATAAATGAAACCCTTTTGGACTAAGCTAAGTTTGTCTAAATCGGTTCTATTTGATCTTAGGAAGCTATGTTTAAGCTGGGTCCCATTACTTTCCGGACACCCTGTATATTTTTAATAACCAAAAACTGACTGTAAGATGTGATAATATACCCTTTGTAATAGTTTTTATTACATAAACTGTATAATCCCAAAATTTCCTGTCTAAGGTGTACTTTTTTCCTATTTTTTTCAAAATTACTTATTTTTATCATTTTACTGACTAAAATTATGTAACCAGTAATGACCCATACATATACAGGGTGTCTTCAAAAGGCTTGGAGATACTAGTCATATGGTGAATGAGCCAAATATGCTTTAAAGATCGTACACATTATGCCTGCACAGATCTGCACAGATCAGCCCAGCATGGACCTGCAAACCTGCACAACTTCGCACACTTGTCGAGCATAGACCACCAAATTTTTCTGCAGGTTATCTGTGTGACACATTGAAGGTTTTAAGTAATAGTTGAATGTAGCTCGGAAGAACTAATTTTTATTTTAATTATGTTGTATGAAGTTTTGGGTTCATCCTATCAATAAAAAGAGAAAGTTGTATGTTGAATTTCATCGTTCATTTTCTGAACTGGAGAGATCAACATTTTTTTCAGCATTTCCGAATGTAAAAAGAAATTACAAGCTCTTGCATCATCCTCGCCTACAGCACCATACTACAAAATTGCGCAGAGCAGTGTCATCTGACAAATAACTTGCAGCTTGTTTAAGGTGAGTAAATAGAAGTTGTTGATAAGCGAGTTTGAAACAAATCTTTGACTTTTGTGGGAAGAGAACCTACATTGGACTAGCATGGCCAAGTATAGAAATTGCAGGCCACCAACATGACCTGCACTGGTCTAATGTGTGATGCTCCATTAAATAACATGGGAACCTTCATGAGCAGATTTTGCAGGACCATGGTGTGCAGGTCCATGCAGGCATAACGTGTGTGATCTTTTATAAAGAAGTTGCTGGTGTCAGAGTTACAGTGTTCAATGTTAGAATTTTATTTTAAAAATTATCAGAAGCCATAGCAACACTATCGGGACATATTTTTCAAACCAACTTAATTAATGTGTTATGAATTTTTGAATAGTTTATATTTAAGGATTAAAAGTTAAAAATGGAATGCATTGAAAGTTTTATCAGCAAATATCTCAATAAGGAACAGAGACATCAAAAATGAACAAGAGTTATTTTTTATGAAATGAAGGATATTCTTGCAATGTTAAAAAAAGTTAAAAATTGTTGTCATGTCAAAAAACATAATGCAATTTTTTAAATTCATATTCTGATAACTCTCAAAACTATTGATAAATTTAAAAATAAAATTCTAACATTGAACACCCTGTATCTTCGATATCAACGTCATTTGTATAAGGCATATTTGGCTCGATTGACATATTTCGGTCACTAGTATCTCCCGCTTCGAAATTTCCCAACCTTTCACAGATACGCTCTATAATAAACTTTATATGGTAGGTTTACAATTAAATATGTTTTATTAATATGTCTTTAACTTGAAATAATCTATTGTAATTCATTAATCACATAATTAAAATGATTAAAGAAACATCATGCCTTAGGCGTAGTCCTTTCTCCTATTTCTAAAATAAATATAAAAATAACTTGCCTGAGAATAAATTGAGTAAATAATATTCCATCGTAAATATAATGTGCGCTAGTTATTTCTTAGTCATGCGACACTAAATATCAATACTAATTGTTTTAGTATCAGTTAGCTATATCAAGCTCATTATTTATATCTATAATAAGTAGAGTAATATCAAACAGTGAACTTCATTTGATGTAAAAATTGTTGGTATCTGTGGCAGTACATCTTTCATTTGTATAAAAAAAATGTTTAATAGGTATTAATATTGTGTGCAACTAACTACTCTGACCAGTGTTGAATTAAACCCACAACATTTTACATATTGTTGTATACTCGCGACAAGAATTCAGACGACTTACGTCATATGAACAAATGAATAATTCATTATATTTACATCAAAATATTTAAAAAACTGCAACTGATAGTAATAAAAATATATACTACACTAAAAGTTTGCATTATATATTGCAATAAATTGCAAAAAATGATTATTTTTAACGCGACCAAATATCGAAAATTACGTTGACAATAAAAACAAATGTGTAACGTCAACCGTGACGTAAGACGTCTGAATTCTTGACGCGAGTATAGTTGTTTTACTTTATTGTAAGATGTTCAAGTTAATCAATTCAATACCATACAATCCTTATTAATGAAATCATATGTATGTTCTTCGATATCAAATATCTAGGTATGCTAAAGAAAAACAATTCCATCTATACAGGGTTGGCGTCAATAAAAACCTATATCTATATATAAATTTATCTAATTTAGTTAGTGTAGAAAATCCCTACTTATTTTCAAAAGTCGCGCATAGTGTCGGAGTGAATGTTAAATATTACTCACACTGTATAAATTTATGATATAAAAGGTTCTGGTATATTTATACTTATTTCTTTTACATAACTAATCTCTAATACTTAATGGTAAAAAACTGTAAAAAAACAAACAAAGAAGTGTATGCCATAATTCAAGAAATATCTAAGAGTACGTTTACATCTGACACTTGTGTCCCGATATATGTGTCAAGCATCAGATATATATCGCTAGTGACTGTTTACATTACAGACAGAAGTTACTATATATTTATATCATGGATATGTGTATGACACTTCTCGTCGCTATATGTGTACGAACCGTTTATACATATGTATTAAGTAAATACACTTGTGTCATACACATCAATTCATAGTAGAAAGAGTAAGTTGAGTTGTGGCACGATGAGTATCGAAACAAAAAATTGCTGCCCGTGTGACTGCCCTGAATAGGTTACTTAAGAAAAAAAAACGTTCAGTGTAGTTTTGGGAATGAATTTTGAAACATGATGAATTAGGTGACACCAGCTCAATTTGAAAAGCTTGTTCGTAAAATAAATAAGGAAGATACCAAATTCAGAAAAACTATTAGGGTAGCAGAAAAAGATTAACTGTATCTACCTATACCCAGTTAAAAACACTGATAATATAGATATATACAGGGTATCTCACAATAAGCGTGCATTAGACGTATTTAGGAAACGATAGAAATCTTTAAACGAAAAATAATATTTTTATTTCATTTTCAGATTCTACGTGCAATTTTAAATCAACTTTATTAAATATGCCATATGTCCAAGATCAATAGTTTTTTAATTATTTCGTTTCCTTAATTTGTTTTTTTTTTTTTTTTTTCATCATGACTGAATTATTCAGTCTCCCAGGTAAGGACTTAAAAAGTACTAATTTTGTGAGTGAAATAACTTATGTACAACATGACATACAGAATCTGAAAATTAAAAATACATGTTCCATTCAAAATAAGCAAGTTGACGTATAATGTAAATATTTTGCATCAATTCAGTGTTGAAAGGAAAACAAAATCCTCTAAAAAAGAAATTTCAGATTTCTATCATTTACGGTTTCCTAAATACGTCTAATGCACACTTGTTGTGATACATCCTGTATATACATGTCTAGTTTTATTTGTGTACAAATCCTTCAAGATAATCTTACAAATATATATTTTTAAATGTCTTCAAAATCCGCTTCTTCTGATCCTACCATGGTTTTTAAGATGGCGATGAAAGGTCTGCTACCATTTTTTTATACTTTTGAATTTCAATAAAAACGTTTAGCATTTTTTAAGTTGTTATTCAGGTGGCCCCTCAAAATGTAGTATGTGAAATTTGAATAAAACTATACATAGTGTTTGCTTCTACACGATCTTAAAGTTTTATTAGTGTATAAATCTGTAAAAATGGTTTTCTTCGAGATATTTCAACAAATATTTGTTTGTTTTAAATGGCATCGAAAATCGCTTCTTTTGATGCTATTACGGATTTTAAGATGGCGACCGAAAGCGTGCTATTTTTTTACACCTGCAAAATTCAATATAAACGCCCAGAGATATTGTTTGAATAAGTGGTGCTAATCAGGACCCCTCAAACCCCTATGTGTGAATTTTTAACAAAAACTATACACAATGTTTTCATTTGTATATACAGCTCCGTAAAAATTTATTCTTCGAGATAATGCAACAAATATTTTTTCGTTTTAAATATGTATATCTATAGTTTAAGTTGAGCATAATATTGAATTTGAATGGTACTAAATCAGATTTAATTTTCAGATTTATAGTTTTTTATCCCCAGAAACATTTTCTCACAAACTGTTGAATATAAACAAATGAATTTTGGCAGGAACATTTACTTAAAAAAATATATTTTACTGGAATATTTTCCATGTTCCTGGTTTGTTGTAAGTGGTGAAATAAACCACCCCTTCCATGTTTATTTTCCAAACATTCTTATACTTAAAAATTTCTTAAATTAAAAATTGTTCTATGGACTTTATCTTTATTTGATTTTCAGAGTTCAGGTTCGTGGTATAAATTAATCGGTTCATCGATATCGCGTTTTACCGACTCTTTTTTATCATTGTTTTTGAATTGCTGCCGGCACTTTCACAAAAGTAGACGACTAGTCAACTAGAGCAATTTCTGACAGGCGAGTGCGAATATGAAAATAATATGTTTTTACATTTAATCGCATAGGTGTATCGATACATCTCGTAGACACTTGATACATATAACTCTGACAGAAATGTTCACGCTGTTTAGATTAAATGCAATTTCTGTCTGACAGAGAATGAAAAATCGTTCAGTATGGATTTGAGAGTTGATTTTGAGACGAAAAAAAATGACTTGCTTATAGTCAATTAATATGCCAACTCAGTGTGGAAGATCCAGTGTAATTTAAAAAAATTTTGGAGATGTAATCAGCTTAGTTTGAAAGGCTTATTTGTAAAATAGTCATATAGTTAAGGTTTATTGTGATATAAATTAATCTATTCATCAATATCGCCTTTTATCCATTATTTTTATCACTCAATATTAATAATTTGCAGCCGACACTACCACAAAAGTAGACGGTTACGTCAGCTATAGTAATTTCTGTCAGGCGATTCCGAATATTTAACCGTATAGATGTGTCGATACATATTGCAGGAGCTTGAAGCATATCTATTCTGTCTGACAAAAATTCGCCCCTGTTTACATTAAGTATAGCTTCTATCCGACATATATATCGAGCAATTAATGTCAAATGTAAAACCCTTACACCTCAATAAATAAATAAAAACTCATGAGTAAGAAGTTTCACTGATACCGGTGTCTGTGATCAAGCAGTGTGCAACCTGCTGTGTGGAACATCCTGGTATTTTTGTTATAATTTGAGCTAAATTAATATTCTATTGTATATTATATGGCAACTGTTGCACACATTTAATAATATAGTATGTAATTACAGATAATTTTATACATTTAAGCAAAAAGCCAGAGAAATAGGTATTTACAAATTCTTTTCCTGTAAGAAAAATGCAGTTATTATTTAACCTGATGTCTTAAAACTACATACTATTATTAGAATTTCACACTGACCTTTTCACAATTAGTGCAAGTCTCACATTATTTAGTGGAACATTTATAAAATATACATGTGAAATCAAAACATTAATCATAAGTATATTGGAAAGTAATAAGTTTTACCTTTATTAGTGATAATAAAACTGATTTAAAAAAACCAAATCCAATTAATTAAATGAAAATAGAAACAATAAAATCGTATCACAAAAACTAATTTTATAACTAAATAATTATTATTTACATTTGTCTGTATTATGATCAAGAATTATAAATTTCTCCCGTTTATCTACATAAAAGTACACTTACAGATACAGGTACCTACTGCATTAGATACAAAATTTCATTAATTAGCCATTAAAAAAATTATCAAAACCCATGCAACAAGTTAACAAAGCACATAAAATATCTTACCTACCTTCTGATAAATCTCCTTTTTGGAATCCAAAGCATATTACAGTGGAAACAATATAAGTAGTAATTTAATTATCCTCAATTAAATATTTTTTAGTCCAGTTAATTTTTTAAACATTTCTCCTAAAAATATATTTATTTATTATTTCAGCAACTAAAAATATATCAGTAATAAAATACATTTGTATTATTCAGATGGGTACACTGTACTAAATAAGCACCATTCATTTAAAATAGCATGCAAGGATTGTAGCCTTGCAATTGTAAAAATGTTTTGGATGCTACCCAATTTTTATGTAACTAATTTAAATTAAACTAATATGCTAAAATATACAATTGTAAAAAATATAAAGGTAAAATATCGATAAATAAATTAAAATTTCATCCAACAATTCTTTTGAAAATAGGTATCTTAGATGTAGGTAGGTGTACTGAAATTTAAGACATTTAAAAAATTTTAGTCTGTTCTTTAAGTATTTCATGAATTACCTAATACACTTTTTTGTGGCTGATTTATTGCAAAACTTTTTTAAACTGAAATAGGTACACTAGTTAAACCCGCTTTACAGTCCGCAATTCTTTATGCAATGGATTGCAGCAAGCCCTTGCCCCTGCAATACCATTCCTAAAATTGACTTGCAGTTTGTTTTACAGTCGTCAATTCGCAATTGCACTAGAAGTAATACAGTTCAACCCAAATACACACTAAACACTAAACTGTTTATTCAAATTTGACAAGTGACAATAACAAGCAGCATAACATAAAATAAAGGTTTCAGTTAATAATTTTCCAAGCTCAACAATCAAATAATAATCAAGTAGGAGCGTAATAAGACAATTTAAATTTGAAAGTTAGGAATTACGAATTATTGTATGGTAACCATACAAATCACTAAATTATTCCGTAAAATTGCAGAAAAGCTGCAATAAAAATCGAGCAAGACCTATATTTTGAAAGTGCAAGAGTCTTTCAGATATGGCATTTGCAATTACACACTGTAAAGCGGGTTTTAGAGAGTTTCGTTTTATTTAGGATTGTTAAATGAGATACTTACACTAATTTAGAGATTACATAATTAAATTTTTCAGTCTGTATACCTTGATCGATTTAAATATCTAAACTGGTTAAAAAGTAGAGCAGGCATATCCTAAATACAGTATGCCACGCTTAAGAGCATAATAATTTGCTTATTAAAAGTACCATTTCTAAATTCAATTTCGTACATTATTTATAAAATTTATAATACGATAAAACAAAATCATTAGATATTATGCTCAATATTATATTTTATCAAACCTCTATCAACTCTAGCAGCTATATTCATTTTTGGTTATTGTTCATAACTTTTCGAAGAGTTGAAGTGCAATTTCAGCATAAACTTGCTTATTTGGTTTTTCATTTATAATCTATTGTGTGGCTGTGTTTTGTACACTTTATTATTTAGAACTCTCCATAGAAAATACCTCAATAATCATTTTGGATATTTTCATACAAGCTACCATTGTACATTACCTACAGCAAGACCTGCAGTTATAATTTAAAAAAATTAGGATGCTTACACTCTTAAGTGAGATACACTGTAGTAGGTAATAGGTACCTACCTATATAACCTAGTTCAACAATGTACTTTGATAGGTTTTATTATTCACATTTTTTAAAATTCACTTCGTAGAGATTTGAAAAATGTATCTAGTAACTAATATTAGTTACGATTTATAAATGCTAATTTTAATCAAAGTAGGTACCTACCTATATAACAAATCTTATTATACAAATCGGTAAATTGGAGTCTTTACATTTCAGTAAATTACTTACTCTTTTTTTAAGTTAAAGGTAAAGTTAGGACTTGTTTAAACAAATATGTTTTTCTAATTAGAAGGAGAAAATATATGCGATAGTGAAAAGATATAAGAAAACATAATTAAGTACTTACATATTTTAATTTCAATATTTTAATAATATTAACGCCAGTTATTTATGACTGCCAATGCTAATGTAAGATTAAATAAATTTTTAACTACTATTACTTTATAAATGGATACTAATTATTGCAAACTATTTACTATCATTTACAGATTATACTAACATTACTAACCTATCCAACCTCCAAAACTCGAAAACAAATGTCAAAAGTGTCAAACGTCAAACCAGAAAATAAAGAAGAAATATAATTTATGAGAATAAATGTTAGGCAACACGCAATATATGGCGATTGGTGCGCCACCATGCAGACAGGTTGCAGAAATTCATGTACATACGTGAAATGGGTTGCATACCTAGTTGTTTCAATATTAATTTATTTAATACGCAAGTAATATATTTGCTACACGTTACTAAAGCAAATGTATATTTTTTGTACTTGACACAATACGGAAAGAAATAAAAATTTGTTAGGATGTATGAGGAAATAAAATATGCATAGTATTTTACAGGCTGTGGCGTAATAATACAGGCAAAATAAACAATAAATTCCTAGTATATTATTTGCTGTTAGGTAAATTTAAATAAGTAACTATTTTACACGGTAACGCACAAATTGTGTGATTGCCTACATTTTGAGCTGAACATTTTTCGTTATTATATTTAATAAATAATCGTACGGAATTTAAATTTTTAGGTCGTAAATTGAAGTAAGTATGTCTTGCAGATTGAAATCATGTCAATTGAGTTTTCTTTTTAAAAACTGCAAATAGTAAATGTTTGTTGCTTATTTTCTTTGTATCTGGTACATGTATTATTAGGATGTCATCTTTGTCCACCACATTATCAATCATCATTTTCCTTAGTTTGTCAGTTCTACAGACACCGGCATTTTGGCCTCTTAAATAGGGACCTCAAAATTTGATTTTTCCCAAATATTTCCAAAAGGGAAAAAGATAAAATAATCAGATTTGAAATTGAGAATCACATTTAGATTGTGAATCTAATGTTCTGAAAATAATTCCTCATAATTGGTCATAGACGTACCAAATTGGGGGGTAAGTGGGTAAGAATTGCTGTAACTTTCTTACATCTCGAGATTTTCGTCGTCAGATCAAAATATTAAAAATTTTGGTTTATTTTACATGACAATGGTACTTCTGTTTCAATCCCATTAACTGTTCTGTTTGCGAGTTATCTTAATTTAAAAATTTTATGACATACCACAAAAGTTTAAGATGGAAACTATAAATAGGCAAAATAGCCCTAGTAGGCTCTTAGAAAATACTGTCAACTTATTTACCGCATAATAAAGATGTTATTCAAGCGTTATATATTAAATATTAAAATACTTTTAAAATGCATATCAGTAATGCAATAATTTGTAAATTTTTAAATTTTAATATAGTCTATTAATAGGTACTTAAATTTTTTTAAACATATGCAATATTGCCAAATAAACTGACAAAGAACTTTTCAAAGTCTACTAGAGACAATTTGAACGCTTGCATATCATATCTAATATTTTTGTGGTATGTCACAAAATTTTTAAATTAATATTGCTCGTAAACGAAATAATTTATCGAAGTAAAACAAGAGTACTTTTCTTTGTAAAATTGTTCAACATTTTAAATTTTTTGATCTGATGGCAAAAGCCTCGAGACATGAAAAAGTTAGGGCAATATTTATCCAATAACCCCCCAACTTGGCACGACTATGACTAATTATGTTTTTAGAACATTAGAGTCGCAATTTAATTGCGATTCTCAATTTTAAATGTGATTACTTTATCTCGATCCGTTTTGGTAATATTTGGAGAAAATCAAATATTCTTGGTGCTCCTTTAAAGAGTACTTAATAGCTCCGTTAAGGGGCGTTTACGAACCTATATTTATATAACTTTTTGTTCTTATTTTTGATCGTGGAATACACAGTTAATTTCTGGCAGGGTAATTTTGGGACACCCTGTATATGTATATTGATTACTTTGTCATTAAATATATTTATTTTGGAGCTTAGATTGTTGATTGAACGTTCCTGATTTTACAGTAATATAACATCAACATAATGGCCATAATGTTGAATATTTACTGTTGAATATTTTTGTGACAATTGGGATATGTATGCTAAAATTACACTTTCACTGTATTTTATTTACTTTTTTTTGAAGAGCACCAATTCATAAACAGTTTGAACTGTAAATTGTATTTTTCTTTTGACTTGTCGGGTAATAAATGAAGCACTAATTCTTTGGCTATTTCGATATTTTTTTCAGGAGTACAGTTATCCTTGCTTTCATCACTATCAGAAGCTTGCCTGCGACACTTATCCATTATTTAATAATTAGGAGTGACAATAATTATGCGTTTATTTATAGTAATTTTACAATTTTAAATTAGGTAACTCACACTGCGATGACAGATACTTAATGCTCCTAGCCGTGAGAATGCCTTCTTCCGCCCCTCCAAAGGCTCACGGAAATAGCATTTTCACCTAGTGTAGGATAAAAATTGTCATTTTACTGTACAATAAATTGTTGTAATTGTGTGTAAAACAGCTATAATTTTGTATACAAGAATGCTGGAGTTGCTGCCATCGAAGGATGCTCGTGAATTATTTACTTTCTTAATGTGGTATATTTGTGATTAGGTAAAATTAAATTTATACAGGGCGTTTTTAAATGAAGTAGCAAAAGTGAGACCACAGATTCCTTAGGTGAAAATAAATCAATTTAACCTAAGATAGGCACCTATATCCCAAGACGCATAATAAAAAAGATAGAGGGTTTGATGAAACCATTTTTCGACAAAGCACAAAGACTTTATCAAAGCGGTTTAAAGAAGTTATCTACAAATATCGAAAATAAAATTTTAATTTTGACACCCTGTTTCTTTTTTATTAGGCGACTTTGGATATAGGTATGTTAAGTTAAATCGATTTATTTTGACCTAAGAAATCTGTGGTCTCATTTTTACTACTTAATTTACAAACACCTTGTAAATAATTCCTTTACTGATTCATTAACTGCAAGGGGTTATTTTTTACTATTTTTTTTTATTATAGAGAGTGTGATTAATTAAAGAAAGTATTGTTGCGCATATGGTGGAAGGTATACTAAACTAATACAAATTTGTCACAAAATAGTTTTTGAAAATTTTTATTTGGAAATATAGAAAAACTTAATATAGTTAACAATTAAAATTATTGTCTTTGCAAATAATTTTACATTCTCTATTACTTAGGCGTAATTTTTGGTCAAGCTTAGAGTCTTCGGAATAATAAAAATACTGTGCTTGCTTGATTCTCATGTTAACATTAACCGTTCATCGTTTCCCTAATGCAACCAACGGACTATAAACTAAACTTGGATCCGCCTGGATATTCTGAAAGAGATAATTTGCCGTGTATTCATTTTGACGATCGCCTTCAGCGCGTGTCTTCTGATATATTACTCTTTGTAGACGACCATCTGGTTGTAACAAATAGAAACTTTGCCCTCCGGGTACTCCTGATACTGCCGTGGCAACGGCGATATTTGGACCACCTGCTTCCTCTTTAGATTCGGTAGATTGCTGAAAAAGATATTGAATCTTAGCGCTGTATTTTATTACATATGATAGATATCAGTTCTTGTTTTTGATATTCATCTATCACGAAGTGGTTGACATCTCTTGATAGATTTCGGGACTGCTGCAATAAATTACTTGCATAATAGGAGTGTGAAGTTTTGTGTGTCTGTATAAATAGTATTAAAATAGTTTGAAAATTATTATTAAATATTATTTTATCTTGAGTAAAGAAAGGTACAGAATCGGCATAAGACAATTGGTAATAAATCGATTGTGGGGGTAAACAACAATCCAACAAATCTGCTTTGTATGTGTAGGTGTAGTGGAAATTTTCTGTATGTTTTAGTAATTGTTCAAACTTTATTAAGATCGTACAATACCTATTTACTTAGTTATAAAACATACTATATTTGCACAAAATCTCGGAAAATCTGTGCTGTTTCCCAGTGCTCCTTTTACTGTATCTACTCGTATAAACAGTGGAAAATTAAATTGAGAATTGGAAAACCGATAACTAAACACATGAAAGCATGTAGTAAACTTTTTCTTATAGAGGATTTTATGCCAGATAATTATAACAAGGTTATGCTGTGAATTATTTCAGGATGTTTTTAAATCTGCAATCTGTATTATCTGCTCTATATAAAACAGGAAAATATTGCTATAAATCGTAATAATAAGGCATATAATTTTAAAAAGGCTAATTTTCTCACACTGTATAATAATTTTGTAAACTGTAATTGGTCATTTGTAGAAAACTTAACTGAAGTTAATAGTGCCGTTGAAAGTTTTTATGCTAAATTTTATGAGATTCTTGACAGACATGTTCCACTGTATAAAAATTTTAGTCACAAATATCCCTATTGGTATACAAAGTGAGATTATACGACTTATTAAAGAGAAAGCTAAATTCCACAGGAAATACAAAATAACAAGTAGTGTTGAGTATTATCAAAAATTCAGTAGACTAAGAGCATTAATAACAAATAAAATTAAAGATGCATATACGCTGTATTTATAAAACGTTTAGAATCAGCTAAAGCATGAACCTAAATATTTTTGGGCATTTTTAAATAACAAGAATAACGTATCTAGAATACCCGGTCAAATGACTTACGAAAACAAAATGTGTGATAATCCCCTTTCAATAGTGCATTTGGAGGTAGGTAACTTAAATTTTGAAGGTGATATTAATGACATAATACAAATAATTGTGAGCAGATAACTGATGCTGAGATTTTGGAAAAGGGGAAAAAATTAAAAAAATAAATTTACTGCTGGACCTGATAAAATTTCATCTTTTCTTTTAAAAGATTGCTCAAGGGTGCTGACATATGCTTTGCAAACTATGTTTAACTTAATCTTTAAAACATCAGTTTTCCCTGATGACTGAAAAATTGCGAAAATTTGTCCAGTTTATAAATTTCAGGATCGTGCTTCAGTTATCAATTACAGACCAATATCAATTTTAAACAATATTGCAAAGGTGTCTTGGAGACCGCATTTATATGGCTGCAAGTAACAAAATATCTATTTGTCAACATGGACTTATGGATTGCAGATCTACTACGAGTAACTTCGGGGGCAGGTAGATTCGATATATACGGACTTCTCCAAGACTCAGGCACCGTATATTTATTGGCAAACTTTCAAGTTTAGATTTTAACATCACTTATATAACCCTTCTAAAATCGTATTTACATAATCGTCAACAATTTGTTTTCTATATTGTTTTTGTTCAAATACTTACTCAGCTACAAGTGGAGTCCCACAGGGTTCGAATCTGGATCATTTACTTTTCTTAATATTTATAAATGATGTATGTGATAAGCTGAATTGTAATGTGTTAATGTTTGCTGACAACTTAAAGCTATATTCACCTATTTGGAGTCTTGACGATTGCCTTTATATTACAAGGACAAATTTACATTGTGGAAAATTGGTGTGAAGAAAATAAACTGTACCTAAAAGCAGCAAAATGTAAAATTCTAACTTTTAGCCGTAAATTCATCAATATTCAATGTCCCTATAGTCTTGATGGTACAGTCCTGGAACGTTGTAAAACTTTGAGGATTTATTTTGACACACAACTTACTTTTAATTATTACATTAACACAATTCTCAATTCAGCATTTCGTGCACACGGATTTATTATCAGTAATTGTACAAATTTTCAAGATACATCAGCTTTAAAATGCTTATATTTTAGTCTTGTTAGAAGCAAATTAGAATATGCGAGCCTCATATGGAATCCTATCTATATCCACTATTATCTAATTATGGAAAGAGTCCAAAAGTAATTTTTATAATTTCTATGTTTTAAAATAAACGGTGTATATCCTACGAGAGATGTAATTATTCTGAGTTGCTGCACACTTTTAATTTCATTTCTTTGGAGAAACGTAGATTTCAGGCCTCTGTGTTGTTTTTGCCTAAACTCTTACATGGCAAAATTGTTAGTCATGTGTTACTATCCTATTTAAATATTCTTGTTCCTAGAGTAAATTCTAGATATCACAATACTTTTTTGTGAGAAAGGACTCATATCAATATTATAATATTAAATGCACCAATTAATATGATGTGCAATAATGCTAACAGAGTTTCTGATATGTGCGATATTTTCTGTTGCAGTATTTCGGAACTGAAAAGTGTATGTTTTAGCTATTCATAATGTAATCATCTGCTTAACTATTATTTATAAATTGTGTCTTCAATTATGTATGTTTGTGTATGTTTCAGCAATTCATAATTTATAAATTCTGTTTTAAATTACTTATAGATTACTTATTATTTATACCTAGAATTATTCTAGTATAGCCCTGTGTTTTTGTTGTGTTATGTTTGAATAAGATATATTTTTCACCCATGTAGTCACTAATTATTAAACATTTGTACAGTTGCTCTATAAATGGATTACTGATGGACATTAAATGCTATTATTATTATAATTATTATTATTGCACATTACTGTACCAATTATCTCAATTTAATAAAAATTGGATATTTCATGGGGTAGCTGAACAAAGCTGACACGATATATGTGCACTTGGAATTTGTCTTACATTAAAGTTAAAATAATTCTTTTGATAAGTCCTAAATGCATAAATACAAAGAATTACACCATAAAACACAACATCCTTGGCAATTAAAAACTTTATAATTTTAGCGTCAATTATTAACTAATTGTTGATCACCCCTATATCCAACATCTTGAATTTCACAGTGCTATCTAGTGGTTTGTGAATACATTAGATTCCCAAAGCAAAAAATTATATAACTATTAAACTGAATATTGCAAAATGTGTGTGGGTAAATAAATATCAGAATAGATAACTTAAAAAATATTATACAGTTTTCAGCCACTAAATGTTTTCTGTAAGCAATATTATACCTTAGATAAGTAGGTATGTATGTACTTCTTAAAAATTCTACAAACGTTTGTGTTGAAACATGGACATGAAACAAATGTTATTTTAAAACCTGTTGTTATTCTTCATCAATATTTATTTGTCTAGACAGTCCTCTGTCCCATTTCCATATACTTAAGTTATGTATCTACTTTTATTTTCAATTTATTGACGAAGACTTACATTTATGAAAGGGTGTGTTTTATATACGTGCCTACAAAGGCGAGAAATATTACCCTTTCTTTTTTATATAGGCTGGGCGGAAGTGTATACTGTTGAATATTCTACAGTATAAATTAAAGGAGATATACAAAATTTCTGAAATTATAAAAATTGTTTCACATCTTTCCAAAAATAAAAAAAATCAGATAACCTAGAAGTCAGGTTTTCAGTTATTCTTTCTTCCATATTTATTTTATCGCTTCAAAATTTGGTATGTATACATAAATCGATTTGTTCTATTTGTTTGAAATTAAAATTTTCATTTTTTCATTGTTTTTTTTTTATATCAATGCAATGGATAATTTATATAGAAAACATAAGTAAACGTACTGTTGTATCTTGTTTTACGATACATGAAATGTACAAACGGTACTCCTTACATAAACCTTCCCGACATGTAAAAGGTTTTTATTTGATTAGTACGCCACTGTTATCAAACTTAGGACAAAATAGACTATAGCATACAACAGTATAAATAATGCGATGTTTTAGTTTGGTTTGTAGGCTTTCCTGCCTACAATTTCCGGGCTGCATGCCACGTCATCAGTTCCGGCAGCCTGAAGTTTCGAAAATCACTGGCACTTTCTTGTTCAGAATAAATCCTGAAACTGAAATTAAAAGTATTTCGGGTTTTCTGTATTTCTACGGCTTCCCTGTAGAGTCTTGGCCAAGTGCGAAGTTAGGTCATCAAATCTGGGGAGGCTAAAGATTCAGGTGGACTGTAAAAATATTTGTTTTAATTTCGGTTCTAAAATGTGTGTGTGATGTTGATGAATATTTTGGGGGGTGAGGGCTAATTCGATTTTTGGGGGAGTCAAACCCTCTCCTAACTTCGCCCATGCTTGGTCAGAATCTTGTCTCTTTTACCAGAACTTTACTTCCTCCCAAGTCTATAGTGTCCCATGTTCCCTCTGTATTTTGCAACTGCCGATTTCTTAAAGTTATTGGGCCTGAGGTCACTCTTGTGCTCTTTCCACCAAGCACTCACATGTCTGTCCGTTTGCCTAATATATACCGTACCGCATGTACATGGAATTCTGTAGACACCTGGCCCCTGAAGTGTGTTTCTCTTGCTGTTAGTCTTAGGAAATGTTATTCCTATCTTCTTCGAAGTTCTGTAAATCGTATTATTATTATATCAAAAGGCATCTTATTTTATCTGTACATCCGTGTATGTAGGGTAGAAAGCTCGTTGCTCGATAGGTCTCTTTTTCCTTCATCTTCGTGGCCCTCTTAATGGTTTGTTCCATATTTCTTTTCGCGTATCCTTTGAGAACAATTCATAAATGGTGTAGTTCTTCTTTCAGCTGTTCTGGCTCACAAATGGTGCGTGATCGATGTACCAAGGTGTTGATGATACCTTGCTTTTGAGCAGGATGGTGATGAAAGTCGGCATTCTGCATAGTGAGCTGGATTTAATAATGAATTCTATTGATGTTTCAAAAACAATTTTCCATGAGGTCATATGATGAATGTGTCATCTATCTGAACCAACATTTTGGCTTCAGAACTGCTTATTTGGTGCATTGCCTTTGGACACCTGTGGTGTTTTTGGTCGTATTGCCGCATTGCATTAATTTTTTTAAATGTAGGTTAGGGATGCTTCCAGAGGTTTTCAATAGTTTTAACAAATGTCGTTAATTATCAAATCTGGGCATAGTTATGCAGTTTCTATGATTCTGATTTATAAAGCTACTTAAGTAGGTACTATTAAAGATAGAGGTGAGCATTACTCTGACGTCTTGCCACGCCAAACGGAATAGGGTCAAACTGAAATTATGAGGCGAGGAAAACTACATTGAAGTTATAAAAATAGTTTGTTGTGATATGATATGATAAAAATTTGATATATGAGAACGTTGGATGGCATGGTGTGTTAGAGGATAAGATCAGATCAGTATGTACATTCTTCTCATATTGTATCATATGGTATAGGTTGTTATATTATTGTTTAAGACGAAATTTAAGAAATCAGTCATAAGAATATTGTCTTAAATTTTATTCCACGACGAAGGGCAAAAGTAAAAAAAAATATATAAAAGGGATAAAATTTTACGTTATATGGCTGTACTTGTAAATGTAAAATGAAGTTGCTAATTTTTTTATTTGATAGAAACCACTAAAATGAGGAAAAACAAATTTAGTACAGATACTGTACTTACTGAACATTCATTTAATAACATATTTTCTTTATTCCCAGTTCACGGATGAGAGAACTGAATAACTATACAGAATGATTCACAATTTATCCGAAAAAATTTGGAAATAGATGCGTTATGAAAAAAGAAGTAAAAAAAATTAAAAAATCCTTTACATCGATGCGCTACTGTTCTGATTAACGTTTTTGCGTAGTGTTTACATTACTTTTTCAAGTGCCAAAATGACTAACGTATATAGCAACTTGGAGTTGATTGATATTGTAATTTATGGAGAAGTAAGACAAAATTTTTATCAGCTTCTCGGCTGCTTTCCCGGTAGACATGTGCCAAATGCAGCTACTTTTACCGCTATAGACAACGCGGGCGGAATACGAATTTTACAACCGAATCGCGGAAGAGGTGGAGGTCCAGGGCGTGCACGGCGTATTTCAGCAGCTAAGAAATACATTTTATAGGTTAGTGAAGTGTATTTCCGAATTAGTACCAGGTAAATCGCTCAACAAGTCCAAGAAATCTCTCAATCAATAGTGTGGCGTATTATACATGAGGCACAATTATGTCAATAACTTACGAGTTCAAAATGAAGAAGAAACATTTGTGTTAGTTCGTAGAAACTGGGTAAGACAGCCCCAAATGTGTTTACAAGTTACAATTTTATTTATTTCTTTCTTTGGGATTTTTTTTATATTTTTCGTCACCGTGGTGGTCGATCGAATGCTTTGCCTTACGCGTACGTACAGAAATTTATTTTTTAAATCATTTTCGAACTGCACTTTTTGATTTTTTTTACATAGTAATGATTGTAAGAGTTCCATGTATATTAAACATTTTTTTTTTCGGATAATTTCTGAATTACCCTGTATATTAGTTTAATTCTCTGACAATTTACGTACTTAATTTATTTAATTTTCAAGTAAAATTTTATTCTATACACTGACTTTTTAAAATACGTATCTGTGATTTAGAGCAGATTATTTCATTTTCTCATGGAAAACTAAGAACAAGTAAAACAATGTTATCGAACATTTAGTGAGTATAATTACGAATGCACAAATGTCAAACACATTTTTTATTTTTAGAAAATTCAATATATTGACTTTTTTCTCAATATATTGACTTTTACTGTAATATGTTTTTGTTTTATGTATATTTACATTCCACTAACGATTTAGGAAGTAAAAATATGTTAATTTAGTCATAGAGGCGTCACACATAGTATTGAAAAAAGGGACCAATTTTTCGAGAAATAACATTTGCGATTTTTTTAGATAATTATTTTTATTTATCGTTAGAAACTTCTCTATACCAAATGTTGGCAACCTACAGTTAACAATTTTTTTACTTTTCAATAAATACCATAAGCACTTACGTCATCACTTTCAGACCTCTAATAATATCGAATTTCAATTATAGGCGTCCGAAATGCGATTCAAAAGAACTCAAGACATGAACACACAAAAATAAGTTTTTTTAACGTTCGCATATCTGTTAATTTTAAAACTATTAGTTAGACAAACAGTTTAGTGATACTACTTGTTTTTCATGAAGCTTAGTATCACATTCTCGAGAAATTTTTCTTTCAACAAAATTTTTTTAAAATAGTATCCCATCTGTCATAACAATTTTTACATTTATTAGTGTATTAGATATTTGTTTCTATATTATTACATAACTATTTGTTCTTATGTATTTTATCATGAAACTTTCTAAATAACATGTTTCACATGAGGCAGGGGTCTGAAACGGTGACATAAATGTTTGAAATATTTATTCAAACGTAAAGAAACGTTGAAAGTAGGTTGTCAAAATTTGAATTTGAATCCGTTAAAAATAATTTCCTAAAAAGATCGCTAATATAATTTTTCAAAAAATTGATCACCATTTCAATTCTACGTGCGACGTGCCTAAGGAAGCCAGATAGGGCAAAAGTATATACGCGGTATATTGACATTATTTTGACTACCATTGAATGCCCTAATATTTTTGACCACTAGTTTCTAGGCACCTTGTATATGAATACTTAACTCGCTTACTTTGCTGTTTTAGCTTCTATATTTGTTTAATAAACATAGAGACTGGGTAACTAATAACTATTTGAAAAACATCTGTACAACTATATTTTTTGAAATCAAATTCACGATTTTTGGAATTAAATTAATATTTTTCGAAATATTATCGATTAACTTGATTCTCTACATATTAATTGAAATAAAAACCAACTTATTGAAACACCATATTTTATAACAAATTTTGGATTTAAAAATAGTTTTAGTTTAAATAAATTCGTTACTATTTTTAACACTCACCTCATCTTCATCAGAGCTGTCGTTTGGTAAAGGAGCAGGTCCACTGACAGGTCGATGTATCGTTCTGGCAGTTGTCGTAGGAGGTAAATACTTCTCGTCTATTTGTTCCCTACTTGCTCCCTGTATATTAGAATCTGCTAAATCTCTATTTTGCTGCACAGGTTGTACCCCATTTTGCCTTATCGGAGTTTGAACTCCGTTAGAATTCTGTAAACGTCTCACATTTGCCTGCTGAATGTCTCCATTACTTAGCAGTGGAGCCTCATAGCTGCTTATTTGTGTATTAGGATTCTGAGGCCCTAAAGCCAAATTCGGATTTATACGTGGTAGATCTTGCTGATTATTTTGAAAGCTTCCGGCTGTATTAAACAATTGTGGATTATTAAGAGGTTGGTCGTAGTTTACATTAGGCTGAACGTTTTGCCTTTGGGGTTGAGGAAATTCTACTCCCTTTTCAAAATTGGAGGCCTCCTTTACTGGCAAATATTGCTGTGATAGCTTTTGTAGGTTTAGGTTGGCTTCAAATGGCTCTTGATTGTTGGATTGCTGCACATTAAACCCGTTTCTCAAATTTGTTGGTCCTTGCGCTGGTAAATATCCTTGACTAGGTTGTCCAATGTTCTGTTGTGAGATTTGAGATTGTGAATTACTTCTAAACTCGGTAGCTTCCTTTGTCGGCAAGTATTGCTGACTAGGTACTCCAACATTCCTATTAGAATTTTGGGACTGGGCAAAATTTATTTCATTTTGTCTCTGTTGGTTTGCTTTAGATGACTGACTTAACTGAAGCAATAAATTTAGTTGGCGGATCTGTTCTAAAGTTTCCACATTTTTAGCATCAGGTACGCCGTACTGAGTGCTTGGCCTCTGTTGATTACTGGGAGTGCCATACGATATTTGCGGTTCGCTTACAATAGTTCTGTAGGGACTGTTTCTTATAGGAGCTCTGTAGGAAGTGCTTGGATTTGTCTGTTTCAAATTAAAGTTTGGAGCTAAATTAGAGACAGGTCTAATCCCTTGTTGATTCGAAACACTACTATCTGCCTGTGATTCGCTTATTATTGTCCTGTAAGGGCTACTTGTCACTGGAACTCCATAAGACGTGCTGGGAATTGTTTGCTTCGAGTTAAAGTTTGGGGTCAAATTTGAAGATGAACTTGGCCCTTGCTGATTAGGAACACCGTATTGAATTTGCGGAGCTGGTTGAGATATTTTCGATGGCGCCGATGCAGGAATACCATACGATGTCTGTGGTTGTCGAATGGGTAAGTTGAATGGCGGACTGGGTCTAAATCCTCTTGGAGGGTATGGAGGTGGTACTTCACATAACGCAAGACCTACTGATAATAATATGCTGAGTATAACCTGTAATACATAATTAATATTACTTAAGTAGACTGTTGAAAAAATTTACATTTACAAATGTACTTTTCAAATACTTAATTTATAAAATTGTTAAAATATTGTCTGTCCATAGTACACCTTTAACAATAAAAAAAAATAAAAAACAAGATATATCAATTCTTAGTTCTAAACCACTTTTAATATAACAATTAATGTGTATTTATGACGATATTATTAATTAATTTGTTTAATTATGAAAAAGAACACAAATTCATTTCAGTTTTTCTTAACACTTCACTCATGAAATCAAAATTGTATCCGTTAGTTCGTTGAAAGTAAAATCCACTCTTACCTTCATCGCGGAGGCATTAAAACTACTAAGGCATGAGTAAACCAAATTGGAATTTATATAATCTTTTAAATATAATTTGTATTCCAGAGAAGACTAGACTCTACGTGATGTGGTATCATTCTGCATTGTGTATATATTGGTACAATCAATGGGTTTATTCTCTGACCCAGAAATCATATAGTTACATTAACTCGCATGTTACTATTTTCAGAGGAATATGTATATTTTTGGAAGTTTGCAACTCAAAAAATTAAGAAATGTTTAAAATATTAGTAAATTTACATTTAACGTTTCGAAAGCTTGTCTGTTTAATTTATAAAATGATTTGAGTTTGCGTCAGAATAATTTGCAGTACATTTAAATACCTAAAAACAAAAAACTATTCAATTGATGCCACACATACTTTGATACAATATTTTTGTAGATAGATTTTTCTTGAAAGAAACAACGGCGATGGTTGATGTGGTTGATTCGTCAAATGCTGGAAGAAAATAAGTCAATGAAAGTGTTTTCTGTTTCCGTGTAAGTAAAAAGTAAATACAGTTCAAATATTTTATTCTAAATCCAATAAACTTTTTCTACTCCCTAGGACCTAATTCTATAAAGTTATACAGTTTGCTATAATAAATGCACATTAAGAAATAGCATGACATAACATCTCAAATGTGCGTTAATCTCAAATACTACGCTTTTAAATACATTATTTAAAAAGTTACAAGTTATTTGATCCACTTTTTGTATTGTTTTTACATAATTCTGTAGAAACTCAGGCATGTCCAAAAGTATTGTATTGTATTAAAATGTATAACCTAACCCTAACCGTAACATGTGCTAATATAAATTATAAATAAGATACAACTATGATCTGTGCGGGTACAACAGTACGACACAAGGCTATAAATAGGTATATCATATGATTTAGAATTGAGTACGAAGTAGAAAATAAATTTAAAAAACGAGAGAACTTTAACTATCTGAAAAAAAATCAGGTAATAAATAGGTACTTATTCTTCTTTAGTATAGTAAAACAGTTTCATTTGTGTCTTTTTGTACTGAAATATATGGTTTATTTTAATATTGCATCTAGACCAGAGCTGTCCAATTTCAAGTGGCCAAAGGGCCGCTGTAACTAAAATTGCGGTTGTGAAGGTCGCATCATAAAATACTTCGTATGCCTTTATCAGTGATTTGTAATAAGTACAAAAAAAACGTGATTGTTTCTATAATTATTTTTATTTACTCAAAAAATTAACAAATATACAAAAAAAAATAGTGGAAAATTTGGGAATGTTGATTTTCACTAACCAGTGTACCAATATTAATATTTGTTGACAAAAGAAACAACTGCAAGTGACTTATCACATAGGAAACACCTATATTTTGACTTTCGATTTTGAAAAAGTTGGTGTCGCAAAGATACGCGCTTCCCAGCATTTGGCCCATAATAAGGCCTAAGTTTTGCAAATTGGGGTAATGTTCTTCTGGGAGTAACTTAAAAAAGTCCAATCCTATTTCGGTTCTTTCTTGGTAAAAAGGATCTGACTGCAAATCACACAATTCCAGTTGAAGGTATGCTCTTCTTACGGTCTCAATAGAAATAGGAAGTGACTGAGTAAAAACTGAAATTTCTCCTTCGATTTTCTTAAAGTTGCTAAATAGATTTTCGAATTCTAATACAATTCTCTCAATGTATTTTATATGAGTTAAATATGAAACTTTCTCAAAATCCCTCATTTCTTCAAAGTGCTCTTTACAGCTTGGAAAAAATGGAAAATCATGTTTTTCTAATGAAGACTTGAAAAGCTTAATTTTATTGCTAAATCCTCTTATGTGACCATATAAATTTGTAATATTCTGCTGCGTTCTTTTCAGCTTCACATTTAATTCGTTGAGGCGTGATGTTATGTCTGTTAAAAATGCAAGGTTTGAAATTTTGTATCTACATCTTGATTTTCTAGTTCCGTAGTGTCGGGCCTCATGTTGGACAGCCCTGTTCTAGACCATGATTATTACACTGATGTGCAAATTTGGGTTTGTACAGGTTGTCTCAAACTCGATAGTATTGGCCTGCTGGAAAGATACAAACAATTTAAATAAAATTTGGAACACGTGGTGTTAAGTAAGATGAGGTAAGCTCCATTTTCAATAGAAAATATTATCTTTCGGATTTGATTGAAACTACTAATGGCGTCAATCAATTATATTTATTTAATTTTTTCTTGTTAAAAAGCTCTATTTTTTCTAATAGTAATAATAATAATAAAAATAATATTAACAATAATAATTATACTAATAATAATAATAATAGTAAAAATAATAATAATCTTTATTATCCTTATCATGTACCAATACAAAAAAAATGTATAAAAGGTAATAGGACTAGTTAATAAGTACAGAGCTACGAAAAAAACACATTCAAATGACAAAAGCACAATTTCTAAAAACTTAAATATTCGTTAATATTATAAAATGATCGTTCCAATAAAAATTCAGTTAAAACGTTTTCAAAACGACGTGTGTTTAGTAAAACTTTTATATGTCCAGGAAGTTTATTATAAAATTTAATGACATTGTAAGTTGGACATGATTTATAAAGCGACAAGCTGTGTTGTGGAATAACTAATTCATCACAATTTCTTGTGTCATACTCATGATTAAAATTATTAGTTGCAAATAATGAAAAATTGTTTTTAACAAAGATTTTTAAATCCTACATGAGTGATATTTATTTACGAAAGCTATATTTTTCACTATACTCTTTTGTTTTTAAAAAACTTTCAACATTTGTGATGGATATCCCTAAAATAATATGCTGTACCTTATTCTGGAATTAAAATGAGCGTAATAATATGCTAATAATATTTTTTTAATTGTTGTTAAATATTTCAATCTATAAATTACGTAGCAAATAGGAGACAAATTTGAGCATAACTTATTAATATGATCATTCCAGTTCAAAAATTGATTTATATGTATACCCAAAAATTGTATCGTGTCAGTTTGTCTTATAGAGGTACCATTCACTTTTAATAATCGACTTTCAGTTTATTCTAACGATTTCGTTTTAAATATAAGTTCTGTCTTGGATGTATTTACAAATAATTTGTTACCATTAAACCAATTTATAAAAGTATTTAGGATACTTTGACTCTGTATAATAACTTGTTTTTCTGTAGAATTAGCAAAATAATACATCGGCAAATAATATCAGATTTTCAGAATTAACTATATTAGAAATGTCATTTACAAAAATAATAAACAGTAAAGGTGCAAGTACTGATCCTTGAGGTACCCTATATTTTAATTTTAATTTATCAGATTTACAATTATTTATCTCTACAATTTGACTCCTATTTGAAAGATATGAAGTTAACCAGTCATGAACCTCACCCCTTAAGCCATACATATACAGTTTGTCAAGCAACAACTCATGATTTACAAGATCAAATGCCTTACCCAAAGCTATAAAAATATCAACACATTTATTTTTGGCATTTAAATTTAAATTTTATATAATAATAATAACATTAAGACATTCAGTATTGCAGATTTAGTAGATTTACCTTTTTGAAAACCAAATTAACTTGATGATATTATATTATGCATTGAAAAAAACTCAACAATTTTATTAAAAATGACTCTCTAGAATTTTAGATAGTAGATTTTACAAAGAAATCGGCCGATAGTTATTCATTTTATTCACATCTCCCTTCTTATATAAAGGAACCACTTTAGCAGTTTTCAAAACATTTGGAAATTGTCCCTCTCATCGATAAATTAACTAAATATGCTATTGGCTCGACAAAACAATAAGTATATTTATTGTTTTAACAAATTCGGCGAAATATCATCCAAACCTGCAGAACTAGACTTCTTTAACTGGACAATAATATTAAATATTTCAGTTTTCTCTATATTAGCCAAAAAAAGTGTTGGATAGTTTCTATCGGTAAAACACTTATAAGTATTCACATTACTCAGTTTTTTGTTTAACTCTCTTGGAATATTTGCATGGTAATCATTAAACATATTTGATATTGTTAATATGTCTGATTCTACTTTATCTTCAGTGACAATTTCAGAAATACACTTCTACACATCTTAATATTATGATTACCAGTATTTTGATTTATGATTTTCCAAGCAGCATGTGACTTATTGGAGGATGGTTGATATAATCTTTCATTATATAATAATTTTGATTTTTTAGTACTTCTCGGTAAGTTTTTTGTATTTTTTAAAATATTTTATATCCGTTTCGGATTTAGTTTGAAACATTTTTTTATTTAAAAATTTTAATTTCTAGATGAGATTGTAATGCCTTTAGTTAACCACGGTTTAGTTGATAAACTTTTATTAGAGAAATTTTTCTGTATTGTTTCCCGTTCAAAATTTATAAGCAATATCGTCTTAAGAAATCTCAAAAGAAATACCACCTGAAAATCACAGCGGTGGAAGGATCAATTAGTCGCTGGAAAATAATTGATGTTCGTTATTTAAAGTGCATAATTATTCATAATATATTTAAATGATATTGTGAATTATACTAAGTCAAATTTTGTACACCTTTTTGCTGATACTTTGATTGCCACGGTGGACACTGATCTGTATGCAGCTGTAAATAAAATGAATGCTGACCTTGTAAATATTGAAATTTACTTAAGTAGTAATAAATTAAAACTAAATATCCAAAAAACTAAAGTAATGATTTTTACAACTAAATATAAATATTTTAAAATTAATTTAAACACTCTTAAAGTTACTTTTGCTAATACTATTGAGTTTGTAGATAAAATAAAATACCTAGGATTTTACTTGGATAATACTTTAAACTTCAAAGAACACTCTATCGATTATGACGAATATTACCGTATACAGATCAATTGTTCAACCACATTTTGAATATTGTTCCAGTATCTTGTATTTATTGGACAATAAGAGTCAGTTATACGTTTTGCAGAACCGTGAGATGAGAATTATATTACGTTGTAACAGGTACACACATAGTTATTTGATGCTTGATACATTGCAGTGGATGTCAGTGGAAATAAGACTGAAATATTTTGCACTAATTTTTATACACAAAATTATCAATAAGCAATTGCCTTCATATTTCGACTCATTTGTAATGTATAATAATCAAATTCATAACCATGGTACTAGAAATGCAGATTGTTTATATTTGTCAAGAACAAAAACTTCAAGGGCACAGAAAATATTATTTTATAAAGGTTTTAAGGAGTATAATTCTCTCCCAGAAGATATAAAAAAGTGTATATCTGTAAATCTCTTTAAACAAAGGCTTTGTGATTTTCTTAAATAATTGTTTTCTTTTTTCTGTGTAATTACTATTAAATGAGTAACTTAAGATATATATATTGGTACACTTTTCGTTTAGGGTTAAATTGTTATAAGTGTTGTATGTCATGTATTTTTCCTTCTTTTTCTTAGCAATGTGTGACCGTTGGTTGTATAGTACCTACTACTGCGATGTAAATGAATAATATGTATTTGTGTATACATTAGGTATTTTCTATTTAAATAAACTTACTTACTTACTTACATAAATGTTATTAAGAATAAACAAAATGATTAAACTCGATAATTCTTTGATACAGTTAAAACAAAGGGTGACGATAACAACTAAACTTGAAAAATGACGCAAACGCTCTCATACTAGATACATATTACAATCTATTCTCTATATGACTTCCTCTCATTTTAAGACGGCTGTATTTCGCCGTTTAACTCATTATAAGCATTTGTAATTTTTTCTTTCAAATGATTAATATCTCGCGAAAGTGTTTTGTAAACTTGCGTAAAAAAAATAAAGGAAAATTTAAGGAAAATAAAATCAAAGTAAGTGTTTTCCTAAATGTCTTCCGTTTTCACGAATACAACAATTTGGGATACTAGCTGCTCGACTTTGGCGCACTATGCCTGCATTTTTTTTTTCGAGAACAGGCAAATTTTAGCACTCTTAGAAGAGCAGCTTTTTTGTTTAGAATAAAATGTGCCATGACAGCAAGTGATAACAGGGGCAAAAAGATTAACCTCAAAAAAGTTAACACCTAAAATGTTCCCGCAAAGCATTGCAGTGATATAGACACAAATTAATAACTTCAGAGCATTTAGCATCCCCAGAAACCCGACATAACAAAATTCCAGTTCATTCGGTCGAATGACGAATAGGACCGAAACTAGATTCTAAAAAATTATATTCAACGCCCTGTATCTTGAAAACGAAAGAAGATACGTCCATGGTTTATAGGAACAAATTGTAATATTTTTTGAAAATCTATCAAACCCTGATAGTGTTTTTCAGAACACCCTGTATTATTATGCGATTAAATATTAACTTGGAACGTGTACGGGATCTTTTATGTTAATACTGTACAGTACGGTTAGTTATTACCTAAGTAACCAGTAGTTTAATAATAGATCATGAAGTAATTTTCAGCTACTATTTATAGCGTGAGTGCTAAATAATATGCAGATTTCTTTTATTGGAAAAACCGTTCACTCAATAAAATTTCTATACATGTGGGGAAGGAAATTTATATGATCCTATACAGTAAAACAATGAATATATGTTTACTATTAAAATCGATGATGCTTTGTTTATCTTTATTTCACAATCTTTTTCGTATTTTGCTATGCTCTGAAATACATTTAACATTTGGATACACTAGCGTCGATGTATGTTACATATTTACGGAAATATTAATTAAAAAAAAAACACATTTTGAGGACCGCTGCCCAGATACCAACTTAACTTAATAAACCATATGATCTGCTTAAGACGAGGTTGCCATCTAGAATAAGTATTTTTTGTTACTTCAACGTAAATTAAAATTTTGCGACTGATTCTAATTTAAAAATACTTGTCATAAGCGATAAGTAAAGTAATTTTGGGTAGGTAGTACTCTACAATGTAATATCAACCCAAATTTTAACTTCTTAACTGACCTTATAGTAAGCGATTAAAAATGAATATACGCAAGTTCGATATTATCAATGAAAGTATTTAGGAAGTTAATTTATTTAATGGTTCCAAAGTTATACATAAACGTGTATTCAAGCTTACTAAGTTGCTGAAAAGTATATATTTAAACAGTTATTCACACTTCACAAGTTAATACCATCGCCCACTGTTAGAAAGAGACACAAATTATTCTCTTAAGTTATTTATGAAGAATAGGGATGAACTATGATTTTCACACAACACATTAAAGTTAATTTTTGACACATAACTTCAAGCAACTTGGCAGTGCTAACAATTTCAAATCCAGCTATGGAGTGATTTCATACTTTGTAGTTGGTGAAATAACATAATATAATAAGTGAATAACAAAATATCTTAACGTACGCGTTCAGTATCAAGAGAATGCAAAGTAAAATATTTTTTGAACTAAATCTTAAATGTGTTGTGGATTGCCATTGCAAATTCAATGGAAATATGCTGGATAAACTACTAAGAGACCGATTGATTATGCGCTTTCCAAAAAGTGCAGCTTGAGACAGGCTTCATGAAGAAGATGAAACGCTAATGTTTGAAAACGAGGTATCAATCGTAAAACTGATGTCGTAGCCACAGGTAGCTGTCACGGACAGTAGGCATAACTTCCCGCAGTGAGCAAAGCCGCCAGCCAGAAATAGCTTATCTTGATAGCGCCAAGGAAGATACAAGTGGAAAGAAAATGTAATATTTGTGGAAAGGAGACACTTTTATATCTTATGAAACTGAACTAAGCTAATTAACTTGAACTGAATTATTAAGTATCTAATGCATCGCGTCTGTTTTCAGAGATAATGTTGTAACGAATGAAACTTATTTAAATCGTTTTATTATTTTCATGGACAGTGTTTTTCTTTAAAGTGTTTTGTGTATTTAATTAATATTTTTGGCACGTTATTCACAGTGAAAAGGTTGACATGCTAAAAGCATATTTTCTAAGAAGTGATAATGGAAGTACAGCGATAGTGATAATGATAGTGTTGTGATAAACCAGTTGGAGTATAGTAAAAATGGATAATCATCAAATTCTGGATAACTGCGATAAGAGAATCGATTTTATGTTTTCACTGTCATGTACATACATAAACATACTTTATTGGTAAGGTATAGAAATGACAAAGAGGAGAAGGTGACCATTAAAATTTTTATAAATAAACATATTTTAATCATTCTTTGACATGCTGTCTAAAAATTCTAGTTATTAACTTTCTTGAAGCCTATTTTATATAAAAAGTTAAATTTCAAGACATTAGTGTAACACTGGCAACACTGTGGAATACACAACATCATGACTCATAAAAACCTTAATATCGGAGTCTGATTAGTAGTCTTCAACAAGTTTAAAATTTGACTTATTTATTTTTTATTATTATTTTTTTTTTGTAAAAAATTATTAATTATGTTCTATACATCGTATAAATGAAAGTTAAAGCAAAATGTTAAGTATAAAAAGGAAATAACTTCGGAGTTATATAGGTATGTTAATAGATATATAGGGTGTCCGGAAAAGACGTGTACAACGGAAGACCGCAGACTCCTGGGTTGAAAATAAGCCGATTTAGCCCAATTTACTTATTTCCAAAATTGCTTCGTTTAGCCGCTAGAGAGCGCCAAAGTTCGCGAAGAATTTTTTTTTATTCCGAATATCTCGAAAACGACTTGATCGATTTTAACCATTTTTGGGTTACGCAGTTATAAGTCTAACCGACACTTTTTGACATTATTTAAAATCTTTTGCAGTCATTAGAAATATAAGAAAAATCATGTATTATGCAATATACTACTAATAGAAAAAAAAAACTGAGAGTAATTATATCATTCCATTTCAAATAACAAAAAATACATGAAAAGAAAAGTAGGTTACAGTTTAAACGTCCTGTACATTGAATTATCTGGTCTGATACAGTTACATGGACTGAATACCTTCGCAGTGCTTTTTTTAAATCGAATATATCGTAATCTGATATCTTCGAAGAGGACGGCATCCGTTTCAATTTATTTTTTATTCGATATGAACTTCGATCCAATATTCTGATTTATTTTGTTTTCTTTTGTCCATCACATATAACTTTAAATTGAAAACCTTTTAAAGAGGGAAGTATATCTTGTTATCTGTCGTATTTTCATTGATTTTTAATATCGCAAGTTTATTTGATTCATGATTCACCAAAGATTTTTATGGAGAATTTCAGCTTCAACTGAGAAAAACAAATAAATATCGGTTTATTTTTATAGACGAAGGCATTATATTGAGCAAATTGGAATACTTTTTTTCTTCTTATACTTCTTAGCTACAATGATGACGCAACAGTAGGCATATTATATACTATCAGTGGTGTACAAGGTGGGCAGTGAGTGCTCTAGTTACTTCACCACTTTTTGCAGATAAGTTTTCAGCAGAATATAAAATTCAATATAGTACATAACTAGTTTCCTATTTTATCTAAAATCTAACAATTTAACTCATTTTAACGTAGGGTATCAAGTAAGATTCCTCAAGTCACGCTCGACTCTTTGGGGTTTGTATACGCCACTGTATCTACATTGTATACTAACTGTTTAATCCAGAAGGCGATGCTTATTGTCTGAGAAGTGGTCGTAACATCTAGATAGCACGTCTAACGACTTTATATTGTTAAAGTACCTTGAAAACTATTTGACCTGCAATAGAAAATTTTGTTTTTTTTTTTAGAGAGTTAGAATACCTAACCTAAAAGTGGCACATACTTCACGAAGTTATAGCTGAAACAACATCTTTTTCATTCTACATTTGATAAATTTATATGTTACTATTTTAAGCCAGTATTTTTATTTTAATTAATGTGTTCTAGTTTTATTGTTTATTATTGATGTCGTTCCTTTTTTCAGAAACGGACAATGTTTATTGTTTCCAGGGCCCTTTAATGAAAAAATAGAAATGACCTGCCTTAAAATTAAACAAAATTTCACAATCTATTTCTATTTTTTACTTTAAACTCTTTATTCGTGGTTAAAATGATATTCTGAGTAATTTATTTAGAGAACTTGTTTTAATTTCTCTGTTGTGATGTCACTCACTCTATTCAAAATGTTTAAAACCTGTAATACCTTATGGGCACTAAAAAATAAATTCAAAAACTTGTTACACTATTTATACTTAGCGAATGTAAGGAAATGTTGACACTGGTCAAGTCACTTACCTCAACACTTGCGTGATTTTTTTCTACTTGACTTGACTCAATTATAACTTGGGAAAGTAAGCGGTCAAGTAGGCGGTCAAGATGGCGATCAAGTGATAAAATTTATGACCGGAACTGTTGACACGATGTAAGAAGAATACTTTACTTGACTTTAACGCTTTATATGACCGTTTACTTGACCCGTGTAACCTTACTTTAATGATAGAACATACTGTCACAGAATTTGCCCCACTCATACCCAATTCGACGACTGTGGTACCGCGAAATGCTAAGATTGCCCCGATCGCCCCTACGCGATTCTGCTTAACAAACAAAGTGTCGTGTATCGAGGCGGGACTGGAAAAATGGGGAATCGACGAGAACCGTTCGAGTCGTTCGAGAGAATGAATCTAGAGATACTAGAAAATACCTGGAATATTCGCTTGGTCTATAAAAAAAGAATAAACGGCCGAGTTAGTTAGTTTGGAATTACAGTCTTGAATTGGAGTGTTTAGTCGGAAATTTCCTGGAGATTCAGAGCGATTTAGATAGCGATTAATTAAATAAGTGTTTAGTTGAGTTGTAAATTATGTTTAGGAGTGTATTGAGTAGTTAATAAAGATAAGTGATTAATTAACCGATTGTTTTTCTGGCAGTAAGAAAAGTCGGATAGAAAATCCGTGACAATACAATAAAAGAGTAGAATTCGAGAAATCAAAAATTTGCAAAATTGCGTAGACAAAGCATTATAATAAAAATAAGGTTGAAAATACTTTTCTGCACAAATAAAAAATTCTGATTGCGGTTCTGATAGCAAATTCTGTATTTCTCTCGGACTCGATGCCTGCATACGCATGTTGTGGCAAAAGGTTGGTTTTAACATCAAGTCACTAAAATATACTTCATTATTCCAAAATTATAACGCTAAATGTACATTTCTAGGTACCCCTTTGATACCTCATAACTTCTTTAGAAGGTACAATTAGGAAAAAGTTATAGAAAGTACTAGTATTATTTCGACCTCCTTTCTACAACACTTACTCCTACCTACTCCTCCTACAAGTGATATGCAAAATAGCCCAATAAAATGTTAACATAAAAGCATATAGTTGAGTAGTGCGCACCAAATTGTGATTGCACTCTCTGTACATAATAACATATCCATAAGTTTATTATTATCAACAGCAGAGAGAACATTAAGTACGCAGGAGAGGATTTAAGACAAATAATATACGAAATGATACGAATGATCTGGAAAAGAGAATGTATGCCTGAAGATTGGAGAGATGCTTTGATTATACCAATCTTAAAAAAGGAAGATGCAACAGACTGCAGAAACTATAGGGGTATATCATTGTTAGATATAGGGTATAAAATTATGGCAACGTTAATAAAACAGAGAATAGAACCTATAGCAGAACTACAAATAGGGGAGTATCAAGCAGGTTTTAGAAAAGTAAGGTCAACAACAGGCCAAATCTTCATGGTGAAGGAAATTCTGACTACATGCTATGAATATGGGATCAAAGCAATGGTTTTATTTGTGGACTTAGAAGGAATAAACTAAGTAAAATTTTGAAACAATTTGGGATACCAACCAAACTAATTAGGCTATTGAAAATGACCTTAGAATATACTAAATCCAAAGTACGAATAAAAGGTGAATGTTCGGAAGGCTTTACTATTGATACAGGACTGAGACAAGGAGACTCACTCTCAACGCTTCAAGGTGATAAGAGATAGTCAGTTGAACAGAAAAGGACATATATTGTTTAAAAGTCATCAAATTGTAAGTTATGCAGATGACGTGGCTATTATTACTAGATATAGAAGGGAATTAGAAGAAGTAACGAGAAAACTTGTGGAGGAAGCACGTAAAGTATGATTGCAGATAAATTCAAGAGAAAAGTAAGCTTTTGAGAATAGGAGAACAAAAAAAGGATACCAATTTTAAATTGAGAACAGAGCATGGAGAGATGGAGTCAAGAATATGTGTATTTGGGGGCGCTAATAACAGCTAACTGTGATGAGGAACAAGAAATAAATAGGCGAATAATAAAAGCAAACAGAAGTTCGGCAGCAGTCAACCACTTCAAACCAAATTGAAATCAAAAAATTTGTCCAGAGGAATAAAATTTAGAATGTATAAAACAATTTTGAGACCGACAGCGCTGTATGGTAGTGAAACCTGGGTTCTCAATAAGAAGTCAAGAGAAAACCTTTTAAGGTGGGAAAGGAAAATCTTAAGGAGAATTCTAGGGGGTAAGAAGACGGAGGAAGGCTATGTAAGGAGAAACAATGAGGAAATACATGCAATGTACCAGGTACCAACAATAGACAAATTTGTAAAAGCCAGAAGAGTGCAGTGCCAACGTATGGAAGATGAAAGGGCAGTTAAGAAAATAGTAGGGGGTAAATGTAACTACAAGAAAAAAAGAGGTAGACCGAGGAAGCGATGGAGAGAGGCAGTGGCAATAGATCTAAGAGACAAAAATGTAACGGATTGGAAAAGAAAGACGAAGGACAGAATGGAATGGAGGAGAATAACACAACTCTGGGCCTAAAAGGCCTGTAAACAGCTTTATATATATATTATTATTATCATGGACACAGGCCATTGCCATAGGAGCAACTAGCATTTAATTTTTAAGGGGCTAAGGTTCAAATAAGTGACTTCCAAAAAAAAAAAAAAATATGTCTTCCATCCACTAACTAGACCTGTCGTTCAATGTGCCTTTAAATAAAAACACGTCCTCCATCTACTAACGTATTTCTTGCTACCTATTTGGAGGTATTGCTATATTTTATTTTGGGGGTGCTATTTTAAATCCCCCTACCTAAGAAATTACGTTTAACACAAACTGATACTACACATACAGTACAAAATACAAAATGATAACGATAAGACAATTTGTATAGCGTATTACTTACTAGAACTTTAAGGTCAACTAAAGAAAGCATAGTCCGTGACATTCATCAAAGACTGCGCTCGCAGATTGTTTATCATTTATCGATGAAACATCAAGTCCAGCAACTATACATTCTATTACAATAATAGTGACACTTTTTGAAATAAATTTAGCGACTTGTTCTGAACTGCTGAAAGCGTATTAGCAATGAAGTTTACTTTAAATTTATAGTATTAGTTCTTAGTTGTTCCACTCGCCAATAGATTATATTACGAATACGTCGACAGTTCAAAACAAGTCGCAAAATTTATTCAAGAGTGTCATTATTATTGAATCGGTATGTAAATAGTTCCGTTGCTTGAAATATGTTAGAGTTCTACAGAGTCGGCTTCAAAATTGGCAATAACTTTAAACTTAGTTATCTCGGTTATTAAAAAACATTAGAGTAATTTTTTGTAAAATGATTTATTTTGATGCCTACTGTCATCAGTCAAAATTAATACCTCACTTTCAAAGTCACCCTGTACATATTATATTCCTGTGGTAGTCAGATATGCAAACGGATAACTTACAAGTTTTAACAACTGAAACGGTTTGTGTATGTGCAGTTCTCGGTAATATACTTTTGGTCACACAAAATTAAGTTTTAAAATAAACTTTTTTACTAATTCTTTTAGCAGAAAACATTGTATCATTAAAAATGTAAATGTATCATATGTTATATCCCTGTGGTGGTCAGATACTTAGAAGGATCACTTTAGCAGTTGAAATTGAAAAGGTCTGCTAAGTGCAGTTCTCGATAATATACATTTGGTCAGGCAAAACTAAGTTTGAATTGTGAACCCTTTCCTTTAACACAAGGGGTTATTTAATTATTTTTTTTCTAGCAGAAACATCCAATAAAATAAATAAAACATTGATTAAATTAGAGGACTAACAGGAACAAGTTCCAAAAGTAGTTTATATTATTTATTTTGATTTCTGGCAAAGTAGCTCCTCTCAGAAGAAAAAGAAATATATTAACATAAGCATAAGCATAAATATCAAAATTAAATTAATCGATTTTTGCAATTTTATTAAGCAGCTTGGCACCTAATTAGGAAGAATTTGTTTAAGAGAAAGTTTGTCGGAAACTAAGTAGGTATGTATGTAAATTTTGTACCTAATATTTTTGTCATGGAACGGAATAACATTGACTTAATAATTAATCATTAGATAGGTACCAAAAGCATGTCATATATATGCATAAGATATGTTTAGAAGAATTACTAGTATAACACACTATATAGGAAGTAATTGTAAAACTAGATTGTTTTTATTTTTTCTTTTATTGTAAATGTGATAGTACAAAATACGAATATATTAGTCTCTTCATCCACAACCACTATATTAAGAAGGTTTAATACGTCTGTTCCGTCGATTAAATAAAAGCCTTTTAACACACACTAGTAGATTAGAATTCATATACCACGCTTCGATTTTATAGAATTGTATTTAAAATTATTATTTTTAACATAACATTAACATTTTTCTCAAGACCAATCTTAAATTCACTGGTTAGGAGTGAAGGGGCCCACAACTTCGCCAAGCCTCCTGATTTTTTTCAGCAATTGTCATCTTGCTGGACAGTGATCTTCAATATAACTTTCCGCTACCGTAGTCGATTTCCAAGCACCATGACACTTCACAATGGTAATATCACCTCCAGCAGTGGCCAGTAATGTTGTCGAAGAACGCCTCATTTCATCTCCGGTAAAACTTTCTGAATCATGAAGCCTAAGAAATGCAGTCACTTTTGAGAACGTTTTCGAAATCGTGTTGATGCCTACACATTGTGTAGGACATTGAAACCACACATCGCAAGAAAAAAGCTTCTACCATGGTCGTGGAACTTCTTGAATTATTTGTTTTCGTATTAGGAATTATTACGTATTGGTAACTGCCTTTGTCTTGGATATGGGTGATATCCAGAAAGGTTAATTCATTGCATCGACAAGCACCTGCGACATAATTGTTTCAACCTTTAAAGAGTTCAAAATAAAACGCTCAATGTATAAAATGAAATATTAAAAACGTGTATTTTCTACCTTAACTTGTAAATATTCCTCATCCGGTGCTTTTCCAAAAAATTTTCGATTTAGTTTCTCTTCAGTATCTTTGTCTTCTTTGGTTTATAGCTTTTTTATTCTATTTTCATATATGAAGTAAGTTTACCATACTTCGAAGTATCAATGCCTTTGTGCACCTACAACATTGATTTTTAACATGGAATATTTTGTTCACATCGAAGAGGCAACAAACCATTTCTCCACATTGATAAAGTAGGATAGTAGCACCTCCTCTGTAATTGATCCTTCTCCTATGCTTCTTTTTTTCACTAGTTATCAAATTCTACAAATTCCTTCCCGTCTGTTGCTTTTCGTATCTATTTTGCATTTTTTTTCCCTCTTGTTAACAAATAAACAAACGCATGTCATAGAAACGATTCCAAGACTTTCTAGAATTCAGCTGACAATGAATATTCTTGATTAAAATAAATTTGTCAAATATGACGTTTTTCAAAACCATATCACCTGCTCTCACTCTCCTAATTGATAGATTGTGGCCGTGGTTGTGGATAAAACGTTGACTTAGATTCGGAAAATTAACCATCCTCGTGGATTAAAGACTTGTTAATTCCCTTATAAAATTAATAACTACTGTGCTGTATTTTGAATGCCTAAAACACTAGAGGCAGTTTTTTTGACTTACTAATACATTGCACTGTCAATTTTCATATTTAATAGTTAGAAAAAGTCTCGGGAAAGCGGTATTATTTTAAAAAAAATCAAAATCAACAGTTTTGTGAAATTAAGTAGCTACCCCTAATAGCACACGACATCCGATCGATGTCCTTTATAGGACATATTTTTGATGAATATTCGATGAATATCCTTTATGGGACACATTTTGATAGTACATATGTGGACATCCGATGGATGTCCAGTATTGTACATGTTCTGTTATATTTTGAATTTGCCGCTAAAATTCGGGCAGCGCATGTGTATTGAAAAAAAATGGGTCCAGAATCCAGATGTAACACTAACCTCTAAAGTTTAAACAAACTCTCCTGTTCTCTTTGGTGACGCTGATAAAGTGATAAACGTTGATGAGTAAACCCTATAGAAAAATAAATTAGGAAACCGAAGCAATATAAATAACATTTTGTAAGTAAGTTAATTTGTATTTTCTACTTTTAATCTATTTATAAATAATTGAATTATTTGTTGGCTAGGTTAAATTGATAACATTTTTGCGTAGACAATTATGTCACAGTATAATTATGTACTAACAACCGTCAACAGTCGTTTTCGTTTTTAGAAAATAAGTTTTCATTTTCACTCTAGTTGTTGAGTTTTCTCGTCTATAGCTATTCTAGGTTAAGTTGAGTAATGTAATTATATGGTTTTGCTAAAGAGTTATATATGTTTTTGATCTTGTTACGTGTTATATAGTTGTTTTATTTGTGTCTCTTAATAATTTATGTATTTGTTATTCATGTAATAATTAGAAAAACAATAAACACATATTATCAAAAAGTATTTCTATAATTCCACACAAATTTGGATTCCACACCTGTGGATTCGAAAGTGGTACAGTAGTGGACGTCCCTGGGTTTAACAAAGTTGTGATATTTCTGCATGGGACTTCTAATGGACGTCTATAGAACAAAAAAACGGACGTCCACTGTATGTCCAGACTTCCGACTTTAGACATCCTTTGGATGTTCGTAGAATGTCCTTGTGCTATTAGGGACCTATTGAATTATAAAAATATGTCCGAATACTTAACTGGTGAACTGTAATTTATTCATAGAAAATGATACCTAAGAAATTCATCATTCATTTTGAAATAAAGTTTTGATGGCCGTTCCGTTAATGATAATAACATGACCCAATGTAATTAACTTGTAAGTGATTTAAATAAATAAATAGTACTGTACTCTCTAAATTATTAAATGTCGTGTTTCATAATGTCCAAAATAATGACACTACCAAAGAACAATACCTATACATACACTTTACGTTTTGTAATACCGACGTCTGTTTATTTATTCCGTGTGCAATTTATCCATTGAGTCACACTTCTGTGCAATGTTAAACAATCGAATATATTGTTTGATTTTTACGTTTCTGATTTATTAGCATATTACGTGCCTTTACTTATGGAAGCATGGAAATCTGAAGTAGTACGTCGTATTTATAACGGTTACTTACTCATATATACACCAACCCTATTCAAGTTGTAGCAGCGAACGGTTCTAGAACGGTCCAATATATTAGTCGATCAGTTCATTTTGGGAGAAATTAAATGAAAACTTGTTGACAATGTACTTGGGGGCATATTTTAAACCGTTCGCTCTCGGAAGCCGAATATGCCTACAGAAAATTTGTAATGTAATAACTAGGGATGAATTTTGGGTTGCCTATATGTGAGCTTCATAAAATTACTACAGCTTTTTAGGAATAATATTAATACATATAATATGGTAACCGCATGAAATTACTACAAATTTTCAGGAATAACGGTCGATTTCAGTACGGATTTATAAACGTAGTAGCAGTGAATCCGAAAAAGGTTAGGTAGGTTCATAAAACAGTCCGTAAAATAGCTATTTTTGAGAACGTATACAAAAACAATTATTTATGTATCTAGGATGAAAAGTGAAGCTTTAAAGTATAAGCAAATTTTTACGATAGAGACGTAACCGAAAAAATTTACGAGTACTCTAAAACTACTTTTTTCCGTATTACATACAATTTTTTTTCATACTGCATTTAAAGTATTCAAATTTAAAAATATTCAGAAACTTGTCATCATTTTGGTCGATTTACTGGATGCTAAAATCCACATTATCTACCACGAATGATGACTTAAACAAGTTCAAAAGATTGACGTCATTTTTAAAGAAGCAAGGAGGATATGTCTAAGAAATCGAAAACTTTTTCGCAAGCGGAAATATACAGCTTTTTGCGCGGGGCCGTGATGAAACATACTTATTGAAAATGTAAATTCTGTATACAGTATGCGCCAAAAGTATGGAATAAATTCAATAAAAACGAAACAATTATTTTTTGGGAAAAATCCTCGAACAGGTCGATTTTTAATTTAAAAAATACATATTTTAGCGTAAAATGCGATTTTCAAATGTCATTTGTTTTCGAGTAATGACGTCATCGATTTTTTTTTAAATGGCAACACCATATTTTTTCCTTGATTCTGAAAGATCGTTTAATTTTCTATCAGACAGTACTCAAATTTTGCTCTCTTACATAGGAAAGTTTTCGAGTAAATGACGATTGAATGTTAGAAAACGTAAATTTTATTCATAAAAAAGTAACAATTCTGAGGTATGTAAAATAAAATACAATTGATTAAATTTTATACTTAAATTAAATGTTCGAATTGCCATCCACCAACTTCTTGACAATGCGCAAGTCTGTGAAGAAATTCTTCTTGCGCATTATAAATGATTTCTGGGGTAACTCTACGTATTTTGTCCCGAATACGATTTTGAAGTTCTTCTAAATTACGTGGTTTATTAATGTACACTTTTGACTTCAAGTATCCCCATAAAAAATAGTCAAGAAGTGTAAGATCTGGCGATCTTGCAGGCCATTCTATCAGTCCGCGTCTGCCGATCCACCTCCCAGGAAAACAGTTGTCCAAAAAATCTCGTACAGGGCGCGCATAGTGCGGAGGTGCACCGTTTTGCTGAAACCATATGGTATCGTCAGGAATGTCAGGGTCATTATCGTTAGAAAAAATTACTGCAAGGGCTGGAACAAGGTCATTTTCTAGAAACTCTAAATATCTTTGTCCTGTAAGGGTTCCTTCAAAGAAGAAAGGCCCTACTATTCTGTCGTCAACTATTCCAGCCCACACATTTAATTTCTGAGGGTGTTGGGTATGTGCCTCTGCCATCCAATTAGGATTTTCCCGACTCCAATATCTGCAAGTTTGACGGTTTACTGTATCATTCAGACAAAATGTGGCCTCATCTGAAAAAAGTATTTGCCGGTGTAAATTTCTATTTCCTTGACATAAATCCATTAGAATTTCGCAAAAGTGTATGCTGTGTTCAATTTATTCCATACTTTTGGCGCATACTGTATATTGATTATTGTAAAAGCTGTAACTTGATAGAAATATTTTTATAGATAGTTCTAATTATTGGAATTTCAAGTGACGTGAAAAATTAATAAAAGTGAATGTTATAGATGCTGAAAACAAAGACTCTATTTCGATAGTTACTATTCCTGATTCAAAGACAAAAAATCGAAGTTTTACTGTCACAAATAACAATCGAGATATTTCTATCAAGTTTTTGTCATTTTATAGGAAGCATGTATCCTTGAGACCACGAAACTTACCAGCACGATTATTCTTAAAATTTAATAAAGACAAATGGTTTAATCAAGTGGCAGGAATCAATGTTATTGCTAAAATACCAAACGATATCGCTAAATATCTTAATCTACCAGTGTCATTTATACACAGGACATTGCTTTCGCCGAAGATCGGCTATTTTATTGGAAGCGACAATGGAAATGGAAGAGTTCTACAGTTGCACAGGGATACCTACATAGATAATAACATTAATGAAAAAATTGAAACAAGTAAGATAATTTTAACTATGCCATCAAATAATGTACAAATAGTTAAATGTAGCAATCATAGTGATGAAAATTTTACCTTCAGAATCATCAATTATTATTAAAGATTGTTCTTCTAGCATCCAAATTACAAATGCATTCTGTACCTTTGTTCTATTTGTTATAATTAATGTCCTTGTTGTAATAAAGTTAATAATTGAAACGTTTTATTTTGATGGTAGATAAAACTCTTAATACATAAATAAGTTAAAAAAATGTAATGTAACCCAGATATATGCTCATTTTACAAATATTTTTGAAAACTGCAAAAAAAGGCAACGACACGCGGTGTTCCCAAGCGGTCACCCATCCAAGTACTAACCGCGCCCGACGATGCTTGACTTCAGTGATCGGACGAGAACTTTTTTTTTCTTTCTTTTTAAATTCATTTTATTATTACAATTTAAAGAAGATGGTCACATGTTATAACAATACAGTTCATTTGTGTAATATTTAATAAGTATAAAAAGGACACGGTACAGTTCGCTACGCGGTAACGTTGCCCCTGGCGATGTTAGCCTCGTGTACGTTATGTGAATTTTTTGTTGTCATTTGACGAGCTAGCTTCCCAATGTTTTACTACTGTTCAGACTTTTTCTTTAATTTCTTATTTAGATAATTCTCTGCTACTTCCTATTTTCTGTTGCCTGTGTGATTTGCTGGTAATGCGCAGGAAAACTACCAAAAACCTGCTTTAGATAATTATTTATCATAAAAATTGTCTGTGTTTATGTTTGTTTTTTTTTTTTTGCATGCTTTGTCTAGTCGCGTCTCTTTATTTACAGTTTTTATCGGTATAGGATTTCTTTGTTGTTTGTTTTTTTTTTTTTGTTTCTTTATTTTGATTTAGTTATAGTACAGTCAAAGGTCTATGTTTTCGTGCAGATATTTGTGTACGTGTCTAATGTCATCGGGCACGTGAGAAATAGCTCGCGTGAGCTCGCACGTGCGTACATTTTGTTGATAAAATTTTTTAGCTTGAGCTTTGATGATATTTCTCACGTAGTCGATGCCGTATTCTTCATGAAGTTGCGCCATGTTTACGTATCTATCGGAGTTTGTTAGCAATCTTAATAATTTATTCTGTGTTGTCTGTAGTCGTAAGTATTGTGTCTTTGATATATTATGGAAAATTTGTCCTCCGTAAGTCATGATCGGTCTTAGGATCGTTTTATATATTGTCAGTTTGTTTGTCGTAGACAGACGGCTACGTCTGTTTAACAGCGGATATAGCTTACTTAGTACTATGTACACTCTTTTCAGAATACTGCTTATTTGTTGTGTGAATGTTAATCGTCTATCTAGTAGTAGTCCTAAATATTTAATAGGGTTGTTTTCTCGTATCGTGTCATCATTAATTTTTATTTTTGAAAAAACCTGTACATTTGTGAATTTCCTTGTTAATATTATTGTCTCCGTTTTTTGTGTGTTAATATCTATTTTCCACTTGCCGTAGTAGTCAGTTAATTTTGATATGTGATATTTAATTTTTTCAGTCGCGGTCTGAGCAGAGAATGAACTAGCGTAAATAATAGTGTCGTCCGCGTACATTATCGTTTTTGTGATTGGGCATGTCGGTAGGTCTGATATGTATAGGTTGAATAATACGGGTGAAAGTATTGTTCCCTGGGGAACTCCCGCTTTAAGTGGTTTGATCGTTGACAGTTTATTGTTAACTCTAACCTGTATATATCTTTCGGTCAGGTAAGTATAAAATAGATTTGTTATATAGTCTGGGAGTTTGTGATAGTTTTTCATTTTATAGATTAGCCCATCTGTCCACACAGTGTCAAATGCTTTTTGGATATCCAAAAGCAATGCAACGGTAGATTGTTTCCTATTAAACTGAATAATAGCGTCTTGTACAACCTTGGCAATGGCGTGAGTGGTACTACAGCCACTTCGAAACCCTAGTTGTTCTTTATTTATCAGTTTGTTCTTTTTTATATAGATGTTAAGGTTATTTGATATTATTTTCTCTGCTACTTTCGACATAGTGTCTAACAAGGAGATAGGGCGGTAGGAACTTGGATCTTGAGGATTTTTGGAAGGTTTAAGTATAGGGATTACAATGGCGTTTTTCCATTGTTTTGGGAAATATTGCAATGTTATAATTTTGTTGATGATGCTGGCTATAGCTACAATTGCCTTTTGGGGGAGATTTTTGAGAACGATATTAGGAAGAGTATCTGGACCTGGAGCTTTGTTATTTGGGAGTTTTTTAATAATTTCATGAATTTGATTAGGAGTAGTTAAAATTTTAGATAAAATTCTTGTTGGGATTTTTTGTCTTATAATGTCGTTGATAAAATTTCTAGTTTCATTTGTAATACGTATTTGTTCTTCCGTGTCATCTGGTCGACTCGTGCATGTCTTACATAGGTTTTCCGCTATTAGTTCGGCTTTGTGGTCATCCATTGTCGCGGTTTGTCCATTTTTAACCAGTGTGGTGATATTATGGAACGGTTTCCTTAATAGTTTTGCCATTTTCCACAGGGAGTTGTCTTTGACTGATAAGTTTTTTATCTTTTCATTCCAGGATTTATTTCTGTGATCGTCAAGTCTGTTGCGTATTGTCTCTTGTATTTCTGCTAGTCTCTGTCTGTCATTTATTCTTCTAAATTTTTGCCACTTCTTTTTAAGTTTGTTTTTAAATTTGATCAAATTAATGATTTCCTGGGGTATATTTTCCTCCTTCAACTTTTGTTTGATTAACTTTGTTGTTTTATCTCGTGCCTGTCGTATAATGTTAGTTAAATTGTCAACTTCGTTGTCGATGTCTGGTCCAGTTTCGATTTTGTGGTTTATTTTTAATTCGTTGTTGACAATTTTCCTAAATTCTTTCCAGTTGGTTCCTTTATAGTTAAATATGTCTTTGTCGAGTACGTTTATGTCAGTCTTCGTCAGCGTAATTGTCACTGGGTTATGGTCACTTGATAGTCTAGTCAGTGATATAGGATATAGAGCATGGGAATAGTTTTTGTTTATCACTATGTCAATCGTAGTTGGTCGAGATCCGTTTGTCGGATAGTGGGTAGGACGATCCGGAGCTATCACTGCTAGGTTATGAGTTTCGGCTTTTTCCGAAATAAAGTTACCGTTTGAGTTATTCCTACGATTATTCCAGTCAGCATGTCTAGCGTTCAAGTCTCCGATTAATAGTACGGTCTGTTCAGTTAATAATGTCATTAGATCTTGATTTGTCATTTTATGTCTTGGTCTATTGTATGCAGCTCTTATTACTGTCCTATCCTTTAGCATTATTGCAATATTTTCTATGTTACTCGTTATGTTGGGAAGAGGTAAATGTGGAATGTTTTTTCTTATTAAGATTGCTACGCCCCCCCCTCTATAGCCCGAATCTTGTCGGTAAATTGTATAATTACTAATTTTAAGTCTGTCATTATTGTTTAATTTAGTTTCTGTCATTACCAATATGTCGATCTTCTCTGTGCTTAAAAATTGTCTTAGGTCTAGTAATTTATTTTTAATACCATTGGCATTCCAATTTATTAGTTTGAAGGGTCAATTCTGAAATTAGGAAGATGATTGGTCGTGAAATCTTGTAAAATTAATATTTTGTCTAATGGACATTTTGCTTTAGCTAGCATATTATTTAGTAATGTGATAGCTTTAATAGTTTCTTTTAAATTTATTAAGGAATTTAAAGTATTAAACTGAGTCATTAGTTCGTCGAATTCAATTGAAGCTACAGGGGAAACGTTACTTACATTTACAGATGTGCGCGCCTTGCTGGTTACGGGGACTGTCTGGGCCTCTGGCTGTGGTTGTGTGATACATCTTTCTGGTTGACTGCTGCCAGTGCTGTTAGTAGTCTGCTGTCCACTCTGCATGGGCAGTTGGGTGCCTTGGGTCCATGGGTTGGAAGATGGCAATGGTGCCGCGACGTAACTCAGGGTTTTCTTGGCTTCTGTCAGGTTCTCTTGCATTTTGTCTATCTTGTATTTATATACAGGACAGTCTACGTTGCTTGCTGTATGAGTCCCTCCGCAGTTGGCACATTTTGGTTCGGTATTGTTTGGTTTTTCGCAGTCCTTTGTCCAGTGACTCTCTGCGCATTTTACACACTTGGGCATGCGGTAACAATTGGATGTGGCATGCCCCCAAGCTTGACATCTCCGGCATTGCGTTATTAGCCTTTCATTCCTCCTTCTCTCCCATGTCACTTTTGTGCACAGAACGTACTTTATGTTGTTTTGAATATTTCTTAAGGTGACATCACTGCTGGTAATCACTAGGTAGAGAGGATGGTAGGCTGTCTTCATTTGAAAAATGTTTTTAATTTCAATATCGTAATTGTTTTCGATGTCCTCTTGGATTTCTTCGGTAGGTATTTTTCCTTGTAATCCTCTCAAGACAAAGGCATGTGTCTTATTTTCGTTTGTTGTATACGTGTGGAACTGGGTGTGTTGGTCTTCAATGAGTCTTTTCTTGTAATTGTTATATTCTTCTTGGTCACTAATATATAATAGTATGGTTTTCGCTGCGTATTTTACATAGAATCCCTTTTTTATGTGTGCTTTTAATTCCTTAATTAAGTGTTGATGATTGCTAGCTTTTCCCTGTAGAACTAGGGGTGGTACTTTATTTGTTTTTTTCGAGTCACTCGGTGTTTTCGGTTTAGAAATAAATGTTGTTTTATGTTGAATTTCTTGTTCAGACTGAGTGTTGGTGAGAAGTTGATATCTATTTTCTGTCGGAATAATAGGCCTTATTATATTAGATATTCTCGATGTTCTTTTAGGGGACAAAAATTGTGGGGCTTTGGTATTAGTCTGCTCATCAGTTTCCATTTCCTGTTGATTGTTGTCGCTAATTATTTGCATGAGGTTTTCCCGCATTGACTGTGCGATCTGTTCTTCTGCTAACTGCTGTTTTCCTAATTCTTCCCGTTGTTTATTTATATTCGGACAGGTCTCTATCATGTTTGGGTTTTTTGGTAGGTTGAAGTCCGATTCCCAATCTCCTGTGTTTTTGTCTTTATCGGTTGACTTTTTTCGATCAGCCATGCTTCGCCGTTTACTTGATATTTCTAGTTTATCTTTCTGTCCGATGTCTATTTTATGTTGGATTGAACTGTATTTTGATTTTCTTTTCTTAATCACTACACTTGCACTGCTGATAGATTTACTATCTAAACCTGGTACACTAGTACTGAGCTGCCTGAGCAGTCTATTGTTTGTTTTTGGTGTTTTTAACTTAGCACTATTAGAAGTCTTATCACTGTCTCTTGCATTATCGATAATTTTGTCGCTGTAATCATTTGTAAGATTTTCACTAGACTTTTGTCTGCGATCTGTTATATCAGTATTCACGAAAAATTCGGGTGGTTTTCTGGGGGACGCGCTTTTGCGTTTATCTGAAGGTTCCTCTCTACTTCCGCTGTCCATTAGCGCCAGCGAGGAACTGGACGAGAACTGGTATTTTACATCGTGGTATGGCCGTTGCCTAACAATATCGTCTGCTATTTGGAACAGTTGAGCAAAATCACCATGTTAACAAAGTCGTTCAGAAATGGCATTAAAGCAAAAAATGTATAATATTTTTATATATTAATCCAATGGACTAATAATACATAATATATCTTCCTGTAGCTTAAATATATATCGCAGATATACCTAATTATATGAAAAAAACTAAAAGGTACTTACCTAACATTTTGAATTTGGGTTAGATGGTTAGAAAAAAGATATGTAAGTTTGAAGAGGATATCTATTAAATGAAGGTGCTAATCTACACTAAGCCTTTCTGGCCTCTTGTATTTATATCAGTAAAATGAAATTTGAACGCAAAAACCTACAGTGATATTGAATGCTTAGGAAATTTTCTTCGACTTCAACTATACCTACTTATGATTGATAATGCTGCATGTTGTTGTGACTGGTTGACTAACCGACATTATTCTACTAATTTGATTATTATTTGAAATAAAATTGGTCTTTAATAATTTTCCAGGCTATATTTACTGGTAGTGAATATATGACCATTATGACTTTTACAAATAATGAATCTTAGGTTTTTGAGGTACCAATACTTACTTACCTAATATCATAAAATTGAACACAGCATCTATCTTGATAAAAGCGTAAGTTTTAAGTTCATATTTACTAATTTATTAATACGGGATTTCAGTATAGACGGAAGACCCTTCAGTTTGTTACATAATAGTATCAATCAGTTGTCAGTTCAAGGTTAAAAAATATTAAGTAAATAAAGAATAATGAGTATAATACGAATACGCGATTTAAAAAAAATCTAAATGCATATTTACGCCGAGAATAAATATTTTCAAATCATTATGTAAACTCCCTTTTCAGACTCCCAGCCTTGGTCGTTTACAGCACAGGTCACAGTTCAACTCGATGTCGACATAAATATATAAATAAATATTTTATTTATCCTTTAAGACATTTATACAATGTATAGGACAAGTCAAAATAAACAATGTAGACAAACCATAAAAGTATATACACATGCACATACAGAAATATGGCGAGACAATATATACAAACACATATAAAAAAAATGTTAAATTATTAGATATAATTAGACAAAAATCTATTTGATTAATAGATTAATTGTGTACCTAATATCAGTTAATCTGATAACAAAATATTCGTCCACAGCATAGAAACATTTATCCACCAAATATCTTTTTAATCGCTTTTTGAAAACTATAAACAGACGCGCAAATTTTAATTTCATTTGGCAAACCATTAAATACTCTTAGACCAAAACAATTAGGTGAATTAAAAGATATAAGAATATAAGGTATATTAAAATGGCCAGCCTGCCGTGTATTAACAATGTGAATTGAGTTCTACATGCAAACTTACTTCTATTAATAAAAATATAAAGACATATTTCATATAAAAACACACCAGGCACTGTCAAAATACCGTACCGGATAAATACCTGACTACATGACTCCCTGGGTGACATTCCAAACATGCACCTTATTACCCGTTTTTGAGCAACAAAAACTTTATGTGAATGGCAAGATAGCCCCCAGAAACAAACACCATACCGCAAATGCGACTCAACCTGCGCGTAATACAGATTTAGCAACTGATCTACATTTAAAACAGTTCTTATATTTCGAAATTGATATGATACTGCGTTTAACTTCATTACCAACTCATCACATTGATTATTCCATGTTAGACACCTGTCTAGGGTTATTCCTAAAAATTTAATAACATCCGTGTTAGTAATATGAGTATTATTAATACTAACATCAATATTTCTACAAGACTTTTGTCTGTTATGAAATCGGATAACCTGAGTTTTGTTAGTATTGAGGAGCAACGAATTTTGGCTAAACCATTTGCTCATACTTGATATTAAAGCATTACAAGTTCGGATAAATGATTATCGGATTTATTAGACAACACAACGGATGTATCATCAGCATAAAAAGTAAAGGAATCTGAAAACTTGTCTAGATTGTTAATATATAGCACAAATAGAACAGGGCCCAACACCGATCCTTGAGGTACTCCTACACCAACTTGTTTTATTTCGGAAGATACATTGTTGATAGAAACATATTGATTGCGATTTCGAATAAAAAGTGACACCCACATTAAAGGAATGCCACGGATTCGGTATCTCTCCAACTTGACTTGCACAGTCAAATGCCCTGCTGAGATCGCAAAAGATCCTAACAGGACATTCTCCAGCCTCTATGTACTTAACAATACAACAATAATATGCAAAGCAGTAGCAGTAGACTTGCTGCTTAGGAAACCACTGATTCTACTTTGATCTGATGCTCATAAAAGTTATCGAGAGTGAATCTTGACCTACAGTATTATTAGGTCAATAACCTAGTTACCTACCTAGTTTTTGTACTGATATTTAACGGCAAGCAGTAAAACTATCTTTTTTTATCTAGATACATGAATGAATTTCTCTTAAATATTGATTTATTTCAAGCCGGCTGAGGAAATCAGCCGGCTCTAACTTTCTGAAAATGATACGCGTTCACTGAATTTTCTCGTAGTATTCTGCAGATCTTGCGTTGGGTTTGGGATATTTGCAGTCGCGTTGAAATGGTTCTTATAGAAATAGTAGGCTGCTCCTCAACTATATTTAAAACAGTTTCACATTCATTCATTCATCACATTTGTTGCGTTAAAAAAATACTACTTTCAATATCAAACTCGTTTATTAAAGAAAATGTGCATATTAACATTTTATCTAAATTCCACAAACGTTGCTAGTCATAAGCTCCTTTTCTTCACATCGCCCTGTAAATAATTACCGATATAAATATATAGGTATTTTAATTTATGTTATTGTAAACTACTATACTTACCCAATATAACTTCCATTTCCGCTTCTAGCAGATTGAATTTCTCGAATATACACCTAGAAAAACAAAACACAATTTGTCATAGTCGTCAATAGGATTTTTTAGGGAAATTATTGATTAAATTAGCGTCCTACCTTTAAAACTTCCTTGGAAATGGTTTCGGTAAATCCTTCTATTATCTTATCTCGCCACCTATTGACTAGTGTAGGAACTCAATTGTGAGTAAATGTAGTTCTCGATGCAGGATTTAGGACAAGGATAAGCAAGGTTGCTCGACCTTGTTGGTTAGCAGGAGGACATTCTCTGTGGCAGCAGACAAGCCGTGTTAGATTTTGGTTTTCAATAATCATCCGTTTTGGAATTAATTCTAACGACGTGTATTTAGTGGTTTTCGATAGTGGTTTGTGCGATCTATTTGGGCACATTGATATTTCTTTAAGAAAACCGCACCGATTGGGATATTTGGCTACCAGACCGTCTTCAGTTGAAATATCTTCGTTTAAGGAAACGAGTTCATCTTAAGGAAACCCTTCAACTAAGGTAGGATTGTTCTTAGTTACTTTCTCTTATAAATGTTCCGTTTATTTAATTTTGTTGATTTATTTCCGCCGAAACCGGCATGTATGGAAAATGTACGATTTATATAGGGTGTTTTATGGTTTTCCTGGTTAGCTGTTCATTACGTGGATTCCTCGTCTACAGGTGTGCAGGCACCGTATCATATTGGTGAATCAACCCTTGCTGGCTTCCTTCATCCCTTGGCCGATTCTTGCAGTTCCTTGCAACAAGAGGAGTAACTAACCAAACTCGTGGACCAACATCAGGAGCCTGTCCCAGCAGATTTTCACGTGAGTAGACTTTAGTTTTAAGCCATTTTTATTGTAGTTTTCCGATCATTTCACATACAAAGAAAAAGTGCTTTTGTGCCACATTTATTGCACATTTGGATACAATTTGAATATTTTGTTGGATAAGCTTGTACATAGTAATTACACCTTTTCATCCATTTTTTATAACCGATAGTTATATAACAACTTTCTGAAAGGAAAAATTAATAAATAATTTACTATTAATCTTAAATTCTAGTAGTAGGTTAATAATGGAATCGTCGTAGCATAAGATGATATACTTACCTGTGAACCTTATATAGCTATATACGGGGGGTTGATCTAAAGCTAGGAAGGTATGAAATTCCTCTAATCTTTTCAATAATTGTCAATTTTGTTAATTACGCCGATCTAAATTTAGGATAGCTTCATATACTTAAAGTCCGATTATTTAAGTCCGATTTTATTTCAGATATTTAAACATTTAGGACCTAACACTTAGGCAGTCAAATTAAAGTAAACGATTGCATATTATTACAATTATTGTTCATTATTACATGGTCAATAAACAATATTACTTTTTTTTATTTAATTCTTCTTTTTATTATTACATTTAGGTATATCTTGTACAAGTGCATATCATATTATTTTTATTTCTCGAATTCATGGTTATTGGAGAATTTCTTATGAGGCAGGAGCAACGTAGTTGGCTGGTTAAACCATGTGGCGCCACTAAAGATAATACTTTTTTTATGAATCTACCCCCTTCTCCCCTGCAGCTAGTCGGCCAGCTATACCTGCTAAGCGTACAAGATATAGTATCATTTGTAAAGTAAACGTTGAACATTTGCATTCTTATTACTGATTATTGCCTTGCAACTATTTTACGATTTGTTTACGTCACATATTTAAGACAATTTGCCGATGTCCCGCAAGTTCCCGACGCGGTTTCACAGAACCCGTATTGCGAAGACGTTAAAGCACTTGCACAAAGGTTCGCCCACTTGGAAAATGTTTGTTAGGGAAACGTCTCCGATATTCCACAGCAGTTGCATTTCGTAAACATTCTCCGTATAAAACAACCATTTCCGCATATTCAAAATTTGTAAAATTTGGCATTGTGAATTTACGACCAATACACGAGACCGAAATAAACAAACTACTGCTTGTATTCTCTCCATCCCTCCTCCAAATGTGTGGTATGATCTACAAATTTCGGGGGAAAGAAATGCGGGGAATGCAGAAAGTGCGACTAAATGGTGGTAAATTTGAATAACACACTGAAGTGTTAGACGATATTATGTATGTAAACATGATATGGCAACGATGTTTCCTTCGATATTAGATTGTCATGTGGCTGCGTCATCAGAAAGTTTGTAGCGTACCGATATTTGTAGGGTGATTCGTTTATTTTTTTAAAGGTCGAGTAAAATTTTTTTTTCGATTTTCTGTCTTTATTAGGCCTTCTGAATACCTGGTTAAAATTAATGACGTTATGACTGACTCACTCTGTATATCAACAGTTAAGGTTTTTTTCAGCAAAAGTGGTTGGTGGATTGGTTTCAAACTGTTAGTAATATTCGACCAGTTAAATTGTTAACGTGTTTTCAGTATAAGGAGTATTTTTGGACGATACTCTAGCTAAAAAATCTAGTCAAATAGATTTTGGGCTCAATTAGTGATGCAATGGACAAAAATATAACTGCAGATATAAACAGTAGGATCAGTGGATATGAAAAATGTATTTACTAATTTAAGTTTAAACGGCTCTAACAGACAAAAACCGTTGAGAAGTATATTAACCTGTAAAATTAATTGCCCAAAGCCACTGACTTATTGAAAACACGATTTTTCTTAAATTCAATCTGGTAATCACCTTACAAAATGTTTCATAATGTTAAGAAACGGGCAATAATTGAAAATATTCTAATTCAGTCGATGTCTGTCATTTACAATTAAGACCAACTAAATTTTTAGTTGTGATGAACAGGTGATTAGATGTTAGTCCTTTGATCCAGCTGATAATAGAAAAATACATATAGTAAGGATTACCCTTTACAGTAGAAATTGATATATTCAGTAATTCCTTCAATTTACCTATTGAGTTGAATTTTTGATAAAAAATGCCCTGCTGTCCTGTAGTTGCGTATTTAATGTGAGACGAGATCTTGTTGGACTCTGTAAAATATTATATAAATATAAACTTTAATATTTACATAACTGTAAATGTTATACATTGTGATACAATTTTTAACATTTTCTTTGCATTGTTTCTGTGGCAAGAGTAAACTTTAAAATCTGATTGCATCAAGATATATCAAATTAGCACATAATACAAAATAGCAAAACAATCCTATCAATTAGATGAGAAAAATGAAAGAGATGAAATAAACAAAGGGACAAAGATACTAAGTTTATAGCAATATCATTTAGCAGTAGTGCGGAAATTTTTTTGTAGTAATTCTCAACTACACTACTACCAATACTCTTGTTTTCCAACCCATCATAACCCATATGTTTGTTGAGAGACAATTTTCAGTACAAACAACAGTACATTTATTGTATACTATATTGAGTTCCATTCTGCTACATTTTATGTGATTTGAACTTTGGAATTATAGAATTCCACGCTTTATACTTACTCAATAACACATTGTAGAAAATATTTACGTATTTCATGTCGCGTATAGAAACACTTTTTAGAATAATTAAATAGTTTAGGAAAATGAGGTAGGTACTTATTTATTAGGTTATTTTGTATATCAAGGTTATTTTTCTAGGTTGTGACATAAAAAACAACCTAGTTGCACGTATTTTCATTATGAGTAAATACTTTAATAGTGTTTATTACTTATTTAATGTTAACCGAGTCACAAAAAATGTGTGTCAAAGCAATTAGTGTATGTGCTTACAATTTTAAATAAATGTTGTTTATTTGCGTAAAAAGGTTAATGCTACATACAAATCTTCAAGTTCTCTTGATTGAATTGTATTTATTATATTATTATTATTATAAAATTGTTTGTTCGCGCGAAGATTGGTTTGCACGAAATCATTTGCATTATAACCGTAGCCTTATGGATACGAATCTTGATACACAAGTAGTATCATCCATAAATATTTTAATAAAATGGTTTTTACAGGGTCAAATTTAGTATTAATGCGTGGTTAACTGTACATACAGGCATCGTAGATTAATTTACGTTATTTAATTTAAAAAATGACGTATTTAAAACAAGAGTTAGCAGATATGATGTAAGTGTGCATGATTTACAATAGCGTATTTTTATTATACCCGCTGAAATTAGAAACAAGAGGTAATGGTACGCATGGAGATAATTTTTTTCACCGTCGCTTGGAAGTATGCGTATTGGGTTATAGAAGATTCGAAGCTAACATGGAATCTTCATTTGGAGAGAAGACTAAAAAAGGCGTACATATCCTATGAGCAATGCCACAGAACCGTTGGTAAAACCTGGGGAATGAAACCAAGGGTGGTCATGTGGATATACACTGCCATTGTTAGACTAATGTTAGCCTATAGAGCTGTCATCTGGTGGCCGAAAGTCCAACAGACGACAGTTAAACAAAAGCTGAGTCAGGTACAAAGGATTGCCTGCCTAAGCATAACTGGAGCTATGTGTACGACACCTACCATAGCAATGGAGGTGATTCTATTTCTGCCACCTTTGGATATTTATCTAAAAGAAGTGGCTGCGACAACTATGCTTCGCCTCAAAAATACTGGTATTAAACCTGATGTAGGATGTGAAGAAACTAGGAGTCGCCTGTGGAGTGGGGTCGTCAGAAAGATGCCCCTTTTGCAGGCAGATACTGACAGTATTTCTCCCAAGTTTGTGTTTGACAGACCCTACACGGTACTCATCAGGAATGAAGAGACCGTCAGTGAAGATGTTATCAACATCTACACAGACGAGTCAAAAAATAAGGAAGGTGCAGGATGTGGGATTTATTCCAGATCCTTACATATTCGTTATCAATGGGCAATGGATAGGCATGCATGTAGTGCAAACGGAATTAGCAGGTATAACCATAGCCGCCAAAGAAATTGCCCGTAGACATACAACGGGCAAAATCATTAGAATCTACACAGATAGTAAACAATCACTACTAATCTTACGTAATCATAAGATAACAACTAGATCAGCGTGGGAATGCCATCAGGCAGTAGTAGTGGCCTGAGCTAACAGAAGCGTATCTGTATGCTGGGTAAAGGGACACGACCAGTGCAATGGCAATAAAATAGCTGACAAATTGGCTAGGAGTGCACCGGGTCTGAATATTTTTGGACCTGGTCTCTCCAGTATGCTTCCGTTGTCAGCATTTGTTGAAATTATCAAAGGAGGCACCTACAAACAGTTTATCAAACGTTGGGATGAAACAAATGGCTGTCAATTTGCTAAGGAGTTCCTAGAGTACCCCTACAAGGATACAGCCAAAAAGTACCTGGCTATGTCTAGGACAAATCTTCGTCTGGTGACAGGTATTCAAACTGGACATTGCTGGCTAAGGAAGCACCTCTATTACATGAGGAAGATGTAGGGGTTGCGAACAGGAAGACGAGACAATATTCCATGCACTCTGTGAGTGCACTGCCATCTCGTCAATAAGAGAGTTCGTGTTGGGAGAGCGATGGCCTTCTATGGTCTACATTAGAGAGATCCTCCTGAGAAACGTCACCACCTTTTTCTCCATATTATGCTGGCTGGCGGCTCAGGTGGACTGATCTTCTAATGGGAGGACAAGGGGCTCAATGGAGCCTAAGTGCTGTAGCCATTTTGCTACCCTCTCCTTAATTCCAGATTCCAGAATTCCAGATTGGCTTATAGAAATAATTTAAAGCAATTTTTGTAGAATTATCTAATATCGATTCATGGACACCAATTTGTTTCTATTACTTTTTTATTAACTTAGATTATAGGGGCGTTTCAACAGTTCATCCCATCCCATCCCATCCCATCCCATCCCTTCCCATCCCATGCTATCCTCTCCTGCTCCTCCTCTCTCCCCTTCCATCTCCTTTGCTTTGCATTTCTCATCTCTTTCTTCCTTCATTTCATTCCATTCACAAGAATTTCAGCTCCAGACACAAATGCAAAATTAAGAATTGCTGCATAGAAAGAATCAGTTCGAATTTTATAGAGGAAATTATAGATCTTGTGCGTAGGTTTGTTAGGAGCACACAGGCTATGACTCTAGCTATGGCTAAAGGAAGAAATACTAAGTAACTAATTTGTTATTTATGTTGTGTTAAAATTCGTTATATTTGTTGTCATTATTACTTTTTATAATTATTTCTAAATGTTATAACCTAAATCAGCCCACTTTATTAGTTTCTCTACGAATCTTTTGTAAAGATTCAATATGACATTTTTATTTGACTTTAAATAACGTATAACATTCCAGAGTAAAGCATTTAGCAATAAAGAAAACATACAAAGGATAAATATAAAAGAATTTTTAAAATAAAATATGAAATATCTTTGTCAGTGAGTATAATGCAAGTCAAATTGCATATTATAAAAAAAACAAGTTAACTCATAAATAGACTTTCAAATAATTAAAGTTGCAGTTAAAAATATCTACAGGATTTATATTGCAGTTCTCGCAAATTATATGAAGCGGGAATATTTGAGTACGCGGAGCCGGTAAATAAAATATTTTGTTTCCTGTAGAGCTAGATCTGGGGGTAGAAAAAGATAAATTAGATAGGCATTCCTGGCCATCAGGCAAAGCATAAATAATTTAAAAATGAAGGATCTGAGAAAAGACTTCCCTTTCGTTTAAGACTAAAGAAGGAGTTTTCGAATATTCAATATGGAGAATATCCATTAGATTTAAAACTTAATATCGGAGCTAGACGGATTCTAATTTATTAATATAGATACATATCATTGTGTGGGAATCAGAAACCCTTATTCTAATTTCGATCAAACATACCTAAGCAAAATAAGTTTAGTTTTCATTGTATTTATAAAATCACGACATGATCTCTTCAGAGAAATTATTATTATTAAAGTATTAAATTTTATTCAAGAATTTCTGTGTGTTATCCTGTGAAACGATTTACTTTGTATGCATACTGAGATAAACTTAATTAAATATGTGCATATTTATACCGCTTGATGTTGCAACATGTACACAACCTATGTCTGTTCAAGTAAATTTAATATCCAAAGACTCGTTTACAGGGGTTTAGTAAATATACACAGTTGCTAGAGCAAGCAGCTAACTGAAAAATGTTACAAGCCAGTAACTTTGCCAGTGACTGCTGACACGCGTAGTAATGTTTCGTATTAATAAATCAGTTTCAAAGTAAAATATGATGTGCAAAAATGAATCGAATTTAATACAACTTGAAAATCTACTATAGCCATCTGCTAAAGCTGTGTCTGTTGTGCTTGTGTTTTTTAATTTGAGCTATTCATGTTCCATAGGCATTCATGTTCTCTGAATGAGTAAAATAAAGAGAGATATGGAGAGAAGAGCAACTGTTACGGTTGTTGTGTAACAATGCAGCGACAACTGTTTGAAGAAAAAAATTATACAGTCTTTTGTATAATTTTTAATATTTTACTGTCAAGCTCGAGTTAAACTACACAATCGTCCTGCGTTATTTGAAAAATCATCAAAAAATTAGGAACCAACAGAATGTGATCATTAGCAACTCACGTTGCTTATGATCACATACTGAAACCCGATTCTAAAGTAAAGTAAAAATTATTTATTTTACAATTAAAGTACAAGCCTAGATGTTTACGGACGAGGCGATGAAGGAGCCGAGTCAGGAATTTCTAGACGAGTATTTTAATGACATTTCACGGCCGTGTATCGTACAATGTTTTATATCATACTGTGTTGTATTAAAAATTAAATTTTAAAGTTTTATTTTACATAACCTGCCTGTATGTAGGTGTTAGCGTGGTTTCGATTCTTGTTTTATCGCATAGCTTTTGATTTAACTTAGTGATGTAAAAACAAAAATAACATATTTGACAGTTTATCATCCCGTGCGTATTTTGTGATAATTTAACAGAAAAAGATTATACCCCAAGAGCGTTATGAAAAATGTTAAACGGTGATGAAAATTATTTGTTTTTGAAATTCTTTAAACCGATACTTTTTGAAACAAATCGATTAAATCTTCATTTCCATAAGATAAATCTAGATGTATCGAAAACTTATGAAGATTTGGAAAATTGGTTTTTAATTCTATGTAAAATAATATATAAACCTGTTTTTGTAAATTCTGGTACTGAAGCCCTTTTGAAGGATATCAGTAATGAGTTAGCATTTTTAGAAATACAAGATATTGACTTCGGTATCGATTACTATACAGCTTTATCAAAGTGTAATATTAATTCTAACAAAAGAAAAAAAATAGAAACTGGAATGTTCCTACACATTAAGCGCCTTTATTACAAATTAAGTTTAAGACTACCATTAAGTGAATCATTTTAAAAAAGTGGCTGTCACCCAAATTATGTTTAAGTTAAGTTCGCCCTAAATTTAAGGATTTACCTTTTTTAAATGACTATATATCACATAACGATTTAGGACTTGTAGAACTGCAATATTCGAAACTGTTAGAAGTTAAGTGGACCGAATATACAGACTGTGATAATACATATAATTTTTGGTCTTCAGTATTCCAATTCAGTGATGCTGGAGGAAATTCAGTGTTTGAAGGACTTACGAAATATGCTATAAATTTACTAACTTTACCCAGCAGTAATGCTGTAGTAGAGAGAGTCTTTTCAGTTATGAATGTTGTAAAATCAAAAAACCCCAACAATGCTCTTCTAGAAATTAGAATATTTATGTATAATAATAATGAACAATGCTGTAGAAAGTTTTCTCCTACCAAACATATATTTACTTTCTTTAAATCTGATATTGTTTAGCAAACAAAGTTGAAAATGAAAATGAAGCAATTGATGATAGATGATTTAGAAATAATAGGGCAAAGTAATGAAAATGAATCAATTATCATTTGTGACCTGTGAGCCATTCCTGTCCACTTATACAGGGTTAACTATGATTTAGTACAAATATTTTAAGAGGGGATAGCGAAAAATAAGAATTAACGGAATCGCCCTTCAAAAAAATTCCAAACTTATTTATAAAGCAAAAAAAAATTTTTAACGCCGCCAATGAACTTGCTTGTTGGTTGCATACTCTACAAGCATGCAACAGTCGCTCATCAGTCAGTATCGCTGTCATGTTATAATTGAATTCCTGTGTTTACGTTGTAATTTTGTGTTCTTCTTCAGTTTTTAGTGCCTTATTTTAATTTTTAAACGTTTTATAGTTATTAAATAAAGACATTTGTGTTGGGTGCAGATACGTTCCCACAGTATAGTTCGCCGGTTTGGTTTTCTTGGTTACAATAAAACGTCTATTATCCTTTTCGTTCGATTTTGTTATAATAAATAGGCATCTAATCTATCTAATTGTATCTACGGGAAGTGTCTTTTATCAGTAGTGTGTGGCTGTAATGAGCGAATATGTAGTTCTACCAGTTTATAACGAAATAATGGAAATCGAATGCAAAATACTGGAGCTAAGTGGATTAACTGTTACCTATCTATCAGGTATTATTACTAATAAGAATGTTAATTTTCGTTTCTACATTTAGAAATGCTGCAAAAAAACGACGATGGTAGTAGATATTGTTGACAGATGTAAGTTCATAGGCACCGGCTTTCCGTAGGAAAAAAGGGTTTTGCCCCATTTTTTAAATATCGAGCTAAAATTCTGGAATAATTTTTTTATTGTCTTTTAGGCCTCCCTGAGCACGTGGTTAAATTTTTTGTACTTAGTCATAGTTAACCCTGTATACACATGTGCAGAAATATTCATTTAGGATATAGATAATTTTATTTTTGTGCCTTTTTGTTATGCTTGTACTATTTATTGTTTATTTTTGTTGTACCTATATATTTTCCCGTTTGTATTTTTTTGTTAACGTTTTAGTTTGAATTTTATCTAAACAATAAAGTTATCGTTCAGTGGAGAAATGTATTTCAATTTAAATGTGGTAGTAATAATTTAAAAATTTTATTTTATTTGAATAACATAATCATTGAATAAGATATTAAGAACAATCCTTGTCTAGGTAGGCCTTATAGGCTTATACCTAATACCTAACCTAATAATTTTATGATTTATAATTATGACCTATGCTTGTGTCATTCATTAGGTGCATCTGCATTTGTAGTACCTACACCTAGCCTACCCCTTAGCATATAATATATTTATTGTAAATAAAAATAAATTTAGCTACTTGGGCTACTTTTTAGAGCTAAGGTTGGCGACATGGGTTAAAATAATATGGCAACCCTGTAGCCGATCAGCCAAGTATTTTTTCCTATACGCATTTTCTCTATCTAAACTGTAGAGCCTATGAATTTATTCTTTGTTTTTTTGCAGATCCCTTTAAAGTTGCACGCCTATTGAGGAGAAGCGGTGCGAAAACAATGAAAGTGTCATTTGGATTCTGGATCCATATACTGACAGGAAGCAGTCAAAGAGAAAACAACATGTGGCTTTTATACGTCCACATCGATCAGAGCTAAAAGCCACGTAGTTTTTTTTCTTCCATCATTTTGTCCTTTACCTACTGATTTATTACTTATGGAAAGCTTCGATTTTGTAGACATTCATATTTAATAATAATTCTCTCTTCATATCTTTTTTATTATCAAATGTATAATATATATGTTTTATATTAATTTAATTTTTGTCTTCACCATAACATTTTAAGGGCTATATATTACAATAGGCCTTGAATTTCAATATTAGTATTGCCAGTTATTAAATCAATTAACGAAGAAATAATTTTTATTTATAGGAAGTAAATTTCAGTGGAACTGGAAAATCAGCACCTAAATTTCAGAATCAATAGTCTACTGTGCGGAATATGTTGTGAATTTCATCCCCCAAAACTTTTCGGGGTTAATCTGAGTTGAATTCAATAAATATCTTAATAACGGTTCCCCCATTGGCAAACCAGACATAAATAGCAGCAGGATTTTCCCATTCTGAAAACTTACTAAAATATGCAAGAAAGGGCACCTCAAACAATTAAAACTTCGGTTAACTTACTATTTTAAATAAAAAATAAGTAATACCAGCTTTTAAAGTAACGTAAAAGTACAGAGATACTTAAATAACCTATTTATTAAGTAAACCTACATGGTGTGCTTGAAATAAGTGCTTACTTTCAAAGGGAAATTGAGAAAGGGACAATAAACAGATTTGATTGAACGACTGGTTTAAAGCGTCATATTTTCATTGTAATATCCCTAATACTTAAATTATTTCCGAAAATATTATGGAGTTTAGTGTTGGCTGAGAGCAAAATTTGAAAAAGTCTTTTTTGATTTTGGTATAGAGATGAGAAACAAGCATTACATATTGTCGATCGTCAATGATTCCAACTTCTAATCTGAGCAACTCCAAACGGCATGCTCCATGTAAACCCATTATAGCTACAACTTAATATAAGTTAAAAAGTTATTACTTATTAGTGTATATTACACTTAACATAGTGGTACAGTTTTACCTTGACAGGGAGATATTCATCATCTGCAGCAGTTTATAGAAATTTGATCACATCTTCCGGGTTAATTTTTTGGTTTGTAACCGTTAGTTGATTGTTTTAGGGAAGCTATGAGCTTTGAATAAAATGTTATTTTATCGTCTTGTATAAAAAATTACTATCATGCAGTTCAATAATACAAATTTTGAAAATTAAAAGGTTTTTGAATATTTTATATTTTGACTCTAATTGTTTGAAAATCTATTATTTCTTTGCTAAGTATGTTTTTCAGCATTCACATTTGACATTTTCACTGCAACGTCTTCTTACCAATTGGAAGCTTGTATTTTGGTGCGTTACCATAGTAATTAAAAAAAAATCGGTAATTTTCATCCTTCTTCAATTTAAAATGGGTTGACACGATCCATGCATACTTGGATCACCCACGTTAATTTGACATTACTTGCTGATGTACTCAAATACACTTAAATGAGCAGATGACATCCAAATTAAAATTGGATCAAAGTTCAATGTGACGCAGACAAATAGAGATTCATGGAATATATATAGGAGGAAGTGTTATGAAACGCAAGACAGGTATAAGAATAATTATGCTATAAATTCAGTCCTAGAAAGAATAGCAGATAAATGAATATACATCTAACTCCTTGTGATATATTGGAAAAAATAATGTCATGCGAACTGCTCATAAACAGTCGTAGATGATTTTTAAATGGATCTTTGGTCTCATTTGCTGCTTAACGAAAGAAGGAAGCTCCCAAAGCCTGAGTCCTAAGAATCCAGTTCAGTGTCCAAATTCTTCTGTTTTTCTTTTTTCTTTGACAATTTGTAGGTCTTCTATGAGCATATCAGCGACTATTCGCAGACCTTCCAACAACTCTGCCATTTTTCTATGTCTCTGCTGTCAATATTGTCATTGATGTCCAAGTGAAAAAATGTAGTTTAAACTAACTCGGACTAAGTAAACTTGTATCTATACTTTGTCCAAGTATATATGGACCGTACCAACTAGTGTTAAGCCTGCTTCAGAGAACAAGATAGTGTTGCTGTCACCATCCCTACCACCAATTTAATTTCAATGAAATAAAGATTTTATAGAGTTGGTTTTGTTTTTATCCGTTATGTTATGTACAAATGTTGCTCCTCCGGCTAGTTGGAAATTTTGAATTTCACTCGACTTCAACAGCAAATAACATTAATTTCATTAGCTGAAAGTCACGTGACTTAGTGTTGTCGGCAATACTACGTCGTTCTCTGAAACCGACTTTAAGCTGCATATTATTACACTGGAAATTTTTTGTACATTTTGACATTCTATTTGAATTATTTTTTATTGTAGAGTTTTTACTGGTCTATATTCAAATTAAAATAAACAAAAACAGTACGTTTTCACGTGATCATCATCGAGTTTAAGTTGATAACCGGAAATTTTTTCTTGTTTATAAATATTTTTACAAAAGTATTAATTTTCAAAATATTCATCAGCTTGAAAAAATTTCCGGAAATAATTTAAGGGTATAAGTGACAATTTCATTTTTTTATATCATACTAATATATTATAAACAAATAAACATACTACTATAAACATGGTCATAACTCCCTTTCGAGTTATACTAAGTAGTTATACTTAAAGGAGGCCACCTGAAGAAGCAATCCTAAAAATGCAGAAATAGGTCAGATATCATTATGGTTGAATTTTCGAGTTCTCACATTTTCAAGAGTGAACTTAAATATTTATAGAGTGTTTTAATTAAACCAGGTTAGTAAATTTAGCTAGATTAATTTTTTTAGGTAATTATTGAATAGAGCTTTGTCTGTGGAATTGTTCATTAGCATACTTACATGTTTTTGTATCAGAGAGCATACATATGACTTCATCGATAGGAATTGTAGGAGATTTGATATCTATTAGCTTAAAATACCTTTCTAATATAGTTACACATCTTTAACTCCTTCTAATGTTTTTATAAAAATAAACCGACAATTGTCGAATTTTCCACTGAAATCATTTACCGAACTGCAGGAATTTCCCGTTGAACAATTGTCGCTGCCTATGACTGTAATCAAACATGAAGCTGATGTTCCACTTCTCTGATTTGACATGCCAACCAACATTCTTGTAATTTTGTTTTTCAATTCCATGCTGTCGGCCAAATATCCTTCTGCTATCGTTGAACTTTGCCATCCACCATGTTTCTTCAATGTCGTCATATTTGCTCCTGCATTGACCAAGCCAGTCGCGGAAGTCCTCCGCCGACAATGTCCCTTGAAAGCTTCTGGATCTAGTAAACCCAAAAAAACAAGCAATTTTGCTTGGCATTTTTCCAAATGTATTTTTCCCAACAGGCTGAAGTTTACAACGCTTTTGGCGATACGTTAGAAAAAATCTTTATGAACTCGACGGACGTAAAGACATATACTTCCTCACTACACCCAATGTAGAAAACTTTCTTCCACAACTGTAAATTTCTTACGGATATCTGTTTTACTTTCCGGAATGTCAACCATCATAACCGAGTCCCTTTCTTCAATATGATCTTCTTATTATTGACCTCTACAGCCCCTGAAACAATCTATAATCAGAACGACCTGTACAATAGAGCAATAAATGTGTAATTCTTATAGTTTAATGCGTTACCTTATGTAGCAAATGTTATTCATCGGAAGCATGCTTCAAAAACGTGACACTGTCATTCCGACTAAACACTTTAGGCTTTTTTTGGCTCATAGCTTTTATTTTTTCGTTTGAGAAACGCTTCCAGTTCATGAAACTTTCGCCCATATATATTATTATAAATTGTCATCATTGATTTTATCATTGACCATTTAATCCACAGGGAATTAGGACTGTACGATTTAGACTGTAAGAAAAATAAATCAATATCACTTATACAACGTGGAAGAATAAATACATACCATGTCTTGAAACTAACAACCAACATTATAGTTTCACTTATATTTTTTTTTTCAAAACAGTTAACTTTCAGCCACTGCAGGAATTTGTCGTATATTTTTTTATACTTTGGTTCCGACTTTGTTGGTAGTGCGATTCGAGCTTTCTTAGCCTTTTGTGACAAATTGCCTGAAATCACACTTCTCTCCAGGTTTTCATTCATTTTCACAAATTAATAAATTTGATAAACATTTAGTTACAAACTTGTCACTTGATATATCCATGGTTGGTTTAAGTTTGAAAAGCAACAAAATTTGGTTCTCGTATTTATTAGTATGAAATAAAAATCTTTATCATGTGAGTTATTGGATGTTAATAGTCTCGGGCAAATTAAAAATAGCAATCTGTTGCCCTCGATCAGTAACATCCTCATAACTCCATTCATACATAAATAACTATTTCATATTAGTAGATAGTATATAATGTAACTATTAATGAAACTTAACAGTAATCCATGGTACAAATTCTTCAAATCTCTTCAGAAAAACCAAAGAATCAGTTTGAATTAAATACCTAAAAATATATTTCTAGTGAATACTTTGGCAGTTAAATAAAAAATAACTAACTTATTGTAAGTGTGTGGAGATGTATATGACTAAAAGAGGAATGGAGCGCTGTGAACGATGACGGCCTATAAGAAAAACAAAACACGAAACATTCATTATTTGAATTATTTCGCGTGCCTGCAATTTTACTTGCTTGACGGCCCAAATTAGCCCGTTTACGTCTTGTTGGCATTGTTCACTGTACAAAAAAATAGTAAAATAATAGCCGTTGTTGGCGGGAGCTCGTGACACGTGTTGCGTACTTTTGAGGTTATGTAGATCACTTAATTAACTAATAATGAGAACTACACTTAAAATTAATAATTTTATCAATTATTGATAAAATAGAAAATAAATAATTATGGCCCAGCAAATTAATAATAAATTTACTTGAGAATTACAGTTAGAAGGTAAAATGATAATTGTAAACGTCACTATTACGTTCGATTCATACACAATAATAATGGTCGAAAACTGTGTAGGGAGTGAGAGAAGGCTTATTGTGAGAGAGACAGGAGACCGGCTTCATTCTCATCCCTACTCCGTGCTGTTTACTGGGTGAGAAGTGACACCGGTAGATGCCTGGTGGGGATAACTGATCTAGTGATAATCGATCAGTTATCGACCAGGGTTAAAAATGATTAAATTACTAATATGGTTATTAAAAAATAGGGGCTTGTGATAGAAGTATGAAAATTAAGGGTTGTATGTATTTTTTAATGCCACATCATAAAAAAATAAAAATAAAAAATTTTGTCCAAAAAATTAAAAAATATTGTTTGGGGTGGACCACCCCTATCACTTAGGGGTATGAAGAATAGATTACGACCGATTCTCAGACCTACCGACTATACATATAAAATTTCATAAAAATCGGTTAAGCCGTTTTCGAGGAATATAGCGTCTAAAACTGTGACACGAGAATTTTGTAGGTATATTAGATATCGCTACAATTGCAAATAAGAATATCCGGATGATTTTAAAAGATGCATAAGGAGAAAAAATTTTGCCCGGTCTAAATTTCCCAGAAAGAAATGAAAAAGTAATAAATCTGCCAAACTTATAAAACTTCCGTGAAACCAATTAAACTTTTACAAAAATGTTTACGAAGGCGACATTCTCTAACACTGCCTGCTCTTCAAATATTTATATACCTCGAAATATTTGAGAAAAGTTATTTTTGCAAAATATACGGATCAACTAAGTAAACACCGATGTGAATAACATGGGCGCGATCTTTATTCCATTATTATTATGAAAACAGTTGAGATCCTGTAACATCAATTGGAGATTGGGAATTCGAACATTGTATGGTAAGTTTTAAACGAGCACTTTTTGAGTATTCGTATTTGTTTTGGTATTTTCAAGTCTGATTGAAAAATAATATTCATCAGTTCTAGTATTTTTGTTGAAACTGCTGTATTGCTAGCCATAATAGAGAAAACATATTATAATAATAGTTTTATAAAATAAGTATGTCTTACTTTAGATATTTATGTATAGGTAGCAAATGTACTACTTAAGATAATTATTTTAAATATATAAAGTGTTTTATAATTCGCTGCGTACTTAATTTTTTAAACAACCATGTCACTGGAAAAATCAGTTATTGTTACCATAATATTACGTTATTAAGTTATGATACAGTTATACAAACAATTTACTTGACAGTGTTATATTACTGCAAATACGGAATTCCAAGAAACAACCATTCTGCGGGCGAATGTGCCTACCAGCATTGAATCTGGAAAATCTATAGCAATAGCAAGAATTCAATGCTGGTCGGGGCATTAGCCCGAAAAGTAGTTGTTTCCTGGAATTCCGTATTTGCAACATATCGTTATCCCCGAGTCGCGATAGAGGCCCCTAGTTTTCAATGGTTTCTGCTGCGATGTAGATCGCTTCGTGTCTGATCAGTACAGCATGGAGTAGCGAGTAGCTGTTAGATGTAGCTTTGCAGCTTTGTGATACTCATGGTATCTACTGCAGGGTTACACAGACTTACAGCAGTTAATGTTATTAGTATTGATTAGAGCTAATAAGATCGAAACCGATATACAGGGTGTTTATTAATTGAATGCCGATACTTAAGGGTGTGAATCCTTCGGTCATTTTAAGAAGAAAACTTAATATCAACTAAACCTTTTAATTTTTGAGCTACAGGGTGTTACAGTTTTATGAAAAAATTTACTTTTTTATTATAATTTTCTTATCATATTTTTATCATATTTTGTACGCACCTGTCAATCATTAAGGAGCATTGTTTGATGTAAAAAATGTTTTAAAATCTTTGTCAATGAAGTACGTACGAGGTTTGAACTAAACATTTTTGAAGAAAAAAATGGTACGCCACTGCCTTTTCTAAGAACTAAAATTATTTTTAAAATATCCATTTATTTTACAGCAAATTCGGTCTCTAGACTTACTCTCGTACGACGCACCATTTTCACGTAAAAAAATTAAAACCAAAAAAGTTCATTGAGACTGTTTTTGATATTTTGTTGACATTTTGTAGACACCCACCATGCGTGGAAATACTTTATTTAGGACGAAAATTAATTTTCTACTTTCACAAATGATGTTCACTTAGGCATGATATTGAATATTTGAGTAGAAAAAACGGTAAGCTCAGTAAATACCCCCTTAAAGCAAATGAAATAAAAATTAGTAGGCTGAGTAAAGTGTCATAATTGTTGACGCTTCTTTTCGCAATAAAGTTGACATTGATTTTTTATTATTAAAAAATTATTATTAGAGTAGGAGGTAAAATTTCATAAAAATTGGTAAATTTTACAATCGGTGAATTAGCTGACATGCATTTTACTTATGGGGTTGCCGACGGAAATGCATACAAAGCCAGGAGGATATACCAAGAGCGGTATCCAAATCGCGTACTACCCGAGCCGAGAATATTTTCTGGGATTCATAGACGTCTTCACGAAACCGGAAATTTAAAAGTAGACCCCGAATCTAGCACGAGGAAAATCGCGGCAACATTTCAACATGTTTCACACGTACTTGTTTGGAGAATTTTTATCGAAAATTTGTTATATCCATATCACATTCAAAGAGTTGTTTCGTTTTAGGTTCAAGTTTTTGAATTTATCGTTTTATTAAATAAATTGCGATTTTTAAAATAAAATTTAAAAAAATCAGTAGCGTACCGTTTTTTTCTATCCAAACATTTAATATTATGCCTACGTGGTTAAAGTAAAAAATTAATTTTTCCTAAAAAAAGTGTTTCCACGCATGGTGGGTGTCTACAAAATGGCAACAAAATATTAAAAGCAGTCTCAATGAACTGGGGGAAAAAACTTTTTTGGTTTTAATTTTCTTACGTGAAATTGGTGCGTCGTACGAGAATAAGTCTAGGGACCCGATTTGCTGTAAAATAAATGGAGATTTTAAAAATAATTTTAGTTTTTAGAAAAGGCAGTGGCGTACTATTTTTTTTTAAATGTTTAGTTCAAACCTCGTACGGACGTCATTGGCACAGACTTTAAAACATTTTTTACATCAAGCAATGCTCCTTAATGATTAATAGGTGTGTACAAAATTTCATAAAAATATCTGGAGTGATAAGAAACTATGGTTTTATTATTTTGACCAATTTCCAGGAAATATTTTATGCATAAAATAACTTAAGGGATCTCTTTGTCTTTTTCTAACTGTGTACAATGGTATTCATTTATGAAATGTGGATAACTGTTTAAATACTTTTTCAACAAGTTACCTACTTGTTTATTTTTATGTACGTAACTTCCTATATACCTTAATTGGTAGTATCGAAATTGTGGAAATTAATTTTTTAATCGTTTATGGCAGTAAGGCCAGTTGAGAAGTTAAAACTTGGATTAATATTACTGCGTAGTGTACTATCTACGCAATTTTACTTTACTTATCGCTTAAAATAAGTATTTTCAAATTATAAACAATCTTAAAAATGTAATTTACGTTTAAGTAAAACAAAATATTAGAGGCGATATGGCAACCTAACCTTCAGCAGATCATATGGTTTTTTAGGTTCGTCAGCGTTGTATCCGGTCAGCGATCCTCAAAATGTGGATATGGCAACCTCGCCTTCAGCAGATCATACGGTTTATTAGGTTCGTCAGCGTTCTATCCGGTCAGCGGTCCTCAAAATGTATTCACACCCTTAAGTATCGGCATTCAGTTAATAAACACCCTGTATCTCTGGAAGTCGCCTACGAATGACTTTAGCTGTTTGCTATAGATTTTCTAGGTGTAATTCAATCCTGATGGGGGATTAACCGGCAGAGTAGTAGGCGATAGAGATCCCTAACTTTCAGTGGTTGCGATGTACAACGCTTCGTATCTGTGACTGGTCAGTCAGGCATGTAGTAGCGAATGGCCGCTAGATGTAGTTTTGCTACTTTGCGATATTCTTATATTACCGTTAACATAATCGCACCTTTTAAATTCTGTGATGTATCGACACGTTGTTGTTGACTGTATTAAGGTACGGATTCGCTGGTGCGACTGCGGCTGCGACTGCGACTGCGACTCATCGGCGACCAATAGACAGTCTGAATGTTGTCATCAACTCCAGCATTTAGACTTCCTATTGGCCGGCAACGAGTCGCAGTCGCAGTCGCAGCCGCAGTCGCACCAGCGAATCCGTAACTTTAAGAAGCACCTGCACATAATTTATTATGGTAACAATGGATTTACAAACAAAAATTTATGTCAAGTACAAAAAAAAAATAAATTATTGTAATAAGTGGTCAAAAATTCCATATTCAGTGCAGCTGCTCTGAAACAGTCCTGGGATTGGTAGTTTGTAGTCTGTTTTAATAAAATAACATATAACCACTTGCCACATACTTATTTGGTCTTATACGCTGTGAAATAAAAATAAAATGAAGTCTAGACTATCCTCAAATCGTTGTACCGAAATTAGTGGAATATTTTGTTTATAACTGTTTTCTGATATATTTATGAGTAATTTGGAGATTTCTTTGTTACAAATAATATGTTAGCGACATTTTTCCTTCGGTATGATTAACTGCACAATACTCTATTCAGGTTCTTCCATTTTTCTTTAATTGCGTCAATATTGTTCACGTCTTCAAGTTATATATCCTTACTGTTTACGGAAACTTTCAATAAAAACGTATTCATTGTTTTACACTACCCACTTGCAGGTTCGAGTATTTTTTTAGTTTAACTATGTATTACTCTAATAAACACAGTGGTAAAAAGAGCATTGATTTTTTAAATATGAACGATATTTATGTAAAGTTACAAAAATACTACTACTAATAGGTATACAAGGTGTTCAGTAAGGAATAGACCATGCATTAAAGCTAGCTTCCTTGGATAAAAATAGTGTAAATTTAATCAACTTACCTTAGTACAATTTTGCTTTCTTAAGGGCGCCGTATTCTTGAAATAGTGTTTTCTATAAATACAAGTAATTTTAGACATTTAAGAACTGAATAATATAGAGTTTAGCAAATAACAACAATGTTATATGTATCATGCCACCGGGAAAATTCAAAGGTATCGAAGTAAAATCAATATATTATAACGTCAGAAAGCGATCTATCCAGCAAATTTTTATGTACTGAAATATTTGAAAATACGTATTTTTTAAACTCAACTGTAGATGTAAACATTGTTATAACATAAACTTACATAGTTCTGCATATAAGATTGTTCACTTTTGTTTATAAGTATATGAAAATAATTGTTAGAACAGCGAAATAATGTGTGCCATACAAATGCATTTTAAGTTATTATATTATTTGAGGAGAGTTTAAATAGTAAAAGTGTATAAACAAAACATCAGTACTTCAGAAGTTAGAGGTAGAGTTAGAGTTAGAGATTTTTTTTATTTAATTATTACAAAATAATTTTCTTATTTGTCGGGTAATTTTGAAAAACAAAGCTTTCGAAAACCTTAGATAAATCTGAAAGGAATAATATAGTGGCACAGGCTCTCTGAGCGCCATGTATATTTAATGCAGAAATCAATCAGTTATTCGTGTTTATCTCACAAAAAAACATTCGCTTTCAAAATTTGCGAAGAATTATGCAACAGATAAGAATATTAAAGTAAAAAATTAAATAAAAATGTACTTTCTCAGGCCTTTAACTTCTTAAGACAGCAAGATTGTACAAAGGTAAGTTCATTTAAATCACATTAATTTTGTCCAAGGAAGTTAGTCTTAAAATATGGCTCGTTCCTTACTGAACACCATGTATACTTACTCAATATACATATAGAGTGTAAAATAGCATTAGGTTGAATCTTATTTGCCTATATACAAAAATGTCTCCTTTAAAATAGACAGAATGTTAAAGTTGTTAATGTTGTTTTTGCAATAATGTCGATTTCTTACTCATCTGTTTGAATTTTAGTAGAGGTAGGTACTTAATCGTATGTGACAGATTACACATAAATTTTTGTTTTTCTTATTTTCATGACCAAAAGGTATACTGATGTCACATCACGAATTCAACCATTTTACATTATTAGTTCTTATTTTCATTTTTTGTAGTATTAATACCAGTTTTTATGATTTCAAAGTGTACCAATAAAAAAAATAGCGTAGCGTCAAGCAGCTTAATATCCACTTATACTTTAATATACTATTAAAAGTTCAACATTAACACTCGTGTATCTTTTGACAGATGTAATAAATTTCTCCTTCGTTACACCCTGTATAACATAAAGTAGTTAAATAATGTTCCCTCAAAGTTTGAGTACCTCTTCGTATGACACTGTGTAGCTTTATCTGTTCAAGTGTTGGAAATACCTAATTCTTGACAACTTCACCTTTTATAACAATTATGTTCAAAGAGTATTCCAAAATTATATTCTGTTATTAGATTCCTGACACTAAATTCTAACACACCTTATGGTACGTTGAAACTTTGCTTTAATTAGGAACTAAGTTCCTCTGCAAAACGAAACTTTGTTTATTTAATGATTTTGGTAGTTGTATGCTTCTAACCTGTGATATGCCCTACATTTAGTAAAGATTTGTTTTACTTATTAAGTCAATTTACTAAAATTCCCATAATTCTAATATGTATGTTTGTTTACTGTTTTTTCTAATAAACTTTTATTAGAGATTTTTTCTGTATTACTTTCCATGTAAAAGTTATAAGCAATATCGTCATAAAGAGTCTCAAAAGAAATATCACCTAAAAATCACACTAACGGTGGAATGATCAAGTAGTCATTGGAAAATAATTGAATGTTCGTTGTTTAAAGTGCATAAATATCATTAAGAATGAATAAAAGGATTAAACTCGATAATTCTTTAATACAGTTAAAACAAAAGATGATAATAACAATAACTAAACTTAAAAAATGAGGCAAATGCCCTCATATACTCGCGACAAGAATTCAAACGACTTACGTCATACGAACAAATTAATAATTTACTATTTTTTCATCAAAATATTTAAGAAACTGCAACTGATAGTAATAAAACTATATACTACACTAAAAGTTTGCATTATATATTGCACTAAATTCGAAAAAAATATTGTTTTTAACACGACCAAATATCGAAAATTACGTTGACAATAAAAACAAATGTGTAACGTCAGCTGTGACGTAAGACGTCTGAATTCTTGACGCGAGTATACTACATACATATTAGCACAGAAAATATAGCTTTGCGTTAGCTATATATTCTGTGATATTAGATAGATATATAGACAGATAGAAGTTTATTTGACCACATTACAAATAAATATTGCTTGTAGCAAGTCAGAGTAACATTGACAAAAAAAAACTACATGCAAAACAATTTAAAATAGCATATACATAGCAAAAGGTAAGACAAGATCACTAATAAACCATAAAATAGAATAATAGTTGAATAGTACAGTAATATACACATGTGTACACTGATAAAAATAACAAATAAATAAATAAAACAGAGATAGAATCAAATGTGGGCATGTTCACACATCAATGTAGTTAGATCAGACACAGGTTATCCAAGAATTCATTGGTAGAGTAAAAACCGTGTTGAAGAATGTATTTTTTTATTCTTGTTTTAAAGTAATTGCATTCTAATTTCTTTATATCTTCTGGCAATTTAATGTATAACATAAGGTTAGGCGAATTTTTAGCAGATTTGGTTAAACGGAATTTAGATGGCTTCAACAGATCTTTTGTCCTGATATTGTAATTATGACTGTCTGAGTATTTGGAGTAAACGTGTCTGTCACTATGAATGCGCAAGATATTGTAATAAATATACATCGCCGGTACTGGTATTATTTTGAACCGAATGAATGAAGGTTTACAATGTTTACGAGGATTGACACCAGCAATTATCCTGATACATCTTTTTTGTAGTACAAATACCTTCCCAACATTAGTGGCGTTTCCCCAAAGGATAATATTAAAATCTATTATCTATATGATCTCTCATTTCAAGAAACAAAACCAATCTTCGCCTGACTTCTTTGTGGGCTGCGTTTATTAACATTTCGCTGTATAACTAATTACAAGCATTTGCTATTTTTGCTATCAAATAATTAATATCTCTCAAAGGTGTTTACTAAATCTTATTTTTTAACCCCCCCCCCCCCATAAAGAAAATCGAGGGGTGTTAAATCTGGTGTCTTTCAGGGCCACTGAATAGGTCCATTAATCCCAATCCATTTTTCTAGAACAATGTTATCTAAATATTACTGCAACTGGCCTTATGGGGTGGAGCTCCGTCGTGATGAAACCATAGGTTTCTCCTTAGCTGCAAAGAACAGTTACCAGAAGTGCAGGATGTTCTTCACTTGTAGGAAATTTAGGTATTTCACGCTGTTCATAAAAATAGGGCTTAATTAAATGCCTACTGATGATGTCGCACCATATATTTACTCCAAAATGGCCTTATGGATTTACAATGTGAGGATTTTCGTTGGACCAGTAGTGTTCGTTGGCAAACCATTACTGACAAACCGACTTTGGTTCATCTAAAACTTGCCAAAATAGGTTTTCATCAACAGATTCTACATTTACTTCAATTTGAGCTATAAAATTAAGTCTGTTTTCAACGCAACCCTTAGGCAAATACTCCAAATTGTGAATTTTATCATGATACCCATTGGTCTTTAAAATTCGTTGAACGGTTGATCTATCCAACCAAATTCAATTTCTGGCTAGCCTTCCATATAGAATGTCGTGGATTTTGTTAGAAAAACTGTAACAGTCTATAATAGCTGTATTAACATTGTTTCTTACCCGTCAATTATTTGATTCTTCCGAATAGAAAACGCATCTTCATTTCGTCGCCTGCAATCTTGTAAAGTGGCCTTTTACAGTTCGCAATTCTTGGATAAACGAAGTTTAGTATCATTAGAAAACATTAGTTGAGTATGTATTCTTTTCAAACTGTGTTAAAGTTATTAATTTTATTTACGTAATATTTTAGATCATGCTGGAAATACAAGTAAATATAAAACTTAACAAGTCATATTATTCACTCTGTTATTTTCAGAGCTTGTGATCAAACAGCCACAACTTCTGTATAATAATTTATAGCGTAGCAACTGTTTCAACTTTTCCAAGTTCCATTAAAATTTTATTTCCCATAGTTGTTGGTTGGTGTAGTAGAAATTTAAAGGGCAAATAATAGTCTTGTAAAATATATACTGTCCAGGATGAATTTATTGCAGCTTGTAAAATTTAAAAGTGATTGTATACTCTAAAACTTTATAGAGAAATATTAGAATTTATAACGTTACATTTCCGAGACTACAAAAACACATTATAGTGTACTTAAGATGAATCATATACAGCATGTCTTGCTTAACCATCAATTTGAAAAGTACAATGGAAACCCAAGAAAAGATAAATATTACACATTATTTTTTAATACTCAATAACAGCCATAAAGCTTACAAAAATACGTTTAACATTTAACTGACTGATTACCAAATTTCTAAAAAAAATGGGGAAATTGCATGACTTTTCCAAATTCGTGCAGAAGAAGTAATGTATTATTAACTATTTTAATGCCAGATTATTAACTATTAACTTTGACAAAACATTCTTTGTGCCTTTCTGCTCATATCAAAATTCTTTAACACATTATAATGAATTAAACATTAAATTATATGATTAAATGTTAAAAACGTAACCATCTTAAAACAAAATAAAATCAAATATTTGGGCATAATAATTGACAATCATCTTTGATGGAAGCACCAAATAGAATATCTAGTAAAAAATAAGATCTTTTATAGGTAAATTGAAGTTATATCAAAATATATTTAAATTAAATTGAAGTTATATAAAAATGTATTTGAATTAGAATATTTGCGAGTATTTTATTACGCCTTAGTGCAAACTCATATAACTTACGGTCTACTAATTTGGGGGGGCGGGGATGTTCATAACAACTACATCAAACCATTCGAAATAACTCAAAAGTGGTTACTAAAAATAATGTTTGATAAACCATACACATATGCAACTGAAGCTTTGTTCAATAATAAATTTGTAAAATATTATTAAGTCATATCGGTGTGACAAGCTATTTTTTAATTAATAGTTTATAGTCAGCGGTCAACATTGTGGACAGTGACTAATCGCTAGCTTGTAGACAAGCGCGACGGGTGAAGCATGCGGGGAACAACATTTCATAGGCGTACTAAATTTGAATGCGATCAGATATAAAAAATATACAAAAATGACAAAAATAATTGCATTACATAACATCCATTATTTTTAGAGTAGAAACAGTGATATAACAGTTTTTACCAATTTCGAGGCGTTAGATAATAAAAATAATAAGAATATTTCAAAATTTAAAGTTTTTATCTTGTATTATCAATTACCCAAAGTCAAAAATAATAGAGAGTGACTAATTCACAACACAGAGATGAGTACGATAAGACACGTGTGGTATGATTACCTAAGTGTGCCACTTGAGAAGAGTTAAAGCACACAAAATTATCGAAAATAAGTTGACGTCGGCTGAACCTAGCACATTAACAATTTACTTTAAATGTGCCCCTGTCCTTATGGACGGCGATTACCCACTACCTCCCACTTACATCTACATGATGCGCACTCCGCAGATATCACACTTAAGCCTTGTCCTCATGGTCGCGAAATTCACGGACTTTTGCACAAATTTTGCAACTTCTGTTTTAATTATTAAAATCTCAACTTTTGACAATTGCAATTTGCGAAACTGTCAAACACTATAGTCTGTCTGAGATAAGAACCGGCCATGGGCGTGGTAATATTTCGTTTCAGGTAATTATCGGGTAACACTAATGCTAGCAGGTAATGGGTGTACATTAGTATATTTTACTGGATACATCATAGGGCAGAAGCCAGTGTATTGCGACAGATCAATCCAGTCTTAGAGCTGAATATACGAAGACGTGCTAGTGCAGTAGAGTAAAATTCGACTTGTGTTTAGTGACTATTGTGCCAGTGGATATAATATTGTATGGGTAAAATGTCGAGCTTATCAGATTACGTACTTGCTAAACGCGTGAAAAGATGTCCGCTGTCTCAGAATGAGAAGATATTATATTAAATGTATTTAATGCATTGAAACACCAAAATCCTACCAACAGTGTTGACGACATCGTGGAAAAATGTTTCAAAATGACAGGGATTAGAAAATTGACTATCTACAGACTTTTAAAGGAAACAAAAAATGAATAAGATACTGTAAATCTCCCAAAATCATCTACATGGAGGTCAAAAGTCGTTATAGATGATTGCTTCAAAAATGTCATTCGCAGAAAAGTATGGCAAGATGAAAATGTAAAAAGTTTTCGACAAGCATTTTTGGATGGACTTTCAACAGGGTTCAAGGCACCTTCAGGTAAAGGGCGAAGATTAATAATGACACATATAGGTAATGCCAGTGGTTTTGTAGATGGCGGTTTACTTTTATTTGAATCTAAAAATACAGGTGACTATCACGAAGGCATCAATGCAGATGTTTTCGAAGAGTATTTTACACAGATGTTGGATCTTATTCTTCCGGGGTTTGTAATTGTCATGGATAGTGCCAGTTACCATTCACGGCAGACCGAGCGGACGCCTACAACTGATTGGAGGAAAGCCGATGTAATTCAATGATTATCCGGAAAAAACATTTCTTTTGAAACAAATATGGTGAAAAAGGAACTTTTGACACTTGTTAATCTTAATAAAGATCAGAAAAAATATGTTCTCGATGAAATGGCAACAAATCGCCTAATAACGGTACTAAAGTTACCACCTTATCACTGTGAACTTAACCCAATCGAGTTAGTCTGGGCGCAGCTAAATGGAGATGTAGCGCCAAATAATACGACGTTTAAATTAAGTGATGTAAAAATTTTGTTAAAAAATTCCTTGGAACAAGTAACTGCAGATAACTGGCAAAGATGTATACATCATGTACAAAAAGAAGAGGAGAAAATGTGGGAACTCGATAATTTAATTGACGTTACTGTGGAACCTATCGTTATCAATCTAGGAGACGAAGATAATTCATCAGAATATTCAGAGGATGAATTTTAATATACCTACTTTTTTATTTTCTTTATTGTACATTTATACAACACTATATTTATTCAGCATAATTTGAATTTTCAAAATACATATATTTTTGTGTGGAATAAAAGTCTATTCATTAAATTTAAATAAATATTTTGATAATAATATTGAATTTTATTTAAATTACTAAAAACCCTCTTAACCCGGTTATGATGTTTAAAGTAGCCTCATGTTTTGAAATGCTGTTTTTATATTGTTTACTTAAAAGAGAAATGGACCGAGAAATTGAAGCGGCATAGACAAAGATGAATTGTAGGGGATTAAATTTTAGCTAACTGCTACAATTTAGTACAACCCGATCACACAAAGTTTTTTTTAAAAGTACACCTCATCTAATACATAATACATAATATAAAAATATTGAATATAAGCACCAGTACTACATTTATTTACGATTCGCATACATAATAAGCTTTTATTACTCTCTTTCATTTCTAAACATACTATACAAATATTTGCCCCTTTCATCATTATGTGGTGTTAATAAATTTGTTTTGAACTTCTGATAATCTACCATGGCAGTTTCATGATGAAAATGATAGAAAATGTTATAGGTAGTTGACAAAATTTGTTACAAATAGAGATTTTCCACCGTTTTAATAAATCGCGCAAATATTTGCGAATTCCGCATTCAAAAGGACAAAAGGCTTTAGAATACATACACACTATTTACTACTGGTTACTAGCACTGTCACTATAACGGTCACACATTAACACTTATTATATCATATCGTACCGCTTTCCGTATGACCTTCATACGCCCATGGTTCGTAAGAATTTAATATATTGTTCGATCCAGATTCTTATTTTTTCATATGTTTTTTAAATAGTTTCTTTACCATATCATTATTTCGACCTTTCTATCAGTATACTCTTTTCGATTTCATTTATACGGACTAAGTTTCATCTTGTAATTTAGCAATACATTTTTTTTTTTTGGAAAACTCATTTTAAATATATAATCTTCCTTCCTCGAGTTTCCATCGCTTTCCGTTTCACAGTTGTACTTCTTTACCACTTTTTTTATTTGCACATATATGCTATTCACGTACAATTTTGTTAATGAAATATATATTTCAACATCACTTACACTCATATTTTGATCTCGCTCACTCTTCATACATGTCATCTTCCGATATTCCTCATTTCAATCAAATCACTAATAAAATTAATTACATTCATAATTAAATTAACGAAAAGATATACCAGAAATTTAGCCCGCTCGAACGATATAGCATTGGAGCCAATCAAAAGCCAGCAGCGCATGCGTACTAACGTGTACTAACTGCAGCGCATGCGTAGCAGAAGCTGTGTAATCGGGTATGCTCTCAGAGATATGCGGCACACGATTTTGTACGAAAAATATAAGGGCTGCATGTATATTTCTTTGTGTTGACTGCTATAAATTGTGAGCAGGTTTATAAGATCCGTCACTCTCTACAATTTTGGAAGTCGACTATAGTATACATTTGGGTATTATTTTATATTTGTAGATAGTTCTTAGTTTCTCTATGGAAATGTAAGTTATTGCCTTCAAACTGACATAAAATTGTATTACTCTTTGGAAACACATAATACCAACACATTTCTTCTAAACCAAAGCCTGTTCACCCTCACTGAACACATAAATGGATAACCCTAAATCCAGCCACAAATCTCTTTCACATGTTTAACTAAAAATGTATGCATTGAATATTGACAGTTTAAAGCTGTAGACTGGAAACGGCTTCTCCAAAGTGAAACGGTTGTAGCGTTTTAATGCAGAATATGTAAATCTCAAAGTCATGCATGATTAAATCAGTATATCTATGTTGTTTGTGGTTGCATAGCTGTTTTCCTTTAATATTTATTACAGTTATGAATAAGTAGGTATCCTGAAATTATTTAAGTACTAAAAACTATTAATATCTATTGGTAAAACTTTATATCAAAACTAATTGCAATGACTGTGAAAACATTTTATAAATTTAGTTTTTACAATAGAATGGGGTCATTTGGTTTGTTTTATTTCACTAATTGAAAGTACTTCAGAAAAACCTGTACGCAAAAAATGTATTTTTTTCTGCCTTCAACTTCACCGCATTGCAATCGCTAAGCTATTTAGTGCGCGTGCCCAGCGGTTAGACGTTGAGTGTGATTCATAAAACTTATCTAATTATCAGCAAAAATAATTATCATAAGTATTGTATAGAACCAAAATTTGAAAATTCAAGTATGTAATTACCTAATAATCGTTTCATTGTAATGCTAAGAAATGAAAAATGATGGACATTGTGGCAGAAAGCTATGCGACGAGTGCATTTTTCTTCGGTGAAGACTGTGAAATTAACGTGTACGTATATTTAAACATACAGTATGCGCCAAAAGTATGGAATAAATTCAATAAAAACGAAACAATTATTTTTTGGGAAGAATCATCGAACAGGTCGATTTTTAATTTAAAAAATACATATTTTAGCGTAAAATGCGATTTTCAAATGTCATTTGTTTTCGAGTAATGACGTCATCGATTTTTTTTAAATGGCAACACCATATTTTTTTCCTTGATTCTGAAAGATCGTTTAATTCTCTATTAGACGATACTAAAATTTTGTCCTCTTACATAGGAAAGTTTTCGAGTAAATGACGATTGAATGTTAGAAAACGTAAATTTTATCCTTAAAAAAGTAACAATTCTGAGGTATGTAAAATAAAATACAATTGATTAAATTTTATACTTAAATTAAATGTTCAAATTGCCATCCACCAACTTCTTGACAATGCGTAAGTCTGTGAAGAAATTCTTCTTGCACATTATGAATGATTTCTGGGGTAACTCTGCGTATTTCGTCCCGAATGCGATTTTGAAGTTCTTCTAAATTACGTGGTTTATTAATGTACACTTTTGACTTCAAGTATCTCCATAAAAAATAGTCAAGAGGTGTAAGATCTGGCGATCTTGCAGGCCATTCTATCCGTCCGCGTCTGCCGATCCACCTCCCAGGAAAACAGTTGTCCAAAAAATCTCGTACAGGGCGCGCATAGTGTGGAGGTGCACCGTCTTGCTGAAACCATATGGTATCGTCAGGAATGTCAGGGTTATTATCGTTAGGAAAAATTACTGCAAGGGCTGGAACAAGGTCATTTTCTAGAAGCTCTAAATATCTTTGTCCTGTAAGGTTTCCTTCAAAGAAGAAAGGCCCTACTATTCTGTCAACTATTCCAGCCCACACATTTAATTTCTGAGGGTGTTGGGTATGTGCCTCTGCCATCCAATGAGAATTTTCCCGACTCCAATATCTGCAAGTTTGACGGTTTACTGTACCATTCAGACAAAATGTGGCCTCATCTGAAAAAAGTATTTGCCGGTGTAAATTTCTATTTCCTTGACATAAATCCATTAGAATTTCGCAAAAATGTAAGCGGCGATCGGGATCATCTTCGTTGAGTTCCTGCACAAGTTGAATTTTGTAGGGATGATATTTTTCCTTCCTCAAGATACGTAGCACTGTGCTCTGACTAGTGTCATTGTTTAATGCAACCAATCGTGAAGAATTATGAGGATTATCCACCGTACTTAGCAAAATGTTCTGTTTCTGATTTTCATTAATGCTTGGACGTCCAGGTTTTGGAATATTTACAACATTGCCAGTTTCTCTAAATTTAGACTCTACCTTACTGACTGTTGATTGGCTGATAGGACGATCTGGATATTTTTCATTAAATAAATCGCAAACTTCCTGCTGAGTTCTAGTCATATTCCCGCATCCGATAAGAATTAAAATTTCAATTCTTTGAGTAACAGTTAAATGTGCCAATGACACTTTGCAAAGATTTTCACTTACGTGATCCATAAAAGAACTATGGAATTCGAAAAACTAAACTTGATAACGTTTTTGCTTTATTTTAATTGATTTACGTTTTCTAACATTCAATCGTCATTTACTCGAAAACTTTCCTATGTAAGAGGGCAAAATTTTAGTACTGTCTGATAGAGAATTAAACGATCTTTCAGAATCAAGAAAAAAAATATGGTGTTGCCATTTAAAAAAAAATCGATGACGTCATTATTCGAAAACAAATGACATTTGAAAATCGCATTTTATGCTAAAATATGTATTTTTTAAATTAAAAATCGACCTGTTCGAGGATTTTTCCCAAAAAATAATTGTTTCGTTTTTATTGAATTTATTCCATACTTTTGGCGCATACTGTATGTAGCATGTAACACAGATAATGTAAAATCCTTTTCTTCTTCTGTTTTTTCTTCTGTTTGTGCATGCGTATTTAATATCTCTACATTTATTTCTTCTCTAATTTTAATCATACTTAGTCTATCTGAAATCGATAAGTTATTAAGTACCTACTTACATAGTTTCAATTAATTCAAGACTAACAGTGAACTTTTCATTGCAAAAGGGCATTGTGAACCTGTAAATAACATTTGCTTTTTTTGTGTCGGCTCTAATAAAATCAAAGAAAAATTCACAGCACATATTCGATTTACATTCGTAGCTCTACAAATATCGTTCCCTGGGGATGTTTACTGTAAAGGGGCGAATTACGGGATTTGGGTCTGTCAGGAAAATACCACAACTTTATATTTGATCAAACGCCCAGAAATTCGAATGCAAACAATTAAATATTTAATGGAGATTGGTTGTTCAAAACAAGTGCCTATGGATTAATGTTTAGAAAGACAAGTTTTATTGGAGTGCATAAATTTGGAAAACTTGCACCTAGGCATATTTATCTATAGTCTTATAATATGTACTGCCCAATAAACCTGAAAATATTTTATAAGATTTGCTGTTTCTACAAAATTATTACCAAAATGTACTGTATGTTATCTATTATATAGGATGTTTTTAAATGAAGTAGAAAAAATGGTACTAGTGGATGTAGAGCCAAAAATAAGAGGATGGAAGTAAAAATACATTTTATGAAAGTTACACCAATGAGGCGATATACTATCTTAAAGGAAGGGATTTTAATTTCCATGCGGGATGCTAGAGACACGAAATTTGGTATGAACATCCTTCTAACCAAGAAACAACTTTTCAATATTTTTTCGATAATTGGCTTATTTTACAAAGAAGTGAAACAGTCAACCCCATTGAAATATTTTATTAGAAATTTTTTATATGCAGCAAATTATTTATTTAAAATATTTATTGGGAAGACTTATTTATTGCACCACTTTTTTCCTCTTGTATTTTTTTGATAAAACCTATAGTTTTCTAGTAAAAATTAAATGCGTCATCGTAGGCGGATGTCATAACAAATAAATTGTTTTCTATCATATTAATACATTGACACTTAGCTGGTAATTTAAGAATAATTTCCTATTAATTAATGAAAAATGTTTGATAACTTATGATTATGGAACATGTATTAGGTAAAGTTATCTGAAATAAAATTTAATACAACCAAAAAACCAGATATACAAAATTAAATTTAAAGAATATTCTCGAAATAATTTCCATTTTGCTGAAACATAACCTAATACGTTTGTTGAAGTTATAACGCACTCGCATAAATAGTTCTTGGTTATTGCGAAAGTCATCCGCTGCCTGAAATATTCTTAAGCGTAGTTCTTAAAAGGTGGCAACAGGAGTGGCATAAACAGTACTTTTTATGTGTTCCCACAAAAAGAAATCCATAGGCATTAGGTGAGGTGAACGCGCAGGCCAATAAACAGGGAAATCAAGACCACGACCAATCCAACGATTCAGGTAATTTAAATTTAACCATTCTCTAACGGCAAGTGTACTATGTGCAGGCGTTACGTCTAGCTAGGGTTACACCCTCAAGTAATATTGGTAGATTTTCGTTCAAAAATGTAAGATACTCGGCCGCTCCAAGCCTGTGTGGAAGAATAAAAAGACCTACTAGAGTATTTCCTATAATTTCGATCCAAACATTTAAACTGAAATTATGTTGACATATTGAAACAAATATTTCATGAGTATTTTCTTCCGACGATGAATGAACATTATGAAGATTTGCTGCACCTACTCTCGGAGTTTCTTCGGTGAAAAGTATATTCATTAGGAAGTCATGTCTGGAAATATTAATGTACTATTGACAAAAGAACCACGCGATTAGGTAAATCAGGGTCATTCAATTCTTGCAAAGGTTGATGGTGAAAAGGGTATAAAAGATTTTCATGAGCTACATTCCACACAAGACCGTGAGAAACTTGCAGTTGCTTGGACTCCTGTCTTATGCTTGCACTACAGTCTTGTTCTAGATGTTCCAGTATAGCTTCTTCAGTTTCAACAGTTCGGACATTAGGTCTTCTTCCGGCACCGTCACGATTGGGCTGAATTTTACCAGTTTCACGAAGCCTTCTTTCCACCGATGAAAATGTTTGTCTATGAGGAATCGGTCGGTTTGGATGTCTTTGGTGGTATAATCTTACTGCAGGGTTACTATTCTTTCTGGATTCGAAAAACACTTGGAGCATATCGACATAGTCGCCATTGGTATAAATATTATTTGCCATAATTATTCTGATAATAAATTAATCAATTATAATTATAGTTATGACATCTGCCTACTTTATTTTTACGTATTTTCGCAATTACTCCTTTAGCGAACAATGACGCATTTAATTTTTTTACTAGAAAACTATCGATTTTATCGAAAAATTACAAGAGATAAAAAAAGTTGTGCAATAAATAAGTCTTCCCAATAAATATTTTTAAATAAATAATTTGCTTCATATACAATTTTTTTAATAAAATATTGCACTGTTTGACTTCTTTATAAAATACGCCAATGATAAAAAAATATTGAAAAGTTGTCTCTTTATTAGTGGGATGCTTTGTTTTTTAATTTTAATTTTTTCTACATCTTTCTGCATAAAATAGAACCCGAACAGTTTGTAAATAATATAATTTTATTTTGAATGAAGAAATGTGCAGAATCTGCATAAGAAAATTTGTAATAAATCGCCAATTTATAATTGTAATAAAATTTATGCCATTTCTCAGTCCTGTGTGCAATGCGCTCTCTCGCGATTTAAAAAAATCTAAATGCATATTTACGCCGAAAAAAAATATTTTCAAATCATTATTTAAACCTCCTTTTCAGACTGTCACTGACCGCTCACAGTCTTGGTCGTTTACAGCTCACAGTTAAACTCGATGTCGATTTGATGCAATGTTGCCAAGTTGAAATATTTTTCTAGTACCTACCAATCTAGGTTTTAGACATCACAAATAAACGGACTATTATAAAATATCAATTTTTCTTGCTCAGTTCAACTTCAGCCAATAATAATTTAAAATGTTAATATCCAATGAAATCAAATAATAATAATTAAATAAAATGTAGCTGTTATGACTTCAAAGAAATTAGCTTAGTTACATTGAAATCACAAAATTCCTACGTATCTAATAATAAACCGAGTAATAAACCATTTACGTACATTACATAAAAAACCTATACCCAATGGGTAAATTATGAAGAGAATCTGAAAAGTGTTTCGTGTTTAAATACTAAGTAATAAAAAACCATCGTGTTGTCAACAGAAAACTGTCCAAGACCGAATTGACACGCCTCTGATCTGATGCACAAAAAAGTTATCGAGAGTGAATCTTGACCTGTCGTATTATTAGGTCAATAACGTAGTTACCTAGTTTTTGTATTGTTATTTAACGACAAGGAACAAAACAATTTTTTTTTTAAATCTAGATACATGCATGAATTTTCCTTAAATATTGATTTATTTGTTAATAAAAACAAATGTAGATAATAAATAAATGTTTTCTAATGTTAGGTTATTATAGTTTAATAATTTTGATATTACGTTTTCACTACGTTTTACAAAGAAATATGAATTTTTAGTATTACTCGTAAGTATAATTAATTATTCAGTTTGTAGTTACGTACATCTAGCCTAGAAATTTATTGTTTTTAAGTAGTATGGTACCAACCTATTTAAAATGCCAGTTCGAGTAAAACTGCACTCATCTGTCCATAGCACTTTATTAATAAAATTGGGGTCAACCACAATTTGATTTTGATGCCAATTGCAAATTTCAAGACGACTGGGGAAATCAGCAGGTTCTAAAGCTTGAACTTTCTGAAAGTGATGCTGGTTCAGTGAGTTTTCTCGTAATATTCTGCAGACCTTGCTTTGGGATATCTCCAATCCCCTTGAAATGGTTCTTGTAGAAATAGTAGGCTGCTCTCAACTAAATTTAAAACCCAACGCAGTTTCACAGAACCCGTATCGCGAAGGCACTTACACAAAGTTCGCGCACCTGGAAAATGTTTGTTAGGTAGACATCTCCGATATTCCGTAACAGCGGCATTTGCATTTCGTAAACATTCTCCGTATAAGATTACCATTTCCGCATATTCGGAATTTGTAAAATTATGCATTGCGAATTTACGATGAATACGCGAGACCGAAACAAACAAACTACTGCTTACTGCTTGTATTCTTTCCATCCCCTCTCCAAATGTGTGGAGTGATCTACAAATTTGGGGGGAAAGAAATGCGGGAAATGCAGAAAGTGCTAAATGGGGGTAAATTTGAATAACACGCTGAAGTGTTAGACGATATTATGTATGTAAACATGATGTGGCAACGATGTTTCCTCCGGAATTCGATTGTCGTATGGGTGGGTCATCAGAAAGTTCGTAGCGCACCAGGAGCGTCGTGTTACTGATTTTTATATGGTGATTTGTTTATTTTTTTTAAAGGTCGAGTAAAATTTTTTTTTTCGATTTTCTGCCTTTGTTAAGGGCCCTATTCACATGCGAATATGTCCAGCGGATCTGTATGACGGACGTGTTCGCCGGACACATCCGCATGTGTGTATACATGCGCTCGCCGTACATGTCTTGCTCGCCATCCGTCGTCCAAAGTGACGAGCACCGGCAGCGAGCCAGACATGTACGCATGTGTGTAGTGGTTTTCAACGGATTTGTGCGGCGGACGTAAACAAATTGCATGCGTCACGTGTTTTCTTAACCTTCGAAGAGCAGGTTTCGACTCGTTTATATTTTGTTAGAATGGCTTTCGCGGATATTAAACAATTTTGGGAAAGTTTTATTTTATTATATAAATCAAAACCATGCTTGTGGAATGTGAAAAGTAAAGATTATGTAAACAAACAAATGCGAAATAACGCATATGAAGTATTAGCTGAAAAATGCCAAGAAATTTGCCCGGAGGCAGATGTGAAATATGTAAGAAAAAAAATAGATTCCTTGCGTGCTGGATTAAGAGAACTGGAGCCTCTACGGATAGTGTTTATGAGCCAACCTTATGGTATTTCCATTTACTTTTATTCACTCAAGATCAAGAAGAGGTTCGCCCCGGAACCTCTTCAATGGCATCCCAGGAATCAGAAGAGGACAGTCAAAGTGAAATAAGGGTAATAAAATCAGTTTTTTGTATTTTTGCTTTTATTTTTAACCAAGAAACAGATAAAGATAACGTCACGTTTTATAAATTTTTCGAAATTAGGTAAAATTATTGATTTCAATTGATCATATTTTCTTGAAATGAAGTTTGTCCTTCATTGTTATAGGTATGGGTAAAAGCTTTTCTGACATTTTTAGCAATATCATTGTAACAGCTTCGTCTGTTTTGTAATCCATGTAACTGACGAAGCTCTTCACGCCAATCACCATCTTGATTGCCGAGATTGCTGTTTTCACGATCAATAGACGGAACATTTGTATAATTAGAGCATTTCTTTCTTAAGAAAGCAGAACACAACAGACCAATACCACTTTATCAACCTTTTCCACATTAGTTAATGTAATTATGCTTAGTAATATTCTGAAGCGAGAAGCCAATATGCCAAAGACGTTTTCAACCACTCGTCTTGCTCGGCATAGGCGATAATTAAAAATTTTTTCATCGTGAGTAATAAATAGCAGGAGGTATATTTAAAGTGTGGTTTTCAAGTTTGTCTTAAAAATTGGTCTCTTGCAGGACACCTCCATCCGAAATTCTGCCATTTATTCCAGTGTATACATACATAAATAAATTCGTAATTAGCATTTACAATGGCAAACAAGAAGTACCTTTCGCGTACCAAGTCAGGTATTACCGGCGCCTGCGTATTTAGCCCCTGGTTTTCACAACCCTTATGATTATGGGCAAACTCCAACTAACTACAATGGCAATCAGGTTGCAGCACGACCAGCTACATCAGTGGTTCCGCCCAATTCTTTCCCAGGACAATTCAGACCAGTGCCTTCGGCCACATCAGTTTTTCAGTCCAATTCTTTCTTAGGACAATCCACACCAACTCCACTACCTATAGAGGTTAATCAGTCGCAAGCTGTTCCACTCTCCCAATGTACACCACCAACCAATAATACAACAAATGACAATACGGCAGCTGACCTTTCCGAATTTGTTTTATTTAAGAAACACTAATGGATAAGTATCTACTCTAATTGGTTATTGTAACTATACTAAAACTACTTAAAAACTGTACTTAATATCTATAAAGCATCCATACTAACCTTTAAGTATTCATGTTTAGTGCCATAAATAATGCCCAACAAGTTTCAGGTATAATTTGTTCCAGAAGCTGTGGGGAAATTGCACAACTAAACTTTAAGTCTTCAGCACTTCTTCCAGTCGCTAAATACCGTAACGTGGCAATTAATCGCTCTCTGGCACTAACTGCTTGTCTCATGTGGGTGTTATTCTTTTCAATTACTGTTCAAACATATTCTAATAGTTTCAAATGCTTCATTATCCATACGCAAAAAATTGTGCAAATCATGTGGCTCTCTTGTTTCAAGTTCTCTAATTAAACTTATATGAGAGTACTTTTGTCTTTCTAAAACCCATCGCTTTGACCAGTCTTTTCTTTTTTTTTTATCATCAAATAGAACTATAAATCCTCCAATTATTGCCAGTTTCTTTTTATTATCCATAGCCCGGTATAAACACAATAGTTCACAAAGCGAGAACGAGCAGAAATGAATGAAAAAGAAATGCCGTCCGCACATCTGTAGAGATTTGTCTGTGAATGTGTAGCAACAACAGATATGTTTGCTGACAAGTCCACCTGTGTGTAGCCTACGACAGATCTGTCTCTCAGACAGATTTGCCGGACATACTCGCATGTGAATAGGGCCCTTTAGGCCTCCCGAATACGTGGTTAAACTTAATGATATTATGACTGACTCACCTTTCCTGTATAATAGTTCTGTACGATTTCCCGATAAACATGTGCCAAATACTTTTCCCGTGGTAGTGCAACACAGGCGTGAGACAAGCGGGAAATTTTGAACTGAATCGTGGAAGAAGCTGAAGTCCAGGGCGTCGACGTCATATTGCAGTAGCTAAAGAATATATTTTAGAGATTGTTGAAGAGAATCCTCGAATAAGTACAACGTAAATCGCCCAACAAGGATTGTCCCATTCAACAGCGAGGAGTATCATACACCAGGATCAATAATTATGCCAATAACTTACTAGTTCAAAATGGACAAGAATCAGAAAAATGTATAGTAGGTCGTAGAAACTGAGTAAAACGGGCCCAAATGTGTTAACACGACAGTGGACAAAATTTTAAACAGTTGTTGTAACATCAGGTATGCCAAATTATTTTATTAATTAAAACCATAAATTCATTTCATTAATTAATAATAACGGCAAAAGCAATTGAATTTGTGGGTATAAAATAGCTATAATATAATTTTATTTATTTATTTCCTTTGGAAATTCTTTTAATTTTTTGGTTCGTTAATTTTGTATTAAACTTTGCCGCCGTGCGGGTTGCCAACTGCATGCTTAGCCTTGCGCAATGTTAAGTTTTACAGTGTACCAGTTTCCAGTGCCGTGCAGAAGTGTATTTTTAAATTATTTTGTAACGGTCCTTTTTTATTTTTTTTACAAAATTGTATTTGTAAGAGCCCCTTGTATATTAAAAAAAAATGTTTGTATAAGTTCTGTATAACTTTATATAACTTTGAAATATTTTATAATATATTTGAAATATTTGTAGTTAACATCGTAATAAATTTATCGAGGAAGACGAATTAATAATAAATAAAATGAAGAGGATGTAAATTATGATGATCCATGTATATCTTCAAGATAAATCCACATATTCTAAAATATTGTCAATTTATCTCAAATCTTAACTGAAAAAGTTATAATGCTAAACCAACAATTAGTAAATACAGATTATTTGGTACATAGATGTAAATAAGAGGATATTAATTTTAATCACAAAAGAATTAATAAAGAGTAAAAACAATAAAACACACGAAAAAAATAATCTCATATACAAAACATCTTAACCTCATAGGAGTCATTTTTATACGACTTTTATAGGAAACATATGTAATGTTCCAGATATTTGCCAGAGCTCATGCAGATTTTTAATACAGAAGCATTCCACAATATCATAAAGTAAATAAAATTACTAGGTAATCCTCGTGAGGACGCCCCTGCTTTTAAACTGAAATGTCGAGCTTTACGAGTCATTTGGGTGAATGTTTTGTTGTTCATTTTTACACGATTTTGATAGTTATGGTTCTTGATTTTCGCCAATACCTATTTAGGTTCTTTTCTTAAAAACCAGCTGTGAGCCTGAGACAAAAATTGTTAAATTTCAAGACGTGTTTCAGCATACATATATATGCAGACGTGCCATCGCTCCAATGTCCCAAATTCATATTAAATTCAGCAGACCCATAACAAGCCCAGACGATCGTCATAAAAACTGTAACGGCCGATTGGAAACTTCTTGTAACCGAAAACTTTTAGAGAATGGAAAATTATGTGTCCCTAACTTTGTATAATGTGCGCCTCCAGACATTAATGTTACAACTATTGAGCAGATATTTTATGAATTATATTTCTTCTCAACGAATCGATAAATGTCTTTTGTGTATTGCTTATACAGTGTATCTTAAGGTAGATTTTAATATTAAAATATTGAAAATTGTAAGAGCTACAAAATCGAGGAAATATGTTGATTAGATATCCTAGAATAAAGAATTCTGAAAATTTTAATTATTTTTCATATCCTACTAAAGTAGTATTTGATTGAACATGTTTTAGACTATTACCTTATCTGTGACAGTGTCATTATGACAAATTTAGCATCCTCATTTGAATTCCATTATGGCCTTCATAACATTGAGTGTAACAAAAATACAATCAGTCACTACTTTTACTTGTTATTATTAATTATAAAAAATTCAATGATATAGATTTCTGCCACTGCGCCAACCACCATGCCTCTTAACAGTTAATAAATCGACTTCTACATCTGCAGCCATGCAGATGATCTTCGAAAATAATGTCCATTATATTGTTGACGATTTTGAAGATCCAGGCACAATGTTATAATTACATGCCATTTTCCCAAAAGTATTAGAGTCCTTTCACACGGGCCACTATGCAGCGCTGCTGAGTGGAGCCACTAATTTATGGTTGACGTTTCGGTGGGAGTTGGCGACTATACGCCACCGTGGCGCTGCTAAATCTGTGGCCGCGCCCGTGTGAATAAGAGCCTTTTCACACGGGCCACCGTGCAGCTCTACTCGGAAGCATCGTTGAGTGGTCCGTTTTGACGAAACATTATTTTATATAGACTTAACCGTTTTCGAAATGAGAACGATTTACTATTTCTTTACAAAATTATTTGTTTGAACGTACACCTTTAAATAGGATGACTTAAATGAAGTAGGCCGCTGTCAATGAAATGTCATGAATTATTTATGTCAATTCTAAGCAATTTCCAAATACTAGACAGTTCTTCTTCGTTTGTGATTTTTTTCATTAAAATGCCGAGTCATACTGATTATTCGTTTGTTGAAATGACAAACATGGTATGTGTGTATGCCTAAGAAAATTATTGTGGTCGTCATGCAGCAGCGAGGTACTTGGAATTATATCTAAATAACAGATAATCTGACCACAAGCTTTTTAAGATGTTTTACGACAGATTATATATAACTTTTATCGTAAAATGAGTTCTATCATCGGCTTCTAGCAAAAATTGTGTTCGGTATGTTTTCTTTTGTTAAAATCTTAGATTTTTTTGACCGAAATCCTTCCGATTTTCGTTTCAGAAACACAATTAAATGGACGTACTTACTAATATTCATATTTTTCTTCATTTATACAGGGTTAACTATGACTAAGTACAAATATTTTAAGATGGGATAGAAAAAAATAAGAATTGACGGAATTTTCTTTCAAAAAATGTCCAAACTTATTTATAAAGCGAAAAATTTTCTTTTCGATATTATATTAAATCCTTATTTAACGCCGCCAATGCGAGAATCAGAGTAGGCAACCATCATGCAACAGTCGGCAGTCGGTCCAGTCGAGTCGGTGTCGATGTACTCGCTGTCATGTTATAATTTCATTTCTGTGTTTCCGTTGCAGTTTTGTTTTTCAGTTTTTAGTGCCTTATTTTAATTTTAAACGTTTTATAGTTAAAAAATAAAGGAATATGTGTCGGGTACAGATATTTTCCCACAATATAGTTCGCCAGTTTGTTTTTCTAGGTTATGTCACAAGACTGCCGCGGGTGTTAAAAGTTTTCTGTTATCTATTAGAACCTACCTACTCATCCCTTGCTTCGATTTTGTTATAATACATAGACATTTTATCTAATTGTAGCTACGGGAAGTGTGTTTATCGGTAGTGAGTGAAAATGTAATTTTACTAGTTTGTAACCAGATAATGAAAAACGAATGCAAAATACTGGAGCTAACTGGATTAACCTACCTATCAGGTAGTATTACTAATAAGAATGTTAATTTTTGTCGTTTCTGCATTTAGAAACACTACAAACGAACGCATGGTAGTAGTACATTGTTGACAGATGTAAAGTCAACTATGAATCTAAGCCATAAGCCATCTCAGTCGATACTTATCATAGGCACCGATTTTCCGTAGGAAAAAGGATTTTTGCCACATTTTTAAAATATCGAGCTAAAATTCTGGAATAACTGTTTTTATTGTCATTTAGGCCTCCTTGAGCACGTGGTTAAAATGTTTGCACTTAGTCATAATCAACCCTGTATAATTGAACGTAACATATAATAATATACCCAAAGCGACGAAGGCTTGCTATATTTTGAAAGATATTCGAACATCCCAGAAGAACCTTTTAATTGCTGCTATTCTTGATTCCTATCCCTTTACACCAGTTTTCAAGTTTTGCATATCTTTGCTCGTACGCCTGTCTTGATTTTTCGGGAAGTCCGATATCCGAAGGGACACTCTCGGAATCAGAATCACCCATATTAATATTCTTTTTCACTAAAACTGAACGTATGATATAAAATTAGACGCCAATAGTCAAAGTCAAATTTAAAAGAATCAATAACAGCAGTTACCTAATAATTTTCAATTTCATGAAAACATTTCTGATACTTTAAGATAAATTGAATCTGCAAATAAAATCTATTTAGACAGTCGTAGATTTGATTTTGAATGATATAGGACTGTTATCATTAATAGCTATTATGCAAGTAAAAAGTTACGGAAGAAAACACGGACAGTTTTGATTGCAAAACGTATAATATTTAGTAGAAACTTGGGAAATTAGTTTTTTTTGTACATCTATTCAAAATAAAAAAGAATAGGTTTCTGATAGTTCAACGAAACTTTATTAAAGCACAAAATTTACCAACCATTTCTTATAGGCTCTCTTTTAATACATGCAATGCCCGTCCCTAAAAATTTATGCCATTGAATACGCAGTCAAAAGAGTTTCAATTTGATATACGAAACGACAGATTTGTTACTGTAGTTAAAAGTTAAAAGTTAAAAATGGTCAACAGTCTATCGGGACACATTTATCTGAGTCTTCCAATTAAAATTAAAAATTACATTTTTATATGGAAACTATAAATTTATTTCAAAAATGGATAGATATATACAGGGTCGGAAAACGCTGATGGTCTATCTGAGTTTACATGAGAGCGACAAAGTAAAGTAAAGAAATCCGTGCGATAGACAAGAATGACTATATTGACGACGTTTTAAAATCTAAATAGTCACCGCTCGTTTCGTCATTCAACAAATAAAATCCATTCCCACTTATATCTCAGCGACTAATCGCCATCTTCGCTCGGTTAGAAGTGGGAGCGACTGCTCAGATGTTATTCTAATTTATAAAACGTCGTCAATATAGTCATCCTTGTCTATCGCACAGATTTCTATACTTTACTTTGTCGCTCTCATGTAAACTCAGATAGATCATCAGCGTTTTCCGACCCTGTATGCAGAAACAGGACTTCCTTTAAAATCATAAGTTGTTCCTGAAGTGACTATTTCTAACAATCCTAATTGTATATTGATTTAAAAAAATAATAAATCTCCCTGTTTTTCAAACATTAGTGTCTCAATAATAATTGGGATGAATAGGAGGGATGAGCTGTAGAATGTGTGTTATCAATAGAAACAGTTTGTTTAAATTGATGAATAACTTGCCCAAAATCAATACTACATCTCGCATAGCATACATACATGTTGCTAAACATTTGTCTAATATCATTAACAATGCTTTATCAGAAAAGTAAATTCAAAATTTATAAAATTAACTTATAGAAATATATTCAGCTAGGTTTAGTTAACAGTAAGTTATTAACAATGGGTTCTAATGAGAACATTTGGCAGGTTGTCTATGAAACTTCTCTGACAGATTTTGCAACGTGTAGAAGTTACCCAAAGTGTAAATCATTACCAAATTGAAATAGTTCCAGTTCTTGCTCAGCAAGTAATTTATGGGTTACTATTTAGTTTTGGTAGCCAGTAACACTTGAAAACAATATAGAACCGCCAGAAGTTTGCAAACTTCAGGTTTACAATAATGAGAAGTACGTTGAAATTAATAAAGTTTCTTACCTATTTCCTTAACAAAAAATGTTACGTTACTTTGTCTACAGGCTAAACAAGTAGCGTGGTGCATCTAACCTTCTACAGAGTGATTCTTAAGCACGTTCCGATAATAATGGTTTATTTTCAGGAAAATAATATCTAACATACTTTGATTTTAAAGATAAGAAAATATTTTAAAATAGGAATGTTCGCAAAAAAAAATCTATGTAAAAAATAATTCAAAATAGCCTTATATCTGTGAAGTTTTACATAAATCAAAAATTGTATGGAAAAAACCTAAAAGAAATATCAATATTCGTCTGAACGCCCAAAACTCTTTGAGACGTCACATGGCGTATTAACAATATAACTGATTTTCAAGAAAAAAACCGTTTCTCTTGTAACTTTAAATAGAGAATATAAATAAAGGCTTATATCACAAATATTTGATAAAAAAATCCGGGTATGCCAATAACACTAATATAACTATTCTTCAGAAGATAATAAGTAAAATAAAATGATCTACATTAAAAATTGTAAAGCAGATTAAAAAAAAAAGTTTAAGTGACCACTGAGTTTTATTCCCACATTACTAGTATATTTTGATTTTCATTTAGAAATTCGTTTGAAACTCATTTTCATTATTTTTAATTTATCTTTTGTAAAATTTTAATTTCGTATTGTTATTTGAAAATTTAAAAATGGGAAAAATTTTAGAAAAAGTTATAATATAATTAAAATTTATTAATGTGTTCGAATATTAAAATTCTTTTTCTTTTAAAAGTATACATTTCAGTACGTATTTTTGTTTATGTTACAGTTAATTAACGAAATAAAATGAAAATAACGAAAAAAATAAATTAATTAACTACACCACCTTATTGTAGTAGTAAGAAAATCGAAACTCTTTTTTATTCTCTCAAGTATTTATCTAGTGGTAATAAATATTTTAGCTCTCGTCTGCCGAGCCCTTACATTTACATTTATTTATTTACATTATGTAATGTAATATACAGATAGAGAAAATATTTAACCGATCATGGGGAGATTCTATTACATACATTTCAAATGCATGGGGTATTGGTGGGAAGATGACGCACGGCAGGGCGGGCTAGTCAGTACTCCCAGTACTCCCCTACTCTCCTACGCAACGTCGCGTACGAATACGAATACTGGTTTAGTCCGCCAAAATAGGGGAGGACAGGCAAGCTTGGACGGCGATGCAGTGGAAGGGATTATTGTTAGCATTTCATATGATCGGTTAAATATTTTCCCTATCTGTATACTTATCGTTCAAAGTTATCATTTAGAAGATAGTTCCCATAAGGCGATATATCCTTCAGTGTAGCCAAGAAACGCATGCGTTAACACCGCTTTACATTTATGCAATTTTTATTACATGCAAATAAATATTGCATGCGCGCATACGCATTAAAGTTAAAATTAATGACCGCCGCAATTTTCAGTCCATTGCACGAATATAGAGTCTGCTCTAATTTGATTGCATTGCACGTGAAATTCTGGTTCCTTTTCTGGTAATATTCAGTTTTGCCATCCTACACAAAAGGAACTAACAGCGAGGAATTAAGTAAACAGTGAATTAACCACAATTAACCATAATAATTATCTTTTTTATTTCATCCATTAAAGCTCTAGGTTGATTGAAACTTCACACCACAGTACACAACACCGGTATGTTTTGATGGTTTTACAGAAGACCAGCAGATTGAAATCATTTGCATTTTACTAATTTGGCAATAGGCAATATATTGCATAAATGTAAAACAAATGACACCTTGCAATATTGCATGAAAGACTTCGCTGCAAAATAGTATTCATTGCATTCTATGCTCCATTGCCTAAATGTAAAGCGGCCTTTAACCATGTTTCAGATTTTGCGAGGAGGAGAGTAAAAACTTAAGCTAATATTTAATCCTAATTTAGAGATGGGACTTTTAGTTCATTTTGGTGAATTCATTCTATCAGTCTCATTCACCTAAGAGAATCATTCACTTGAGTAATTCATTTGATTCAGTACGGTCGAGAATTGTATTTTTGTAAATCGACCACTGATCGTTCAGTTTCGACGTTCAATATCGGAGTTTGCTTACAACGGCACTGTTTCATGACTCGCGTGGTATCGTAATTTAGAGGCATAACATACAATGCTTTCAAGATTACAGACAAATCTAGATTTTAGATTAAAACATTTATAGGTAAGCATTTAAATATAGGTAATAAAATATAATTTTAGGTGTGAAAATATTGTATTAAATTAACAAACGAAGTAATATTTAAAATAAAAAAAAACTAATTTCATAAATAAATTCTAAACATTAAAAATTTTGCATTTAAAAACAAAATTTTAGAAATTTTGTTTAATTTTAATGGAGCTCGTTTTTCTGTTACTCTGCTTTAGAAAATATTCTGTCGCAAGACACCGAACTAGCCATTCTATATAGGTGATCCGACTGAAACCGGTCATTGAGTCACATCTCCGATACCGTCTATGTTTAATCGTCAGCTCTACTGAATAAGTATAGAAGGACTGAATTTGACTCGCCTGAATTACATTGTTAAATTTTTTAGAATCAACGTTGCTTTTAGTTCACAGAGAATGATTCAGTCCGACAAGAAGGAATGATTCATTTCATTCAGTGAAGTGAATAGTTGGTTTGTACTAGTTCGTTCGCGAACTACCCATCTCTATCCTAATTTGTTATTGTTAAAGTAAGAAGCTTAAATATAGCGAAAATAGATGAAATCTATTTAGATATAATATATAATAATCCCAATATTAGTTTTATTTGTCTAACTGAAACTGCAGCAAATGAAACTGCTACACAGAATTTTAATTTTGAGGGGTACTATTTGGGTAGTAGTTACAGCAGAAATTTTTCAAATTGGGGTGGCGTAACAATATGGGTAAAAAATAATGTCCAGATTAAAATCATTAACTTAGAACGTTTTTGCTATCAGCAACATTTTGAAATATGTGCGGTTTCTCTTGAAACGAAAAGTAATGGAAAAACTGTAATATTGACATACTACAGTTAAATGATGTTCTTGATTTTGTGTTTGAACCAAATATTAAAATAGTATTATGTGGAGTTTAATAGGCGGTGAAAACAATAGATCATGTTTTTATAAATGTTTTTGGTAATGGTATATCATGTGTATTTAATAATAATATTTCTGATCACAGAGCGGTTTTGTGCGAGTTTACATTAGAGATATTTAATAAAAAATATCTTGCACCTTTTTTTGGTAGGAATTATGACGTTTAATAACTTGACACGATATATTTGGAATGTAGTGTCCCAATTAACAAATAGAGTAAACAAATCAAATAATATTATTCAATCAATTAATATGAATGATATATCAGTTAGGGATCCGGTGGTGATAGCAAACGCTTTTAATGATTTTTTTTATGAATACTCCAAAGAATATAAAAAACAATATCGTTGTAAAAAGTAACAATAATTATAATATAGAAAAAATAACTCCAGTACATAATAAGTTTCTTCTAGCAGCATTCACAGAAAATAAATTATGCGAACTAATAATGAAAAATTTAAAAAGTTTTCATCAGGTTATGGTGATATACCAGCTTCCATTGTAAAAAAGTGATAAAAGAGAGCTCAACCGTTTACATATTTGAAATTTATCATTTTGCAATGGTATATTTCCACAGCACTTAAAAATCGGGAAAGTTATTCCTTTATTTAAAAATAACGATCCATCTAATTTAATGAACTATCGCCCTGTAACTGTGCCTACAGTTTGTTCTAAAATGTTTCAATACTGTTTTCTGGATAGATTCGAAAAATTTATCAATGATTCACAAATAATTTCGGGAAATCAACATGGTGTTTGTTATAAAAAATATATAATGATAGCAATACATTCATTCTATAACCTTTACTATGATCGACGCAGGTGAGTGTCCTGTCGGAATTTTTTGTGATCTAAGCAGGGCATTTGACTGCGCTGATCATGATAAACTACTTCATAAATTGCTATTTTATGGAATTGATGGAGTTGCACTGACATGGATTGATTCATTTTTAAAAGATCGTAACCAGTATGTGAGCTTAAAGGGAAATAATAATAACACGAAGTCTAAGTTTTTGAGAGTAGATATAGGAGTTCCACAAGGTTCAATATAGGGACCAATATTATTTATACTGTATATAAATGATCTTGATAAGTCAGTATCTATGCCCATTTTACTATTTTTGCAGATGACACATCGATTTTAACATCACATAAATTAGACAATCACTTAAAAATTCAGTTTTGAGTAAAATACATAATTGGTTTATTCAAAATTCTCTACATCTAAATATAGAACAAAATCACTGCTTGAGGTTTCACAATTGGCAAAAGTCTTGCAATAATTTGATGTTAATAATTTATGATAATTTGTTAAATAATGAAAGTCATGTTCGATTTACATATAAATCAATGTTTAACTTGGAGGATACATTGTTGGTGTAGCCATGCCTACATGTTTTTTTGTTAGAAATATAAAAAAAGAAAAGAAGGCCACAAGTTGACTCACGCGACGCAAGAATTTTGTTGTTGTACCTATTAGTGGTAATATACTAGATACTGGTAGTATAGAATACTTTGTTTCCTATTCTTATATTATTATTGTTATTACATTTCTTTGTGGCTTTGCTTGTTACCTCTGTTGCAGATTCTGGTCTGTGGGTTTTTTTATGGTTTATAGTTTAGTATAGATATTTTTCTAGGTTTGGGAGTATGCCTACGTATAATTTTAAATGGAGTTTTGAGGTCCATACTTAGTACTAAGTTAATAGTTATAAAATATAATATATATATTCACAGAGACAAAAGTACTCTCCACCCGAGTCATGGTCGAATAGGCACAGACATTACACAATGACGCGGAAGGTTTTTAACTTTGAGAAGCTACATGGTAAAATTTACTCCATGGTAAATTTAAGAGGTGATACGCAAGTTGTAGTTGCCGTGCCTAATTATGCTTAATAGTACTCCAAGTAGCAATAATGTTGTTTGAACTAATAAATTTTACTTACTAATATTACAAGTTCCACGACTTTAAACAAACAATTAAAGTGAACGTTGCGGCAACTATCAAAACTACTTTAAAGTGATTGCAATTTTGAAATCATATTTTAGTAACATGAGCCAGTCGCTGCTAACTACCTGGTAACTACCTGATCCTCAAAACCAGGACTTCGAAGTTTAATAACGTAAACAAACCAAAAGTAGTTGGAAATACGTAGCAGCGACTGTAATTTTGTTGTATACAAAATAGCAAATTTGGTACTGGTTATGTAATAGTTACCTTTTGAGGTTCCAGTCTCAATACTTTGGTGCTAGTTAGGGTACCATGGCTAAACAAATTCTATTTTATTATATGCTAGAAAAAGAAACCACTATCTAGACACGTTGTATATTCGAATAATAAATTAAAGAAATATTTGAAACGAAATAACTTGGAAATCTAAAAAGTAAAAAATAATATTCATGTGTCATATTAATGTAATAAAATCGTGCCGGATACACAGTTTATTAAAAATGTAGATGCAGTCTGTAAATAGAGAAATTTATGAGGTTTCTTGCTTAGCATATAAAGTGCAGCTACAAAATTATTACATGTCATATAAAAATATGAGAAGAACTTCATAAAAGTAGGGGAGGGCGAGTTTAGTTATGGTAATTTCAATTCAAATATGCAAAATGTACGGGATGGCGCAATTTCCACACTTTTGGAAAGTGTCTGATATTGCTTGAGGGCATAGAGGCTAGATTTAGGAGAACAATTGAATGAAGATTGCCAACATTTGGCTTTTCAGTAATAACAATAATGAAATATCAGATTTGAGTAACGTACCTATAGTGATGTTAAATTAAGTTGTAATTTATGAAAATGTAATTTTACGGGCAATATTTTATGGAAATTACAAATTGGCTTGCAATTTAAATTTTACGACATTTTAAACTGTAGGTACTCACCAACAAATTCTAACCCCTAGAAGCAGATATTACTTTTAGTTGTGGCCGATATATAGATAAAGAAGAAGACCCAATGGCAGTGGCAGCAACATATATTTTGACATGCACAAAAATGACACATATTTTACTTTGTACATAAAAGTGATACTTGATTAGTTTACATAATATTTAATGTTGAAAACCTCACTTCTTCAATATTTATGTAATTAGAAATATTGTGGAATATTACCCAATGAAGAAAATAAATTCATTTCAATGCAAACCTTAAAAAAACTACTATTATAGTAACGCGAAGTAGCTTTGTACATCTAGCGATCATTCGCTACTCCATGCCATTGAAAGCTAGCGACCTCTATCACGATTCGACGATAACGATATGATTACCATACCAACCTATTATATTCGTCGATGACGCCTGATCGTACCGAAAACTTGTGTCCGTTATTGACATTTGCTTTGTTTACCTGCAGTCGCAAACAAAGACTGAAAAGTCTCCTTCTAGGGGTTACAATTCATTGGTACTCACACAAAATTAACAAAAATAAGTTGAGGTCGATGTCCCTGCTCCATCCTCTCCACAAATTAGAATATGGTCCTCTTGAACGGCGATGGCCCACCACCGCCCACCTACATCTACCTGATGCGCACTCTGCGGATATCACACTTAAGCGTTGTTCACATGGACGAAATTCACGGATTTTTTCACGAATTTTGAAACTTCTGTTTTATTATTTATGGCGGGAAAATCTCAATTATTGACAAATTTTGAAAAACAATAAAACACTACAAATATTATTGCTACTTTCATTATTATGTGGTGTTAATACATTTGTTTTGAGCTTCTGACAACGTACCATGGTAGTTTCATGATGAAAATAGTATAGTTGACAAAATTAATTACAAGTAGAGATTTTCCCACCATTAAATAAATCGCGCAAATATTCGCAAATTTCGCATCCATAAGAACAAAAGGCTTTAGAATACATTGCACTATATGTATATACAAACTATTCACTATTAGGTGAGATATAAGTGGCTTGCTACTTCCTACTCGGTCTAAGCGGCTCGATTTACAGGAAGCGACCTACATTGCAGCAGGTACTTTAAATGCAGACCTCTCGCCCTGGGCGATGAGCCATTAAATCTATAAATTATACTGCAGGAAACAACTACTCCGCGGACTAATGCCCCGACCGGCACTGAAATACTTCTGCAGTGTCTGTGTGGGTTTTTGGCTGTTCACACAAATACTGCAGTAGTAATTCAATGCCGGTCGGGGCATTAGTTCGCGGAGTAGTGGTTTCCTGCAGTATCATTTATATATTTACTATTAGTTACTAGTCTGTCACTGTCACTATAACGGTCACACATTATACATATATCACATCGTACCGCCTTCCGTATGATTTTGATGTAGCCATGTTTCTTCAAAAGTTAACATATTCTTTGATCCAGATTTCTACCTTTTAATATTTATTTTAAATAATTTTTTCGCCATATCACTATTTCGTCTTTCTCTATCAGTATACTCTTTTCGATTTCGTTTATAAGAAAATTCACATACCATAAGTCATATCACACATAATTAGCAAAAGCACCCTTCTATTTATTCTTTCATCTTATAAAATATACTTAGCAATCTATTTTTTTCGTCAAAAACTCACTTTCAAAATACCACCACGAGTTTCCACTATTTTCCGTTTTGCAGTTGTACTTCTTTACCACTATACATATACTACACATATAACATTTTTGTTAATGAACTACATATTTCAACATCACTTACATTCATATTTGATCTCGCGCCCTAAACCCTTCATACATGTCATCATCCGATATTCCTCACTTGTTAGGTTAGGGCATTTACGATTTTAAGAATACGTTGTAGAGCTTGAACTATGCTCCATTCTTAAGAACACAAAATCACTAATAAATAAATTATATTCATAATTAAATTAACGAAAAGATATACTCGAAATTTCGCCCGCCCGAACGATATATCCCATGATAGCGCTGGAAATGGAACAGGTGGATCTGTCAATTCGTCATAGCCAATAGAAAGCTGCGGTGCATGCATACTGCAGCAGAAGCAGTGTAATCGGGTATGCTCTCAGAGGTGTGCGGCACACGATTTTATAAAAAAATATATAGGTTGTATGTTTATTTGTAAGGGAGTAACTATAACAATAGTAAAAACAAAATAAATTAAATCTTCAAACACAAATATTTAGATTTTTATTTAAAACAGCTTTAGTTTCTTGAAGCATTTGTTTTTTCAAACGTATGTCTTTTTACAGTAATTTGAATAAGTAACAATTTACCACTTACATCACTAGTATTGTAGAAATAAGTTCTACTATTTAATAATAATACTTATTTAGCAATATTTGATGAAGAAATTATTTTCAAGAATCCAATAAGGATGCCCAGTTTTCGCCTGTACCTAGTAACCATATTTTCAGTAAAATTGTCAAATTATCATGGAAAAGTACACGATTTGTTAGAGCGTACAAAAAGTAAAAGTGTATTATAATAATGATACTTATAATTGATTATTTGTGACCCAGATTGGATAAACCTTAGATACTTAAAGTACCAGCAAAATGACACTACGTGCCAGGCTGTGCGCGATATCATCAGTTGGTAAAGGCACGATTTGCAGTTTTGTAACCAAGGTCTTGCGATATAATCATAATTTTTTATGGGATATGTGAATGTCAGGGTCTATGCTAATCAAATAACTGCAAATATAATATAATAGAACAGAATAGTTTATTTACTAAAAAATATAAAATATAGTTATCAGTAAAAAGGGAAAATTGTAAATAATCCGCATTAGTTAGTCTAAAAAAGTATATATTATGCATTACATGACTGCAATGACAGAAGCTAAAACAATACAGGGTGTCCGGAAATGATGAGCAAACAATTCAGGGGATAATTCTAGACCGAAAATAAATGCTACCTCTTTCTATAACATATTTTCCAAAACTGATTATTAACGGAGTTACAATAATGCTCAAATATTTTATCTCTCTTTAAGGTAATATGCGGAATTCATCATTTATAACCAACAAATCAAAAGTTGGAGCAGATGTACCATATAAATAAAAAGGTACGTAATAAGTTTTCTTTAAATTTGTTATCGAAGTAGGTAGTTTTTATTTTCTTTTTCTGGGTTTTTCGCTACAATGACTTTCAGACCGTCACAGCTTGATGATTGTGCTTGGCGTTTTTATATTGAATAAAGAGTTGAATAGTATAGGTCCCTATACTGATCCCTGTGGTACACCATATTCAGTAATGTTAGGTACTTCCTATGCTATTTATTTCAGTATTATATTGTTTATATACGATGCTATAAGATTTAATCTGTTATTTCTAAAACCAATGTTATTTTGTGTCAGCTTATTATCGCATACCGTGTCTTTCTCAAGTCAGTGAAAACTGCCAAAGACTTTTGATGATCATCTAACGCATCACAGCCCTTACCTACTGTAAATGTTTCCCTGTAAATTTGCACTTATCTACAAAACTGACGATTTTATCCTTAATCACCATTTCAAATATATTTGCGAAATTAGTAATTATTGAAATAGGTCTGTAATTCGTTATCTCTTGCAATTGCATCAATTTCTGGAGACTTGTTAATGCATTAACGTACTTAATAATATCGAGTTATTTTGTATATTTTCAGGTAAACTAGGGTACACCCTGTGACCTGATTGGCAAGAGTTCTTCCAATGGTGGCAAAGAACGTATTGAAAATAGTAGCCTTTTCGTTATCATCAGTGAATTTCTCTTCTTTGTCATTCTTTATAATTGAAATATTTGACCTATTCTTCTCAATATCACAAAATTCATTTGTAACTTCTCATAAGTTTTTCGAACACGTTTTATTTTGTTTGCGAAACTTTCATTTTTAATATCACATTGTCGTGATTCTATTTTAATTTTTTATACATATCATCCCTTTTATTAATTTTGTCAGTAATTTTGTTAGTTATTCATTATTTTCTTTTTACATTATTGTGTTATATTAGCAACATTTTTACACTATTTCAGTTTATACTGAATTAATTTACCGAAAAATCAACTGGTTCATCTAAATCATAGTTATTTACCTCGTTCCAAGTAAATAAAAAATATAATAAAAATTTCGAAATGTTTTACACCCTGTATCTCAGAAAGTGTGAACTTTTATATATATATATATATATATATATATATATATATATATATATATATATATATATATATATTGAGACAATATGAAATATCAGCTTCAATACTTATGGGGATTTACATGTTTATTTTAAAAAACCATAAAATAGAATAGAAATTATTATTGTTATTAAAATTAAAATATAGTAGAATTAAACAAAATAATATAAAAAGTGACAATGCAGAACATATAAGTAGTTATTATAGTGTAAATTAAATAAATTAACATTCTTGAAAATAAAATATAGTTAAATTTCATTAAATATTGGGACATGATCTCATATTTATCAATAGTTCATAAACAAAAAAGGAGTTAAACCCAGATCAAAGTATATAGAAAGAAAAAGAAAAGATCATTTAATAATATCATACACATATCGACAGAAGTCAAGCGAAGATAATTAAAATATTAGCAATTTAAATAAATAAAAAGGTATAAAATGTTGCGAAATGTCAAATAAATATCATAGACATGGACAAATGTCAAGTCTAAAGTTGGCTTCACAAGAGATATAACAATGTACATAAAAAGAGTAATATTGAAGAATATTTAATAATTAGAGATAAGTAAAATTGTAATTACATAAAAAAATTTTGTAGTAGATTTAAGTAGTTCAGTGAAAACATAAAAAAACAGTGCATCGAAAAACTAAATAAGATCATATGTATGAACCATAATATGTATGCAAATTTTACAACAAGGAATCAAGATATCAAATTGATAGAAAAATATTAAGGAAAACAAAAGTTTGTTGATTAGAGACGAAAGAATAGAAAGAAAAGCAGCGTGGGTTTTTGAAGAAAGGTCCTAGAAAAATAAGAAATTGAGCAAGAAAAAGTAAAGTAATAGTTAAAAGTAATACTTACGTCATAAGAAAAGTGTCGAATAACAATATAAACAGAGATCCAGGTCCAAGCTAGGAATTTGGCAGTACCATATAGTGGGAAAACCAGCCATCAATATCAGCAGCCCAATCACAAGTTAAGAGGGATGTCTAGTAGAAGTCTTATAAAAAGAAAATTAACATCAGAAAGGTATTTTATGTGCACATAAATTCACAGAAATTTACGTAAATTTAATAAGAGACAAGAAACGCTACCTAGCCATAAAATTCACAAAATAGACAGTCACAGACTCTAAGACTTATTAAAATAATAAGTTACTTACCTTAGTATAGTTAATAATATTTACTTTTCTATTTAATATATTAAAACTCGTTATTTAGTGGACCATCTGTCAAATAAAGTATGATTGGCAAATATAATACATCACCAGCAATGAACATCCATTAGAAGAATACCACTGAATCACGAATTTTAAGAATTAAAAATATTAAAGATAGGCAACTTTTAATACGCAACTGCCTTTAAAGAAATTTTATCTGTTACCTATAAATTATGTTCATAAAACTTTAAATAATTTTGAATAAGTAGTAAACAAATCTCTTATGAAATAAAAATTGTCCATTTTGAATTGATATTTATTTGATGAAGTAAGGTACAGTGTGTTAAAAAAAAAAAGGAATTGACTTGATGAGCGAACCGACTACCAGAGTCTATGTTCTACAAGCAGCCAGGGTAATTGAATAAGAATAAAAAAAAATATATAAGATACAGGTTTGTAGTCCAATAAATACAAGTTTCTTTTACATACAGAAGACATAAACACAAATCATTAAAGAAACACAAATACAAGTCAAACATAAATATTATTTTTTACATAACATAGCAATATATATATATATATATATATATATATATATATATATATATATATATATATGTTTGGGTAAATCCCATTTACTTTTGACTGTACAATCGCTCCCTCTAAGGATGCCAGATATATATCTCAGATACCCGCATTAAAATCAAATCTGCTATAGAGAATATTTTTCAATTAAATGTTCAGTAATATTTTTAGAGAATGACTTGCTATCACATACATCTACTATATACCGCTCACTTGTAACCCAGACTGGTCCCAAACGGTGGGGGCAATTAAGAGGACCAGGATTTGATGTGCTATGCACATGCGATGATTCATATTTTCAGATTTCAAACTATTTCATTTTTTAAATATTTTTTTCTAATTAATTACTAAATTAGACTTCATTAGAACTATTTTTTAATGATAATATATACCTGTACACATGTACATATATGTTTTTTTATTAAAAATAGTAACTACTCTTTATTTTATGAGGACACATTGTAGATTTGACAGGCGGGCGGGTCATATCGATTGATGCGAGATACTGACGCCGCCATTTTCAATAATTTTAAATTTCGTAATAATAAAAATTTATTTCAATTAGAGAAATACCAGTTGCGTTAAAACTCTATAGTACAATAAAGAATCACAATGAAACAATGAGGCGTTTTCGAAAAAAAGACAGTAGGTATTTACTAACTTAAATAGGTTTCAAAAATAGTATTTTTGTTGTTGTTGTAAATGAAGAGTGTGCTTTTTATTTTAAATTGGGAGCACTTAAATATATAAACAATTGCATATTGGAAAAGAGGAAATGTGTCAAACTTTACGGTCACTGCACGTTATAAGGGTAGCGCATCCCTGGTAAACAAGATAAATGTTAATATAATTACCTAATCTCAGTATAAACAAAATCCATTTTCCACATTTCGGTACTATATTTAGGATGTAACTTTAAAATACGAAAAATTCCGAAAGGGAGAGCCGTATGAAAAATAATTATAGAACACTTTAGTATTATCTTTGGTCCAACCAACCGTTCTTAAAATATCTTCCAGTACTTGTCTGAGATCATTCGTCTCTCATTTTAATTTAACAAAATAAACGAGAGAGCTCACAATAAGTTAATAGATAACCATCTAATGTGTCTAGGATTATGATTAATCAGTTGCTAGTTTGAATCTGAAAGTTGCGCTTTATTATGGAGCATGCGCAAATGCACCACAGTTCTGGTTATTCTCTTGTATTCCCCCAACTTTCGGAGCCAAGGTCATACATTGAAAAGATGCGCGGTATATAGTAGAAGTATGTGCCTACTACTCACTCAGACAATTTCAGATTAAGCGTATAAAACTTTGATTAACTTTAAGTCGATTAATTAATTACTGATTAAAATTGACGGGTAAAGCTGAATTGTAATTATGTTTAATATATTCTTCAAACTTCGAGCATGGCATTTATATTCAAAGATTTTATATGTCACATTGGAAAATGGAAATTTGGAGTGTCGCCGAAATAGGATTTTAATCAAAGTTTGAATTAGCTTTAACTTTGTACTTATGTAGATGATAATCTTCCTAAGGCAACCTGAGGATGTGTCAGCTTTTCAGGCTTCGAATTGAATCAAAGGTACGTTTGTGTGATCTCTTTATGCTTTCCCGATGGTGACATATTCCGTATCTTTTTCAGTCACAAATATAATTAATTAGTATGTAGATAAGTTTATAGTATGTAATTTAGGAGAGTGCCCATGTATGTATTTAGAATATGTTTCCACACTAAAAAATATTAAGTAAAATTTAACTCAAAATGAACACAAATGATTATTAAAACGAGTCCACGCCCGATTTTGTTGAAATAATAACACAATTCATTGATGTTCACTCAGTTATTTATTAGCTAAATAAACTTTTTAAGGGTAACACTAAACAATTTTTGAGTTAGCCTTCCTAAACTATGTGTTATTCCAAACACAAAATTGAGTTATATTAACATTAGAACTGTTATGTACTTATTAAAAGTGTAATTTTTTACGGATTGTAGATTATTAATTTATAGATATTTATAATAATCATTATTATTACTATTAATAACATTATGACTATTACAAATAATTATCATTAAATTAATAATAATACTAGATAATAATAAAGTTATTGCAAATAATTATGTCAAAAATTACAGTCTATAAAAAGAAAACCTGTTTAGTTGGTACGCAATATAGGTTTAATGGAATTGTGGAAGCAACCATAAAAACAATAACAAGAACAATAATAATCATTATTATTATTATATTATAATATTTATTACTACTACGCACTTTTTGAAACAAAAGTTTGCTATAACAAGTTAAATAAGATAAAGGTTGAGATTTTATTTGTAGATAATAACATGACGCAGTATGTAAAGATTTATTATATTATTAAACAATACATTCTTTCTAAATTTAACAAAATATGTACTATAGTGTCCCAAAATACTCAGTGGTGTTGTATGACTGATGAAGTTCAAGTGGCTCTTTATTAAATAATCTGTTTAAATTAATAATTTCCAGGTTTGATCTATTTTTCACAATTTTATAGCTAAGTAGTTAAGGATCAAATGAAATGGTAATCATGTTGTTTTTTGTATCGTATGAAGCCGGCCATTGTTACTTACCTATTTCTACCACATCTTCAAATTCTCACTTTCCAGTTTACATCATACTTTTTTACGCAAATTCTAATTTAAAAATGTATTTACAAATGCGGTCCATAGTCCATGATCCGGTTAGAACAATACACTTGACTTGTATCAAACATGCATAGCAAAACTACACCTGCGCGTCAGTACTTGCTCGTACCCAACTTTGTTTTCCCCCTTCCACTTACTATACAAATTATTATATCTACAACGGTTGGTGTTATTTTTACACAATATGTTCTCATTCATACATATTTTGATTTTTCTAACCAAATATTGTGTAGATAACCCCATTTCTTTGTTAAAATGTTAAATTTACTCAAAATTCAACACCAAATTCACTCATAAATAAGTTTGAATCATTAACGGTATTAAAATAACACTAAAATTTGTAATAGTTACACATAACATTCATTATATTAACACAGCGAATTGTGTTAAACCTTTAACACACCTCTACATACAGGAAAATATGTAAAAATAAATCTACACAATCCCTAATATGTGGACCCTAATTAACCCAGTATCGTATTATACTTTTTTATAATCTTGTAATTATCTTGCACTGTGTAACTAAAGAACGCCGGGCGCCACGTTTTCAGAGAATGAACATTCAAACTTATTGCACAGTAAAAAATAACACTGAGTATAATACGATCCTGGGTTAATTAGGGTCCACACATTAGGGATTGTGTAGATTTATTTTTACATATTTTTCTGTATGTAGAGGTGTGATAAAGGTTTAACACAATTCGCTGTGTTAATATAATGAATGTTATGTGTAACTATTACAAATTTTAGTGTTATTTGTATCATTAAAAGTATTAAGTTTACACATTAAAGTGTTATTTTATAATATGCAGAGCGATTGCAATATCAGTGTCATTATATAGTCATTATAATATAATGATTGTACCAAACAAAACATATTATTTGACTTAAGAATATTTTTTCCCTGGTAGGTTCAGAATATCATCGCGCACCTACCATGTCAAGTGTTTGCATAATTAAGAATAACAAATTATACCCAACCGCCAAAAATCTAGAGAGTGACTCATCGCTAGCTTGTAGACAAGCGCGACAGGAAAAACATACGAGGAGCAAAATAACAAAAATAATTGCATTACATAACATTATTTTTAGTAGAAACAGTGATATAACAGTTTTTGCCAATTTCGAGGCGTTAGATAATAAAAATGATATTTAAAAATTTAGTTTGTTTCTTATTTTATCAATTACCTAAGGTCGAAAATAGAGATTGATTAATTTACGGCACAGGGATAATGTACGGTAGATGAGGATTGCATGATTACCTAGGCGTGCTTCTTGAGAAGGGTTTAAAGTACACAAAATTATCAAAAATAAGTTGACGTCGAGTGAACCTAGCACTTTAGTCCATCCTCTCCACAAATTAGAATACTGTTCTTTTGAACGGCGATGGCCCATCACCGCTCACTTACACCTACCTGATGCGCACGCAGCGGATGTCATACTTAAGCCTTGTCCTCATGGACGCAAAATTCACGGATTTTTGCAAGAATGTTGCAACTTCTATTTTAATTATTTATGGTGGAAAAATCTCAACTTTCGATAAATTTTGCAACACTGTATAAATATTATTGCTACTTTCGTGGTATTAATAACTTTCTTTTCAGATTTTGACAATCTGCCATGACACTTTCATGACAAAAATGATAGAAAATGTTATAGTTAAGAAATTCGTTAAAAATAGAGGCTTTCCCATCATTAAATAAATCGTCCAAATATTCGCAAATTTCGCATCCATAAGGACGGAAGGAAGGAAAAAGGTTTTAGAATTCATTTCACATACACACTATTCACTATTGGTTACTAGCACGTTATTATATTTAAAATATCTTCTTCGCCATATAACTATTTCGTCTTTTTCTATCAGTATACTCTTTTCGATTTCATTTATTTGGAAATTCACATACCATAATTCGGCAACGTTTCGTCTTGTAAGATATAGCAACCTAATGTTCTTTTGTCAAAAACTTGTGTTTTTAAAATACCATCTTCCTTCTGCGACTTTCCACTATCTTCCGTTTCGCACTTGTACTTCTTTACCACTCTTTTTTTGAACTATACATATATGCTACTCACGTGCATTCTTGTTAATGAACTACATATTTCAACATCACTTACACTCATATCTTGACCTCGCGCCCTAAACCCTTCACACATGTCATCATCAAATATTCCTCATTTGTTAGATTAGGGCGTTTATGATTTTGAGAATACGCTGTAGAGCTTAAATTATTCTCCATTCTTAAGAACACAAAATTACTAATAAATTAATTTCATTTATCATTAAATTAGCGGAAAGATATACCTGAAATTTTATCCCCCCCAAAAATATACCTGCCCATTATAGCGCTGGAAATGTAAAGGTGGATCCGTCAATAGAGAGTTATTGGAGGTCTTATACGGTTAAGCAGTATTTAGGTTTCTCTTATGTTGACATCTAAGCATGCGTATATCTGCTGCTTCATTAAGGATGCAGTAATAAGGATAGTGCTTGACTATATTTAATCAAGATTAAGGTAACACCGAACAATACCTTATTTGATAGATCGGGTCGTTCGGCCGTAATCGATCGTACCCGTTGTGATATCCTAAAATAATAATGTGTTTTGCTTTTTTAATTAGTTTCTGTTGCATATTTGAGGAAAAATTAAATGAGGATAAAGAAGCGTATTCTCATTTTCTCAAAATATTGATTTATACTTCTTTTCTGATTTACCATTAAATTGTCAAATTGGAGAGAAATAAACAAAAGTATTAATTAAATCCCGTCCCACAAATTGTTGACCAATAACTATTTTTTTCTGGGCAAAATAAGGGTAAGTAGTTTTTAAATAAAGTTGTACCAAATATTGATCGGCAGTATTAAAGTGATTTCCAATAACTCGCTAATTTGTCACAACTAACAGAAGGCTAACTCCTTCGATGTGGCGCATGCGTATTCACTGCAGCAGAAGTTGTGTAGTTGGGTAGGCTCTCAGAGACATGCGGTACATGATTTTTTAGGAAAAACATAAGTACGGGCTGCATGTATGTCTCTTTGTGTCGACTCTCTAGATTTTTGGCTGTTGGTTATAAATATACTTACTGTGAATAGACTCTTAGAGTTTTTTCTAAGCACAGAATAAAATGTGAGATAATTATAAGTATACAGGGTGAGTCAAGTTTAAATTTCAGAAATAGATTCCTTGCGAAATTTTAAGAAAAAAAAATCAAATACAACTTACCTTCTATCTCGTTCTCCAACAAAGATTACTCGAAAATGAGAAGAGCTATTTTCCTAAAATTTTGTAGGTACTTATTACTTAGTGTGGATCATACAAGTGCTTAGTACTTAAGGTTGCCGTATTTCTTGCCATAAAATGATCAAATTTGTGATGTTTTTTTAGGTACAGAAATACAGAAACGAAAAATTATTGATGTTTTGTTTATCCACTTTCACTATTCAAATTCTCTTCAAATAATATAATAAATTTTAAATGCATTTGTAAATACACATTATTTTGCTATGCTAACTTCACATTTTAATAATTATATTCACATACTTATAAACAAACAATCTTATATGCAGAACTATGTAAGTTTATGTTATAACAATATTTAATTATATTGTTGAATTTAAAGAAAAACGTATTTTAATTGATTTCTGCACCTAAAAAATTTGTTGGTTAAACCGCTTTCTGTCCTTATATATTCGTTTTACTTCGATACATCTGAATATTTGCAGGTGGCATGAAATAACACACTTATTATAATTTAGTTTCAATTTTTTTTTAAAGAATATAATGCGTTCGTGAAAATAATTTTCATTAAAGCGCGGACGGTATGGTATAACTTGTAGAGATCAGTATAAAAATAATTTTACTTGTATTTACGAAAAAATGACGTCTACCACTTAAAGACTCAATTTTTTTACTGTTTTAGAAAGGTATTTTAAGCAGTAAAAAAATGTTACAAAAGCTAATAATAAGGAATATATGGGTAGATATTGTGGGTGTAATTCAACGCAGGTTGGGGCTTTTGTCCACTGAGTAGTTAGTTTCACACAATATTATTAATACCTAAAAATATATAAAGACTCAATGTTAGCAATATGAAAAAATATTACAGATAATATAAATTTTCTTTCATTACACATCAAAGAAATTTAAATTAACAAGTCAACAAATAACTACATTTCCATATTAGGTATATTTACCAAATTCATAAATATAAAATACATTTTGATTTTAAAACTTCAAAATTCTAGCTGATGTTTCGCGTAAGTAAATTTTGTATTATAATTTTTGTATGTACAGAATGTCCAGTAAATAATCATCCAAATTTCAGGGCTCTATTATTCATGCCAAAATATAGCTATTTAATCCAACTTACCTCAGTCCAAAAGTTCCAGGCTACCAACTTACAGGGTGTCTATGTTAAAAATTAAATTTTGTTTTTTTTGCTAATATTTCAAATAGTTTTCGGGATATTTGCTTCAAAATTAGAACTGGGTGGTTTTTTGAGACGTCAAAAATTATTTTGATCGAAATTATCTTCTATTTCCTAGGGAGCGCTGTATGCATTCTTTCATGTGCTGATAATCGTCCCAAACTTTCTTGTGCATCTACAGTGCGTCCCGTTATTTCAGGATAACACTGTGAAAATGTGAGAAAGCTGTGAAATTTTCGCAAGCTATTTTTTTGTAATTAGTACCTTGAAGGGAGGTTTTTGTTGATGTGACAAAAGCCGCTATTCCGCACCCGTCAAAATACCCACATACAAAATTTGATCCGCAGATGCCTATTTAGTGTTTTTTTCATGGGGTGCCAAACGTCGAAAGATCAGAACAAACAATTATAATAACCATTTTTCCAATCGCTCTTGTAATTTAATAGTATATTATGCAACGATCATGTATTAATAACCATTACATGAGAGTTGTATACGCTATTTTTTCTACACCCGATAAATAATCAAAAACCATAAATTTTATATTTTTATTGAACACAATAGGTAATAGTAATTATTCGTATGAACTGCATTTTCTGCTTTCTCCGATATGTGTGAAGGAGTCGATGGTAATTCTTCTATATCGCTGATATAAGACATTTTGATAAATTATCGAAGTTTAGCTAGGTATCTACGAAAATTTAATACGTACTGATTTTGACATCTAAAATAATTACATAGGAACCTAGGATAAACGTCAAATGCACAGCATGCTTGATTGAAAAATTCTGGGTTTCTATTGATTAAAAATCTGTATCGTAATGAAAAATCTGTATCGTAATGAAAAATCTGTATCGTAATGGGTATCATTATGAAACGGATTATGGGCATATAAGTGCATTGTTATAATACGGGTGTAGAAAAAAGTACTTTATGTGACAACAGTGGTTTTTAGGCTTTCACGGCCAGTGCTGTAATTTGCTACATAGTGATTTTCCGGGTTGTTTTGCCGTGACCTCGGTAACTGATAGCTGCCAGAAGCAGAGTTAAAATGCACATCCCTAGCATTAACCGGGGACTCTTTTACTTGCCCTAGTTGTTCTTGGGCTAGGCTCTGTGGGGACAGACCCGCTATCGGTATTTCTGGGCCCGTCCATATATTGATTTTTCTGCTCAGGCTTCAGTCGCGGCGAAACGTTTGGAAGCATGGGATGCGACCAGTTACAGCGGCGGCTACGGAACACCTCGGAGGACCACCATTATCCGAGGAACAGTTCCGACTGTAGCAGTCGTAATACCAACAATAGGAACCGAAATCAATATATGGACGGGCCCAGAGACACCGATAGCGGGTCTGTCCCCACAGAGCCTAGCCCAAGAACAACCAGGGCAGGTAAAAGAGTCCCGGTTAATGCTAGAGATGTGCATTTCAACTCTGTTTATGGCAGCTACCAGTTACCGAGGTAACGAAATAACAACCCGGAAAATCACTATGTATCAAATTATGTGACAACAGTTAAAATAATTAACGTACAAAAAATGTATTAAATTATGAATACTAAGTTGTTAAACAATGTAAGTTATATAAAGTAATTTTAAATTTAAGAAAATATGTTCTACTGGAAGGAGCTGTGGTGGAGAAAATTAAAATTTAATATAGATAAAATATAATTTTATGTGTATCAATTTAGTATTCATGCTTTATTACATTTTTTTACACATTAATTATATTTACCGCGGTCGCAATAAAATGTTATGCAAAATATATTTTACTCTACGGCACTCACCTGACAACTTCAATTTAATTATTAACATACAGTATATTGCCCCGCTATTCATATCGTTACTTTGTGTATATTCGAAATTGGAATTATGTGTTTATATAATTTATAATAATTATTTGAACCCTACTCCGCTCGTCGCTCCATTGATCCTTTTTGTTTAGATTTGACATCGACCGAGAGTCGGGCCCTTACCCTCTATCGACTAATCAATCTCGTGTATTATTCCTTAAAAAGTTCTTATGCATTTATATTACTCATAATTTCTTGACCACCAAACTACTACTACTAAGCCGCATCTGTCCTGACAAAAAACTGTTAAACTTATTGTATATGTGTTTTGATTCTTTCATATGTGTTTTTTTCTTTGTCCGATTGGTATTTGTTTTCACTTTCAAGGTAATCTTTTATCTGCTTATAATTTTGGTAATATTATATTTTTGATAAAAACATTTCTGATACCACTTTCTGGAAATACGACCCATTTAAAAAATCGTAGTAGGCCAGATTTTTTTCACATAAATAAAATGGTGAGTAAAATATAATCTCCTGTCAGAGTATTAATTGTAAAAAATTGACTCCACAATCTTCTTACATTTACATATGTGTTAACCTGAAAAAAACAGACTCACATTATAAGCAAAGTTTACTGAATAAATATGTTGCAACTCTCTGTCGGCACTTTGATATTTTGAGATCAAAGCCGTACCGCGGCCCGTAAATACTGTCGCAAAAAATGTATGAGGGACTTAAAAAATTAGTTTATTTCCAATTGTGAAATATTTATATACGAGGGATTTTCCAAAAGTGTGATATAAGGCTACTTATTGTATAAATAAAATATTTGTAATGTAATAAATATAAATATTATAAAACGATTATAGGTAAATGTATTAGTTAATCTTAGAAGTCGTATATATTCACTTGTAAATTTTAAAATAAAATATATACGTACTCTACTATAAAAAACATAATGTAGCCATGAGGAAAATTTGCAATAAAATGTTTATTTAAATAAAAACAATATACATTGTTTTAAAACTAAAATAGGAAATAATATAATCTATATTGTTTCAAATGCTGGAGTACTTTTGTGACGTTTGGCAGTCTTGATTTGAAGTATTATAAAAATGCATTATATTCTTGTTTTGTAATTTAATAAACTATATATTTTTTTCAGTAAAAAAATTACTCAAATGAAAAACCCAATGTATGTGTAAATATGTCCAAGTCATTTTTTAGTACTTAATATTCGTATATTAATTAATTTGAGACAAATTATTTTAATTTAGGTATTTAAAGATGTTACTGTACATACAATTTTTATTATATACTGTTTGTGCACAGGTATCACTTAGAACCGGTGTACCAGTTTGAACTTCAGTATCTTGAAATTTTGGCGCCAAAATAGTTTTAGTATTGTCAGAAACTCTTATTGAACCAAAAATGCTTGAGTGTTAAATTTATATTACACAATTAAGTACCTACTTACATAATTATTTATTGCATATTACACTTTTTTTAATAAATACCAGTACAAAGAACTTACTTGTTGGTTCATACAAAAACAATGTTTGATGTTTCATTTGGAAAATGTTTGCTTCAAATTATAATTTTTTTATAGCATTGATCAGGGCAATCTTTCAAATGAAGATTCTAATTTTTATCGGGGTACCGCGTAAAATTTTAGATCGTGATCTATTTCTTTACATTAGTTGATGAAATATAAAATACATACCTTGAGCAATGGAAAAAAGAAAACCACGGCTTGAGGGACAATTATTCACAGTACAATATATCACGGGCATTTTTAGAAGAAAAATAAAATAAACATTAACAGATATTCAAGGTTTTTTGTTTCACTCTATATCGATCGCACTCAATACGTTACAGTTCTAGCGTCGGCCACCGTGTAGGATCCTGGATACCGAACGGTCCCCGAGAAGGGTGAGGAGAGGGGAATTGGTAGGGCGGGGCGTGTTCGAGAGTGATACAACTTATATATTTATTCTGTAAACTTTGCTATAAGCATGCAAATATCGGACTCGTTATGGTAATTCTAGAAGTATTATCATTAAAAAAGCCACACCTCATTCATTACCCTAAAGTTAACCGTTTAGGAGAGAATCATATTTTCAGTTAGAGTTGCATATGACGTAAGATACAATAATTATTGAAAAGATTTAAAATTAACATTAATTATAGTAGATTTAAGTTAATTAATTTTTTTTAACATCCTGTAAATCTACAACATTGAACATTTAGACTGAGGTAACTTGGGTTAAATCGCTATTTTTTGATCCTAAGTATAATACAGCTCTGAAATTTCGACCATTTTTCACTGGACACCCTATATTTTAAATGTTACTACTCCGCATTGTTTTTGATACTTCTGTAAAAAAATTAAAACAGGGTGGAATAAATAAAAAAATGTTAATATTTCATTATGTATTTTCAATTCCGTTATTATAGCTTACAGGTTGTTCTACAAGTTCATCATTATACTCCTTACATCTACAGGTGAAGACGTGTTTCAAAAATACATTGTAATTTCTGTCATAGAAATATAATACAAGAAAAAAATAAATTGGGTTCAAAGTTGCAATGAAAAAACCCACACTCATGAGTACATTGTTCGTAAATGGGCTGAAAAATGATCGAGTGAAAATGATTACTATACTTGGCAACTGGGATAAGAACAGTACGTTAGACAATATAAATGGAATATTTTTGCTATTGCTATAGTCAACAAGTTTTCGCATCCTTATAGCATGTATAATATTAATAATGGGCATAAATAAAATAAAAGCTAAGTAGGATAAGATTACAATTATTCCAGTCACTGTAAGAACTCTTGAATTATAACAAGCGTCTATATTCAATCCCGTGAGTGCTATAAAAAATATATAAAGAAATATTAGAACACATTTAATGTGTTGATCAAGTTTTTTGTGTTTTTCGGTATGGTACAATTTCATGTACCAGTAAATAGTGAGGATTACAATAAGTATTATGTTGATCAAAAATAGAGTCAGTTCCGTATGCTGTACAAAACAAAATGTGCTATCTCGTGCTATCAATTTGGGTACGTGCACAGTTAACCCAAAGGTTATGGGGGCACTTATCATAAGGGGGCAGTTAATTATGGCCCAGTTGAGAATAATTATGCTCCATTTTTCTCGACGTAATCTCTTATATTTTACAGTAACAAATATTATAAATATGTTAGCAACTACACAGATAAGTGAAATAAGGACGAATATTTCAAAAAATATTTCGAAAAATCTTTCAGGTATTTCCACTTCCTCTGAAATATTTCTAGAAGAATTTATGCTTTCGGTAGAGGAATACTCCATAATCTGAAACATAAAAGGTTAAGTTCAAAATAGTTATTTGCACACTAAACCCGTGAAATTCCTTTTTAGCGTATCGGGACAACATTATCAACACAATGGAGAAATTCCATGATTTTTCCAAATACGTGCATAAGAAAGAATGTATTATTTTAATTGCAATGGCGTTTGTTCTACATAATTTCGTGGAAAAATAAGCCTTAAAACGTTATTTAAAAATTTAGTCTGGTCACGCCCCCACAAAACGATCACCGCCTTGTGACGTCAGGCGTCATTCGTACGGTATTCCTAAATCCAGCAGTGTGCTTTAGTTCATATCGGTATATGATTTCCATGATTGCAAACAACGCAATACATATGTTTGAAGAGTAAATTTGTCGTTTGTGATATTATTAGGCCGAGGGAGTAACCACTCTCCGCAATACATGTACATTTTTCCTGGAAATAGCTCGCAGTCGCCGCAATCACGTGGAAATCGCCCGAAATCGCGTAGCTTTGACACGAAATCGCAGAAATCGCCCGAAATCAAGCCCGCAATCCCGCAGTCAACTATGAAACCGCCGAAATCGCCGAAATCACCGAAATCCCCGAATCGCCGAAATCGCGCAATCGGAGTTGTGATTCTCAGTTAGCAGACGGTAAGTTTATTATCATTATAAAGTGAAGTTTATTACGAAGCTCTGTTATGTGTGCACGCAACTGAATCCTACATATTCACACAATAAATACATATATTGGTTGCCATAAGCACTTTAATTTTTGTATAATGAGTGGTCATCTTACCTATGGCATACTGATGAGGGCTAACAAGCCCGAAACCGGTCTATGTCCGGTGGTGTGTCCGGCAAGAGTTCTTGGCTGTTCACACAGATACTGCAGGAGTAATTCACTGCCGGTCGGGGCATTCGTCCGCGGAGTAGTTGTTTCCTGCAGTATCATTTACAGATTTAATGAATCGTCGCCCAGGGCCAGAGGTCTGCGTTAAGTACCTGCTGCAATTTAGGTCGCTTCCTGTAAGTCGAGCCGCTTAGGCCGAGCAGGAAGTAAGCAGACCATTTATGAGATATAAGTGGTCTGCTTACCATATCTCACTTTAATTTTTATTCCAATTACATACAAAGTGTTCAAATTTGACTGAAATTGCCTTTGACTGTATTGCATGCCAATAATATTTTTTCCCAAATAAAAAAATCTAGGTGTACACTTATTCAACGCATTATGACCAAGTCAATTCGCGAAATTGAATTCTACTGTAGTTTCATAAAAAAGTGTCTAGTTAGTAGATTAACCTCGAGATTAACAATACGTATATTACAAAAAATTTCTTAAAAAATATATATTGGGTTAATAAATTGAGAGAATCGTTGACACTCGACTAACACCATGATGTCAGAATTATCTTCGCCCTGCACGATACGTATGCTGTGCCCGTGCCTACTATCTGTGCGACAGGCACATCCAGTACTATACGGATGCTTAACATTAGGGATTTAAATATTCAATAAAATTTGATAATTCAACATCGTTGTTAACGAGTTTCAACCAGTCAAACATAATAACGCAAAAAAATTGAAAAACGTTTGAGTCAGCGTATACAAGGTGTCTCAGTTATCACCGGCATCCTTGCAAGGGTTGATTATACACTCTGTAATTGTTACTATTAACTTTTGGGCTAAGGTATATTTGAATCAATTCTTACATTTTAGCCCCAGTATATTCTAGTATCATTTGTGCTATTTCTTTTGAACGCACCATACATATTCACCTGAAATTTGGATACAGTTTTTAGATTAATAACATGTAGATTAACATTTTGAAATAATAATATTGACTATCTATACCTATTTAAAATAAATATAGTTTTCAAATTTTCCGCACTCATTGTTTTATTTGCCTTAAATTTGTAACTAAATGTATTTATTAATATTTACAGTATTGTTTCTAAATTGATGCAAAAAATTCAAGTTCAATTTTCTTTTGTCAAAATTCCGTCACCTCTAAATTACAATCTCTAAAGATGAGAATAAAAATGTCTTACATTTTTCCCGCTGTTAACCTGTATGCAAATATAATTTTATTTTATTTTTTTCTGATTTGACAAATTTTTAAATCAACATACATTTGGGATTGTCAGATATCTCAATTAAAAACTATCAACTTGGCACAAGAAAGTTTTATATGATAAGATGTCCCATATCTAGATAATATTCCTAAAATATTTTCAGGTATGCTATATAGGTGCTTCGAATTTGTATGCAAAAAGGTATACATTGGAACATACAGGGATAATTGTTTGTTTCATTATTCCATATCGTAGATAATAGATATTTTGACATACAATTATTGTTATTATTGTTATTATGGTATTTACGGTATTTGTGTTTCAAGTGTCTTCCAAAATTAAAAATGCCAAATCAAGTGGCACTCACTTGACAATTGAAGAGAAATTATTTAGGGTAAAGTAGGTATCGATATATTAAATTTAAATAGACAAAACATATAATGTCACGTCGCACCACAACGCCTAGCGTTGTTATGATAAAGGGTCGTAGGTGGCCTTTATACGGAGCTTAGGTGAGGTCACTTAAGCACGCTTTTAATTTTTTTATATTTTTCAATTTGGGCATATGAAACATAACTTGAATGCCCAAATTTTTTTAAATTTTCTAAATACGAATTTCTGGGATGCCAATTGCTAGACGCGCCGACATGATATTTCAAATGAACGGTACACCCGTCCATACTGCAGCAATAATTAACAACTGGCTTGATCAAAAATTTCCAAGAAAGTGGATTGGGCGCTATAGTAAAAAGAATAAGTGGCCTCCGAGATCACCAGATTTGATATCACTCGATTTTTATCTTTGGGGGAAACTTAAAGAAAGTGTTACAAGACCCAGTAATGTGGCAGAACTTAAGCAGATGATAACAGAAGAGTGCGAGTTAATTTCTCAACAGGAACTCGCGGAAATTAATGAATCATTGCCAAAGAAGGTTAGAAAAATGTATTCAAGTTGAAGGAGGGGTAATAGAAAACACGAAAATTTAAAGATATTTTGGTTATTTTGTAGTTTTTTGTTATGTTCAATTAAATTTCTTTTGCTAAAAATAAAGACGAAAAAGATCGATATTTCCTTAAATTTGATTTTTTATTACGAATACCCTGTATTAACTAGGCCAATAAAAATAGTGTAATTTCAAAGCCATAGTACACCTCTATCGAAAGAAAAAATTACGAAAATATTTTATCCTGTTAATACAGGGTGCTCCCAAACATTGGTATATTTCGAAGTTTGCACCTAAATTATAAACACTCTGTATGAGATGCAATTTTTAATCTTGGTAATAAGGTTTCGAAGCATGGCTAAATCGATTGGATAAATAGTTTTTTTTTTGTTTAAAAAATGCCTAATACGATTTTACTATTTTTGGGGTTACGTTAATACCACATCAGGCCATGCAAAGGGCCTAAATAAAAAAATGCGCATCACTGTGTAGAACTTTTTAAGTGCAATATATTTTAAAAAAGAAAAAATAAATCGAATGTTCCATTAAAAAATACTTTTTTCAAGTATTAAAGTGAAACACACTGTAGATCACTGAGGCATACTTAAAGAATATATAATTTTTCATGGATGACACATTTAGATGGGTTCAAAAAAAATTTTTTGCCTTCAAAAGAATCTACTATACGGCATAGTTAAAAAATTTCTGATTGTTCTGTAAAACGGTATCAATTTTTTGCCTCACATGTTCACCACTAGGTCTAACTGGTAAATAAACTGTCGCAAATAAAAACATTATTTACCTACTGCGTTATTTATTGAATATCCTGCCGCTGTCGCAGTTGCTTCAAGACGGCGAATAACTGAATAATTAAAATGTATGTATGCTAAATCTTCGCGAATTCTAGATCATTATATATTCGTTGAGCATATAAAATAGAAGTCGTATCACTTGAGTGTAGTTGCTGTAGAAATCTTTTTAAAAACTAAGTCAAAATGTACGTAGTAATATGACGTTGCTTCTACGCACGGTTCCATTGCAACCGTTTTGTTTTACGAGTAGTAACCTACTGTAAGTCTAAACAAGTCTAAATAAAAATAACAGTGCAGTGAAATAAATTCGAGTAGGGAATCATTCCACTTTAAAAATTCCTGAGTATATTGTTATCTCTGTATATTTACAATTCTTGAAGCTTTATTCGAGCCCAGGCTCATAATAGTTCGGCCGGTAATAATAATAATAATAATAATAATAATAATAATAATAAGATAATATTAAACTTAAAACAAAGGTGCAAAATTTAGTCAAAACTATTACAACTATATTCAAATTTATACTTTTAAGTAGCTGAAACTGAAAATTATAATTAAATTACACAAGACAGCTGTCAGTATTAGTTCCAAATCATTTTTAAAGCATAATGCCTCGTGGTAAGCCTTTAAGTAAAGATTTTCGTTTCAATAAAAACGAAACAATTATTTTTTGAGAGTAATCCTCGAACAGTTCGATTTTTAATTTAAAAAATACATATTTTAGCGTAAAATGCGATTTTCAAATGTCATTTGTTTTCGAGTAATGACGTCATCGATTTTTTCTTAAATGGCTACACTATATTTTTTTTCTTGATTCTGAAAGATCGTTTAATTCTCTATCAGACAGTACTAAAATTTTGCCCTCTTACATAGGAAAGTTTTCGAGTAAATGACGACTGAATGTTAGAAAACGTAAATCAATTAAAATAAAGCAAAAACTTTATCAAGTTTAGTTTTTTGAATTCCATAGTTCTTTTATGGATCACGTAGGTGAAAATCTTTGCAAAGTGTCATTGTCACACGGACTTTATAATAAGTATTGTAAGCGACATATAAATTATTATTTAATTTAAAGTAGTATGGCACATTTAACTGTTACTCAAAGAATTGAAATTTTAATTCTTATCGGATGCGGGAATATGACTTGAACTCAACAGGAAGTTTGCGATTTATTTAATGAAAAATATCCAGATCGCCCTATCAGCCAATCAACAGTCAGTAAGGTAGAGTCTAAATTTAGAGAAACTGGCAATGTTGTAAATATTCCAAAACCTGGACGTCCAAGCATTAATGAAAATCAGAGGCAGAACATTTTGATAAGTATGGTGGATAATCCTCATAATTCTTCACGATTGGTTGCATTAAATAATGACACTAGTCAGAGCACAGTGCTACGTATCTTGAGGAAGGAAAAATACCATCCCTACAAAATTCATCTTGTGCAGGAACTCAATGAAGATGATCCAGATCGTCGCTTACACTTTTGCGAAATTCTAATGAATTTATGCCAAGGAAATAGAAATTTACACCGGCAAATACTTTTTTCAGATGAGACCACATTTTGCTTGAATGCTACAGTAAACCGTCAAACTTGCATATATTGGAGTCGGGAAAATCCTCATTGGATGGCAGAGGCACTTACCCAACACCCTCAGAAATTAAACGGCTGGAATAGTTGACGACAGAATAGTAGGGCCTTTCTTCTTTGAAGGAACCCTTACAGGACAAAGATATTTAGAGTTTCTAGAAAATGACCTTGTTCCAGTCCTTGCAGTAATTTTTCCTAACGATAATGACCCTGACATTCCTGACGATACCATATGATTTCAGCAAGACGGTGCACCTCCGCACTATGCGCGCCCTGTACGAGATTTTTTGGACAACTGTTTTCCTGGGAGGTGGATCGGCAGACGCAGACCGATAGAATGGCCTGCAAGATCGCAATTCGAACATTTAATTTAAGTATAAAATTTAATCAATTGTATTTTATTTTACATACTTCAGAATTGTTACTTTTTTATAGATAAAATTTACGTTTTCTAACATTCAATCGTCATTTACTCGAAAACTTTCCTATGTAAGAGGGCAAAATTTTAGTACTGCTGATAGAGAATTAAACGATCTTTCAGAACCAGGGAAAAAATATGGTGTTGCCATTTAAAAAAAAATCGATGACGTCATTACTCGAAAACAAATGACATTTGAAAATCGCATTTTACGCTAAAATATGTATTTTTTAAATTAAAAATCGACCTGTTCGAGGATTTTTCCCAAAAAATAATTGTTTCATTTTTATTGAATTTATTCCATACTTTTGGCGCATACTGTATACAAAACTACTAATGGAGTTGATCAAAAAATTAAAACCGGCCGACCATCTACAATTACAGAAGCAAATAAAAGAGCCTTACGGAGAATTGGTAATACAAATCGGAGATCTAACACTAAAGATATAACTGTTTTATGGAGAGAAAGTATAGCCAAGGATATTTCGTTGTCTACAACAAAAAGGACTGTTAGAAAAATAGGATACAAATTTTATAAGGTAACATTTATTCGTTTTTTTTTATAGAAACTGTTGGCATCCATTTTTTTTTAACGGGCAAAAGAAAAGCCACTAGCGACAACTTTACAAAAACGCAATAGACTAAAGTGGGCTCGGGAACATCAGAGCTGGACTCAAAGACAGTGGTACAATATAATTTGGAGTGATGAGTCCAAATTTGATGTTTGTGTGGGCGACTTCCGTAAAAGGGTGTTACGAACAGCCAGCGAAGTATTCCATAATGACTGGCTAGTAAAAAAGTAAAGGTCCCAGCATCAGTTATGATATGAGATTATATGACTGCATCATCATCATCGATGGAATTGTTAACGCCCAAAAATATAAGGAGATATTGGAAGCACGTTTTTTACCGTCTATCGCACAACGTGCAGCCGATGACGATGACTTCATGTTCCAACAGGATGGTGCACCTTGCCATACTGCGAAAACTGTGAAGACGTGGTTTTAACAGCATAACATTCCTGTTCTAAAATGGACGTCTTCTAGTCCAGATTTGTCTCCAATCGAGACACTATGGCACAACATGAAGAAGCAAGTTCGAAAAAATCCATCGCGTACAGTAGCCGAATTAAAAGCTGCTTTGCACAATGTATGGAATAATATTCCACCAGAAGAGACTTGTGGATGCAATGCACAGTGGAATTAAGGCGGTTATTGCTAATAAAGGCGACGTAACGCAATATTAAGTTTTGGCCGAACTATTATGACCCACCACGTGAAATAAATTTTTTGTTATACTGATTTGTTTCTTTACGTAATTATAATTTTCAGTTTCAGGTACTTGCACCTTTGTTTTACGTTTAATATTATCTTCAAAAATATAGTTATAAATTATTACCGGCCGAATTATTATGAGCCTGGGCTCGTATTCCTTTAGCAAAAACCATGTGAAATAATTCCTCATATTTTTATGGAAATGCCTACAATGAGAATGATGAAGGATACGGAATTGCATTTTTTCATGAAAAGTTACGTCACTTTCTGAGAGAGTGGGTTCCACTCCCTGTAGGTAAATAAACGGGATGTTTCTGTCGGTTAGATGACATGAATAAGATTAAATTTGTTTTAATATAAATAAAGTATATTTAAATATTAACGTCGTCGCCAAGTCCGGACCTGATATCTGTGAACGAAGTGTGGTGTTTAATTATGAGGCTCCAGTAATAATTTGTTTATTAGGTGCCTACATATGACAACAGATTTTCTAACCAATATTTTACCCATTTACAACATCATTATCTTCAAATGTAGTTAATTGCAGTATAGTGTCAATTGTTAGTTACCCAGAAGCACTATAATTAATTGATTCAGTTAGTTCAGAAGCACCTACCTAAATATTCGTAATAAAACTAACGTACAATTAATGTTAATATTTATTCTAAATAATTTATGCCTCTTGTTAATTTGAAATTCCTTTTTCTGTTTAAAAAAAGTAGTATCCTTATTGTAATTTTGTAGAAATGTGTAATTTTCTAGTGACATTTAGTTTGGTGGCCGTTGCTAAGAGTACAGACCGTGTTGTGAACATGAAATACTCACTTCGTGTCTGACTGTATTGATAAATATTTAAAAATAGTTTGTATTAATTTGTTTAATTAAAGCAAATACAAGTTTTGCAATTTCGAACAGCTCCTTGACCTTTTGCTCTACACGAAAACTGTTAAAGAATTTTTTAATTAACTCTACGAGTAGTTTTTGTATACAGGGTGATTCAGAACTTATTTAAAAAAATTTGGGAATAAATGCTTCATTAAAAATGGAGTCAGTATCGCATTTTTTTTATAAAATCCTATCCTTATCCCATTCCTTAAATAGTAAAAAAGTAAAAAATTATTGAAGTTGTAGTATTTTCAACCTATATATTGCTGGGCTACTGTAGTTTCTAGCCAAGCGATTCCGAATATCGAAATCGTTTATTTTTGTAGGCATTAGGTACGGTTTTGTGATGCGGGTCTTTACATTAGTTTTCCAAGTGTCAATTATAGCTTACGTGTATAGCAACTCGAAGTTGATAGATATCGTTTTATCGTTTTTATGGCGTTATGAAAATGTTTTAGCAGAACGATTTCCTGGTAAACATGATCCAAATGTAGCTATAGCTATATTTACCGTAGTGTGCAGTGAGTCCAAGTGGAGTGCAACGCGAGGGAAATTTGAAACCGAAGGCTGAATTATATCCGTACCATGTACAGCATGTCCAAACATTATTGCAATTTCTTCCCATTTTTGTCCGATGGCCTATTACATGCTTTGCCGCAGGTTTTATAGTGAACCAGTTTCCAACGCCATGCAGAAGTGTATTTTTAAATTATTTTCGAACTACCATTTTCGATTTTTTTTACAAAATTGTATTTCTAACAGTACATTCAAAAATTATTTTTAGATAAGTTCTCAATCACCCTGTATATCCTGACAGTCAAAATCTGTCCATTGTTACAAATTACAAATAACCTGGTATTATTTAATTTGTACAACCTACTTAAGAGTCCGTTCTCTGTACACTCCTCGGGTAGCGCTCCGGGGTCGGGTGCACGGGCGTTACGGCTGGAGGCGGAGATTATTGCTCTTCCACTACAATGTCTTTACGGTGGACGTATTGAGAATATTTATAATTAGTGGAGTAAAATCGGCTAGCAATTATGCCGTTTTGTTTTTAAGAATATATAACCATCTTGTAGAAGGACATTTTTAGTATCCAAAGTGGACTTGTACAAGTTTTTTTAGTAGGGCCGCATTTTATGAAAATAAAATCAAATTATCGATGCTTGGGACATTATTTGACAATTATTACGTTTTTCGTTACATCGCGCTTGTAAATCAACGATTTTACTTATGTTCGTAGTTTTTTACAGCTTATATAACAAACTACAGTACTTCTCACGGTACACACCAATTTTTAATAACTTAACGCCTTTTCGAAAAAAAATGTTCCAAAGTCGGCCCAGCAAATTTGTGCATTACAAACTTATATTAATTATTTACTATTGATATGTAGTTATATCGGGAAAATGTAGTCAAAACTACAAAAAATTTTTTTAAAAACAGTTTACGATGTTACGCTTTTCAAGAAATTAACTTTGTACGCCGTGTGCATACTTGTGATGCAGATGTTTTCAGAAATAGGACAGCGCATTCATTCGACGAATAATAATAAATATTTTTATTGTACATATTATGATTGTGTTTAATATATTTATGATATTGCCCTCTTTAAAATTAGAAGAACAAAGACTTGAGAACAGGTAAATTTTTATATAAAATAAATATAGTGACTACATTTATTTCAGTGTTTTATGTTCTTTATTTTTTTAATATGGAAAATATGTATTTAATTTGTGGAGAATTTTGTTCAATTTGGAACTTACGAAAAAATGACATTGTTTTAATAAGCAATGTAAAAATTGCATACCTAAGGAATTCTAGTAGAACTTCTTATATTTCCGGAACTGTTAATCTAAACGAAAAAATGTATTCTACAAAGGTTTAGACACCACCGCCAACAAAAGAATCAGCATCGAACTAAATAAGATCGATTAATTCAATACTGTCTCAACTGAGAACGTATAGATTATAAGTGACTATGTATTTCTTTGAACTCCTGTCCTGCCCGCATTTACCAATCTCTAAGCCCATCCCACTGAGTGAAACACACGTGGTTGCAGCATTTAAAATATATTCGTTTCTGAAGTTGTAGACGTTCGGCATTTAGCATAGAAATTTGAGTAATTTTTATCAATTCGATATAATTTTGATATCGTTGTAAAGCTAAAAGACAGACTTACTTCCCTCGTATAACCAATTTTCTATTTAAGCCTTTATTTTTAAGTAAATAAATTGTGATTTCTTGCATAGTTTACTCATTAAATTTAAATAATTTTGAAAAAATATTGCACAGCAGCCTTAGGAAACAACTTTGTCTTTCGTTTGTTTTTTTGTTTGGACCGCTATGTTTATTCGTTGTCTAAATAAGTGTTATAGGCCGAGCGTAAAAAATCGGTTTATTTCAAGCGCGTGACGGACTCTTAAGGAGATGAATATACTAAATAGTAATAAAATATTTGTTTTAATATATAATTTTCTAAAGAATCTATATTTATTCTACTTCTGTCTAACCCATAAATTTAACATACGGAGACTATTTTCACACGTCCGATTATTTAGATCTAATTTGACTTAGTAATAGTGTAGTATATGTATCTAAAATTATATAACTTACCTTTAACTTGGTACAACTATGTCATTTCTACTTTAATCGGCATATAAAAGCGTAACTAACAAATTTATCTTGAGGTACACAAACTTGTATTTGCTAATATCCAGAATAATCTTTCTATATTATGCAATTTTTAAGGTCGACTTACAATCAAACAACTGCGATAAAACGTTAGCACTTTGTTAATTATGCTCAAACAGCCAAATAAAATAATTATATCCTTCCTACTTTACACGACGTTAATGTCGGAGAATTTCGTTGTTATCCTTGAGGTTTATCACAACAAAAGCAATTTATCTGGAAGACAGATGCTGTTATTTTGTATTTGACCTGTTGCACTGCAGTTATGATAATAATGATAATTTTCAAGAGTAGTATTATGCTAATATAAAAAAAAAGATACATGTATTGGTACTTGTAGTTTCAAGAAAAGTATATTAAATAACAGTGTTATATAAACTTGATTTACACAGTGATTCATCGAAAATAGTTATCTGGAACGCATACAAGGTGTAACAGTCGTAAGTATTGAAAACTTGTGAGCTTGTAAAACAAGTCGAAACATTACGAAAACCTACAATTTTTGGTCGTAGCGGCTCCTAAGGGATATATGCTCTTTTAAAGGAGTAACCTCGGAAACAGTTTTTAATGTGTTATATTAAAACCGTTCGACATTAAGTCACGAAATTTTGGTGAGATATTAACTTTGACGTGCTTAATAAGTCTCATAAAATACAGTTCAAAATTTTCTACAGAGACGTGAGAAAATGCAAGGTTCTGGGACAAATTTAATCATAGTTAGTAGTTAATTTTTTCTAGTGTTTAACATAAAAAAGGTTCTCTTATTAATTTCAATAGGATGTACCACTTTTTTACTAAAATCGATTTCAATCATTCCTAACGTGTCTAACATTCAACATCATAGCCAAATAAATTAATTGCAGTGTGCCATGGAGAAACCAACTAGGTAGTCTGATAGTTAACAGAAATGTCAAGAAGTTTTTAACATTCTTAACAGTAGCAAATAAAAACAACAGTAAAAATAAAAATACCGTAGTATAAATAACTGAAAAGCAAAAAGACATATACATATGAGATTATTTATTAAACCATTGTAAACGGCTAAATCTTTTTACAAACTAAATATTCTAAGTTCTACAGCAGAAAATGTGCTTTCAAAATAACCGTCATTTGCCCTAACGCACGCACGTAACCTGTTTTCCAAAGAAAATAGGTTCCGGTATAGTTTGTGCTACACATTGAGTTCATTAAATACATTTTCTATACGCTGACGCAACTGTTCCTCATTGTCAACAGCTTGGAAATACACTTTTTGCTTCATTTGACCCCACACGTTAAAATCCATTGGATTGAGGTCTGGTGACCGTGGAGGACAGTTTAAGGCAGCATCATTGCCTCGGCCAATCCAGCGATTTGGGAAGTGCTCGTTTAACCACTATCGATATTGAGGGTTGAAATGAGGAGGGACGTCGCGTGCATGTATCATAAGGAACCTCTTACATAAATATGTGTGTAGAATAGATATACGATTACAATAAGTATGAGACATGTATTCTTTTTTGGTAGGTTTCGGGAACCCCCAATCCCTCTTTCTTGGGTTCTAAAACCGAGGCAACTTTTCGGTTGTGTAAGGCTCCGCCGTTGCCTCGGAGCGGGAAAAATCGAAACCTTGTTGTTTTGTCTGTTTACTAACTCCCCTGGAAAGTCCAGTCGTACTGTAGGGTACCTCCCCTAAGTAAATGAAAACAAGGAGTATTGTGTCTGGCTAAATACACAAACACCTCTTCTCGCCAAAGGAATATCCTCTAAAAAGTCATACAATCTAGTGGACAAAAATTGATGGTACATTGCTCCTGTTAAATTTCCAAGAATGATGTGAGATTGTTTCCTAATGTGGCAGTCCAAGCATGTATTTTAAATAAATGCTAATAATGCGTTACCTTCCGAGCATTACGATTTTCTTCGGCCCACATATGCTCGTTGCGCATATGAAAACCCCTTTTCTGGTAAAGGTAGCTTTATCGCTGAAAATAATATTCGACAGAAGCATCGGATCTTCGGTTTGCCCATTCCAAAGCAACTGACTAAATTGTATATATACATCACTAAGTAGACTCAAATAACACAAATTGAAATGATTTTACTGAAAAACGGTACATGCTACTGAAATTGAACAAGAGTACATTTTTTATGTTAAATACTTCAAATTTAAATTTTTCAAGTCAAACTAGAAAAAATTAACTACAAAAAATATATAATTAAATTTATCCCTGAATCTTGCATTCACGCCCCTGTATACAATTTTGAAATATATTTTATGAGACTTTTTAAGCACATCAAGATTAATATCTCACCAAAATTTCGTGACTTAATGTTGAACCGTTTTGATATTACTCATTAAAAATTGTTTCCGAGGTTACCCCTACAAAAGTTGTACTAAGGTTTTCGTAATTTTTCGACTTGTTTTACAAGCTCACATGTTTTGAATACTTACTACTGGTGCACTTTGTATATTTAAGCTTATTAAATACGCAAATAAATTTAAAAAATATTCTTACCTGGGGCATTAAATTTAATTATACTTACGATTGCCAGATATTGCCTTAGTCATTAAGCTAATTTATAAATTTCGTGTTAAATAATCAGTAAACGGACAACCAACAATGGATTAACTATAACTTTCTCTAAAAATGTCATAAATGATAATGGTTTTAATGATGCCTTGTACTCAGTACTCAAATTGCAAATTAATGTTTGTATACTTATCTTACAAAATTGTGTGCCGCATAGCTCTGAGAGCATACTGGATTACACAGCTTCCGCTGCAGTACTACGCATGCGCCGCAGCTTTCTATTGTCTGTGACGTATTGACGGATCTACCTATTCCATTTCCAGCGCTATCATGGGCGGATATATCGTTCGGAAGGGCAAAATTTGGGGTATATGTTTTCACTAATTTAATTATGAATGTATACTCGCGGTAAAAATTCAGACGTCTTACGTTACTACTGACGTTACGCAATTGTTTTTATTGTTAACATAATTTTCGATATTTGGTCGCGTTAAAAACAATAAGTTTTTGCAATTTAGTGCAATATACAGTGCTTTCGATAGTAACGAATAAATTAATTATTTTTGAAATTGAGAAGTTTTCGAAAAAATCCCCTGGCACGTCGATTTCGTTTTTTAAAAAAGGCACTTTTTGACATACGATCCATATTTGTGACGTCATCGTTGTTCGAGATATGACGGTATCGACAATTTTTTTAAATAGCAACCCCCAATTTTGTCCATGCCATTTGAAAGAGCGTGTCATTCTACATACATACATCATGAAAAATTATGGTGTTACTTACTTTCAATAAAATAATGTTTGAAGATTTTAAAATTTAATTTTCACTATACTGTACACCTTCCCATTATGCAACACCTGTCCGTGCTTATTTAGATGAGCTGTTCCCGAATCGTTGGATAGGGAGAAGGGGACCGATTGAGTGGCCAGCCAGATCGCCTGATTTGGCACCCCTAGATTATTTCTTGCGGGGATACAAAGTATACGTTACTAGACCGGTTAATTTAGAAGATTTAAAAGCAAGAATTCGTCACAAGATACATCGTATACCTCCTGAAGTTATTGATAATATTTATTAATCGTCTTGGCTACTGTCAGGCAGCCAACGGTGCACAATTTGAACATTTAATTTAGTCGATTTTTTACATAATCATTATCATTTTCAGTATTGTGAAATTAAATTTTAAAGTATTCAAACATTATTTTCTTGAAATTTTTGTAATGTAACACCATAATTTTTCATGATGTATGTATGTAGAATGACACGCTCTTTCAAATGGCATGGTCAAAATTGGGGGTTGTTATTTAAAAAAATTGCTGATGACGTCATATCTCGAACAACGATGACGTCACAAATGTGGGTCGTATGTCAAAAAATGCCTTTTTAAAAAACAAAATCGACGTGCCAGGGGATATTTTGCCGCGAGTATAATTAATTTTATTAGTGATTTTATGTTATTAAAAATGGAGAATAATTCAAGCTTTATAGGGTATTCTCAAGATCGTCCTAATTTAACAAGTGAGGAATATCCGATGGTGACATGTATGAAGAGTTTAGAGCGCGAGGTAAAAATATGAGTGTAAGTGATGTTGAAACGTGTATTTCATTAACAAAAATGTACGTGAGTAGTGTATGCGTATAGTGCAAATAAAAAGTGGTAAAGAATTGCAACTGCGTATTGGAAAATAATGGAAACTCGCAGAGGGAAGATGGTATGGAAAATGAGTTTTAGACAAAAAAAATTTATTGCTTGTGAGAACAAGAAGAAACTTTGCCTAGAATATATACAAGGGTGCTTTTGCGAATTATGCGTGACATACCTATGAATTATAGTATGTGAATTTCCACATAAATGAAATCGGAAAGAGTATACTGACAGAAAAATCGAAGAATACATTAAATTTTGGCGAAACATGGATGCATCAAGGTCATACAGAATCTGGATCGAAGAATACATTAAATTTTGACGAAACATGGATGCATCAAGGTCATACGGAAAGCGGTACGATAAAATAGTATTAATGTGTGACCTTTATAGTGACAATGTTAGTAACCAATAGTGAATAGGTAGTATGTATTCTAAAGCCTTTTGAATGCAAAATTTTTGCCAACAATAATATTTATAGTGTTTTACTGTTTCGCAAAATTTGTCAAAAGTTGCGATCATCCCGCCATAAATAATTAAAACAGAAGTTGCAAAATTCGTGCAAAAATCCGTCTAAATCTTATCTACAAGGTAACAATTAGTCACTCTTTAGAATTTCGGCCATCTAGTATAGCATATTGTAAACAATCTGCGAGAAAAGATGAAAGCCGGGCTACTTTACTCGCTAGTCGCTGACGTGTGGGGCTTGTTAGTTAGTAAACTAGTCGTGTACCATCATAGTTGCTAGTGAACTAGCTGCGAGTATGCCGGTGGTAGATGTTAAGAAATTCTACAATATTATTTCCGTTCCACTTCATTTCTTAATGGTGAATACCCCTAAAAACCGTAAATGAAAGAAAAATAAACAACAACAACGTATTCACAGCACGTGGCTTACTCCCTCGCTAGTTGTCTACTCAACGAGTAGAAAGTTTTGTGTGTCATCATTACTATCGCACTAGCTGACTCGTCGGCTAATAGCTAAAATAGAATCGTTTCGGAAGGCGAAGTAGGCAATAAAACGTTGGTGTAATCCGACATATACCTCTGAGCCCCTTCCACTTGTTTGTCATATATGCAGTATCACGCAACGGTGTTTTTAGTATATCAAAAAAAGAGTTGGAAACATCGAAAAGTTCCAGCGAATCCTTTCTTTCCTTGAAATATTGTATGCTTCTTTATTGGCCAGTGTGTTTCAAACCGATTTTCAGGGTTTCATTGCCATAGGGCCAAAGCTCTTATTACTGCTTATATATCAAAGTAGACAATGATCTCTCCTTTATATCCTCTAATGCTGTACTCCTACAGACAAATTTTAGTTACATGCACTTTAAAATCAGCAGTTGTGGTACTTATCAATGACATAAATATTACCAGACTATTATCGTCCTACCTTAGCTGATTATTGTAAAGTTTCTCTTCAAATTTGGAGGCAAATAATTAGTATTCATCTCAGCCTCAAACAGATGAGTTTATTAGTCAATATTATACTATAGTGTTGAAGATACTAGGAATCCTCAAACTTCACAATTCTTCCACAAATTTCAGTGCATATCTACGGTCTACTACAATTTCGGTAAATTTCTCTTCTCGGAAGCTGAACACGGAAAGGAGATTTGATTGAGCAAGAAACGCTGCTAGAGTTATTTTTTATTTCTGTACAGTCTCTATCTTTGACACCAGTCAATGTAAAGCCATTTCAATGGCTTTACATTGCATGTCTTTTTCAAAGACATGCTGATTGCTAATTAATATTTGTCAGGTTTATTGCATGGTATGGCATTTTTCTTTAATTTTGAATAATTGTGATTAATCTAAACATGTGATAATTGAATATCTGATAATATAGTTTTAATTCATTTCTGAAAATTATAACGTTTGAGAATATATCTACTTTTTTACTTTTCCTATGTTAATCAGTAATCAGCTGAAGGTGAATGCAAGTTTGTTAATTCAGTTTTTAACGTTTTCTCTAAATGTTTCTGTTAGTTAACAATATTCTTTAAGTTATATTTATATTAGCAGTTTATATTTGAACATAAGTTAAAATTATATTGACTTTAAAATTATACATTATTAATCTCATATCTCTTTATACATTAAATTCAAACTGGGTGTGCTATGCAGAAAAGTAGGTATTATATTTTAAGGTCTGCCAAGGGGGGGATTACTCATAATTGTTATACATAGTTTATTTAATTTATAATGCGACTATAGGCTTTGCATATTTTCAAATATCCATTAAATTTAAATTGATTTGAAACTAATGCATGGCCAAATGCACGCGTATAAAGGCAATACAAAGATGTATATTTTATCATATTCTTAAACGGTATGTAGGTATATAAACGTTAAATAAATAGATATCAGTTTCATTATCATATTTTCTACATTTATGAAATTCCATTCATTTTGTTGATGATTACTATCTCATAAATAAATATTTATTCTCTACACGTTTATTAATGCTATTAAATGCATAAGAGTGATTTGCTCATTTTAAACAAGAAAACAAAGGAATCTCCTTTTAGAAGAAGGATGTTCTGTCTCTAAGCGTAGTTAATGAAACGATAGCTAATGGTAAAATTAATTGTTGGCACTCAATTGATTTGCAGATCTATCAACTAGTGGCGCAGATACCACTATTTACTGTCAGTTACAGTGTAGAGAGAGACTGGCTTATAACTGAAGGTGACTTCATGCACAAATATTATAAATGTTATCCAAACCAGTTTCCATCTAAATAAAGATTTCAACAGATCCCAGTTAACAACGAAAATGAGTCAGTGTTGGGTATTGAGTATTGTCAACAGTACAATAAAACGTTTCTAATAGAATTCTTTACAGAATTCTATAATTACGAAGCCATCGAGTATCACTTTATTTGAAAAATTAGCCATTTCACAGATATTGCATTGCAAAACTGTTGATACACTCTAACAATTTTGTACTAAAATGTGTAATAAGTCTTTTATACTGTATTGTTCAAATTTAAAATGAGCATACTAGACAATCAAATAAACTTAAAATTGTTTTAAAATTTTCAGGTTTGGAAAAATATGTAGGTATAGCTGAAATCGCTTTTTAAAAACGATTTTATATCCTGTGTAATCAGCCATCTAAATTTTAATAACATTTATATTGCAATTATAATTATGGATGCATTTTATCTGCTAGTTTTTCAAAATAAGCCAATAGTACGTTTACAGAAAAATATTTAATTTTATTCTTGAGATTGTATTAAGTAAAGTTCCGCTACTCAATTTTGTATCCTTGCTGAAATTTTGCAGGAATATATTTAGTTTTTTCATTATCTGACGCTGTAACGATTATTATCGTTGACTAGGCTTTATTTGATATCTTAATTATTTAGCTTAAATTAATACCGGAAATTTTTCCTCGTTCGTGAATATTTTTATCGCCTTGCGTGTAGTTTGAGATAATTTTCAAAGTATTTTGGTATAATTTGGCCCCACTTTGAAGATCTGTAACTCCGCCTGTGTGTAACTTTGTATACAGCGTGATTCAGGTTTAATCTTGATAACTTCAGGAATCGTTAGAACAGGTTAAAATAATGTTCATTTGTGATATAAACTTATTTCCTAAAACGTATCTTTTCCGAGATAGAGGGCGCTGAAGTAGGAATCTTTTTCTCGTTTTTCCCTCAAAACTTTTGAACCACTTATCCGATTTAAGTGAAATTCGGAACACAAACACTACTTGAACCTACTACACTATGATCTGATTAATTTTTAAACTTTTTCGTCTCCTGTTTTTTTTCCACGTTTGGTCTTGTTTCTGAGATATTCAAAGAAACTGGTGATAGTGTAGCGCACCAGCCGCGGAAATTTCATTTAACGTTATAGCAACCCATGAAAACAAAACTCAATGATTTGTGTAAACTGACGTTTTGGGCGCCGCGATAGCCGAGGTGGCTGGGAGACGACTGCTCGTGGAACCAGTCTGAATCGGCTATGTCGGTGTGAGTTCGAATCCCACTGTAGTACCAAGGATGTTTGTGCTCGTCGAGAGATACACAATAAGTCTATAGGTTGCGGTGCTTCCGCGGATACTGTCGGATGGCTCTCAAAAAAAAAACTGACATTTCTGAAAATCATTGTCAAAAGTATTATTTGAAGAGTGTTCTTAGTGTTAAGAAAAAAATGCCAATAACCTCAAACATAAATTTAGTAACAACTACTTATTACAAGATTTGCAACAAACTTATCAACTACTACAAAAATTACAATAATTGTTCAAAGTGCATTTCTCCAGCCTCAATACATTTTTGGCATTGACGAACTACTGTATTAACCGCAGCTGCTATTTGAACAGGATTGTTTTTTATGTTATCACAAGCATGACTTATCCTTTGGATCAATTCCTCTTGGGTATGTACTGGTGTATCATACACAGTTGCTTCTAGATGGCCCCAAATGAAATAATCCAGAGGATTCAGATCTGGCGAGCGCGGAGGCCAAGCCACTGGTCCTTCGCAAGGAATCTACATATTTGGGTGGTTGTTGGGTTGCCGTCCAATCGATCGACGAGGATAATTCTCATCCAACCACTGCCGTACTTGCCTTCCGTAATGTGTAGGGGCACCATCCAACGGCATCCAGTTCCCTAGGCATAAATTTAAAGGGACATCGTCAAGTACATCGGAGGGAGAGTTTTGCAGAAACTCATGAAATAAATACCCATTTAAACGAGGAGGCAAAATATGTGGCCCACGGAAGTTCTTACTTAAAACACCTGTCCACACATTTACACTAAACTGTTGCTGAAATGAAGATTGTCTGACACATCGAGGATTGACACTCCAAACGTGAATGTTGTGGTAATTCACAATTCTAGCTTTTGTGAAATTAGATTCGTCGGTCCATAAAACCATATGCAGAAATTGTGGATTAATTTCTGTTGAATCTAAAACCCATCTACAAAAATTTAAACGTCTTTCAGCATCTCCTGGCAACAAATCTTGAACTGGTTGGAGATGAGAAGCCCTTCGATGATCTTGTTTGAGTGCTTTTGATTGAGATAAATGGAGTTGCCGAGCTGCTCGGTGTGTGCTTAAAGTTCTATCGATATCAAAAAGATTTAAAATTCGCTGATTATTTCTAGGCGGTACATTACGATTATGATCTTTGTAGCGGCGTAAACCATGTTCCGAAAATCGACGATGTACATCTACAAAAATTTGTGCATTTGGAATTCTTCTATTAGGGAAGCGTGTTCGGTACTCTCGAACTGACGCGTTGGAATTTCCGTCACAGAAACCATAAACATAATGTTCATAATGGCATATTCAGCATTTGTAAACGTTCTTGGCATTAAAAATGCTCTTTAAATAATACTGTTGACAATGATTTTCACAAACGTCAGTTTACACAAATTACTGAGTTATGTTTTCATGGGTTGCTATAACGTTAAATGAAATTTACGGGGCTGGTGCGCTACACTGTCACCAATTTCTTTGAATATCTCAGAAACAAGACCAAACGTCGAAAAAAAAACAGGAGACGAAAAAGTTTCGAAATTAATCAGGTCAAAGTGGTGTGTAGATGTTTTATTGAAATAATTTTTTTTTTGTAGTTTTAAAATAAAGTAAGAGGGGGGTAGGACACAAAATACACTTCTAAGAGGGCTAGGTAGTTCAAAAACATTAATGTTCTATCGATTCCTGAAGTTATCAAGATTAAACCTGAATCACCCTGTATAGGTATATTGTATTAAGGCAATATTTTGGGATTTCTTACATGCACCTGCTCAGTGTCGGTTCTTATACGGAACACCCTGTATATGGGGATATTCTTGTTTATGTTGGTACGTCAGTAATGAAACTGTTATGTCATAATTAGAACTTGTTGAATTATTTTGTTTTATATTTATTCTTTTGGTTCGTTATAGTGACAATTATTTAACACATTCTATCAATTTTATAGGCAAAATGTTTTTCGATACACATATGTGGCATTGTTTAGGTAGAGTAGTAGGTAATAAATAAAAATAGTTTTGCAATAATTCGCTGTAAAAAATGGGCATTCATAAATTTTCAATTCCAAGTCATCTTTCACTCTCTCGCTTTGTGCTGTCCTAACTGCAGTTTTTATGCAATGCCTGAAATATCCATTAATACAATTCTGGCAGCGACAAGCGTGATTTGTAAGAAATATGAGAATAAATACCGTTGTTTCGGAACAATGGGCATTGTTCAGTCGATATGTGTTCCCTTCCATATTTTACGCATAATAATTATTATTGTGAAACGATCCATGCGAATTACATATCAGCAACGATACGGATTTGAAAAATATTACTGTCCTTCAGAGTACCTATCTATACTCGCGACAAGAATTCAGACGACTTACGTCATACGAACAAATGAATAATTCATTATATTTTCATCAAAATATTTAAGAAACTGCAACTGATAGTAATAAAACTATATACTACACTAAAAGTTTGTATTATATTTTGCACTAAATTGCAAAAAATGATTGTTTTTAACGCGACCAAATATAGAAAATTACGTTGACAATAAAAACAAATGTGTAACGTCAGCCGTGACGTACGACGTCTGAATTCTTGACGCGAGTATATAAGGTATAGGCTGGTGACATGGTTTTAGAAGTAAGATGACCACAAATATTTATATTAACATCTGTTTTAAGCCTGTTCTGGTACCTTTTACTAACAGTAGAAACTTAGATGGGATGAAAAGCTCACAACAGGTGAGAAGCCCGTCAAGTTCACAGGAATACTGGAAATCTGGAAACTACAATCAAGGGTGTTACAGTGATACACATCAATAGCAATACCAATTACTTAAAGTCAAAAAGATTATTGCAAGAGAGAATCTCAATGTTAGAGAGTAGTTTGTATAAATGTAACAGGAACTATGGCGTCAACTTCAGCGACTGTTTTGAAAGTCTTATTTAACTATCGTCGCTACATAGAGTATTGAAAAATAGCAACCTACCTTGTATCTGCCATAACTATGAAAGAAAAGTCAAACCTTACAATAAAAAAACGCACAAAATTCATATAACTACAGCTCATATGGCACCAAATACAAAATGTATTAGATCTTGCTAGTAATATATTTTGCAGTCGGAGGTCATGAAAACGTTACTGCCGGAGTCTATCCTGAAGATAAGATCATCATTAGCTGTTCGAAACGAGTAGGTAGTAGAGATGAATGGGAGTTGATATACACTGAAAATATGTAGCCTGGTATGATTTACAGATGACAGTGCAGTAAAGGAACGTCTGAGGAGGTGGGTTAAAAAGGAACACTGTAAATATTGATGTCTGGGACCAAGACAACATTAAATGGAAGAAATTCTTGACAAATGATTTATTGTGACTAAAGTACGACTAAAGTTAAGCCAATGTTCCTGTAACATATTTTGTTTTTTGTATCAGTGCTATTGAAGTTTTCCAGAAAATCTTTAAAACTGTACGTACTATAACTTACAACAACATTGTAATCCATCATCTGCCGTTGTTAACCTAAAAGTATTATTAGTCAAAGCAGTATTGTGGCTAGTGAGATTTGTTTTTCAGGAGAAAAAAAATGTTAAGTAGAATATGGTATAATTGGTGCAATTAATTATCGAGTAAAAACTATTCAGAAAAAAAAAATTGTGAAACATAGTAAATCTTTTTACCTTTAACCATTTTGTGACTAGCGTATAGTTGTGTAAAATTACTTAATAACTTTATAAATTAAATAAGTACACTGTAATATCACAGAAATAGATATCGATAAAATTCATATTAAGTTATATGTTTTTACTATTATGCTGAATTCCATCGTAGATAAATTTTCAACACTATAATTTGTATTACTTTATACATTGAAATGTTTAAAATAAATAATGTATATATACTTGCGTCAAGAATTCAGACGTCTTACGTCACGGCTGACGTTACACATTTGTTTTTATTGTCAACGTAATTTTCGATATTTGGTCGCGTTAAAAACAATTATTTTTTGCAATTTAGTGCAATATATAATGCAATATTTTAATGTAGTATATGGTTTTATTACAATCAGTTGCAGTTTCTTAAATATTTTAATGAAAATATTGTCAATTATTCATTTGTTCGTATGACGTAAGTCGTCTGAATTCTTGTCGCGAGTATACCAAAGAATTCCTCAATCACTTCAAATGTTCTTATAGAAAGAAACTTAAAAATGTATAATTATTACTTTTGTAAGTAGCCATTATAGAGAGTATGTCGACAGATGAAGTTGAAAAGAGTCATAGAGATGTCATAGAAAAAAAAGTTGCTTGGGTTAAAGAAATCTGTTTATTAAATTGTACAAAAATACTGGTTTAAAAGTAAGAATTATAATATGTAGGTGTCTCTCGCCAACAAATTATTAGAAATGTAGTATATTTTATTATTAAAATTCAATAATACACTATGTGATTTAAGAAATATGTAAAAGACTACATTTTTAATTCTAAATAGTTAAGAAGTTCTTGTTGGGGGCAGAAATATCTTCTGTGTAGGAAGATCTTTTATAGAAATTTGTCCGTTCTTCCTCTAAATGTGAATTCTTTTCTCTAAAAGTGTATTGTTCATCCATCATCCGGAAATGAATTTCATTCACATTAGAAAATGTGTTGAATTCTTAAAACATTAATATAAATGTTCCTTAAATTTTGCAAATATTTATATACAGTGTGGCCCATTAAGAAATGGAAACAAGCCTGTAAAAATGGTATTTATTATCCGATTTGTTTCGGGTTTTTCTAAAAGATGGAGCAGTAAAAACTCTATTCTGGCACAAAATATTAAAATTTGTTTTTTATTTTCAAGACCTACTTCGAATTTTTTTCATGGTGAAATTTTACAAAAACTGTTTAGTGATTTATTTATTTTAAATCTAACTACGGAACTAGATTTAGCATCCCGTAAAACGATTTTATGCCAAGTTTCGCAAATAAATATTTAATATTGACGGATTTATAACAATTTTAATGCAGGCTTCATTTTATTAAATACTTTTATAGTAATTTTCTAAAAATACAAGTTGTCTATGAAGAATGAGTTAAAAATTTTGTTAATTAATTATTCATTAATTTTACGCTTTTAATTAATCGCATTAAATATAAAAACTTGTAATAAACGGTTAGCAATAATTAAGTATTTTAATAAATAACTAAAATAACAATGGAAAATTATTACCGCGTTATATTAAAACTAGGATACAAAAATACAATAAATTTAACGTCACTACAATGAAATTTGACATTTTTGTAGCATCTACGAGGCCACCGATGAGGTAATTTTCGAATCGCTTACGAATATTTTTTTGAACATTCTGTAGTTGTTTTTCACAAACTTGTCTTATTCTTGCACACAACTCTTCACTTATCAACAGTGAATGTTTATGATACCACATAAAATATCAAATAGTTAGGAAAGTAGCACAAATTTAACTGGAGATGAAGATTGAGTATCCCACACTAAACATTAACTTTTTGAGAATATTACCGTTTACAATTAATAATCCACTCTCGTCGTTCTGTAGCCCAGTACCTTGAATTTTGTGCCGATAATACACCATTCGTTGTAAAAGTGAGATTTTCAAAGTGCATCCAAATCAACGGTGGCCTCGTAAAGGCTACAAATATTTAAAATTTAATGTGACGTTAAACTTATTGTATTTTTCTATCGTAGTTTTAGTGTAATGCAGTCATTTTCCTTTGTTATTTTAGTTATTTATTAAAATACCTAATTATTGATAACCGTTAATTATAGGTCGTTACATTTAATTTGATTAATTAAAAGCGTACAACTAATAACTCACTTTTTAAAATCATTTTTCATAGCCAACTTGTATTTTCATAAAATTACTGTAAAACTATTTAATAAAATGAAGCCTACGTTAAAATTGTTATAAATCTCTCAATATTAAATATTTATTTATGAAACTTGGCATAAAACCGTTTTACGGGATGCTAAATCCAGTGCCGTAGTTAGATTTGAAGTAAAAAAATCGCTAAACAGTTTTTGTAAAAATTCACCGAGAAAAACATTCGAAGTAGGCCTTGAAAATAAAAAAATAATTTTAATATTTTGTGCCAGAATAGAGTTTTAACTGCGCCATCTTTTGAAAAAAACCCGAAATTAATCGGATAATAATTATCATTTTTACAGGCTTGTTTCCATTTGAAATAGATCACACTGTATATACGTCCCAACTAAGATTTAAGCCTAATAGACTACTACACAAGAAAAATAATTCTAAATTGATCAAGATTTACTACTTTCCTCCATAAAAATAGTCTTCAATGTTACAAAATCTTATAATACCAAAATATTAGTAAAAAATTTGTTAATTAAGAGTAACATAATGACTTCTAAGTATAATGAAATATATGTCAATTTATACAGTTGGAAATTACATATTGTTTACCTATTCTATGTTTTCAAATACTAACATTCCAATAACGTGTAAGACGAAGTTATAATTTACTTAATTTCGCCTTGAAATCTGTCGTCAATATCCAAGGATTTTTTAAATTATTACAATAGGTAAATTATTATTTATTACGAAATTGTAAAACTTATTTTGTCTTCAACTATTAGTTAAAAATAAGGTAATAATTAGTTATTTTGCCCTACTAAATCCTTCAATTGGTTAAGATCTATTTTTATTACAATATCAACATATTTTCAACTTTGTTGATAATTTCTAAAGAATATTTAACCATTTTGACTTAACTTAATAGAAATGTAAATGTAAATTATTACTATTTTTACTGTCACAAAGATAAATAATATGTTGTTTGACATGAATGTTATATAGTTTTTAGAGACACGGGTAATGGCGCAGTTTTGATGCAAGCATCTAAACAACGTACCGTTTCAGTTTCCTTTTTATTTATGTTTTGTACAAAATTTAAATTGGCATAAGCTGCAAATGCACACGTAATAAAATATAATCTTATACTTACTCTTTTACGAACAAAAGTCTTTATAAATGAGCCGTACATATTAGATTGATGTGCCTTTGAGTATGTGCAACATAAATCACATGAAAAATTCAATATATAATAATAAATTGAGTAAAAATAAATAGTTCCGATGTAGTACATTGTATTCTATTCATCATTCCTGAAATTTCTTAATATTATTACATAAAGACAAGTACACTTGATTTTCCTTTAATATATAATGTAAACTAATCAGTAAATATTATATAAAAAGAGTATAACAAAACAAGGAATCTTCCACTTATCATTTTTTATCAGTGTACCTAATCAAATTACATATTAAATCTAAATAACTAATTAGCAATCATTAACATCAAGAATGTTCTGAATTAGATTAAATTTCAGACAGTTATATGTGAGTAAATCTAAAGATATCTAAATAATAGCATGCAAAAGCTGTTCCGAACTGACTAATTTAATTGCATGCTATGCCTTGAAAATGTAAGCTTTTACTGTACAGTTAGAACTGAAGATGTCGTCTACAATACATCAGCTTAATAGCAAGCGAAATTACGTAATATGCTACATTATAACTGGAACCACTCTATAAGACTCCACTAACAATTATCGTAAAATTTTAATTGCTCTGATATAGTCTGAATTTCAATTAACAGCATAGCGTGCAGAAATATTTTAAACAACTGCTCTGAAACAGTTGTCAATTAATGGTTATGCTTTGTAGAATATATGAAGTACATTTAGTCTTACCAGATGGGACATAATATGATCCGGGTTTTGCTATATGTTTTAAATGTTTTTCAAAATTATGCGACGTAGGTGTACAATGCTAACAAGTTTAATAATTATAGTAAATTTTGATGAAATTGTTTCCTGTCTCACTAAATGATAAGTGTAATTACTGAAGTTTTTGTAATGCATTAAATATTCACTTTTCTTTAACTAATGGTATGTGCTCTATTTTTATTAATGGAAAATATCATTTGGTGTACCACATTTTATGAAAAAAGATAAAGAACTATAAATTTAAATTTAATCATTCTAATATAATTATGAATTACATTTTTATGTTTACAATATAATTAAAGAAATTACTAAAATAAAAATATTAGAACAGAATCTGCCCTGTCCATTTTCTACTCGTTCTACAGCACTATTTTTTGTTACTTCAGTAACATTAATATTTTTAGAAAATTCTGCGGAAGGTCTAGGTCACCTACTAGTTGAAGGCATACTAGAGCCAATAATTTTTTTGCTATTTCCACTTTATTCGAAACTGAATTATAAATATAGCCGTTAGCGACTGTGGTTGCTTTCCAACCACCATGACGCTTAATATTAGTTATATCTGCTGCAGCATCAGCTAATAAAGTGGCCGAAGAACGCCGAACAATACCCTATATATTCCTTTCAGTTTGATGGTTTGCTATTTTGTACGGAATCTGACTCATTGGTATGAAGACATCAGCCAAAGATAGCAGCCAGGCGCTACGGAAATACCCGAAAGATCATAGACGTTCGTCGAGATAGAACACGGTTAACATTTAGTATATATTTCAAATATCCTAAATAAAATATTTATTTTCGTAATTTTCTGAGTTTGAACGTAACGAATATTAATTATGAAGAAAACGAAATGAGAAAAAATTAAGGCATTAGAAAGCTAAAACTCAAACAATACATAACAGATACGCTTGTATAGTTCGTGCAACATGAGGGCGAAACACATTTACAAAAATCTGTGAACCCACGGGCATTCACTCGCAAGCCGTCAGAGAGGTGAAAATTAGGGTAAATTGAATAGGTATTAGAAATTTCTAAAATGGAAACTTCTCATTTTAACAGGCTAAAACTCGGTAGCTAAATACTTTATCAAATTATCAATTATCTGATATCAGTGGTATCCACTCGCAAGCCGTCAGAGGGGTGATAATTGAGGTAAATAGAATATTAGATATTTCTAAATTGGAAACCCGTCATTTTAACAGGCTGAAACTTGATATGTAATTACTTTATAAAATTATAAATTTTCTGATACCAGTATCATCTACTCGCAAACCGTGGAATTAAATTTTTCCCAATTTCCACCCCTCTGACAGCTTGCGATTGGATGCCAGTGGCTTCAGAAGATTGATAATTTTAAAAAATATTTACTTACCGAGCCTGTTAAAATTACGGGTTTCCATTTTAGAAATTTCTAATAAACAATTTATCCCAATTTTCACCCCTCTGACCGCTTGCGAGTGGGTGCCAGTGGTATCAGAAAATTGACAATTTTATAAAATATTGCCTACCTAGTTTCAGTCTGTTGAAATGACGGATTTCGATTGTAGATAATTATTTTGAATTTTTAATTTACCCCAATTTCCGCCCCTCTGACGGCTTGCGAGTAGATACCACAGGGTTCAAAGATTTTTGTAAAATTGTTTTTTGTCACGTCATCATGTTGCACGAACTACAAGTGTATCTGTTATGCATTGTTTGAGTTCCAGCTGAAACCAAGTTTGCAAATTTGTATGCCTTAATATTCTCTCATTTCGTTTTCTTTACAATTAGGGGAAAGTAGGGTGCATATGCGTATCGGGTAACTGTGCGCACATCTAGTACGGACATATTTCCGAACGTACCTTCTTCAATCGGTAACGCCATCTATCACTACTGCTTTATACTATAATTTTCATCTCTTTTAAGACTTAGTATGTTATAAAACGCTCTCACCGTATTCCTGTTATTTGTAATTGTAAGGTTATGTGATACTTATTTACGGGAACATATCATATGCAGCAATTATATCAATTTTTAACATTTCTTTTTAAATTTCATATAATTTAAAGTCAGGAGATCGCGGCGGTCATGGTACTGATCTTCCTTGTGTATTCCCTTGATGTTAATGTTTGGACATGCTGTACATGGTACGGATATAATTGAGCCTTCGGTTTCAAATTTCCCTCGCGTTGCACTACACTTAGACTCGCTGCACACTGCGGTAAATATAGCTGTAGCTGCATATGGAACATGTCTACCAGGAAATCGTTCGCTAAAACATTTTCACAACGCCATAAAAACGATAAAACGATATCTATCAACTTCGAGTTGCTATACACGTAAGCCATAATTGACACTTCAAAAACGAATGTAAAGACCCGCATCACAAAACCGTACCTAATACCTACAAAATAAACGGATTTCGATATTCGGAATCGCCTGGCTAGAAACTACAGTAGCCCAGCAATATATAGGTTGAAATTACTACAACTTCAATAATTTTTTACTTGAAAGCTATTTAAGGAATCGGATAAGGATAGGATTTTACAAAAAAAATACGATAGTGACTCCATTTTTCATGACGCATTTATTCCCAACATTTTTTAAGTAAGTTCTGAATCACCCTGTATACCAAACTACTGGTAGAGTTAATTAAACAATTCTTTAACAGTTTTCGTGTAGAGCAAAAGGTCAAGGAGCTGTTCGAAACTGCAAAACTTGTATTTGCTTTGATTAAACATATTTCATTACTGTTTTTAAATATTTATTTATACAGTCAGACACGAAGTGAGTATTTCATGTTCACAACACGGTCTGTACTCTTAGCAACGGTCACCAAACTAAATGTTACTAGAAAATTACACATTTCTACAAAATTACAATAAGGATACTACTTTTTTTAAACAGAAAAAGGAATTTCAAATTAACAAGAGGCATAAATTACTTAGAATAAATATTAACATTAGTTATATTACGAATATTTAGGTAGGTGCTTCTGAACTAACTGAAGCAATTAATTATAGTGCTTCTGGGTAACTAGCAATTGGGTAAAATATTTGTTATAAAATCTATTGTCATATGTAGGTACCTAATAAAAAAAATTATTACTGGAGCCTCATAATTAACCAGCGCACTTCGTTTACAGATCTCAGGTCCGGACTTGACGACGTTAATATTTAAATATACTTTATTTATATAAAAAAATTTTTTTATCTTATTCGTGTCAGCTAACCGACAGAAACATCCTATTTATTTTCCTGCAGGGGATCCTCTAGTTTAGTGGAACACACTCCCTCAGAAAGTTACTTAACTTCTCATGAAAAAATGCAAATCTTAAAAATTCTTCATTATTCTCATTGTAGGCATTTCCATAAAAAGTTGAGGAATTATTTCACATGATTTTTGCTAAAGGAATATAAAACTCAGAAATTGTTTAAGTGGAATGGTTTCTCACTCGGATTTATTTCACAGCACTGTTATTTTTATTTAGACTTGTTTAGACTTACAGTAGGTTACTACTCGTAAACCAAAACGGTTGCAATGGAACCAACCATACGTAGAAGCAACGTCATATTACTACGTACATTTTGATTTGGTTTTTAAAAAGTATTCTACAGCAACTACACCCAAGTGATGCTACTTATATTTTATATGCTCAACGTATATATAATGATATCATAATTCGGGAAGATTTAGCATACAGATATTTTAATTATTCAGTTATTCGCCGTCTTGAAGCAACTGCGACAGTGTCAGGATATTCAATAAATAACGCAGTAGGTAAGTAATGTTTTTTATTTGCGACAGTTTATTTACCAGTTAGACTTAGTGCTGAACATGTCAGGCAAAAAATTGATACTGTTTTACAGAACAATCAGAAATTTTTTGACTATGCCGTACAGTAGATCCTTTTGAAGGAACAAAAATTAATTTGAACCCACCTATATGCGTCATCTATGAAAAATCATATATACTTTAAGTATGCCTCAGTGATCTACAGTGTGTTTCACTTTAATACTTGAAAAATCAGTATTTTTTAATGGAACATCCGATTTATTTTTTCTTTTTTAAAATATGTTGCACTTAAAAAGCTCTACACAGTGATGTGCATTTTTTATTTAATCATTAAAAAGATCAGTTTTTAAAGTTTTATTGACATAACAAAGTTTAAATTACATGACTGTTGATTATAAGTCTTCAAACATTATAAGGTATAATAATCGGGTATCTGTGCGCAAAATAATGGGGTAACTATGCGCGTGCACAGTTACCCCACTACTTTACTATTTTCAATTTTCATTACATATGAGAAATTACAGATGCCAAGAAAATATGAAAGAAATTCTGATAAAGGAGAATGGACGAAAGACCAGTTGAGAGATGCCCTTCTGGAAATATCACATGGAAGTTCAATACGATCAGCCGGCAAAGAACATGGTATTCCAGAATCGACATTAAGAAAACAATTTAAGAAGAATATCGATATAAAAATTTGATATCAGGAGGTATTACCACCTTCTCTGAAAGTCAAGAAAATGAAATAGCACGCCTTACGGTTAGCAAAAATGTTTTACGGTTTAAACACAATCCAGCTTAGAAAACTAGCATTTCCGTATGCAGAGGCTAGTAAAATCAAACATAGATTCAACAAAGACCGAAAGCTAGCGGGAAAAGATTGGTCCTACTCATTTATGGAAAGACATCCCTACATTACACTGAGAAAACCAGATGCTACTAGTGCTAACCGAATAAGAGCATTTAACGAAGAAGATGTGAAATTTTTCGTTTCAAATTTAGGAGACCTTTGTACTAAATATAAATTTAAACCAGAAAATATTTACAACGTTAACGAAACGGGAATAACCGTCGTTCAAAAACCTGGTAAATGTTTGGAACCAAAAGGAGTAAAACAACTAGGTTTTAAAACATCAGCAGAAAGAGGTAAACATGTCACAATAATATGTTGTTTTAAGGGCGCCGTATTCTTGAAATAGTGTTTTCTACAAATACAAGTAATTTTAGACATTATATTATTTAGTTATTAAATGTTGAGTTTAGCAAATAACAAGAATGTTCAAAATCAATATATAACGTCAGAATGCGATCTATTCAACAAACTTTTAGGTACTGAAATCTTTCAAAATACGTGTTTTTGTAATTGAACTATAGATGTAGAACATTGTTATAACATAAACTTACATAGATCTGCATATAAGATTGTTCACTTTTATTTATAAGTATGTGAAAATAATTGTTAAAATGTGGGGTTAGAATAGCGAAATAATGTGTGTTATACAAATGCATTTTAAAAGTTATTATATTGTTTGAGAGTTTAAATAGTAAAAGTGTATAAACAAAACATCAATAATTTTATTTTTGATATTACTTTTGCTTTTGATATTACGTGTTTTATTTTTCGAGATTTCAGTACCTAAAAAACACCATAAATTTGGTAATTTTACGGCGAGAAATACGGCGACCATAATGCTACTGGAAGATACATTGCACCTATGTTTATATTTCCGAGGAAGAGGATGTCAGATCTATTAAGCAAGAATGGCCTAATAGGAGCTTTATATTCATGTTCCACTTCAGGATAGAGTACCGAGGATATTTCTGGACTGGCTTAAACATTTTGTTAAATCAACAATACCATCCACAACAGATCCAGTTCTTATTATTATGGACAACCACTCCGGTCATATATCTTTGCCAATATATGAGTTTTGTAAAAGTAATAGCATTGTACTTTTAACGCTGCCGCCACACACATCACATCGCCTACAACCCCTAGATCGTACTTTCTTCGGCCCACTAAAAATTTCTTACAATAAGGAATGTGACACATTTTTAAGAAATGCTGAAAGGAGTACTACTTACGATATAGCTGATATTTTTAATAGAGTCTATGTTAAAGTAGCTACTATAAAGAAAGCCGCATTTACTTTTAATTCTTCAGGAATATTCCCATTTCAACCAAATAAATTTACAGTTGAAGATTTTAAATCTGTCTCCCATTTCAGACCTTTTGTAGCTAACTTAGAGATAACTACGAATAAGGAAAATGATCCTTCTTCTCCCCTGATGCCGGAAAATCATAACTGTTTGGAAAACCCCCAACCGTTCACTAGTGCAATTCTAGATACAAATGAAACTGAAGATCGTGTTAGAGCAAGGACACCTTTAAGAGAGAATATTTCGACATATTTTCCAATAGTAGCCAAGATTGTTGAACGTCAGTTTAATGAAAATAAAGGTACTCAAAAGAATAAACGTAAACGAAATAGTTTGAAAAGTCAATTGTTTGAAGATAGTAGTAACGATGAAGAGCCAAACTATAATAACATATGCGATAACAATGAATGTAATGACGTTCCAGGAGTTGATGAGAATCAGTGTTTTTTTTGTGGAGAACTTCTTTTTAAAACAAAAACTTGGTATCGTTGTACTATTTGCTCAAACTGGGCTCACGCTCTTTGTACTGGATGGAATACTCCTGAAAATTATATTTGTGATGGCTGGCATTTAAGTTTCTTTTATTACCATATATCCTAAGTTAATATAATAATATTAAAATAATACATTTTAATTTTATTGAAATCCAAATAACTTTATATTTATGCAAAATAAAAATGTTTTTATAATTTTTTATTTAATTTCATTTTTGAGGTTGGCGTTGATAGCAGTACCAAGAATTTTAGAAATTTTAAATGCGTATAGTTACCCCTTCGGTGCGCACTATCACCCATACGTATGGGGTAACTTGCGCAGTGTAAACTTTAAAAAAATAATTTGAAGAACTTAATGTGCTTTTAAATCAAATTTAAAAATATCATGACGTAAAGGAAGTCTCAAATATGCAATATATATTTAACTTTTTAAATAAAAAATTGAATTGGAAAAAAAATCGGAAAAATGTGCGAAATGTGCACAGTTCCCCCAATATTCGTTATCATATTAGGTCCAAATTGAAAAATTTGTAAAAATAAATGTTTTATTTAGGGTATTTGAAATATATGCTAAATGTTAACCATGTTCTATCTCGATGAACGTCTATGATCATTCGGATGTTTCCGTAGCGCTGCTATCTTTGGCTGTTGTCTTTACACCGGTGTAAATGTATTTTTTTCTAATCATTTGTTCGGAGCATTTATTATTGTTATAATATACAAAAGAAAACGTCGATGCTCAGTATCCGGTTGACAAAGAGATGCATATCTTCTGTACATATCCAAATATCTTGGTAAATTGATTTCATTATCAATTATACTAAATATGGGCTGAATTATATTCTTGGATTCTTTTATGGTTACTTACAAAGTTCTACTTAAATCCTAAATATCATCTATTGTTAAGTTACATAAATCTTTTTTATGACATACTGCACATAATATGTCGAAGATCAGTGCCACCTTATTTAAAAAAATAATGTAGGTGACTTTTATTTTACATTTGAAGATGACAACTTACCTTGATCATTAAAAATATTTCATCGGGGGGCATCTCTCAGAAAAGTGTCAATTTCCACTCTAGTGAATATTCTTGGCTTCTTCGGTTTGTAACTATAATTTTTTTCTTTTTAAGAATGTTATTAATCTTGAATATTTGCTGATGTCGATCAGTGGCGGCTCGTCGTATGAAGCAACTGAGGCCGGGTCTCACTGTCAAATTTGGCTCTCACACTGTCTATTTTAATAACCCATAATTTCCAATTACCTATTGCGTTTATCAAAAATTATTATAACGGAATAAAATAATTATTGCTTCAATTGTAGCCTTCGTAAGTTATAAATAATGAATCTAGGTACGTTTCAATATTCCGCCGTTTCTACCAGAGTCACCCGCCAATGACACCACATTGAAGCCCAATTTGCCGAGCCTCAATTTCCTTCACACATGCCTAATACCGCCTTTACATGCAGCTCACTTGAGAGAGCGCTGTCGCCTCACCAATTTCTGCAGCCTCCATTTTATGCTGAAGAATAATGCCAAATAATGTGGTAGGCGTGGTAACAGTATGTAAACAGTCACTTGCTTCAAAGGTTGCCGTGGAATTAAAAAGGGCAGGACAGTGGGCAGTGCGAGTAGCAGCGGCAGTCGCTGCATATAAAATACTTTCTTGGCTATGGCTTCCCCCACCGCGCCATACAGTCAAAGCACAGTATAGGGAGACCAGTAGAAACACTCAGGCCGAAATAATAAGTCGCGCATAGCAGCTCGCGCATCCATTTCAAACTGCAGAGACTTCAGTTTACATCCAACTCTGGGAGTGAGAACATCGGTTATACAGAGACGTATTAAAGCAATATTTTGAGTCTGATCGAGGAACGAGTCGTTGCGCAGAAGTTAGATGTTCAAATATATCATCTATAAATAGTAATTTAAGTTTCTTTAAATTTCCTAAGGACATAAATAAGTAATAAGTAATCTATAATATACTGTACAAACCATAAATGATATTTTACTGCTATTGCCTTACCTATTAACTCATTTCTTAAGTATAACATTGAAATATAAATACTTCTCATGAAAGTGAAGTTTAAAATATACATATTTATATTTTTCACAAATACAAATTTTTATTTTAGAGCAAAGTTCTGTGCAGAGGCTTCTAATAGCGAAGATTTATTAGAAAAGCTGCTCAGGATTAGTAATAGTTCATACAAACTATGTCAAATACATTTTTAAAATAATATGTTTTCTAAGGATTCGCGCAATAGATTACGCAAAGAGGCCGTTCCAACTTTTCCTCCTGCACAAGACGGCTCATCTTCAAATTATGTAGATGATCATATTTCTTGTAGTCACTATAATGAGAGTAAGTCTCAAAACAAAATAATGAAAAATATTTTTTTTATAAATTTACATTTTACTGCACTTTTATCTCCAATTTAACAATTTTAAAAGTTAAGTAAACATAATTTTTATAAAAAAAATCCAAAAAATGTAATTATCACTAATAACAAAAAAAGTAAGTAAATAAATAAAAATGTTTTGTAATGCAATAATATGTATTTTAAATTCTTTTTTTTAAAGAGTCCAAAGAAGTAAATCGAATTTTCACACTGTATTTTAGTAGCAGTAAATGATAGTATATAATACATGTTGAGTTACCCATTTATAACTGTATAATGAATTATTACATAATGTGGATAGGTATAACGTAAACTTTCATGTGGTATAACTACGCTTTCACGCGCAAATAAAAAATTCTTATTCCGGTCCTGATCACCGATTATGTAAATTCTATCGGATGCGCTATAGCACTCACATTTCGAGATCACCGTAGAAAACTGAAAGCAAAGTGCCGACAACGGAGTGAAACTGCTGGTGTACCTATGCTGTGGTCAAAGTTTCCGTCCTAATTTGAGGCCCAATTTCTGGCGCCTCTTATTCTCTCTCACTTTGTTATCCGGCAAATTGGACGACGTATAATGTGTGTAACGCAATTAACCGATTGCTTGAATGTTAATATTTTTAATTGTATTTTGAATTTCCAATGGTTGATTAGTTGCTAGGTACTACTGAATGTGATTTCTTAGATATTCTCAAAATTAGGTGGTTAGGTTTTAAGGTCAAGGACTACATTTAACATACATAATATAAATATATTGTATTATCGATAGGCTCGTCGATAGGTAATAATCTCATGATATTTAGAGTTTTAAAACAATTTCAATACATTGAATTTGCAATTTGACCAAGATATATAACGACATTTTAGCGTGCACAGATTTACTTTTTCAAATTCTGCAAGTTAAAAACTTAAATGTAAACTACTGCTTTAAACAAATTAAAACCACTAATCAAAGAATTTCTGAATTAAGAGACGAAGAAAGATTTAAAAATATTTTTGATAATTATTAAATTAGGAGTAAAACGGGGTAAAAGTTGCGACAAATTAAAAATAATTTCGAGCTATAAAATACTATACTACGAAATTATAGATTGCATTTCCCTTCAACTAAGTACTCATTTTACAAATTTACACAATTTAAATTTCCTTGCTTTAGTAGATTCCCCCAAAATTCTGAATATGCAAAATTGGTTAATTGTTTACTACAAATTATTGCAACATTTTCTACAAAAAGTTGGAAAAACGAACCTTATATTTTGTACAGAGACGAGCAATTTCGTAATTTAGGATTTCAAAAAACGATAAAAATATACAAGGGATTTGAAATGGTATTTTCGGAAGCATACACATTATTCTGCTTAGTTTTAATAATTCCTGCAACATCTGTTTTGTATAAAGTGAGTGTTAAAGAATATTTTATTAAAAGTTGAGGCAAACGAAAATTTGGCAACCTTGTTTTATATGTGGGAATAGATAAATAGGGTGGCTACTTTCAAAATTGGTTTTTAGGTCTTTTCATATTTTTTAGTGTTCTTAAATGAATTAGGAACATTCTTTTTATTGGATAAATATATTTTTTTTTCTATAGTAAATAAAATTCTGATGTCATTTAATTTTTTAATTTATGGTTATAATAGTGCTATTGGCGAAGATATCCATAATAAAAAACGATAAACGCGTCAAGGAATATTAATTACTTCAGGGGTAACGTGAAAGTTTATTTCCATTTATTATTTGAAGAGATGCCACTGATGATGATGTAAAAGTACCGTTCCCCTTAACATGGAATAATACGACCACAAAGAGGTCAGCTCATAATTCTCACATTTTTCCAAAATATCTACTAGGATACCATTTTCATTGTAGTGTTTCACGTTTTTAAAGGAAAGCCATTTACAAAACCATCATGTTTTGATGTAAAACCGTTTCTGTTGATATTATTGCTAGGCATCCATCACAACTGTCAATTCGGCTCCAAAAAAAAAAAACAAAATGATAATAAATAATTGAATTTTAACACAACGGTCACACATAATTTCAATTCGCGTATAAGTTGACAAACTACAAGTAATAATGTTGAGTAGAGGTCACAATTTTCAGGAATAACTATTTCTTGAAATCCTAAACGTACATTTAATATTTATGCTAATTCAAAATAAAATAAATTTACTGTTTCCTGTTTTTGAAACGTTGGCGTTTTAATAATAATTTGAAGGAATAGAAAGAGTGAATTGTAAAAATGTCAATAGAAACAGTTGATGCGAAACATTAGCGGTTTTAATGGCCGTTACTATTGACAACGGCCGTGAAATTAGTTTTTGCAGCCAATAAACAGTACGTGAACTGAGTACGGTCGTTTGAACAAAAAAATTATTAAACTGCTTTCATACAAATAGCTCATATTTCTCTATTTTATTGGGCATTAAATGTTTGAGTTCTTTCCAAATGATTTTAATGACTAATTAATGAATAAAATATTGTAAAATACTTCAAGCACAACTAATTAAATACAGATATGCACATCTGATGGGAGTTTATTATTTCCAATACTGATTTCTATAATTTATTAGGTCTGTTCAAGCATCTTATGCTAAATAGCGTCGCCTTTGTAATACTTGTCTGTCGAATCACCTGAATTTCAACCTAGATTAGATTAGATTAGATCATTTATTATCCATTTAGAGCAGTAGAGAGATGCTATGGGATTTGTCAATTTAATACTATGCATGTGCCAACCAGGTATATACAACTGATAAGAAAAAACATATTTGAAACAAATATAGATACAAACATATCGATATAAACATACATATATACACACATACACATGAATACAATACAAAGTAATGTTACGATATTTCTATAACAATTTGTCAAATTCAACAATATACAAAGTATATCATACTAACACAATCCACATACATATACAATGAGCAAAACAAAATAAATAAATAAAAAAAGGAGACCAGTATTTTATTATCACTTATAATTAAGAAATTCGTCTATTGAATAGGCTTTAATCCCAATCAGATATTTTTTAACCTGACTTTTGAAGTTCCGAAGAGATGGTAGGCTTTTATAGATGTCTGGTAAATTATTATACAACTTCAGTCCAAGAGCATGATGAGCTTTCGAGGTAATACTGAGGTGTCCATAGGGAATACAGAATTTATTTTTATTGCGGGTGTCATATGTATGATAAAAATCATTTATGTTTGTTTTCAAAAACATGCACCAAAATGTTAAAAATATATAAACCAGGCAGAGTAAGAATACTATATTTTTTGAAAAGAGGTCTCCATGACTGAACCGGCGAAACATCAGCAATACATCTAATTATACGTTTCTGTGTAATATATACATTTTGAGCTTTGGAAAATTTTCCCCATAGGTCAATTCCGTAGGCTAATTTAGACTGAACCTCTGTATAATAAAATAATAATAGACCAGAAATATCTAAAACACTCTTTAAAATTCTAATTTGGAAGCACTTGGAGTTCAACACATTGACAAACATATCACAATGATTTTTAAACGTTAACGTATCGTCAAGCACGATTCCCAGAAACTTAACACTGTCAGTTCTTTGAATCTCAAAATCACTATTTTGACCATTTGTTTTTTACCCTTAAGATACAGATAGGGAAAATATTTAACCTATCATATGAAATGCTAAGAATAATCCCTTCCACTGCTCGCCGTCCAAGCTTGATGTGTCCTCCCCTATTTTGGCGGACTAAACCAGTATTCGTATAGCACACTATTCGTTTGGCGTTCGACCGTGGGCGTAGGAGAGTAGGGGAGTACTGACTAACCCCGCCCTGCCGTGTGTCATCTTCCCACCAATACCCCATTCATTTGAAAGGTATGTAATAGAATCTCCCCATGATCGGTTATATATTTTCTCTATCTGTATAATAGATTTATTTTTGTTGTTAGAACTTTGAATACGATTTAAATAATATTCACTCTTTGTTTTACTAACAAGTGCATTTTGTTCTCTTATTGCGGTTTTATATAAATGTGCAAATTTAAAATCGACTTTTTGCAAACCATACAATTGTTTCAATTTTAAACTAAATATCTTTATAGCTTTGTTTACCTATTCTTTTCCTGTTTTCCTATGATTAGTTTTTCTAATTTGTGGACAATGTGTATTGAAGTGATAAATTAATGTATCATGGAAATTGTTAAATTTTGCCTCAGTGCCATTAGCGAAGTAGGTGTCTGACTATGTTTCGCTACGCAGTGCAGTATTAAAATAGTTAATGTTAGTAGTATTACACAATTTGCTATGTATACGAAATTAATTTTCACATTGCTTCTGTATACTTGTGTTTATAAAAAATAAAACTATACTATGATCGGAGATTGTGTTTTCCATTACAATGGCATTATGATTACCAGAACAATTAGTGTATATCTGGTCAAGCGTCGACTGGCAAGTGCGGGTTATACGCGTTGGCGCAGATACCCGTGGAAGATACTCTCGGACTGAAGTCAAACGATGTCAGCACCTCCACTTAACGTTCAAAATCATGTTTTGACATATAATTTATGTTAAAATCTGTCAAATATACAATGTTTCCAGGTTTACACAATGTTTCAAGTATTACATTAAGTGTATTAATAAAATTCTGAAAATTGCCTTTAGGAGATCTGTAACATGTTAGTAGAATAATAATTCTAGAATTAATATACCAGGTCAAACCAGATATTTCAATATTTCTTTTTATATAATATTTAGAAAGATCAATCTGTTGTACATCAAGAGTAGCCTTACACCAGATACCAACACCACCACGTATTTTTTGTGAACTACAATAATAATTAAATTATATCCAGGTATGACACTACTCTCAATGCACCAAGTTTCAGTCAAACATATAAAATTAACATCATTATTTACATAATCACTAATACAATTGTTTAGTTTGTCAATTGTTAGTCCTTGAATATTTAGTAAAATCAAGTCATAGTATAATTGTGTATTGATGTCGGTTACCTCTGATGGATTACATTCTTTTATTGTATCCGAAAAAACGCCGCATACATGCTCCTTTCGGCTAGATTGATGGAGCCGTAGCACGGTCTTGATAAATATTTATTTTAAATGAAGAGTAGACCTCCGGATGCTTAGATTGTAGGACTTATATGCATTTAATAGCATAGGAAGGTCCTTAGGCTCCAAAGTCGGGTCCAGCCTATAAATATGCAGATCTATCATTTTTGGGACATTCTTTATGATTTTACCATTTACTTCAACGTAGCTATTGCTTCCTATAATAATAGGTATTTTCATATTTTTTCTTTTATGTGATATTTCTTGTCATTGTTGTTTAATGGATTTTGTTTTGCCAAGTTTATATATTTGTCACACTGTATACAGGTTTCTTCTTTCATAATAGCAGTTGCTACCTGTCCCTTAGTAACATAAGTTGATTTGTTATCAGGTGCCTTGTCACCTAAATTATTTGGTGTCACCTTATTTTTATTTCCATTTCTCTGTTCTTCAACCCTATCTACATTTTTTTTTAATTTCACGCGTTTTTCCAGAAGGTAGCGATTGGTTTTGTGTATCTACTGTTTTTGTTACTTCTGGCGGTTTACCAATCAACTCAATTTGATCCTTCAGAATTTTTATTTTAACATATAATTCATTTATAATAGCATACTTTTGTTTAATCACATAATTAAATACTGCAAGATCTATCTTTTTGTCAACAGCAATATTGTCCATGGCATCAAAAAATGCTGCATCAACATCACTGTTGGGCACACAACATGTTATTTTTACACTGTTTATGAACTTTACAGAGTTACATAATTTAGCACAACTTATATGATAGTAATTATCATAGTATGTACATTTTATTCCCCCAATTAAGTTCGACTTACACCGTTTACACCAATTCTTCGGTACAGAGAGATCCGACAAAACAGCCTCATCCGTCGCCAGAGTTTCAGCTTACAACCTAGAATTCTGCAATGTGCTGTAGTGTGTCGACGCCGTTAGTGTTCGGAAACACATATATCAGGCCATAAACGTCAGAATTTGACATTTGATATAGAGACTGTAACAACTTATCTTTTAATATAACCTACTTTTTTAATTTGGTTTGTAAAAAGGTATGTATTTTATATCTACTACTTTAAAATATGCAACATTAATACCATTTATGTACTCCACACAACATATTTCTGTCCTAATACTGTAGATTGTTATGAAATACATACACAATGATGGACTGCTACTTCACTTTTACCATGAAATAACAATACTTCATTATTTTAAGTTGTATAAGTTGTATCAATTTATAAATTAAAAAATAACACTAACAGAAATGTACACTCAACAGCTATTTGAAATCTGTCATAATTTTTAAGATAAATGTACTGTAGAGTGCTGCCACGCGCGGTGAGTCACTGTAAACGATTTTTAAATGAGTTTACCGAAGAAGCGTTTGCAACACTGCCTGGTGAATAAATTCAAGTCATAAAAAGCACAATTGGATAAAATAACACAGCCTACATCTAGTACTTTGTTGAAAAATTTAGAAAACTCTATTGAACTGAAGAAAAAAATCTCAACAATTTTTAAAGACGCTGGTAACATATATGTCTAGATACAATAAGAACGTGAATATAGCAGTGTGGTATAGTGTATCAGTATCATTATTAATTTCATAAACTTCAATAAGTAACTGTTTTTTTTAATATTTACAAAAATTAATTTATATAGTTTGAATAAAACCTAGTATTATAATAAGTTTCATTATAAGCGCTATAATGCCCTATGGTACCAAAATATTGTATGTATTCATTTTTTATGCTAGCATATAGTTTATTTTAGCTCTTGTTAACGATTTAGTTGATAGACATAACTATAACCATAAATATACAGGATTAACTATGACTTAGTACAAATATTTTAGGAGGGGATAGGGAAAAATAAGAATTAACGGAATAACCCTTCAAAAAAATTCCAAACTTATTTATAAAGCCAAAAAAATTTTTTTTCGATATTATTTTAAATCCTTATTTAACGCCAGCAATGTTAACTTGCCTGTTGGTTGCATACCTACTCTACAAGCATGCTCATCAGTCAGTACTGCTCTCATGTCATAATTGAATTCCTGTGTTTACGTTGTAATTTTGTGTTTTCCTTCAGTTTTTAGTGCCTTATTTTAATTTTTAAACGTTTTATAGTTATTAAATAAAGACATTCGATTTTGTTATAATAAATAGGCATTTTATCAAATTATACCTACGGGAAGTGTCTTTTATCGGTAGTCTACCAGTTTATAACAAAATAATGGAAAACGAATGCAAAATACTGGAGCTAAGTGGATTAACTGTTACCTATCTATCAGGTATTATTACTAATAAGAATGTTAATTTTTGTTTCTACATTTAGAAATGCCACAAAAAACGACGATGGTAGTAGATATTGTTGACAGATGTAAGTTTTATCTATGGATCTAAGCCATTTCAGTCGGTTCTTATCATAGGCGCCGACTTTCCGTAGGAAAAAAGGGTTTTGCCCCATTTTTTAAATATCGAGCTAAAATTCTGGAATAATTTTTTTATTGTCTTTTACGCTTCCCTGAGCACGTGGTTAAATTTTTTGTACTTAGTTATAGTTAACCCTGTATAATATAAGTCAACTAACACACAATGGACTTCTAATGTCATATTGTTCATATATCTACCTCTTATTTTACTGATTCTAATACGAGTATTGTCCTACACATCAAAAATGTATGCGAGCGAAGGGGTAGCATATTACTATTAAGCAGGTCGCATTTGCGTGATTTATGTCGGTAGGCGCTAACCGCCATTCAGTGCAGGAATGAGGGAAAACCGTTTTACACACAACTTAATTTTTCATATTCGTTTAGGTACACATGAAGGTTTCCAATTACTAATTACTAATTTTTGAAAGGTGAGCAGGTGGACTATTATTAAAAATTTTGGGAGCATTAGGTCATGTCAATACATTAGTCCAGTTATTTAAGGTTTTATCTGCGGTTTTATCTTTCCCAGTGAGCTGAATTCTTGTATACACCTTTATTACGGCGTTGTAATGAAGATGTGAAAAATCGACATTGATATCGTGCCGGCTAAAAAAGTTATAAAGGTCAAAAGGTCACAAAAATCAGTTTTTCGCAGATATCTCGCCACCTATTGCTCGGAGGTCAATAGAGGTCATTATAACAATTGTTTGTCGTGAAATTGTCTACAAAAAAAGCCTTTTGCATTTTTCTGTAAAATTAACCGTTTTCGGAGTAGAGCGCTGAGAAAGCGACTATATTATAGCAATGCACTCGTTTCCTCACCACCTTCGAGGTAGAATGCAAGGCGCGTTTTTTTACATAAGAGGTTTTTTTATTGAAGAGAGTATAATTTTTTATTTGAATATTGAAAAATACAGAAGAAACAAACTTTAGTATATAATTTTTTTTTGTCATTCTTTGTCGATATCTTCAGTTTCTATATCATTAACAATTGCTGACAAAACGTCGAGTGGACTTATTCTTATATTTAAATCGACATCTTCATCATTTTCATCATTGATTGACTCTGCGTTTAAGCATGGCTACGGCAATGTCCACAAACTTTTGAACATCTTAATCCAATTTTTTTGCATCCACATTTACCGCCACAACCTTTCGTACAATTACAAAAGATTGTGTTCAGTAGATCATCGGGTGCTGGTGGTAATAAAGTTGTTGGCTGTAGTATATTATTTTTTAACTCCCAACCCCACAGTTGTGGATCAATTTCTCTTCCTAGCCAGGTTTGTATTTGATAATACACTCGATAAATATGCTGTTGAGCTGCTGAAAAAGTAGGTGGTAATAATGGAAATTTCACAGCTGTGCTTTGTCTTGTTAGTTTAGTAAAGCTACACCACGCCTAACTTTTACTACATCACCATCCGATAACAATTCATTGCATATAAAACATATATCATTATGAAAACTGTTCAAGAGCATGAAACTACTAAAATAACGTCTTTAACACTCAAGAAATAATTTTCAACTGAGCTAAACACAGTCCGATAGGCAGTAGCAAATATAAAGATACGGGTCTCGGAACAATAAAATACGGAACATCTGCCAGTGGAGGTCGTTTGTATAATATTTAGTAGATTTTACTTCCCAAACTTTTATAATATAAGTATATTGTTCACAAAACGCCCAAGTATCAGATAGAATTTTTGAAGACACTTACAAACATGAATAAAAAGCAATAAAGTAATTGCCTTGGTATACGATATATATAATACCGTATCTGAGTGCATTCTAGTCGCTTTCTCAGCGCTCTACTCCGAAAATGGTTAATTTTACAGAAAAATGTAGATAATTTCACGACAAACAATTTTTATGATGACTTCTATTGACCTCCGAGCAATAGGTTGCGAGATATTTGCGAAAAACTGATTTTCGTGACCTTTTGACCTTTATAACTTTTTTAGCCGGCGCGATATCAATGTCGATTTTTCACATCTTCATTACAATGCCGCAATAAAGGTATATACAAAAATTCAGCTCCCTAGGAATTTTTCCGCAGATTGAGGTTTAAAATGCCTAAAGTGACTGGACTACATGCCAATTATTGTTTTCATCTAGATACGAATAAGTGTTTAAATCATCATAATTTAAACAAAATATGACACTAATTCTGTTGCGTCCGCATATTGTAATTTAATTTTTAATTATTTTGTAGATATTAAGTATTTATCTATAATTAATATATAAATATTTGTTAATAATTGTAATGAGAAATTTGTTGTGTCGGTAATTTTATTTTCGCACTATTTTGTAATACTTTTTATACATTACATCAACAGAGCTGCATTGGTAAGTTGTTTTGCAACCCGTCTTTCTCTATTTATTTTGTTTAATAATTTTTTTCTCGTTCTATTACAGTCTACTAAAATTCCGTAATTCGGTTTTATAAAATGGTGAATGCGCCAGTGGCAATTATTGGAGAGTGCAGAGAAAAGAGTAAATTTGTAATTATAGCTCCAGACACAATTTGTGATATTATTTCACATACTATTATGCTTACAATTTTATAGTAATTATCTTCAAACACTAGTTTACTATAACAGAAATGTTACCAAATACTACATTCATTGTTATACAATTTACTTAAGTGAGTTTTGTGAGTTTATTGCAACAAAGATAATTCTTTAGCTGTTCGTGTCTGTCGCATCCGACAGAAGTGAACCTGAGTACAGCTGACTGCTCGATCTTTGTTATATCCAGCGGAAGGTCAAGAATGTACGAGATGTAAGTGTGTAATGATGACTAAAAGTTATTAAAGAAAATCCGATTTATCTTTTAACTTTTGACACCCTGTAGCTCCGTGATTATCAACTTTTGGACTAAGGCAAGTTTAGTTAAATCGATTTATTTTCAGCTATACTTTATGTGACGAAATGCTGTCCCAACCTTTTAGGAACACCCATACTCGATAAGTGTTTTGAGATAAAAATAATATAATACAATTAAGTGATAATAAATTAATGTTATAATTAAACTAAGACATATGCAAGTATACATACATACATACATACAACAGAACGTAGTAATTAAATGTACTAAAACTAACACATCAATAAAGAGATACACAGGTCTATCGTATCTGTTGAAATCAAAATTTCCATTATACCTATTGAAAAAATGCATGCAACACTTCTCTAGATGTTTCCAATATAAATATTTTAAGTTTATTCTTGAATGAAGATAATGACGCAATATGAGTTTTTAAAGATTCTGGTATCGTATTATGCAATTTTGGAGCCAAATACATATTGGATCTTTGACCTACATTTTTGTGCATTAGAGGAGGTAAGTATTTATTTCTTTTTCTTGTATCGTAATAATGTGTGATTAATTTGCACTTGTCCTTTGCCAAATGATATTTAAAAATACGATTATAATAATAAAATTGCCTTATATTGAGTATGTTAGTCTCGTTGTATAATTGATTACAAGAGCAAGTTTGTTATTTCTTAAATAATATCTTTAGAAATCTTTTCTACAGTATTTGTAGAGGTTTAATATGACTGTTCACCGCTGCACACCAAGATAAAATAAACATAATTTATATGTCTTTCCACTAAACAGTGATAGATGTTTTTAGATGTTGCGTTGATAACAAACTACAGAGGTACTCAAATGTATGGATTATTGCCTGAAGTTTTTTTATAATATAATTTATATGTCTATCCCAACGTAAAAAACAATTCTATAATAGAAACTTTAATTGACAAAATGAACAAGTCAGTTATGTATATTAAGAATAATTTTTGGTCCTAAAACAGTACCTTGCGGTACACCACATTCATCAGTTAATTTTTCACTGCAGACATCACCTACTCTCACACATTGTTGCCTAACTATTTTTTAAATAATTTTCGATATGTTTAAGAGGCTATATGTAATATAAAATTTCATTTTATAAAATAGAACAAACAGTATTGAAAATTTAACCTTAAAAAAAGTTACGGTCACATATAAGTACATCACAAATATGGCGGATGTGGCGCCTTTTAGGAAATACGTCGAAACATGCAACAGATTATGATTTTTCATATCCAAAAATATCTATTCCCAAATGTTTATGATGAGACAGTAAAATACAATGTAATTATTACAAAAAATCATTTTTTAAATTCCAATTTTGACACTCTGTATCTTTTTATTAAGGCATATTGGCTTAAATCTAATATTTAAAGTGAAAATCTAGTACGTCTCCATGGGCTACAGACCACTCTGTAAAACTTAAATTCAAAAAATTATCTCTCTATCTCAAAAACAAGTCATAGCATGTACTTCATCATATTTTTCGTAAAATTTTTGCTGAAAAAGATTAATTTATTTTTAGATTATAAATAGCTTTCTTAGCCTTAGTATAAAAATCCTTAATATGAGTAAGGCATCATTTTAAATTTTCCAATTTCTTCATTAAATTCAGTAATTTCCGGGCTGGTTGCCACGTCGTCGGTTTAGAATTCTTGACGTTTCGAGAGACATATCGCTCTCTTCTTCAAAAGTTACTCTGAAACTGGAGATCTACTGGTCATCGCACTATTTGTATCAGGGGTGGTCACTGATCCATGATGTTTCGGCGGGGTGATCACTGATCCGTGATGTTCCGGTGGGGTGGTCACTGATCCTTGATGTTCCGGTGGATTGCTTTCACGGATCGTTTCCAAATACCGAGCAAATCCACGCCACCGTCCCTGTTGAAATTGTTCGTGTTTTTATGAATTTCTATAGATTCTCTGTATAGTCGGGGCCAACATCTTCTCTCTCTTACTAGCATGCTGGCTTCACTTAGCTCCACCGTGCGTCCCGTGTCCGCTCTATGCGGGACCACCCCACGGGAACATCATGGATCAGTGACCACCCCTGATATAAATAGTGCGACGACCAGTAGATCTCCAGTTTCAGGGTAACTTCTGAAGAAGAGAGCGATATGCCTCTCGAAACGTCAAGAGGTCTAAACCGACGACGTGGCAACCAGCCCGGAAATCACCTGACCATTAACGACAGCCACGGAAGCCTACATACTATATCGCAATAGATATTTGCTTACACCTGTATATTATAATTAATTAAGTTGTAAATGTAGAAGCAACTGTTAATATCTTAGTGACAATTTTTTCCCAAATTTTCTGTTAAACACTATTAAGATTCTATTACAATTATAAAGTATTGGTTTTTCCAATGTAAATATCTGGAGCAAGTAAAATTAATGACGTTATTAAAAATTTCCGCTCGCTGTAATATTAGTTTTATTATAAATTAGGCATCTGGCTCTGATTGAATAATTTTATTAGTAATATTATTGTTTATCCACTCTATAATTAATATGATCTACGATCCTTTTTATTTAATTTAAATAGAAAATTTCACACATTAATGATATTTACTAAACCTCGCGCTAATGAACAATATTAATCAAATAATATTTTAAATATTTCCTAATTTCAAATAAAAATTTATAATATGAAGATGCAATAATATTTTGATGTGAATATTGCACATCACATAAATTAAATACGTCCATGGTTTTATAAACATATAATTTTTATTACTGAGTGTTGATTATTCTTTATTCCATTTAACTCATTTATCACCATACAGGGTGTTTCAAGAATAAGACACAGCTTAAAATAAAATTAGTTGATTGAATCCAAAATGTTTTAATGAATTATTTATTATTACTCATTTCGATGTGTAAAAAATATATGACTATGTTTTGACTTCCAACGGAAATATTGTAAATTAAATACATCCATGTTTTTCTAAACATATCATTTCTATTACTGAGCGTCGATTATTCTTCATTCCATTACAACACATTCACCACCATACAGGGTGTTTCATGAATAAGACACAGCTTTGCTCCAACTAGCAAAATAAATTTTATAGGAGCTACAAATTCATATAACGTGGTTAAATGCGATTATACAATACTTATATAATCGTAAAGGGCACACTTTTATAAAACACTTTGGTAATGTAACAATTCTATGAAAAATTTATATAATACTTTTAAAACAATTTTATACAGCAACTATAAAAACGTTTTGTAGTTTGTACTTTAGTTTTATTTAAAAAAAAACATTATATTTTTTAGTAAAGAATATTAAAACCAAATCATTTTAAAATTGGTGTATAATGCAGATTCATAATTATTTGTGCTTATATTTAAAAATGGGGTAGCCTAAACTCAATGGCGATCATTTGTGCAAATAGTAGATAGATATAATCTCGTGTTTTATTGTGCCGCAAATTTTATTGATAAAGCTGTAGATATATTTGTGACAAAAAATTATGCGTTTTAGTTTAGACCACATTTCCTTTAAAATTATAAAAACACATTAAAATTATGCTTTCTTTAATTTATATTATCATTGTATAATTATATTTAATGATCTTGTTTCTAATTAATTTTACATAATGGCGACAGACGCTGATCCAATAAATATTCATTTAAACATGGCCACTTATAATAAAACGATTTTATTACACACATTATTTTAAAATTAAGATTAGGTTTACAATTTTATTACGCGGAATATACGACAATTTTGTTTTTTCAAGCCACAATTTTGTTTTACAACATATTTATACAACAAGGAATATTTTTAGATTAAACACAACTTTTTTTTATAAATAAGGACGTTCAATGCAATTTTCAATTTTATTTTGAAATATCTCAGTAACTTTGAAACCTGTCGGAATATTTTTAAAAAATGGCACAATTATGTTTTTTGGCACGGCAAAATGGCAGAACTTTTTTGCAGCTTAGTGTATCCATCTGACTATAGAAACAATCGATTCTCCTACCTGTTGTATCTGAAAAAGGTACATTCTGTTGAAGTCATTAGGAGTAACAGTTTTCGAAATAATCCTATTTGAAATATTCAGTGCACCGATTGAAAATTGTTATCGTTTGAGGCCTTTTCTACTGGAAATACAGCAAAATGTTGTTCAGAACGGTAAATTATGGGGACGTGCAAAATTTCAAGAAGTGCTTTGATTTTGAAACCATTTTTCAACAAAGCACAAAGAACTTGTACAAAATTACCATCTGCCAAAACTAATTCTCCACAAACTTGTTTCCAAGGCAACTAAGCGCTTGTTTCCAAAACATGCTATGTTTAATGTAGAAGATAAATTAAAATGATTTCGTATTCATCACATGCAAGCAATGTTATTTTAGCCTTTTTCTCGAAAACGGTTAAATTCATCGAAACAAATAAAGTATACCTTTTTATGTCAAAAGGTTAGGATAACAAAAATATTCAAATTTCGCATAAAGCGTAGCACAAAAAAGTTGGAACCATGCAAATCAAAATAAAGGCTCGTATGTGACGCTCTCTACAAAATGCGAAAGAACGGTGGGCAAATTTATAATTCTCATCACGAAAAACCCCCATATACGAAATTTCGTCAAAATATTATGAGTGTGGCAAAAGATATTTTCAAAAAAACTGCAAATAAAATTTAACCTTAACACCCTCTAACTCCGTTAATAATCAGTTTTTGAAAAAATTTTATAGAAAGAGTTCGGTCTAGAATTATCCCCTGATTTTTTGCTCATCATTTTCGGACACCCTGTATACAAAAATTGAGGAAAAACTTTTTAGGGTTGCAGTCGAAAAATATTGGAAAAAGGCCAAAAAGAAAGAAGAACACTCTTTGTTAAATCATCGAGCTTTCGGAAATGTTTATTTCCTTTATCAAGATAGTCTACAATAAATTTACAATATTAACATACAAAACAGTTTTTCTCTACTTTTGTGTCAACTAATCAGTCGTGATTACCTTTCTCCTTATTATATTTAAATGTTGTATAACGCAATATAATACTTTTATAAAAGTTTTAAAGAACTGAAACTTATTTGTTCCATAAATCACTTTGTATAAACTATTATACAGTATGCGCCAAAAGTATGGAATAAATTCAATAAAAACGAAACAATTATTTTTTGGGAAAATCCTCGAACAGGTCGATTTTTAATTTAAAAAATACATATTTTAGCGTAAAATGCGATTTTCAAATGTCATTTGTTTTCGAGTAATGACTTCATCGATTTTTTTTTTAAATGGCAACACCATATTTTTTCCTTGATTCTGAAAGATCGTTTAATTCTCTATCAGACAGTACTAAAATTTTGCTCTCTTACATAGGAAAGTTTTCGATTAAATGACGATTGAATGCTAGAAAACGTAAATCAATTAAAATAAAGCAAAAACGTTATCAAGTTTAGTTTTTGGCACTATGCGCGCCCTGTACGAGATTTTTTGGACAACTGTTTTCCTGGGAGGTGGATCGGAAGACGCGGACCGATAGAATGGCCTGCAAGATCGCCAGATCTTACACCTCTTGACTATTTTTTATGGGGATACTTGAAGTCAAAAGTGTACATTAATAAACCACGTAATTTAGAAGAACTTCAAAATCGCATTCGGGACGAAATACGCAGAGTTATCCCAGAAATCATTCATAATGTGCAAGAAGAATTTCTTCACAGACTTGCGCATTGTCAAGAAGTTGGTGGATGGCAATTCGAACATTTAATTTAAATATAAAATTTAATCAATTGTATTTTATTTTATATACCTCAGAATTGTTACTTTTTTATGGATAAAATTTACGTTTTCTAACATTCAATCGTCATTTACTCGAAAACTTTCCTATGTAAGAGGGCAAAATTTTAGTACTGTCTGATAGAGAATTAAACGATCTTTTAGAATCAAGGAAAAAAATATGGTGTTGCCATTTAAAAAAAATCGATGACGTCATTACTCGAAAACAAATGACATTTTAAAATCGCATTTTACGCTAAAATATGCATTTTTTAAATTAAAAATCGACCTGTTCGAGGATTTTTCCCAAAAAATAATTGTTTCGTTTTTATTGAATTTATTCCATACTTTTGGCGCATACTGTAGAATAATTTTACACAATTACTCTCTACACGAATAAAATTATCACAATTATTTGCTCTATAAAATCAAATTGTTCATTAAACAACGCTACTTGATAGCAATAAAATAATGCGCTTCTTTTAAAGTACCATTTTGCTAGTTGGGATGTGTCAAATATATACCAGTATATTTTGACTTCCAACGGTGGAAATTATTTATAGATCATAATAGTATAATGTGTACATTTAATTTTATTTGTTTTGTGTTTTGTCCAATTTACACAGGGTGTAATATTTCGAATGCAGAGAAAGGTCATCAGATGAATTGTAAACGCAAATTATTTCCATCAATGTCAGCCTTATTTAAAAAAATTAAAGGTTATGCCTTTGCCAACTCTTTTTGTATATTATATTTCGGGTCCAGTCCTCAATATTACATAATTGTTTACCAAGTAGTACGCGTTTATCCTACTACGTGCACAAGGTTTAAAGAGTTTCAAAGCCGGTCCTGTCCAATTGGTACAGCTGTCTTGTCCCATCCCGCCAAGTAGATAGTCATTGTGTTTTCTGTGCTCCGTGCGCGAGGATCGCTCAACACATCGTGGTTTGATTAACAAGTTTTGCAAATTTATTATTACAGTTTTCAGATGTAAGTAGGTATATTTCATACTGTAATATTAACCTTTTTAGCATTCTCTTTTAGTCTGCTATGAGTAAACATAAGTAAAAGTCTCATAAGAGACATAGAAGCCCGTCGTCAAGCGATCGGCTTCCTTGGACACAATGGATTCTGTGAATATAAAAATTATCAGCAAGATAATAAAGCAATTGGACGAGGTAGTAAAACAGTAGGTATGCTAGTTTCCGTTAATGTTCCAGGTATAGGTCGAGAAGCCCAAATCGCTGACAACAAAGCAAAAAGCGTTCTCGCTCTCGCGAGGTATGTAACCTCGAAGAGCGCCGACCGCAGACAGCAGATATTGTCTAGTCACGTACATGTGGACAATCGCTTTTTACAGGACCGGCTTGCAGCGCGGATTTTAATCTAGACACTGATGCTAATCAAGTGAACGAAAAACCAGGTGTACTGGTTATTCGCAACGATGAGATATTAGCATCCTTGGAGAACGATATTGCTTGTCAATTACCCGAATCTGCACAGGACCGATTTGCAGCGTGGATTTTAATCTAGAGACTGATGCCTGTAGCATCTAGTCTGCTTATAAACGAAATGAAAACCAGGTGTACTGGTTATTCACAACGACGAGATATTACCATCCTTGTAGGATGATATTGCTTGTCAACTACCTAAAACTGCACAGCACCGGTTTGCAGCACGGATTTTAATCTAGAGACTGATGCCTGTAGCATCTAGTCTGCTTATAAACGAAATGAAAACCAGGTGCACTGGTTATTCACAACGACGAGATATTACCATCCTTGTAGGATGATATTGCTTGTCAACTACCTAAAACTGCACAGGACCGATTTGCAGCGTGGATTTTAATCTAGAGACTGATGCCTGTAGCATCTAGTCTGCTTATAAACGAAATGAAAACCAGGTGTACTGGTTATTCACAACGACGAGATATTACCATCCTTGTAGGATGATATTGCTTGTCAACTACCTAAAACTGCACAGCACCGGTTTGCAGCACGGATTTTAATCTAGAGACTGATGCCTGTAGCATCTAGTCTGCTTATAAACGAAATGAAAACCAGGTGCACTGGTTATTCACAACGACGAGATATTACCATCCTTGTAGGATGATATTGCTTGTCAACTACCTAAAACTGCACAGGACCGGTTTGCAGCACGAATTTTAATCTAGAGACTGATGCCTGTAGCATCTAGTTTGCGAACAAAGGAAATGAAAACCAAGTGGTTATTCACAGCGACGAGATATTACCATCCTTGGAGGATGATATTACTTGTTAATTACCTAAATCTGCACAGGACCGGTTTTCAGCGCGGATTTTAATGTAGAGATTGATGCCTGTAGTATCTAGTCTGCTAATAAAGGGAATGAAAACCAGGTGCACTGATTATTCATAACGACGAGATATTACCATCCTTGTCGGATGATATGCTCGATATCCGGAAAAGGACAAAGATACCGATTTTTTCATTGCATGAACAAATCAACCTAAAATTACGATCTATTCTTGAAAACGGACTCTTGTTGGTCTTCTCGGTAATTATGAAATTTCAACAAACCTGACAAATGCAATTTCTCCAAAATTGAACCGGTATATAATGACCGCTTTATAAGGATCCTACCTCATAGCCGATTGATTCTTTTCATGTAGAGATTCAGAATCAACTGAGGAAATTGATTGGGGATTGATTGAAATGTTTTGCCGCCAGTATGCGGCAATATGGGAAATTGTAAGATTCTTATAAGAACTCACAATACAATCTCACTGGCATGTTAACAAAATGGGTAGTGCTCATTATATCAAACTAAATGTATTATTGAAAATATATCTGGCAATGATGCGAAGCCAGCAAATTGTGGATATTTAGAAATTACATTCTCTCCCGCGAAAATAAGGCGGATAATGCTTTTCGAATTTTTCATTCGGAGATTTTCAATGATATCGAATCGGCTTACAGTTCTAGAAATTGATTCGCTTCAATCAATAATCATAAATGTTCGAGATATATCTCCTGGCTATGGGATCCTGGACCAGAGACCAGATGTCTTTATGATTAATTAAAGATATTTCGATTTTTATGCTTTCATTTGCAGTTATTCTACGAGTATTGCAGACATTTTTCACTGAAAAGGCGACAAGTATCCTTGTCATTCTCCTGTGCAAATGGCAATCGTGGTATCTATTATTCACAAAACTTATAATTTCCGAACTTTTATTTTTTGGTTCGAAAGAGATCTTGTATTTTGTCCTTAAAGTCGAGGAGAGCCCCCTATCTGAAGATATCTTATGATCTCTTATGAGATCTTAGAAATCTATAGCGCAAGCAACGGCAGTCTATCTGTGATGCGAATATTGCATGGTTAAAGACAATTCACTATTCGAGGACCGGACATAACATCCTTCCTCCAAGAAGGATTTTTGACTCATTCATCTTACATTGCACTGCCATTAATTACTTCAAGAAAACTAGAAGACAATCAACATATCAATAGGTTCTCGAAAGATGTTTTTAGACATCGACCGTCTTAGTTCCGGTATAATTTTGCATTGAATCTGCAGCAAATGCTAAAATACTTAAAGGATTCCTGCGAATCTATCCTCGAATTGCTATCGAGCAAGTTAGCAATTCTATTGGCTCTCACTTAAGGTGAAAGAATCCAAACCATCTCCCTGAATAAATGTTTTAATATAAAATCATCTGCTTCGAGATTGACAATACCCATCCCAGACTAAATTAAAACGTCGAGTCCTAACTCATCTCAGCCTTGCTTAGAATTACCGTAGCTAACACAAAAATCGAACTTATGTGTAGCCACGTTAATTGAGAAATACCGAGCTATTACACAAACCCTACGAAAGTCAAATCACTACAACAGAGCCCTTGTAGAGCCAGGAAAATTCCTAGAAACAAGTTTTTGACTTACATTAGTTGCGCTAATCATTTTTTTTTCTTGTTTGTAATAACCCACATGTAAATGTGTAGTTGTATTTCAGTTATTGTTAATGTTTGACCACCACTTTGTGGTGTTTATTTGGCTTATTTAATTAAATAAAGCCACTACACTTATTACTAAGTTTTACGGCAAATTTCTTTAAACATCTACTTGGTAAACAATTATGTAATATTGAGGACTGGACCCGAAATATAATTGAATGATCAAAAGAACTTACCTGAAGTTCGATCATAATTATATGAGGGTCCAGTCCGAAAATATTACATAAGTACCCGCCCGTCCCTTAATTCGCTTGCCGTAAAACATAAACACTTTAAACAATGACTATCTACTTGGCGGGATGGGACAAGACAGCTGCACCAATTGGACAGGATCGGCTTTGAAACTCTTTAAACCTTGTGCACGTAGTAGGATAAACGCGTACTACTTGGTAAACAATTATGTAATATTTTCGGACTGGACCCTCATATAATTATGATCGAACTTCAGGTAACTTCTTTTGATCATTCAATTATCAGCTATTGGAAATACATGAAAATAAAAACACCTTCATACTTACCTCATAGCGACAGTTATTTGCTATTGCCACGTTTTCGATTAATATTGTGATCTATATACACTTTACAGTTGAATATTTATAATATTTTACCAGAAAGCATTAAGAATATAAGTCTACGTAAATTTAAATAAAATATTACGAAATATTTACTTAAAAACTACTTTTATTCGGTTTAAGAGTACCTGAACACTACCATCTTACTTACTAATTTTTAACGATTTTGTCTTGCTACATTTAGTATTTTGTTGTCCAGTTCTATATTGCACTGTTATATCGTTTTTACATATTTACATTTTATTTTTAAATATTTGTACTTTTTACCAAAAGTAGTCAAATAAATCTATCTATCTATCTATCTATCTGTCTATCTATCATAATTTATAAACATGCGCGTCCTAATACCGAAATTATTTTTTATGGGAGCTGCTTTTACAAAAATGTGACCACAGAAAAACATTGTAGATGTAAATGGCAACATTAAATGTCGATGAGCCCAGAGGGCGAATGCGAAAGTCAGGTAAAATATAAAAGCCCTTTATATACTTGGTTTAAAGCTGTTTCTAATTGCCGGTAAAGGCTTTCATGTCACATAAATGCTGAATGCAAATTTAATTATTATTTCGCCTGTTTCTACCAACTGGCACGTTTCTCATATAGACTATACATGGTCGAGCTGTATAATTATTTGTAATTCAAAGAGGCTATTTAAATTCAAGAGACTTCTTTAGAGGTTTTTCAAATAACTTCCGTATCTAATGTCTCAAAATATTTGGTAACTTGATCATGATCATTGAAAATTCAGACATGAATTATATTACTATAAATGTAAATAATTGGTTCAAGTGATTACATGAAAGGTACTTACTGTACTGTAAACATATGTATGCTAATATAAATCAAATTTCCTGCATTTCCCATTAATGAAGTTATATGTATGTTCTTTGGCATCAAATATCCAGCTATGGTAAGGAACAATTTCATACTTGGCAAAATAAAACTCAAATTCACTTTTAAACATACGAACACACAAAATCAGCGGCAATATAATGAGAAATTACCTATTTCTACATTTCTGGGATTGCTTCTTCAGGTGGTCTTCAGGTTTAAAATTGAATCAAATATATAACATTTAAATTTTGAAACAATAATGTCAAAAGTGTAGTAATAATTTTCAACTAATTCATAGCTGTTTTTAGAAGCAGCCTAGAAAAAATCTAGACAAGTTAGAAAGACTTTCTCTTCTCTGCGCGAATGGGTAAGTTACATAAATTTTATATTGTTTTGAAATGTATTAGAGTAATCAAACATTTTGAATGGTCGAAGCATGCGTCTGGCGGCAATGATCACATAATAATTAAAAGGGGGATTGTAAAAGAAATAAGTGCCTAGGGTACGGTATTGATTATGTAAACAGGCTATTGTTACTTCTAATTTTGCGTTTTTGTGGCATTTTTGCATCATAGATAGTGTAAATACTGTTTAGGTCATGCTGTGCAAATTCCACAACGACAATTTAATTTTATGCTTATGAACTTCATTGTTGTGAATCCTAACTTCATTAATGCAGAACTACAGGGAATGAGAGCAAGCAGGTGTCTATTATTGATTTATAACATGACCGTAATTATTAGTGGTGATGTTGTAGCATTTATTTTTGACGAAAGCGTTGGAAAGCATGAATTCTCTTGTGAACGCACCTTAACGCACAACAGTGTACCGTCATTAACCATCAGCTGATCCGCTCACTAATTTAGTGGAATAAGGCAATGCAAGAATTACTTATTAAATATAATTAAATATAATGAATGTTTGATTTAGAAATAATAACGGTGCCTCCTTTGGACTCTGAAATATTTATATTGATATTTTGTAATGCAAATAATTGATAGCCAATTAGTTGTCTTATGTAACCGCTAGTCCCGGAAATCGAGATTTGTGGAGCAGTAGTCCAACTTAAAGAGATATAAAAGTCCATGGTATCAATGCTACCAAGTTCCAGTTCAGAAGTTAGTCCGAAGTCGGTGTGGTGTATCTATTTAGTCCCTGTCCGTCCAATACAGTAGAGTAGGAGCCTCAGTACCGTGTTGGTCAGTTCCAGTTGCATATCTTGATGATTCCCGTTCCAGTAGCAATCCCGAGTAAGTGGCAGTTCAGTTAGCAGTGTTGAGTAGCAGCTTTAGTTAGTACGGAGTATTTTTGAGTACCACGGTATAATTTGATAACACGGTAATTTTTGCTATACACCACTAACATTATTTTAGAGGGAACTAACTATATTAGTTAATTTTCCGTAATTCTCAAGTAATCCAAAATCTATTTTAATATTGTATTAATATTGCTATGTATTGTATACTGTAGTATTGTATTGTAGCGCATAACATTTCTGTTATTAAATATGTAACTAATATTAAGTTACGAGTAAGACATAAGAATAAATAATTTTGTACACCTTTTATTAGTTATAAATATACAGTATGCGCCAAAAGTATGGAATAAATTCAATAAAAACGAAACAATTATTTTTTGGGAAAAATCCTCGAACAGGTCGATTTTTAATTTAAAAAATACATATTTTTGCGTAAAATGCGATTTTCAAATGTCATTTGTTTTCGAGTAATGACGTCATCGATTTTTTTTTAAATGGCGACACCATATTTTTTTCCTTGATTTTGAAAGATCGTTTAATTCTCTATCAGACAGTACTAAAATTTTGCCCTCTTACATAGGAAAGTTTTCGAGTAAATGACGATTGTTAGAAAACGTAAATCAATTAAAATAAAGCAAAAATATTATCAAGTTTAGTTTTTCGAATTCCATAGTTCTTTTTGGACAACTGTTTTCCTGGGAGATGGATCGGCAGACGCGGACCGATATAATAGTCTGCAAGATCGCCAGATCTTATACCTCTTGACTGTTTTTTATGGGGATACTTGAAGTCAAAAGTGTACATTAATAAACCACGTAATTTAGAAGAACTTCAAAATCGCATTCGGGACGAAATACGCAGAGTTACCCCAGAAATCATTCATAATGTGCAAGAAGAATTTCTTCACAGACTTGCGCATTGTCAAGAAGTTGGTGGATGGCAATTCGAACATTTAATTTAAGTATAAAATTTAATCAATTGTATTTTATTTTACATACCTCAGAATTGTTACTTTTTTATGGATAAAATTTACGTTTTCTAACATTCAATCGTCATTTATTCGAAAACTTTCTTATGTAAGAAGACAAAGTTTTAGTACTGTTTGATAGAGAATTAAACGATCTTTCAGAATCAAGGAAAAAATATGGTGTTGCCATTTAAAAAAAAATCGATGACGTCATTACTCGAAAACAAATGACATTTGAAAATCGCATTTTACGCTAAAATATGTATTTTTTAAATTAAAAATCAACCTGTTCGAGGATTTTTCCCAAAAAATAATTGTTTTGATTTTATTGAATTTATTCCATACTTTTGGTGCATACTGTATATTGTGGTACACATTACAACATACAGAATGATGTACAAACAGTTTGACATACCAAGACCATCAAATAAATCTGTATATTTTATTTCAATTTATTTATCTTTACCTTCTTTCTTGTCTCGAAAGTCCTATAACATCTGTGAAAAGTAAGCACAAGTGGCGCCCACTTTATAATTTGTTTGTCTACGAGTAGGTAAGACTTACGGGTTGTTGCATATGTTCCAAACCCTTAAGAAGTATTATTAAGTAAGTTTGCCACAAAAAATATGGCGCCCATATGGTCTTGGGAGTCCTCTAACAACTAGGAAAAATAAAGACAAGTGGCCTCCAATTTATAATTTATTTATTTGTTTTTTTTATTCCATGGCCCGCTCTCCAGATACATTGACTGCCATTCGCAACTATAGCTGTAGCAACGAGTAGGTAAGACTTACGAGTTGCTGCATATGTTCCAAAGCACAGTGTAATTTGATAACACGGTAATTTTTGCTATACAACACTATTTTAGAGGGAGCTATATCAGTTAACTTTCAGTCACTCTCAAGTAATCCAGAAGCTATTTTAATATTATGTTTAGATAAGTAAAATCGAAATTTTATTAATCATCAGCATAACATTTTTGCTATTAAATATATAACTATTATTAAGTTACCAGTAAGCATCTACGATTATAGAGTACAACTGATTTATAATTTTGTACACCTTTTATTAGTTATATTAGTATATTTTATTTAAAATTATTTATCTTTACCTCCTTTCCTGTCTTAGTAGTCCTATAACAACTAGGAAAAGTAAGGACAAGTGGCGCCCAATTTATAGTTTATTTGTTTGTTTTTTTCTGAACCCATGGCTTGCTCTCCAGACACATTGATTGCCGTTCGGAACTATAGGTGTAGCAACGAGTAGATAAGACATTGTTCCAAGCCCTTAACACGTCTACGGTATTGTTAAACGTAACTTATTTCTTTGTTGCAATAAACGAATGATTTTATTTTTTTAACTTTTTATTTTTACTATGAAATTATCAATAAATTTATACACAAAAAAGTTGGATGTATTTGAAGCACTGCCTCCTTTTATTTTTTAACCCACCCCTGGTGAAACTGTTTTCATTTCTTTTTTAAACTATTAATGAATTTTTAAAAGAGGGTAAAATTTATCTCTACGCATTTGGGAAATGCTAATTAAAAGCCGTCATCAAGAACAAACTTTTCACACACTGTATTGAACGCAGTTCGACAAGTCATAAAAAATATAGCTATTTGAAACAGTATTGGCTACAATAATGTTTTTGCCTCGGTTTGGGTGTGATTCTATTTAATTGTACCTTGAAATAATTTAATACAAAGGCGACGCCACAAGGATATTGATGCGTGCAGTAGGAAGGTTAAAAAAGTATTACATTTTGATGAAAATCTTAATATTTTAAATTGGATATTGTTTAGCACATCTACACATTTCAAATTATAATAAACGATTTTATACAAAAAATTACTTGGGAGATTGATTTTCTTTTACATAAAATATGGAAACAATCAAGTAATAAGTCATGTGGAAAACCTTGAAGAGGATACACACCATCTAAGGTACAAGGCTGATTTCATAAATCTATGCTGAATTCTTTCTAAAGTTGCAATATGATAGCATAAATTGGGCTGCAGATTATTGACGCATATTGTAATTTAGAACAAATGAGCGTATAGAAAAGTATAGAATTTATTATAATATAACCCAAAGTCTTAAATGTGAATGGCGTTATAATGTCAATATGTTTTGAGTTTATAATTAAATTTAATTGAATTCTTCTTTCTAGTGAACTTAACGATATTACATTTAGATGCTTTCAAAGATAAATCATTATGTAGACAAACAATGTTAAGTGCACTCTGTAACCTGTCAATCAGAATTATGTTAATTTCACATAAAAATTTGAGGTCATCTACATACATCAGATAGTGCACTTGAAGTACCCAACAATGCCATTTATAAACAACACAAAAAGTAAAGGTCCAAGTATGGAACCCTGCAGTACGCCAAACATTTGATGAAACATGTGAGACTTAAAATCACGACACTGAACAAACTGATATCTGTTACTTAAATATTATTGAACAAATTTCAAAACAGAGTCACACAGCTCAAATACATCTAGTTTGGTTATTAAAATATCGTGGTCAAATCTGTCAAAATCCTTAGTAAAATCAAAGTAGATAACATCTACCTGACCACCTGAAATTAAGAAACGTGATACAAAGGTCACACAAGAAAGCTGAAATAAACGCCAACGAGCATTGAAATTTACAATCCACACAGAACTTTGTTTGTTGAATTTATTTGTAGACAGATAATATGACGTCATAATATCATCAATATGACCGCTGTGACGTCAAACGTGTTTTGTATTATGGTAACATCAAAATAGATTTTTTAAATACAAATAATGCATTAAAAAATAAGCTAATGAATCACATAATTATTATGTCAGTAGAAGTTAATTTCATAAATAGCAAAATTCATGATTCTTCTCTACCTAAAAACCCTGGTAAATCAACTTGGAAAGTGATTTCTGAGCTTAACAATAAACACAATATACAACACCAAAATATTTCTTTACAATATAACAATGAAGAATTAGACGATTCAAATATTATTTCTAATCTTTTTAATAACTTTTTCAAAGATGTTCCCATAGAATTGCAAAATAGGACGTCCAATCAGTCTCGAAGTTTATATAATTGTGATTCTGAAACTAATTATACTACTCATAACTTGTCAAAGTTCTTACTCCCTTTTACCACTAATGAGTTAAGTAATTTGTTAACTGCAAAACTTAAAAATAAAAATTCTTCGGGGCCCGATGAGGTACCTATGTTTATAATGAAAAAAATTGTTATGATCATAATCAAACCTTTGGTCTTTTTGATAAACCTCTCTTTTACTAGTGGAAAATTCCCAAATATGCTGAAAGTAGGCAAAGTTGTCCCAGTTCATAAAAAAGGCTGCAAGAAATCTTTAGAGAACTACAGACCGATAACTATTAATTCAGGCTTTTACAAAGTTTTTGAATACTGTTTCCTGGATAGGTTATTAGTTTCTGGAAAAAGTTAGTGTACTGTCAAATAGCCAACATGGTTTTAGATCTGAAAAATCCACTAGTACTGCTTTGTATGAATTTTATAACAATTTAATCAACTACATTGATGATGGGGAGTGCCCTGTGGGCATATTTTGTGACCTGAGTCGTGCTTTACACCACAATATTTTGATCTCGCAGTTATATGATTATGGTATCAGGGGTGTGTGTTTGGAATTGCTAGAGTCTTTTTTAAAAACTAGAACTCAATATGTCCAATTAAAACACAAAGAAGGCAATTCATTGTGTTCCGTCAACTCAGAAAGAATTCAAATAGATTTGGGAGTTCTACAGGGCTCGATTTTGGGCCCGGTGCTTTTTATTATATATGTTAATGAAATTAGTAACATGCTGCCTGACATAAAACTAACCATGTATGCTGATGATACATCGTTAATAGTATCTAATAAAAATTTTAATAGGTTAAAAGAAAACTGTGAAAACACTCTAAATAAATTAAGCAATTGGTTCCTAGGTCATTCTTTGTTCTTTAACACTAAAAAAACTAAAATGTTGCATTTTCATTCAATTCGGAGAACCCCAGAAAACATGGAGATTAATTTGAACGATAATATCTTGAATTTTCATGAAGACGAAATTTTTTTAGGTCTTAATATAGATATTAATTTAAACTGGAGAAGTCATTGTACTTCCCTCATCTCTAGACTCACATCCTTGTCCTATATGTTTAGAAATATAAAATTAATCCTTAACAAACTACAATTAATCAATTTGTACTATGCTGAGGTAGAGAGCAGGTTGAGGTATGGTCTGTGTCTTTGGGGCGACTCTACATTATCTTCCAATGTGTTTATTCGGCAAAAAAAAATTATAAGATGCATAGCTGGACTTAGGCAGGATGAATCATGTCGTGATGCCTTCCAACATTTAAAATTCTCACTTTATGTGCTCTCTACATCTTTGAAATATCAATTTATGTTAGAAAAAAACAAAAATCTTTTTTCTCAAAATAAGGAGACACATGGATATAAAACACGAAACAATAATAACATACATCTCCCTCTCAGCAGGCTAAATATTACAAATAAAGCGCCCAACAGAATTGGTGCCAAAATATATAACCACCTCCCACTAGCGGTGAGGAGTGTTGAGGATGAGAAGGCATTTAAAAGATGCCTGAAACTGTATTTGGTTAACAAATGCCCATACAACCTAAATGAATACTTTTCTTAAAAAATAATAATTAAAAAAAAAACGATTTTGTTACATAACTGTGTTTATGTTGTGTCTCTTTTTTTATATTTCATTTGTTATGTAGTGTAACTGTAAGCCCTACATCGTAGCAGAATTGCTTTGTATACAAGTTCTGAAATGATGTTTTTTTTTGACGACTTCTTATACAATTGTTTTTTGTCCAAGAGAAATAAATATATTTGATTTGATTTTGATTTGATTTAATATCTTTTTTATAACTTCCTTAGATATTTTTAAACTGCCTCTAAAAGCAGCTATGTATTCGTTGAAAATTGTATTTAAAAACGGCGATTAAGATCACAACATAGGATTTAAATTTTATGTATCACTTTCAAGCTAGAAACAGTATACCTATCGAAATTTGGGTGTTAGAAAAGGAATTCGTAAATAGCGATGGGACTTGCAAAGAAAGATTCCATGTCAGTGAACGTATTCAATTCGAAACTGTTTGTAAATTTTTCATGAAAAAACACATAATTTAAAGATGCGCTTACTTTACACAGTGCGCACCCCACCAGCCGCAATTTATCTTGTATATTTATTTGGCAGCCATTAATATTAAACGTATTGATTTGAAACTTCTGGAGCCTTCTCGTATTAATATATATTTTTAAGACATTCTGAAGGTTTTATAAATTTGAAATTCTTTACTAATTTTAGCACGAGTAAATAAGTTTTGCCTTTATGTTGTTTACTTTTCCGAAATATGACCTTGGTAGGAAAATACAAAACTGAATTTAGAAATTAATAAATGTATAAGTTCGCCGTACTTTCTAGCTGAACATAAAAAACGTTGAGACGATATTATTAGACATATTTCTTTCTGGAGTTAATTCTACTATAAGGTGCGGTGATACGAGGTAAGTAAACTGGCGCTAGTCAACTAGTGGCAGTAAGTTAGCATTCTAGTTTCATTAGGGAAACATTGTGAAGTATGCCAGTAGGCATAGTTTAATATGGCAGGAATTGTACATCTAGGAGTTGTTGCAATTTGCAATATGCTAGTTAAATATATAATTGCGGTCAGGAAATACTAAAAAAGTGTCTAAAATTAAAAAAATTGGACATGCGAGTTGATTAAAAAACACAAAAGTGAGGTGCCTCTATACTACATTACGCAAAAAAATTAATTAAGAATTGCGATTGATGTAAATCAGAGCTGTCCAACTTTGTATACAACTTTATCAGTGATTTGTAATAGTTACAAAAAAAAACATGTTTGTGATCCGTAAGGAAACCCCATGGAAACATACTAGATTGTTCACTTCAAAATATTAATTATACTTGCGTTAATAAAGTGTTGATAATAAAAAGGATACAGTGTCAAAGTTGGAAATTAAAAATTGATTTTTTGTAATAATTACACTGTCTTTGAATGTATCGACTAAAAAATTTGAGATGTTTTTTTCCTAGAGGGGGCCACATCCACCATATTTATGACGCAAATGTGAGCATAATTCTTTGGGCCCTAACGTTATCACGTTTTCTTTTAAAACATCTTTTTGAGGAAAATGTATACTTGTCATTAAGAAGATATTACATGAGAGAGAATATTTGTTGGTGTGAGTTGGGTGATGCGTATAGCCGTTTACTTGATAATTTATAAAGCAAATTGCACATTGGTAGATTAGTAATGTAGTGAGAGTTAAGCGCATTGAATCTCAAGTTTACTTGGAAAATTAACACTGATCGTTTTTTCATTACGAAAACACTTTTATCCTATACAGCATAACTATTTCCCGTTAAATTAATTGGTGGTGCTATCATAGAAGTCTCAGTAAAATAATGCCTGCTAATACGGCTCTATGTGCCTACTGCAATAAATTGTTTAAGTCCAATCTAATGCTTAAGCGTTGCGTATGCAATAATTTTTTCAAAAATTCTTATGTAAATATATCTCTGAAGGAGCTCCATATATTATCAGATAGCAGCAAGGGATACGATTGGACATGTACTGGATGCAGAGACCTGGGAAATGTGTTAAAATATTTAAAATTGCTTATTTTAAGTCTCCAAAGAGATATTATAGATCTCAAAATAAGAAATGTTGAGATTGTGGTTAATCCGAATCATTTTGATATAGAGGATGTTATTGATGAGGTTAACCAGAGGAATATGCGTAAAGGTAACTTAATTATTTTTGGCGTACCTGTACAAAATCAAGAGTTACAGTTAACTTCACAGACTGATTGCGACAAAGTTGAACTTAATAACATATTTAATACAATTATTCCAGGGAGTGATGTCAATGACGTCAAGATTCAAAGATTTGGCATTTTCAGCACCTCGAATTAATCCAATGAAATTATTTCTAGTTGATGACAACTTGCCCTTAATTATAAATCTAATGTTCTTAGAAATTCGAGAGCTTACAAAAAATCTACTGTTTATTTGACCGTAACCCTTGGCAACAGGAACGTTACAAGGAAGTTACAAAAAGCTGGTGAAATAAATATCTAGATCAAATATATAAAATCTGTTCCAAAAATTATTTCTTTAAATTAGAGTCGTCCAGCAGATATTCCTCCATCGAGAATAATTTTGGTGCAGCTATCAGAATGTTTGAGGCCCTAATACCAAAACTTCTGAATTCTACTCTGCTGTAAGTGTGAGTGAATTTGACATAATATTTATAACAGAAACATGGCTCCACAGTGACGTTCTTAATAGTGAAATATTTCCTGACTTCTATATGGTATACAGAACAGATCGCAAGTTTCATGTAACTAATCACACTACTGGAGGTGGAGTTTTGATGGTCATAAAAATGATTTTCGATCTGAAGTTATTAATATGGCATTTTTTAAATTTTACTATTATTGATTTGTTAACAGTTAAGTGTTATAGTAATAATAACTTGTTTGTTGTTGTCAATATTTACATCCCCCCATTTATTTTATTAGATAATTTTTAATTATTTTTTGGTTATCTGGAACAATTAGAATTTATACAAGAAGGGAAAGTTGTTTTTGTAGGAGATTTAAATGTTACAAATATTGCCAGTCCAGGTTTTGTTGATATAAAAACCAACTGTGTTAAAAACTTTTTAAATTTATTCAATTACAGTCAGTTTAATGTTAAATTAACAACACTTTAGAGAAGTCATTAGATTTAGTAATAGGCAGTATCACTTGTGACGTTATGAGAGATCATACCCCTTTGATACCTCAAGACGATTACCATTCCGCGTTAATGTTTTTTTTTTGTAAAGGTGCCGTTCATGAACCTAATTTGGATAGGAAAAAAATATAATTTTAAAAAAGAAAATTTTTTCTCACTATATAATTTAATCCTGATATCTGACTGGCATTTCCTAAATGAATGTAATGATGTTGAGACTGAATTAGACACATTTTGCGATGAATTTTACAGAATATGTGATGACTATGTGCCACTTTATAAACACTTTTAAATATAAACACCTGCCTTGGTTTACTTCTGATATAAAAAAAAACATAAAAAGGATAGCAAAATGTTTCAGGAAATATAAAAATAATGAAGCAGATTTCTTATATTAAAAAGGTACAGTTGTCAATTTCTAAAGATCTTTGGTAGTTTTCGTGAATGCCGTCTCTGAGTTTCTTAGCAGTGTTTTTTTACAATATGACTCTGAAACTTTGAACAACATTGCTATAATGACATTGTACTGAGTTTACAGAGACTGAAATTTTTGCTGCCATTAACAAATTGCAAAGGACATCTGGTCCAGATGATATTGTTACGTCTACGTTAAACGTCTACGCACAAGGGGGTAACTCAGAAGGCAGTTTAAAAAAATATTATAAATAGTTTATTATAAAATCAGAATCAATTTAGAGAACAGAAAATATAACAATCCTAATTTCCAACTGAAGGATTTAGCCTAATATACAATTTTACTTATTGCTAACCAGCCCTCATGGCGGCAGGGGGGAGCTCGGTGCACTTTTGTTAGCGGCACTAGTACCTCACTGTATTCCAAAAACCGACTAACTTTTTATCTCCTTCTTGTGAGCACCGACCCTGTTAACAACAATTTCGCTGGATTTGCAATGTCCCCGATGCATTAGTGTTCAGTCAGCAACATTGCACTCTATACAGGAAATCACTGGTCACCGAACTACTTGGAATGTTATAATTTTGCTGGCTTTATTTCTTTCATAACTATTTAGCAATATTATTTATATAAATAAAATATGATAAAATAATTTTGAATATAACTGGGTCGATGCTTTCGAGTATAATTTCTAAATTCATTCAAATATATTTCTACTTAAATTTCCATTCTTGACAATATTCCATCTTTCATTGTGAGGGATTATGCTGCAGTTTTAGCTGCTCCTTTATGCAAAATATTTAATCTTGCTATAAAAAATAAACCTTTTCCAAGTCGCTGGAAAATGGTCAAAGTTTTTCCCATTTTTAAAACTGGTAATAAATCTGAAGTCGAAAATTACAAACCGATATGAATTATTTCAAATTTTTATAAAGTCTTTGAGATAGTTTTGTATATTCGCATCTACCCATTTATTCACAACAGAACTTCCTCATACCAATTTGTTAGAGTAAATCAACTGTTACAAATCTGAATATGTTTCGCATGTTCTAGATAGCAGAGGGCACAGATTTTTTAAAGGCGTTTAACAGGATTGATCTTACGATTTTGTTTCATAAATTGCTGAAGTTTGGCTTCTCCAGTGACTTTATTAATTTCATTAAGTCTTATTTGTACACTAGAATACAGTATGTAAGTTACAATTAATTTTATTCTGATACGTAATTATTTTGCAACTTCTGGGGTATCTCAGGGTTCAACTTTTGGCCCCTTGCTGTTTATTTTATTTATAAACGATCTTAGTAATGTAACTGAACACTGTAAACTGTTTTTTGCGAGCGAATTAAAAATATTTTCAAATATAGCTTGCTTAGATGACTGTAATAGGCTATTACTATCTTTCCTAGCATCTTTGTCAATATAGAATTGTTCTAATAGTGATCTCTCTTTGTCTTGGATTTTCTAGTGGTTTCTTTGTGTTTGCACTGAACTAGTAGAACTATTATACAGTTGTTAGTGAAGTAGTGGTGTGTCCAGCTTTTGGGGTTATTGTTTAATTATTCATATAAATATGCAGAAATATATCGCAGTTGACCTGTGGCAGCTACGATCTATTACCATTGCCTAGAGAAAAAAATTGTTGTCAAATCTGTTTTTTTGCTACAATTTATCAAACAGCAAAATAAAGGTACTAATATACCGGACACCTTATATTTTATATAAAAGAGCGTGACACTGGAACTTTTAAACCGAATCGTAGAAGAGATGAAGATCCAAGATGTCTATGACGTATTGCAACAGCATGGTGTATGATTCACGAGGCTCAATTCTATCCGTACCATGTACAGCATCCATCAAGGGATTGGACGAAGAGAACCGGATCATGAAAGTCACTATCTCCTGACTTTAAATCATTCTTGAGGGGATATTTAAAAAATGAAGTATATCGCACCAAAGTGTACACTACTGATGATTTACGCAAACGTATCATAGCTGCTGCCAAGAAGCAGAAACATTAATTATAGTTGTTAAACTATTTTCTTAATTAAAACACAAATTCATTCTATTAATACTTAATAACAATAACGGCAAAAGCCGTTGTATTTGCTGTATAAAATAGGTGTTATAAAATATTATGTATTTCTTTCTTTGGGAATTTCTTTTAATTTTTTGTTCAGAAGCCGATTGCATGCTTTGCCTTGTTAGGTTTTACAGTGGACCAGTTTTCAGTGCCGTGCAGAAGTGTATTTTTTAATCATTTTCGAACTGCGTTTCTGAAACACCCTTTATATTTAACTTTCTGATTTATGAATGGATATAATAGATAAAAAAAGCAATACATGTTGTTATATTTAATTTGATATGAGATATATTGTTTTTCTATATTGTAAATCAAACATGTTTAGAAAATGGAAATTAATTTGAAATCATTAATTATTTGTCAGTTGCACACTAGAAAACCGTATTAAATTAATTTTATTTATAATGGTATATGCATTTGTATATTTTTATTTCTATATAAAATATATACTTACCAAATAAAATATATAAATATATTATAGATAATTTATTCCTTTTCAGTTATGTTGTGATCATATTACACATTGTAAATAATTGAGTTGAAGTGAACACAGTAAAGGTACTGAGTTAATCAATCCACTGGGTCAAATTGTTGCGTAGATTTTAACTTAATATTGAATAATTTGACAATTTTATTCGTAATAATATTTATACACTAAAACAATCAGCCTATTATATATGTAGATATGTACCTCCAAATTTTGTATTTCATAAATTTATTTGAAAATTATATCCTGGTAATGTATACAAATGTTATTAATAATTTGGTATAAGTGATTTTCCAGGTAGTTACGCCGCGACCTCGGTAACTGGTCGTTGCCAGAAACAGAGTTACATTACAACAGCATTAGTCGGGATTCTTTTACCTGCTCTGGATGCTCTCGGGGTAGGCTCTGTGTAGACAGACCCGCTATCAGTTACCGAGGTCACGGCGTAACAACCCTGAAAATTACTATGTATCAAATGATAGCATCGGCCGTGGAAGCGTAGAAACAACTGTTACTATTAATATCTTTTTTCTGACATTAGTAATTATTTTGCAGGAATTGCTGCAAACTATTATTGGTGTGTTATATAGTGTATCCACTATACCTGTAAACTCTTTTATTTTACATTTTTTCGAAAAAAATTCTTTAAAATAGTTTGCTCTGTCTTGAAATATACATAACACCTGTGAAAATGGCAGTTAAAAATACTGGGTGTTTAAAACATAAACAAATGTAAAACTGTGTCAAAAGTGTGCCATTTTTTTTAACAAGAAATTAAAAATGTCATAGGATAAGCTGTTTCTAATGAATATAATCTCACATATGAACTTTGAAGATAGTAGATGAAAATTTGTATTTTTAATGTTGATTAAAATTAACGCATACCGCTACTCATATTTCTAACCTATTCCTAAATTCTTCATAAATTAAATAAGTGAATCTTATTTTGGTTTTCTCCTCAATTTTTTTACTTTAAAATATCTATGTTACGGATTATGAATATAATTTTTGCTTCAAATATCACCGTAAAAGAAACCAGAGGGTTAAGATTAGAAGATCGTTGTGGCCACTTTATGGGATCTAATCGTTCAATCCATTTAATATAAAAATGTGTACTCGCCTATGGCTCATGCCGTAACATTCACCCTCCTGAATTACAGCCATCAATGAATAATAACCATATGCAATTGTCCACGACTATGTCAGAGCTAGTGCCATCGAGAACAGGACCACACGCGCGGGTTGCCCACGACGCTATTCAAGGTTGAATCGCATCAGCCTTCACAGCTGACTTTTGATACGTTTATTTTTTACGTCTGCTGTAAGTTGTATTTGCCGTATGTATTTAAATAACTATTACAATTATTATAAACAGTAACATAATTTACATTAACAGCTATTAGTTGAGAGGAGAAGATGACGTGAAGTAAAATGCAAAAAGAGAGTGATCCCGAAAGTTATAGAGACATACGTATTAAAGGAAATGACCTGTTGTGTCTTGTATGTGAACGCATTATAAATTCTAAATAAAACTAAAGTGACAAGATATTTGAAGAGCTTCGTCCAGCGCTGAAGACAATATTGTCACGAAAAGTGTGACCCTATAGCTGGAAAATCTGGGGCTTCCACCAAATGTCATGAAAGGGCCTCCGCCAAACTGTTGCGAGAGGTAAAAAAAAATTGCCTTCTAATACAAATACAAATTTATTAAAACCAGAACAACAACCATACTTACAATAAGGAGACCTTTGCGCTGGGGAGAATCTCTTCTAGAGATCAGATCAGCTACCGGCTGACCGCTGTCCTTTGGTTATGAACTGGCTGACATTAGCCCAGTTTCAATAGTATTTATATGCATTAGAAAAACGTTGAGTACATCAAAATACTACCTATTGAAACAATGGGAACAGCCAGCAAGTCTATCGCTTGGTTATTAGAGAGAGCAAGAAGAATATACATAGTCTGGTTTGTTACTGATGTGAAATACTCACGCATTTAATAATAAAATAAGGGAAGTTTCTCTTTAGTAAACACTTTTATATCAACTGCCAAAAAAGTTCATTAAAGGCCTACAAGAAGAGACGGTTTTAGGGAGGCTTCACTAGACATACCTCTGCCTCTTGAACAAGTTATAACTAGATGAGGTACTTGGTTAGAAGTCATAGCGTATTATGACAAATATTTCGATGGCTTAAAAGATGTTATTTGTAGATTTCATTGTAGTAACAGCAGCGCCATATACACACTGTAGAACTTATTGAAGGACCAAAACGTTCACGACGACATACGTTACATTAATAAATACTATGGTTTCTCAGTTGCCATAAGGAAATTGGAATCACATGGGTTATCCCTAAATGAACAATTTGATAAAGATGTTTTAAAAAATATATACAATGCCAATAATATACATCTAGCCAGTAGAACGATAAAAAATGCAAAGCGTGTTGAAAAAAATCCAAGATACATCATTTTGGAAAACATATGTAAAGTTTTAACTGGTACATGCCTCAACAATTTCTCATACTGCCCGTTGTCAACAGTAGACGTTGAACGGAAATATTGGCGTATTTTGCGTGCATGGGATTTATTATTCCTGCAATTACTGAGAAATTTCTGAATAAAATTTAAACCCTGTATTTCTTAAACTAGCGTATAAGGCATAATATTTTGGTGTCTAATATCTAAAGATTAGTGATCCATTCTTTCTGACTCACTCTGTATAAGTATTTTATCCACGTCTTAACCTTACTATTTGGTAATAGTACTATGTTGCGACATATTTTTTGTGAACATATTAATATGTTCATTCGTAAACTGACTATGGTTCTGATAAACTCCTCACTCCATCTCTAGTTGTAATATATACCTACATTATTCGTGTGTTTCTTCAAGTATAATTATGTACATAATGCACTACAGGATTGATTAATCCATTGTTTACTTGTCATTAAAGATTTATCAAGTGATCGACGAATACTAACCTGAAATTAAGATCTTTTGACAGTTTTAAATTGTATGTTATAACATAAAACACATGATGTTAAGAATGTCAAAATATTGTATATTTTTTTCAACAAAAAATTTCACTTGCTGTAATTCATTCAGTACTATTACTTATTTTATGTACGTTGAGTGCGGATATACATTCAGTTATCCAGTTTTATTTTTGGCAACGAAAAAATATAGTTATAGTTCTTCTTGACAAATTTTAATAATTCATAGACTTTGGCCATTTTTATCAGTTTCCAACAAGTTTCTCTTTCAAAACCCTCATAAAATTTATGATATGCTTTTTACTTGAAGCGTTAAGTGATAGGATAGAGGTTAGATCGATAAAACTTCCGAATTTCTCTATAGTGAAGATGTTTTAGTAGAAGCCGGATATCAGTCGGTGGTCGGTTTTCTGCAGAGATGAATTTTTCATGTAAAAAATAATATGATACAACAACTTAAGATTTTCTCGCAATGCAATAACAGTAGATGTTTTTAATCAGTTTTAAAAAATTGTCTCTATATCTAATATAAACAGGTAAGATCTTTGCATTTTATTGGTAAGTACTTCCGGTAAGCTGAGGGTTATAGAAAATACCAGTAAATAACATAAAGCCTGATAAATCTATAATTAACTGAAAATACTTATTGAAAGTAAGTCAGTTTGTTTAATCATGTAGATTTTCATCTGTTATAAGGGTATAGACAGAGCGGAAGCAGGTTTTCAGCTTACTGGTAACCAGCGCCGAACACGTACTTATAAACTATGAAATTTATAATTAGTGTATATTTAAATTGACATAAAAACAGCAGTTTAAACAGGCTCAAGTGAACACAGTGACCGATCCTGCGCCGATCCGCGGTTATATGCTTTGAAAATTAACATACTGTCACGGATTTTCCAATCCGAATTTTCTATTACTTCCAGAAAAACAAACCGTTAATTAACTACTTCTTTATTAACTATACTCAGTACACTACTGAACACTAATTAGAACTCAACTAAACACTTATTTAATTAATCGCTATCTAAATCACTTTGATATCTCCAACTAAACACTTCAATTCAACACTGTAATACAAAGCTTATACAAGACTAACTTAATCCGTCGTTTATTTTTCTTTTATAGACCCAACGAATATTCCAGGTATATTCTAGCATCTCTAGATCTATTTTCTAGCATCTCTCGAACGCTTCTCGTCGTTTCTCAAATTTTCTAGTCCCGTCTCGATCCACGGCATTTTGTTTGTTTAACAGAATCGTGTAGGGGCGATCGGGGTAATCTTAGTAATTCGCGGTACCACAGTCGTCGATTTGGGTGTGAGTGGGGCAAATTCCGTGACAATACTTTTAAATGGACACGTACACAGTGAAAACAGGTTGAAGAAGGTCAGCGTGAGAAACCTGCGAGCCCACTTTAATCAGAATTCAAATTTAATTTATTTGTACAAGCCGGTCATGTGCAGAAAAAATGGACAAAGAACTAGTAATATCTTCAGTTGTTCGATTACCTATATTGGACAAAATCTACAGCAACCGATATACAGTATGCGCCAAAAGTATGGAATAAATTCAATAAAAACGAAACATATATTTTTTTGAGAAAAATCCTCGAACAGGTCGATTTTTAACTTAAAAAATACATATTTTAGCGTAAAATGTGATTTTCAAATGTCATTTGTTTTTGAGTAATGACGTCATCGATTTTTTTTAAATGTCAACACCATATTTTTTTCCTTGATTTTGAAAGATCGTTTAATTCTCTATCAGACAGTACTAAAATTTTGTCCTCTTACATAGGAAAGTTTTTGAGTAAATGACGATTGAATGCTAGAAAACGTAAATTTTATCCATAAAAAAGTAACAATTCTGAGGTATGTAAAATAAAATACAATTGATTAAATTTTATACTTAAATTAAATGTTCCAATTGCCATCCACCAACTTCTTGATAATGCGCAAGTCTGTGATGAAATTCTTCTTGCACATTATGAATGATTTCTGGGATAACTCTGCGTATTTCGTCCCGAATGCGATTTTGAAGTTCTTCTAAATTACGTGGTTTATTAATGTACACTTTTGACTTCAAGTATCCCCATAAAAAATAGTCAAGATGTGTAAGATCTGGCGATCTTGCAGGCCATTCTATCGGTCCGCGTCTGCCGATCCACCTCTCAGGAAAACAGTTGTTCAAAAAATCTCGTACAGAGCGCGCATAGTGCGGAGGTGCACCGCCTTGCTGAAACCATATGGTATCGTCAGGAATATCAGGGTCATTATCGTTAGGAAAATTATATTACTGCAAGGGCTGGAACAAGGTCATTTTCTAGAAACTCTAAATATCTTTGCCCTGTAAGGGTTCCTTCAAAGAAGAAAGGCGCTATTCTGTCGTCAACTATTCCAGCCCACACATTTAATTTATGAGGGTGTTGGGTATGTGTCTCTGCCATCCAATGAGGATTTTCCCGACTCCAATATCTGCAAGTTTGACGGTTTACTGTACCATTCAGACAAAATGTGGCCTCATCTGAAAAAAGTATTTGTCGGAGTAAATTTCTATTTCCTTGACATAAATCCATTAGAATTTCGCAAAAGTGTAAGCGGCGATCGGGATCATCTTCATTGAGTTCCTGCACAAGTTGAATTTTGTAGGGATGATATTTTTCCTTCCTCAAGATACGTAGCACTGCGCTCTGACTAGTGTCATTGTTTAATGCAACCAATCCTAAAGAATTATGAGGATTATCCACCATACTTATCAAAATGTTCTGTTTCTGATTTTCATTAATGCTTGGACGTCCAGGTTTTGGAATATTTACAACATTGCCAGTTTCTCTAAATTTAGACTCTACCTTACTGACTGTTGATTGGCTGATAGGGCGATCTGGATATTTTTCATTAAATAAATCGCAAACTTCCTGCTGAGTTCTAGTCATATTCCCGCATCCGATAAAAAATAAAATTTCGATTCTTTGAGTAGCAGTTAAATGTGCCATAATACTTTAAATTCAATAATAATTTCTATGTCGCTTACAATACTTATTAGAAAGTCGGTGTGACAATGACACTTTGCAAAGATTTTCACCTACGTGATCCATAAAAGAACTATGGAATTCGAAAAACTAAACTTGATAACGTTTTTGCTTTATTTTAATTGATTTACATTTTCTAACATTCAATCGTCATTTACTCGAAAACTTTCCTATGTAAGAGGGCAAAATTTTAGTACTGTCTGATAGAGAATTAAACGATCTTTCAGAATCAAGGAAAAAAATATGGTATTGCCATTTAAAAAAAAATCGATGACGTCGTTACTCGAAAACAAATGACATTTCAAAATCGCATTTTACGCTAAAATATGTATTTTTTAAATTAAAAGTCGACCTTTTCGAGAATTTTTCCCAAAAAATAATTGTTTCGTTTTTATTGAATTTATTCCATACTTTTGGCGCATACTGTATAGTAGACAAATATTGGAGAGAGATTAATAATGAAGAAGGTAAATATTAAAATATACGGAGTATTTGAAATATGAGTGCCTTTATTTTGCTGTATGATAAATTGTATGAAACAAAACACATTTGATTTAACAATTTTCTCTGACTAACGGTATATGAGAGCGAACAGGTTTTTATGTGCGACAACGTGTCACACCTACCATGCCAAGTGTTTGTACATAATAAATACAAATACGCGTAATAAACATACTTAGTGTGAACAGTTTTCTTAGAGTTCTTTTCACAACACAGAACAAAATGTGAAATAGTTATAAGTGTTCAAAATTAATGTCGTTGCTTGTGAAAAGCGTTTATCGTAGCCAGAAAGTTTTGCATAGATTCGTCATAAATTAACCAATCATAGTTACTATAAATTATTCCATTTTTGTTTATGAACGCAAATATCAAACAAACACGAAGTACAGAAAAACGAAAGACACTATTAGCCGCACTGCTATCACTACTACTTATAATAATATGGGATTAGCAGTAGCAGGTAATGGATGCAATGCTGTCGTATGTTTCAGTATGTTACAGTTTTAAGGATTTCTTGGGAAACCTCTATTGTTTACTTCATTAATACTGACAAAAAAATACGCTACAGCAGCTTTTACTTAACCTTAGTTGTGAATTAGTTTGTAATACAGTTTTGCATGTTATTGCAGTTGTATTTTTATTTTTGAAATGTATTTGTAGAACTATTAGTTTTAAACACTTTTCATAAGAATTTCTTGCCTCTTTTGGTCAGATATACAAGCCCCCTTTAGTATCGGTACTTATATTCCAGACATCCTGTATATTAATAATGTAGTAGTTTCCAAAAACATGTTTTATTAAGGTTGCTGGATATATGTTGTTAATTATATGTTGCTATAATTTTGTTCAAAAGTGAATTTTGAAAATCATTTAATAATTTCATTAAGCCAGGTACCTATGTCTTTTTTAGTTAGAAAATTTAACTAAATTAATATATAATTTATATATTTATTGTATGCAACCTTGTAACTATACATATGACTTCATTAATAGAAACTTTTTAAAAAAATAATTTTCTTAAATAGGTGCCTTTAAACTAAGTACCTCAAAATAATAACAAGTCTTTCATCCGGTAGAATAGCTTGCTTATGTAGATTACACAAAGTTTTCATTACATTTCACTGTATCTAAAATGCAGTAAAAGATTTCTTGTGTCATCCTTGTTTATTGAAAAGAACTTTCCTTGACGTTTCTTATATTTTAAGTAAATATTAAATTCTCCATAATTTCTTCTGTTGAGATTAATAGGGTGTACTCCAAATTATTTTCTCTTTGACTTGAGTAATTGTAGATTCCAAAACGTCAGATGCTAATATTTTGTAAGGAAGTACCTAAGACGTATCGAATACATTTTTGTCTCTTCCTGCTTTTAACAGCTTCTACTGTGTACGGTCTTGGCGAGAGAGAACAGCGCCGATAAGCAGAAAATCTGTTTCCACTTTGTCTGTATCCTAAGAATATGACGAGTCTCCACCAAGAGTTTGCTCTTATAAAAACTTTATAGAAATGCACCCTTCATGGAAAAGGTGGTAGTCCTTGAATATTTTCTCTATGGTAGGGATGAAACTGAATTAAAGTAGGTAAGTTATACGACATGATGAAAAATATTTCTTTGATACACTATTGAATAGTAGTATCAATAGGAGAATTTTCCTCTGTAATGTACATGATATTGTCTTGGGTATATAAAGTAAGAGCGGGATTTACTACATCAGTGAATGATAATCAGTTTGTATGCAGGCAAATGGCAATAACGCATAGACCGTATAAATCATGGACGCCCCAAACCCGTATTCTGCCTATACAAATAGTTATCGAACAGATGTGTGCGACAGAGATAGAGGTAGTGCAAGCAAAAACCGTAAATGACAGACCGAATTATATTGCATATTTACTCATTTATTCAAAAACTTAATTTATGATTACATTCTGATAATAACAATTTGTAAGGAAAACTTTAATTAGTTATTATTTTAGATCAATAAAATAAATTATCCATGGGTAATAACATAATTTTGATTTTATATTGTATAAGTGGAGGAAGAAGAAGGACATATTAACTAATAATTTTATAATTAAAGTCCTATATTTTTAAAAATTGTACGTATACCTATTTAAGTTATAAATCTGAGTATGAAAAGTATTTATTTTATAGTCTGTTTGGAAATGAAAGAGAGTAATAAAACCCCGAGATAAGAACCGGCCATGGATGTGGTAATATTTCGTTTCAGGTAATTATCGGGTAACACTAATGCTAACAGGTAATGTTAGTATATTTGACTGGATACATCATAGGGCAGGAGCCAGTGTATTGTGACAGATCAATCCAGTCTTAGAGCTGAATATACGAAGACGTGCTAGTGCAGTAGAGTAAAATTCGACTTACTTGTGTTTAGTGACCAGTGGATAGTGTAATACCAGTGGATATAATATTTTTAAGGTAAAAGTAGTTGGAAAGAGGTCAAAAAATACAAAAAGACTTTATTTTACATCATCGACGTTTCGACATGTATGATGTCATCATCAGGATGCTACAAAATTACAAACAAATTAAAAAACAAAAATAACACAACATATATTATCAAAAAACAAAGCAGTACCTACTGAAAAATTTGTTGTCTTCTGTTAGTCAAAATGAACATATGTCAAAAATGAAATTCAGAGAGACAAGTAATCCATTCATTTAGGAATTTAATAAGAATTTAATAGAATTTTTCTCTGGATTTTAAAGTATAACCGGAGAAAGACAGTTTACAAATGGGTTATTATCAGCGACACTAATTGAATTTGTTTTAGACAGGACAAAGAAATCTGTTAATAAAAACGGTAAAAGAATGTGTATAAAAATTCATCTTAACGAATATTGTACTTAAAATAATATCTAGTGTCAAATAAAATAATATACTGGGTCACAATTATTACTGTTCAATTCTTTTTATTAAATTAAAATACATATGGTTTAAATATTGAATGTCTTGTTGTTTATTAGTTACGAAGTCTTGATTTCTTTTTATTTTCACCATCTCACTAAACAGTCTTTTTTTCAATATTTGTTGTCTTCCAATGACAGTTGTTTCCTCAAAACTAAAATTATGCTGAAAATTAAAACAATGTTCTGATAAACCTGTTTTATTATAATTGAATTCCAAATAATTTGGTCTAATATTTCTTTTATGTTCCGCTAACCTGTCTTTTAAATATCTGCTGGTTTGCCCTATATAAATTTTATCACAATCCCCACAAGGAATTCTATAGATTATATTACTTTCCAGTTCCTTAGGTGTTTTTTTGTTTTATTTTAGTAAAATAATTTTTTATGGTGTTCTCATTTTTAAAAGTGATATTAACATCATTGTTGTTAAAAACCTTAGATATCTTTTCTGATAATGTTTTGATGTAAGGAATTTTATGATATTTGCTATTATTAGTAGCATTATTGTTTCCAACATTCTTATTTTCTTGTACGTGATTGTGATTGTAAAGAATTTTATTTATAGTTCTTACCGGATAGTTGTTCTTAATTAAGTATGATTTAATACAATGTAAATTTTTTCATGAAATTGTTTATGAGACAGTCTTAGAGCTCGGTCTTTAAGATTTTTTATTATGTTAATTTTTTGCTTGAAAAAGTGGTTAGAATGGAAATTTAAAAACCGTTCAGAAAACGTAGGTTTATGATACCAATCAGTGACAATTCTATTATCAGTGGTTCTTATTACTAACAAGTCCAAAAATGGAGATAGATCCTTGTTTCTCAATCTCAACAGTAAATTTTAATTTAGGGTGAAAACTGTTAAAAACATTTAACGTTTCAGTAATTTTGTTTTTTGGTATTGACGTAAGGATGTCATCCACGTATCTCTTAAAAAATGGAACTTCAAAATTTAATTGATGTATGCATTGTTCTTGTAAATCTGACATAACAATGTCTGCACAAATGGGTGACAAACAATTTCCCATTCCCAATCCGTAAACCTGTCTATAATAAGTGTTTTCAAATTTAAAATAACTATTATCAAAAATAAATTGTAATAACAATCGAAATTGTTCTATACTTAAACTACAATGCGGATGAATACATTTCCATTTCTTTTTCACTAAAGCCAATACCAAGTCTGTAGGTATATTAGTAAATAATGAAATTACATCTAAAGAAATAAGAATATAATTTTCAAGTATTATTAAATTTTGTAGTTCACCCACAAGCTCAAAAGAATTTTTAACTAGATATTTATTTTTTTCAAAACTATGTTCTAACAACTTACTAATAAATTTAGATGTATTATAAGTAGGTGAACCAATAAAACTTACTATTGGTCTCAATGGTGTATTATCTTTATGGATTTTAGGTAATAAATATAGTTTTGGAAATACTCCATTTTTGCACTTTAGTCTTTTTGCTTGTTCATCTGTTAAGGCTTTATCTTTCTTTAGTTTATCAATAAGATTATTATTTTTATTCTGTATTGTGACAGTGGGATCCTTATTAAGCACAATATAAGTATTGGTATCACTAAGAAGGTTATGAGCTTTGTCCAAATACTCCTGTTTACTAATTGCCACCGTTGTATTACCCTTGTCTGTCTTTGTAATAACCAGGTCTGTGTGTTCTTTTAAAAACCAAACCAAATTATTTGGAATTCAATTATAATAAAACAGGTTTATCAGAACATTGTTTTAATTTTCAGCATAAATTTTAGTTTTGAGGAAACAACTGTCATTGGAAGACAACAAATATTGAAAAAAAGACTGTTTAGTGAGATGGTGAAAATAAAAAGAAATCAAGACTTCGTAACTAATAAACAACAAGACATTCAATATTTAAACCATATGTATTTTAATTTAATAAAAAGAATTGAACAGTAATAATTGTGACCCAGTATATTATTTTATTTGACACTAGATATTATTTTAAGTACAATATTCGTTAAGATGAATTTTTATACACATTCTTTTACCGTTTTTATTAACAGATTTCTTTGTCCTGTCTAAAACAAATTCAATTAGTGTCGCTGATAATAACCCATTTGTAAACTGTCTTTCTCCGGTTATACTTTAAAATCCAGAGAAAAATTCTATTAAATTCTTATTAAATTCCTAAATGAATGGATTACTTGTCTCTCTGAATTTCATTTTTGACATATGTTCATTTTGACTAATAGAAGACAACAAATTTTTCGGTAGGTACTGCTTTGTTTTTTGATAATATATGTTGTGTTATTTTTGTTTTTTAATTTGTTTGTAATTTTGTAGCATCCTGATGATGACATCATACATGTCGAAACGTCGATAATGTAAAATAAAGTCTTTTTGTATTTTTTGACCTCTTTCCAACTACTTTTACCTTAAAAATAATTGAAAAAGGTCGCTATCCTGGAACTATAATATTATAACTATTGGAGATTTCTGACCAAAGCTGAGACAACTCTAACATGGGATTTCTACAACAAATTATAAATAATTATGGAGAAGACATTTACTATCAACTAAAGAAGTGGGCTAATATAAATAGTCGACTCGCTAGATATGAAAACCATAAAAAAAATTTGTTACAGTGTCGAAAAAAGCAGTAGTACCTACACATTTAAGCAATTCTTGTAACAGTTTAAGTTTTTTATTATTAGATAATAATCCCGTAAAAGAACTCTATTTTAAAATTATTAAACAATTCCAAAAGAAAATTCTTAATGTTGAAATTAGATATACACATTGGAAAGTTGATGTTTTGAGGAATAACCTGGAGGAGACAAAACAGATAGCTTTAAGTAATTTAGCTTTACATATTTTTTATTACCAAAACATCTTCAAACAGGAGTCCCTCAGGGGAGTATTCTGGGGCCATTCCTATTCTTACTTTTTATTAATGACATAGCAGTGATGGCTAATATAAATAAATGTGTAACATTGTTCGCCGATGATACTTCTGTGGCAGTTAAAGCAGAGTCATCAGTTTCGCTCTGCCACATTGTATCGAATGTTGTGGTTAGTATGCAAGATTTTTGTAAAAGCAATGGCTTAGCGTTGAACGGTTCTAAAACGGATTTAGTCATGTTTACGACTAAAGATCTGGATTATAGCCTTTTGGTTAAGTTTGATAATAAAACCATTGAACAAAGCAAAGTTGCTAAATTTTTAGGAGTCCAGATGGATTCAAGGTTATCCTGGTCATACCATATTGACGACTTATTAAATAAACTCGCAAAACATTGCTTTGTTCTTTGGCGTCTTAGCAAATTCGTAGATATAGACATCTTAAAAATGTATTATTATGGTTACGTTCAATCTAGCCTGAATTATTGTATCATGTGTTGGGGTAATTCTTCTCATATGAACGAACTATTTATTCTGCAGAAGAAGATCATGAGAACAATGACTAAATCACGTGCGCGGGATTCTTGTCGAGAGTTATTTGTTAATTTGAGAATTTTTACAGTCTACTCGCTGTATATAGTGAGTTGTGTTTCGTATGTAAAGAGTCACATTTCTAAATTTTATGCACGTACTGATTATACGTAATCTTCTGGTTACCATTTTAGGGACTTACATTGTTTTAACATTCCTCAACATCGACTGGCTTTGTCGGCTAAGGGTCCTTTTATTATGTCCATTAAATTGTATAATAAGTTGCCGATACGCATTAAGCAATTGAACACTTATATTACTTTTCGTAATCAAGTTAAGAGCATACTAGTACAAAATGCCTTTTATAGTATTGAGGAGTATATGAACTTTGATTTTAATGTGTCTGGTTTGTAAATAAAGTTTCTGTGTTACATATGTTTGTCTTCTATGAGTTGTTTGTACTTATACTTTATTCATTTTATTTTACCCTACTTTTTTGTTTTTTGTTTTTTTTTTGCTGTGAATGTTTAAGACAGCATATTATTATTATTAGTTAATGATTTGACAATTTCGATACTTTGTATAACAAGGTCTTATGAAATAAAGTTATTATTATTATTATTATTATTATTATTATTATTATTATTATTATTATTATTCTTTTTATTCCTCACAAGTTAATTTTTACAAAAGGAATTTTGATACAATCAAAAGAAAACAAAAGAAAAAAATTGAAAATTTAGTTTATTCACAGAAGAAATACATAAATATTATTCCACAGGACAAATGGTTTGTTAATTTGACCAATATTAATATACCAGAGAATGTCAAAAATTTTTTAGCGTTAGGAGAAAAGTTTAACTTACCTTACAACAACTTAAATTTTCCTTTAGAACAATTGTTAGTTGATGTTGAATATATAATAGACAATTTAGAGGATGAAAATAATAAGATTGAAAAAAGAAATCACGTGGTTAATATAATAACGAATTATTTACAACAACATAACAAGATCACTCAGACTGATAGTTTTTTCCTTAGAACTGAAAAATTTGTTGGTAAGTTTTTAAAAGAACACACAGACCTGGTTATTACAAAGGCAGACAAGGGTAATACAACGGTGGCAATTAGTAAACAGGAGTATTTGGACAAAGCTCATAACCTTCTTAGTGATACCAATACTTATATTGTGCTTAATAAGGATCCCACTGTCACAATACAGAATAAAAATAATAATCTTATTGATAAACTAAAGAAAGATAAAGCCTTAACAGATGAACAAGCAAAAAGACTAAAGTGCAAAAATGGAGTATTTCCAAAACTATATTTATTACCTAAAATCCATAAAGATAATACACCATTGAGACCAATAGTAAGTTTTATTGGTTCACCTACTTATAATACATCTAAATTTATTAGTAAGTTGTTAGAACATAGTTTTGAAAAAAATAAATATTATGTTAAAAATTTTTTTGAGCTTGTGGGTGAACTACAAAATTTAATAATACCTGAAAATTATATTCTTATTTCTTTAGATGTAATTTCATTATTTACTAATATACCTACAGACTTGGTATTGGCTTTAGTGGAAAAGAAATGGAAATGTATTCATCCGCATTGTAGTTTAAGTATAGAACAATTTCGATTGTTATTACAATTTATTTTTGATAATAGTTATTTTAAATTTGAAAACACTTATTATAGACAGGTTTACGGATTGGGAATGGGAAATTGTTTGTCACCCATTTGTGCAGACATTGTTATGTCAGATTTACAAGAACAATGCATACATCAATTAAATTTTGAAGTTCCATTTTTTAAGAGATACGTGGATGACATCCTTACGTCAATACCAAAAAACAAAATTACTGAAACGTTAAATGTTTTTAACAGTTTTCACCCTAAATTAAAATTTACTGTTGAGATTGAGAAACAAGGATCTATCCCATTTTTGGACTTGTTAGTAATAAGAACCACTGATAATAGAATTGTCACTGATTGGTATCATAAACCTACGTTTTCTGAACGGTTTTTAAATTTCCATTCTAACCACTCTTTCAAGCAAAAAATTAACATAATAAAAAATCTTAAAGACCGAGCTCTAAGACTGTCTCATAAACAATTTCATGAAAAAATTTACATTGTATTAAATCATACTTAATTAAGAACAACTATCCGGTAAGAACTATAAATAAAATTCTTTACAATCACAATCACGTACAAGAAAATAAGAATGTTGGAAACAATAATGCTACTAATAATAGCAAATATCATAAAATTCCTTACATCAAAACATTATCAGAAAAGATATCTAAGGTTTTTAACAACAATGATGTTACTTTTAAAAATGAGAACACCATAAAAAAGTATTTTACTAAAATAAAACAAAAAAACACCTAAGGAACTGGAAAGTAACATAATCTATAGAATTCCTTGTGGGGATTGTGATAAAATTTATATAGGGCAAACCAGCAGATATTTAAAAGACAGGTTAGCGGAACATAAAAGAAATATTAGACCAAATTATTTGGAATTCAATTATAATAAAACAGGTTTATCAGAACATTGTTTTAATTTTCAGCATAATTTTAGTTTTGAGGAAACAACTGTCATTGGAAGACAACAAATATTGAAAAAAAGACTGTTTAGTGAGATGGTGAAAATAAAAAGAAATCAAGACTTCGTAACTAATAAACAACAAGACATTCAATATTTAAACCATATGTATTTTAATTTAATAAAAAGAATTGAACAGTAATAATTGTGACCCAGTATATTATTTTATTTGACGCTAGATATTATTTTAAGTACAATATTCGTTAAGATGAATTTTTATACACATTCTTTTACCGTTTTTATTAACAGATTTCTTTGTCCTGTCTAAAACAAATTCAATTAGTGTCACTGATAATAACCCATTTGTAAACTGTCTTTCTCCGGTTATACTTTAAAATCCAGAGAAAAATTCTATTAAATTCTTATTAAATTCCTAAATGAATGGATTACTTGTCTCTCTGAATTTCATTTTTGACATATGTTCATTTTGACTAATAGAAGACAACAAATTTTTCAGTAGGTACTGCTTTGTTTTTTGATAATATATGTTGTGTTATTTTTGTTTTTTAATTTGTTTGTAATTTTGTAGCATCCTGATGATGACATCATACATGTCGAAACGTCGATGATGTAAAATAAAGTCTTTTTGTATTTTTTGACCTCTTTCCAACTACTTTTACCTTAAAAATAATTGAAAAAGGTCGCTATCCTGGAACTATAAGGATATAATATTGTTTGGGTAAAATGTCGAGCTTATCAGATTACCTGCTAAACGCGTGAAAAGATGTGCGCTGTCTCAGAATGAGAAAATTATTATATTAAATGTATTTAATGCATTGAAACACCAAAAGCCTACCAACAGCGTTGACGACATCGTGGAAAAGTGTTCCAAAATAACAGGTATTGGAAAATCGACTATTGACTTTTAAAGGAAACAAAAAATGAACAAGATACTGTAAATCCTTTAAAATCATCTACAGGGAGGTAAAAAGTCGTTATAGATGATTTCTTCAAAAATGTCATTCGAAAAGTACACTCATTTTATTTTAAAAAAGAAATACCAACGCTAAACAAAATTTTAAGTGAACTTTCAGAGGACAACGATTTGCCGACTAACTTTTTGTCTCCTACTTTTGAGCACCGACCCTGTTAACAACAATTTTGCTGCATTTGCAATGTTTCCGATGCACTAGTGCTCAGTCAGCAACATTGCACTCTATACAGGAAATCACTGGTCACCGAACTACTTGGAATGTTATAATTTTGTTGGCTTTATTTCTTTCATAACTATTTAACAATATTATTTATATAAATAAAATATGATAAAATAATTTTGAATAAAACTGGATCGATGCTTTCGAGTATAATTTCAAAATTCATTCAAATATATTTCTACTCAAATTTCCATCCTTGACAATATTCCATCTTTCATTGTGAGGGATTATGGTACAGTTTTAGCTGCTCCTTTATGCAAAATATTTAATCTTGCTATAAAAAATAAACCTTTTCCAAGTCCCTGGAAAATGGTCAACGTTTTTCCCATTTTTAAAATTGGCCATAAATCTGAAGTCGAAAATTACAAACCGATATGAATATTTCAAATTTTTATAAAGTCTTTGAGATAGTTTTGTATATTCGCATCTACCCATTTATTCACAACAGAACTTCCTCATACCAATTTGTTAGAGTAAATCAACTGTTACAAATCTGAATATGTTTCGCATGTTCTAGATAGTAGAGGGCAGGTAGATGTGGTATGCACAGATTTTTTAAAGGCTTTTGACAGGATTGATCTTACGATTTTATTTCATAAATTGGTGAAGTTTGGCTTCTGCAGTGACTTTGTTAATTTCATTAAGTCTTATTTGTACACTAGAATACAGTATGTCAGTTACAATGAATTTTATTCTGATACGTAATTATTTTGTAACTTCTGGAGTACCTGAGGGTTCAACTCTTGGCCTCTTGCTGGTTATTTTATTTATTACTATTACTATTACTATTACTATTACTATTACTATTACTATTACTATTACTATTACTATTACTATTACTATTACTATTACTATTACTATTACTATTACTATTACTATTACTATTACTATTACTATTACTATTACTATTACTATTACTATTACTATTACAAATGAAGCTCCGAACTAAGGAGATTCCTGTACAGCCCTGACAAATATACAAATAATTAAAGTGAAGAATAAAACATAAAAAGATCAAAAATAATAAAAAACAGCAAAAAGACAATGATACATAATAGAATGTTAAAATAACAGAATGTTCATCGATCGTATAAGGTGCTCCGCCAAGCATCCAGGCGATTCTTGAAAGCATTGATGGAGGGTGCAGTAACTACGGAAGGAGGAAGAGAATTCCATACTAAGAACACGCGGTTTGATAGAAACGATTGGCGAACAGATGTCTTGAAGCTCTCTTTTCTCAGTTTCAGGTGATGTCCTCTTAAACGACTATCCGGACGTGTGCAACATGTGCAAAAAGCGTATTTGTTCCACTCAGCATGATTGTAGCACACTTCATGCAAAGTGCAACAAATACACACTTTTTGCACAAATATGCTTGGATCTGATAAAAAGTATTATTTATTCTTTTTTATAAATGATCTCAACTCGCAGGAGTTTTTGTGGGGTGTAAAGTTTCAACTCAATCTTGCCTTCTACACTTTTATATCATATTAAAAACCATGTGTTTTCTGATATAACTCGAATCGAACAAATAGTAACTACAAATATAAGTACATTTTTTCACATCAATGTTCAAAGGTTTGCTGAACTTAGATGTTCCTCCTTGTTTATAAATAGAGCATAGGTAGTTTAATTTTATTGAATAGCCAATATACTCAATTTTTTACAAATCTGTTAAAATTTAAATGTTTTATCGAAACAGAGACGAATCTTGCCTTCAAATTCCGAATAAATACTGATAAGTATGCTCCTTTATAGTAGTTTCAATTCAAATCTGTCTTCTATAATTTTCTACAATATTAAAAAATCCTTGTCATATCCAACATAAATTTTTCATGTGTTTTCTGATGTCACTCTAATCGAACAAATAGTGACTGCCAATATAAGTACATTTTTCCACATCAATTTTCTAAGTTTTGCTCAACTTCGATATTCCACCTTGTTCATAAACAAAGCATAAGTAAGTGTATTCATGCTCTTGTTTAGGTTTACACCGCACGGGAATGTATCTAATGTTAGTTAAGACGAATTTAGTGGTGAAACCTTAATCTCTCGATATTTGGCGAATCTCGTGCAGTAAAGTTCCCATTTATGGGATTAAATTACTATACAAAACTTGTAACAGTTATATGTATAAATGGGGCTAACTACAATGTATATGCAATGCAACTGTAGCAATTCTCTTGGTAGACGTAAATTATAGGTATGCATAATAGATAGCAGACTAGTGAAATCTGCTGTTTACACAATGTTACATTGGTAGTAAATCATAATCGGTTTACATTTGCGTTTTTTTTTCTAAGGAAAATAGAAATTGTACACCCGTGGAGTGTAAAAAGTAGTGTTGCTTGAGAAAAGAAAGAAAGCAAAATTTGAAAAAGTTGTGTCTTGTCTTGCGAAACAAGACAAGAGTTTCTTTAGTCTTGTTCTTGCTCGATTTTGCAAGATCACGTCTTGCCACTGTCGACGATCGACAATATCGGTAGTTACGTGTGAGCTCTAAGCGGGAACGTAGCCGATCGAGAATAACAACGAATGTTACCAAATCCGTAATAAAATTAGTGGCCTTTAGGCTTTCACGGCCGGTGCCATCATTTGATACTTAGTGATTTTCCGGGTTGTCAGACCATGACCTCAGTAACTGGTCGCTGCCAGAAACAGATTTAAAGTGCACATCCCTAGCCTTAGCCGGGATTCTTTTACCTGCCCTGATTGTTCTCGGGCTAAGTCATGTGGAGACAGACCCGCTATCGGTGTCGCTGGGCCCGCTCATGTATTGATTTTGGTTCAATACTGAGCCACGACTGAGTCCCAGTCGCGTTGAAGCTTTTACGGAGCCACCACTGAAGATGCCCATAGTGAAGAGTGGCGAAAACAATCAGGGCAGGTAAAAGAATCCCGGCTAAAGCTAGGAATGTGCATTTTAATTCTGTTTCTAGCAGCGACTAGTTACCCAGCCAACCCGCAAAATCACTATGTATAGGGTAGTATAAGTTTCTCATTTGTCTGCAAGAATCTCAAGAGTTTCTTATGTCGCTATTTTGCTAGACTCTTGCATGTAGTGGTTAATTGGTCAACGTTATAAAGTATAGATAGAGTGAGTTTTATATAATAAGTTATAAATAACCCAACTAACAGAACAGTTTTTTTAATTTTCAGGTTATACGACAATTATGTTCTAATACATATTTGTTTTATTACAACATCATTATGTTATTGTCAGTAACTGAAATGTTTTATAAATTTATCATAGGCAACTAAATTATAAAACATCTTATACGTCAAATATATAACTATTTTATAAACATTTCTACGACGCTTTATAATATTTTTTTTAGTAATTTTTCGTAGTATTTTTAGCAGATCTATAAAAAAAATTTCGTAAATGTGGGTCATCAGCCTATAAAACTGTTATATTAAAATATCAATTGAGACAATTTTATTTCTAAGAGTAAATAAATAGCTGTATTATACACTATAATATAGTTATTACGTAATGATATTATTAGTTGTAAAACTAAAATAGTGATACATCGATTACGACAGAAAAACGTTTTTCCACGGTCGGGAGAAGAAATCAGTTTTTATGTCGTCAAAATTAAATCAGAAGTAGTCGATTATTCCCATGGGAGCATAATGCTCCCAAGGGAGTTTACATTATGGAGAACGTTTTTCATGCAAAAAAAAAGATAACATTGAAATTATTTATTGACATTTAAATTAAGTGTTACATTTGTACAATTTTCAAAATTAATATTAGAAGGAATATTACTTGCGCTTACATTTACAGTTTTTGTGATTGCACTAGTAGTGGTAGCAATTTTGGTCTTATTTTCAATGGAATTCTCGACATAACCCTCAGCGACTGTCGTTGATTTCCAACCAGCATGACGCTTTATTGTCGTGATATCCACACCAGCATCCGCCAGTAATGTCGCTGAAGATCTTCGTAAGCAGTGACCAGTATAACATGCAGCATCAGGTAATTTTAAATACGAAGCTACTACACTCGGAATTTTTCCCATGGTATTCTTGCCAACTGGCTGCGAACTACATTTTCCTGCTTTGTAGTACAAAAAAGGCGCTTATGCTTGACGTGGGGAGGACGAAGGAACGGGTATTTTCGAAACAATTCAAGCATATTTCCCACATCGGTAACCAGAAAGGTTCGTGGAATCTTTGTCTTAGTGTTTGGAATTTTTACAATCAAGGAAGACCCTACATCCTCAATGTCATCTACAGTTAAATTGACTAGTTCATCAGTTTAACAAGCTCCGGCAATCCCCAGAATTAATCCAACCTATAAAAAATCAAAATACTTAATAATTGAAATACCTAACAAGAAAAGTAATCTTACCTTAATCATTAAGAATTCTTTGTCATCTGTACTTGATAGAAAACGGTCGATTTCACCCTTTGCCAATATTCTCGATTTTTTCGCTTGATATCCGTCACCGGTTCTTTTCAAAAAATGTGATCAGTTTGGGGAATTTGCTTATATCTATGTTGTCGTAAATTATCAAGCATAACTTAACCATAGAATATTGCGTCCATAATGTGGAACACTTTGCATTTTCACTGAAGTATGCCAACAAAACATTCTCGCTGTATACTTGAAAATTTTTCTCGGCTCACCACTTTTGAAACCGATTGTAGGCTATATCGTATAAAGATCTTGACTTCATAGGCAGCAAATTGCTTATTGCAATATTTTCAGCCTCCACAATCTCTTCCGACTCACAATTATTATATTGACAATTCTTTTAGTTTGTTTATTTTGTAGTTATGACAATAACTCGACGACTACTAAATAAATGCTCAAATCCGAATACAATAATTCTGATCCTACTTACTTCATAATGACAAAATATGTGTTTCTAAGTTAATGAGACCGTGGAAAAAATAGTATATACCATTTTGCATTTATTTGTTTTTGAACTGTAACGTCGTGACCATTTTTTAAAGTCTCAACCCAAGTAATAATTTTATTACCATAGGTTAATAGTAATCTAGTAATCATATACACTACAAATGGAATCAAAAGAATTCACGTTAATTTTGATGCTGATAAAAATTAATCTTATATTTTCCCCATTCCGCTTCCCCCTTCTAATGTCTTTGCAATGAATGAAGAGTTACTTGGGAAGTCGTGAAATAAAGCACCGTGAGCAGCTTACCAGAACTCAGTTATTGATCAAATTAATCTTACTTACAGCTGCTTGCTTCACAGAAAAGGGCGTCTTAAATTAAGTATATAAAAGTGTGGGTAAAATGAAATCTACATAATTTTAATAAAGATAATTATGGAGGGTGTTCTACAAGCTCTGTGACAAGGTTTGTCGGATGGTAGCTGGATTAATGTCAAACATTTTTTCTTATATCAACATAGGTCCCATTTGTTTTCTTTTAGAAATTAAACGCATTTAAAAAACATAATTTCATGTCTCAATCAAAGGGGTCTGATAAATAAAAATGATGGCTGCTATAACAATAATTATTACTTCGTCACCCCAGAATTATATTGTTCTATATCCATTTTTGGCCAAAATGACATAATGTAATCCCTGAAAACTAGATAATTAGCTTGAACTATATCCATAAAAATTACGTATTAACAAAGCTCTACAAGAAAGTTTTAGTAAATTAATGTACTATATCCACATTTTTTCCCAAACATAATATTATTATCTTGTCCCTCGAAATATATGTGAATTATATTGCTCCATAACCCTAAGAAAATTATACTGTGCTATATCCTCTCTCAATGTCACTCCCATCACCCAGAACTATTTTGTTTAAATCCGATTAGACATAATATAGGAAAGCTCGATCGACGATCATTGTAAGTACGTATGAATAATAATAATTCGACACCTGAAGAAATCCGAAACTTTAATAATCATATCGCACGTAAGAATTTGGGTAATCCTGAAAGAAATAGTGAGAGGTACCGCTTTTCCAATGATAACACAGTAGGAGTTATTACTTTTGATTTGCAAAATACATTTTCATTACCAAAGTGCAAATGTATCAAAGAACTTTTATAAAATGAAACTGTCCTGTTATAATTTAACAGTTCACCTCAATGTGAATAATACTGTTTACAAAGCAGTGTTGCACGAACTTCTCTGTGGACGTGCTGGTGTCCACATTGCTAGTGCCCTGATTAGCATACTAAAGGAAATAGTTGAACATTCCTCAACTTAATACACTGATTTCATGGCCAGATAGTTGTGTGCCACAAAATAAAAATTCGATAATGTCCTTTGCTTTACAGAAATTTATTTAATTCTGGCAAGCATAGAACATAAAAGTGAGATCAAAAGTTCGGGGAGCCAGGCCATGGCAGCGTCCAAGAAATAGATAATGCTCACAGTTGCATAGAAAGGTATATACTCAATTTAGAAGTTTGGTCCCCTTTAACTCTAATTCGTCTCCTCCTGTCAATGCCAAAATCGTGGAAACTTAAATTTAGAATAATCCAGATGACTTCTAGAGATTATTTTGACTATCAATCATTTTCAGCCTGATATTCGTATAATTTAATTCCTTACACAAAAGAGAAACATTTAATATTTGAAAAGGACACATTACGGAGAAATAAAGACTGCTAAGTTAAAATATACAAGAAGAATAAATCTTAAGACGGAGGTATCACTTCCGGATAACGTCCCCCAAATACCTAAGACGAATGTTAATATACCCGATCAGAAAAAGAAGCATTTGATTGAGATGCTTCCTCAAATTCCAGAAGAGGAAAGACAGTTCCACAGGGCTTTATTAGGGTTGCATAATAATATTATTTTTCCTCGGTATCAAAATATCTTTTTTTATATATTTTTAGGTACTATCATTAATGTGTGAAACTAACTACTCTGTGGACTAAAGCGTACTTAGAAGTTTGGTATCAGTGAGCATACATATGACTTCATTGATAATAATTGTAGGAGATTTGATTTATTTTAAAATACCTACAGTAAAAAAATCAAAATATCTTTTTCTATATCCCCATATTTCTTTACCAAATCTGAAAATAAGGCATTTTGTTCTATATCCATTTATAAAAACCCGTTTTTATGACTTTATATAGTAGACTAAAATAACTAAATTGTAACATTAGTTCATATTTTGAGACACTGATCTTAATTCCACATCTCTTTATTAATATATGTCAATGTATGATCGCCGTACAATATTTATACACGATTTCCCAAAAGTAGCAGTTTGGCGAATAGAACATTATAATTCTATGGTGACGGCTTGTGTCATTCTGTTAATTCATTTGATAGCGTTAAAGTGCTAAATGGAAAATGAATTTATTTACAATTGAAAAGTATGCAGATATTGTTTTTGTATATGGGTATTCCAATGGAAAAGTATACAAGCAGTCCGAGAATACTGACGAAGATATCCAAATAGACATCAACCTGCCCACACAGTCTTTAGTGAATCATTTAGTAGACTTCGAGAAAAAGGTAACCCCGTTTCAAAAAAGGTAATTCGTCTTACTGAAGGGAATGTACAAGATGTAGAAGATGTAATCAATGCTGATATTGACAATTCTTCAATTCGTGTTCGGCGCAATTAATCTTCATTTATCACCGAATTTTGTGTGGCGTGTATTGAAATCCGAATATTATCCGTTTCATCGCCAAAATGTACAAGCGTTACATGCTGAAGATGCTCCTAAGTGATCCAAATTTTGTCGCTGGTTATTTTTAACACTAATTTACTGCATGCATGTTTTAATAGTTATTTATGCAACAACTACAAAAAGTAAGTGTTTATTGCATGCGATGTGAAATGAGTGCAATAAACACTTTTTGTACGAGTTGCATACAATATTTTTTCTACGTTCATGCAAAAACCAAAAAATGTTTTATTTAGATGACACTAAGTCTAGGAAAATATGACGTCGATTTGAAAGTTTGTGTTTGTCATGATGACAAAACGCTATAGTAGAATGGCAGATGAATGCAATAATCATTTTATTGCACTAGTGCAATAAAGAACCACTTTTTCCACTAAATACCGTTCAATAAAGTTTTGTTTTTTGCATGAACGTAGAAAAATGATTATTTAAATGTAGATCTGAATAGAGCTTTCTTGGAAAATAACCTTTTTCATTTAATTGACGACATAGGGCTTAACATTGTACAAATTATGTGGTATCAGCACGATGATGCACCACCACACAGAGGGAGAAAAGTAACTGCTTGGTTAAATGATCAATTTCCGAATAAATGAGGAATGGATTTAGATCTGGGGAATTTCCTCCCAAGATCTAGATCATTTGGAGTTTCATTTATGGAGACATATGAAGCAGTTTGTCTACCATGTTGAAATCACTATCCGCCAGCAGTTACTTAAAAGTATGCAGGATGCAACTAACAAGATAAAAAAGGATCCAAATCTCATCCATCGAGTGCCGATGTGAGGCTTACATTTGAGCTGAACTGATTATTGTTATAGCAACCATCATTTTTATTTGTCAGACTACTTTCATTGAAATATGAAATTACATTTTTTTAAAAACTTCCAAACAAAAACGGATTGGGCCTATGTTCATATAAGAAATAATGTTTGACATTAACCGAGTTACCATCTGCTAAAGTTTATTACAGAGCTTTTAGAACACCCTATATAAATTTTAGACTGTTCAGTGTATATATTTTGAAAGAATTCTACAGGCTGAGTCAACGATTGCGCAAAGTAGATTCACGCTGCATTGCTAAAGTTTATTAAAATATAATTTCTACAAGTAAGTACATACGCTGCTGTACGCTTCAGCTATACTGGGTAAATCAAAATTTAAGAAACCAAATATATATATTTTATAAATATAATATATTTTATAAATATATCACTCTGCATATTATTTTATTTTTCGGTTCTTCGTTTAATTTGAAACATTTTCATATAAGGTTTTATATTTTTGAACTTAACTTAATTAAAACCACATTGTTGTAGCATCAATGCCCTAGGATATTCAATCGAACTCAGAAAGAGCCTGACAATATATACATATATATATATATATATATATATATATATATATATATATATATAACAATACAATATATATATATATATATATATATATATATATATATATATATATATATATATATATATATATATATATATATATATATATATATATATATATATATTGTCAGGCTCTTTCTGAGTTCGATTGAATATCCTAGGGCATTGATTCCTAAGATGTCTCTTTACTCCACAGTTCCAACACAGGATGACTCTTAGCCTCTTGTGCATGGTAAAATCAACACTGTCCCGTCCTTAATACTTTATAAAAGATATCCAATAAATCTTGCGGTCTCTTGACAAACTTATTTACATTGTTTTTAATTCCTTATCGTTCTATATGAAGTCTAATCCACTTTGTCCTTGATCGCTTCTAGATGCCTGTCAAGCAGCTTTGATTTCCAGGGTCAGAGCTTCGGACTGGTTACCATTTCGTTTTTTAACTCTTCCTGATTATTTTTTATTTCTTCTATACTATTCTTCACTACCTCTTGACTGTTTTTCATTTCCTTTTTCAAATCTTTCATCATTTCGTCTTGGTTAATTCTTCATTTCTTTTTTAATTTTTTCCCATTTCGTCTTGACTCTTCTTCATTTCTTTCATCATTTGCATTAACTGTGTGAATGTTTCCTCCATTTCTGTTGCTCTTGATGTTGTTGCCGGCATTCATGTGTCTACTCCATATGTCTTCTTTGTGGAATGTGGTACTTCTGACACCAATGTAACCTCTACGGTGACTTAGGCTTGAAATACATCATACAGAAAAACTAACTTTATTATCACTACTTGATTATACAGCAATTATTGTACTTCAAACAAATTCACAACTGTCAGTCTTTACTTTGACGTTTTCGTTACTCGCGTTCGACTACGGAACATCAACTGAACTAACCTAAAAAGGTAGCTGAGCTTCCGTAACAATAATTTTCTTAAACTTTATTACAACTGCAATGCATATTTTGGTAACAAAAAAACACACATAAAAATATATATTTTTTCAATTTAAGATGTTAATGTTTTTTTGAAATTGAAAATAACTCGCAGTTATGAGAACAAATGGATATGTTACTGATGTGCATGCAGCTCTGTCTAGGTGCATTTGTTTAATTTAACAAATTAACAAGTAAGTAAGGCTTGAGTAAATATATATTTCAGTAGGATATACAATGACTACTCGATTGATTAAATTCAATCAGTGAATAAAAAAGTCGAACTATATACAAATCATCAGTGAGATAACGTTTCGAAGTATTTTGAAAACATCACATTAAGTATTTATCTGATGGAACCCGGCTCCAAAAGTGAATTTCACCGAAACGCAATTAATTTTCTTTAGAGGGTTACGCCGTGGAGTGAAAATTACGTCATGCATAAAAGCTTTTTACAAGAGGACTACACCTATGTTTTATGAAGTTGTTAATTTCATTTGACACGGGTAGCTTAAAAGCGGAGTTTCTTCTTCATTAATTAACACTCACTTTGTTGTGCACATGGGAAAAAAGGTGACTTTATTTAATATCCTGTTTAGAAAGGCTTAAGCGGGCTATTGTCTGTCAATTACATTTTCAGTACCTGACATGTATTACATTGACGTGTTTGTTGGGAAACAATAAGATATCTTAACTTTGAAATAGAATTTCGACTGTTCGAAACACAGTTCTTTTACATAAAACATTAACGAAAGCAGAAAAAAAATCCATTATATAAATTTTATTAATTTGAGAAATGTATCGGTGAAAAATATTCTTTAAATTTATTCCTTTGTTAACATAATACACATTTACATAGACATTGCGTCTATATGTTACCGTATCTTCTTCATTTTTTATTTATTTTTTTAAATTAAGAGAACTTTTTGATTCGATTTTGGTATGACTTGCACCAGTTTTCTTAGAAAAAAGTCTAGTTTGTATGATTCTCTAAATCATATTTTTTGATGCAAGCAAACTAAGATTTAAAATGTAAAGTGAAAAAAAGGTCATATAAGAAGCAGCAAATTATTTTGTTAATGTATGTACCTCTGTTTCTGAAAATAATTAATAAGAATTTTGTAAATTTAGAACTAAGAAAGTACATTTTAAGTCAAAGTTTTTTAAAGTAACCGCTTACGTTATTATAGAATCAAGCGATGAAAGATCCGAGGTAGGCAATGATAGATGTAAAGGAAGTCAGACGGTTATAGTGCATTTAGCGGAACGGTTGGTTGATTTGCATTTAACGTGATTCTTCAAGTCGAATGTTTTTGTCAGTTGAGCGACAAACAAAAATTAAAACTGCAAAACGGAATACCAGTCAACAACTATTCTATTTACTCTTGCCCCGACCAGCATTGAATTACATCCGAAAAACTTATAGCAAAAAGCCAAAGTCATTGGTCGGTGACCCACCAGACATATACCAGTTTCAAACATATTAACTCTCATCAGTATGTCATAAGGTATCCTAACCATCACCTAGGCATCATTGAAAGCCACTCACCTCTATCGCGTTTCGGCGATAACGATATTTGCAAAATTGAATTCCAAGAACTATTCTGCGGACTAATACCCCGACCCGCATTGACTTATATCTGAAAAACCTAGCAAACAGCTAAAGCTATTTATCAGCCGTCCACCAGATATATACCGGTTTCGGCCTATTTTGGAATTAATTGAAGGCTACAACACTTAGGCTCCATTCGGCGCCTTGTACTTCCTCCCATTAAATCAAGTCACCTTAGCCGCTAACGAGACTATTAAAACCTCGCCTACGGCATACTGAGAAGGCCTAATAAGAAACCGGTATGTGGCTGGTGGGCACCTGACAAATTACTGCTTGCTATAGGTTTTTTAGGTCTAATTCAATGCTGATCGGAGCATTAGTTTGCAGAATAGTTGTTTACTGGAATTCCACATTGCGAATATCGTTATCGTCGAAACGTGATAGAGGTCGGGGACTTTCAGTGGTGCTTACAGCATGGTACGACGTTTCATTGCTTTGCAGATTCAGCATGAAGAAGTGAATGGCTACTAGATGTAGCTTTGCAACGTTTCGCGTAAAATGACAATTCTTTTGTCCAATACAAACATTTTAAAGGAAACCATACCAGACTTATGCATTCAAAGTATTTGTTATCAATTACTAGAATACATACTTTTTTGGAAAAATAGGAATTTGTTTTCTATTAGTTGAAAATAGATCAAGTACCTATTTGACTTAGATAAACTTTTCCCTTTTGATAAATTTTGTGACTAATTTGAATACTTTATACCAATTTATCTCTAAAATTATTTACATTTAACTTTTTTTTTTCACTTTACAAATAAGTTTGGAATTTTTTTGAAGGGTGAAAGGTCCATTAATTCTTAATTTTCTCTATCCCCTCTTAAAGTATTTGTACTTAGTTATAGTTAACCCTGTTTATTATTATTACTATAACATAGTAGTTATCTCGAAAACATTTATAACATAAAAAGGCTGTAGCAATAAAATAGATTTATCAGCCACATTATTTTATTGATTTGGATAAAACTGACGATAAGGAAGAACATAAATGTACTTAAAAAATAATAAAAAGGAAATTATGAAAATAACTTTGATGAATTAGTAAGTACTGCGAGTTGCTATACGTAAACCATTTTTGATATTTGAAAAACTAATGTAAATACTTGCTTCACAAAAAAGTTAATACGATAAGTAATCGCATATTTGAAATCATCTGGTTAGAGACCCAGCGATGTAAATGTTGAAACTACTAGAAGTTCAATAATTGTTTTCTGGGAAACTGTAAGGATTTTACAATTTTTTTTTTACGATAATGGCGCCATTTTTTATGATGTATCTATTTCCAATTCTTTTTGCATAAGTATATGCAACATGTATTATTTTCTTCTTCGTAAAAATATATTTTAATAACATTAAAATGTCTGTATCTATTAATAAATCATATATGCATGTAATTTTGTAAATTATTATTTTACTATGATACATATAAAATGTGATATAGCAAATTATTATATTATTGAATATTATGCCACAAGATGAGATGGCATAGAAAATTTACAGAATGAATTCCTGATTAAAATATTGAATATTTGGCGAGCTCTGACGCTAAATATTAAAACCCAGTTTTAAATTAACATCACGTACGTAATTTATCATCCGATTTAGATTTAATGTCGCATTAAAATATCAACGGTTCAGATGTTCTCGTTGAGGCAATTTCATTGATTATTATTTAAAAATATTATTAATCGAGTGATTAAATGCCATCTTTCAAAAATAGTTATTTATTATACGAAGGAAAAAAGTATAAGATTTTAACTCAAGATTGTGTTTGTTTTTTCTCGGAGACGGTGTTATTAGCTTATTTTTCCGAAAAGTACGATATAATCCAATAATAATGTAGACATTTCAAAACATTGCAAGCTAATTACATTTTTGAAGCAAAATGGGCAATATTACATGCCTAAGAAATATGCGATTTTTACATATATTATTGGTTTTTTAAATAATGTTCCTGATGAAGTTTATTTAATGCATTAACGTTATTAGTTGCGAAACTTAATAAAACAAAGAATAATGTAAATAGGAGATTTATAGTTACTAAAAAATATATTAAATTTTACAAATTGAACATAGCCCTTCGTTCAGCAGCAGCAAAGGATTGTTGTTTTTTTATGCATATCGCAACGGAAAATGTATCAATCAGGTTGTTGATAAAAATCTAATTTATAAGATGATATCTGAAACAGTAGTTAATTTTCCTGTACATGAAGTTTTAAACTGGTAGGTTGTTGTACTTATAGCAACATTGAACCTGCGTGGCTAAGAAAACCTTTAAATTAATCATATATCTGTCCATTTAATTCTGTCATTGCGAATTTAAATTATTTTGAATATTCAAAATTAAAAAATGGACATTTCTGAGTCAGCTTTCTCTTTCATTATCGGAATTAGTAGAAGCGCGAAAAATTTACGAAACTGCGTATTCAAGATTTATGAAATGGACGGTGAAAAAACATGTAGTATTTTCTCGGAGACGTTGTTATTGGTTTATTTTTGGGAATTGGTGCAACAACAAAACTCAACAACAGTGTGGTCGAAATATTCAATGATTAAAAGTACGCTATAATTGAATAATAATGTAGACATTTCAAAATATTGCAAATTAATTACATTTTTAAATAAAAATGGGATTTTTTAAGTAATGCTCCTTATGAAGTTTATTTAATGGCCAAGGTTGTTGTTGTATTTGGGATTGCTGGGGCTTGTCGGATTTGCTAAAATAGCCGGGTAACATTAGATGATATTAAAGATTTAGGAACGTTAATAATTGTGAAACTTAAGCAAACAAATGATGATGATCTTACCATGCTGATTAGTGGAAGGTTTGAAGGAATTCTTTGACAAAGAATGCAAATAGCCCTAAGAGCCGTTGAAGAGTGGTGTGAAGACCATGCTCTGTCCGTCAACCCCAGGAAGATAGAAAAGGTTCTCTTCACGAGGAAGAGGAAAATGGGACCCATAAAGGCATCAACTCTCCTAAACACTACGTTAAGCTTCGAATCGGATGTGAAATACCTAGGAATCACACTTATTCGAAGCCAACATGGAATATTCACTTGGAGAGAAGACTAAAAAAGGCGTACATATCCTATGAGCAGTGCTGCAGAACCATTGGTAAAACCTGGGGAATGAAACCAAGGGTGGTTATGTGGATATACACTGCCATTGTGAGACCAATGTTAGCCTATGGAGCTGTCGTCTGGTGGCCGAAAGTCCAACAGACGATAGCTAAACAAAAGCTAAGCCAGGTACAAAGGATTGCCTGCCTAAGCATAACTGGAGCTATGCGTACGACACCTACCATAGCAATGGAGGTGATGCTATGTCTACTACCTTTGGATATTTACTATGCTTTGCCTAAAAAATACTGGTATTACACCTGATGTGGAGAAGCTAGGAGTCGCCTGTGGAGTGGTGGAGTCATCAGAAAGATGCCCCTTTTGCAGGCAGACACTGATAGTATTTTTCCCAAGTTTGTGCGTGACAGACCCTACATGGTCTGAAATGAAGATGTTATCAACATCTACACAAACGGGTCAAAAAAGAAGGAAGGTGCAGGATATGAGATTTATTCCAGATCCTTACATATCCGTTATCAGTGGGCAATGGATAGGCATGCTACCGTCGTAGTACGGAATTAGCAGGTATAACCATAGCCGCCAAAGAAATTGCACGTAGACATACAACGGGCAAAATCATTAGAATCTACACAGATAGTAGACAATCACTACTGATCTTACATAATTATAAGATAACAACTAGATCATGCATAGCGCAATGGAAAATGTATCAGATTGTTGGTAAAAGTTAATTTTATAAGATACCTGAAACAGTAGCCAATTTTTTTCTACTTGAAAATCTTAAGTCATATACAGGTCATGCATTTTGAAGGTGGTCTGCTACACTTGGTGAGCCTCTAGAGGAGACTTGATGGCACTAAATAAACATGGTGGCTGAAAGTCATCAACGGTCGCTGAAGCGTACTTATGTTGATTAATGGCGTATAGGACAGAAATATCTAATAGTGTTTCGAACGTATGGCAGTGCATAAGCTGAAATAAGACCCAATTTGCAACCAGGACCATCAACGGCAGTTGCGTCCATGACAGAAATTATGATTTCAACTCAAGAAAATTCTACTGTAGCAGACATTCCCAGTTGTTCGAGGAACATGTCCTTCATGCAATGCACATTTAACAACTGTACTTTTGACATTAAGGAAATGTAAGTTTTGTATAAGAAAAATTAAATATCTCCATGTTATTATGTGTACATAACCGGAAAAAATATTCCCGGATATGTACACCAGGCAAAAAGTAGTTTACTAAAAAGTGATATTTTGTTACCTGTCAAGAGAGATAAAATGGCAAATGTCAAATGTCTAATTTGTTGCGTTATTGTTAATGCATTTTTGCCAAGAAACTCTGCGTTTGTTTCATAATACAAATTCTTCTTTAAAGCTTCAAATATGCTATGCATTAGTATAGTATATGTTTGATAAAAATACTTTTCATCTGGTAATAGGTGAAGCACGCCTTATATTTAGTAATTTATGCCATGTCAGTATTTTCAAGGTTCTTAAGTAGCTAATACTGAGTGACGGGTCCAGAAATTTGAAAAAAAAAATTGTATTTGATAAATGTACCTACAATTATGATCAGAATATATCGCCCGAAAAAAGTTCACATATATGAACAAAACGCCGGGTCCACCCAGCAGAGTGGAGCACCCACCTAAGACTTAAAAAAAAAGTAATAACTGGTTTTGTTGCATAATTATTTCCATGTAACTATAAATAAAAAAGTACAGAAAAAAGTAATAGAGTTAGAATATTTTCGAATACTTGCAATGTATATTAGAGTGAAAATGAATTACGATCACTTTGTTTCAATGTATTTTTCGTTTTGCCGTGCATAGTCACAACACGTCAGCATAGTCTTTGCCCAAAGATCGGATTTTAACAAAACTTGGTCGCGTATTTTACCATTAACCTTAAATTTGAAAGATTGGTATTTCCAATTTCTAGAGATTTCATTGGTTACAGAAACACGTGAGAAAATAATCCATAATTAGGTACTTATCTACGTAATAAGATAAAATCCTCAAGCGTGAGTATTTCAGTAATTCAATTTCAGTCGGATATCGTACAGCAACTAATCTTTCGAGTATAGCCGGTTTAAATTTAGATTTAAATATTTGAGACTACAAAGCCCAATTCTCTGCCACATTTATCTATAGCAACCTTGCCTGAAGACAAATACCAAACCCAAAACAATTTTATAAACAAGTTCACTGAAATCCTAACTTGTTCAATTTCGAACATAAGTTTTCAGCTGCTGGGTTGGTGGTCTAAATAGCAGATGTCAATAAAACATGGCACAACTTTTGGGACCATTTATTACATTATATAAAGTATATCTATCCTCAAACCCAAAATGTACTGTTAAATGTTATAGGGAAAACCTATAAAGGAACAGAAAAGTTATTCGATGTTTAGATTATACAAGGTGTCGAAATAAAAAAGACCGATATTAAAGAGGCTTGTATATCAGATCAAAAGCAGCAACAAACGAATGGTTTTTCGTCAAATGCATTTCAAAAATATAAATATAACTGCAATAAAATACGAAGTTGTTACGAAATGAAAAACTAAGGTTAAGTAAAAGCTCCTGCCACATAATTTGCTTTTTGCATCAGTATTAATGAAGTAAACAATTAAAGTTAATTTATGGTGAATCTGGGCAAAATTCTCTAGCTATGAGATGTTTGTACCGCAAACACTTTTCGCAAGCAACATACATCATTTTGAACACTTTTAACTACTTTACATTTTATTTTGTGTTGTGAAAAGAGCTATAAGAAAGCCATTCTTAGTAAGTATGTTTAATTTCATTTTTAATTATTATGTATAAATACCTGACAATCCCGACATGGTAATTGAGTGGCTTTGTCACATATTCAAGACATATAATGGAAATAACTACTCTGCGAACTGGTTCACCGACTAGCATTGAATAACACCTGTGGCATACAGCTAAAGTTACTCGTCAGCAGCCCACCAGACGTATACCGGTTTAGAGCTTATTAGCTCTCATCAGTATGCCATAGGTGAGGTAACCGACGAGTAACCTTAGTTGTTTTAAGTCTGTCTAACACGGCAGTAGGGAAAATCAGTATCGCAATGTAGCAAAGCTACATCTAACGGACATTCGCTACTCCATGCCAGTCACAAACATGAAGCGTTATACATCGCAACCATTGAAAGCTAGCGACCTCTTTCGCAAGTCGGCGATAATGATATGTTGCAAACACGTAATTCCAGGAAACAACTACTCTGTGGGCTGATGCTCCGACCGGCATTGAATTACATCTGGATATAACATACATAATTATTGTCTAGAACCAACGCTAATAGAACATAAATAATCAGAATAATAAAACTAAAATAAATGTATTAAAAGTAAAATTAGTTTTAACACATTTATTAATGCTTATGTTAATAAATAAATTTACTTAATAACAATTAATGTTAAACTCAGCAAGTTTATCTTTGGAAACAATTTTAGTTTAAATTGGGAAGAAATTAAAAATATTATTAAATTTGATGTTCTGTATTTTTGTATATATGTACAATATTTTATGTTTCTATTAAAAAATAGATATTTTGATAAAAATGTATATCTGCACAGTTTTTTATGTCACTGCGTAGAAATTTAATGCATTATTTTTGAAGATCTTAATTTATTCCAAACTATATGCAGAAAGTGTTCGAAAATTTAACACGCATTTGTTGATATATATAGGTATAAGTAAATACAGTGGTATAGAAAATCAGCAGAATTCTTTCAGAATGTAAAATTCCGCCTGGGTGTACAAAGGTAGTGAATGGAGTTAAATCAGACCTCTATTCAGCTTGATCTTCGTATATATATCTTAATTTCAAAGGAAAGCAGTAATATGTTTTCCTAGAGTAAGGGGATTAAATCTCAACAGAAAATCTTCAACTCAATCTCAGTGCAAGTAATTTTTATTCTTATACAAGGAAAATAGATTTATTTAGTTCTTTACCCACTGCAAAGATGTTTTTGTAAATTTTGTATGTAATGTAATGTAATTTCTCCATTATAAGATTTCGAAAACCTTTGTTTACTTTCGTTTGAGAACTGCACACGACAATATTCTTATAAGCACGATTTTGATACATACTTTTGTGCCTCTGTGTGTGACGTTTTGGCACAGATCGGTTGTTCGATCTCGAGCGGGTCAACTTTTTCTTTTAAATTTCTCTTTATCTTCTTTACGTTATTTATTAACTGTTTTGAAAAAAAAAAATACATATTCAAAGAGATCTTTCAGAAACGTAACACACATAGTGTTTTGCAAAACTAACCCAGTCTTAAATTAAAACTTTATTTTCTCTTATTTATTGAAGTTTTTTTAGTAAAACATTCATATCTACTAATCTACCAGATGTATTTGTGAGAGTTCATACATTTGCCGTGTAACAAAATTGGACCAAGTACAATCATGGTACAAGTTTTCTTTAGTTTTTCTCTGATTTATTGAAGTCGTTTTAAGAAATATTTTAATTTTACTAACCAAAAGCCTCTCTCTTTGGGAATTTACTTCAATATTTAACAAAATTGGACCTTTGTTACTTTATTTGTTAAAACATTTTGGTGAAAATTTAGATGCCCAATTGACCAAGTTTTATTTCGTTTTTTTCGAAAAATTTTATATTAACTACATACCGTCCTTCTTAGAAATTTATGCACACAGTATTTAAAAAATTGGACCACGGTCAAATAAATTTATTGAAACGTTTTGGTGCAACTTTGCATATAGTTATACTATCTAACATGCTTTATGTTTTTATATGCATAACGCTAACCAAAATGGAGAAGATTATGAAAGCGATGCAGATGATACATACGATTATGATGCTGACAATGATTTTTATATATTTGTTTATAGACCAGACAATAATAAATCTACTAGCTACATGAAACACCGCATAGAGCGACCCAAGAGGCATAGGTCCGAGAGAAAGGTTAAGTCGGCGTGTGCCGACATGCCTGCCGTTCTAGTTTTATTTTAAAAGACGATCAAAAAGAAGCTTTATACTGTGAAGGACATACTAAGTAGGCGCTAACTACAATTTTGATTTCTAAACATTTCAATTTCAAAGTTGATTGTTGCAATCGTCTTTAAATAACCGATCAAACAGTGAATAACAAATTAAGTATTTTAAAACGATCTAATAGGCATTTCCAGAATAAGATTTATATTTTATTGTTATAATCGAAAGAAATCTTGAAAGAAAAGGGATATGTGAAATGAAATAGCGGAAAATACATATTTTGTCATTCTGAATGTGATATGAAATATTTTCATATTTGTATATTCAAGTAACGTTGATGTTTTGATATTGACTGATTAGTATTTTTGGTAGGGTAATTCAATAAAAATCCGGTAACTTAAGTTCGAGCACGTTTTGCTTTTTCCATCATCGTTAATTCATTTAAAATGGCGGCGTCCATTTGATGAATGAATATATAAAGTATCTCAAATAACTCGGTACGAAACGCTGGTATAAATTTGAAACACAAAATTATTTCATATAGAAGTACTTTTCTACTTTATTGTAAAGGTATTAAGCTAATTTATATCATTTTTTTACAGTTCCTATCAATGATGTAAGTATGCTCTTTGATACTAATTATCTAGGATCTAGGAATACTAAACATATAACTTCAAAGACAAGATTGGATTCAATAATTTTCTAAATTTAAAATAATCTAGCTAAGTATTTAGATAAAAAATAATACCTGCCATTGTTTATTGCAGTGTATTTCTAACATTCAATGGCATCACGTCAACGTTGCAATGAGAATAAGTTCATTTGACGCCCAATTAGTGCTACACAATTCTAACAAAGTAACTAGCAAGTAGTTGACGACTTTTCGTCGACATTGTACTGGAAGAACCTCTGTGGTTTCAGCGAACCCTACAAATTCCTACAAAGAATAACTTCCAAGCCGACTATCTAAAACCAACAGCTAGCAGACAGAACTGAGTGAATCTCCTTGCCGCAAACATCAACGTAACGTAATGTAAGTTTTACCCTTGAGTATTTACACCAAGAGAGTCAATCCTTAATAAAGACCTAAATAGTTATCATAATTCCTGTTAGATGTCGTACTGTGTAACAATACGCATTTATTCAAACGAAGGAAATAAAGCGCTACTATTTTAATCTGCAAAAAAACTGTGAAGGCGTTTCGAGGGCGTGGCTGCGTGACCCTTTTTCATATACCTGCCTAAATAATAAGATTGTGGCAATATATTTATATTCAAACCACAGATCATAAAGTTTGAAACATAAGCAGTTTATTTTATTGCGTTAGAGAAGTAAGAATATGAACTGTAAATTAATTTAAAAAAAAAACAGAAAAATAAGATTGTTAAAAGAGTTTTCAGCGATATGCCAAAATTTACATTTTCTGTTTTATTTCGTTTAAACAAATTAAGATAATTCAAATGAATTCGACATACCTACTTCTATAAAGAGACATATATAACTGCAGATTATCGTGTGGGTTTCTCTTACTGCATAAGATGCATTATTATTTTGCGAAAAATTAATTAGTAAAAATTCTAAAACACCAAGTATCTTTTTTCAATGTTTGATCTAAGTATAATTTTGTGATAGTGTGTAATAAATATTATTTTGTAGTCTTTTTGAAGAGTAATTTTTAAATTAAAATTAAATTTAAATTAATTTAAAAATTCAAATAAATTAACATGTTTTTAGTAAAAATAATTTGTGAACTTTACAGGCCTCATCAGAAAAGAATGTGTTTCAAAATTTATTATTTTAAGTATTATATAAGGTGAACCATTAATGATGTGCCAGAGTAGGAATGACAGTTTTGGAGCAAAATATGAAGATATAGCTAAATATGTCTTACTAAAATGTTGCTGTGGAAAAAGATACAGGTTTACATATTTTTTTTCGTTTTTTTTTTAATAACTAGGATCGCTCAACCGATTGTCATCAAATTTGGTAGGGAAACATATTTAAAGAAAAGCAATCATAATTTATGTAGTAGGCACCTATTAAAACAGATAGACCATTGCCAGATGATGACAATTTCTATCTTATTTTTTGTTAACGAAATTCCTACCGTTTTCCAGAAAACTGATCTAAAACAACCAAATGTATTTTTCGACGTGAGGAAATCTCTTAGAGCATTAGAAAATTGCCATATTGAAAATTTTCTGTAATTAGCTGTAATAATTAGTTTAATTAATTAAGACATGTAGAAGTAGAGAGAGTTTGCTCAAGGGCTAAGTTGTTTTTACTGCTCTGTTGTTATTTTTGTCCATAAAAGTAAATATGTAGATAATTTTTTTTTCAAATATGAGTTTTTTCCGAAGTTACTCTGGACATTTAAAAAAAGTAAACGACTCATTGATACCTACTAATTTTTTTGAATTAAATTTCAATCAGTTGAGAGATACTTGTGTTAATACAAAAAAAGAAAACACAAATAAAAATATTTCAGCTTTGACACCTTGTATCTTTTTCCACAGAAATATTTTACGAAGATATATTTAGCTATATCTTTATATTTCCTCCCAATGATATTACTCCTCTTCTATGTCCCCTTATTAATGGCCCACCCTGTATATTTTTATCGATACGTATTGAATGACTTCTTCACTTGAATTTACCAAAGCTGGAGGAGTATGATAAAAGTGTTATCTGGCGGTTAATATATTTTAAGCTTTAAGTTTCGTTGATACGCGAAAGTGAATATGAACTGGATAACTGCACTTCTGTATTTTTTTTATTAAAAATCGTGATGAAATTACTATAATTACTTATCAGAATTCAAAATCTATCATTATAGTCGATTTTCGCCTTGCGCGGAAAAGTTTTATTCCTGGAATGTTTCACCTAGTTTTATTACATTTTAAAAATTAACATTTATTTCCAGCCTGCTTCCTCATGACTAACACATTCACTTAATAATAAAATAAACAGTAATCCTATCGAATGTCATTAAAGTTATGAATTTTAAGTACATACAAACTTTTGAAATAATAATGACAGTTTTTGAACATCTCGAAGTTCTGAGTAGAAACTTCATTAAATCTATATTGGTAAGTGAAACAACTAATTGCTAATGTTAAAAGTTGAAAGTAGATTTCATTACAAATACGTCAGCAGTTCAAAAGAAATAGCAAAATTGAATTTAAAGAGTGTCAATATTATTGCAAACGATTGTACATAACATATATGTATGAACCAATCGTCTTCGATGGGAGGAGCTTTCAAAATTATATATCCAAATTCATGTCATTTTAGTACCTAATATTGCGCCATCTATTAGCAAATAGCCAAAGCGTAAACGTTCTTTTTGAGTTCGTTTCCCATTACGCGAGAGTTGGTTTCCCATTCAGGCCAACAAGGTCTCCCATTAGATTGACTAGTCTTAGTGTATATAGTCAAGGGTTTTACCCATCTATTTCCCATCAAACTTTGTATTATTATTTTCTTTCCGAACATCAAAAACATCAAAAAATTATTTAGTTAATATATTGTATTATTGGCATTGCATTGTGAATATCCTGAATAAATCCATTTATTTTGGGTATTACTTCTTGTCGTTTGCAGAGTCAGATACCGAGCAAATAAAAGTAATATTTTAAAGTTTTGTGATTTATGACCCCAGGTTGTATCTAACCGATTGCAGCTTTCAAGGTTATTATAGATAACAGAACTGTAAAATGGTGTGTATGTTTATTAGAGTTTTTATACAGGGTAGCTATGACTTAATACAAATATTTTCAGAGGGGATAGGGAAGAATAAGAATTAGCGGAATCATCTATCAAAAAATTTCTCAACTTATTTATAAAGCAAAAAAATTTTTTTTTTCAGAACTATATTAAATCCTTATTTACCGCACTTCTGTCAGCCGCGAGGTTAGGTATATTGCGCCAAAATCAAAGGTGTCAAAGGTAGTGACAGGTCACCGCGTTGACACGTGTATCAGTTTACGCAGCTTTGAAAGAAAAAAAAATATTTACAAAGTGTAGATTATTATTTAATGATTTAATGAAAAACACGATATGGTAGCACAGGGAGGCAACACCTACCTAACTAATATTTATTTCAAGCATTGATATTTGGAGAAATTTTAAGAATGTTGTATCATTTTCTGTTTTCTTGTTTAAATTAAAATCTGTCATTGCAAAGATTTTTGTACTTGCTGGGGATACCTCCTTTTCTCGACCGTCCTTTTAATTTAAAGTAGGTACCTACTAACTTGGTAAGGCAGTCTTGACCAGGTGTTTTACCTACATCGGAAAAACCACAAAGAATAATAAAAAAATACACTCAAATGTACACAAATACATAAAAACACTGCCACACTTTTAACCGCCAAGGCATTACAGAAGTTGTTCAATGTGGTTCAACAAAAATTCAGCATAATATTTCGTGTACTCGGAAAACGTCTTTTGTTATTGTCTGAAGCTATTTATTTGTGGCATAATTTTAGTTTTTCTTTAGTTTTATTGGGTTTTTGCCACACTTCTGAAAAATAATAAAAATTAATTAAATAAGCCCTTGCGCCAAACGGAACAGTCAACGGTTATTTTTGAAACTATGTTTGCCTAACCAAAAAATCTCACACTGAAAAAAGCAGATAAGTAAAAAATAACAAAAATCACATCACTATCGCGCACTTCCGTAATATTGGTTAGGCAAACTTAGTTTCAAAAATAACCGTTGACTGTTCGGAAACGGAACAGTCAACGGTTATTTTTGAAACTAAGTTTGCCTAACCAATATTACGGAAGTGCGCGATAGTGATGTGATTTTTGTTATTTTTTACTTATCTGCTTTTTTCAGTGTGAGATTTTTTGGTTAGGCAAACATAGTTTCAAAAATAACCCTTGACTGTTCCGTTTGGCGCAAGAGCTTATTTAATTAATTTTTATTATTTTACAGAAGTGTGGCAAAAACCCAATAAAACTAAAGAAAAACATCTTTGATATTACGCTGCCACACGATAATATGTACTTGTCACACTTCCATGAATCAACACCTTATTATCTAGACATTTGAATACGACATGTTTGTAAATACACAAAAAATACGTGAAAAATTAAATTTGCGAAAATAAAAGTACCTACCGAAAAATTATTTCAAACTAATTAGAATACCGCATGCAATATTTTTTGACATCTGATGTAGACGCCATCTGTAGGCCACTAGTGCAAGGTGCACTTCACGCCGATAAATTTTTAAACTTTCTGTTAATACTAATAATAGTAGCAATATTAACAGTAATCGACGATGTTTACATTAAATAATTAGTACAATTTTAAACTATAAGATGTTGTTGTGTTGACAGTGTTCTGTAAAAAATGTTTCTTACACCCTTAGATATAACTAAGCTTTGCAATGTTCTTTGAGGTTTGGAGAGTATACAACTAGCAATGCAGTATTCTAGGTTATGTCATTTTAAAATAGTTAATGATTAATTTTAAACGTTTTATAATAATTAAATAAAGTATTTTAGGTCGGGTATGTTAGTGGATAATTATGACGATGAGTGGATGCATTAAAAATATAGTTCTGACAGTGTGTAACGAAAGAACGAAGAACGAATACAAAATACTACAGCTAACCTGATTAACTGTTATCTATCAGGCATTATTATTTAAAAAAATGTTTATTTTCGTCGTTTCTACACTTGACAACGCTGCAAAAAACGACCGCACGGTAGTTGACATATCTAGCCATCTCAGAGGGAAATGAGGGTTTTACCCTAATTTTTAAACATCGAGTTAGAATTCCGAAATAAATTTTTTATTGTCTTTTAAATCTCCCTGAGCACGTGGTTAAAATGTTTGTACTTAATCATAGTTAACCCTGTATAATTGCGGCAAGAATTCAGATGACTTACGTCACAGTTGACGTTGTTTTTATTGTCATTATAATTTTTAATAGTTTGTCGCGTTAAAAACAATATTTTTTTGTAATTTAATGTAATATATAGTACAAACATTTAGTGTAGTATACAGGGTGTTAAAAAAAGAGTGTAAAATATTTAAGGAGGTAATAGTATGAACCAAAATAAGCAAAAAAGTCTCAATAAACATGGGTCCGCAAAGTAACAGTTGAGTTTTCTTTCGCTATGGCTAGTTACTCTAACGCAGAATTAACACACATGCATTTCATGTAGGGTCGTGCTAATGGGAACGTCACCAAAGCGCGATGTCTTTATGCTGACGCTTATCCAAACCGCCAGATTCCTTCACAACGCATGTTGGGAAGAATTCACCAAAGATTGCGTGATACCGGTTCCTTGAGCAAACAGTGCCATTTATCCGAAAGACCAAGGTCGGTACTCACTCCTAGAGCAGAAGAAGAAATTCTAGTACTGGTAGAGCAACATACAGATACGAGTGTGCGGAGAATATCAGCCGAGGTAGGAATTGTTCCTACGTGTGATGGCTTTGGTAACACCATTTTCAATTTTTCTAAACATACTAAAACAATGTCTTCTATTTGGGGGTAAAAGAAGTTGTCATACTTAACCGAGTTTCTTAGAAATTTAACTTCACATTCTTCGTCAGTTTTTCTATGTAGCTATGTAGTAATTTTTTTTCTTTTTGTCAATAAATTCCACCAAAATAAAATCGCCAATTTCTGGCTCTTTATTAAGAGTGTCTAGAAGTGGTGGTGGATCGTTTTCACCTACAAAATCAATATCATCATCAGAATTTCCAGTCATTAGCATCATCGCGGTTTCAGTTTCTTCTTCTGTCGAGTCTTCATTCAATACTTTTCTTTTTCCGGCATTTTTTTTCTGAAGAGCTTTCTTTCTTTCTCTCTCCTTCTGCATAGCTTCTAGGGCGATCTTTTTTTTGAGTGTCGGTGGCGATAACACTTTTAGCCTTTTCTCTCTTCCTTCTTTTAGTTTTTCATTCTTCAGCTTTCGGATATCTCTTAAATTCTTGTGGACTTACAAACGTTTCTTTGTTTCGATTTTGTTTAGGAGTGTTACTTACTGGTGTTAAAGATAAGGAATTATTCTCCGAAGTATTATGTTCTTCAATGCCGCTTGACGTTGATGGTTCATTTGGATTTATGCTTTCTTGGGGTTCTTTATTGCTTTGATCCACATTCCTATCAGTCCATAAATTCCATTTTTTCGAAATCCGGATTTTATATTTACTGGAGTCATTGATTTTTCAAACGCATAAGTAACACACCCAGCGTTGTCAAATATAGAAACAGGTATTCCAGGATGATCTAAAAGCCATGTTTGTAAGGCAGTATTGTAAAATGATTTGAACGAAAAGAAAACGGAGACATCTAATGGCTGCAGCATGCTGGAAGTATGCGGTCGTAAGGTAAGGTGGAGTTATTCCTTCTATAGTTAGGTGAGTCTCGTGGTTGTCCGATATTAGGAGGGAGGGATTTTCTTTTGTGCTGGACGTATGTTTAATAAAGTGCTTTAAAACGCTTGGAGTAGTTACTAGTAAACCCTGTTCGACGCTTGTGCAACAAGAAACCTGCTTGATTCCTTTTTGGACGGTTGTAGTAGCCGTTTCGTCTAAATTATAAATTCATGTACCGCTTGAAAAATTTCCATACCTTTCATAAACTTTTTCCAGATGGTGGAAAAAAAGTCCAACATTGTGTTTGTTAAAGGAAGTAGGCCTTGATAGGCTGACGAAGACTTAATTATTTATGTTTGGACGTAAATCCTAGAAACCACTCGCGTCCAGCTTCCTTGTTTTTTGCCAATTCTCCAGAATTTTACAATTATTAATGGTTGCCATTTCATAAGCCAGTTTTCTTATATTAACAACCGTTTGCCCGTAACACAGTTTTGAGCAGGTTAATGCGTAATCGGTTAGGGCATTTTATTCTTGTTCAGAAAAAAAATTTCTGCACGCGTAATTCGGAGCCATTCTAATCTCCCCGGTCGGATTCTGTTTTTGCCTTTTTACATATCCGTAAACAGTTTGAAATTTCAAATTGTATCTTTCAGCCGCCTGTCTTAGAGATATCTTTTCGTCGGTAACTGCTTTAACAGCAGCTCTCATAGATTGTTCGTCAAATTGTCCTTTAACGCCTTTTTTCTGTCCCCGAGCCATATTTTCTGAAATATAAATTAAATTACTACAAAAAAATAATCTCTTAGAGACACTTATTGTGTTCCACAATCAGACAGTGTCCGATTGTGGAACTATAATGCTGTCTGGAGGTGGAACATTAGCCACCATACAAAATTAAATTCAACTGTGAATTTCATACATAACCTACTAAAGTTAAGTCGCTCACAAAATGTCGACAAAATAGCACAAAAACTGATTAACAGGTTGTTTTTTAATTACTAGTTTCAAAACAAATATTAGAGCATATAATATTATATTATGGATGATAAAGAACTTACCTAGAAAAACAATTTTTTATAAAAAAATGCACTTCAGCAAAACGCCATTTAAACTTTGTTTATCAAATCTATCCGTACGAAAAACAGCGATTCCTTGGCGGTTATTTTAAAGTTACAGGCTTTGTCTGATTGTGTAACATGTCTGATTGTGGAACACTTTCCCCTACTATAACCTTCCATAGTTTGTTACGTACTCAATCAAAGAGTCAAAATATAGCATACTATAATGAAGGAAATCCTCCTGTAGACAAGACTCGCGTAAGCCACAGACATTTGTTATTCCTCAATTTTATGTTTTATAATTCATGTTTATACTTGATGCTACTATATGTAAATGTAAATGTAAAATAATACATTTGAAACAACATTTACTCAAATTATAACTTTTACTTTATTTTTCTGTAGTTTTCTTTGTTGGAAACTTTTATGTATTAATCCTTCCATCTGCGGTTTATATAAGAATCTAGCATGCATAATTAATTAGAAGGGTTACTTTGTGATATTCTTATTTAAACGAAATCCTATCTTCTATATCACTGAATATGAAACTGTTTTATAATAGCTTCCCTTGGGCAACAAATTTGTGATCACCTTTCAACAACAAAGTTAGTATAAGTAAAGTTTTACCCTATTGAATTTGATAACATATTGTATTTATAATTAGATTTTGATTAATTGGCGCTCGTATACATGCCCTAAAAATAATAATTACAGTTATACAGTTCAGTAAGACACTGGTATTTGCTTCCATAAACCATACATACGTTTATGTTCTTTTACATTGAATTCACCTATACAGTTGCTGACTCATGGTACTTTTATATACCGGTTGTTCAGAATATGAGAGGCTTTATTTTGTCGTATAAAAAACTTTACCAAACAAAATATAATCTACTTAAAAATTGTTTTTTCTCTGACAAACGGTATCAGAATTGTGACCTAGGTCTTGAATATGTGGCAGCGTCACTCACATACCATGCTAGGATTGCCGGGTATTTGTACTGTTACGGATTTCCCAATCCGAAAAACAATTCGTTAATTAATCACTTATCTTTATTAACTACTCCGTACACTACTAATTACAGCTCAACTAAACACTATTTCGATTTAAATCGCTATCTAAATCGCTCTAAACACTCCAATTCAAGACTGTAATACAAGACTAACTGACTGGGCCGTTTATTCTTCTTTTATAGACCAAACGAATATTCCAGGTATTTTCTAGCATCTCTAGACCCATTTCCCGAACGACTCGAACGCTTCTCGTCGATTCTACCTGTTTCCAGTTGCACCTCGATACTCGGCATTATTTTTTTGTTTACCAGAATTGCGTAGGGGCGATCGGGGTAATTCTGCGTTTTACGATACCGCAGTCGTCGAATTGGGTGCGAGCTGGGCAAATTCCGTGACGGTACAAACTTTTGCAATAGTAATGACACCAATAAATATGCATTTTGCAACATTTTTTGATCTGCAGGCTTATTCGTAATGAATTTTACTTTCATCTTTCAGCATTAGTTCTTAGTTATTCTAATCACCAATAGAGAATGGAGCTCTAAGAATGTTTTGTGAAGATCATAAAAAACAAAAAATTTGACAATTTATATTCGTAACTCGTAATTCCTAGTCGTAATCTGTGATTCCTACATTTTAATTTTAAAACAAGTAAAGTAATAACATTTTTCAAAAACAATGTGACCATATAATAGTCTAATCATTGGTTATATAAGCTTCATATAAACTCAATGATCTAATAATTATGATCTGTAAGAGACATTTGTCAATCTAGAAAATGGAGGTTATGTTTTCATAAATTTGGGAATCAAAACTGATGAAAAAGCCAATAAAAAAAGTATACTAAAATATTTGCAGGAACAGAAGCCACGACTGAAGTTTCTATTCAAACTAGAGTATTTTGTTTTGAAAAATGCTACCTTTGTTGAAGTTTCTGAAAGCATTGTGGCACTTTCCATCCAGAATACGGTGTATTTTGTGGTTTCAGTGCTAGTGTTGTTTTAATGGACAATTTATTTATCATTAAGTGTATATTTTTACAATTGTATTAATGTTAAAAGCCAATATACGAAGGTAAAAAGTAAAACTAAGACTACAGTTTTGGCAAGAATTCAGTGAATGTAAGGTTGTTTTAATTTTCAGTTAGACGTTAAACATTGATATTACACAAGGAATAAATAAAATATTAGAATAGAAATTTCATAATAAGTGGGCACATTCAATGGGGCAAAAACTAATCAGTATGCTAAAATTTGCTATCTGAACAAATTGCTAAAATATTGTTTAAGTAAAGGAGAGAACTGTCGCTAGCTCATCTAGCAATTAAAAAATTGACTACAAAAAAACTGCTTTGCATTAAGCATTGATTAGTAGATTGTATGATTTTTTGTTATAAAAATTTTGATTTACAAGCAATCGACAATCGTTGCATAAAATTAATCATATTTCAAACTCTGAACATACGATTATGTTAACAACCTTTTGCCATCTTTTTTATGTAAAAATCTTTAGAGCTTTCATATTTGCTATGAAATTGTCAAAAAAAATGTTTAAAAACACAACATTTTTTAAGCACTATTGCCCTTGTTTTATCCACCGCTAGAAATTCCTATTTAATTTTACTGCCTACTGAATTCTTGTTCCTATAGTGAATTTTTATTTATCTCGAGTTAAACCTGAAATAATAATATAAAATTACAAAATAACAAATAGGACGGTAAGGAATATACGCTGCAGACGCTGAGTGTCGCGGAAAGAGCCTGCTAAACACCCAGTGTCGAAGACCACGAGGACGACGTCGAGTACCGCGGAGTAACACCTGCTAAGTACTCGGAGTCGACGGAATACGGGCAAGACCTCGAGCGCCGCGGAAATTACCTGATAAACGCTCAGGACACCCAGAGGAAGGTAGAGTGCCGCGGAAGTTACCTGTTAAGCACCCTGGGGTAGAGGAAGGTTGAGTGCCGCGGAGAGAGCCTGCTAAGCACTGCCAGTGAAGGCGATTTCGCCATCCCACAAACTTTGGTACAATACAATATTTTAATATAAAATGGTAATATTTAATAAATAAGGAAATATGTAAACGTGAAAACACTTTCCATTTTCGTTTAAAAATTATCACTACTTATTAACATGGAACTTTATTATGACTTTGGTAATAATGGTGATTTCTCTCGGTCGGCTACGTTCCGCTCGGAGCTCACACGTTATAAAGTATAGAAACGGCCAGTTTTACATAATAAGTAATAAATAATGGACGACGTATATAATCTACAATAAAAATGCTATATTTATTGTTTCAGTTAAGTTGGGTTAAATATTATCAATTCTTATATTTGCAGGACTTCTTGCTATAGCAATATTTCTTGTCTCGTAAGACTTTTTTTAATCTTGTCATGCATTTCGATCTGTCACGAATTGTTTTGTCGTGTCTCGCAAGACTAAGTCAAGACCAAGAAAGAGCAAGACGATATTGCCAACATAAAAAAGTACCTTAAATCAGTTATTTATGCATCAAATTTGACAGTTACGAAAATTGTAATATTTTGGTTTTAAATTTGACCAGCATAAAACAGAACTTATATTTTTAAATCATTGGTTCTCTTCGAAGTTTTCCTCATTATGAATAACGCAAAATTTAATACATTTTATTAATAATTTTGTATCTACTATATTTTCCAGAACATTTTCACGAATATCAGCACATCCTACCCTTATTTTATTCTTCGAATCTTCAGCATCTCTTGGCTTTGGCTGGTATACATAATTTTTAAAATATCCCCATAATCAGTAACAAGGTACTAGGTTGGGGAATTTTGGAAGCAAAAAAAATAAATTACTGAATTAAATACAGTAAAAATTAAAAAAAAAAATCAAAACAGCGAATTAAAAAAATCTTTCTATTCCTAAAAGTAGATAGAGCTTCGGTTCTATTTTATGATGTCTATATCTATTTTTTCTATTTTTTAAATTAAATTGTTAGTTTCCATTTAATAATGTATTATCTTTAATTGGAAGTCTCAAAAGCCATAAATATGTCCCGATACTGTTTTGTGTTCATGTCATTGTACTTTGTAAGCCAAACATGATTTGATCATTTTTAACAAAACTACAATAACAAAAGCGTATCGTTTCGTATATCAAATTAAAACTCTTTCCATAGCCTATTCGATAGCATAATAATTTTTTATGCAGTGCGTTAAAGAAAAGAACTACCTGGAAAAATACATTTTCAATGGTGACCATTTTGTAAAAACAATTTGTATTTTTAAATTAACAAAATTATACCTTTATTGCTAAGGTATATAAAAATAACGGAAATATAGGCCTGAGAAATTTTAAGTAGCAGACTCTGTATAAAATTATCTACTGTTAAAAACATGTATCTACAGTGTGACCCATTTCAAATGGGAACAAGCCTGTGAAAATGCTAATTATTATCCGATTTATTTTGGTTTTTTTCCAAAAGATGGAGCAGTAAAAACTGTATTCTGGCACGAAATATTAAAATTAATTTTTTTGTTTTCAAGGCCTACTTTTTTTTCTCGGCTAATTTTTATAAAAACTGTTTTTTTTATTTCAAATCTAACTACGGCACTGAATTTAGCATCCCGTAAAACAGTATTATGTCAAGTTTCATAAGTAAATATTTAATATTGAGAGATTATAACAATTTTAATGCAGGCTTCATTTTATTAAATACTTTTATAGCAAATATCTAAAAATACAAGTTGGCAATGAAAAATGAATTTAAAAAGTGAGTTATTAGTTTTACGCTTTTAATTAATTAAATTAAATGTAAAATCTTACAAATAACGGTTAACAATAATTAGGTATTTTAATAAATAACAAAGAAAAATGACTGCATTACACTAAAACTACGATACAAAAATACAATAAGTTTAACGTCACAATAAATTTTAATTTTTTGTAGCCTCTACGAGGCCACCGTTGATTTGGATGCACTTTTCGAATCTCACTTTTATAACGAATGGTGTAGTATCGGCACAAAAATCTTGGCTACAGAGAGACCAGAGTGGGTTATTAATTGTAAACGACAATATTCTCAAAAAGTGAATGAAACAATCATTGACCTTTTCTTTTTGAGGGAAATATGAATGGCATATAGCTTTTGCAGTTCCTAAGAAAATAATTTTGGAATATATTACATGAACTTCCAGTACAGGAAAGAGTAAAATTTCATTTTCAGTTAAATTTGTGCTACTTTCCTAATTATTTGACATTTTATGTGGTATCATAACATTCAGTGTTTATAAGTGAAGAGTTGTGTGCAAGAATAAGACAAGTTTGTGAAGAACAACATACTGTTTAAAGAAATATTCGCAAGCGATTCGAAAATTGCGAAATCAACGGTGGCCTCGTAGATGCTACAAAAATGTAAAATTTCATTGTATTGTGACGTTAAATTTATTGTATTTTTGTATCCTAGTCTTAATGAAACACAGTAATTTTCCGTTGTTATTTTAGTTATTTATAAATATACCTAATTATTGCTAAACGTTAATTATATGTTTTTATATTTAATTAAAAGCGTAAAGTTAATTAGTAATTAATTAACAAAATTTTTAATTTATTCTTCATAGCCATAGCCTTCATAGTATTTTTTGAAAATTACTGTAAAAGTATTTAATACAATGAAGCCTGCATTAAAATTGTTATAAATCTCTCAATATTAAATATTTATTTATGAAACTTGGCATAAAACCGTTTTAAGGGATGTTAAATCCAGTGCCGTAGTTAGATTTGAAAATAAAAAAATCGCAAAAAAAAACAAATTTTAATATTTTGTGCCAGAACAGAGTTTTTACTGCCCTTCTTTTGGAAAAAATCCCGAAATAAATCGGATAATAATTACCATTTTTACAGACTTGTTTCTATTTGAAATGGGTCACACTGTATGTATTTTTCATCCCCAGAAAAATATAACTTAACAGAATTAGTTTTTTCAGAGTACCCTAAAATCCAATGTCTTAGAAACTCCTTTTTATACGGTCACGTAAAACATTAAAGCAAAAAATAAATTAAAAGCATTTAAAAAAAAATATATTATATTAGGTCACTTTGTGACCTAATTGTTTGTTTCAATTTCATAGTTCATTTTATAAAACACTCACAAACAGCCTACCGATTAAAGAAAAAAGAAATTAGTTTCGTTTTCGTTCAAGTAATGACTTGTAAAATAAATTGCGCACCTCTACTTCCCCTCATTGCCTCATATTTCATCTCGCGAAAACTGTGGATACTTACATTAAGGAAATACAAAAATTCTGTACGGTCCTCTAAGTTATGACGGCAATATTTTATTTTTACATTCTTTACCTGCGCAACGAAGATATTTTCTTACGTGGGACGGGTGCTAACATTTATATTTATGATGATAAACCAAAGAGACTTTCTTATTTTAGACGTGACAATGTGACTGATCCAATGTCATGTCTGAATGAAAAATAAGGTAATTTGCAAATTGCGTATTGTTCCTAATATATCCTCTCCCTGCACTGTGTAAACCACAGACCACCTTGTAAACAAACAGCTTAATATCTCCCACCCTTCCAAAATAAAACCATCATCACATAGGAAAATTTTATTTGATTTACAGGGTGTCCGGAAAGTTATGGAACCCAGCTTAAACATAGCTTCATGTGATCAAATAGAACCTATTTAGATAAGCTTAGCTTAGTCCAAAAGTGCCTCGTTTAGAAGTTACAGGGCTTCAAAGAAAAAAAATTGTTTTCTTGTTATGGACATAATTGAAGCGAAACGTCCAAACACATTCAAATTTGGTACAGTTGTGCCTTAGAGGCATTTGGCACAGTTATGCCAAGAGCGCCCTCATAGAGGGCGCTCTTGGCAGTTTTTTTTGCAGTTAATTTTTATTGTATCTTTTTTGGTGGTCCTATGCTGATATGCTTGACTGAAATTTATGATGCAGAAATTAATTTTGCGTAGGAAAAGCTATACTTGTTCCATGTTGATAAAATACACCGTTTTTGGTAAAAACGCGTTTGAAAATTTCTGCACATTGAAATAGAAATAAATTCGATCAAGTTACCACTTGTCAAACTGACGTTGATACGCTTCAATTAGATAAACTTTGACCAAAAGCCTGTCAGATTAATATTAATTGTTGTACTGAGTTAGTAATTATCGTTGTGTAGTTGTGCAAAGTGTAAATGTAATGTGTAAATAATATTTTGTCAAATTTTTAAAACATACCTTGACATAATTAGTTTTCCAAATCAGAAACGGTAGATATGATCGCTGTTTATTGTCAAAATCAAATTAATGGAGGAGCTGCAGGAAGAAGGTACAGCTACATGGAACAGGTATAGCTTTTCTACGCAAAATTAATTTCTTCATCATGATTTTCCGTCAAGCGTATCAGAATAGGACCAGTGAAAAAGATACGATAAGAACGAGTTTCCAAGAGCGCCCTATACGATATTCATCACTACTTGCTACTTCGTAATGCTTGTACTTATCTAAAACATAACTGTACCAAATTTCAACATGATTGGACGTTTCGTTTGTTAATTATACCCATAACAAGAAAACAATTTTTTAAAGCCCTGTAACTTCTAAAGGAGGCACTTGTGGACTAAGATAAGTTTGTCCAAATTGGTTATATTTTATTACAGGAAGCTATGTTTAAGCTGGGTTCCATTACTTTCCGGACACCCTGTATATTAAAATTTCTTTACTGGGCCATTGGTCAAATTCAATTAACACAGAATTACCATATATTTTTTATTTTAATTTTCTGATCGTTCCGGGTTTACCCCATCTTCATAAAACATCAAAGTATTACTACATAAAATATGTTCCAATTGTTAGGCCTAAAAAGATTATAAACTAAATTATTAACCAAACATTATACAATACATTAAAAAACTTACATTAAACAAATAATTCTTCAATTTTACAAACTACAAATATTATGCGCCGCATAGAGAAAAATTAGAATTAACGGAATCGTCCATTAACAAATTTCCAAACTTATTTATAAAGCAAAAAAAAAATGTTTTTTAAACTACATTTAATTTTATTTATCGCCGACTCTGTTCTTGTGTGTCACCCTTGAGGTTAGGTATATGCCACAAGTTAAAGGCGTCAAAAGTAGTGACAGAGCACTGCGTTGTCACGTGTATAGATTTACGCAGCTTTGAAAAAAAAAATGTAGATAGTTATTTAATGATTTAATGAGAATCATGATATGGTAGCACATGGAGGTAAGACCTACCTTACTGATATTTATTTCCAGGACTAATATTTCAAGAAATTTGAAGAAAGTTTTCTTACTTTTGTACATTAAAACTTGTTGTTGCAAAGATTTTTTAACTTGCTATCGCTCGTTTTTTGGGGAGCTTTCCTTTCCTCGATCGTATGTACACAAATATATAAATACATTGACACGCGTTTGCCATCAAAGCATTGCAGCAGTTATTCATTGTGGTTCTAAGAGGCATAATAATTTGTCTACTCGGAAAACGTCTTTGCTATTACGCTGCCACACGATAATGTGCACTTGTCACACTTCCCCTAAATTACACAAAAAATGCGCAAAAAAATTGAATTTGCGAAGGCAAGTAGCGAAGAATGTTTTCAAACTAATTACCGTATACTATATCTTATTTTCAACAGAATCTGAAATGTACTTCACGCCGATAAATTTTTAAACTTCTTGCGTTGCTGGGAAATTAAATTCTATTAATATTAATAATAGCAACAATATTAACAATAACCGACGATGTTTGCATAAACTAATTAGTATTATTTTGAACTATAACATCATTTACAGTTCCATAATCGAAACCTGGTTCAATATTAGTGACTATTTTTTTAGTTTTCATAGTAATTAAATAAAGAAATTTATGTCGGATACAGATATTTCTCTATAACATGGTTCGTCCTATGGTATGTGGTGTTTGTTTTTCTAAAGTCAGTAAATCGAGCGGAGTTACTCTATTGTACACGATTTTAGATTTTACACAAGTACTAGCTTCTCGTTGAATTTCATTTTGTGAAGTAAACGGATTTCCATATAATTTAATGTCATCCTCATAGAAGGACTCTATGGATTTAAGTACGAGAAGAAGGTCGCATATATACAATGTGTCCCATATAAAACTCCACCTGAATATTTCGTTTAATATGAAGTTTTGAAAAAATTCCAAAAACATTTGTAGTTGCCACCCCTTCGTAGATGGAGATATTAAATGTCAAATTCAAATGGTACTATAGGACGTGTGATTCATTGTTTGACAGCTCTTTTAATACTGACTGAATCCGTTAAAAAGATAAAGAAAACATTATTCCTTTTCAAGAAAAAAACATGGTAAAATAAATTTTTGGAATTTTGTATTTTTTGGCGTGTGCAACATCGTCTTTTTGCACTGACTTTAAATTCGCAAAACAAATAAATCGTTATTCGCTTTAAAAAATATATATATCTCAAAATGAAGTGGAGCCGCGTCTTGTTGGAACGTCACAAGATTTTCATCCAGCTGATCATCATTCCCCAGAATTTCTGTGATCATGAGGTCAATATGATCTTCCAACAAACGTAAACAGCTGGCTCCAGTCAAAGTGCCATCTAAAAACAAATGGACCAACTATGTGATTACCCAATATCCCTACCCAGATGTTCAACTTTTCTGGATAATGAGTGTGCTGAGGAACACAATGAGGGTTTTCACCCGACGAGTGCGATTCCCTGAGGAACACAATGAGGGTTTTCACCCGACGAATAACGAATATTATGCCTATTCACTGTACCATTGAGAAAAAACGTACACTCATCACTGAAGCAGGTATTGTACAGTTTATTTTGATTTTCTGTAATTCTGTTAGACATGATATGATAAAATTCTATTCTTCGATCCGGATCATCCTCGTTCAAATAATGCACAAGATGTATTTTGTATGGATGCCATTTATGTTTTTGCAAAATCCGATGATTATTTGACTTAGAAATCCGTGTAGTACCCTCTAACGATCGCACGGATTGGTGTGAATTCATTGTCAGTTCGCCCAAGATTCCTACTTCCATTCCATTCCTTCGTTTCTCGAAATTTCTTACTTATTTGGTGATCAGGATGCAACTCACTGAAAATACTCTCTAGCACATTCATTTTGTTTGCTAACGAATGAACGATAAATGTTAATGAAAAATTGATAAATGCAAAAGTTACACTTTGATTGTAAGATGAGATTTATATAAACGAAAAGGTAAAATGCAATGGAATTAATAAAAAATTATGATAAGAACCTCAATCTTTCTTACGTTCATTTATTGCGTTTTTATCATCTGACGTAGAAACTTTTTTACAGTTTAATAATTATATTTTGGTGTATGAAAGTATTTTCAGTGGTTGACATATGCTATAAATTAAAATTAAACAGTTTTAAATGTAAAAATACAAAATTCCAAAAAATTATATTTCAATGTATTTTCTCTTGAAAATGAATGACAAAACTACAAACTACTACATCATTATTACAACTACAAAATAAGTAATGATGTAAGCCGATATTCCTCAAATTATAAATCAGCGTATTTTTCGATTTTTTTTAAAATTACGTATTAAACGAAATATTCATGTGGAAAGTTTTATATGGGACATCCTGTATATGAGAAATAACAGAGGGCCTGATATGGATTCTTGCGGCACTTCACTCGTAACAGGAGTCCAATCTTCCGAGACGGAGAAGGAGCTATCAACTCCGGAACAGAAAATCCTATTATTAACATAAGCCTTAATCCATCTAAGAAATTTCCAATTTCAACTTGCTCCAATTTTAAATGGGTGGTTTTAGGACATATGTTTATTAATAAGTAAACCTTAGTTAATTTTTATCAACTCTAGCAATATTGTAAAGTCTTTCTGAAACACTCTGTATACCTATAAGTTTATTCACACACTGATAATTGTTCAATTAATGAATGGATCACATAAAATAGCAAATATTAAATTTATATACAGGGTTAACAATGCTTAAGTACAAAAATTTTAACCACGTGCTTAGGAAGGTCTAAAAGACAATAAAAAATTTATTTCGGAATTCTAGCTTCTACCTAAAAAATGCGGCAAAACCATCTATTCCCTCGTAAAATCGGCGCCTATGACAGTCAATCATCGTCCGAAATGGCTAAGATATGTCAACTACAGCGCAGTTGTTTTTTGCAGCACTGTCAAGTTGTGAAACGACAAAAATAAACATTTTTATTAATAATAATGCCTAAGTACCTGAAAGATAACAGTTAATCAGGTTAGCTGTAGTATTTTGTATTCGTTCTTCGTTCATTCGATGCACACTGCCAAAACTACATTTTGACTTCTTGCAGATTGATCATAATTATCCACTAACACAACCGACATTAAATATTTTTTTTACTGTATTAGAAAGGTATTTTAAGCTAATATATATCAAATTTCCTACAATTTCTATCAATGAAGTCATATGTATGCTTAAAATACCTTTCTAATGCAGTAAAAAATGTTACAAAAGCTAATAATAAAGAATATTATGGTAGATATTGTGGGTATAATTCAACGCTGGCGGGGTGGGTGTAATTCAATTGGCGGTAAACGTGTGTGGCAGTGTTTTTATGTATTTGTGTACATTTGCGTTTATCTTTTTTGTTATCCTTTGTAATTTTTCCCGACGTAGGTCATCACCGCCGGACCAAGAAGATACCTTGCTTCAAACAAAAACAACGGTCGAGGGATTGAGAGACCTCCAACAAGTACAAAAATCTTTGCAATGACAGGTTTTAATTTAACCAAGAAAACAGAAAATGATACAACATTCTTAAAATAATAATAATCTTTATTATCTTTTATGACAATACATAAAATATTGTATAAGACTAGTCAATAAAACAAACAAAATAATAAAAACAAACAAAACACGTATAAAAAATTTAAATATAAACAATATAATATTACATATTAAAAATTATAGTCATACAAAATATTCATCAAACCTATAAAAACATTTGTCAATGAGATATTCTTTCAGTTTTTTCGTGAAAGCAACTATAGTTGGAAGATTTTTTTATATTTATAGGCATTAAGTTAAAGAGTTTAAGCCCTAAGATCTTAGGTGAATTGGATGCAATTGTAAGTCTGTTGAAAGATATACAAATTTTATCTTTTTGCCTCGTATTCACAGCGTAAAAATCCTTATTTGAGATAAAATCATTTTTATTGCATAATATGAATAAACAAAGCTCAAAAATTAACAGAGATGGTAAAGTTAAAATTTTATATGTCTTAAAAATATTCTTACAACTTGTAGTATTTTGTACGCCAGCTATTGTCCTGATGATCTTTTTTTGTAAAATACAAACTTGATGTGACCTAGCAGAATTACCCCAAAAACATAAACCATATCGCATCCGTGATTCAACTGCTACATAATATAGATTAATAAGTTGATCACGTTTCAGCACAGTTCGCAAATTTTTAAACTGAAATATATTTCATCTTTGAAATCATGTATTCACAATGAAGTTTCCAAGTCAGGTTTCTATCTATATACAAACCTAAAAACTTAACATATTCGATGTTATTAGAAATTTTTTTACCATTTGAACAAATATCACTACATATTTTTTGTTTATTATGGGACCTCATTGCAAACGTTTTGTTTGTGTTAAAATGAAGACTGTTTGCCTGAAACCACACACTCAAACTGCTCATAACATTAGTGCACATTGGTTTTAACAAAGTATCACTTTTATTTGACAAAATTATGGATATATTATCTGCATACATAGTAATTTGTGCAGATACAGAGTCAATATCATTCATGTATAGTTAAAATAAAATTGCAGCTAGTATGGAGCTCTGTGGAACACCCATTTCCGAAATAACATTTTCTTTAAAATTAAGACCATGAGTCATAAGTAAAACATATTGTTTTCTTTTAAAAAGAAAAGTTTTTAACCAATCTAATGCGTTACCTCTTATGCCATAAAAATGCATCTTATATAATAATCTGTCATGGTTGACGCAGTCGAATGCCCTGCTGATCACAAAATATCCTAACAGGACACTCGCCCGCTTCAACAAATTTAATAACTGTTTCATAAAATTAGTGAACGGCGGTTGTAGTTGATTTGCCTGCTAAAAAACCATGTTGATTCATTTAGAAAATTTTATGCTTCTCCAAAAAATTTAATAATTTATCTAAAAAGCTGTATTCAAATATCATTGAAAAACAGGTGGGTACAGTCACTAGTCTATAATTTTCTATATTGTGTATGCAACCTTTTTTGTAAATAGATATATTTTTACCAAGTTTAAGAATATCTGGAAATAAACCTGTTTGAAATGACAATTTTTTGATAGATGATTCCGTTGATTTTTATTTTTTCCTATCCTTTCTTAAAATATTTTTGTACTAAGCCATAGTTAACCCTGTATTTACATTAAACGTCACTGGAAAAAGGGTATCTCAGAGATTCATTCCTCCTTGGAAGATTCATAAAACTATATTTGCTAGTCGCGAATATTATAAAAGGCATATTTTCTCGGTAGGAAAACAATTTTCTCGCAGCAGATTCTTAATTGAGCCGCGAGGCGCTAGTGCGGTGGCTGGAAGAATTGTTGAGTCGAAACGGAATCTCGGTGATCGTCGGTTTATTAGTCGAGAAACCAGGTTAAGTACATCATTAAATTATTAAATGCAGCGCACTGAATCATCAGGTTATTACAGGCTCATTTTGTCACAACTCAATAGTTGGTGACGGCTCTGGTGAAATATGGTGCCATTGTGCTAACGGAAAGACATATTATGCTGCTACTGATTTTCATTCATTCCAGTGTTTGAAAATTAGAATTAATTGCAAATGTGATTGTAAATTTCATACATATCAAAATACTTACATTTTAAATATACCTACAGGGTGGTCCGTTCTTAAAGACCCACCATTAGCATCGGAATCCATGAAATATACAGGATGACTGAAATTAGAAAAAGGTGTTCCCTTTGATGGCCATTAAGAAAAATGTATAAAACATATTCTAGATGCGTTTGCTAAAAGCTGCCGTTGATAAAATATTGTGAAAAACCTGAAAATAGCGATTTTAGAAAATGCCATATACCGTCATTATTTCTCAGCAGAAAGGACTGAAAGGATAATAACGATACGATACGATACGAGAAATCGATTTTCGTTAAACGAAAATTTCTACAACCACTGGATTCGGTTATGTAACGTTTAATTGTTTTTTTTATGTGCGCCGTATTGGGTTTTGACAGTAATAGATGTAAAATAAAATTTCAAACACGCAATAGTTATTTACGTTACAAGGCCGGGAAATGGTATTTCACGGCCGTGTATCGTACAACGATTTATTTCATACTGTGTTGTATTTAAAATTAAATTTCAATGTTTTATTTTACATAACCTGCCTGTGATTTAGATTCTTGTTTTATCGCATAGCCTACAAAAATAACAAATTTGACAGTTGCGTGCGTATTTTGTGATAATTTTCGTAAAAAATGGAAGAAATCGAGCTAAAATGTGCTGAAGCAACCAGTAAATTGGTGCCTACGAAGTCCTCTGCTCGTTATGAGAAGGAATACCAGCTCTTCAACGTGTGGAAAAAAACTATAAGGTGGTAAACGGCGTGCATGAGAATATCCTTTTGGCGTACTTCTTTATACAGGTTCTTCAGACCAAGCAACAAACTATATCCACCACCACTAATTCTAGTCTAGTCTAGTGAAGATTCTGTCCCTAAAGGTATTCCTGCATTCAGTCTGCAAGGAAATTCACATTGCACAGTTACTGTTAATTATAATTAGTTTTTATAGGCTTGATTTTGTAGTTTTAAAGATAAAATCTTTTAAAGATGTGAATATTGTGTTTTTTTAAAGCAGTCCGGGAAGTAAACATTTTTCGGACTCAGTACTGTAATGAGTTATTTCCCGGACTTAAATGAGGCCGGGAAATAACTCATTACAGCATAGTATGAAATAAATATTTATTTATTTATTCCAAACAGGCGTTAAAGCCTAATTACAAGGAACAATTTAGCACATGATAATCTTATAACAATTAAGTAATCGTGGTAAAATATACAAAAAAAACATACCTATACAGATATGAATATTTTTTATTCTTGAACCATATATTTTATTTCGAGAGGTTTCGAATTTATTGAGAACAAGGTTCGTTTCTTTTATACCACAAAAATTAAAATCTTTGATTACTAAGAATAACGTTACGTTTCGTTCCTGATCAGCAACTTTATCAAATTTTTTATTCAAACAAAAATTACAACATATTTATAACCTGCATGAGAACAACTATATTAATTTAATCTATGTAATGCCAATATTAATTAATTAGAGGAACAACATGATTTTTTTTTATAAATTATTACTTTACAAGAAAAGATTGGTCTGGAATGCTTAAGAATAAGAATTTTAAACACGTAAAAGTGAAGTAAAAAATCAGTATACGTACCAAAACCCAACTAAACAGCGCAGAAATCGTACATGACAAAAAAATTACTTTCCTACTTAAAACTGGCATAAATATTAATCAAAATGATTACGTTTATGTTTAATGTCTTTATTTTCTTCATTATTTTAGCTTTTTTAATAAAAATATTAGCAGAGAAACTTTTCATAACCTGCAAGAGAACAACTATATTAATTTAAATCTATGTAATGCCAATATTAATTAATTAGAGGAACAACATGAATTTTTTTTATAAATTATTACTTTACAAGAAAAAATTGGTCTGGAATGCATAAGGATAAGAATTTTGAACACGTAAAAGTGAAGTAAAAAATCAGTATACGTACTAAAACCTAACTAAACAGCGCAGAAATCGAACATGACAAAAAAAAAACTTTCCTACTTAAAACTGACATAAATATTAATCAAAATGATTACGTTTATGTTTAATGTCTTTATTTTCTTCATTATTTTAGCTTTTTTAATAAAAATATTAGCAGAGAAACTTTTCATAACCTGCAAGAGAACAACTATATTAATTTAAATCTATGTAATGCCAATATTAATTAATTAGAGGAGCAACATGAATTTTTTTTTATAAATTATTACTTTACAAGAAAAAATTGGTCTGGAATGCTTAAGAATAAGAATTTTAAACACGTAAAAGTGAAGTAAAAAATCAGTATACGTACCAAAACCCAACTAAACAGCGTAGAAATCGTACATGACAAAAAAATTACTTTCCTACTTAAAACTGGCGTAAATATTAATCAAAATGATTACGTTTATGTTTAATGTCTTTATTTTCTTCATTATTTTAGCTTTTTTAATAAAAATATTAGCAGAGAAACTTTTCATAACCTGCAAGAGAACAACTATATTAATTTAAATCTATGTAATGCCAATATTAATTAATTAGAGGAACAACATGAATTTTTTTTATAAATTATTACTTTACAAGAAAAAATTGGTCTGGAATGCATAAGGATAAGAATTTTGAACACGTAAAAGTGAAGTAAAAAATCAGTATACGTACTAAAACCTAACTAAACAGCGCAGAAATCGAACATGACAAAAAAAAAACTTTCCTACTTAAAACTGACATAAATATTAATCAAAATGATTACGTTTATGTTTAATGTCTTTATTTTCTTCATTATTTTAGCTTTTTTAATAAAAATATTAGCAGAGAAACTTTTCATAACCTGCAAGAGAACAACTATATTAATTTAAATCTATGTAATGCCAATATTAATTAATTAGAGGAGCAACATGAATTTTTTTTTATAAATTATTACTTTACAAGAAAAAATTGGTCTGGAATGCTTAAGAATAAGAATTTTAAACACGTAAAAGTGAAGTAAAAAATCAGTATACGTACCAAAACCCAACTAAACAGCGTAGAAATCGTACATGACAAAAAAATTACTTTCCTACTTAAAACTGGCGTAAATATTAATCAAAATGATTACGTTTATGTTTAATGTCTTTATTTTCTTCATTATTGGAGCTTTTTTAATAAAAATATTAGCAGAGAAACTTTTCATAACCTGCAAGAGAACAACTATATTAATTTAATCTATGTAATGCCAATATTAATTAATTAGAGGAACAACATGAATATTTTTTATAAATTATTACTTTACAAAAAAAAAAATTGGTCTGGAATGCATAAGAATAAGAATTTTAAACACGTAAAAGTGAAGTAAAAAATCAGTATACGGACCAAAACCCAACTAAACAGCGCAGAAATCGTACATGACAAAAAAATTACTTTCCTACTTAAAACTGGCGTAAATATTAATCAAAATGATTACGTTTATGTTTAATGTCTTTATTTTCTTCATTATTGGAGCTTTTTTAATAAGAATATTAGCCGAGAAACTTTTCTTTTAGGAACGTCTTGTGAACACAGCGACGAAATGGAGTTTTATAAAAATATTGTTTGTAATTTTTGTTTGAATAAAAAGTTTGAAAAAGTTTCTGATCAGGAACGAAATGTAACGTTATCCTTAGTAATCGAAGATTTTAATTTTTGTGGTATAAAAGAAACGAACCTTGTTCCCAATAAATCCAAAACCTCTCGATATGCAGATATGTATTCACACATAGGTACATATAAAATTAAAAAAAAACACTGTAAATTATCTTAGATACTTTTATTCTATCTCCTCTGGAAATAAGAGAACCCCTCTAAAAGTATCGAAATTGGTCCACTCTATACAAAATATTTTCTTTTTCATATTTTGTTAAGAAAATACCGTCGTAATTGGCCATCGATTCTAATAAAATCTCATCATCTGATGAAGACGACGGGTCGGTATAGATATTACTACGATTTTAAGTTTAAAACTGTGGCCAAACTGTTAGAACATTGAAATTTACTACTAGAACTAGAAGAGTTCCTGGCGCTTCGCTCCAACATAAACACTTTCGCACTCCTCCTAGCTCTTGTCTTGGAGCTTGGTGTGCATCCCGGCGTATGGCTTTTGTAGTGCTGCTCCAGCGTAAACGTACACTTGTGCACTATAAGAATGTAAGCATTGAATAGTCGTAGCTAGGCGCGTAGCTTTTGTCATTGAGTAATAACTGTGAACAGCTGCATCCCTATACAAATATGCGTATCCGATGCTGGGGCCGACAAATATGAGGCACTTAATTATTTTAAGGGGGGCAAGATTCTCGACTCACGTAATATCACTTCGCTTCAGTCTCGCTTGGACTGCAGTGAAGTGTGTTTCTGCTTGGGTCTCAGATTCAACTTGAAGCGTTGAGTAAATTTAGGGTGTACTGTATACTTGTGCCCATTACCAAGCTATTTTTCGTATTGTGTGTATAATATACTTGCCTGTGGAAATGAGGATGGACACAAAAAATATCAAGTTATATTAAATTTCAGATTTCAAATGAAAGTCGTACTGAACGTTAGCAGAAAAATTGCGTCATTTTGTGGTAAAAAAAAAAGAAGTAAAAAAAAGTTATTTGTAAATTGCACTTATCACCGCGTAATAATAAAAAATAATGACAAGAAATTATTAACAAACAGTGCATTTTTAATTCTACTGTCACCTCTTTTTGAGATTTCACTGGCCCGGTCTCAGATGATATATAATAGGAGCTACGTCGTGGAATAAATGTATGAATAATTTTTATAAATTTTATTTAGATGTTAATTGTTGAGCGTCACCAACCGTTAAAATAATGTCTCAGTTATCAAATTGTGGTTGGCCAAATAAATAACTACCACTCGGACATTAATATTCAACTTAACAAATTTTAAATATTAATTCTAACAAGCATCTAATATTTTCAGAAAAATATAGCTATTTTGCCCTTTACACTGTTTTAAATAATAAAATTAAATAGTTAATTAATAGTGGTTTTACATATGGCTCTAAGCCTCAAAAAACAATATTATAATGACCAAAACGTAATGATGGTTGCAGATTTTCAATATGGCTCAAAGCCGCAAAACAAATAAATTCTTATCTAAAGAGAATCTGTCTGTCAAATAAATTAAATAATTTTAATGAAAATTTGAGTGTCTCAACTCTGTCAATCTCACCGAACAGAAGCCACCTTGTCTCTATCTTGAATGTTAGTTCTGCCTCGGCTATCATGAATTGCTTCCGTAGCCCTCGGAAATAACCTTGACTTCCACTATCTGCCGTCTTATTGGCTCCTCAGAGTTGTTTTTCAACTTAGACCCAAAGTCCAATTTGAACCAGTTTGACTAATGTATGCCCAGCATTAAAACTTCAAAATCTGAAATTATACCCTACTTACAATAATTTATCTCATACTTGTTGGATAAATCTCCCCGTTTGAACTTTTAATATTCGACAAAAATATTGGTATTAAATCGATTTCCTTAAATTGGCAATTAACTATGAACATAAAAAAACTTTAAAATATGACCCTATTAATAAAATTTAATACATGAATGTTTTTTTTCCACCCTGTAACCTATAACGCATGAAATTCTTTATTTTAATTAAAAATTCCCAAAAATATGCTTGAAATCTGAAAGTAATTATTGTTTTATAAATTAAATAATCAAGAAAATATATTGTTTTAGATGGATGACCCATATAAAATGTGATCACATGTTTATTTTTACCTCGTGGTTTTGGAGTTCTCGAGTCGCGCTGTAGAGGTTTGAAAATCACGCCGACCCGCGTGCCAGCTCGCAGAGCAAAGGGCTTAGCGTATCCGTTATTTTGAACAGGTGTACCTATCGTGCCAACTTAAATGAAATCGTTATTACCAACCTTAAAAATTTAAATATTTATGTGATCCGTACTGAACTGATTGTAAATATAAACAAATAGATAATTAACTTGACACGTGTGTGAAATAAATTATGACCAACTACCTGAATAAACCAATAAGATCTGATATTAATTATTTATTTTTAACCTATATTTTTTGAACTGATATAATCACTGATAGAGACAAAATGCCTGCTGCTTACGGTGATCTGTAACATAAAATAAATATCCTTAAATATAATTCTCAAAACAATATCTATAATTTACAGTAATTATCATAACAAATATTTTACACTGCAGATTATTATACTACATAGTGAAAACGATACATTCGTAATTATTATTAGATTTACGATAAAATTATCCTGTTTTTTGCATGTCGAACTTATATTGCTCAATTATAAGAAAATTAAATAGAAAATTTCGCAAAATATAAAAGGAAATGTCAGGGCAACAGTGAAAGTGTCTTCAAGAAATAAATACATACTTTGTCGTGATTTAAACACCCTTTATCCTTTTACAAATAAAAAAACTGATTATTTTTCCCAGAAAATTACCATGTTGTATTTTATATAAAATAATAATAATATTTTATGTTTACATTAAACAGTCTAGTTACTGTGATGGCATGATAATTAAAATCCCAAGCTCACTATTTTCGAAGAAATATTCGCCCGGATCACATTAATCATATAGGTATAATTAGAGGTTTATATGTGTTTTTGGGAACTTTTAACAAAAAAATGTTTGTAACATGTACCAAAGTTTATATACAGAGTGTTTAGTTAGTCGATGCATTATTGAAACCGGATTACGCCATGCAATAAATCGATTTTAACTTATTTTATTCTAAAATCGTGCATCGTAAGAAAAAAAATTGAAACCTTGTCTCTTCCAAATTGAACAAGGAATTTAAAAAACATGCATTTTACGAAAAATCACTGACGAATCATTTTTTTTATATCAGAGACGTGCCCGTACATACGCCACTGATTAAACTGAAAATAATATTCTTACCATAGCGTTATCTAAATATGGTAAATTAGAAAACACATCACAAATTATTTTTTGTTCTATAACCTCCTGCAAAGAATGCATCGACCGAACATGATGTATATAAAATTTGCATGTATCTAAAGTTTTTTCCGACTGATTTGCTACTGTAGATTCGGCTTTGCCTCGTCTGAAAACATCAAGGATGCGTCTGAAAATACTGTACCTACTAATTAAATAATTTTAACAAACACATTATTTTATTTCCTAATATACGTATTTTTTTAAATTATAAAAAATAAAAGAATGTATCTTGTTTCGGTGAAGGTCAGTTTTTTATTAAAATAAGGAACTGTTACCAATAAAGTTTGGTGATTGTCGAAAATAAAAACAATATGATGAGACCATTTTAATAAATTACCTATATATTTTTACTCAAACAAAAACCCGATACATTTTCTGCCTTTAAATTCCTTGGCTGTGCGGCAAATACTGTGTTAGCTTACACTTTTATTGATTTTATCTCAGCTTTTTGCAAATACCACAAATAGTTCAGTAGATTGCGCACTGTCACGGTGGCGCTAAAATCAGCGATCCTATTTATGGATCTGCGGGGAGGTGTAGTTTACCTAGCCAATAGCGATATATATTTCACGCGTGTGGTACGAATACGAGAATCTGCATAAGGCCTGCGCTTCTTTATAAAACTTATTGTTCAATACTATAAGAATGTATGAATTGAATAGCCGTGGCTAGGCGTAGCTTTTGTCATTGAGTAATAACTGTAACGTGCACGAAAGGCCTTCGATGCTCGCTTCGTGTTTTATGTCACGCTGCGAGCGTTAAAAATGCAGCTAAATTACGATCTAAATACGTACATAAATAATATGTGTGTATTTCATATTTCTTGGAACTTGCATATAAAATGGAAACACAACAACAATTAGGTTATTATATTGTTCAAATTTTATTCTATACGTCTAAAATTAACTAAAAGTTAGTCACTTGTACTCGTAGATTAATTTTGACCATAACTGCCTTTTGTATACGTTCAGTGTTAATCAAATGAATCTAAAGTTATACGGTTGTTGTTGTCAAAGGACAATCAGCATTTGATAAATTAATTTGCTTTGAGCAGGCTGGCACCGTTTACCTATCCGCGGTACATTTATAATAAAGGGAACTGTTAATTTCCTGCTTCCTATAGCCACTTGTGTTTCTGTATATGACGAATGAACGGGTTTGTAAAGTGTCATATCCAAATGAATACCGCAACCTTCGTCAATATAACATTGAAACTAAATTAACATTAAATGGAACACCAACAATTTGCATTGTCCAGGTTCATGATACATGAATACAGGTAAATTTAGAATCTAACATCAACACGAATTATGGGTAGAAATGAAAGGAATATATTAAATTTTGTAAATCGATACCTATAGTGTGAATCTGAAAGCAGAAAGCAGAAAATCTCTGAAAAAGATTTATTTATTGGTCGACTTTAAATATCTTTTTTCTACGTTGATGCAAAAAACAAAGCTTTATTGAAATATATTTAGTGGAAAAAGTGGTAGTGCAGTAAAATTTGTATGGCACTCATCTCTCATTCTACTACAGCGTTTTGCAATCATGACAAATATGAACGTTCAAATCGACGTGCGCGCCAATATCCTTAGCTCGATAAATGACCTCGGATGAGCGGGGTCGAGAGGGACTCATTTTACCTACTTCATCACTGTAGGCCTGGACGCCTCGTAGAAGTGGGTTCCTTTCTCCGGTCAGCCTCAACCGCAATTGCAGCCGATGTTGGTGACTCGGGGAACCTCTTTCTGTCCTGGCAAGCCCGGTCGGCAAGGCGTTTCTCTTCTTTCTTCGCCGACTCGTATAATCCGGGGGTAGTCATGTTTAGCTGCGGCGCGAATGCCTCCGGCTGGGTGAGACTTTGGGTAAGGACGGATTAGCACTGTGGCTCTAGGAAGACGCTAGGATAAATAACCTTAAAGGCTCTATCGTCCAGCGTCGTGGAAAGGATAGGATAACGGAGCTCGCCTAGGCAGGCTCCGGGGTAGGGTAAGGAAAAGTCAAAAAGTCTCTTCTTGGTCCTATTCTTGATCCTAGCGGTCCTGAAACAGAAGAATAAGTCTCAACTTAACCCGCGTCGAGGAGTTGAAACCTTGACTGCCTGTACCTGGCGGCCGCATCAGGGCGGTAGTCCACCGCCGCCTGGATGCCTCTGCTCGCGCTTTCATCGCTTCCAGGGTTGGCGTGAGTCCCAAATCCCGGCGAATGTCGCTGTCGCGGACGAACCAAGGGGTCTCCGTCGCGCAACGTAGGGCGACATTCTCGACGGTCTGCACTCTCTTCAAGTGCGTCTTCGCTGCATATCCCCATACTGCTTCGGCATACTTCAACTGTGGCTGCAAGACAGTCTTGATTAACCTCACCTTGTTTCCAAGGCTCAATCGGCTATCTCTATAAAGTAACGCGTAGAGTATCGCCCTAACGAACTTGCCTTTGCAAACCACTTCGTTGACGTGTGCCTCCCAGGTCATCGTTTTATCTAGGGTCACCCCTAGATATCTGGCTTCGTCGGTCCACTATATGTCCTCGTCGTTGAACGTCACTCGGCCTCTCGGCAGCGCTCTGAACCTACGAGAGAACATGATATTTTAGCTTTTCTCCGCGTTGATTGCCACCTTCCAGCGGTTACATCAGTCCTCCAGTCTGAGGTCGCCTCGTCACCATTTCCGGATTTAAGAATCGGACCACCGGCGGTGTTATTGACGTAGAGGCACACGGAAGTGTCCTCTGTTCTGGGTAGATCCGCTATAAAGATATTGAACAGGTGCTGAGACAGCACGGCTCCTTGGGGGATACCGGCTTCCATTGGTAGATAGATGGACAGGGTCCCGTCCACCTTCGCACTCAGGTCTCTGCCTCTTAGGAATGATGCCACCAGCTTGACTAGGCCGACAGGGTAGACAAAGTCGACATCTTAACGATAAGTCCATCGTGCCCTGTCTAAGGCCTTGACGACGTCCAAGGAGACTGCTCCAATAGATTCTATGGTGTTGAAACCTGCAGAAACAAGTTCGGGTGCTCACAGAAACTGCTATGGCTTTCATGTTTACCAGCTGTGGAACCTACAACATATGGTGTTCGATACCTCTTTTGACTAGCAGGACCACTCCTCCTCTGGTCGTCCGGTTCCTCCGATATACCACGTATCCGAGGATCCTGGCGGTTTATACGTCCTTTAGCTTGGTCTGTTGGATTGCTGCCACGTCTACGTCTAGGCGTGGCAGGAGTTCAAGCAAGTTGTTTTTCCTACGCTGGAACCCGTCGACATTCCAGAAGGTGACTCTCAGGGACTGCACTTGTCGAGGAACTGCCATTACTCCTGCATTTTAATAAAGAAGCGCTGACGAAGTCGGAGGGCGCACTCCACGCCATCTGGGACTGCTGCTTCTTTGCAACCCCCCTAGGTGCCGCGACGGGAACCTGCTTTTGCCTCGCGGCGTCGGCGAAGGTCTTCGTCGCTGTGGTCTTGGAGGGCTGCGTATACTTAGCCTGGTCAGTTTCCGCGGTTGGCATTTTAGCAGCGTTTTTCTTGGGGGCCTGAGAGCAGCCCCTGTAGGGTGGCCGGGGGCTCCCTTGGCTTCTTGCACTCGGCCGAGTGGTGGCCTTCGCCGCACTTCACGCACTTCATAGAAGCGGTGCAGCGGCTCTGGCCGTGGCCGAATTTTTGGTATCTGTGACACTGGGATGCCACAGCTGTCGCCTTATGGGGCTTCACGCGGACGGCCAAGGAGCAGCATCGGCTGGGGCGATCGACTCCACGTCCATCGTCGCGGAGGAACTTTCTTGGAGGGAGCTGGTGCTAGAGCCAGCTGTTAGACAATCTTTGCCTAAGCTATTCATTTTCTGCCCTAAGTCTCGTCAGTACCTCATCATGACTTGGCAGAGATCGATGATATGACCTAGAAAAGAAATATCTGAATCATTTCGGCCTAGGCTGAGATTATTCAGATGGTTGGAACAACCTTCTTTTGTTTAGCCTTAAAAAATAAGGCAGATGTTTTGTGGCACTTCCACTTCACTGTGCTTAACACTCATTTGTTCGCACTATATTTTTTCTTTGTTTTTGTGGCGTCAATAAAATTTATTTATTCAGTAAATAATTTTCTGCACAGTAAGATAAAAAATAACGTCATTTTTACTTAAAAGATTTGTAAAAAATTTTAAATTAATAGGTCGATCTTTTGTGACAATCGATACCTAATTTTGTAATTAGATGAGATCCGTATTAAACTCTTCGTTCTTAGATTTTTAAATGGAGAAAATATGCATATACAGTTTGTTTTATTTTGTATATTATCAACAAATTTATTGTGTTCATAAATACGCATTCGTTATGTATTAATATTTTGTAAATACAATTTTGTTGAAATAACTCAGGTGAATGATTGGTTGAAATGGAATAACGAATGTTCAGTTACATTGTTAGTTTATATATAAGTAGTGCCATTATGCATGTATATGCTATTTAGGCTTAATAAATCAAACATGATTTCAGCAAAATAGTTTAAATTGTAGCAGACAAACACCAAATTATTTACATTACATTTTGCAATCATCAATTATGTAACAAATAGCATTTCTCTCAAATAATATTAAAACAAATTAAATTGCTAAGAGTATAATTTTTGTATCCATGAACGAGATTTTTATGATTGCATTCATGCATAAAGTTTTATTTAAAATATTCTATTATTCTTTGCTATATTTTGTAAAACTCTTCCTTTTCATGATAAACGGATTTTAAGTAATAATAATAATAAACAAATTACAATAATATATTGTTTATTTGCAAAAACAGATACCTAGTTACAAAAGGAAAGATTTTAATAGAAAACAAACAAGAAAATACCTACATAAGTAAAACTTATGTGTGAGTGAAAAAAGGAATATAAAATACCCACATACAGAGAACACGTAAAACTAAACTTAAATACAAACTCATTACAAAATATATAAATTTTAATGTATATTGTACACAACCTATATCTATACTTAACAATAAAAATCAAATTAATATATAAAAACTAGATGAAATTTAAAAACACCAGAAACATATTGAACATCAAAACTCAAACAATATTACATCCTATAGCCAAGACCTAAATAACAGGAGAATAGCGTCTTTCATAAATGAGACGCCGCTTATACAGGGTGTCCGGAAAATATGCGTCAAGACTTCAGGTGGTGATTCCTCACAAGAAATTAAGGTCACGAAGACCTATAATAATTTTTTGAAAACTCAATATTAACGGAGATACAGGGTGTTAAAATTAAAATTTTGTTTTCGAGATTTGTAAATAACTTCTTAAGAAATCCAAATATTTACATAAAATTTGTAAATCTGGGGTTTTTGCGGACGAGAAATTCAAATATGTTTCTAATTTTGACGTCACTAGTAACCAGCAACGTTCGAATAAGGCATATTTGGCTCAATCGACTTATTTGGTCACCAGTATCTCCAACTCCCAGATTTCCCAACCTTTCACAGGCACCCTGTATACTCCCAGACCCAAATATTGATAACTATGGTGACCTTTAGGTGTATACATTGTTGGGACCACCACAAAATTGCCCATCGATCTCGTATTATAACTTCACTCGTTTGGAGGTAAGTCTAATGCTGTGCAATTCTATTGCTACCTTTAAGAGAATAATTTTCGAAGGTCTAATAAATCAAATTGGACGAATAAGTATTTAATATGACTTTTATATATATTTTTTTGTAAAACATTTAATTCATTCATGTAAACCGATTAGCGATAGCATAGCACGACTGTGAACACACATCGAGTGAGGTGGTCATTAAAATAGTAAAAATATGTAGTAAAAAAGTAAATACATGATATACAATTTTGCTGAATAGCTGTACAATAGTGTTGTTTAACAATATATTTCGGAAAAAATCTTAGAAATGATATTAAATCTGGTGAAAACGACCTGTTAACTGAAATGATCAAGGACATATTATCAAACGCCATTTTAAATGATTTAAAGTCTGAAGCATTGATGAATAATCTCAGCAATTTAATAACCAGTACTGTAAGTACACAAATTAACGCAGAATTTCAACTGCATGCTGAGAAGATGAAAAAACTCGAAGAACAGGACAATATTGTGAAATTGGATAACGAAAAATGATTAAATCGAATAGAGAGAACAAAGTTGTACTTGAGGAAAAATAATCTCAGAATATATGATATGCCAGAAATAAATAATGAAGATACAAGTAATATTGTTATAAAAATTGATAATAAAAATTTACAAATCAGGGATATAAAAATTACAGACATTGAACAAGCACACCGGGAAGGGGTTCCCAAAGGAAATGGTAAACATAGTCCTATTCTCGTAACATTTGCAAATAGTTTACTCCGAAATAAGGTATACAATTCAAAGAAGAGACTAAAAGGTGAGATGATGATGATGATAAAAGAAGGTTTAAGTACTAAAAGGTTAAAAATGTACATGGAAGCGTGCCAAAATTTATTAGCTACTGTACCAAATCCACCAGTCTATCCACTATTACATTTAGAGTATCAATATTAATACCACATGACTCAGAAATTCTATTAAAGTTAAGCAACATAAGTTAAGCATAATGTTAGAAATGGGTGATTTAATTAGAAGGTTAGAATTTGCATGAGACAGATAAAAAGTAAAATGACAGCGAGTTGCAATAAGTGCAAAATGAAAGAATATTTTTTGTAATAAATTAGGTTTATCAATTTTATTATGAATTAGGAAATAAAGAAATTTCACACTTAGCTGCAGCCTACGAATCTCTAATGAGTGAAAATCTAATTCATTTAAAAGCTGCCAGTGATCACAACCACTAACAGGATAAATTATATGCTTCTTAAAGTACAGATACTTTACAAATTTCCTCTGAACTCTTTCCAAACCTTGTTTATATATGTTATAAATAGGAGACTATACTACACTACAATATTCATGCCTGGATCTGACATAATATTCATACCAAGGTTGTTAATCTGGCACCAATGTTCAATTTTGAGTAATTGACTTTCAGCAAATATTAAATAAGGACAATCAATAATGGAACTCAAGTCCTCTATAAAAAGCAAGAACAGTAGCGGACCTAAATTAGAGCCTTGCGGTAGATGTTGGAAAAAAATTATTCGATTTGTAACCATTGTAAGATACATATTGAACTCTGCGTCTCAAGTAGGAAGTAAAGAAATTTTGAAGGGGTATGTTGAATCCAAAAGCATTCAGCTTATTTAATAAGATTTTATGATCGATACGATCAAACGCCTTTGAAAAATATGTATAGACCACATCCACCTACCTATGCTGATCAACAACTTCCGATAAATACTGTGCGAAATTCACAAGATTTGTAGCAGTAGATCTTCTTTCCATAAATCCGTGTTGGTTTGGTGAAATGCGATTAGACACAGAAGGATATATTAGGTTATACAAAGATTTCTCAAAGACCTTCGCGAAATTATTCAAAATCGTTATCGGGCGATAATTTGTAAGCAATGTCGGATTTCCAAACTTTAGAATCGGACATACCTTACCAACTTTCTACAGTTCAGGAACTGTTGCAGATTTTAGGCTCAAATTAAACAGAATTAGTAAAAGGTATACAAATAACTTTAATTTCCGTCATACTTGCATTATTTACATTTTTTATTTAGATCACTCTTCACGTTAACTTACACATTTCATGTATTTTATTAAATAATTAAACCAAGTACAGAAAGTTAGGTATGTCCTTATTTATGGTAAAACGTAAAGTCTAATGTTTTCTAGCAAAATTTTCCTCGTCTCTCTCATCTATCTGTCGTACGAATAGAAACTAATCTTGGCATCTGGCTTCTTCAGTATCTTATCGAATCTTTTAACCAATGAATAACGTAACTGTGTATGTCAACCTGTTTCCATAAGAGTACTTTGTTTTTCTGGTTTCTATCTATTGAAGATATGCTGGTGAGACATAACATCTTTGTGGATATTTTTACGTTTGTTCTTTCTGTTCTACAAATATTGGAAAATACCTTCTCATCCCTGCTCTTGAAACTTCTCCATCTGAAAGCAATTAAGTAAAAATAATTCTAGTATATGGGTAAATGAGCAGTTTCTTATAAATATAACCCTACAGTTCAAAAGGTCAAAAGCAATATGCAAGTTGCAATTACCTACAACATTGACATTCTTGCTTTGTACTTACCTCTTATAGTTTTCCTTAGGCAAGCTACCATTAATCGTTGGGTTATACTTAAAAATGTACTTAATTTGTGTAGGAATAGGTCTCCAAATTCTACTCAGATTTGATAAATGTGGAATCGTTTTTGAAGCAGGTGAATTTTTATTTATGCTACTGGAACTGAAGTATTCACTCAAGGAACCCATTAAATCATTATTTATGATTGTTTCTAGAGTTTAAATCCTTTCTACCACTTGTTGCCGGCACGTTATTATTATTTCTAATTCTAGGTTAAGTAACCACAAGTTTAGATTGTGGATAGCTCGCAGTGCGCTTCAAGTCGAACTAAGAGAGAGGATGTTAATAAATTCTGCTTTCTGATTTAGGGATCGTCCCCTATTGCTTTTATGATTTCCCACAATATTATATTGTTTTTACAGCTGTTAATGTTTGCACGTAATTTATTAGTTTGAGAGTGATATGGTGAAAAATAATAATAATAATGTTTCATAATTTTCTGTGTTCTGGGTATTCATTACAGGCAAGGTTGTTCAAACTTCCATTTTCTTTTAACAAAATTGTACCATTATTGCAAATACGTACGCACATTCAATGTAGGTACCTCGTGATATTACGTATTTATAATAAAATTTCTACAAAAATACTCATACTTGCTTTGACAGTTTCTGTCACTTTACGTTTTGACGTCTATCCATGCGGTAGTTGCGTGTGTGTAAATTGGACTCATGGCTATTCACATTTGGCATGACAAAACAATGAAATTTGGGGACTTTTCATAGGAGTTTTTTTATGATAAGACAAAAATTTTTCGGGACTTTTTTTATCAGAATGTGTTCATAATTAAAGATATTTTAATTTAAATACAAATTTTGCCGAGGTTGACTACCAAAAAATCGAAATTAAATCCATTTTCTGCAAAACTGAACACCCTGTATAAAAACTAATGCCATTATCGAATTCTACGCGCCATCTAGTGTCTGTATACCAAATTTCGTCACACTGGCTATGATGGTTTCTGAGATATTGGCACTGAAAGTCTTAGAGGGAACACCCGGTATATGCTTGCAGTATTTCACTAAATAACTAGGTATTTTGTCATCACCAGAAGTTGGCTTGTTCTTGAGACTATCTATAGACGACAATATATTTGAAACTGAAATCGACTTGATTATTAAACCAGGAAAATTATTTAACCTAATCTCAGGAGTTGTATTACTACTGTTTGTATACTATTGAAATAATTACAAAAAGCATTTACAATAGAATACGGTCTGTTAAATGTGGTACGTCGTCAGACAATTGCGAAGGAATTCTAGACGAGTTTCTTTAATGTTGAATAAATTTCCAAAATTCTTTACTATCATTTTCAACGGAGATCTAGACATTACTTATATATGACTGATACGCTACATTAATTAATTGATTTTTTTGAGATCTAGTTTCTTTAAACTTATTGCAGTAGTAATTATTATAGACTTTTTTAAATTTAGTGTGATACATGTTTTTTATTTTAATAAGTGAAATAATATCCTTAGTGAACCATATTGGGTACTTGCGCCTTCTATTAATGAACAGTAGAAGGCAAGAATCAAATATTGAGTATAACTTCGACTAAAACTGACTACATGCATCATTGACATCTGTAAAATTATGCAAAAAATTCCAGTCAACATTAAGCAATGCTTGATATAGTGTAATATAATCGTCTTTCTAAAAATTGTAAGTCTTTTTAACATAATTACAAGTGAAATTAAACTTAAGGATCAATATTAATAGTAATATCAAGACGAAGTGGAGGATGTAGATCTACCCTAACGAGAGGATTATCATCACAAACAACTTCACAATTCATATTGCAGATAACTAAATCAAGTAACCTACCATTTGCATTAGTGACATTGTTCATTTGCAAAAGCTGACAAAATTCTAAAAAGGTCCTCATTAACTGACAATATGTATCATTTACTTGGTCATTATTGAAGTGAGTTATGTTAAAATCACCGACAATTAAAATATTAGTATTTTGAGACAAAACATCTTCAAATAAATCAATAAATAACTCAAAATCAGCAATAGATGTTGCTGGCGGCACATATATTACATATATTTGAATATATTAAGTAAATGGGGATATATTTCTTTAATTAATGATTATACAAGGATACAAAACAATAGCAAATCATGTTTAGATCACATATTTATAAAAAAATAAGAGACAAATTTGATTCTATAATATATAAAAATAGCTTGACCGATCACTTTTCTACAATAGTCCAATTAGAGTCCTAAAAAAGAGGTAGAAATGAAATTCTATATAAATATTATACTAATAATGAAAAACTTAAATTAGAATTTGAGCAAAAGAATTGGGAACAAATATGTAAATATTGTAATTAAGGCATTTATAATAAGATTAACAGATACAATTGAAAAATGTACAAATCGTAAAAAAATAAACTGTAAACATAAAAAAGATCAAATTGGATCACAAACAAAACAAAATTAAATTATTTTATAACTGAAATAAGTGCACATCAAAATAACTCAAAATTATGGAATAAAATTAAAGATATGTGTGGTGAAAAGAAATTTAAAAATACAATCTCTGAAATAAAAGATTCTGATGGGTTGCTGGTAAGAGAAAGGCATCGAATTGTGTAAATATTTTCAAGGTATTATAGCAATAATAGTAAGATGGCTAAAAAATAAATCAGGAAGGTGTTCCTGTATATCCCGAGAAATCAAATTACTCTTCTATATTTTTTCAACCAACAGAAAGAAAAGAAATTGAGCAAGTAATAAATGATTTAAAACCACATATATTTTCGTTTTTCTGTCATTTCTGCATTTGTGAAAATAACCATTTTTGTTGTATTATCTTAGTATTGAATCCCAACGTACTCCGCAATCAAACAGATCACACAACGAAAGGCGAATTATCCCGTAAACCACTCTCAAAATGTTAAAATAATATAAACCATTTGCTATCTGTCAAAGCAACAATGGAAACACCCGAAAATTGACAGCAGCCAGCTAGAGTTTTTCCTAATAATGGGTATAGTAACACTGCCTCTTCCCGACGTGCAATACTTTACATTTTATTTTTTAATGCCGAAACAGTTAATTTTATCAAAAAAATATAAGAGAGAAAAAAGTTTATAAATGAATCGGCTTACCCTAATTTATTTTTACCTACGTCATTAAGGAAGTTTTTTGAAAGTATAGTCAAAAAAACGGAAAGGGATAGTTTATTTCAACCCTTTCCATTTATTTTCAAAAAGTGAAAAAATATGTTATAAGTGTCTCTTGATAATGGTAACACTTCCATAAAATTTTACCATTACCATGTTTTTCGTTTCCGAGAAAAACAATAAAAACACTTTTTTTCCGCCATCTTTACAACGCGATATCTCCCTAATGGTTGACTTGTGGCCCAACGTTTATATAACAAACTACATTTTATTTTCAACAAGGAATAACCCCCTGAAATTTTTCGCCTTTGTTTTGAAACACCCTATATATTTAGAAATCAATTTAAGAGACTCCGATTTTATTGGATCATTACCAGGCAATTTATGTGGTTTTAAATCATTTATTATTTGCTCAATTTATTTTATTTCTGTTGGTTGAAAAAATATAGAAGAGCAACTTGATTCCTCGGGATATAAAGGAACACCTCTACCATATATTATAAATTTGTCCATGGCATTTGACATATTTCTAGATGAGCTAAAACATGCATAAAGCCATTATATAAAAAAGGTAGCAAAGATAAAGTACAAAATTACAGGCCAATATCTTTGTTAAGTAAAGTAGCTAAGATATTTGAAAAAGTGCTAAAGAAAAGAATGGTACATTTTTCGCAGACAAATAAAATACTTTCAGAGCGGCAATTTGGTTTTAGAGAGGGTCTCTCAACTGAGAATGCGTTAGCAAAATTAAGCAAATTATTGTATAAATCCTTGGACAACGGTCATCCCTCTCTATGTATATTCATCGATCTGGCGAAAACATTTGATACGGTTAGTCATAATAAATTATTAACAACATTTGAACACATAAGATTCACGAGGGTTCCATTAAAACTAATGTCAAGCTATTTGTCAAATACAAAATAACAGGTTATAATTAATAATATTATAATAAGTGTTCCAAGAGAAATAGATTATGGTGTGCCTCAGGGTACAGTCTTAGAGCCAGTTCTATTTATCATATATATTAATGATCTTTATGAAATTAACACAGATCATTAGTTTTGCGGATGATACTCCTATATTTTACACATCTGATAATTCGAATGAATTAAGAAAAAAGGCTGAAAAAGATTTTAAAAACATTGTATTATGGATGAACAGCAGACTATTAACTATTAACTATTCAAAAACTTGTTTTATGCCTTTCACATGTTACAAAGATACATTACCACATAACTAAACTTGAAATTAATATAGGAGAAAGATCATTAAATATCAATATGGCAAAGAAAATCAAATACTTAGGTATATACATTAATCCCCATTTGAAATGGAATTATCACATGGGGAGCTATGGGAAGTTATGAGAAATTTGTTTTACTACAGTTGGCCGCACTCGCTAGGAGCAGTGGAATATCTACTTGTCATTAGTAAAATATTATCAACTTCTACAGACTTGCATTCGCATTTTTATTATCGATTAGTGCTACATAATAGTTGTTTACATGTCCCTATATAAGTGCGAGCGATTAGTACTAATGATTAGCACTAAGCTCCTGTAAACAGTGCAATATCCTGAATTTACTATCAGGTAAGTAAATAATGTGGAAAGGTCAAAGGAACGAATAATTATAATCTAATTTCAATGAAATAGACTTTTTTTGAAAATATTTAATTCATGTGTTCCTGGAAATGGTACTTATTAGAGCAAGTAGATTTGTAACCTGCCACGAGTTAAGGTTTTTAATATTTTTTAAAGGCATATAAGTATAATTTTTACTTGTGTATACGAACAAACGTCTTCCCCTTACTGACTGAATAATTTATGTCAAGCAAATGTTAACAATTGCACGTGTACAATATTGCAGAGTGTTCAAGATTCGTACACATTTGGAAGAGAGCTGTGAAAAAATATAACAAATAATAAAGATTTTGATTATATAGGTAAATATTTTCTTTCCTTACACGCCAAAGAAACTTCAGTCAACAAAAGTCGACAAATAATCATATTTCCATATTGTATTTTCGAAATTCATAAATATAAAATACATTTTGATTTTAAATCGTGAAAGGATCGTCATGATATTTTCACATGAACACAACTGTTTTTTACTTATTGTATCTTTTAATTTTTAAGATAACTAGATGTTCAGGTTTTTTCTCTTATACAGGGTGTTGCCTAATTGCGTGCAGAAAATCCAGAGGTGTATTCTAAAATTAAGGTAATTTTATTATGTAAAGTTAGGGTCCAAAGAGTGTCGTTTTCGAGATATAGGGTTTTCAATGTTGATAAAAAAATAATTTAATAGGATAACTTCTAAACCCCTTTACTTATGAAAATAGTCATGATAGTACCCAAAAGTCATGTGTACCAATTAGTTATTTGGGTACTACAAATGATTCTATAGTGAGTCTATTTTAGATTTCGAGAAACTAAACACGAAATAAAAGTTACTACAAAGAGCTACAAACTATTTTTTAGCTTCTATTTGAGGTAGTGACCCTGCTTTAAATATCGAGGAACTATAAACGAAATGAAGGTTAGTACAAACGATTCTTTAGCTTCTAGTTGAAGTATAGTGATTAGTATTTTTGAAGAACAACAAACAAGATAAAAGTTAGGGTAAAGACGGGAGAGATGCCGCGATGGGAGAGATGCCGCAAGGGGTGTAATTCCGAAGTTGACTAACGGATGGCGCTGCTGCGGTAATCTACTATGCATATGCGTAATTCGGTTCGAAGTAATGCGTGTGTAGTGCGATCTATGACATTGTTTAAGTAATAACTGTGATTTAACAGTAAATAAGGTACGCAAATTCCATATAATTTTATTTACATTATTTATTTTACTTGTATAATGGAAAATACTATTATTTTTGTACTTTATATAGTTCAGACGATAATTAAGCAGCTTTCTAGATACAGTCTGTGAAAAACTAGGTTATATTTACACCTTCTATAATAGTATAAGGGTGCAGCATCTCTCCCGACAAAAAGGAAAGATGCCGCATTTAAAGGAAGGATAGATGCCGCATATTTTAATTTTTTTACAAAAAAATTCAGTTACATAAAATTGCTATTTATTTTTAGTTTATGATATAAACATGCCTCGTAAATATAAACGCAAAGAAAATAGAAATCCACGAGCAGTTTGGACGGAAGATCAGCTATCAGAGGCTATTGAAAAAGTTAAAAATGGAGAAATTAGTCAAAGAGAAGCATTTCGCAGGTACAACATTCCGCCCAGAACACTGATAAGGCGTATGCAGTCTGGAAATTTTAAAAAAGGTGCCCTTGGCCCACACGGTAATTTTATTATCACGTGTGCAACAATTTTTGCATACCAATGACTTTTCTATATTACAGGTGTATTAGGCAGAGATAATGAAAAAAGACTAGTGGCACATATTCAACGACTTTCAGCTTCCGGCTTTGCTCCAGATAGAAGAACTGTTAGACAACTTGCATACAAATTTGCAGAAAAGCTAAATTTACAACACAAATTTTCAAAGGAAAATGAAATGGCAGGAAAAGCTTGGTTACAATCATTTCTTGACAGAAACTCAGAACTCTCCATTAGACAAGCAGAAGGTCTATCATTAGCAAGGGCTCATGGCATGAATCGAGAGGACGTAAATCATTTTTTTACTCTTTTAGAACAAACAATGACAGAACACAACTTGTTCGACAAACCATCCCATATATTTAATATGGATGAAACCGGGGTTCAATTGATTAATAAACCTGGAAAGGTAATAACCAGTAAGGGTTCCAAAGACGTTCACGTATTAACCGCAAAGGAAAAAGGTGAAAACGTCACAGTAATTGCGTGCTGTAGTGCAGATAGGAAATTTACTCCGCCTACACTAATACTGAAGGGAGTTAATCGCAAACCAGAATTCGGAGATGGTTTACCTGCAGGATCCAAAGTGTACATGAACCGAAAATCGTCATTTATTAATTCAGAACTATTTCTTCGTTGGGTGCGTGAAATCTTTATTCCTCACAAGCCATTTGGCAAATGTTTACTAATCCTAGACGGCCATACATCACATAGCACCGATATAGATATGTTACATGTTGTTGATGAGAATGACATTATTTTATTATGCCTACCAAGCCACTGTACCCAAGCACTACAGCCACTTGATAGGAGTTTTTTTAAACCCTTTAAAACATATTTCAATCAGGAGGCTCAAGTATGGATAAAACACAATGTCAATCGCAATATTACTAGATATCAAGCTGGGCAACTTATTGGAAAAGCATGGTTACGGGCAGCATCGGTAGCAACGGGTGTAAATGGATTTAAAGCTACCGGCATATATCCTCTAGACCCTAATGCAGTTCCTGATCACTTCTACTCAATGCAAGATATATCAGAGCCTGTCAGAAATAATTCTAATGTCCCTAAAATTATTAGTGTACCACCAGAAGTGTCCGATATCAATATTCAAAATGAAGATACTGTTATTGTGGCCGTTGCAACAGAAGATTCTGCAGAACATCATCTGGATCAGGAACCCGGCACACATTCTGTAGCAATAGAAGAATTTACCCCTACCAAACTACTGCACGATGTGTCTCCTATACCAAAGCTTCCTGTATCGTTCAATAAAAGAATAAAACAAGGTGCCACCGTGCTAACTTCGACTGAGAATATAAGAAAGCGTGAAGTAGCAAATCAAAATAAGAAAACGAAAGCGTCAGTATTAAAATCAAAATTAAATAGCAATCACAACAAAGAATAAGCGAAGTTAATATGTGAAACTAAAGCATCGAGTAGCACAGAAACCTGGGAAGAAAGTGATGATGAGCCATTGATAAAAATGTCAAAAAGCGACAGTGAATGCTTTTGTGTGGAATGTTTTGAAAAATATAAAAATACTAAAAAAAAAAGACGACTGGATTCAGTGTATAAAATGCTCTAATTGGTTCCATGAATCATGTTCGATGTATGGAGTCACTTGCAATGTATGTTCAAGAGAAGAACTACGCAAAAAAAAATGGCGATTTAACTATATACAGCGGCATCTCTCCTTCGGTCTTGCAGCATCTCACCACACTAAGAGGGAGAGATGCCGCATTTTGTTTAGAAAAAAAATATGTTTTTATTTTGTTATGGTTATAGCCTCATGTTTATTTTTAACATTTTTATAATATATGTTGTATCAGCTATTATTTAATAAAAAAAAACAATAAAAAAAGTTGAAAATAAGGATTTTATATATTTTTTAAGAAAACCGCGGCATCTGTCCCGGCTTTACCCTACTACAAACGATGTTTTAGCCTTCCCGTTTGAAGTATAGTGATTAGTGATTCTACTTTAGATTTTGAAGAAGGACGAACGAAATGAAGGTTAGCACAAAAAACTCAATTTTGAATTATAGGGGCTTTTCTTAGTAGAAAAATGCAATTATTAATCTGTTTATTCATCTATATTTATCTATCTAAACCAGTCCTGAAAAGACCGGCCCGTGAAATTTGAAGGTCTTACATTTTTGATAATACTCTCTTTCGTTACGTGTTTCACGAACTTACTTGCATTCTATAGATAAATACTCGTTAAAAATAATCCTCGCGCCATCGAAAACTTTATATAAGGAAATGTAAACATCTAAGGAATCGATATTTTCAATTAACTGCAACACAGCTACTGAGAGAAAAGTAATAGACCCTGAAACCTTGTAAATAATTGACAGCAAATAAGTCTCAGCTTGAAAATTAAACCGCCTAAATGGAAAATTCCATAAATTTAGTCCTTTTACAGAAATGTTTTAGATGGAATAGTAAACGAAGTTTGTTTTGCTATAAACTTTACCGAATGATTGAAATAAAGTATGTGTGGGCACAGTAACACATTTCCAATCATTGATATTTGACATTTAACTAAAAATGATTTATAGGCGTGTACATACAGGGTCATCCATTACATTTTGATTGTAGCGTGATGTTATTACTGAAAGAAAATGGAGCAAAAATGGAAAATTTTAGTATAGTTATTGACATTTTTTTAATTTTTGACACTAAGAAAAACAATTTCCGTGATGTGTAACTGTTTTTGAAAATATTTTAGTATTTGCCGGCTTTGAAACTGTATATACTATAAATGACACTGCAGGAAACAACTACTCCGCGGACTAATGCCCCGACCGGCATTGAATTACTCTTGCAGTATCTGTGTAAACAGCCAAAAACCCTTGTCGGACACACCACCAGACATAGACCGGTTTCGGGCTTATTAACCCTCATCAGTATGTCATAGGTGAGATGACCGACACATACATATGAAGGAACAGCCAGTTCAATCGATTTAGGAATTCTTTTTGATGATAAGATGTCTTTCAGTTCACATATTGAAAAGATTGTATCTGAAGCATATAGGTCTTACGGTTTTATTGTAACAAATAGCAGTACTTTTGTTCAAATTAAGACGCTTAAAATCTTATTATTGTTTTGTTCGATCCAAACTCGAATATGCCGCTTCTGTTTGGTCTCCTGACTATAATTTTCATATACAAAATACTGAAGAAATCCAAAGGAAGTTTCTTTAAATTTATTAATTTAAGGATGGATGGGGTATTTGCTCCTATTGGGTTTTCCCAGTCTGAATTAGTTTGGAATTGACTTGCACTGTCTTCAATTTACAGAAAAGGACTAATTGGTGTTCACTATTATGCTTTATCTTACCTCCAACGTAAAGCAAGTGGTAGCGTTACCGATTCTATTCTCAGTTGTATTCTGTTGGAGGAAACCTCATATAAATCTCGGGGTAATGTCACCTCGACTACCTGTCGTTTTTGTTGGGGTGTTCTTGTGTGTTCTCAGCTATGTATTGGGCTTGGAGTCTTGTGATTTTTGTGTGGGGATCTTCTCTTGCAGGAAAATCGTTTCTTACCTTATCATGTCCCCTTACCAGACTTTCTTTACGGCGTCGTTGATTAATAAAACTCCCTGGATACATCGTTGTCAAGGCAATTCCAGTGATGTCCTTAATATTCGGTAAGTTTATTTATTCTTTATGAGAATGTTAGTCACTTTTACGTAAGTATTTAATTCACATTTCACTAGTTTTTTATTTTATTAAAACGTATCACTTCTTAACCTAATTTAAATTATTTGCAAGTTCTGCATTTAATTTTCGACATCTGTTGTGAATTACTCACTAATAATTATTTCAGCTTCATCTATCTTATTTGAATTATTTATTATTTCAAAAGTATTAAATTTAAATTTTATTATTCTCTGGTTAGATTCTTACTCCACATATACCATGTATTTCGTTTCATTCAGCACATTTCTTTGACTAATTTTATATCAATTCAACAAATTATACAGGGTTAACTATGACTAAGTACAACAAATTTAACCACGTGCTCAGGGAGGTCAATAAAAAAGTTATTCCAGAATTTTATCTCGATATTTAAAAAATGCTGCAAAACCATTTTTTTCTATGGAAAGTCGGCGCTTATGATAATAATCGACTGAGATGGCTTAGGTTCATCTGTCAACAATGTCAACTACCATGCGGTCGTCTTTTTGTAGCATTTCTAAGTGTAGAAACGACAAAAATTAACATTCTTATTAGTAACAATATCCGATAGATAGGTAAGAGTTAATTCAGTTAGCTCCAGTATTTTACATTCGTTTTTCATTATTTCATTATAAACTGGTAAAACTACAACATATTCGTTCATTACAGCCACTCACTACCGATAAAAGACACTTCCCGTAGGTACAATTAGATAAAATGCCTATTTATTATAACAAAATCGAACGAAAGAAATAGATAATAGACAAGTTTTAATGTAACCGCGGCAATTTTGTCCCATAACCTAGAAAACCAACCCGGCGAACTATATTGTGGGAAAGTATCTGAACCTAACACAAATGTCTTTATTTAATAACTATAAAACGTTCAAAAATTAAAAAAGGCACTAAAAACTGAAGAAGAACACAACATTACAACGTAAACACAGGAATTGAATTATGACATGACAGCGATACCGACTGAGCGACTGTTGCATGCTTGTAGAGTAGGCAACCAACTTGCTTGTTGGTTGCCTACTCTACATTGGCGGCGTTAAATAAGGATTTAAAATAAAATCGAACAAAAATTTTTTTGGTTTTATAAATACGTTTGGAATTTTTTTGAAGGGTGATTCCGTTAATTCTTATTTTTTTCTATCCCCTCTTAAAATATTTGTACTAAGTCATAGTTAACCCTGTATTTGAAGTGATATGGTTTAGTTTAGTTTGTTCTGTTATACAGTGTTTCTTTGTGTCATATGTGGATTTTGTGTTTATCACAGTATATTGCAATTTAACTAAATATACCTATATATATAAAGCTGCAAAATATTTCGAAAAAAATTAATATCTCTGAATTACATTAAGTTGGAATAACCAAATTTGGTACATGATTTAGGTTTATTATTGGTCTTCTTTGACTGGTAGTTCAAGTAAATTGAAACACTACAAGATATTCATTTAGGCTGAGCACCAACGTAAAAAATTATGCCAAATTTGGCAAAACTATCTCAAGAGATTAAGAAATTTTGAATTTTAAATTGATTTTTTATTAGATTTGGAAACAACGTTTTATTTAACAAAATTACCTTATTTTTAACCTCGTATATATTTTTCCGTAAAAGTAGATAATAAAATTAGTTTACACATACAAAGAAACTTGCAACACAACATAAACTGGGCACAGATTAAATTAAAATGGCGTCAGTCTGAACCGCATCAATTATTGTGGTAGTTCGCCTTGTTGCCAAGTGTACAATACGCTAACAAAATAAAGAACCGATAACATTTTTATCGTGTCTCTATATATTATCAATTAAAATAAAGTCTTACTAATTAATTAGGGGAATAGTTTTAAAAAGTTTAAAGTTTTTTACTACTTTACAAGAAGTAGTATTATCCTGAAGTCGACCTATACAGTTATGTGTAATAATTTTAATAATATTTCGCCAAATTTTTCTAACAGCATTTCTTTTTAGAAAATTGATTGATTGATACATAAGGGAATAGCTTGTTAAACAGAAAACGTTACATTCTAATTCTTTTAAAAAAATTAAATAAATTTACCATGCTATGTTGCCTAGAATACAAATCTGCTTTAAAAATTTGCACGTAGAAGTAATAGTTTATCTGCAAAACGTCGGCAAGAAACCATTTCCTTTGATGGGTTCATTATTGCCATTTCCTTCGTTCCAGGTAATACCCATTTATTTGATAATTTTTTAGAATAGGGTGCAATTCAGAATTTACTTTTGTCATGCGAATGCCTTATAAAGAACTCTTTAAAGTATAGAAAAAAATATAATGATTTTTTATATTCCGATTTAGAAAAAAAAATTAATATGAATTTGTTTGAAGCAATGAAGCACACCGTTTTTGTAACACTAATTATTTATTTCCTTAAGCAAAAAATAAAAGAAATGCAGTTTAAAAAATAGATATAATAATATACAGCGTGTTTAAAAAATACATGGTAATATTACTATGGATGATAGAACATTGAAAAATAAGTGGGGTTTGCTTAATACTCGTATGCCCAAGAGCTATTTATTTTTGAGATACAGAACGCGTAAAATAATTTCAGGGCGGCTCTTCGCCATGCCGACAGTAGAGTTTGAGAAAGAGGTGCTGCACCATGTAGAGGCCAATCAGTCCACAAGCGTGCGTGACATTGCACATGATATGGGAGCGGCACGAAGTACTGTTTGGCGGGTTTTCCGGGATCAACAACTACACCCGTCCAAGCCATGGGTCTGGAGGACCACACTTTGGTCGCTACGTTTTGTTTACTGACGAGGCCTGTTTTAATAGGCGTAATAGTCACATTTGGAATGAAAATAACCCCCATGTCATAGCCCTCCATAGGGACCAACATCAGTTTACAATTAACATCTGGGCCGGCATTGTGGGCGAGCAGATCTTAGGGCCATATTTGCTCCCACCACATTTGAATGGACACGTTTATGCTCAATTCCTGCAGCATGTGCTTCCAGGACTATTAGAGGATGTGCCACTGGACATAAGAGCTATGTGGTGTCATCACTATGACGCCCCAGCCCACATTGCTTTGCCAGTGCGGCACTATTTGAATAAAATATTTCCTAACATGGGAATAGGCCGAGGTGGCACTGTGCATTGGCCTGCGCGGTCACCCGACTTAACCCCCTTGGATTATTTTCTCTGGGGCCATCTAAAAGCTTTGTAAAAGAGTATGAAAGTCCTGTTCCCAACCAACAAGACCTATTGGGAAGAGTGATGGCCGCGTCCGCACAAGTTCAGGACATACCGGGGATATTCCATAGTGTTCGTCAATTAATGAAGAATCGTGCCCAGCTGTGCAGTGAGCAACCTGGAGCACACTTTGAGCAATTATTACTCTAAGCTTGATAAATAAGTGGTATTACAAAGATCGCCTGATTGACTTTACTACAGTTTTTTGCATTTTTATTGAAAACGGTGCATTTTTAATAAATGTACTAAGAGCGTCTTTTTGTGTAAAATAATTTTACATAATATAACAAGACAGAATGAAAAATCCTAACTTAAAAAAAGTTTTAATTTAAGTTTTAATCAAATTTATTGGTCATTAAAAAAATACATCCAAACTTTAAAATTAAAATTAAGATTTAAAATTTACGATTAACTTATAATTTCATTTCGGTAGCAATTTAATTCTAGGGATCTTGTGGAGGCAATTCAGTCATTTTCCCTTTTCCATTTTGGTTTTATAAGTGGCCACACTATAAATTACCATAACGTGTGACATAATATGAGATTGAAGATAATCTGAATAGCTCTTAAAATAACAACCTGATCTAGATGAAAAAGTACCAGAACAACAGAAATTATTACAATTACAAAGAAATTAAATTACAGGACACAGAAAATTTTTTAAGAATTAGAAATTTTGGTAGTTAACAACCTAGATTCCTTTTGCGCCAATATGGAATGGAACTTCGTTTGTATATAGACGGTAAACAACAAAAGGTAAAACTTCAGATCAAGGTTAGTTATGAATATACAAATCAGATTTGTGGTCACAGTAACACCAATATGTATTGCACTGTTTTTAACTATGTGTCCCTATTATGTTTATTAGTCTATGGTAATCAGAAAGCTAATTAGACAGTTCAGTTATTTATTTTTCTGGCACAAGAGTTTTATGCTGGTGCTTTTATTTTAATTACTTTAAAATGTGTTCACAATATGTTTCATGCATTTTATTACATTTAATAAATTGACATTATTTTTAAATTATAGTTGGGTATTTTTCTAATTATCTTTTCACTTACTAAAGAGTTTACTTTTACTTTGGTACAAATATATCTATATACATACTCGTAGTTCTATATATTTTTTTATTATAAACATTTTATATAAACCAAGATACGATACAACTATGCTCATATTCCGCTTATTCCTTTTATGAATGACCTAAAGGCTGACACCCTTGTATATACACCGGGAAAGTTAGGTCTTCCGCAACCGATGCCAAATGAGACTATCCCATAAAGTTTTCCATTTATTACAAGCGGACCACCAGAATCACCTTGACAAGAATCCTTATTATATTTTCCAGCACAAAACATATTTCTTGTTAGCATTGTTCCATAAGACTAAAAATAATTTAAAGCAATTAATTATACAGAACCACGAGAAAAAAAGTGCCATGTGCGAAATACTAGACTACCACTCTTATAAGTTTGCTGAATCCGAATCTGGTGCCTGCTTCACGAAGTTAGCTCATGTTCAAAGTCATTTGGAAGTCAACTTTTGTTTTTTGATGGTAATACAATTGCTGTAAGAGGTATCAGAAGGAACAAAAATTTTCACGTTCGGATACGTGGTTGAGTCACTTTTGGAGGTCCGCTCAAGGTCATTTGTAGGTCAACACTTTGTTATGACAATGCAATTTTTTGCCTGTATATCCTGAAAGACAGAGGGATATCACGTTTGGATACACGATTGAGTTGTTTTTAAGATCATTTAAAGGTCTAATTCTTCTACGATATCGGGAAAATTATCTCTATAAAAGCTGTTAGGGCCATCCGATAGCAATATCTGTCTACCTTAGATTTAACCTTGCAGATAATATTCAGGGACATGCAAATGTCAACACTTGTTTTATAAATAGTAATAAATTTCTAATTCCGTACTCTCAAAGAGCGTCTTTTTCACTCACTTTTTTATTATAACGGACACCTTTATCACAAAACGATCTGAGGAGTTTGACACCTTTTTTCTTCGTTTCTTTCTTCAAATTCCAGCTGAAATCTACCATCATATTTAAACTCATTGCTAAATATATCTGCTGCTCATAGATTGAAACTTAATCCTGACAAATCTAAGGTTATAATTTTCGGTCCCAAAAAGAAACGTTTCATGGCGAAAACGGCAATTAAATTAAAATTAGGAAATATTTCCTTAAATTTTACTAGTGAATGTAATAACTTGGGACTTTGGTTTGATGAGGAGCTGAGATTTTCCAAGCACGTTAACATTCTGCGTCGATCATCATATAATATTTTAAAACAGCTTTACCCCCATCGTGCCATCATGGATTCATATTTGAAAATCAATTTATGTAACTCCTTAATATTCTCGAAGCTCTCTTATTGTGACTGTATTTATGGCCCGGCTCTTCTACATTCTGATACTCAACGTCTGCAGAGAATTCAAAATAGTTGTTTCAGGTTTGCTTATGGGATTAGAAAATTTGATCGAGGAATTACCGATTTAATTAAAAAACAAAATATTCTTAATCTTTCGTACTTGCGTAAATTGCATTCGCTATGTTTAACTCATAAAGTTATTCAACAAAAATGTCCTGAGTACCTACATAAAAAATTTAACAAGCTACATAAAGCCACTTCTACGTTTAATCCACGTTATTCGTGCTTATTAAAAATTCCTCGCCACGCCACTGCCCTGTATACTAGAAGTTTTATTTATCACGCCTGTAAAGAATATAATTCTTTGCCTGTTTCTTTCAAATCGTACACTATCTTGAATTTTAAAAATAAGTTAAAGCAATTTCTTATACAGAAATCTACTTTCACTAAACTCCTTATAAGTACCTTCTTTTATTTGTGTTTGTTGGGATGTTGTCATGGGTTTTTGCTTGGATTGTTACTATGAGTTTTTGTTTTTGATTCATATGTAATTATATGGTGTACTTATATCATATTATCAATTTTATAATTAAAATATATAAGGATTTACAATATCTACGGATATTCTGTTTTTTTTCATACTGTTTCTTGGGGTTAAGTTGAAAAGCAATTTTAAACTGACACTTCGCCCCTTATTAATTATTTCTTTTTTGTTTATATATACTCAATTTTAATGTTTGTTGCAATAAAAGACATTTATTATTATTATTATTATTATTATTATTATTATTATTATTATTATTATTATTATTATTATTATTATTATTATTATTATTATTATTATATTGACGTAAAAAAATGAGTGAATGAGGCGCTCGTTGAGAGTACGGAATCAGAGTCTAAAAACCAGGGGTTTGCATGGCCTTGAATGTTTCAAGGTCAAATCTCAGATGACTTAAACAACTTTCCCCGATAGTGCCCCGATATCATGCCATGCTGACGAATATCAACATGTAAAGTTTAAAAGGAAAATTAGTCTTTTTTATGACCTTGAAAATGACCTTAAAAATTAACTCATCGGTGTATCCAAACGTAAAATTCTTCGGTCTTTCAGACTACGCAGGAAAAAAATTAGATTATCATACAAAAGTGTTGAAGTTCAAATGACCTTGAACGCGACCTTCAAAAATGACTCAACCACGTATCCAAACGTGAATATTTTCATTTCTTCTGATTCCGCTTACATAAATTGCATTACCATCGAAAAACAAAAGTTTACCGTTAAATTATCTTAAAAAGGAGCTAGCTTGTTTTTGTTCCCCAGGGGCTGTGTTATTGTTTTAAAATATTTAGATCTGTTGATCAATCCGAAATTCTATTGATTGCTGTAGCTTGACATGATATGGTCAAACACAAAAATTAAGAACAGAATTGAACATTAAAGATTAATAAAAACACGCATCTGAATAGACCAGAGGCTCTCAGCTTTGTAAGATGGCTGTCCTCGGGGCATAAACACTTACTTAGTACCCTTATTACATAAATTACTATTATGAGAATCACACATAGTCGCGTTTTGACAATGTTAAAGCTTCATCAATCTTATTTAATTTGATATTTGAAAATGACATTTTATGTCCTTCGATAACAATAATTAATTCTTACCAAATAACATTTGTGGGAACTGATAACTGGTACAGTTAGTGCTCTAAGCTGCCATGAAATTGTTCCATTTTCCTTTGTATGACCCCATCCAGTTGCAGTACCTAGCAACCACGGAAAGAGGAAATTGTACCAAGAGGCCATAGAAATTTTCACTGCTCTTTTAGTGGTTATTGGAGCAGCAAGTTCGAGTACTGATATATCATTGTTTTGGGTTTTTGGGTTGTATGATTGATGCTTGTGAGCTCGTTTGACTGATATTTCTTGGCCGCCATAGAAGTAGTACGAGGTACCAGCACGAACGGTCAAATTTTTTATTGGCAATCTAAAAAAGACTGTGAAACTGTATTTCTTATTTTTTCTAATATCTAGGAAATTATCTAAAATACTCCATAACTATATGGGAAGTTGACTTATAATAGTTATTTACGTAACAAGTACAAAAAGTAGCCTGACGGCCTCGTTGGACAATTTCACATCGCGTGCAATAAATACTTTTTGTACGAGTTGCATACAATATTTTTTTTTCGTTCATGCAAAAACCAAAATATGTTTTATTTAGATGACACTAAATCTAGGAAAATATGACGTCGATTTGAATTTTTATGTTTGTCATGATGACAAAACGCTGTAGTAGAATGACACATGAATGCAATAAACATTTTATTGCACTAGTTCAATAAAGAACCACATTATTTGGGTTGCAAAGAAATATCTTCAGAGAAGAATGCTTTCTGTCTTGCTTTGGTCGTTTCTTATTGGTGCCCTGCTCGCTATTGTTTCTGTATATTCTGGTTGTTTGTAAATGAAACTTCTGATGAAAGAATTTTATCTATTCTACAAAACGTATTAACTGGGTAGGTGTGAGAGAAAACAGATGTCTGTGTAAGTCTTAAACAATTATACTGGCCATATATGATGGTTATTAGAACTATGATGATTTATAGTTCCACAGTTTGTTGATTCAAAAATATTTGAAGGAAAATCACGCCTTAACTCTCTGGTTTACAAAGACAAGCAAGTGATAAAGAAAACAATCAGTTCCACACTATCATTAGCTCTGGAAATCATTCTAAAACTATCACCTCTTTATATAATCGTGGAAAAAGAAGCCAGGCGAACAGTATAAAGACTGAGACAAGCGGCTATAAACATGTCCACATCATGTATTGTAACTGACTAGTGAAGAATATAACACTCTAATAATAGTCTCAGATGTTAACATCTGAGAATCAGATATAAACAGCCTGTTACAGTTCTCTTTCCTGGGAGGGAGGAATGAGAACGTAATAGAATCGACCTTTAAAGGCAGGTAGTTGTTGGTACATGAATGTGTCCAAAACTCTGGATGGGGTTAGAGCTGGAGTGTATAGGTGCAGTTCGAGTCTTGGTACATATGAAATTATCTTTTATGCAGATATTTTTGCCATTAAGTTGTGTGCATAGAGACTAGAACAATTACACACACACACGAAAGACAATAAAAAATGTTTCATATAATCAAGCAACTTTGACAACGCTTAAATTCTATGGGTGCATTCATGAACAGTGTGGAATTATCAGAAACATATGGGCGATTGAGAATAAGAGCAACAGAGTGAATCTGATTTGTATACCTAAGTTCTAGGTTTCTAAGGAAACAAGGCTGCTAGAGAAGGTTCGAGGTAGTAAATCATTCGTACTGAACCAGCTTTTAACATACCTTTGGCTACTGCCAGAACTGTCTCCATGACTTGGTTCAGCGTAAAAAAACTAGCACAAGTGCGTCAAGCTTAATTAGAAGCTTGTAATAAACTTATTATAAACAATGTTCAGATCAGAATTCTGATAAGTATACCATGAAAACCAATAATTATCACGATAACAAAATTGGAAGCTCTTCGAGACCCCCAAAGGTGTAATGAATATGACACGACACATTACATACGAGTACATGCGCATAAATACAAATACTGCCTAAATCAACTCGAATGTGCGGCTCTACAAACTTATTCGGTTCGGCAGATTCATTCCTACCTACCTAATTTATATTATTGAACTGTTGATAAAAAATGAATAAACATAATTAAATTAATACATATGCAGTAACTTACCCATACGTACAGTGTGCTGCCGTTAATGCCCATGTAGTACCAATCATAGCTGCTCCACATATGTGTTTTCCCATAATTTGTAAAGAAAGTTGATAAGGATAATCTTCGATTGTAACTAGTTTTCCTCCCACAATTTTTTCAGTATATGAAAGGTTTGACTGTATTTTTGAGACATTTCTAGTAGCAGCATCTAAAAAAAAAATATTAAGGTTACCTACAGATATTCTTTTTTTTTAAGATATGCAATAATTCAAAATTGTCAATATATATCTACCTAATATGATAATGTGGATTGAAAGTAATAATATCACTAGAACAGAGTGCATATTGATAACTTGTTCCTGCTGTATTTTGCAACTGTTCATAGTTTACAACACATTATACATCACGTTAATTTTATCTCCGTAATGTAAATATTGTGTGATTTACAATCGTATTGTTAATATTTAATAATTCTGTGTATATCATGTTCATTTAACGAATTGCTTAATGAAATATTTATTTTGTTACATTATTTTGCTAGTTTTATTTATTTGATATTTTTAACTGTTTCCTTATTATTTCAGAAAAGGAACGTTGATACATATTCTACCCATACGCAAATTTAATTGTCAATATATTTTTTTTATTTAAAAAATATTTTGTTATATAAGTTTTATGGTATAATAACTATGTAACATCTAATGTATTGCTTAATGGAACATTGTCTACGCCGTTAGTAAAAATACTTTTTACAACAAAAAAGACAAACGATTCCTTGGTAGTTTAGACTGTAGCTTTTTTATAATTAAGTGGAAAGGGTTATTGCCATAAGAAATACCAATACTGATTTACAAAATTCAGTTTAAAATGGTTTCTAATAACTCATATCCCCTTTTGTTATAATAATGTTATAATTGTATTATTCAATTACCTGCTTTGTATTATTTACAAAATTCTGAACTGTACCTCTACAGAATAACTCAAGAATAATATTTATTAATATTGAAAAAATAGAATTAATATTGAAAAAATAGAAACTCAAAATGCGTATCCTATTTAACAGTTTATTGAAAATTTAAATGATTTCTAAATATTTTTTCGATATTAAATAATTCTCAACAGTTATTTTAATGACATTGATGATAAATTTACTTCTTATTTCTTATTTTTTATATTTATTTTTGTTTATTATCAAATGTTATTCAATTAAAGATATTTATAAATTACTTAATTGACTAATATAATTATCTTGTTGAAATATATATATATTTTTAACTTTTTAAGATAAAATTATTTTTATTAGGTACTATTAAAGTGAACTAATTTCGTACCCAATTATAGATATAAAAATGCATGGCCAACTATGCACCATGCAACATCAGTTTTATTAATTTAATATTTTTTGTCAATTTCTAAAATATAAAATAACAACTGCTATATATCATTATGGAGAAAATAATGCAATTGAACTGAAAAAAATATACAGGATGTTGCATTTAAAAAATTGAATGTTTGGATCATAGGTTGGTTTTGAAAGAGACACATTGTAGAGAAATTACAACGCTACTGAACTCTACGTAAAAAACTCTATTAAAAGTAATTTTGGTCATTCTGATATCTCACCTATTTCCTAAGATACAAAGATTTCGTTAAAAGTATCTAATATTTTAAAAATTTCGCCCTGTATCTCAAAATCGTTGAGGTCTATGAAAATTTTAATTGCGGCATCTTTCAAGTTTCTCGCCCATCATTTTGAAAACCGTCCTTCTATATCTTGTAGTTTCCGAGACATTCTACAATTACAACAAAATTGGAACACCCTGTACATAAAGTTTCCAACTTAAAAGTCATGAATTGTGAGATGCTTTCATAATTAGAGCTTGTCAATAATTAGGCACATATATCGGTCAGTGGGCGCTTGGTTTAAGGCGTCAGTACTAGATCGCTGTGGGTTCGACTCCCGCAGCCGGTAGACCATATATTAGCTATATTTGTGGAGAGAATTTGCACCCTCTCTGTGGGTATGGTAGGGAGGAAGAATGTTGGCTTTGGTCAATGTGAGAGATTGATACCGGTTGACGTTTGACTCCCCCCCTAATTAATGTGGTTTTCCAGGTTTCCCTCATTCCTGCACTGAATGGTGATTAGGACCTACCAACGTAAGTCGTTCCTGGGCGCAAATCCGGCCTGATTAATAATAATATACCGCCCCCTCTCCCGCACAAGTCTTCGACTTCTGGACTAATCCTCGTGATTAGAGTGAGGGGTAGAGATATTACATTATATTATTATATGTGACAACCTATATAACAAGCAGTTAAGCCATAATTATTTAAATAAAATATTATTCTTGTTGGAAACCTTTATATTGCAGTTTGTGTATGTAGATCAAATATAAATCAAAAAGACACAGTGAATGCAATTTAATATTTCAAAAGACAGTTCAAGATAAAATCCTAAAGGAACAACTTATTTTTGGTAATTTTGTGTTCTTTGAACCCTTCTCAAGTGGCACGCCTATGAAATCTTGTCCCCTGCTGCTAGCTAGCTACCCTCACTTCCCATGCTCACCTAAATGCTGTGAATAAATCACTCTATATTAGCACAGCATAGGTAGAGCAGCAGTTTCGGCACTTTGAACTGTTTTCAGTTTTCTGTGGTGACCTCGAAATGTGAGTGCGATAGCGCATCCGATAGAATTTACAGAGTCGGTGATCAGGTCCGGAATAAGAATTTTTATTTGCGCGTGAAAGCGTAGTTATTCCACATGAAAGTTTACGTTATATCTATTCACATTATATAATAATTCATTATACATAAAATGGGTAATTCAACATGTATTATATACTATCATTTACTGCTACTAACATACAGTGTGAAAATTCGATTTACTTCTTTGGACTCTTTAAAAAAAGAATTTAAAATATATATTATTGCACTACAAATCATATTTAGTTATTTACTTACTTTTTTTGTTATTAGTGATAATTACATTTTTTTGGGATTTTTTTTAATTTAAAATTTGACGTTTGAAGTTTAGTGGGCAAATAATTTATTATGATTTTTTTGTCTTAAAAGATCTACGTAAACCAGAAGACAAGTATTTTTCAGAACAGAAAAATTATGCTTACTTAACTTTGAAAATTGTTAAATTGGAGATGAAAGTGCAGTAAAATGTAAATTTAGAAAGAAATTATTTTTTATTATTTTGTTTTGAGACTTACTCTCATTATAGTGACTACAAGAAATATGATCATCTACATAATTTGAAGATGAGATGTCTTGTGCAGGAAACGTTGGAACGGCCTCTTTGCGTAATCTATTGCGCGAATCGTTAGAAAACATATTATTTTAAAAATGCATTTGACATAGTTTGTATGAACTATTACTAATCCTGAGCAGCTTTTCTAATAAATCTTCTCTATTAGAAGCCTCTGCACAGAACTTTGCTCTAAAATAAAAATTTGTATTTGTGAAAAATATAAATATGTATATTTTAAACTTCATTTTCATGAGAAGTATTTATATTCCAATGTTATACTTAAGAAATAAGTTAATAGGCAAGGCAATAGCAGTAAAATATCATTTATGGTTTGTACAGTATATTATAGATTACTTATTACTTGTTTATGTCTTTAGGAAATTTAAAGAAACTTAATTTACTATTTATAGATGATATATTTAAACATCTAACTGCTGCGCAGCGACTCGTTCCTCGATCAGACTCAAAATATTGTTTTAATGCGGCTCTGTATAACCGATGTTCGCACTCCCAGAGTTGGATGTAAACTGAGGTCTCTGCAGCTTGAAATGGATGCGCGAGCTGCTATGCGCGACTTATTATTTCGGCCCGAGTATTTCTACTGGTCTCCCTATACTGTGATATTAGTTTGGGTCTCAAATATAATTGTAATTTAGTTGACATTTTAGAAACCTACGAAAGCGTAGAAATGCCACGTTTTTTAATTTTCTTTCTGTTACGTAATTTCGAGTTCAAACACAAAATTTCGATTTTAAACACGAAATTTCGAGTTTAAACATGAAATTTTGTCTTTAAACAAGAAATTTCGAGTTTGAATACCAAATTTCGAGTGCGAAGCCGAAATTTTGCGTTCGAACTAGAAATTTTGTGTCTCAGTTCGAAATTTCCTGTTCGTATTCGAATTTAAGTAACAGAAAGAAAAGACGTGGTCTTTTTACGCTTTCACTAGACTATATTTAAAACAGATATTGTAATTTCCGAAAAACATTCATTACTTACATTTAGTTCCCATGAATTCATTTATCATGTCTACAGAGCTAATGAGATTTTCCAAAACGCGAAAATTAGATAATGACTTTCGCAAACCTTGTATGTAAAGCTCTAATTAATTAGTAGTGACAGCAAAGTCATTACACCCAACCAGAGAACCCTTGTGGTTTGTGGTAGTGTTGTTGATGTAAGCAGTATCGAGCCTTCAGAGCGGCTTTGTCTTATCAGTGGGGTTGTATTAAGTGTTCTTTCACTAAATATTTCGAAGTCTTCCGACTTGATTATATTTTAGAACGAAATCTTCCTTTGCCATTAATTATCTTGTTTCACTTCTCAACGGATGGGAGACAGTTCTAGATATTTGTTTTTCTAACATCAAAAATGGAACTATATGAAATACTTGCTTAAGCAGTTTTCTTCTAGATAAGATTTTTGAATCTGAAACTGTCATGTTATTATTTAATTTAAATTAAATACAATTAAGAGAAATTCATACCACTGAAATATTATATTTTTTAATTGCTTTAAGCATACAAAGTGATTCCAGTTTTATGAGCAAAATTCTAGGAATCAGCAGAAAACATTCTCAAATAAGCAAGTAGTGCAGGGTGTTAAAGTTCAATATGCTTTCTATGTATTTTTTATCTTTCTTAGAAAAATAAAATCTCCCTTCGATTCTACCTACATCTTGAGAGAAATATGGTTCCTAGTAAACTTGAAGCCGTGCACTTGCAGGAGCATCAGCGTATGCCCATAAGTCGATCAAGTGTTTGATATATTTCAAAAAGTGTCTGTAGATGACATATACAGTATGCGCCAAAAGTATGGAATAAATTCAATATAAACGAAACAATTATTTTTTGGGAAAAATCCTCGAAGAGGTCGATTTTTAATTTAAAAAATACATATTTTAGCGTAAAATGCGATTTTCAAATGTCATTTGTTTTCGAGTAATGACGTCATCGATTTTTTTTAAATGGCAACACCATATTTTTTTCCTTGATTCTGAAAGATCGTTTAATTCTCTATCAGACAGTACTAAAATTTTGCCCTCTTACATAGGAAAGTTTTCGAGTAAATGACGATTGAATGTTAGAAAACGTAAATTGTATCCATAAAAAAGTAACAATTCTGAGGTATGTAAAATAAAATACAATTGATTAAATTTTATCCTTAAATTAAATGTTCGAATTGCCATCCACCAACTTCTTGACAATGCGCAAGTCTGTGAAGAAATTCTTCTTGCACATTATGAATGATTTCTGGAGTAAGTCTGCGTATTTCGTCCCGAATGCGATTTTGAAGTTCTTCTAAATTACGTGGTTTATTAATGTACACTTTTGACTTCAAGTTTCCCCATAAAAAATAGTCAAGAGGTGTTAGATCTGGCGATCTTGCACGCCATTCTATCGGTCCGCGTCTGCCGATCCACCTCCCAGGAAAACAGTTGTCCAAAAAATCTCGCACAGGGCGCGCATAGTGCGGAGGTGCACCGTCTTGCTGAAATCATATGGCATCGTCAAGAATGTCAGGGTCATTATCGTTAGGAAAAATTACTGCAAGGGCTGGAGCAAGGTCATTTTCTAGAAATTCTAAATTTCTTTGTCCTGTAAGGGTTCCTTCAAAGAAGAAAGGCCCTACTATTCTGTCGTTAACTATTCCAACCCACACATTTAATTTCTGAGGGTGTTGGGTATATGCCTCTGCCATCCAATGAGGATTTTCCCGACTCCAATATCTGCAAGTTTGACGGTTTACTGTACCATTCAGACAAAATGTGGTCTCATCTGAAAAAAGTATTTGCCGGTGTAAATTTCTATTTCCTTTGCATAAATCCATTAGAATTTCGCAAAAGTGTAAGCGGCGATCGGGATCATCTTCATTGAGTTCATGCACAAGATGAATTTTGTAGGGATGATATTTTTCCTTTCTCAAGATACGTAGCACTGTGCTCTGACTAGTATCATTGTTTAATGCAACCAATCGTGAAGAATTATGGGGATTATCCACCATACTTATCAAAATGTTCTGTTCCTGATTTTCATTAATGCTTGGACGTCCAGGTTTTGGAATATTTACAACATTTCCAGTTTCTCTAAATTTAGACTCTACCTTACTGACTGTTGATTGGCTGATAGGGCGATCTGGATATTTTTCATTAAATAAATTGCAAACTTCCTGCTGAGTTCTAGTCATATTCCCGCATCCGATAAGAATTAAAATTTCAATTCTTTGAGTAACAGTTAAATGTGCCATAATACTTTAAATTGAATAATAATTTCTATGTCGCTTACAATACTTATTAGAAAGTCGGTGTGACAATGACACTTTGCAAAGATTTTCACCTACGTGATCCATAAAAGAACTATGGAATTCGAAAAACTAAACTTGATAACGTTTTTGCTTTATTTTAATTGATTTACATTTTCTAACATTCAATCGTCATTTACTCGAAAACTGTCCTATGTAAGAGGGCAAAATTTTAGAACTGTCTGATAGAGAATCAAGGAAAAAAATATGGTGTTGCCATTAAAAAAAAATCAATGACGTCATTACTCGAGAACAAATGACATTTGAAAATCGCATTTTACGCTAAAACATGTATTTTTTAAATTAAAAATCGACCTGTTCGAGGATTTTTCCGACAAAATAATTGTTTCGTTTTTATTGAATTTATTCCATACTTTTGGCGCATACTGTATAGTTATTTACAATATAAGTGTTGTAAAGATTCATGTTACAACACTAGTTCTCAAACGAGGGGTCAACCGAGTTTGACAAAATATCGAGTGCAGCAATATGAATTTACAACAAGAATATTGTATAAAATTTTATATACTTTCATTTAATAACACGAAAAAATATATATTTGGCAGAAAGTGTCAAATGACGCGATAAGAAGCTGGTGTAATTTCAATGAACAGAAAAAAGTACCTGCTATTAAATATACGGATTAAGGTTTTTTTTTATTATATTTCGAATGGTTGCTGTCTACTTCGTTTGAAAATTGATGCAAAACTAACAAGGTAAAGGAGGTGTGTGAGAAAATCCTTTTGGTTTTTTGGCATTTTCGAAAATATGCTAAACTTCATCCTCCTAATGTATTCTACAGATAAGGAAAATATTCCTCCCAACCTATCGGAGTTAATATTTTAGAATAATTCCAAAAATGAGTGCATCAAAACAACTCAGTTGGTGCAGCTTTTTATTAGCGTAGTACTAAAATATAATGCTGTAATTAATTTTTTCCACGGTCGGGAGTAGAAATCAGTTTCTATGACATCAAAAATAAAACAGAACTACTCGATTATTCGCAAGGGAGTATAATGCTCGCAAGGGAGTTTACATTATGGAGAACGTTTTTCATGCAAAAAAAAGATAACATCGTAATTATTTATTGACATTTAAATTAAATGTTACATTTGTACAATTTTCAAAATTAATATTAGAAAGAATATTACTTTCGCTTATATTTACAGTTTTTGTGATTGCGCTAGTAGTGGTACCTACTAAAATCTGATTAGCAATTTTGGTCTTATTTTCAATGGATTTCTCGACATAACCCTCAGCGACTGTCGTTGATTTCCAACCAGCATGACGCTTTATTGTCGTGATATCCACACCAGCATCTGCCAGTAATGTCGCTGAAGAACTTCGTAAGCAGTGACCAGTATAACATGCAGCATCAGGTAATTTTAAATACGAAGCTACTACACTCGGAATTTTTCCCATGGTATTCTTGCCAACTGGCTGCAAACTACATTTTCCTGCTTTGTAGTACAAAAAAAAAGCGCTTATGCTTGACGTAGGGAGGACGAAGGGACAGGTATTTTCGAAACAATTCAAGCATATTTCCCACATCGGTAACCAGAAAGGCTCGTGGAATCTTTGTCTTAGTGTTGGGAATTTTTACAATCAAGGAAAAGCCTACATCCTCAATATCATCTACAGTTAAATTGACTAGTTCATCAGTTCGACAAGCTCCGGCAATCCCCAGAACCAACCTATAAAAAATCAAAATACTTAATAATTGAAATACCTAACAACAAAAGTAATCTTACCTTAATCATTAAGAATTCTTTGTCATCTGCACTTGATAGAAAACGGTCGATTTCACCCTTTGTCAATATTTTCGATTTTTTTGCTTGATATCCGTCACCGGTTCTTTTCAAAAATGCTATCAGCTTGGGGAATTTGCTTATATCTATGTTGTCGTAAATTATCAAGCATGACTTAATCATAGAATATTGCGCCCATAATGTGGAAGACTTGTAATTCTTTGTATTTTCACTGAAGTATGCCAAAACCTTCTCGCTCTCGGCGCACCACTTTTTGAACCGATTGTAGGCTATATCGTATAAAGATCTTGACTTCGTAGGCAGCAAATTGCTTATTGCAATATTTGCAGCCTCCACAATCTCTTCCGACTCACAATTATTCATTGTGCACTAAACAAACTTTAAACTAAACCAAACTAGCACCTTAATTTGACAATTCTTTTTGTTTGTTTATTTTGTAGTTATGACAATAACTCAACGACTACTAAATAAATGCTCAAATCCGAATACAATAATTCTGGTGCTACTTAATTCATAATGACAAAATATGTGTTTTTAAGTTAATGGGACCGTGGAAAAAATAGTATATACCATTCGGGAGATATGCTATTTTGTCCTCGGTGCATTGTTCAAATTGCACCTCTGCCAAAATAACGCATTTCTCTCCCTTAGTGCAATGCACTATTTTTTTAACTTTTGAGAGAAAATGCGCTAGAGAACATGAAATACCTTGAATTGTACCTTATCACTGTGTTCCATACAACGTTAAAAATATTTAATAATTTACATCAATTGTAACTAGTTTTTTAAAAACATTCTGCGTGATGATGTTTATAATGTCATATACAATTTTCTGAATGTGCAATTGACTAGTAAAATTTACGAGATTGGAAACTGGAATACAACCTCGAGAAAATGAGATATTCTTTCTAACTTACTCAAATCTTTTTAGACTGACCAACAGACAGCTATTAAATTCGTTAAAAATTTGCATATAAAAACGGCGTCCTTAAACAGAATATTTCAAGAATGAGTTAAGGCCTACTAAATAATCCTTATGTTTAACCTGATTTGTATCTATTAGACTTTTTTCTGTGTGGCCTTTTAAAGAGAGAGTTCTCAATTCCAGAGTTGTATTTATTTATATATCATAATATGAACAAAATAATTAATAGCACTTCTGTGTACCAAAAAGATATAGAATCACTTTTTACAGTTGCTATATCGAGATAAGCTTAAAATACCCAATTTGGCGAACCTTGTATAACATTTGGCCTCGAAGTAAATGAAGTAAATTATGCATGGCGGACCAAATTATCCTCCTTCAATTACATTCAAAATTTACTTTGACATTCATTAGATACACGGTATTCAAAGGCTGAAATAAATCAACAGTGTATCTTTGTGCTTATAATAACTTTAATTGAGGTTGCGGTTATACAAATCAGCCTGGTGGACTTGGATGATTTATTTACTTAATTAGAAGGGCAAAATTAAAAATTAATCATCTCTTTTGTAACCCTACTTTTATAATTAACTAAAGTATAAAAGATATAGTTTAAGTTGCTTATGAAGTTTCTGCATTTCCCTGACATTATTTGAAACATTTTTTTTCTAGAAAGTAACATTATCAGCTCGATGTTTTGATTTTCTGGGTCCATCATCAACCTAATTTTTTTTACGGTGACATACTCTTATTATTAGAAGTTGCCACCAAAAATTGTAAATCAGATAATAAAGGTGTTTGTGCACGATGAGATTATAATATTGGCTATTATAACCAAATTTCTTTGATGTAAACTTTTTTTATATGCAGCAAGGTGTTAAATTGCATTTTATAGTAACATATTTCGAATGGTGTGTATTCTATTTTTATTTAAGGAAAATATAATTTTGTGTACCACATCTTATGAAAAAAGTAAAGAACTATAAACAATGAATTACATTTTTATGTTTATAATACAATTCACGGAATTATTTACAAAAATTTTCGGACAGAATTTGTCCTGTCCATTTTCTACTTGTTCTGCAGGACTGCTTTTTGTAACTAAAAATTCTGCGAAAAATCTGGAGCATCTACTAGCTGAAGACATATTTTTTGCCAGTATTTTTTTGCTACTTAAACTTTGTTGGACACTGAATATTTAACATAGCCTTTAGCGGCAGTGATTGATTTCCAACAACCATGGCGCTTAACAATGCCTGGTATATTCCTTTGGGTTTGGTAATTTAAAATATTTTGCTATTTTGTACGGAATCTAACCCAAAGTATTTTTCCCAACCACAACAATTAATTTGTTAAAATATAAAAAAATAAAATCATCAGTGCTCAGTGTCCGGTTGACGATCTTCTGATCATATCCAAATATCTTGGTGACTTGTTTTCATTATCAATTATACTAAATATGCGGATTTTAGTCTTGGATTCTTTTAAAGTTACTGGCAAAGTTTTATCTAAATCCTGAATATCATCTATTGCTCTGTTACATATCTCTTCTATACGACAAGCTCAAAATATGCCAAAAATCAGTACCTACTGCTAATTTATTTATAGTATCTATCGCCTGAACATTTGCTTTTCCCAAACATTTTTTCAGCTCATTTTACTTGATACTGAATCCTTCACATATTGTTCGGCAACTGCCATTGATGTCCAACCTCGCAATTGTTTGTTCCTAATAATTCTCCGGAGGTAGTTTAAGGTAGACTATCTTGTGGAATTTCAACAAAAACATTTTTCACAACAACTTGTCTTGTGCAATGTTCATTTTTCTATGTTAGAAAAATAACGAATAATTTGGATATTTGATGGACCCAAAGAAACATATATTTTTTATTAATATCCAAAAAATGTGGTTGTCTATCATTGTTAATACACTAAACATCGATTTTTCTTCGTCTTATCATGCATAGTAATTAGTAACGATGTTCCTAATTCTTGAATATCATAAACTTCCAAATAAAAGAGTTCCGGAATTCTATTTTTATACAAACTGGTCCCATAAGCAAGGACATTGTCCGTACTCTAAAAATTCAACGATTTTTTCCGAATTCCACTTTTTACTCATTTCGTTTAATATTATAAACGAACGTAAAATCGAATACTAAACAAAACCCAGTTTGTAAAACATACATAAATACTGGCGTGCGTGAATAGGTTTACATTTGCAAATTTTCCTTGCACAAGTTGATGAGTCGTTACTGACGCATGAAAAAGTTGAAATGCTGTAACTTTTTTGATCCGTGCTAGCGCTGATAAAAATGGCATGCCAGTAGAGGTTTACATATTATGCAATTTTATTTTACTAACGCACCAGTAACCACTGGCGCCACTAAGTCCGTGCATGTGTAAACCCGCTATTCGACAAATCAGAAGTAGGCCAGGGCGGCCATTCTCTATCATTTCACTAAGCGTTTTCAAACGCATAGCGCGTATGACGTCAATTCACGTATAGCATCTGCAATTTGGTATTCTCTTGGGTTCGGTTTCTACTTTGTTACGCCATTTGATATATTCAAAGTATATTTTCTCGTATAAAGCTTTTGATTTTTCCGGCAGTAGGCCGCAATATTTCGCTTTTTCAGTGGCTTTCTCGCTGTCAAGAGCCCGTTCTCTGCACACTCCTCGGGTAGCGCTGCGGGGTCGGGTGCACGGGCGTTACGGCTGGAGGCGGAGATTATCGCTCTCCCATTACAATGACTTTACGGTGGACGTATTTAGAATATTTAGATTTAGTGGAGTAAAATCTTGTAGAAGGACATTTTTAGTATCCAAAATGGACTTGTACAACTTTTTTTAGTTCGGCCGCATTTTGTAAAAATAAAATCAAATTATCGATGCTTGGCACATTATTTGACACATACGTTTTTCGTTACATTGCGCTTGTAACTCAACGATTTTACTTATGTTCGTAGTTTTTTACAGCTTATATAAAAAACTACAGTACTTCTCAGGTACACACCAATTTTTAGTAACTTAACGCTTTTTCGAAAAAAAATGTTCCAAAGTTAACCCAGCAAATTTGTGCATTACAAACTTATATTAATTATTTGCTATTGATATGTAGTTATATCGAGCAAATGTAGTCTAAACTACAAAAAAGTTTTTTAAAAACAGTGTGCGCTGTTACACTTTTCAAGAAATTAACTTTGTGCGCCGTGTGCTTACTTGTGATGCAGAAGATGTTTTCAGAAATAGGACAGCGCATTCATTCGACGAGTTAAAAATATCTATATTTTCCATAATGAGAAAAACATTTTTATTGTACATATTATGATTGTGTTTAATATATTTATGATATCGCCCTATTTAAAATTAGAAGAACAAAGATTTTAGAACAGGTAAATTTTTATATAAAATAAATATAGTGACTACATTTCTACTACAGTGTTTTATGTTCGTTATTATTTTAATATGGAAAATACGTATTTAATTTGCTGAGAATGTTGTTCAATTTGGAACTTACGAAAAAATGATATTGTTCTAATAATCAATGCAAAAATTGCATACCTAAGAAATTCTAGTAGAACTTCTTATATTTCCGGAACTGTTGATCTAAACAAAAAAATGTATTCTACAAGAAAGGTTTAGACACCACCGCCAACGAATCCGCATCGAACTCCATAACATCGATTAATTCAATACTGTCTCAACTGAGAACGTATAGATTATAAGTGACTATGTATTTCTTTGAACTCCGGTCCTGCCCACATTTACCAATCTCTAAGCCCATCCCACTGAGTAAAACACACGTGGTTGCATCATTTAAAATATATTCGTTTCTGAAGTTGTAGACGTTCGGCATTTAGCATAGAATTTTGAGTAATTTTTATCAATTCGATATAATTTTGGTATCGTTGCAAAGCTAAAAGACAGACTTACTTCGTGTAACCAATTTTCGATTTAAGCCTTTATTTTTAAGTAAATAAATTGTAAATATGACGATTTCTTGCATAGTTTACTCATTAAATTTAAATAATTTAAATTAATTTTGAAAAAAATATTACACAGCAGCCTTACGAAACAACTTTGTCTTTCGTTTGTTTTTTTATTTGGACCGCTTGTTTATTCGTTGTCTAAATAAGTGTTATGGGCCGAGCGTAAAAAATAGGTTTAATTCAAGCGCGCGACGGACTTTTAAACATCTTAGTTCTGAGAGATCTCAGTTTATCGCGTTTAAAACTGACAATTGACTACCAAAACGTCAATGCCTGGTATTTTAGGCGTTTTCATAGTAACGCTCTAATACTCATCATGAATTAGAAATGTATTTCTTTTAAAAACAATAATAGTTATTTATTTTAAATATTTAATATATTAATTGTGCATAAAGTTTTGTATGGATTGCTGGCATAACTCATTTTTAATGTAAAGTACTGTGCTAAGATGTAAAAAGAATCGTGAGTTTTTATTGAAATGTTTTCTTTGTCTGCATACGCTATTCTAATAAAAGATATCAGAAAGAAAGAAACGCCACATTCCAGCTATCAAGTGTTTTTGCCTAGTGGAAAAAACTAGATTTATACAAATTGATTTCAATAACAATAATAATAATAAATTATTATTTATATACCTAGACACCACGTGTCTCCAGTATATTGAGGCACATAATATTTCTGAATAGCTTTACCTTTACTATGACCTTTACACATAAATAACTAATATGAAACAAAACATGTTACACCATTATGTCTTTGATTTTTTACTTGCTATTTATCTAAAGGAAACCAAAATAATCAGATCATCATCATATATGATGACATTTTACAAGGACATAAATGTATAACTGACTAATTTGTCGTTTCTTCCTGCTTTTAGCACTTTTGACTTTGTACGGGTCTCCACCTGTTTCCACCGTGTTTCTACCCTAACTTTGCCCAGAGTTATATCTGACTTTATCAAAACTTGGTTACGTGTTACACCGTCACTATGACTAAGTATAAACACGTGCCCAGGGAAACCTAAAAGACGATAAAAAATTTATTTCGAAATTCCAGCTCGATGTTTAAAAAATGCGGTAAACCTCTGTTTTCCTTTGGAAAATTGGCGCCTATGATAATCATCGCCTGAAGTAACTTAGATGCGTTGACTATGCGTTAGTTTTTTTACTGTGTTGTCAACTGTGGAAACGTCGAAAATAACTACATGTTCGCTCATAGCAGGTCCATCAGAATTATCCATTAACATAATACACAGTCCGTTTTAAATAAAATACCCATGTATTGAAATTAAATGACAGGAATGCCTATTAATAGAAAACTCGGAATGCACCGGTGGCAGTCTTTAATTATAAAATGTCGTACGATTGCCGTAGCTGCGTTGGACCCTAGACCCTAAAAAAAAAACAAACAGCACGTAACATAGGGCAAACCATATTATAGAGAAATACCTGTACCCGCCATAAATTCCTTTATTTAGTATAACATCTTTAAGACTAAAAATTAATCACTTTAAAACTGAACCATCATAACCCAGAATTTTGCATTGCTAGTTGCATACATCAAACTGCACTGATTAAATACAATAGAATATTATTCTAAGGGTCAAAAGTGAAAGATTTTTTGGTATGTTATAGTTTAAAATTACTAATTGTTTAATGCAAACATTGTCGATTACTGTTAATATTGCTGCTATTATTATTAACAGAATTTAATTTCCCAACAGCACAAGAAGTAGATACACCCTACACTATAGTCTGTTTAGATATGAAAGGTTATTATGTATGCAAATCCTAAATAAATGTAGTACTGGTGATTATATTAAATATTTTTATACAATGTATTATCGGTATTGTCGGATGAGGTGTACTTTTAAAAAAACTGTGTGTGATCGAACCGTACTAAATTGTAGCAGGTAGCTAAAATTTAATCCCCAACAATTTGTCTTTGTCTATGCCGCTTCAATTTCTCGGTCCATTTCTCTTATAAGTAAGCAATATAAAGACAGCATTTCAAACATGAGGCTACTTTAAGCATCATAACCGGGTTAAGAGGGTTTTTAGAAATTCAAATAAAATTATTCAATATTATTATTAAAATATTTATTTAAATTTAATGAATAGACTTTTATTCCACACAAAAAATATATGTATTTTGAAAATTCAAATTATGGTGAGTAAATGTAGTGTTGTATAAATGTACAATAAATAACATAAAAAAGCAGGTATATTTAAATTCATCCTCTGAATATTCTGATGAATTATCTTCGTCTCCTAGATTGATAATGATAGGATCCACAGTAACGTCAATTAAATTATCGAGTTCCCACATCTTCTCCTCTTCTTTTTGTACATGATGTATATATCTTTGCCAGCTATCTGCAGTTACTCGTTCCAAGGAATTTTTTAGCAAAATTTTCACGTCACTTAATTTAAACGTCGTATTATTTCGCGCTACGTCTCCTTTTACCTGCACCCAGACTAATTCGATTGGGTTAAGTCCACAGTGATAAGGTGGTAACCGTAGTACGTTATTTGGCGATTTGTTGTCATTTCATTGATAACATATTTTTTCTGATCTTTATTAAGATTAAGAAGTGTCAAAAGTTCCTTTTTCACCATATTTGTTTAAAAAAAAAAATATTTTTCCGGATAACCATTCAATTATATCGGCTTTCCTCCAAGCAGTCGTAGGCATCCGCTCGGTCTGCCGTGAATGGTAACTGCCATTATCCATGACAATTACAGACCCCGGAGAAATAAGATCCAACATCTGTGTAAAATACTCTTCGAAAACATCTGCGTTCATGTCTTCGTGATAGTCACCTGTATTTTTAGATTCAAATAAAGGTAAACCGCCATCTACAAAACCACTGGCACTACCTATATGTGTCACTATTAATGTTCGCCCTTTACATGAAGGTGCCTTGTTGACCGTGTTGAAAGTCCATACAAAAATGCTTGTCGAAAACTTTTTACATTTTTATCTTGCCATACTTTTGTTACAGTATATCCCTCGTTGACCCAAATTTCGTCTAGATAGTAAATATTCCTCCCTTCGTCACGGGATTTTCTAATAGATCTTAAGACGGCTCAGCTTAAGCTCAGCTCTCGTAAGACGGCCCATAATTTGCTTCTACTGATTTTTGGCAAATGGTTGTCCTCTGAAAGTTCACTTAAAATTTTGTTTAGCGTTGGTATTTCTTTTTTAAAATAAAATGAGTGTACTTTTCTGCGAATGACATGTTTGAAGAAATCATCTATAACGACTTTTGACCTCCCTGGAGATGATTTTGGGGGATTTACAGTATCTTATTCATTTTTTGTTTCCTTTAAAAGTCTATAGATAGTCGATTTTCCAATCCCTGTCATTTTGGAACACTTTTCCACGATGTCGTCAACACTGTTGGTAGGATTTTGGTGTTTCAATGCATTAAATACATTTAATATAATAATCTTCTCATTTTGAGACAGCGCACATCTTTTCACAAGTTTAGCAGGTACGTAATCTGATAAGCTCGACATTTTATCCAAACAATATTATATCCACTAGCACAATAGTCACTAAACACAAGTCGAATTTTACTCTACTGCACTAGCACGTCTTCGTATATTCAGCTCTAAGACTGGATTGATCTGTCACAATACACTGGCTCCTGTATCAAGTAAAATATACTAATGTACACCCATTACCTGTTAGCATTAGTGTTACCCGATAATTACCTGAAACGAAATATTACCACGCCCATGACCGGTTTTTATCTCGGGGTTTTATTACTCTCTTTCATTTCCAAACAGACTATAGTGGCCTACAGATGGAAAATCCATCAGATTCTATCAAAAATAACATTTCGTATACGGCGATTAGTTTGAAATAATTTTTCAGTGGATGTCTTCGCAAATTTAATTTTTCATGTATTTTCTGTGTATTTACAAACATGTATTCAAATGTGTGATCAGTGCATATTATTGTGTGGTAGCGTAATACCAAAGATGTTCTCCGAGTAGACAAAATGTTCTTCCGAATCCTCTTTGAAGCACATTGAACAAGTGCTATAATACCTTGGCGGTCTGTGGTTTTACTGACGGAGGAAATCCACCTGGTTGTAGTCGTCGGACAAAGTACCTCGCTTTAAACAAAAAGAGTTTGAGGAAACGAAAAGCCCCATCAAGCACTCAGCAAGTACAAAAATCTTTGCAATGACAAGTTTTAATGTAAACGAGTAAGAAAACAGAAAATGGTTCAATATTTTTAAAATGTTTCCAAATATCGATCATGGAAATAAATATCAGCAAGCTTGGCGGCTACCTTCCTGTGATACCATATCTTGTTTTTCATTAGGTAACTCACTAAATAAGCATCTATATTTTGTAAAAATATATTTTTTTAAAGTGGCGTAAATCGATACACGTGGCAACGTGGTGCCACTTTGATTTGCGGAATATACCTAACTTCGCAGCTGAAAGAAAGCCATAGTCGCCAATAAATAACGAATTAATATAATTTACCAATAATGCTTTTACGTTTTTTTTTTTTTTGAAAATTTTGAATTTACTTAAGACATCGTAGCTTATTAACAACACGATCAATATGAAGAAGCAATCCTAAAAATCCAGAAATAGGTTAGATCTCATCTATTGTGGTTGAATTTTCGAGTTCCCACAGTTTCAAAAGTGAACTTAGATATTTATAGAATGTTTAGTAAATTTAGCTAGATTAATTTTTATTTTAGATAATTATTGAATAGAGCTTTGTCTGTGGAATTGTTCATTAGCATACCTAGATGTTTGGTATTATAGAGCATACATATGACTTCATTGATAGGAATTGTAGGAGATTTGATTTATATTAGCTTAAAATACCTTTCCAATACAGTAAGAAAATGATAATTCCATTTCAAATGTTCAAGTAACTTAAAAATTAAATACGTTATTTAAAATAATAAATAAAACGATTAGCACTGAAAGAATTAAGAAATAAGGAAGATTTCTTGTTAAACGTCCTCTACTCTACATCTTCTCGTTAATATGTTCCAGATCCGTGATTTGCCAATAATGAAGGTCTGTTGGTACAAACTTTCTAAAAAAGTTTTAAAACGAAAGTAAACATAAAATTCCATGACAGTAAATTGACAAACGCTTCCCTTTCAGAATTGTTTACGGGAAATTGTTTCCTTAAATATTTAATAGAACAATTCAATTTGCAATTCCTTTAAATGATTTTATTTTCCTTAATGATTAATATCATTTATCATACACATTTATAGTTATAAATAGAATGAAATTTTTAATAGTAAAATCTATATTTATATTTAGGAATGCTAAAAAGAAAGTTATACAATTAAAAAAAACAAAAACAAAATCCAGGTACATACATAAAATTCTAATTTTCATAGGAAGCGTAAATCTGTAAAATTATAAACTAACTGTTACCTAAATCAAATTATATATGTGATAAATTGTCATCTTAGTATTGTTTTTAATAGAATTAGTATTTCTTTTGATTTGGATCATTTCGAGTAAGTATAGCTCTCTTTTTAAAAATTACATTGACGGTTGAGAACTTCTATGTTATACGATATTGGTAGAAATATTATATTTATGGTTATAAACACGTTTATGTAAATATTGTTTGTCCAATATATGATCCATTGCAATCGTTGCAATTTATTTTATAAACATTACTATAAAATTTTTTGGTGGCTTAAATTGGTGAAAATGTTTTTCGTTGTTATGTGAGGTTTATGAGAGAGATTTATGTCAAATTTCCGCAACATTCTTTTAATATTTTCTGATAATGATGGCACATATGGTAAATAAATATAGTGTTGTATTGTTATTATTATTATTATAAATTTTGTAAACAGGGTTATAAACATTTTTAAGATAGTTATTCATTTTAAGAACATTATTAATTTTTCAAATATGTTTAGCTCTGTTTCATGGATGAGATAATTTTATGGTATTGTCAATTAAACTATTGATAACGCTTTTTTATAACCAATAGGAGATACGGAATCAAAATTTAAGTATCATTTGAATCAAATAGATTAAATAGATAAATTAAGAAAATAATTTTTTTTTTAGTTTTTTCTGTCAAGGAATAATTTGTAGATAATTAATCGAGGTTTCCGAACATAGGACTAGCGAGCTTTACCATTTTTGTGCCAACAAATGTTTTTTTAACTATGTAATTTCGTTAACTAAGAAAAATTAAAATATTATTTAAGAAACATATTTGTTAAATTTTTCATTTGTATATTTCCACTTAGAGAACCAAATGACTATTTTACATCATGTCAAATGCTTTTTAACCTAAAAAATTATTTTTCAAAACTTCCCTAATTTTAGTCTCTTGGATTTCAATTCAGTCTGTGGGTTTATACGGGTGTCTCCGTTTTTTCGTTTGGGAAATGATAGAGCGTGAAAAAATAATAGGAATCTTTCATATAACATTTTCCCTATAGCGCTCCGTTTGTATGATACAGAGTGTTCAACTCTCAAAAAATATGTTATTTTCTTTATTATCTACTAAACAAATAAATATTTTTTGTTGAAACTTGGTATACAGTAATCATAATAAAAGGTTAATATTTTGACGTGAATAAATTTTTCCGGCTATGGCCAGTAGCGGAGATATGGGATTTTCTTCTGTTTTGAACCCCCTAAACTTCAATGCCAGTGGTGAAAAGTATTTTTTTTCAATACAAATATTAACAACTTATTTTAATTTTATGAAAAAACTGCTCCTGATAAAATTCGCTAGGAAGCTTCGTTCTTGAGATATTTAATCTTCTTCTAATCAGGGTTATCTTAAGCATTGCAAAAATTTTACGATCAAGCAGGCATTGGTGGTTTCTAAGTTTGTATAACAATAGAGCATTTACATTAACTCAGTGTCATTAAATTCCTCTAGGGTCGCTAGCGTCAAAGATAGGTATTAATATTAATGTTCTATACAGTTCTATGGTCTAGTTTATGATTCGATAATTTGAATTTGTGTAAGTCAAATAGTGATTGTAAATCTAATTTGCATACGTATTATCAAAATATAACTTATAATAAATCAATAAAATGTTTGTAAACACACAAAGACAACAGGAAAAAAATCACTTGAAGATATATTAAATTTTATTTATGTTAACCTCACATAACCTTGTTTATCTGAATTTTGCATTAGCAATTTGGAAAGAGATGTAATAAAACGTTATTTAACACAGAAATTGTTAACGTTGGAGTGCCTAAAGAATTTCTTGGTAATTCTTAATTTAAACCCCTTTGTTTTTAAAGAATTGAAATTTTATATATTACGAATCGATAGAAAAATGGTTAGTTGTCTCTCAAATTGCAAAAATGTTGCATGTAATATGCCTAGTAAATAAAAGTACATTAAATACCCAGTTTCTGAAAAAATATGAATATATAAAAAAATCAGTGTTTTAAATAATGTACATGTGACATAAATAAATAATAAACATATGCAGTTTTTATTTGGTATTTTTATTACAGTACAAGTACAATACAGAAAAGATGAAACCCTGATAGGTGTTTTAAATGGTTTTCATTAAAAAATTTCAGTGATATTAGTTGTGCTCTTTTATAACTAATAACATTTTGAATCGCCATATCGTAAAATAACTTGTTACTACTAGATGCACTTGCTATACTCTCAGGATTACCGGCGTTATTATCATTCAAGTAATTTTCAATTTGAGGAATCGTATTGTCACATTTCTCAGTTTAGAAGTCTACGAACTCGTGTCACATTTCTACTTTGTTTCCATCTGCAAGTTTGCCTACATTTTCATCCTGTTTTCGCCTTTTCAAGTACCGTTTCATGCGTTCATTATTTTTTACAATATTGGTGTACGGGTAAATATAATATTGAAACAGCTGTTTTTTGAGAATTATCCATTGTCCTAAAAATAAGAATGAAACCTTATCAAATAATGAAAAATATACACCGAAAATAGATCATGAATGCTTGTACTTACCCATACTAGTAATAGTATAACAATCTTCTGTAAAATGTTTTGAGCAGATCTTTGTGTACTGGGTTGGTTTCTTGCTGGATGCAATTGCTATTAACCATTTTTTTCAGCATTATTGGGGAACTTACGAAACATGAAATCTTTTTTTTATTAGCAACAGATAAACACTGCGGTATACAACAGTTATATGGCTATTTTTTTTACACAAATTAAAACACGACAAAAATTAAATAACAAATATTTATGAGGTTAGATTTAATACCTAACATTGATCGCAGCGCCGCCTACATGTAAATGCCCTATAGTATTGACAGATGTCATGTCAAATCAGTTTGTTTGCCGTGCGATCAGAGTTTGTCGAAGTGTTAGTGTTAGTGATGCCTTTTAGATTTACGAGTCAAAAATATGCAAATATTAATTTTGTTTATGGATTTTGTAACGTAAATTCTATCGCAGCTGCAACAGAATACCGAAGACGATTTCTGAATGCAAGACATCCATCTCCAGCGGTATTTAGAAGAGTTCATCAAATTTTTTCGGAAAATGGTTTTGTGCTTAGGAGAAAACAAGGGAGACACAATAATGTTGTAGTACGAAATATAAGTATACTCGTGTCAAGAATTCAGACGTCTTACGTCACGGCTGACGTTACACATTTGTTTTTATTGTCAACGTAATTTTCAATATTTGGTCGCTTTAAAATCAATCATTTTTTGCAATTTAATGCAATATATAATGCAAACTTTTAGTGTAGTATATAGTTTTATTACTATCAGTTGCAGTTTCTTAAATATTTTGATGGAGATATAATGAATTATTCATTTGTTCATATGACGTAAGTCGTCTGAATTCTTATCGCGAGATAGACGTGTTCTTCGATTATTCGAAGAAACAAGATCTATGAGTGTTCGCATAGTTGCTCGTATTCTTTTTATACCCGGAGCTACAATTTGGAAAACTTTGCATAAAGATCGTCAAAGAGCTTACCATCTGCATCCCGTTCAAGTTTTACACCCAGGAGACCAGCGCACCACCACGCGCACCAGAAATTTTTTCGATTTTCTGCCTTTTTTAGGCCTCCCGAATACGTGGTTAAAATTAATGACACTATGACTGACTCACCCTGTATACTTTTATAAATGTATTTGGTTTTTCTGACAAAAAGTCTGGAAGATTGCTAAAGTTTGTCCGATACATAAATCTAAAAATAAAGATAGTATTGTAAATTATAGACCCATATCACTTTTAAATAACTTTGCAAAACTATTAGAGAGTGTCTTATACAATCGCATATACGCATCTGCAAAAAATATTATATCAACCTCTCAACATGGATTTATGAATTCTCGATCAACTACGAGTAACCTAGCTGTATTCAGTCAGTTTCTATGTGAAACACTAGATGATAAAAGACAAGTTGATGCTATCTACACAGATTTTTGTAAAGCGTTCGATAAAATATGTCACACTGCACTACTTAAGAAATTCTCAGATTTAGGCTTTCATAGCAAATATTTGATACTTTTGAAATCTTATTTCAGTAATCGCAAGCAATTTGTTTGTTACAATGGTTTTTGCTCTGATATCTATATTGCAACAAGTGGTGTCCCTCAAGGATCCAATTTAGGACCTTTACTTTTTTTGATTTTCGTCAACGATTTATGCAATGCAATAGATTGTAACAAATTGATGTTTGCCGACGATCTGAAAATATATACTTCTATTGTTAATGTAGATGACTGTATTATGTTGCAAGAACAAATTGCTCTATTGGAAAATTGGTGCTTCAAAAATCACCTTTTTCTAAATATTTCTAAATGTAAAATAATATCATTTTGCCGTAAATCAAATGTTTTGCAATATCCGTACACAATCAATAATGTTACTTTAGAAAGAACAAATAATATAAGAGACTTAGGAGTTTACTTTGATCATCAATTGACATTCAATCAACATATAAGTAATATTATAAAGTCAGCATATAATACACAAGGATTTGTTATACGTAATAGCAAAAATTTTACAGATGTGTCTGCTTTGTCAACTATGTATTTTAGTTTAATTAGAACTAAATTGGAATATGCCTCTTTAATATGGAATCCTATATATATATACTCGCGGCAAGAATTCAGACGACTTACGTCATACGAACAAATGAATAATTCATTATATTTTCATCAAAATATTTAAGAAACTGCAACTGATAGTAACAAAACTATATGCTACACTAAAAGTTTACAATATATAATATATTGCACTAAATCGCAAACAATGATTGTTTTCAACGCGACCAAATATCGAAAATTACGTTGACAATAAAAACAAATGTGTAACGTCAGCCGTGACGTAAGACGTCTGAATTCTTGACGCGAGTATATATATATATATATATATATATATATATATATATATATATATATATCTGCAGTATTCTTCTGCTATTGAAAGAGTCCAAAAGAACTTTTTAAAATATTTAAGTTTTAGAACTAGTGGGGTATATCCCTAAAGAGGGTGCGATTATAATGATTTCTTGAGTAGTTTTAGTTTTATGTCCTTGGAGCAGCGTAGAAAACTAGCATCTGTTTTATATTTATGTAAGTTATTACAGGGTAAAATTGACTGTCCTGCTTTGTTATCACAAATTAATATATTAGTTCCTAGACTTGCAACCAGACAAAATAATATATTTTACTGTAAAAGAGCTCAAACAAATTTATTGTTAAAAGCACCAGTAACTGTAATGTGCGCTAATGCAAATGTAATTGCTTTCGTTTGTGATTTTTTCTGTTGCAGTTTTGTTGAGTTAAAACATAAATGTAAAGAATACCTATAGTTATCTTTCTAATTCTGTTAAACTTAATATGTGTCTGTCATAATTGTATTTGGTACACTTTGTATATAATCACTTAACTGAAAGTATTTTTTTTTGTATAATTGCTCTGTAAATGGGTAACTGTTGGGCAATAAATGCATTTATTATTATTATTATTATTATTATTATTATTATTATTATTATTATTATTATTATTATTATTATTATTATTATTATTATTATTATTATTATTATTATTATTATTATTATTATTATTATTATTATTATTACTATTATTATTATTAAAAAGATTTCTTTAACAAGAACGAGGGGGGGCCAAGACTTTTGACTTTGTGTGTAGTATTAAATCGTCATATGTTGTCGCCAAAGGTACATAATAGGACCTGATTTTTTGTTGCGCCCGGTATTTTTCTGTTCTGTACTCAATATTCTCAAGAGTTAACACGTATCATCTACATGATATAAAATTTTAATATTACATGTTAAGCTGACAAAATCTTAAACGTTTAGAGCTTCTCATTGGGAATGTAGACTATTAAGAGTGTTTACATTCGGTTTACAGTCATTAGTGACGGTGAATATTAAATTTCGCACTAGGTTCTTCTAATCTACATAGTAAACAAAATTTACGAAGGATGTAACAGGAATATCAAATAGATGGAATTCATTTACTTTACTTCGCGTTCGACTTCAGCAAGCGCAGGTATATGGTTATATTAAATAAAAAATGTACGCTGAGCCAAATATTCAGCTCTAAAATTGCTGAAAAATAATTTGCTTTTAAAAAACATATTGAGAGGTTTTGTATTAAAAATTGTATTTTTTGGAAAATCACATTGAAAACAATCACATCAAGTTTTTGTTTATTTGCCGATTATAACTAACTAGTTTTTAAATAAATCTTGCGGCATTGTCTCATTTACTTTGTAAATCATAATCGCGATCAAAGAATTATTACTCTGATACTACTGATTTGAAATGTAAACGTTAAATTTTGGTATTATTCTATTTGATGCTGTAATCATATTTTTAGAATCACATTGTGTTAGTGTGAAATAACTAATATATTTTTTCAAGTAAGGTAATAATTTTGAAATGATTAAATAAAATAAAAAAAAATTATATAAATTATTGAATTACTATGTTTATTGTTTGATATTAAAGTGAAAAAATGCACTTTTTCAGTTTTCATTAGCTATTTCAGGAATTATGCATACTATTCCATACTTCTATTAAAAAAAATAAAAGCTATAAAAATGTGCAACCTAATTTAAAGCATCCTGTAGTATTATTTCTAAGATCCTCGTAGTTGACGTCATAAAAGTGACAATCTTGTATAACTTTATTGTACTAATTAAATATTGTATAATTGATACATGCTTATTTTACCCAATGTAAACACTTAATTTTTATGGCCACATTTAAATATAAATTATTGGGTGCTAGACGAATGATAAAACTCATTACAAAGTATTCATAGTTCAATCTGTAATAAATTGTTTTGCTCATATACCTGTTTGATTTGATTATAATCTCTTAATAAATTTAACCCTTTATAAATTTGTCCCAAATTCCTAAGTACCTAGTTCTAATTAACAACCTTTGTAGATCTATGAGGTAGTTTTCTTGTTTCCGTATGATCACTGTAAAAATTACTCTTCTTGTGTAGTTCGCTTAGACCACATCGCTTATTCTGCACATGAAAATTAATTATTTTCGCCACCGGCATACAAAAAAAAGACTTTGCTCTGAGAATATCGGCATATTTCCTCATTATTTAATTCAACAGTGTAGTGAAATTGTTAGAAATATGTCTAACTATAAAAAACTTAGTGACAACACTCAAGAGGCATCTTCGATAGACCATGTTGCCGTAGAAGTGTCACCACTGGATTCTGAATCGAAGACGAAATCTGTTACACCTTTGGCTGATTTTTTTAGTGCAATTGTACCGCCATTTATTGCGTGTGATCCTGAACTGTGGTTTTCGATACTCGAGAATAGCTTCGAAGTCGCAGGCATTACACAAGACGATATCAAGCAGTGTTACGCCATAGCAAGAATCGAGCAAAACTATCTTCTGAAAATTCGCGATATCATCATGAAACCGAGAGGAGAGCGGTCATACGAACTTTTAAAATCAGAACTGATTAAAAGAATGGGTTTATCTAAAGAAGAAAGATTGCGGAGACTCTTGGGAAAGGAGTCACTGGGTGATAGAAAACCATCTGAGTTGCTCCGTCACTTGCGCAGTCTAGCAGGTAAAGATTTTTCCGAGAGGATTGTGGAAAGTTTGTGGTTAAATCGTTTACCTAAACAAGTGCAAGTAATTCTGGCAGCTTGCAAGAGTGTCACCTTGGATAACAAAGCGGACATGGCAGATTCAATATTGTTCAGTAGAGAGCATTCCAGAAATTATACTTACTACAAAAAATCTCCACATTGTTCTGGTAAGTATTGCAATTTGTTATTATTTTTTTACTGTACTGCTAAGGTATTTTAAGTTAATATACATCACTTCTCCTACAGTTCCTATCAATGGCATCATATGTATGCTCTCTGATACCAAACATCTAGGTATGCTAATGAACAATTTGATTGACAAAGCAAGGGTAGTAATTATCTAAAATCAAAAAAAAAATAGCTAAATATTCTAACCTGGTTTAATAAAAACATTCTATAAATACCTAAGTTCACTTTTGAAATTGTGGGAACTCGAAAATCCAACCACAATAGATGAGCTCTGATCTATTTCTACATTTTTAGGATTACTTCTTCAGGTGACCTCCTTTAAGTTGAGTCAAATATCTAACTATAAATGATTATACCTACAAATTAGAATTATTTTAAATTAAATATCGACAATGTTAAAAGTGACGTAAACCTGCCTAGTAAGTTTAAATTAGACATGTGGTTGAATTTTCGAGTGACCACCGTTTAAAAAATTAACTTAGAGATTTATGGAATGTTTTTAGTAAACAAGGTTAGTGAATTTAGCTAAATTAATTTTTATTTTAGGTAATTATTGAATAAAGCTTTGTTTATGGAATTGTTTATGAGCATACCTAGATATTTGATATCAGAAAACATACATATGACTTCATTGATAGGAATTGTAGGAGAATTGATTTATATTACCTTAAAACAGCTTAAATATGATACAGTAAAAGAAAATGTTAAAAAAGCTAATAATAAAGAGCATATGGGTAGATATTGTGGGTGTAATTCAATGTTGGTCGTGGCTTCAGTCCGCAGAGTACTTAGTTTCACACAATATTGTTAATACCTAAAAATATATGGCAATTTATTTTCACAAAAATTAAAAATTGTCAAGTCAATCGATGTATCTCTGCTACAGAACTGTTGTATCGAAAAAAATATTGTGTAAATTTACCACTACTATTATTGGTTCCATTGTGTCCATAACTACCATGACAACCATGGTAATTAAATAATAGCTACATGCAACAATTTATGCATAAAATACATTTATGAAATTTACACGGTGGTCCGAAATTCATCGGTTAAACTTGCACTTGAAATTCTATGACTAAAAATAAAAGTTCCTATACTGGCTGAGTCAGAAAGAATGGAGCAACAGCTAAGCTTCAACCACTGCAGGAATTTGTCCTATTTTTTTTTATACTTTGGTTCCGACATTGTTGATGGTAGTGTGCTACGAGCTTTTTCAGCCTTTTGCAACAAATCGCATGAAATCTCACTTCTCTCATTCATTTTCATAAATTAATAAATTTGATAAACATTTATTTTCAATCTTGTCGGATGATATATCCATGGTAGTCATGCCTAGTTAATTATGAAACAACGTTCGATTAATTTTGAAAGCCAACAAAATTTGGTTTTCATATTTCACTAGTATGAAATAACAATCTTCATTTATCACGTGAGTTATTGAATGTTAATAATCTTGGGCAAATTACAATCTGTTGCCCTCGATACATAACTATTAAATTAATATTTCAAAACATTTTCAGGTTGGGATGAAGCAACCAGGGCTGGGGTCCGCCCTACTAATAATATTTTGTTGTCATCATCGGCATCATCGTCTTCGTCGTCATCGTACTCATCTTCGCTATTATCTTCTCCACCGCCATCACCATCGCCATCTGTTGATCATCATTATTATTATCATTAACATTATCCAGTTTGTTGTCGATAGTGGGAAATTAGAGGTCAAATTTTCTCAATTGTCGACGTTTCGTCACTTATCGTGACATCCTCAGGACAATTACAGATTTCGACGATTTTCGACGAAACGTCGACAGTTGAGAAAATTTGGTGATTTCTTTGACATTTGGCCTTTAATTTCCCACTATCGAGAACAAACTGAACAAAAATAAGGCTGCTAATATCATTAGTTATTAACATTATCAATATCATCATTATTTTTATTATTATTATGTCAATAAAAACTTTACTTACTTATTTGATTTGTATTATTTTACCTGCCACAGTCCAGTAGATTATTCGTTTACACCCTGTGTATATACAAGTTGGTCTTTAAATGCAGAGGGACTCTCAATTGTACAGGGCAATAATATGTCAGCAGATATGACTAAATATAAAAAATAAGATTATTTCTTTATAAACTAACTGAGTAAAATCTATTTAAAAAATGTAGTCAAGGCAGGTACCGGTGTCTGTGAAATGTATTGAAAATATGATAATTCAAGTACACTCATCTCTATCCAAATATGCATCCTTTCCCAGATAGAACCCTTTGATGAAATTGTTACTAAAAGCCTTTTCACACGGGCCACCGTGCAGCACTTCTCGGAAGCGCCGTAGAGTGGTCCATTTTAAAGAAACATTATTTTATATAGACTTATTCACACGGGCGCGGCCACAGATTTAGCAGCGCCACGGTGGAGTGTAGTCGCTTACTCCCACCGAAACGTCAACCATAAATTAGTAGCTCCACTCAGCAGCGCTGCATAGTGGCCCGTGTGAAAGGACTCTTAGGGTTTTCATTGTTGAAGAAGCTTGGCGTACAGGCTGTTCTTTTTAAACGGTGACAGTGCTAGTTTTTCACCAAATAAAAAATTTGTAGGTACGGCAGTGAAATTTTTTGTACGTTTTTTTCGAAAGAACCAAGGATAATCAGAAAATATTATAAAGAAAGTAGGTATTACAATGTTTTTACATTTTTAAGACCTAGCGTGTACTAATAAATAAGAAGTTTGACATTACGTACGTCAGTTTATCAATTATAGTAAAAATTTCACATCAACGTTTTTTAACCAATGAGAAGCTTGTATTCTGTTCCGTTACCATGACAATTCCAAAAATTTTCATCCTCTGTCAAGTGAGCTGCATGTGATCACACTGGAAATTTTTTGACGTTTATTTATACAGTGTTTTCGAAAAGTGACGAATAAATTCATTATTTTTGAAATTGAGAAGTTTTCGAAAAAATACTCTGGTACGTCGATTTTGTTTTTAAATAAGGAACTTTTTTACATACGATCCATATTTGTGACGTCATCGACAATTTTTTTAAATAGCAAAACCCCCAATTTGACCAAGCTATTTGAAATAGCGTGTCATTCTACGTACATACATCATGAAAAATTATGGTGTTACATAACAAAAATTTCAAGAAAATAATGTTTGACAATTTTAAAATTTAATTTTCACAATACTGTGCACCTCCCCATTATGCAACACCAGTCCGTGCTTATTTAGATGAGCTGTTCCCGAATCGTTGGATAGGGAAAAGGGGGCCTATTGAGTGGCCAACCAGATCGCCTGATTTGACACCCCTAGATTATTTCTTGTGGGGATACTTAAAAAGCAAAGTATACGTTACTAGACCGGATAATTTAGAAGATTTAAAAGCAAAAATTCGTCACGAGATACATCGTATACCTCCTGAAGTTATTGATAATGTTCAAAAAGAATTTATTTAATCGTCTTGGCTACTGTCAGGCAGCCAACGGTGCAATTTTAACATTCAATTTAGTCGATTTTTTACATAATCATTATCATTTTCAGTATTGTAAAAATTAAATTTTCAAATCTTCAAACATTATTTTCTTGAAATTTTTGTTATGAAATACCACATTTTTTCATGATGTACGCACGCTCTTTCAAATGGCATAGTCAAAATTGGGGGTTGCTATTTAAAAAAATTGTTGATGACGTCATATCTCGAACAACGATGACGTCGCAAATGTGGGTCGAATGTCAAAAAGTGCCTTTTTTAAAAACAAAATCGACGTGCCAGGGGATTTTTTCGAAAACTTCTCAATTTCAAAAATAATGCATTTATTCGTTACTTTTCGAAAGCACTGTAGATTGACAATTTGTTTAACAGTACCTAATATTTTCATTTTTATTTCTTGAGTGTTTACTGATCTATATGTAAACAGAAACAAACAAATAAGGTAAGTTATTATATTGTACATGTAATTGTTTTAAATACATAGTCTAATAATTATCGCAGGTGATTCTCATTTCTACCTTCAAATTAATTAAGACATTTTCGTGGTGTGAAATTTTCTCACCGAAAATCCCGAGAACTTAAATTCATAACCGGAAATATTTTCTCGTTTACGAACATTTTTAGGAAATTACCCTCGTCTGCGGCTGGGGATAATTTTCAACATATTCATGACATCGAAGGGATATCATAAGTGAAAATTTCACAACAATCAACAAGCTTGTAATTTGTACCATTGCCATAGTAATTCTAAAAATTTCCAAAATTATTGGTCTATATGTAACTAAAACAAATAAAAACACTATGTGATTATATTAAACTTGTAATTATTTTCAATATAAAGTATAATAATTGTCGTACGTGGTCCCAATTTCTAGTTCCAAATTGATATATTTTGAAAATTATTTCTCGTCTGTGATATTTATTTTTTAAGAATGTCAAATGACTATAATTTTAACAAAACAACCGATATGATTTTGCGTTATTGTATGTGAAATTGCCGTGAAAATTTAAGCCATAAAACATTTTCATCAAACGACTTTTGTTTATTATATTTTCAGAATAAAACAGGTAATTTAAGTAGCGAAAACCTTAATTTTTGAAAGATATTCTCTTTTTGTTTTAATTAGCAAATATTCATCCAGAAAGTATTGCCTAAGTATTGTAATAATAGGTATATCCACAAAATTTCCGTTTCACTTGAAAATGATAGGGAATGATAGATTTATGGGCACTACAAATTGCCGTTTTTCTTCAAAACGGAGCATTTAAACAAAAAATTACAAAAGAGATAAAATTATCAGAAGAAAATTCTACGTTTGATATTTCAAGAAAAAGCTGCATAGGCGTACATAGAAATAATTGGAGGGGATAAAGGGTACTGCATCCCTCAGTTACCTCCAGTCGCCCTTCGATTTTTTTCACCAAAATTACATGAAAAGTATGCCGGAATAAGATGAAGGTACGTGCAAAATTTCAAGTGTGTATCTTACAAAACAATGGCATTATTAACAAAAATAGATTTTTAAAATATGACCTTCTATTTTGGGACACCCTGTATAATATATTTATTAGATCGGTCTACTCAGAATATATGGTTCATAAATTTTATGGTAGAGTAATAAAGGGTCAGAGATTATTACCTAAGATATTTATTAGCCTTATTCGCAGAATAGTTGAAAAAGTTAAACGTACGCGCAATGTATTTTTGAAAATGCATTGTTTTAGTTGGAATGCGCATGCATTTGACGACTGGAACCTGACTCTGATGTTGTGTATCAAAGCTTTATCTCAGATAACAAAAAGAAAATCTTGGTAAATTCTGATGTTCAAGTAGCTAAATAATTAATTTTTACATTTTATTTCTTATGTATATTTTAATATTCTAATAGTATATATACTAAAATACAAAATTTGGAAGACAAACTTATACCTATAACTTTTTTCGCCGGACCGGATTTCCACCCTTCGATTTTTTCCGCACGGCCAAAAGCTTATAAGTAGTAAGAAAGAAGCGTAATGCTCCTAAGACTAAAAGTTCAAATTTTAGTAGGTGAATGGAGGACGGAACATAAGTTGAAAAAGCTCATAAAAACCATAAAGCAAAATGTTTTATTTTCGAAGTGTTAAAAGATGATTTTTTTATAATTTTCATCCTGCTATAGTTGGAACACTAAGCTTATTACCGCCTTGTAGTATTATAGTTATTTTAAATTTATGTGTGTTTTATTTTGAAAGAAAAATTATTTATGATATAAGTGCTAAGAGTTACATTTTATTTTGTGAGAAGGAAGACTTTCACCACATATTGTTGTACATCATATACAATTTTACTAAATACCGTTAAAAGTACAAATCAACGCATTTTTTATGTTATTAGAACTGAATTTATAAAATATAATTTTGAAATTCAATTGTCCATGAAGTTTATTGTTGCCAAGGTAATGAAAGTTGACATCGTTTGTTGACAAGTAATTTCAAATCACAACTTCAAACCTGTTGACATGGAAAGTGATCAAGAGAAGCTGCTAATAAAGCACCTTTCAGTTATTGCCTAGTAAGCCAAAGCAAATCGTGCTTTTAGCATACGTTGAAGAAAAGTCTAAAATATGCAAATCGTCAACGCTTTAGTTAAATTACTCAATGCTGAAGACGATGACGAATATAAATAATCAGGAAATAAGCGAATATTACAAGCTTGTTTCATTTTTGAAGCGAAAGAGCGAAGGTTATCGACCAGTGCAAGAAGTACATTACTTCTAACACCAATGACTTAAAAATTATACTTTTATTGACGTTTTTAGAAAAAAATTTACTCGAAAATGCTACATTTTTTATATAAGGTCTGTTCCAACAGCCGTCAAGAACTACTTTAAAACTATTAGAAATTTTTGACCAACTCCGTCTTACGTCATATTTGCCGAAAGTACATTATCAACTGAACTGACTGAATAGTTTTTGATGGTGCAGAATCGATTCTTGTTGTTGGATAAACCAAAAAGACCGTAAAAATGGTACATAAGTTTTTTTCTCAGAAATAATATTTAAAATGCACTTATTTAATTTCTAAAATATTTAGTGGTGTGAAAATGCTGGGTTTCTTAGTGACACTGCCTCCCTATATTTTCGTCACTAGCCGTAGAATTTGTGTATCAATTCAGGGACGTTTTAGTATTAATTATTTATACATTAGCTCGTACGTTGTGAGTCAGACATGTTTCAATACATTTAATATAATTTTTAGCTTCTATGCCTCCTATTTAAAAACCAGTAAGCTTAAATGCTTAATACACCAAGCCATTTCCATCTGAAATGACACAAGGAATAACACTGTCTATTTCATTATTTGGAGGAAAGATTTCAGAAAATTTTATATTAACTCGATCACTGACTATAAAGTAACTTATAATATTGTTCTATAATCTTGTCGGGAGGATATACGACACAATATGATTGTAGACATCTCACAGCACTTTTATTAAAAATAAATGGAAACTAAATGCAAAAAGGGTCAGCGGCAACAGTTAAACATGAATAAAACATAATTCAACGCTGTGGGATATATCAAAACGTCGGTCACGCCTGAAATGATGTCGGCAACACTTATTATTTATTATTTGCAGCAGTATTATTTCAGAAAACAGAATATAATCCCATAACTGTATCTTTGCATTTTTTGTTATGTTAATTTTTTAAAACTGTAATTATTATTTTTTTGCTAGTGTTAGTATGTTGTATTACACTCTCTCAACCGTTTTCGAAAAAATGACGTCTGAAAATTGACTGAACTGCCACCTTTTGCCCGACGAATCCGAAATTTATTTAAATGAATGTTTTAATCGCCGTTGGATTGGAAGACGCGGACCTAGATTGGCCTCCAAGATTACCCGATCGTACACCCATCATGAATTACTTTTTATGGGGTTATTTAAAATAAAAGGTTTATAACAATAGCCTCAAATTATGTAAGACTTAAAAAACCCAATAAGGTAAGAAATGAGGAAAATTTACGGGAATGTATTAAATACTGTTCAGATGATTTTGTACATATGCTTGAGTATTGCCAAGAAAAAAATGGAAAGCATTTTGAACATTTAATTTAACTCTTTTTGTTATAAATGGTTTATATTTCTTGACGTTTTGCTTACAGTGATTTGATTGATTGGGTGATCTGAATCCTTGTTATTGAATTATTTTTCCGAAAACGGTTAATGATAGGTGTAGTGTATGTTACATAAAAATACTTGGAATTTCAAGTAAATTGAATAAAAATGCAAAAAGGAGTGTTTCCATTTAAAAAAGTTGACAATGATATCATATTTTCTTTTTGCTTCATCCTGTATACGTCAAAACTAGTTTTTAAAAATGTGCAAGTATGCCCAAAGAGACAACTGCAGTGCCGCATGGCGTAGTGTAAAGTACGGGATATATTTTGACATGCATATAAATGACACATTTTATTCTGTACAGGGTGATCGATTTCACTGAAGAAATGATTTTTTCTTGTAAACAGCTGAATCAAAGTAGTTAACGAAACCATATCTAAACGACGCTGGGTGTTGTGACGCTAAAGTTTTTTTCTCGAAGCATACCAATTTTTCACAGATATTGAAACAACTTTTCATTTCAAGCATTTTTTTCAAATAACTTTTTCTTGTGTATTCAAGAGATACAGATCATTTATTGTGTAACTGGAATTTTTCGTTTACCACATCAATCGTCAGTTTGGATCTGATGAGGGACCTTGTAAAAATCGTAAGTGGTGTTTTAATTTTATTTTAATCCCAATTATGAATGTACAGGGGACTCTATAAATACAATTTTGTAAAAATAAAATCAAAAAGAGCAGTTCAAAGTGATTTAAAAATATATTTCTGCACGGAACTAGAAAGTGGTCCACTGTAAAACATGATAAGGCGTATAAGAAATAAATTACATTTTACAACACCTATTTTAATGCAGCAAATTCAACTGATTTTGCCGCTATGGTTATTAATTATTAATAGAATTAATTTTTAGTTTTAATTGGTAAAATAACCTGATGTTACAACAACATTTTGTGCTCGACTTATCCAGTTTCTTCAAACTAACATAAATGTTTCTGCTTATTGTCCGTTTGAACTTGTAAGTTACTGGCTGCAGCTATGATACGTTTGCGTAAATCATCCACATCGGTGCAATATACTTCATTTTTTAAATATCCCCACAAAAACACCGGTCTTTCTCGTCCACGCTGTACACGATACAGATATAATTGCACCTCGTGTATGGTACGGCACACTGCTACAATACACCGTGGACGTCCTAAACCTCCATCTCTTCCACGAATCGGTTGCAAATTTCCCGGGTCACGCCTGCGTTTGCACTACACTTGCACTTACTGCACACTGGTGTACACTGTTGGCACAAGTTTACCGGAAAATCATTCTGCTAAAGCATTTTCACTTCACCATAAATTAAAACGATACTCACCAACTGTGAGTTGCTATACGTAAGCCATTTTTGATATTTGAAAAACTAATGTAAATACTTGCATCACAAAAAAGTTAATACGATAAGTAATCGGATATATGAAATCGCCTGGCTGCAGACTACAGGAGCCCAACGATGTAGAGGTTGAAACTACTAGAACAATACTTTTTCTCGGAAACTATAAAGATTTTGCAAACATTTTTTTACGATATTGATTCCATTTTTCATGACGCATCTATTAACAAGTTTTTTAGATAAGTTCTGAATACTAACCCTGTACATAAAGTAGCCTTTGTATAAAACAAGTGCGGTAACCTGTAACGGTATAAATGTAATTATTTACTTCCCATCTAAAATTGACACAAATATCTTTTATCTGAATTTGCAGTAATAAATTTTCTTGGTGGTTAAAAAAAAAACATTTCAAAAAAAGTTAATAACATTTTTACGTTTTGACTGTATTATGAGAGAGCGAATCGTTGAAACAATTAAAATAAAAAATTTAGAAATTCATCAAATTTTTTAATAAAATGAATACCTAAGTACAGAAATAAAAATAAACATTGCTACCTCAATGGGAAAAGGGATAACATTTAGTTAAGGTAATAAAAAATAAAATAATGCACCCAAAATATAGAAATACAAATGCAGTGTGGGTAACATGATGCAGGTGACTAACAACTATCAGGATAATCTAGATTGGTATACTCGTATATAAAAATCAATGCTGATAAGTAAACAAACAGCATCAATAAAATTTGCATGTTTTATGTAACATTCACAAAATTGCATAAGGAAAACTGGATTTAATTTCACACACAATGCATTTTAAAACTAATCTAGGTACGTGCAATTTACAAAATTAAACACACAATGTACAAAAATAAGCAAGTTACTTCTGTGTACTAGTTGTTAAAACGGAAATGTTTGTTTTGCGGAATGTTTCCTCTATTCAATTAAAATGAATTCTAATGAATTACAGCTGTATTGTTCTATATAATGTTTACCAGTTAACAATAAACATGTGGATTATTTTACATGTATAGACATTTAACTGTATAGATTAAAGTGCATGTTTGCGGGTCGAATCACTGTCGATTCGAATACAAATAGAAAGCAAATTGTATGTGAACGCCTTTCTTCATATTTTGACTGGCCATTCGAAATTGTTCGACTCATATCTACCCGCAAGCACGCACCTGAGGTTAAATTGTTAATCCAAAACCACATGACAATCAAAGAAATTATTGTTCACTCTTCAAAATTAAGTAAATATTAAAACACTGTAAATATGATAACAATACAGATAAAGAAATATATAAGAAAACATAAACACATACACAATAATTTTTTTTATTCCTCATTATCATTTTCTTCCAGGTATTCATTGTTGTCCAAATGAAATTGTTTCCCCTTTACAGATTTGTTGTTGACACAAAACTCTATGAAGTGGCGCCATCTCTCGTCTGTTTTTAAAACATCTCCATTTCCAATAACAATTAATAGAGCCTTTGCCCTTGTGATAGCTACATTAAATCTCTGAAACAAAAAATGCATTTGTTATTCTGTTAAGGACTGAAGAACACAAGCATAAATAATGTAATTTATGAGTTAATTCCTATGGAAAAATTGGGTTATATCCACGAAATGTGAACTTATAATCGAGACCTTTTGGGGTACATAATTAACTTAGTTTTAGCACGACATTGCACGTCTAGTCACTTAGTAATTGACTGGATAAACATTTTAAAGTAAGTTACATTCCTCGGATTCGACAAAATTCAATTATTTTTCAGCCATGTGAATACGTTCACATCATTTCGATTTCATATCTGAAAAGAAATATTAAGGATTGTTTTTATTGAAATAGGCACGCTATGCTAGTGTTAGTATTATTAACTAATGCCATGAAATTTACAAACTTTTTCACAGAAATTATATACTGATAAAAACCCAATAAAATAAAAGAATGAAACACAACACATAGTCAGCATAAGGAATAAAGAGCTATAATTATTTCGAATATAAATAATGTATTTTATCTTAAGGATGGTTTAAACAAATAAGAAGGCCAATTATTCATATATTTTTTTCTAAATTAATGACCAGAAAATAGCAATTTTATATTTTCATTTTAAAATTTAGTGAGACAAACCAAGGAATGGAGCATTATTAGGTTTCGATAAAAAAACGGCTAATGGAATTTAAAAAAAAAGAATACCTAATCAAACTACGGACACGTTAAAAATGAATTTAGTTATAAATAAAATAAAACACATCGTATCTGCAGTGTCTGGGCGTGGATTATTGAATATATCGGATTGCCGTTTGACTTGTGAAATGCTTCCGCAAAATTTATATTTTATGTTCAAGAGTCAGAACTAGATACATGTGCTATCATTTTGAGCAGACAATCTCAATGTCACCGTTGCATTATGCAGCGTTACAAAATAAGAAGCACTTTTAATTTTTGCATCAATACCGTACATAAATAACAGTAGCAGGACCTTTGCAGTTGATACTATGTGAAACAGCATCTGCAGTGCTTGGGTGGGAATTATTAAATTTATTGAGTTGCCATTTGGCTTATGAAATACATTAATTAGGCTAGTAATGAATAGCCGAAAAGAGGGTGTAGCGTGCATTGAGAGAGGTGGAGGGGAATTTTTCAGTGCAGGAATGTGTTGGGGGTAATTAGGAAGTACACATATTAAAAGTCCCCACCCAACTTCCATAAGAGAATGTTATAGAGCAACAAATTTTATTAAAAAATATATACAAATGTGCTAATTTATCTCCAATGGAGTAGAAGCGTAACAAATGAAATATCTTAACAAAGCAAAATTTACTGAGCCTGTTTCTCTCGAGCCAGGAGGGTCCTGTTTTTGGCTGCACCATCAATACTGATCGCAGCACAAATTGCCATTCATCCTTTTCTTCTCCATCAGCCTCAGGAGATGTGGGAATGGGCTCTAAGTCTTCTTCGTCATATTTGCTTAAAATGGGGACGCTGTTTAAACAGTGATCCTGACAGTTTTGGCGTAATCAGAAGTAACTCATCGCTGCTTTTTTGCAGTTGCACCTTTCACTGCTTCAGTGCATCTACAAAATATAAAGTCCAAAATTTCTCTGGTTTCTCGTTTTATATTCGATGCCGATTTCAAAAATGAATCGTACCTGAAGTGTTCAGAGAACTTATTTTAACAGGGACACTGTACCATCTTAACATGCATATTCACCCAGTTTTCTCAATATCAGCATGCGAAAAAGATGAGATGTGGAACACTTCAGCTGCTCTTTTTATGCCATGATGTTTTTAGTAATACTTTTACGAAATCAAGAGTTATTCTTCTGGAATGTCATGCTCCAAAACGGAACATTTAAACAAAAAATTACAAGAGGTAAAATGATCAAAATAAAATTCTACATTTGATATTTCAAGAAAACCATTATTTTTTTCACCAAAATAATATGATAAGTATGCCGGAATAAGATAAAAGTACGTGCAAAATTTTAAGTGTGTATCTTACAAAACAATAGGATTACTTATTAACAAAAATAGTTTTTTTAAAATGTAATTTTATCACCGTGTATATTGAAACAGGGAGGCCCAAATAAAAAATGGCATAGGGAAAGTCGCATTATTTTTGTCCAAAGAATATGTGATTAATGGTAGGGCCACCTATTTTGGGACACCCTGTATATTTCCAGCACATATTCCCAAAATCACGAAATAACTCTGAAAATCGCCGAAAACGTTGCATCAACCCAATTCCACATACTTTGCTACATATTAACAAGACTCTACCAAGTGTCAAAAGCTTCTCGTTTTCTGCCGTTCAAAAATATATAATGATTTGCCACCCAAACGCACATTATGAGTTAAAATTTTATACCTCCTATAGACAGATTCCATAAGCATTTCTAATGTTAACAAAACTACTCAGCTTTTCATATTGTTTTATGAAATGGTTTTGAAGATATTAAGAAAATGTGATTTTCTACTTTATACGTTGTAGATTGAGGCAACTTTAATTATTATGAATAAAATAAAATACCTCACATCTGCAGTGCTTGAGCACGGATTATTGAATTTATCGGGTTGCCGTTTGGCCTGTAAAATGCTTCAGCAAAATTTACCCTATACGCCGATTGCATAAATATTCCTGATGTTGACAAAACTACTCAACTATTCAGATTGTTTTATGAAATTGTTTTATTTTTTGACAATATTAAGAAAATAGATATGATTTTCTTCTTTATGCATTGTAGATTGAGAAAAATTTTTATTAAGGCATATTTGGCTTAATCACCTAATTTTAACCCTACAAGTTTTTCATAATTCTGTGTCTTATCCTCAATGACACCCTGTATGTATGAAGAAAATATTTATATCCTCAACTTGAAGCTCGACAAAATTATTTCTCATATAATGTACAATTTCTTATATATTGATATTTTAAGTAATACTTACAAACATTGTATAAAAGTATTACAGTATCTTGAATACGAATTTTACTTCTCTTGTTGAAAGTGTCTGCAACTTAACCTGTTAAAGCATTTTCCATATAGTTAAAACTGTTTGAAGTTTCTGTAAACTTTGTTATACGTTACTTCAAGAAATAGTATCGCTTCAAGCAACATAGTTAACGATACTTACTTTTCTCAACTATGTAATTCGCGCCAACTTAGTAGATGGATTGATCATTTTAAGCAGATAGTATTTATATATAACTTAGAAAACAGTCAGTTTTAACCTTACTGCATTATTAATAATATTGATGCATCTTTTTTGATGATATTAAAAACAAAACTATAAGTGATAACTTCTTGTTAACATACTTCATGATATAATAAAATACGATCTATGTTGTGGTACAGGCTAATAATTTAGAAGGTAGGAGAAGGCAGAAAAACATTCAAATAAGCAATTTTTATAAGCCTGCACAAGTAATCGTATAAATATTAAATTTAAATGGGTTTTCTTATTTTTATAAAAGTGTGTAGGCACTTAGCAAAGCAATAAGGATCTGAAAAATTTTCAGAATTAATAGTACTTTAAAATGTAATAACATTTTAACCCACGTCTTAACAATTGTCCTGGATTTGTGGATTAAGGTTTTCATTGAACATGAAATTGCTCACTTACATATTTTCATGCTCAACATAACATGGGCAACAATTATTTCTGGAAGATAGGTAATAATGATAATAAAAAAGTTGTAAAAAGCTGACCGAAACCTGACTAATGTCTAAATAGCTATTTATGATATACGTGTTAAAAGTAAGGTTTTATTTTGTGAGTGAAGACGATCACGAACAAAATAAAATCACTTTTAACACGTATATCATACACTATTTTTTCTACAAAACAATCGGAAGAACTTTAAATTCAATAAAAATAAGAAATCAAAGAGTACCACACAGATCGCAATGTATATGAATGAAAATTTTCGTAGCAACCAGTGCTGTTGTTAATTACGGAAAAAACGCAAAAATATTGACAGCATTTTCTAGTAATATTATAAGTATAATGAATAATCTCGATAATGAGCGTAACGAATAAATCCCTGCTGAAATCGAAGAAGCCGCCAGTCGAGTAACATTGGAATTATTGCGAAATCAAAGGAACAGTACGAAATCGCTTATAGACGCTTTTCGGAATGGTGCAACATTAAAAAGGTCCCTGGGAAATGTAACGAAAGTATTTTACTGGCATATTTTAAGGAAAAAGCCAAGATACGGAAATCGTCAACGCTGTGGTCATATTATTCTATGATCAAAACTATGTTAAAAATAAAGCAAGATCAAGATATAAGCAAATATTATAAACTTATTGCTTTTTTAAAACGGAAGAGTGAAGGATATCAAGCAAAAAAGTCAAAAGTTTTGACGAAGACGCATATCGACAAATTTCTCACAGAAGCAGAAGACGAAAAGTATCTGATGATGAAAGTCGCAGCAATAGTGAGTGTCTTCGGGGCGTGTCGCCGGGAGGAATTGTGTCAGATGACCATCGACAATATCGAATATTTGGGCACTTCAGTTGTTGTGACCATACCAGATACTAAAACGAAAGTGCCTCGGACTTTCAGTGTTGTTGGTGAATTCTATTTAAACTTTTGTAGAAAGTATATAGCACTCCGGCCACCCAACGCTGACCATAGACGACTTTTTCTTAAATATATGAAGAATAAATGTGTGAAGAATCCAGTCGGAATTAACATGTTTGGTAAAATGCCTGCCGACATTGCAGAGTTCTTGAATCTACCAAATCCTCAACTCTACACCGGACGCTGTTTTCGCCGTTCATCGGCGACATTGTTAGCAGATTCTGGTGCAAATCTTACTACCATCAAGAGACATGGAGGATGGAAATCCTTGACGGTAGCTGAAGACTACATTGAAAATTCACTGGAACAGAAGAAGAAAATTGCGTGCCAAATACTTCCGATTGCTGCAACTACTAGCAAGACCACCAATACTACCAGTAGTATTTCTACAGAAAATCGATGTGTCACACATGTTGACAGTAAAACCAACTTAAGTATTATGACCCCGCAGGGAATTACAATTTCAAATTGTTCTAATTTTACTATAAATGTTAATAGTAATAACTAGTTAAAATGTTGGTTTAAAATAAAAAGTTGTTCAGGTGTTTGTTAATTTTCAAAACAAAATTTAAATAAACTTTGATTTACTTTTAACACTAGTGTTAAAAGTAACTTACTTTTAACACGCGTGTCAAAAAATGACATTTTTAACATCAAAAATGACAATTAAAAAGCCCACTTTTAACAGTTTTGTAGAAAATAGCTATTTATGATATACGTGTTAAAAGTAAGATTTTATTTTGTGAGTGAAGATGATTAAAAAACGAGCGTAGCGAGTTTTTTAACTTCACGAACAAAATAAAATCACTTTTAGCACGTATATCGTACAATATTTTTTCTACAAACAATCGGAAGAACTTTAAACTCAATAAAAATAAGAAATCAAAAAATACCACACAGGTCGCAATGTTTATGAACCAAAATTTTCGTAGCAACCAGTGCATTTGATTTACTTTTAACACGCGTGTCAAAAAATGACATTTTTAACATCAAAAATGACAATTAAAAAGCCCACTTTTAACAGTTTTGTAGAAAAAATATTTTAATAGAGGTAATAGTTTTATGTAGAATTTTCTAGAATATTACAGGTACATCTTTCTGTACTTTATAATAGGAATAGAGATAAAATTTCTTAACTAGCATAATTAGTTAAACAAAAACTTAAATAGCCTGTTCCTCGAAAACGGTTGAGTTTATCGAGTTGTAACAAATATATCTTTTCTATTTTGAATTGAAGATAGTTCAATAGTTTCTTATTAAAAAATTCAATAATGTAAAATATAAATAGTTAATATATTTTCACATCGACAGTACAGTATAACTAGCGTCCCCTAACCGTAACCACAACACTGTTTGCATATTCGTAATTTCCACCTCAACAAACATAAGACGTATGTCAATCGGACCATACATTCTTAAAATATTGCGAGAAATCAAAAACTTTAATACTCTGTAGAATGAAAAGGAGCAAGCAACAGTTGAATAAGGCAGATTGGACTCAATCGCTTTATTTTGACGTTAACAATCTGCCCTTAAACTATGTACTATTATTAATGACTCATCCCGTATATGTGGGTTTACTCCCACAGAGCCTAGCTGCAAACAACAAGGGCAGGTCGAAGAATCTCAGCTAAAGCTAGATATATTCACTTTAATTCTATTACTGGTAGTGACCAGTTATCGAGATCATAGGTTCAACATTAGATGATTTTTTAAAACTCAAATTCACTTTTGAACATATAGAATTACGTAAACAGCCACAATAGATGAGATCTGACCTATTTCTGCACTTCTAGGATTGTTTGTTCAGATGGTCTACTTTATTTTAAATTGAATCAAATATCTAACTATAAAAAAATAACATAAACTAAAATTATTTGAACAATTAAATTTCTGAAATGACAATGTCAAAAGTGTTTATAATCTGTAAAGATAAATATAAATTAAAAAAACTTTATTTTATCATTTGCGTCATCTATTGTGGCTGTTTACATGATCCTATATATTTAAAAGTGAATTAAAGTTTTAAAAAATCATTCAATGTTTCCATTATACCAGGTATGTCTTCGCTGTTAATAAATTTAGCTAGATTCATTTTAATTTTGGAAATTTATTGAATCCATTTTGGTCTGTGGAATGTCTACTAGCATATTAGGTATAAAAGAATATGCATATAACTTAATTGTAGGAAAATTTATTTACAGATTAAATACAGTTCAAAATACAGTCATTAATCTACAAAAGGTAATAATTAAGAATGTGTTGTTAAATTTTATGTAATTCGACGCTGGTCAAGGGCATTAAGTACGTTAAAAATCTAGTAGTATAAAAATGTTACCAAACTTTTATTGCAAATAGAGTGATAAAAGATAAAACAGAAAGATGCTTTTAATTAAAAAAAATCGCTTTTGCAATATTAAATTACTAAAGAAAAATACATATTTTAATTTTCCTCAAATTATTAGTCATAAAATTATCTAGGTTTACCCAAACTTAAATGTCATTCTATTTCTAGCGGTTTTATAGAAGGCAGAGTTCCCACATTTTGTTTAACACCTTATATATTCAGATTCTAGTTCATTTCTATTTCATCTCCATTATCTAAAATATCCATCAATTATAGAGAAGTAGAAATGTGAATTTCTCAAGCATTATATTATCGTAATTTGGAATTAATTTCAAGGAAATCATTTGCTAATGTAATTTTTTACCCGTCAACACATATTGAAATTTAATTTGCTGGAATGAGATCGAGATTTTAGATAATCCATCACCAAAATTAATTTCTGCAAATGGAATGAACTATTATTTTCTACTTACTCCTACAACACATGTAATTAATACATTCATCCAAACACTAAGGATGAAAATACCGAAAAAGTTATACCTCAAACTAATAACTATGTATATTGAACAAAATTGACATACAGGGTAATTCAAAAAGACATGGAAATATTGATAGGGCTGATAGGACATTGAAGTGTGGTTTGCTTATTAAACGTATGTCCTAGAGCCACCTATTATTGAGATAGAGGGTGTATAAAGTAATTTTAGGAAACCAAATTCCAGATGTAATTTTCCTCGAAAACGGTGCATTTGGATTTAAAGTCTAACTTCGATTGATTAGACTTCTTAAGCCGGGGGCACATTGCTCTAATGCCACGCCACTCCATGGGATACAACGTCAGAAGAATCTGACACTGTGTATTTTTAAGCCGGGGGCACATTGCTCTAATGTCACGCCACGCAACGCCACGCCGTGTCACGTGACATGGTGTGATTTGTGTGTACACTGCTACCACGCTATGCGATGCCACGTTACGTTACGTCGATAATTCCATAAATTTAAGGAATATTTCATATTAGAAGAAACTTAAATTAAAATTGTGAATTGAGGATGAATACATTTAAGTACCCTAATGCAATTAGCTAGAATCGTTAAAATTTTTGTTGTTTTATTAATAATGTGCTGTAAGAAACATTTACTGTGTAATTTGTTCCTAAGCTTCTCCTCTCATTATTTGTTCTCTATAGCGCTTACGTTTTATGCTATAGACATTCATGCTCGCAAATCTCATAACGACCTACTAAGTTAATAGCAAACTATTACCTTTTATGTATCGTTTTTATATATTTTTAGGTATTAACAATATTGTGTGAAACTAACTACTCTGCGGACTAAAGCCCCAACCAGCGTTGAATTACACCCACAATATCTACCCATATATTCTTTATTATTTGCTTTTGTAACATATGACTTCAATGATAGGAATTGTAGGAGTTTTGATATACAGTATGCGCCAAAAGTATGGAATAAATTTTTTGGGAAAAATCCTCGAACAGGTCGATTTTTAATTTAAAAAATACATATATTAGCGTAAAATGCGATTTTCAAATGTCATTTATTTTCGAGTAATGACGTCATCGATTTTTTTTTAAATGGCAACACCATATTTTTTTCCTTGATTCTGAAAGATCGTTTAATTCTCTATCAGACAGTACTAAAATTTTGCCCTCTACATAGGAAAGTTTTCGAGTAAATTAAATGTTCGAATTGCCATCCTTCAACTTCTTGACAATGCGCAGGTCTGTGAAGAAATTCTTCTTGCACATTATGAATGATTTCTGGGGTAACTCTGCGTATTTCGTCCCGAATGCGATTTTGAAGTTCTTCTAAATTACGTGGTTTATTAATGTACACTTTTGACTTCAAGTATCCCCATAAAAAATAGTCAAGAGGTGTTAGATCTGGCGATCTTGCACGCCATTTTATCGGTCCGCGTCTGCCGATCCACCTCCCAGGAAAACAGTTGTCCAAAAAATCTCGCACAGGGCGCGCATAGTGCGGAGGTGCACCGTCTTGCTGAAACCATATGGCATCGTCAGGAATGTCAGGGTCATTATCGTTAGGAAAAATTACTGCAAGGGCTGGAACAAGGTCATTTTCTAAAAACTCTAAATATCTTTGTCCTGTAAGGGTTCCTTCAAAGAAGAAAGGCCCTACTATTCTGTCGTCAACTATTAAAATTTCAATTCTTTGAGTAACAGTTAAATGTGCCATAATACTTTAAATTGAATAATAATTTCTATGTCGCTTACAATACTTATTAGAAAGTCGGTGTGACAATGACACTTTGCAAAGATTTTCACCTACGTGATCCATAAAAGAACTATGGAATTCGAAAAACTAAACTTGATAACGTTTTTGCTTTATTTTAATTGATTTACGTTTTCTAACATTCAATCGTCATTTACTCGAAAACTGTCCTATGTAAGAGGGCAAAATTTTAGTACTGTCTGATAGAGAATCAAGGAAAAAAATATGGAGTTGCCATTAAAAAAAAGTCAATGACGTCATTACTCGAAAACAAATGACATTTGAATATCGCATTTTCCGCTAAAACATGTATTTTTTAAATTAAAAATCGACCTGTTCTAGGATTTTTCCCACAAAATAATTGTTTCGTTTTTATTGAATTTATTCCATACTTTTGGCGCATACTGTATAGTTATTTACAATATAAGTGTTGTAAAGATTCATATTACAACACTAGTTCTCAAACGAGGGGTCAACCGAGTTTGACAAAATATCGAGTGCAGCAATATGAATTTACAACAAGAATATTGTATAAAATTTTATATACTTTCATTTAATAACACGAAAAAATATATATTTGGCAGAAAGTGTCAAATGACGCGATAAGAAGCTGGTGTAATTTCAATGAACAGAAAAAAGTACCTGCTATTAAATATACGGATTAAGGGATTTTTTATTATATTTCGAATGGTTGCTGTCTACTTCGTTTGAAAATTGATGCAAAACATTCAATCGTCATTTACTCGAAAACTTTCCTATGTAAGAGGGCAAAATTTTAGTACTGTCTGAAAGAGAATTTAACGATTTTTTAGAATCAAGGAAAAAAATATGGTGTTGCCATTTAAAAAAAATCGGACGTCATTACTCGAAAACAAATGACATTTGAAAATCGCATTTTACGCTAAAATATGTATTTTTTAAATTAAAAATCGACCTGTTCGAGGATTTTTCCCAAAAAATAATTGTTTCGGTTTTATTGAATTTATTCCATACTTTTGACGCATACTGTATATTAGCTTAAAATACCTTTCTAATACAGTAAAAAATGTTACAAAAGCTAATAATAAAGAATATATTGGTAGATATGGATGTAATTCAACGCTGGTTGGGGCTTTAGTCCACAGAGTAGTTAGTTTCACACAATATTGTTAATATCTAAAAATATATAAAAAACGATACATAAAGGGTAATAGTTTGTTATTAACTTAGTAGGTGGTTATGATGTTAAAATTCATTGACAGATTAGTCAATTTGACATTGTCGACATTTAATTTCAAATAATTTTAATTTATTGGTATAATAATTTTTACAGTCAGATATTTGACTCAACTTAAAGGAGGCAACCTGATGAAGCAATCCTAAAAATGCAAAAATAGGTCAGATCTCATCTATTGTGGTTGAATTTTCGAGTTACCACTGTCAAATTAGTTAAGATATTTATAGAGTGTTTTCATTAAACCACGTTAGTAAATTTAGATCAATTTCTTTTGATATTTATTGAATAGAGCTTTGTCTGTGGAATTGTGCATTAGCATACCTAGATGTTTGGTTTCAGAGAACATACATATGACTTCATTGAGAGGAATTGTAGGAGATTTGATATATATTAGCTTAAAATACCTTTCTAATACAGTAAAAATTGGTATGTATTTATGGAAAAGAATATTTTAATGGATGTCGTGCGTGTCGTAGGTATTTAGATTGTTATCCAGATAGATTACAACCAAATCACAAATTATTTAAAAATCTTTATGACCGGTTAGGAGATACTGGATCGTTTCGTCCTAAAATACGAGATGCTGGCCGTCCAACAACTGTTACTCCAGAACAAGAGGAGGATATTTTTCTTCGTGTAACATAAAATCCTGAAGTAAGCTTACGAATGTCTGCGGATGTAGCGGTACCTAAATCATCTATTCATAGATTATTTCGTAATGAAAAACTGTACCCGTATTATTTTAGCCCAGTGCAAAATCTACTACCTGCAGATTTTCCAGATAGGAAATCTAGGAGTCTCTTCGATTCTTAGACCGGCACAATGATGATCCACACTTTTTAAGCAAGGTGCTGTTTACAGACGAAGCCACATTTACTCGTCAGGGCGTTTTCAACTTCAGAAATAAATGTGTTTGGGATAATGAAAACCCGTATGTGTAGAGAACGTCATTTCCAACATGAATTTAAGATAAACATTTGGTGTGGTACTGTTGGAAATCATATGCTGGGCCCTGTTGAATTGCCATATAATCTGAATGGCCGTTCTTCCTTACATTTCTTTTAACATGATTTTGAGGAACTTATTGATGATTTACCATTAAATGTGAGACATAATATGTTTTTTATGCAAGACGGTGCTCCTGCCCATTATTCTGTACAGGTGCGAAACTATCTTAACACCCAATTTCCCCAACGGTGGCCCGCACGAAGCCCAGATTTAAACCCCATTGATTTCAATATTTGGGGTATTTTGAAATCAAAACTTTATAGTGAGTCTATTAATACACTACAGCAAAATTAAGTACGGATTCGTTTTCGAATATTTCCTGTGTAATTTGTTCTTAAGCTTATCCTCTCAAAATTTGTTCTCTATACGCGCTTACGTTTTATACTATAGAGACATTCTTGGTCGCAAATCTTTAAAATAAAATTTGGTCAATATTTTCTATCATTTTATGCATGTGACATCATATTCACGTACACACTGCTATACTCGCGACAAGAATTCAGACGACTTACGTCATACGAACAAATGAATAATTCATTATATCTCCATCAAAATATTTAAGAAACTGCAACTGATAGTAATAAAACTATATACTACACTAAAAGTTTGCATTATATATTACATTAAAATGCAAAAAATGATTGATTTTAAAGCGACCAAATATCGAAAATTACGTTGACAATAAAAACAAATATGTCAGCCGTGACGTAAGACGTTTGAATTCTTGACGATGGTATACCATACGACACTACGTTACACCACCCGACGTGATCAAAATCTAACAAGCGGGGATTTGAGAGACGTTGGATGGCATGGCGTGGCGTGGCGTTTATAGTGACCTTATTAATACATTACATCAAAATTAAGTAGGGATTCGTTTTTCTTGTTCCAGAAAACTTCTTAATCCAAATTTTCAAAAGAATCCTTTGAAAATTTTCTAAGAATTTTAAGAATTTCGAATTCAAAATTTGAACTTTAACGCCCTGTAACTTTTTTATTAGCTACAATTGGACTAAGGTAAGTTTAGCTTAATCGCATTATTTTGATGTAAGAAATCTACTCTTGCTCTGTATCTCATTAATTTTGGAACACTCTGTATAAAAATACATTAGAATACACGATGTCAGATCCTTCTGACATATCACATGGCTTGGCGTGGCATGGCTATTCTATTTTTTTTTTTTTAATAAAAAATGCTAATCATAGTTAGTGTAACATAATTAATTTTACAATTTGCATGTTTTGGCTTTATGAAGTTGAAAATAGGAATACCTTTCATTATGTAAGAAAGTCTGAAATCTTTAAAGGTCATTTCCTGTATACCCTTTATGTGCATAGGTATTATAATAAGTAAAACTTGTTCCTACAGCTTCGAGAAGCTCTTTCTCTTTACATAAAGTATTTTCTAAATAACTTGTAGAAAACATTGTGTCTGCAAAATACTTTCCTGTGATCTTAGTTGTTGGAATATATCTCAAAGGAATTCAAGCAATTCTGTAAGGATTTGTAGGCAAATACCCGTTCCACGTCTTATACATTTTTCATTCATAAAATGTAAAATATAAGCTGGGGTATGTCTACATGTACCAATCCCTTAAGTTACGTCAGTTCAGTAACGAATAGAAGGAAATAAGGAGCTTACCTATAACTTTCTTGTTTTACCATGATTGTGTGTAAAATCTAGTAACTATTTGTATAGCTATTTCATATGTATCTAAAATAGACCTCTTTATTCCTTCTCTCCATGTAATAGATCAAATGAAGGAACTGATGCATATAATAGTGATATTTTCTACCTACATATTTAATATATATTTTTATTTAATTGACTAGCAATCATTGCATGGTGTGGCGTCTTAAATGCAGGATATTATAAACTTTTACTTTTTGATTGAGATTATTGTTATCTGGAAAAATGTTAAAATTGTTAAATTCCGTGAAAATGATCGGTGTTTTACGTTATTGTATTTATGAATTTGCATTGTACTGTGTTTGTTTCGCTGTTTTGATTGAGTGACAGAAGAGTGTATATTTTTTTATCGAAAATTACATAAGAAATGCCAAGTGCTACTTTTTCGCCTAAACTTAATGCGTTGCTGCACTGACAAAAACAAACTCTTGGAGCAACAGTTTTCTAGATGTCTGTTTTTTTATTGTTACTATAAGAACATTTTTCTTGAAATAAAGCAAAGATGATTAAAATACAATTACACTGACTATTTAAACTAACAAATTGTTGACGACTTCTGTTCAACGATTTCTCATGTTTGATGTTAAATCATCATCATAATTTATTCAATGTACGTGTTATTTTTTTATATTAAGTTTTTTTTATTTGAGCACAACTTTTGATGATTTAATTCAATGATTTTTCTGTATCGTTTTTATTTTTATTATTGTGTAACATAAAATTACATCGATATTAAATGAACTGTTATTTTATTTGACTTAACAGTTAAATTAAACACTTCTAATTAATTAACTATGACAAAAAAAAATGTTAATACAAGAGATGCGCGAAATAATTAAAAATGCAATAATTTATATCATGTGGCAAATGGCCATTCCTTTGAACGAGTTGCTTCTCAAATATTGGACCGATACATACTACGATTCATTTCTCGGCTTAAGAACCTTCACATGGCAAGTGGAGATTCATTTCATCGAGAGTTGCTTCTCAAATATTGGCTCGATCCCATTACAATCCACGAATCATTTCGGGTTTCGCGAAATAGTGCATGGCGATTCATTTGAACGAATCGCTTGCCAAATAGTCGATTCACACGATTCCTTTTTAAGAGTCGTTCAAATGAACGACTCGTTCAATCTTTGCCCATCTCTACCGCAAACGCAGTCGACAAAGAGCGGAGAAAGGAGTCCGGGGGTCCACATATACAAGGCGTCCGGCCATCCGGTGCTACATTTAAAAACTGTAAAAAACAACACAAACTTTAACCTTTTCGAACGTTAGATTAACAATATGATGTTTACATAGAACAGCTTCGTAAGCGTTGTTTGAAATCTTTACTTCAATTAATGGGATCAAAGTCGTGGATTGAATAAATAAATTTTAGGTTCTTGGAACCAATACTTTTACGTCGAACTAAAATAATAATGAAATATTGCATTAACAAACAGTTGTTAAAAGGTTAAGTGAAGTAATTTTAAGGCTCGCAATGTATAACCCTGAAAAACTGTTAATCTAACAGTTTTTGAGTAAATTAACTCCACACTAATGCTCATTTTCAGCATTTTCTATAAAAGCGGTAAATTTGCTCCTAATTTTGTTTGTAGAAATACAGTTTATCACCTGTTAAAATAACAGTAGTTTTTTTCTGTAACACCCTGTATTTTATTCCTACAAACATCTTATCTCGAATCACACTACAATTTACAGAGAAGTAATCAATTCACTTTTATAATTTATTTAAATGAGGGTTCTATTAAACTGAATTTAAGCTTGTTATTTAGAAAAACATCTATTTTCAACTTTGCCGACCTTTCGTAATAAATTTTTATTGATTCTTGTCTAGCCCCGAAGAAACAATAAAAACTAACCTAAGTTTGAGCAGAAAATTAAGTAATATTTTTTAGTGTCTGAAAATTGTTTATGTCTTTATTTGTTCGTTCTACAAATTTCTGTAAAATTATACCATCTGGCAATACTGACCCGACCTTTGGATATGCAACCACTAGGTTCATAGCTGTCAAACGGTAATACTTTGGCCAGGGTAGAACTAGGATTTATTTTTCTACTACAAAATTAAAGTTGATTTTTTTTTTGGCTTAATGTATATAGGGTATTGTGAAAATAGGTGAGAAAAATGAATTCTTCAACCGATTTTAGAGGGGGGAGATATAATTTTAGCATTCCCTAAAAAATTACAACCACTCTTTAAATGTAAGTTTCCATGGTTTTCTTTAACTTATAAGAGTATATAAATACACCAGCTAAACTCATAATAATAATAAAAAGCAATTAAATAAACTGGTTATAACGGCTGACAACTAAAATGACAAGGAACCTACTACAAAAAATAGATATTCGGAGAATCATAGAATTGGGATGTTGGTTTTATTTTTCTTTTATTTTTTTGTACAGAAATTAGAAAACATTTCTGAAACACCCCGTATAAAGAAAAAATCAGAATCCCTGAAAATGCGTCATGCATAAAAAATATATAAACGACAAACATACTGAAAAGTTAAAATCAATGAAACACAGTTATTAATTTTTAATATTTTAGTAACATAACTGAGTTTTTTAAACATCTGTAAATTATATAAATATGTATCTATATGACTCCATATATCGGTTTTGATTTAGATTTACTGTCCCTTTGAGTTTTTACACGCCTTACCCCCTCTAACCTCCCCTACTAAATGGTCCCTAAGGAGGAGCACATGTGCCAAAAAAAATGTCGATATTAATGGTTCCATTGGAAACACTATATGATATCAGTAAATATAAATAGCTTTGGATGTGATCCTCAATGACTGTTTAAGTGGCAAGTTCTAACAAAAATTGATTTTTATATTATGAAAGTAAAAGATATTACTCATAATTCTTGGAAAACTAAGTGTAGGTACTACATAATGTCCATATTTCGAAATTTCGATAAAAGCTTCTCGAAGAAGTTATTTGTGTTCGTATAATTTATTTACTTTGCAAAACTTTCTTGTATACTTAGAAGTTCCTTCTTCCGATAAATTGTGTACTGGGTACACGATCTAATAATATTAGATTAGATGGATTACATTTATATGGCATTGTTATAATAAAAATACTATTTTCTCAATTGTTCTGAGTATTTCCAAATGAAGATTTCCCTTAAATCGGCAGTTATATAATATTTCGTATATATTTGTGGCATGTTAATAACTTCAATATTTTCTAAAGGTTGCGTTCTTGTTGGCAAATGTCTTCATTTCTTAAACCATTTTTATTACATACTGAACGGCCGTCCTGTTTTGGCGAATGCGCTCCCTACATATTTTTACTAATTTTTAAAATGTTTATCAAGAAACTTTTCCTAAGAACTGAAATAGCATTGCTTAGGTAAGTTTTTAATAATATCTGAATAAACCTACACACAACGGTTTAAATAAAATCCACGTTTAAATTTGACTCTTCGCTTTTACAAAGTAGAAAAACTATGTTTTGAAGTTCTGGCTAAGTGACGAAGCCACTTTGGATGTTATTGATTAAATAATTTAAATAATCTACTCATTCCCAATAAAAAATGTATAAAAATATTTGTTATAAAAAGGTTTGTTTTTCTTCTACACTTCAATAACTGTAGAAAAGCACGGTTATATTAAAAATATTAAAAAATTTATTATAACACGGTACGTTTGTTTCAATCGACTCAAAATCACGTATTCTATCACCTCCTAAAATTGTTGTAACGACTTGCAAGACACATATATATTCACAAAGCTTCTTCTAGAGGTTAGAATTCGTTGGGTCTAAGTTGCGCCTAATAATTAATTCTTCATTAATTTTCTGGATCACATATACTTTAGCTTGATTAGTTTCACGTCGCATGCCTATAACTCCTTTGAACAAAAGTTCTTATTTCAAAAACATCCTGTATTTTAGTGCCAACAGATTGAAGTGAATTTTCTAATAAAATCCATGTTTACATTTAAGCTAGTAAGAGATTCTCTTTGATTATTTCATCAACACATTTTGGACTATTAAATCTACTAATACTGTTTAAAGCGATGAACACCAAATACTAATTTGCTGTTAGCTGCTCCATTAACGATGAATTAATAATAATGTTCACGCGCACAGCTAAACAATTTTGTTCATCGAAATTGAACAAGACCTTTGATATACAGGGTGTTTTTAAATGAAACAGCAAAAAGGAGACCACATATTCCTTATGTGAAAATAAATCGATTTAACCTAACACACCTATATTCCAAGTCGCATAATAAAAAAGATACAGGGTGTCAAAGTTGAAATTTTATTTTAAATTTTTTTTTTATATTTTATTTAGACTAACTATTTTCACCTAAGAAATCTGTGGTCTCATTATTGCCACTTCATTTAAAAACACCCTGTATTACAGGAAATCTGTAGATCGCGTTCGTCGAATATTTATGTGGAAATAATAAGAATGAAATCAAGCATACGCGATCAAAGAACGTGTGTGCTGAATTTGAATTAATTTATTCAACTGAAAATGTGTTTAATTGTCCTGTGTTAAAATAATATTCTTATTACATAAGAAATGGCGTGTCTTGTAACAAGTATGTAGGTAACTTCATTAAATATTTTGCTAATTAGTTATAACAGGTCTTCCAACAGGGACTTCTGAACTTTGGCAGTTGATAACGGGCATCTTGTTGAAGTTACATCTGTCAAATTACTGGTCATTTATTCAGTCTGTTTTGCCAAATCACCATGGACGGATATAGCATGCAACAACACGTGCAAATAATAAAATTGTTTCATCAAAATGGGTGTTCTGTTCGGCCTTTCGCAGACCATAATAGTCGACACAAAGAAACATACATTGAGCCCGTATATTTTTCCTATAATGTCGTGTGCCGCATATCTCTGAGAGCATACCCGATTACACAGCTTCGGCTGCAGTAAGTACGCATGCGCTGTAGCTTTCTATTGGTTGTGACGAATTGACGGATTCACATGTTCCATTTTCAGCGCTATCATGGGCGAATATATCGTTCGGGCGGGCAAAATTTGGGGTATATAATTTAATTATGGATTTAATTAATTTTATTAGTGATGTTGTGTTCTTAAGAATGGAGAATAATTCAAACTCTACCGCGCATTATCAGAATCGTCCTAATTTAATAAGTGTCGAATATCGCATGATGACATGTATGAAAAGATTAAGGCGCGAGGGCAAAATATGAGTGTAAGTGATGTCGAAATATGTATTTCATCAACAAAAATATACGTGAGCAGCATATATGTATAGTGCAAATAAAAAAATGGTAAAGAAGTACAATTGCGAAACGGAAAATAATGGAAACTCGGGGAAGGGAGATGATATTTTTAAAATGAGTTTTCGACAAAAAAAATTGGACTACTATATCTTATACGATAAAACTTTACCTAGAATATATAAGGATGCTTTCGAGAATTATGCATGGCATATGAATTATAGTAGGTGAATTTCCATATAAATGAAATCGAAAAGAGTATACTTATAGAAAAAGACGAAACATACGGAAAGCGGTACGATATGATATAATAAGTATTAATATGTGACCATTATAGTGACAGTGCTAGGAACCAATAGTGGATAGTGTGTATGTATTCTAAAGCCTTTTGTCTTTTTGAATACGGAATTCGCAAATATTTGCGCGATTTATTTAATGATGGGAAAATCTCTATAGTAACTATGACATTATCATCATGGAACTGCCATAGTAGATTGTCAAAAGCTCAAAACAAATTTATTAACATAATAACGAAAGTAGCAATATTTGTAGTGTTTTAGTATTTTGCAACATTTGTCAAAACTTGAGATTTTCCCGCCATAAATAATTAAAACAGAAAAATTCGTGGAAAAATCCGTGAATTTCGCGTCCCTGAAGACAAGGCTTAAGTGTGATATCCGCGCAGTGCGCATCAGGTGGGTGTAAGTGGGTGGTGGTGGGTAATCGTCATCCAAAAGGACGGCATTCTAATTTGTAGAGAGGATGGCACAATGGGCACATTTAAAGTAAATTGTTAATGTACTAGGTTCAGTCGACGTCAACTTATTTTTGATAATTTTGTGTGCTTTGAACTCTTCTCAAGTGACACGTTTAGGTAATCATGACACCCTCACCTTCCGTATTTATCTCTGTGTTGTGAATTAGTCACTCTATTATTTTCGACCTTAGGTAATTGATAATACAAGATAAAAACTTTAAATTTGGAAATAATTCTTATCATTTTTATTATCTAACTCCTCGAAATTGGCAAAAATTGTTATATCACTATTTCTACTAAAAATAATGAATGTTATGTAATGCAGTTATTTTTGTCATTTTTGTATATTTCTTATATCTAATCGCCTTCAAATTTAGTACGTCTATGAAATGTTGCTCCTCGTACGCTTCGCCCATCGCGCTGGTCTACAAGCTAGCGATTAGCCCTTCTAGATTTTCGCCCGTCTAGTATAATACAGATGAAAATAAGATGTTTTCAAAGAAGTATAGATAATAAAACAGCCCTAACATATACTTTTCTTAAAAATAGATCCGTAAAAAATCGTAGCAACTGAGTCAATAGTGTCAAATTGTGACCTTGCAGGATGCCACCCAGAAAAGATTGCTTGATTGCACTAACTGACTTTGATTTAAGGTAGTGTTAACACAAAACCCCAGATGCACTGTATATTCCGACCCAACACTTTTTTATGCAATTATTCTACACTGATTAGAATGCCTCTACTCTGTATAATTATAATATATATCACAAAACATCCTACATGCTTGTAGATGCTTGAGGCGAACATATTCGATGACGTTCTACACAAAGTAAACGTTGAGCTAATGAATTTGTTCATTACCCTTCGTTTGATGTGTGTTCGTTACTCTCACTAATATGTATTAAGTCAGCGTAGGTATATAAAAGGTGTTCAGTTTTGCTACCATAAAAGTGGTGAAAGCTTCTTAGACCTTATTCAATAATAATTATTAAAAAATGGCAGTCCATATATTATTATATATAAAATAATGGAAAAGTCTGATAAAGAAATTACCTTAGCGTTGCTGACAAAACCCAACTGACACTTTTTATCGATTTCCTTGAATTTATTGACGTTCTTTGACCTTACTGTTGAAATAATTATAATCATCCTCTCTTTTCCTTGAAACTGTTCTACCGATCCAACCAATAAATCGTTCCAGCCTTCCTTTTCGCAAGCTTTGTGCAACATTTGGGCCTAAAATAAATAATGTAAATGTAACATTCATGAAACAGTTTTGTAACCTAGATTCGCTTCATTTTGTGTACATACAAAGTGATTCAGTCATAATGTCGTTAATTTCAATCACGTGTTGGGAAGGCCTAATAAAGACGAAAAAAAAATTTTACTTGACCTTTCAAAAAATAAACAAATCATCCCATAACAGTCGGTAAGACGACACTCCTGGTACGCTACAAATTTTCTGATGACGCGTATGTGTATTGAAACAACAGAAGTGATATATATTTTTTTCTATTGACAAACTTCTTGTTAACAATCTGAAGTGTATGCATTTTGTGTTTGCCTGCATTCCAATAACGCTAGAGATTACAGTAGCCCAGTAATGTAAAGGTTGAAAATACTACAATTTTAATTTCTTTCTCAGAAATGATTTTACAAAACTTTTCTGTACGGTATTGGCTCCATTTTTCATGGCGCATATATTTCCAAATTTTTTGATAAGTTATGAATCACCCTGTACACGACTCATAATATACGAATAGCAAACAGTTATGAATATTTCAATTACAGTTTTAATATATCACTTACCTGTTTTTTATAAGGAGTAATAATTCCAATATCTTCGTGATTAATTTTGTTGCCTTTTACACGACTTCCAACTAGTTTTCTTGCATATCCCATAACTTCTTCTATTTCCTGAATATTGAAAAAGCTGCAATATATAAATAAAAATGTTTTACAAGATTGCAGAATTTTCGTTATTGGGGGAGTTTTGCCCAAAAAACCTTACCTAATAAATCGAGTAATAATAAGTTTAACAGATTTCGCGTAAGAATTTTTTTAAAATTCTATTAATATAGATATATGACAAAATACATTGGCAGCTTCGCGCTTGTATGCAGCTGGATTTACCGATCGACACACGCCAAATAATGGAACTTTTACTGCAGTGGCGCAACGTGGACGTGATTGGTAATTTACGTACAATTCGTGGACGAGATGGTGGCCCCAGGTGACCACAACGTATTTTAGCAGCTCAAGAACAAGTGTAAAACGTGGTCCGTGAAAATCTGCGATAAGTGCAAGGCCGATTGTTAGGCAGTTGACTGGAGTATCTCAATCAACGGTGTGGCGCTTAGTACACGAAGCTCAGCTAAACCCATATCTTATCCAGCATATTCAAGCACTGTTACTAGCGGATTATTCAATACGAGTTAGGTTTTGTGAGTGGTTGTTACAGCAAAATGCTAAACATTTCAACGGGACCACTTCTAATGACGTGACCTCCTCACTTTCGGCTAAATATTCGAAATTATATCCATCATGTGCGCGAAGTATGGTGGAATGGAGCGATACCACAGCCTGACTTCTTTTTGTGGGACAATTTAAAAAAATGAGGCGTATCGTACCGAAGTGGAAACCGTTGAGGATTTGCGTGAGCGTATCATAGCTTCCTTGAATAATTTGCGTTTATAGGAATAGAAACTAGGAGAAACATTCGCTTTAGTAGGGCAAAATTGAATAAAGTGTGCCCAAATGTGTGTACAAGTCGAGGGACAAAATTTTTAACAGTTTTGTAATATTTTGTAATATCTTATAAATTTCTTATTTCCAATAGTGATCAAGTACCACAATTCGTCTTCAAAATTAATGTAACAAAATTTTATTCATTTTAAAGACACGTTAATTTGGTGAGAGTATCTATTTTTATGTTTATTTTAAAGTAAAAACACAAAAATGCCGGTGTTGATTTAATCACAGAACTTCTGAGGATTTTCATGGGATATGTGACATGGCCAGTTTGCATTGTCACTCCATTACAGTAGACTAGATTCCAGCGGAGAATTAGTAAATATTTTTTAGAACACGTATATTAATTTCTTTTTGCATTACCGTATTTGTACATACATATTCAACATTTCCATTCCAGATTTCGGATAAGTTCTGAATACGAATACAGTCTATTTTAAAGAAGATTTATAAATTTCTGTAACCATTATATCGTACAAAAATATTACTTTGTGATATAATAGGTATCCACCTCAATCTCTTCAACTTAATTTCATGATCATAAAAGGAGCAAAAAAATATCGATAATGCAGATATGTAGATAAAATGGATGTAATGGTAATGACATTATCTCGTGTATTATGCTGGCATTATGTATTTGAATGTGTTCATCCAACCGCATTGTCGTAGATAGTCGACGAGATTGATTAATTTTTTTGCGGCAGGAGGAAATTGGTTTTATAGGCTTCATTGGAAGTTAAGAGATAATTATAGGAAAAAACAGGTTTGCATGTATTTAGTAGATACGAGCAATAACAGTGAGATGTTTTCAGTAGTCTACTACGTAGAGAATTCAATGTTACTCAAAATTTTTACAAAACACCTCTATAGGATATCCAAAAGTACGCATATGGACTTAAAGGTAACAAACAAAAACGACAGTAAAAATCTGTTTAAATAGCTTGAATAGGAGCCCATAAAGGGTCGTTTTTTACTTGAAACTAGTTTTTTTTTTAATTATGTTATCAATTTTCTTTTCGAAGGAAGTTTTTCTTTATATATAACTTACTCTTCCTAAAAATTACAATGAAAAAATTATTTCATTTGATCACTGTTTTCAACAGTTTGTCTACATATCAGACAAACAATATTTTTTTGCCTGATAATCACATATGTACCTAATAAACTAAATATATTTAATGAGACGTTCTGTATCTTTTATATTTGAAATTTATCAAGTTTTTATATTTAAAAAAATATCATCACCAAAATTATCATTGGCCACATGGTACGACCATCACCAGCGATGTGTCTTGGTCTATCTAGCGCTTAGTAAACAACATCCGACTCGGCTGCCATGACAGCAGAAATCGCTCTAAACATTTTTTTATATATTTTTAGGTATTAATAATATTGTGTGAAACTAACTACTCAGTGGACAAAAGCGTCAACCTGCGTTGAATTACACCCACAATATCTACCCATATATTCCTTATTATTAGCTATAATTTTAATTTTTATAATAATTTTTATAGTTAGATATTTGATTCAACTTAAAGGAGACCACCTGAAGAAGCAATCCTAAAAATGCAGAAATAGGTCAGATCTCATCTATTGTGGTTGAATTTGTCGTGTTCCCACTGCCAAAAAGTGAAGTTAGATATTTATAGAGTGTTTCATTAGCAGGTCAGTAAACCAAATTATTTTCTCTAGATAATTATTGATCAGAGCTTTGTCTGTGGAATTGTTCATTAGCATACCTAGATGTTTGGTATCAGAGAATAAATTCATTATTTTTGAAATTTAGAAATTTTCGAAAAAATCCCCTGGCATGTCGATTTTGTTTTTAAAAAAGGCACTTTTTGACATACGACCCATATTTGTGACGTCATCGTTGTTCGAGATATGACGTCATTGACAATTTTTTAAATAGCAACCCCCATGACCATGTCATTTGAACGAACGTGTCATTCTACATACATACATCATGAAAAATTATGGTGTTACATAACAAAAATTTCAAGAAAATAATGTTTGAAGATTTTAAAATTTAATTTTCACTATACTGAAAATGATAATGATTATGTAAAAAATCCACTAAATTAAATATTCAAATTGTGCACCGTTGGTTGCCTGACAGTAGCCAAGACGATCAATAAATTCTTTTTGGACATCAATGACTTCAGGAGGTATACGATGTATCTCGTGACGAATTTTTGCTTTTAAATCTTCTAAATTAATCGGTCTAGTAACGTATACTTTGCTTTTTAAGTATTCCCACAAGACATAATCTAGCGGTGTCAAATCAGGCAATCTGGCTGGCCACTCAATCGGCCCCTTCTCTCTATCCAACGATTCGGGAACAGCTCATCTAAATAAGCACGGACAGGTGTTGCATAATGGGAAGATGCACAGCATTGTGAAAATTAAATTTTGAAATCTTCAAACATTATTTTCTAAAAATGTTTGTTATGTAACACCATAATTTTTCATGATGTATGTATGTAGAATTACACGCTCTTTCAAATGGCACGGTCAAAATTGGGAGTTGCTATTTAAAAAAATTATCGATGATGTTATATCTCAAACAACGATGACGTCACAAATATGGGTCGTATGTCAAAAAGTGCCTTTTTTAAAAATAAAATCGACGTGCCAGGGAATTTTTTCGAAAACTACTCAGTTTAAAAAATAATGAATTTATTCGTTACTTTTCGAAAGCACTGTATATTTTATGATTTCTATGTTCCATATTCGTTTTCTGTTTGTACGTGCCTAATGCAATTATTTCATGACTTTACAGATACTGGATTAATTACCTGCTACAAAAATTTTGGAAATGGAGACAATTAAAGAACTGTCACACTGTCAGCTTATTCATTCCATCTACTACATATTTGTATTGTACTTGGAACTTTCTTTTTCTGTTGTGTTTTTCCTTTTCCATTCTATAATTTCCCCATGCAAATGTTGGCAATTTTTCTAATATCGATTTTGATAAACCGCTCTATCCTCGACAATCACTCCATGTGAAGCAAGATAGATGCGAAACATTTTTCAAATACTTCACTGTCCATATCCTGATAATTTTCTGTTTCGTGTTTCACTTTTTCGCTCGCGACGTTTCACTACTGAGTCTTAAGTAATAATTATTATTTCCTTGGCAGCTCCCTTACTCCAAAATCGACATACTGTGAACCCGCAGTGTTAACAAGTATAGTTGAAATTAAATTATAACATATACAGTGTGTCCAATTAAGTCGGCACCATATGGGGAACTTTTTTATTATTGATTTTATGAAATAAGTTATTCTTGATAAAAAGTTCTACATGGCCTAAGACTTAAAATGAAGTAATCAGATTTCAATTTTTTGCAGTCCTATACGAGGTATGTCGAAAAGTGTAAATTTTGCTCAAGAGTAAAGTACCCTTATTTTTTATAATATCGACAAAAGTTATTAAGAAAAGTTGTATTATCCATCTACCATTAAAAAACAAATTTTGTTATTTTTACAAACTTCTATGTATTAGCAATGATAATTTACGTCTAGAGATCGACATTAAATCTAGGATACACTGACAAACCAATGAATTTTTGATAGCAAACGTCAAAACGTAAGACTAAACGTAAATTATCAATGCTAATACAGAGAAGTTTGTAAAAATAACATAATCTGTTTTCAATGGTAGATGTATAATATTGGAATTTTCTTAATAACGATTGTCGATACTATAAAAAAACAAGGAGTCATTCCATATAAAATAGTCTGAAAATAAAAAAAGTGTTGCCGACCCATTTTAAATTTTGGTGTAACTTTGAAAAACTCTACTCTGGGGTCCCAAACAACAAAATTTACACGAATTTGATTTTTACAAACGCTTGTTTCCGCCTATTTAAATAAAGACTCTTAAAAATTGCTATTCTTAAACTTTATTAATTTTTGCTGTCAAATTCTTGTGTTTGAAGATATTTGAATGATCAAGACGGAATTCAGAGTGGGAAAAATAATAGTTTCAGTGTAAATGAAGATAATTGGCTCGGACGATCCCTTTGAATAATAGCAGCGTGCTGAAAATGAGTGTTTTTTAATCATTTTTCGTGAATTTCAATCGATTTTAGCGTCTTAACTGTTGAGAATTAAAAAAACATGCTCCGCGGGAATTAAGTATACATATCATAGACAAAATTCAGCCACAAGTTGGCCTGAGTAGCCCATTCTTTATAGAAGAAAACTTTGCTTGAAGTTTTGAAATTTTTAAAAATCCCAATATTCAGGCTATGAAACGAGCGTGTTGACTGCGAGATAAAATTCTGATACTCGCAGAATCTACTGTTCTTACCTTCAACTTTAAATGACTACATCACTTGTTTTGTTACTTTCATGTTTAGTGCATGTACGAGCCATTTTTTTAGCAAGAATATGGACGTTTTTACTAATGAATTAAAATTACTTACCATCAAAAATAATTATAAATATGAAAGTTTTAATAAAGTTGTGAATATTTAGTTTGTAAAATTGTTTCTGAAAGTAATTATCTTCGAAAATGACAGTAACTGTAAACAATTTTTCAACGAGAAAATTATTTTTTATTCAACTTTTCAAATCGACGGCATCGAATTGCAAGAAAATATATAAATTGGAAAATGACAGAAATTTAATCATTACTAATTTTATTATTACTTATGAACTCGAATTTACTTCTCGAATATACTTATATTGTTAATAATATAATGAATAATTAATAATATTGCTTATTTCTTTTTTTAATTTACGCATTACTTACTTTTAAATGCAATACAGTCAAATAACGGAACTAAGCTTACCACTATACGCATGCATAAAAATATATAAAAATTCTATAGATAAGACGAAATATTTATAGAAAAAAAAATAAGATAAAAACTACTAGTTATTTAGAAAAAAAAATTGAGTTGATTTTTGCTGTAAAAAAAAGGCTAAAACTAAACATGAAAATAACAAAACAAGTGATGTATTCATTTAAAGTTGAAGGTAAGAACAGTAGATTCTGTGAGTATCAGATTTTTATATCGCAGTCAACACGCTCGTTTCATAGCGTGAATATTGGGATTTTTCAAAATTTCAAAACTTCAAGCAAAGTTTTCTTCTATAAAGAGTGGGCTACTCAGATCAACTTGTGACTGAATTTTGTCTATGATATGTATACTTAATCCCGCGGAGCATGAATTTTTAACTCTCAACCGTTAAGACGCTAGAGTAGATTGAAATTCACGAAAAATGACTAAAAAACACTCATTTTCAGCACGCTGCTATTATTCAAAGGGTTTGTCCGAGCCAATTATCTTCATTTATACTGAAACTACTATCTTTCCCACTCTGAATTCCGTCTTGATCATTCAAATATCTTCAAACAGAAAAAATTGACAGCAAAAATTAGTAAAGCTTAAAAATAACAATTTATAAGAGTCTTTATTTAAATAGGCGGAAACAAGCGCTTGTAATAATCAAACTCGTGTAAATTTTGTTGTTTGGAACCCTAGAGAAGAGATTTTCAAAGTTACACCAAAATCTAAAATGAGTCGGCTTTGCCAATTAGACGATTTCAAATGGAATGACCCTAAGAGTACTTTATTCTTGAGCAAAGTTTTCGACATACCTCGTATATGACTGCAAAACATTGAAATCTGATTACTTCATTTGGGGTTGAAGGCCATGCAGAACTTTCTATCAAGAATAACTTTTTTTCATAAAATCAATAATAAAAAAGTTCCCCATACGGTGTCGACTTAATTGGACACACTGTATAAGCGATTGTAAGCTTTGTACACGCAGATTTAAGCTGGTACTTCGTCTAGGAAACATTCGACTTATGTGTCTTATTTTTGCCAAAAGTAACAAAACTTGGGGAAAACTAGAAACCATGGGTAAGTAGTGACAAATATTTTAGATTTCTATAGTCAAGTACAACCCGCTAAAGTACAGGGAATAGCCAAGAACATAGTGAAAATTAGATAAATTAGGATAAAGCACTACCTCCTGCTCGAGAGTGGACTCGAACGATGTTTTGAGATGCTTCAGGATAATTAGTTCCCCTTTAGTGTTCAAACGATTCAGTATTTCGGCGTCTCAGTTAAATAAAATGTAATTGTTCAGGGTTAAAGTTAACTTTATAAATCCATTTAGTCAGTTGATAAGGCCATTTTCCTTTAAAAAGTGTCTAGATGATACTTGTGGGTCCCGTTGTCCATGATAATTTCCTTAATTTTTTGTTAACATTTTATTTATTCTTGTTATTGATATTAAGATCCTTTCTTTGGAATTGTGGTGCTCCTTTTCTCATAAGTTCAATAGGTGTCCCAGTTGAGTGACCACGACGGATTATAAAGCTAAATATAGGTAAGTAAAACAATTAGATGATCTCTATAATGTTTCGAAGATCCTATGTATGATGAATTTGCTCCCTTTCAATAAACAAGGCCATTTTGGTACTGTTCGTGGCAAAAATTAATAATAACTCCTCGTATTAGAAAACAGAAAAAATTTGAGTAAAAAAATACATATTAGAAAGTATTCCAAGAACTAGAATAGTTATTTTTATATTAAGTGCGCAAAATCAGTGCTTTTTAATGGCGCGTGAAAATGTGAATTTTTGGTCGAGACCGTAGGTAAGTTGTTAATATTTGTTTTGAAAAAATACTTTTCACCACTGGCGTTGAAGTTTAGGGGGTTCAAAACAGAACAAAATCACATATCTACGCCTCTGGCCACAGTCGGAAAAAGTTATTCACGTCAAAATATTAACTGTACTGTATCACGAAACCGGAGCGCTATAAAAAATGTTATAGGAAAGATTCCTATTATTTCTTCATGCTCTATCATTTCCCAAAGTTAAGGACGAAGAAACGGAGACATCCTGTATATAAAGTCTGTTCAAAGAATTCAGGCTGGTTCCAAACTATCTAAAACGTTTTCCAACTACTTTTAGAACGATATCCACTGAACACAAACTCATAACTTTATTGGTCGAATATTTCTGACAGTTTCAAACCATTCCGAATTCCTTGCTTGAACAGAATGATTATGTATTACCTATATAATTAATAATTAATTTGAACGATGTGTTAAATGACGATCTTCATTTAATCAGCAGAACGAAAAACATATTTTTTATGGAATTCTATATCGAAAAATTATTATAATTTTCCATTTAAAATACCAGCATTTAATTAAAAAAGTAATTATCATTTCACTTTAATAAAAAATGTCATAACGAGAAAATAAGTATCAAATTAACGCTCCGTTAAACGCATTTATCCCCTTACCTAGGGGAATTATATTCCCTGCTATCTTCTCCAACGATATGATGAAAAATAACAGGAAATCCAGGCGTCATTAAATGTTCCCAGTCCGTAAACATGTCCGAGGAGGCACTGCCAACTGGAATGAGCTCGTTGTGGTAGAATAATTTATTGGGTACGTTTAATATTTCTTTGTGCGATCTGTAATTTCTTAATAACTTCGTTACGTACTTTTCGTTGTAAGGTATGACGCAACTTTCGTCCCTGGCGTAAATTTTACAGGTATCTATTAGTCGTTCCAACATGGAAGTGCCTGCAAAATATAAAAATATTATCTAGTCATATTCAAGGTGGGCCAAGTTTAAATAGTCAAACTTCAGTAATAGATTCCTTACGAAATTTCAAGTAAAAAATTTAAATACAATATACAGAGTGTTCCAAAAATCAACGTTAATATTAATAATTTGAAAAATACATGACAAATATTTTATATTTTTCTAATAACTGTCACGACTTGGCCTATCGCCCGTTTCCGGCTTAACGTTGATTTCTGGGACAACCTGTATTATACAATGCTTTCGTAACGAATAAATTTATTATTTTTTAGATTGAGAAGTTTTCAAAAGAGATTGTTTCTGCTAGTTGTATTTTTTTTCTTCAACTCGGTCATCTCGTATATCTCTGTTGGAGAGTGAGATAAAATATATAGTGCTTTCGAAAAGTAACGAATAAATTCATTATTTTTTCTATTGAGAAGTTTTCGAAAATATCCTCTGGCATGTCGATTATGTTTAAAAAGGCACTTTTTGACATACGACCCATATTTTTGATGTCATCGTTCCTCGAGATATGACGTCATCGACAATTTTTTTAAATAGCAACCCCCAATTTTGACCATGCCATTTGAAAGAGCGTGTCATTCTACATAGATACATCATGAAAAATTATGATGTTACATAACAAAAATTTCAAGAAAATAATGTTTGAAGATTTCAAAATTTAATTTTCACAATACTGTGCACCTCTCCATTATGCAACACGTATCCGTGCTTATTTAGATGAGCTGTTCCCGAATCGTTGGATAGAGAGAAGGAGGCCGATTGAGTGGTCAGCCAGATCGCCTGATTTGACACTCCTAGGTTATTTCTTGTGGGGATACTTAAAAAGCAAAGTATACGTTACTAGACCGGTTAATTTAGAAGATTTAAAGAATTCGTCACGAGATACATCGTATTGATAATGTCTAAAAAGAATTTGTTAATCGTCTTGGCTACTGTTAGGCAGCCTACGGTGCACAATTTGAACATTTAATTTAATCGATTTTTTACATAATCATTATCATTTTCAGTATTGTGAAAATTAAATTTTAAAATCCTCAAACATTATTTTCTTGAAATTTTTGTTATGTAACACCATAATTTTTCATGATGTATGTAAGTAGAATGACACGCTCTTTCAAATGGCATGGCCAATATTGGGGGTTGCTATTTAAATAAATTGTCGATGACGTCATATCTCGAACAACGATGACGTCACAAATATGGGTCGTATGTCAGAAAGTGCCTTTTTTAAAAACAAAATCGACGTGCCAGAGGATATTTTCGAAAACTTCTCAATAGAAAAAATAATGAATTTATTCGTTACTTTTCGAAAGCACTATATATTTTATCTCACTCTCCAACAGAGATATACGAGATGACCGAGTTGAAGAAAAAAAAAATACAACTAGCAGAAACAATCTTTGTGACGTTTAACAATGATTCATTCTAGTTTGACATTAGACAGCAGTTGTTTTAAAATCAGCCTACCTGGATATTTCATATGTTTTACTTTTAAGGTACAGTTATCATTAAAGCCCGCACTTCGTTTATAGATTTCAGGTCCGCACTCGGCGACGATCTTAATATTTAAATATACTTTATTTATATTAAAACGAATTTAATCTTATTCATGCAAACTAATCGATAAAAACATCCCATCCCATGCAATCGAGCCCCTACAGAGGCTCGATTCTCGACTTTAATAGAACACATTCTCTCAGAAAGTAACGCATATTCTCGTAAGATAATGCAAATCTGTTTTCTTGACCATTCTAATTGTAGTTATTTCCCATAAAAAATTAGAGAATTATTTCACATGGTTTTTGCAAGGATTTTTTTAAGTGGAATGAATTCTCACTCGAATTTATTTAACTGCATTCGAAAATCGAGACCCAGGTGTGGCATTTTTATTTAGGCACGTTTAGACTTACAGCAGGTTACTACTCGTAGAACAAAACAGTTGCAATGGAACCATACGTTGGGATATTTAGAAGCAACGTCATCTTACCACATTCATTTTGACGACATAAAAAGTATTCTACAGCGACTACACTCAAGTGATGCTACTTCTACTTTATATGATTAACAGATATTTAATCATTCTAGAATTCGCGAAGATTTATTCACGGATATCTTTAGTTATTTACCATTATTTAGTTATTTATTTATGAAGCAACTGTGACAGCATCAAAATTTTCAATAAATAACGCAGTAAATAATGTTTTTTATTTGCGACAGTTTATTTTCAAGTTATAAGGACCTAGTTCTGAACGTGTGAAGAAAAAAATTTATACCGCTTTGTAGAACAATCAGAGATTTCGTCATATTGTAGATCTTTTTGATGACAAAGAAGTATATGTTTCTGAAACTATCATAAATGTGCCATTCATGAAAAATTATATAAACATTGGGTATACCCAGTGATCTATGTGGACGTTGAACATACGTTTTCGAAACCAAAATGGATTATTAGCGATAAATGTTATAGCCTAACACCTGAACATTAAAGGTCCATTTACACACATCAGTGACGTATCAGTTCAGTGTTAGTTCAGTATCAGTGTTATTTGTGGTCGATCACTGATGCCAGTTTACACATATCCGTCCGTAGTACGCAAAAGGAGTTAGTAGATGATCAAACAAAGTCATCTGAATATATTTATTATGTAGTTGATCAACATTTCGTACCAACTCGATAAGCTTTTCATTCATTCTAAACAATAAAAAAATCTGGTCAGTTCGTCAGTAGAATTACAAAAATATCATCGCCGGCGTATTTAAAAGCCACTGAACGGACACTGAAGCAGCACTTACAGCACTGATACGGCACTGTGACGGATGTGTATAAACACGCCAATTTAAAATCTAAGCAGCGATTTTTTACTTTTCACAGATAGCGTCCTATGTGCTCCCCTGATAATGACGTCATCTGCGAACGAGTGCGGACATTAGTTATCATAAAAGTACTTTTTAGTCCTTCTATGTAGTACAAAGATTAGGCATTCCAAGAACCGCATGTTTGTTACCCTGTACAGTGTCGTACCTAATATTTTTTTTCTCAAAGGGTGTCGTAGATTCGTAATATCTACGTCACTGGTTATAATTTTATTCCGGTTTAAATGTCATGAAATGATCCACCCTAAGTAATAAGTGCCTACAAAATGCTGGGAAATTGGCTTTTATCATATTCGAGTAACCGGGATTTTTTTTCCTGAACTTGACTACCCTGACATCTTTGTTGAATAGCGAAATTAAAGGTATGTTGTATTTACATTTTTCTATTAAACTTTCGTAAGAAATCTATTTTTGAACTTCTACTGTTTAAACTTGACTCATCCTGCATATTTTTAAGTTCAATTTAATTCAAAATGGACTGTTGTGGTGAGTAGGAGAGGGGGTAAAGTAGGTGAGATAGTATATTGTATAACAAGTGCCGAAAGGTACATTTTTCACACGCAGTGAAACAGTTTGTGCATGAGCCACACGCGAATGCAAGTCACACTAGTGTGAAAAATACTTTTTATATATATTTTACACTATACTTTTTCTTCGAATTTGACAAATGGATCTTTTGTTTTTAAATGAAAGCGCGTAACAGCATATTTATTTTGTATAGTTAATATTATACTTCGTATAAAATTACATAAAGAAAAAACTAATAATTTCGTACACAATAAATAACAAAACGCACTAATTATACCAATTAATTTAGTAAAAATAATATACAGGGTTAACTATGACAAATATTTTAAGAGGGAAATTTCCAAACTTATGTGTAAAGCGAACAATTTTTTTTTTTTCAAAACTATTAAAGCCGCGAGGTTAGGTATATTTTGCCAAAGTCAAAGGTGTCAAACGTAGTGACAGGTCAAGAAGAAGAAAAAAATATATTTACAATATGTAGATTATTATTTAATGATTTAATGAGAGACACAATATGGTAGCACAGGCAGGCAGACCTACCTTACTAATATTTATTTCCAGGATTGATATTTGGAGAGATTTTAAGAATGTTGTATCATTTTCTGTTTTCTTACTTATTTAAATTAAAACCTGCCATTACAAAGATTTTTGTACTTGCTGTGGACGTCTCCTTCGACCGTTCTTTTCGTTTAAAGCAAGGTACCTACTTGGTCCTACGGTCATGACCAGGTCGATTACTTACGTTGAAAAAACCATAAAAGATAACATAAAAATACACGCAAATGTACATAAGTACATAAAAACACTGCCACACGTTTACCGCCAAGGCATTATAACAGTTGTTCAATATGGTTCAAAAAGTATTCAGCATAATATTTTCTGTACTACACAAAAAATATGCGAAAAATTAAATTTACGTAAAGCAAATACTGAAAAATTATTTTAAACTAATCAGAGTACCGTAACCGTATGCAATATTTTTTGACATCTGTATATGCCATGTGTAGGCCACTAATGCAAGGTGCACTTCACGGCGATAAATTATTAAACTTTTTGTGTTGTTGGTGAATTAAATTTTGTTAATACTGATAATAACAACAATATTAACAGTAATCGATAATGTTTGCATAAAATAATTAGTAATGTTTTAAACTATAACATCCCAAGATGTTTACAGTGTTCTGTAAAAATGTTTCTTAGAGCCATAGATATAATTAAGCTTTGCATGTTCTTTGAGGTTTAGAGAGTATCAGATGAGAGTATGCAACTATCAATGCAGTATTCTAGATTATGCTATTTTAGAACAGCTAACGACTAATTTTAAATGTTTTATAGTATTTTATGCCGGATATGTTAGTGGATAGTTATGATGAATCTGCAAGGAGCGAAAATGTAGTTTTGACAGTGTGCTATGAAGGAATGAAGAACGAATACAATATACTGCAGCTAACTGAATTAACTGTTATCTATCAGGTTTATTATTAATAAAAAAAAAAAAATTTGTCGTTTCTACACTTGACAACGCTGCAAAAAATGACCGCACGGTAGTTGACATATCTAGCCATCTCGAACGATGATTGATTGTCATAGGCGTCGACTTTCCGTAAGAAAATAGGGTTTTGCCCCATTTTTAAACATTGTGCTAGAATTCCGAAATTTTTTATTGTCTTTTAGACCTCCCTGAGCACGTGGTTAGAATTTTTGTACTTACTTAGTCGTAGTTAACCCTGTATGTCCAACAAGCAAACCAACTTTATAATTTTCATAATAGCGGTGAGTACCATTATTTTGTTGTCAGCAACTGAAATATTTTATAAATTTATTACAATAACATTTTCGCAGCTAAATTATATAACAGCTTATACGGCAAATATATAACTATTTTATAAACATTTCTGTGACAAGCTTATATAACATTTTTGCTAATAAAACTAAAATGTTTTATAATAATTTTTAAGCAATGCTCCTTAGTATTACTACCCGCACTATAAACATTTTGTACAATTGTTTCTTAGATGTGGATTATCAACCTATAAAACTATTATATTAAAAGATAATATAATAATTACAACGGAAAAACGTTTATTTTGAAGCAAAATTACCTTGACAAACCATTCTATAAAATAGAGTCTAGTTTTATCTCTTGCTTTAGCTTTCATAGTCATTATATAGGGTGTCCCGAAATAAATGCAACAAAATTTGGTCAGAAATTCTTAAGAGAAATTTAAGGGACCCGTATTTTTTACTTTTGATTAGTGCGGCCCCCTTTTGGAGATATAGCCCCCTGAAACAAGCCCCTAAAAAATTAATTTTTTTTTATATCTCAGAGCTATATCGCACAAGAACCACCAAATTTGGTACACAGGGATTTAAGACATGTAGAATGCGATGCTGATAAGCTTTTTGGCAAGGGGCCCCCACAAGACACTTTTTCGAGGGCCCCCTTGCCTTTGGGGCCACCGAACATTAGTTGCATATTTAATTTTTTTAAAAATAAGTAGCCTCTTAGAAACTCCAGGGAATTTAAAAACTTTTTTGTCTCTAAAATTTTTTTCGAAAAACGCAGCGTTTGCACGTTTGCACGAGTACATCGGCAGCTAATGGAGACAGGATCCGTAGTTGTGAAAAAACCTAACTCAGGGAGAAGTTATTTATTAACTCCCGAACAGGAAGAAATTACCTTAAATTTAATTGAAGAAAATCCCGAAATAAGCATAAGACGCGCGTCATCTCGCGTCTTGAGATTCCCAGAACAAGAATACACCGCTTTAACAAACGACAACTGTTGAAACCTTTTCACTTTCAAAAGGCCCAGAAACTTAAAGTAGAAGATTTGCCACGAAGAAGACATTTTAGCTTATGGGCTCTTCAACGTTACAACTTAAATCCGGGATTTATACGAAATTTTTTCTTTACCGATGAGGCGTGCTTTACAAAAGATGGCCCAATAAATTTGCACAATCTTCATTATTGGGCTATGGCAAATCCATTTGTCTTAAGGCAGACTCATTCGCAAGAAAAATTTTCAATTAATTGCTGGGCTGGAATTGTCGGAGATTGCATCATCGGTCCATATTTATTGCCTCCACGATTAAATGCTGAAAGTTACCTTAATTTTTTGGAGCATGAACTACCGCCTCTTATGGAAGATGTTCCTCTCGGTATTAGACGCAATTTGTTCTTTATGAACGATGGTGCCCCACCACATCGGGGGCACTTCGTAACTGAGTGGCTGAATGAAAATTTCCAAGGGCGATGGATAGGTAACAATTCTCCTCATGTAACATGGCCCCCCCGTTCTCCCGATCTAAATGCCATGGACTTTTTTTTCTGGGGGGCCATGAAGGATCGCGTCTATGCCGTACCAATTAGAACCCGGGAACAATTACATGAACGAATCCTTGCTGCGGCTGAAGAAATTAGACAGATTCCCAACATTCACACGAAAATACGTCAAAATTTCGTGTCACGTTTGCAGGCTTGTGTTGAACAAAACGGTTCTCACTTTGAACACGTTTTACGGAACTGACCAGTGTGATTTTAACAAACTTTTTAGAATTAAATTATTTAATCATGAAGTACCATTAATTTTGTTATTAATTTCCAAGTTTATTGTACCTTATTTTGATATTCACATTTTCTTATTAATTGTTAATGTTTAACTTGTGATTTCTTTAAATTAAAATTAAATTTCTTTAAATTGTGATTTTTTTACAACTATTGATCCTGTCTCTATGAGCTCCCGATGATGGTTAATGACAACTGTCACAGAATAAAATTGATTGTTTATTGCGAATGCCAGCCACCTACGATTAACACTTTAAAATTTCATATGAACCTCGATATGCATCCAATCACATTTAGCCATTTTAAGAGACAAAAAAGTTTTTAAATTCCCTGGAGTTTCTAAGAGGCTACTAATTTTTTTAAAAATTAAATATGCAACTAAAGTTCGGTGGCCCTAAAGGCAAGGGGGCCCCCGAAAAAGTATCTTGTGGGGGCCCCTTGCCAAAAAGCTTATCAGCATCGCATACTACATGTCATAAAATCCCTGTGTACCAAATTTGGTACTATGTCTTATGCGACATAGCTCTGAGATATAAAAAAAATAAATTTTTAGGGGCTTGTTTCAGGGGACTATATCTCCGAAAGGGGGCCGCACTTATCAAAAGTAAAAAATACGAGTCCCTTAAATTTCTCTTAAGAATTTCTGACCAAATTTCGTTGCATTTATTTCGGGACACCCGGTATAAGTATAAACATGGCAGGTTTAAGCTACTAGAAGAAAATCAAAAGAAGTGATGTATTTAGAAGAAAAGTAATGTTATCAAAACAAAATAGAAAAAACTATGACTTTTACCTCGAAAATTAAAGAATTCCTACTTATATTCCATCTATTTCATTGAAAATTTTTGGAAATATGAAAATTCCATGATTTTAAATGCGTTATGATAAATTCTTTATAAAATCAATCATTTCCAGTGATTTATAGAAATCGTTCAATTAGCTTATTTGTTATGTAACTTTGGTTTTTACAACTAAATTATTTTATAAGCGGCAGCCATTTTGACAAGGCTGAAAACAATTCTGGCGTATAAATATACGGGGTGTTAAAAAAAGAGTGTAATATATTTCAGGAGGTAATAGTATGAACCTAAATAAGCAGAAATGTCTTAATAAACATGGGTCCGCAAAGTAACGGTTGCGGAGATATGGACCACTATTCGTTTTTCAAACATTTTATTTTATTAGGAATAAACCGACAAAGGAAGCTTTTAACAAACAAAAAATTAAGTTACAGAAGATGTTCAAGATGTCCATTTCCAAGCAGGCACGACATCTTCGTCTAAACGATATTCGAACTCTTTCGAAAACACCTTCCTTGGTTTGGATTTCTTGACACTTTTGATTAATCCGTAGCTGCAGCTCTTCCAGGCTATTTACAGGAGTACCATACACTAATGTCTTCAAATATCCCCAAACAAAGAAATCTAGAGGGTTCAAATCAGGCGATTTTGGAGGCCATAAAACAGGCTCGGCCCTTCCTACTCATCTATGTGGAAAAGTTAGGTGTAAATGCTCTCTAACGGCCATGGAAAAATGAGTTGGAGCACCATCATTCTGGAACCACATTTGTTGCCTCTGATTCAAAGGAATGTCTTCCAAAAACTCATACAGTGTGTTCTGCAGAAAGTTGAGGTAAGCAGCCCCTGTTGATCGGTTTGATAAAACAACAGGACTGTCACCTACAATACTCATCCAAATGTTTAATGAAAAACGTGCCTGATGTCCAGATTTTATTAGAGCATGAGAATTTTCGTTGGCCCAAATATGCATATTGTGAAAATTAAGCACTCCATTTCTTGTGAACCCGGCCTCATCAGTAAAAAGAATGTTTGCAAGAAAACGAGGGTCTTCAGAATCATGACGTAGAAACCAGCGGCAAAAAACCAAACGTGCTTGATGATCATTTATTGGATTTAAGTCCTGTACTCGTTGCACATGGTATGGATAAAGCAGTTGCTCGTGAAGGATTCTCCAATCAAGAGGACCACTAATTCCTACCTCGGCTGATATTCTCCGCACACTCGTACCTGGATTCTGCTCTACCAGTGCTAGAATTTCTTCTCCTGCTCTAGGAGTGGATACCGACCTTGGTCTGCAGGATAAATGGCACTGTTTGCTCAAGGAACCGGTATCACGCAATCTTTGGTGAATTCTTCCAAACATGCGTTGTAAAGGAATCTGGCGATTTGGATAAGCGTCAACATAAAGACGTCGCGCTTCGGTGGCGTTCTCATTAGCACAACCATACATGAAATGCATGTCTGTTAATTCTGCGTTAGAGTAACCAGCCATAGCGAAAGAAAACTTGTGCACTGAGAACAACTGTCAAATACATACTTTTATACGTTTATTTCACTAAACATCAACCAACTATTATAAAAATATACACAACGTTTTTGCTAAATAAAAAAGGGGCTAAAAAACATAAAACATTCCATATTTCCGCAACCGTTACTTTGCGGACCCAAGTTTATTGAGACTTTTCTGCTTATTTTGGTTCATCCTATTACCTCCTTAATTATTTTATATTCTTTTCTTACTACCCTGTATAACAAATTTAGGCAGTTTCCCAATATTGAACAATCGAAACGAAGACAATTATGAAACGTTATGATGATTTTAATTCTTTTGACGCTAGTTTTAACGTCAAAAACCATAAAATTTAAAAAACCTTTTTTATTTTAATTATAATATTGCAAATTATCACTTGACACGCACATCACTTTACATCACATGTAAAATTTATTAAATATGGGCCATACAAATGCAATAAAATTTTCTCTGCAACAAAAATTACTTTCACAAAGTGCAGTAAAACGCATAAAATAATATTGAGTAATACACCACATAATACTCCAGTTGCAGACATTGTGATGAAACAGAGATGCCATTACTTTATACCTTCTGATGTCTTGAAGATATAATTGATAATAATAATTAATAGGACAGTTTTTTACGATAATTTTCTTATTGGTTGGATAATTTTATTTAAATTTTAGAAAGGAATGTTTTGTTTGAGAGACAAACACGAATATCTAAATTAACTACTGTGTTAAATGTACAGGGTGCTCTGTATATTATTCCTTTCAGATTTTTCAGATTAGATATTATATGGAAAATCATTAGTGTAGTATATTAGTAGCAACAGACAAATAAAAAAAAACTTCAACTGTAATTATACCGATGATTTTTAGTTTCTGGCGTCTAGATTAAATAATAAATATTCAAAGCAGAAACATATTTGAACGCTGCTGGGTATCGATTTGGTAATTCACTTCGGTGAATCATGATATCTTCATTTTATTTATAAAATAGATCGCTAGATGCGCAATTTAAACTGAAAAACTCACCGTATCCGCAAAATTTAACGAAATTAGAGTGAACGACTGGTCCTAATTGCCTGGGATCCCCGGCCAAAACAATCTGGCCGACTACCTTTCCCCTGTTCGTGCTATTTGACAAAATGCCAGCTATCGGAATTAAGCTCTCCGACTCTGTGGCGTATCCACCTTCGTCTATAAAAACGTAACTGTAATGGTTGTCGGGGGTTCCTCCATTCACGAGCCTGCAACGATCAAATTATAAAGTTATACGACTGAAAGGTTTATTAGATTTGGGGCCTTGTCATCCAAGCAAATACATTTCATGACTGAAATTCAGATACAGGCTTCGATATGAAAAAAGGCAGGTTCTTGTATACACTGAGGGATATCGACAGGTAACAAAGTTTTGTTAAGATAATCTGCATTATTGTTGGAATATTTTTTGTTAGTATTGCAATATCATATACCAAACATAATAAAAATTAGTTTATTGACATTATTTTACTACCATAAGTCGGTGATTTGCTAAAACAATGCAGAACCTTCTTACGTTCAATAACTACATATTTTCACTTCTTCTACTAAAAGCAACTAAGAACTTATTGTAGTAGCTAACCGACTTCAGTTAAGGTCTACCTATTAGCGATTAAAAATAATTTATCTATGGCTAGAAGGTTTGAAACTGCGCCAAATAAAAATTGTATAGTCTAGTAGCTAGATATTTTGCTAGCACGTAGTAATCGTCGCCACTCTACGCAAACGCATATATACGAGTACTTAGCTATTTTGCGCCAAACATTACAACAGGAAGGACAGATGCTCGTGTTTCATAGTGATTAAAATATGTAATGTAATAAGTTTTATTTTACTCTACGAGCTTACATAATTACAATATTCCTTATACTAGACATCAATTACTAAATTTAAAACAAACTTAAACTCTATTCTGCCTGGCCCTTGATTCTCTGACTTCCTTAACCATCTTCATCCATTCTAAACATCTTCGTCCTCATTCAAATTTGCTCTCTGCTTTTATGTCCTCTCATTTCTTTACAATTGGTCAATAAATATTCTATAGTTTCTCTCTCTTCCCAACAGACTCTACATCTTCTCTCACTTTCATCTGTCCACCATGTATTATCTTTTTCATCATTTTCACACCTGAATCTTGCTAACATAATCCTTACCTTCTTACTTTCCTTCGATATCTTCTCTGTTATAAACCTCTCATATTTTGCATTGTATCTTGAGTCCTTTAATTTTGTTCTTCTTTCTTGCCTGTCTATATCTTTGTCTCTTAGCTGTAATTCATTTCTCATCTGTCTGCCTCCAGTTCTTAAGCGTTCTATTTCTGTGGTTGCATACCCATTTCGTCGGTAGTATTTCTCTCTATCTGTCCCTATATTCTCTCCTCCTTCCTTCTTTTTTTCGAACCAGCACTGTTGTAGTATCTTGCAGTCTTGTCTTATTTTCGTATTTTACTGCTGGGTTTCCTGCTTTCACCCTCATTTTATCTCTTTTGATTTCTTCTCTGACAATGATTGATTGTTTGTATAAAATTCTGTACTTTCCATCCCGTTCACTTTCACTATATTCAACGTTGTTTTATGTATCTCCTTAAGTTTTCCTATCAGGTGTTTATTCAGTTCTCTGTTCTCTAGGTGTTCCTAGATTAGATTTATGAATAACGCATACAACTTTCCATTTTTCTTTGCATTTCTTTGTTAATTAGATGATGCAATATATATATACATTATCAATTGCACCTCTAATCTTTCTGTACGCTGCCTGTCCGTCTGGTATTATTTCTTTTTTCCTCCAATTCCGCCTTTAGTTTTTTGTCGCATATATCTTGTATGCTGTATTCAACACGGTAATCCCTCTGTAACTTTTTGTTTCCTGTTTTGATTGACCCTTTCTTGTAAATGGGGGAATTATTCCTCCCCTCCAGCTTTTTGGTAAACCCTTCTTTTCTTGGTTGTCTCTCTGTTGCTTATATCACGTTTTCCGGTCCCGTAAAACTTATTTCCAAAGGCATTTCCTCCCAAGCATCTTCATTGACTATTGCATAATCAATTACCGACTCTCCTCTTGATCCCAGGTATGTCCAGTTTCCTTTCTCGTCTCCCTCCTTATTTCCATTCAGTACTATGTTCTAATTTCTTTTACAGAGCAATATTCAATCTGAAGGATGATCGTGCATGTATGATTAGAAACAAAACTTGTCATTTCATTGTTCGATACCTACCGTTCTGTTGTGTATATTGTAACAACAGTTGACTTTCAACATTTTTAAGATATTCTATCGAGATGTTTTCATACTGTACATAGAATTAGTAAATTAGTTTATTTTTCTTAATTTTATTCGTTTCGAAATTTTAAAACCCACAACAGACAACTGAATTTAATGTCTTATAGAATACTCTTCAAAGTGAGTTAGAGACTTCTTTATAATATTATCCATCATTCCATGTTTACAATTAATTCCAAGAAAATGTCTGTGTAATATTTTTCGCTCATTCTTTCTGGTGTCGGATGCTATGAATCGTTTTGTTTTAATGTAATTTGCGGCACTACACACACCTAACTGAAAGATAAAAACAATAATTACAAATTATTATCTAGCTTTCAATGACTGTAATAGGTACCTTCTGCGTAAAGTAAGTTTGCAGGTGATTCTTCCTAGCAAAAACCAGTTGCTTTATTTTAGTTCTGTATCATATGAAATACAGAAATTGTAGTGCATTGTTTACTACTTTACAGATGTAGAGTTCTTAAACATATTTTATCCATCAGAAACATAGGTAAATAAAATGCTGAAATATGTGGACATAACAATCAATCATTTCTAGGTTATGCTTTAGTAATATTTCTTTTGTGGAGCTGGGATAGGTTCAGTTCTCACTTTCAACGACAAACACGTTCACATTATAATAAAAAGTTTTAGGAATCGTTTTGTTCGAATTTATTTGTTGCTAAATAAGTAATCAATAATTACAGCAGTTGGAAAAGAGGGATATTCTTTAGGTACTTACACAATTTTGTAAATTATTTTGTGATAAAAAATACAGGTATCTAATTATTATGTACACTGTAGTAACATAAAAAATACAACTTACTGAAGTTTTACTACATTATAATGGAACAATTTAAAAATATCCACAGATATTTTACACAATATTCACGCTGTAACCCTAGCTGTAACGGAAGACGGCGCAGCGACCCCAATACTCCAAAAGCCTCAACTCAAGTTTAAATTTTTATCGGCAAGTCTCAATAACACCATTGTGCATACGTAAATTGCATTACATTCATTATTTAGCGTTACTTATGTCCAATAAACTACTTTATGCCATTAATATTTGACAATTCAATGACAATTCATAGTTTTAACGTTTATCGATGTTAGTTTCTTCTGTGTAAGTCTGGCTTAAGGCTATGTACGTTTTAAATGACAAAACAATGAAATTTGGGTACTTTTTGGATGCGTTTTTTATGTTAAATTTTGAAATTTTTGAATATTTATTTATCAGAATGTGTTCATAATTAAGTATATTTCAATTTAAACATAAGTTTTAGCATTTTCTGAAAAATAGAACACCCTGTATAAGAATTGATGTTATCATCAGATTCTACGCGCCAACTTTCTGTATACCAAATTTCGTCGCAGTGGCTATGATGGTTTCTGAGATATTCGCACTGAAAGTCTTAGGGGGAACACCCGGTATATATAAAGAAAACTAGTATTGACATGGACCGTCATCTAATTAACTAAATGGCAAGATCAATTCCTAATATATATTAATCAATATGACATTAACATCAAATTGTATACTTGCAAATTTTCTACACGACGTACATATATTTTTAATGCTTAATGATGAAAACTGTTTTAATAGTTAATACTTTACACAGGGTGTCCCAGCTTAAACATAGCTTCCTGTGATCAAATAGTACCGATTTAGACAAACTTAGCTTAGTCCAAAAGTGCCTCGTTTAGAAGTTACAAGGCTTCAAAGAAAAAAAATGTTTTGTTGTTATGGGCATAACTCAGAAGCGAAACGTCCAATCACATTCAAATTTGGTACAGTTATGTCTTAGATAAGTACAAGCAATGTGAAGGAGTAAGCAGTGCCCCATATTGCAAAGGGTGCTCTTGGAAGTTTTTTTGCAATTAATTTTTAGTGTATCTTTTTTAGTGGTTCTATTCTGATATGCATAACTGAAAATAGAAAAGCTATACTTATTCCATGTTGATAAAATGCAGCGTTTTTGGTAAAAACGCGTTTGAAAATTTGCGCACATTGAAATAGAAATAAATTTTCTAATTGGATCAAGTTACCACTTGTCAAACTGAGGTTGATACGCTTAAATTAGATAAAATTTGATCAAAAGCCTGTCAGATTAATATTAATTGTTGTACTGAGTTAGTAATTATCGTTGTGTAATTGTGCAAAGTGTTAATGTAATGTGTAAATAATTTCAAATAATTAGTATTATTTTGTCAAATTTTTAAAACATACCTCGACATAATCTGTTTTTCAAATCAGAAACGGCAGATATGATCGCTGTTTATTGTCGAAATCAATTTAATGGAGACACTGCAGAAAGAAGATATAGTTACATGAAACTGGTATAGCTTTTCTACCCAAAATTAATTTCTTCATCATAATTTTTCGTCAAGCGTATCAGAATAGGACCAACAAAAAAGATACGATAAAAATGAGTTACAAAAAAACTGCCAAGAGCGTCCCCTACGATATTCAGCCCTACTTACTCATTCGCAATGCTTGTACTTATCTAAAACATAACTGTACCAAATTTCAACTTGATTGGACGTTTAGTTTTTTAACTATACCCATAACAAGAAAACAATTTTTTTAAGCCTTGGAACTTCTAAAGGAGGCACTTTTGGACTAAGCTAAGTTTGTCTAAATCGGTTCTATTTGATCACAGGAAGCTATATTTAAACTGGGTCCCATTACTTTCCGGACACCCTGTATATTTGTAACGTATGAAAATTTATTACCTCGCAGCAGTTACTAAGGTAGTTAACAAAATCCTGTACTTAAGTAACTTTTCCATCGACGGCATATAAAAAGACCCATCTTTATTGATGTTTACGATGCCTTGTATTTGAGTAAGTGCCCTGTCCTTCCCATACATGTAACCAACTAAACGAAATAGATCCGTATTAGGTAGTTCTTTCGCTAACCTAATTGCAATTTCGTTGGTTGCAGAATTAGATGGAGCACAGACTAATATTCTAGCTTGCGGTTGATTCTTCCATACCTAGAAAATAAAATATGTTTCAACGCTATGTGTATCTACCTATGATATTTTTTGTGAAACATGAGTCATGAGTCCATATCATTTATTATAATATTCAAGAAAAAGAACTATTTCGACGTTTATTACTTCAAAACTGCTTATCACATCAATATGAAGATCGATTAAGCGTTTGGATAACAGATTTCAATAATCTCATGAAGGAATAGCTTTTGAGTCATATGTAGAGAGTAATCCAGTTTTCTTATGTGAAGAAATATCCGTAGCATTTTTGTAAAGTAATATGTTTTTCTGAATGATTATCTAAACAGTCAGATAACATACATATCATGTAATGGTTTCATTTCGAAGTTATGGACAAAACTTATTAGGTATTTTTAATAAAATGAAAGACGAAAAACAATTTTCTACATATTGCCACGTTGCAGAAAAATTTCCTTTTTGTGAAAATGAGTGGATATAAGGTTATTCATAAATATATAACAATAAATAATTATTCAACATTTATAATATACAAATAGACCAGCTAGTAACAATGGTTGATGTTTGAAGACTCTTTTAATATAGGCCGACACGTTGACGCTCTCTACAATATGTTTTTATTTTAAGTTAACAATCCATAACTCAGGGAACCATTCGGTATACAAATTAAACCCACTGAGTTAAATGAGGTTTAAAAGATTTTAGGTGCATTTTTAGACGCTGGATTAGATAAATTCGCCAATTTTATGTTGGCTGCACGTCATCCTATGTATTCTCTACATATCTGAGCGATACAAAATCTTCATGCAATTAGATTAAGACGATTTCAGCAACGTTCAGTGTCAACGTTTGGAATATCATTTTCAACAGTAATTACTGCCTGTACATGTTTTAAATGATTGTCTGTGTGATGTTTTAAATGTTTAAATGTAGATCTGTATAGAACTTTCTTGAAAAACAACCTTTTTAATTTCACTGACGACTTAGGGTTTAATATTGTTTAAAATATGTGATATCAGCACCACCACATAGAGGATGACAAGTATCTGCTTACTTAAATGATCATTTCCTGAATAAATGGATAGGTCAACAAGGTCCAATAGCATGGCCACCCCAAATCCAAATTCTTTGGATTTTTATTTATAGGAATAAGAAATGTTTCAAATATCATCCATCCAGTGATAATTTAGTTCGCCAATGGCTTGAATTCGAGCCAAGGGTGAACATTTTGAACAATTTTTATAGTCTTAAGATTTGTTATTTTGGTGAATAAAGGTTAACTAATGTTTAAATTTTAAACACAAATAATAATTTTTGTTACAGCATCCATCATTTTCATTTATCAGACTACTTTGACTGAAATACGAAATTATATGTTTTAAAACGATTATAAATTCCAAACAAAGACGAATTGGACCTATGTTCATATATAAAAAAAATGTTTGACATTAACCCAGTTACAATGCGCCTAAGTTTGTCATGGAGCTAGTAGAACACTCTGTGTAATTGATCAATCACATACGCTTTAAATACTTTTATCTTATTTCGCTCCGCATTTGAATATAATGGTAGGAAAGACATATGTCTTACAAAATTTTTAAAATATTTTACTATGATCATAATCATGTCATTAAGTTCATACATTATCAAATAATATATGATTTACTCATTACTGAATCTTTGTCACATATTTAATTAAATATGGTATTAAATATTTGATTTGATTTATTAGGTATGTATTATTAATAATATATGATTTATTCACTACTTGAATCTTTGTCATATTTAATTAAATATAGTATTATATATTTGATCTTTGATGACGTGAAGTGTAATAAGCTAATAATGGATAGTAAGAAAAAAAGAGAATCATATTTTACTAAATGAAGCTTTTAAAAATACCGTAAATATCTTTTGAACCTCAGTTAACTTACTTGATTAGTTAACCCTTTATTTAATCGATACTGAAAGTAGCAGTCCTTAGTGTGCTCATATAAGTTCTGTAAGCTTCATTTTCAATAAATCTAGTGATAAAACTGCGAATAAAACTGAGTAGTAAACTGGCAATTCTACATATTGTAACTAAAGCTACCCTACCTATCAATTTTATGAAATTAATAATGTTTTTCTACGTTCATGAAAAAACAAAACATTATTGAACTATATTTAGTGGAAAAAGTGGTTCTTTATTGCACTAGTGACCTAAAATGTTTATTGCATTCATATGTCGTTCTACTACAGCGTTTTTTCATCATGACAAACATAAACGTTCAAATCGACGTCAATTTTCCTAGAGTGACACTATCACCTAAATAAAACATTTTTTGATTTTTGCATGAACGAAAAATATTGTATGCAACTCGTACAAAAAATGTTGTTCTACTCGGCCTGACGGCCTTGTTGGACAATTTCATGTCGCGTGCAATAAACACTTACTTTTTGTACCTGTTGCATAAATAACTATTAAAGAGGTCTTCATAAATTCATACCTGCAATACTGATTCAACTATAGTTACAGTCTTCCCAGTGCCTGGAGGTCCAAATATTAAATACGGTGCCGACCTTTTCTTTAGTATATTTACCACAGCCCTTCGCTGCTCCTCATTTAAATTAGGGTTAAAATATGTTATTCTGAAAATGGCCCGTTTAAAATTTACATTTCATTAAATACCTTTACACTCACTTCTCAACAGTTTCCTTTATATCGCCTTGATCTCCTTTGGGATAAAAGTATGGTATAATGTTGTGTTCTCGCGCTAAAAACAGGGCTTGTTTTTGAACTTTAAGTGCTCTTCTGTTGTAACCAAATTCAATGTGATACGCTTTTTTCTTGTCATATATGGTTTTGAATCTACAAATGTATGCAAGTTAAGAAAATGATAATTATCATTAATATTTGCTTTACTTGCGATTGAAACTTAAGCGTACAGATTTCTCAAAAACACTACAAACTATTCCTTGAAATTTTTGGCAGTCTTGTACATCTTCTTTAACATACACTGCATCATGAACTATTAGAGATGGGCGAGCTTCAGCCAAACCTGGAACCTACTTTCTAATAAGGGTATGTTTCATAAGTTTCATATTAAAGTATCAATAATTTATGACTATTTGTAAACAGATCTGTTTACACATGCTTATATTCTGCTATTATCTTTTCTCGCATGATTCTGGGATGTATCAGGACCTTGTCTCTTCTGAGGTGAAGGAATAGTGTAAAGCTGACTTGGGTTTTGGGTTGCAGTGAAGTTACGTATAAAAAGACTAACGCATTGGCCAGATAAGGCTCAGGTTTTATTTTTGAAGTCAATATCATATTAGAACTATGACATGCCTTTTGTATGAGAGGCATTTTATAAATAAAATATTTTATAAATTTATATCTTTATAATATTTTATAAATAAAATAGTCTATTAGTTGAGGCTAGCCAGAACATTAACATGCTTAGCAACTGCAACATTCGAATTGTTACGGGTTGGATAAAAAGATTGACGCGTTGGTTTGAAATGGCTCAGGTAGTTAATTTATAAGATCAGAACCAGTTATTGGATTATGACATGTTTTTTGCTGAAGGAGCATTTTATAAAGAGTCTACTAGCTAACGTTAATCAGAAAATTAACATTCTTAGTAAATGCAATATTAGGATTGTTAGGATTGTTGTCTTGGATAAAAATATTGGTGCGTTGGTTTGTAAAATTTTCGGTAGTTAATTTATAAAATCTGATCGAGTATTAGGACTATGACATGTTATTTCGCAGAAAAGGCATTTTATAAAGAGTCTATTGGCTGACGCTAACCAAATCATTAACATGCTTAGCAAATGCAACATTAGCACAGTTATGGGTTGAATAAAATTACTGGCGCGTTGGGCTGAAGAAGCTCAGGTAGTTAATTTATAAGGTGAAAACCAGTTATAAGACTATGACATGTTATTTTGCAGAAAAGGCATTTTATAAAGAGTCTATTGGTTGATGCTAACCAGAACATTAAGATGCTTAGCAAATCCAATGTTGGGATTTTTACGGGTTGAATAAAAAGACAGGCGCGTTAGTTTAAAAAAGCTCAGGTAGTTAATGCTCCTGTGAAGATTATTTAATGGGCAACGTTGTTGTATTTGGGATTGCTGGAGCTTGTCGGAGTTGTCAAATCAGTCGGGTAACATTCGATGATATTGTTACGGAAGCTCACCTATGTTTTTAGTTTGTTAATTATGTTCCTGTTTGCCTTAGAATTTTTAATTTTTGTAATGCCTTTATTTTGACGTTTTCCGGAATATGGGCTATATTCCATTTGTTTCTCGGCACGTTCTCGAGATCGCAGAAACTTCGAGAACTCTAAAAATTTATATAAGCGGATCAATTCCGCCGTCACAGTCAGTTTATATTGAGCACTCGAACGCGAATCACTGAAACGTCAAAGTAAAGCATTTGACAGTTGTGAATTTGTTGAAGGAGATTTCTTGTATAATCAAGAGTGACAATAAAGTTGTTTCTCTATGTGACGTGTTCCCACGCAAAGTCAATTTCGAGGTTACAATATTGAAGATTCGGGAACGTTAATAATTGTGAAATTTAAGCAAACACAGTTACTGAAAAATATATTAAATTTAATAGAATGTACCCCATGGCCGCAGAAATTATGATTAAGACTTAAGAAAATTCCACTGTAGCAGACATTCCCAATCGTTCGAGGAACATGTCTTTCATACAATGCACATTTAACAACTGTACTGTTGACATTAAGGAAATGTAAATTTTATATTACATAATAAAATATTTTAAAATTAAATATCTTCGTGTTGTTATGTGTACATATTCGGGAAAAAGTATTTTTTTCCGGTGAAAAAATAATTTCATAAAAAGTGACATTTTGTTACCTGCAAGAGAGATAATATGTCACTGTTTTCTCCGTCACAGAAAAAAACCATATTTATTTAAAAAAGTTATTCTGTCGTTCTACCCACTAGCCTCCCTGTATGGTCCCTGATATTTTTTACAAAAATACAGATAAGCCTCTGACAGAGTTTTTCATATAGATATCAATTCTATATGAAAACGGTATCTTGCTTTTTCTCGTCAGACATGCCTTTCTGGAATTTCAACATGCATATATAATGTTTTTAATATGTATACATTATGCATGTTCTTTATACGAGTATATTTGTTGTTTTTTTTTCAATGTGCAAATAGGTAATAAAACTCTGACTGTCATTATACTGCTTGCATCTGAGTATCTGACTGATAATAATGATGTAATTTTATTCCCATTCTATTCATAAAGGTTATGCTTTATATCAAAGGTGTGTGGCATATTATTTTATGAGTTGTAACACAATTTATATCCTTTAATCACAATTATTCAGGAAAATAGAGGAAAATCAGGATGTTATATAAAGAGGGAGAATCATGAGTCAGTTCATGCCAAATTCACGCATTCTCATATTATTGCGCCCAAATAATATATTTGTCGTGAGCTACTCATAATAATCTAATTAGAAATGCATGATTAGTTTGGTTATTAAAAACCTTTATTAAAAAAATAAGACATACCTCTAAATCGTATGTATTTCCTGCGATGAAAGTTAACTGCGACATTGTATCATAATCTCTTATGTCCACCATTATCTGATTCTCTTCTATACTAATCAAAGCGTCTAATAAATTATAATAATTTTTTTCGTCCGTTAAAGTAGGATTTAGGTTCAGTATTGTGGCAAACGTATTGTACAAATTATCTGCCTCTTTGGGTGCATACTTCTCTATAAACATCGGATATCTTTTTGTCAAATATCTTAACCTTGCTTGAAGCTCCATGGGTATGTGATATTGTCGTAACGGATATGTTTCTTTATAATTGGATGCGTATCTGTAACACATTAAATAATAAATATTTAGTATCAGACAGTAGTGGATATAATTCATAATTTGCTTAAAGAATTAATAATTTGTTTTGAGCACTGAGTAGCCAGTGACTACAAGATGTAGGCACATCTCTCGCAGTCATGTCCTGACGGCTATGACATACCTCAAACAGCCAGGGTTTTGGTCGGTTGCCCCACCTGTGGCATATTAATTGAGAGCTAACAAATTCGAAACCGACATATGTTTGGTAGCATCGCTGACGACTAACCGTGGTTGTTTGCTATAGGTTTTCTCAGGTGCAATTCAATGACGGTGGGGATATTAGTCTGCAGATCAATTGTTTCCTGAAATTCCGCTATTGACGCCGTAAGTTGTTTTTCAAGAAAATAGTTGCTTGTGTAAAGTGACTCTCTAATTTAGTCTCTATTAGTTAAAGGTTTATAAAGGAATTATAGTTCAAGTCGCCATCGACATGGTATCAGGATAAAATGTGGTTTTATCAATAATACAGGGTGTATCCGTTTTTTCGTTCTTAACTTTGGGAAATGATAGAGCCTGAAGAGATAATAGCAATCTTTCCTATAACATTTTCCCTTATAGCTCTCCGTTTTCGTGATACAGGACGTTCAACTCTCAAAAAAATATGTAATTTTCTTTATTATCTACTAAACAATATAATATAAATATTTTAAAATATTATATAATTTAAATATTTTTTGTTGAAACTTGGTATACAGTAATCATAATAAAAGGTTAATATTTTGACGTGAATAACTTTTCCGGCTATGGCCAGTGGTGTAGATATGGGATTTTGTTCTGTTTTGAACCCCCTAAACTTCAACGCCAGTGGTGAAAAGTATTTCTTCAATATAAATATTAACAACTTATTTTAATTTTATGAAAGAACTGCTTTTGATAAAATTCTGTAGGAACAGAACAAAATCCCGTATCTACGCCACTGGCCATAGCCGGAAAAATTTATTCACGTCAAAATATTAACCTTTTATTATGATTATTGTATACCAAGTTTCAACAAAAAATATTTATTTGTTTGGTAGATAATAAAGAAAATAACATATTTTTTGAGAGTTGAACGCCCTGTATCACGAAAACGGAGCGCTATAGGGAAAAATGTTATAGAAAAGATTCGTATTATTTCTTCACGCTATATCATTTCCCAAAGTTAAGAACGAACAAACGGAGACACCATGCATATTAATATTTCTAGAAATGTGTGTCTTCAACTTTTTTAAAGTAATAAACTAATACGGTATATTAGGGGTTACGTTACGTCGCCATTTCTATTAAGGTAGGTCGTAGCCTATTATCCAAACAAAATGAAGTGCCGTTATATTTAGCATTAAGTTTGAGAATGGAAGAGACTTATAAAGTGAATTCTAGTTTCTTAGTGAGTAATAGTTAATATTATGTACGTTTGTGGAAGCTTTACCAAACCCAAACCTTGTAAAGTATTATCTGGAAATTATTTGGCATTATAGGTTATTATTACTACTATTACTATTATATGCATGATTATTTCTAAATGAACGACGAACATGTAATTATACTAAATTTGCTCACAAATTGTATAATGGAAAAATAGATTGTAGTGATTTGATATCCTTATTTTCTCTACGTATTCCAAATTATGGTACAAGACTAACTACTGGTTTACACGCTACTTACCAACGTACTAATTATGATCCTCTATGAATAAGTCCTATAAATAATACGCGCATTAATAGTCTTCCTTATGATTCTGATGTTTTTATAGCTGCTTGGACTCAGTTAATGAACTTTATTACGAGTAATATGCAATAGACTTAGATAATCTTGATTGTTATTACATATTATTATTTTTATTCATGTTTTCTGTTTCTTTATTCTTGTATTTTTTACTTTTCTATTACCACTTGTAATTTATATGTTTTTTATTTTTATACTCTTTGGATTGTATAAACTGGGTTCGCCTGTAGATACAATATATATATAATAAATAAACAATAAATAAATGCTTACAATTTTTTAGGTAATACGAAATTGGGAAGACATTTTACAGACATACACAATATTGCCTATTACTCATTTAAAAAACCATTATTATAAAATTGCCTTAACTGTTAATAGCAAAATATATCGAACAATGTTAACTGATTACGTATGTTTATTTATTTATTTATAGAAAACAGGGACAATCGCAGGCTTTATAGCCCAAAACAATGTCCACAAGATACTTAAATTAAATATAAAGGTGCAGTACAATAGTAATTCCCTTTAATAATTTTTTAAAACCGATGAGCGAAGAGTGAAAAATATCTAGATGACTATAGTAAGTTGTAATTTTTACATATTTATTTATGGGAAATTTTGACCAGCGTTAGTCCGGTAAAAAATTTCATAAAACAAAGCATTTATTCTAAAATCATGTTGAGGTACATGTAAGCCGATCAAGGCTAATAAATCTGGAGAATCGATCAGACCATTAAAAAGTTTAAATAGAAATATTGCTTCGGCAATAATTCTTCAATTTTCTAATGAAATAATATGAAACTTGTTTCTTAATAACGTGCTACACTGAAAAAAATACACACCACTCTCCTTTTAATATAAATATCTAATAAATCTATTTTGCACCGACTCAAGTCGAGATTTATATATGGAATATTGAGGATTCCATACTATAGAGGCAAAGTTGATTATGCTGTGCACATATGCAAAATATATAGATTTAATAGAAAAAACTGACAAAATTTTTGCAAACTCTGATAATGAAACCAAGCATTTTGTTACTTTTTAAGGTTATGTAATCAATATGCGAAGAGAAACTCATCAGAGACAACGCCAAGATCTTTTATTTCTTCAACTTGATTTAACATATTTTTATTTGTTATAATTGTAAGAGTATATGGTTACAGGTAAAAAATATATAAAAACACTTATTTAAATTTAATTGCACCTTGTTTGTTTTACAGTAATGGAAAAAAGAGTTTAAATCCTCTTGAAAGGCAAAACAATGATCGGAATTACTTACTTGAGAATAAATTTTTAAATCATTTGCGTATAGCAAAAATCTACAAAGTTTGAAACAGTGGCGGATATCATTAATGTAGATTAAAAATAGTAACGATCCCAAATGCGATCCCTGAAGAACGCCTGACCTTGCAATATAGGGGAAAGATTTATAACCACTAATGGTTACCAATTGTGACCTATTAAAAACATAAGAGGTAAGCCACCTCACTAAGTTACCATGTACACCAACTTCAAACAACTTAGAAATAAGAATGTTATGATTAAGTTTATCGAACGCTTTGCTGAAGTCAGTGTACACGACATCCACCTGAGTCTGACTATCCCTAGCAATAGTAATATATCGAGAGTATATTACTAAATTAGAATCGATTGATCTATTTGGAAAAAATTCATGCTGCTCAGGAATTATTGAAGATTTAAGTGCAATAAGTAAATGATTATAACAAATACGTTCAAAAATTTTGCTAAGAATATTTAACTTACTAATTGGTCGATAGTTTGAAACTTCTTTTTTATCACCTTTTTTATAAATAGGAATAACAAATGCTTGCTTCCATATCTCAGGAAATACCTTTGAGAGGTTTGTTAAATAACAATGTAAGAGGGTTACATAGATAATCTGCACATTTTTTACAAAAAATTGAGGGAATACCGTCAGGTCCAGCCCCTTTATTCTCGTCCAAATCAGTTAGAATGTTTAATACCTCATCTCTCGTGACTGTTGTATTACTAATCTTATTGATATTATTGAAGTTATTGAATAGAATAGGACACTGATCGTAAGGTTCATAAAAATTGGCAAAATGCGTACAAGTGTCTGCACCATTGAATATTAATTTATCGCCATGTTTAATAGAATTAGGGAAGGAACTTCGACCTTTTTGAGAGGAAGCGTATTGCCAACATTTTTTAGTGTTTTTAGGTATTGTATCTTCTAGAGATTTTACATAATTAAAATAATCTTTACTTATGAGTTGCTTTGATCTATGCCTTAAAGTTGTAAACATTTTATAATCAGTTTTATTTCTATAAATTTTCCATTTTTTGTGAAATTTTAATTTTTCTTTGAAAACCGTAATTGTATTTTTTAAAAAATAGAAAGAGAACTTCTTATTTACAATTTTCTTAAGAACATAATTAGTTATAGTTAATTTTCTCATAAAATGTACATAAAGATTCATTAATGCTGTTGTTCTTGAAAAGGTCATGCCAAGTGATATATTCCAAATTATTATTGATTGCAATGTAATCAGCTTTCTTAAAATTAGGTTTAAAATTATTTTTAGGTTTTAGAGATTTAATTAGGGGACAATAAATTCAAGGGATGGATGATGGGTATCCTCATCAACAAATGAATTATTACAATATTTTAAACTTTTTATTTTCTCAGAATCAGAAAAAATTAAATCTAGTAGTCTATTGTTAACGTTTAGTACTGAATTAAATTATTTTATGTTGCCTTGGTAATTGTTGGAAATAATGCCGAAATTTAAAGTAGCATACATTTTTTTCTCTTGTCAACGTTTAATCTCTTTTATTGTGATATCTTCAGTACAATGAAAAAAATTAACTTTCGCCAGGTCTTTTAAGGTAAAACATGCATAGCTGGGACAATTATAGACAAATATCATATAAACACAAGTAGTGGGTAAACATAAAAAACAATCATTAGTAACATGTCAGTGTTATTAATGCTTGAAAATCTGAATGATAAAATTAATTTGAAACACACAGGATGAATAGAAACGGAGCACTTTAAATATTATCATTATTTTTAATAGCACACTGTATATGGCAATATAAATAGTTTAACAATTTAGTGTAAAGTTGCCAAGTTACGTGGAAAATACTTTTGGAAGAAAAAATATAACCTCGGAACAGTTGTATTTCAAGTACTAACACTTGGAACAAAAATATTTAACAAAGTTATGGACAAATGTTAGACAATAGTAATACGATCATTTTAGAAAGTTTAAACTTGACTGGAATAACTATGGCTAAAATTAATTAACTATTTTTTTTTATTTCGTAAAATATGGCCATTTCGCTATAGAATTGTTCCTGAACTTTCCAATCTTTTGAATACCCTGTTCATATTTTTAGAATTATAATATTATTCTTTATGCCGCATCTACACTCTCGGCGAGACACTCCGAGACCGGGCGAGCACGAGAGTGTGGATGCAGCACTCGTCGAGTATCGCTTTCGCTATGACACTCTCGTCTGCTCTCGTCTCGGCGAGAGTGTGGATGCGGCATTACAGTTTCAAGATTAGCAAAAAAAATTATAACGTGACTTTTTACAGGTATAGTTAATCCAATTAAGTAATACATTCTATAGATTTGTATCTACGACAAAAAATGTACAGTGGTTCGATTATACTTATGCCTAAATCAAATACGTATACTTACGTTGGCATTTCTCCTGGAATAATTTCATCATATCTTCTAGGTAATATCACTTTATCTAATTTGCGGTAGGGTATTCCTGTCTTCAAGGAAGAAAATTCAGAAGAAACTTCGACTGCCTAAAAGTTTCAGATTTCTTTGTACTCATGTGCTTGTAAACTATACAGTAATATTTTTGTTTTTGTCAATATTGAAACTGTAACAGATCGACAAACGTATATTGCTCTGAGTGCAATCATAGAAATACGAAAATTGATGATCTAATTAACTAATTTACCAACATTTATGTAAATTGTATATCTAGGTAGAAAAATTCCACTGCTAGTGTATTTTTATTTTACATTGTCACAAAAAATATTGTCAATGTTACCAAGAGAAAATTTAAATAACGCTTTGCTGAGTCTACGTTTCTTTGTGACTTTGTGCAACCTTAAATTTGATCAAAAATCTTTGGAATCAATTTTATTTATATCTACTTAACCGGTCCTTTATAATAAATATTCATTTCGTATTTATTCTCAGGCACAATGTGTATGAAAATAAAGATAAGAATATATACAGGATAATTTTTAACCTTATATTGTAGGTATAATATCTACATAGTATACACAATGTATGAATATTTATGGAAATGTGTAACTTATTATATTTTCTTCGAAATTCTCCAAAAATATGCGAGAAAAGTAACAATTAAACCATTTTGTTAATAGAACTTAAAGAAAGGTTCAGCGATGTCCAAAAACTCACACACTTCCCGGCTAAATTGGGAAGGTCTTTATGTTATAAAAACCACATGCTCCGCAGAATTCCTAATGGAGTCTCATGAAATACCATGGCATAGCGTTAAATTATGATTTATGTGCTATTTATTTATATTCAGTATATTCACAATTGCTGCCCTTCTTCGACAAGATCTAAACTTCCACGAATAATGAAACTTCTATAATTAAGATAAAGTCGCTGAAGAAAGCGTTTTTAGTATAAAAAAAGAAGCAGCAGCCCCAGTTTTAACACTTGCCGTAAATTTAAGTAGTATATCATCTATACATTACTTTCATAAACATTGAATAGTTGTTCACCAAAATTTAATATCACCCACACGATGTTCATGTAAATCACCTGTTTCCCTAGTACGACGAACAATATTAATAATTTTTCTGAAGTTAGTTAGTTAAAACATTCTCTATATAACCGAGAAGCAGCAGCCGCATTTTGACGACACTTCTAATAAACAGTTAAGTTTAAGTTAAGTTAGTTAAGTCTACTATGCCCCATCTACGGCCCTACGTGTTCGAAAAACATGCAAACCATTTTGTATGTTACACTTAATATGTATTAATATTATTAACCTTCGCTCTCTTCCAGAATGTGTCTAATTCTGTACAAAATCCATATAAAAATCCTTTATTCCAAATGTTACTATCCTGACAATCTTTGAAATCAATTTTCTCACTGAAGTATTCTCTTCATACTACAACTTCGTCTTTTTCAACCAGCATGCCTTTACGATTTCGTTTCAAATACCAAAATTTTATGTCATCCATTGTTCTTCTAAGAAGAATCCATGAATTTTCCTACAAATGGCATATTCTACGTCATAATCGAATGTTTCCACTTTTTATGGCCATATTTTTCTTCACAGATTTTTTAGGTTAAAAAAAATCGATTTAACCTAACATACCTATATCCCAAATCGCATAATAAGAAATATACAGGGTGTCAAAATTAAAATTTTATTTTCGACATTTGTAAATAACTTAAGAAATCCAAATATTTACATAAAATTTGTAAATCAGGGGTTTTTGCGGACAAGATATTCAAATTTGTTTTTAATTTTGATGTTACTAGTAGAGGGCGCCACTTATGGCATATCATGTTATTTTTAAATGGCAGAACTTTTTTGTAGCTTAGTGACTGACTATCAAAACAATCGATTCTCCTACCTGTTTTATGAAAAAGGTATACCTTGCTGAAGTCGGTAGGAGTAACCATTTTTGATATAATCCTATTTATAGAGACGTGCAAAGTTTTCGGCGGGGTTTGATGAAACCATTTTTCAACAAAGCACAAAGATTTTATCAAAGCAGGCCGATCTCTTTGAAATGTTGCACGTTTCCATAATTTACCGTTCTGAACAACTTTTTCAAGTAACATCTTGCTATATGCACGGTGCACTGAATATTTCAAATAGGATTGTTTCGAAAACTGTTACTCCTAACGACTTCAACAAAGTATACCTTTTTCAGATATGACAGACAGAAGAATCGATTCTTTCAATAGTCAAATGGATAAAGTAAGCAGCAAAAGCGGCAAAGCACGAGTAGAGCTTGCTGCGAACTTTGTTCATATGTGTTACAAAGACGTGGAAATAATAGTGCAAAAACAGCTGGTACATACATACAATATATAAAAACAGTTATTATCTTATTTTTACACATATAGAAATGAAATAAATAATGTAATAGCATTACTGGAAACAGGAAGAAGTAAGCTTTAATTTGAACATCTTAAAGCTGCAGTTTCCTCATTTTAGACATTTAAGAACTGAATAATATAGACTTTAGCAAATAACAAGAATGTTATCACATGTCACCTGCGAATATTCAACGGTACCGAAGTAAAATCAATATATAACGTCAGAAAGCGATCTATACAGCAAATTTTTAGGTACTGAAATCTTTCAAAATATGTATTTTTTAAAATTCAACTATATATGTAAATATTGTTATAACATATACCTACCGACATAGTTTTGCATATAAGATTGTTCACAAAGCGAATAAACAAAACATCAGTAATTTTATTTTTGATATTACTTTTGCTGTACGTGTTTTATGTTTCGAGATTTTATGCCGCATCCACACTCTCGGCGAGACAGTCCGAGACCGGTCGAGCACGGTTCAAGCACTATACGCAGCTTTAGAGTTTCACACCAGAATTTTTTTACATAAGCTTTTTAATATTATATATATTTTTATTTATTTGCTTTTTAAGTTAATATACCTATAAAAATTATGAGTAGCATCCAGCCTGTGCCTATGCTGTTGGCCTTTCGTGTGTCGGTTTAACGCACCCTATTTACACATATTAAAAAATAAATGTCCTAATCGAATTTTAGATTCCACAGTTATATGGCTGTGTATAGAGAGCGGCACAGTGATAATGAGATAAATAATGTTCAAGCTCTTTTAAAAAATCATTTTATATTTTGTTTATAGTAATAGTGCTTTCATATTAACTATGACTCACTCTTTAGGTATTCGGAGATTGGGTCATTATTGGGGATAATTTATTATTCTCATAAACATGGAACATTTTCACTTATCAAATAAGAATTTTGAAAAAGTTTCAATTCTACGACAGGTTAACGCAGTGATTTAACAACTAATTAGCATGCCAAAAACATCAGCATAAAAACAATATCGAAAAAATATTACGTCTATATTTCTAGACAGAATTACTGCGAAATTTAATTTTTTTCTCACATATTTTTTTTATTATAAAATGCATGGCATGCTTAAAATTATATAATTAAATTGATAATCACCCTGTATAAATGCTTTTTATTGAAATAACTAGGGTAGCAAGAGGCAAAATATATGTGAAAGATAAATTTAAAAATACTCAGTTATATTTGAACCTTTTTAGAAAATTCAGCTGTTTTAATATGTATGCCTACTGTTTTTATGTAATTAAAAGTAAATTAAAAATTTGAGGAGAACTGGTAGGGACTAGAGTAAACACAGTGCAATAATTAATTGAAAATTCAGGAACAGACCTATTTTATCTTGTTGCGAAATATACGATTTAGAGTTTTATTAAGAATATTGCATTACTTACTATTTCTTTCAAAAAATATTTCTTTTCCTTTTCTTTATCGATCCTACAAACAACCACAATAGGCAATGCAAACGATGCACTATTCTCAAAATATCCTTTTATGAGAATGCTAAAATTCTCTCTCGATTTAAAAATTGTCTTCTTTTCAAACTTTTTTACTTCAAGTTCTTTTAGATATGAATTTACATGAACGACTTCTATGACCTCTATATTGGTTTCAGCTGTGTTGGTTGCTTTGATTACTGCACTTGCTTGAACTTTTCTTTCAAATTTTAATTTCGCCGGTGTATTGTGACCATTGGTGTTGCTTGCTCCCACTAATTCAAATTTTATTAATTCGTTTTGCTCAAATTTCTCTCTGAAACAAAAAATATATATTGTTATGTTATGTAATTTTGTTGGGCGCCAAGTAATATTTATGTTTGAATTGTATTTGTGTTTCTTTAATGATTTGTGTTTATGTCTTCTGTGTGTAAAAGAAAATTGCATTTATTGGACTACAAACCTGTATCTTATATATATATATTTTTATTCTTATTCAATTACCCTGGCTGCTTGTAGAACATAGACTCTGGTAGTCGGTTCGCTCATCAAGTCAATTCCTTTTTTTTAACACACTGTACCTTACTTCATCAAATAAATATCAATTCAAAATGGACAATTTTTATTTCATAAGAGATTTGTTTACTACTTATTCAAAATTATTTAAAGTTTTATGAACATAATTTATAGGTAACAGATAAAATTTCTTTAAAGGCAGTTGCGTATTAAAAGTTGCCTATCTTTAATATTTTCAATTCTTAAAATTCGTGATTCAGTGGTATTCTTCTAATGGATGTTCATTGCTGGTGATGTATTATATTTGCCAATCATACTTTATTTGACAGATGGTCCACTAAATAACGAGTTTTAATATATTAAATAGAAAAGTAAATATTATTAACTATACTAAGGTAAGTAACTTATTATTTTAATAAGTCTTAGAGTCTGTGACTGTCTATTTTGTGAATTTTATGGCTAGCTAGCGTTTCTTGTCTCTTATTAAATTTACGTAAATTTCTGTGAATTTATGTGCACATAAAATACCTTTCTGATGTTAATTTTCTTTTTATAAGACTTCTACTAGAAATCCCTCTTAACTTGTGATTGGGCTGCTGATATTGATGGCTGGTTTTCCCACTATATGGTACTGCCAAATTCCTAGCTTGGACCTGGATCTCTGTTTATATTGTTACTCGACACTTTTCTTATGACGTAAGTATTACTTTTAACTATTACTTTACTTTTTCTTGCTCAATTTCTTATTTTTCTAGGACCTTTCTTCAAAAACCCACGCTGCTTTTCTTTCTATTCTTTCGTCTCCAATCAACAAACTTTTGTTTTTCTTAATATTTTTCTATCAATTTGATATCTTGATTCCTTGTTGTAAAATTTGCATACATATTATGGTTCATACATATGATCTTATTTAGTTTTTCGATGCACTGTTTTTTTATGTTTTCACTGAACTACTTAAATCTACTACAAAATTTTTTTATGTAATTACAATTTTACTTATATCTAATTATTAAATATTCTTCAATATTACTCTTTTTATGTACATTGTTATATCTCTTGTGAAGCCAACTTTAGACTTGACATTTGTCCATGTCTATGATATTTATTTGACATTTCGCAACATTTTATACCTTTTTATTTATTTAAATTGCTAATATTTTAATTATCTTCGCTTGACTTCTGTCGATATGTGTATGATATTATTAAATGATCTTTTCTTTTTCTTTCTATATACTTTGATCTGGGTTTAACTCCTTTTTTGTTTATGAACTATTGATAAATATGAGATCATGTCCCAATATTTAATGAATTTTCAAGAATGTTAATTTATTTAATTTACACTATAATAACTACTTATATGTTCTGCATTGTCACTTTTTATATTATTTTGTTTAATTCTACTATATTTTAATTTTAATAACAATAATAATTTCTATTCTATTTTATGGTTTTTTAAAATAAATATGTAAATCCCCATAAGTATTGAAGCTGATATTTCATATTGTCTCAATATATATATATATATTTCAAACATATTATTGATGCACGGTGATCTATAATTCTTTTATTTAGTGCAGTTTACTGTGCTATGAGTTATTTGAATAGAACAAAACATACACACACATACTTAAATAGTTTTGGAGAATCTGAATGTGCATCAGAATTATCAATTAGGAATCCAGGAATATCCAGGTATTTCTAGCACATGTCATTTGATGTCAATTATTCATATTTTATTATTTTTACAATATAAAATTAAAAGAAAAGTATCATAATAAGTATAAAAAATATAATGACACTCAATACCTCAATGATTTCAAAAGATTGCGTATACTTATTAAATCGCAGGTAAATGATGCTTATAAAAAGTACATTGAGAACACAGAGCAAAAAGTAATAAATGATTCTAGATCTTTTTGGGCATATGTACAAAGCAAACAGGGTTCAACACGAATTCCGGGTAAGATGTTTTTGAACGATAATTCATATGTCGACCCTTACACGATTGTTAATGGTTTTCGAGAATGCTATAGCAGTGTTTACTTGCCAAATAATACAGATATTTATTGTGATACTAATATCAGCTGCATTTCAAATACCTGTATAAACATACCATATTTAAATATGGGTGAAATGCAGCAAGCTCTGCGGAAATTGAAAAATAAAATGACAGCAGGTCTTGACGAAGTACCTAGTTTTCTCGCAATGTTTTTGCGGTTCCTCTGTTAATAATATTTAATCTCATTTTGTCTACTTCTACTTTTCCTGATTGTTGGAAATTTCGCAGAGTATGTCCTGTGTTCAAAGATGGAGATGCAGCCTATTTTAATAATTACAGACCTATTTCTATAATATCGAATTTTCCAAAGGTTTTCGAGATGTCTGTGTATAATCGTATATATAATGATGATAAAAATTGTATATCTATTTCACAGTATGGTTTTATGAGCCAAAGATCAACGATGACCAACTTAATTGTGATGACTCAATATATTTCTAATGTCTTGGACGATCAAGGACAGGTAGACGTATTGTACACAGATTTCTCGAAGGCATTTGATCGCATATGTCATTCAACTCTCTTGTCAAAGCTCGAAACATTTGGTTTCAGTTCGGCCTTGTTGAAATTATTTGAATCCTATCTTAAAGACAGACTTCAGTATGTCGCATATGATGGATATAAATCTAATATGTATACTGCTACTTCGGGAGTACCTCAGGGATCTCATCTCGGACCGCTACTGTTTCTGTTATTTGTTAATGACCTTTCAGATTATATTAGATGAGCATATCTTTTGTATACAGATGATTTGAAAATGTTTAGCTCTATAGGTAATGAGGATGACTCCTCAAATTTGCAGTCACAGTTGACTAAATTGGTTGAGAGGTGCAATGCCAATAATTTATCACTAAATATCTCCAAATGCAAAGTAGTAACGTACTCACGTAAAAAGTCTCCATCTATATTCCATTATACAATAAATGATATAGCACTTACAAGGTGTGATTTTATTCGCGATCTGGGAATTACTTTTGATTCGACTTTATCATTAGCAATGCACATCGAGAATGTAGTGGCTAGTTGTAACAGATCTCTGGGATTTATAACGCGCAATTGTAAGCTGTTTTCCAATGAGTTGGCGTTAAAAACATTATTTAATTCTCTTGTTCGATCTAAAGTTGAATATTGCTCACTTGTGTTTTCGCCAATGTACATGGTACAATTGATAGTCCTGTATTATTAAATGAAATCAAGTTCTACGTGCCTCGGCAGAATAAAACGTTTATTTGTTCAGTACCTAGAACCACCATGTTAATTAAGTTACCAATGTTCTCGATGTTAAACTATTTTATTAATTTAGCCAGCTGCTGTGATACAAATGTCTGTAATATAACTACTTTATTACAAAGTGCCAACCGGTATTATTCCCATACTGATATTTAATTGATTTTACAATTTATTGTGAAATATAGGTATCTTCATGTGATGTAGATTATTTTAATTATAATTACTTTTTATATATTGTACTATTTCATGTTTTATAATGCATATTTGTATTTTATATTGTGTATCTATTTGTATTTTTAATTATTATTTTATATTTTTTTTATATGTGTATTTACTGTTCAATTGTTGCCCTGTAAATGGACTTTCTGTTGGGCAAATTAATAAATACAATTTTTCACAGTATATTTTTCGAACTTCAATTTTTATAATTTATGATGTAGCTTAACATTTTTATTTTTACTTTGTGGTTCACATTTAAAATATCACAATTATGATATGGTAGTAGTAATTGTAAATATTGTTAGATGCAACAAAATTAGAGGTTAGTCAAAAATAAGTATTTATGAAATCAGCTTTTTACACAACGAATTTTAATCCAGCCGTTTTGGGGAAAAACTTATTTAGTGTCAATGTCAAAAGTGACATGATCGTGAAAAAAGTACCTGAACTGTGAAAAAGCTATTTGTATTATCCTCCCGCGGATAATTTGATCAATATCCATGGGAGGAAATGGCACTTAGCTCTAGTGTAATACATATGATTTTTTTCTACGACCATTCACAGTGTTTTACATTGGTTGTACATATTTTATTATATTTTCTTATGCATGACAATCAAACAACCAAATATGTCAAAATGTCATACCTATGTATTTAGATAAGTAAATATTGTTAAAAATCAAAGAACATGAAACGTTACCAAGGTTGCTTCTTGTTTAGAAAATAAACAAACTTCCCAAAAGTTTATAATAATGTATTTCGAATGTGAAGATAAAGTTCCTCAAGATATTCTGGAAGAAGCAAACGTGATTTCGTTAAAGCTATTACCGTTAGTCTCGTGAAAAATATGAAAAAAAGTACCAGCTATTTAAATGTTGGATGGAGACTAGACAAATAAGAAAAATATGTGAAGAAGTGGTCCTATTTTACTTTTCCAAAAAATGCGCCGATTTGAAGCCTTCAAATTATGAAGCAAATACATGTCGCGATCTACATTCAAAATTAAAGACAATATCGACAGTAAGTTTCCTAAATTAGTAGCTTTTTAAAAAGGAAATCTGCTGGATATAAAGACAAGAAAGCCAATACTTTTCAAGGGAGGATATCAACAAGTTTATTGCAGAAGCTCCAGATTAAACTTACTTACATATGAAGGTAAGATTGATCGTTATTGTTGAATAATAAATAAAAACGTAACATAGCATTTTTTATTAGAAAGTATATAAAAATAGTTATTTATGCAACGAGTACAAAAAGTAAGTGTTTATTGCACGCGACCTGAAATTGTCTAACGAGGCCGTCAGGCCGAGTAGGACAACACATCGAGTGCAATAAACACTTATTGTACGAGTTGCATACAATATTTTTTTTACGTTCATGCAAAAATCAAAAAATGTTTTATTTAGATGACACTAAGTCTAGGAAAATATGACGTCGATTTGAACGTTTATGTTTGTCATGATGACAAAATGCTGTAGTAGAATGACAGATGCAATAAACATTTTATTGCACTAGTGCAATAAAGAACCACTTTTTCCACTAAATATAGTTCAATAAAGTTTGTTTTTGCATGGACGTAGAAAAATGATAATTAAGTGACATGTCGGGGCATGTCGTAGTTATGAATTAGTTAATATGGTATTTGAGGATATCAGTGATAAAGGCGATATTTTGGTGGTGCAAATACCTGACTCAAAAACTAATATCAAAAGGTCATTTACAATAACAAATCAGATTGTAAGCGGAGTATCTGTCTTGGATATGTATAGAAAATATATGGACTCTAGGTCCCCTAAAACATGCCATTCTAGATTTTTTGTAACTTATGCTAAAGGGAAATGTACAAACCAGGTAATTGGCAAAAACACAATTACCAAAATTCCATACAGAATAGCAATATTTTTAAATTTGGATGATTCGAAGGGCTATACTGAACACAGTTTCCGCCGTACTTCAGCTACGTTATTAGTCAATGCTGGAAGTGATATTCTCACTCTAAAAAGACGTGGGGGATGGCGAACAAACGCTGTAGCAGAAGCAGATGATTGTATGTCTATAAAATGTGAGGTAGCCACCCAAATAATTACGGGAGAAAGTACTACTTCAAGTACCAGAAAACGTTGTATCATTTGTGAAAATTTTGTTTCTTCCACAAGTACTTCATCAACGACCACGAATTTGGAAAATAAGAAATAGGAACTCATTTCCACTAGCAGAGCCAATATTTCTTCAGGGGGAATTTCCATTAGTAATTTAAATAATTGTACCATAAATTTAAACAATATTTAGTTACTGATGCTAATTTAAACCTCAATTTTCAAACTGCTTTCAAATTTTTTATAAAAAAAATATGTAATTAAAAATCGGTTTGAAAGAAAAGCATTATTATACATTTTTGTGTATCAATAAAAGAAGTCTACACTACTCTTAGAACTATTTGAAGTTTCTACTTCTTTGCCTCTCGAGGGAGTCAAAGTATTTTCTTCCCGAGGGAGAACTTTGTCACTGAACATTTTTTAAATTCTTCAATAAAACCCAAATGACATTGTGAATCTGGATAACTGTGTTTAAATTGTTCAATTACTTAAAGAAAATGAGCTCTCTGTGAAAAATGCTTATGTTAAATTTACGGTTTGCAAATACATCCATCTGAAAGCACTACACTGATAAAAATTATTGTAAATACACCTTGCTCAATGTAAAAGATACCAAATCCATAATGTAGTACAAGAATCTCCATTTGACTACCGTATATTTACATATTCACATCTTGTATATCCCAATCGAGACTATTTGTTGTGCATTATGGTTAAGAAGTATAATTAATTTAAATTTATCTGAAAATGCTTGTGGTAATGCTGTAATTGTAAATGTTCTGTGATATTGTGAGACCTTAACTGAGTTTTTGTATCTTAAATTGATGAATATTGATCTGGATGGCATTTAGCAAGATGGCTTTGCAAATGATACAATTATATCTACAATTATGCCACCATGTAATGGAAGCTGTGGACCTGCAACAGGTCAAATGTCATCCACTATATTTCAATATGAACATAGTTATTTTTGTTACAAATACCTAAAATACAGTTTTTTTGGACATATCGGTACTGTTTTCAGACAAGACGAAACCGAGTCTGGAATACAAGAGAAGAGAAGTTTGAAAAAACTTTTTAGGTACATGTTACAAACAATATTTTTTGTTAAAGCTTTCAAAAACCACATTATGTATTATTAAAGTAATCATAGCAAATGCTTCTCGAAGAAGTAGCTTCGGATTTTAATTACCATGCCATTATAGTAGCTAGATTGTTTAATATAAACTATTGATGTTTATTTTGTATATAATAGAATAAAGTTGTTATGGTAACTTTTTGGAATTGAGTTCGAAAAAGACTCATTTTAGAGACTGAAATGAGTTCGGAAAATAGCGTATACAAAAAATAGCTATTTTGGAATTAACACGAATTGAATTATTCTGCTTAAGATTGAAATATGCGCTCAATTTGAAGACCGTGTATTATTAAAAAAACATTTAATTGACAATTTAGAGCGATTTTGAAGTTCTAAATAAATTAAAATACTTACATGTTATTTACATACAGTATCCGTACTTTGTGCTTTTCGCATTTACAATGCTCTTGATAATCTTTTACATTAGAAAATTTTAGCAAACATAGCTGGCAGCTTTTATTATCACATACGTTTTCTTCCGAGGATATTTTCTTTTCTAAGGGTTCTTGTACTGAAAAAGATTAGGCAAATTAATCGGAATTGTTTTAAGAATATTCTTAAAAATGTACAGGATGCTTTGGAAAATTTGCCTTAAACTCAGAGAGCTCTTTCCAAAACACTCGTTACATTAATATATTCTAAAAGGATGATCTTCCAAAAAAATGGAAAATTCTTTGCTGATGTTATGATTAACTTCCCATATTACAGGGTGTTCCAAAATTAAGAGGCAATATTTCTTCTTTAAGGGTGTTCTAGATTACTATTTCTTTATATAATATATAATTATAGCCACATTGAGTAAAATGTTATATGCATTAATCACAGGGAATAGAAATTTTAAATGTTCTCTAACAGCAGGTTGCAAAAAACTAATATGTGTTTGGCGTCATTTGTATTGACAGTTCAGTTATTGACTTTTTGCTTAATTGTTATCAGTCAAAAATGCAACATTTGACCAATGTACAGCTATCAAATATTCACTACATTTATGGTGTTTGCAATGGAAATACGTTAGATGTAGTACAAGAATGTTGTATACTTCCTCAGTGCAGGGTATTTGATAATGTACATACAAATTTGAGATCACATGTTAACGTACTCATGAACAAGGGAGACCTCGATTTCCAGATCTAAATCTTATAGACGACATTCTGTGAGGTAGGATGTAGGTTATAGTTTACGCTACTGAAATAAATCCTTTGTATTCATTTGACTGTGAATCAAATCAGACAAAATAATTTTGAAATCTTCTCGGGCAAATCTACGTTGAGCTAGAAAATGTATTAAGAAAAATGGAAATCTGTATTGCTATACTAATTACTAATTAGATAAATTATTTTTAGTAACTTATTGTATTAGTATTTATGTTACAGCTAAAGTGTAAACTAACTAGCTAGTATACAAAGCAACTGAACCATTGGTTATTTTGACAGAAAATGCATATTTTACAATACTAGCGGATACTTTTTAAACTAACCCACTCGCTTGGCTAATTTGTTTAAGACAATCAGAAATATTTAAATTTTTTTGGTTAGTTGTTAGTTTATAAACTATCCAATTTGGTCTAGCTGGAATGAGAATAATCATTTTGGTATCCAGTTCTTTATAAACTATAAGTTTATTTCTATATTTTCTCTGGGTGATGTACTTTTTGTGTTAATTGGCCGTTGTTCTTGTTCAGTTTTATATTAAAGTAATGTTATAGACATGGTCTCGTAATATAATATTGCTTTAATAGGAGCGATAGTCGCACCGATGTAAAAAGAACCAAAGATAAAGCGCAAACGTTCTAAATGAATAAAGCACTGGTTAAAAAATCGACAAGTGTGTTCCCATATGCACCTAATAAACTAATTATGACTGGAGTATCATAGTTATACAAATTATCTGCGTATAGGCAAAAAATTATATACGGAATGACTTAAACATGTTTTTCCATTGCTTCAGAAAGAATATACTGTTTACTGTTTTCATTTTCTATCAACTTATTAGTAGGCAGTTAACTTCAAAGATTTATTTAAATACTGCTTGCTTTTTGGCCATGTCAACCTATATAGCTCAATAAATTCTACCACAAATTCGCGAGATCACGTCCTCATATTAGTAATTTTTTTCAAAATTAAGTATTTTCATCAGATCAGATCAGATCACCATCCGATTCTACGCGCCATCTAATGTTTGAATACCAAATTTTGTCGCACTAGCTATAATAGTCTCTGAGATATAAGCACTTAAAATCTTAGAGGGAACATCCGGTATAATATATAAAAAGTTTAAAAATAATAACTTATGCTTATTATTGTAAAAATATTAAAATTATATTAGTAAATGGAACATAGTATAGTAGTAAAACTATATGTAGTTAATACATTAGTAACTGTACTGCAACGTACGGTTTTTGTAGATACCAGTGTATTTAATATAATATGCTTAGTAGTAATATGCCGCCCCCTCTCCCGCACAAGTCTTTGACTTCTGGGCTAATAGTCGTGATTAGAATGAGGGATAGAGATATTATTATTATTATTATCATTTATTCTTGTAAATAGATCTATGTCTGTCAAATCTACTTTATTTGTTTTTATTTGTTTACGATATAATGTTAATATTATTTATTTTAAACAAAATTGTTAATTTAAATCTATATTTAATTAAAGAGAGGATATATTTACGTGGTATTGTTCTAATTTAAACCAGTTACTATTCTGTTATCTCTTCATATCTTTATTGTATCTAAAAATATATATGAAAAACATGATTTGATTTGTACACGTCAATCATTAAAATTTGAATACTAATATGCCAGGCAATTTTAACTAATATTCGATATATTTGGATATTAAATTTGTTTGATGTAATTTTCGCCATACCATATTTTATTATTATTATTATTATTTTTTGTAAATTGACATTTTCCTTTATTTAATTTATTGAAAACTAAATAAACAAGTTCCTATAAATGTGGGACCGTAAATGATTTCATATCAAGGCCTTACCTCTAGTATACAGGGTCTTCAAAAATTGCATACTTTTTGAATTTTTTAAATAGTTCGAAGAACATTCATAGAAAAATGTTGAAATTTAGGACATTACTATAATTGAAAACGTAAAATGAGTGACTTGGTACTATAACATTGTACATATTTTGACAAAAATGTTCTTTAATATATTTAAAAAATATTGTCGTTTGACTTTTTAAGTAAATATAAGTAATTTTTTTGTATATTTTTAGGTATTTTACTGTATTAGAAAGGTATTTTAAGCTAATACAAATCAAATCTCCCACAATTCACATCAATGAAGTCATATGTATGCTCTTTGATAAAAAACATCTTGGTATGCTAATGAACATTAATTAATCTATCTAAATTTAGATAGATTAATTTCTTTAGATAATTATTGAATAGAGCTTTGTCTGTGGAATTGTTCATTAGCATACTTAGATGTTTCGTTTCGAGATTTTTTTTATCTTAATATAGTGATAGGGATAAGATTTTAAATCAATGCCGTTAAATATCGGGAAACTGTATCATGCCCGAAATTTAATGTTGGTATGTTTTGTTTGTGTATATACAGGATGATTCAGAACTTATCTAAAAAAAATCTGAGTGTACAGGGCACTTTTACAAATACAATGTTGTAAAGAAAAAATCAAAAAGAGCAGTTCAAAAATAGTTTGACACCTGATAACAACATTTTGTGACCGTCTTACCCAGTTTCTACAAACACAAATGTTTCTGCGTCTTGTCCGTTTTGAACTCGTAAGTTATTGCGGCAACTATGATACGTTTCCGTAAACCATAAACAGTATGTATCCACTTTGGTGAGATACACTTCATTTTTTAAATGTCTCCACAAAAAGAAGTCCAAATTGTTTAAAGAGATCGCGGCCGCCATGGTACCGGTCCTCTTCGCCAAATCCCTTGGTAATACATGGTACGGATATAATTCAGCCTCGTATATGATACGTTACACTGCTGCAATAGGCCGTGGAAGTACTGGACCTCCATCTCTTCCATGATTCGGTTTCAAATTTCCCTCGCGTTGCCCGCACTTGTTCTCACTGCACACCGCGATAAAAGTAGTTGCATTTGGTACATGTTTACCAGGAAATAGTTCTACAGAATAGTTTAACAGCGTAATAAATTAAAATGATATCCTTCAACTCCGAGTTGGTACTATACACGTAAGCCATTTTTGACACTTGAAAAAACTAATGTAAACACCGACGCACAGTGGCGCAAAGCGCCACTGTACCACCCAAATTACTGTACACCCCTTAGGGTTGGGCCGTTTGAGTTGATTTTTTTTTAAATGTTCGTCATAAAATTGCCTATCGATCCCTCTTTCTCAATTTTCGCTTTGGGTGTTTATTGTCGCGGAATTTGACTCCAAAAATGGGTTTGCATGAAAAAACTAGATTTTTCGCACAAAAATTACCCTACGGAACACGAGATTGAGATTTTGCCGGACTTTTTTTATGGGGAAATGCTCGTCTTGGAAAGCCCTACAAGACTGTCCACTTAGACTTCGGGGAGAAATTTTCACTATCATACATTTCCATCAGAACAGTTCCAGGAAAAATCAATCATTTCTCATTAACAAAGAACTATTGTATCCAAAATGGCCACTTTTGTCAAAAAATTGAATTCCCAAAATCATTTATGGAACCTTTCTGACCTTTTCCAGAATTACGGGAAAATTCGGAAAATCTCTGTATGAATTGAAAATGTATTTTGGTGAATGTCCAAAAATGTGTCCAAAAATTCTGAAAAGTTTTTTGCGGATTCCTTGAATGTGTACAAATAATTTTTGTGAGATGAGATATTTTCCAATACTTTCCCGGTTTTCAGTAGAACGATTTCTGATATGTGAACATTTTTGCATGAATGTGGCCATTTTAAGAGCAACGGAAAATTTCTCCCCGAAATCTAAGTGAATAGTCTTGTGGGGCTTTCCAAGACAAGCATTCCCATAAAAAAGTCCGGCAAAATCTCAATCTCGTGTTCCGTAGGGTCATTTTTGTGCGATAAATCTAGTTTTTTCCATGCAAACCCATTTTTGGAGTCAAACTCCGAGAAAATGAAGACCCAAAGCGAAAATTGAGAAAGAGGGATCGATAGGGAATTTTATGACGAACATTTAAAAAAAATCACCTCAAAGCGACGTGCGACGTCACAAAAATTTTAATGCCTACAAAAAGTAATCGGGTTTCAATATTCGGAATCGCCTGTCTAGAGACTGCAGTCGCGATTTAAAGTTGAAAATACTTCAACTTCAATAATATTTTACTCGGAAAGTATAAGGATTTTATAAAATAATTTTTATTATTTTGACTTCATTTTTCAACACGCATCTATTCCCAAATTCTTTTAGATAAGTTCTGAATCACCCTGCATATCAATTGTTCAATTGTCTCATTCATATATTTCAAATATTTTGATACTCTGTACTCAACTACAAAGTTAGGTAAATAACTTCGGTGTCCAAAAGTCAGTGATAACATAAATAATTAATGCTAGTTAATACTGTACTACTCACCTGATAATCTTATTATTATCTAATCTTTGCTTAATGATTAAATGTACTTAACAAATAATTGTTTCAGCTTATACAACTTCCTAGTATTGTTTCCTAGCTGTTTGTTTTTTAATATTGGGAAATTTTACATTTCAGAAGGTGTAAAATAAGAGCACCGCATTAAATCAGTTATTATTTATTGCAATATACGTGCGATATGAAAATAACTGTTATTTAATTGTTATGAGGTGATCCACTTGATGATGCTTGCATAAAAATTTTGAAAGTCACAAAGTACAAAGTTGGTTAAATAAAAAATAAGTTATTGCACTGATAAGAGCTCTTGAAAGATATAATTAATGATTTTGGAACTAATACTAATACCTATCAGTTTTAAATACAGCACTTCCTCCTAAAACGTTTAGTTTTTAATTGCTTTAAACGTTTCCGCAGCATATTTTTTTTTTGTCTCATATTATATATTTTATAATTTGAGTATGGTTAATTTGCTGGAAAGAGTAAATACTTGCTCATTTTAAGAAAATGTACGACTATTGATATTTTTTTAATACTCAAAACTCTCTTGACAGACAAACTTTTTTGTCAATTTTTGAGAATGTCATTAGTTTTCTAGAAAATCGAGTTGAAATAGTATTGTGCTTTTCACAAAATGTACAATTTTATTTTTAGTCAAAAAAGTAAAATATTTTTATTAGTACTAGGAGTAAAACATCTTAATTTCTGCAAACTGTAGGTTAAACAGCTTTAATATTTTATTTAATGTTGCAATACAATAGGAAAAAGACTTCAATTCTAACATTTTTTAAATTCTTTTATCCAATTTAAATCTTTCTTTATTTAAATCATTTAGTTTTAAATTTTTTTGCGGAAAATGATTTATGATTTGGTATTCAAATATCTTTAATCTTTCCTTTTTCATCTTTCTAAAAATAGTTCAATCTTTACAGAGACTTAAATATTTTTATGATTCAAATTGATTTTTAAATAATTTAAATCTTTTCCAACCCACGCTAAATTATTCCATGATTTAAGCATTTTCTCTGATATTTGTTTTTTTTTAGTTAAATATGTCCGAGGTTTGCATATTTAATAAAAATGGTTGATGCTTAAAATACTTTTTTATTTAAACTTTGCCAATAGGTGTAGCACATGAAATAATAATATTTTTTAAAATCAAAACCTTAAGAAATATAAAAGTATACTTCTTATAAAACGGTTTAAATAATTTTGAACGATTTAAATCTTTTTTAAGGAGCAACTTATATAGCAAAGAGGATTTAAAATATTTTATAGTTTTATTTAAAATGTAAAAGATTTAAATCTAAAAATAATTTATTACTTAAATATTTTTTGCTCAACGAATGTATATCTGTGTTGCCCAATGGCTTGTCCAAATGAAATGTATCTTCAATATAAATATTTTTTTAAATGATTTATGATAGCTCTACTTACGATTATATGACTTGACTACTCTTGATTTCAAACAAATCATTTTAAAAAAGTACCAAGAAAAGAGAAAGAGAGCTCACGTAATTATCGATGCAGTTCGTTGAAAATTTAAAATAAGAATCAAATCCATAGAAAGGAACTGACTGGGAGTCCCCTGTACCAAAGGTTACAGAATACAGTATGCGCCAAAAGTATGGAATAAATTCAATAAAAACGAAACAATTATTTTTTGGGAGAAATCCTCGAACAGGTCGATTTTTAATTTAAAAAATACATATTTTAGCGTAAAATGCGATTTTCAAATGTCATTTGTTTTCGAGTAATGACGTCATCGATTTTTTTTAAATGGAAACACCATATTTTTTTCCTTGATTCTGAAAGATCGTTTAATTCTCTATCAGACAGTACTAAAATTTTGCCCTATTATATAGGAAAGTTTTCGAGTAAATGACGATTGAATGTTAGAAAACGTAAATTTTATCCATAAAAAAGTAACCATTCTGAGGTATGTAAAATAAAATACAATTGATTAAATTTTATACTTAAATTAAATGTTCGAATTGCCATCCACCAACTTCTTGACAATGCGCAAGTCTGTGAAGAAATTCTTCTTGCACATTATGAATGATTTCTGGGGTAACTCTGCGCATTTCGTCCCGAATGCGATTTTGAAGCTCTTCTAAATTACGTGGTTTATTAATGTACACTTTTGACTTCAAGTATCCCCATAAAAAATAGTCAAGAGGTGTAAGATCTGGCGATCTTGCAGGCCATTCTATCGGTCCACGTCTGCCGATCCAGGAAAACAGTTGTCCAAAAAATCTCGTACAGGGCGCGCATAGTGCGGAGGTGCACCGTCTTGCTGAAACCATATGGTATCGTCAGGAATGTCAGGGTCATTATCGTTAGGAAAAATTACTGCAAGGGCTGGAACAAGGTCATTTTCTAGAAACTCTAAATTTCTTTGTCCTGTAAGGGTTCCTTCAAAGAAGAAAGGCCCTACTATTCTGCCGTCAACTATTCCAGCCCACACATTTAATTTCTGAGGGTGTTGGGTATGTGCCTCTGCCATCCAATGAGGATTTTCCCGACTCCAATATTTGCAAGTTTGACGGTTTACTGTACCATTCAGACAAAATGTGGCCTCATCTGAAAAAAGTATTTGTGTAAGCGGCGATCGGGATCATCTTCATTGAGTTCCTGCACAAGTTGAATTTTGTAGGGATGGTATTTTTCCTTCCTCAAGATACGTAGCACTGTGCCTTGACTAGTGTCATTGTTTAATGCAACTAATCGTGAAAAATTATGAGGATTATCCACCATACTTATCAAAATGTTCTGTTTCTGATTTTCATTAATGCTTGGACGTCCAGGTTTTGGAATATTTACAACATTGCCAGTTTCTCTAAATTTAGACCCTACCTTACTGACTGTTGATTGGCTGATAGGGCGATCTGGATATTTTGCATTAAATAAATCGCAAACTTCCTGCTGAGTTCTAGTCATATTCCCGCATCCGATAAGAATTAAAATTTAAATTCTTTGAGTAACAGTTAAATGTGCCATAATACTTTAAATTGAATAATAATTTCTATGTCGCTTACAATAGTTATTAGAAAGTCGATGTGACAATGACACTTTGCAAAGATTTTCACCTACGTGATCCATAAAAGAACTATGGAATTCGAAAAATTAAACTTGATAACGTTTTTGCTTTATTTTAATTGATTTACGTTTTCTAACATTCAGTCGTCATTTACTCGAAAACTTTCCTATGTAAGAGGGCAACATTTTAGTACTGTCTGATAGAGAATTAAACGATCTTTCAGAATCAAGGAAAAAATATGGTGTTGCCATTTAAAAAAAAATCGATGACGTCATTACTCGAAAACAAATGACATTTGAAAATCGCATTTTACGCTAAAATATGTATTTTTTAAATTAAAAATCGACCTGTTCGAGGATTTTTCCCAAAAAATAATTGTTTCGTTTTTATTGAATTTATTCCATACTTTTGGCGCATACTGTATATAAGTTGTATCACTCTCGAACACGCCTCACCCTACCAATTCCGCTCTTCTCACCGGAGACCGGGACCTGGGGACCCTTCGGTACCCAGGCACCTATACGACGACCAACGCTAGAACTGTAACGTGTTGTGTGCGATTGATATAGTGTGAGACAAAAAACTTTGAATATCTGTTAGTGGTTATCTTATTTTTCTTCTAAAGATTGTATTTGGGCGTTATTTAAATTATAAACAATTTGTTTTGATTTACTCTTTGTTTAAACTTTGGTTTTATGAACATTTTATTTAAATTAACAGATAATTGTATTTTTCCTTCTTGACGTATATTTACATGTTCTTGAATTTACGGGAAATTTGACAAACATTAAGTAAAATTCGTCTCTTTGCAGATGCCAGATTTGGAAGAATCAATTAGGATTTACTGGAAGTCACAGATAAGCAAATATTACTCCTTATCAATGCTATGAAAAAATTAGAATTTGAAGCAAAAATTTTTCAAATAAACATTAAACATTGTTTTTGTATGAACCAGTAAGTACTGGTATGTATTTAAAAAAAAAGTGTAATATGCAATAATTATGTAAGTAGGTACTTAATTTTGTCAGGTAAATTTTACACACAAGCAGAGTTTCTGATAATATAAAAACTATTTTGGCGCCAAAATTTCAAGATGCTGAAGTTCAAACTGGTACACCGATTCTAAGTGATACCTGTGCACAAACAGTATATAATATTAATTGTATGTACAGTAATATCTTTAAATAAATTGAAATAAAATTGTCTCAAATTAATTAATATATGTATAGAAATACCCAAATCATTTAAATAATATTAAGTACTAAAAAATGGACTGGAAATACTTATACATTGGATTTTCATTTGAGTAATTTTTTTACTGAAAAGAAAATATAATTTATTAAATTACAAAACAATGTACTTTTATTATATTTCAGATCAAATCTGCCAAACGTCACAAACATGTTTGTGTAGGAGTCCAAGAAAAGCTGCATTAAAAGAGCAAGTACAATATAGATTATATTATTTTATATTTTAGTTTTAAAATAATGTATATTGTTTTTTTAAATATTTAAATAAACATTTCATTGCAAATTTTCCTCATGTTTACTTTGTTTTTTTATATAGAGTACGTTATATTTTATTTTAAAATTTACAAGTCAATAAATAAAGACTTCCAAGATTAACTAACAAAATACTCATAAATAAACTTTATACATATAATCGTTTATAATATTTATGTTTATTACATTACAAATATTTTATTTATACAATAAGCAGCCTTACATCACACATATTTTAGAATATCCCTTGTATATAAATATTGCCCAATTGCAATGAAACTACATTTTTAAGTCCCTTGTAATTGCGACAATATTTACGTGCAGCGATACGGCTTTGATATCAAAACATCAAAGTGCCGACAGAGAGTGTATAACTTATATTTATTCAGTAAACTTGTACTAACTATATCTATGTGTGTAAAATTACAGAATATGTTATGACAATGCCATGATATTTACCTGGTTTAGCATTATTTATATAATCCATCCATCGTTCATCAAAATAAATAACATTTTTTTCGAGTTCAATGACATACCACCTAGTCCATAATCTGCCACAAAATTTGTGGAATGAACACTGGGCTTTTTGTCTGTAGTTAGCTTCGAAAAATTTCCGAACAGATTGTTTCTTTGCAGAATAATCCTTTACTAAATCATTTTTTAACAGGTCTCTTATAAAATTCTCTGAAAATGTATATATTTATTAAATAAACAATATATGTGATAGCTGCTAAAGTATCTTACCATACAACGACATGTCTCCTTAATAAAATCACAAAATTATTTTAAAAACGATTTGTCAGATTTTATACAACGTTACACTTTACGTACAAATTATAATTAAATGACGACGAAATCACTAAAAATACAGGAGATTCCTCGCGATTCCGTTCGACATTTAGTACTGACTTAAAAATTTACAAAAACTGAAACTAACAGAAAAAGAAATGTTTTTTGACGCACGCTTGTGAATAAAATCACAAATCCCACTTAATTTATCCGCTACGACTTTTAGTCAACTTCACACTACCTGACACTACACATATTAAATACTAAACCGTAAGCAATATACACCATTGTAGTCAAGAATGTGCTGAGATAAGAATATATCAATATACACTCAGATAACTGCGACAATGAAAATATCGATTCATTGAACGAGTGTACTTTACGTTTAAGCCACCCGTAAAGAAGATATTTTGTTTAATTGGTTTTATTATACAGAGTGTTCAGCAAATAATGGACCATATATTAAGGCTAACTTTCCTAGACAAAAATAATGTAATGTAAAGCAACTTACTTTAGTGCAATTTTCCTTCCTTAAGGGGGTCGTATTCTTGAAATTGTGTTTTCTACAAATACACATAATTTTAGATATTTAAGAACTGAATAATATAGGGCTTACCAAATAACAGGAATGTTATCTCATACCATCAGCGAATATTCAAAGATGCCGAAATAAAACTAATATATAACAGAATGCGGTTTAACCAACAAATTTTTAGGTACAGAAATCTGAAAGACGAAAAAACAGGCAATTTTTTGTGGCCATAGCCTGCTTCAATATAAAAAAATTTATCCGCCTAGAGGGCGCAGCGAACCACATACGATATTTCAAAAATCTGTTTATATCAGGTGGAAGGTATCAATTTTGCAATAAAAATTTATTACCAATAAGTTTTCTCTATCTCTATAAAAAAGTTAGACAGTTTTAAAGTTTGGGCACTTTACAGATTTGTTTGTTTTTACGAACACAAAGGCCTCCAAAAATGCAACAAAAAACAATTAAAGATTTTTGACGTGTCTCGCATATTAAGCGAGATACATGGGAGTGGCCCTCTTATGTGATACAGCCTGTATATTGTACGATTTTTTTATCGACATACTTTTGAGCTCGTCGCCTAGCATATTATATTTTTCTAAAATTAGTAATTTCATTCTGTTCAGAACCATGAAAAATTTGTACAACAAAATATGTAAATTTTATTTCTATAAAGAGTTAAATGTTTTTCTTAATTACTATGGTTACTTGAGAAAAATGAGAAATTTTTTTTCAAAATGTTTATCCTTTACTCAACCTGGTGCATATTTCTCAAAATTGGTTGTTTAAATTTCTACAATGTGGTTTTATTGGTTTTGTTATAGTATGATTAACATTTTTTCTGAAGATGGGTGTAAAAAATGATCCGAAACGTGCGTAAAACAATACAGATTTTTTGAAAATTTGTGTTGGTTTTTTTTTGTTTGACCTATTGTTCCCAGGAGTTGTAATTTGAAATTATTATTTATATGGTCAGGAAAATACTACTAATTTTCTACAATATTCGCATTTTTATAGTAAACATTGAAAATTAGTAATTTTCCATTATAGCTGCAACATTATATTTTGATATTTTAAATAAATTCGAAATTCTTGATAATACTCAAGATGGTTTTAGGGTCTAGGAATACACTGAATCTGCTGCATGTTCTTAAAAACTCGATCTGGATAAACACGCGTCTGGACTGCTTTCGAACGATCTTCAAATTTTGACTAAAAACTTAGTGTTATGTTTTGTAACGTGGTGTGAGAGTAATGGTTTAATGGTCAATGTAACGAAAACGCAATGTTTGTATTCTCATTGTCTAAATACAGCTCGTGATCTTCCCTTGATAATTTCTGTTCGAGATGATGAAATCACATCTACTAGATGCACGAAATTTTTGGGAGTGGTGGTCGACAATAATTTGAGATGGTGTGTTCACGTTAACCTATTAATAAAAAAATTAAATCATACTTACTATGCGATATCCAAAATCAAACACTGGACATACCCCTGAATGCTTTACTAAATGTGCACTATACCCTGGATTATAGTCATTTAGCCAGAAAAAGATTATACGAATCATTTTCAATCTGCGTCCTAGAGTTTCTTGTAAACCAACATTCATTAATAATAGCATTATGAGTTTTCCGTGTATTTAGATTTATCCCACTCTACTGTATATTAGGACAAATACTTTCTTGTAAATCTGAACCACCTAATTATGTAACAAGACAAACTGATCTGCTTGTACTTCCAAAACATAAAACAGCAAAATTTGAAAACTGTGTTACATACGTAGGCATGAAATTATAAAATCACTTTTCGCTACAGACAAAAAAATTGGATTTTAAAGTCAGATTGAAGAAAATTTTTATTAAAAAAGTGTTACTATAGTTTACAAGAGTGTCCTTGATAGTGAATTTTAATTATATCTGCTTTATCTTTAATCTGCATGTAATGAGTGCGATGTGAGCTTCCAATGATACTGGGAAATTGAATATGTTCTTGGCCTATATTGACTTGTCCTATACATTTTAAATGCCACAAAGGATTAATGAAGATTATGATTGTGATTATTATCATTATTATGATTATTCTTGTGTGTACGCACTATTGACCTAGGCAAATATATAAAAAACAATCCCCTGCTAATAATTTTTGTCAGTGTATAGAGCTTATAGCTATGTCAGCAGCCTACCTATATTACTATCCTACAAAATATACCTATTTCATTTATAGAATTTCATTTACTATTGTCAGAAGATACTTTAGCTGTACTAACTAGTAGAAAATATATTTTACTAGTACATCAATATATTTTTTTAATAGATAGAAGTTACACTAGCCTGTTACTTTAAATCTTTTTTTGGAATTTTAATTTTTTATAAAATTTGGTTCATAATAAAATAAATTTTAACAAACAACGAAAATTACTTTTGGTAGTACAAAGTTATATGTGTATACACACAGTAACTGAAAAATACGAGCAAAATAAATTTCAATTCTTCAGTTCAATACGTTTGTTGTTGTTGTCAAATTGATTTCATGTGAATACAGTATTGAAAGTATATCTACATACCTGGATGAACATTAGCGTCACAATAGTAGTTGGAAAAAGGTGATAATAAATTACCTATTTTAATAGATATAAATTGTTCCAAAAATGTGATAACAACTGATAATATAAACACTTTTTTAGTCATAAAATATGTAAACATTAGATTACATATTCGAAATACACGTATTCTTGATTCAGGTTTTTTTTACAAATATATATCACAAGTGATAAGTTAATATTATGTGGTATAAAATGACAGGTGCCATAATAATATTAAAAAGGACATCAGTAATGCATATAAAATGTGTTTAAATAATATCTAGAACAATATTTCCACTAATTGCAAAAAAATTGGACATAATGTTAATGATAAAAACGGCACTGCATCTACTGCTGAGGCTTTCACACCTCAGTTTAGGTTTAGATCGTGGGTTCAGGGGGGAAACAAATTCACTAATTAAACAGAAAAAAAGACCGAATTTACAAAAAATTTAATTTATTATGGGTCCCTCAGCTATAAGTCAACACGATTGTATGTGTGAAAGAGAATGGAAAACACACCCCAGCAGTTGGTGTTCTGTGTACCTGTGTTTTGTTAACCAGACCAGAGAACACAAAACAACAAACTCTATTCTCTGACAGGAATAGCGATCTTTGGTTCCCTGGCCCAATGCCTGATTCTTTCTATACCAGATCAGAGAACACAAAACAACAAACCTTGTTCCCTAACAGAACGAGCTGATCTTTAGTTCCCTGAATCTGTGGTTCCCTGGTTCAATGCAAAGTAAACAAATTATGTACCGGTAGTGGTTAAACAAATATTGGATTATGAAGAATTTTAAGAATTCCGGTGGATTATCTCCAATAACAAGTTATACTCTATTACCTAGGTATACCTTGGCTTACAGGTAATCAAACTATAGCGATTAAGCCACGCAAACCAGGTGAACTAAAGTTAAGTAATTGTACAGATAAGTAAGTTGCTGCACCTTACTTATCTGTGCAATTTATGATAATACTAAAATTTATATGGCCTACAGCAAAGGAGCCATGTAAAGCAAACAAGCCAAAGTTAAATAATTTACAAACAAGTAAAAAGCAAGCAAATATGTGACAGTATTAAAATCTACTCTGCTAAAATTCCTACGATGTCCTGTCCCCAGGGTAAAAGCAGCCAACAGGAAATATCTAGAGGGACTGAACTGTCTGAATAGGTACTTCGATGTCTAACCCAAGAATCGGAGGAGCTAGGTAACCATGTACGTGCTTTGGTTTCATATAACAGGTTTCCCAATGCAGCTGTTACGTACTATCTCGTGCAAACTAGAGATTTTATGTACCTACGTTACGTAGAGCTTCTACTAAATACACAAAGGTTGTTACGTCGAAAGTTTTTGGTTAGGTGATGGTGTGTGGCCAAAGAGATGATCTCCTCGTGAAGGAGTTGACGAAACGATATCTATGTATTATAACTTTGCACAATCCAAAATTTCTGAATGCAATCCTTGATTGACACTATTTAAAAGTTTAAATGTTGATATCTGTAGTATAAATCAGCAAAATAACTTTTCCACACGGCTTCAAACTGCCAAAACAAAATGCCTTTTCAAATAGAAGTCACAAAAAAACTCTCAAATTCCTCAGAATCCGCGATTTTTGACAAGTAGAGGAGACATCTTAACATTTGCTTTATGTTTAGGGATTTTATGAATATAAATCATTAAATTATCTATTGGTACACATAAGGGTAAAAAGGCAGGGTAAAATACAGGGTATTTGTTGACAGAATTATTCTTGAGGGTTATGTATGTCAATAACACCATTATGCATACGTAAATTGCATTATATACATTATTTAGCGTTATTTATGCCCAACAAAATACTTTATGCCATTAATATCTGGCTCAAAGCTATACACATTTTCCATGACAAAATAATGAAATTTCGGCACTCTTTGGAGCCGTTTTTTATGTTAAATTTTAAAATGTTTGAATGCTTATCTATCAGAATGTGTTCATAATTAAAATTAAAAATCAAAATTAAATCGATTTCCAGAAAAATGAAACACCCTGTATAAGAATTGATGTTATCATAAGATTCTACGCGCCATCTAGTGTCTATTTACCAAATTTCATAGCACTGGCTATGATGGTTTCTGAGAGATAAGCACTGAAAGTCTTAGGGGGAACACCCGGTATACCTATAAAGAAATCATACATGTTTATATTTTGGTAAATCACCTGTAATTTTTATATTTAGAAAAGGAACGGCAGATTTGTGTATGCGAATTCGTTTAGAATTTGCGAAGCTTGTTTCAACAAAATGCAAGCTATATATTCTTATTAGTTTGTAACGTTGATTTGCTGAAATGTCGGCATATCTATGTGTTGCTGTAAAGCCTAAAGTTTGTGTCCAAGCAAAAAACAGAACGACGATGTCTGGACATTATTAAATAAACTAACTCCACTACGAATTGTTTGGGATCTCTATAAACTCAGGATAATGTGCGGCGCCCGATAAACCGAGGCACTGAGTATCGTATTGTGTACCAACGTGTACCCAAATGATAGACGGGGAAGAGGGTACTGGAAATACCGGAGTGCGGCAACTTATATTTTAATTATGTAAACTTTGCTTATACTAGTAGACTGTACTATAAATAACGTGCGAAATTGTGACTAGATGATGCCACCAGCTGACAAAACAATACACATTGTTTTGTTTTTATTGTTCAGCAAGTACAAGGAATGTCCAATCAACAGTGTAGCATATCATATACGAGGCTCAATTATGCCAATAACTTACCAGTTCAAAACGGACAAGAACCAGAAACATTGGTGTTAGTTTGTAGAAACTGGGTAAGACGGGTCCACATGTATTTACACATCGATTGATTAAATCGCAGTAACATCCGGTATGTCAAATTATTATATTAATTAAGACCACAAATTAGTTTTCTTAATTAATAATAACAATAGCGGCAAAAGCAGTAGATGATATAAAATAGGCGTTGTAAAGTTTTATTCATTTCGTAGAAAATTCTTTCAATTTTTTGTCCGTTAATTTTTTATTAACTTTACCGCCCTGTCGATCGCCGACTGCATGCTTTGCTATGCGTAAAATCAGGTTTTAAAGTGGACCAGTTTCCAGTGCCACACAGAAGTGTACTTTTATATCATTTTCGAATTGCCTTTTTATTTATTTTTGCAAAATAATATTTGTAAAAGTACCTTGTACATTAACATTTTTTTGAATAAGTTCTGAATCACCTTGTATTTGTTGAATAAAAATGCTGTTATTTAGTAATTAAATTGCTTCCTAACTTTTATTGTGTAGACTTATGTTGTATTATTTTACTTTTGTTGTTTTATTTTTTTATTAATATTTTACATTTATAACTGTTTAAATTTACACAGTGTATAAAAATAAATAAAATGAGAAAAATATGTATATTTTAATATTCTATATAATGTATCTATAGTTCGTACAAAATTATTTCATGTATGTATCTATTCAACTGTTTGAAGCAATTTATATACGAATACATACCTACATAAATCGTGATCTATTTCCAAGTTTCATACAAAGAAATATGTTGCTATTGAAAATCGAGCAATATGTAAAATTGTCCGTCTAGTCAATTTTCATATGAGGTTTCAGGAAGTATCTATAACAAATTGAATGCATTTTAACATCAAACTTTGATATTATTTATTATTTAAAAAAAAAAATTAACGGTATGATTTTTATGGTTGGTTATTCTATATATTCATTGATGCAGTAAAAGGGATAATTGTTTTAATTTTAATATACGTTCTGGTAATAAAAGGAATGGTTCTTTAGACTATATTATCTAGAGATATTTTAGGAACTGTATTTAGGTACTTCATTTCTTAAAATTTACATACTCTATCTGGAAAATAATGAGTTTCCTTATATTTCTTCACAGGATTTTTTCCATATCTTAACAAAGCGAATTTAAATTGTAAATTGTAGATTTTTGTCAAGTGTATTTTAAAACGTCTTGCATAAAGAATGTCTTAATTAATTAATTAATTTATTATTTATTTATTTGCGTATTTAGTTATTTATTTATTTATCTATGTATTTATGAACAACTGCCTAACTGATAAAAAATGCAATTACGTCAAGGAAGCTAAACTGATGACGTGGCGACAAGTTCGGAAATTGTTCTACCAAGATTAACATAAATTAGTTAAATGTCTATTTTCTCATAAAAGGTCGCTTTTCTGCTTTTATCTTGTATGATCGAAGCACAAGGTTTGAAATTACCGTCAAAACAATACTGTGACAGCTATCATTCAATTGTTTTTACACTTTGCTTACATCGTAAAAGTAATGAGAATCACTAGTATGTCCAAAAATTTAAATATCGATTTCCCTGCAAATAATTGTTTTTTTCAATTTCGAAAAAGAGTAATCAATTTTTAGATAAATTATCTGTCTTAAATGGCATCAAAATTTTAATAAAGCCAAAAAAATATGATAGCACCTGCCCTTTCCACCCTTTAAAAAATTAAATTCTACGCGAGATATAATATTTTTTTTAAATTAAACCATTGGAGTTTAGTATAATTTTAGGAATGAAGTTGAGGAATACTTACAGTGTTTCAATTTACTTGAATTCATAGTTAAAGAAGATCAATAATAAGCCTAAGTCATGTATCAAAGTTAATTATTTCAAGCTAAAGTAATTCAAAGATATTTTTTTATCGAAATATTTGGCCCCACTTTGAAGGCCTGTAACTCCGCCTGTGTATGACTTTGTATACAGTTTTTTTTTTTTTTGTTAAATTGCAATATTTTGCGTCCCCCTACATGCACCTGCTCTGTGTCGCTTTTTATGTGGAGCACCTTGTATTTTACGTTAATGTTAATTCTTTTAAATATTTCATTAAGATTAATTTAATGACTGATTCATTTCTAATAAAAGGACTTAATAAATAAATCAATAACCTGTTTCTTAAAAAATAATAATAAAATAATTAAAAAAAAAATGGAAAGAACAAAATGGTATTCCATATTTGGAGCTTCTCCTCTAAAATATTTTGCTACTTTAGATATACTGGAATATCCAAACGTTAACATTTTACCTAAAATATTCTTCAACATGATCGATAAAATAATATTTAGCTAAAATTTTTATCGCAAACATGGTACGTTCGCAGCGATTTCCTTTATTTATCCTCTATTTCTGACGTAACGGACTGAACGAAAGCGGCGCTTCTATTCAATTCCTTTAGTGTGGGTGAAGATTACGTAACAGTTCCTTATCGGAATTTATATCGTTCCCAATTTCGACGTAAAGAATTTTTTAACAAAAAAGGCTCAATATTTATATATAACGTAAGTATAACTTGGAAGAATGGACTGTAAATATTATTGAAATACTGAAAATTTCACATAATCGACTTTTGTCACTTCACCTTTATCTACTAAAGAATGTTTACCAAACGTTTAGTAAAAAATTCTCATTTTTGTGAAATACCTACATTTATATATAGGGTGACTGGGGGAAACCCTCAATATTCGAAAGAGGTGAAAAAAAAAGCCTAATAAACATATGGTCGAATATCAACTTTGTAGGCTTTTTTTTAAACTTATGGAAATTTTTTAGCAATTTTTTACATTTACAATTGTAAAATTATAATTCATTCATAATATTAACTATTAACATTCCCATTGGAATGCATACGTTTAAAAAACATTGAAAAGTGGTTTAAAACCAAAGGTTGAAAAACGATAAAATGTGGTGCGAGAAAACGTTATTTCTAACTAAAAAAGAAACGTTTATTAAATATTAATAAGCTACGTTTTACTAACGTTTATAAAACCTTTCACTTCAGGTTTTAATAACGTCTTATGTATTCTTCAAGACTAATAAATAGAATTATTGTGGTATAATTTTATTTTCAAATTTTCCTTAAAATCAAACATAAATTAAATTTAAAAGAAAACATAATTTGTGTTATTTGTAGAAAAAAAAAGATATATGAATATATAAAATATGGGTCTATACTAAATAAATAAAAACTTATAGTAGCTATGTCAAAAATAAATTACATTAACTGATTTATTAAGAATTAAAAATAAAATTGTATTAGTGTAAAGTATAAATCTTTCATAACTCATATTGTAAGGAAAAAGTCGCTAAATCCGAGTTTTTAGGTTTTACACCTGTTCAATCTAGTTTAGTGCGCCAAGTTTAAAATCAAAATCGGAGTAGGCGCACCTGATCAAAAAATTAGGTGCACCTGATCAAAAATAAATGACCTATTTTAATACATGTAAATTATTCTAAAAATGTGATAACAAATATAATAAAGTTTTTGAAACAACTGATAATAACGTAATTTTCTAATAATCACTTCAAACTTTCTTATTCTGTTTAGTTATTAACTAAAAATAAACATTAAATTTTCAACGTAAAAGGTTTAATCAACCACTACATTGTGTTAAAAACGTTATATAAACATATGTGTACCCATTGCAGTTACATAAATAAATAAAGTTGTCAGGCAGAATACAATATGATATAGTAGTATAATGTTCTCTTACTACAGTTGCATTTAAGTATTTCCTAGTATTGTACAAATTGGTTCAAATAAAAAAAACGTTATACTTAAAGCTCAGTTAAATATTATTAAAATATAATACTGTATATCATGAATTAAACGTTACTGGAAAATATTTTATTTCGATGTTCATTTCTGCCTTCAGTTTACAAGCTTTATTTTATGATACTCAAAGGTTTTTGTAGAAAACTTGTTATTAACATTTGGATTCGACGTTTTACAAATGTTATACTTACCCGGCGGTTTAATGTAATTAAAATGGTAACTTTTACGTTAATTGAAACGTTTAATTAGACGTTTTACAAACGTTATACTTACACGGCGGTTTAATGTAATTAAAATATTAACTCATACGTTTTGAATAAACCTTACAAATAAAACGTAAATTTCCAGTGTTAACTTCAACCTACGGATGAAAAGCGAATATTATTAGCATATTTTAAATGATATGTTTTATACGTTTAAGTTGTTAACTAAAAATAAACGTTGAAAACTTTAACGTAAAATGTTTAATCAACCAGTTGAAACGTTGTTTTAAAAACGTTATATAAACGTACGTGTACCCATTGGGTTTTAGCTTTACCTGTCATTCCATCAATAGATCTAAGTGGAATCTCCTCAGAAGTAATATAAATATGATATATTTTTTACAAATCTCCACCCCATATGTTACAAAACCAGTAGCTGTAATCCCTTGGTTCATTAAGAGTTTCACGTGTCTAAATTCACACAAGAGACAACGTCAGAAATATTGACATGGACTTAAAAAAGACCCCGAATGAATGAAAACTATAAAACAACTAGGTAACTTGTTAATTTTTGATTAATGTTAATTAATTCTATTACATTAATTTCAATGATAGCTAAATATTCGACTAGATATTTAAAATAAAGCAATTTCAGATTACATTCAAAGAAACAGAGATCCACTGGCGCTTTTCCAACTATACGCTCTAAATACCTTTGTTGGAATTCCTTTGTACACAATAGTCCGGCAGATACGTTTCATGTGAAAACTAAAATCAATATGCACTATAAGTTTCTTACCATGAAAGGGAGATAACTTTTTTTGGAGTTCGTATAAACTTCCATTATTGTGCTGAATTGTATGTCGTTTATCTTTTAGTATATGCTTTTACATAGTTCGCAAAGGAAATAACTTGTATATGAAAAACATTTACAATAGAGGAAGCTACAAAGGACAAATTTAATACATTATTAAAAGCATATTTTGGCATTGTAAACACAGACTGTCCAATGTCTACATTGTAAAACATAATTACTCATTTTAACACAATACTGTGTCAGTCAAGATCCACGAGATTCTGTACACTTTTACACATTTCTCTGTGTAAAGGTTTAACACAATTTAATATATACAGAGTGTACCAAATACATCGTTAAAATTAATGACTGAATCACCCTGTATAAATACATAAAATATGTTATACAATAAAACTGACACTTTCATGTGTAAACTCTACACCGTTAATGATACAAATAACGCCAAACTATGAACAAGTTACACATAACATTTGTTATAAAGGGTATTTCAAAAAGACATGGCAATATTACTAGGACTGATAGAAAATTGAAAAATAAGTGAAGTTTGATTAATAAACGCATGTCCTAGAGCTACTCAATTTGAGATACAATGCGTGTAAGATAATTTAAAAAAATAAAATTTTGGATGTAATTTTTTGTTAAAGTAACTGATTAGATTACAATTTGATACAGGTGTTAAACAATGTACAATACAATTTTACACAAGAAAGGTGCTCTTAGAAAATTCCTTAAAAATGGACCGGTTTCGAGAAAAAATTTAAAAACTGTAGTAAAGTCAACTAGGCGATTTATGTAATAATAGGTACTTATTTATCAAGTGTGTATGTATCAAACTCCGCTAGTGCAGTGCGTAATTTTTTTTATAATTTTCTGTTTTAGTATTAATGCAATTTTTTGTCTTTTAATATTCTCCACACGTTTACGTTGTGAATAACTTTTTGTTACAGTAATGCATGGATCGATTCTCGAAGACTAAATCTACATTATGTTGATCTTTTTGATTAGTTTTAGTTCATGTAGGTCTACTAGAATTATTTTGTTGAGGTTTAACACCATTACCTTCTAGATAATGCTTTTCTACTACCAAAAATGTTATTCTATTTGGCAGCTTCCTCTCAGGCAATTTTTCGGAATAGCATCTAACTACTACTACAGGACTTTTAAAACATTCCCACAAAAGTCAACATCTGCACCACTGATATAAGTTTCCATTATTATTATGTAGTAGCGCGTTACAAACACATAACCGAATAAAATATTAAGGTATTCAAATTAGAGAATAAATAACAAACCGGAGCTTCTCTTATACTAAATATAATATATTAGTGGAATAATTCGGGATTTAAGACATACACACTAATGTACAGGGTGATTCAGGTTTAATCTTGATAACTTCAGGAATCGATAAAACAAGTTAAAATAATGTTCATTTGTGATATAAACTTATTTCCTAAAACGCGTCGTTTCGGAGATAGAGGGCGTTAAAGTAGGAATTCTTTTCTCGTTTTTCCCTCATAATTTTTTTGAATCATTTATCCGATTTAAGTGAAATTCGGAACACAAACACTACTTATGATCTTACATAAGTTTCTTAAGTTTAAACTACCTACCCCTCTTAGATGTGTATTTTGTATGCTACCCCCCTCTTACTTTATTTCAAAACTACAAAAAAAAAATTAATTTCAATAAAACATCCACCGCTTTGACCTGATTAATTTCGAAACTTTTTTGTCTCCTGTTTTTTTCGACGTTTGGTCTTGTTTCTGAGATATTCAAAGAAATTGGTGACAGTGTAAACTGAAGTTTGTGAAAATCATTGTCAAAAATATTATTTAAAGAGCATTTTTAATGCTAAGAAAAAATGCCATGAACGTTTACAAATGCTGAATATACATTATGTTTATGGTTTCTGTGACGGAAATTCCAACGCGTCAGTTCGAGAGTACCGAACACGCTTCCCTAATAGAAAAATTCGAAATGCACAAGTTTTAGTAGATGTACATCGCCGAATTTCCGAATATGGTTTCCGCCGCTACAATGATCATAATCGTAATGTACCGCCAAGAAATAATCAGCGAATTCTTAATCTTTTTGATATCGATAGAACTTTAAGCACACGCCGAGCAGCTCGGCAACTCCATTTATCTCAATCAAAAGTACTGAGGGCACTCAAACAAGATCATCGAAGGGCTTTCCATCTCCAACCAGTTCAAGGTTTGTTGCCAAGAGATGCTGAAAAATGTTTAAATTTTTGTAGATGGGTTTTAGATTCAACAGAAATCAATCTACAATTTCTGCATAAGGTTTTATGGACCGACGAATCTAATTTCATAAAAGCTGGAATTGTGAATTATAATATTCACGTTTGGAGTGAAGTCAATCCTCGATGTGTCAGATAATCTTCGTTTCAGCAACAGTTTAGTGTAAATGTGTGGATAGGTGTTTTAAGTAATAACCTCTGTGGGCCGCATATTTTGCTTCCTCGTTTAAATGGGGATTTATTTCATGAGTTTCTGCAAAACTCTCTCCTCGACGTGCTTGACGATGTCTCCTTAAATTTACGCCAAGGGAACTGGATGCAATTGGATGGTGTACCTGCACATTACGGAAGGCAAGTACGGCAGTGGTTGGATGAGAATTATCCTCGTCGATGGATTGGACGGCGAAGGACCAGTGGCTTGGCCTCCGCGCTCGCCAGATCTGAATCCTGATTATTTCGTTTGGGGCCATCTAAAAGCAATTGTGTATGATACGCCAGTACATACCCGTGAGGAATTGATCCAAAGGATAAGACAGACTTGTGATGACACAAAAAACAATCCTATTCAAATAGCAGCTGCGGTTAGTACACTAGTTCGTCGATGCCAAAAATGTGTTGAGGCTGGAGAAATGTACTTTGAACAATTATTGTAATTTTTTTAGTAGTTGATAAGTTTGTTGTAAATCTTGTAATAAGTAGTTGTTACTAAATTTATGTTTGGGGTTATTGGCATATTTACTTAACACTAAGAACACTCGTTAAATAATACTTTTGACAATGATTTTCACAAACGTCAGTTTTTTTATTGGGAGCACACAGTGTCTCCGGAAGCACCGCAGTCTATAGACTTATTGTGCATCTCTCGCACAAAGATCCATGGTACTACAGTGGGATTCGAACCCACACCGCCATAACCGATCCAGACTGGTTCCACGAGCAGTCATCTCCCAGCCACCTCGGCTATCGCGGCGTCCAAAACGTCAGTATACACAAATCATTGAGTTTTGTTTTCATGGGTTGCTATAACGTTAAATGAAATTTACGCGGCTGGTGCGTTACACTGTCACCAATTTCTTTGAATATCTCAGAAACAAGACCAAACGTCAAAAAAAAAACAGGAGACGAAAAAGTTTCGAAATTAATCAGATCAAAGTGGTGTGTAGATGTTTTATTGAAATTAATTATTTTTTTGTAGTTTTGAAATAGAGTAAGAAGGGGGTAGTATACAAAATACACTTCTAAGAGGGGTAGGTAGTTCAAACTTAAGAAGCTGTAATGTAATGTAAGAGTGTTTGTGTTCCGAATTTCACTTAAATCGGATAAGTGGTTCAAAAGTTATGAGGGAAAAACGAGAAAAAAATTCCTACTTTAACGCCCTCTATCTCAGAAACGATGTGTTTTAGGAAATAAGTTTATATCACAAATAAACATTATTTTAACCTGTTCTATCGACTCCTGAAGTTATCAATATTAAAGCTGAGTCAGCCTATATAGTAATTTTCTGGGCTCTTATGCCGTGACCTCAGTAACTGGTCGCTGCCAGTAAAAGAATTAAAGTGCACATCCCATAGCTGGGATTCTTTGACCGAGGTGGCTGGGAGATGACTGTGTGGGTTCGAATCCCACTGTAGTACCATGGATCTTTGTGCAAGAGATGCACAATAAGTCTATAGACTGCGGTGCTTCCGGAGACACTGTGTGCTCCCAAAAAAAAACTGACGTTTGTGAAAATCATTGTCAAAAGTATTATTTAAAGAGTGTTCTTAGTGTTAAGTAAATATGCCAATAACCTCAAACATAAATTTAGTAGCAACTACTTATTACAAGATTTACAACAAACTTATCAACTACTAAAAAATTACAATAATTGTTCAAAGTACATTCCTCCAGCCTCAACACATTTTTGGCATCGACGAATTAGTGTATTAACCGCAGCTGCTATTTGAACAGGATTGTTTTTTATGTCATCACAAGCATGTCTTATCCTTTGGATCAATTCCTCACGGGTATGTACTGGCGTATCATATACAATTGCTTTTAGATGGCCCCAAACGAAATAATCAGGATTCAGATCTGGCAAGCGCGGAGACCAAGCCACTGGTCCTTCGCAAGGAATCCACATATTTGGGTGGTTGTTGGTTTGCCGTCCAATCCATCGATGAGGATAATTCTCATCCAATCAATGCCGTACTTGCCTTCCGTAATGTGCAGGGACACCATCCAACTGCATCCAGTTCCCTTGCCGTAAATTTAAGGGGACATAGTCAAGCACGTCGAGGAGAGAGTTTTGCAGAAACTCATGAAATAAATCCCCATTTAAACGAGGAAGCAAAATATGCGGCCCACAGAGGTTATTACTTAAAACACCTATCCACACATTTAGTAGAAAAACCATGTTTATGAAGTTCTAGGTAAGTAACGAAGCCACTTTGGATTGGTTAAATCATTTAAATAATCCATTCATTCCTAATAAAAAAAAGTATAGAAATATTTGTTATTAAACGGTTCGTTTTTCGTCTACACTTCAATAATTGTAGAAAAGCACGGTTAAATTAAAAAATATTAAAACATTAATTATCACAAATATTGTAACACTTGGTTTGCTTTAATCAACTCAAAATCACGTATTCTATGACCTCCTAAAATTATCGTAACAACTTGCAAGACACCCTGTATAATTAATAATTAAATACTTATCGAAATTGAATGAATACCTAATTCCTCGACATTCACAAAACTTTTATAATTGATTAAAATAAAATCATTTTTATTTCCTCTACCTTAAACAATAGTTTGTTTTGAAAATTTACTTACCCACTTTACGTAATCTCGACACCGACTCTACTACTTTCTTACTTCTTCCTCTTCCACTTCCCCTGCCACCGACTTTTGCTTAGCTTAGCAGTACTTGGTCCTATCAGTAATTCACGGCCTTCAAAACATCCACTCTATCACACATAGTGAGACACATACTCATACACCATCTGGTCAATGCAACAAAAGTTTTATAATACAGAGTGGTTTTACACAATTTAATTGTAAAAAATATATAAGGTGGCCCATTTTTCATAGCTCACCCTTGACAAGATCTATGACAAACTTTGACAGATGTTACCTGGGTAAACGTCAAACATTTATTTACAAGTGATGGGTATGCAGATATTGTTAGTTTGTATGATGAAATTGTTAGAAAATATTGCACTTGGCAAAATTCGTTAAACGTTGAGACTATACCCGCCATTATATAATTCGCCACAATATTCGCGAATTTCGCGTCCATGAGGACAAGGCTTAAGACATAATTATTATTATTATTATTATTACAAATGAAGCTCCGGGCTAAGGAGATTCCTGTACAGCCCTGACAAATATACAAATAATTAAAGTGAAGAAAAAAAATAAAAAGATCAAAAATAAAAAAAACCAGCAAAAAGACAATGATAAATAATAGAATGTTAAAATAACAGAATGTTCATCGATCGTATAAGGTGCTCCGCCAAGCATTCAGGCGATTCTTGAAAGCATTGATGGAGGGTGCAGTAACTACGGAAGGAGGAAGAGAATTCCATACTGAGAACACACGGTTTAGTAGAAACGATTGGCGAACAGATGTCTTGAAGCTCTCTTTTCTCAGTTTCAGGTGATGTCCTCTTAAGCGACTATCCGGGCTCAGGGTATAAAGCGAGGAAGCAACAGAAGTGTTGATAAATAAACCATTAAGCGCTCGAAATGTAAATATTAAATCGCCGCGAAGCTTCCTTTCGGCGAAAGAAGACAAATGGGCAAGACGTAGTCTCTCCTCACAGGATGGTCGAATACGTCCATAAGCGAGACGAGTAACAAGACGTTGCACAGATTCCAATAATTTCTGATCTCTTACTAGATCAGCACTCCACACTGGACCAGCGAATTCAAGCAGCGGTCTGACATAATATTTATATAGTTTCACGAAAGTTTCCAGACTTGCTCCAGTAAACGACTTCCTCAAAAGGTACACTAATGAATTTGCCTTTTTGCACCTGGATTGTATGTGTTCAGACCACGACAAGTTCTGCGAAATTAATACTCCAAGGTCGTCTTGTGAGGTAACGGATTTTAATGTCGTGTTTAATAGTGAGTGAACTGAAGCAAGGGGTTATTTCTGCCAAGACGGAGAACAGAACATTTATCAGCATGCAGAGGTATCATCCAGTCCTGACACCATTTCGAAATGTTGATAAGATCACTCTGCAGGATGTTATGGTCTGTCAAGGGATTGGCATAGAACTTGGTATCGTCCGCAAAAGATGCAGATTTAGAATGTATGTGATACGGAAAGTCGGAAGTATATACTAAGAAGAGCAGAGGACCCAATACAGATCCTTGAGGAACATCACTAAGGACAGGACGTGCTGATGACCGATAGTCACCAACCCTCACACTAAAGGTTCTGTCACTGAGGAAAGCCTCAAGCCACAGAAGAAGATCACCACGAATGCCACAGTGGTTCAGTTTGTGAAGGAGTCGCTTGTGGGGCACCCGGTCAAACGCCTTGGCGAAGTCCAAATATATAACGTCGATAGGTTTCTTAGCGTCGAGGGACATGGACCAATCATTCGTGCACTGCAGCAGATTCGTAGTTACCGAGCGTCCAGGAACAAAACCATGCTGTGACTCAGGAATTACTTTATTCGATAAGAGAAAAGAAAACATTTCTTGCCGTATTATTGATTCCATAATTTTGCTTACTATAGGCACCAAGCTAATTGGGCGGTAGTTTTCACTAATCAACTTGTCGCCCTTTTTAAATATCGGAGTTACTGAGGCACTTTTCCAAATCGTAGGTAGAGTGTGGTATTTAAGTGAGGCATCCATAATCATTGACAATGGAGAAATAATTTGGGAACAACATTCCTTGAGCAATTTTACCTCGATTTCGTCGACGCCAGGAGAAGATCCATTTTTTAGTTTTTTTATACATTGGGCGATTTTAGAAGGTGGAAAATCGATAGTGATTAGAGAGTCGGTTACACGCGGGTTTAAAATAATTGGGAGGTTGGCACAAGTAGGTTCATTTGTGAAAACACTTGCGAAAAATGCAGATAAAATTTCAGCCGACTCAGTTTCATTTCTGCATAGTTCACCATCGGGTTTCTTTAACAAGGGTGTCGTGACTTTAGAGCTAAGAGATGACCTAATGTATTTGAAATTTCTTTGGGGATCGACTTTGGGCCAAGGATGCTTTGTAATTACGTCGTAAATTAGTTATTTCGGCGGATAGCCTACTGGAGAAGCTTTTATGATTGGTGAAGTCGGCATGACTTGATGATCTTCGAAACTTTTTCCAGAGATTCTTTTTGCGTTTAATTTTTTTCAAGACAGTGAACGTTACCCAAGGCTTCAATTTGTTGAAATACGTTTTCTTGGTTCATTTTTATACAAAATGACATAAACACTTAATACTGCACTATTTTTTTAAATAACGCTAAAGCAAAATGGTTAAATTTTGCTATAATAAATAAAACAACAATTTTCGTGGAAATATCTGATATTAATGTTTATTACGCCTTAATAACTTTCTCATTTTCAACTGAAATTACCTTAAATATTATTTTATTTTGTATAGGTGTGGTAAATATTATCCACGAGTAAAATAACATTTCTACACATGTTTTTTTATTAGTTAGGTAATAATTGCTTACTATGTTGTTGCTGCATTATCTATCAAATAATTCATTCAAAAATGGTTAAGGGCTCCGTAATCTTGAAATAGTGTTTTCTGCAAATACAAGTAATTTTAGACATTTAAGAACTGAATAATATAGAATTTCGTAAATAATACTCAAAGAGTTACTCAAAGATACCGAAGTAAAATCAATTTATAACGTCAGAAAGCGATCTATCCGCGATTATTATTTGAGGAGAGTTTAACTAGTAAAAGTGTATAAAAAATCATCAATAATTTTATTTTTGATATTACTTTTGATCTACGTGTTTTATTTTTTGAGATTCCAGTACCTAAAAAACACCACAAATTTGGTCATTTTTCGGCGAGAAATACGGCGACCTTAAGGAGCGTCTTCAGTCTCCATATTAGTGTAAATGTGCGAGTTTATTTATTATCCGTGCGTGAGTGTGGCCTGTTTCGATTTCTTTTTTATTATTTCACTTTTCAGTGTATTTTCAACCATTTTGCCATATCTTTGAATTATTTATGGGTTTTCTCTTTATACAAGTAGGTATATACTTTTATGCATGACTTTGTTTATCTATTTTGTTTTCACATTAGTAATTAAACTATATTTGCATATTTGTACATATTATTGGAAATAGGTAATAAACTTTGTCTTTGGCCTTAATTGTATGTTAATAATAAAAATAAAAAAATATATATTTGATAGTATAACAGTCATCTTAGTTATTAATCATATTAATGAGTTTGTTTTACAACGAGGTAAGAACTGAAGGTGCTAATGTTACGATAATGAAATTTGTCAAACGATTCAAAATAGTCATTACAGAGTTTAATTATAATGAGTTAATATATATTTTTAGGTATTAACAATATTGTGTGAAACTAACTACTCTGTGGACAAAAGCCCCAAACCAGCGTTGAATTACACCCACAATATCTACCCATATATTCCTCATTATTAGCTTTTGTAACATTTTTTGCTGTATTAGTAAGGTATTTTAAGCTAATATAGGTAAATCAAATCTCCTACAATTCCTATCAATGAAGTCATATGTATATTCTCTGATACCAAACATCTAGGTATGCTAATGAACAATTCCACAGACAAAGCTCTATTCAATAATTATCTAAAGAAATTAATCTATCTAAATTTACTAACCTGCTTTAATGAAATCACTCTATAAATATCTAACTTCACTTTTAGCAGTGGGAACACGAAAATTCAACCACAATAGATGAGATCTGGCCCATTTCTGCATTTTTAGAATTGCTTCTTCAGGTGGCCTCCTTTAAGTTGAGTCAAATATCTAATTATAAGGAGTACCCAGCAAGAAATTTCAGTCATTGTTGGTAGTCACAGTTAGATGACCTATTCACATGTGACTAGTGGGGGATACTGGTTTTCAGAAAACTTGATTTAGCTGCTTCAATTGAATTGTTTATCTGTCCTCTATTTTATACAAGTTTTTTTACTGAAGTAAGTGTATTTTACTTATCACTAGTGCATTTTTGCGCTCTAGCGCCAATACCGCTCATCAGATAATCAAAGCTGACTAGTGCAATTGATGTAAAAAATTGTGTGTACTTTAATTTTGTATGAATGATCATCTTCGAAAAATGAATAGTTTTCGAGATATAACCGAAGAAAGTGCGAGATTTTGACGTTTTTTCCGTTTTACATTTTGAAACCAACCTCCTACAAAGCAGTAATTCTTGCAATTCAGATTGACCATCTCAAAAAACACGTAGAACCGCTGAGAAAAGAACTTCCACAATTTTATAACTGGATTAATAGTAAATCATAAACCTATAAACTCAACACAAAGTATTATCATCTTTAAGAAAAGAGCTCAATTTATGTATTCAGCAAATCAGGCATTTACTTAAAATGTAATTCATGGATTTCTAAAAACTGTGAGTTTATCCGTTATATGTTTTCCTATTGTTAGTTATTATTAATATACAGGGTAATGTTAAAAGTAGGGTAGTAATTTTAGAATACGCCTAGTTATTCGAAGAACAAGTGATATGCAAAATATAGCCCTATAAAATGTTATATTATAAAAATCGTATACAACTCACCTATTTTTGCATTTTTAAATTATTCAAGCCGGTTATGCACACTTATGATAAATGTTCAAAATTATATCCTCGTTTCCCGGAATCGTTGTGTAAATGAACAAACCGTCGTGCAGAGGGATGAAATCTTTAAGGAAATTTCTGTATATTTCGCCCGGCATTACCCGCCGATTTTGATTACCCTCTCCGTACACAAATAACATATCCAAAGGTCATTAGCATCAAATACACTTGGCCATTGTTATCAGCAAATTACGTGTCGCACAAAATGATAGTACGCGCACACTTTCAAAATCACCCTGTAATTTGTTAATACTACCGCTACTATTGCTTCAATATTAATGATTATTTTTTTTTTTACTGTTGACGGTTGTATATTGCTACCGTAGATTATTCTCGTATAACAATTCTATTCATATCTAAATTTTGAAACACAGAAAGGAAATAAAGAAAACATTGTTTATTCTATTTGACATAATATGATTATAACTTTCTACACTGTTCATTTTGTCATGGCTGTTGTGATAATGTGACACAATTAAAAAATCAGGAAAAATGTTCAATTGCACAATTATTACGTGAATATTATAAAAAAACTTTATTTTGGTTTGAATTTTCGGTCAGTGGTCAGTACTTGAATCGAGGTGACTAGATCGCTGTGTGGTTCGACCCCCGCAGTAGACCGTATATAAGCTATATTCGTGGAGAGATTGGCATCCTCTCTGCGGGTATGGTAGGGTGGAAGAATGTTGGCTTGGGTCAATGTGAGAATTGATACCGGTTGACATTTGACTACCCCCCTAATTAATGAGGTTTTCCAGGTTTCCCTCATTCCTGCACTGAATGGTGGTTAGGGCTTACCAACGTAAGTTGTTCCTGGGCGCAAATGCAGCCTGCTTAATAATAATATGCCGCCCCCTCTCCCGCACAAGTCTTCGACTTCTGGGCTAATCCTCGTGATTAGAATGAGGGGTAGAGAAATTATTATTATTATTATTATTATTATTATTATTATTATTATTATTATTATTATTATTATTATTATTATTATTATTATTATTATTATTATTATTATTATTATTATATTATTTCTTCAAATTTTTCTTTAATTTAATTGGGTATTTTTCTACACTACTGAAAAAATAAAGATTGATTGAATAAACCCTTGCACTAAAAGGATCAGTCAAGGGTTATTTGTGAAACTAAGTTAACCTAACCAAACACACGCGCACTTCCATATTTTTTGACGTTTTGAAAAACCCTATCTTTTCATTCTCAAAAATTACAATTGTATCAAAAGTCAAGTCTGAAATTTGTTTATCTGCTTCCATAGAGATGATTTTTTATTATTATTTTATTTCAAATTCTTTTTATGTTCCTCAACTCTAACATTAAAATAAAAATTACATTATTTATATTATATATATTTATATTATATTAGATTTAATACATGTCCAAAATACACTGTATTTTTTATTTGATCCCAATTACATCTAATAAAAACGTCTAAGTTCTGATGTAGTGAACTTTATATGAAACTGTCTAGAACTGAACGGTGAACCCAAAAATATAGTAATATACTGAGTGATCCATTTAAAAATTATATAAGTTTGGATTGTTAATGTTAATTTTTGAAGCACCCTGTATACTCGTATTTCTTGGAGCACCCTGTATATCCGTATTTCTTGTTTGACACCTTTTAGTGACATTTAGTGGCTGAATGAAGCAACTTTGGTTGAAGGTAAGTTTCTTTAAATTGTCCCATTTTGATCCAAGCATATGTTACACAGTTCTATACAGGGTGTTAAAACAAGAGTGTAAAATATTTAAGGAAGTAATAGTATGAACCAAAATAAGCATAAAAGTCTCAATAAACGCCAAGTAACGGTTGCGGAGATATGGAATGTTTTATGTTTTTTAGCCCCTTTTTTATTTTGCAACAACGTTGTGTATTTTCTTATAATATTTGGTTGATGTTTAGTGAAATAAACAGTACGTATTTGACAGTTGTTCTCAGTGCACAAGTTTTCTTTCGCTATGGTCGGTTACTCTAACGCAGAATTAACAGACATGCATTTCATGTATGGTCGTGCTAATGGGAACGCCACCGAAACGCGACATCTTTATGTTGACGCTTATCCAAATCGCCAGATCCCTTCACAACGCATGTTTGAAAGAATTCACCAAAGATTGTGTGATACCGGTTCCTTGAGCAAACAGTGCCATGTATCCGGAAGACCAAGGTCGGTATCCACTCCTAGAGTAGAATAAGAAATTCTAGCACTGGTAGAGCAGAATCCAGGTACGAGTGTGCGGAGAATATCAGCCGAGGTAGGAATTAGTGGTCCTCTTGTTTGGAGAATCCTTTTTTTGCCGCTGGTTTCTACGTCATGATGCTGAAGAGACTCGATTTCTTGCAAACATTCTTTTTACTGATGAGGCCGGGTTCACAAAAAATGGAGTGTTTAATTTTCACAATACGCATATTTGGGACGACGAAAATCCTCATGCTCTAATAGAATCTGGACATCAGGCACGTTTTTCATTAAACATTTGGATGGGTATTGTAGGTGACAGGTTTCTAGGGCCTGTTGTTTTACCAAACCGATTAAGAGGCGTCACTTACCTCAACTTTCTGCAGAACACACTGTATGAGTTTTTGGAAGACATTCCTTTGAATCAGAGGCAACAAATGTGGTTCCAGCATGATGGTGCTCCAGCTCATTTTTCCATGGCCGTTAGAGAGCATTTATACCAAACTTTTCCACATAGATGGGTAGGAAGGCCGGACCTGTTTTATGGCCTCCAAGATCGCCTGATCTGAACCCTCTAGATTTCTTTATTTGAGGATATTTGAAGACATTACTGTATGGTACTCCTGTAAATAGCCTGGAAGAGCTGCAGCTACGGATTAATCAAAAGTGTCAAGAAATCCAAACCAATTAGGGTGTTTTCGAAAGAGTTCGAATATCGTTGAGACGAAGATGTCATGCCGGCTTGCAAATGGACGGAGGGCACTTTGAACATCTTCTGTAACTTTGTTTTTTATTTGTTAAAAGCTTCTTTTGTCGGTTTATTCCTAACAAAATAAAATGTTTGAAAAACGAATAGTGGTCCATATCTCCGCAACCGTTACTTTGCGGACCTATGTTTATTAAGACTTTTCTACTTATTTTGGTTCATACTATTACCTCCTGAAATACTTTACACTCTTTTTTAACACCCTGTATATACGGATTCAATTTCTTTTCAAATTATACATCAAATTTACTTGTGATCGTATCAATGTGGTAAGCACTTATAATATTAATAATGTCAAACCATCCTAATGGCTCCGTACTTTGATATGCCTAAGGATATCGAAGTGAAAGGATCGGAAATTGGGTGGCTGTCCAATCTGTTGAAACGGTGCAGGTCGGACCTGGATAAAAGTGGGTCGTGAAATGGCATGAGACGCATTTAGCTTGTCTCCTTTCGTTACAATATTTATTTCGATTGCCCCCTGCTGCCTTGACACTTCCTAACAAACTAAAATATTTAAATAAGAAATGTTGCCTAGGACCCTTCACGTGTAATTTTCGAAATTAAAAAATTTATGTGTCAAAGACCTAAACACAGACAAATGAGTTCAACGAGAGCAAATTTGGAGAGTTTTAAGTTCTTGATAAAGGAATTGTTTAATAACTTCATAGGTATAACATTGAAGTTTTTGAAAAATAACTTATTACGTGACAAAGAAAGGTAAACACCCATTAAATATCATTTTATTTTGATAATTTTTTGTATGTTTACTTCTCTCGGTAAAAATAAAAAATGATTAAATTTTCAGATTTATTTGTTAATTATTTTTGGAGTTTACTTAGATTGTACTTTAATAACATTCTGTAAAATTCTGATTAAAACAATTCTGCTCACATTTGTGTTGCAAGTGTAGTGAAGCTTGTTGCAAACGATATTTTTTCCAGTTCATTATGTCGAAAGTACGTAGATTTGGGCAGATTTTCGCACTTAGTGACTTTATAGGAAGGCGGAGCGGTGAGAGAAATTTCTAGAAGGACTAACAGATCCTTACGTACGATATTTTTTCCAGCTCAATATGTCTAAAGTACGTAGATTTGGGCAGATTTTCGCGCTTAGTGACTTTGTAGGAAGGCAGATCGGTGAGAGAAATTCCTAGAAGGACTAACAGATCCTTAAGTACGGTGTTACTAGGCGTGGACTCAGGAAGGCCGTGGATATAGAGAGAGAGTCACTGGCTGTCGTAGAGGAACCACAAAGCCTGAAATTCGTCGATTGCGACTTTTAGATCACAGAGACATAGTTAGCGGCCACCGGGCTATTGCAAATTAGTGGTTACATGGGAGGGGCGATCGGTATGCATACAGTATATCGCCAAAGATCAAGTTTTAGCCTCTTGTCTCGTCCACATTGACTGCTGTCCTAAGTGCTTACAATGGTGTAGAGAGAGGATTCAGTGAGAAAAATGGAATCAGGTAATCTTTAGTGCCGAATCCTGCTTCTGTCTGGGGATACACGACAAACAGTCATATCCGTAATACAGAAAGCGTTTTGGTATGGGATGCTATCGCGTATGGTAGCAGACTACGACTAGTTTCCATTAGAGACAACATGACAGTCCAATGCTACATCCAGGAAATGGTGGTGTCATTCCAAATCTTCACATTATCCAAAACACCATTTTCCAGCAAGAACGCTAGACCTCATGTTGCCAGACAAACAATAGCTTTTATGGATCAACATCAGACCAATCGTATATCATGGCCATTAAGATCACCAGTTCTACCACCTATTGAACATATCTGAGACTTGATTGGCCGCATAACGAGATGGCTTAGAGCTGACAACTACCACGTGGCCTTTTTTACACCGTTTTCTAATATAGAAACGACAAAAATTAATAATAATATCTGGTAGATCAGTTAGCTTCAGTATTTTGCATTCGTTCTTGATTATTTCGTTACAAACTGTCAAAACTGCATTTTCACTCATCAAAATTCCGTCAGAATTACCCTCTAACAACAAAACACACTATGCATGCAGTTAAATAAAATCTCCATTTATTCTAATTCTAAGAAAATCAAACGAAAGGAATATTAATATATAATGGAAAACTCTAAATACACCCGCGGCAGTATTGTCCGACAGCTAAGAAAACCAAACCAGTGGTCTGTTATAAGAAAATATCTGTATCTGACACAAATTCCTTTATTTAATAAAACTTTTAAAATTGAAAAAAAAATACTAAAAACTGAAGGAGAACACAAAATCACAACGCAAACATAGGATTTCAATTATGACAACGAATTCTACCGTTTAGTGTTGATCGCGCATAGGGGTTTAATATAGTTTCCGAAATAAATTTTTCCGTTTTGTAAATAAGTTTGAACATTATTTGAATGGCAATTCCGTTATTTCTTATTTTTCTATATCCCCCCTTAAAATATTCATACATAGTCATTGTATAAGAATATTAAATTATTTTATCGAACTAAATTTATAAACTTCCTTATTTGCAATCAATTTTGTATTGCAAAGGTTATTATCGAACCACACTATGTCTCTCCGTTTTGCCCTATCTAAACAATAAGTAATATTGTTGGCTGTTCCCATTGTTTCAACAGATATTATAATTTTAATCGACTCAGCACTTTCGAATGCGTATAAATATTATTGGAAATAGGCTAATGTCAGTGTTCTATGGCCAAAGAACGACAGTCAGCCGATGGCTGGCTCTGGTCTTAAGAGATTATCCCCTGCGATCACCTTATAAGTATGATTTTTGCTGTATTTATTTAAAAAAAAATTGTATTTACTGACAAGCAAATTTCTTTTCACCCTCGCAGAAGCCAAGTGAGTAATTTTGCATTTGCGAGTAATTGTGCATTTTGTATTAAATGATTTTGTATAACCGGAGTTCTTCAAATTTTATCCTTGAAAAATAAATTAAATATTTTTTCTTTAGGTAGGTATATGCATATTTATGAACTGTTTCCATTAACATGGTTAGTAGAATACATTAAATTTCCCAAAATTAATCCGAGTTAGCCTGTACAAATATCAGAGGAAAATGTAAATAGGCACAGGACCACTATTTGAACAGAAATATTCGTATGAGATATTTAAAAACAAACCTGTACAGAATTTCTAGGAGGATGTGAAGTTAATGATTTGAAATCTCTGGAAGCAAATAAATTCATACACATATACTTAATATTGCCATCCACATTCGAGTTTAAATTAGCTGTGGAATTACTAACTCAGATCAACGAAATTAAATAAATATACAGGGTGATTCATAAGGAATGAGTAATATTTTACTTGCAAATTCTATAGCGGATTTTTCAAAAGTCGCTATAATCAGTTTTTTTAAGTGAGAAAATCGCATAAGCCATCATTTTTAGTGTATCACACAGAGAGCACTGCGCAAGGTCTCTTGGTTTAACAAAATCCGTCATAACTTTCTTGTACTTCGTTTATTTATTTTATTTAACCATTTTTAAACAAAATAGAGACGCTTGTTGTATGTTCATAAAATGCACCCATATTGACCTGCGTTGAATAAAAAAAGAGAAGATCACTGTAAAAAACTAAAAAAAAAAAATTTGGTAGTAAGTAAGTAAGTAAGCATATTTATTGATCACATAATAAGTACATAAAATCACCACTCATTCTCCCCTTTGTCAACCCATTTAAGGCGTCAGTACTTGAATCGAGGTGACTAGATCGCTGTGGATTCGACCCTCGTAGCCGGTAGATCGTATATAAGCTATATTCGTGGAGGGGATTGACAGCCCAGCTAGCAAAGTAGTTCTATAAATTTAGAGTAATAGGAGCTTTATATTCTGTTAATGTTTTATAGTTGTATCTAGAACACTAAATTATTGCATTAATGTGACACATGAGACTATTTTGCCTTCAGAAACTGAATTGTTTTTAAATGTGTTGCAAGAACGTTCTTAGAGCATAATTTATAGAACATTTATAAGATAACTGCTAATGTAGTTCTATAAGTGTGTACAATAACACAGTTTTACAGCAACGGTGCTTATATAATCAAATTGCTGTAATACCGATGCAAAATAGTGCTTTATAGAATTATACCATCTCTTGTGACTCTCTTATAAAATTATTCTGTAATCTCTGCTATCGAACTCAAGAAAAAAAGCTCTTTAAAGAAGTTATAAAGAATAATAATACAGCTGTTATAAAATCAGTATAGAGTAAATACGTAACGAAAGCCTTTTTGTTCCTTCAAAAAAGCTATAGAACTAACATTTATATACATATGTAGGTCTCCCATACCTTCATCTGACGAGACCTGCCTATAAAAGTGCGAAATATTTTGATTAAAGTATAATGAGGAATTTCATTACGATAGATAAGATTTATTTGATTACTAATAGAAACTGATTTCCTTATAGAAATTTAGTAACATACTTAATTTAAACCATTCCAAACCTTATTCATTTACACTTCTAGATGTTGAAGTTAAAGAATTTTATTAGCTTTATTAAATAAGATTGCAATAATTGATATTACTACAATAAAATATGACAACACTGTGGATATTAAGTGGCATATATCTGTTATAGTAGTTGCTTACGAATCATATTTGCTCTATAATCATTGCAATCGACACAAAAATGTCATATTAGTGGGAATTCTTTGGAAGTACAAGATAAAGCCTTTCTTTCTGTCGCCATATTGTGAAGAAAGAAAACAAATCTTAATTAAAAATATATACAATATAAATAGGTGAAAGGACATCAATAATATGGATATACTTACTTTCTGACTATTTTATATACAGTTGGTTGTTAAATTCATCAATTTAGAAAACATTTTTTTTATAAAATTTCCAGCATCATAGGAAATATAAGGTTAACTGAGGGCGCGTCAAAAAATTACTATTATGTACTACTACACATTTCACGATAAAACTTTTTCCGCATTAAAATGTACTACTTCCTGATGGACAAACCAACAAAGCAATTCGTAATGATGCGAATACTCTTATGCAGGCTGGTTAGGTCATCTTCTATCTTGGTTCTTATTTCCTCATTCATATTATTTCTAATATGTGCGATGCAGAAACATTTTATTGTTAAAAGATACAATTAAACGATATTAAAGTTATCTAAGTAGGACACCATGCAACATAAAAATTGTATAACGAAGTGATATATAATTTTTATGAGATTGCTTTGTAACTGTGTTATAAAAATTCTTTAAGATCTGTGTGAACGTTTATGCAACAGTTCTATAAGTATATCCTGCAGGCCTTACAGAATAGCTTAAAGAATTAAAAAGTTCTATAGAACGCTGCCCATTTTTATGGTATAAGTGTTGTAAGAACATTTTGAAAATGTTCTTAGAATAAACATTGCTCTATAAAATTTGCTCTGGAAACGTTCTTACAATTTTTATAGAACAGGAAATTGTTAGATGGGACCCTCTCTGCGGGTATGGTAGGGTGGAAGAATTTTGGCTTGGTCAATGGGAGAGATTGCTAACGGTTGACGTTTGACTACCCCCCTAATTCATAAGGTTTTCCAGGAATCTCTCATTCCTGCACTGAATGGTGGTTAAGGCCTATCAACGTAAGTCGTTTCTAGGCGCAAATACGGCCTGCTTAATAATAATATGCCGCCCCCCCCTTCCGCACAAGTCTTCGACTTGTGGGCTAATCCTCGTGATTAGAATGAGGAGTAGAGATATTATTATTATTTCCTCTGCTCTACACCGACGGTCGATCATCGGCTATTTATTGCATCTGACACACAGGGTCCTGTGGAACGGTTGTACTGGGTGCATCCTATTAACTTCGAGTGAGTTAATTTTATTGATAAGTAATAACGGTTTGTCACAAATCTTACAGTTCAGTCAATAGTTGCAAAGCTAATGCGCGGGATAATATTTCGATTTTTCATTTCCCCAACGATCCCCCTTACATTTATAAATGTAGATATTAACAGAAATTCAAAATTATAAATTACAGCAACCAACGTCTACAATTTTTATTTGATAATAAAATAATGTGCTGTGTTAGTTAAAATGTATAGAATGTCTTATAAGTCCAATAATGCGTATGTTGAAGGTGTCAGCAATAAAAAGCAGTTTAGGCTTTGGTAGAGAGCATAAATTTACTAAACTAACACATGCATAGGCAACTAGACGTATGCGCTGCGCATTTTAATTATAATATCATTCACTGCGTCGGGGAAACGTTTCCTAAAATTTGCGACCTATATAAAATTGTTACCAACGTTGAATGGTAAGGTATTAATTTAAGAGTAAGGTTAAAGGCATTATCAAACCATAGCATACCAAAGTTTGTGAAGAATGGAATGCGCTAGTTATGTAAGTGGGTACTTTTTGTGTAAGCTTAAAGGCAGTAAATAGTCATTTAGTGGTTTAACAGTGCCTCCGAAAAATATTACGGACTTATTTAATATCTCTAGAAAATATTTTGTATCTATTTCTAATAATTTCGGAATGTAAGGTTTGAAGTAGAGGAAAAAATGTAAGAATTGATAAAAAGAAACTCCTAAATTAAAGCTAAAGCTAAAAATCTGCTAGCTGTTATCTGTACAAAACGCCTAATGTTATATTTCAACTATAATAAATTTGTGAATACCTAACAATAATAATATTTTAAATATACATAACTTTATAAATTAATATACATAGCCTATTAAAGCACTTATTAGCACAGTGTTAAAATTTGTATTAATAGAAATTATAAAATCGAGCACAGCAATATTATAAATCAGCCTCTATATGCCCTGATGTAGTTAATGTCATGTAGAACTTCTTGATATCCCTCGTAAAGGTAATAAATAGTCATTTAGTGGTTTAGCAGTGCCTCCGAAAAATATTACGGACTATTGAATATCTCTAGAAAATATTTTGTATCTATTTCTAATAATTTCGGAATGTAAGGTTTGAAGTAGAGGAAAAAATCTAAGAATTGATAAAAAGAAACTCCTAAATTAAAAATTGTACAGAATTTATAATAAAGAAATGTTAACACCTTAATCTGCTAGCTGTTACCTGTACAAAATCTCAATACGCCTAATGTTATATTTCAAATATAATAAATTTGTGAATACCTAACAATAATAATATTTTAAATATACAGAACTTTATAAATTAATATACATAGAATATTTATTAATGAACTTTATTAGCACAGTGTTAAAATTTGTATTAATAGAAATTATAAAATCGAGCACATCAATATTATAAATCACCCTCTATATGCCCTGACGTAGCTAATGTCATTTAGAACTTCTTGATATCCCTGCCAAGTTGATTTACGACTTCAGGAAAAAACCGTGTCGGCTTTGATCACATAAAAGGAGTTCTGTTTATATTTAAACTGTGCTATCTGAAACTGCAGATCTTCTGAAGAAGAGAGCGACATGTCTCTCGAAACGTCAAGAGTCTTAAACCAACGACGTGGCCAACAGCCCGGAAGCAGCCAATCCAACGCTACACTATATCAATAATCCAATAACCAAATAGCAGTAAAATGATCTCCTGGAAGAATCAAAGAATACCATTTTTTTATTAATGTGCGTCAAGTTGATGCAATATTGCAAAGTAGCAAAGCTACATCCATCGGTCATTCGCTACTCCATTCCACTGCCACTGACCAGTCACAGACACAAAACGTTCTCCATCACAGTAGAAACCATTGAAAGTTAGCGACCTCTATCGCGAGTCTGCGATAAGGATATGTTGCAAATATGGAATTCCAAAAAACAACTACTCTGCAGGCTAATGCCCCGACCAGCATTTAATTACACCTGGAAAACCTATAGCAAACAGCTAGTTATTCGTCAGCAGCGCACCAGATGCGATGGTCGATATACTATACCCGAGTCCAAAATAATAGACATCCATAGCATTTATATATGTACGCGAGGTGAGGAAAATTGAATGGCGAAAACCGCATTCCAATATATCGATTTGTTTAAAAGATACAGGGTGTTTCTAATTTTTTTGCATTTTCTGTGAAGCTTGTTTGTTAATATATAAGATTTTTCAAAAAACATAATTAATTCAGTTTTTTACGTAGATTTCAGTGGCGCATGCAGTTTTTTTAAATATTCTTTATTTTTTGAGTTATAATTCAAAGTTACGTTTTTTAAGTGGAACTTCCTGTATTTTATCTCAAGGTTATCTCATGGCTTTTCAACAAAGTAATATTTCTTTATAGCATTATGTGTGATATTTTTCATTTTTTTATGGTCAACTTCTACTGTTAACTAGTTTATTTTATTTATTTACGATAATCATTAAAATCATTGTTACGTAAGCTATTATTAATATTTCATGTTTATTAAGTATGTATTGGTAAAAATTTGACCCCAGCATCTAACAGCTGTCAAAAAATAAATGCAATACACAATTTAATACAACAATTACCGTACAATTTAATTGTTTTCCAAAGTTAACTAGAAAATTTATTGTAAATAATCGTATTAAGGTAGGTATTGACTACACTTATCAGATTTACACAGTAATTTTTGTTGTAAATATAAAATGCAACTGGAAACATTTATTTAGATACATAGAACTTATTTAATTAATACACAGTGTTTTATATTTTTGTACCGTCGATGATTTTTGTAATATGCAAATTTTTTACCAATACATGCTTAACATAAATAAAATAATAGTAACACCTTATTCTTTAATATATGATTAAGCTAAACGAGCAGTGATATAAGTTCATTACTGAGATTGCTCAATCATGGTTTTAATTACATTTTTTACCGATATTACTACAGAAATAAAATATAAACTGGTTAAGTTAACTATAAAATTGGGAAAACTGTGATTTCACCCAGATTGCAATAAAGAAATATAAAATATTAAAAAAAAACTGCGTACGCCACTCAAATCTACGAAAAAAACTGAATAAATAATGTTTTTATAAAAATCTAAAATATTATAAATCAAGGAAGCTATAAAACATCATAGACGCCCTATATAGTTTAGACGAATCAAGATATCGAAATGCGGTTCTAGTCATTTAATTTTTTTTTTTAAATACAACTCGTGCAACCTTAGACACTTTTATTCTATCTCCTCAGAAAATAGGAGAAGCCGTCTAAACATTGTCGAAATTGGCCACTCTATACAAAATATATATTTTTTGTATTTTATTATGAAAATTGCATTAATTGATCCTTGATTCTAATAAAATCTTATCATCTGATGAATACTACGATTCGGTATATATCTTGCTACGATAAGGTTAAAACTGTGAAACTGAACTGTGACATTTATAAACTAGAAGACTCCCTGGCGCATCGCTCCAATATAAGGACTGCCGCACTTCTCCAAGCTCATGTCTTGGAGCTTGGCGTGCAGCCTGGCGTGTGGCTTTTGTGGTGGCCTGGCGTGCCGCTCCAACATAAACCTACACTAACTCGACAGTAGCGACCATAAGTAACGTCAAAGTTTACTGAATAAGTTATACCACTCTCTGCCGTCACTTTGATGTTTTGAGATCAAAGCCGTACCGCCGCACGTAAATACTGTCGCAAAAAATGGCCAATTACGAGGGACTTAAAAAAAGTAGTTTCTTTCCAACGAGGGATATTCCAAAAGTGTGATGTAAAACTATATAACATTTTATAAATAAAATATTTGTAACGTAATAAATATAAATATTATAAAACGATTATAGGAAAATGTATAAAGTTTTGTTAGTTAATCTTGGAAATCGTATATATTCGCTTGTAAATTTTAAAATAATATATATGCGTACTCTACTATATAAAAAATAATGCAGCCATGAGGAAAATTTGCAATAAAATGTTTTTTTAAATATTAAAAAAAACAACATACATTATTTTAAAACTAAAACAGGAAATAATATAATCTATATTGTTTACAACTTACAAATGATGCAGTATAGGTTTTTACTTGCTTTTATAATGCAGCTTTTCTTACACTCCTACACGAAAGTGTTTGTGATGTTTGGCAGTCTTGATCTGAAATATAATAAAAATGCATTATATTATTCTTTTGTATTTTAATAAACTATATATTCATTTCAGTAAAAAAATTACTCAAATGAAAACCCAATGTATAAGTATGTTCAGGTCATTTTTTAGTACTTAATATACATTATTTTAGTGATTTTATTAATTATTATTTATTTATTAATTAATTTGAGACAAATTATTTTAATTTATTTAAAGATATTATATACTGTTTGCGCACAGGTATCACTTAGAATCGGTGTATCAGTTTGAACTTCAGCATCTTGAAATTTTGGTGCCAACATAGTTTAGATATTATCAGAAACTCTGTTTGAACCAAAAATGCTTGAGTGTAAAATTTACATGATATAATTAAGAACCTACTTACATAATTATTGCATATTACACTTTTTTTATAAATAAAATTGTTGGTTCATACAAAAACAATGTTTCATTTGAAAAATGTTTGCTTCAAATTCAAATTTTTTCATAGCATTGAGCAGGACAATCATTCAAATGAAGATTCTAATTTTTATCAGCGTACCGCGTAAAATTTTATATCGTGACCTATGTCTTTATATTATTTGATGAAATATAAAATACATACCTTGGACAATGGAAAAAGGAAAAAACACGTCTTGAGGAACAATTATTCACAGTACAATATATCACATGCATTTTTACAAGGGGCGTGTTCAAGAGTGAACAACTTATATATTTATTCTGTAAACTTTGGTAACGGGCAGTAGCCGAGCCATCTCTAGCGGCCATTCACTACTCCATGACGGAACGACAAGTCACAGACCCGAAGCGTTCTACATCTCAGAAGAAACCATTGAAAACTACAGACCTCTATCGCGAAACGGAGATAACGATTTGTTGCAAACACGGAATTCCAGAAAACAACTACTACTCTGCGGGCTAATGACCCGACCAGCATTGAATTATACTGGAAAACCTTTAGCAAACAGTAAAAGTTACTCGTCAGCAACCCACCAGACATATACCGGTTTCGAGCTTATTGGCTCTCATCAGTATGCCATAGATGAGGTAACAGACCAATAACTTTTAAGTCAGTAGGGACCATGAGTATCACAAAAATGCAGTATTGAATATTCATTAAGAACAATGCAAGGCTGCTTCCAAGACATGAAATAAATTTAAATGTTGACAACTATAATAACTTTTTCAGTATTTCTCTTCTAGAATGGGACTACTTTAATTTATTTTTATTTATAGGCGAGTACTTACATTCATTTGTTTGAGTTATGGTAAGATTGTTGTCTTGCTGTTGCTTTATCTCTTTCTCTGTGTAAATATTTTTACTACAAAAGCGAAAGCGATTTTACTTGATTAAATACGAAGGACAAAGGAACGGTTGTGACTAACTACACGTGTCATTGTTAAAGTGACATAATATTACTTTTCTAAAGTGGCATGTCATTTTATAAACTGTTATTTTTAATAGATTTGAATAACTTTAGAGTTTGTTGTTTAAAGCCCTTTATTTTTTTTGCCACCTATTTAAGACTGTCATGAAAAAATACATGGAAAGTCGCATACTTACTAAACCTTTCATCTTAAGCTCAAAGGAAAACTGTGTTGTTGTTCTTCTTAGATTCATGTTTATGTTGCCATTATTTCGAAATATACGCACGAAATCAAAACATGTACCTGCTGATGGGCCACGTATATCATTTTTTTTTAAGGCAAACAATTCTAAATTGTTTACGTTATATTTAAATTACCTAATATACTCCATACTGGACAAATATCTAATATATAAAATTCTCGTAGACGCCATACTCCTCGGAAACGGCTTGACTGATTTTTATGAAATTTTGTATGTATATTCGGTAGGTCTGAGAATCGGTCGTAATCTATTTTTCATACCCCTAAGTGATAGGGGTGGTCCACCACAAACATTTTTTTTATTTTTTGGACAAAATTTTTTATTTTTATTTTTTTATGATGTGGCATTAAAAAAGACATACAACCCTTAATTTTCATGCTTCTATCACAAGCCCCTATTTTTTAATAACCATTTTAATAATTTAATCATTTTTAATCCTGATCGATAACTGATCGATTATCACTAGATCAGTTATCCCCGCCAGGCATCTACCGGTGTTACTTCTCACCCAGTAAACAGCATGGAATAGGGATGAGAACGAAGCTGGTCTCCTGTATCTCCCACAATAAGCCTTCTCTCACTCCCTACACAGTTTTCGACCATTATTATTGTGTATGAATCGAGCATCATAGTGACGTTTACAATTATCATTTTACCTTCTAAGTATAATTCTCAAGTAAATTTATTATTAATTTGCTGGATCATAATTATTTATTTCCTATTTTATCAATAACCACCTGGTGCACCGGAATCTGGACGTGGACATCATCTCCGAGAGTTTTCCTGACATGATTGCCAAAAACAATCCGAAAATCATTGTGGGGGCGTTTTTTCGTGTCTGGAAAACGCTCGCAGAAGACGTTCAGGTGCACCAGGTGTCCGAAGGTACGTTTTTGGGGTGAAATTTGAATTCAGCGCCCCAAATAAAAACCATAACGATTTTTGGTTTGTCTTTAGCGATCGTGTCTGGAAAACCCTCGGAGACGACGTTCAGGCCCAGGTTCCGGTGCACCAGGTGTCCGGAGGTACGTTTTCGATGTGATATTTGGATTAAGCGCCCCAAAAAACGCCCCCACAATGATTTTCGGGTTATTTTTGGCGATCTTGTCAGGAAAATTCTGGATGACTTCCGCGTTCAGGTTCAGGTGCCCGTGGGGTGTTCGCCGATGCTAGATTTGGATTCAGCGACCCAAAAAAAAAAAACCGGACGCCGAGTTTCTCTTCTTTCTCGCGTGATTTGTGGGAGACTCTCACGGAGATGACGTTCGTCGGCGGTCCTGAGCTCCAGGTGTTCGGGGGGTCAATTTGAACATCATATTCGTGATCAGCGACCTCGAAAAACCCCGAGTACCCGATCTGGGATAGTTCTGACAGTTATTTACCAAGTATTGACATCTTCCAAGAGGCCTCTCAAATAATGCATTTTTTATAAATATTTTTTGGAAGAGAATGCAGAAAACCGCATTCCGATCCGTCCACCACAACTAGTTTTAGAACTTTTGGACTTTTTACTAGTTTATTGCCTCGATTAATCTGAGTTCTATCATTTAATGTAACTAAAGTCGGTATTTTTTTTATTTAACGAAATATGGTGGACATACCTGAAAAATTCAACATATTGTTTCCATACACTTGATTTTGATTTTCTAGTGTTATCTGAAATTAGGTTTTGAATTTCTTGTCTAATAACTTGTTTTTTTTTATAAAATGGTGATATTTCCCTATACATTTATTAAATTCCACGTACATACGCTTAGAACATATGTCAACAACAACAATTCCTTGGCCGAATTAAATTAATTAATTAAAAATGTCAGGTTTGATTTATACTTGGGGTGTGAAATTTTCTTACCGAATACCACACGAGCGTAAATTATTCCTGGAAATTTTTTTTCGGTCACAAATATTTTTAAGAAAATTATCGTGACCTCAAAAACATTTCCAGAAATAATTTAAGCTCTTGTGGTATCATAAGTGAAAATTTGTTGACGTTCATGTATAGATTGATATTGTTTGACAGTACTGAATGTTTTAATTATTTCTTATACATGAGATTTTAATGATCTATATGTAAATTGAAACAAACAAAAACATCAGTAAGGTATTATATTCTACATGTAAGTAATTATTTTCAATATAAAGTCTAATTGTCACACGTGATCCTTATTTCTACTTTCAAATTATAGACAGTTTGTTCTGAAATTTTTTGTTACATGAGCTCCAAAAAATTTAAGCACTAGGGATATTACAAGTGAAAATTTGCTTTGTAGCTATTGGATATCAGATTAAATAATAGGAAGAACGTTCAGTGTCGACTATAGTTTTAATTAATTTAAATTAGATTTTTATTGCATCATCTTTAATTTCGTTGATACTTAGTCCTTACAGAATAGACTCTATTTCTGGAGTAAAGTCTTCAAATAACAACAATTTGGAATTTGAAATGGAAGAAAATACATCGACGAAATTCCAACAGAAATTGAAGGTATTTAAAAGTTTTCCCTTTCAAAGAGTAATCAAGAGTTTTTAACAAGTTCATTACTTTTATTCAGCATCAAAAGGCACTATAGGATGTTATGATTTGATAAAAAAAATTAATTTCACATTAAATTTAATTTAGATTATATAAAGGCAAAAGAGAAAAAAAAATAAAATTGTGTTTAAATTCTCTCCCTTGTGTACATAATATTAAAATGATGAAATTAGGGTGGCTATATTAAATGAGATAATATTTTTCAGCACGAATATCAACAGAAACCATAAAATCAATCATCCGGAACTCTTTCACGTGTCTAAATTTATGCACATGTAAGACTTTTGCAGTACAATTTTTATTATTTTTTTATACAGGGTGTTTCTTATATAGAGGCAAAAAATCCTGGTGTATATTCTGTGACCAAAAATAAGGTTTTTTTATATAAATGTAGGGCCTTAGGACAACCATTGCTCAGCTACAGCGTGTCAAATTTAAAACAGTTTTTAATTTCTGAACCACTTGAAATAATTTAACCAAATTCGGTGTACATATGTATTATTACAGTAGGTACGAAACAAAAAACTACCAGCTTTGAAAATTTACCAGTGGCGGAAGTGTGGGTATCATGGATTATTATTTGCCAAAAAATATATATCAGCCTATATACTATTACAAATAAAATAGGTCATTATCTTCTCTTTTTGTTTATTTACACTTTTTTGTATTCCAAATCGATTAACAACAAAATCGATTTATTTGATCAAGTGCATTTTTACATAGATAGCTACTTAAATTACTTAAACATATATTAGAGAGGCCATGAAAAACAAATAAGAACTCGTCATCTTATTTAATATTGTGTATTGTCAAATTAAGCTTTTTTATTTTTTTATAAAGATCAAGTTTTAATAATGGCTTATGCATATTCATTTATGGCCTTGCAGTTGAAAATGTTACACAGGCTAGGTGAATTTATATGGAAAGTTTCCAAATCCATGTTCAAATGTTCGAAGCCTTACTGCCGCAACACTATCCTACTCGTCTACAATTTTGCCACCGGATTTTGCAAAAAATTGAACAAACTGTTGACTTTACCACTGGCATATTGCTTACCGATGAAGCTAATTTTTTCAGAAATACTGTAATGAACTTTCACAATAAGCACGTTTGGTCTGATGACCACCCTAATGTCATAATAGAATCTCGATTTCAACATGAGTTTTCTTTGAATGTATGGGTGGGTGTTATTTAAAATTTTCTTGTCGGGCCAAACTTTTTACCAAGAAATTTAACTGGTGCCTCTAATAGACAATTCCTTGAAACGTTTTACCTCAACTACATGACGATGTTCGCTGCACTAAGACAAAAAATGTGTTTAATCACAGATAAATTAGCTAATTGGTCTGTGGCTTTATGCACGAGGGGGTTTTCTCACATTTTGACTGAGTTTGACTGATCGTGAGTTTTTAAATGACGTGATTGGACAGGGACTCAAGAACCAGGTCAATCTTGGCCATCCAGATCAACCGATATAAACCCTATTGATTTTATTGTTTGGATACATCTCAAAACATTAGTTTATAAGGTTCAGCTTATAGCTCGTTGTGATGTGATAAAAGCTAATCCTGGAATTTTTTGCACGTGTTCGACCTACAATTTCAGGAGGATCTAAAGCATGTATTTTGACTAAAGGTGGCCATTTCCAATAAGTAATTCCATTGATAATTAATTACAGTGAAACTTCTGTACATCGAACACTGAAGGGGTAAAATAATTGTCCGTTATGTAAAGGCGTCCGTTGTCGAGAATTCTTTAATGAAATTCGATAAAAGTTTGTAAAAGTAGAAATAAATTTATTTATTCATAGCTGTATGGCATACACATTGTCACATATGTTTTATGTTGCATTTATATATTTCTAATTATATATTATTATTTATAATAATAATTATTGAAAAAAAATCGGAAATTTTTGTTTGTTTTTTGTTTTGACAGTTATTTTTTTACAATTACGGATTCCACATGCGATGTTACTTCAGAAATTTTTTGTGTTGCTACCACATCGCCTTTAGAAATAAAAAAAGGCTCTAGATTTTTTAGTGTTTGGTAGGCCTCACTAATATTATTGACAGTAGAAAACACCTGTTTATCGTCACTCTCAGTGTCGGAGATATGGACACTTTGATTTTTTTCACTATAATCAGCAACACAACTGACTAAACGTACTTCCGAATTTACAGTCTCCAAGGTGGCATCGATTTCCACGTAATTTTCAAATTTTTCAAATTCATTTTGTTTGCAAAATGTTGACAATGGTAAATCATCTTCAGGATCGTCTTCCTCAGGCGATGTTTCTTCTGCGTCATCTGTGGTTTTATTTAAAAAACGGCATCTAAGAAAACATTTTTTTTATTATTTTTGCTTGGACATTTTTCCATGCCGCCACTATCCAAATCAATGCGTTAGCAATTGTTATAGATTTCTAGATATCTAAAAAAAGAAGATTCAATTTGCTGCTTCCAAAAAACAAAAGCTTAAGATACCAAATTAGCTGCATATCTCGGAAAAGGAAAATTTCTGCAGCCACATTTGTATGTTTCTTCTTTTAGGAGATAAATCAATTTTGCTGATATTAAATGTCCAAGTAAATACACGAGTTTATGGAATCAAAAATTAGTAGAATTCCAAGAAATGATATTTAACTAATACTTTCAAATCTACACAATCGACTTAGGTATATACTGTTTATTATGGCAACATTATATTATACTCTTAAATGCTATTGTAAAGTCATAGAAATAATTTCAAAAAAATAATAATGAAGCACAAAACCAAAACAGTATTTTTTAGAACAGTTAAGATAACGTCAAGATTTTCAATTTATGTCAGAGGTTTAATAAACTTGGCGTACGTAAGATGGGAGGTAAACAGCCTAGTTAATCTTAAAAAGTGACGTCAAATGAAGTCAGTGAAATAAAAGTTGGGTAGTTAAAATTTAAAACAACTTTATAGTATGAGGACGTTTGCCTCATTTTTTAAGTTTAGTTATAGCTATGATCACTTTTTGTTTTAACTGATAATTCTTTAAAATTATCGAGTTTAATTCTTTTATATTTATTCTTAATGATATTTTTGCACTTTAAACAACGACCTTTCAATTATTTTCTGACTATTTGATCCTTCCACCGCTAATGTGATGTTTAGGTGGTATTTTGAGACTCTTTAGGACGATATTGCTTATAACTTTAAAATGGGAAGTAATATCGAAACATTTCTCTAATAATAGCTTATTAGAAAAGAGAGAGCTTTTTAATAGGAAAAAAATTGGGTATGCTTCTGGAAAAAATATAATTGATAACGTCATTAGTCGTTTCTGTGAAATCCAAAAGATAATACCTTCGATTGAAAATTAAGCTTACGTCATTCCATTTAACGCCACGTGTCCCAAATTTTATTTAATTTTTTTGTATCCTCACAGTATGTCCATCCTATCGGGTTTGAGACACTGTGTACAACGATATACTATAGTGCTATTAATAACATAACAATCATACTTAAAAGAGGACAATTTCTTAGTGAAATTTACTATTTTGCATTTCGATGTTTTTATTTTTACCGCACCATGTCAGTACAGTATCCAAATCAGTCTGAAGAAGCTCAGAGTCGTCCAATGATTACATTTTGAAGAATATTTTTAAATAATCGGCAAGCAAGAGTTTGTGTGATCTTATGTCGCTCATATCGTTAATAAATAAAAAAAAGCAAATGAAGGACCTAGATTTGATGCTTGCGGAATTCCAGATGTGGCTAAGTACTTAGAAGAGTGAAATCCATTGTAAGATACATATTGTAATCTCCCAAGTAAATAAGATTTGATAAACCTTGCTACTGAAATTATTATTAATGGCAGTATAGTGCCTACTTCCCAACAAACATTTAAGCATAATAGACTACTACATAAGAAAAATAAACCTAAATTGATCAAGATTTACTACTTTCCGCCATAAAAATAGTCTTCAATGTTACAAAATCTAATAATACCAAAATTTAAGTCAAAAATTTGTTAACTATAGGAGTAATATAATTACTTACAAGTAAAATGAAATATATGTCAATTTATACAGTTCGAAATTACATATTGTTTACCTATTCTGTGTTTTCAAATGTTAACATTCCAATAACGTGTAAGACAAAGTTATAATTAATATCGCCTTGAAATCTGTCTTCAATATCCAAGGATTTTTTAAATTCTTACAATAGGTAAATATTTACATATTTATTACGAAATTGTAAAACTTATTTTATCTTCAACTAGTAGTTAAAAATAAGGTAATAACTAGTTATTTTGCCCTATTAAATCCTTCAATTTGACAAGTTCTATTTTTATTACAATATAAACCTACTTTCATTCATGTTGATAACTTCTAAGGAATATTTGACCATTTCAATTAACCTAATAGAAATATTGTTCTATATACAAATTTATTTGTTAACAATACTTCGACGAAAATGTGTCTTATAAAGGTCATTTCGGGAGTAAGCTTCTTGTTATATGTATTCCGACAGATCTTCATGTAATAGGACGTAGAAATTGTTTTGTGTTGCATGGGTAAATCAAAAGATGAAGCCCTACGCAATATTATAGAGTTGTAAAAAACGAATTAAAAAAAAATATTGTGTTCATATTTCGCCTATCACAATTTACGCGATAAACACTTCATATATAACTATTCTTATGATAACACTGTTGTCTCAGATGAATTCAGTAGTGCATGTGAATTGAAATTTGAATAGAATTCAGTACAAAAATATTTACTTTGTTTTTGTTATAACGCACACATAATATTATTGGCTTTAATTTGAATTTTCAGTCACAAATAAATCCAAGAGTAGAATTTTATATTTAATATTTTCCTGTTACATCAGCATTGGGATATTTGGCATAGGCAATCTGCCCTATAGGTTAAAGCTTACAAACAAATTGACTTCAAAGTTGATTTTATTTGTTGTAACAAACACTAAATGTTTAGTTCGTTATTTCTAATTGTTTACTTTTTAAAATTACGTTAATACATATAATATTAGTTAATACATTTATGACGAAAGATTATTAAACACATTTTATTACGAAATACATTCAGCTTTTATTTTAGGTTATTCTTCAGTATATTAATATTATTAAAAAGCAATAGTAAAAATGTATATTTATAAGGCGCATTATTTTTATGAAAGTTTGATCGTCACGTCCTGGGTCGTACAATTTGATGAATGGAAACCAAAAGTACAGACTTATTATACAGGGTGTTAAAAAAAGAGTGCAAAATATTTGGAGGTAACAGTATGAACCAAAATAAGCAGAAACGTCTTAATAAACATGGGCCCGCAAAGTAACGGTTACGGAGATATGAACCACTATTCTTTTTCAAACATTTTATTTTATTAGGAATAAACCGACAAATGAAGCTTTTAACAAACAAAAAACAAAGTTACAGAAGATGTTCAAAGTACCTTCCGTCCATTTCCAAGCAGACACGACATCTTCGTCTCAACGATATTCGAACTCTTTCGAAAACACCCTCCTTGGTTTGGATTTCTTGACACTTTTAATTAATCCGTAGCTGCAGCTCTTCTAGACTATTTACAGGAGTACCATACACTAATGTCTTCAAATATCCCCAAACAAAGAAATCTAGAGGGTTCTGATCAGGCGATCTTGGAGGCCATAAAACAGATCCGGCTCTTCCTACTCATCTATGTGGAAAAATTTGGTGTAAATGCTCTCTAACGGCCATGGAAAAATGAGCTGGAGCACCATCATGCTGGAACCACAGTTGTTGCCTCTGATTCAAAGGAATATCTTCCAAAAACTCATACAGTGTGTTCTGCAGAAAGTTGAGGTAAGCAGTGCCTGTTAATCGGTTTGGTAAAACAACAGGACCTAGAAACCTGTCACCTTCAATATCCATCCAAATGTTTAATGAAAAACGTGCCTGATGTCCAGATTCTATTAGAGCATGAGGATTTTCGTCGGCCCAAATATGCGTATTGTGAAAATTAAACACTCCATTTCTTGTGAACCCGGCCTCATCAGTAAAAAGAATGTTTGCAAGAAAACGAGGGTCTTCAGCATCATGACGTAGAAACCAGCGGCAAAAAACCAAACGTGTTTGATAATCATTTATTGGATTTAAGACCTGTATTCGTTGCACATGGTATGGATAAAGCAATTGCTCGTGAAGGAAACAAGAGGACCACTAATTCCTACCTCGGCTGATATTCTCCAATCGCTCGTACCTGCATTCTGCTCTACCAATGCTAGAATTTCTTCTTCTGCTGTAGGAGTGGATACCGACCTTGGTCTTCCGGATAAATGGCACTGTTTGCTCAAGGACCACGACCATACATGAAATGCATGTCTGTTAATTCTGCGTTAGAGTAACCGGCCATAGCGAAAGAAAACTTGTGCACTGAGAACAACTGTTAAATACGTACTGTTTATTTCGCTAAACATCAGCCAACTATTATAAGAAAATACACAACGTTTTTACAAAATAAAAAAGGGGCTAAAAACATAAAACATTCCATATCTCCGGAACCGTACTATTTACACTCTTTTTTTAACACCCTGTACTACAATCTAAATATCTATAAATACCCATATATTAACTCCTACTCTACTTGTAGCTTAGTAGCCTGATTTGTAGTATTTCTTTTTCTCCGTATCCCTGTTTGCTATTAGAATGTATAAAATCAAATATATAATGTTGTTTCTCTTGGGCAAAAGTAAGTCATATAAAGGGCATAATTAAGATAAATTTTGGTAATAATGTCTTTTATATTTTCAAATTTTAATATAAAATCGATCCGTATTTCTTTCAGGTCCAATTATCTTATTGGAATAAAATTCTTGCCGACCAATTATTAACTTCCATATTACTTTAATTTTTTCCCCACATAAGAAAATAGGCCAACGAATATAGGTAAACTTTAATTATACGGAATTGGTCATAAAAAGTTTTTGACCAATTCAGAGGTCAAGTGAACGTAATTTTAACTTTAAATATTTATTGGGTTAATTTCAGCAGTGTTACCAGTAAATTATGTTCTCGTCTTTTCTATTCAGAAAATTATCGCTGCAGTTGTTATACAGATGTTTACAGTTTCAGCAAAGAAAAACTGTAAAATATTTTCTTCTGCGCTTTTAGTGTATATCAATATTACACAGCAGAAATTACTTCCCATTGTTTAGGCGTGCTTGAAACAATTATAAGGTTGTTTAATTGAGTGTATATTTTATGTTTCTGGCTAGATGGAATATTAATATTCTGAACACAAAATATAATTAACAAAAAGAGAGTTTAGCAAACAGTAACTTTGTCAGGAAAAGCAGTAACTATATAAAATGGAGTTAAAATTAATTACACACATTCCTGTTATATTTATTTACAGGAATAAAATACTTTTGTGATGGAAACATTTCAATTTAGAATAACTGGTAAAAGTTTTGTAATGATTTCTGAAGCATTAATTACTAAAGAATATTTTTCACTTAAACAAAACAGAAAGAATATATTATACTCGCGACAAGAATTCAGACGACTTACGTCATACGAACAAATGAATAATTCATTATATTTTCATCAAACTGCAACTGATAGTAATAAAGCTATATACTACACTAAAAGTTTGTATTATATATTGCACTAAATTGCAAATATCGAAAATTACGTTGACAACAAAAGCAAATGTGTAACGTCAGCCGTAACGTAAGACGTCTGAATTCTTGACGCGAGTATACCTGCAAGCATCCCTCTGATGTTATATCAGAAGCATACTGATCGGACATCACGTTAATATAGACAGCCGATGTATAAGATATCGAAAATTTGAGAAAAGCAATCAAGAGGTTCGCTGGGGAGGACAATCTATCAATTTCAAATTTTATGTTAACGTAGAATCAATCCCGAGATTTATAATTTGCTAAATATTTAAATTTCAATTTTCCGCATGTTAACTCAATACAAAATTCCGCAGTTCGCCTTCAAATCGGTGACTAAATCGGTTTACTTCTATAGGTATACTCATTTTATTTACTTAATCGTTTTGGTAATGTTACTATTTTTTTAAATCAGGTTATTCCTTGCATCATATGGGATGACCCCCTCCAATATTAACTTCCTTTAAGTAACAGTAAAAAATTTACTTTAGTATACAACAAATTATACCTGAAGTGGACACTATTACTACCGCCCAGAAAGATAAAGTGAAATTTCCGACTCCGTGCAACGTAATATATTTGCCGAAAAAAAATTCCACACACTTGACACTGATGCATCATTTGAATAAAAGTAATATTACAAAACACTGAAAAATCACAAGGTAGCTAGCGTAGCTGATGACATTTGAAATGAATTGCCTTATTAGTATAGGATCCCACTATAACACGACCTGCACCGGGCTGGTTAATGGATGAAAAGTATTTTATATCCAATTAAATATGTCAATAAATACATTGCAAATGGGTTGTCTAAAAAATTTCAGTCCAGAATATGATTAATTAACAATTAAAAATTATTTTTTCTTTAAACATTTCACTGGTTTGGTTAATAGACAAATTCCATACCAATCGAAAGTATGAAGCCCATAGAATATGCAAACGTTAGGTTGACTATTTTTTTCCCGTCACAACTCTTGGGTAGGCAGGTATAAGCAGGTAAATCGATACTAGTAACTTGCACCGGTGTGGTTAATAAATTAAAGTTAAATTAAAATAAAGATTATTTCATTACCAACACAGTGGTATAGGGTTGTCTGCGAAAAATCAGTCCTGAATTCCGGTTGTCGAATTTTAAAAAGTGAAATATTCCCCAGCGAACCATTCCATGCGATAGAAGAGTACACAGCATTTCAGCTGTGTGTAGTTCGTCCATACCGAAAACGAAGACGATTCGTTTATCCGTTTCTCCAAAAAATCGAATAAAGTTCGGGGGCGGCGGTACCTATTATTATTAATCTGCCCCTAGGAACCCCTAACGCCCTTCAATGACACACAGCTGCAATGCTGCGTACTCTTCTATCGCATGGAATGGTTCGCTGGGGAATATTTCACTTTTTAAAACTCGACAACCGGAATTCAGGACTGATTTTTTGCAGACAACCCTATACCACCGTGTTGGTAATGAAATAATCTTTATTTTAATTTAACTTTAATTTATTAACCACACCGGTGCAAGTTACTAGTATCGATTTACCTGTTTATACCTGCCTACCCAAGAGCTGTGACGGGAAAAAAATAGTCAACCTAACGTTTGCATATTCTATGGGCTTCATACTTTCGATTGGTATGGAATTTGTCTATTAACCAAACCAGTGGAATGTTTAAAAAAATAATAATTTTTAATTGTTAATTAATCATATTCTGGACTGAATTTTTTTAGACAACCCATTTGCAATATATTTATTGACATATTTAATTGGATATAAAATACTTTTCATCCATTAACCAGCTCGGTGAAGGTCGTTATATAGTAGGATTTTAGACTATATTGCTAATCGGCATTATTACGGTATTTCTAGTAATATATTGTGCTGGTTTTGCAATTAATTATATGGCAGAGAACAATATACTAAGTAGTTAAATATAGTTTCATCGATACTTACTACGCCTTATAGATCAGTTGGTTCTGGCGTTTCTCATGAATCTGTAGGTATTAGGATTTAACATTTTTGCAGCAGACTTTTCGAGAATTCCTTTGAATTGGGAACTAAATATGTACGCTGACGATCTACAACTTCATAACAATTTCAAGCCTTCTAATTTAAATATCGCCACAGAAGTTATTAATAATGACGACCATAAAAAAATACTTTATTAGTTAATTCTAATAAAAGTCAAAACATTATCTTTGAAACATCAACTCAATTGCGAGGTTTGGATAATTTTTCCGTTTCAATTAATAATGACAATATTTCCTCAGCCAGTGTTGTTAAAAATCTTGGCCTAGTTGTTGATTCATCGTTATATTTTTCGAATCATCTAACTTATATCTGTAGAAAAGCATTTTTATCCTTAAAACAATTGCAATGCTTTAAAAAGTATCTAAATTTTCAGATCAAGGTTTTACATTGCGAATCTTCAGTTCTATCTTATTTGAATTATGCTGATGCTGATCCATGGCATTTGCCTTTCTCAAGAAGATAACTACAGTTTGCAAAATGTACGGAATGATTGTGTTCGTTTTATTACAACTGTCTCTCAATCTAGTCACATATCTGCGTTCCTTCAATTTGTTGAGCATGTCTGAGAGGAGACTTATCCACTTTGTCAGTTTTCTACTCAATATTTTAAAGAATAACAAACCTACATACTAAGTGATAAAATAAAATGGAGATTTGAAACACACACTAAACATTTGAGATTGTTGAGCAGCAGTTATTTTTTAGATGGCGCTATATTGAAATTTTTAAAATATTTAATAAAAAATTATTAAAAAACCATGAGTTTTTCTCTGAAGCTGTTTATTTGTGGCATAATTCTAGTTTTTCTTAAGTTTTAAACGGTATTTTGCCATACTTCTGAAAAAATAAAGGTTAATTGAATAAACCCTTGCGTCGAAAGGATGAGTCAAGTTATTATTATTTATATTAATTTATTATTATATATTTTTTTATATTAATTATTATTTTTGAAACTAAGTTTGCCTAACCAAAAAATCTCACACTGAAAAGTCAGATAAGTAAAAATTAACAAAAATCACACACACACACTGTCGCACACTTTTAGGGATTTATCGAATTAATCGTTATATTTTTAGACGTGTGGCAAAAGACCCAATTAAACTACAGAAAAACCAAGACCTTCACTCATTTGTGCTAAAAAATATTAGATTTAACAATAAGTATTTGTAATGTTGTTGTATTTTGTCTGCAGTTTATTTATTTATTTATTTATTTATTATATACACTGTTCTACAGGTTTGCACCCAATTACAGAACAGGTGGGTACAGCATGTGAGAAAATATAAATAATAATATTATGTTGTAACGGTTGTAACAAGATAAAACAAAAGAAACAAAAAACTGTTTGACATAAACTATTGAAATCCATTGAAATATGACTTCAGTGTTATAAATATCGACACTACTGCAGATCATATTATGGATTCTACACATAAAATGCAGTGGTGAATTTTGTAGCAAATTCGTCCGTGCAACCTCTAGGAAAGGTTCTCTAGTTTGTCTATAATTCTCTCGTGGGATTGATAGACTCAATTTAGTCAGAATAGGTGAACAACCTAGGTTATTATGTATAATTTTGTAAAGAAAAATCTGCGAAGTATTCACGTCTAGCATTGAGTGACAAAAATACAAATTCATTGAGTATATTGCAATGTGAATACCCCACATGTGTATAAACACCATGAGACCTAAAATACAAAAGTTTCAAAAATCTTTGTATATTTTCTAACGTATTTATATGAATATTATAATTGGACAAACAAGCGACGCATACTCAAGTTTACTTCTAACAAAGGAGCAGTAAAGAATTTTTAGAGTATTTACATTAACAACACGACTGTTACGTATAATGAATCCCATTGTTCGAAGGGCTTGTCCAGCAATAGTTTGAATGGTCAATTTTGGATCAAAGACTATACCGAGATCTCGGAACGTGGCTGGTCTCTCTAATTTTATACCATCTATATCGTAATCAAAAGTAACACAAGACAAATTTCTTATAAACGACATGACATTGCATTTAGCTTCATTAAGGGGTAGTTTATTAATTGTGCACCATCTAGATAAATTACATAAATTATAAATGTATATTATAAATTAAAATAAATAATTAATTAAATTAAAATTATAAATATATATTATATATTATTTTCTGTTATGTTCATGTTAATTTAAATTTGATTTTGACTGATTTTGACAATTAGTTAATAACTATTACTTATGGATTTTAATTTGCATCCCATTGAAACAATTGATATGTAAGTATAAAGGTTTTTGAATTTATTTAATAGGCAGGGCATAATGTTACAGTAAAATAGAAAATTAAACATTATTCTTATATTGTTTAAAAATAAAAGTTATCCTAAATGCTTAATAGTTTTTTCAAAAATTATTATTATTTAAAACATATTTCTATTGTCAAAAATTAATAGTTTTCTAAAATGTATAAAAATTAATAGTTTTTCTTAAAATTAAATTCAACATTAGATATTATATCTAAAAAATATTTTAAAAACTTATTCGATGTACATTATATGGTAGCCTCTTGTATGACCTGAAGATAAACGGAGCATTTGTTATTTTCATTTGAATAAATATTATGTTGAGAAGCAAGGGAAATATTTTGTTAACTTAGAAATAAGAATATATTAAATGAAATATGTATTAATTTGACAAAATATATTTAATTGGATGAACAATTATTTTCTGTTCGTGTATGTTTAAGTTTGAAATTATTATGGACAAACACCTGACAATCCTGATATGATATGTGAGCGACGCATAGTGTGACAATCTTACAACTTATATACTGATGCTTTGTAATATTTTGAATTATAAAATACATACTACAAACTTTTAAAAAATATGTACTTACAGGGTGAACGAGGAATGTGGTACTAAAAATTTCTCTATAATAATAATTGTAAATTTTATTCCGACAAGTGCATTATTTGATGAATTTACAATTTGTATAAGATTTTATAAAGACATTTAAAATCAAATATTGCACATTACTGGATATCTACACAGAACAAAATTATAAGATATATTCAAAAGATATGGCTATTAAGCAACCTAAATGTAGATAAAAGTTTTAACAACATTGACATTACCAAGCGTAGACAATGAAAATCTTTGAAAAACGTATTAATCTTAGAAATTATACTATACTCTAATTAAGTAGTTTATATGAAGGAAACAGTCCTAAGAGCAAGAGCTTTCTAGATCTTCATTAGATTTGTCTAAATCCTTACTGGATTCTTCTGAATCCTCATAAGATGTCTCTGAAGCTATGAATGATTCAGAAAGCAGTGTTTTTTCCGTAGAGTGTCTTGAAGTTGCTAAAAAATGATCAGAAGAGATTAAAACCCTATAAATCATCTCTCTTATATCTATGCATTCGGATTTACTAGCGCAGTGGAACGCAATTTCAATTTGGTTTCTCTGACACAGCGTATACTAACAATTAAAAAAAAATACTGGGCTGCTTTCATATACTCTCATATAAGAAAGTTCTGTTTGAATAAAACCATTGTATAATGGATATTGTCTTAAATTTACATCGATGATACCTACACTGTAAAAAGTGCAGGTAATTTCTCAGAATTAAATTTCTAAAAATTAGGAACAACACATACTTTAAAATTACATAGAATATGAATTAATGCTAAAATAAAGAAAATTTACGCCATTTGTATGAAACTTAGGTTTTACATATGAACATTAATTAAGTTTAGGAATATTCCTATACGGGAGTAGGACATATATCCCCATTTCATTGTTAGACTGTGTAGACTTCCGATTACAAAGAACAGACGACAGACGCACGAATTAGGTATGTGCACAGTGCGTACTGCTCTGTGTTGTGAGTTAAGTTTTTATAGTAAATAAGAACAATAATAGTAAGTGATGATAACATTTGTTATGTTATTGCCACCCAGTTTCAAATTTGATCTTTTGAGTGCAAAGAAGTTATTATTTATTTACAAGACACAATAAGCAGTGAAAATGCAAATGGCTAACACTAGTCACTTGTAGTATCTACCCTACCTTCTCGGTTTTAAATTATTGAATTTATTCTGTTGCCATTTTGTTGGCAGTTTTTATATTTATATAGTCCATTGGTAGCTCTTCCTGTGATAATTATGTGTATGACATTCAGTTAGTATTTTATACTGAACGGTATAAAATATTTCATTTTTAAAGAATAAAAATAAATATATTTTAAGCATTTTAAGTTTTATGATTTATATTCTGCCCCATACGCTATATATTTTCATTTTTGTAGATGTAGTTATTAGTTCATTCTCTAGTTTTTCTTTCAGTAAAAAGTAAGAAATAGCAATATTTTAGTTGAATATTGAAATTTATTTAATCAAATCTATTAATTGAAGTTTATCCAGACCAGGAAACTAAGTGCTGCATTTTCGGTATCTGAAAAGTAAGTTATAAATCTAATAAATTAAATATTAGCAGAATTTTAGTGGGTAATGAGTTTATATCATTCTTTAATTTTTGTTCCACATAGGTAAGATATATATTTTGTGTATTAAAAATGTATTTGTTTGTTATGTGCTCCTTTATATTACATTAAATTAGGTAAGAACATTATTTCTGTACAATTTTATTTTCTAATTTACACCTGCTATGCTTTTGATATAGTAATTACTACTTTAAATAATTAAAAAGAAAATGATCTAAATATTAGAAATCGGCAACACCGAAAGTATCTACCCATTGGTACCTATCTTTTCAGAAGAAAGTAGTAAAATTATTGAAATAAATTTTCTCATACAAATTTTAAAGTGATTGGATTTTCATAAAAAAAAATTAAGGGGACATTTTGAGACTTACAAAGTATAGTGTTATTAGATTACGGATTTAAAAAGTGCTTTCAAAAATTGACCTCTAATAAAAAAAAATATGATACCTATAAGTAGTGGCCAGAGAATTTAAAACGATATAATTGAGCTTCATTTGTTTCACATTTTACTCTAATAAATCTATACTTAGGACACCACCTATGTAACTAATTATAAAATACATAATACACTTATAGAATATAAAACAGTACGAGGGCTCGGATCCGAGCTGCGTACTTTCACCGAAATTCGGAAATACACCTAAACGTTTATTTGAAGACATTTAGTGTATCCAAGTATAGGTTTACATTTTCGAGTTTTCATCAAGGTAGGTAGATATGCAACTCGGATCCGAACACTCGTGTATTATAAATTCCTCTTTACTTACTAAAATTTTCTAATACCATGGAAATTTTACTATGTACAATTCATAGTTAAAGTAAATATGCTTTCAAAATTACCGAATATCAAAACTTTACAAAGTAAAATTCATGACAAAGGTAAATATTGTAGTAGGTCACTATTACGGGTGCATCTCACGCGTTCGAAGTCCTGTGTGTTCGAAGCGCTACGTGACCGAAAGCCTATGAGCCCGAATACCTGCCTGTTCGAATAGAGATGTGCGCGTTCGCGGCTGACTGGCGGAGAGAGAAGACCACGATGCAATTCGCCTGGATGATTCGTTCTCGCGGTAAGAAAATAACGCAACGCTTCGACTATTACATACTCTGGAATAATGCAAGCATTTGAACAAGCATTATTTTATTAAGAAAAGTAATATATTTTTACAAAATGAGAAATGAGTGCTAGCTATTATGAGCTTGTTTTTTCCCTAACTCCGCCGTTTGCCACCGCGCGCTTGCTTTGCTGAGGCATTGTGGGTAGTCCCAGTGGCGTGTTCATAGTAGGAGCGACTACAGTTTCGGCCATCCTGATGGGGCGTTCGTCCCGATCGTCCCCAAGGTCGTCGTCACTGCTAGGATCTCCATCGATATCGTCATCACCGGGTAGATAGAGTATGAGGCGGTCGCTGGGTAGAATTCCTTGATAGAATCGCTGAGTGTATTGGTCATTTGTAACATAGCTATTTGTTGTTGTAGCTGATTAAGTATTTCTTGATGGGATGCGGCTGCGTAGGGCTGAAATTGGGGCTGGTTCGCGAATTGACCAAACTGAGACTGAGGTACAAATTGAGACTGCTGTACGAATTGTGATTGAGACAAGTATTGCGACTGAGGGTCAATTTGGAATTTCACGACATTCCCAGCAAAATTTGTATTATGAAAGGCCGGCACTGTCATATGTGGGTGAAAATTATTCGGAAGTATGCTATATGTGGGCAGACAAGACGGAAACTGATTCACAGAAGTCGTAGTAAAAGTTAAATTAGGCTGAGTTACAGAAAACATCTCGACCGTATGACTTTTAGCTTTATTCACTGCTGTATTTATCTCATCGCGATTTAAAAATGGAGAAGGCAATGCTTCGTTTGGATCGTTTATTAGTTTTTGTACTTTTCCTTCGCTGATACCCAGTATCGCGGTAGGCGCGGACCTTGGTCTGAGGTCGTCCAATATATTCTCCATTTCCCGCGAATCATCACTACTCGACATCTTGCAGAGAAAATAAAAGTTGGTATTTACAGTAAAATGTCCCGAATATTTTCTGAATTATTATAAACCTGAGGTAGCTGGCAAACTCTGGCTGCGATTTAAACTCGTAGTACGGGCGAGCTATTGTCTTAATGTCCTCAAGTTTATTTATTCACAAAAGATCGTATTCGATAGATCGATACGATAGTCACGGATCACAGCAACAGGTTATGTCGCGAAAAACCGGTAACAGTTTTGTTTTAGTGGGTTCGAATCCCACTTCTGATAACTGTAGTAGGTCACTATTACATACTCTGTAATAATGCAAGCATTTGAAGTAGCATTATTTTATTAAGAAAAGTAATATATTTTTACAAAATGAGAAATGAGTGCTAGCTATTATAAGCTTGTTTTTCCGTTAACTCCGCCGTTTGCTACCGTGCGCTTGCTTCGCTGATGCATTGTGGGTAGTCCCAGTGGCGTGACCTCTTCATAGTAGGGGCAGCTACAATATGTTAATTAGAATTACCTATCTTTAAAATTTTACTAATAAAAATTCAGGACTAAAGTAAATATACCATCAATAAGTAACAATACAGTCCGATAATGGGTGTAACAAATTTGCCCATTAACCGTACAGGAATTAATTTTTACGGTGTACCTCAATGAATTGTAAAAACTTAACACAAATCACAAAAAACAATAACACCATGAAATAGAACGTTGTCATTCAAAGATACAATCAGAAATGATGCATCTTCTAAACCTATAAGTGAAAGCTATCTGCATTTATTTACATTAGACCCTAACTCACTCGCTTTAGTTTTTTCCTGCCAACGAAATAATACCTACCTTTTTTTATTAAATAGAATGTTGTAAACAGAATATGTTAATATCTGATTTATTCAGATAATTTCTCTTTTTGGATTTTGTATCTCTAGACTGTAAACATATCACAGAAAAAAAAAATCTTTAGTGAAATATGTTTTGTTCGGTACAATTCGGTTCGGTATCATCCAGCAAAATAAAGACACCCTTCTCATATTCCGGATACCCTGTCTATCTTATTTCTGATTGATAATGACTGATGATTCGCGATATATGTTCTCCTTTTCTAGTTTTATTTTTCAAATAAGTACATAGTGCTACGACATTCTACTCATAAAATTTGTAACAAATGTTCATTTGTAATAAACCTTATGTGCGACAATGCGTCAATTTTATATTACACCAGCGAATTTAACATTCGGCATCAAACAGATCTCATCGGTGTAGGCGATCAAAGTGCGGCTTCTGTAATGGTTATGTATGTCGAAAAGGTGTGGCGCCATCACCCTCCGGAACACTTACGATTCAATATCTGAAGCCTTTGTCAACTTACTTACCTACCAAACGACTATTCGCTAACGAAGGTGTGGGAATCTATTGTCGCCATCGTTCGTGGCCACAGAAATGTAGTATCCCATCTGATCAATTGAATGGCCCGAAGACAGGATATCTATCTAGTTTCGTTGCTCACATCCTCTGGGAATGTAATAAAATATTGTGTAGAATTTTGTACATTATGTCTCATCCATAAGTGAGTGCTTCACGTTGATGAGGTACCATATTTCAGGAATTAATAGTCCAGCAGTTTCGAAAGAAAGTGGCTGAGACAAATTACTGGAAATAATTTTTAATTTGTAACTCTGCCGCTAGGAGGGTAATTGGAGTGGCCATCTAAAAAACGCTTTTTCTGGAGAACATTCTTATGAATTTACTTAAATTCTGCGTTTTCTCAACATTAAGCTTCATTCGCATAAGATTAGTGCGATTGCATTGGTACTGCAGAAAAGTTATTAAAAAGGGCGCCGTATTTTATAAAATACAAATAATTTTAGACATTTAATAACTTAATAATCTAGGGTTTAGCAAATAATAGGAATGTTAACTCATCCTACCTGCAAATATTCAAAGATACTGAAGTAAAACGGCGAGAAATACGGGTTACTTTTATAACGTTCAGATAAACTTAACAGTAACGCCTTTATACTGCAGTTGTATGGCAGAAGCTAAAAGCATTTTAGCTTTTACCAATCCTTTTCCAACAATCATACAAGGACCAATCAAAAAACTGCTTTTTTGACAGTAAACAGAAGATTCACATTTTTGCAGGTTAAGTTTTTAAATTAGATTCTAATTTAGATATTTAGTTTAGAATTGATTTACTTCTAAAAAAAATGGATGAAGATGACTGTTTGGTTTAGAAACAGTTACTTTTGCTGCTCTTATTCGCAGCGACGTCAATAAGTATTAAAACTATACATACAAAAAAAATTAAAAGAAGAACTCGGAGATGGTGGGTGCGACCTATTAACCGCAGATAGCACATGCAAGGTGATTTCTATAATTTATATAACGAAATGCGGAATGAGAATGCCGATTATTTTTTCATTTCACCCGAATGACAGTGGCAGTGTTTGATGACTTGCTGAAATTAGTGGGGCCTCATTTAACCCACAGTATACTAGTATACTGTGAATTAACCAAACATTCAAATAGATCATCTATTCCTGCAGATTGTAGGCTTATATTTTATCTAGGGTAGGCTTTTAATTACTATTCGGCAAATGATAAAAACCAACAATTTCCGTAGATAGGGACGTAGTTGACAAAACATAAACATAACCTTTCTGAAGGTCAAGAATCTTGAGTTTTTGCATGGCGCCAACTTACAGTGGATAAATTCCCCAACTTCTTAAGTCTACAGTAATTTTATGTAAACAGAGTAAATAATATTTAACACCATACAATTACAATACAACAGTACAACTGCAGTGCCATTGCACTAACGTTTATCTGAACGTTACTTTACTCCAAAATTTTAAATGGAATGACATAATTATTTCATGAGTAATGAGGAAGTTGCATGAATTTTATTGGTTTGAAATGTATTACAGAGTAATCTTTGAAACATCTTGAAAGGTCAGAACATGTGCTTGGCCACATAATTAGAACGTGCAGTCTAAAACGGTGCAGTGTTACGATGTTAATGATGTAAACAGGTGTTTATTCCTTGTGTTTTTGGCATTCTTGGCTCATAGATAATGTAAATATTGTGTATCATTTGATACATAGTGATTTTCCGGATTGTTATGCCGTGACCTCGGTAACTGTTAGCTGCCAGAAACAAAGTTAAAACGCACATCCCTAACATTAACCGGGATTCTTTTACCTGCTCTGGTTGTTCTCGGGCTAGGCTCTGTGGGAATATACCCGTTATCTGTATCTCTGGGCCCGTCCATATATTGATTTCGGTTCCTATTGTTGATATTACGACTGCTACGGTCGGAACCGTTCCTCCTCCTGGTGGTCCTCCGAGGCTTTCCATAGCCGCCGCTGTAACTTGTTGCATCCCATGCTTCCAACTAATGCTAGGGATGTGCATTTTAACTCTGTTTCTGGCAGCTACCAGTTATCGAGGTCACGGCACAATAACCCGGAAAATAACTATGTGTCAAATCACTGGTCGTGAAAGCTTAAAACCACTATAAATACTGTGTAGGTAATGCTGTGCAAATTCCACGATGACGGAAGCGACATAATCAGACAATTTGCCACGAGTGGATCATTTAATTTTATGCTTATAGACTTGATTGGTGTGAATCCCAACTTCATTAGTGCAGAAATAAGGGGAGTTAAGTATATTTTCCGTTTTCAACATTGTCCTTGACATTACCATAATTATTAGTGGTGATGTGGCTAACTAACGGTATTGTTAAACGTAATTTATTACTTTGTTTACAATATAGATCCGCTCCTGAAAATTACGACGCTAATACTGTTGCTTACGTCCATATATAATTGTGCCATCTGATCTCACATTGAACTACTTATTTTAATTTTAAAAATATTAAATTTAATGTAATGCAATGTTTAAGGTAGCATAATTTTATAAATGCGTCAAATAATATTCTACATCTCGTAAATAGTAGGAGCAAATACAGAACACGATATTTGGACTCGGAATGAAGCACTGATTACAATAAATGAAATCCAAAATGTAAGTTTGCTTTACTAATGATTTTCGAAACGCCTTAAATATATTCTGATAGATTAATAGAAAATTAATTGATTTTTTACAACTTTACATATTAATATTTCGATGAACTTAAACATACCTACTTAATAATAATAATCACATAATGCAATACTTCTTCCATTTGCTCACTGAGATGCACTTTCTGAGCCTATTTTACGAGTCTATTTTGTAACTTTATTCAATACTAATGTCTGTTTAACACAATAACACTTAGTAATATCACAAATGACAATGCTGTATTAGTTATATACGTGTGAACGTCATCTAACGTCCCAGGTTTTCGCTGTGGCAGCTACCGTTTTCTGGGGGCAAACGCCATTTTGATAAAAATAATTCATTATTTCTTCCGGACGTACTTGGAAAAATCATGCAATTTCCCCATTGAAGAAAAATATTTTTAAACTGGTTAAATATTAAAAGTCTTTTTTTTTCAAAGAATCCGTGATTTGTTAGATACCAGTTTTCGTATCAAATCGCTGGTGGAAGGAGTAGTTATTTTTTGGGGCCACCTTGTCGAGATGTCTTAAAGACATTATTTGTCAAACAATGTGAACACAATATGCCACAGCTACAATTTCAACAGCAGAAATTGGAAATTTCTAGTAATAGGGAAAAACGCAATAGTTATATTTTGCAAAATGAGGCCATATTAAGCATTAATTAATAATATTAAAAGTGTGTGGTTCTTATTGTAGCTTATACCCGTTGACCTAATTGAAAACAACAGTGAAACTACTACACACTAATGAAAAGTTAAACAAGTATTTTTTTATTTTATAGCATGCTTGACTTTTGAAAACAAATGATTTATGTAATTAGCATGTTATTAACTATTCTTTTGGACATAACTCCAAAACTAACGAACAAAATTGAAAAATGGGAATTTTTCGAATAACGTCCTCTTGCAAAAGTCGCAAAAATCACTGTGACATAGCTATTATTTCGTTTTAATCAATAAATTTTCCTAAAATAGACCTAACTTGTTAAATTCGATTGAGTCGAACCAAAATTATGTACACTTTTATCAGTAGACTGTCCTCCCTCTCGTATGTTCTAATATTTATATTTTAGAGCAAATGGTGTGTTCTAAATGAACCCCTATTTTTGACATTTCTACTCTATAGTCTGTTTAGAAATGAAAGAGAGTAATAAAAGCTTATTATGTATGCAAATCGTAAATAAATGTAATACTGGTGCTTATATTCAATATTTTTATATTATGCATTAACTGTATAGATGAGGTGTACTTTTAAAAAAACTTTATGGGACCGGTTTGTACTAAATTGTAGCAGGTAGCTAAAATTTAATCCCCGACAATCCATCTTTGTCTATGTCGCTTCAATTTGTCGGTCCATTTCTCTTATAAGTAAACAATACAAAAACAGCATTTTAAAACATAAGGCTACTTTAAGCATCACAACCGGGTTAAGAGGGTTTTTAGTAATTCAAATAAAATTATTCAATATTATTATCAAAATATTTATTTAAATTTAATGAATAGACTTTTATTCCACACAAAAATATATACATTTCAAATTCAAATTATGGTGTGTAAATGTAGTGTTGTATAAATGTACAATAAAGAAAATAAAAAAGTAGGTAGGTATATTAAAATTCATCCTCTGAATATTCTGATGAATTATCTTCGTCTCCTAGATTGATAACTATAGGTTCCACAGTAACGTCAATTAAATTATCGAGTTCCCACATTTTCTCCTCTTCTTTTTGTACATGATGTATACATCTTTGCCAGTTATCTGCAGTTACTTGTTCCAAGGAATTTTTTAACAAAGTTTTCTCGTCACTTAATTTAAATGTCGTATTATTTCGCGCTACATCTGCTTTTACCTGCGCCCAGACTAATTCGATTTGGTTAAGTTCGCAGTGATAAGGTGGTAACTGTAGTACTGTTATTTGGCGATTTGTTGCCATTTCATCGATAACATATTTTTTCTGATCTTTATTACGCTTGACAAGTGTCAGAAGTTCCTTTTTCACCATATTTGTTTCAAAAGAAATGTTTTTTCCGGATAACCATTGAATTATATCGGCTTTCCTCCAAGCAGTCGTAGGCGTCCGCTCGGTCTGCCGTGAATGGTAACTGGCATTATCCATGACAATTACAGACCCCGGAGGATTAAGATCCAACATATGTGTAAAATACTCTTCGTAAACATCTACGTTTATGTCTTCGTGATAGTCACCTGTATTTTTAGATTCAAATAAAAGTAAACCGCCATCTACAAAACCACTGGCACTACCTATATGTGTCACAATTAATCTTCGCCCTTTACCTGAAGGTGCCTTGAACCCTGTTGAAAGTCCATCCAAAAATGCTTGTCGAAAACTTTTTACATTTTTATCTTACCATACTTTTGTTATAGTATATCCCTCGTTGACCCAAGTTTCGTCTAGATAATAAATATTCCTTCCTTCGTCACGGAATTTTCTAATTGATCTTAAGTAGGATCTTCGCCGACAAATAATTTCATCTTTATCGATAAGAACTGACTTCTTGTTCTGCTTTTCCCAGCAAAAATTCAACTCTCGTAAGACAGCCCATAATTTGCTTCTCATGATTTTTGACAAATCGTTGTCCTCTGAAAGTTCACTTAAAATTTTGTTTAGCGTTGATATTTCTTTTTTAAAATAATATGTACTTTTCTGCGAATGTACACCCATTACCTGTTAGCATTAGTGTTACCCGATAATTACCTGAAACGAAATATTGCCACGCCCATGGCCGGTTCTTATCTCGGGGTTTTATTCCTCTCTTTCATTTCCAAACAGACTATAGCTTAATTACTTCTTCTATCAGCATTGGAAGATTCAAAGCCAAATATACTATACCATTCATATAGCATGCCGTTTTAGTAAAAAAAAGTTGAAAAATAAGAATTTGATACCAAAGATGAACCTTACCTTACCTTACCTTAAAGTGTAAAATGTTCTGCTGTTTTTAACACATTCAATCTAGCACAGCTGGCGCCCTCTATGAACTATAACCAAACTGTGAACAGAATTCAGTTCCTCAACTCAAACCTCAAAACTTTGAATGGATTAGCTTATTAAGAGATGAATTTAAAGGAAATTAAAATAACAATTTATATTTAACACTCTGTACCTCTTTAACTATCAACATTTGGACCAAACTAAGTTCAGCTAAATCGCAATATTTTTACCTTAGGAATCTACCCATGAATTTTGGTCCATTCCCTCGAGGCCATCTATATTTGGCAATTATTTAAACAATATCCAATATATGTATCTGATTTTGTTAAATACAAATTCAAATGTATCTTGTAACAGAACTAAGCAAAAGCACGCAATTTGTATTCTACAACAGTACTCAGTGCTTACTTTCGTTTAGAGAGGTTTTGCTTTATTTCCAACTTGTTAGGACAATAATACTCTTCAGCATACTAAAGAAATATACTGCAATGACACTTAAAATTAACTATTTTACCAACTTGAGAAAAAGTAACCAGTTCTAATATTTTACACAAGTTGTCCTGTAAAACCTGAAGAAATTAGACCATTTCCAACATTAACAGACAAGCAGCACAAAAGGAAACAGTAAGAAGTCAAAAATATCAAGGAGACGAATTCTTATAAAGATTTTAAGAAATTTCTAGAAAAACAAATTCAAATCGAGAGTAAAAGTGTTAAACGAAGTCGATGATGGAAGGGAAAGTAATGTTGTAAAGAAAGTAGGTAGAATGAAATTCTGACAATTCTTTTTAAAAAATCTCTAAAATGTGTACTTTTTTGCGTGATTTTACCTTACTCCTTTGCTATGAACAATATTAATGTTTGAAATTACCTATTTTATGCATGGAAAATTCATTTGGTACAACAACCAATCTGTTGATGTATTTGTCGCAGAGATCCATATACAATACAAATAGGAATTTCAATTTAGTTGCTTACATAGGTAACCCAATTTCAGATTAGTGTCTGTTTTCTTTATCGATAAAAGCTTACACAGGATATTATGGAAACTATCACCAGAAACTCTCATCTTCGTGTGAATGAGAAAATCTAAAACAGATTTCGGCGGTCATTAAAAAATATATAGATAAGTATTTAGTCAATATAGCCAGCCTTATTATTCTCTTTCAGTAAAAATACAAGTATTGTTAAGTACATTAGCTTACTTTCCCTACAGTAGGTAATAACAATAACATGCAATTATTTGTTTATCGACTGTATATACAATATATTTATTCATAAAGTAACTGTTCTACAGCTGCAGAACAACCAAGCAGGAGAAGAAGAAACACAACTGCATTATAATAATAAATACCTTCAATCATTATAAAACAAAAATTAATTAAATCAAAATACGAAAAAAATAACATATTTAACAGAAAATTAAAGAAAGTATCAAATCGAAAGATAAGAAGTAAAAATTAAAAAATATATTATACAATATAAAATAAGCATGTAGATAGATATGCAGTATGCTCTAAATTGAGTGACACTTAGAGCTGCGATTTCACTTAGCTCAGGATTTTTGTTGATTACGATGGTTACAACAGTACAAACAATTGATCATCACGTTTTTGTTTACAAAAAGTCTATTTTTATAATGGCCTGTATGCTTTTACGTTATTGGAATAAACATTTAGAACGAAATAAACCAGCCCGTTTCAACGTCTCTAAAATTAAAAATAATGGAGATATAGTGGTTTTTCGCCTTTCACAGCTGGCGTTTCGCCTCAGTAGTGCCGAAGCTTTTGCGGAGTCACCACTGAAGATGCCGACAGTGAAGAGCGGCGGAACGATTGGAAGCATGGGATGCTACCAGTTACAGCGGCGGCTACGGAACGCCTCGGAGGACCACCATTATCCGAAATCAATATATGGACGGATCCAGAGACACCGATAGCGGGTCTGTCCCCACAGAGCCTAGCCCGAGAACAACCAGGGCAGGTAAAAGAATCCAAGCTAATGCTAGGGATGTGCATTTTAACTCAGTTTCTGATAGTTACCGAGGTCACGGCACAACAACCCGGAAAATCACTATATTATATCAACCGGAGATATAATTGAAAGAAGGCTTTGGAGACAATTAACACTGGTGTTAAACTGTTGTCAACATTGTTTATGTTCTGGCTTTTGCATCAGCAGAAACAATCACAGAACTTTGCTAAATTAACCGATATTGTATGAGGAGTATATGTTTAATTAGAATACCAAAATTTTCGATACATGAAAAAGAACAAGATTTATCTATTGTTTACGAGGCGCTAAAAAATTCTTATATGTACAGGGTAATCCTGAATAATGTGCAAACAAAATTGAAAGTAGATTGTACGATTCATAATACATTCACATTCATTCATACATCTTTTTTTATCTAAGCTCCCTGAAGAAATTACGACCCATTAAGGGGGAGAGGGGTGATGAACTAAACTCGCGGGAAGAATTCAGACGACTTACGTCATACAAACAAATGAATAATTCATTAAGTAATAAAGCTATATACTACACTAAAAGTTTGCTTTATACCGGGTGTTCCCTCTAAGACTTTCAGTGCTTATATCTCAGAAACCATCATAGCCAGCGCGATTCTAATATATATTTTTTTATTATAATCACTGAAATGTACGATGTGGAATGCTCTTAATTCCACTGCGCACGCATATAAAGTGACAAATGGCGCTGACCACGAGAAATCAATTCGCGCATGTTTATGAATATTCCAGTCATCATAATATAAAATTTCATTTCAGTGATTATAATGTGAACGTGTTTGTCTTTGAACTGGATGTCAGAGTGGAACTGAAGAAATATCACTAAAGCCTAGAAATGCTTGATGTTTATTGTGTCCACATATTACAGCACTTTATTTATGATTATGATGGATAAAGTATGTTTAAGAAAGAATCTGTAAAATAGTAAACAAAATATCACACATACATTTTCTTAGAATGAATTCTAAACATGGAAGGATATTTCAATTTAAATACAAATTTTACCGAGGTTGACTATTAAAAAATCGAATTTAAATCGATTTTCTGCAAAGCTAAACACCCTGTATAAAAACTAATGCCATCATCGAATTCTACGCGCCATCTAGTACTTGTATACCAAATTTTGTCGCACTGGCTACGATATCAGCTGATATAATCGCATTGAAAGTCTTAGAGGGAGCACCGGGTATATTGGACTAAATTGCACAATTGTTTTTAACGGGACCAAATATCGAAAATTACGCTGACAATAAAAACAATTGCGTAACGTCAGCCATGGCGCAAGACGTCTGAATTCTTGATGCGAGTATATCATCTAATGCAAAATGATGGAAACTTTAATTTTTTACTCAAAAATTTTACTACATATCAAATAATTGCAAGAGGCAAGAAATATTCTAAATTCAACAGGCATTCAAAAAGATTTTTTTTCAATTGAAAACTCTCAAAAAATGTAATGATAGAGCGAGGAGAATGAAAAATACTCGGCCAGAAGTTTCGTCAGCCTGAATACCTTGCCAAATTTCACTTCTTAAATTTTTCACCCTCTGTTAAGGAGTCGTAACTGCTTAAGGGGGATTCAGATCAAAACATTTTATATGAAGAACCCCAATTAAAATCGGTCGGTCGTGTATATTTTTTGTGAAATAAGCTCCCAGTTTGTAATTTCTCTAAATCTGTGGTAAGTTAATTTTTGAAATGCTAAATTTTTCAAACAAAATGAAAAATAAATATTCTGTTAGAAGTATGCACTTGCGCTTCGCCAACTTTTAAAATGTGAAATTCTCATATTTTTAATTAAAATGCCTTCCTATGCGTGCGGCACTGCTTGATGTACGTGTAAATCAATTTGGTAAATATTTACTACTGTGAATTGAAATTTCATCCATTTACAAACAGTTTCAGGGATATATGAATAAATGCATTTTTTAAATTTCAACACGTAAACCAGTGGCTAATATCGTACATTAATTCTTTCATATTGATAATTGCAGAAAATATATATATATAATCTATATACAATATGCACTAAAAGTATGGAATAAATTCAATAAAAACGAAACAATTATTTTTTGGGAAAAATCCTCGAACAGGTCGATTTTTAATTTAAAAAATACATATTTTAGCGTAAAATGCGATTTTCGAATGTCAGGGTCATTATCGTTAGGAAAAATTACTGCAAGGGCTGGAACAAGGTCATTTTCTAGAAACTCTAAATATCTTTGTCCTGTAAGGGTTCCTGGGAGGTGGATCGGCAGACGCGGACCGATAGAATGGCCTGCAAGATCGCCAGATCTTACACCTCTTGACTATTTTTTATGGGGATACTTGAAGTCAAAAGTGTACATTAATAAACCACTTAATTTAGAAGAACTTCAAAATCGCATTCGGGACGAAATACGCAGAGTTACCCCAGAAATCATTCATAATGTGCAAGAAGAATTTCTTCACAGACTTGCGCATTGTCAAGAAGTTGGTGGATGGCAATTCGAACATTTAATTTAAGTATAAAATTTAATCAATTGTATTTTATTTTACATACCTCAGAATTGTTACTTTTTTATGGATAAAATTTATGTTTTCTAACATTCAATCGTCATTTACTCGAAAACTATGTAAGAGGGCAAAATTTTAGTACTGTCTGATAGAGAATTAAACGATCTTTCAGAATCAAGGAAAAAAATATGGTGTTGCATTTAAAAAAAAATCGATGACGTCATTACTCGAAAACAAATGACATTTGAAAATCGCATTTTACGCTAAAATATGTATTTTTTAAATTAAATATCGACCTGTTCGAGGATTTTTCCCAAAAAATAATTGTTTCGTTTTTAATGAATTTATTCCATACTTTTGGCGCATACTGTATATATAAAATTCTCGTGTCACAGTGTTAGTCACCATACTTCTCGGAAACAGCTTGACCGATTTTTATGAAATTTTATATGTATATTCGGTAGGTCTGAGAATCGGTCGTAATCTATTTTTCATACTCCGAAGTGATAAAGGTGGTCCACCCCAAATATTTTTTAAAATTTTTTGGACAAAATTTGTTATTTTTATTTTTCTATAATGTGGCGTTAAAAGATACATATAACCCTTAATTTTCACCCTGCTATCACAAACCCCTATTTTTTAATAGCTATTTTAGTAATTTAATCATTTTTAACCCTGGTTGATAACTGATCGATTATCACTAGATTAATTATCCCCGCCAGACGTCTACCGGTGTCACTTCTCACCACAAATCTAGAAAAAATATAGACAGCGTCGGTTCATGATATAGGTCACGTCACAGGTGCCGCGTTTTCTAAGAACTTAAGGTCCAGAAAATTGATATTTTATTTGCTTTATGATGGCGGTTGTGCAAATATGATGGCTGCATTGCAATATGAAATTAACTAACTTGCTGTCATTTTAAATGCCATTAAAGAATGTGACCAATCACAGTAAACAAATGAGATTCACGCTGCAATACAACCAACGTAAATTGGCATAAAAACCAAGTTTTACTGATTCTGGACCTTTTAGGGCAGCCATGAATTAGCGGTCGCCGGCAATATGACACTGGCACAGTCTATATTTATTTCTAGGTTTGTGCTTCTCACCCAGTAAACAGCACGGAGTAGGGATGAGAACGAAGCCGACTACCAAAATATTCACTAGAAATAATTCATATGGCAAAACAACGTTTGCCGGGTCACCTAGTATATTATAAAATATATAGCGCTTCAGAGAGTAGATCAAAGTGCACAAATGGAACCTGTGAATGACAACACAAGGTCATGTGTATGACAGTGGGTTAGCTTGATGAGTAATTCATAGTGAGCTTAACATGATTAATTTTATAGTTGAGTTTGGATTACTACTAAAGTAATTTTATTAATTCAACTAAAATAAAATATTGCTTGAATTTAGTCTGATGCCTTTTAGTTCTTATAATATACTCATTGCATTGTTGTTAGATTAGTTATATTGGTTGGTATATATTTTAATATTTTTCTTTTAGTTTTTTTAATTCAGTTTTGTTAAAACTGTATGATAAATAATTTTTACTATCCATGTTCGGACGTACAATGAAAATTAAAAAAAATATTTTTAGTTATTGCTATTACTGAAGTTTTATGAACGTTTCACGGAAAGTACTGAACTGTGTAGGGATGGACAGTGTATGTGATGTATACTATAGGTATGATGTATGTGCTTATTAGTGCAAGTACATCCCATATATACAGGGTGTACCATAATTATTGCGACAAAATGATAGGGGTTGTAGAGGGCATGAAAATAAGCAATTTTGCCTTATAAACCCCTGTCCCGGAATATGCCGTTTGGCCGCTGCAACAAAAAAAAAAGAAAAATTTTAAAAAGTACCAGTACCTGTTAGGAAATATTTTATTCGAATAGAGCCACACTGGTAAAGCAAAGTGGGCTGGGGCGCCATCGTGTTCAAACCACATGTTAGCTCTTATATCTAGTGACATATCCTCTCATAGCTTTGGAAGCACATGCTTTTTTTTTGTTATGATAGCCAGCCATTGAACTGAATCGGTGTGGCGACTTTACGCCGACAAAATAATAAACACAGCAAGCTAATGAGTTAGGGGGCACCTTCGCTGTAACGGCTAAATGACATATTTCCGGACAGGGGTTTATAAGGCAAAATCGCTCATTTTCATGCCCTCTACAACCCCTATGATAATAAAGACCAAAAGTGCAGAGACAATCAATTTAGTACGAATGATATTTTGCACACGCCGTGTGCTAAACATTTTGCACTCGGTTATGTCATCTTTGCACACGCCTCTCCAGATTGTGATTTTTGTTTGATGTTGTCACCCAAATTATGCCGGCCACAATTTTAGTCAATTCTGGCTCAAATCTACTGGAAATCCAGTACAGTTGCCGAAGGCTACGTTGATGACTGTTTGAGAAATAAAATGAAAGTTTCGAAAAAGATAGAGTCTTCAGTGTCTTCTGCTGCCACAGAACTAGAACAACGATCGTCTACTGGAATACAACAAGAAAACAACGACCGCACGCTGAAAAACTGCACTAAAAACACGACACCAAAAATATTCTTTATTACCGAAAACAAGGTGCACAGTAATACTGCTTTTCCCAGCGTAACCTTGAAGAAATGTTCAAATGTTGCCATACATATTAAATATTAGTTTCTTTTGTTAATGTGTTAGCAATTTTCTTAATAAAAACGATTTAAATTAAAATTTGATTTTTGTGGTCTCTGTTTGCAGTCGTATAAAAAGTATCGTAAAAAACTCGTTTGAAAACCTCTTTGCACAGTCGTTCGACTTGTCGCTCGTGTGCAAAGAGTCGTTTTCAAACCTTGATGTTTAACATACTATTCTACTCAGAACTTCCAGAAGTTCAGAAACTGTTTTGAGAGAGTCATTATTATTGAAAAAGTATGTACAGTTGAAGGATTATGTCTCGGAAACTACCGGTCCGGAAGAAAATATTAATAACAAAAGTAAAACCGTCTAATAAAATTATTTTCCACTTAAAACTTTTACCGCTAGATGGCGATCCAAAGCGAAAAGTGAGGTTTTCTCCATAAAACCTATAATGAAGGTATTTTATGTTGAACGGTTTTGTACTCTCCTATTGACACTTTAAAAATTGTTAATTTAACATTTTGTTACATTCATCTTTTTAAGTAAAGGAAGAATGGAATCGTATTGCATAAAAAGTAAGAAAACTTCTGACTACGTTAACCGATTTTAGGAAACTTGGTTTTGTTTTAATGCTGTTGGATAGTCGAATCATTATATGTAACAATATTTAAGTTTTTGTTTAAACTTGAACCACCAAATGACGTAATTTGGTAATTGTAGAAGTTATAAAATATTTTCGCTTATAATTTAATAGCTACTTCCGGTTTGTGTCATTTTGAAACAATTTTATGAGTAATAAGATGGTAAAACAGATAGTATAGTCTTTCGTTTAATTTTTCAGAGAAAATTACGTAATGTTCTAAAGATATCAAATAATGCCATCTGACGGTACATGCTTAAACAGAAACTTAAATATTGTTACGCTTTATGATTCGGCTATTAAACAGCTTTAAAACAAGACCATGTTTGCTAAAATCGGTTAATGTAGTCGGGAGTTTTCGAACTTTCTCTGCGATATGATTATATCCTCTGCTCCATAAAGAGATGTTATATAAACCTGTAAATTGTAACCTGTACAAACATGAACTGGTTCACTAATAACAATCAACACTATACACAACCCTTGCATGTATAGAGCTTCTACAGGGTATCAGCCATAATGTCATTAATTTTAAAAGGAGATAGGAAATAATAAGTATAATGCGAATAGCCGATTAAAAAAAATCTAAATATATATTTACGCCGAAAAAAAATATTTTCAAATCATTATTTAAACACCCTTTTCAAACTGTCACTGACCGCTCACAGCCTTGGTCGTTTACAGCTCACAGTTCAACTCGATGTCGACCTGATGCAATGTTGCCAAGTTGAAATATTTTTCTAGTATACTCGAGTCAAGAATTCAGACGTCTTACGTCGTGACTGACGTTAGGCTATTGTTTTTATTAACGTAATTTTAGGTATTTGGTCGCATTAAAAACAATTATTTTTTGCAATTTAGTGCAATATATGTATAATGCAAACTTTTAGTGTAGTATATAGTTTTATTACTCTCAGTTGTATTTTCTTAAATGTTTTGATAAAAATATAATAAATTATTCATTTGTTCGTATGATGTAAGTCGTCTGAATTCTTGTCGCGAGTATACCTACCTACCTACCTAGGTTTTAGAAATCACAAATAAACGGTTGTACCGACTATTCTAGAATATCAATTTTTCTTGCTCAGTTCAACTTCAGCCAATAATAATTTAAAATGTTAATATCGAATGAAATCAAATAATAATAATAAAATAATTTTATTAAAAATTGCAAGTAATGCGGTCCACTCAGGTTTTCCGGTAGAAAATACGGTCCAATCAAACGATACCCATACACTCCTGCCCATACGTTGACAACAAATCGCCTCTCTGAAAGCTAAACCGACAAGTAGCGTGTGAATTTTCCTCTGAGCAAATGTAGCTGTTATGACTGAAATTAGCTTAGTTACATTGAAATCACAAAACTCCAACGTATCTAATAACAAACCGAGTAATATACCATTTACGTACATTACATAAAAAACCTATACCCAATGGGTAAATTATTAAGAGAAGCTGAAAAGTGTTTCGTGTTTAAATACTAAGTAATAAAAAACCATTTTGTTGTCGACAGAAAACTGTCCAAGACCGAAATGGCACGCCTCTGATCTGATGCTCATAAGTTATCGAGAGTGAATCTTGACCTACCGTATTATTAGGTCAATAACCTAACTAGGTTAGGTAACTACCTAGTTTTTGTACTGTTATTTAACGACAAGGAGTAAAACTATTTTTTTTAAATTTAGATACATGAATGAATTTTCCTTAAATATTGATTTATTTGTTAATAAAAACAAATGTAGACAATAAATAAATGTTTTCGAATGTTAGGTTATTACAGTTTCATAATTTTGATATTACGTTTTCACCACGTTTTACAAATAAATATGAATTTTTAGTATTACTCGTAAGTACAATTAATTATTCAGTTTGTAGTTACATATATCTAGCCTAGAAATTTATTATTTTTTAAGCAGTATGGTACCAACCTGTTTAAAATGCCAGTTCGAGTTAAACTGCACTCATCCGTCCATAGTACTTTATTAATAAAATTACTATTAGGCCTCCCGAATACGTGGTTAAAATTAATGACATTATGACTAACTCACCATGTAAAAAGAGAGAGCGAAAGACGATCTGAAATTTATCATAATTGACAATAAGGTTTTTGACTTCTTTCAAATATTATGTATTTCAATTCTGAAGAATTCAAGTATTCGATTAATATTTAGTCTTAATTTGAACTGAATGAAATAATAAGTTGAATAACATTTGTTTGAAACTTGGTTTTGACTTTTCTTCTTCTTCTTACTTGCATCCATTAAAATAATAGTTTTGTAATCCTACATTGTGTTGAAATGATAACACAATCCATTGGTTCACTCATTCATTCGTTAGCTAAATACATTTTTTCAGGGTAAAACTAAACAATTTTTGAGTTAGCTTTCTAAGCTATGTGTTACTCCAGAAATAAAATTGAGTTATATTATCAATCTATTTCGTTATATTTTCACAATATGTATATAATTTAAATCAGTAATGACTTACTTTATCATCATTTTAGTGTTGTAACAAACTCAAAATAGTGATGATTTTTGATTATACTATGTTGGTTCGTATACAGTTTTTATGAAAATTAGACCTATTGTGTACCTAGTAAACGTGTTTAATTTTTTATGAATTGTAAATTATTACTCTATAAATATTTACAATAATTATTATTACTATTAATAACAAATGTGGCTGTTACAAATAATTATAGTTAAATTAATTATAATAGTAATAGATAATAATAAAATTATTAGAAATAATTATGTCATAAAAATTACAGTCTATAAATAGAAAGTTAGTGTTTAGTTGGAACACAATATAGGTTTAATGGAATTGTGGAAGCAACCATAACAACAATAACAATAAAAATAATAATTATTGTTATTATTATATTATAATATTTGTTACTACTACTAACTACACACTATTTGAAACAAAAGTTTTCTATAATAAGTTGAATAAGATAAAGGTTGAACTTATATTTATAAATAACAACATGATGGTAGTCATGTAATCACTGACACAAGAAAGTTTCTCTGAAATAAAAAGCAAATCAACATTTTGTTCACCGGATGAAGACGGCCATTGCTACTTATCTATAACTTCATTCACAAATACTCACTTTCCAGTTTATATCATACTCTTTATGCAAATTGTAATTGGAAAATGTATTTACAATTCCAGTCCATGGTCCATGATCGGGTTAGAATAACACACAGTGACTTGTTGTTTTCCTCTTTCCACTTACTAAACAATGTGTAATATCTACAAAGGTTGGTGTTATTTTTACACAATATGTTCTCACTCACACATATTTTCGTTTCTCTAACCAAATATTGTGTAGATAAGGCCATTTGTTTGTTAAAATGTAAAATTTATTCAAAATTTAATACCAAATTAATTCACTCATAAATGAGTTTGAACTTACTCAATGTAATTTTTTGCTATGTAAGTAAAGATGAAGTGATACCTTCCTAAAAATAGAGAAAACGATTTAAATTTGGAGGACAGTTGACAATTTATAGGACAAAACTTTGTTTGACTTTCACAGTTTTCTTAGAAACCCCACCATCCTACCCCAGTTGATGATTACTTACCATTATTTAACGTCCCCTTATAATTTATAAGGTACACTAATTGACCAAACCATAGCAAGGTGCGGTGTTATATCCCTGGAATATCCCAAGGGAAAAATATCCTGTAGCTATCCCATTCCAATATGCTGGCCTCGAAGCCGTAAACGAGAAAGAAGGAAATTTTTAACAATTTATTATTATCACGAAACTCTAAAGGGCCCTTGTGTGCTTAAAAGAAAATTTTCCTCTGGGATGCATCCGTCTTATCTTATTTAAGGTCTTTTAATGCGTTAAACTGCCAGGGAATATTATATTCTGTGGGAAAGCTGCCTCTAGCTCGAATAATCGTCGAACATTTTCTTTTGAGAGTAGGTGACCAAGTTCGTGGTTCGTTCCGGCGTTGAAAACATGACGTGTTAGAGCATAATTTATCTCTTGGAGGATCTTTTTGCGGATCTGCTCCTGACAAGTCAGGATAATATGAGCGCTTTATGGGTTTTAATAGTTGTTTTGTACTGCTGGCAAGCGTGAAATACGTCTGGCATTCCAGAATGATCGTGCACATATTTTACTAAAAAACATCATTTTTATAAATACAATTTTTAAAGTACACAATACACATTAATTAATATTAATAATATTATAAAAATCTGAAAATATGTGCATGTAAGAAGATTTTGTAGCAATTTTTTCTTCTATAAATAGGGGTCGAAAAATGCTTCCTAAGCAGGCTGTACCCTCCTGAAAGGGGCTTCAAGACCATGTTTCTCAAAATATTTCCAAAACGAGTTAACGTATAATTATGATAAAAACTGTTTAAAAATTTTGGTGTGAGACGTTTCAGGCACGGGGGCTCACGGATAAAATGCGCACCCAATTTTTTACACGTCAATATTTTTAAAAAAATATACTCTTGATTTACTTCGTTTTCAAGAAAAATCGATTTTAAGTTTTTGTTGCATTTTTTGTGGGGTAATAGGCAGGCCATGAAAACAAACGTTTGTTTACATTAATTAATATGACAGTTAATTAAACTCAATTTTTTGCTTTCACAAAAACTGTACTCTTTATTTACTTCGATGAAATGTTTAACTTTCGAAAAAAAATGATTTAGATTTAGGAGTTATATCTTCTTATTTTCAAAGCACAAATTTAGAAACAAATCCGAAGTGTGTATTCAAGGTGCATTGGTTTTTATCTATTTGAAATTTAGAAACTGTTTTCGCAGCGTTCAGATCACAAACCGCTTGTAGACTGTTGGCATCCATGCATGCGTAGTAAAAATAGTTTGTAAAACTTATCAGTAATTTATTGAAGAAACAAACTTAAAATGCACAATAGTCAATTGAAGTTTTGTAGTATGAACAATAATTGCTCAAAATAACTGCCGTTTTGTTGAATGTACAACATAACTACGTCTTATTCCATGGAAGCACGAAGAATTTCAAGTTCCTTAGCATATTAGAAATCAAATTTATTCTTTCTAATAATTCTTCTCTAATATCTATTTCGGTGTTATAAACGATACTTTTTAAATGTCGCCTTTACTAATAGTATCGAGGATTAAGGTCAGACGAACGAGGTGGCCAGGCAGTATGTTCAATTAATTTGTTGCCGATAATCCCCGCCCGCAGATTAACTGAAAACCTGTGTTGAAAATTATTATACCGATCTACCTTCGGATTGTCATTAGTCCAGTACTGGGTATTGTGAAAATTGCGTCATCAGTTCAGAGAATTAATGGTAGCAAGTTTTCATTATTAATGAACCAGTGAGAAAATTCAATCCAATTGAAAAATCTTCATTTCTTAAGTCTTGTAGCCTCTAATAATGATAAGGATGAAGGTTTTGGATAGTGACTACTGGATTAGTATTAAAATACATTACTTATATTTCTCATTGTGTACTGTTGTTCTTGGAATATTAGTAGAGTAAAGGCGGCATATATGAAATACCCATCTTTTAGAGTGCTGTAAATAGAACATGAAGGTGTTCAGGTCTACAATATTATAAGAAAAAATGCTTTATGGTGTCTTCTAATGGCAGTACTTAATATATAGGATTAATTTAAAATAATTTTTTTTTAAAGATAATAAGAAAGTACACTTTTTACGATGATTAAATATGGAGGCTAATATGTATTCCAGTGTGATAGGGTAATATGAAATAGAGCGAAAATATGAAATACTTTTTATTAATAAAGTATTTGTTAATATTTTAATACACACAAAATATACATATATTTATTTGATTTAAAAATCGCATACAAAAATATCTCCTTCGGCATTCGTACATGCTTCGTGAGCCTAACCATTACAGATAACGCACATCACCCATATCTCTCTACTTCGGCTCATGAGGAACTTTTCTTGACAAATACATTCCGCATCATTATTGTCTGGCTTTGTAATGTAATAACTTGGAACGTCATCATCAGATGAATCATCAAATTCAAGGTTATTTTCAGATTCAGAAAAGCTAGAAGAACCTGTTTTCTGGGTATCTGCTTTTTTGTTTATAATCCACTAGGTCCACTTCCATCGTAAATTTTTCGAGTAACTTTTTCTCATGAACTATTATTAATTGATTTTTTAAGTTCTTCCTTGTTCGGTGTCAATGTAATTATTTTAAAACGCCCACACTTTCTTCCACGAGTTCCTGTCTTCTTTGTTAATTTGGGTACAGGAACTAAGTCACTGGAATAGACAATGTTGGAAGTGTTATCCTCTTTCATATTTGTAGGTTCCAGATCAGCAGATAAATTTGTATTGTCTTTTTGTATTTCGGCAGCAAATTCTTCGTCAGAGAAAATATTTCTTCTTACCGGATAGATACCACTAGCACTAAATCCTTTAACGGATCTTTCCCCGGATTGGACTTTAAGATATACCCTTCCAAACAACTGTCAGACATCAAAAAATGTTACAGCACGATTTTTTGTTGGCATAAAAATCCTCACCTTTTTATTATAAAAAGTTTTTAATGCACCCATTACGGTCTTATCTATCGGCTGCAATTTATGAGTGGTGTGTGGTGGTAGGCACAATATGGTTACAAAATTTGCCTTGCTTTTTTTACCACATCTAGGTTTCTTGTGTGTGTATGATGACCATCCAATACAAGTAATATGGGGTTGGTTGCTGAAGATTTGGTCTTCTATATGAAATGATCAAACCACATTGCAAACAAATCTGTTTGAATCCATCTAGATGGATGGAAAGCAAACAAGGACTCCGTTTTTGGACGCTCCTTTCTTTATCTTCTCACTTGATTTTTTGCGCGGGAAGATGAGCTAAGATGGTACACAGTCACCTACAGCATTCATGCATAATACGGTCGCCACCAAAGAGCCTCTCTATGCTACTGTAAGTGCCGACACTTGGCGCTTACCCCTCATAGAAATTACTTCTGAACATCGCGACTGCATAATGCATAACCCGGTTTCATCTACGTTGTAGATGCGATCAGGACCATATTTTTTTCTGTCATAATGTCAATCTTTACCAGCAGATTCGCGTAAAAGTGAACAACGATGAGGGAATTTATTGCTTCTAGCAAGTTGGAATGCCATACATCGTATACTCGCGTCAAGAATTCAGACGTCTTACGTCACGGCTGATGTTACACATTTGTTTTTATTGTCAACGTAATTTTCGATATTTGGTCGCGTTAAAAATAATAATTTTTTGCAATTTAGTGCAATATATAATGCAAACTTTTAGTGTAGTATATAGTTTTATTACTATCAGTTGAAGTTTCTTAAATATTTTGATGAAAATATAATGAATTATTCATTTGTTCATATGACGTAAGTCGTCTGAATTTTTGTCGCGAGTATATGTGCCTTCGTATAAGTCCAAAGAATTTCTGATCCATTATTAGGCAATAGTGAACCAGTTGATGTTCCAGTTCATCTGATAAAACGGTTTTTTTACCCAGTTTTGTTTTACATATAATTTCTGAAGCTCCTTCAGTATTGCTAAGAAGGAAAAGTGTCATCGTCAGAAAACCACATTGGGTAATATGGGATACCAACAATGCAATATTCCATATTATCCGCCATAACATAAACAAGCAACACTACAAAAAAAAATTAATAAAATTATAGGGCTAAATTGTCAATAGCTAAACTAAATTATATTAGAGCAAACTCATCTTGTAATAAAAACAAATTCTTTACAACAAATTCAAATAAAATACGTTCTTCACTAATGCTGCGCATAAACATTAAATAATAACACAATCACGTTTTGCAACCATAACGTGAACAAAATTGAGGCGGCATTTATCCATGAGCCCCCCTTCCTGAGACATCCCTGACCAAAATTTTTAAACAGTTTTTATGTAATTTGTTAGATTATTTAATAACATACCAAAAGTCATAATTATGCGTTAACTCGTTTTGGAAATATTTTGAAAAACTAAGTTTTTTGAGGCCTCTATTTATAGAAAATAAAATTCTTATTTTTGATCGTAGAATCTACTGCTAATTGCCATTAAATTTTCAACTTTTAAAGAACACTCTTGCACACACACAATGCTGGGAAGAAAACCTATTATGTTGTGAAAAGCGTCAAAATATAAGAGACGCAATTACTACAAACAACACAATTACTACAAACACTTTTTTAACAAAATTTCTCCTATTTAATTACTTTCATTAGTATCTACTTAGGCATAAACGGTATTAAAAAGTGAATATTTCATTCATATTTGATACAACTTATTAGACTTTCCAGTCTATTACAATTAACGTTAATAATGCACTAATTAAGTAATTTGTAAATACTAACAACTAAAAGAATTTTTCGTGGAAATTTCAAGAAGTTTGGGGTGTGTTTAAAATGAAAAATTAGCACGCTTCTGCAGAAGCTGGAAGGAATCGGAAGAAATCAGTTAGATAAAATATCAGTTTTAATGAATCTTCATTAAAAATTAAGATGTTCCAAAATTAAATGAAAGCAGCTTTGTATCTCTCTTTTGGCTTGTTCCTTGTACATTAAACAGTAAAATGAGCTAATTTATTTGGTATTATTTACACAGAAATAAATTGTTTTGTATCAAATTCCTTTAATCATATTTTCCTTCGCCTTCTCTGTTTCCAACGGTGGTAATATTGTCGCTTCTTACAAATACCTCTTATTTTCTTAATAAGATTTTTTTCTGTCAACAGAAAGGAGGCGATTTGTTATTATTGTTTAAAAGAGTGAATTTTGAAATATCGACAGATTTTACTTACATAATATATCAATTTGTTAAGTTATTTAAAGTTAATAATAAAATAATACAATTTAATTTTCTCTACAATGAGCAAGAATAATAATATGAAATAGTTTAATTTCTATTTTTAGCAAGCAAATAATCGATAGGCAAAATAATTTACCCTGATTTTGTGTTACCTAATTATCCAGCATTTCTTTATCTCCTTAGTTTATTCAACGAAATTGAATCTAAATATATTTAGATTGCCGTTAAAACATATCTTTCTCAAACAACCAGAGGCACAAACCTGCTATTTTTCGGTATCCAATTACAGTAATCAAGTGAACAAAGAATTTGGCTTTATCTGAATAATCTCATAAATATTATGAGATTCGATTATATTTGTTGAGTGTAAAAATTGAATGAAAAATTTGGAATAAATAGAATAATACTAAAGGAACGGATTTATAGAGATACACAAGATATTTTATTATTAAACATTTCTGAATAAATTCGAGATAAAGTTTTAGAACAATTTATACCATAGACCTAATCTATACTAATTTAAGAAGAATTTTATACTCTACACTGTAATAAAACAGAAGGACATAACAAAGTTTTATTGAAAACCATTCTGGACAAGCTGGTGTATCTATCTTGTGCAAAATACTGTAAAAATATATTGCTTGTAATATTTCCGTAGGTTTAAGGGTAGATTGCCCATAATTTTGGAGGAGTTCTACTGAACTTCTTTACAAAATGCTGAAATCTGGATACAATGATCTTTGACATCAAAATCATAGACAGGAAACGAAAAAAGTACTTTTGGCATACTTTGAAGAAAAGACCAAAATATGGAAATTGGCAACGCTTTGGAAAAATTACTCCATGTTGTAGGCGATAATAAACATAGAAAATCAGGAATACTCAAATATTACAAGCTTATTGCTTTTTGAGCGGAAGGGCGAAGAATATTGACCAAAAAAGTCGAAAGTATTGACCCGGGAAGCGGAGAAGAACATATCTCATGCAGAAGGTTGCCGTAATTTTCGGTATATTTGGATTGAAGCGTGTCGTTACGAAAAACTGCGCAACTTGAAATTCAATAATAGCGAAGATTTGGGAACTTTACTAGGTACATATACCAATCACAAAAACTAATGTGCAACGAACTTTCGTTGTTATTTGTACATTATATTTGAATTATTATAAAAAGTACATAGTTCTTCGTCCAGCGAACAATAATCATTGAATAATTGTCATAAAATACATTAAGAACAAATATGCCACGATTCCAGTTGCAATAAACACATTTAATAAGATGCCTGCCAAAATTACTGAATTTCTAAATTTGCCTGATTCTCACCTTTATACTGGACATTGCTTCCAATGATCTTCGGTTGGCAGTCTCTGGTGCTAATCTTACTACAATTAAAGACACGTGGATGTTAATTACAATAGCGGATGGTTGTATAGATAGAAAACTCATTACAAAACAAGAAGTGCATTGCGGGACAAATTTTGTCCAAAACTACGGCGGATAACATTGCTCTCTATCCTGGTACAAGGTTCACAGAAATTATTACTTCTACAGCTACTAATGATATTAGTATGGAATTACTTATTCTAATTGTAGTTGTCAACTGTATATTTAATTAAATAAATACATATTTCGTTAACATAATATTTCTTAATTGTTTCATATTTTTGCACCAGTGTATAAAAGTAAACCGCGTCTTTTACTTGTGCTAAACGTCCTTTTATTTTCAGCTAGTTTAATTTGATTTCATACTCTTCTCTTATACATATTGTCGGCAACTGTTGTTGATGTGCGGCCTAACAATAGTGTGATCCCAATAATTCCTTCTCCAGAGTTTGCCAACACTATTGCCAATGAACGACGAAATGAATGTCCAAGGTATAACTCAGGATTAAACAGTTTAAGGTAGGTAGCTATCTATCTTCTTTGGAATTTTACCAAAAACGTTTATCCCAACAACTTGTCTTGTGCAATGTCCATTTTTGCATGCCCGAAAAAAAAACGACCAACTCGGTTGTCTATCATTGTTAATAACACTAACATTCGATGTTTCTTGATCTTAGTATCACGCAGAGTAACTATCAACGATGTTCTTAAATCTTGAACATCATTAAATTCCAATTGACCGAGTTCTTGCTTTCGTCATGTCTCCAGTTAAACCAAAAATTGACTCAACCTATTTCAGTAAAGTTCAATTAAAGATTCATACAAAATGAAATACTTATCTTATTCATTAAATATATAATGTAAGTTTGAAAGAAAAACGATTCGATCTCTTGGTAAAACCAACCATTTTTTGAGCTTATATCCGTTCTATTTTACAAGTTTTTATTTAACTTGCAATGTATGTATGTTTGACCGGGTAGAATTTTGCAACTGAATTTTAAACCAGTTATCTTTAACCGATTGAGCTGAAATTTGGTATACACGCTTATTTTGGATGACAATGCATGCTTAGCTATATGAAGTCATTCTAATTCCAATATGGCGGATCATCCAAGATAGCGGGCTAATTATTTTTTCTGCACTACCACAGTATGGGTATCAAATGAAAGGGCTTGCTGAGAAGAACACGAAAACTAATACAACGTTACATTAAATCCAAAATATGGGAGACCATCCAAGATGTATACTATAAATCCAATATGGAGGGATCTCCAAGGTGGCGGACAAGTTATATTATGCATTACTACGATATGGTTATCAAATTAAAGGGGCACAGAAGAACACGAATAAGACTGAGGAGAATACGAAAAATAATAAAACGTTACAAAATGTAATTTTTTCAGAAATTGTATATGCCGGGGTTTTCAGAAGTCATTAGCAGCTGAATTTTAACAAAAGTATGCCTTGGTCGACGTCATACTTTGACTTGTGCAATTTGGCGAGATAGGCGTCAACAGCATTGGTCTATCTAGGAGAAGGATACTCCAAAATCAAACCCGGAACTGTGTTTCGTTAGGCACAAGTAAGCTTTAAGCTGAAATAAGTGGCGCTAGTACTAAATTCCCAAGTCAAGGTGAGGCCGTGCCGAAGACTAAGTGGCATCAGGATGTAAGATGATGTCGTGAACGTACCATCTCAGGGCATCAAAGGTCTGGTGAATAGTGCCATTGGACACATTACAGAAATCATATGGCTCTGTTTCCAGAGAGCACAGATGTACGATACTGACATTCCATCCGTCCGTATAGACTTCGGTAAAGACGGTGTTCATATCATTCAACATTCAACCCAAGACTGTGCAATTTCCCGCACAATATAGCCACGGTACTGCAGAACGAAGAATGTTGCCAATCATATTATGTTGGGCTTGCACAGTACATAAAATGCAGGGAAGTACTGTCGACGATGCTGTTGTCTACTTAGGCTCAAAGCTCTTCGTTGCAGGTCAAGCATACGTGGCCTTAAGTAGGGTCAAATCGTTAGAAGGTTTAATTATTGAAGAATTAGACAGTACTAAATTAACAGGGAAACTACCATGTAACAACGACGCATTAAATAAAATGCACAGACTTAGAAACATTCCCAATCATAACTAAAAAATAAAAAATAAATTAATGGTAAAAAAAACTTTTTAAAAACAAGCTTTTATTTAAGTGTCCTAAAAAGAAGAAAATAAACATTAAATTAAATCAAACCAATCAATTTAGTACATGTATTATACAATTTATTAAATAATATAAAAGCTTGTCGCGAGATTTACCTGTGTACTAACTAGTCTTGCTTGACATACTTATTATTATAAGTAATTCTATGAAAGAAAATGTTTCCTATAAAATATGCAAATCTCGCGACAAACCCAAATAAAATTAGATTATTGCTTATCATCATAGTTTACTTTAATGGTGGCCTTAAGCATCGAATAGTAGGACCACGGAAAGGGCTTCCTTTCCTTCGGCAAATACCAGGTGACTTTTTCGGAATGATAATTTTTGACCATATATTCAACTATTGGTAATACATTGCACGAAATAATACTCGTTATTAGAACATCTCGCTGCGCCAATATCCTTGACAGGATAAATGACCTCGGATGTGCAGGGTCGAGAGAGACTCTAGAGAGATCTCTTTTTACCCACATGCAGATGTTCAGCAACGCCATTACACAGCGGTGGGGGAGTTTACTGAGAATCCTATTCTCTATTAAGTCGAATCCCGGTGCTTTGCGGGGGTTCAGGTAGAATCCTTCACCTCCTCCTAAGTAACAGGTTTGATGGGTTCAACGTCGGGTAGGCTTCTTAGGCGCGGCACGCGGTGCTCCATCTCGTCCGTGTGATCCTCGCCGAGAAGGTTCTCTCTACACTGCAATGTCAGCGAAAGCTTCTGCCTTGTCTCGCTTCGTGTAGATGATCTCGTTCTCTCCGTAATCGGGGGTATCGAACATGTGGGGCCCTCATCGCCTTCAGCATCTTCCGCGCGTCCCTCCCTAATCTACTTCTGCAAAACAAGAGGTAACTCACCTGCATGGTCCGCACGTTTCATTTCCATCCTCTGGGTGGTGCTGCTTTCCAGGGCGGTGCCGATATCCGCTTCATCGTGGATGACAGGAATGAGTTGACAGAGTCGTTGCATTTCTGCACGAAACTGCTCCCAATCGGCCTGTCTCCTGACGACGGTTGCCTCGTCGCGACGCTTCCGTCCTAACTGCAATAGGACGAGCGAGTGATTTGTGGATCCCCTGCCTCGTGCTGAGATGGTCGTGCCGTTCCACTCTGGCGACTTTGCGTTAAAGTCACCGATGGTAACCGTATGCGGCCATGCCCCATAACCGCCTCCAGATCGTTTTCCAAGACACATAACATAACATATGGTGTTGGAGACCTCGTTTAACTAGCAGGGCCCCTCCTTCACCTCTGGCCGTTCGGTCCCTCTGATACACCACGTACCCGAGTATCCTGGCGACCTGTGCGTCCTCTAGCTTCGTCTCTTACATGGTGGTTACGTCTACGTCGAGTCGTGGCAAGAGCTCATTGCAAGTCGTTTTTCCTACTCCGGAACCCGTCGACGTTCCAGGAGGCAACTCAGCAGTGGCCCTTGTATAAGTACAAAAGACATCTGCTGCCTAGTCCTCTAATTGGACTTTCTTGCTACATTTTCGGGGGGAAACCTTGGCCGCGGAGGTCCTCCGTTACCTCCTCTAGTGGGGTGCCGCAGGGGATGCCTCGGATAACCACCCTTAATCACCTGTCTTCCTGGAAAGAGTACGTGTGGTACTCTTCTCCCTTAGTGTCCAGAACCTTGGTCAGCCTCCTATGGTCTCCCGAGGAAGCTGGGGAGATGGCCACACCTTCTCTCACCATCTTGGCCTTAGAGAAGTTTATCTTCTCTTCCTTCAGAAGGAGCGACACGGCCGTCCACTATTCGCTTTTCCTATAACCGGAGGAATTTTGGTCATCTTCTCGGCCTCACCAGCGGCGGGTGGTGAAGGGGCGGCGTCGTTGGCGGCGCTCGTTGCAGGTGCAGGGGTGGGTGCCAACTTCTTTGGCACTTTCGTCGACTCCTCGTCAGACGATTCCACTTCTCCTGAAACAGACAAAACAAGTTTTTCTCCTCTTTCCGTCCTTACCTTTACCGTTGCTGTGGGCGGAGGTAGGTGCGGTTGGGGCGGCTAATTCTATTTCCACTGCCGTGGAGGAACTGGCTTGGGAGTGGGAACTGTTAGAGCCGGCAGAAAAGCTTCTGATCAGCTCCTCTAATAACCGGGGCCGGGCTTTAGCCGCCCCCTCGCGGGCTTTAGCTGCCTCCTCCTGGTCGTGCAGCTGCCTGGTCAGCTTGGCAATGCTTTGCCTAAGCTGTTGATTCTCCCCTTAAAGCCTTTTCAGCTCGTTGTTGCTGTCGCGAAGAATTCACCCACCGTTGGAGAGCGGGCTGCTACACCGGCTATCGTCGGTGCTTCCTCCAGCATTAAAAAAAATTTTTTTTAGATAAGCTTTGAATCACCGGATATAAACTAAATTATATAAATCAACCTTCTAGGGTATATTTAAAATTCTTAATATTTTCTACAATCCACTTCGTCTTGCTCCATATAAGCAAATACGGGAGCTTTAACGCATTCTACATTTATATTTACATTTTAGCCGTACGCAACTGCTCTTAAATTCGGTTTGATTATTTGCTCTTTAAATGTGGCACATTTATGTGACAAGAATTCAGTCACGGTGTGTTAGCCTTAGGGGAATATTCACTCGGTTTAAAAATATGCAGAAATCGTTACTTCGGTAACTCCATGTAATCAACCGCGGGCGTGAAATTTGCAACCCCAGGCACTGCTATATCAGAATAATGAGTGGCCTTTAACTTTATCATGTAAATTCTAATATCATTACTTAAATGTATACCTTCATTTAGCATTTTTAAATTCTTAATTTAAGATAAAGTCAATTCAAATAATCATTTAAAATGCTTTATTGGCTAGTTGGTAAATTGCAAAAGTGGTGAAACACCGTAATAACAAATTAATATCAATTAAAAGAACAAAAAAAAAAAACAGGTATTATTGTAATTACTATAGATTACTTCTACCTATAATTTAAGAACATCGTATTTATTCTTGAAATATTTTTTTTCTGCAAATAGGTACAAATAATTTTAGACCTTTAAGAACTGAATAATATTGAGCTTAGCAAATAATAGGAATGTTATCTCATGCCACCTGTGAATATTGAAGTAAAAAGTATATATAGCGACAGAAAGGTGTCTAACCAACAAACTTTTAGGTATAGAAATCCTTGAAAATACCTATTTTTTTAAATTTAACTGTAGATGAAAATATAGTTCTGTATATAAGATTGTTAATTTTTGCTTATAAATACCTATGTGAAACTAATTATTGTTAAAATGTAGGGTTAAAATAGCAAAATAATGGGTCTTACAAACGCTTTTTTACCAGTTACTATTTTATTTGAGAATAATTTAAATAGTAAAAATGGATAAATAAAACATCAGTTCTTTTATTTTTGATATTACTTTTGATATATGTTTTATTTTTCGAGATTTCTGTATCAAAACCACCACAATTTTGTTCATTTTACAGCGAGAAATACGGTGTAAAGTATTACGGGGTGTAATATTTTACAATTTGTCAAATATAAAAGAGCGTATTCATAGATAACAAAGAAATACAGAACTGTTGCACTGTTTGCAAAATTTTGTACAAAAAATACGACAAGCTTCACAATGTGTTTGAAATACCATATTTAACTACAATTTCGTGAAATATATTTACATTTTACTAATTACATCATAAGTGTGTTAAATAAATATTAATAAAATATGAAAATTTCATAAATGTAAGAAAATTTTTAAATATTTTTTATTTTGCTATCACATTATTATTTAAAATCTTCTTGTTACAAATGTTACCGAAATTATCTTGAGGCAGTGAAAAAGATATCTGCCACAAAATATTAAACATCACATATAATTAATTATATTACATTCCAACAAATATTATATTAATCTTCTGGAGTATCTCCGTAGCCGGCGCCGGTTTGAAGTATTTATGTGTATCATTGCCGGCACCGGCTAACGCATTGTTACCGGCAGATTCACAAAGCTGAACATAACCCAACTTATTCATGTCGTGTCAGTATTCTGGTGTGTTCGTGTGAATTTGTTAATTATAGAAAGTTATTTATAGTACTATCCAAATTTATAAAATATTTTAAGGTATGTTTACTTTTGTATACTCCCAGAAACAAAATAAAGAACACTTTCACATTCAAACAGATCTGTCCTGCCACTATGTTTGTAAAATTAACCCCTTTCAGAAAGTTTTTGGAGATAAAGGAATTAAATGAAAATCATTCGCATCCCGTAACACAACCACCAAAAGATGATGAATGATGAATGACTGCAATTGTCCCAAATTTGCAGTGAGGTGTCATCTGAAATATTTTACAACAGATTAGAATTCATCAAACCTCTTGTAACAAAATGGTCTAACAATAATTATAAAACTTTTAAAAATTACACTAAAAATGTACTTTATTTTGAAAACTCGGGTATAAATGAAAACGTGATGCCAGTTGTTGACGATTGTCTGATAATACGCAATTAAACACGCATCAAAGTCCCAATTTGCAGTATTGGGATGCTGATAGAAATTATGCCATGGATATTATAAAAGTAGACAGTAGACAGTAGACAGTAGACAAAGCTATAATAATTTCCAATATTAAAGTAACTGCTGTAAAAATTAGAGGCCGTCCGAAAGGGTGCGGATACACCGTTATTGGTTTAAAAAGAAAAAAAATGTGATAGCTATATATATATTAAATAAATCAATTTACTTACAAGGGATAGAACGAGAATTTATGTTTGTTCTATGTAAAATATTTTACATATGTTATATGTATAATTAGTAAATACATAAATAAAAAAGTAACTATTAGTAAGTTGTATTTTATTATACTTTTATCTTAGCATATACACCAATCAGTAGTGATGTATTTTAAATTTCATATACGTAAATATAAAATTTCGAAAAGCATAATTTAGCTGATAATAACTATTGGTAAGTTGAAATATTTCATCACAATTAAAATTTGATAGTTAGTTAACAGTTTTAACTATAATAATGCATTTAGAGATATAGCTGATCGCTGGCTACTATACAGTGCTTTCGAAAAGTAACGAATAAATTCATTATTTTTTAAATTGAGAAGTTTTCGAAAAAATCCTCTGGCACGTCGATTTTGTTTTTAAAAAAGGCACTTTTTGACATACGACCCATATTTGTGACGTCATCGTTGTTCGAGATATGACGCCATCGACAGTTTTTTTAAATAGCAACCCCCAAATAACGATTATGTCAATTTTAAGGAACATAAAGCCCCATAAAACTGTGTAGAGAAAACTGATCGTTCCTATAAACATAAATATTTCAGTTCAGATATAAAAAAAAAACAGAATGATAAATTAAGAATTCTGTTAAATCTCATATTTTTCTGCAGCAAATGAGTAGTTGTTGTATCTAATAACTAGGTATTATGTTTACAAGTATGTTTCGGTCTAATTAACTGATACTTCTGGAATTGTCGGTAAATAACTTAAAAGGTTACAGTATGTAGTGTAACTATGCAAGGTGTTAATTATAAGTTTTGCCAAATAACGTTTAACTAACGTTAAAGACAGTTACACAATAGTCAGAAATTTAGGCAACCTGCAACAAATAGTCGTAGTTAAAACTGTATAGTCCGAATTTGACCCGTGTGTACTGTTTATATAGGGTGTTTCATTGGGAAATTTACCTACGTCAACAGTAAAGTAACGTTCAGATAAACGTTAGTGCAATGGCACTGCAGTTGTACTATTGTATAGTAATTGTATTGTATTAAATATTACTTACTCTGTTTACATAAAATTACTGTAGATTTAAGAAGTTGGGGAATTTATCCGCTGTAAGTTGGCGACATGCAAAAACTCAAGATTCTTGTACTTCAGAGAGGTTATGTTTATGTTTTGTCAACTCCGTCCCTATCTACGGAAATTGTTGGTTTTTATCATTTGCCGAATAGTAATTAAAAGCCTACCCTAGATAAAATATAAGCCTACAATCTGCAGGAATAGATGGTCTATTTGAATGTTTGGTTAAATCACAGTATACTAGTATACTGTGGGTTAAATAAGGCCCCACTAATTTCATCAAGTCATCAAACACTGCCACTGTCATTCGGGTGGAATGAAAAAATAATCGGCATTCTCATTTCGCATTTCTTTATATAAATTATAGAAATCACCTTGCATGTGCTATCTGCGGTTAATAGGTCGCACCCACCATCTCCGAGTTCTTCTTTTCATTTTTTTTTGCATGTATAGTTTTTATACATATTGACGTCGCTGCGAATAAGAGCAGCAAAAGTAACTGTTTCTAAACCAAACAGTCCTCTTCATCCATTTTTTTAGAAACAAATCAATTCTAAACTAAATATCTAAATTAGAATCTAATTTAAAAACTTAACCTGCAAAAATGTGAATCTTCTGTTTACTGTCAAAAAAGCAGTTTTCTGATTGGTCCTTATATGATTATGGGAAAAGGATTGGTAAAAGCTAAAATGCTTTTAGCTTCTGCCATACAACTGTAGTACAAAGGCGTTACTGTTAAGTTTATCTGAACGTTACAAAAGTCACCCGTATTTCTCGCCGTTTTATTTCAGTATCTTTGGATATTTGCAGGTGGGATGAGTTAACATTCCTATTATTTGCTAAATCCTAGATTATTCAGTTATTAAATGTCTAAAATTATTTGTATTTTGTAGAAAACACTATTTCAAGAATACGGCGCCCTTTTTAATAACTTTTCTGCAGTACCAATGCAATCGCACTAATCTTATGTGAATGAAGCTTAAATACAAGGCACTAACCATTGCCATTAACGAGATACTGGGCGTTTTACCGCTTTTTGCTATTTCTTTAACTTGACATAAAATGCTAAGCACTCTGTATAATCAAGTGAAGGTACATGAAATCAAGCTTTGAATTTTGATTGACTTCTGCAGTAAATGCCAGAACATTCAAACTTTTTTGTCAAATTTGAAATAGTTATCAAATTTTAGTGTGAGCTAATAAGTATTTTAGAGACAATAATACTAATAAAAAAATATTATTTTCTTATAAATTTGATTGCTTTTTATAAATTGTCTAATTTAGATAATAATCATCTATTAAATTTATTTAAAGAGAAAAATAAGATAGTATGCGAACTGACAGATAGCAATACAAACAGACAAGAAAAGAAAACGAAAAGAGTTTTAGGAAACACAAAAATAAATGATCAAATTGCCCACCATTATATTGAACATACTTTCATATTTATTTTATAATAGCTGCTACATATATTCGTATTATATCAGGGTTATTTCTTAGTTAATTGCAGGCAGGTATTTGCAATTCGCACAATCAGTTCTTCCAGACTGTTAATTTCAATTCCATATACCTTCGATTTTAAACTACCCTATACATAAATATATAAAACGCCCTGTATCTTGGGATGAAAATAGTTCCCCGTTCCCCTCAACAAGTTGTTTTGAGACTTCCTAGATGCCCTGTATTCACTTTTAATGTATGTACATTTCCCAACGAAACACCCTGTATAGACACTATAAAAGTCAACAACTTCAAATTGGTTTATTTTTACGAGTATTTAGAAGTATTTAAGAACGACCAACAATTGTTTCGTGAAGTGCATACATCATTAAAACTTATAAACAACGATAAAAAAAGTATTCCCAAATTTAAAACAAAAATTTAATATTGATTATTGTGTTACTCCATAATCGGAAAGAATAGCTTCATAATTATGGGGGCAATTTTATTCGTGTATGTATCATTACTATACTCTCGACAAGAATTCAGACGACTTACGTCATACGAACAAATGAATAATTCATTATTTTCATCAAAATATTTAAGAAACTGCAACTGATAGTAATACACAACACTAAAAGTTTGCATTATATATTGCACTAAATTGCAAAAAATGATTGTTTTTAACGCGACCAAATATCGAAAATTACGTTGACAATAAAAACAAATGTGTAACGTCGGCCGTGACGTAAGACGTCTGAATTCTTGACGCGAGTATATCATCATTAATGTTTTTTTACTTCTACTAGTACTAGTAGTTTTCTACTAGTGTCTTATATTTTTTTGGTTTGTCGCTCGAGGTATAACTATTTTACTAATGGCCGGTTTCTCAACATTTGGCGCAATCGATTCGATAATTATCGAGTACATAAATTTGTCAGACCGATAACTTTATATTGGTTTCTGAACGCATGCCTTCCAAATTTTGTTGAATACATAACAGTTGATGGATATCTTAATATCTGCAATAATCATAGAGGGAGCTAGCAAATGCACAACTGTTTGCAGATGCCATTTATGGAAGTAAGACACTTTCAAGAAATAATTGTAGATGGCGCCACTATCGGCTACCTAATGGTATCACATCACATTAACTAAATAAAAATATATACAAACCTGTTGCATAAAAACGAAGTTATTAAAACCTTTTCTAATACTGATAGTAAATTTGTTCTAGTACTAGAGACTTGAATACTATCTCCTATTAAATCTATCAGTAAATTTACAGTTTCTTTCGTTAAGGTCGCCGTATTTCTCGCCGTAAAATGATCAAATTTGTGGTTTTTTAGGTACTGAAATTTTGAAAAATGAAACGCGTAGAACAAAAGTGATATCAAAAATAAAATTACTGATGATTTGTTTATCCACTTTTACTATTTAAACTCTCTTCAAATAATATAATAACTTTTAAAATGCATTTGTATGACACACATTATTTCGCTATTCTAACCCCACATTTTAACAATTATTTTCACATACTTATAAACAAAAGTGAACAATGTTATATGCAGAAATATGTAAATTTATGTTATAACAATGTTTACATCTATAGCTGAATTTAAAAAATACGCAATTTGAAAGTTTTCAGTACCTAAAAATTTGCTGGATAAATCGCTTTCTGACGTTATACATTGATTTTATTTGGGTACCTTTAAATATTCGCTGGTGGCATGAGATAACATTGTTGTTATTTGCTAAACTCTATATTATTCAGTTCTTAAATGTCTAAAATTACTTGTATTTGTAGAAAACACTATTTCAAGAATACGCTGTCGCTTTATTTTTCATACTGGTTTTCTCATTCACGATAACGTCTTGACAGTTCAAGATATCTGACTATATTTAAATATTCTTCATTTGAAGAGGCAGACGAATCAGAATTTTCCATTGCACAAAGTAATCGTCACGAAAATATCAAAAAAGTTGGATTAAGCCTTACAATAGAGATGTAAACAAGCAACAGCTAAATCGCTGCGCGCGTGCGTTAATGTTTGTTGGACAGATATCTTGCCATTTTTTTTTGGATATCTGTTCGATAACTTATGCAATAGATAAGCATTATCGAATGGTTCAGAAACTGAATTCATGGGATATCTCCAGTTTATGGAATCGATAAGTTTATTTAATAGATATCTACTAGTTGAGAAACCGGCCATAAACCCCTTTTATAGTGTGGGTAGTTATCTGGTGGTTTGCTTTGGCTAGGGCGTGAGTTCGGCAATGCTTTGGGTGTTCACCAGAAGTAATTCGTAATTGATATTAACATTAGGATTTTAGGTAGTAGAAATAATGTGGACACATGACAAAATATAATAAATGTTTAAAGTTCTTTATTTATGGGCGCCACTAGGGAATACCTGGCTTGATGCCATGTGCTTCTTTTACCATCTCTAGTTGGTTGTTCTTAGATTACATTTATTCATAAACAATAACTTGATAAGTAGATTTGGAACTGCTCTAGGTGATATTACGACGAGGAGGAAGGTCCTAATATGGCACTGACGGCACGCCACTGTACTGCTCTTCCTTGATACTAAGTTCCCTCAGTTTCATAGATATAAATGCTTACTTACCCATTTATCCCAAAATTCTTACTAGCAGCATAAGATAAGAGAATGGAATATGTACTATACTTTACATCAAATTAAATTAATTACTTTACTTGTACCATATTTTATTTATACTGTATTAGACTGTATTATACTCAAACTGGCCACAGCTCTAAAAATAAAAGAAACAATCCCCATTGAAATCATGAACACGTGGTTCATATAGAAAATTATACATATAAGCAAATTGATTGGAGTTATAAATATAAATATTTTGGAGTTAATATATTGACTAAAATAAAATAATTCTCACCTATTTTCGATGTCAGATTACCATAACCCACGATACAGTTTTGCACGTGGTGGACAAAATGGCTACCTCACCCAAAGGCGTACGACATTGGCCAGTGCAGAAATACTTGATGGAAAAGACAAGAAGACGGATTTTCACCGTTATTTATTAAGTTTTATCTTTAAATCTGTAATCAATCGCGTCCCTGCGTGAAGTCTTGGGTTTCGCGTAAAAATCAACCATGGTTAATTGCCTGATCCACGGCCCTTTTCAAGCGAGAATTGTCTCCAGACCAGCTGTGCTGTTCTGCAGACTAAGAATAATATACAGAATGTGTTTACATATTGTAGTATTATAAATCAAGAAAATATTCAGTCAAGTAAAAGGTTAGCATTACAATGTTTTTTACAATTTAGTTATTAATAATATCAAAATGATTTTTAGGAACTACAATTCCATATTCATTGTTAACAACAAAATATGAAATATATATAACTAAGCAGCGTGAATGTTATAGAGGTTTGAAAATTCTGAAATATTTTTAATATTGCCTGAATACTACGGTGTTTAAGGACAGAAAGACATTTTTTTACACGTATGTCCAAGTCGATCTAGTAAATAAACTGTCTTCATGACAATGTGTACTATGGGATTACCTATTATTTGGTGAATGCAAACATTTTTTTTAGTTTTTTAGATACAATGATATACTAAGAGAACATGGATAAAAATATTCACTACAACGTGATGCATAAAATTTTGCTGACAGGAATTAAATTTTATTTAGTTTATTTATTTTCAATTGTTTTTAATATAAAATTCTCGTACCTCAGGAAAACTCATTCATATTGTTTTCATTAAAAGTAAGATGTAAGATGGGATGGAAAATATCGAAAAACATCATGGGGGGGGGGCAGTAGTTGCTCTGTCCCTGAGATTTTACATCTTTACCATTTTCTACAGATATTTGGATATATTATATACATAGGTATTTAAATATTCTCAATATAAATTTCGAGTGTTTACATTGCTACCAAATATTTTATCAATCAAGATATTGTTCATATCACATACACGTTTTCAATTTCGGCCCTTCTCGAGAAAATTTTTGGGCCTCCACTGAGAAATTTTTCTGAAAACCATACGCTATACATAACTATACAAGTTCAAGTCTGTTTTGAAATATCTAATAAAGAAAACTAATTAAAAAATACGTACCTACCTTTTTAGTAGATAAATTAATAATGTTTAGCATTAAAATCCTTTCAGTTTATTTTTCCACATATGTACTTGTCAGTCTTCAGCAATATGTAATAAAAGGTGAATCATAAATCTAAGATAAATTCTGCATTTTCTCTGTAGAGTATTTCCTCGTTATCGTTAAGTAAAGAACTTTAAGAATTCCAGTGATTAACGACTTTGTTGTAATCCATCTTTTTAGAAAATAATATGATATATGGAATGTGCAGAAAACGTACGAGTATTTAATCTAATATTTATTTTACTTAAGAAATCTGAAAAAGAAAATAACATCCTTTAATGATTAATTATTTTCTTAATTAAAAGTAAGTAATAATTAAATCATGTATTTAAATATACTCGCGTTACTACTAGGTACTAGATGTAAAAGAAATGTTCAAGAAAATTCGTCAAATCGTATTATAATAATATTTCTACCCTTCATTCAAATCACTAGGATTTGCTTAGAAATTGCAGACTTATGCGGAAGAGGGGGTGGTATATTATTATTAAGTAGGCTGCATTTGCGCTCAGGAGCGACTTACGTAGGTAGACACTAACTACCATTCAGTTAGGGGATAGTCAAACGCCGAACAATATCAATCTCTCACATTGATCCAAGCCAACGTCTTTCCACCCTACCATACCCACAGAGAGAGTGCCAATCCGCCCCACCAGTATAACAGATCTACGGTCTTCTGACCACAGGATTCGAAACCGGGCAGATGGAAAATATTGACCTTAAATCGCTGTACTACTGACCGACGTGGATGCACTGTAGAGATGAGCAAAGATTGAACGAGTCGTTCATTTGAACGACTCTTAAAAAAGAATCGTGTGAATCGATTCTGTACTTGGCAAGCGATTCGTTCAAATTAATTGCAATGCACTGTTTCGCGAAACCCGAAATGAATCGTCAATCGTAATGGCATCGGGTCAATATTTAAGAGGCAACTTTCGTTCAAATCACAGTATACTAATCAAATGTATACTGTGGTTCAAATGAATCGCCACTTGTCAGATGACTCGCGAGTCGCAAAATGAATCGTAGCGTATCGAGCTAATATTTGAGAAGCAACTCTCGTTGAAATGAATTGCCACTTGAAATGTGAAGATTCTTGAGCCGAGAAATGAATCGTAGTATGTATCGGTCCACAATATTTGAGAAGGAATTGTCACATGATAATAAATAAATTATTGCATTTTTAATTATTTAGCGCTCGTATTTATAATACGCAACAAATATTCGCTTAAAAAAGTTGCAGTTAAAAGATGGAATACGAGTTTGTTTATCTAATTTTTTTACACATTTCTCAATATTTTATAGTAAAATAATTATTATTAAGTAAGGATAGAATTTTATATATCTTACAGAACGTTCCATTTAAATGTAGTGTTAGAAATGATGACGGATGCTGAAACTCTTACTTGGTGGCACCTTGAGAACCGAGACTAGAGACGAAGGGGGAAATACAATAGCGCCTTGATCGGGAGGAATAGCGGCATCAGCGATCAGGCCACGGGCCCAGTCACGCCATTCGACATATATATTCTAATGCTATAACACATTTGATAATTGTTAGCCTATTTATTTCCAACTTGAAGTAATATACGGCTTGTAATTTTTCTTTTAAAATCCGTTTTATTTCAGCTTTCTAACAATAGATATTAAGTTTTACGTAGAGTTAGATATAAAATTAGAAATTTTATATTTCACATAGGCAGGTCTAAGAATAACTATTATACACTTACATTATGTTAAATATGAATAAGTCGCCGTTACCGGTATAAATTTTCAGATTTTAAACAATTATTGTATTATAATTTATATTATAATTGTAGTATTAGACTCAGGATTAAATTTCATCGTTCAAATGAACGAAACGTAAGAATCGATTCATTTTATCAAATTGAATCGTGTATAATAATAATAATAATATCTCTACCCCTCATTCTAATCACAGGGATTAACCCAGAAGTCGTAGACTTGTATGGGAGAGGGGGCGGCATATTATTATTAAGCAGGCCGCATTTGCGCCCAGGAACGACTTACGTTGGTAGGCCCTAACCACTATTCAGTGCAGGAATGAGGGAAACCTGGAAAACCTCATTAATTATGGGGGTAGTCAAATATCAACCGGTATCAATCTCTCACATTGACCCAAGCTAACATTGTTCCACCCTACCATACTCGCAGAGAGGGTGCCAATCCTCTCCACGAATATAGCTTATATACGGTCTACCGGCAGCTGGGCGCGAACCAACTCCGATCTAGTCACCTTGATTCAAGTAATGACGCCTTAAACCGCGCGACCACTGACCGACTGTGTGTGTGTGTGTGAATCGATTCATCAAAAAGAATCGAGTTGCCCACCTCTAATGCACTGATCCGAGAAAAAATATATTGAACTTCTCGTGGTTTCAACCTTTACATCGCTACGCTACTGTAGTCTCTAGCCAGGCAATTTTAAACATTTTTTTACGCAAATATTTACATTAGTTTTTCAATATAAAAGATGGCTTACGTATAGCAACTGGCAGTTGGCGATCCTGGTAAACATGTGCAGCTACTTTTGCAAAGGTGTGCAGTGCGTGCAAGTTTAGTGCAAACACAGGCGTGACGCGAACCAAATTGTGGAAGAGGTGGAGGTCCAGGGCGTCCACGGCGTATTGCAGCAGTGTGGTGTATCATACCCGAGACTCAATTATATCCGTACCATGTACAGCGTGTTCAAGCATTAATACCAAAGGATTGAACGAGGAGGACAGGTAGCATCCCGCCACGGTCTCCTGACCACACTATTAATGATTTACATAAACATATCATAGTTGCTGCCAATAACTTGCAAGTTCAAAACGGACAAGAAGTAGAAACAGTTGTATTAGTTTGTAAAAACTGAGTAAGACGGGTCCAAAATTTTGTTATAGCATCAGGTATGTCAAACTATTTTACTAATTAAAACCACAAATTAATTCCATTAATAATTAATAACAATAGCGGCAAAAGCAGTCGAATTTGCTGCATTAAAATAGGTGTTGTAGAATATAATTTATTTCTTTCATTGGGAATTTCTTACAATTTTTGTCCGGTCGCCGATTACACACCGTATCAGGTTTTACTGTGGATTAGTTTCCAGTGCCGCGTAGAAGTGTATTTTTAAATCATTATTGAACTGTTTTGAAACCATTTTTCAACAAAGCACAAAGGTTTTATCAAAGTAGGCCGATATTTTTGAAATTTTGTAGGTCTCAATAATTTACCGTTTTGAACAACTTTTTCAAGTAACATTTTGCTATATTTTCAGTAGAAAAGGCACTTTACCTGGAACGATAACAGTTTTCAATCGCTACTCCTAACGACTTCAACAAGGTATACCTTTGTCAGATATAACAGGTAGGAGAATCGATTGTTTCAATAGACAGATGGATACACTAAACAGCAAAAAAGTTCTGCCATTTAAAAGAAACATGCTGTTCCATAAGTGGCGCCCTCTACTAGTGACGTCAAAATTAGTTAAAAATTATTATTTGCCGTGCCAGAAAACATAATACTCCGACAAGTTTCATAGTTATTGAGATATTTCAAAATAAAATTCTAGCATTGAACGTCCTGTATTTTTGAAACCAGCAACATGCGGATAAGGCATACTTGGCTCATTCGACTTTTTTTGGGCACCAGTATCTCCAGCTCCGAAATTACCCAACCTTTCACAGACACCCTGTATAATATAGATTTAAGTATATTAATAAATCAAAAGTGATGCTTATTAAAACATGGCAAACAAAAAGCGGGAGTATCTGGACAATCATTGCAAAATGAAATAATTTTCCGCACTCTTTTATCAGCTTCACGACTGCTCATCGTTTTCTTCAGTTCTTGATAACAGCCTTTACAGGGTCTTCTACGCTTTAGACCTGGCAAATAATTTTTGTCTATGATAGAATCATCACTACAAAATGGATCCTCGATACTATTTCTGTCGCTACTATTCCCCACAGTTTTGACTGATTGTCTTCGAGTTGTGGCTTAGCCTCTATTTCATCAGACAGTCTTTTCGCAGCAAGTGCTAATAGTTTCTTGGTACGTCCGGACATTATGAAACAACAAACAGAACTATTTTACTGTATTTTTACGCCCTTCTTATGCATTCAATGTATCTCTCTCTCTTATATATAGTGTAGATACATATCTCCGGGGATATATCCCTCTCTTACATGTAGAATCGATACATAACCCCGGGGATATGTATCGCACATTAATAATAGTATATTAATTAGGACGTCTGGATGGACGTCTCTGTTTCAATATACAGAATGATAAAGTTACATTTTAAAAAACTATTTTTGTTAATAATTCCATTGTTTTCTAACATACACACTTAAAATTTTGCCCGTACTCCTATCTTATTGCGGCATACTTATCATGTAATTTTGGTGAAAAAAACTGAAGGGCGAATGGAGGTAACTGAAGGATGCTGTACCCTTTATCCCCTCCAATTATTTATAAGTACGCCTATGCAGTTCTTTCTTGAAATATCAAACGCAGAAAAAGCTGTATAGACGTACTTACAAATAATTGGAGGGGATAAAGGGTGCTGCATCCCTCAGTTACCTCCATTCACTCTTCGATTTTTTTCACCAAAATTACATGATAAGTATGCCGGAATAAGATAAAAGTACGTACAAAATTTCAAGTGTGTATTTTACAAAACAATGGGATTATTAACAAAAATGTAACTTTAACACCCTGTATATTGAAACAGAGACGCCCAAATAAAAAATGGCATAAGGAAAGTCGCATTATTTTTGTCCAAGGAATATGTGGTTAATGGTATGGCCTTCTATTTTGAGACACCCTGTATAAATTTGAAAAGAGCAATGAGAATATTGATAGAACTGTTTAATATCTTATTTAAGGCGTTTGAAATTTTGGAGATAATAAAAAATATATCTAAGGTGTTTCTTAATTACGTGTATAAAATCCAGGAACCTGTTCTGCGGGTAAAATTAAGGCAATTTTGTTAAATAATCATAGGGTTTCAGTAGTGTCGTTTTCGAGATAGTGCTTCCAAAGCTGAAAAAAAAAACAATTGTCTGAAGCACCTCAAAACTATAAATTGTAACCGTGCAATGACTAAAATTCCCTGCGGTTTAATCCATTCAAACGTCACAAGTACCTACGAGTATGTGGGGGCATAACTAATAGAAAACAAATAGACTCATTATTTAGTTGTATGTATTTTCTTTGAATGGGTGTTTTGATTTACTTGGGGATTTAATGTAATTCCCTCAGAGAACTTCTAACTCGAAAGGAGATGCTGATGCTTATGTGAAAAACATCAACCGCTTCAGTACTTACACATTAATCTTAATTTAGTTCCATCATGACGCAAATTTCAGAAGTTTAATCTTTTACCGACCAGTTTTAATCATATTCTACTCAACAAACTTTGTAAACCATTATAAAAATAGCAAAGAGCATTAAGAAACTGCAAAAGTCTCAAGTATAAACTCGTAACAGTGTATATTCGAAAAATTTTAAAATTATTTATGTGTTAAGAAAAATATGTTTTACTTTAGTTTAATACGGTGAGTATATCACGATATTTTGAAAAAAAATTAAGTGAGTAATGATAATTTTAATAAAATTTGATTTTTTTCTATTATTAGGTCTTGCATTTTTAACTTTATTTTAATAACTATTTATATTATAAGTGCCATATAGTCTTTTTCAGGATGCGTCTGAAATTAGACGAGTGCTATAAAATACAGATGGCGTATGATATACAAGATTTCATCTAAGCTCAACTTATTATTATTATTTTATACATAAAAAAATACTAATTAATCAACATTATTTATTCTCAACACGCATCTACAAGTATTAAATAATCAATACTATATGGTCAACACTACATATTATTGTGAATATTAATTACACAATTTTGACAGTTTATGAGGTTAACTCCAAATTGAGAAAAGTTTGCTTTTGTATTAACAGTGCTACAAACATTCAATTTACATGGTGATCCTGATGAAGTACTCTCACCTAATATTTTAATTGCAGTTTTTTTTTATTTTATTCTGATGATACCCCTCCGCAACTGCGTTACTCTACCATCCACAGTGCGTTTATATCGTTAAAATATCGGCTCTAGCATTCGCTAATATTAAAATTGAAGAACGTCGGAAACAGTGTGCAGTATATTTATTGTCTAGGATTGGATAGTTTAAAAAAATTGGCAATTTTATAGGCACTGCACCAATTGTGTTCATACCAATCGGTGTATTAACACACTTTTTATTTCTTTATGTAACGCAAACATTATTATGTTTACAGTTTGGAGGTCTGATTTCCATATATTTGTTAAATAGTATCCATTAAATTAAAACCTTTTATGTCTAGTGGGGTTATAAAAAAAATTTCTATCAATTTTTGTTTTTGTATCTTTAATTCGTACTTTGAAGCTTCCTTCCTAACATCTTTTAACATGTTAGTCAATCAGTGAGATCTTAAAAAACAAATATTTTGTTGAAAAATGCAAAAGAATATTGAAAATCGTCTTTAAATCCAAATATTGTCGCCTGTTTCTAGAAAAGTTGTTATATCTTCCTTTTTTAGTGACTATTTTTCAGTTTTAAACGTTTTGTAGTAAATAAATACAGAAATTTATGTGGGGTACATATATTTGCCTATAATATGGTGTGCCCTATGATGATGCGTACTGTTTGTTTTTCTAAAATCAAGGGCAAATCCAATGCTACGATAATCGTACAAGACCTTATAATTAAAGGCTACCGTGAGTGTTTTCCATTAGTAGGTATTCCTTTCATTAAATTTTAATTTTTTTATAATAAGTGAATATTTTATTTAACTGCATGTGGACTGTGCATTCTGTTGTAAGTATCTGACGAACATGCAATAAGAGAAAATGTAGTTTTGGCAGTTTGCAACGAAAAACGAGTGCATACAATCGGATGAACTATTGTTTATTAGGTAAGTAGGAATTTGTTGAAGTTTAATTAGCAGAAAATTAAAACTTCAATATAGTTTAAAAGAAAATCAGTGTATCTTTATTGCAAAAGTAAAAATAAAAACATAAATGTAAAACGGCAGCAAGAGAACCGAAGCAAGAGGCTGATCTGTTACGATTCTAAAATAAGACTAAAGTTCACTAAAAAAACTACCTGCTACAAGGTAGAGTAACTTACTATCTAGCTATAATACGAATAGGAAAGAGCCAACCATAAACATTTAGACGGCTCCAGTATCCTAACACAAAACAGATGTGTGAAAAGGGCCAGAAATAATTTTAAGTCCTATTCAAAATATCATACAAAAAAGGCACATTTAACACTCCCACTTATTTTGAATGGTCTAAAATATTTAACTGAAATCGTAAATAAGTAAATTGCTTTTTGGCTAAAGGCTTTGTAAAAATATCTGCCAACTGATCTGTGGTAGGTATATACTCTAATTCAACCTGCTTTGTATTTACAATATCCCTTATAAAATGGTACCTTACATCTATATGTTTAGAGCGTTTATGACACTCTGAATTGCTCGCTAACTTAATGGCTGCCTGGTTGTCCACAAATATTTTAATATCTTTAAAATCTATATTTAATTCTAATAAAAACTGGCGCAACCACACAGCTTCTTGTACACCATGTGCTAAAGCAATGTATTCTGATTCGGCAGTTGATAGTAATACGACACATTGGCGCTTACTAGACCAAGAAATTGGTGCACCGTTTAAAACAAAAACGAACCCGCTTCTAGATTTCCTCGTATCTAAACACCCTGCATAATCCGCGTCAGTAAACCCATGTAACGAGTCTAAACTCCCACTGTTGCCGAATGTAATACCAAAATCAACTGTGCCTTTCAAGTAACGCAAAATTTTCTTTACAAATTGCCAGTGCTCCTGTGAGTAACAATCTAAAAATTGGCTTGCATAATTAACTGCATATTCAATATCTGGTCGAGATACTCACGCGGCGAATAGTAACGAGCCAACAGCTTCCCGATAAGGAATATTTTTACTACTTTGGATACTTGGATTTTTACGCAGATAAGCACCTGGTTCAGCTGGTATACTAGAAAATTTTGCGTCTTGCATTGCAAATTTATCAATTAATCTTCTTACATATCCTGCTTGATTAATAGTTAACAATCGTTGCTTACGATTACGTATAATTTCTAGTCCTACAAACTCACATGCATTATCCACAGTTATCTTAAAACTACCTTTTAACACATTCAAAACTTCATCGATTGCACTCATATTTTCGCACACAATTAGGCCGTCGTCGACATACAGTGCTAAATACACCTTGAGCCCTTTTACATGTCCTATGAACACGCACTTATCACTGTCACAAGGCACAAAACTAAATGTTCTTAAGAAGTCGACGAATTTCTCGTTCCAGCACCGTGGGGACTGCTTTAATCCATAGAGGCTTTTGTGCAGCCTACAAACACAATTTGCATTATTTGGGTCAACGTATCCCTCCGGCTGCTCTAGGTAAATTTCTTCCTGAAGTTCGCCATAGAGAAATGCTGTCTTTACATCGAATTTCTTGATTTCATAATCCCTGGCGGCAACGATTGCTAATAGAAGTCTTATTGACTCATATCTTACTACCGGCGCATATGTCTCTGAATAATCTATTCCTTCACGCTGGGAGAAGCCTTTCGCGACAAGTCTTGCTTTGTACCTCTCAACATTTCCTGCAGGATCTGTCTTAACAGCAAATACCCATCTGCACCCAATTAAACGTTTATTTGGTGGCAGGCCAGACAAGGTCCACGTTTTATTCTCATTAAGCGCCTCTATTTCTTCGTTCATAGCTTCTTTCCACTTCTCTGCATCTTGACTTATTACAGCTTGATTGTAATTTGAAGGTACAGCGTGAGCAAAAAAGGCAACCGGTATACCATAACGATCAGGGACATGTACTAGGTTACGATCACGTTCTTTCGTTCGTCACATCCTGCTGAGGAATTTGAACTTGCTCAGGAGCTGCAGCTTCAGCTTCATCATATGTCGATTCTTCGGAGATTTGAAAGTCTAGGACAATTGGAAATTGAGTGATTGGGTGTTTGACTGCTTGGTGTTCATTAAAATCCACATCGCTACTAATGTAAATTTTGCTTGTGTCGTTATCCCACAATCTGTAGTTATTGGACTCGCCGTCATACCCCACAAAAGTAACATTTTTGCTTTTAGGCCCAAATTTTGTACGTTTTTCCTTGGGTATGTTCAGGTAAGCATCCACTCCAAAGACTTTAAGATGCTTAATTTGGGGTTTACGTCCAAACCATTTTTCGTATGGAGTTTCTTTTTCACTGGGTTGCAAAATGACGCGGTTTAATATGTAGCACATTGTGTTAATCGCCTCGGGCCAGAGTTTGCTGTTGACACTTTTGGCCAAAATTAACGATAATGCTGTTTCAACTAAAGTTCGTATTTCACGTTCTGCGCGACCGTTTTGCTCGTGGATATACGGAGACGAACGTTCGTGCACAATACCGTTTTCACACAGGTATTTCTCGAGATGTATATTCTGTACCATTGTCCGATTTTAACACTTTAATTTTTGTGTTAAGCTGGGTCAACCCAAATGCGTTAAATTCGCGAAACTTTTCAAAAACTTCAGACTTGTGTCGCAGGAAATACACTTTTCTGAAGCTTGTACATTCATCTTTAAAGAATAAAAAATACTTGGATCCTCGAGGAGATTCAATATTTACCGGACCGCAAACGTCAGTGTGAATCTTTTCTCCTGGCTTATAATTCATCTCACTTTTTATACTAGCATGATGCTTACGCGACTGCTTGCCCGTCAAACATGCTTCGCAAAAAAAGTCTTTTTCAGCTTTTAATCCAGGCTCAACCACTCCAAGCTGCTTACAGGTATTTTTCACCGCACGAATATTTACGTGTGCCATTCGCTCATGCCAGAGCTTTAATTTGTCACTCTGCGAACATCCCTTGACTTGAGCCAAATTACAATTAATAGGAACCTTCACTTCGAAAAGCATACGGTACAAGTTTTTGTATCGAACCCCGACTGACGATAGCTTACCGTCGCACCCGCGAATTTCACACTTTTCCTTATAAGCATGAAAAGAAAAGTTATTATCACTAATTGTTCCGATAGAAAACAAGTTCCTCTTTAATTCAGGTACAAAAAGCACATTACGTAGCTCGCGTTCTTGTAACCGACCCAGCAATTTTTCCTGAATTATAATTGTACCTATGCCGCTCGCTTGTAATATTTTGTCGTCAGCCACTTTGACCAAATATTCTTCTGCTGGTGCTTCCAGATGTGTAAAGTACTCTTGTTTGAATGTCATGTGCATGCTAGCACCTGAATCGGCGATCCAAACTTCACTGTCTTCCTCACATGTACAGGAAAAAGTTGCGGTGACGTCAGAAATGTACGTCGACGCTCCTTCTGACACTTCATTTTTCTTCGGACACTCGCGAACCCAATGACCCTTTTCTTTACATAAAGCACATTTTGTTCTTTTCTTCAGTTCTTGAATATTATGCTTTCTTTGTTCTTTCTTGGGTCTATTTCCGAGAGTAGTTTTCTGTACTTGAAATGCGAGCGCAGTCACATTTTCTTCATTTCCAGCTAATCTCTTATCTTCCTTAATGAGTCTTGCTATTAAGTTAACCTTCTTTCGCTCTGCCTCTGGCGTACAGTCCCAGGCTATTCTAAAGACTGAAAATTTGGGTGGCAAGCTGCTTAATAGCTTTGATACAACCGCTGTTTCAGAAGGTTTTTCCCCAGAATCCTCAAGCTTTTTGCAAATACTCTCCAACTTCTCAATTTGAAGAGCCACAGTCTCCGAGTCGGTCATCTTAAAAGCATAGAACTGCTCCCATGCATTTTGCTTAGCATCAATAGTTGTATCGCCATACAACACTTTTATTTTATCCCAAATTTCTGGAGGAGTACTGCAGTTAATTAAATTTGGGTGCAAATTCTTTTCTACCGAGCTTAAAAGAATTACCGCTGCTTGTGATGATGTCTTTATCCATGTTTTCCAATCTTCTAATTTTGTCTCTTTGTCGGGCTCGTCTACAGTTCCTAATACAAAACCAGTAAGCTCTTTTGCTTGCAACACAAACATAACTCCAAATTTCCACATGGAGTAATTTGTTCCATCAAGTTTTGTTAGTTCCAACACTTCTCTATCACTCATGATGAACTGCTAGGATAACACGTGAAACTACCGACTTTAAACTAACAAAACAACCCGAACTGTGCTGTGAGAACAACGCGCGCGGCGTGATATCTTTCTAATTACTTTTATTAATATCGATACACCAATTTGCGCAGTGGAAGCGTGCTGGGCCCATAACCTGTTGAAGTTTAATTAGCAGAAAATTAAAACTTCAATATAGTTTAAAAGAAAATCAGTGTATCTTTATTACAAAAGTAAAAATGAAAACATAAATGTAAAACGGCAGCAAGAGAACCGAAGCAAGAGACTGATCTGTTACGATTCTAAAATAAGACTAAAGTTCACTAAAAAAACTACCTGCTACAAGGTAGAGTAACTTACTATCTAGCTATAATACGAATAGGAAAGAGCCAACCATAAACATTTAGACGGCTCCAGTATCCTAACACAAAACAGATGTGTGAAAAGGGCCAGAAATAATTTTAAGTACCTATTCAAAATATCATACAAAAAAGGCACATTTAACAGAATTATTATTAATAAAAATGTAAATTTTCGTCGTTTCTACATTTGACAACGCTGTAAAAAATGTTCGCATGGTAATTGATAGATCTAACCCATCCAGGACAATGATTGTCGCAGATTTTCTGGAGGAAAAGAGGATTTTGCTTCATTTTTTAAACATCGAGCTAGAATTCCGAAATAGTTATTTAGTTAGGTCAGCAATCAAGTTTATAACATTAACAAGTAATTACTAAGTAGTTATTTAAACTAATAGAATATGTTAACGGAAAACATTAAATGTACAATTTCACGCATTTTGTAATTTCAGTGCTGAAGCAATAGCGACGAAGATGTTCTTCATTTGGGAAATTCACTGCTGACAAAGTATGTGCTACAGGATTAGATTGTAACTTCAGTGAAGAGAACATACTGTTACTATTGATGTACTGCGTGCTTCAGAACGGTTGTCTTAAAGTGATGATGAGGGATTTGATGTTTTGATAATGCTCTGAGCTATTTTATTTTTGTTATCCAAACAATGCTGAATGCATGGCTCAGTACCGCTGTGGACTTTCACCCACCATGCCGTTTTAAGTTTGTAATATTGGACCCGGAGTTAGTCAATAATGTCGCAGAAAAGCGCCGAAAGCAATGTCCTGTATACGCTTCGGGGTTGAGGAAGCCTAAGTAGTTGATACCCACACATTGCTTAGTACATTTACTCCCTTTATAGAATAAGAAAAACCGCATAACTTTGATAGATATCGACATATTTAATTGTTTCTTCGATATTCACATAAATTTTCTTGAAACTTTGGTTTTCGTATTTGGTATGGTAGTAATAAGTACATCCCCTTTGCCTTCTATATCATCATATTTGCTAGTTATTCGCGGCAAGAGGCACCGGCAATTCCAGATATCGTTGTTACTTTAGTCATAAGATATACGTTGTTTGGGGCATTTAAGAGAAAATTTTTCCTTTCCTTTCTTTCTAATACCTCTGATTTTTTTTGGCTTGTAACCAACATTTTATTTCTTCAAATATGCCGTTTGCTTGAGGTATTTTCCAATATCAATATCCTTCTTTACTTTGAAGCATAGTTTGAACAACGAATACTTCGACCACGGAGAGTTACGTTTTGCAATATCGTGGAAATAGGCCAAAAATACCTCTTCTTTTAAAGATAAAGTGTTCAAGATGTGCCATTAGTCGAAGGCAACATGCTCTTTCTCATAATGAATTCTTGATTTTGCAGGAATTAATGCATTACTTTGCGACCAACAAAAGCACACCTTCGTGTATAAGGTCGTCCACCACTTAAGGGTGAGTGGCCAGCTCAATGGAGGTGGGGTGGTTCTATTTTTTTTGTTTTCACAATATCGTATATTACGACAGGATAAACTTCAGTTGTTCAAGGGCGCCAGACAAATTTTCCCCAAACCAAATCACCCAGATAGATTGACTAAATGATCAAGAAAATTTGCCAAACAAGATCAAATAATAAACATTCGGTTACACAAATGGTGGTTTATTATAATATTTAATAGATGTTAATGACAATTGGATAAGGTATGGCAAAAGTTTAAATAGTAAGTTGGCTATTAAAATAAATATAAGTAAGGAAAGTAGTGTCAATACAAAAGCCAAGCGATTATAAGCATGAAAAAAAAAAAGAGTCCTGGAAATTAAGAGCGTGGAAAAATAAGTATAATAATAATAAGTATAAATAAGCGCGCGAAGAATTTAGAACACTAGGTAGTAGAAGCGTCGCGTGAGCTCAGGCGCATCGGCTTATTCTAACAACACCTTGTTAGTAAAATAGTAAATAACACCATAAAACGTTCGCCTTAATTCTCGGATAAAGATTGGCTGAAAATTCTCATGGCTAATGATTGACCGAATTACACAAAATTATACTAAGTGAGACAAGCTAAGCAAAATATGAAACAATAAAAAAATTGTAATAAATGCGGGAAAAGTAAGTAACTACAAATAATTATTCTAAATATAACAATAAGCAGCATGCAAATAAGGTAAATTAATAATAATAAGCTCAAATGATATTCGAACATCTACCATAAAATATTAATAGTGATCCAGCAAATAAGCTAAATAATATTATGCACTAATTAACTACTACCAAACAATTTAACTACTACTGAACTAGTGAATAAAGTTTCAGTAAAATTTACTATTGTATCAATATAAAAAAAAATGCATCAACCGCTCAGGTAATAATATAATGTAATGTGTGTAAGTAAGTAAGATAGCAAAGCAATTAGAAAACTTGCGTGCTTCCTAGGCGACGATGTCGCAGCGCTTCTTTGTCAAACTATAAGCGGATCTCTAGCACGAGTAGGAGGCTTCTAACAACTCTCAAGAAGATCCAAAACTCAGGTTGGTACAACGGCAATTCGACAACCTTCTTAAGCTGCCTTCAATTGGTTCAATACAAAATTTGTCCAAGATAAGAACCACAGCATATGGTAAGAACCCTAAATACAATGAAAATAAAATAATCAGATCGCATTGTCACCATCACACTAATAACAATTAGTGAAATTAACAAAACTCAGTGCATAAGCACTTAGGAAATCAGAAATACACGTGTTTGTCTATTTGACAAGTATGAGCGAAAAAATAAGCAATGCGGCAACGCCGCAATCGAGCACATGGTGTGAAAAATTTTCGAAATGAACACAAAATATTTTATGAATAACACATTTTGGAATAAATAGAAATATAGACATAAAATTACTTACCCTAGAGTAAGGGGTTCTTAACAAAAGCACTGCACCACAGCTTCTAGTAAGATGGTAGAGCTAGCGAATATAGACCTTACGGTAGCTGTAAATAGGACCTATTTTAGAATCTTTCGAGTATATGAAGGAGGCAATTTCAGTTGAAGTGGATTGAATTCAAAACTTACCAGACTCGTAAGCAATAGACAATAGACTTTCAGCAATAAGTGTCTTGGTGTGAGAATAAATCCTTTCTTCAGAAAGTATCTGCTTCGGATTAACACAAATTTCCCACCAACGAAATCCAAATACCAATGAAATCCAAAGCAGCAATTATAGGTTTGAAAAATAATAATCCTCCTAGGAGATGATGCGAAATCATCAAAATTTTTCAAACTACCCCCACACACACAATGATAGTCACGCCATGTACCGGAAGAAGATCTCGAAAAATGGTCTCCTTCAAAAAACTGTCCTTACCTCCCATTGGCTGGACACTATCCAATCAGGTTTGTACCAATGAAATTGGACACCAAATAATTATAGAAATTTATCTAAACTGACTAATAAAGTTTATTATAATACCTATGGTTACAAAATATGCGAAACGTGCAAATTTATAGCGTAATTATTAAAATTACGCAAATTGAAAAAAATCGTGGATAGACAGACTTCTTGCACAAGCCGACAACAGCGCTTGGCGCAGAATCAGATCTGACTTTGCCCGGAAAGTTGAATTTCGTGAAGAAGACGAAGAAGACGGCGGTAATTGATGAAATGTCAAAGCCAAACGACAACAATAACAATATAACCCTTAAATAAATAATTAGCGCACAACAGATATTCTCCATAGAACCTCATGATCTAGAACATTGCAGGTAAGTTATTATTCTTATTTCAATTCATTAAGTTAATCACAATTCTCTAATTATAGTGCGAGACAATAGTGTTTGTTTACAATAAAAGGTTATTTTTGTTTTAGGTTTGGGAATAAAGCAATTTATGCCAGGATGTCCATAACATTATCTAGGGTGGTTTATACTTATTTAATACGAGGATGCTGCAATAATTCATTCGTCTTGTTTATATTTTATCTTCAAGGTAACAACGAATAAGTATTATTTACCATCTAAGGGCTAAATAGACAAATTAATTATTTTAGGCAATACACAATACACCGAGGTTGAATGGAAGTTGCCACCAACTATCAGAAATAAATTTATATGAAATGATTTAAATAATGTTAAATAAATTATTGAACGTTACAAATTGCATGGAAAAGTACACTTTTCCGCATGATTGTTGTTATTATATGTATATTAAGCTTTCCTGAGCACGTAGTTAAAATGTTTGTACTTAATGATAGTTAACTCTGTAGACATGTATCTGAATTAATACGCACTTCGATTAAAATACATTTTAATATGTCATGGTCGTGCGAACATTGTTCAATGTCAATGTTTAAACAGTGATAACTCACTGAGCTGATTTTGGATGCATGGCGAGCACGAAATTGATCAGTTCTCCCCATATCCCTAGATATCCGATAATAAAGTACGTTTGGGATTATTGCCGTGGATATCACGATATGCGCAAGAGATACATTCCCATCCATATATGAATGCTTGAAAGGGGTTAATAATTCAAGAGGGATGCCTCCGCCCCAATCCTACATCTTTCCTTGTTAATTATACGAAATAAATCGCGTCACAATTTAAGTAATCCTAGAACTGTCCGTGTGATATATAACGTCATCATGTTTAATGCGTACGGAGGAGAAGCTGACTTTTATTAAGAAAAAGTAAACAGTATAATCGTATCTCTCGGGAAATGTCGGATATGTTTACTTGTAAAATAGAAAAATTCCTCAGGGGTCACTAAAATGTATTGTATTTCTAAGTTTTTCTTTGATACCACTTTCGCATCCTAAAAAGCAGTTGATCTTATTCTTTGGACCCTTATCGAGTTATGCTGTTTTAGTTGTATTGAGTTTTAAGGTAGTTTCTGATATTGTCTATTTTCTGGTTATTTTCATGTCTACCTAAAATATACAAATTTCGAAAAATTATTATTACCAAAGGTGATAAACTGATATAGTTCCGGCAAGGATTCAGACGACTTACGTTATACGAATAAATGAAGAAACTACAACTGATAATAATAAAACTATGTACTACACTAAATTTTTGCACTATACATTACAATAAATTACAAAAAGTGATCGTTTTTAACGCGACAACCTATCGAAAATTATGTTATAATAATAAAAACAACTACGTAACGTGAGCTGTGAATAAGTCGTCTGTTGTTACAAAAACGTTTTTGAGACAAATTTTGTGAAATAGCATAAGTAGCATAAGTCAAAAAAACATTTTAAGAATGTTTATACAGCAACTATACAACCAAAAGAATAACAGAGCTAAGCCTGGGACACATTGCTCTGATGCCACGCCACGCCATCTGACGTGATGTGGCGTATGTACTCTGTGTGTACATTGTTACTACATTACATTTTGTCACTGGCACTGGTTAATGCATAATACAATTTCTGTGTTTCAAAAAGGCAGTGGCCAGAAATTTGGGTCACCTTTGTTCCCTGCTACCTATTCGAACAGCCGTACGATAGCGTGCGTACAGTTCCAATGTAGAGCTGTAAAGAAATTCATGGAACCAACCGAATGGGGTTGGAAACGCACTATCAATGGTTTACTGCCAGTAACCACTGAAACAGGAGCAGCACCACTAGCGTTACTCAGATAATCTCTTGTAATTGTCGACGTGTGTGCAAGAGCAATTGAATCGGTCATTTGAGTAACAGCACATGTCAATATTTCGGCCATTTTGATTTTATTGCAGAAATAGACTGTTTAAGGGTAAACACACCGTTCCATACAGAAACATCACTTGTCCGATGACGCTTCAATGATTCATAAGCTTCTAAATATCTCAATGCGTTGAGAAACCACATAAGTCGCTGATATGTGTTCTTTCTAAACGCAATGTGCAAATGTCATTTTCTCAACAATGGCGTCTAGTAGTGAAAGTGAGTCTGATAGTGCTCTTAATATAATAAGAATAAAAGGAAAAAGGAAGCTATATAAATGTGACATAATAAAAATTGTCAGATTAAATAGGAAAGAGTACATTAATTATAAAGGTGCCGTAGTTCACGCTAAAGAGCAAGGAGAAACCTGTGGATAAGTTATTGACTTGTTTTGTTCGTAGGTGTAAATTAAAATGTTATGAGCGATGAGTTCATGGTGACCGGCAGGAAATTATTAACAAATTTAGACTCATGACAACAAAAAATGAACAAGATGCATATTTACAAGCATTGATGGGATGTAACAAAGGCCAAGAAATTTAGGGCGATCTAAGCCGAAAACTTACACTTTTAAATACTTTTTAACTTCTTCTTCTGGACGCATTACTGTTTGCAAAAAAGCTTTTATTAACATTCATGCAATTACACCAGCAAGAGTTAGACGTTTGACTCAACTTCTTGTTAAGGGTAAACAACCAAACAACTAAAGAGGCAAGTGTATTTCTGGAAATATCATTCCAGGAAATATAGTTGTCCAAATTGAGGATCATATTAGGAGCTTCCCCACAAAAATTTCGCATTATAGTAGCACAGAAAAAAAATATTTGGATGAAAAGCTTAATGTGAAAATTATATATGAATTGTTTAAAATAAAGTACCCGTGTACCAAAATAAAATACAAGTTTTACTTAAAAATATTTAAGAAAAGGTTTTCCATTGATTTTGGAAGACCATAAATAGACACCTGCTGCGAATGTGAAGAGTTAAATATTAAAATTAAAAGTCCTTCACTTAATGACAACGCGAAATTCGCAGCTATTGCAGAATTGATGGTACATAAAAGAACGGCTCACGGAATGGTTCCAAAATCCCATGAATAATGATACTGTTGTAATCACTTTTGCTTATATGCAAAATCTCCAACTACCTCTTATCCCAGTACAAGAAACTTTTTACTTGACGCAGTTGAAGCAGTTGACTGTTAACGTGTTTGGGATAAATTTAGCTGGAAAGCAGCAAGCCAAGTTCTATGTTTACCATGAAGGCATAGCAAAAAAGGACCTAACAAAGTCGCGTCATTTGTTCTGGACTTTACAGAGCAGGAAATTCCGGTTAGTACTAAGCACCTGCACATTTTTTCTGACAGCTGCGGTGGTCAGAACCGCAGCCATACAATAATAAGAGTTCTTATGGCGCTGGTTCAAATGAACAGATTCGAAACCATTAATCAGTATTTTCCACAAAGAGAACATTCTTTTTTGCCCAATGATCGAAATTTTGCAGCTATTAAAAGAGTGATCAGACGATACGACAGAATCTACTGTATTATGGAATATGTTGAAATGATCGTGAATTTATCAAGGAAGTCAAAATTTTTTGTAAAACTCGTTAAAAGTGAAGATATTGCCGATTTTAAATCATGGTGGTTTAAATTTTACAAAAAAACCAGCTCATCGATTGAGTCTCTTGGTAGAGGTGTGCCAAGAGAGCAAAAACGTAGATTATGAAGTATACACATTTTAGATTCTCTTCCAATGAACCTGGGATAGTTGAGGCTTTTGAATTTATAGACGGGTTTACCAGCCATAAGTTTAGACTTGCTACTTCCAATTTAGTGCAACCACCTGAATCTGTCCAGAAACCTCCTTATCCACTTGGACAAGTTCCCTTTAACTCCAAGAAAGTTGATAATATCAAACAACTTATTCCATACATTCCTGAAGAATACCACGACTTTTACAATGAGATATTACGTTGGCCAACAACTCAAAATGATGAAGACAATGCTTAATTTTTTATAAGTTTATTTTGTGACCTTTGTTTTTATATTCAGTAAAGAACTTTAATAAAACTGCATGCTTTTCTATTAAATTTTATAGTTCATTTAAGAAACATCACATGTCGCAGGTTTCTAAAGTACTATATTATTTTTCTCAAAAATATTTTTTTCAAAATAGAAATTTGGAAATAATCTAAATAGATCAAATTTTGAAGATGTAAAGTTAAAAAACTATTTTTTTACCGCTGTTTTCTCATATTCAGTTTTTTTTTCAATTCCTGTAAAATAATGAAAAACTGACATGTGCTCTATCTCAAATAATCGATTCAATTGTGACTGCCGTAAGCTTGGGCTGAGCTGTTCGATCACTTTTACTACTTGAGAAAGTCGAACTTGACACGTTGATGAACTTATTGACATTGACTTGAGAATTTCTTGACAGTTGAACTATCTGATGAAGAAAATTAAGAAGTGTAACTAGAGACACCGAAGAAACTGAAGAAAATAAAGAAAGTAGAGACTGCGAGACACCAACGCCACATCATCTTGATGAGTACTCCAAATGTAAATAATTGAGGTTAAGTGAATAAAGTAACCAGTTCATGTAATATAGATTTGCATAAATAATGATTTAATTATTCCACTTGATTTTATACAGTTATAATTTAATAATCGATTCTATGACATATCGACTTTATATATTCAAATGGTACAATATATTCCTTATTTTATCGTAAAATAAGTCATTCGTTCAGTGTTGAGACACGAAAAATAAAGTAAGTAATTTTATGTGTCTGGTATGAAATTCAGATGCACACTGTTACCACGGGACACCACGTTACACCATGCAGCATGATGAATATCTAACAAGTCGGGATTAGCAACACGTCGGATGGCATGGCATGGCGTGGCGTGGTGTAACGTCAGAGCAATGGGCACACAGTATATAAAAAACATAAGAATACACGGTGCCAGATCTTTCTAACGTTGCATCACATGGCGTGGCGTGGCGTCAGAGCAATGTGCCCCCGCCCCCGGCTTTATAAAGTACAAGGGGATTTTGTACGGCCTGTTGGAAGCAGTTAAAAAATGACTTCAAATATATTGTTGTGTGGTGTATTCTCTCAATATTATTCTACGCATTTTTGTTGTACTTCGTAAGAGCAATTTTTATTGCGGAGGTAATTTTATTGCGATTTATGGTACATCTAGTGAATTTTACGTGCACCATATGTGAAGTGATTATCATTAGTAAAAACGGTTTTGAAATTTCACGGTTTTTGGCGTTGAAAGTAGCGCCAAAAGCATTAAAATCGTCATAATTTTATAGTTATATGCCAAAATGATTTTCACCATTGTGTCAAAATGACTGCCGTTTATAAAATAATTTGGTTGTAAAAACCAGGGCTAAATGACGAGTAAGCCAATTGAGCAATTTCTATAAAATAATGAAAATTATGATGGTAAATAATGTATGAAGGCATTTAGAAATTATGGATTTTTCATATTTCCAAAACATTTCAATGTTTTGATAACATTTCTTTATTTTTTTTCTAAAAGCGCCACTTCTTCTTCCACTGGTTTAAACCCGAGTTTAAACCTGATATGTTTATTTTTATGCAATAATAATTATCAAAGGAAAACTAGGCTTCTATCGTTGGCTACGATACAAACAAAACAATCATTTTGGTGTTTCTAATTTGTTTTATAGAATGAATGGTTGTCAATATAATTTTTCATCAAAATAAATCAAATTTTGTGTTATATTAGTATGTTTGTTTGATAATATTACTATATTACTACTAGAAGTGAAAATGTCTCGAAATAATTTTTAATATACTAATTTTATTGGTTGACAACTACATCAAGAAGCAATGATATTATTTATTATTAGCACGGTTATAAATACTATGGAACATTACTAAAAAAATATTATAAAACACTTCAGTTTTATTAGTTAAAATGTTTTATAATAAACTTGTGACAGAAATGTTTATATAATATATTTGCCATGTAAGCTGATTTATTATTAAGCAGGTCAATTTTTGTTGTGACTTTATATAAAATAATTCAGTTGCTGACAACAAAACAATGGTACTTGCCACTCTAATGAAACAAGTTTGTATTTCCAAAGCAATAATAAAACGACAACAAAACATAATTGTCCAATAACCTGAAAGCTATAATACGGTTTTTCTGGTTGGAGAGTTTCGTGTCTGTTAGCTCTCTTCAGTGTGTCATTGTCAACCGACGACCAACCGTGGTTGCTCACGTTCTGTCCTTATCGACAGCAGACATGAGTACGCGAGACAAAGCACGTATCTACATCATTGGTTACTTAATGGTGTAACACGAAGCCATCCACTATGTTGTTGATACTACTGCCCTAAAAGGCAAACATTATATTATTTGCATTAAAATAAGCCAATATAAATATATTAAAAAAATATATAGTTGGTACGTTTGTCACAGCTTAATGAAACAAAAGGTCATATATCAAAACTATGGTAAATATCGGTCCATATATGTGGATTGTTAGAATTTTTATAACTGAATATTTCAAATACATGCTACAAAAAAGGTAGTATAAATATAACTGTATTATTTTGAACGGTTTTCTGTAATTTGTATTTTAATAATTGGGAGCAAATTGTATGATAACGTGAATGCAGTGACCTATCACAAAAATCGTTCAAACTATCTACCGTTTATACGCATACAAGAATGTATACAGTATGACTAAGTACGAATATGGGAGGGAATAGAAGAAAATATGAAACACTCTTGAAATAATTTCTAAACTTATTTATAAAGTGAAAAAAAATGTTTTTCGAAATTATGTTAAACCCCAATTTATCGACGACTGTGACGACGACTATGAGCACGTTTAGAGAGTACAGAAACCAGCAGTACAACTACGATGAAAGGAAGACTAAATGGTAAAATTCGTTGTTAACTTATTAGATATTATAATTAAAAACTGTCGAAGATTTATATAATCTATTAGATTCCTATTCCTTTCCTTCGACTTTCTTAGATTAAATGGGCAATTTATATAACTGTTAACGTAGTATTTATTTTGTTAGCAAGTAATTCTAAAGAACCTGAAGTGAGTGAAAATGTAATTTTGCAGGTTGGAATGAACGAACGAAAAACGAATGCAAAATACTGCAACTCACCACCTATTAACTGTTGTTTATCACGTATTATTAATAAAAAAATATTTTATTTTTGTCGTTTATACATTTAGAAACGATGTAAAAAAACGGTTGACAGATCTAAGTCATCTCAGACGATGGTTGTCATCGGCGCCTATATTCCGAAGAAGATGTAACGCTAAATTTGCTACAAAAAAATGTACATCGTCAACTGGCTTAGATGGCCTACTAACTATACTATGACGGTGGGGCATGTTCAATTAAAGATAATTTAACAAAAATAAAGGGCACCACATGCTTACAACTAGCTAACTAGAATTATTTTACTTGCATATTCCACACCCGAGGATATGTATATATGTGGATTTTATTTTTTTAAAAGAAAACGCGTGTCTTTGCATAAAAATACTGAGAAGGGAAAATTTTGAAAATTGATTGTTATATTTACTGTATTTTTTTCATATCGAGAAACGTTTAGAATAAAAAGTTCTAATTAAAAAAAACAACAGAGGTTGGTGGTTGCCACCCTTGTAGACATTTGGTAAAAATAAATATCGTACTCAACAATGTCACTTAATTAACTAAATGTAGTCATCGATATTCAGATTTATAAGTTTAACCGTTTTTGAGAAAAAAAATGAAAAAATTAAAATGAATGAAATTTTATAGAAATAACCCCCCCCCCCCTAAAATTACCCAAGGAACATACCCTCCAAAGAAGCGCACATTATTATGGGACACCCTGTATATCAGATCACAGTTATTATTTAACTATTACTTTTATTTTTACTTGATTGTTTTTAATTTAACATGGTTCAGATAAATTACCCATATAAAATGATTACACTAAGTCAATACGCCTTTGTTTATATTTTTTCATCAATTAGACATTACCTAAACTCTTGCGAAGTACACCCACATTGCTTTATTTTTGAAACAGAAATTAATTTTAGCAAACTCGGTATGAAAGGGAAGAATGATCGTAGGCTCGATCCACTAATTAAAGAAATTAGGATTTATTTGTTTGCTGCTTATCTAAAAAAACCGTTAATTGCTTCGTTTTAATTAGATAATCCATATTCTCAAAAGCTCCGTTTCCATTAATCTAAATATAAATAAATCGGAAAATAATTAAGTAGTCTTATTTTGTCTAAAGGATTGTTTATCTCTGTCGGAAAATGAAGGGTTTTAATTGAGTTTCGTTGATATCTTATAATTACGAAAAGAAGCCTGATGATCTTTAATGGGAAGGAAGTAATAGTCTACAGATAAAAGGGGAACTAATTTTCAAACATCAATTTAACCTTCAACTTTCATCTTTCCAATTTCCTCAGTTTTTAAACAAGAATATAATTCTCTTTTATTTGATAATCGAGTTAGAATTTATTTGATGAATGAACTACTACGATTAATTTTCTATCGATTTTCCTTTTAAAACTTGTTCGAAGAATGGTTGGTTACCTTCTTTCTATACAGGGTTCTATAAAGGACTTATCTAAAAAAATTTGGAAAGTTGACATGATTTTAATTTATGGTCCAAAAAATGTCAGAGGTCAGAGGAGCTGCTAACTGATGGCATGAACAATATTAAAGCATCTAGTTTTAACAAAAAAATTGCTAGATTAGAATGAGTTATGCATTTTCTTCGAGGAGAAGAAATCAGAGGGCGATGAAGTTACCGTAGCTATGGTAACTATTACAATATTTTGAAGAAAATTCTAAAAATTCTATACGGCATTGAACTCAAGAAAAAGCTCTGTGCAAAGAACTGACATCTAACGGATATCACAATTATAGGCTAAATAACTTGGAACAGTTATGATATATATGCTGAGAATAAACTTAATTATATGGCCAAAATAATGGTTAATTAATTTGAAATAGGCTATTCCAACACATTCTTTGGACCGATGAAAGTCGTAACGGTAAACCAAATAAAAGGAACGAACATTTATAACCATGGTTATTATGGAATAAATATTTGCTGTGGTGTCATTAAAAAGCATATAGTTTGCACGTACTTTTATGAAAATTTCTGAAAATGTATTCAACGCTAATAGCTACTTACAATTTTTGCAAGAGGAGCTTCCACCAATGCTCGCAGAGTGGTTGCAATTCGATGATGCTCTTCCATATAAAGCTATAAGAATTATATAGTGTTTAATATAGTTGCGGCAAGAATTCGTAAGTCGTAATTGATTGTCTGAATTTTCTATTGCTGTAATACAAACCCTTGATACTTCAAAATTATTTTCTACTTTTTAGTTTGGTTTGCTATTAAAGCGTGTTTTTTTAAACTATAATTTATTTTCTTAATTTTTTCCATTATGGTATATATGTGCATAACACTTCAACGAACTACACAATACGTGCAATCACTTTCCTATGTTGCGAAGTAGGAATTAGACCAAAATAAAAATGATTGACAGTATAATATTGATAGCGTTCAAAAATCTGTTTCTATAAAATATACAAATTAAAATTATTCTCAACATTCTCGTATCAAAATGTTTTTCCGAATTATATAATTTTTGAATTTTTACTTTACAATTTTATTAAATTTTAAATTCAAAACTTTCTTCAAAATTTTTGCCAAAATTTTCAAATTAAAATTCCTTTGAATTTGAAAATTTACTTTTTAAAAATTTTTAAAATCAATTTTTTTTCAAAATTTTTCCAAAATTTTTGAATTTTCAAATTTTTTAATTGAAAATTTTTTCCGAAAATATTTAATTTTTTTTTAAATTATCAAATTTTTATTTATTTTTAAAATTTTTTAATTTTGATGTTATTACATGATTTCAAAATGCAAAATTGTACAAAATTTTGTATTTCGAAAATTTTTTTTTAATTTAAAAAGAATTTTTTCAAAAATTTGTATTTCAACTTTTCAAAATTATAAATTTTGAATTTTGAAACTCCAAAATTTTATATTTTGAAATTTTATTTTTAATTTTGAATTTTGTATTTTTTTAAAAAATTTTTAATCAAACTTTATCGTTAAAAAAATTTTTGAATTCCAAACATTTTTTTTCGAAATAAAAATTTTTCTTGAAACAATTATTTTTTGGGAAAAATCCTCGAACAGGTCGATTTTTAATTTAAAAAATACATATTTTAGCGTAAAATTCGATTTTCAAATGTCATTTGTTTTCGAGTAAAGACGTCATCGATTTTTTTTAAATGGCAACACCATATTTTTTCCTTGATTCTGAAAGATCGTTTAATTCTCTATCAGACAGTACTAAAATTTTGCCCTCTTACATAAGAAAGTTTTCTTTGCGAGCGCGTACTGAAACAATGGCAATTTATCCTTGCGCCCATTTTTCAGATCGCAATAGTGAACCTTAAAAGTGATTTAAGCATTTTTTTCATTCTAAACGAATTTTACAACAATAAATAATGATTATCTATTTTAAGCTATTTAAAGGCAGTTTATATAGATTTAGGGGTACAATTAATATTTCCGCACTTACTTAATGTACTCTATTATACTCGCGTCAAGAATTCAGACGTCTTACGTCACGGCTGACGTTACACATTTGTTTATATTGTCAACGTAATTTTCGGTATTTGGTCGCGTTAAAAACAATCATTTTTTGGAATTTAGTGCAACATATAATGCAAACTTTTAGTGTAGTATATAGTTTTATTACTATCAGTTGCAGTTTCTTAAATATTTTCGTTCCCTTGAACATTTAAGCATTATCTATTTTTGATGTGGAAGTAAGCTCACCATTAGCTTTTGAAAGTCGTTTTTTTAATTTTTAGGAGTGGAATGGACATTTTTACAGTTATTTATCACTTTTTATATTGACATACTGTCTGTTCAAATCAATTTCAAGCATTTTTTTCATTTTACACGAATTTTATAACAATAATTTTAGATTATCCATTTAAAGCTATTTAAGGGTAGTTTATATAGGTTTAGGGGTAGTAGGGACATTTCCCCAGCTATCTGACGTATTTCTGGGCCATTTCTAATGTTAATTAACAATAATCAATTGATATTTTTTGTGATTTATGCGTTCCCCCGGATAAGCCAAAAATCGGCTATTTTTAACATTTAGACTTTTTTTAAGTGGATATACAAAAAATTAAGTGTATCGCACCGAAGTTCTGCCAATAACTTACGAGTTCAAAACGGACACAAAATTTTGTTATAACATCAGGTGTGTTAAATTTTTCTATTAATTAAAACCACAAATTAATTCTACATATAGGAAGGATTTCAGAAAAGAGACTGTCATACATTACTGGAATATGATATCACCTTGTATATTATTTTTTAAGTAAACAGTTTCTAAATATCTTGGAGATGAAAAGCTTTCGTCCGTATGTTAATATCAGATATGCTACAGTTTATAGCATTCTGCGAACATAACACTATGCAAAACTATTCAGGACTTGGATGTAGTTCCTTGCCTAAATAGGAGAAACTAATAAAAGAATAATACAGCGTGCCATATAGTCTACCATATTCAGATATTTGAGAAGCTGTTTGTACAAAGCACTTCATTCCATTTAATACCGCCATTCTTCCTATGTTGGTATAAGTTTAAAGCCCAACAAACAGTTCATATTGCACAGGAAGTTTATGTGAAAAACTCTCTTAAAAATGTTTTTAAATTTAATTAATGAAAATTTATTATTATTATAGTTTATTAACAATTAAATATCTTATTCAACATTCACTTATACAATGAATTTTCCATTGTAAACCTATGGTCTCAACATCAATGTTTTATAGAATAAATAATATTTACTTAAAAATTTCTGATATATTGAAAACATTTGAATCGCAATTAATGCAAGGTCAAAATTTTGCGCAAATTATGTTGTTTGTGTGAACAAAATATTTTCTACTCTATCCGAAAAAGTAAACTGAGTTTGTTTTAAATAAATGAGTACCCAGTTGTAACATGTACTGATTGTTAATATTAACTATGGATAACAATTGTGAACAGTATGAATTAAATTTGAAAACTATCAATTTCGTCAGTTCAGTTGAATTTAAAATGATATGCATATATGAAGAATTTTATTTCTGACGGAAAAGATATTGTTAAACATTATTATTATTAGAAATACCGAAACATGTGTATAAATACGCATGCAAATTACAAAATATTTGAAAAATACAAATTTAGTATTTCACTTAAAAGAAAACAATAAAAACAACAAAAAACAAATAAAATACAACTTCACTTCATGAAGGAACAGCTAGCTCAATTGTTGGTCATCTCACCTATGAGGGCTAACAAGCCCGAAACCGGTCTATGTCTGGTGGGATGGCCGACCAGGGTTCTTGGCTGTTCACACAAACACTGCAGGTGTAATTTAATGCCAGTCGGGGCATTAGCCCGGGGAGTAGTTGTTTCCTGTAGATTTGATGACGCGTCACCCAGGATGAGAAGTCTGCGGTTAAGTACCTGATGCAATGTAGGTCGCTTCCTGCAAGTGGAGCCGCTTAGACCGAGCAGGAAGTAGCAGACCATTGCTAGCATCTCTCGTGTAGTAACATTTATTGGTTATAACAACTGTCAGTTTTTACTTTGACGTTTGTCAATCACTTTCAACTGCTCAATATAAACTGAACTTAGGACTGCAATGTGGCGGCGAAATATTCGAGTATTGTATGTATACGAAATACGGTCTCTAGAACGTGTCGGGAATGAAATCGAGTATGGACTGAAATATTCCAGAAAACGTAAAGTATTACAAACAGGAACACAATCAACAAACTAAAAAGGTAGGTGAGCTTCCGTAACAATATTCTAGTTAGACCGATCTATTCCAAAGTTAAAAGAACGAAAATGCCTGCTAAACGTATATGTTATTCAAAATTCTTTCAATTCGATGGATTTTATGTGCAATATACTACTTTTTAAGAATATAAGTAAAGGGTGATTTACAACTCATCCAAAAAAATATCGAAAAAAAAGTTGTAGTATTTTCAATTTTTACTGTACTGTACTGTAATCTCTAGCGTCATCGCAATGCAGGTGATTTCGAATTTCTGATTGCAGTATTAACTATTTTATGATAGTGTCTACATTATTTTTCAAATATCAAAAATGGCTAACGTGTATAGCTACTCGGAGTTGATGAATATCGTTTTAATTTATGGTGAAGTACGACAAAATGCTATAGCAGCTTCTCGTCTGTACGTAGAACAATTTCCCGGTAGACGTGTGCCAAATGCAACTATTTTTAGTTGGTACGCAACGCGGGTGTGAGACAAGAAATTTGCAACCGAACCGTGAAAGAGACGGAAATCCAAGGTACCCACGGCGTATTGCTGCAGCTGAGGTACACATTTTAGAGATTGTTGATGAGAGTCCTCAAATAAGTACTAAGAAAATCGCTCAACAAGTACAAGGAATGTCCAACAGTGTGGCGTATCATACACGAGGCTTAATTATATCCGTACCATATACAGCGTATCCAAGCATTAATAGGAAGGGATTATGCCTTCCGAATTACCTCATTTCCAACAACGCTCTTCCTAAAATGTTTGGACCATATTACCAAATCGAATGGATGAGGTTCAGTATTTCAAATTCTTTTGGAATAATCTGTCTGTACTTCTGAAATATGTGTCTTTAGCTGTCCGACTCCGAGTGTGCCTCTTGCATGATGGTGTTCTCCCTAATTTTTGACAAAATGTCCGGGAGTACCTTAACAAAGTTCAAGGGGTGCGATTAATTAAACGAGGAGGACCGATAGCATGGCCGCCACGATCTCCTGACTTAAATCCTTTTTTGTGGGAATATTTAAAAAATTAAGTTCATCACGCTGTAGTGGACACTAGTGATGATTTATGAGAATGTACCATAGCTGCTGCCAATACGAGTTCAAAGCGGACAAGAATAAAAAATATTTGTTAGTTCCGTCTTACTGGGTAAGACAGGTCTAAATGTGTTTACACGTCGCATCGGTGAACAACATTTTGAACAGTTGTGGTAACATCATGTACGTCAAATTATATTATTTTATTAACTACAACCACAAATTAATTTTATTAGTTAATAACAACAATAGCGGCAAGAGCAGTTGAATTTGCTGATATAAAATAGGTGTTATAAGATTGTATTTATTTAATTTTTTGCGGAATTCTTTACATATTTTGCCTGTTCGTTTTTTATTACACTTTGTCGACATTCCGGTCGCCGAGTGATTGCTTTTATTGCGTAAGGCAGGTTTTCCAGTGGATCAGTGTATTTTTTAATCATTTTCTACTATTTTTGACTTTTTCCCCTGTCCTACATTTAAAATTATTATTTTTTAGATAAATTCTGACCCACAGTCCTCATAAGAAAGAGCCAGGCTGTATGCAAATATTTCAAAAACTTCATATAACATGTAAAATATGCGCTTTGCATGTCTGCGTTACTCTAATCTTTGCAAAAATTCGATAATCATAAGTTGTTCATAAGAAATACAAATTTTTGATGACTATAGAAAAAAGTTAAACTTTTTTATAACGTTTCCTATCTTGGTCTTTTAATATATCACATTTTCTTAACTTATCCTTTGTATTTTCTTTCTGCATATTTCTTGACTGCAAATTTAAGTGTACAGTTTTATACATTTCACAATTTAACTAGTAACTACTCTTTTATTTCTTTCTAATGTTAAATTAAATGCCTAAAGACAGTTTACGTTTACGATACGATAATGGATGTAAGGATAGAGATTGGAAGAAGATAAAACAGAAGATCGATCGATTAATGAATTCACCCGAAAGAACGCACAACTCCTTACTACAAGATAAAATAAAAAAACAGTAATTGTTTCGAAAGGACAAGATTAGTATCACTTCCATTTATATTATTATTTGCAGCGCCCATTTAGACAAGGTTTAAGATATTATAGAACTAAATTGAAAACTGTATTGTTCGACAATAAATATTTTGGTATTCATGATCATAATTGGTTTATCTTATTTGTTTAATTCTGCGTTTTTTCACTCTTGAATCATTCTAAACTTGTTAAAATTGAAACAAGATTATATACAGAGTGTCTTATGATATGGTACCACAAATTTAAGCTGATAGAACACAAACGTATTTTTTTCTATAGACCATGAGCATGACAATGGCCTTATCGTGTATCGATTTTGAAATGCAGTCTCATTTTTTAAATTTTGGTGATACCTTGATAGGTAAGTTTTTGTTGTTTTCAATATTTTCTGGTTCGCTAGTTACAACATTTGCAAAAAAAGTTTTATTCAATATTTTTGGAAAATATTATTTCAATTACATTCTTTCATAAATAGGTCATCTGCTAAAGTCGTTGAAAATACAGCATTTTCAAGAAAAACGCAATTTACTCTTTCAAATTATTAGACATCGTAGTGTAAAGAGCAATTCCAAGTAGTAGTAGTCTCAGAATCAACAATAAAGGCTAATATTCTTGCTAAGAAAGTGTAAAGTAATTCTGTGAATGGAGGTTACCTTGACCACAAAATAACAACCCGTAAAACCATGGTAGTTTAATTAATTCAATAATAACTTATTAAATAAAATGGAAAAGGTGTTTTAAGTTTCACTACCAAAAAATGTCACACTGAAAAAGCAGAAATAAAATCACATTACTATCGCGCACTTGACAGTTACAAATTTGTTTTTCTGCTTCCTTAGAAATGTGAAATGATTTTAATTTTATTGTTACTTCTTTTTGATATAATTACAGTCAACAATGATCAATGTTTACTGAACAGATCTTTTAATTTTATTTTTGTTGGATTATCCTCTTTCTCTAAAATCTTTGCCGAACCTCGTTGAATCAAATGACCGTTTTCCCAAGCGTATTCGTAAATTTTTGATTTTTCAAATTCCTTTTTATATAATTTTTGTGTTCGTTAACTCTAACATTCATAGACCGAAAGGTTACTCCAACATAATATTTATTGCATGCACAAGGTAAATGCAATTTTTTGATGCAAATATTTTAGAGGAGGATAATGCAACAAAAAGAAAATGTGCCACGTTCCTCAGGGTCGTTATATATCGTTAGTTTATTTGCCCTAAATAAAAGGAAAAAAAGGGGCGGCAGAAAGGCTAGCTCAGCTTCATAAATAGTTTTTTTTTGTTATGCAGTTATGCAGATTAACAAGCAAGTAGCCTACGCTTACAAAACCTAGTGAAAAAGAGATAGTTCCTCACTAATCCTGATATTATCTAAGGGCGCCACGTGATTTTGTATAGGTTTTGCATGCTCATAATTATTATTAAACTAGGTAATAAAAATCACGAAACTTATTAAATAATTTATAGGAAAATAAAGGCTACAAAATACGGTTATTTAAATATGAATTTGGAATAAATTCCACAAAACGGTGGATTTATAAAGAATACGTATTTATTCAAAAAAAAAATCCCAAGTACCCCTTCATAGATCTATAACGGGTTAACAACACTATAGCTCTTATTCTAAAATATTATTTTAATTATAGACATATAAATAACAGTGACTTGTTTATATAAAGTATAAATAGAAGATACCGAAAGATTAAAAAAAAATGAATCAAAATGGAATTTGAAAATAAATGGTTGGATTGTTCTATTGCGGTTTCATCGAGTGGTAAATATGTATATGTAATAGTGTATATCTGAACTGCACAGTACACATATAACTTAGCTGCAATCCGAATGGGTTGTTGTGGTACCAGTAAAGTCGCACCCAATTTTCCGGTACGCAGCGTTGGAAGGAACGGGGCCGGCTACGAGGTTTTCCCAGTATGGAAGCTATTTTCTGGAAATCGTGGTGGATAGTATCCGGTCCACAGTTAATAGGGGCGTAGGGGAGATGAAGAATTCTCCAAGAGAAACCCAGATCAAAGAATAAGTCGGAAAAAAGAAACCCTATAAATGGAATAACGCTTACTTGAACTCTTTTCTAACTAATTGAAGCAACGAAAAGTATAGAAGGTAGGTACATACCTCTATCAGGAGGGTTTTCTTTTTAAGAACCCGGTTTGCGTCCTCGTGAGAATTATATAATCCACTAAAGCTGGACTTTTCCAAACTAATCAGAAACACAAATGGAAAAGTACACACAAGATGGGAAACACCAAAAATCCTCCACAGGGAGTGTTAATAATTATCACAGCGTTTTCCACCAAGAAGAAAATTTCCCACGAGACACGTCCTTCGGTCAGTTAGCTTTTTTTTGTAGCTCCTCCTCACCTTGGTTCAGGAAGACGTTTTGGCGGAAACGATCAACAGTACCAACACAAATAATTAAAATATCTCCAATTTCAGCAGGAAAGAAGCCTATCTAGCAAATCTATTAAAACATTATCGTCCCATAGAGGCAGGAAAATGGGGTTCCAGTAAGAATTTATACATTTTAAAAGGAAAAACTAATTTTATAATGAAGGAAACAATTTTCCTAAAATCGATTACCCGGTTTTAAATGTGGACATTGGTTTAGCACCCTCCATTCAATTATTGAAATTTTCATTTAATAAGTACGCCTATATAAGCTGTCTTTGTTTTACGGAATAGGAGAATTCTATTTAGCCGCACTGCCGGCTAGAAATAACTAGAAAACTCGCGGTAAAACAGCTGTATTTGATTTGTAATTATAACGAATAGAAAACATAGATAAGCACTCGCTAAAAAATACCATTTTTATTTCAAGATACGAATATATTTCTCGGATGAATTGTTTTAAAATTATTATTAGATCAGATATTAGAAAAGAATTAGAATATTAGAAAAGTATATACTTCGTTACAAAGCAACCACTAAAACCGTTACAAATGTAAAGAGACCGCGATTATTTTGTTGATTTGATTAGGCAAACTTAGTTTTAAAAAATAGCACTTGACTGATCCTTTTGGTGCAAGGGTTTATTCAATTAATCTTTTTCCAGAAGTGTAACAAAATATCCAATTAAACTAAAGAAAAACTAGAAATATACCACACATGAGGAAAACCAAGAAAGCCTCATTAATTGGGGAGGTAGTCAAACGTCGACTACCCTACCATACCCACAGAGAGGGTGTCTCTTCTCCACAAATATAGTTAATATACGGTCTACCGGCCGCGGAACTCGACCCCACAGCGGTCTGGCCACATCGATTCAAGTATTGACATCTTAAACTGCGCCACCACTGACCGATACTTTATTATTAATATTTTTATCTACGAAATTTAGTATAAAACCGTTTGGGGATGTTTAATCAGTGTCGTAAGATTTAAAGACAAAATTGAAAAGGAAAAAAAAATCAAAGTGGGCATTAGAAATAGAAAACAAATTTTAATATTTTGCTCCAGAAATTTTTACTGCTTCATCTTTTAGAAAACAAAATCGATCGTATATTAGATTCATCAATAGCCTAGATTTCATATTTCAATAGTTCGTATCTCAAAAATTAAACATTTCCAGACATTCCCTCACGTAGCTTTTATCTTATTTTAACCATCTCAATTAACATTTCAGATTTATCTAAATTAATTCCAAAATACTTTATGTACCCCATATTTATGACGCTTTACTAATTTGTATATTATTTTTTTAGTTTTTCTAAAAGTTCAATAAATGTAAAATAGTTTGTAAACATTCTGTGAACTAAATAAAATTTTCGGGGGCCCTTTAATCAATTTATTTCCACGGGATACGAACATAGTTAGTAAAGCCAGTGTGTTCTCCCTGTTCCACATCAAAGATCCTAACCGAACCTTTGGACGTTTGGGTAATGCTTCAATGAAGTCTCTCTTAAAATCCCCAGTAATTTAATTCATTAAACTTAGTTATTCCGTATTTTCAGATCTCTTCAGAAAGGCAGACTCTGCTTTCAATTTAATAATTAAGAGGTTTTCGTCAACTTTCAAGTCTTTAATTAAGATGTCACTCCACCCGAACAAATACTTTTAGTATTTACAAAAACACTGTCAACAAGATAGTTTAGAGAACAGTACTTAAAGTTTATTCCTCGGAGATTGTTAACTTTAAATATTCCCCTCTGCTATTAACAACTGACAGAATAAATATTTCGTTATACTCTCCTAAATTGGGAGAAAAGCCATTCCGTGTCTTGTGATTTATAAATTTCTAAATAATGACGTAGTATACGCTAGCCCAGTTTTCATAAACTTTCGAGCATTTTGATGTCTACCTTTTGGAAATCGATTACATAAAATAAGGATATTACTAAATTTCAAAAAAATTCTATTATTATTACTATGATTACAGTTTGGAAAAGTGCAGAGATTTTAATAAACCTATTATGTCCAAAAAAAAAAATTACAATATAATATCAAATTATACAATGACGTACAACATTTACAATAATATAGTTACATTGTGTTTGCACATGATTATAATTAACCATAAAAGAGAGATACAGTTTTAATTGGAAAATAAATAAGCGTCTAATCGGTTCTTAAAAATGTTCACATATAGTGCAGTAACGATCGATACTGGTAAATTGTACCAGACGATTCTGTTTGTCAGGAAAAACTGTCTTGACCTGGATTTGAAATTTCCTTTTTTTAATTTCAATTCGTGACCTCGTAATCGGCAGTCTGTGTTAAGTGTATACAGCAGAGACAGATTTCCAATTTTTTTTCTTAAATCACCACGGAGACGACGCTGTTGAAAATCAGGTTACCGATTGACAAATGTTCAGTATATGAGGGTCTCCATCGTCCAAACGAAAGCCTTGTTTCTGCACGTTGAACATTCTCTAATAAGTTTTGATTGCGGATGAGATCGGGGTACCACACGACACTGGCGTATTCAAGAATTGGCCGCACATAATCAGTATATTTTACAGCAGATTTCCAAAGATGTATGAGAAAACGTCTTACGAAATAAAAATAGTCTGGTATTAGCGCGTTTACACACTGAGTTGATATGGTCTGACCACGATAATTTAGAGTTTACTATGACACCTAAATCGTTATATGTTGAGACTGTGCTGAGCAGTTGAGTATTTAAGTGATTTGATAGGAGAGGGTTGTTCTTGAGAAGATGAAGCACTACACCTTTAGATATATCTAATGGAAGAAGCCAATCACTGCACCAATTATTGATAGCAGTTAAATCATTTTGAAGAGACTGATGATGAATGATGGGGTTAGCGTATATCTTGGTGTCATCCGCATAAAAAGATGTTTTGTTTCTAATGGGATGTTGGATGTCACTGGAGTAAATGAGAAAAAGCAGTGGACACAGTACAGAATCTTGTGGGTCACCACACGTAATCGGTCTTTCTCCAGAATATACATCACCTACTCTAAACTTGAAAAATCTGCCAGATAAAAAGTTTCCAATCCATCGGTTCAAGTCTCCCCGAATTGCTAGGTTTTCAAATTTGTGTAAGTCTCCTTATCAGTACCCTGTCAAATGCTTTCGAGAAATCCAAATAAATGATATCGACTGGATTGTTCATATCTAAAGATAGTGAACAGTCATTAATACAATGTAGCAAGTTAGTTAGAGTTGACCGGCCCGGAACAAAATCATGCTGCTGGTTCGGTACGATGTACTCTTGTAAAAGCCATTGAAATAAAGTACTCGCTATACAGGGTGTCATGTCCCCCTGAAAAAGGGAGGAGTTTCTTGAATAAAAATAGGAAAGTAGTTCCTATGAACCTGTGTCTGGAAATACTTCGTATCGGAGATAAGGGGCGTTGAAATTAAAAAAAAAAATTTCATTCATTAATATCTGAAGAACCCTAATTCCGAATTTTTTGGAATTTTTTGAAATTTTGTGTGTTTGTTTATAAAAACCATATACATCTTCTGACTTAATTTGATTTATTTTATCTACTCCAGTAGCATCCATTCCTGTTAATATTAATACGTAAAAATATGAAACGCCACTGCTTTTCCTTAGATTTCATTTTTTTTTCTAATTAAGCGATTGAAGATACAACTTTTTACTCTGTTTGGTATCTTGCTTCATTTTCGAGCAAAAAATTAATAACCTTTTCTATGCATATTACTGAAGAAAGTAGAACACAAAAATAGAATGAAGTAAAGAGACAAAAGTTGTATATTTTATCGCATAATTAGAAAAACATACGAAACCTAAGAAAAAGCAGTGTTATCCCATAATTTTACGTATTAATATCAACCACCTCGGAATCCACTGGAGTAAATAAAATAAATCTACTTAAGTCAGAAGATGTCTAGGTTTTTTATAAACAAACATACCTACGAAATTAAAAAAAACGGAATTGGTGTTCTTCAGATATTAATAAAAACCCTACATTTTTAAATTTCGACACCCTGTATCTCCGAAACGAAGCATTTCCGGACACAGGTTCATTATGAACTTTTTTCTTATTTTTATTCAAGGAAACTCCTCATTTTAAATATTAACGGGACACCCTGTATATATGTACTATACTATTCATTACATTTTTTTAGAGGTTAACTTATTAATGTCTGTTGAATTTAGAATGATTTTTGTCTCTTACAATTTTTTGATAACTAGTACAGTTTTTTAACTAAAAAATAGTTAAGTTAATGACCTACGACACGCACATATCTAATTTACACAACAATATCTAGTCGGTTTCTATCATTTTGCATTTGATGACAGTTCATGATTCTTTGATATCAAATATTGTTATGTCTTGTATTAAACATTTGAGACTAAATAAATCTCTTCCTACCCATAATAGGTGGTGGTTTAGATAAAAAATTTGTTAATTGTTTTGCACATTATTCGAGATCAATCTGTATAGTTCAAAATCTTCTGCTGATGATTAAAAAATTATAGTGATGATGCTACCGTTGATAACTGTGTAAAGTTACATCTGTGCCTAAGCTGTATTCGTGACTTACTCTAGGAAACGCTATCCTATACTATACAGGGTGTCTCAGGTTTTACTGGCATTCTTGAAAGGGGTGATTATACAGTCGGTGTACATAAGATTTACCTAAATATATCTATATCTTCACCGTTTCCAAGATACAGGATGTCAACGATTTCGAAATTTTTATTATGATTTTTGTTTACTTGGAAATCATCGTGATAAAACAACAATAATTTTAGACTTTAGTATATTTAAAGATTCCCATTATCACCAGTGGCGTAGAAACCTTGTGGCAGTCTTCTTTTATTTACAATGAAAATAGTACGCCACGGCAAGGCGAGGATTGATAAAACCATTTTTCAACAAAGCACAAAGATTTTATCAAAGCAGACCGATTTTTTAAATATTTTGCAAATCTCCATAATTTACCGTACTGAACAACTTTTTCAAGTAACATTTTGCTGTGTTTTCAGTAGAAAAGGCACTTTAACTGAAACCAAAACAGTTTTTACTCGGTGCACTGAATATTTCAAATAAGATTATTTCGAAAAGTGTCCTAACGACTTCAATGAGGTATACCTTTTTCAGATATAACAGGTAGAAGAATCGATTGTTTCAATAGTCAGATACACTATGCAGCAAAAAAGTTCTGTCATTTGAAAGAAACATAAGTGGCGCCCTCTACTAGTGACGCCAAATTTAGAAAGATATTTGAATTTTTCTTCTACAAAAACCCCCGATTTACAAATTTTATGTAAATATTTGGATTTCTTAAGAAGTTATTTACAAATCTCGGAAATAAAATTTTAACTTTAACACCCTGTATCTCCGTTAACATTGAGTTTTCGAAAAATTGTTATAGGACTTCATGACCCTAATTTCTTGTGAGGAATCACCTCCTGAAGTCTTGACGCATAATTTCCGGACACCCTGCATATAAGAAACATATTTCCAATATACTTCGTATGCTACATAACAACGACACCATAAAAAAACACAGACAAAAAAATTACTTATACATCATAATAAAAAAACACACTCGCACTAACATTCGTCAGAGTCACTACTAACGTCACTTATATGCTATTCTTTATCAACAGTTATGATGAAACCACTGTTATTTAGTCAAATCAATTGATGCAGCTTTATATAGTCTCTCTCAATTTGTATGACATGTTTGATGAATGTTTTCCAATTAGCCAATATAAGTTTATTCACCTCGCTTCTTATAACATTATTAACTGTTTTGTAAATTTTGGAAAGGTATTATTTCTTTGAAGGTCTCTGTTTAATTGGCTACATATTAATTCAATGAGATTAAAAACACAGCAGCATGGATGCAACCGTAGAACGGTATGTCCCTGAACCGTAGCAGTCTCATCAATAACGTATTTCTTTGTAAAATTATTACTCTTGACTATAATATGCAGCAACTCATCTTTATTTAAACTAGCATCATACACAATTTTATAGATTTTGAGAAATCCTTGAATATTATTTTCTTCGTGCCAGTATCGGAATCCTTTCTGAAAGTATTGAATGGCATGGAACTATTATTAAATGTTTGATACAAGAAACTCTGGAATCCTAAATCCCAAAGCTTTGCAATGCTTTACAATGCCTCGGTATCTAACTTGGCAAACGACAAGAAGTAACCCTCAAAATGGATTTTTTCAGAATATTCACAATGTAAATAAAATAATTGCCTCCAAGAACAAAAATGGACGGTTCGGTGAATTTTGAAATATTTTTCGATTTTCTAATTATAGGACGGGGAGGTAAAGTTTTCGTTGGGATACCCTGTATAAAATTATGTTAATACTACGCACACATCCACATATTCTAATGATTTTTATTGCACTTGTTTGAACTTATATTGCAACTCTATCCCACTACTTACGGTCGATGTCTTTTGAAATTTTTTATATTCCCTTACATTCTATGATATAATATAAACTATGCATTTTAAAGAAAATTTTTAATTGGCGTTTTTAGGCTTATTTTTCCACGAAATTGTGTAGGACAAACGCTATTTCGATTAAAATAATACATTCTTTCTTTTGCACGTATTTGGCAGAGTCATGCAATTTCCCCATTGTTCACATTCTTAATATAACTCTTTAAATAGATTTATCTGTCACTAATTAAGTCCCCAAAGATACATATTTATTATTATAAAAACTGCGTTGGAATAAAAAGATGATTTATTATTTAAAATTAAAAACTACGTGTGAAAGAATGATACATAAATTTCTCAAATCATCAATTATACCTATCAGTACCACCTATCGGAAACAAGATAAATGTGACATGATATTAAAAGCGTTGTTTTATTTTTGATTTATGTATTAACACAAAATCAGGACCCTCGTGTTTCAATAAACAGATATTAGCAGATAAATACTGTTTTAATCCCAGCCAAGGAACAACATCTCCCTCTTATACGTTCTGCGACAAATTCACGTATTTTTGTGAGAAACGGAATACCTCGGACAAATGGTGATGTATTGTTAGGGATAATGAAAGATTCAACAAAAAGTTCATAAATTTTACCTCGGAAGTTCTATAACTTTTCCTGCATCATTGTGTTTCAACTTAATTGGTCCTTACAAAACTTAAATTGAAGAATAAATTTATAGCTCAAATATTGTTTCAACATAAATAAGTGCATACTATTTGAAAGATGCTTTCTTGGAAATCATGTTTAAATAGTTTATTTACTGGTTTGAATACACTAAATTTTAAACTCAATAAAATATTTTTAGATTTGTCTGTACACTGTACTCTAAATAGTGTTGGCATCTTGTGTTGCTTTTTCTTGATCTTGTTTTGGCTCGCAAGACAAGACTAGACTTGACAGCTCGTATTGCAAGACAAAACAAGATTTAATACAAAGTCTTGCGAAACAAGATATAAATATTGCCACAGCAAAATATAAGCAGGAATAACATTTAAGAGAACATTAACTGAGAAAATAAATTGCATTTCTAATGTAGGTATATTAGTTTATTTAAAGGACATCCAGCAGATAAAACTATTTTTAAAATCAAAATCAAAGATTTCTTGCCTCAGTTAACACTAATTTTAAATTATTCAGCCCAACTGATACAGGGTGTTTGTAAATAAATGCGAAATATTTTAGGGGATGATTGCCGAAGTTATTTTGTGAAAAATAGTTTAGAAATATGCTTCGTTTTCTAGATACAGAGTGTTTAAATTTTCATTTTTTATTTGTTTTTATTAATTATTTCGAGAGTTTTAAAGATATTGACTCGAAATTTGAAATAAACTTTGGAGGGATAAATGTGCATTTTTTAGGGTCATCCAAATATTTTTACTTGCACCATTGACGTTCGTGCGAGAATGCCGCAACCTTTTTTAATAAAAAAATGGTACGACACTGACATTTCCGTTTTGAACTCCATCAATTCTGAATGAAATTGGTCTCTTTAATTTGAGGAAAAAATAAAACATATTTTATTACAAGTTCTGTATTTTAATTTCTATTGATAAATTATCTAGTAGGTTGCTGTCAATATTTCTAAATAAAATACAACCATTTCGTCAAAATGTCCAATTAGCATTTTTTCATTACTTGCTTACTACAAAATTAATGACAATAAGTGAATAATTTTTGTACCATCAAAAAAAAAATGGAAAATTTTACAAATGCGAAAATGTCGGATATATGTTTTGCCTATGGTCGAAGTAATGAAAATGCTCTGAAAGCTCGACGACTGTATGCTGAGTTGTATCAAGAACGTAGGATACATCATCACACAATATTTGCTCGCCTTCACCAAAAAAAAATGGTACATATGTGAAACAAACAGCTGACTGTAGGCGCCCTCGAGAAGTACGAACTGTGCAACTAGAAGAAGTAGTTCTCGATATAGTTTCGGAGTCACCTGGAACTAACACTCGAAAAATATCAAAATATTGAGTGTAACCAACTTCGCCGTATTTAAAATTTTAAAATTTTTATCCGTTTCATATTCAACGTGTACTTCGAGATTTTTTACCGCGTTTAGTTTTTTGCCAATGGATTCTTCATGTAACCGCTCAAAGTCCTTATTTTTTAAATGGCGTTTTTTTACTGACGAAATTTTTCAAGAGATTCTACACGAAATCTTCGTAACAGTCACTTATGTGCTGATGAAAATCCACATGGATTTTTCATTTTCAACATAAATTTTCAGTAAACGTGTGGTTTGGAGTACTTAATCATTATTTAATTGGTCCATATTTCCTCCTATTATGATTAAATGGCGAATCTTATCATCAGTACAGTAAGAGTTACCTGGTCTTCTTGCAGAAATTCTTCTTCTGCTAAGACAAAATTTATGATTCATGAACAATGGTGCCCCAGTCCATTTTAGCATTAATGTACGTCGTCCCTTAGGTACAGTATACCCAAATTGTTGGATAGGTAGGGGAGGTACGCAACAATGGCCAGCTCGCTCTTCGGATTTAAATCCCTTAGATTTTTGCATTTGGGGTTTCCTCAAGTCATTAATTTACTCCAATAATGTCGAAAATGTTGAAGACCTGAAGAATCGCTGTGAGACAATAAGTAATACAGTAGGACTATTTCAGTGAATACGACAGTCAATGAGGCGAAGAGTTGACTCTTGTATCATTTGCGCGGGAAGTCATTTTCAACATCTGTTATAGGTTTGCGACTATTAAAAAATATTTTTGTTACTGTTGTTTTGTGTTATTGTTTTGGTTTAATGTTTCTGTATTAGATAATAAATATTTTTAGTTTGACCATAACACTTTAGTAAAAGAGGCCTTTAAATAAAAGATTAACTAAACTTAAAATAAAATATGTTTTATTTTTCCTCAAAAACGGTGCATCCTACGAATACAATTGAAGACCAAATTCATTTAGAATTAATGGAGGATTTCTATAAAATTATCAAAATGGGAAAACATCAGTGGCGTATCATTTTTTTTATTCAAAAAGGTTGTGGCATTATCTCACGAACGTCATTGGTGCAAGTAGAAATATTCGGATTACCCCAAAAAATGTATATTTTTATCCCTCCAATACGTGTTTCAAATGTCGATCTTTAAAACTCTTTGAAATAATTAATGAAAATAAATAAAAAATTAAAATTTAAACACTGCATCTCGGGAACAAAACATATGTCGACCTACGTTTATATGAACTTTTTTTCAAAAATAACTTCGGCAACCATCCCCTAAAATATTTCGCACTTTTTTACAGACACCCTGTATAGAGAATAGATAAAATCTCTGTAAGCAAATGAATAAGAATGTGTAAGTAAATATACAGGGTGTTTCATAACTCCACCGACACAAAGCAGGTACGTGTAGAGGATCCTAAAATATGCCGCTTTGTTATGTAACATTTTTTTCTAGGATGTACCGTTGAAGAGATATTGGTGAATATTAAATTTTGAAAAACAATAGTATTTCAGCAATGTCTTAACATAGTGCAACCAAATTTGGTACATGATTTATGATTATTGTTATCTTTAATTTGAAAAATATCAATTTGTCTACCCAAATAAGATTTTTAACATATTGTCTGAATGTCAATATTAAAAAGGATACAGAATGTAAAAAGTTTTAAAGACTTTTCTTCGAAATTCGGTATAGAAATTTTTTTGAAAGGCATCGTAAGGCCACTTCCAATATACTACATACAGAGTGATGTTTGCAGTGCTGTTTTGCCGATATCATCGAATTAAACTTTTTTGTAAGTATGTTTATTGCATTTCTTTATAACGCAGATCAATCATTTTTATCCAAAAAAACTTGTTATATTTCAATAAATCGACCCGTTTCTGAGACATTCAAACTTTAGTCTTTCAATGTAAGCTGACTTTATGGTAATAGTCAACAATATTCATTAAAGCTAACTCAAGTAGACGTGGCAGCAAACTTCAGAAGTTGTCAAAAAACTACCGCAGACAGCCAGATTGTAACATTTATATCATATACTTCTAGGTTAAGAATAAATCTTATAATATCTAATCTAAATATTTAAATATGGGCATAACAAAATGTATTCATGTTAATGGTGGATATTTGACTCAATTTTTACTACTATGTTGTAATGCAATGTACATTGTAGTGCAATGTAATGCTGTAGGTTTGTTGTTCAGTACCAAACCATTTATTTAAAAAGATAGTTACTTTTAAAGAATATTGTTGATTTTTACAACGAGCATTAAAACATGTTCGCATATCTCGAAAACTGGATTTTTTATCGAAACGAGTATCGAGAAAGACTGACAAATATACCTTTTTTGCTAAACAGTTATTGGGGACTTATTTGTGTTATAAAGAAGTGCAATAGACATACCTATAAAAAAGTTTAATTCGATTATATCGGCAAAACACACTGTAAAGAGCGTCCTGTATATGGTATATTGAAAGTTAGCTTATAATATGATATGCCCGTCAGAAAAACCTACCTATATCGAATTTCAAATTCTAAAACTTTTTGAAATATCGAGAAAAATTAATTTGAAAATTTTTATTTCTACATCTTGTATCTTTTTTAATATTGACATTTGGACTAAGACAATATGGCTCTTAAAAAACTATTATTTCTATGGTTTTGCTGATAAAAGCGCCTCCCTATTATCTTCTTATTTGATCGACAGATATCAATATGTTGTTTACAATAATTTTAAGTCTGGAATCTCAGAAGTAAGACATGTAGGACCTCAGGGTTCGGTCCTGGGTCCTTTACTGTTTTCTGTCTGGCTCTGATTGGTCTGTGTTACTTAATGCTGGTTTATCAGTAATAAAATGACAATTAATATATCCAAGACTGAAACTGTAATTGTCAGCCTTCGTAACGTAAATGATATAAATAATATTAAAAATGTTAAATTTCTTGGTGTTTATTTGAATTCTATGCTGTCGTGGATTCATCATACCGACATTGTTTGTGAAAAAATGTCAAAATGTATTTATCTCTTGCGGAACCTTGTATACAAAGTTTCCTTGCCGACTTTAAAAACCGCTTATGATGGCCTGATTTATTCTTGTATATCATATGCGATCCTAGTCTGAGGTCATGCTTCCTCTAGTGCATATGTATTTTCTCTTCAGCGTAGGGTTAACATAAAATATCTAAGCTGGGATATAGAGACGATTGCAGGAGTCGTTTTACTGACTTGAAAATTTTGTCTGTTCAATCCACATACATATTACAGTGTTTACTATACGTTAAACACAGTCTTAGTGACTGTTCTATTAGAAGTCAGTTACATTGTTATGATACTAGAAGAAAAAATGATCTTCACATTAGATTTTTCTGACTTGAAAAAAAAAACAAGAAAACGAACAGACTTTTTGGATTAAAGTTTTTAAATGTATTACCTCCTCATATAAGAAATTTGAACATAGAGAAATTTAAAACGAAAACTAAAAAATATTGAGTACAGCGGACTTATACTTTGGATGAATTTTTGAATTGTGACTTTCTTGCATGTTTTTTATTTAAGTTTTTAATCTATCTTCCACTACTTTTTGTGATTTTAACTTCAACTATTTAATATTATTTTACTTTGTATCAAGTTTTTTGTTATTATGTTATATCTGCATTACTTGTACTAAATTGTTTTCTTTTTTCATGTGGACATATGCAAATACTTTTAAGGCGCATGCACTACGGATCACTCTGTATACAAGAACTTAACTACGTTGTTTATATTAAAATTTTAAATTCAGATAATTTTTAGTTAAAATATTATTAATGGATAATCTTTCAGACTGAGTTCATAGAATATAAATATTGACCTACTCGAAGCTTTATTAAAATTTATCTGCAATAAATTATCCTCTAGGCTTCTCCCTAATTATGGCTGGCTCATCTTTTATACTAATTTAGATGTATTTTTATTTTTCTTCGAGTTGAAAGGAACACATTCATATATTTTGGGCGCCAATGAGTAAACACTTCACTCTGTTTACGAGTCCTGCCTTATTTTATTACCATGAATAAAAAAGGCTGCTACTGTTTATTATGCTTTATTTATTTTACGGCAGGATATTATATATCTTTTTACCCTTTTATTTTGCTTCCAAAGACTTCTCAATTTTCTGCCGCATGCGGTAAAAATAACCAAACAAACATTAACAAAAATATTTTCAAGTACAAGATAAATGCTGCATTCTCCGTTGGTTTGGATACATCTTTATACAAGGTGATTCATAAACGGTAACCAGAAACAAAACTTTTTTTTTTTCTTCTTATCAAGTTTTTATTTATGATGCTTTATAAAAAACATAGGTGTTAAACAAAAAATAAAAAAATAATTTTATAAACTAGTGAGAGAAATAATTTGAATTTGGACATATGGATTTGTAAAGAGGTGATTCCCAAATAATACCTGAATAGGAATAAATTTACGTCTCCCATGAGGTAATATTCCTTGACGAGTTGACCATTTTTTATTATGGAGATCTTTGCCAATAGCCCTACTATAACCATAAATTAAAAAACCAAATAACATCAGAACTCCGATTTTATTTGCAATATTAATAATAGAAAAAAATATATGTTTCAGCATCTAATAATTTAAAAAATTGTTCCTACGTTCCTACATTTAAAAATATAAACGATACAAAAACCAATTTTCAACTACTTATCTATTTACATACAAAACAAAGCCACTTTTACCAAAAAAATTTTAATACTTTCACTTCTTATAAAACAAGTATATTCGTCGGTCTTTTAAATTCGCAAATTTATTTATAAAGTCTTATAAAATTGGGAATCGGCGCTAAGACTTTGCAACAGTTCTTTTTCTATAGCCATCATCGATAAGTTGTTTAAGCGCTCTTGTGTCCTCGTATTTCTTAAGAAAGTCTTAATACGCTTAAGGCACGAATAGTTTCGTTCTACTGAAATACTTATTGCAGGAATTGTTAAAACTAAGCAAAATAATTTGTATGTTTTCGAAAATATTATTTTAAATTCCTTGTATATTTCTACCGTTTCCTGAACTTATAAATTATAAAATTATTCGTCTCTGTACAAAACATAAAGTTCGTTTTTCAGCTTATCTACGTCAAATATGTTTGGATACATTTGTAGTAAACAATCAAACGATATTTCCGGAAATTTATTTGCATATTCGGGATATTTTAAAGCGTTGGCTGATTATTCAAAATTTATCGTCTCTCTACTTCATTACATATTGAAAAAGGCATTTCAAACAGAGATAAAACAATATCGTGAGAGGGATTCATTATTATAAATAACTATCGACAAGCCTATCGATAATATATATTTAAATTAGGTTCCTATTCTATGTTAAATTTAGTCTTACCTTGTAAGGAAGCTGTTTTTTATTTCTTTAAATTAATCCTACCTGCCTTGTCCCTAAAACTTTACCACCGCGCTTACCACCTAATCTTCAGAATATTTAAGAAGTCACATTCAACTAATCAACCACTAACACTAACCACTGGAAATTCAAAACACATAAATAAAAGTATTAACACTTGAACAATGGATTAATCGCGTCACACACGTAAATAATTTACAGTTCACAAGTTACCTACGGTTACTAGCCACTATCACATCGTCCATTTGCCGTTGAACTAAAAAGTTGAGGCGGCAGAAATCGGGCCTCAGTCTCGAGCGGACATGGAGCGAAAAACATCGATTTTAACCGTCTCACGTGGTGGGGGAAACCATAACGTATAGACATGTGCGACGCAATTTGTGACTTGGAAAATTCGGCCTCACTGTGATGGGATTGGTGGGTGACCCGGACTCCCCACGCGGGTAGAAACATAAATGGCGGGATATTGAAATATAAACTAGAGGTACGATATAACATACGAGGGCTAAGATTGAAGCAATTATTTTATTTCGTTACATTGAATCGGCAAATTTTTTATTCCCTTGTCATAAAAAGTGGATTGTGCATGAACTGCTCAACTTCATCATCATTTTCAAATCTTTCACCTCCCAGAGCTTTTTTAAGGGTCCAAATAAATGTTAGTCGCAAGACGATTAGTCTGAACTGTAAGGGGGATGTTTAAGCTGCTCCCAGTGCATTTCCTCCAGTTTGGCCTGAGTTATGGATGCAGTGTGGGGTCTGACGTTATCATGGAGAGGAACGACGTTCCTGATTGGAGATCGACGCAGTTTGGTGCGATAGGCAGCTTTTGTTCTGTCCAAAAGTTGATAATAATATTCTGCATTGACTGTTCGGTGTTCAAAAAACAGTGGAAAGCACTTTTCCTGCAGACAATCTTGTTTTCGTCTTCACTGGCGTCTTTCTCCTTTTCGCCGCCACTCCATACTCGCTTGTTTGAATTCTGGTCCCTCCTTCATCTTCATAACGAGCCAAAAGCCTCTGACAAACTCAAAACGCACACCTCTTTTTTATTGCAGGTGAGAAGACGAGGAACCCATCGGGCTGAGACCTTTCTGAAATCAAGTTTGTCACGGATTATTTAATGAACCCACTGAGCCAGAAATGTCTTCAAGTGTAAGGCAACGGTCACTCTCCAAAAGTTCACGCACCACACAGATATTCTCTTCCGTGATGGAGGTTCGAGGACGACGATCATGAGGTTTATTTTCCACTCTTTCTCGTCCCACTAAAAAACGTTTATGCCACTCATACACTTGCATTTTAGAAAGAATTTCATCCCCGAATTGGGCTTAAAGACGCGTAAAAATTTTAGAAGATCGCACACCTTCAAAAGGCAGAAATTTTATGAAAATGCGTTGCGCGACAGAAGAAGGGACTACATGGTCACTCATTGTTCTACGATCAACTACGACGCACAAAATCTTGCGATCCAGACGGAATTCGCAGAAAAGCGACAGCCCACTCCGATACGTCGTCTGGTCTTGACTTGCCCTCGTATTTTCAATTAATCTTACATTAAAATGGTCTTCATAAGCAACGTTGAAATGCTTCCTTTCATCGCGCTTTACCACACTACACCACATTTTTTTTTCTCTTTTTTTTGGTACGGTGGTAATCCATTCTGAAAATGTAATGATCTCATTTTATTTCATTATGGTTCATGTCCTTTATTATATGGTAGTCAAGTAATAATTTTAAAGTTTGTATAAATAAATATAGCTATTTATGAAGTCGTCCCACCGTTAACATTCTCTTGTAGTGTCACATTTTTCCTTAATAAGCATCTTATATTTAGATAAAGTAAAATAGCTATTTTGTCCTTCGCGCTGTTTAGCATAATAAAATTAAATATTAATAGTGATTTTAAATATGGCTCTAAGCCTCAAAAAACAATAATATCTTCATCGTAATGACCAAAATTGTAATAATGGTTGCAGATTTACAATATGGTTCAAACCACAAAAAAATAACAAATAAATCCTTATCTAAAAGAAAATCTGTCCGATGAATATAATTAAAGAATCTCAAGGAAAATTTGAATGTGTCTCTCTTAAATAAAAAACTGTATCGATCTCACCAAGACAGAAACCACTTTGAATGTTATCAGCCTTCTGTTTAGGCAACCATAATTCCTTCCGTTGTCTTCGCAAGAAAACTTAGCCTCCACTATCAGACGTCTTATTGATTCCTCAGAGTTGTTCGTCAACCTAGACCTAAACAAATTTATGCGCAGCATTAAAACTCCAAAAATCTGAAATTATAACCTACTTACAATTTATCTCACACTTGTTGGATAAACCTCCTCGTTTGACATTTTAATTAATAATTAACAAAAATATCAGTAATAATTCGATTTCCTTAAATTGGCAATTGTCTATGAATATAAATAACTATAATTTTATTAATGAAATTTAATACATAAATGTTTTTTCCACCCTGTAACCTATAACACATCAAATTCTTTATTTTAATTAAAAATTCCTATAAATATGCTCGAAATCTGAAAGTATTATTATATGAATTAAATATTCAAGAAAATATATTATATTAGATGGATGACTAATAAAAATGTAATTACATATCTTTACTTCGTGTTTTGGGAGTTCTCGAATCGAGTTATCAGAGGTTAGAAAATCACGCTCGATCCACGTGCCTGCTTGCAGAAGAAAGGGCTTAGCATTTCGTTTCCCTTGAACAGGTATACTTATCGTGTTAACTTAAATGAAACCGTTATTGCCAACGTTAGAAATTTAAATATTTATAAGTGATCCGTGCTGAAATGATTGTAACTATAAACAACTAGATAGTTAACGTGACACGTGTGTGAAATAAATTAAAACCAGCTACCTGAATGAGCCAATAAGATCTGATATTAATTAATTATTCTTTACCTATATTTCTGAAACTAATAAAATCGTTGATACAGACAAAATGCCTGCTGCTTAAGGTGATCTGTAACATAAAATAAATGTTTTTAAATAAAATTCTCAAAATAATATCTATAATTGACAGCAATTATTATAAACAATATTATTACACTGCAGATAGGAGAACGTTCCATGTAAAAATGAACGTTACAGTAGTTGAAATTACTTCTTCCTGCAAGCATATTACTTTATCAAGTTCAAAAATAGGACATATGACAATGATTATTACTTTGTATTGACGTTTTTTTCGAGGGAACGCAAATGATGCGCTTAATTCCACAAGTGTATCATTATAATTATTTAGCTTGAAAATTTTAAACGATAATTTAAATTACTCTTACGAAAATACAAAATTGCTCACATGCTATGCCAGGGTTTTCCTATTACATTCCTGAATTAACACATTTAAGGATAATTACTGCTTATTCAATGGGCTCTGAACCAGATGTATGAAATTACGTCTAATATGTAGGATATCTAGATCTAGGCTTGTACGTAGTTAAAACATTGTCCCCTGTTAAAATGGTAGAAGAGAGAGCATGCTAACGTCATTACCTTACAATGGTGCGTTTCATATGAAAATAATTTTAAAGAGCATAGATTTATGAGTGATTCTACAACAAAAATAGGTCAGAAATAGTTGCTACGGTTTTTTATTGTATAATCTACGTCTATTATCCCGTTATTTTTAGAATAAAGCAGGAATATGTCTAACATAAAATATACTTTTATTCATGACATATTATTATGTGGTTTAGAACAAACAACACAGCAGCACAAAAATGTGATCTGTCCCACGGACTAGATCTATACAAGGTGTTTTAAAAAGCTATGTCAATATTGTTGGAGCTGACAAATAATTGCAAAATAAATGGGGTAAGCTTATTAGACGTATACCCTATAAAGTCATTCATTACGGCATTGAATAATAAATTACTTATTACTCAATGATTATGGTCAATGGTAGCGCGGTTTAAGGCATCAAGACTGGAATCGATGTGGCTAGATCGGTGTGGGTTCGAGCCCCGCAACCGATATCCTAAAAAAAGAAACTTTTTTGGTTTTAATTTTTTTACGTGAAAATGGTGCGTCGTGCGAAAGTAAGTCTAGGGACCGAATTTGCTGTAAAATAAATGGAGATTTTAAAAATAATTTTAGTTTTTAGAAAAGGCAGTACCATTTGTTTCGTCAAAAATGTTTAGTTCATACCTGGTACAGACGTCATTGGCAAAGATTTTAAAACATTTTTTTTACATCAAACAGTGCTCCTTAATGATTAATAGGTGTGTACAAAATTTCATAAAAATATCTGGAGTGATAAGAAAATTATAATAAAAAAGTAAATTTTTTCTTAAAACTGTAACACTCTGTAGCTCAAAAATTAAGAGGTTTAGGACATATGTTGATATCAAGTTTTCTTCTTAAAATGACCGGAAGGATTCACACCCTTAAGTATCGGCATTCAGTTAATAAACACCCTGTATAATTATTGTTTTAAAATAAATGCTAAATAAAGCTATATACCTGGTAAAAGTGCCGTATCGTCACTGAAAATTAGCAGATACTGGATTCGGATTCGGTCCGCATTTGACCCCATCAGGTTACCTTTAAAGTAATTTCAAGGTCAGTTCGGAAGATAACTATGCAAATGAACAAAACCGTATTACTTTTTTTGTTTTAGGGTTGCTGAATTCGAATAAATGTTTTTTAAAATTAAGTTTATCTATTGAACCCGTGTGGCATAAATAGAAAATAACTTTAATTTAAAATACAACGTAAGCATAGAATGTCAAGATCGATCAATCAGAAGTTTGAAATAAAGAAAACCAGACTATACAAGCAATCTGGCGTAGCCTACTGATTAATGTTGTTACGTAAAATATTTTGGTATTTTGCTCATATTACAACAGGTCTTTAATTTTACAGACGTCGCCAGCCAGAACGATTATATAACTGGATTCCATTGGAAATTTGCCCAAGCGTACGCACATTTGCACACCTTTGTGATATAGGTATTCAGCGATTTATATAAGCAATGTATTCGGTACAATTTCCTTTGAGGTTTTCAGATATAAACAGTAAATATGGGTTTTCATGAATTTATAATAATAGTTGCTTACTTAATAGATTAAATTTGCCACATGATTAAGTATTAAAACCATTCATGTACGTACTTTAATTGAAGAAATATCTTGGTGTATTTACCTGTTTAAAAAAGTATTGGCGAAAAACACGAAGTGGCTGACATCTGTTGATAAATTTCGGAACTGCTGAGAGGTGAACAACAAATTTTGCACGTCTCCATAATTTACCATTCTGAACAAACTTTTCAAGTAACATTTTGCTGTATTTTCAGCAGAAAAGGAATTTTACCTGAAACAAAAACAGTTTTGACCCGGTGCACTGAGCATTTCAAATATGATTATTTCAAGAATGGTTTCTCCTACCGACTTCAGCAAGTCAGATGAATACACTAAGCTGCAAAAAAGATCTACCATTTAAAAGAAACATGGTGTGCCATAAGTGACGCTCTCTACTAGTGATGTCAAAATTAGAAAGAAATTTTAATTTCTCGCCCGCAAAAACCCCCAATTTACAAATTTTATGTAAATATTTGCATTATTTACAAATATCGAAAATAAAAGTTTAACTTTGACACCTTGTATCTATTTTATCATGCGACTTGGGATATAAGTATGTTAGGTTAACTCGATTTATTTTCACCTAACTAATCTGTGGTCTCATTTTTGCTACTTAATTTAAAAACACCCTGTAGAAGTGTGTTTTGTGTATTTTATATATTTTTCATTTTTCGTGTATAAATAGTACCAGAATGGTTTGTAAACAGTTTAATTTTATAATGAATGACATAGTGATTTTCCGGATTGTTATGCCGTGACCTAGGTACTGGTCACTGGTCACTGGCAGAAACAGAATTAAAGCGCACTTCCCTAGCATTAGCCGGGATTCTTTGACTTGCCCTGGTTGTTCTCGGGCTAGGTTCTGTGGGGACCAACCCGCTATAGGTTTCTCTGGGCCCGCTTATATATTGATTTCGGCTATATTGTTGGCTACTACGGTCGCCGCTACTGAGAAGCTTTTGCGGAGTCACCACTGAAGATACCGACAGAGCGGCGAAACGTTTGGAAGTATGAGATGCCATCAGTTACAGAGGCGGCTACGGGACGCCTCGGAAGACTACCATCATCCGAGGAACGGTTCCCCCACACAAAGCCTAGCCCGAGAATAACCAGGGTAGGTAAAAGAATCCCAGCTAATGATAGGGATGTGCACTTTCTTCTGTTTCTGGCAGCGACCAGTTACTGAAGTCTCGGAATAACAACCTGGAAAATCACCATGTCGATGATAGTATCGACTGTGAAAGTCAAAAAATCACTAAAAAATTCAAAATCTTCACAAGATAGTTTGTAATAAATCGCGTAAAATATGTGCGTTTCAAAGACAATTTTCAGTGCTCTATTTATTGTACTTAAATCTGTATCTTCATAATTTTCCATCAAATATAAAATTGTGTAAACAGTAGGAAATTATTTTAAGAATTGGAACACCAATATCAAAATATACGCAAGTTTGTAGCAAGCATTTTACTTCTGAAGATTTTATGTCAAGTAAAATATTGGAAACCTGATGTTGTGATTAATTGATGTAATGGATATTTCTTTAATTATTCAGAAAAAGAGAACTGTATGAAGAGTTATTATTATTAAATTATTGCCTTGTATATTTGAAATGCTTTATTTTGTGTATGATTAATATATCTGTGCTAATATTATTAATTTATCCATTAGAAAAAGCTTTTAATGTGAAAAACATTAAGCTTTTTTTTTTCTTCAGAAATATTATTGGGAATAGGGTTTAAAGTTAAAGAAAACCAATTTTTTGACAAATCTATGTTTCGGAAGTATAAGCCTTCGTCAGAACAATCCAAGAAAAGTTTTCCTTTTTCCTATCTGTTTAAAATGGTAATTACATAAATATTCTTGTTTTTATTTTCTCCATTTTCGCTTTACCTGAATCTAAGGAACTAAGTTAATAACAAATTTTGATGACTCAATGTATCCCGTTTCAAAACATTTTCAAATGAATTCAAAATGTCTTGTGGATTATTGTAGTAAATGTTCTTGGACATATTATCGTTTTTTAAATATAAACAATTATAACCATCACACCTACTTATCACCTGAATAGTTCATTGTATTTTCTGTTTTGCTATCGGAAATCCGATTACCAAGAGAAAATTACCTAGTTTCATTTTAGTGTAGTGCAAGTTATTCTAGCAATTTGACAAAACTGCGTAAGATTACGTTAAATTCCTCATGGGAATTTATCCTCCAACTAAAGAAATGAACCGCAGAATCAAAATAGCCACTTACGTATTCCGTAGAAGGGTGTAAGTGGGTTTTACGATTAGGGGTGGTGTTTACGGTGGTGAAAATACTCGAGAATGTGAAACAAAAACTCCCCTGGCTTCGGAATGCACGCTTTTTATATTACGTATAAAGTCGATATATTATGAGCTAGAAACTATGAAACTTAGGTATTTAAATTAATATTATATTTTTATTTTATAACTAGCTATTGCTTTGATATAAATGATTAAAGTCATTTGTAAGAGTTGCAACTGGAATATGTTAATAAAAAAATATTTCTCACCTCCTTTTTTAAGATAAAAAACAAAAATTCAACAATTTAATAGAAATTTTCACTCATCCATCAGATTTGATGTTATCAAATTCATGTAGGATTTTAACCAAATATTATTAATTGTCTATTATAATGGTAATTGAATGTAAACGTATTATACTCATAAATTAAAATAAATAGCAAATAACTTTTGTCATATTTTATCTAAATTTCTCCAATTATTAATGTCTGAGTTGGGGAATAATGATATCTTTATTGAAATGTTCAGAATAAGAATTTAACAATTTTGTCATGTGTTATTAAGTTAAGTGTAGATAAAGTACAAACATACAATACGTAAGATTTTTTATCCATTTAGAAAGGCATTGTCATTAAATTTATAACGTAATAAGCTATAATATGCTATTACAAAAAATGTTTTTGTCCATGACTATATAACCTATAATACCTATATACATTACTCGTCTGTTTCTTGAAGTATGATAACATAATAATAATAATAATACTGGGTATCCCAACGAAAATTTGACCCCCCCTATAATTGGAAAACCGAATAATATTTCAAAATTCGCCGAGACCCGTCGATTTTTGTTCTTGGGGGGAGCTTTTTTGACAGTCAAGCCAACTCGATATGTTCATCCCCCTAATGCCTAGCAACCCCAACTTAAAAATTTCAAATGCAACTACCACACTTGTGGCACATCATTTTAAAGCCCTTTTCATTGCGAATACAGTGACGTACCGTTTTTAGAAATCGGTTGAGATTTGACAGAATTATTGGTTACAAACGAAAAGATGACAAACCAACTTACGCGTAGTAATTTCTACACAAATGCCCACCACTAATAAGTTTTTCATCTACTACACATGACCGCATTATCTAATTGTTATTGATGTGTCTATCAGTTTACAAAAAAGTCAGAAATGAAATAAAAAAGCTGAAGCAAATAATAAATCAGATTTATTTGATGAATTGCTCAAAATTACCCCCGTTAACTCCCAAACAATAATACAGTCTGTTTTCAAATTCTGTTCGAACATTATTAAAGACATCCGCAGTTATTAATCGGCATTCTTCTACAATTCTCTGACGTAGCACTTGCAATGTTTCCGGCTGAGTGGCGTACACTCGTGATTTTAAATGACCCCACAGAAAAAAGTCCAAAGGGGACAGATCCGGAGATCTTGGTGGCCATTCGACTGGACCTCTTCTGCCAATCCAATGCCCCGGGAAATAATCATCCAAAAATTGTCGTACAGCAGCAGCATAGTGCTGGGACGCACCATCTTGTTGGAAGGTTATTTCATTTTCTAGTAAATTGTCGTCACTTTCTAAAATCTCTGTTATCCTAGGATCAATTGTACTTTCCAATAATTCTAGATAGGTGTTTCCATTGAGATTACCTAGGATGAAAAATGGTTCAACAAGATGGTCGCCCAAAATGCCTGCCCAAACATTTAATTTTTGAGGTGTGTGAGTATGAAATTCCCTGATTAAATGCGGATTAGTATCACTCCAATAAGACAATTGTGTCTATTCACTTCGCCATTCAACATAAATGTGCATTCGTCGGAGAAACATGTATTGTAGAGAAGATTTGGATTCAGTAGAAGTTGTTCACTAAAGTATTCGCAAAATTGGTTACGGCGATCAAAGTCATCTTTATGTAACTCTTGAACCAGCGTCATCTTAAATGGATGAAACTTGTGTTTTTTTCAAAATTCGATGAACACTGGAACGGGATACGCCAGAAGCTTGAGACACAGTTGTAATCGATTGCTTATTATCCATCTGTACATGACCCAAAACTGCCACTTCAACTGCTTCATTTCGAACTGGCCCAATTACTTCACGTTTCTTGTTTAAATGCGAACCTGTTCCAACAAATTTGTCAATCAGGTGTTTAACGTTCTGGTGGTTTAAATTTTTTTAAGGATGATTGGCATTAAAAATTCGTGCTGTAGTTTTAGCGCAATCGTGATTTCGATAATATATTGCAACTATTTCTAGTCTTTCCGCGATAGAATAAACCATTTCGAACACACGTTAATACTTTCAATAACGACTGAAACTAACGATTTCTTGGTCACAAGCAAAAAACACCGACTTTTTTTGTAGTACTGATTATTTGTTATTTTGAAAAGGTCTGAATTCCTATAAACTTAAGAATCTTCTACTCATAACTATTTTAGTATCTAGTTTTATTTGCTTCAGCTTTTTTATTTCATTTCTGATTTTTTTGTAAACTGATAGACACATCAATAACAATTAGGTAATGCGGTCATGTGTAGTAGATGAAAAACTTATTAGTGGTGGGCATTTGTGTAGAAATTACTACGCGTAAGTTGGTTTGTCATCTTTTCATTTGTAACCAATAATTCTGTCAAATCTCAACCGATTTCTAAAAACGGTACGTCACTGTATTCGCAATGAAAAGGGCTTTAAAATGATGTGCCACAAGTGGGGTAGTTGCATTTGAAATTTTTAAGTTGGGGTTGCTAGGCATTAGAGGGATGAACATATCGAGTTGGCTTGACTGTCAAAAAAGCTCCCCCCAAGAACAAAAATCGACGGGTCTCGGTGAATTTTGAAATATTATTTGGTTTTCCAATTATAGGGGGGGTCAAATTTTCGTTGGGATATCCTGTATATCTACCCGTCATTATAATCACGAGGATTATCCTAGAAGTCGGAGACTTGTGCAGGAGAGGGGGCGGCATATTATTATCAAGTAGGCCGCATTTGCTCCCAGGAACGACTTACGTTGGTAGGCCTTAACCACCATTCAGTGCAGGAATGAGGGAAACCTAGAAAACCTCATTAATTACGGAGGTGGTCAAACGTCGCCCGGTATCAATCACCTCACATTCACCCAAATCAACATTATTCCACCCTACTATACCCACATATAGGATGCCCGCTGAATTCGATCCCACAGTGGACTGACCACATCAATTCGAGTACAGACGCCTTAAACCGCTCGACTACAATATAGGATATACATAATACCCTATGACAGTGATTAATCATTATTCATTTATGATTAATGATTATTCACACTTCTGTCTCCAAATTTAAATTTTACATGGCAGTATCGGGAATGGACTAACAAAACAAAAATTCTCCAGTGTTAGCAATTGAACCTGAACTTCCTGTGTGATATCCAAATACTTTTTCCAATATACCAGCTACAGAAATATTAACATTTTTCCGAATGGCGGTAGAAATTTACTACACATCTTAAAAATATAGACAGTTGAATGACATGCAAATACAATGTATATACTCTAAAGCATAGGCGTGACTTTTCTGGAAAATTTACAGATGATCAGTAAATATGGGTATGAATGGAGATATTTTATTTTAATAAAGTTTAAATAGCATTAATATTGTTTATTTTTTTATTTTTATTTTTTTTATTTTACCAATAAAATATCCAACGGGCTAAAATGCCCAATTACAGGATAAGTGCAAAGCATAAAATTACAAACAAATATATCTAAATATAAAGTTACATGTCAAAAAACTAAAAACAAACAGGAAAAAATACACTGTATGAGGAATAAACACACAAAACACTACATAAAAGTAATTAGATGAACAAAACAACATAGAAAGCAAATAGAGTAAAAATATAAATCAGGTCTTACAAAAGAAGTGTTTTAATATCATGCACGCTACAAGAAAATATGTCAAGGATGTGGTCCACGCTGAGATAATTACTAATCATCCTATACGGAAGCTCCTACCTACCTTAAACTAAATTTATAATTTTTGTAATACCTTTTCTTTGACGTTTCCTGTAATATTCCAGACCATATTCGATTTGATTTCCGACACATTCCAGAGAGCGCGGAAACTTCTAGAATCCTAAAAACATATATAAGCGGACAGATTTGCCGCCACAGAGCAGTTCAAAGTTCAGCTTATAATGAGCAGCCGAACGCGTGACATATTGAAGGAAGGAATAAAGAAGAGACAAGACGAAATGTGAGAAAATATCAAGAAAGGATTGAATAACAACCAGGATGAAATGAATAGCCAAGATCAAATCAAGAGCAGCCAAGATAAAATGATGGAGCATTTGAAAATAACAATCAAGAGGAAATGAAGATCACTCTAGAAGAGATGAAAAATTATCAGGAAGAATTAAGAAATTAAATAAAAACTAGTTTACAAGAAAATAATAAGAAGTTAGAAGAGGCAATTAAAGTTAAACTCAATGCATTTGAGGAAACTGTTGAAGAAATTAATCAATAAAGAATTGAGATCCAGGTCGTAGAAGAAAATATGACTGTCACAAAGTGAAGTCAAATCTGAAATCTCAGTTGTCAGCGAAGGAGCCCATGAAGACTGGGAATAGTTTTCTTCCATCGTCAAGGGTTAAGCGACCAACATTTGATAGGAAGGTGTCATGAAGTACTTACCTTAAACAAGCAGCTGCCTTGGCAAACAACTGGTCAGAAGAAAAAGCCACATAACTTATAGTTGCAGCGCGGGGTGGAACTATGGAGATTTTTAGAAAGGTAGCCGATGTTGAACAAAAGGAAATTTGTAAATTTTATAGTAAATTATGCATATGTATGATTGTTAACATCACACCAAATTTGAAGCAATTTGTTATAAGCATACCCAAGATTTCATAAATTATATTATTTTAAAAATCGCCAATATGGTTTTGTACAGTGAAAATGGTAGGATAGACCCTTGCTTTTTAAAGTAATTCTGAATTATTGCTCTCTATCTATGGTTAAAGTTTGATTCACTCGAACTGAAATACCCCGTATTACTATCTGAAGCATTTCTTCCCTTTGGAACTATTTGGCGAGAAAACTTTCAAGAACTAAAATTACAGCTGAGAGTATAATAATTGCCTTTGTAATTTTGTAGCTGTATTCCCAACTTTTATAAAATTTCTAAGGATAGTTTCTCCTACAAATTCATTTTATGATGAGAGAATTAACTTTATAGAATGATATGAAACTAGGTCACAGCATTATATTTTAGATGTACGTCTGAGTTATGAAGGTACCTATGAAATATTGGCTGTTATATGCAATTTCAAAACACTTTGATGTACCTACTTCACCTTACATGTAGATTAAGTGACGTGGAGGGATATATAAGTTAATTCTATACGACGAAAAGGATATATTACCAGTTAAATGAAAAATATACATAGTTCTTTATTTTTTTCATATCTAAGAAGATATTTTTCATAACGCTTGCAGCTTGCTGATAACAAATCTACCATTTTAACATATTTATTAATAACGCTTTTGAAAGTGATACATTTTTATTCATAAAATAAAGAATATTATACCTAAGCCTTTAATACTTAGTTGGTTATCTCGGACTGTTATTTTTTGTCTTTTTTATATGGATTACGTTAGGAAATATAGGAAAGGAAACAGTACAATTGTAGATATTGGAATATGTTATTTATTGCCAAAATATATGTTAGAATCCTTTCAATTTTATATTTAAATGTCATTATGAACAATTGCAATGTTTTGATAATACATACAATCCTGAAAATGTTATAATAAAAACGACAAAACGTCGACAGAGTATATTAATGGTTTTTGTTATACTTATACTTGACTTGATCTAATCTATTAGATTAGTGTTAGTGTCTTTCAAAGAGTCCCACTTTGCCAACTAAAGACGTCTGTTTAATTTTTACATATTGCAAATTAATATCACCCTTTAATATAGTTAAAAACGAAGAATTTTTGATTACCCATTGCTATAGTATGCATTATTTAATCTTGAATATTGAAATACGTCACGTAGAGAAACAAACTTTTGAACTGTTGAACCTTTATTTTGACGTTTGTCACTCGCGTTCGACTGCTTAATATAAACTAAAACTATGAGTGAAACCGATCCACTTATATATATTTTTAGGGTTTTCGAAGTCTTCGCGGTCTCGAGAATATGCTGAGAAGCATATCTAATAAAGCCTGAAATGTTGTAAAAAACGGCAAGATAAAGGTATTACAAAAATTATAAATTATAACGCAAACAGAAACATAAATAACAAAGTAAAGGTAGGTGATGTTGCACAACAGTATTATAAATAGGATGCACAGTGAACTAATATATACAGTGACCAACTTTCCATCTGAATTTTATTTTGATACTGACTCGAATCTTTAAAAAAATCATTATTCGTTTTCAAGAAAAAAACATTGAAATTCAAATGTTTAAAATTTTGTGTTATTATATTTAAAATTTAAAATTTTTATATATCTAAACATAATAATTAAATTGAAAAAATGTTTCTAGGTCAGATGACAAAAATAATAATAAACGTAACGTAAGAAAGATTGGGGTTCTTATCATATTTTTTATGAATTCCATTGCATTCCATTCCATTTTATCTTTTTGTTTGTTATCGTTTATTGGAAATGTGTTTTTGTTGAAACCATTTTCAGTTGTATCAAATCTTATCTTCGGCTTACAATCAAAGTGTAACTTTTACATTTTTTATCGGTCAGTTGTTTATTCGTTACCTGAAAATATTGAAATAATTTTTCTTTTTGGGAAACAAAATAAATGTACTAGAGAAACTACTCCAATTTTCAATGAGTCGCATTATGATCGCCAAACAAGTCATACGTAGATTGTTAAGAAATTTCTAGAAACTGGGTTCGTAGCAAATCTTAAGAAAAGCAATCCTCTTAACGAATTAATGAAAGTAGGAATTTTGGGTGAACTGACAATGAATCCATAGGTACCAATCCGAGCGATCGTTAGAGCGTATTACAGGGATCGTCGAACGATCATCGGATTTTGCCAAAACATAAATGGCATCCGTACAAAATACATCTTGTGCATTGTTTGAACGAGGATGATCCGGATCGAAGAATATAATTTTATGATATGTCTAACAGAATTACAGAAAATCAAAATATACTTTACAATATCTGGTTCAGTGATGAGTGTACGTTTTTTCTCAATGGTACAGTGAATAGGCATAATAATCGTTATTGGTCGGGTGAAAACCCTCATTGTATTAGTGAACACACACTCAACCAGACAAGCTGAACGTCTGGTCAGGAATATTGGGTGATCACATAGTCGGTCAATTTTTTTTTAGATAGCACTTTGACTGGAGCCAGCTATTTACGTTTGTTGGAAGATCATATTGATCCTATGATGACAAAAATTTTGGAGAATGATGATCAGCTGGATGAAAATCTTGTGACGTTCCAACAAGACGGAGCTCCAACCCATTTTGAGCGACAAGTTCGGGCTTATTTCGATCAGAATTATCCAGGACGATGGATATGTAGGCGTGGGACTATATAATGGCTAGCTCGGTCTTCCGATTTGAATCCAAATGACTTTTTCTCTAGGGACATATCAAATCAGTGGTTTTTGCAAGTGCGAAAATAAAGATTTAAGAGATAGTATTGTAAACGAATACCGGAATTTAACTCCAGAAGTTTTTGCAAATGTAAAATGTTTCGTAGACAGGCTCCAATTTGCCAAGATCAACTGGATGCACAATTTGAGTATCCATTATAAACAATTTTAAACGTAAAAATAAAAAATTACAGAAATTTATATTTCAATGTTTTTTTCTTGAAAACGAATAATGATTTACCGATTCAGTCAGTATCAAAAGAACTTTCAAACGATGTATCACACGTCTTTTAGTGCCATTTGAAATTTTAAAGTTGATAACTCGATTTACGAAGGGGTGGGAATTACAAAATAAGTAATGATGTAAGTCGATGTCTCACTAAAATTAAAAATCGACGTGTTTTTCAAATTTTTTCAAAACTTAAAATAATTTATGACGCGTAGAGAATATATGACTAGTCTGTAGGCACCTTATGAAAGATGACAAATAATTAAAATTAAATTAAATTTTTAATTTTATGATATATGTAGATAGTGCCTAAATATCTAAAACAAACATCTTCATGTTAAAGCTTTCGTAAGCGATGTCCAGTGATGAGACTTTTTTAATCTCGCCGCCGTTTGTAATCTTTTCTTGACTGTTTGCTGTTTATAGCAACGTCAAGTGATAGAATAAATTTGTTCATTCTAGGTATATATATCACGTTTATAATTTTTCTCCTGTTGGCACATTTCCTCTTGCCTACCAACTCGAAATCGATCATTGGCTTAGCCAGCGATTCGATGCGTCAGTTTAATACACAGTATCTTGCGCAAAATTTAAACACTATTAGGAACAGATAATAATTATAAAAATAACCAATCAAGAAACAATTAGCCAAAAAACTTACATTTATTTATAATTTTGCAAGACTATGAAAAGTAATAAATACCAAAATGTGTATGCTAATGATTTTTATCGACATTTTCATTGATACACTATTTAAAATTGCATTTCTAGGAAAAAATATGAAAAATGTGACTTTATAGTTACATCATCCTTTATATATTTTTTTGTCATTACTTGATGTGTATTAACTTGGTCCAATTATCAACTTTCTCTTTAAACTTTCATTTTATGTTAAAAAATGCATGCAAGATACCTATATCTTTAACAGAATTAACCAGCCCCCGATATTTACTTTTTGAATGTGAAATAAAAATTTGAAATTCATGTTGATACCTATTTAGTAAACACTATATGTACTAGCACTACATACACTCAAGCTTAAATTCATATAGGTATTTATTATTCTAATTTTCTATACAATGTATTTTACTTCACGTAATATGTTCAGTCGCCGCAACATAAAGGCTTCCAGCCAGAGTCATTGTTTATATGAGCTATCATAAATATAACCAATAACGCACCCTAATCATCCCACAGAACCTATTAATTCTCCATTGGCTCACCTCTTCTATAGTATAATGGCTTTTATATTTTAAATCTTTAAACTGCAGTGACTGTACAAATACATCACAAAACCTTGCTGGGTACTATTACCTGTATTATAAGCACTGATACAATATAGTCCTTATGTTAAGTACACACGTGGACACTTTAATGCTTAGACAAGCTCTCTAGGTCGGATATGATCGTATTTACACTATGTAGAGTAGTGCCATTAACTCAAACATCAATTAACTAATTTCAATATGGCGGCGTAACTATAGAAAACATTTATGCCGTAATAATTACAGCAAAATATAGTACTATTTGTATTTTATTCCCTCTGCTTAGAAATTTACCATGACATTATATAAAAATGTATTTGATCATATTTGAATTAGCCATGATTTAATCAACATTGCCGTGAAAAACAATCGCTGAAACTACTGTCACAAGTTTATTACGTTACTTGTGTGATAAACTAGTAAGAAAAGGGAAAGGGTTTTCAAAATCAGTGTTCAATGAAGTTACCGTAGTTATGGTACTACGATATCTTGAAGAAAATCCTAAAAGTTCTAGCAGACAGGCTTTTGGTGCGAATTTAAAAAGAAGCTCTGTGTAAAGAATTTTGAGATCTAACGGATATCACGATTATAGACGAAATAACTTGGAACACTTGTATGAGATACATGCTGAGAAAGGACTTAATTATATGGTCGAAATGATGGTTAATTTGGAATTTGAAATTTGCAATAAACTTTTGTAACACATTCTCTGGACCGATGATAGTGGTGTTATAAGTAACGGTAAACCAAATAAGAGAAACGAACATTACTGGGTCGAAAATCCACACTAGTTCCATTCAAAACCAGGGTTATTACGGAATAAATGTTTGGTATAGTGTCATTGAAGTGCACAGTTGGCTAGTGCTTTTACGAAAATCCGAAAATGTATTAAAAGCTAAAAGTAACTTTTGTAATTTTGTATTTTGTCAATGTTTTGTTTTTCTTAAAATGTTTATTGACTATTGCTGAATTTATTATTAATTGTTTAATATTATTATAATACATAGATTTATGTTTTGTCGGCCAGTGGTCGCGCGGTTTAAGGCGTCAGTACTTGAATCGAGGTGACTAGATCGGTGTTGGTTCGAGCCCAGCTGCCGGTAGTCCGTATATAAGCTATATTCGTGGAGAGGTTTGGCGCCCTCTCTGCGGGTATGGTAGGGTGGAAAAATGTTGGATTGGGTCAATGTGAGAGATTGATACCGGTTGATATTTAACTACCCCCCTAATTAATGAGGTTTTCCAGGTTTCCCTCATTCCTGCACTGAATAGTGGTTAGGGCCTACCAACGTAAGTCGTTCCTGGGTGCAAATGCGGCCTGCTTAATAATAATATGCCGCCCCCTCTCCCGCACAAGTCTCCGACTTCTGGGCTAATCCCTGTGATTAGAATGAGGGGTAAAGATATTATTATTATTATGTCACATTTTGATTATTCTGTTTAATCTTTGTTATGTGTACTTGCTCTATTTTTCTCTGAAAAATAGGTCTCTTGTTCCCTGGCAAAATACATTCATGCATACAAAAAAATATTTCTAAATAATTTTTAATAGGGTTTGACAACATTTTAAGAAGTTTATAGGTTGTTTTTCACGGTAATGTTGATTAAATCATGGCTGACTGACTGACTCCATTCATGTGATTCATGTCATATATACAGATTATTTACTGTCGTTTTTCGTTTGTTTGTTATGAGCCCTAGATGCTAACTTTAAGGCATCCTGTACATACATGCTTGACTAGCCAATTTCAAAATTTTAATAAAGTAGTGCTACTTTACTGAACTTAATTCTCAATTAAGTAAGTACACATTTCTAATTAAACGTAAACGAAGATCGGAAAATTAATAGTAGCCAAACAGTATTCGCAATTTCTTAATTCAAAACTCATCACTGATCGAAGTTAGATAATAGATAGATGTTTCTCAGAGAAGAGAAATCACTCTAGCATTAATGTAGAAAAAAAGAAAAATTCACAGAGTTACACTTTTATTGGAAAATTTGTGGAAGATATGATTTCCAGGAATTGAAAAACAATATTAAATTCATAGCCAATTCATTAAACCATAGGTATGTACCTATACTATATAAAACAATATTAATCATACAAGGGATGTAAAAATTACTTTAAGGAGTAGGTACATACTTTTTAATGTAATTTTGTATTTTATTTTTTTTGCTATGAAACTAATTTCTCCCCTCATTTTCAACAAAATATTCGGGAGTACCTTAATGAAATTCAATAGATACGATAGATTCGACGAGGAGGACGGACTTCTTTTTGTGGGAATATTTAAAAAATGTGACTGTATCGCACCGAACTGAATACTATTGATAATTTACGTGAATGTATTATAGCTGCTGCCAATAACGAGCAAGAATCAGAAACATTTGTTTTAGTTCGAAGAAACTGAGTAAGACGCGCCCAAATGTAATTACACGTCGGTGGACAAAATTTTGAACAGTTGTTGTACCATTATCATATCAAATTATTGCATTAATTGAAACCATAAATTAATTTAATTAATAATAATAATAGCTACAGAAGCAGTTGAAGTTTCTGATGTGTTTTAAAATTTTATTTATTTATTTCCTTGATAAATTCTCAATTCTTTGTCCGCCCAATTTTTATTACATTTTGTCATCGTGCTGGTCACCGTTCGCAAAAAACGAATTTTAAGATGTATGGTTGGTGTTGTTTTTAAATATAAAGTTTCACTGAACTCACCTACTTACCTGGGTAAATTTGTAATCGTATAGGTGTTCATATTCAGAATGCTAAAAAATGTGGCAGGTTTTATGGTTGTTTTAAAATGTTATTTACTTCATAAATGACTCTTATGAATTTTTTATGTCGTAGATTGTATGTTTCTATTTTGACAATTCCTATACAAAATTGAATTCTTGTCTTAAAGGAAATAAACGTTATTCTATTCCTGTACAATAAGTTCTAAATCACTCTGTATATCTTTCAGTTTAATAATTTAAAATTAACAGCTGGATTACATACAAAATTTCTTGTAATTATGTTCAACTTAAACGTTGTCTGGAACATCGTATTATTTACTCACAATTGCGAATTTCCTTTGTTTCTGGAACAAAGCTAATTACCTACATACCTGTATATGTTACAGAAAATACCCTGACGTCTTTTGTAGTGGTTTGTTTCCATAGTAAATAACTTCAACGTATAAATCCTATCGCATATTATCAGTCATAAGTTAACCACATCATACGGCTACTGTATAATAATACGTTTCGTTACTGCTGAATTCTGCGGTTGGAAAAGCAATTTGTTGTAGCGTTAAAAGCAACATAATGAATGACTACTCGTATTTTTCGGGATGTGTTGCCATTAAAAATATTAATTTCATTTTCCAATGGTGTTAGCCCATAAAAATGTTAATACATATTTCAGTTATAAAATTATATCACATGTCCTTTTAGGCTAGTCAATGAATAGCCGAAAAGGGGGTGTCGCGTGCATTGAGGGGGCGGGGAAAATTTTTCGGTGCAGAAATATTTTGGGGGTAGTTAGGATATGAACATATTAAATGTTCCCGCTCCTAGTCCGTCCGTTTCAGGGAGCGAGGGGGGTTGAAAGGTACTCTAGTTTAATTTTTGCTTATAATTCGAAAATGATGCATTCCAGCGAATAATTCTTTACATAAAAATGAGAAACTATACAATTTTCTATTAGATTAGTTCCGTACATTTTTTCTTTGCGATGCACCGTTTCAGAGATATCTTCTCTCAAAAATAGGAAATTAAAACAAAATTTGAAAACATGTTTTTTGTCATAATTCTCCTGGTAATTCTTAGACCGTTTGTTTTACACAAAGGTCCCATAAAAGAATGTTTTAAAGCAATACATTTTATGCAAGAATGTATACAAATATGCTAATTTATCTCCAATGGGGCAGAAACAGCAATTTAAATGTTTTATTTAAAGTAATGATTTTTCAATAGAACTCCTTAAATTTCAAGAATCTTCGTTATTACATAGTTTACAAGCTAATATATTTATTATACATTCATACATAAATAGGCAAAAAAGTTTACCCGTTTGCAAACTAATTGTGAAAAAATTAAAATCTAAGAGGAGGGCGAATATGTAACAAATATATAAATTTTATTTTATGAAAATAAGGAGAAAACATAACAAATGAAAAATCTTAACAAAATAAACTAGGACTGCTTTTCTTGGGCCGGCAGGGTCCTGCTTCTGGCTGCAACCATCAATACTGATCGGAGCACGAATTGCGAATCACCCTCGCCCTTGTTATCAGTCCCCGCAGGAGATGTGGCAATGGGCTCTTAGTCTTCTTCGTTTAAAATTGACACGCTGTTTAAACAGTGACTCTGACAGTTTTAGCATAATAGAAAGTAACTCATTGCTGCTTTTTTGCAGCTACAGTTTCCAATGCTACAATCTTTCGTGCATCTATAAAATTTCTCTGGGTGTTGCTTCGTTTTTTATTATCACAATAGCTAAGATATTGCCATTGCGTTCCCAACCTCATAGGTCTGGAGGTAGTTGGTTTCCCAGCCAGAGCTGCACCTGGTGGCCCCCTTGCTGGATGGAAGTGATGCAAGATCTCGTTTTGTATTCCATACCGATTTCAAAATTGGATTCACTGAACTTTTCAGGATGTTTTTTGTTTATACAAAATTAAGTTAACTCTTTCGGAATGTTCCATTGTTTCCAGTGAATGCCTATAAAAATAAAATATCCTTTAGTTCCAACTGTTACATTTGATGGGTAGAATAAACGTTTGTTTGTACCTTTTCTCTGTCAGGTTTAATGATCAGGAAATTACGATCAGATGACGCTATAAGTAGCACAGTGTGGTCGAAATCTATAACAGCCACATTAGTTGTTTCACTTACGGACTGTTATCCGTAAGTTGATTAGTCTGTCTGGTGGTTGGACAGAAATAATTATCGAGTCACTAAAATATCAGTTTCCAGATTGAAATTGATGTCGACACACTTTTTCATTTGATAGTGTCTTTCCTGTCCTAACGACTTAATGCTGTTGAGTAAGCTGCTCCATTAAAACAGTAGCACATGTTTCTATATGTTAGTTGTTGAAACTGAGGATCGTTTTTGGCAGATGATCTTATGTAAGAGAAAACCTCCACCAATCACTTGGTTGGTTTAAACAGTTTGTAAAGTACGAATTTTTTCGTCATATTATCCTCATTGGATAAGGCCAAGAGAAATGGAGCCAACTCTTACTGCAAATAATCCTTCAAATCGATGTCGCTTTTTTACTGATGCCAATCCGTTGGAAATGCAGGACAGGATCTACTACAAATGTTTTCATCGTGGAGCTTGATGAACTGACAAAGGAAATTAGGAAGAGCTCCTTCTGTAAGACGTTTATTTATTTTAATTACCGAAAAAATGTATGGAATCAATATTATAGAACATTTTTTTCACTTCATCACTGTTTTATGTAATGAATTTGTCGCTGCAACGCACTATTTTCGAATTATAAGTGAAAAAACAAAAAAAAAGACCTTTATACGTAATGTCAAAAATAACATTTTTGAATAAATTTGCGAAGCAGGTTATTTTGAAATCAATTGACGTTTATTGTTGTCACGGCTATCATAATTGACGAAATTGACAAATTTTATGAGACGTTGTTGCATTTACGAGAATTTAAAAAAGTAAAGTGTTTGAAAAAATGAGCGACTCGTCTTCAGATACAGTGTTAGGAGAAGAGTGGAGTGGTAGATGTTCCATATTAATTCCTGAGAAATCAAGGGAGCGATATGAAAATGTATACAAGGTTTTCAAGAAATGGTGTGAGACAAAAAACCAGCATATTACCGAGAAAGTTGTGGTGGCGTACTTTGTCCAAAGGAATGAAAATATAAAAGCTCCAGGAAGCTTATGGGCAAAGTATTCCATGTTAAAAAGTCCAATTTTTGTTCATCTCCTCGGGAATAGTTAACGATAGAGGTCTCGTTTTTTTCAAAATTATTATTAATATGTTCTATGTATCTACACTTCATTCGATATATGTACATAGGAAAAAATTATATTTCATATAGTTGTCCCCATGACATTTTCAATACATAGTTTTCAATTTAGAATTAATTTTTAGAAAAGTTATATGTTTTTTTTAATTTCGTAGTGCACTGCTGGAAGTACAGTATTTTGTATATTGATGCTAAAACTCAGATCAATAGCAAAAATGTCCAAGATATAGTGATGTATATATTAATAAACACAAATTATTAACGTGCTATTCTTTTTTAAAAAACAACCCTTATAAGATTTTTACCTTAAAGTAACCTCGAAACTCATTTATAGAGGGTTTTTGGAATCTATTATTTAGGGGCATTCTATAGAATACAGCTAAAGATAGAGAAACTTGTAAGTTATTTACTTCTTTTTAACATTCACCAATCGTATATAATTTGTGTTCATGCCAGAAGTTGAAAAGTAAGGCAAGTTAATCTCACAGAAATAATTTAGAAGGCAATGTTCTAAGTCTGTCTATTAAACTCACGTTCCTACAAAGCGCCATAGAGTTTGGAGTAATAATATTAACTAAACTCATCATCAAAGGCAGATAACATACAAACCATAAATCAAGATTCCGCCTGCGGTTCAAAGAGAACAAAATTACAAGAGTGTAATGCATTAATAATGCAGTTTGCAGTTTATACAGGTTAAAGTCTAACGCTAATAGAATTATGTTATTTTCTTATTTTATTTAGAAGGTAAAATGCGATAATTCTTTATAAATGATTTTTTCAATATTCACAGGTCAATGACATATTGTAATTGTAATTGTAATTTAAGAGACATGTATGTTTGGAGAATCCTGAAATAGCTCAGACTCATTCTTGGATATACAAGGTGTTTTTATGTCGCAAACTAGAAATATTTTACATCTTTCTTCGTGTTTAGGATATTCGGGAAGAAACTGCAAAAGCTGGAGTCGAGCTGGCCAGGTATTTCTGATAGATGTGAGTATGTGTTTAATTTTTACAGACTACCTATAAAATAATATACCTATTAAAATTGTTACAAAATGTAAGTAACTTACCTAAATTTTCATTGTTTCCTGTATACAAAGATTACAGAAAACTTTATAATATAATAGAAAAATATGTTTTCAAATATTTCTCTTAAAGCATAATATATGCCCATAGTTAGCGTAGGAAAGAGGAAAACCTCTATTCTTCATTTTATAAAAAAGGCATTCTTGATTAAAAATTTCAGTTCATCATTATTATGAAAATTACTAATTGCTTGCCATAAAGTGCTAAATATTAATTACTAAGATAAGAACTTGATATTATCGTTATTGTTTACCGAATAGTATAAATTGCACACAAATTGATAAGTTGATGATATAGTATTTTGCAATTTTATGAACAATATGAAATTTTTGTAAGAGAGAAACAAGTTTTTAAAAATTCTAGAAATTTAAAAGTACAACAAAATTTGGAAGCTAAACATGGAAGGAGTGATTTATTTTTTCACTCCTTTATATCAAACCAGTAATAGTAAAGCGAGAAATATGTCAGTAAAATGTCATTTTATATGTATCACATTCCCGCCAAAATTCGTTTGTTTAATCAACTATTCTGAGAAAAATTGAAATAAAAAACAGATATTTACCCCTTTGCTTTAAGGGGTTTAGGGGAGACTCCAATTCAAAATTTTTATATGAAGAACCTCCCTAAAAATTTGCCAAGCAAACTACCTCTGAATTTTCTATTTACACTTATGCAACACTCTGTAGATAAACTAATACAGTTATTTATCTTAAATTGAGAAAATTATGATTAAAAATTGTTAACAATAAAGGCAGTTTACCCGTTGACAGTCTCCTGTGTCAACTCAACTCTGAAATTGACATTTATACCATCGCTTGTACTGATGATCTCACTGTGCTCACTGGAAAGTTTGAAGATATTCTTTTCCAAAGAAGCACCATTGAAAAATTGTATGGGGATCATGCTCTGTCCATTAACCCTAGGAAAACAGAAATGGTTCTCTTCACGAGAAGAGGAAAATTAACTAACTCTCCTAAACAATACGTTAAACTTTGAACCGATGTGAAATACCTTAAAGTTATAACATGAAATTTTCATTTAGAGAGACGACTAAAAAAGGTGTACATATCCTATGAACAGTACCGCATGATCGCTGGTAAAACCTGCAGAATGAAACCATAGTCATGTGGATATATACTGCCAATGTGAGACCAATAGCCTATGAGGTTGTTGTCTGATAGCTGAATGTCCAACCACAGAGCTAATCAAAAGCTCAACCAGGTACAAAGAATTGCCTGCCTGAAAATAACTGGAGCTATGTAAACTACGTCCACTATAGCAATGGAGGTAATGCTACGTCTGCCACCTTTGGATATTTGTCTAAAATAAATGGCTACTTCGTCTCTAGAATACTGGTATTTTACCAGATGTAGGATGTGGAGAAGTCAGAAGTCGTCTACGCGAATGGGGTCGTCAGAAAGATGTCTCTTCTGCAGGCAGACACTGACCGAATTTTTCTCCTAAGTTTGCCTTTCACAGACGGATCAAAGAGAAAGAAGGTGTAGGATATGAACACCCGATATCAGTGGAAAATGGACACACATGCTACCGTGGTACAAATGGCATTAGCAGGTATAACCATAATCGCTAAGGAAATTGCCCATAGACATACAACTGGCAAAATCATCAAAATCTACACAGATAGTAGACAATCACTACAGATTTTACGCAATCATAAGAAAACATCTAGATCAGCGTAGGAATGCCATCAAGCACTGGAAGTGGCCTCAACCGAGAACAGCATATCTGTATGTAGGGTAAAGAGACTTGAGCAATATGGCAATAAAACTACTGACAAGTTGGCTACGAGTGCATCGGGTCTCAATATTTTGGACCTGGTCCCTCCAGTATGTTTCCGCTGTCAGTTTTTGTTGTAATTTTAAAGAGGACATCCACAAATAATTTAGAAGACGGTGGGATGAAACAGACAGCTGTTAATTTGCTAAGGAGTTCTTCTAGTATCTCAGAAAGGATACAGCCAAAAAGTACCTAGCTATAATTAGGATGAATCTTCGCTTAGTGACAGATATTCAAACTGCACATTGTTAGATAAGGAAGCACCTGAATTATGTGAGGAAATGCGAAGCACCCTTTTGCAGTGGTTGCGAACAGGAAAACGAGACATTATTTCATCACTTTCTAAGTGCACTGCTATTTCGTCAACAAGAGAATCCGTGTTGAGAGGTCGATGGCTTTCTATGACTTATATTAGCGGGATCTGCTAAGCAACGCCACCACCTTTTTCTTTTTATTAGGTTGGATAGAGGCTCAGGTGGCTGATATCATAATGGGAGGAATTACAAGGGACCCAATGGGGCTGCTGTAGCTTCTTAAGCTACCCTTCCACAATTCCAGAATCCATAAGGACTGTTCTGGGCGGCCCCTACGTTTTAGGTTAAAAGTTATTTATATCCATATTTGGCTATCATAATAACTTTCTATCAAGCTCTTAAATATTTCAAAGAGTAGCTTAATCTAATCTAATCTTTCTGTTCACACTAACTACTGTTAAAGTATGTAAACATTTTTATTGGACGCCTTAGAAAGTAGGTACACTCACCATAACAAAAAGCTTTTCAGTCTGGATCAGTATCATGTTCTGTTTAATTTATAAAGGCTTAACCGCTTATCACATGTTACATATGTTTAGACAGAAACAATTGTTGATACGGCCTAATTATTGATGCCCCTCAAAATTCCTGTTAATAGACCCCTATTATTTAAAAAATTATTGAACAATAATTCCAAACCATGCTCACCATGCTAGGTAAAATATGTTAATTACTTTTAAAGATAACTATCAAATTCCTGTTAAAAATCAGCTTGGAAATAAACCTGCATTTCATAGGATTATTACTAACTATTAATTCTGGTTTTCAGCTGTTATTGATTCACTTCTAATCCTTGAAAGGTTGTTCCGAAACATTTTAACAAAAAAAAATCGTTACTCCTGTTTGTTTAATTGTTTTATTTAATTTTTTTGTCGGGAGGAATAATTTTTGAAAATTTGTCAGGACGTTGCTGATACACCCTGTGCATATGCAGGCGTTGAGGAAAATACTTACAGGCATCATGTGATAACTGGTGCAAAACAGAAGAGATTAATCTATTTCAACTTGCATAGCACACATGGATCAGTCAGACACAGCGTTATCCTTCTACGTTCACTAATGTAACCGATATAAAAAAAGATGAGATGGAGATGTTCATTTGTCACTTGTCACTTTTTTAAATTGGACTTGAATTCGTTTAGATAAAATTATAAAATAGAATCCTTTAGTTGGTATTTTCTATTACGACTTTTGCCTTTCTATGAAAGATGGAACGCAAAATAACTTTTTATAATCATGTAAATATAGGGTGTACAAAATAATGGTACACATTCCTGAGGCTAAAATATGAGGATATATTGATATGATTTTATATTTATCTTAATAATAGCTTAATTTGCATGTAATTTGGGTTTTTTAGGTTGAGAAATCGAGGTTTGATCGCAGTTTTGGTGTCCATTGCAGCGGACGCCACCAGCAGCACTTCGCCTACATCTAAAGCTTCATGTTTTTTATGCCCCAGTATATTAAATTAATTTTTAAGAATTATTGTTTCTTAGCATGTTCAAAAAGATATACCCGCTGGGAGCAAGCATTACTAAGATAATCGAATTTAAATGTTTTATTGCGTACTGCAACTCATCGATAAAATAAATCCATTTTGTTTTAATCGGTTTGGAATACAAAAAATTGGAAAGAAACAAAATGTAAAAATAATACATTAGCACATATAATGACCTATTTTATTTGTATTATAGAGGGTGATATATCCTTTGGCAAGTCAGCTACTGGTAAGTTTCTAAAAATGGTAATTTTTTGTTTCATACCTACTGTAAAACTAAATATGCACACCAAATTTGATTAAATTATCTCAAGCTGTTTATAAATTAAAAATTGATTTTTTTTAAATTTTTGGCACGCTGTAGTTGAACAATGGCTGTCCTAAGACCCCTCATTTATATAACAAAAAATCCTTATCTTTGGCCACAGAATACGCCTCTGGATTTTAGAGCTTTACTTAAAAAAGACCCTGTAGACAGGGTACCTGTGAGTCAGCATTGTATGATGTAATTTCTATTAAACAGTATATCAAATCCGGGATATCGGGACCTCCTGTATATTCCAAATAACTATATAGTATAAAGTACTTAGGTTTGAGTAAAATTAATACTTAAATTTAGTTGGGATACAGAAGAATATAGTTTTATCAAAAAAGATATTTTATAATAGAAGAAACACTATTTTTGATGATACTTATAAAAAAAGTTTGTTGGAGAAGAAAACATTTATATTTTTCGTTTCACGAAAAAAGTAATATTCGATAGAAATGTGTTTCATTTTTAAAAAAGGTAGGTAACCATTAATATTTTTAAGTTTCCAAGTACAGGTTTAAGAAAATAAAGGGAACCTAAAATCAATAGTAAACTGTATTTGTGAGAGAGATATTGATGATATTACAAAGACTTTCAATTTGGCCTACTTCAGTAATTTAGAACAAACAAAATATGTATAAAATAAATAAATTGAATTTCACAAAATCACAATTTTTTCATTCTAAACTTTTACATTGAAATTTATTATTCTGCATGGCCAACTTGTTTTAATATCAAGCAAAATGTTTTAGTGCGAAGCATTTTTTTCTACAAAATATATATTTTTTCAAATATACCTATTATAGACCAATTTGTTCAAAAATTAAAATTTAAATATACCATTCAATTGCAAATAATTTTCCTTAAAATTATCCACAACTGTCTTTACACAATACATTTTTTTTTTCAAAAATGACGATGTTTCATCAAATGAAAAATAAAATTGTTTCTTTCCATGATTTTTCGTAAAATAATGGTTATTTATGCAACAAGTGCAAAAACTAAGTGTTTATTGTGTACAATTTCACGTCGCCTACAATAAACACTTTTTGTATGAGTTGCATACAATATTTTTTCTACGTTCATGCAAAATCCAAAAAAATATTTTATTTGATTGGCTAGAAATAATTTAACTCAAACTTTATTTTTAAAGAAAATAGACTAAATGTGGTATCAAATTGAACGTTTATGTTTGTCATGATCACAAAACTCTGTAGTAGAATGACAGATGGGTGCACAATTTTTTTTATTGCACTAGTGCAATAAAGAACCAGTTTTTTCACTAAATATAGTTCAATAAAGTTTTTTTCGCATGAACTTAGAAAAACATATTTATTGCATGATCACTAACCATGTTACTTACTATAAAACCATGTTCTTATTTTTTGTGAGAATGTTCAGATTAGGGTTTTGAGGCATTGGCACTTTTGAGTGTGATAAAAAATGTATTTTATTGTTTCTCTAAGTGTTGTAGATAGTAAAATATATTTTTAATTTAGTCTGGATCAGAAAGTGCAAAGCACAGAAATATATATATTTTTTTGGCATTTAGTAGGTATTAGTATACAGGGTGTTTAATATTAAGGTAATCTTGTTTAATAAACATATCGTAGCAACGACATTTTTTTCGAGATTAGGGTGTCCAAAGCTGATAAAACAATCAATTTAAAATTCATAACTCCTAAACCTCTTGAAGTAATTTTGACACATTTGACAATTTTTTAAGTGTCTTATTAGGTATAAAATATAAAATTTGCAGCTTACCTAAAGTATCAGTAGCGCATCCCTGTTAAGAAATCACATTTGTCTCTAAACGACTAGAGATACACAAAAATGTGTAGATAGAAAAAATAATGGGAATGCAATGAAACATTTGAAACGCAATTTTGTGTGCATGATTATACAGGGTGACATACTATTTCTTGAAAAAAGTTATGACGGTACCCATAGCTCCGCTACTGGCACCTTACTTAAACTGTAAATTTTATATTTTATGTTATTTGTTTCTGGAGATCTTTAGTTTACTGTAGAGGAAATTATTGCCTGGTGATAGGTCAGTAGATTTATAAAGAAAAACAATTTTTTACATAATGCCAACGTTTCGGTCTATATTGGGGCTTCTTCAGGACTCAGGAAAAAAAAACAATAGAAAACACATTGCACACATTAAAATTACAATTATTACTTTGGTTATTAAATGAAATTGGTTAAAAGATGGGAAAAATTTAATTAATAACAAACTTAAGAAAAAAATTACAATGATCAAACAATCTAACTATTACCTGTAGTGCAATGTTTTTCTTTGTCCAAAAAGAATACAAACATTTTCATCAAAATTGTCAAAATTTAAGTAGAAAACTAACAATATATGTAATAGTACAGGGAAACAATGGTTTGTTGTTAAATGAGAACATTCGTTAAAATCTCTGTTAGATAGGTTGGTTGGGGTGATGTCTTTTTTAACTTTTTTCTCTTTAAATAATATTCGGAAAAGAAAACAACAAAATTGCTATGATTTTGTATATACTGGGTATTTAATTATTCTAATACTGAGTATTTAATTATTGTATCAATTTTATAAAAGTTGTATAATATATAATTGTAACTTGTAGAGTCCTGAAGAAGGCCCAATATAGGCTGAAACGTTGGTAGTATTAAGTAAAAAATTGTTTTTATTTATAAATCTACTGACTTATCACCAGGCAATAATTTCCTCTACTTTATATTTTATGCCTACTTACATATTAAAAAGTTACGCCAAATTAGCCAAAAATATCTCAAGCGAAATCTTTCGCTGATTTTTTATCAGCATTGGACACACTCTATCTCGAAAATGACGCCCTTGGCATATAACAAAGTTACCTTAATTCTTATCATAGAATACGAGCCTTGATTTTATGCACAAAATTAGGAAGCACCCTGTTTATTACTTAATAAAACATCTGTAAACAGAAAAAAAAATTAATTTCTTCTGAGAAACTGCGACAATAACAGCTTTTAATCCATTCAATTAGTGGAGCAAGTGTTATATCCACGTATGATGTGGGCTTTTCCAATAAGAATTTCCAAAACCGTATCAGCTTAAGCGCTGCAATATAAAAAGACCCCATGAAGCGCAACTGTCAGTTACAACCGCTTAGTAGAAGAATCAAGATGGTCAGCTACGCAACCCTACTTCTCATCATCGCAGTAGGCTTCAGCTTGTCCGAAGCGAAGGTGTTCGGTAGATGTGAATTCGCTCACCAACTTTTGAAGTACGGCATTCCCAAGTGGCAAATTCCTACATGGACCTGCATTGCCCAGCACGAGTCAAATTTCGACACTTCCCAGATCAATCACTCCACTGGCGATCACGGTATTCTCCAGATAAGTCAAATTTATTGGTGCACTGAAAGCGGAGGCCCAGGAAAGGCATGCAAGAAGACTTGTGCTGATTTCAGGAACGATTATCTCGGTGATGACATCGCCTGTGCAAAAACTATCTACGAGGAACATCAGAGATTGTCAGGGAACGGTTTCAACGCGTGGGTTGCCTACAAGAAATACTGCACTGGAAATAACACGCATTATGTACAAGGCTGCTTTTAAATTTATTATTTAAGACTTTCTTTACTCTAATTTATTTTTTTTAAATGTATATTTCTTTGACTGTATATAATATTTTTTTTATTTTATTTATATTAAAGTACGTCAGATTCTAAATATGATTATTGATACTTCTTGTTACCTGTACAATTGTGAAACATAAGTAAATGTTTAATATTTAGTAATCACAACATAAACTATGAAAAAAAAACAAATACGAATATTTGCTATCGTAATGTTTCTCTTTCTTAAACACAAATAATATAAAAAATATAAAACAAGATGATATTGGGTCAGGGACATTTGTTAATAAATAATAATAATTACAAATTTCTCTCTATATTGTTGTCATTTAACGGAGTAGCTCGAGTGGGGGGAGGGTAAATACCACCATTAACCCATCTTGAATATGCCCATAGTATTGATTGATCTGAAATATAAGTACATGACTTTTTTAAATTATGACACCAATCAATACAATCATATTTCATAATATGAGATCAGAATGAAATACAATCTAATCAACTGCAATAATTTTATGATTGATTTTTTTTTCGTACAGTAATGGTGACTGAGAAGACAATCAAATACTTTTACTAAAAATAAAAACATGAAGCTACGTAAATTATTTTTCTGAAAAAGTATAGGATGTTTCTCTAAAAAGTTGCTATTACATAACAAAAATTAAAAAGTAGGTAAATCAATTTGAAAACAAAATAAAAGGTAACTATAAAATGTACATTTTTAACATATTTGAGAACAGTGTTTTAACAGTAACTGAATGATTTTAAATTGAGGCTCGATGAATAAGAACAACTTCATTCAGATCTAGCTATTTTCAAGAATAAAGACGAAGTCAGCAGAAAATAAGCCAAACAACAACAAATAATTTTTGTATGTCTTAAATGCAAAACAATGTAGGTATTTAATTCTAATAAAATATAATTGAATAGTTTAGGTAAGGAATTCAGTCTATTTGATCATTCGGTTATATTTGTGGATGAGATAAAATGTTGAAACTGAAACATTTTTGATAATTTTCATTATTATTTATATCATAAGGGAGTATAAAACAAACCAACAAATAATTAACGTTTAAAGATTTACACATTGTGCAACATTACTAAAAAAAATATCTGCCTACTTTTGACAGCAATATATGACGATTTAACCTCCTTACCTATATACAAAAATGTCTTCCTTAAAAGATACAGGGTGTTAAAGTTGGACTTTTAAAATTATTTTTTCACTATAATTTCTTCATGTTTCTAAACGTTTTCATTATTATTTATAGGAGAATACAGAGTAAATCAACAAATATTAACGTTTATAGATTATACATTGTGCAACATAACTGAAAAAAATAACTGACAATTAGTATACAGGGTGTAATAAAACATCAGATCATCCCGCTAGCTGCGTACTTTTGGCAGTAAAATATGACGATTTAACTTCCTGACCTATATAAAAAATGCCTTCTTTAAAAGATACAGGGTGTTAATGTTGAACTTTTAAAATTGTTTTTTCGCTATAGTTTCTTTATGTTTTCATGTATCACTTTGAAATTTTGTTGAGATAATTCTTGTTATCAACCAAATACTCAAGAGTGCTATTGTAAACGATGGCTAAAAGACAAACGTAGAAACGAGAAGGAAGCGGTTATTTTATCCCTCCACATTTTTTTATGATATAGTAATGTAAAATTATATTTAGAATATTGTATCACTCTTGATAAATTTCCGTCAAACTCTTAGTTTTCGGGACAAATTCGATTTTTGAGCATGTAACGTTAGAAATAATCGCAGCAAAATGAGTAACATTTTTAAATTTCAAATTACAAAAAAAAAAATGTAATGTTCTAATTTTCTCTAAAACTTATTTTATACAGGGTGTCTCTAAACATAGGGTTAGCCAGATGTGCCATTTTCACTCAATTAAATGTTTTTCATCAGTATAAATTCGTTTATTAAATTTGACACCCCCAATAACTCATTAGCACCAAATTTGAAATCGACGCGACAATAACTGTAAAGTTATTAGAAGTTTTCTCAAAAAAATGTTTTACTTCAATACGGTAATACGGTGAAACTAGCGCCCTCTAGGAACACCGTCAAAATAAGGTTCAAATTCGCAATTCTCACACCAAAAACCCACTCAAACATAATATTTCCTCCAGCTTAGTGTTGACCCATTCCTTCTAACTTATACAGGGTAAGAACCAAGTCCAAGAACAACAAGAATAGATCTTATATTCTGTTGGATAACAGAACGGTTCTAGAAGCCTTAAAATCACTATAATGATTAATTTTCGGAGCTTACAGTGAAATTCCATATTCACCACGTATTCCAGTAATAGAGCGTCACTTTTTGGCAATAAAAATATTAAAACGTTCTTACTAAAACATTCTAGTTATAATTACATCAATATTCCTACAATTTATTTAAATTATATTTGTTGGTAACTGTATCAACGTTTGGCAAATTTTCAGTACACGTGACTTGACTGTTTTTATTATACGGGGTGTCCCGTAAAATATGTTACAAACTTTAGATGAAGCACATAAAAATATAACCAAAAACTTTAATTACGTTAGAGCGACCTTAAATTTAAGTAACGTACACTTTTTATACTTATTATTTAAATAAAGTTTTAATGTTTTTGAATATAATTTAATCAAACAGATTTGATTGGACAGTTATTATTTATTATATATTATTTACTTTTTATACAATTTTTACGGGAATGTTTAAAAAATACCCCGAAAAACTATTTTCATACAAATTTAATAGCAGAAAAAAAAACTCAATAAAAGCAGATAGCAAAAATTCAATACAGCATTTTACGTCAAACTTTATTTAAAAATAATAAAATGCGATCACCTTTTATTACAATGTTAATGCGTGCAATAGTTTTAAAGTAAAAAATCCTGCTAAACGAGATATTTTAATAGAATATTTAAAGCCTTAAAAAATAGGAGTATATCGTCCCTGTTAGCATGTCTATATTTAAAAGTAAAAGAAAACTGCCAGATTCCAAATATAAATAGTAATTTTTTTATAGTAGCTAACCTGTAAAAAATTAATTTCCGAACATTCTATAATAAGTTCCAAACAAAAAATATATATTGTCCACGACTATTCTATAAAATGTTTAGTAATTAAAGGTTTATTTGCTATATACAGGGTGTTAAAAAAAGAGTGTAAAATAAAGAGTGTAAAAGTCAGTAGATAATAGTATGAACCAAAATAAACAGAAAAGTCTTAATAAACATGAGTCCGTTTTTTTATTAGGAGTAAACCGACAAAGGAAGATTTTAACAAACAAAAAACAAAGTTACACAAGATGTTCAAAGTGCCCTGCGTCCATTTCCAAGCAGGCACGACATCTTCGTCTCAACGATATTCGATCTCTTTCGAAAACACTATTCTTGGTTTGGATTTCTTGACATTTTTTTATTAATCCGTAGCTGCAGCTCTTTCAGGCTATTTACAGGAGTACCATACACTAATGTCTTCAAATATTCTCAAACAAAGAAATCTAGAGGGTTCAGATAAGGCGGTCTTGGAGGCCATAAAACAGGTCCGGCCCTTCCTACCCATCTATGTGGAAAAGTTTGGTGTAAATGCTCTCTAACGGCCATGGAAAAATGAGCTGGAGCACCATCATGCTGGAACCACATTTGTTGCCTCTGATTCAAGGGAAAGTCTTCCAAAAACTCATAAAGTGTGTTCTGCAAAAAGTTGAGGTAAGCAGCTCCTGTTAATCGGTTCGGTAAAACAACACGACCTAGAAACCTGTCACCTACAATAACTATCCAAACGTTTAATGAAAAACGTGCCTGATGTCCAGATTCTATTAGAGCATGAGGATTTTCGTCGGCCCAAATATGCGTATTGTGAAAATTAAACACTTCGTTTCTTGTGAACCCGGCCTCATCAATAAAAAGAATGTTTGCAAGAAAACGAGGCTCTTCAGCATCATGATGTAGAAACCAGCGGCAAAAAACCAAACATGCTTGAAGATCATTTATTGGATTTAAGGCCTGTACTCGTTGCACAAGGTATGGATAAAGCAGTTTCTCGTGAAGGATTCTCCAAACAAGAGGGCCACTAATTCCCTACCTCGGCTGATATTCTTCGCACACTCGTACCTGCATTCTGCTCTACCAGTGCTAGAATTTCTTCTTCTGCTCTAGGAGTGGATACCGACCTTGGTCTTCCGGATAAATGGCGCTGTTTGCTCAAGGAACATCACGCAATCTTTGATGAATTCTTCCAAACATGCGTTGTGAAGGAATCTGGCGATTTGGATAAGCGTCAACATAAAGACGTCGTGCTTCGGTGGCGTTCCATTAGCACGACCATACATGAAATGCATGTCTGTTAATTCTGCGTTAGAGCAACCAGGCCATAGTGAAAGAAAACTTGTGCACTGAAAACAACTGTCAAATACGTTACTGTTCACTAAACATCAACTTTTATTATAAGAAAATGCAACCGTTACTTTGCGGACCCATGTTTATTGAGACTTTTCTGCTTATTTTGGTTCATACTATTACCTCCTTAAATATTTTACACTCTTTTTTTAACACCCTGTATAAATACTTGAAAGTAAGGTGTTTTGACAGTTTTGAATTGTATGTTATGTCATGTTCAGTTATGAGTGTCAAAATATTGTGTAGGTTTCAGCAAAAAGTGTTAAAATATTGTTACTTCATCCTTTTGAATTATAACCATCATTACATGTTCGTTGAATTGTATACTATTATTTTAATAGATACAAAACAGTACTTAGTGAAGACTACTCTATTTTTTCTATTGTCTTTTAGTAATGTCTGAGACGTCTATATATTTTCAGTTTTATCTCAATTCTATAATTCATTTAAAAATGACGTAAAGTTGAATGACATTTAAGAGCCGCAGATTCATCTTTATGTAGAAATAGCAATTGCAATAATAATGGCACCGTTTAAAAAAAATTGGCGATTAGTTTCGCTACTGATGTTTTCGTAACGAAATCTAATTTTAACATTTTCAACATTAGTTCTTAGTTGTTCCACTCGCCAATAGAGATCTAATGAAGTTTCTACTCAGAACTTCCAATAGTTAAAAACCTTCTTTAAGGGAGTCCCGTTATCGTAGATTGCACGTACTATTAAGTACTATTTTTTTGAGTAGATTTAAATAGTCAAAATAGGTTGTCCAATATTTATGTATGGAATGATATTTACAACTGTTTAAAAATGCCCTGTATAAAAAAATTGTACAGGCAAAAGCTTTTTAGTTGTTTTCTTTGCACCCTTTGGTATCCTTGAGACCGTTTCGGAGCCAGTAATTTCCTTGCTATAACAACCAATTTTATTTTTTCAATGGCATCACGTTATTTTCTGTCGTTATTTGAAATTAACTTATTTTTGCGTTCGTATGGGGTTATATTTGTTTAAAAAAACTAGCATTTCAGTAGTAATACGAAAATTGTAATTCAAGGGCTTTACTGAAAGAGAGCAGTGAAGAATTATAGAATACTTATAATATATTTCTATTCTAGGTCTGATTTTTACATTATCACTTAAATAACACTTATAAGTAATTATTATTTCATTAGTACTACTATTAAAGGGAAAACCATTTGGCTATATTGTTTTAAAATTTGTCGGGAAAAATTATTTCAGGTATTACGAGCCACTGATAAAACGTAAAATGTATCACTTTTGTATTCAGTGAAATATAAAATTATAACTTATACAATAGAGCGTATATCATTTTCATAGAAATAGGTATGTACGTTGCTTCCAAGTTGGGTACATTATATAAATATACATATAGGATTACATTTTAATCATGAATCACATAAACATTCAACAATTAAATCTTCAAACATATACATTTCAAAATATTGTACAGAAATTGCAAAAAAGTAATTAAGATAAATGTAATTACGTACTTATTTTATATCAACAAACAGAGAATCGTGGTTTAGACAAAAAATATTGAGAAAAAAACAAATCTGTCTTTTAAATATTATGAAGATATAACATTGTTATGTTTATATTTTACGTCATGGCCACACAGAGCATTATATGATATACTTATACAGGGTGTCCGGGAATATGTGGAAAGTCTCTCGGGTGCAGATAGAACATGAAAAAATAAGATGAAAAGTTCCTATCAATTTTTTTCCTACAGGCCCTTCCTACGGAAATATGTGTCCCTGAAGGAATACCTTTTAAAGTACTTAATATAATTTAATAAAAATTTTATGTGATGGACACTAGTAAAGTCCTTTTAAAATAGTATTGTTGAAACATATTTAGCTTGTTTAGCTTACCAGAAGTGGGCTAATCTTTACAACTTAATGCCTAAATTTTTAACACTCTGTATGATAAAAACTTTAAAATAATAAATCTGGGTAGCTTCAACCTTGAACTAAAAAAGGTACTTTATGAGAAAAATTTCAACTTATGTTCGCATATTGAACCCTCTTATGAAATTTCTCAATAATTTCGTTAAAGTGGCTCCTGGGACACCACTGTTAAATTAATTTTGTGTTATTTTGGATTAAATCTTAAAATAAAACTTTCCTGTTTTAATGACTTTCGTATCGGATTTTGTTGTCGAGAAAAAAATAGATATCATGTCCCTTTTTATTAAAAATAAAACCTAAATTCGTTTATTATTATTTTTCTCGTGAAAGGTTCATTTTATCGACAGTAAACAAGAGTATCTTTTTTTTATCACAAAGGGTGTTAAAAATTTAGGCATTGTTGTAAAGCTTAGTCCATCCCTGGTAAGCTAAAAAAGCTAAATATGTTTCCAGGATACTAATTTAAAAGGTCTTTACTAGTGTAAATCAAGTTATATTAAGAACTTTAAAAGTCATTCAGGGACACATATCTCTATAGGGAGGGCCTGTAGGAAAAAAAATTATAGGAAGTTGTCATTCTATTTTTTCACCTATCTACACCCGAGAGATTTCCCACATTTTCCCGGACACCCTGTTATTTTTAAAACATCAGTAAGTTAGTAAAATTTATAGCGCGATCTGTTTGACTTTAATATTAGTTACTAGTAGGAAATTTTGTATTACCACATTTTGAAAAATTCTATAAAGTAGTTTTGAAAGTCTTAAAACGTACCAACAGAGATACGTTTCAGTATTAAAATATTTATTTTATTTTATAATATTTCTAGAATAGGACAATATATTTTTAATTTATTTTTTATTACTATATTTTTACACTGATTTATTATTGCAGCATAATAAGTAATTGGGCAATCACATCGGTAAATATATTCAAATATCTACATTTTATTACAAATATTGAGACACATGTACCGACTGAAAGCCAACCGTCATAAAAGTCAATATTGTTTTTTTTTCCAATTCTTATGAGACCAGATGCGAATGTTATTTGTTCATATTTGCCTTCATTTCAATAAATTTCACTGGTAGATACCTGAACCCTGAAATATCGACATTTTACCAAAATAATATCTGCCTACATTTAAGATTAAAACACATCGCGTTTGCCCTTTTTTGAAAGATTAGACTTTAACAATTAATATTATTTAATTTATTTTTGGAAAAGCGAAGTAACATTTTTCCTCATAAAATGGAAAAATATGCTTTATATACAGTGTATCCATGAATGGGCGATACGTGTAAACTTTTTTATTTAACGTTTCTTCGAAAAAAGCAATTCTTTAAAAAAAAAATGTTGTCTTGGAATGTGCATATCAATTCTGAAAATGGCATTGGAAAATGCAGAGTCTTAAAAACATAAGAATATGTAGAAGTCCTTTCATTTTCATACTCATATTGTGTATGTACACTTTCACATAAACAAGGATATTTTGAGTATTTCAATACGAGGCGTATACATAAATAAGCACAGTGTATGACAAACAAAGTTATGGATTAAATAAACATTTTTTAAGCAGAACTATTATAATGAAGCTAGTATATTACAAGATAAATTTATATACGTAAAATTAGCCCCTCACTTTACCCTGTTGTATACCAAATCTCACCTCGATATCTCGATCGTTTTTTGAGAAATGAAGACTATAGTATTTAAGACAAAATTTTAATCAACCTGTATCTCCCATGTTTATATAAACTCTATAAACCTTTTTATTATAATTTTTTCTAATTTTTACCTGCCCCTAGAACATCATTTTGTAACAGCCTGTACACATATTGATAAACTTGCGCTGTATATTAAGGACATTACATTGTGGCAAATAGGTATCTAGAAAAAGATGTAAAACGTAAATAGTAAGTCCTACTGAAATTTACTGTATGTAGCAGCAAACCGCAGCACCACTTTGAAGTCCATTTTTTGCAGTATCTTTTAATTTGAACCCATCAGTGACTTTATAGGCTTTATATATCTTGTTAGGTTAGGATTATATTATATTATATTATATTATATTATATTATATTATATTATATTATATTATATTATATTATATTATATTATATTATATTATATTATATTATATTATATTATATTATTTATTTAATATGCGTCCAAACAGGCACATGCCCAATTACTGGATACGGTGAAAAGTATAAATGTAGAAAAACAATACCATACAATAATATAACTTACATGTAAAGCAAGGCGGACATACATTATTGCTAAAAAAGAAAAAAAAACTATTTATAAATAGGCATTTTTTAACTGCTGAATGGTACAAAAATATCTTGTACAAAACACTACCACAAATTTCAGAGGATAAAATATTATTATATTAATCCAAAAGTTGAAATATATTTTTAAAACTTTTTTGTAACTATTTATCTCAATAATAGCATGATTTACATAAAAAAAATTCTACAAACAATTCAATTTATTTAAATATAATTTATTATCGAGAAACAAATATTTTTTTATGTAATGCTCACTTTTCTGTCAAAAATAAATTGATTTATTTGGTAAGAAAATTTAATTTTTTTTGACGAGTATTTGTTTAAATGAATCAAATCAACTCAATTTGAACATCTTATAAAAACTTAATTTTAAAAAATTATTTGAAATAAATATATTTTTTCATTTCCTTAAACAATTTATTCAAATCTGTAAAAAATAACGTTTTGATGAAAAGAAATGATTTTTAATTGAAATAAATGTGCATTTTGAAACAAATTATTTAATTCAAAAATGCATATGTCTAATTGAGAGATATGGAAAAGAAAAATATATAATCTTTTAATGTCTTTTGTAAAGTTTTATTAGGTTATATAATCTTTTGAAGAACCATAAATTAAAAAACTCAATTTCCTAATATAGTCGAAAAAATTATTTGTTTGAAAGGAAAAATTCGGATTGTTTCTGAGCAATAAGTTGTTGATTTAAATAAGCAGATGTTTAATTGAAAAACAAATTCTTGAAATATACAAATATTGTTTTATCATAGAATATAATTAAATCAACACCAGCAGTGTGTCACTGAAAAAGAAATAATGTTTTTTAATTTAATCAAATGCTTTCTTTACACAAATTATAATTAATTCATAATTATATTTTTATTTCTTCAAAAAATTGTTTTAGTATCAGAAAATAAATATTTGTTTGACCTTATACAGACAAATAATTAATTTCCATGAAACAAAATTTTTTTACAGGCACCAAATTTTTTTAGCGGTATACGGTTTTTTTAAGATGAAATCTGATTACAGTTTCGGTGTACGTTGCAGAAGGCGCCACCAGCAACACTTCGCCTACATCTAAAACCTCATAACTTTTTTGTGCGTCGGTATATTAAATTTCTGATTAAAATTATTGTCCCTTGGTATCTTTTGTCAAAAAACGGCATACGTATTAAAAGTGGCTTAGAGCAACCGTTTCTGAGATAATCGAATTTAAATGTTTTATCGCATACTGAAACTCATCGTTGTAACGAGTTACCAATAATAAATAAGTACCGTCATTAGTTACAAATGAGTATTGTCAAGTGATTCAATCTTTCAAATTTAATTCATTTCTTAGAGACACCCTGTATGTCTGTAGACTCACGTGGGTGTTACCTTCGGGATGAAAAAAGTTTCGTAGATAACACTTATATATTGTTTTATACTACTTTATACTCGCATTATAAACATAACAATTATGCGCATTCTACAATATTAGATGTTGTAATTAGATATGCAAATATTTTTGAGAAACAACCATTCACAAAACAACATGATAATAAATATTGATATTTTTAAGAATTTATTTAATTGTTATTACATATTTTGCACTATGTAAATATTTTTTTTTATATTACTTGCATGCAAAATAAAAGGATGACACGCTATACGGCTAGTGCTCTTATACGTATAGTAAGTAGGTGTGTTTGATTATTGTTACTATCTGTGGTTGGGAAATTATTATATTGCTGTGCTAAAAGCATAACTTAAATAAAACAAACAAATATTTCATTCATGGCATTTCCCAAACAAGATTACATTGTCCCACTTCCAATAACTACCACATATCGAAGTGATAATACACACAACGTCAAAAGTCTTGGACCTCCTGTATATAAAATGATTCGATTAAAGCTAGTGGTTTTTCTCAATGTGGTAAACAAGTACATGTACTTAGGAAACAAAGACAACAAAATATTGCAGACCGTGAACCTTTACTTTATTACCAAGTGTTCCTTTGAATTTTTGTACATTATAATGCCAGGACCTGAAATTTCTGCGTTTACCCGAGCAAGAATGACTGCTTTCTAATCATCAAATATCGAACATGCTGGGCATTTCTAGATCATCTGTTGTACGAGTAGTATACAGATATAAAGAGTTTGATAGTGGAAAACAGACCACGTAGTGGACGTACTTGAGTATCTAATGAAAGGGAGGATCGGTATTTGGTGCAATAGATATGCCCATAGACACCGCTTTTATGCCAGTGGCGGTGGGTCTTATTTACAGACGAAACCAAAATTGGGCTGGTTACTGATGACAATCGACAGAGTCTGGACAGAACCAGGTCGTCAACAGCGACCACATCGCGCAAGAAGGGTTCAAGAGACACTCGAAGCAGGAGGACATATCAATAGATTAGATTGGTCAGCCAACTCTTCTGACATGAATTCTATTGAAAACATGTGGGATATCGTTTATAGAGCCAGTCATAATCATATTCCTCCACCTCAGACTGCAGATGAGCTAGTCGTGGCTGCAGAAGAGGAATGGAACAATATTCCGCAAGAGATCGTTAACCGCTTGATTATCTCAATGCACAGACGTGTCAATATGCTATTGGAACGTGGTGGAGCTCATATCGACTGTTAGTCAAGTAGAGAACTTGCTTTTCTTCTTGCTTCTTTTTGATTTAATAAATTTTGTCAAAAATGTCAAACATTTGCTGGTTTTTCAATTTACTAGGTACTCAGTTTACCGAACTTTTCACAACAAAAAGATTCAGAAAACAATATACTTTTATAAATGTATTTGATTTTTATGGACAGAAAGCTGTCTAACCAACAAATTTTTAGATACAAACATCTTGTGTGAATGTGAATATTGTTATAACATAAACTTACATATAGTTCTGCATATTTACTTTTGTTTATAAGTATACATATGTGTTTTTTTGCCATTCTGCTTTTAAGTAAATCTGAACAATATCAATATTTTGAGAGAAAGCTAACCGTACATATCATTGTGTTATAAGAAAATATCTTTATTTTTGTATGGTGAAGGTTTTGTTTCTAAAAAAGAGGACGAGAAAACAAAAGTATCTAGGAAAATCCTGTTCTTTTTTTTATTTGTAACCAAGACACCTAAAACCAAAAACTTAATGTAAGTTGTTTGGTATGTTACAGAAATAAAGTACTCATAAATTGTAGCTAATTTGTAGTACACCCTACTCTAATAATAACTCTAATAACTCTAATTCGTTTTCTTTGAAGCCATCCACGTTCTTCTATATTAAGTGCACCCTATTCCTCCCGCACGTCCACCCTCTTTATAAGTTTTCGGAGTGATTTTTTTGTACTTCTCCAATATCTGCATTATTTAATAATAACTCTAATTCGTTTCGTTTTGTTTGTAATCATCCGCGTTCTTTTATATTAACTCCATCCTACTACTACCGCGCTCCGCCCTGCTCCTCCCGTACCTCTATCCTCTTTATAAATTTTCGGTGCGATTTTTTTGTATTTCTACAACGTCTGCTATATTTAGTAATAGCTCTAACGTCTACTCGTTGACTTTGTAGTAATCCACGTTCCTTTATATTAACTACACCCTACTTCTCCCGCGCTTCCGCCCTGCTCCTCCCGTACCTCCATCCTCTTTATACGTTCTCGACGTGATTTTTTGTACTTCTACAACGTCTGCCTTATTTAATAATAACTCTAACGTGTATTCGTTGAATTTGTAGCCATCCACGTTCTTTTATATATACTTCACCCTACTCCTCCCGCGCTTCCGCCCCGCTCCTCCCGCACGTCCACCCTCTTTATAAGTTTTCGGTGTGATTTTCTGTACATCCACAATATCTGCATTATTTAATAATAACTCTAATGTCTATTCGTTGACTTTATAATCATCCACGTTCTTTTATATTAACCCCATCATACTCCTCCCGTCCTCCGCCCTGCTCCTCCCGTATTTCCACCCTCTTTATAAGTATTCAGCGTGATTTTTTTGTGCTTCTATAATATCTGCATTATTTAATAATAACTATAATGTCTATTCGTTGACTTTGTAGTCATCCACGTTCTTTTATATTAACTCCATCATACTCCTCCCGCGCTCCGCCCTGCTCCTTCCGTACCTCCACCCTCTTTATAAGTTTTCAGCGTGATGTTTTTGTACTTCTACAACGCCTGCTTCATTTAATAATAGCTCTAACTTATATTCGTTGACTTTGTAGTCATCCACGTTCTTTTATATTAACTACATCCTACTCCTCCCGCGCCTCCACCCCGCTCCTCCCGCGCCACCACCCCGCTCCTTCCGTACCTCTACCCTCTTGTATTCTCCAGGTATCCTTTAATATGATAGAAATAATTATAATATATTTTTTATAGACCGGCTATAAATGCTACGACTTGTCACCGAAATATTTACAAAATCTTTATATATTTGCCATATAAGTTGTTTTATCGTTTAGCTGCCGAAATGTTCTTGTGATAAATTTATAAAATTTTACAAATACTGACAAAATAATGCTACTTCTCTATAATAAAACAAATTTCGAAAGCATTAGATAATAAGGCAATAAAACATAATCGTTGTGTAACCTGAAAATTATAAAATTGTGCCCGTTTGGTATGTTTAATGTAATTTAACAATATAAACGTATATTAATAAATAACTAATAATATTCGAAATTTCTAATTTCCAGAAATATTTAATATCCATTTTTAGAATGTCGACATAAGAAACTGAACTACTAGAATATTGAAGTTTGTAAAGTTATAGAAGATTTCAGGATCGTTAGGTTTGATTTCTCTCGTAGTCACGTTAAAATGATCTTCACAACAATACATTGCTCAAAAGTATGAAAGTGGTGCAATTCGTTTCTCATCTCATTTCATAGCATTATATTATTTAGTCAATCTAGTTTGATAACTATCTGGTTTATAATGTAACATAAGAGATTATTATTTAATTGTTGTTACAAGCAGTACCGCAACGACATTATTTATCGAAACAGAGCAAAAATAACTTTTTCTATAAAACTGTTAAAAGTGGGCTTTTTAATTGTCATTTTTGATGATAAAAATATCATTTTTTGACACGCGCGTTAAAAGTAAGTTACTTTTAACACTAGTGTTAAAAGTAATTTAAATTTTGTTTTGAAAATTAATAAAACGTTTTTACAAACACATGAACAACTTTTTATTTTAAATAAGTACAAACCAACATTTTAACTAGTTATTACTATTAACATTTATAGTAAAATTAGAACAATTTGAAATTGTAATTCCCTGCGGAGTCATCATACTTAAGTTGGTTTTACTGTCAACATGTGTGACACATCTACTTTCTGTAGAAATACTACTGGTAGTACTACTGCTGGTCTTGCTAGTAGTTGCAGCAGTAGGAAGAATTTGGCACGCATTTTCCTTCTTCTGTTCCAGTGAATTTTCAATGTAGCCTTCAGCTACCGTCGAAGATTTCCATCCTCCATGTCTCTTGATGGTAGTAAGATTTGCACCAGAATCTGCTAACAATGTCGCCGATGAACGACGAAAACAGTGTCCGGTGTAGAGTTGAGGACTTGGTAGATTCAAGAACTCTGCAATGTCGGCAGGCATTTTACCAAACATGTTAATTCCGACTGGATTCTTCACACACTTATTCTTCATATATTTAAGAAAAGTCGTCTATGGTCAGCGTTGGGTGACCGGAGTGCCATATACTTTCTAAAAAAGTTTAAATAGAATTCACCAACAACACTGAAAACACAGTAAAACACGTTCATTACATTTCCCAGGGATCTTTTTAATTTTTTTGTAACATTTTTTTTACTGTTTTAGAAAGGTATTTTAAGCTAATATAAATCAAATCTCCTACAATTCCTATCAATGAAGTCATATGTAATTCAACGCAGGTTGGGGCTTTTGTCCACTGAGTAGTTAGTTTCACACAATATTATTAATACCTAAAAATATATAAAGACCTTTTTAATGTTGCACCATTCCGAAAAGCGTCTATAAGCGATTTCGTACTGTTCCTTTGATTTCGCCGGCAATAATTCCTATGTTGCTCGACTGGCGGCTTCTTCGATTTCAGCAGGGATGGATTCGTTACGCTCATTATCGAGAATATTCATTATACTTATAATATTACTAGAAAATGCTGCCAATATTTTTGTGTTTTTTCCGTAACAGCACTGGTTGCTACGAAAATTTTGGTTCATAAACATTGCGATCTGTGTGGTATTTTTTGATTTCTTATTTTTATTGAGTTTAAAGTTTTTCCGATTGTTTTGTCGAAAAAATAGTGTATGATATACGTGTTAAAAGTAAGATTTTATTTTGTGAGTGAAGATGATTAAAAAGCGAACGTAGCGAGTTTTTTAACTTCACGATCATAAATAGCTATTATATTTAATTTTGATTTATAATTTGTAGAATCTTTAAAATGTTATAGAGATTATATGGTTGTTTTTACTTATCCATCTTTGGCTAAATAATAATCTACAGTTACGAAAATGTACAAGTAGGATATTTCTTAAACTTATTAGAAAGGAAACACTACGTTTCCAAAGAAAGAGTTTTAAGAACAATAACACGAATAAACAATAAAGCGTTAACAAAACAGGAAAGAATAACGGTGGACAACGGGGTCCACAAACAATTATTAAACTAGACACTTTATTACTCTTTTATCTGTAGGCGTCACCCAAGATAAGGGGAATAGCCTTAAAAACTGAATCTATCTATTTAATTCTAATTTATTATATATAATTACAGTTATATAACTGAGATGGTAAAATATCGAACCGTCTGGTTGGCCCCAAAAAAGAACTAACTGTCTCGGGGTCCTTTCAGACATCGCCCAATTCCACCTTCAAGTACGAGTTATTTATTACTCAATGCCTCAAGCCAGAGGATGGTGTATTTTCCTAATTTGCTAATTTTTACTGGTTCTTAGCTGTCCACAAATACTGACGAGCGCTGTACTTGAATCTATACAGGGTGTCCGGAAAGTAATGGGACCCAGCTTGAACATAGCTTCCTGTGATCAAATAGAACCGATTTAGACAAATTTAGCTTAGTCCAAAAGTGCTTAATTTAGAAGTTACAGGGCTTCAAAAAAAATTGTTTTCTTGTTATGGGCATAATTAAGATAGATATTTGACACTACGTAACTTTGTTTTTTAAAATTTCTGCCTCTCTTATCGAATACTCTCTTTCGTTTATGGTGCTCCTATGTCTTGGTTAACTGATGATATGATGAATTGATATCTTTACTTAAAAACTTCATTGCTACGCTTAATACATATTTACTGATTTATTTCTCTTAACATCGAACCTAAACTAACCAGATATTTGATTTTTTGTTACAATAGTCTATCTGAACATGAATAATATCTTTAGCGGTAGTAATGTGATATGCCATTTACTTTTTTAAATTTTATTTTCCGTTTTGTTCTAAATTTCTTCCCAGCGACCGAGTTTGAAACAAAGTCACAGTGCTCCTTTTTTATTTAACAGGTGGTTTGCTCAAAAAGGTCTCTAAAATTGTAGATCTACTATTGACAATAATTTCAACGCAGAAGATGATAGCTAAGTGTAATGCCATTTACTTTTTTTTAATTTGATTTTCCATATTTTGATATGGAATTTTAAAGAATTTTCAGTTAAGATCCGTTTATTTGCTAAAGATCGTAAATAACATAAACTTGTTTTTTTTTTTTTGTAAAATATTTAGTCGACTATGAAAGGAACATTCATTCATACATTTTGGAAAATATGTATCATCTCATATCCTCATCATGGGCGCTACATTCCGCAGTTGAATTTGATAATGACAGTACCGCAACTGTAGCAACTTTTTCTGAAAAATTATGTTTTCAATAAAAAAGTATATTTTTTTATGCAAACTGGATTGATAGGGAATAAGAAAAAAAAATAAGAAAAAATTAAAAAAAAATAAATAACTTACTCATCACTAGCGCGGAATTATTAAAATTACCTTACTAATCATATTTGTATAAATCGTTTAGGAGTTATATATTCGCAAAATCCAAGATATTGAGCCCAATGCTCTCTACAATTCGGGAACAGAAAGAAATATGGGTTAAATAATTTAGTAATTCGATTATGTACTTAATTTCTGAAGTATGTCTGAATCACTCCATGCAAATACTTTTATAGTTCACGTCAATACATTTCATAATTTCCAAAATACTGGGAGAAGATCAAACATGTTTTGAGATAAAAATGTGCATATATCCTATACAGGGTGGGCCAATGGAAACTTTCCACCCCGATTTTTTTGATTTAAAATATAAATCTGGGAAAACTCTCGGATACGTCGACTTTTGATTTGAGGGGGAACTATATTTCAGTTTTTTCATCCCCGTAGCTTTAACCCCCTAGCTGGGGAGACAACAACCCCCCACATTTGAATAGGGTGTAGGGGTCGAGCCATACCTCTTTTTAAAGGTATCATCGAGTTCTTTATGATCCTACAATTTGCGTTTCATTGTTTTTATCCGTTAACCTTCATAAACCCGTCGTCAAAAACTTACATTAAATACCGAGTGAGGTCCAAATGTACCCCAACATTTTTTTGGCTTATTATTTTTTTTATGTTATAATTAGGGAATATCAAAAATAAAACACATTCTGCTTATAAAAAAATATATTTTTACATAAAAAAGTTGTCAGCATTGATAAATGAGTGAACGAATTTAGATAAAATAATATGAAATGATTAGAAATAATAAAAACAAAAATAATTATGAAAAAAGACCAAGCATTTTAGTGTCATTTTAAATAATGATTTAATTGTCACACTTGTTATAAACTGTTATATTTTTTGTTCGGCCCTAAGCAACAGAACTCTATATAATTAATTACAATAAAAAGCAATTTATTCAAAATTTTGTATACCAATTTAGATATATATTTAAGAAACATAGCTCGAAGAAAATTAAGTAAAAATAATTATTTAAGAAAATATACCCAAAAATTCATGTCTGTACCCTGCTCGGGTTTATGAAGGTTAACTTTAGCTAACAAACTGTTGTGGACAAAATGTTCACCCCGGTTTGTTTAGAAGTTTCGTTAGAAATAATCTCACCGGCAGGAATTATCGTTGCCATGGTATATCCGAATATTGACAGAAAAACTACCAACAAAACATCCGTTTTTTTGACTTTTGGAGAAAAAATTTTTACAAACTTTGTTTACTACTATTGTCGTACGATCATTTTAAGTTTCAAGATTATTATCGTTAGTTCGACAGATTGTAACTAGATTTACTTATGGTGTACACTATAATTGAACGGGTTGAATTGGTTTCCATTTACCTCAAAAACAATGACTGTGCAAGACAAACACCACGACAATTTAATGAAAGACATCAGGATAAAAATGTCTCGCATACTTACGTTAGGCAGCTGATTAAAAAGTTTATGGAAACTGGAACAGTGCAGAATCAGAAAGATCATCCGGTTCGTGTCGTTCGGAATGAGGTATGCAAGTCGCAGTTATAGGAAATATTACAATGGATAATACATTGAGCACTTGGCCGAAGTCTCCGGCGTATCGCGAACTAGCGTTAGGAGAATTTTGAAAGATCACAAATTTTACCCCTACAAGATACAATTGCTTCACGAACTTAACGAGGATGATTATAACCGAAGATTACAATTTGTAGAAAAAATGAGTGAACGGTGTATTGGAAATCCGAATTTCCTGTACAATATATGCTTTTCAGATGAATGCTCCTTTTTACTACATGGGCTGATCAATCGACATAATTGTTGATACTGGAGCAATTCAAACCCACATTTATTTAGAGAGTCTCAAACTCAAAATTCTGAAAAGTTGAATGTCTGGGCAGGTATCTTAGGCAATAACTTAATCGGCCCATTCTTTTTGCAAGGCAATTTGACTGGAGAAATGTATCTTACTTTGCTTCAAGACAATATTGTTCCTAGAATAAGGGAGGTCATTGCCGAAGATAATAACTTGTCACAACATGAAGCGTTTTTTCAACAAGATGGGACTTCAGCCCATTATGCAGCCCCCGTTCGGCAATTTATCAACGAAAATTTTAGAGGTCATTAGATTGGCCGTAGGGGATCTATTGAGTGGCCTGCAAGATCTCCTGATCTTTCCTGTTAGACTTTTTTCGCTGGGGCCATTTGAAGTCTACAATTTATAAAACACAGCCAGCTTCTCTACAAGTTCTGAAAGAACGCATAACTGCAGAATGCCAAAGGATAGCTGCCGATATGTTGCAGAATGTTAGAGAAGAGATAGAGAATCGATTTTACTATTGCATAGATGTTAATGGCGGACATTTTGAAGAGTTTGTTAGATAAAGTTCACGTGTAGATTTAATTAATAAATTAGTAAGTATTTTTATTTATTTTTATTTTGACAAGCTGTCAATTCGTTACGAATAATAATAATGAGGCCAAATTGTAGGGTAATAAAGAACTCGATAAGATATTTAAAAAGAGGTATGGCACGACCCCTATGCCCTATTCAAATTTAGGGGGTTGTTCTCTCTCCATTCAGGGGGTTAAAGCTACGGGGATGAAAAAAACTGAAAAATAGTTCCCTCTCAAATCAAAAGTCGACGTGTCCGAGCGTTTTCCCAGATTTTTATTTTAAACCAAAAAAATCGGGGTGGAAAGTTTCCATTGGCCCACCCTGTATGTATACTAAAAACTAAGCTATCTAGAACATTATTTTTTCTTGAAATAACAATAACTACCTTCTGTATTATCAGAGCGTACTTAACACTCTGTACAATTCTTTAATTATCTATTGAATATGACATGTAAGCACTAAACTACTGCACTAACATTTTCGTTTATTGTAAGTGAACGTTATCAATCATGTACAATGCGGGCTTTCCTATAACGTCGATTAGAATTTCCAAAGCTGAATAGGTCTGGATTGTAGCCGTATAAAAACAGCCCGGAGCGTACAACTGTCAGTTACATCAGTTTATCTAAACATTCAACATGGCCAACTACGCAACCCTACTTCTCATCATCGCAGTGGGCATCAGCTTATCTGAAGGGAAGGTGTTCGGCAGATGTGAATTCGCTCACCAGCTGTTGAAGTACGGCGTTCCAAAATGGCAAATTCCTACATGGACTTGCATTGCCCAGCACGAGTCAAATTTCGACACTTCTCAGATCAATCACTCCAGCGGCGATCACGGTATTCTCCAGATAAGTCAAATTTATTGGTGCACTGAAAGCGGAGGCCCAGGAAAGGCATGCAAGAAGACCTGTGCTGATTTCAGGAACGATTATCTGGGTGATGACATCGCATGTGCCAAGACTATCTATGAGGAACATCAGAGATTGTCAGGGAACGGTTTCAACGCCTGGGTTGCCTACAAGAATTACTGCACTGGAGATAACACGCATCATGTACAAGGCTGCTTCTAAATTACTACTAATTTCTTACTAAAAAGTATTTATAGTTCCTCCCAGAATAGTAATAATAATTGAAATACTCAACATTTCTCTAAATCATATTTTTCCTTGATAATTTAGAATATCTTTATTTGTATATTTTTAATAAAATGTCATTTAAGTATATATTTGTTTATTACTTTTATATTCTATTCTGTGTACAAGTTCCAAATTTATCACATCGTAGATGTCGATAAAATATTTAATAAAGTAAATATAAAAGTACACAAAAAAATAAAAATACTTCAACTTGTTGCTTTGTGTGAAATGGAGATGTTTAGACAATTTTGGAAAATGTATAGAAACTTGAGGTGCTCATATTGAAGACGTTCTTTAATGTTATTAATTATTTTATTTTATTTTTTGGCTGGAAATACTAACTTCAATAAATTATTATTACATACATCATTAAATATGCGTTTATCTGGAAAAAGGCTAAACATATCGAATAAAACAAGGTGTTTTGCAATAAATTGATAGGGGAATCAATTGCAAAATGTCAAACTTGGCAACACTATCAAAATTGTATAAATTCTGAAACGTAACTTTGATCATACCTGTGTAATGAAGCATGTCTAGTTCCAATTTAAATAGTGAAAGTTATATTACTGCGAGTTACTACTGTCACTCAAAAACGGTGCATCGTACGAAAAAAATGTAGTGACCAATTTCATTCAGAATTAATGGTGGATTTCTAAAAAAATATCAGAACGATAAAATCAGTGGCGTACCATTTTTTTATTAAAAAAGATTGTGACATTCTCACACGAACGCCATTGGTGCAAGTATAAATATTCGGATCACTTTAAAAGATGCACATTTATCCTTCCAATTTCGAGTCAATGTCTTTAAAACTCTATGAAATAATTAATGAAAATAAATAAAAAATTAAAATTTACACTCTGTATTCGAAAACGAAGCATATTTCGACCTTCGTTTATATGAACTTTTTTTCACAAAATAACTTCGGCAACCACCCCCTAAAATATTTCGCACTTATTTACAAACACCCTGTTTACGTAAGAACACCAGATAGAAGAAAAATGTATATGAGGTGCTGGACGTCATTTTGACTCCCCCGGTACTGGTGACTTGTCATTTTAACCACTAGTTTCTAAACACCTGGTATATATATTTCATGTTGGAAATATGAGTGTTCACAATGATTGAAAATTGACAATACATATTTGTTATACACTATAGATATTACAATGAAAAAGGTCTATGAAGAAATTACTTAAAATAACCAATTCACCTATTTTTGTGTCAGTGGCGTAGAAATATTTAAGAACAAAGGGGGCCGGGTTCCCCATATCTCCGCACCTGCATTACACTTAATCTTTTAAGGCTTCGGATTACAACCTATTTATACAGGGTGTTAAAAAAAGAGTGTAAAATATTTAAGGAGGTAATAGTATGAACCAAAATAAGCAGAAAAATCTCAATAAACATGGGTCCGCAAAGTAACGGTTACGGATATATGGAATGTTGTATGTTTTTTAGCCCCTTTTTTATTTTGCAAAAGCGTTGTGTATTTTCTTATGATAGTTGGTTGACGTTTAATGAAATAAACAGTACGTATTTGACAGTTGTTCTCAATGGTGCACAAGTTTTCTTTCGCTATGGCTGGTTACTCTAACACAGAATTAACAGACATGCATTTCATATATGGTCGTGCTAATGGGAACGCCACCGAAGCGCGACGTCTTTATGTTGACGCTTATCCAAATCGCCAGATTCCTTCACAACGCATGTTTGGAAGAATTCACCAAAGATTGCGTGATACCGGTTCCTTGAGCAAACAGTGCCATTTATCCGGAAGACCAAGGTCGGTATCCACTCCTAGAGCAGAATAAGAAATCCTAACACTGGTAGAGCAGAATCCAGGTACGAGTGTGCGGAGAATATTAGCCGAGGTAGGTATTAGTGGTCCTCTTGTTTGGAGAATCCTTCACGAGCCACTGCTTTATCCATACCATGTGCAACGAGTACAGACCTTAAATCCAATAAATGATCATAGCACGTTTTCTTGCAAACATTCTTTTTACTGATGATGCCGGGTTCACAAGAAATGGAGTGTTTAATTTTCACAATGCGCATAGTTGGGCCGATGAAAATCCTCATGCTCTAATAGAACCTGGACATCAGTCACGTTTTTCATTAAACAAGGGCCGGACCTGTTTTATGGCCTCCAAGATTACCTGATCTGAACCCTCTAGATTTCTTTGTTTGGGGATATTTGAAGAAATTAGTCTATGGTACTCCTGTAAATAGCCTGGAAGAGCTGCAGCTACGGATTAAACTCCAAACCAAGGAGTGTGTTTTTGAAAGAGTTCGAATATCGTTGAGACGAAGATGTCATGCCTGCTTGGAAATGGACGGAGGGCACTTTGAACATCTTCTGTAACTTTGTTTTTTGTTTGTTGAAAGCTTCCTTTGTTGGTTTATTCCTAATAAAATAAAATGTTTGAAAAACGAATAGTGGTCCATATCTCCGCAACCGTTACTTTGCGGACCCATGTTTATTAAGACTTTTCTGGTTATTTTGGTTCATATTATTATCTCCTGAAATATTTTACACTCTTTTTTTAACACCCCGTATATTTCAATTTAGATTGTCGTTTTAATTCATCTAATTTAGAATTTTACTAATCTACATTTGCGTGCAAAACCTTGGAGTCAGAAAATAACTTATGTTGTTTAAAAATCTGTAACATAAACACAATTTTCCCAAGATTCCTTTCAAAATATTACATGTTTATTGCTAATATGCAACATTACATCACATGATATAAATATTTAATAAAATCAATTTTATGTTAAACAGGCTGAACCTTAAATAAGTACAAATATTTTAACTGCAAGTGCAGTTCGTCATATAAATGAGTCAAGTAAAAGTGATTTTTAAAAATTTCAAATATTTACGAAAATGTATATAAATACCTATATTTTGAGGACTTTGAGGATGTTAAACAAGCTGAACCTTAAATAAGTACAAATATTTTAACTGCAGGCGTAATTCGTCATATAGATGAGTCTAGTGAAAAAAATATTTAAAAATTTCATATATTTACGAAAATAATAATTAAAAAAAAAATACCCATATTTTGAGGACCGCTGACCAGTTAAAGAGATGACGAACCTAATAAACCCTTTGATTAACTGAAAGAAATATTTTTTACTTTAACGTAAATTAAATTAATTAAAATTGTTTCTAATTTAGCGATAAGTAAAGTAAAATTGCGTATGGAGTACGCTAAGCAGTAATATTTTAACTGACGTTACTACCTTAAATGATTTAAAAATGACTCTACTTCGATACTACCAATTAAGGTATTCACGAAATTAGGTACTTTGTTCAATGATTCCCAAAATTGCTGAAAATATTTTCAAATATTTAAACAGTTATCCCCATTTCATAAATTATTACCATTGTACACTGTTAGAAAGAGACACAAAATATGTCATTTAATGATAATTTAGTTAAATACAGTGTAATTAAGTAAAATATGGCACATTATTCAAACAGTGAAAAGATTGACATGGAGTGTAGAGGTAGTGATAATGATAGTACAATAAATCATTTGGAGTGTAGTATTTTTCTCGTGATCATCCTTACCTATGTGTGTTATATATAAATATACTTGTATTTAATATTTAAATAGAAACCTGAATATGTCCCAACAAACAATTAAAGTTAAAATTACGTTAACTTGACCTCTGAATTGGTCAAAAAATGTTCATGACCAATTCCGTATAAGGAAAGTTTACCTATATTCGTTGGTCTTTTTCCTTATGTGGGGAAAAAAACTAAAGTAATATGGAAGTTAATAATTGGTCGGCAAGAATTTTATTCCAATAAGATAATTGGACCTAAAAGAAATACAAACCAATTTTATGTTAAAATTTCAAAATATAAAAGACATTATTACCAAAATATACCCTAATTATGCCCTTTATATGACATACTTTTGCCAGAGAGAGATAACATTATATTTTATACATTCTAATAGCGAACAGGGATAGGAAGAAAAAGAAAGACTATAAGTCAGGCTACTAAACTACAAGTATAATAGGAGTTAGTATATTTATAGATATTTTAATATAATAAAGTCTGTATTTTTGGTTTCCATTCATCAAATTGTACAACCCAGGAAATTTTTTCGTATAATGTTATGACCAAACTTTCATAAAAATAACGCGCCTTACAAATATACATTTCTACTATTGCTTTTTAATAATATTATTATACTGAAAAATAACCTAAAATAAAAACTGAATGTACTTTGTGATAAAATGTGTTTAATAATCTTTTGTCATAAATTTATTAACTAATATTATCTGTATTAACATAATTTTAATGAGTAATCAATTAGAAATAATGAAAAAAACATTTAGTGCTTATTACAACATGGCCGCTCAAATAAAATCAACTTTGAAGTCAATTTGTCTGTAAATTTTAACCTATAAGGCAAATTGCCTATGCCAATGTTGACATCACAGGAAAATATTAACTTTGTGGTTGAGATTTCCTCCAAATTAAGATATTTTATGGTAATTTATTACCAATTAAATTATTACTAGGTACCTACATATAAAATTCTACTCTTGGAGTTATTTGTGATTGAAAATTCAAATTAAAGCCAATAATATTATGTATGCGTAATAACAAAAACAAAATAAATATTTTCGAACGGAAGTCAATTCGAATTTCAATTCACGTGCACTACTGAACTCATCTAACACGATAACAGTTATAAGAATACTTATATATGAAGTGTTTATCGATATATTATCATTAGATTGATTTACATAATATGCAGTGTTGGCTTAAATTCGTTTTTTACAACTCTGTAATATTGTGTAGGGCTTGGTTTTCACTGCAGATCGCCAAAACAATTTCTACCCCCCATTACTTGAAGATCTGTCGGAATACATATAAGAAGCTTGTTTCCTAACAAGTAAATTTATACCATAATATAGAACAATATTTCTATTAGGTTAATTGAAATGGTTAAATATTTTTTAGAAATTATCAACAAAATTGAAAATAGGTTATGATATGAATTGAAACTAGTTATTACCTTATTTTTAACTACTAGTTGAAGACAAAATAAGTTTTACAATTTCGTAATAAATATGTAAATATTTACCTATTGTAATAATTTAAAAAATCCTTGGATATTGAAGACAGATTTCAAGGCGAAATTAAGTAAATTATAACTTCGTCTTACACGTTATTGGAATGTGAGCATTTGAAAACAAAGAATAGGTAGACAATATGTAATTTCGAACTGTATAAATTGACATATGTTTCATTTTACTTAGAAGTCATTATATTACTCTTAATTAACAAATTTTTGACTAAAATTTTGGTATTATAAGATTTTGTAACTTTGAAGACTATTTTTATGGAGGAAAGTAGTAAATCTTGATCAATTTAGAATTATTTTTCTTGTGTAGTAGTCTATTAGCCTTAAATGTTAGTTGGGTGTTTAATTGAATCCTGTACCTACTATGTTTTATTTATCAAAACATTGATGATAAAATCAAGGTAGATAAGCGTATCTGTAAATACTATGACCAATTTTAACCCATCCGAAGAAAAAAATCAGTTGACGCCACTGTCTATCAATGAATTAAAACAATATTAATATATTAATTAATAATTAAAAAATATATCTTAGTGACACCTTGCCATACATACTTAAATAAGAAGGACTTGATTGACTTTTTTAAATTTCTCTAGGTGGGAAATTTTATAAAAATTAATGTATTATACGCAAATTTCATTATTTCATAATGATACTGATATTATGTTAAACTGAAGGAAAAACCTTCAGGCTTTATCGTTTTAAAATTTGTCGGAAGGAACTTATTTCCAGTATTACCTCTCGCTGATAAAATTAAAACGCATTTAACTAAATACCCACTTACATCAGTTTCGGATTACATTAAGTGGAATCCCAAATTGTAATTAACGAAATAATATTTACAAAATTGACATACATATAAGTATTTTGTTCATGGAGACTTAACAAATTAAAAAATATTCATAAATACTTACATAAATTTTACCTAAATTGGCATTCAACTATTAAAAAAAAACATGGTTTTCGTTATATTATGAAAAAATATTAAATATTCACAACATATAACATGTAACGTTATTAAAAATAATTCGAAACTTTCGAAATTCACTTGTGAAAATATGATTATTTCTGCATTTGAATTGCTTCTTCATGCAGTTTGTTTTTAAATTAAATTTTAAAAAAATTGTTCGAGAAATTTAAAATGTCGAATGTATTATGTAGATTAAAACCTATTAATTATTAATTCCCTTAATCCATTCTAAAATTTGTTATTTTCGTTGTTGCCTTTTTAAAGATATATTTTCTCTTAGGTATTACTGATTTCCACGTCACTAGTTTAGATTTCCTGGGGTTATTTTCTTCAGAAATAATTTTACTCTTTAGTTACAGAGAAATTGTTACGTTACACTTACTAGATGACAAATAAAAGAAAATGTAATATTGGAATATGATGAAGATTTTTTTCAGGAAGAAATAATTAAGTATGTATTAGAAATAATATATTAACCCTGTATCTTATTTTTTGCAAAACATAGGGCCAAATTTTAGTCGTTCCTTGAAAAAATTTAAAAAAATCATAAATCAATGATGTGTTTCAAAATATTTTTAATAAATAAATAAATAATAAATAAATAAATGTTTAATAATAATAATAATTAATTAATAAATAAATAATTTATGAATTTTTAACGGCGGCAAAAGTACCCTGGCTAAAGGAGAACTCAACAAAATGGAAATCTTAGTTTATGCTAGTTGTAGTTTATACAATGCCAGCCTTTTAAGATAAAACCTTTATAAAAAGTTAATTATCATGCGATTCTTTACGTCAAATAGCCTTCTTATAATTATTCTTTTTTTTGACAAATAGGACATGTGCAGTTTACTTATTTAAAATATATTAAGTAGCTTAAAAGATTTTGATACCAAGTCTAGTGAAAGAATGTGTAACTATTATTGAAAAAATGAATAATAACGGTTTTGCTCTTTCCGCTTTTTTAAGAGAATCCTGTAAACGCATTCTCAAGTAAAAAAAAGTTATTTTTATGATTTCTAAATCAGTGATATACTTTATTCGCAATATCTAAATTACATTTTATAAATACATTTGCAGCATTTTTTTCTAATACCAGTAATTAAAATATATTTAAGAATGGGCCACAAAAACATTTTAGTACTATCTCTCTATTATCTTCCTTCCACATATTTTGCAAAAATTGCGAGAAATAACTGGAAAATTATTAAAAATTGCGAAAAAATCACATTAGTAAGCAATCAAAATTTGGAGTGTTTAGCTTCATCACAACATATTTTGCGAAAATTGCATAGTTTGCAAAAAATGCAGAAAATGGCAACTTTTCATATTAATCGCAAAAATACTGGCAAGTTATCATCATCTTCGATATCGATTTAACTTTCTTCTTCATATTGTCCGTTAAATTCCATTTCTACCTCCTTGTGAGAGTAATTCGTATTCATGGAAACTTGTGCTGTCCGTCATACAGAAATGGCAGTTTTCTCGGTATGACGGTGCAGACCATATCAAATGCTTTGTAAATTTCAGGTGCTCTGATTTTCCAGAATTTTTTCATTCCATTAACATCGTATTACATTGGTTATGTGGCACCCAATTTACATCCTGGTTAGAAATTTGGAAACTAATCTCTGTAAAGAGACTTAAATTTGCGATGGTTACAAAATTTTTAGGTGGTGACTTAAAATATATGAGAACACTTGATTCAATCTAGAAAACAATTTATTAAAGTTTCTCACTCTAATTAATATGATTTTTTTTTTGTAATTTTCAACCATTTTTTTGTAATTTTCTCAAAATCTGTGGTGATGATGCTGAACTGAAATTTTGATTGTGCTCATCAAATTACATAAGATCAAGATCAGAAAAAAAATCCAAATTTTCTCTGGCTTATATCCCTATTTTCGCGATTTTTAACGACTTTTCCACATTTTTCTCGATATTTGCAAAATATGTGGGTGATGTAACTCTGTAGACTTTAGATTCGAATTCAGCACATCGAAATACATAAGAAACACACTTGATCAAAATTGAAAAAATAAAATCTGATTTTTTTTTGCACTCAAGAACTTTCCGATACCTATATTAAAAGATTTGAGGTTGTTTGAGCTAAACGGACTTCAGATTTGGATTCAGTGCGTCAAAATACATACGGATCAAAACCAATTTTTTGTGTGCCGGTGTAATCAGAAAAATATCATAAAACTACCATAAGTATACATTTTTTATTAAGTATTAATATGGGAATCAACTACCTTGTAGACTAATGTTTGAGGAAAATATGTGTGCCAATCATAAATGTTTCGTACTCCTGAAATAAAATAATCTGAATATAATAACAAATTTAAGTTATTTTTTCTTCATAATCTGACAAGCTAAAAAATGTTAAATTTCCTAATATTGCATTTACCTAAAATTATTTCATTTCCTATTTTTGCCCTCTTGTAACAGTAATGCATATATAGTATTTGAATAGCTGAGGTTCCAAGTATTTTCATTTATTTCCAGTGAACATTATCAATCACGTACAGTACGGGGTTTCCTAAAACGTCGCGCCGCCGATTAGAATTTCCGAAGCTGAATTGCTCTAGATATCAACCATATAAAAGTTGACCAGGCCCTGCAACTGTCAGTTACATCAATTTTACTAAACGTTGAACATGAACAAATACTCAACCTTATTTGTCATTATCGCCCTCGGCTTCAGCTTGTCTGAAGCAAAGGTGTACGACAGATGTGAATTCGCTCATCAGCTCTTGAAGTACGGCGTTCCAAAATGGCAAATTCCGACTTGGACCTGCATTGCCCAGCACGAGTCAAATTTCGACACTTCGCAAATCAATCACTCCAGCGGTGATCACGGTATTCTCCAGATAAGTCAAATTTATTGGTGCACTGAAAGCGGAGGCCCAGGAAAGGCATGCAAGAAGACCTGTGCTGATTTCAGGAACGATTATCTGGGTGATGACATTGCTTGTGCTAAGACTATCTACGAGGAACATCAAAGGTTATCAGGAAATGGTTTCAACGCCTGGGTTGCCTATAAGAATTACTGCACTGGAGATAATACGCATCATGTACAAGGCTGCTTCTAAATTACTACTTACTTGTTAATCAACATTAATTTTACTTCCTGTCAGAATAGAATTTCAAAGTTTTTCATGTCCAGTACGAATACTCAAAGTTTGTTTAAATTATATTGTTGCTTGACAGTTTAAAACACTCTTATATTTTTAATAAAATGTTTTTTAGGTATTATATTTGTTAATTATTTTTTCATTTTATTATGAGTTCGAATATAAACATTATTGGTGTGATTAAGATAATTAAAAGGTACATTATAAAAATGACAAATAGATACATTTAATGTTTTTCCTAACTCGAATATTGCTAAAGTATTTTATATTGGAAATATGAGTGTTCATTATAATTGAAAATTCATAATATATATTTGTTTAAGTGTATCCTGTTAGAAGGGTGATTCAGAACAAGTTAGAAAATTGAATGTACAAGGGACTCTTACAAATACAATATTGCAAAAAATCAAAAATAGTAGTTCGAAAGTGATTTCAAAATACACTTCTGCACAACACTGGACAAAAAATTTAAAGAAATTTTCAAGGAGAGAAATAAATAACATTTTATAACACCTATTTTATACAGCAAATTCAACAGCTTTTGCCGCTATTGTTATTAATTATTGATATAATTAATTTGTGGTTTTAATTAATAAAATAGTTCGACATATCTGATGTTACAATAAAATTTTGGGCCCGTATTACCCAGTTTCTTCAAATTAACATATTTCTGCTTCTTATCCATTTTGAACTCGTAAATTATTGGCAGCAACTGTAATACGTTTGCGTAAATCATCAATACTAGGTATTCACTTTACAAAAATAAGTTCAAATGATTTAAAGTCAGGAGATAGTGGCGGCCATGGTACCGGTCTTCCTGGTCCAATCCCTTGGTATTAATGCTTGGACATGTTGTACATGATACGGATATAATTGACCCTCGTGTATGATACGCCACACGGCTGAAATGCGTCGTTGACTCTCTGGACTTCCACGATTCAGTTTCAAATTTCCCCTGCATTGCACTACACTTGCACTCACTGCACACCGTGGTAAAAGTAATTGCATTTGGCACATGTTTACCGGAAAATCGTTCTGCTAAAGCAATTTCGCATCACCATAAATTAGAATGATGTCCATCAATTACTTAAGGCTGCTACAGACGTTCATGCATACTTGACAAGTGTACTTATGTAAGTATAAAAAAATCTCTTTCTCTAAGCACTATAACGAATATCACGAGAGCTAGCGTGTCGTCTTCGTCCATTGTTGGAAAATATAAACTGTTTAAGTTCAACTTCGGCTTCAATTACACTTGTCTCGTGTGAAGTCAATGCAACTACAAAGTATTAACAGTTATTTAGAAATATTTACAATTAAGGCAAATAGCGTAGTTTTTAGCTGTTTTTTTTATTATCATATTCATCTCTGAAGGCTAAGCAAGCGTACCAGTTTTTGTTTTTCTAAGTAGAAGCGTTCTGGAGGTATTTAAACAAAACTATTTACAAGGCGCCATCTTCAAAGAGCTCTAGTTCCCTTAGGAAGCATTTTCGGACTAGGTGAATTGAGTTAAATTGCCTTAAAATTATCTGAGGAATATCCGGTCTTCGTTTGTCAGGAGAGTTTCTGGACACCCTGTATAAGGCGTCCCATAATGATGTACGCTCCTTTGGAGGGTGTGTTCCTTGGGTTATTTTAAGGGGGGTACTTTCTATATATTCGGTTTGAGCCCTCCCTTATGAGATAAGGCTTCTAAAAAATTGAAAAAATTTCGGTTTTCATGTTTTTTTCTCAAAAACGGTTAAACTTATAAATATGAAAATTGACATTGTTGAATACATTTTAACTTTTACCAAACGTCTACAAGGGTGGCAACCACCAACATCTGTTTTTTTTTAATTAGAACTTTTTATTCTAAACGTTTCTCGATATGAAAAAATTACAGTAAATAGAGCAATCAATTTACTAAATTTTCCCCCGCTTAGTATTTTTATGAAGAGACACGCATTTCCTCTTAAAAAAATTAAATCCACATACGTACATATCCTCGGGTGTGGGATATGCAAAATAATTCATATGAAACGTAGTAGGCTGGTGGTTTTAATTTTAGACATATGTGCCAAATTTGAATCATTTTTATCAAGTAGTAAACTCAGAAGTTGGAAAGTGCGAAATGCAAAATATGGTGGCTAATGTGGCAGTCGGTAAATAACACTGACTAATATTTGCTGTTGTAAATACATAGAAATAAAGTTATAGGCTAAATTTTATTAAATGTTTACATGTGATGTTCAAAATGCCTTCCCAGGTGTCGGTCATATAGCTGAAGTCTTCGTAAAAAATTTAATTTACACTACGCAGTACCTGACGGGAATTTTTGATTTCGTTGGAAATATTGAAAATTCATAATTGCAATAGAAATTAACAGAAAAGAATAACTAATTTGGTGGTAGATATCTGACATTAATTGTTAATGACATCAAAGTGACAGCAGCCTACTACATTTCATATGATTTATTATGCTTGCATATTCCACAGCCGAGGATATACGTATGTGGATTTGTTTTTAAGGAAACGCGTATCTCTGCATACAAATACTAAATGGGGGAAAGTTTTGTAAATTGATTGTTCTATTTACTGTATTTTTTTATATCGAGAAACGTTTAGAATAAAAAGTTCTAATCAAAAAAAACAACAGAGGTTGGTGGTTGCCACCCTTGTAGACATTTGGTAAAAATAAAAATCGTATTAAATAATGTCACTTAATTAACTAAATATATTCATCGATTTTTAGATTTAAGTTTAACCGTTTTTGAGAAAAAAAATGAAAATCGAAAATTCAATTTTTTAGAAGCCCTTATCTCGCAAGGGAGGACATAATGTGCACACAACTGTAAAAACTCCTGTTTCATGCTATGAAGTAAGACAAAAAATATTTTGTTTTTAAATTAATGTGGCTATAAGAAAGTAACTTGTATGTTGTAAGCAATATTTTCTTGTGACTTTTTATACGGGATGTTTTCTAATTGCGCGCATAACGTCCAGGGGTGTATTTTTCAGTTAAAATTAAGGTAATTTTGTTAAATTAGCATCCCTAGTAGCACGATATAGTCCCATGTACATCCGCTGAACATTTATATCAGGATATACAGTAGATCCTATGGATGTACGGAAATATCCATGGACATTTAAAGGATGTACAATTGTATTACGTATGTCACAACTTCGAACATAAATTGAAGGAAGTGCAAGGATATCCATATAATATCCTAAAAAGTTAAACAATATGCATCCGCAGAGAACCACAGAAGGATGATCATAATTCTACATTCACTGAACATCCACATTCATACATTCAGTACATCCTGTGGATGTACAGAAATGTCCATGGATATTTGAAGGATGTACAATGGTGATACAGAATTCACAATTTGGGACATAAATTGAATAAACTGCAAGGATATCCATACAACGTCCTAAAAAGTCAGTCAATACGCATCCGCAGAGAACCACAGATGGATAATCATAATTCTACATTCACTGAACATCCACACCGAGACATTCAGTACATCCTGTGGATGTACAGAAATATCCATACATTTAAAGGACGTACAATAGTGTTAGATATGTCACAACTTTGGACATAAAGTGAACGAACTGCAAGGATATCCGTACAACATCCTAAAAAGTCATTCAATACGCATCCGCAGAGAACCACGAATGGATTATCATAACTCTACATTCATTGAACATCCACACCAATATATTCAGTACATCCTGTGGATGTACAGAAACATCCATGGACATTTGAAGGATGTACAATTGTGTTACATATGTCACAACTTTGGACATAAACTGAAGGAACCTCATGGATATCCATACAACATTCTCAAAAGTCATTCAATACTACATCCATACTGGGACATTCAGATATCCAGTGGATGTACAGAAACACAAATTGTGGACATCTAAAGGACTTACATGGTGGTCACTCAAAAATTGCCCTTCCCCCTTTTTTCCCTCATTATTATTCGAGATATTAAAAAGATGCAAGAATGAAAGTTGTAGGAAGTTTTAAATATTTTTTAATTCATATATTACAAAAACAATTGATTATCGCATTTTCAAGATGTAGGCCTAACTTTTGTTTTTTTTTTTTTAAATGGAACACTACGCTATTGGAAAAACCGTCAACTGAGCTTTTGAAAAATATATTATACAGGATATATTATCTTTTATGGTTTTCAAGATATTGCATGTTTATTAATATACATCATATCACAACATATAACTCATGAAATATATCTTTTAAAAGATAAAAAAAAACAAAAGAAATAATTTATAATAATGGTTCTATGTGACCCCTTCTTTTTCAACGCAAAATTAATATCTTTTTACTAAAAATTTCCATGTCCTTACATATTAAGTTTATTCCTTGTTAAAAGTCCTTAATTTCATGTCTTTCATTTAAAATCTTTACAAATATATCATATTTCATGAGTTACACGATAATGTTGCATATTATCAATAAACATATAATATCTCGAAAACTATAAAAGATAATTATCTCATAATATATTTCTGACAAGCTCACTATACGGTCTTTCCAGTGGCGCAAATATATACAGAATGTTCCATTTAAAAAAACAAGTTAGGCGTACATATCAGATATTCAATTATTTTTGTGCTGCATGCTTTAAAACAATATTTGATAGTTCTTACAACTTTCATTCATACACCTTTTTTCGTATCTTGAATAACAGAGGCACAGGGGGATTCAATTTTTGCATGTTCAACCTGTAAAAAAATTGTGTTATACAATTCACAACCTGGAACATAAATTGAATGTACTGGAACAATATTCATATATGCTTGTTATTAAATGGGCATCTACAGAAAACCACAAATGGATAATCATAATACATCTGCTGAATAACGAATATTTTACAGATATCTGAGACATACAGAATTCACAACTTCGAACATAAGTTGAACTTATTAGAAGGATATTATTTAACATCCCAAGTCATTACTTACCGTTCCTACTTACATTTGAGGCATATCCAGATATCACAATTTTAAATATGTTTTTAATATACATTTGTATCTCAAAGCTGGATTTCTACCAGGTTTATCAAAAAATTAAATACTTCATTTTTTTTACTTCTAAAGAAATCATTCATAGAAAGCACTCACAAAAGCACAGTCCTTGCATAAATTATTTGAAATTGAAAGATAATCAGGATGATCATTGCAAAAATAAACATATAAAAATGTGAAACTCAAATGATAATATTCTCTTATATTATGAATTTCACTACAATTGTAATAAAAGATTCTAATAATTAGAAATTAATACTTTATGTTTACTTGTAAAAGAACAATAGATAAGAATGTTTTTATTATAGAACAATGAGCAACTGATCCAAACGTTTTCAAATTTACAAACTATTTTAGTTATATTTTATTAATAACTTCCAGTAAACTCTTCGAACTAAATTAAACTAAAATTGCAGTGATTTTGAAATTTTATTTAGAAAATTGCCAATTTTTACATCTTAGCAATTTTTTTCTCTTCTGCTATAGCCCTTTCTTTGGATCTTCGTAAATATTTTTTAATAGACTCTTCAATTTGTTTCAGACTGCATCTAGCAGTCATTTTGTTTTTAAATGCACTGTCTGAAAATAGGAGGTCATATTAATATTACTATTTAACTACAAGGTGCTTAAAATTAGTCTTTATTGTCTTGTATTTTTAAAATTTGTTTTCATTCTTTTTTATGTATGGTGTGACAGGGTAATTTAAATATCAATTTTTTTTTTACAACTGACCTAGCAAAAAAAAAATAAGAGAATAATTTTTCCTTAAAACGATTCCTAAATGGGCATATACACGGTCAGGTAAACCTTCCTTCCTGCTTACCTGAACGCTTTGAGGCTGATGACTAAGTTCCAATGTGTATGTTGAACTGATGAACATGTGTGTGTAGGGAAAAATGCAGTGTCTTGTTTGTTCGCAGACTTGCTTGCCTCTTCAAGTAGGCTCGAAAGCATGCCTGACCATGTATATGCCAATCAAGTCTTATTGTAATTTTATTTTTTTTTATATATATATATATAACCCAAATAACATTGAAGATACAGATTTTAAACTTAGTACATTCCAAATAATTTAAAAGTTCATTTTAACTTTTAAAAAGTAGTTATATTCAGATATATTTTAGATTTAAATACACCATTATCAAATAATACTTTTATACCTCATGTTTTCTCAATTTGAATCTTTTCATAATTATGTACAATCGTAAACTTTTGAACAGCTGGCATATTTGTAATGAAATCTACTTTCACCTTTTAACGTTAGCTCTTCATTGTTTCACTCGCCAATAGAGATTTAATGAAATGTCTACTAAGAACTTCCAGAAGTTCACAAATTATTGTGAGGGAGTGACATTATTATTGCAAAAGCATGTACCTCTAGTTGAGAAATTAAAGACATTTTTATTGTTTTTGATTCCGTGCTAAGAAGAGCCTAACTTTCTCAGTTTTTTAATGTTTTACCAAGAACGCTCTGTATTTTATGGAAAAAAAAACTCAATCAAAAAAGCATCCCTCAGCTCTCATCTACCTAGCACCGATTATTTTTTTTTATTAATTTTACATGTAGGCAGCAGCTACTCCAAGAGAACTGAATTGTACTAAGTTTAAAATTTATATCTTAATTCTTGAATTATTCATTATCAAAAACTGTTTCACTTCCAATATTTGGGAAGTATATGTCATACAGCAGAATACTGGAACAACATATGTTATATGAATAAACAAAAATATAAAAAAGTACTTTAATTTCTTATTACATAATATAGTTAACACTTAGATAAATTATCTGTAAAATACGAGGATATTGTAATACCAGATTCCTTAAATCACAATAAGTCAGTCAGAGAATGCAACTTACCACTTTTGGTCGTTTGATTGCCTTCATTTAATATATATATATTTCCTTTGACTTGGTATTTGATTATGCTTATCATACATTTATCAAAGAACAATGTTTGGATAATTTTTTTTTTCTTCGTTTCGATTTTCGTTGGGCATTTCTTGCTTTGTATTTTGATTTAAAGGAAGTCTGGTGCTACACTGGCCACATATTTTACAAATACTTTATATATAAATTAAAAGTACTTACCAATGAGAAGTTTTGTTATATTTTTCTCACATATTATTTTTTTTCCTTTTAATCCTTTCCAGCTATATTCTGACGCCAACTGGCTTGATATGACACGAGTCATTACCCTTTTAACGTATTCGTCTGATGTATCACCACCAATTTGTGATAATTCTACTACCTACAAAAAGAAAATGAAATTATATTACCTGAACGTTATAAACAAGCTTACGATATATAATTTTTTTAAATGCATCAAAATAAGAGAAAGTCAATAATTACAGTTATCTGCATTTTGCCTTCATCTGCCAAATATTTCTCAAATAGTGTTAGCTCATTCTCTGTCTTCAGAGGCATGTTGAATAAAGTGAACACACTTTCACGATCCGATACCTCATCTTCATTTGGTAATTTTATTTTTTCAATTGTAGACTGTATGTTTGACAATGTCATATTCATGATTGCTATTTGCTTTATTGTACGTTTAATTAGTTCTGAAAAACAATATTGTTATCACTATGGCTATGTCTTAATTCAGAGTGATATACCACTTGGGTTTTCATGATGAGGGCAACAAGTACACGCGGGACCATCTAAGTCTTGTAATACATTTTCGGAACTACTCGTAGTTGCACTACATGACTCCTTCGATTTGGTTTGATTAACTAAAATCAAAAATAAATAGAAACATTATGCTCATAAAGTTTTACCATTTATTTTTTAGTAGGGCATATATTATAAAAGTAAGCTAAATACTGGGGAAACTATTGTTTTAATAGGTCTGACTTGATAGACATAGTGTCAAAAATAAGAAAACCTTGTCATAGTGAAAATTCAGTTTTACAAGTAGTAAAATGTCAAATGAAAGGAAAGTTGTACTCTGACTGATGTTAATCAGTCGATAGGCAAATACCCATTTTGAAAACAATATTATTCACCAAATAAAATACATTGTAGTTGAGAGCTAAGTGTGTGGCCACAACAACGCGCCATCCTTACCTGGAGCATAGGCTGGTATCTAAGTAAGATGTCTCATTTTAAATGTAAAGGCTATAACAACGCACCACCAACGTTTACATTTAACACAAAACATCTTTAAGTGCCAAGCTTGGGTACCAGACTATGCTCCATGTAGACTAAGGGTGGTGCGCCGGTTGTGACCACACACTAATACGGTTAATCTAATTACAAAGTACAAATCACAAGCCTAGAATGAACCACTTTTCCCATAGGTTTCTATGCAATGTTATTCACAATTAGTGTTAGTAAAAATGTACAATTATGTTTAATTGTGAATATACAAAATATTAGTTTTTTTCACAATTTTACATTATAATCGCAACATTTCAGTGGTTGGAAAATAGTATGAAACCAAACTAAAAGCAATTATTTTCTAGAATGTTAATTCCTTCCTTTGAGTTCAAGGAGTCAAAGGTTTTTTTGCTACTGCAGCAATCAAAAGATAATTTGAAAATGAAAAATTATTTTACAATCGAATATCCAACATTTTTTCAAAAACAAGTTTTAAAATATGAAGAGAAATGTTTCATCAATTTGACATTTAAAGATCCATATAAATGTAGGTAAAACATTTTGCATAATAGGTATGTCCACAAAATTTTGATATTAATTGAAAAAGGTAGGCTTTTAGGTGCCATAAACTGTGAAGATAAAATATTTCTAGAATTTTTCTTTTTTTAGTTATTTGTAGTAGAAATGCCCTTAAAAAAGCGAGGCTAGAACATGTTCCCTCAGTTAGAGGCTAACCATACGTCACATGCTTGCCGAGGTGGCTGTAGGCCTTACGATGCAGTTGCTTTTAGTTTATAAAATTGTAGTGGCTAGCGAGCAATTTCTGGGGTTCCGACTGTATTTCCAATAGATTTTTTTCCAAAATAAATTAAACAAACATAAGTATTTTGTTTGTAATCGGTTTAAGGAATAATTTTTAACAAAAAATTGTAGGATATAAAAACCACATATCTACCTATATATCTACTAACAGACACCTGATATGTCACGTAAAAGTTGGCTTTTTAAGTGTTTTCAAAAATAATTCCAACTAGGATGCATAACTATTATTAAATGATTGTAAATAAATCTTTTAACATCTGTAGGTGTTATTCTATTCTCATTATTTTTCAAAATAAATGCAACAAATAAGTACGTACCCTTTGAAAATTTAGGTGGTGCTGGAATTTTTTTCCTTATTTCCAATTCCACTTCGCTGTCAGTGTCACTATCCTCCTCATGGCGTATCAATGGTTTTCTAATTCGCTGTGCATCGTCGGATTCCAAATCAGAGTATTCCTGCGCTTTGCTCCTTTTCTTTCTAGCGACTGTATAGTCATCTAAAATAAATAAAACATAATGCAGTTTGATGCATATGCCAAAGACATTATCTTTTACCATATACAGCATTACTAAATATTTCTACTTTAAATTTGTCCCAAGTAGAACAGGGCTGTTCGTGCTTTCTTATTGAATAAGAAAGTTTTTCGGTTGGATATGGAGGCCATAGGCATATATTATCTGTTATCCAATTTGTTGGTACTGCTTCTACTGAATTATCATTTACAAATTTTACAACAGTCCACGTGTGTGCCATGGCAAATGTAGCTGCAAATTAAAATATAAAATGAGTAGTATGCCCGTTCTATAATTATGAAAAATTTTATCTGTATATTGTCTAATACACAATGTAAATTACTACATAAATTTGAATCAGTCTTTATTTACTGAAAAATTATAGGCAGAATAATAATGATTTATCAAAAAAATTGAAGAGATGTAGAAGCTTCCATCACCGATTTTCTATCAATATTTGGGAAGGACGTTGTTTTTTGGGAGAAGAATCTTGAGTTAAATTTTTTACACCTACTTCTGATTCACCCTGTATACTTAATTGTTACTTTATAACTCTGAGTGAAGCAGTGGAAGTAACAGAACCATATTTTTTTGAAATTCAACATATTTTAATTGCACATATTTACTACATATATCATCAATATTAAATATTTTTGATGGTGAAAGAGATATGCTGTTGGCTTTATATATACCTACATTTCCTGAATTGCAAGGTTCTGTAAAATAATTTTCCAACATCATAAACTTTTGTCCAATAATAATAACTTTATTGTTTATAGAGGCAAAATTTTGAATGCAGATAATACTGCCATCATTTAACATGCAACAGTTATCAGGATAATTTGTATTTAAGGTAAAACTTGAAAAAACTATTTCACCATATTGAGGATGACCCGTACCAGGAAGCAAATAACCATCATTTTTCAACTTTTGTAAATTTGGAAAGGAAATATTATTTTGTTTGTGAGTCAAGTTACAATTCTTTTCCTCCACAATTCTGCGAACAATTTGAGATAAAGGGTTGTGTCCAGATCTAAGAAGATTTTTTAGTTTTTGCAATTTATTTTCAAAAGGAAATGCGCTAAACTGATCCAATGTGCCATAATTTTTAACATCCTTACAAATGTGAGTTATATTGTGTATATTATGTGAAGCATGTTCTTTGCCATATAACTTAATAAATGTTTCTACAAAGTATTCAAATAAAGTTTGAGCATATTCAATGTGTACAGTATGATATCTAGGACTAGCAACAATAAAGCTTGCAACATGTAAACAGAGAAAATTTAAATAATTGTCATATGGTAAAATTCCTCTTAAAACAAGTGGGCCGGTGTAAAATAATAACTGCCGGAATTCTGTAGCTTTCCACCTTTTTACATCATCTAAAGATCTAGGTTTTCTGATAAATTCCCTTGGTATATTTGCTCTCTGGGCCAACAACAATTTTGATATATTAGAAATATCATTAAAACATAACTTTGTCATTGGTTTGCCAAAACACCACAAATAAAGCAGTTTTCTAACAACACCTAAACATATCAGATGCATGTAATCTAAAGGAATATCATTAATCATGTTAAAATTTGGAATTAATTCTAATACTGAAGTTCCGGTATGATGTTCTTCATTTACTTTTTCACGAAATTCAGTATCGGTTCGTTCCTTAAGATTCTTTGTTTCAGAAAAACATATTCTGTTATTTAAAAATTTACCCCGTTGTTCACATTTCGAACAAGAATAATATCCCATGTGACCTTTGGTATAACTTATGAAGGATTTTGCAGGTACATCACAAATAATTGCCTTTATTCTAAATGGAAATAACTTATTATTAAAATTAAACCCGACATTTGTTAAATTGATTGTTTCATTCACAAAGTCCTGCAAAAATAAATTAGCTTCCTTTGGTTTCTCATTTCCATGATATATACCTATAACTTCCACATTCTTGGGATTTATAAACAAATTGCATAAAATCGGATAAAACTGACTACCCGAGCTGTTCGAAAGTGGCAAACCATCAATATTAATACATACATCAATTGAATTCATATTACTAATATTATTATTTTGTAAAAGTTTAATTAAGCAATTGTATAATCCAAAATGAAAATATTTCCCTGGTTCTATGTTTCTAAACTGAATATATTTTGGTGTTTTTAATAAAGTTCGAGCATCTAAAGGTAAATATGACAACTGTGGAATTGGCTGAAGTAATTTAAGTAAATCATGTAAAGAGTTTTGTTTTATTTTGTGCTGTACGGCCCATTCTGATAACTGTTTTACAAAATCGTCATTTTTATTCATATCATTAACTTGTAAATTTTCAGAAAATGAACTTTCCTGACCACTATCTACCTTACTATCACATAAAATCTGATTATCACAACTCTGTGCATCATTCTCTGAAACTTTACTGTTGTCAAGAATGTCAAGGTCACTAAAACTGCTCGTATTGGATAAAAAATTATCACCATAATTATATGAGGTTCCTGCCTGGCAATCTAAATTAGAAAGATCATTACTTGTAATTAATGTTGAATCTAATTGATTAGTGGTTTTAATTCTATTTCCATAAATGACTAAATTTGCCATTTGTTTAGCACGTCGGTAATCTTGCCGCGACAGCTTTGATTTTTTCTTAGGCATTTTTGTAGATTAAATAAATATAAAATATTACTTACCTACTCAGAAGTTGGCCGCTAAATACCACACAATAATGTATGTACATGTACTACCACAGTTTACTGTGGTACTACGCACAATGTTGTTTAAGAAAACAGGAGGGAAATACAACACGCCGCAAGAGTTAACTAGACCACGATTCATTGGTCGACCATAGCAAAATGGCGCAATCGCGCAAGCATATTACAACGGCGCAAGTCTGCAACTGTTGTAAAGGAGTAGGTTCCATATAAGTTCGAATAGGTATGCTTTAATAGTGCGTTCCACTTGACGTGTTTTCTAGATATAATTAATGTGTATCTTTAATTAATTATAATATTTATAATGTATATGATTATATAATTAATTATAATTAATGATTGAAAAAACAGGTGTATATATACGAAAATAAAGTGACGACATAAATTAATGCTAGGATTTTTATAGATTTTTAATTTCCATTTTCCATTTTGAAATGATTTAGGAATTGTGGAAGGAAGCTGAACATTAAGTATCATTATTTTATATACGTAGGTGCAATATCTATTGTAATGATAAGTGCCACACTTAAAAACAAATCTGGCGATCTATTTAAAACTTCTAACGTATTCGTTAGAATGCGCATAGGACATATATCCTCTATGAACACACAAGAATTTGTTGTCCTATTAGAGACTATCCTTAGGCCATCCACGATGTACAAGGTGGTTCAAATTGGTATATTTTTTAGGGGTGAAAAGGCGGGTGGGTCTGCCATAGAACAAATCTGATCGACGAATCTATTTTTCCTCTTTTGAGCTACAAGGCGTTTTCAAAACCGAGTGATAATAATGTGTACATAATATAAATAGTTGTCGTCACTTCAGGATATTCATATAACACATCCATTATGTATATAAAAATATGTACCTACGTTCCAGCGTTGAGTGAATAATAAACTTATTCACTCAACGGTTCCAGTTAGGCAATCCATACGCCTACGAGTAACAGTGAAAATACACGTCGCATTAAGGATATTCATGTAATATCCATTGTGGACCTACAAATATGTATGTTATTCCATTTAGAATGCCCATAAGACGTCCACTATGAACAGTATAATGCACGTCCCTTTAGGATATCCATGTAATATCCTTTGGGAACATAAAAATATGTATGTTCCCTTTAGAGTCCATAGGACATCCGCGATGAATTGTATAATAATTATGTACGCCCATTTAGAGTATTTATGTATAATATCCCTTGGAAACATATGAATATGTATATTTCTATATGTGGAGTGTCCATATAGAACGTCCACAATGAACAGAATAAATGCACATCCCTCAAGGATATGTAGTATGTTCCACATATAGAATAGAATGTCCACTAATAATAAATATTAAAGTATAAATGCACGTAATAATCGTTAGGATATTCATATAATACTAATTAAAAACATAAAAACATGTATGTCTATTTAGAGTGTCCATAGAATGGCCACGATGAACAGTAAATGCAACTCCCTAAAGGATGGATGTTCACGTAATATCCTTGGCGAACATAAAAATATGCATGATCCATTTAGAGAGTCCATAGAACGTACAAGATGAACACTATAAATGCACGTCCCTAAAGGATATTCACGCAATATCCATGGCAAACATAAAAATATGTATGTTCCAGTTAGAATGTCCATAAGACGTTCACTATGAACAGTATAAATGCACGTCCCTAAAGGATATTCATATAAAAACTAATTGGGAACATAAAAATAATTATGGTCTATTTAGAGTGTCCATAGGGCGCCCACGATGAACAGTAAATGCAAGTCTCTAAAGGATGTTCATGTAATATCCATGGCAAACATAAAAATATGTATGTTCCATTTAGAGTGTCCATAAGACGTCCACGATGAACAGAATAATGCACGTCCCTTTAGGATATTCATGTAATATCCTTTGGGAACATAAAAATATGTATGTTCCATTTAGAGTGTCCATAGGACGTCCACGATGAACAGTATAAATGTATGTCCCTAAGAACATACAAGAGGAATACTATAAATGCACATCCCTAAAGGATGTTCCCGCAAAATCCATAGCCAACATAAAAACATGTACGTTCCACTTAGAATGTCCATAAGACGTCCACGATGAACAGTATAATGCACGTCCCTTTAGGATATTCATGTAATATCCTTTGGGAACATAAAAATATGTATGTTCCATTTAGAGTGTCCATAGGACGTCCACGATGAACAGTATAAATGCACGTCCCTAAAGGATATTCATATAAAAACTAATTGGAAATATAAAAATAATTATGGTCTATTTAGAGTGTCTATAGAACGTACAAGAGTAACACTATAAATGCACATCCCTAAAGGATGTTCACGCAAAATCCATAGCCAACATAATATGTATGTTCCACATAGAATGTCCATAAGACGTCCACGATGAACAGTATAAATGCACGTCCCTAAAGGATATTCATATAATGTCCATCACCAACAAAAAATATGTATGTTCCACTTAAAATGTACACAGGATGTCCACTATGAACAGTACAAAAATGCACGTCCCTATAGAATATCTGTGCAATATCCATTGCGAACATAAAAGTATGTACGTCCTATTTTGAGTGTCCATAGGACGTCCAGGATGAACAGTATAAATGCACGTCTCTTCAGGTTATTCATGTAATATCCATTGCAAACATAAAAATATGTACGTTCTTAAAAAATGTCCACTGGACGTCCATGATGAACAGTATAAATGCACGTCTCTTTAGGATATTTATGTAATATCTACTGTGAACATAAAATATGTATGTTCCATTTAAAGTGTCCATAGGACGTCCACGATAAACATTATAAATGTACATCCTTTCAGGATATTCTTTGGATGAGTTTTACAAGCATAAAAATAAACACGTCGCATTAGAGAGTTCAAAGGACATCCATGATGAACAGTAAATATGCACATCCCTTAAGGATGTTCGTAGGACATCCACAATGTACATAAATATTAATACGTCTTTTTGAGATATTCATGGGATATCCCCAACAAGCATAAAAATATGTATGTCCTTTGAGGATGTTCGTAGAACATCCGCAATTATCATAATATTTTTTTATCCCAATAGGATATCCATCTCACATCCACAGTGGTTGTATTATAATTTACATCTTATTCGGATGGCCATATTACGTCCATTCATATATACTGGACGTCCATGGATGACTCGGATCTTATGTGGACATCCTCTGGACATTGAATGCTACTAGGGATATAGTCCCTAGGACGCCGTTTCCCAGATATGGTTTCCAAAGCTGATATGAAAATCAATTTAAAATTCGTAACTTCTAAATCTCTTTAGATATTTTTGGCAAATTTGACATAAAATATAAAAATATATGTTCATGTCCTCTATTACTTCTTTTAAAAAACACTCTTACTCCAGACACACGCTGTATATAAGGTGATTCAGTCATAATGTCACTAATTTTAAGGGAATATAAGAAATAATAAGTATATGCGATTAAAAAAGAAACAAATATTTTCAAATCATTATTTCATCGAGATATTACAGCTCCCAAATTAACTCGGTATCGGCTTGATGCGACGTTGCCAAATTTAAATATTTTCCTATTATTGGACATCATAAACAAATAGTTCTATTGACTATTCTAGAAACTGTTATGTTTTTTCCAGCTCACTTCAAAAAGTAATATAAAAAACCCTTGTATTGTTGACAAAAGAACAGTCACACATTTAGTGATAAACAATAAGGTACGCTTCTGATCCGATACCCATAAATGACAACGGCAAGGATAAACAACCTTTTTACTTAGATACACTAATAAATAATATACTCTATCTTAAATATTAACAAGAAATATTTATTTGTTAATAGAAACAAATGTTGATAGGAATCATTGTAAATCCATTTTCACATATTCGAAATTCGTAAAATTACTACGCAAAACATTCCAAAATACACTAATTGCATTGTATTGTTCTTCCCACGTATCCTCCTTCCGATTGTGAGGTGTAATCTCCAAATTTGCAGGAAATAAATGCAGAAAATGCGATTTTCTGTATTTATTAGGTCCTCCGAATACGTGCTTAAAATGCCATTAAGCATTATGACTGAATCGCCTTGTATAAACAGTGTTTTCCAAATCTATGTTATAACTTCAGGAAGTTATTTCTTGGGTTAGTTTATACCAAAAAGCTTTAATAAACAAATACTTTGAAGGCACTATAGTCTATTTAGAAATGAAAGAGAGTAATAAAAGCTTATTATGTATGCAAATCGTAAATAAATGTAGTACTGCTGCTTATATTCAATATTTTTATATTATGTATTATCGGTATAGATGAGGTATACTTTTAAAAAAACTTTGTGTGACCGGGTTGTACTAAATTGTAGCAGTTAGCTAAAATTTAATCCCCTACAATTCATCTTTGTCTATGCCGCTTCAATTTCTCGGTCCATTCCTCTTATAAGTAAACAATATAAAAACAGCATTTCAAAACATGAGGCTACTTTAAGCATCATAATCGGGTTAAGGGGGTTTTTAGTAACTAAAATTATTCAATATTGTTATCAAAATATGTATTTAAATTTAATGAATAGACTTTTATTCCTCACAAAAATATATGTATTTTGAAAATTCAAATTATGGTGAATAAATATAGTGTTGTATAAATGTACAATAAAGAAAATAAAAAAGTAGGTATATTAAAATTCATCCTCTGAATATTTTGATGAATTATCTTCGTCTCCTAGATTGATAACGATATTGACAGTGAAGTCAATTAAATTATCGAGTTCTCACATTTTCTCCTCTTCTTTTTGTACATGATGTATACATCTTTGCCAGTTATCTGTAGTTATTCGTTCCAAGGAATTTTTTAACAAAATTTTCACGTCACTTAATTTAAACGTCGTATTATTTCGCGCTACATCTCCTTTTACCTGCGCCCAGACTAATTCAATTGGGTTAAGTTCACAGTGATAAGGTGGTAACCGTAGTACCGTTATTTGGCGATTTGTTGCCATTTCATCGATAACATATTTTTTAGCATCTGCGTTCATGTCTTCGTGATAGTCACCTGTATTTTTAGATTCAAATAAAAGTAAACCGCCATCTACAAAACCACTGGCACTACCTATATGTGTCACTGTTAATCTTCGTCCTTTACCTGAAGGTGTCTTGAACCCTGTTGAAAGTCCATCCAAAAATACTTGTCGAAAACTTTTTACATTTTTATCTTGCCATCCTTTTGTTACAGTATATCCCTCATTGACCAAAGTTTCGTCTAGGTAATAAATATTCCTCCCTTCGTCACGGAATTTTCTAATTGATCTTAAGTAGGATCTTCGCCAACAAATAATTTCATCTTTATCGATAAGAACTGTGTTCCTGTTCTGCTTTTGCCAGCAAAAATTCAACTTTCGTAAGACGGCCCATAATTTGCTTCTACTGATTTTTGGCAAATCGTTGTCCTCTGAAAGTTCACTTAAAATTTTGTTTAGCGTTAGCATTTTTTTTTTTAAATAAAATGAGTGTACTTTTTTGCGAATGACATTTTTGAAATCATCTATAACGACTTTTGACCTCCCTGTAGATGATTTTGGAGGATTTACAGTATCTTGTTAATTTTTTATTTCCTTTAAAAATCTATAGATAGTCGATTTTCCAATCACTGTCATTTTGTCACTTTTCCACGATGTCGTCAACACTGTTGATAGGATTTTGGTGCTTCACGCGTTTAGCAGGTACGTAATCTTATAAGCTCGACATTTTATATCCATTGGCAAAATAGTCACTAAACACAAATCGAATTTTACTCTACTGCCCTAGCACGTCTTTGCATATTCAGTTCTAAGACTGGATTGATCTGTCACAAAGCTCCTGCCCTATGATGTATCCAGTAAAATATACTATCGGTTTAAAGTTTTCTGTTGAACCTCTGCTTTTTAATGCAGTATGGCAATTTTGAATAATTAAAGATGGTGGCACTGTAACAGTCCACAAAGCATTTATTTTGTTGCTGTTTTAGAAAGGTATTTTAAGCTAATATAATTCAAATCTCCTACAATTCCTATCAATGAAGTCATATGTATGTTCTCTGATACCAAACATCTAGGTATGCTAATGAACAATTCCACAGACAAAGCTCTATTCAATAATTATCTAAAGAAAATAATCTAATTTACTCACTCTATAAAAATCTAACTTCACTTTTTTGGCAGTGGGAACACGACAAATTCAACCACAATAGATGAGATCTGACCTATTTCTGCATTTTTAGGATTGCTTATTCAGGTGGTCTCCTTTAAGTTGAATCAAATATCTAACTATAAAAATTATTATAAAAATTAAAATTATTTGAAGTGAAATATCGACAATGACAAAAAAGTGACATCCTGTCAATGAATTAAATATGACAATACCTACTTGAAAAATGTTCACCTTTTATATAAAAGTTTTTATATAAATATATATATACCTAAAAATTTAGGTATTAATAATATTGTGTGAAACTAACTACTCAGTGGATAACTTCATTGATAGAAATTGTAGGAGATTTGAATTATATTAGCTTAAAATACCTTTCTAAAACAGCAAAAAAAAAATGTTACAAAAGCCAATAATAAGGAATATATGGGTAGATATTGTGGGTGTAATTCAACGCAGGTTGGGGCTTTTGTAAAATTTATTTTTATAAGTATCTCTAAAACTAATTCTAAATATAAACGTTATACAGGGTGAATCTTAAATAAGTACAAATATTTTAACTGCTGGTGTAGTTCGTCATTTAAATCAGTCTAGTGAAATCCATTTTTAAAAATTTCTAATATTTACGTAGATATTAATTTTTTAAAAAAATACCCACATTTTGAGGACCGCTGGCTGATTTTTCATCCAACAACGTAATGAAACATATGATTTGTTGCGAGGTTGCCATATCTCCTCCAATATAAATATTACGTTTCCTTTAACGTAATAGTTCTATTTTAAAAATACTTGTTTTAAGCATAAGTACAGTAAAATTGGGTATGTAGTATGATACGCAGCAATATTAACATCTGAACTAACCTTACTATTGTTCAACGATTAAAAATGAATTTCCGCAAGTTCAATACTACCGTAAAATATTTAGGAAGATATTACGTGATATTACTATGTCCAATGTTCAAAAATTATACATAAACGTGCACACAAGCTTACCTGTTTGTTAAAAAATTAACTATTTAATCAGTAATCCACATTTCACAAGTTAAATGTCATTGTACACTTAGAAAGGGACATAAAACACAATTTCCTTAAGTTATTTTATGAAGAATAACGAAAAACTATGCACGCGTTTTTTATTTAAAATGGAAAAAATGTCAACTTTTAGCAAATTTTATTGCTATTTTCATGCATTATGTGGGGTTAACAAGTTTGACTTGGGCTTCCGATAATCTGTCATGACAGTCAATGACAGTTTGATAATAAAAAATAATATAAAATGTTACACTTGACAAAATTCGCTAAAAGTTGAGATTTTTTCTTCCTTGAAGCAAAGACATTTGTGTAATACTGGCAATACTGTGAACCACACTTTCAGTCTGCAGCACTATGACTCATAAAAGTATGAAGGGTCGGTCTAGGCCAGCGGTCCTCAACAAGTTTTCTACTGAAAAATTACGAAATTTATTTAAAATTTCACTTTTTTATTTCTGATTTTTTTGTAAAAAAACTATTAATTATGTGTTCTACACACAAAACTATACTGCTGGTTAAAATATTTGTACTTATTTAAGATTCACCCTGTATAAACCAATTCAGTAAACCTTTGCTCTAAATTAGGCAAAATATTAGTCCAATTTTCATAAATCTACATTCACTATCTTCAAAGATATGCGAAGAAATTAAATATATTCTCTTAAATTTCCAAAATATTTATTTCCTGACGCCGAATCATCTTTTTGAAAAAGCAAAAATACAGCTTTTTTGTGTAAAGAAAGTATTTGTTTAAATGAAAAAACATTATTTCCTTATCAATGATACACATACACTTCTGGTGCTGATTTAATTATGCACCTACAGAAATAAAATTTAAGATATATTGAAAGCTATCTAATTTAGAGTGACATTATTTTATAAAAATATTGAAAAGCTTAGATTTTTTTATTTTCTACGTATTCTATAGTTTTTCAAGCACCATAAAATGTTTATGATAGTGCTATATACAGGGTGGCCAGATGAAAATGAAACAAGGCCATTTTCAGAAACTGCCTCAAGATTGTAGAAAAACGTTCATACCCGTCGATGTTATATTAAAGAGTGACATTATTTGCTGGTATTTTTGACTCCGTCACTTTTATCCCCAAACAAGGGTAAGCATCACCCCAAAATATTTAAATGGCATTGGGGGTTGAGTAACATTTATTTTGAAAGCTCTAAAAATTCTCTTTACAACAGACTTAAATTTTATAATCCGTCCAGTACTTAATAAGAATTTTGATTTTAAAGTTGAAACTTATGTACAAACAATTAGCAACGGTAAAAATGTCACCCATTCGAGTTAAGTACGCCAATGGTATAAATTCAGTATTTCTTGCGTTACTTTGGTTTTTGGCGATTTGGTATCACTTTAGTAAAAAAACACAATTGTAAAAAACAGAAATGAATACTATACACACACAACGAACGTAAAATTAGTGGATTTCAAATTTATTTTCTAGTATTATTTGGAAGCGTTGGTTGATACCCAACAAACATTTAAAGTTAAAATTACGTTAACTTGACCTCTGAATTGGTCATAAACTTTTCATGATCAATTTCGCATAAGGAAAGTTTACCTATATTCGTTGTCATTTTTCCTTATGTGGGGAAAAAACTTAAAGTAATATGGAAGTTAATAATTGGTCGGCAAGGATTTTATTCCAATAAGATAATTGGACCTAAAAGAAATACGGACCAATTTTATGTTAAAATTTCAACACATTATTACCAAAATATACCCTAATTATGCCCTTTATATGACCTACTTTTGCTAGAGAGAGACAACATTATATGTTTGCATTCTAATAGAGAACAGGGATAGGAAGAGAAAGAAAGAATATAAGTCAGGTTACAAAGCTACAAGCAGAGTAGGAGTTAGTATATGAGTATTTATATATATTTAGATTTTAATATAATATACAGTCTGTATTTTTGGTTCCTATTCAACAAATTGTACAACCCAGGAAATTTTTTCGTATAACGTGATGACCAAACTTTCATAAAAATAACACGCCTTATAAATATACATTTTTACTATTGCTTCTTAATAATATTATTATCCTGAAAAATAACCTAAAATAAAAAATGGATGTATTTCGTGATAAAATGTGTTTAATAATTTTTCGTCATAAATGTATCAAATAATATTATCTGTATTAACGTAACTTTAATGAGTAATCAATTAGAAATAATAAACAAAACATCTAGCATTTGTTACAACATGGCCGCTCAAATAAAATCAACTTTGAAGTCAATTTGTCTGAAGTTTAACCTATAGGGCAGATTGCCTATACCAATGTTGACGTCACAGCAAAATATTAACTTTGTGGTTGAAATTTCCTCCAAATAAAGACATTTTATGGTAATTTATTACCAACTAAATTATTACTAAGTACCTACATATAAAATTCTACTCTTGGATTTATTTGTGATTGAAAATTCAAATTAAAGCCAATAATATTATGTGTGTAATAATAAAAACAAAATAAATATTTTGGAACGGAATTCAATTCAAATTTCAATTCACATGCACTACTGAATTCGTTTGAGACGATAACAGTGTTATCATATGGAATACTTATGATGTGTTTATCGATATATTATCATTAGCTTCATTTATATAATCTGCAGCGTTGGCTTCGATTTTGGTAGGCGAAATATGAACCCAATAATTATTTTTTACAACTCTTTATCTTTTGATTTACTCGTACGACTGAAGTAGGTTTTTATTGCAGATCATCAAAACACAAAACAACTTCAACACCCTATTGCATGAAAATATCTATCTGAATACATATAACAAGAAGCCCTAAAAGATCCTTTTAAGAAACATTTACGTCGAAGTATTATTAATAAGTAAATTTGTACCATAAGAAGTTATCAACAAAGTTGAATATATTTTATATTGTAATAAAAATAGAACTTATTAAATTGAAGGATTTAATATGGCAAAAATAACTAGTTATTACCTTATTCTTAACCACTATAGTTGAACACAAAATAAGTTTTACAATTTTGTAATAAATATGTAAATATTTGCTTATTATAATTATTTAAAAAATCCCTGGGAATTGAAGACAGATTTCAGGGTGAAATTAAGTAAATTATAACTTCGTTTTACACGTTATTGGAATGTTAGCATTTGAAAACACAGAAAAGGTAAACAATATGTAATTTCGAACTGTATAAAGTGACATATATTTCATTTTACTTGGAAGTCAATATATTACTCTTAGTTAACAAATTTCTGACTAAAATTTTGGTATTATAAGATTTTGTAACATTGAAGACTATTTTTATGGCGAAATGTAGTAAATTTCGATCAATTTAGGTTCATTTTTCTTGTGCAGTAGTCTATTATGCTTAAATGTTAGTTGGGTAGTTTATTTAATTGTGTTTTTGAAAATTAAAAACTATGGTTTATTCCATTGCGGAAAGGGTAGATATCATTTCGCTTTACTTTGTGAACAATAAATGTGCGAATAGAACAGCTCAGCTATTTAATGAATAACATCAAGATCGACATGTCAGGACGAAGTACGTTCTAGAGTTAGTAAAAAAAAAATCAAGAGACAGGGAACGTAGCCAATAAAAAAACGAGAAATTGAAAAACCTGTAGTCAATGAAGCTTGTGAAGTTACAGTTTTGGGGCAAGTTCATCTTGGTCCTACAGTAAGTACGAGGCAGCTGGCATCTGTCCCTGGGATCACTCGAATTAGCATACAGATCAATTATAAATTTAGTCCAGGAACTTCATGAGGATGATTATGACTGCCGTTTGTAATTTTGTGTAATAATGAGTGAGCGAGTAGGTAACGATCCACAGACCCTTTTTAACATCTGTTTTTCTGATAAATGAAGTTTTTTCTTGAACGGGACGGCAAATCGTCACAATTGCCGCTATTGCGGTCAGATTCAAACCCAACAGTTTTTCACGCGGTGCATACACAGCAACCGGAAAAATTAAATATATGGGCTGGAATTTTCTATGACCGGCTGGTGGATCCTTTTTTTGTACCTGGTAATTTAACTAGCCAAATGTATTTGCCATAATTACTGGAAGGCGCTATTGGCCCTGCCTTGACTGATTTTATTGAAAATGTTCCAGAGTATGATGAAGATCATTTGATTTTTTCAACAGGACGGTGCTCCTCCGCATTATGCGTTAATTGTCCGTCAGTATTTGGATCAACATTTTCCACGGAATTGGATTGGGAGAAGAGGCAGCATTGAGTGGCCTCCATAATCACCGGATTGATCGCCCCTTGACTTTTTTTTGTGGGGATACCTAAAAAGTAAAATCTATAAAACGCAGTCAGCGTCGCTGCAAGATTTGCGTCAAAGAATCGTCGACGAATGCTGTCGAATAACTCCGGAAGTGCTTCAGAATATGCGCGAACGTTTCGTACAAAATATTTATTCTTGTATGGAAGCGGGCGGTCATCAGTTTTTTTAATCACCTATGTAGTAAGTAAACAACTAAACATAATTTAAATTTTAAAATGTAAATTTTTTCAAAGTATTGAGCGGAATTATAAAATTTAAAGTCTGTTGTAAAAAGAATTGTAAGGGCTAATTTAATTATTTTGGAGTATTGCTTACCCTTGCTTGGGGGTGTAAGTGGTGGAGTCAAAAATACCGTCAAAAAATGTGCCCGTTTAATCTAAAATCGACGGGTCTGAGCGTTTTTCTACAATCTTGACGCAGTTCCTAAAAATGGCTCTGTTTCGTTTTCATTTGGCCGCCCTGTATGTCTGTACCAAATTGCATTAAGGATGTGCAGAAAGAAAGATTCCATGCAGCTTTATCGTAACTTATGTGGAATTTATGCACCCCTGATAAGAGTTATATAATAAAATAGAGAACGGAAAGGCTATTCAATATCATATAAAATTCTTCTGGAATAAATAAACGTCAATAGAACCGAGGGTGGAATATTCCTAATTCAAAAATATTATTTCGAATGATATATGCCGTTTATAAAAGAATTATGAAAGAAATTAGAAAAAGAAATAAATTGCACAAAAAAAAATATGAAAATTCATATGATTGTCAATATTTGATGTGCTGTAATACAGGGTGTTTATTAATTGAATGCCGATACTTAAGGGTGTGAATTCTTAGGTCATTTTAAGAAGAAAACTTAATATAAATATATGTTCTAAACCTCTTAATTTTTGAGCTACAGGGTGTTACAGTTTTAAGAAAAAATTTACTTTTTTATTATAATTTTCTTATCACTCCAAATATTTTTATGAAATTTTGTACACATCTATTAATCATTAAGGAGCATTGTTTGATGTAAAAAATGTTTTAAAATGTTTGCCAATGACGTCCGTACGAGGTTTGAACTAAACATTTTTGAAGAAAAAAATGGTACGCCACTGCTTTTTTTAAAAACTAAAATTATTTTTAAAATCTCCATTTATTTTACAGCAAATTCGGTCCCTAAATTTACTCTCGTACGACGCACCATTTTCACGTTAAAAAATGAAAACAAAAAAAAAAATTCCCCAAGTTCATTAAGACTGCTTTTGATATTTTGTTGCCATTTTGTAGACACCCACCATGCGTGGAAACACTTTTTTTAGGACAAAAATTAATTTTCTACTGTAACCAGTGACCTCCACATAGGCATAATATTAAATGTTTGGATGGAAAAAAACGGTACGCCTATGATGTTTTTAAATTTTATTTTAAAAATCGCGATTTATTTAGTAAAACGATAAATTCAATTCAATTCAATTCTTCAATCAGATTCTCTTCAAGAAAGTGTAAATACGATTGTACATCTAATCTTGAGAGAAAAAATGGGCCTATAAAATAATCGTCAATAATACCAGCCCAAACATTTAATGAAAACTGTTCTTGATGATTTGATTCAACAATTGCAAAAGGGTGTTCATCTGCCCACAAATGGTTATTATGGAAATTTCGTATTGAGTTTCGAGAGAAACTAGCTTCATCGGTAAAAAAAATGACTTGTCAAATTACGGATTTTGCAGCAGCTTTTGAAAAAACCGCCTACAGAAATTAATGCGCAACCGGAAATCTCTAGGGAGTAATGCCTGGACTCTTTGAATGTGATATGGATATAACAAATTAACGATAAGAATTTTCCAAACAAGTACGTGTGAAACATTAAATGTTGCCGCGATTTTTCTCGTACTAGTTTCGGGGTTCTGCTCAATTTCATGTAAAATTCCTTCTTCAAGTTCCGGTGTTCTTACTGTTTCAGGGACTCCTTTAGCACTGTAGTCTACTTTTAAATTTCCGGTTTGGTGTAGACGTGTATGAATCCCAGAAAATGTTCTCGGATCGGGTAGTACGCGTTTTGGATACCGCTCGTGGTATATCCTCCTAGCTTTGTATGCATTTCCGTCGGCAACCCCATAACTCCATATGTCAGCTAATTCACCGATTGTAAAATTTACCATTTTTATGAAATTTTAATAATGAAAAGTCAATGTCAACTTTATTGCGAAAAGAAGCGTCAAAAATTATGACACGTTACCCAAGCCTACTAATTTTTATTTCATTTGCTTTAAGGGGGCATTTAATGAGCTTACAGTTTTTTCTATTCAAATATTCAATATCATGTCTACGTGAACGTCATTTGTGAAAGTAGAAAATTAATTTTTACCCCACAAAAAGTGTTTCCACGCATGATGGGTGTCTACAAAATGACAACAGAATATCAAAAGCAGTCTCAATGAACTTGGGGAAAAAATTTTTTTGGTTTTAATTTTTTACGTGAAAATAGTGCGGGACCGAATTTGCTGTAAAATAAATGAAAATTTTAAAAATAATTTTAGTTTTTAGAAAAGGCAGTGGCGTACCATTTTTTTCTTAAAAAATGTTTAGTTCAAACCTCGAACGGACGTCATTGGCAAAGATTTTAAAACATTTTTTACATCAAGCAATGCTCCTTAATGATTAATAGGTGTGTACAAATTTCATAAAAATATCTGGATTGATAAGAAAATTATAATAAAAAAGTAATTTTTTTCTTAAAACTGTAACATCCTGTAGCTCCAAAATTAATAGGTTTAGGACATATGTTGATATTAAGTTTTCTTCTTAAAATAACCTTTAAGTATCGGCATTCAATTAATAAACAACCTGTATATAACTAAAGGTAAGTATATTTTTCATTTTCATAATTTTAAACTAAGCTTGACACAATTTGCAGTCGCCTCAATTTAGCTACGGTTGTAGTGATTTCCGTGGTAATATTTCTTCCATGTGACTTTACAAAATATAGGCAACAAAAGTGACCGACCCCAAGAAGTCTATTAAAATAACAAATCACGCCATCTGGTGGTTCAGGCTTAAAGATGAACTTAAGTATTGTACCAGATAATGATGCGGTTGTCAAACCCCTGTAAAATAAAACCAAGTTCGCTAAGATCGGTTATTATACTTGTAATATAATAGTTTTCAAACTTTTTCTATAATACGATTCCATTTCTATCTCTGTTAACAGATAGAGCAGGTAGAGAAGGTTCGAAAACTCCCAAGAAAACTCCCAACTACGACTGATTTTAGCAAACTTAGCCTTGTTTTAAAGCTGTTTAATAGTCGAATCATAAACTCTAACAATACTTAACTTTCTGTTTAAATTGAGGCAGGAGCTGGAAAAGAAGAGGAAAACAGCAAGTGATCTGCATAACCAGACTAAAACTTTGGAAAGCGCTAATGCTGAAAAGAAAAATTTAAAACATAGAGATCAGTTGCTGCAGAAGTTAAAGAAATAGAAAAATCATCAGTGGAAGAAAAATTACAAACCAGTCTAGTAACTTGAACAACTGAACCAAATGAAACAAAACAAAAAGATAAATTTTTATGCCAAAGAACTAAGTTCCATAGCTCAGATGAGTGGGATAATATAATTCCTACTAAAGAACAGAGTGAAGATTGAGACTTAGGTGCTTTTTCCAGTAGAAGTTTAAAAACTTGAATAGACATAACTGGAATGACATTTCTAACAAATTTTAGACTTTGAATAATTACTGGACTTCCTTAGCAATGCAGGATGGTATATTAAAAAGAGTATTGAAGAGTCCTAATAGCAAAGAATTTATCAATTCTCGAAAAAGATTGCCAGAAGCTCTTCATAGTGGTATTGGTGGCACGCATTTAGGAAGAAATAAGACTTTCAACAAAGTCACAAAGCGATTTTATTAACTTGAAAGTCGTTCCGATGTGGAAGAATGGTATCGACAATATAGTACATGTACGTTAAATAGAGATTCTGCAGTGGAGTAAGATGATCGAGACGAACAGATCTAAAAGGCGAGCAATGTTACGGAAACTCACCTACGTGTTTAGTTTGTTAATTATGTTGCTGTTTGCTTTCAAATTTATAATTATTGTAATACCCTTATTTTGTCGTTTTCTAGAATATTCCACGTTATGTTAGATTTGATTCTAGAAGGGTTCTCGAGGACTTAGAAAACTTCAAGAACCCTAAAAACATGTATAGGGGGATCGGTTTCGCCTTCAACGCGACTGCCAAACGTTAAAGTAAAGATTTGACAGTTGTGAATTTGAAAGATATTTGTTGTGTAATCAATTAGTCATAATAAAGTTTGTCTTTCTACATGACATATTTCAAGGCTAAGTCGGCGTAGACGTTACACTATATATTTTTTTAGACTACAGTTACCTTTTTACTAATTTTCAATTCCATGGTCTGTTACTACCTATAATTGTAGTAAGAGTCCACGGAGTGGATAAATTACAGTATAAAAGGTAACTGTAGTTTAAAAGAATATAGAAGTCTATTTAATAAAATTACAAATATTTATAACCTAACAAAAAATAGTTGTAACAGTAAAAAGTTCAAGTTCGTTAAAATAGATTAACGCAGTCGACAGTATTCCAACTTTTTCTGCAATACGATTCTGTCCATCCCCTACCCATTACTTCAAGATATAGAACAAAATGTTATAGGTATTAACAATTTCTAAAGTGTCAACATAACATACCTACCATCACTCTTCATTTTTTGGAAAAATCTCATTTCTCGATTGGAATTTAAAAGTTCTTTCTATTTGTAAAATTTGAAAAGAAAATAATTTCAACATACTTCTCGGGGTCACTTTTGTTATTAATATTTTTTCTGGAAAAAAAAATCAAATATTATTGTCTGTTGAACGAATGTAATAAATCCAAAATGAGAATATGTCCAAGGTATAAATATTGCACCGTTAGTGATGTCAAGCTTTGGACACTAATTGATTATCTTCTTGAGGTAATGTCGGAGATTAATGAGACCTTAAAATTTTATGATTAGTGTGAGTTACGATCATGATTGAAATTATATTACAGTCGTTAAACCCAAGTTGATATCTGAAAGTACTGGTTATATAAACTGTAAATTAAATGTTATGATGTTGTCAATATTAATAGCTATAGATTGCATGAAACAACTATATACAGGGTGAACCTTAAATAAGTACAAATATTTTAACCAGCAATACAGTTCACTGTGCAGAGCACATAATTAAAATAATTTTAGCAGAAGGATCAGGAATAAAAAAGTCAAATTTTAAATAAATATTGATTCATTTTTCAATCGAAAACTTGTTGAGGACCGCTGAGCCGACTACGGTACTAATATTTTTAAAAGTCAGGCTTCAACAATGTTAACTAGACTCATAGTTTTTTGCTATTCATCATAAAATATTTTAAGAGATTATTTGTGATAATCTTTCTAACAGTGTACAATGGTATTAACTTGAAAAACGTGAAATATGGATAACTGTTTAAATAGTTGACTTTTTAAGTAAGTAGGTGAGCTTTATTGTACGTTTATTGATAATTGTTGGAATCATTGAGCAAAGTAACTTGCTAAATACTTTAATTGACAGTACCGAACTTGCGGAAATTCATATTTTAACCGTTTATGATAATTTTAATTATTTCTAAAAACAAGTATTTTTAACTTAAAAACAACGGCAAAAATAGAATTTACTTTAAAAAATTATTTAACTTACATACGATATGGCAACCCCGCCTTTGGTAAATCATATGGTTTATTTTATTAGGTTACACCAGTAGTCAGCGGTCCTCAAAATGTGGATAAATTTTTTAAAAATTAATATCCGTAAATATTTGTATTTTTTAATAATGACTTTCACTAGACTCATCTATATGACGAACTACACCTGCAGTTAAAATATTTGTCCTTATTTATAAGGGACATACTTTCAATTATATAGATAAAAATTTGTTATATATATATATCAATTCTTTTATATTGATTGATTGAATGTTATGTTATGAAATACATTTTTATTATATTTATTAGAGACAAAGTCTGTTATGCCAATAGGTAGGTAAATACATAAATAGCCCAATCGCTAATGTGAAAACAAAACAGGTAAATCAAATCATACAAAAAAGTATATACCTACTTGTATAAACAGACAATTCATAAATAATTAAAAATTACGGCAAAATGGTTAAAAATACACTGAAAAGTTAAATAATAAAAAAGAAATGGAATCAGGCCATTCCCGCACATGGAATAACAAACAAGCTCATGCACTCAAATCAGCACGGTGACGATCATAACCATTCTTGAATTAATTGATGGATGGACCTTCATATAACTGCTTAGAGTTGAATTCCACTGATGCAAAAATAATTTTAGTATTCCATAGTTATTAAAATTATTCCAAACCACAAACTATAGCGCCCCGCTGTGCACACCATAACCACACAAAATTTAATGGCGCCAGTTCGGTGACTGATTCACGATCCTTCGGCACATTTCGCGTTTATTTGTGACGTATTCGGCGGTGACAAGTGAACAAGTTCGCTAAAACATAATTAGTTGTTATACCGATCTGTACCGCTGTCATAATAATGAGTTCCACTTATGACAATAATTTTTGTTTCAGCACCAACTGCAGTTAACTGCAAAATAATTAGAAGTAAACTAATGACTTGCCGGAAGTAAATTTTAAAATTCAATAAAATTCGATATCAGTGATATACATGGGTAGAAATATTATTTTACCTTTGGATAATATTTAAGATACCTGCACCAGATAAAAGTAACATAGAAGGGTTAAAGAATTTTTTTCAGTGAAGTAGTTAATTCAAAAAGCTTTATTTCAAGCTATACCTCTTTGATTATCTTAACAAAGATAATATTTACATTGTGTCAATTACAATTTTTCAAAGCAATCTTGTGAATGACGTTCACCTTCATTAAATCATTTCACCTAAGAATATCATTATTTTCTTTTAGTTACCGCATTCTTGACACCGGTACAAAATTTGATTCTATGTTCATTTTATAGAGTACAGGCTTTCTAGTTTAACGTTAATACATTATCGTGTTATTTTTGCATCCAAGGGGAAACAGTGTAGCGCATAGAAATATTGCTTACATTAGATGCAAACAATAATAGCATAACTAACATATATTTATTGTAGTAGGTGTTAGTTTTTTTTTTTTTTATTGAAAAGAAAACATTTGCAAGAGAAAAGTACGTGCTGATTTCGCTAATAGGTGCGACATTTGACGTTTCTCTGCAAAACAACTACATATTTTGCCTTAATTAAGAATTCTATCAATATAGAAATTTTGCAAAAATTCTTTTATTTGAGTAGAGAATTGTTTACGTGACCAAGCGAGAACTTATATTTGTAATGTGAATATTATTACAGAAGCTCACCTACCTTTTTAGTTTGTTAATTATGTCCCTGTTTAATATAGAATTATTATTTTTGTAACACCTTTACTTTTACATTTTCCAGAATATTTCATACTATATTCTATTTGTTTCTTGGCACGTTCACAAGATCGCAGAAACTTCGAGAAGATTAAAAACCTATATAAGCGGATCGGTTTCGCCGTCGCAGTTATATATAGTTATATTGAGCAGTCAAACGACAATGACTGAAACGTCAAAATAAAGAATTTGACAGTTGTGAATTTGTTGAAGGATATTTCTTGTGTAATCAAGAGTGACAACAAATAAAGTTTGTCTACGTGACGTGTTTCCACGCTAACCCAACATAGAGGTTATATTGGTGTCAGAAGTGCGAAGTGCCGCAAAGAAGACGTTTGGAGTAGACAAGTGAATTCCAGTGACGAGATCAAGAGCAACGGAATTGGAGGAAACGTTGAAACAGTTAATGGGAATGATGAAAGATATGAAAGAAGATTTAAAAAAAATAAATAAAGAACAGTCAGGATGAAATGAAGAATAACCACGACGAAATGATGGACAATTTAAAAAAGGAAATGAAAAACAGCCAGGATGAAATGAAGAATAGTCAAGACGAAATAATGGACAATTTAAAAAAGGAAATGAAAAACAGCTAGGATGAAATGAAGACTAACCAAGACGAAATGATGAAAGAAATGAATAGCAGTCAAGAACAACTGAAGAACAGTCAAGAAGAAATGAAGAATAGTTTAGAAGAAATAAAAAATAATCAAGAACTATATAATAAAAAGTTAGAAGAAGTAACTAACATCAATCTCAAATAGTCTAAAGAAGTATGAACCTTTTAAAAAATGAAATGCAAGACAAGGTGCAAGTCGTAGAAGAAAGTGTTAATAAGTTACACAATGAAGTCGCCAAAGTACAGGTCGAAGAAGAAAATCACTAATAGTTTCTCTACGGGGTGAAACTATGGAGATATTTAGCTGAGGATAAACAAAAATATTATCAAACAGTGAAAGGTGCTTTAGAAATGAGGTATGGCTAGGCTCATCTTCAACACGTTTACCAGACACAATTAAGAGGCCGAAGCTTAAAATACCTTTCTAATACAGTAAAAAATGTTACAAAAGCTAATAATAAAGAATATATGGGTAGATGTTGTGGGTGGAATTCAACGTTGGTTGAGTAGTTAGTTTCACGCAATATTATTAATAAAAGTGGGTATAGCTGCGTAAACTAATATATTTTTGTAAAAATTCGACTATTTCATGATTATTTTATTTATAGCTAGTACTATAGCCGTGATTTAAGCTTTGAAATGATTTATTCTTATAAATAAAAAAGATAAGTTGTAGCACAAATAACTGCCTCAGGTCAAGTATTCCAGTTTCATAAAATAATGCTTCAGACGGATAAGTTAAGTTTTTACTATAAATGATTTTTAGAAAAGGTTTTTATAATATATCAAGTTGTCTGAGATGACAATATGCTTTACCGCCCCAGCTCAATATCGCATATAGCAGCCTTGATTCCACTAGTGCATAGTATATTTTTAGATTTGTTAAATCTAGAATATTTTTTAGGTATTTAAAACGGTAAAGTAGTTGTCTTAAAGTTTGGGTTGTATTGGTAATATGAGCATCCCATCGCAAGTGAGAATCAATGGTGACTCCAAGATATCTATAATATTTTTTAGAATTTAATTTGATATTATTTACGGAATTCTTTATTGATAAAAACTGATATTCTAGCAAGTACCTTGCATCGTTAGAAAACGGCATAAAAATGTTTTGTAATAGTTTACTGTTAATAACTTATTAAACCAATTAAAAATCTTTGATAAGTCAACCTCTGCTTTATTCTTTAATATATCCCATTTCTCATCACTATATAAAATAGCAATACCGTCTGCATAACTAAATATTTATCCAGAAGTAGAAGAAGTGAGAATATTGTTAATATACACTGTAAATAATATTGGTCCCAGCACAGTCCCCTGAGGTAAGTTATAATTAATTTTCTTTTCTGTACTTAGTACATTATCAACCTTCACAACTTGTAATCCATTTTACAAATAATTTCTAAATAATTCTTTGGGCTCCTCCCGTATTTCTACATCCTCCAAGACCTCTAGCATCTGAGTATGACTTGCTGTGTCGAAGGCCTTAACTATATCTAGGAACACACATATCGTAGGTTTGCTTTATTCTAGGAGTTTTGTAATTGAATTTATAAGTTTTGCAATAGCTAGTAGAATAGATAGTAGTTGATAAGCCTTTCCTAAATCCAAACTAATTTTCGGAAATGATTTTGTTTGCAGAAAAAAAATAGCACTCTAGTTTTTAAAGTTTTCTCAAAGATATTTGCAATGGTTGTTATAACTGAAATCGGTTTATAATTGTTTATTTATTTCTAATGTTTCTTTAAATACTTCTGTTTTTATAATATCAATACCAAGAGATTTTTTGCATTTTAATGAATTAATGATTGTTACTATTTCTTTTTGATTTGTTGGTAGCAGAAAGAAAGAATTGTAGTTTAATTTAGTTTGCGGTGGAGGAGTATTAGATTTTTCAATGTTGTTTGCATACGACTCTCCAATGCTGATAAAGAAATTATTAAATACCTCGGCGATACTATCTGGAGTATCACAGATGACATTATTATTACTAAGTATTTCTTCTTAGGTTCTTTTTTATTTTCAGATATACAAAGGCTTTTAATTACTTTCCACAGATTTTTAGAGGTGTTTCTATTGATTCATTATAATCACTATTTGTATAATGAACAAATAGTGATTATAATATTAATATTTATGTTTAGCATTCTTTATCAATTTGCTCAGGCGTTTTTTATCATTTAGATATTCTATTTGTTTTTGTTCACTTTCAGGTACTCGTTAAGATTAAAGATTTTAATAGATCAAACCCTTTTTTTAATATACTACTGCCCCATCGTTTTTATTAAAATCTCCTCTACTATATATCATTAAAAAAGATGTTAATTGAAACAAACTGGTCTGATCTACCAATTCAAACGATTCAGTAAAATCTATGCAATCATAGTCACATTTCCCTTGGTTAAATGCAATTTTCTGTTTATCTAAATGTTTACTTAGGCTGCATATTAGCTTTGTTCGCAGTAACAATCCAGAACTAATTCAGATATTAGATTCATGCGCAGTTTGAAGTTGGGCGTTCGCGGTGCACCTAATGCACGTTCGGAATTATAAATCCTGCGTTCGGGGAACCCAGATTTATAAATTTGAACGTGTTCTGAATCCTTCCCATGCATTCCCGGACCTGATACAGAATATTTAATCCCACGCATGCATATTTTACTATTTTAGTTAAGTACCTAGCTGTTGCATGAACTGGATCTAGATGTCTTACATATTCGGACTACTTTCAAAAATATTTATATGTAGAAACATTATATTAATCTATTAAAATGATTTAATATAAATGACCCAACTTCATTAAATGCCTCTATACAGGATGATCCCGAATAATATGCAAAAAAGGGTAGATTGTACGACTGATTTTAATAGGCGCCCTGCTTATAACATTTTTTAATATGAGCCTCCTTTAAGGACTTACGACCCCTTAACAGTGGATTATAAATTTAGATTTTTTTTAACAATCTTAAAAACACTTTGAAATTAAGAAGTAAATTTTGGAAAGGTATTTAGGCTGATGAAACTTCTTCTGGCCGAGTATTTTTTATTACCTTCGTCCTGTCATCAGGCGTACCCCATGTATATTATTCATTACATTTTTTGAGGTTAACTTTTTGATTGAAAAAAAAAATCTTATTGAATGCCTGTTGAATTAAGAATGAAATGAGAAAATCAAGTTTATGATCCAACACGCACATTGTTTTCTTTCCAATATCTAATTTACATATCGAAATCTAGGTTTTAATCATTTTGCATTATCGTCTCTGAATCTCATTTGGTCAAAGAGAAAAAAAGTTTAGCAGAATTTTAGGGGTGAGTTGCCCACAAATAAACACCTTGTAGTGTTTCAATTACGTTTAACTCATGTTCAAAAACGACCAGTAATAAACGTAAATCATGTACCAAATTTGATTTTTCTACGGTAAGATATCGTATAGATATATATTTTTTTTTCAAAATTTCAAGCCTCACCTTGGGGACTAATCACTCCTCAGGAGTGTAACTTTGTATTAGGTAAGTTCTGTTAAATTACAATATTTTGGACACCTCTACATGCACCGCTTGCTCTGTGTCGGTTTTTATGGGAGACACACTGTATATAATTTATTAAATAATTTAACATCTTGTCATGATAATAAGATATCGAATCTAATACAACGAATAGTTATTACTACCCCACTATAACTTCTATTACAAAATATATTTTATTAAAAAAAGGAAACGATACAAAAAGAAAATGGCAGATAATATTGTTAATTGAAATTTGAAATTGTGATCATTCCACTCCAAACTGAACATAGAATATATTTGAGAAACGTTCGCGGATTAGTAGAAATTCAGAACAAATAGAATATCGCATGCGCATTTGATATGTACTGTATATATTCAGTATTAATTCAATATATAATCGGAATCACTACTTCATTACGAAATTCATTTAATTTGGTTTCATTTTTTTTCACAGAAACATATCTCTCTAATACAGACATTTTATTTAGGTTGTGTTAAGTGTTTTTATTGAACGTGCGTTTGAAACCAGTGACAGGTTAAGGTTATTGCAATAGTTGCAGCTATATGGTGTAAAACACAGCGCGTTGCAGTGGTTACGTAATTACTGAAGTAATAGGTTCCAGAAAACAAGGATTACCTAATAATAATTTATATATCGTTGTTGGCAAAATAAGTGTTCCGCAAGGTAGTGTTTTGGGTCCCTTTATTTTTTTTATTAACATAAATGATTTGAATAAGGCATTGAATGAATCATTTGTGAGTCTGTTTGAAGATGATACGGATAAATAACGAGCTGAATATTTTATACAATTGGTTATGTACTAATAAATAAAATTGAAATTCTAGTAAATCTAAATGTATGGTACTTGTATAAAACAAATCTGTAAAAATTATTTAAACTTCGATATATACATTATGACATTAAACTTGAACAAAGTAACATAATTAAAATATTTGGGAGTGATTCTAGATCCTCAGTTGTCATTTGGTTGTCATGTTGGGTATCTATGTAAAAAAATTGGATTTTTAATACATTGACTACGCAGACTAAATATCTAATTTGTAATACACTAATCAATCCCCACTTCATTTATTGCGAGTCACTCTTAATATCATAAATATAAATACAGATATCGATAGGTTCCAAAATTTGCAAAATAAGTGTTTGACAATTATACTAAGTTGTATTTGATACACCTCTAATGATTTTATGTTAATGACATTGCAGTTGATATTTTGCTAATGCATAAGACGATATAAAACGATGGGAAATAGTTCCGAACTTTTTATTATCATATATGAGCTAATCACTTCTCCAAAATACTGTTTTTTCAAAAGATATTTGAAAATACTATAACAATTCCAAGAGATATACATTTTACAAGAAATATATTTAATAAAGGGTTAATTACCGATTACATAGAAATTGCACCTGCTTTTTATTGCCCTTTGTAATCCGTAATGTGACCTAATTATAGCAGGTAGATTAGAACCGATTAAATATCATTTAAAGGATTATTAAATCTTCTATAAATATTGGAACGTTTTCATGCATTAATAAGGATAGTGTTATTCAAAGAGTAACAACTCGCTCCTAAAAGTTCCAATGATGGCATCTGAAATAAGTGACGGAATTGTTGACATTAATGTTTATACTCTACAACTGATAAAGGAAACGTGTCCTGATATGGATGAGATAGAAATGATGAGCGTCTCAAATAATTTAATAAAACGAGCCACAGACGAAGTTGAAAGAAGAGAGAAATTAAAGAAGCGACTTGCTAAGAAGAAAATGTTAGAAGCTCAGAGAGCACTGCAGTTAGATTCCCAAGAAGCAAATATAAATGTTAAATTAGCAGCTGGTGCCGTTTGCCAACAATATCCGAGGAGCGTTCCCCAAGCTCAATCAATAAATTATGAATATGTGAACCAGCAGGGCTCAGTTGCGAACAACTACAAACCCCATTGGCTTTTACCATTTAACCAGAATTATAGTGATAGACACAATGCAAATATATATAAGTGATATGTACGTTATTACGTACGCTTTTCCATTATTTTATAAAACAGGACACGTTTGTACATATATTTTAAATATATCCGACCATAAATCTAAAACTTAGTTTGTTGAATATTTTGTTCATGCATAAGAGAGATAAGTGAGTAAGGAATATTTATTTAACATATTTTCTATTTGGAAAAAATTATACTATTTGTAGTTTCGGCGCCTTCTTGTCAAACGAATCCATTTCAAATCAGAAAAAATATAATTAGATAATTACAAAATCGTAAGAAGTTGTAAAAAATAAGAAAATAAGAAGTATTAATTGATTACTTAATAAAAACGATTATTAAATCTCATATAAAGATTAGAACAACTCTTCAATGCACTAATGAGGATAGTGATATCCAAGAAATAATAACTTGTTCCTAAAAGTTCTGATGATGGCATCTGAAATAAGTGACGGAATTGATGACATTAATGTTTATACTCTGAAAATGCTAAAGGAAACCTGTCCTGATATGGATGAGACAGAAATGATGGACGTGGCAAATAATTTAATAAAGCGAGCCACAGACGAAGTTGAAAGAAGAGAGAAATTAACGAAGCGACTTGCTAAGAAGAAAAACTTAGAGGCACAGAGAACACTGCAGTTAGTTTCCCAAGAAACAAAGTTCCTAAATTCTATTACCGGCGGTGTGAAGTCCTCAGGACCGATATACAGTATGCGCCAAAAGTATGGAATAAATTCAATAAAAACGAAACAATTATTTTTTGGGTAAAATTCTCGAACAGGTCGATTTTTAATTTATAAAATACATATTTTTGCGTAAAATGCGATTTTCAAATGTCATTTGTTTTCGAGTAATGACGTCATCGATTTTATTTTAAATGGCAACACCATATTTTATTCCTTGATTCTGAAAGATTGTTTAATTCTCTATCAGACGGTACTAAAATTTTGCCCTCTTACATTGGAAAGTTTTCGAGTAAATGACGATTGAATGTTAGAAAACGTAAATTTTATCCATAAAAAAGTAACAATTCTGAGGTATGTAAAATAAAATACAATTGATTAAATTTTATACTTAAATTAAATGTTCGAATTGCCATCCACCAACTTCTTGAAAATGTTGAAAACTCTACCACATAACCAGAATTATAGTGATAGACATAATGCAAATATGTATAATAGGAGTATTGATGGCAACACTGGGGATGATGGAACAAACTTTAAATCCTGTTCATCTTTTTACCAATTGATACCGCCAAACAGTCACTTAAAAAGAAAACGGCAATTAGGTTGCAATGATTTTATTAATAAAAGAAGAAGGTGTTAAAAGAAGATACTTGTAATATTTAATAAGGCAAAATACTTATTAGTAGTATTTATATGTAATGTATGTAGTTTTAAGACATTGTGTAAATAGATGAAATATATTTCTGTATATTTGTTAGCTGTGATATATTTTTAACAATATTCGTTATTACGTATGCTTTTGTATTATTTTACTAGCTTTTATAATTCATAGAAAAAATAAAAATGGTTATGATGAGACATTGAAAATTTTATATAAAATATGTTGATGCCAATTAACTTTGTTATACTGTTTTAATAATGAAACAGGGTCTAGTATGGTATACTGTTCAAAGATATTTTCCAGTGTTGTTGCTATTGTAACTAAAAACTTTGTGTAAATATTTATGACATGTTTTTTAAAATATATTTTATTTTATAACACAGGATACTTTTGTACATATCTTTTAAATATACCCGACCATAAATCTAAAACTTAGTTTATTGAATATTTTTTTCATGCATAAGAAAGATAAGAGAGTAGAGAATATTTATTTAACATATTTTCTACTTGGAATAAAATTATACCATTTGTAGCTTCGACGCCTTCTTGTTAAACGAATCCATTTCGGAGCAGATGATCATAAAAATTATAGTTAGAAAATTACAGCAGTGTTCAGTGAAATTTTAGATTAGCATATTTGATTTTTTTATATTCTACCATAAATTTTAATTCTATAGTCGATGGTTTGAAGAAAACTGTATCCGCTCAGAGGCTGTCTGTAGTTTTTTTAGTACTTAAGTGTAGTACTTAACAGAGCAGCTCCGTGGACAGATAAAAAAGAATTACTTTTGTTTATTTTTTATATTACATTATTATCCTCTGTCATACAAATTTTCAGATTTGTGGTCGGGTTTATTCATAAGATCTTTGAAAATATTATAACAATTCCACGAGATATACATCTTACAAGAAATTTATTTGATAAAGGGTTAATTACCGATTAAAGATTGGAATCACGTTGCCATGCACTAATAAGAATAGTGTTATCCAAGAAGTAATAACTTGTTCCTAAAACTTCTGATGATGGCATCTGAAATAAATGACGGAATTGTTAACATAAATGTTTATACTCTGCAACTGCTAAAGGAAACGTGTCCTGATATGGATGAGACAGAAATGATGGACGTGGCAAATAATTTAATAAAGCAAGCCACAGACGAAGTTGATAGAGGAGAGAAAATAAAGAAGAAACTTGCTAAGAAGAAGAAGTTAGAAACACAGATGGCATTGCAGTTAGTTTCTCAGAGAACAACGTTCCCAAATTCTGGTGACGGAGAAATGAGGTCTTCAGTACCAATATACAATACGAATACAGAAATAAATCATAAATTATCAGGTGGTGCCGTTTGTCAACAATATCTAAAGAGCATTCGCCAAACTCAATCAAGAAATTATGAATATGTGAACCAGCAGGGCTTAATTGATAACAGCTACAGACCCCATTCGTCTTTAGCACATAGTCAGAATTATAATGATAGACACAACACAGATATGTATAATAGAAGTATTGGTAGCAGCACTGGGGATTATGGAACAAACTTTAATTCCTACCCATTTTACTGCCAACCGATACCACCAAATATTGACTTAAAAAGAAAACGACAATTAACTTGCAATAACTTTATTAATAAAAGAAGAAAGTGCTAAAAGCAGATATTTGGAATATTAAATAAGGCAAACTAGTTATTACTAGTATTCAAGATATGTATGTAATTTTAAAACATTGTGTAAATATAACGAAATATATTTATGAATTTTTGTGAACTGTACATGTGATATACAGGGTGAATCTTAAATAAGTACAAATATTTTAACCAGCAGTATAGTTTTGTGTGTAGAACACATAATTAATAGTTTTTTTACAAAAAAATCAGAAATAAAAAAGTGAAATTTTAAATAAATTTCGTAATTTTTTAGTAGAAAACTTGTTGAGGACCGCTGGCCTAGACCGACCCTTCATACTTTTATGAGTCATAGTGCTGCAGACTGAACGTGTGGTTCACAGTGTTGCCAGTATTACACAAATGTCTTTGCTTCAAGGAAGAAAAAATCTCAACTTTTAGCGAATTTTGTCAAGTGTAACATTTTATATTATTTTTTATTATCAAACTGTCATTGACTGTCATGACAGATTATCGGAAGCCCAAGTCAAACTTGTTAACCCCACATAATGCATGAAAATAGCAATAAAATTTGCTAAAAGTTGACATTTTTTCCATTTTAAATAAAAAACGCGTGCATAGTTTTTCGTTATTCTTCATAAAATAACTTAAGGAAATTGTGTTTTGTGTCCCTTTCTAACAGTGTACAATGACATTTAACTTGTGAAATGTGGATTACTGATTAAATAGTTAATTTTTTAACAAACAGGTAAGCTTGTGTGCACGTTTATGTATAATTTTTGAACATTGGACATAGTAATATCACGTAATATCTTCCTAAATATTTTACGGTAGTATTGAACTTGCGGAAATTCATTTTTAATCGTTGAAGTATAGTAAGGTTAGTTCAGATGTTAAAATTTATGTTAATATTGCTGCGTATCATACTACATACCCAATTTTACTGTACTTATGCTTAAAACAAGTATTTTTAAAATAGAACTATTACGTTAAAGGAAACGTAATATTTATATTGGAGGAGATATGGCAACCTCGCAACAAATCATATGTTTCATTACGTTGTTGGATGAAAAATCAGCCAGCGGTCCTCAAAATGTGGGTATTTTTTAAAAAAATTAATATCTCCGTAAATATTAGAAATTTTTAAAAATTGCTTTCACTAGACTGATTTAAATGACGAACTACACCAGCAGTTAAAATATTTGTACTTATTTAAGATTCACCCTGTATTGTTAATAATATATGGGATTACGTACTTTTTTATTATTTTCTTGTTATAACTCATAGATAGGGATTACCAAAATAGTGAAAATGAGAAATCGGAAACTATAAATAAAACATGATAAGATTTCCACAAAGTTTGCAAAAATAGATAAGTTTTCGCGTCCAGACTAAGAACATGTATATATACAGTGTGACCCATTTCAGATGGAGACAAGGCTGTAAAAAGGTAATTATTATCCGTTTTATTTCGATTTTTTTCCAAAAGATGGAGCAGTAAAAACTCTATTCTGGCACAAAGTATTAAAATAATGTTTTTTGTTTTCAAGGCCTACTTCGATTTTTTTTCTAAGTGAATTTTTACAAAAACTATTTAGCGATCTAACTACGGCACTGGATTTAGCATCCCTTGAAATGGTTTTATGCCAAGTTTTATAAATAAATATTTAATATTGAGAGATTTTTAATGTAGGCTTCATTTTATTAAATACTTTTATAGTAATTTTCTAAAAATACAAGTTGTTTATGAAAAATGATTTAAAAAAGATAGTTATTAGTTTTACGCTTTTAATTAATCAAATTAAATATAAAGACTTATAATTACGACTAACAATAAATAGGTATTTTAGTAAATAACTAAAATAACAAAGGAAAATGACTGCATTACATTAAATCTACGATAGAAAAATACAATAAGTTTAACGTCACAATAAATTTTAAATTTTTGTAGCCTCTACGAGGCCATCGTTGATTTGGATGCACTTTAAGAATCGTTTGCGAATATTTTTTTGAACATTGTGTTGTTGTGGGGTAATTTCGTTCCGTTCCGTTTCGTGCCTTATTCTTGCACACAAATCGTCTCTGTAGCCTGGGCGTAACTTATAAACATTAGATTTTATGACACCCCATAAAAAGAAGTCCAACGGCGTTAAGTCTTGTACCTATCTATGGGTTAGAAAAGTTAGCTTTAATCCAATCGGTGATCATGCTTATATTATGGACAGGATATCCATCCAACTAAAAATGAAGATGGACTCTTTCTTGTATTGGGAGTTCATGTAATATATTCCAAAATTCATTTCTCAGGAACTACAAAAACTATATGCTATTCATATTACCTTCAAAAAAGAAAGGACCAATAATTGTTTCATTGAGTACCTATCCCACTTAATCCACTCTGGTCCATTATACTAAGTTGTATTAGATACACCTCTAATGATTTTATGTTAATGACATTGCAGTGGATATTTTGCTAATGCGTAAGATGATATAAAACGATGGGAAATAGTTTCTAATATTTTATTATCATATATGAGCTAATCACTTCTTCAAAATACTGTTTTTTTTTTTATCTTAGCATAGTTATATGTGATATAATATTCAAATTTAACTACTTTTTATTATAAAATTACTTACAATGTCAACACTATTAAGGATAGTAAATATAAAATTATTAAAATATATGATATCAAAGAAAATAGCTTTTGTTTATTTTTATCCTCTGCCCTACAAATTTTCAGATTTGAGGTCAGGTTTATTCAAAAGATATTTGAATATACTATAACAATTCCAAGAGTAATACATTTTACAAGGAATATATTTAATAAAGGGTTAATTACCGATTACGTAGAAATTGTACCTGCTTTTTATTGCCCTTTGTAATCCGTAATGTGACCTAATTATAGCAGGTAGATTAGAACCAATTAAATATCATTTAAAGGATTATTAAATCTCCCATAAATATTGGAACAACGTTTTCATGCACTAATAAGGATAGTGTTATTCAAAAAGTAACAACTCGCTCTTAAAAGTTTCAATGATGGCATCTGAAATAAGTGACGGAATTGTTGACATTAATGTTTATACTATACAACTGATAAAGGAAACGTGTCCTGATATGGATGAGACAGAAATGATGAGCGTCTCAAATAATTTAATAAAACGAGCCACAGAAGAAGTTGAAAGAAGAGAGAAATTAAAGAAGCGACTTGCTAAGAAGAAAAAGTTAGAAGCCCAGATAGCACTGCAGTTAGATTCCCAACAAGCAAATATAAATGTTAAATTAGCAGCTGGTGCCGTTTGCCAACAAAATCCGAGGAGCGTTCCCCAAGCTCAATCAAGAAATTATGAATATGTGAACCAGCAGGGCTCAGTTGCGAACAACTACAGACCCCATTGGCTTTTACCACATAACCAGAATTATAGTGATAGACACAATGCAAATATGTATAATAGAAGTATTGGTAGCAACACTGGGGATGATGGAACATCCTTTAATTCCTGTTCATTTTATTACCAATCGATACCGCCAAGCAATCACTTAAAAAGAAAGCGACAATTAGGTTGCAATGACTTTATTAATAAAAGAAGAAGGTGCTAAAAAATAATTGTAATATTTAATAAGACAAAATACTTATTAGTAGTATTCGTGATATGTATGTAGTTTTAAGACATTGTGTATATACGACGAAAAATGTTTATGTTTATTTGTTAATTGTACATATGCAATATATTTTTAGCAATATAAGTTATTCATTCTTACGCACGTTTTTCTTATGTTATAACTTAGTGATGATGTGAAATTGAAAATTATAATTAAAATATAATAAGCCACAAAATTTGCTTATTATTTATATTAAATTGTAGATAAGTTGACTTCAATTAAAGTAATGCACGTTTTGGTCACAGCAGACGAAGGACATGTATGTTGTCTTTGTTATTTGCCTTCAACTTATTTATACTGTATTAATATTGAAATAACGTCTGGTGCAGTACACTGTACAGAAATATTGTCCAGTGTTGCTGCTAATTTAATCAAAAACTTTGTTGGTCATATTTGTGACAAGTAAGCAGACCACTTCTATCTCACAAATCTGCAAACATTATTTGGATAAGAACTTCGATATTTACATTAATGACACTAAAATTGAAAAAGTAATACAATTTAAATATTTGGGAGTAATTCTAGATCCTCAGGTGTCATTTGGTTGTCATGTGGCTTATCTGTGTAAAAAAAATATTTATTGCTGATCACTCTTAATAAGTATCATGTACAAATATAGATATCGATAGGCTTCAAATGTTGCAAAATAAGTGTATGAGAATTATATTAAGTTGTCATCGATATACCTCTATTGATTTAATATTAAAGACGTTGCAGTAGTTTTCCATTTGGAAGCAGATTGGAAAGTCTAATTTGATTTTTTTAAATAAAAGGCGGTGTGTCACATCTAGTCACACGTGCTGAACTGCATTAATATAATATACGTTCTGGATAAAATTATAATATAACATTTTCAAAAATAACTTATATGCAGAAACATGGTCTTAGACTGCTCAATTTGCTGCCAGATGAAGTTAAAAATTCGGTGTATATAAATATGTTTGAAAAAAATTGACGTAATTACCGCTTTATCAATTAAATTATAAATTTCTTGTAAAATGTATATCTCTTAAAATGGTTAATATTTTCAAATATCTTTTGAAAATGAATAAATCAGAATTTTGATGGTTTTTCTTTAATATCTTTGTTATTTTTGATTTTACAACAAAAAGTTACTAAACTAAAATTGTAGAGGACTCAATTTGCAATAAAAAATGTTTATAAAATAATTTTGTATTATCAATAGTTTACCTGATAAATGCTAACAACCATTTAACCCCCTTTTTTCAAGATGGCGGCCGAAGTTGAAGAGTTGCGAACCCACAAACTTCAAGTTAAGCTTTTTTTGATGCTACCCTCACATCTAAACAATAAAATTACGTTCTCTAAAAATTGCAACCCCAAATGTAAGGTTTCAATGGACTATAGGGAAAATTAGTGTCACTTCACAGCGCTGTAAAACCCAAACTAATGAATATAATAAAAATTCTTCGTTGAAAATCACTCTACAAAAATGCTCTGGTCATTTTTTTTTAAATAAGAAAATAAATAAATTATGGCGTCGAAACAAAATTTGTACAAAAATTTTGATTGCTTTTCTTTAATATCTTTGTTATTTTTACAACAAAAAGTTAGTGGACTAATTGTAGAGGATTCAATTTACAATAAAAAATGTTTTTATCAAATTTTTTTATGACCAATAGTTTACCTGATAAATTATAAAAACAATTTCACCACCTTTTCCAAGATGGCGGCTAAACCTCAAGAGTTGTGACCCCACAACCTTCAAGCTAAGCTTTTTTTGACCCCCCCCCCTCACATCTAAACAATAAAAATGCGTCCTCTAAAAAATGCAATCCCAAATGTAACTTTTATGACATGTTTTTTAAAATAAATTTTATTTTACAAAATAGAACACGTTTGTACATACAGTATGCGCCAAAAGTATGGAATAAATTCAATAAAAACGAAACAATTATTTTTTGGGAAAAATCCTCGAACAGGTCGATTTTTAATTTAAAAAATACATATTTTAGCGTAAAATGCGAATTTCAAATGTCATTTGTTTTCGAGTAATGACGTCATCGATTTGTTTTAATGGCAACACCATAGTTTTTTCCTTGATTCTGAAAGATCGTTTAATTCTCTATCAGACAGTACTAAAATTTTGCCCTTTTTACATAGGAAAGTTTTCAAGTAAATGACGAATGAATGTTAGAAAACGTAAATCAATTAAAATAAAGCAAAAACGTTATCAAGTTTAATTTTTCGAATCCCATAGTTCTTTTATGGATCACGTAGGTGAAAATCTTTGCAAAGTGTCATTGTCACACCGACTTTCTAATAAGTATTGCAAGCGACATAGAAATTATTATTCAATTTAAAGTATTATGGCACATATAACTGTTACTCAAAGAATTGAAATTTTAATTCTTATCGGATGCGGCACTGCGGGAATATGACAGCAGGAAGTTTGCGATTTATTTGATGAAAAATATCCAGATCGCCCAGCCAATCAACAGTCAGTAAGGTAGAGTCTAAATTTAGAGAAACTGGCAATGTTGTAAATATTCCAAAACCTCCAAGCATTAATGAAAATCAGAAACAGAACATTTTGATAAGTATGGCGGATAATCCTCATAATTCTTCACGATTGGTTGCATGGTTGCATTAAATAATGACACTAGTCAGAGCACAGTGCTACGAATCTTGAGGAAGGAAAAATATCATCCCTACAAAATTCAACTTGTGCAGGAACTCAATGAAGATGATCCCGATCGCCGCTTACACTTTTGCGAAATTCTAATGGATTTATGTCAAGGAAATAGAAATTTACACCGGTAAATACTTTTTTCAGATGAGGCCACATTTTGTCTGAATGGTACAGTAAACCGTCAAACTTGCAGATATTGGAGTCGGGAAAATCCTCATTGGATGGCAGAGGCACATACCCAACACCTTCAGAAATTAAATGTGTGGGCTGGAATAGTTGACGACAGAATAGTAGGGTCTTTCTTCTTTGAAGGAACCCTTACAGGACAAAGATATTTAGAGTTTCTAGAAAGTGACCTTGTTCTAGCCCTTGCAGTAATTTTTCCTAACGATAATGACCCTGACATTCCTGACGATACCATATGGTTCCAGCAAAACGGTGCACCTCCGCACTATGCGCGCCCTGTACGAGATTTTTTGGACAACTGTTTTCCTGGGGGGTAGATCGGCAGACCCGGACCGATAGAATGGCCTGCAAGATCGCCAGATCTTACACCTCTCGACTATTTTTTTATGGGGATACTTGAAGTCAAAAGTGTACATTAATAAACCACGTAATTTAGAAGAACTTCAAAATCGCATTCGGGACGAAATACCCCAGAAATCATTAATAATGTGCAAGAAGAATTTCTTGTGCATTGTCAAGAAGTTGGTGGATGGCAATTCGGACATTTAATTTAAGTATAAAATTTAAACAATTGTATTTTATTTTACATACCTCAGAATTGTTCCTTGTTTATGGATAAAATTTACGTTTTCTAACATTCAATCGTCATTTACTCGAAAACTTTCCTATGTAAGAGGGCAAAATTTTAGTACTGTCTGATAGAGAATTAAACGATCTTTCAGAATCAAGGAAAAAGATATGGTGTTTCCATTTAAAAAAAAATCAATGACGTCATTACTCGAAAACAAATGACATTTGAAAATCGCATTTTACGCAAAAATATGTATTTTTTAAATTAAAAATCGACCTGTTCGAGGATTTTTCTCAAAAAATAATTGTTTCGTTTTTATTGAATTGTTCCATACTTTTGGCGCATACTGTATATTTTAAATATATCCGACCATAAATCTAAAACTTAGTTTGATGAATATTTTGTTCATGCATAAGAGAGATAAGTGAGTAGGGAATATTTATTTAACATATTTTCTACTTGGCAAAAATTATACCATTTGTAGTTTCGGCGCCTTCTTGTTAAACGAATCCATTTCAGATCAGAAAAAATATAATTAGGTAATTACAAAATTGTAAGAAGTAAAAAATAAGAATTATTCAGTTAAATTTTAGGTTAGCCTATTTGAATTTTTTATACTTTACCATAAATTTAAATTCTGAAGCCGATGGTTTGAAGAAAACTGTATCCGCTGTTTTGTAAGAAATAGAGATTGATTTTCACAATTACTTTTTATTTAAATAAAGATGGTCAATATAAAAATTTAATTAAATTTTAGGTTAGAATATTTGAATTTTTTATATTCTACCATAAATTTTAATTCTGTAGCCGATAGTTTGAAGAAAACTGTAGTCGCTCAGAGGCTGTCTGTAGTTTTTTTGTAAGAAATAGAAATTGATTTTCACAATTACTTTTGATTTAAATAAAGATAGTCAATATGAAAAATTCAATTAAATTTAAGGTTAGTCTATTTGAATTTTTTATATTCTACCATAAATTTTAATTCTGAAGCCGATAGTTTGAAGAAAACTGTAATCGCTCAGAGGCTGTCTGTAGTTTTTTTGTAAGAAATAGAAAATGATTTTCACAATTACTTCTTATTTAAATAAAGATGGTCAATATAAAAATTTAATTAAATTTAAGGTTAGTCTATTTAAATTTTTTATATTCTACCAAATTTTAATTCTAAAGCCGATAGTTTGAAGAAAACTATAATCGTTCAGAGGCTGTGTGTAGTTTTCTTGTAAGAACAAGAGATTGAAACAAAATTAACCACTTTTCGTTATAAAATGCTAAACATTCTCAACGGTTGGGACTTACAATGTCATCATCGGCTTTGCCACGAAAATGTAGCCAAAACCCTATTAAGAATAGTGAACTTAAAATTATTAAAATATATAATATCTCCTCAAAATGCTACTTAACAGAGCAGTTCCGTGGACAGATCAAAAAGAATAGCTTTTGTTTATTTTTTGTACATTTTTATCCTCTACCATACAAATTTTCAGATTTGTGATCGGATTTATTCAAAAGATATTTGAAAATACTATAACAATTTCAAGAGAAATATATTTTACAAGAAATATATTTAATAAAGGGTTAATTACCGATTACCTAGAAATTGCACCTGCTTTTTATTGCTCTTTGTAATCCGTAATGTGACCTAATTATAGCAGCCAATTAAATATCATTTAAAGGATTATTAAATTTCCTATAAATATTGGAACAACGTTTTCATGCACTAATAAGGACAGTGTTATTCAAAAAGTAACAACTCGTTCCTAAAAGTTCTGATGATGGCGTCTGAAATAACTGACGGAATTGTTGACATTAATGTTTATACTCTGCAACTGCTAAAGGAAACGTGCCCTGATATGGATGAGACAGAAATGATGAACGTGACAAATAATTTAATAAAACGAGCCACAGACGAAGTTGAAAGAAGAGAGAAGTTAAAGAAACGACTTGCTAAGAAGAAAAAGTTAGAAGCCCAGAGAGCACTGCAGTTAGATTCACAAGAAGCAAAGTTCCCAAATTCTGTTGACGGTGGTGTGATGTTCTCAGGACCCTTATACAATACAAATGCAAATATAAATGTTAAATTAGCAGCTGGTGCCGTTTGCCAACAATATCCGAGGAGCGTTCCCCAAGCTCAATCAAAAAATTATGAATATGTGAACCAGCAGGGTTCAGTTGCGAACAACTACAGACCCCATTGGCTTTTACCACATAACCAGAATTATAGTGATAGACATAATGCAAATATGTATAATAGAAGTATTGGCAGCAACACTGGGGATGATGGAACAAACTTTAATTCCTGTTCATCTTATTACCAATCGATACCGCCAAACAATCACTTAAAAAGAAAACGACAATTAGGTTGCAATGACTTTATTAACAAAAGAAGAAAGTGCTAAAAGAAAATATTTTGTATATTTAATAAGACAAAATACTTATAAGTAGTATTCATGACATGTATGTAGTTTTAAAACATTGTGTATATACGACGAAAAATGTTTGTTTATTTGTTCATTGTACATATGTGTTTTAGCAATATATGCACGTTTTTCCTGTGTTATAACTCATATAAAGGGATTACCAAAATAGTGATGATGTGAAATTGAAAATTATAATTAAAATATAATAAGACAAAATTTGCTTATTATTTATATTTAATTGTATTAGTTGACTTCAATTAAAGTAATGCACATTTTGGTCACTTAGCAGACAAAGGACATGTACGTTGTCTTTGTTATTTGCCTTCAACTTAATAATACTGTATTATTAATGAAATAACGTCTGGTGCAGTACACTGTACAGAAATATTGCCCAGTGTTGTTGCTATTTTAGCCAAAAACTTTGTTTTTAAAATAAATTTCAGTTCACCAGTTCATTCAGATCATACTTTATTTACATAATAAATTTCACATGTGATTTCATCTCTAATTAAGTAAACAAGTTTCATCAAAATTAACTAATTCTCGTTATAAAATGCTATTAATAAAAGAAGAAGGTGCTAAAACAAGATATTTGTAATATTTAATAAGACAAAATACTTATAAGTAGTATTTATATGTAATGTATGTAGTTTAAAGATATTATGTAAACAGATGAAAAATGTTTCTGTATATTTGCTAGCTGTACATAGTACGTTATTACCTACGCTTTTCCATTATTTAATTGTATTATACTCATAGAAAGGATCAAAATGGCTATGATGAGACATTGAAAATTTTATATAAACATGTTGATGCCAATTAAAATAAAGCCTGCTATCAGCCTAAGAACATGTACCTTGGTTTGTGTTATAAATTATTATATTTCTCACCAACATCGTTATACTGTTTTAATAATAAAAAAGCGTCTGTATAGTATACTGTTCAGAGATATTATCCAGTGTTGTTGCTATTGTTACCAAAAACTATTATATATTTATGACATGTTTTTTAAAATAAATTTTATTTTATAAAACAAAACACGTTTGTACATATATTTTAAATATATCTGACCATAAATCTAAAACTTAGTCTGTTGAATATTTTGTTCATGCATAAGAGAGATAAGTGAGTACGGAATATTTATTTAATATATTTTCTACTTGGAAGAAATTATACCATTTGTAGTTTCGGCGCCTTCTTGTTAAACGAATCCATTTCAGATCAGAAAAAATATAATTAGATAATTACAAAAGTTGTAAAAAATAAGAAGTATTCAGTTAAATTTTATATTCTTTACCATAAATTTAAATTATGAAGCTGATGGTTTGAAGAAAACTGTAATCGTTCAGAGGTTGTCTGTAGTTTTTTTGTAAGAAATAGAAATTGATTTTCACAATTACTTCTTATTTAAAAAAAGATGGTCAATATAAAAATTCAATTAAATTTTAGGTTAGTCTATTTGAATTTGTTATATTCTACCATAAATTTTAATTCTGAAGCCGATAGTTTGAAGAAAACTATAATCGCTCAGAGGCTGTGTGTAGTTTTTTTTTGTAAGAAAAAGAGATTGATTTTCACAATAACTTTTTATTTAAATAAAGGTGTTCAATATAAAAACACTCATATTTGTTGCTCAAATTTTAAACAAAATTAACTACTTTTCGTTATAAAATGCCAAAACTCTATTAAGGATAGTGAACATAAAATTATTAAAATATATAATATCTCCTCAAAATGCTACTTAACATAGCAGTTCCATGGACAGATCAAAAAGAATAGCTTTTGTTTATTTTTTATACAGTTTTATCATCTACCATACAAATTTTCAGATTTCAGATTTTCAGAAAATACTATAACAATTCCAAGAGAAATACATTTTATAAGAAATATATTTAATAAAGGGTTAATTACCGATTACCTAGAAATTGTACCTGTTTTTTATTGCCTTTGTATTTCACAATGTGACCTAATCATAACAGGTAGATTAGACCCAATTAAATATCATTTGAAGGATTATTAAATCTCCTTTAAATATTGGAACAGCGTTTCCATGCACTAATAAGGATAGTGTTATTCAAGAAGTAACAACTCGTTCCTAAAAGTTCTGATGATGGCGTCTGAAATAACTGACGGAATTGTTGACATTAATGTTTATACTCTGCAACTGCTAAAGGAAACGTGCCCTGATATGGATGAGACAGAAATGATGAACGTGACAAATAATTTAATAAAACGAGCCACAGACGAAGTTGAAAGAAGAGAGAAGTTAAAGAAACGACTTGCTAAGAAGAAAAAGTTAGAAGCCCAGAGAGCACTGCAGTTAGATTCACAAGAAGCAAAGTTCCCAAATTCTGTTGACGGTGGTGTGATGTTCTCAGGACCCTTATACAATACAAATGCAAATATAAATGTTAAATTAGCAGCTGGTGCCGTTTGCCAACAATATCCGAGGAGCGTTCCCCAAGCTCAATCAAAAAATTATGAATATGTGAACCAGCAGGGTTCAGTTGCGAACAACTACAGACCCCATTGGCTTTTACCACATAACCAGAATTATAGTGATAGACATAATGCAAATATGTATAATAGAAGTATTGGCAGCAACACTGGGGATGATGGAACAAACTTTAATTCCTGTTCATCTTATTACCAATCGATACCGCCAAACAATCACTTAAAAAGAAAACGACAATTAGGTTGCAATGACTTTATTAATAAAAGAAGAAAGTGCTAAAAGAAAATATTTTGTATATTTAATAAGACAAAATACTTATAAGTAGTATTCATGATATGTATGTAGTTTTAAAACATTGTGTATATACGACGAAAAATGTTTGTTTATTTGTTCATTGTACATATGTGTTTTAGCAATATATGCACGTTTTTCCTGTTATAACTCATATAAAGGGATTACCAAAATAGTGATGATGTGAAATTGAAAATTATAATTAAAATATAATAAGACAAAATTTGCTTATTATTTATATTAATATCAGTTGACTTCAATTAAAGTAATGCACGTTTTGGTCACTTAGCAGACAAAGGACGTTGTACGTTGTCTTTGTTATTTGCCTTCAACTTATTTATACTGTATTATTAATGAAATAACGTCTGGTGCAGTACACTGTACAGAAATATTGTCCAGTGTTGTTGCTATTTTAGCCAAAAACTTTGTTGGTCATATTTATGACATGTTTTTTAAAATAAATTTCAGTTCATCAGTTCATTCAGTTCATACTTTATTTACATAATAAATTTCACATATGATTTCATCTCTAATTAAGTAAACAAGTTTCATCAAAATTAACTAATTCTTGTTATAAAATGCTAAACATTTTCAACGGATGGGACTTACAATGTCATCATCGGCTTTGCCACGATGATGTAGCCAAACACTGTTAGTAAGCATAGTGAATATAAAATAATGTTACATATTAAAAAATATATGATATCTCCTCAAAATGCTACTTAACAGAGCAGTTCTGATGATGGCATCTGAAATAAGTGACGGAATTGTTGACATTAATATTTATACTCTGCAACTACTAGAAGAAACGTGGCCAGATATATCCATATCTGGCCACGTAACAGAAATGATGAACGTGGCAAATAATTTAATAAAGCGAGCCACAGACGAAGTTGACAGAAGAGAGAAATTCAAGTAGCGACTTGCTAAGAAGAAAAATTTAGAAGCAGAGAGGGCACTGGTGATAGTTTCCCAAGGAACAACGTTCTCATGTGCAGTTGACGGAGAACTGAGTTCCTCGGGACAAATTTGCGATACAAATGTAAATATAAATAATAACTTATCAGATGGTGCTGTTTATAAGCAATGTCCTAAACACATTCCCCAAGCTCAATCAAGAAATTATGGGTATGAGACAGCAGAGCTCAGTTGCTAACAACTACAGGCTCTATTGGCCTTTACCACATAATCATTATAGTGATAGAGACAATGCAAATATGTATAATAGAAGTATTAGTAGTAACACTATGAAGTATGGAACAAACTTTAATTCATGTCCATCTTATTACCAGTCAATACCATCAAACATTCACTTAAAAAGAAAACGACAATTAGCATGCAATGACTTTATTAATAAAATAAGAAGGCGCTGAAAGAAGATTTGTAATATTTAATAATACAAAATACTTATTAGTAGTATTCCTGATATGTATGTAGTTGACATTGTATAAATACGACAAAAAATATTTATGTTTATTTGTTAATTTTACATATGTGATATATTTTTAGCAATATACGTTATTCCTTCATGTCCACGTTTTTCTACTGTTTTCTTGTGTTATAACTCATAAAAACGAATTACCAAAGTAGTGGTGATGAGAAATTGGAAATTATAACTAAAATATGACCTACACCTAATTTGCTTATTATTTATATTAAATTTTATATACTCGTAAGTTGACTTCAATAAAAATTATTCACGTTTTGGTCACTTACCAGACGAAGGACATGTACGTTGTCTTTGTTACTTTGTTATTTGCCTAGACAAAATTTATATTAAATTGTATATAAGTTGACTTCAATTAAAGTAATGCACGTTTTGGTCACTTAGCAGACGAAGACATGTACGTTGTCTATATCATTTGCCTTCAACTTATTTATACTGTATTAATATTGAAATAACGTCTGATGCAGTACACTGTACAGAAATATTGTCCAGTGTTGCTGCTATTTTAGCCTAAAACTTTGTTGAACATATTTGTGATATGTTTTTTTTTAAATAAATTTGAGTTGTTGCTATGTACCGATTTTTATTCCTCTATTAAATAGATGTGTATAGTCCATTGAAAGAATATGAACGTTTGATGATCTAGGAAATCGGTTAATGTAGTCACATCTAGTTATAAAATTTCTTAATAAGAGGGAAATATATTAATTTGATAGGAATTGTAGGAGATTTGTTTTATATTAGCTTAAAATACCTTTCTAATACAGTAAAAAATGTTACAAAAGCTAATAATAAAGAATATATGGGTAGATGTTGTGGGTGGAATTCAACGCTGGTTGAGTAGTTAGTTTCACGCAATATTATTAATACATAAAAATATATAAAAAGTGGGTATAGCTGCGTAAACTAATATATTTTTGTAAAAATTTAACTATTTCATGATTATTTTATTTATACCTAGTACTATAGCCGTGATTGAAGTTTTGAAATGATTTATTCTTATAAATAAAAAAGATAAGTTGTAGCACAAATAACTGCCTCAGGTCAAGTATTCCAGTTTCATGAAATAATGCTTCAGACGGATAAATTAAGTTTTTACTATAAATGATTTTTAGAAAAGGTTTTTGTAATATATCAAGTTGTCTGAGATGACAATATGCTGTACCGCCCCAGCTCAATATCGCATATAGCAGCCTTGATTTCACTAGTGCATAGTATATTTTTAGATATGTTAAATCTAGAATATTTTTTAGGTATTTAAAACGGTAAAGTAGTTGTCTTAAAGTTTGGGTTGTATTGGTAATATGAGCATCCCATCGCAAGTGAGAATTAATGGTGACTCCAAGATATCTATAATATTTTTTAGAATTTAATTTGATATTATTTACGGAATTCTTTATTGATAAAAACTGATATTCTAGCAAGTACCTTGCATCGTTAGAAAACGGCATAAAAATGTTTTGTAATAGTTTACTGTTAATAACTTATTAAACCAATTAAAAATCTTTGATAAGTCAACCTCTGCTTTATTCTTTAATATCTCCCATTTCTCATCACTATATAAAATAGCAATACCGTCTGCATAACTAAATATTTATCCAGAAGTAGAAGAAGTGAGAATATTGTTAATATACACTGTAAATAATATTGGTCCCAGCACAGTCCCCTGAGGTAAGTTATAATTAATTTTCTTTTCTGTACTTAGTACATTATCAACCTTCACAACTTGTAATCCATTTTACAAATAATTTCTAAATAATTCTTTGGGCTCCTCCCGTATTCCTACATCCTCCAAGACCTTTAGCATCTGAGTATGACTTGCTGTGTCGAAGGCCTTAACTATATCTAGGAACACACATATCGTAGGTTTGCTTTTTTCTAGGAGTTTTGTAATTGAATTTATAAGTTTTGCAATAGCTAGTAGAATAGATAGTAGTTGATAAGCCTTCCCTAAATCCAAACTGATTTTCGGAAATGATTTTGTTTGCAGAAAAAAATTAGCACTCTAGTTTTTAAAGTTTTCTCAAAGATATTTGCAATGGTTGTTATAACTGAAATCGGTCTATAATTGTTTATAATCTTTACATCTGCCTTTTTGTGTATAGGGGCAACAATTGCTACTTTAAATTGTTCTGAGACTTTAGTTGAAATAAAAATTATATTTATAATACGACAAATTGGCATAGATAATATTTCTAATGTTTCTTTAAATACTTCTGTTTTTATAATATCAATACCAAGAGCTTGTTTGCATTTTAATGAATTAATGATCGTTACTATTTCTTTTTGATTTGTTGGTAGCAGAAAGAAAGAATTGTAGTTTAATTTAGTTTGCGGTGGAGGAGTATTAGATTTTTCAATGTTGTTTGCATACGACTCTCCAATGCTGACAAAGAAATAATTAAATGCCTCGGCGATACTATCTGGAGTATCATAGATGACATTATTATTACTAAGTATTTCTTCTTAGGTTCTTTTTTATTTTCAGATATACAAAGGCTTTTAATTACTTTCCACAGATTTTTAGAGGTGTTTCTATTGATTCATTATAATCACTATTTGTATAATGAACAAATAGTGATTATAATATTAATATTTATGTTTAGCATTCTTTATCAATTTGCTCAGGCGTTTTTTTATAATTTAGATATTCTATTTGTTTTTGTTCACTTTCAGGTACTCGTTAAGATTAAAGATTTTAATAAATCAAACCCTTTTTTTAATATACTACCCCATCGTTTTTATTAAAATATCCTCTACTATACCGGGTGTTCCCTCTAAGACTTTCAGTGCGAATATCTCAGAAACCATCATAGCCAGTCCGACGAAATTTGGTATACAGACACTAGATGGCGCGTAGAATCTGATGATAACATCAATTTTTATACAGGGTGTTCCATTTTCCAAGAAATCGATTTAATTTTGATTTTTTGGTTGTCAGCCCTGCTAAAACTTATGTTTAAATTGAAATATACTTAATTATGAACACATTCTGATAAATAAACATTCAAAAATTTCAAAATTTAACATAAAAAAACGCCTTCAAAAAGTACCCAAATTTCATTGTTTTGTCATGTAAAATGTGTATAGCCTTGAGCCAGACTTACACAGAAGAAACTAACATCGGTGAACGTCAAAACTATGAATTGTCAAAATGGCATGAAGTATTTTATTTTACATAAATAACGCTAAATAATGGATTTAATGCAATTTACGTATGCACAATGGTGTTATTGAGACTTGTCGATAAAAATTTAGACTTGAGTTGAGGCTTTTGGAGCATTGTGGTCGCCGTGCCGGCGCAGTCTACCGCTACAGCTAGAGTTACAGCGTGAAGATTGTGTAAAATATCTGTGAAAATTTTTAAATTATTCCATTATAATGTAATAAAACTTCAGTAAATTGTTTTTTTTATGTTACTACAGTGTACAATAATAATTAGGTACACGTATTTTTTATGACAAAATAATTTACAAAATTGTGTAAGTACTTAAAGAATATCCCTGTTTTCCAACTGCTGTAATAATTATTGATTAGTTATTTAGCAATAAATAAATTCAAACAAAACCATTTCTAAAACTTAATTATAATGTGAACGCGTTTGTCGTTGACAGTCAGATCTGAACCTATCCTAGCCCCACAAAAGAAAATATTACGAAAGCATAACCTAGAAATGATTGATTCTTGTATCCACATATTTCAGCACTTTACTTATGTACTTATGTTTAAGAAGAACTCTACATCTGTAAAATAGTAAACAATGAACTACAATTTCTGTATTTCATGATACAGAACTGAAATAAAGCAACTGGTTTTTGCTAGGAAGAATCACCTGCAAATGTACTATACCCAGTAGGTAGGTACCTATCAAATAGTCGTTTAAAGCTAGATAATAATTTGTAATTATTGTTTTTATCTTTCAGTTATGTGTGTGCTGTGCCACAAATTACATTAAAACAGACACCAAAAAGAATAAGCGAAAAATATTACGAACATTTTCTTGGAAATAATTCTAAACATGGATAATATTATAAACAAGTCTGTAACTCACATTCTTTGAAGAGTATTCTATAAGACATTAAATTCAGTTGTCTGTCGTGGGTTTTAAAATTTCTAAACGAATAAAATTAAGAAAAATAAACTAATTTCATAATTCTATGTACAGTATGAAAACATCTTGTTAGAATATCTTTAAAATGTTGAAAGCTAACTGTTGTTACAACATATACACAACATAACATAATAAGGTAGGTATTGAACGATGAAACGGCAAGATTTGTTTCTAATCGTACATGCATGTACATTCCTCAGATTGAACGTTGTTCTGTAAATGAAATTAGAATACAGAATAAGTGTTTAATATAAAATCAGATGTAATAATGTAAATTTATTTTATTGTTAATTAATCAAGAATTCATTTAAAGCTAGACAGTAATTTGTAATTATTGTTTTTATCTTTCAGGTATGTGTGTAGTGCCACAAATTACATTGAAACAAAACGATTTGTAAAATAGGACACCAAACAGAATGAAGGAAAAATATCGCAGATATTTTGTTAGAATTAATTTTATACATAGAATGATGTATAATATAAAGAAGTCCCCTAACTCACATTGGACATTATTTTACAAAAGAAAATTTTCAAAAAAGATTAAAGGAGTGATTTTTTATATTTTATTATATGATTCAGTTGTAACCAGCATAATTTTAATTAAAAAGTAATACGTACCTACATTGTGGCTTATTTTTTAATTAGTAACTAAATTGAATAACTTGATCCTTCATCTTTAAGTATTAATTAATTTTATATTATTTCTGAAACATTTCTGTTTAATAATTTGAGTAGAATAAAAAACAACAAATACAGACTTTAATTTATTAACAATAAAATAAAATTACATTAAGTATCTACATTATTACATCTGATTTTACATTAAACACTTATTCTGTATTCTAATTTCATTTACAGAGCAACGTTCAATCTGAGGAATGTACATGCATGTACGATTAGAAACAAATCTTGCCATTTCATCGTTCAATACCTACCTTATTACGTTATGTTGTGTATATGTTGTAACAACAGTTAGCTTTCAACATTTTAAAAATATTCTAACAAGATGTTTTCATACTGTACATAGAATTATGAAATTAGTTTATTTTTCTTAATTTTATTCGTTTAGAAATTTTAAAACCCACGACAGACAACTGAATTTAATGTCTTATAGAATACTCTTCAAAGAATGTGAGTTACAGACTTGTTTATAATATTATCCATGTTTAGAATTATTTCCAAGAAAATGTCCGTAATATTTTTCGCTTATTCTTTCTGGTGTCTGTTTTAATGTAATTTGTGGCACTGCACACACATAACTGAAAGATAAAAACAATTACAACAAGAATTACAAATTATTATCTAGCTTTAAACGACTATTTGATAGGGACCTACCTACTGGGTATAGTACATTTGCAGGTGATTCTTCCTAGCAAAAACCAGTTGCTTTATTTCAGTTCTGTATCATGAAATACAGAAATAGTAGTTCATTGTTTACTATTTTACAGATGTAGAGTTCTTCTTAAACATAAGTACATATATGTGGATACAAGAATCAATCGTTTCTAGGTTATGCTTTCGTAATATTTTCTTTTGTGGGGCTAGGGTAGGTTCAGATCTGACTTTCAACGACAAACACGTTCACATTATAATTAAAAGTTTTAGAAATGGTTTTGTTTGAATTTATTTGTTGCTAAATAAGTAATCAATAATTATTACAGCAGTTGGAAAACAGGGATATTCTTTAAGTACTTACACAATTTTGTAAATTATTTTGTCATAAAAAATACGTGTACCTAATTATTATTGTACACTGTAGTAACATAAAAAAAAACAATTTACTGAAGTTTTATTACATTATAATGGAATAATTTAAAAATTTTCACAGATATTTTACACAATCTTCACGCTGTAACTCTAGTTGTAGCGGTAGACTGCGCCGGCACGGCGACCACAATGCTCTAAAAGCCTCAACTCAAGTCTAAATTTTTATCGACAAGTCTCAATAACACCATTGTGCATACGTAAATTGCATTAAATCCATTATTTAGCGTTATTTATGTAAAATAAAATACTTCATGCCATTAATATTTGACAATTCAATGACAATTCATAGTTTTGACGTTCACCGATGTTAGTTTCTTCTGTGTAAGTCTGGCTCAAGGCTATACACATTTTACATGACAAAACAATGAAATTTGGGTACTTTTTGGAGGCGTTTTTTATGTTAAATTTTGAAATTTTTGAATGTTTATTTATCAGAATGTGTTCATAATTAAGTATATTTCAATTTAAACATAAGTTTTAGCAGGGCTGACAACCAAAAAATCAAAATTAAATCGATTTCTTGGAAAATTGAACACCCTGTATAAAAATTGATGTTATCATCAGATTCTACGCGCCATCTAGTGTCTGTATACCAAATTTCGTCGCACTGGCTATGATGGTTTCGGAGATATTCGCACTGAAAGTCTTAGAGGGAACACCCGGTATATCATTTAAAAACCTGTTAATTGAAACAAACTGGTCTGATCTACCAATTCAAACGATTCAGTAAAATCTGTGTAATCATACTCACATTTCCTTTGGTTAAATACAATTTTCTGTTTATCTAAATGTTTACTTAGGCTGCATATTAGCTTTGTTCGCGGTAGCAATCCCGAACTAATTCAGATATTAGATTCATGCGCAGTTTGAAGTTGGACGTTCGCGGTGCACCTAATGCACGTTCGGAATTATAAATCCTGCGTTCGGGGAACCCAGATTTATAAATTTGAACGTGTTCTGAATCCTTCCCATGCATCCCCCGGACCTGATACAGAATTTTTAATCCCACGCATGCATATTTTACTATTTTAGTTTAGTACCTAGTTGTTGCATGAACTGGATCTAGATGTCTTACATATTCGGACTACTTTCAAAAATATTTATATGTAGAAACATTATATTAATCTATTAAAATTATTTAATATAAATGACCCAACTTCATTAAATGCCTCTATACAGGGTGATCCCGAATAATATGCAAAAAACGGTAGATTGTACGACTGATTTTAATAGGGGCCCTGCTTATAACATTTTTTAATATGAGCCCCCTTTAAGGACTTACGACCCCTTAACAGTGGATTATAAATTTAGATTTTTTTTAACAATCTTCCAAATACTTTAAAATTAAGAAGTAAATTTTGGAAAGGTATTTAGGCTGATGAAACTTCTTCTGGCCGAGTATTTTTTATTATCTTCGTCCTGTCATCAGGCGTTGAAATAAAGTACCCCATGTATATTATTCATTACATTTTTTGAGGAACTTTTTGATTGAAAAATCTTATTGAATGCCTGTTGAATTAAGAATGAAATGAGAAAATCAAGTTTATGACCCAACACAAACATTGTTTTCTTTCCAATATCTAATTTACATATCAAAATCTAGTAGGTTTTAATCATTTTGCATTATCGTCTCTGAATCTCATTTGGTCAAAGAGAAAAAAAGTTTAGCAGAACTTTAGGGGTGAGTTGCCCACAAATAAACACCTTGTAGTGTTTCAATTACGTTTAACTCATGTTCAAAAACGACCAGTAATAAACCTAAATCATGTACCAAATTTGATTCTTCTATATATCGTATAGATATATATATTTTTTTCAAAATTTAAAGCCTCACTTTGGGGACTAATCACTCCTCAGGAGTGTAACTTTGTATTAGGTAAGTTCTGTTAAATTACAATATTTTGGACACCTCTACATGCACCGCCTGCTCTGTGTCGGTTTTTATGAGAGACACACTGTATATAATTTATTAAATAATTTAACATCTTGTCATGATAATAAGATATCGAATCTAATACAACGAATAGTTATTACTACCCCACTCTAACTTCTATTACAAAATATATTTTATTAAAAAAAAGGAAACGATACAAAAAGAAAATGGCAGATAATATTGTTAATTGAAATTTGAAATTGTGATCACTCCACTCCAAACTGAACATAGAATATATTTGAGAAACGTTCGCGGATTAGTAGAAATTCAGAACATATTCAGAATATCGCATGTGCATTTGATATGTACTGTATATATTCAGTATTAATTCAATATATAATCGGAATCACTACTTCATTACGAAATTCATTTAATTTGGTTTCATTTTTTTTCATAGAAACATATTTCTCTAATACAGACATTTTATTTAGATTGTGTTAAGTGTTTTTATTGACCTTTTATTGAACGTGCGTTTGAAACCAGTGACAGGTTAAGGTTATTGCAATAGTTGCAGCTATATGGTGTAAAACACAGGGCGTTGCAGTGGTTAAGTAATTACTGAAGTAATAGGTTTCAGAAAACGAGGATTACCTAATAATAATTTATATATCGTTGTTGGCAAAATAGGTGTTCCGCAAGGTAGTGTTTTGGGCCCCTTTTTATTTACATAAGTGATTTGAATAAGGCATTGAATGAATCATTTGTGAGTCTGTTTGAAGATGATACGCTAATAGTGATATCGGGTAAAGATTATTGGTTATGTACTAATAAATAAAATTGAAATTCTAGTAAATCTAAATGTATGGTACTTGTACAAAACAAATCTGTAAAAATTATTTAAACTTCGATATATACATTAATGACATTAAACTTGAACAAAGTAACATAATTTAAATATTTGGGAGTGACTCTAGATCCTCAGTTGTCATTTGGTTGTCATGTTCTAGTACATTGACTACGCAGACTAAATATCTAATTTGTAATACACTAATCAATCCCCACTTTATTTATTGCGAGTCACTCTTAATATCATAATTATAAATACAGATATCGATAGATCCCAAAATTTGCAAAATAGGTGTTTGACAATTATACTAAGTTGTATTAGATACACCTCTAATGATTTTATGTTAATGACATTGCAGTTGATATTTTGCTAATGCATAAGACGATGGGAAATAGTTTCTAACTTTTTATTATCATATATGAGCTAATCACTTCTTCAAAATACTGTTTTTTCAAAAGATATTTGAAAATACTGTAACAATTCCAAGAGATATACATTTTACAAGAAATATATTTAATAAAGGCTTAACTACCGATTACCTAGAAACTGCACCTGCTTTTTATTGCCCTTTGTAATCCGTAATGTGACCTAATTATAGCAGGTAGATTAGAACCGATTAAATATCATTTAAAGGATTATTAAATCTTCTATAAATATTGGAACAACGTTTTCATGCAATAATAAGGATAGTGTTATTCAAAAAGTAACAACTCGCTCCTAAAAGTTCCAATGATGGCATCTGAAATAAGTGACGGAATTGTTGACATTAATGTTTATACTCTACAACTGATAAAGGAAACGTGTCCTGATATGGATGAGACAGAAATGATGAGCGTCTCAAATAATTTAATAAAACGAGCCACAGACGAAGTTGAAAGAAGAGAGAAATTAAAGAAGCGACTTGCTAAGAAGAAAAAGTTTGAAGCCCAGAGAGCACTGCAGTTAGATTCCCAAGAAGCAAATATAAATGTTAAATTAGCAGCTGGTGCCGTTTGCCAACAATATCCGAGTAGCGTTCCCCAAGCTCAATCAAGAAATTATGAATATGTGAACCAGCAGGGCTCAGTTGCGAACAACTACAAACCCCATTGGCTTTTACCATATAACCAGAATTATAGTGATAGACACAATGCAAATATATATAATAGAAGTATTGGTAGCAACACTGGGGATGATGGAACAAACTTTAATTCCTGTTCATCTTATTACCAATCGATACCGCCAAAGAATCACTTAAAAAGAAAACGACAATTAGGTTGCAATGACTTTATTAATAAAAGAAGAAGGTGTTAAAAGAAGATATTTGTAATATTTAATAAGACAAAATACTTATAAGTAGTATTTATATGTAATGTATGTAGTTTTAAGATAGTGTGTAAATAGCTGAAAAATATTTCTGTATATTTGTTAGCTGTACATAAGTGATATGTACGTTATGACGTACGCTTTTCCATTATTTTATTGTAATATACTCACAGAAAGGATCAAAATGGCTATGACGAGACATTGCAAATTTTATATAAACATGTTGATGCCAATTAATATAAAGCCTAATCTTTTATTACAATGTAATATTGATATTTAACACATAAATATAATAGAAAGAACTATATAAAACAACTGCACTTAGACAATTCTAAATTTCAATAAACACGAACGAACTAGATGGATTTTGTACAATTTCCTTTATTGAATTATACAAAACTAAGCTTACAAAATAAAGCATCATCTGATAATGACCTCACTATAAAACTGCTCAAAAATATTTTTGTGGTGGTTGGATATCCGTTACTTTATTCAATAAATGCATAATTATCTACAGCTTCCATACAAGTGCATCTTAAAGTACTGTAGTGTCCGTGGCAAAAGTTTGTTCACCTGTGCACCCTGACTATAGACTAATTAATTTGTTGCCGCTTGCAGACAAGATTATAGAATCATAATTTGTGAACGATTAAGAAAATATTTTGAACACAACAAACTTATTTATGAAGGACAGTCAGGTTTTCGTGTAAAGCATTCGTGTGAAACAACACTAAATTTTGTTTATGCCAAATGGAAAGAAATAATTGGTGATGGAAAGGTTAATTATAATAATAATAATAGTACTTTATTTACATCAATCGAAATACTAATAATAATATAAATTAATTATTTTTGATATTGAGAAGTTTTCGAAAAAATTCCCTGGCACGTCGATTTTGTTTTTAAAAAGTCTATATTAATTTTTATATTTATATCTCCTACAATAATATGAGAGAAAACATCAACATTTTTAGTTTGTTCTAAATAATTGTTAAGTTCGCCTACGAAAATATCTTCGTCAGCAGACGGCGACCTATATATACAAGTTATGATTATTTTCTTATGGACTCGTTCATTTCAGATTCTTTTAATTTTAAAAATATTCCTCTTGATTTTCGATTCCTTTATTTTCGATTCATTCTTTAACATATTGCAATATCTTCTTCCTTTAAGTTTATCGATATTTTAGAGTTCATCAGAAGAATAATTTCCTGTTCAGTGTTCTCATGTTCTTTTTCATTTAAATTAAATATTCTTCCTCTTTGGTCCATAATGTCTAACTTACTTCCAATCATATTCTTGTCTTTTTGCAAATTTTTTATTTCATTACGAAATTCATTTAATTTGGTTTCATTTTCTGTTTTTTTCCACAGAAACATATTTCTCTAATACAGACATTTTATTTAGTTTAGGTTGTGTTAAGTGTTTTTATTGACCTTCAACGTGACTTAACGCATTTGAAACCAGTGACAGGTTAAGGTTATTGCAATAGTTGCAGCTATATGGTATAAAACAAAGGGCGTTGCAGTGGTTAAGTAATTACTGAAGTAATAAGTTCCAGAAAACGAGGATTAATAATAATTTATACAGGGTGTTTCTAAACTATGGTGCCAAATGAATATGACAGATGGAAAATGTCATTTTGAGCAAAAAGTTTCATGTAAACATAGGTCCGAAAATGCATAATAAAAAAGTTACAGGGTGATAAAGGTACAGTTTGAGTAACAAATTTTCACAATAACTTCTACAAAATTTAGGAAATTTAAATCAATCTTGGTGCAGTTTCTTAGAGACTAAAATGCAACAATTTCGTGCAAAAACAATTTATTCCCATCACCCAGGAGCGGATAGCCGGGGTTGCATATAGGATTTTATAATGAAAAAAAATGTACTTTTCATTTTCGGAAAATTGATCAAATTTTCTGAAAAATAAACTAATATGTTACAAACAAGGTACTCTTGTTCAATGTCGCCAACATGAACCGTTCTCTTTAAAATTTGCAAAATTTATTGTCGTGCACCCGACAACAAGAATGCTGTAATCAAGAAGGCTATGCTTTATGTGGTAACTGGGTATGGATTTGGTTTGTAAATTTGTTATAACAAATAACATTTATTTTTAAATTACAACATAACAAAACTACTTACTACAAAAAAAAGTTATTTAAGCATATGTTGAAAGTGATCACCGTTAGCTCTAATACATGCTCTAACTCTTTTTAAGAAATAAAAAAGGAGCTTATTCAAAACTTCTTCATTCGTCTTTATTTCATTGAAAGTGTCCGTTATTCTTTGCTTAAATGATCCTCGTCTTCTATTGGAATTTCATACACTTTAGATTTTGCCGATTGCGGATCCCCAAACAAAAAAATCTAAAGAAGTTATATCTGGGCATCTTGGTGGCCATGGCTGAGGAGCATCCCATCCACGACCAATCCATCTATTTGCAAAAATATTATTTAAATGTCGCCTTACTTGTCGAGAGTAGTGAGGAGGGGCCCCGTCTTGCATTAGCCACATATTTCTTCTGGTTTCCAAATCAAGGTCTTCCAAAACTTCAACAAAGTCGTTGTTCAAAAAAATGTAAGCAATGTTCCCCATTCACATTTAGAGGAAGTTCAATTGGACCCAAAAGTTTATTGCCAATTATCCCCACCCATAAATTGATTTTAATTTTGTATTGTGAATGTCGCACAACTGTTGCATTTGGATTTTCATCATTCCAGTGATGACTCTTTCTTAAATTGAAAATGCCATTTTTCGTGAAACAACACTCATCAGCAAACAAAATACGTTTGGCGAACATCGCATCAATACGAACCTTTTCTGACATCCAGTTGCAAAATTGTAGTCGTTTTGGCAAATCTTCAGCAAGCAATTCTTGTACTTTAGTCATATGATATGAATGCAGATGTTGTTCCCTAGCAATTCTCTATACCAAGGAATGTGGCATATTTTCGGCGAAAGCAATTCTTCTGGTGCTTAAAGTATTATCTTGTTCAAAACGTTGGAGAACATGCTCCTCAGTCTCTGGAGTTCAGATCGTTCTGGGACGGCCAGTGTCATAATGACTTTTTTTAAAAGTACCTGTTTCTCTAAGGCACCGGTCGATGGACATAAATAATTTTCGAGAAGGTATTCTCCTATTTGGATAGGTTTGTTAATTTTGCACCATAGTTTACAAACACCCTGTATATCGTTGATAGTAAAATAGGTGTTCCGCAAGATAGTTTTTTGGGTCCCTTTATTTTTTAAATTTATATAAATGATTTGAATAAGGCATTGAATGAACCATTTGTGAGTCCGTTTGAAGATGATACGCTAATAGCGATATCGGGTAAAGATTATGATGACATCACCCATCGGCTAAATAACGAGCTGAATATTTTATAGAATCGGTTATGTATATATAATACGTAATATATATAACATAATTTAAATATTTGGGAGTGATTCTAGAACCTCAGTTGTTATTTGATTGTCATGTTGGTTATCTATGTAAAAAAATTGGATTTCTAGTACATTGACTACGCAGACTAAATATCTAATTTGTAAAACACTAATCAATCTCCAGTTTATTTATTGCGAGTCACTCTTAATATCACATATAAATACAGATATCGATAGGTTTCAAAATTTGTAAAATAAGTGTTTGACAATTATACTAAGTTGTATTTGATACACCTCTAATGATTTTGTTAAAGACATTTCATTAAATATTTTGCTAATGCATAAGAAGATATAAAACGATGGGAAATAGTTTTTAACTTTTTATTATCATATATGAGCTAAGCACTTCTTCAAAATATTGTTTTTTTTATCTTAGCATAGTTATATGTGATATAATATTCAAATGCGAATAGCATTTATATTTTATTCACATAGTAAATTTCACATATGATTTCATCTTAAATTAAGTAAAAAAGTTTCATCAAAATTAACTACTTTTTATTATAAAATTACTTACAATGTCATCATCGGCTTTGCCACAAAAAGGTAGCCAAAACGCTATTAAGGATAGTGAATATAAAATTATTAAAATATATTATATTTCCTCAAAATGCTATTTAACAGAGCAGCTCCGTGGACAGCTCAAAGAAAATAGCTTCTGTTTATTTTTATCCTCTGCCCTACAAATTTTCAGATTTGAGGTCAGGTTTATTCAAAAGATATTTGAAAATACTGTAATAATTCCAAGAGATATGCATTTTACAAGAAATATATTTAATAAGGGGTTAATTACCGATTACCTAGAAATTGTACCTGCTTTTTATTGCCCTTTGTAATCCATAATGTGACCTAATCATAGCAGGTAGATTAGAACCAATTAAATATCATTTAAAGGATTATTAAATCTCCTATAAATATTGGAACAACGTTTCCATGCACTAATAAGGATAGTGTTATTCAAGAAGTAACAATTCTAAAAGTTACAATGATGGCATCTGAAATAAGTGACGGAATTGTTGACATTAATGTTTATACTCTGCAACTGCTAAAGGAAACGTGTCCTGATATGGATGAGACAGAAATGATGAACGTGGCAAATAATTTAATAGAGCGAGCCACAGACGAATTTGAAAGAAGAGAAAAATTGAGGAAGCGCCTTGCTAAGAAGAAAAAATTTGAAGCCCAGAGAGCACTGCAGTTAGATTCCCAAGAAACAAAGTTTCCAAATTTTGTTGACGGTGGTGTGATGTTCTCAGGAACCATATATAATACAAATGCAAATATAAATGTTAAATTAGCAGCTGGTGCCGTTTGCCAACAATATCCGAGGATGCGGCACTGCGGGAATATGACAGCAGGAAGTTTGCGATTTATTTAATGAAAATTATCCAGATCGCCCTATCAGCCAATCAACAGTCAGTAAGGTAGAGCCTAAATTTAGAGAAACTGGCAATGTTGTAAATATTCCAAAACCTGGACGTCCAAGCATTAATGAAAATCAGAAACAGAACATTCTGATAAGTATGGCGGATAATCCTCATAATTCTTCACGATTGGTTGCATTAAATAATGACACTAGTCAGAGCACAGTGCTACGAATCTTGAGGAAGGAAAAATATCATCCCTATAAAATTCAACTTGTGCAGGAACTCAATGAAGATGATCCCGATCGCCGCTTACACTTTTGCGAAATTCTAATGGATATATGTCAAGGAAATAGAAATTTACACCGGTAAATACTTTTTTCAGATGAGGTCACATTTTGTCTGAATGGTACAGTAAACCGTCAAACTTGCAGATATTGGAGTCGGGAAAACCCTCATTGGATGGCAGAGGCACATACCCAACACCCTCAGAAATTAAATGTGTGGGCTGGAATAGTTGACGACAGAATAGTAGGGTCTTTCTTCCTTGAAGGAACCCTTACAGGACAAAGATATTTAGAGTTTCTAGAAAATGACCTTGTCCTAGCCCTTGCAGTAATTTTTCCTAACGATAATGACCCTGACATTCCTGACGATACCATATGGTTCCAGCAAGACGGTGCACCTCCGTACTATGCGCGCCCTGTACGAGATTTTTTGGACAACTGTTTTCCTGGGAGGTGGATCGGCAGACGCGGACCGATAGAATGGCCTGCAAGATCGCCAGATCTTACACCTCTCGACTATTTTTTTATGGGGATACTTGAAGTCAAAAGTGTACATTAATAAACCACGTAATTTAGAAGAACTTCAAAATCGCATTCGGGACGAAATACCCCAGAAATAATTAATAATGTGCAAGAAGAATTTCTTGCGCATTGTCAAGAAGTTGGTGGATGGCAATTCGGACATTTAATTTAAGTATAAAATTTAAACAATTGTATTTTATTTTACATACCTCAGAATTGTTCCTTGTTTATGGATAAAATTTACGTTTTCTAACATTCAATCGTCATTTACTCGAAAACTTTCCTATGTAAGAGGGCAAAATTTTAGTACTGTCTGATAGAGAATTAAACGATCTTTCAGAATCAAGGAAAAAGATATGGTGTTGCCATTTAAAAAAACATCAATGACGTCATTACTCAAAAACAAATGACATTTGGAAATCGCATTTTACGCTAAAATATGTATTTTTTAAATTAAAAATCGACCTGTTCGAGAATTTTTCCCAAAAAATAATTGTTTCGTTTTTATTGAATTTGTTCCATACTTTTGGCGCATACTGTATATTTTAAATATATCCGACCATAAATCTAAAACTTAGACTGTTGAATATTTTGTTCATGCATAAAAGAGATAAGTGAGTAGGGAATATTTATTTAACATATTTTCTACTTGGCAAAAATTATACCATTTGTAGTTTCGGCGCCTTCTTGTTAAACGAATCCATTTCAGATCAGAAAAAATATAATTAGGTAATTACAAAATTGTAAGAAGTAATAAATAAGAATTATTCAGTTAAATTTTAGGTTAGCCTATTTGAATTTTTTATACTTTACCATAAATTTAAATTATGAAGCCGATGGTTTGAAGAAAACTGTATCCGCTCAGAGGCTGTCTGATGTTTTTTTTTGTAAGAAATAGAGATTGATTTTCACAATTACTTTTTATTTAAATAAAGATGGTCAATATAAAAATTTAATTAAATTTTAGGTTAGAATATTTGAATTTTTTATATTCTACCATAAATTTTAATTCTGAAGCCGATAGTTTGAAGAAAACTGTAATCGCTCAGAGGCTGTGTGTAGTTTTTTTTTGTAAGAAATAGAAATTGATTTTCACAATTACTTTTGATTTAAATAAAGATAGCCAATATAAAAATTCTATTAAATTTAAGGTTAGTCTATTTCAATTTTTTATATTCTACCATAAATTTTAATTCTGAAGCCGATAGTTTGAAGAAAACTATAATCGCTCAGAGGCTGTGTGTAGTTTTTTTTTGTAAGAAAAAGAGATTGATTTTCACAATAACTTTTTATTTAAATAAAGGTGTTCAATATAAAAACACTCATATTTGTTGCTCAAATTTTAAACAAAATTAACTACTTTTCGTTATAAAATGCCAAAACTCTATTAAGGATAGTGAACATAAAATTATTAAAATATATAATATCTCCTCAAAATGCTACTTAACATAGCAGTTCCATGGACAGATCAAAAAGAATAGCTTTTGTTTATTTTTTATACAGTTTTATCATCTACCATACAAATTTTCAGATTTGTGGTCGGATTTATTCAAAAGATATTTGAAAATACTATAACAATTCCAAGAGAAATACATTTTATAAGAAATATATTTAATAAAGGGTTAATTACCGATTACCTAGAAATTGTATCTGTTTTTTATTGCCTTTGTATTCCACAATGTGACCTAATCATAACAGGTAAATTAGACCCAATTAAATATCATTTAAAGGATTATTAAATCTCCTTTAAATATTGGTACAGCGTTTCCATGCACTAATAAGGATAGTGTTATTCAAGAAGTAACAACTCGTTCCTAAAAGTTCTGATGATGGCGTCTGAAATAACTGACGGAATTGTTGACATTAATGTTTATACTCTACAACTGCTAAAGGAAACGTGTCCTGATATGGATGAGACAGAAATGATGAACGTGACAAATAATTTAATAAAACGAGCCACAGACGAAGTTGAAAGAAGAGAGAAGTTAAAGAAACGACTTGCTAAGAAGAAAAAGTTAGAAGCCCAGAGAGCACTGCAGTTAGATTCCCAAGAAGCAAAGTTCCCAAATTTCGTTGACGGTGGTGTGATGCTCTCAGGACCCTTATATAATACAAATGCAAATATAAATGTTAAATTAGCAACTGGTGGCGTTTGCCAACAATATCCGAGGAGCGTTCCCCAAGCTCAATCAAGAAATTATGAATATGTGAACCAGCAGGACTCAGTTGCGAACAACTACAGACCCCATTGGCTTTTACCATATAACCAGAATTATAGTGATATACACAATGCAAATAGATATAATAGAAGTATTGGTAGCAACACTGGAGATAATGGAACAAACTTTAATTCCTGTTCATCTTATTACCAATCGATACCGCCAACCAATCACTTAAAAAGAAAACGGCAATTAGGTTGCAATGACTTTATTGATAAAAGAAGAAGGTGCTAAAAGATATTCGTAATATTTATATAATAAGACAAAATACTTATTAGTAGTATTTATATGTAATGTATGTAGTTTTAAGATATTGTGTAAATAGATGAAAAATGTTTTTGTATATTTGATAGCTGTACATAAGTGATATGTACGTTATTACGTACGCCATTATTTTATTGTATTATACTCATAAAAAGGATCAAAATGGCTATGACGAAACATCCGAAAATTTTATATAAACAGGTTGATGCCAATTAAAATGAAGCCTAATCTTTTATTACAATGTAATATTGATATTTAACACATAACTGCAATCAGACAATTTCAATAAACACGAACGAACTAGATGGATTTAGTACAATTTCCTTTATTGAATTATACAAAATTAAAAAATAAATCATCATCTGATAATGACCTCACTATAAAACTGCTCAAAATTATTTTTGTGGTTGGATATCCGTTATTTTATTTAATAAATACATCATTATCTACAGCTTCCGTGGCAAAAGCTTGTTGACCTGTACAACCTGACTATAGACTAATTAAATTGTTACCGCTTGCAGACAAGATTATTGAATCGTAATTTGTGAACAATTAAGAAAATATTTTGAACACAACAAACTTATTTATGAAGGACAGTCAGGTTTTCGTGTGAAACAACACTAAATTTTGTTTATGTCAAATGGAAAGAAGAAATTGGTGATGGAAAGGTTAATAATAATAATAATAGTACTTTATTTACATCAATCGAAACACTAATAATAATGTGTGAACGTCCAAGTCCAAGTAGCAACCAAGATATACAGTGCTTTCGAAAAGTAACGAATAAATTCATTATTTTTAAAATTGAAAAGTTTGGGAAAAAATTCCATGGAACGTCGATTTTGTTTTTAAAAAGTCTATATTAATTTTTGTATTTATATCTCCTACAATAATATGAGAGAAAACATCAACATTTTTAGTTTGTTCTAAATAATTGTTAAGTTCGCCTACGAAAATATCTTCGTCAGCAGACGGCGACCTATATATACAAGTTATGATTATTTTCTTATGGCTCGTTCATTTCAGATTCTTTTAATTTTAAAACTATTCCTCTTGGTTTTTGATTCCTTTATTTTCAATTCATTCTGTAACATATTGCAATATCTTCTTCCTTTAAGTTTATCGATATTTTAGAGTTCATCAGAAGAATAATTTCCTTTCAGTGTTCTCACGTTCTTTTTCATTAAAATTAAATATTCTTAAATTATTGCATCTTCCTCTTTGGTCCATAATGTCTAACTTACTTCCAACCATATTCTTGTCTTTTTGCAAATTTTTTATTTCATTACGAAATTCATTCATTTAATTTGGTTTAATTTTCTTTTTTTTTCCACAGAAATATATTTCTCTAATACAGACATTTTATTTAGGTTGCGTTAAGTGATTTTATTGCAAGGTTGCAGGTTATTGCAATAGTTGCAGCTATATGGTATAAAACACAGGGCCTTGCAGTGGTTAAGTTACTGAAGTAATAAGTTCCAGAAAACGAGGATTAATAATAATTTATACAGGGTGTTTCTAAACTATGGTGCTAAATGAATATGACAAATAGAAAATGTCATTTTGAGCAAAAAGTTTCATGTAAATATAGGTCCGAAAATGCATAATAAAAAAGTTGCAGGGTGATAAAGGAACAGTTTGAGAAACAATTTTTCGTAATAACTTCTTCAAAAGTTAGGCAATTTAAATGAATCTCGGTGCAGTCTCTTAGACACTAAAATGCAACAATTTCGTGCAAAAACAATTTATTCCCATCGCCCAGGAGCAGAGAGCCGGGGTAGCACATAGGATTTTATAATGAAAAAAAATTGTCCTTTGCATTTTCGGAAAATTGATCAAATTTTCAGAAAAATAAACTAATATGTTACAAAAAAGGTACTCTTGATCAATGTCGCCAACATGAACCGTTCTCTTTAAAATTTGCAATATTTATTGTCGTGCACCCGACAACAAGAATGCTGTAATCAAGAAGGCTATGCGTTATGTGGTAACTGGGTATGGATTTGGTTTGTAAATTTGTTATAACAAATAACATTTATTTTTAAATTACAACATAACAAAACTACTTACTACAAAAAAAAGTTATTTAAGCATATGTTGAAAGTGATCACCGTTAGCTCTAATACATGCTCGAACTCTTTTTAAGAAATTAAAGTGGAGCTTATTCAAAACTTCTTCATTCTTTGCCTTAAATGATCCTCGTTTTCTATTGGAATTTCATACACTTTAGATTTTGCGGATTGCGGATCCCCAAACAACAAAATCTAAAGGAGTTAGATCTGAGCTTCTTGGTGGCCATGGCTGAGGAGCATCCCATCCACGACCAATCCATGTATTTGCAAAAATATTATTTAAATGTCGCCTTACTTGTTGAGAGTAGTGAGGAGGGGCCGCGTCTTGCATTAGCCACATATTTCTTCTAGTTTCCAAATCAAGGTCTTCCAAAACTTCAACAAAGTCGTTGTTCAAAAAATGTAAGTAATTTTCCCCATTCACATTTAGAGGAAGTGCAATTGGACCCAAAAATTTATTGCCAATTATTCCCGCCCATAAATTGATTTTAATTTTGTATTGTGAATGTCGCACAACTGTTGCATTTGGATTTTCATCATTCCAGTGATGACAATTTCTTAAATTGAAAATGCAATTTTTCGTTAAACAACACTCATCAGTAAACAAAATACGTTTGGCGAACATCGCATCAACACGAACCTTTTCTGACATCCAGTTGCAAAATTGTAGTCGTTTTGGCAAATCTTCAGCAAGCAATTCTTGTACTTTAGTCATATGATATGAATGCAGTTGTTGTTCCCTAGCAATCCTCCATACCAAGGAATGTGGCATATTTTCGGCGAAAGCAATTCTTCTGGTGCTTAAAGTATCATCTTCTTCAAAACGTTGGAGAACACGCTCTTCAGCCCCTGGAGTTCGGATCGTTCTGGGACGGCCAGTGTCATAATTACTTTTTTTAAAAGTACCTGTTTCTCTAAGGCGCCGGTCGATAGACATAAACAATTTTCGAGAAGGTATTTTTCTATTTGGATAGGTTTGTTCATTTAGCACCATAGTTTAGAAACACTCTGTATATCGTTGTTAGCAAAATAGGTGTTCCGCAAGATAGTTTTTTGGGTCTCTTTATTTTTTTAATTTATATAAATGATTTGAATAAGGCATTGAATGAACCATTTGTGAGTCTGTTTGAAGATGATACGCTAATAGCGATATCGGGTAAAGATTATGATGACATCACACATCGGCTAAATAACGAGCTGAATATTTTATACAATTTGTTATGTACAAATAAATTAAAATTAAATTCTAGTAAATCTAAATGTATGTACTTGGTACAAAACAAATCTGTAAAAATTAATTAAACTTCGATATTTACATTAATGACACTAAAATTGAACAAGCAACATAATTTAAATAATTGGGAGTGATTCTAGAGCCTCAGTTGTCATTTGGTTGTCATGTTGGTTATCTATGTAAAACAATTGGATTTCAACTACATTGACTACGCAGGCTAAATATCTAATTTGTAAAACACTAATCAATCCCCACTTTATTTATTGCGAGTCACTCATCATCATATATAAATACAGATATCGATAGGTTTCAAAATTTGCAAAATAAGTGTTTGACAATTATACTAAGTTGTATTCGATACACCTCTAATGATTTTATGTTAAAGACATTGCAGTGAATATTTTGCTAATGCATAAGACGATATAAAATGATAGAAAATAGTTTCAAACTTTTTATTATCATATATGAGCTAATCACTTCTTCAAAATACTGTTTTTTTTTATCTTAGCATAGTTATATGTGATATAATATTCAAATGCGAATAGCATTTATATTTTATTTACATAGTAAATTTCACATATGAATTGTTGACATTCATGTTTATACTCTGCAACTGATAAAGGAAACGTGTCCTGATATGGATGAGACAGAAATGATGAACGTCTCAAATAATTTAATAAAACGAGCCACAGACAAAGTTGAAAGAAGAGAGAAATTAAAGAAGCGACTTGCTAAGAAGGTCCTCAGGGCCAATATATAATACAAATGCAAATTTAGATCTTAAATTAGTAGCTGGTGCCGTTTGTCAACAATATCCGAGGAGCATTCCCCAAGCTCAATCAAGAAATTATGAATATGTGAACAAGCACAGACCCCATTGGCCTTTACCACATAACCAGAATTATAGTGATAGATACAATGCAAATATGTATAATAGGAGTATTGGTAGCAACATGGAAGATGATGGAACAAACTTTAATTCCTGTTTATCTTTTTACCAATCGATACCGCCAAACAGTCACTTAAAAAGAAAACGGCAATTAGGTTGCAACGATTTTATTAATAAAAGAAGATATTTGTAATATTTAATAAGATAAAATACTTATTAGTAGTATTTATATGTAATGTATGTAGTTTTATGACATTGTGTAAATAGATGAAAAATATTTCTGTATATCTCTTAGCTGTACATAAGTCATATATTTTTAACAATATACGTTATTACGTACGCTTTTCTATTATTTTATTGTATTATAACTCATAGAAAGGATCAAAATAGTCATGATGAGACAGTGAAAATGTTATATAAAACATGTTGATGCCAATTAAAATAAAGAGTGATATCAGCATGTACCTTGGTCTTTGTAACGAAATATTTTATTTCTCACCAACATCGTTATACTATTTTAATAATAAAAAAGCGTGTAGTATGGTATACTGTTCAGAGATATTATCTAGTGCTTTTGCTATAGTAACCAAAACCTCTATAATATATTTATGACATGTTTTTTAAAATAAATTTTATTTTATAAAACATGACACTTTTGTACATATATTTTAAATATACATCATAAATCTAAAACTTAGGTTGTTGAATATTTTGTTCATGCATAGGAGAGATAAGTGAGTAGGGAATATTTGTTTGACATATATTCAACTTGGAAAAAATTATACTATTTGCAGTATCGACGCCTTCTTGTTAAACGAACCCATTTCGGGGAAGATGATCAGAAAAATTATATTTAGAAAATTACAAAATTATAACAAGTTTTAAAAAATTAGATCCAATTAAATATCATTTAAAGGATTATTAAATCTCATATAAATATTGGAACAACGTTTCCATGCACTAATAAGGATAGTGTTATTCAAGAAGTAACAACTCGTTCCTAAAAGTTCTGATGATGGCATCTGAAATGAGTGATGAGTTGTTGACATTAATGTTTATACTCTGCAACTGCTAAAGGAAACCTGTCCTGATATGGATGAGACAGAAATTTTGGACGTGGCAAATAATTTAATAAAGCGAGCCACAGATGAAGTTGAAAGAAAAGAGAAATTAACGAAGCGACTTGCTAAGAAGAAAAACTCAGAAGCACAGAGAGCACTGCAGTTAGCTTCCCAAGAAACAAAGTTCCCAAATTCTATTGCCGGCGGTGTGAAGTCCTCAGAACCGATATATAATACAAATGCAAATATAAATGTTAAATTAGCAGCTGATGCCGTTTGTCAACAATATCCGAGGAGCATTTCCCAAGCTCAATCAAGAAATTATGAATATGTGAATAAGCAGGGCTCTGTTGCGAACAACCACAGACCCCATTGGCCTCTACCACATAACCAGAATTATAGTGATAGACAAAATGCAAATATGTATAATAGGAGTATTGATAGCAACACTGGGGATGATGGAACAAACATTAATTCCTGTTCATCTTATTACCAATCGATACCGCCAAACAATTACTTAAAAAGAAAACGACAATTAGGTTGCAATGACTTTATTAATAAAAGAAGGTGCTAAAAGAAAATATTTTGTATATTTAATAAGACAAAATAGTATTTATGTGTAATGTATGTAGTTTTAAGATATTGTGTAAATAGATCAAAAATGTTTCTGTATATTTGTTAGCTGTACATAAGTGATATATTTTTAAGAATATTCGTTATTACGTACGCTTTTGTATTATTTTATTAGCTTTTATAACTCATAGAAAGGATAAAAATGGTTATGATGAGACATTGAAAATTTTATATAAAATATGTTGATGCCAATTAAAATAAAGCGTGCTATCAGCCTAAGAACATGTACGTTGGTCTTTGTTACAAATTATTTTATTTCTCACCAACTTTGTTATACTGTTTAAATAATGAAACAGGGGATCCAGTGTTGTTGCTATTGTAACCAAGAACTTTGTGCAAATATTTATGACATGTTTTTTAAAATAAATTTTATTTTATAAAACAGGACACTTTTGTACATATCTTTTAAATATACTCGACCATAAATCTAAAACTTAGTTTATTTAATATTTTGTTCATGCATAAGAGAGATAATAGAGTAGAGAATATTTATTTAACATATTTTCTACTTGGAATAAAATTATAACTGTAGTTTCGACGCCTTTTTGTTAAACGAATCCATTTTGGGGAAGACGATCATAAAAATTATAGTTAGAAAATTACAAAATTATAACAAGTTTTAAAAAATTAGCAGTGTTCAATTAAATTTTAGGTTAGTCTTTTTGATTTTTTTATATTCTACCATAAATTTTAATTGTGAAGTCGATGGTTTGAAGAAAACTGTATCCGCTCCGAGGCTGTCTGTAGTTATTTTTAGTACTTAAGTGTAGTACTTAACAGGGCAGCTCCGTGGACAGATAAAAAAGAATAGCTTTTGTTTATTTTTTATATTATATTATTATCCTCTGCCATACAAATTTTCAGATTTGTGATCGGGTTTATTCAAAAGATCTTTGAAAATATTATAACAATTCCACGAGATATACATCTTACAAGAAATTTTATTGATAAAGGATTTATTACCGATTATTACCTAGAAATTGTACTTGCTTTTTATTGCCTTTGTAAACCACAATGTGACCTAATCATAACAGGTAGATTATACCCAATTAAATATCATTTAAAGGATTATTAAATCTTATATAAAGATTGGAATAACGTTGCCATGCACTAATAAGAATAGTGTTATCCAAGAAGTAAGAACTCGTTCCTGAAACTTCTGAAGATGGCATCTGAAATAAGTGTTTTAAGGTATTTTAATAAATAACTAAGATGACAAAGGAAAATGACTGCATTACACTAAAACTACGATAGAAAAATACAATAAATTTAACGTCACAATAAATTTTTAATTTTTGTAGCCTCTGCGAGGCCATCGTTGATTTGGATGCACTTTTAGAATCGTTTGCGAATATTTTTTTGAACATTGTGTTGTTGTTGTGGGGTAATTTCGTTCCGATCCGTTTCGTGACTTATTCTTGCACACAACTCGTCTCTGTAGTCTGGGAGTTACTTATAAACATTAGATTTTATGACACCCCACAAGAAGAAGTCCAACGGCGTTAAGTCTAGTGACCTCGGTGGTCATTTAATTAGCAGGTTATTTCTACCTATCTATGGGTTAGGAAAGTTAGCATTACTCCAATGATGATGTACTCTTTCTTGTATTGGGAGTTCATGTAATATATTCCAAAATTAATTTCTCAGGAACTACAAAAACTATATGCTATTCATATTACCCTCAAAAAAGAAAGGGCCAATGATTGTTTCATTGAGTACCTATCCCAATTAATAATCCACTCTGGTCTTTCTGTAGCCCAGTACATTGAATTTTGTGCCGATACTTCACCATTTGTTGCCTCATCGCTGAATAAAATAGTTTTTATAAAGTTGCTATTATTGAGGTCCTTTCCTTGAGCCCATAAGTAAAATTCCATCCTTCTCTCATCATCACCAGGTTCAACGTGTGTAAAAACTTGAGTTTGAAAGGCTTTATTTTATTTTTTGAAGGCATCGGCCGATATTTTCTCTGGGCAAATTTAAATCTAAACTATAGCTATTCTCACACTGGCGTTTGGATTGTTATTAAAATAATTTAAAACGATCTGCTTGTACCCGGGTCGTCTTTGTATAGGAACAGTTTTTATGACGTCTTGATATAGCGCCGCATTCATTAAAAATTTTAGTTATTTTATAAACGGTTCTGTGAGTATTTAAAACGATCTGCTTGTACCCGGGTCGTCTTTGTATAGGAACAGTTTTTATGACGTCTTGATATAGCGCCGCATTCATTAAAAATTTTAGTTATTTTATAAACGGTTCTGTGAGTTATTCGGATCCTATTCGGGTGAAAGTTATTAAATATTTCGCATACTTCTCTCACAGTCTTATCATTATCTCCTGTAAGCCGCACAATTTCAATTTTTTCTTGTAAATTCAATTGTTCGTCCATAATTACAATATGAAAATAAACTAATTTGTCAATGTTAATAACAATATGCTCTGATAGTGAACGTATTTTAAAGATTTGACGTTTGTCTACAACAATAATTTGTTTTTCATAGCACTCTATCAGGTTTCTATCCTTGGTGTAGGTACATAGTTACCCCGCAACAATTACATGTAAAAAATATTTTTCTCAAAAAGTTAATGTTTGATGTGGGATACTCAATGAAACAATCATAGGCCTTTTCTTTTTGAGGGAAATATGAATAGCATACAGTTTTAGCAGATTCTAAGAAATTAATTTTGGAATATATTACATGAACTTCCAGGACAGAAAAGAGTAAATCTTTATTTTCAGTTAAATTTGTGCTACTTGTCTAACTATTTGAGATTTTATGTGATATCAGACCATTCAGTGTTTATAAGTGAAGAGTTATGTGCAAAAATAAGACAAGTTTGTGAAGAACACTATAGAATGTTCAAAAAAATATTCGTAAGCTATTCAAAAAGTGTGAAATGAAGGGTGGCCTCATAGATGCTACAAAACATTAAATTTATTGTATTTTTGTATCCTAGTTTTAATGTAACGCGGTAATTTTCCGTTGTTTAATTATTTATTAAACCTAATTATTGCTAACCGTTAATTATAAGTTTTTATATTTAATACGATTAATTAAATGCGTAAAATTAATTAATAATTAATTAACAAAATTTTGAATTCATTCTTCATAGCCAACTTGTATTTAAAAACCGCCCAGTAAAACCGTTTTACGGGATCCTAAATCCAGTGTCGTAGTTAGACGTCTGGTACAGTATACTGTACAGCAAGATTATCCGGTATTTTTGCTATTGTATCAGAAAACTCTGTTGTATATATTTGTTACATGTTAGTTGTAATGTACCAATTTTTATTTTCCTTTATGTGTTAAAATGTCAAAATTTATATTGACAATAGCAATGATAAATTAGTATATAATGGTTGTTAATATCTAATTCACATGTCTTTTAATGGTTATAGGTACATTCCAATTAAGTATGATACCTCTCCAAAGTATGATTAAAATTTATACAAAAGATATTATATACATAGTTATTCTTCATGACATTTAATTATAAAACTAATTAAAATGGTTTATAATTCCAAAGGGAAAAAAGTCCTTTCAATTCACAAACCTCTTGCAACTTTTGAATTTTGCAACTTATATTCAGGTCAGAGGCCCCAATGAAATGTAACACAAAGTTTTAATTTTAAAAATGTATCAAACATTTTTCATTATCGAAATAAATTTTATTTTTTTATTGTACAGAAAAGCTATTATTTTATACATTTTTTGATATCTCTATTAATTTTTAACTATAGTAAATACTATTAATATTTTAAAACCATTAAAATTTTGAAAACTTTATTTTCAAACAAAATATAATACATTTAATTTTTTTTTTTGCCCTAAATAACCAATAACCTATTAAACAAACACCTTAAAACTTACATATCATAATTATAAGTGTCAATGAATTCAATGCAAATTATCATCTATAATAATATGCATTAACTAATTATCAGTTCAAAAATCACTCAAAATCAAATTGGGATTGACATAAAAACAGAAACTACAGACCAAGCACAACAACGTTACAAGTACATATTGTTAAATATAAAATATTTAAGCAAAAATGAATAAAGCTCTTAGTATTTTTAACAAGTTTTTATTAGATTTTTTAAACATTTTAAGAATTCCAACACAGGGTCATCTAACGTAAACGCTGACAACTATCAATGAAAAGCTCAAGTAGGAAAAAATATATAAACGGAATCAAATTCAAAATTTCCGGTTCCAACGTTTCTTTGGTAGCAGCAAAGTTCATATATACCTAGTTATCTACTTCCAATGTATAAATCTACAACCCAGCGCAGACCCGCCATCTGTGTAGAATAAGCTAAAGTTTAAGCCGCTGCATATAATCTAGATGGCAGGCGAATGAATTCTCTTGATTTCAGTCATTCATAAACAGAATGTGTACAGTATGAATGGAGTGATTCACTCCCCACTCCGCGCCACCCCTCTTCTAATCAAATTGACAGTTTGATACACGGTGCCCAGTTTAAGTGTTATAGGGTGTACCCGATAAGTTTAACATAACATAACTTAATTAAGTATTTTATCGAATAGTGACAATGGTTTCACATGGATTTCCCTGTACTGTTGGTTGTAAAGGTAATGTCAAGAATTATAATGTTTGATATTTTATTTGCCATAACTCCAGAATGGTAAAATAATTAAATTTGTTAATGATAAAAAATAATATAATATTACATCAATAATTGTAACAAACTGATTACCAAAATTTACTAAAAAATGAAGGAAATAGTACCGGATAGTATTTTGAGTAGATACTTCTGCATAAATATTTCTCAAAATAGTCATACGACACATTTTTAAAATACTTACTGTAAGCGATCTAAAGCACTGAGTCATTTGACACTTTGACAATGACTACAAAAAATCTTTCAAAATATATGTACAATATCTTTAGAAAATGTAATTTAAATAATTTTTGGGTTTACCATGCGCTATGATACAGTATATAAAAATTTCAGATAAAAAGGTTTGAACCCACACATGCCTTAATTTCCCATATAAATAATCTGTATTCTTATTTACAAGAGTCAGAATTTATTAGACCCTTACATTTTCTAATATGGAAATAAAATCTCAGAAGTTCTGTAAAATAAAATCCTAAATTACACTTTTACATATCTTTTGGGGATATGTTTCAAGAAATTTATTTGTCAGAGGAACAAGAATATAACCGGATTTTTCGCCGTAAAATGATCAAATATGTGGTATTTTTGAGAAACTGATGTTGTTTTCATCTCCGTTACTATTCCAGTCACCGAAAACTCTGGAAGAAGAGAACTTATGATTTAATTATAATTATTTAACTGACAGAAATAATTCAGTGTTTTTAAAGCTTTAACATAATTTGAGAATATGGATTCGCGTAAACTGCAAAAATTCAAATATTAAAGGTACTATTAAGGACACTAAAAAAACAAGAAAAATTTAAATATTGTATTGTACCCTCAGATTACATATTTTTTAGTCACTTAAGGGAGAGAGGGTTAGTATTGAGATAAATTTTCGCATACATACAATTTGAAGAACTTAATTTGAATTTACATTAGGGAGGTAGCTAATGTAACATGTTAACTATGTACAATTGTTTGCAATAATAATGACACTCTTTAAAAGAATTTTACGATTTCTTTTAAACTGCTAACGTATGAGTAATAAAATCTACTCTCAACTTTTAACATAAGTTCTTAGTTGTTTCACTCACCAATAGAGATTTAATGAAATATCTATTGAAAACTTTCAGCAGTTCAAAAACTGTTTTGAGGGTTTGTCATTATTATTGCAAAAGCATGTACATAAAATAGTATACAAAATATCTCAGGTAAGTATTGTGCTTTACAAAAAATGTACCTATGTTTAATTATTTTCTCGATAAAAAATGTTATTAACTAACCATATCTTCCTAACTATTTATTGTCATTTATGAAAAAAAGGAATTAAATGGAAAGATCTAACATCATAATGAAAAAAGAAGAATTTTTGCACCATAACGGAATTTATATTAAGAATTCATTTTCAAACAATATTGTACAGATGGGAATACAGTTTTTAGTTTTTGAAAATAAGTAATTAATAATAATAAAAGTAATAAGTGAATAAATTGTTTTCCTCTTTGAGCAGTAGTTTCAGAACACACTGTAGTTATGCACGAGACATTAAATCGAAAATTATTAACAAGGTCTCAACATATTATAATCATATCATTCAAACTATTCGATAATACGAAAAATAAATAAAACACCAAAAAAAAAAAAACTCACGAGAAGAGGGAAGCTAATCGAAGCACTTGAAAACCTCACAGCTGGAATAAAAAATATTAAGTATCAATTCAAATTGGATGCGGACCCTAAATTGATTAATATTTAAAAGAATATTAGAATTATATTTTTTGACAAACCATGTACCTATTGTAAGCTTAATTTAGTACCGAGCAATCCATTCACATGGTAATTTGTGGTCATGTGGAAATCTCTAATAATATTTAATGCCTGCAAATGTCTGACATGTTTTAAGTATTGTGTTTTAAAAAATCGTATTTATTCCCTGGTTAACTCATTCTTAAATAAAATGCGTATACCTACGTATTATACTATTTATACTGCGTTTTCTCAATTCTCAACTCTTATTTAAGTCGCACTATGTGGCTGTATCTAGAAAAACGCATAATTCGGCACGTGAATGTCCAGACCAGAACACGCTCCGCCTTCAATCTCACTCTCTCACTCTTAAAGCCGTACTTTCTACTCCCTCTACTCTATCTTACTATAGCAGTTTCTCGTCCAACGTGCTTTTACACACATCGATTTTGTCGTCCTTTCAGAGGACGGTAAAATAATGTACGAGAGTAGATAACTAGGTATATATGAACTTTGGTAGCAGTTATACTTTATGGTTTATAAAATTAGAAAAAACTGGTGCTATGACTATGGCGCTATGTTTGAATTCTTGAAAATGTTTGTTTGTTAAATCATGAAAACTTTTAGGAAAGATTTTTGACTTTTTGAATAGCAATGTCTTTATTAGTGCATGGGTACATTGTCCCAATATTTATATGAGATTAAGTATAAACCTTTAAATAATATTTTTCTAATTTTTACATATAAAGTAACATCTTTTGTTATCGAAACAAGTGTCAAAACGTTCTATTTTATGTAATAATGAAAAAAAAAACGATTATGCAACTGGTTACGAAAAGTTCGTTATGTCACTAACTCCAAAAAAGAATTAAACAAAATACAACAGAAAAATAATAAAGTAACTTTTATTTAAGTCAGTAATTTTATAAATTACGCTTAATTAATTATTATTATTTAATTATAAATATTCACAACGCAGTTGGGTCATTCTTAAAAAAAAGGAAAATTGCTGAAACCCAATAAATACTTAAAACGTATAAAAACCATTTTTCTAGGCACACACAGAACCTTCTTAATGGGTTTAAGGTGGTGCTAACAAAAAAATGCAATTCGGTATTCGTTTTCACTCATAAACGGAATCAAATTCAAAATTTCCGGTTCCAACGTTTCTTTGGTAGCAGTTATACTTTATGGTTTATAAAATTAGAAAAAACTGATGCTATGACTATGGCGCTATGTTTGAATTCTTGAAAATTTTTGTTTGTTAAATCATGAGAACTTTTAGGAACGATTTTTGACTTTTTGAATAGCAATGTCTTTATTAGTGCATGGGTACATTGTCCCAATATTTATATGAGATTAAGTATAAACCTTTAAATAATATTTTTCTAATTTTTACATATAAAGTAACATCTTTTGTTATCGAAACAAGTGTCAAAACGTTCTATTTTATGTAATAATGAAAAAAAAAACGATTATGCAACTGGTTACGAAAAGTTCGTTATGTCACTAACTCCAAAAAAGAATTAAACAAAATACAACAGAAAAATAATAAAGTAACTTTTATTTAAGTCAGTAATTTTATAAATTACGCTTAATTAATTATTATTATTTAATTATAAATATTCACAACGCAGTTGGGTCATTCTTAAAAAAAAGGAAAATTGCTGAAACCCAATAAATACTTAAAACGTATAAAAACCATTTTTCTAGGCACACACAGAACCTTCTTAATGGGTTTAAGGTGGTGCTAACAAAAAAATGCAATTCGGTATTCGTTTTCACTCATAAACGGAATCAAATTCAAAATTTCCGGTTCCAACGTTTCTTTGGTAGCAGTTATACTTTATGGTTTATAAAATTAGAAAAAACTGATGCTATGACTATGGCGCTATGTTTGAATTCTTGAAAATTTTTGTTTGTTAAATCATGAGAACTTTTAGGAACGATTTTTGACTTTTTGAATAGCAATGTCTTTATTAGTGCATGGGTACATTGTCCCAATATTTATATGAGATTAAGTATAAACCTTTAAATAATATTTTTCTAATTTTTACATATAAAGTAACATCTTTTGTTATCGAAACAAGTGTCAAAACGTTCTATTTTATGTAATAATGAAAAAAAAAACGATTATGCAACTGGTTACGAAAAGTTCGTTATGTCACTAACTCCAAAAAAGAATTAAACAAAATACAACAGAAAAATAATAAAGTAACTTTTATTTAAGTCAGTAATTTTATAAATTACGCTTAATTAATTATTATTATTTAATTATAAATATTCACAACGCAGTTGGGTCATTCTTAAAAAAAAGGAAAATTGCTGAAACCCAATAAATACTTAAAACGTATAAAAACCATTTTTCTAGGCACACACAGAACCTTCTTAATGGGTTTAAGGTGGTGCTAACAAAAAAATGCAATTCGGTATTCGTTTTCACTCATAAACGGAATCAAATTCAAAATTTCCGGTTCCAACGTTTCTTTGGTAGCAGTTATACTTTATGGTTTATAAAATTAGAAAAAACTGATGCTATGACTATGGCGCTATGTTTGAATTCTTGAAAATTTTTGTTTGTTAAATCATGAGAACTTTTAGGAACGATTTTTGACTTTTTGAATAGCAATGTCTTTATTAGTGCATGGGTACATTGTCCCAATATTTATATGAGATTAAGTATAAACCTTTAAATAATATTTTTCTAATTTTTACATATAAAGTAACATCTTTTGTTATCGAAACAAGTGTCAAAACGTTCTATTTTATGTAATAATGAAAAAAAAAACGATTATGCAACTGGTTACGAAAAGTTCGTTATGTCACTAACTCCAAAAAAGAATTAAACAAAATACAACAGAAAAATAATAAAGTAACTTTTATTTAAGTCAGTAATTTTATAAATTACGCTTAATTAATTATTATTATTTAATTATAAATATTCACAACGCAGTTGGGTCATTCTTAAAAAAAAGGAAAATTGCTGAAACCCAATAAATACTTAAAACGTATAAAAACCATTTTTCTAGGCACACACAGAACCTTCTTAATGGGTTTAAGGTGGTGCTAACAAAAAAATGCAATTCGGTATTCGTTTTCACTCATAAACGGAATCAAATTCAAAATTTCCGGTTCCAACGTTTCTTTGGTAGCAGTTATACTTTATGGTTTATAAAATTAGAAAAAACTGATGCTATGACTATGGCGCTATGTTTGAATTCTTGAAAATTTTTGTTTGTTAAATCATGAGAACTTTTAGGAACGATTTTTGACTTTTTGAATAGCAATGTCTTTATTAGTGCATGGGTACATTGTCCCAATATTTATATGAGATTAAGTATAAACCTTTAAATAATATTTTTCTAATTTTTACATATAAAGTAACATCTTTTGTTATCGAAACAAGTGTCAAAACGTTCTATTTTATGTAATAATGAAAACGATTATGCAACTGGTTACAAAAAGTTCGTTATGTCACTAACTGCAAAAAAGAATTAAACAAAATACAACAGAAAAATAATAAAGTAACTTTTATTTAAGTCAGTAATTTTATAAATTACGCTTTATTAATTATTATTATTTAATTATAAATATTCACAACGCAGTTGGGCCATTCTTAAGAAAAAGGAAAATTGCTGAAACCCAATAAAATACTTAAAACGTATAAAAACCATTTTTCTAGGCACACACAGAACCTTCTTAATGGGTTTAAGGTGGTGCTAACAAAAAAATGCAATTCGGTATTCGTTTTCACTTTGTTTTTTATAATTTAAATCAAAATTATCATACTCCGAAGCTGAAACCACAGTACTGTAAAAATGTACTTCGTCAAATAAATTGATTTATGTAAAGGTTTTTGTTTTCCTTTTTTTACCTATCTGATCAAAAACGTTTCATATTATCTTATTTTAACAAAAATTCAAGAAAAAAAAAACGCTTTCACACTCTAAACGTGTACCCAAGTTGTTAGTCAACTCCGAAGCAGCCAATTTAATCAAAGAAATTCGATACAACATGGCGAGAGTCAGTTTTTCATAAGTTGGTTGATCCTCAGTTGGGATTTGTTTACAAGCCAGAGGGTCAGGCTATGCGAAATATACAATATTTATACGTTTTTTTAGTGGGAAAGTGTAAATGTGGATTAGTACCTTTATTAGAATCATCTCCGTAGTTGTTTGCGAAATTGCTAATTAACTAATCAGAACAATTGCAAAAATCGCAATTATAGTAATAATATTAAGAACCTTACCAAGTAGCACATTTTAAAGTTATCTTTTTCGGGACATAATTTAATGTAGAGGTTAAATCATCAACTCCGAAGGTGTCAAATCCTAAGCTTTTTGTAGCTTCGGAGTTGATGAAGATCTATGGAGTTGAAAATTAAGCGCAATTTTACTACTTAATTGTCGTTTTAATAGACATGGCAAAAATAAAAAATCTGCTGAAGAACTAAAACGGAGAAAAACTGAGATGCAAATATTCAGATATTGTTTGAAGCTATTTATTTCTGATATAATTTTAGTTTTTCTTTAGTTTTTTCAGAAGGGGCGAAAACCCAATAAAACTGTAGAAAAAATGCAAATATTAAGCCGTGAAAAGCTCAGAAACAATTTCGAATATTATGAGGAAAACAAAATGAACGCGAACGATATCGTAAAAATCAAAATAAAAACAATAAAGGAACTCACACACCGACAACAATGCATTAAACAATGAACATGGGAGCATAGCTAAAAAAAGTACAGAGAAAATATAAAGAAAGAAAGGCAAACAGCCATAAACCAGTATATAAATGAAACCGCCCCACCATCTAAACCAGAACCCCTCTTATTCAAGCCGGACCGAGTCGTCAGTCACTAACAGGTTGAAAAAAGTTAATAAATTAATTAAAATATACTAGAGCAAGAAATAAGAGTAGATATTTCCAATTAAAGGAAAAACAGAGGACTAATAAAGTGACATATGAGTGGATTAAACAGTGGCAATATTCTTGCAAAATTTCTAAGACAAAAAGGTAACCCTGATTACTTTGTGTTTCCATTAACAGACGATACGAGTAAAATTGGCAGGGAAGATATTGAGATAATATTACCCGCACCCAGAATTTATAAAAGAAATCAGTAATTTTTTGGTATAGATTTTGATAAGTATAAAACAAAATTGTACTAGTACCTTTACAATAGTAGGTATTTGTTTTCTTTTCATTATTTTTTTTAAGTGGTGAGAAGTTATGATTTTTTAATGGTAATTACATATAAATAAAAGTTTACGTATTTAGTTTTCCGTTTATTGGTTTGCGCAGGTTAATTAAATAAACATCAACTCTGAAGTATTATTCATCAACTCCGATGCACCTATATTGATAACCATAATCACTACCTCTATCTATCCACCTCTTGCAAACTTCTCCTAACAACTAGTGCAGATGATATCATAAAAGATTTAATTATTTATATGCAATACCCCAAAAGCTTGCATTTATTACTCAATAAGCACTTTTAAAATCAACTCTGAACTCGGTAATTTAAAAAAGCCAAATATCTCGAACATAAAAAAGTATTAAGCTTAGCTGATAGTATTGTCTTTCTAAGATATTAAAGATTTATCAATTTAATTTTAAAATAGTTTTATGATTCATTTAAAAAATATATATATTTGGTATTTCCGATTATCCCCTTTTTTAAGAATGACCTAGTTGGTACTGTTAGTGAAACTAATTTCAGAAGAAGTCCTATTTGTTGAACTTGCAGTAATATTCTGTGATACGTTCTTGATATTACTCGGTTCTCCAAGAATATCAGCGGAAATTGTGGCCGAAGATCTTCTGAAACAGTGCCCCGTTAATAATGCACAATTCGGCAAATCAATAATTTGAGCAATCATTTTTGGTAACTGACCAATATAATTAATTCCTACTGATTGTACACCACATTTACCATTTCTATATACAACAAAGAATCTATTGTGTTTAATATTTACCGGGTGTAGGTTTCTAGACTTCCTAATAATTTCAACGAAGTTTAGTCTTTCTACATTTCCCGGGGTCATTACAAATTCTCTAATTACTCTAGTTTTTTTTAATTGGAATATTTACTCGAAAATACGTCTCCTCATCTGCTACATCTTCAACACGTCAAACTGTTAATTCTGACTTCCGACATGCATCGCCTATTACCACAACCTAAAGCAAAAAATTCGAATTAGTAAAATAACTAAATGAAGCAATTATTAGTTACCTTATCCATTAAAAAATTATTGTCATCCACCTCCGTCAAAAGCTTCGCAATATTTACTTTTCAAAAAACATTTGATTTCCTAGCGTGGTATATTTTAATGTATATACCCTTTTTAAAGACAGCACAGTTTTCAACATGGAGTACTGTGTCCCACAAAGTATAAACTAGATACAGTTGAATCTCTAGGATTGAGTTTGTATAAAAGCTTCAGCGCTCCTGGTAGATGGACTGTGAACTATTTTTTTATATTTTAGCTCTTCATTTGAGCATATTTCATTTAATAGAATAATATACATTATCAGTAAGATATAATGTTTTGTACATACTATACGTAATAATAATTATAAAATATTTGTATATAATATGGTACACAATGTTGGTACTTATAGTATAGAATCACTTTATTTTTAATACAAATATTTAAAGTAATCTTCATGTTCCTGGTTCCTCTAATGTTCCTCAGAATTAATTTCTTCAGTAACAAACCCCACAGCATGATATGTAATAAGTTATTATATTAAATAAACAGACTTGTCAAAACCAAAAACAGTCACAGCCACTGGTCCCAGCAAATTCATAATTCCATAATTAAAACGTTGCTAAGTTACAAGTAACTAGAACCTCAGCAAGTAACCTATAAATATACACTACATTTACTTAAAGTACTACAGCAGCGCTTGCAGTGGATGGACTTGTCCCTAAACAATTTTCATATGCTATAGTAATCAAGATACCGTTTATACTTTGTGCTGTGTCCATAGCGTAGAAGCCTTCAAATTATTCTTACCTTTAAAATATGCCAATTGTACTTTCACATTAACGTGTGTGTTTTGTTCACGCCATTTCTCAAATTTTTCATAAGCCAAGTCATATACCGCTTTGGATTTTCAGGAATCAGTAAACATACGGCATTTTTTTCGCTTCTTCGATGTCGCTCGGTATATCGGCAGAATCTGAATGTAAATCACACATTTTTCCTAATAAATTGTAATAGTAACAATCAGCGTCACATAATAGATTAACGTCTATTAAATGTCAAGCCAAATAAGAAGAAAATTTAAACTGACACTGAAAATACGTTATGAAACATGATTTTATGTAACTCGTGATTACATAAATAGCTATTAATTGATGTATTAATCTACCTGTTATGTTTAGTTCAAGTTGCGGGTTACAAAGGGTACTCTATAACATGTAGATTAATATAATGATGGGTGCTATTTCTAGGTAATCGGAAACCATTGGTACATAACATAAACTAAAAGTTTTATTACGAAATTCCGATTAACTTCCTCTATATTTTGTGATATATATACACAGACAATGTGTTTTTGACACGAAAAAATACAAACGAAACACTATGCAAAACGGGACTCACAAAATTTATCCACAAATTATTTTTTTTTAATTTAGACAACAGAAGGAAACAAATAAAAACCAGTAAAATGGAAAACAGATCACTTAATGTCACGCTTACAGAGCAGTTCCTCTTTGCGCTATTCTTTCTGATCCTTTAACCTCGGAAGTGGCACGTTTTATTAAATTATTTGTTATTATTTGAAGCTACTCGTAAATTCCTTTAATTTCTTCACATGGTAAACATGTTCACTACTTCATTTTCAATTGTTTAAAGAGTTCGCTTAGCAATTACCCATACAGCAAAGAAATATTATAAAAATATTTTTTAAATGTTATTAGTCAAATATTGAAATGTTTTGAAAGCATTTTTAAAACATTGTTGAGTACATTGAATCAACATTTTAAAAACATTAACAGATGGTTATATTTTGATTAAAATAAATATTTTATAAATGCTTTGTTAACGTTTCTTAATATGTTAATAACGTTTTGTCAATGTTTATTTAAATGTTTTTAAACATTTTGAAAACCACTGAAATGTTTTAGCAACAGATCATTATATTTTGATTAATAAAAACACTTTTATAATTACTCTCCAAGGACTGGCGAATTATTAAAAAACTGTAAACACTTAAAATATGTAATTTTCACTATTCCAAATAGGTACAATATTTATTCTTCACTTCGCCTCTTCGATCCTGCAACAAAAACAAACATTGTAAATAACAGCTAATTAAAATATTTTAACAGAGAAAGTATGTTAAACCAAAAAGATGATTATATACAGTAAAAAAATAAGTTATAATGTATTATAAAATTATTTTATGCGTTTTATGTACAGTTCTTTACAGGAAGTAACCTGAACTTTTTAGAGAAACGAAAAATACTATGGTTCTCAAATTTTATAGATGTAGTACTTGCTATTGCACCAAAAATAGTTGTCAACTTCGTTATTAACAGTACAGTATTTTATTACGCTTTTAAGCCGTTATTATAACAATGAAATTTGTTTAAATAACTCCCAACGTTTCATAAACTCTTTGTGGGTGTCTCCTTTGATAATTTCAACAAATGCTGACAATGGAAGCATACTGGAGGGACCAAGTCCAAAAATATTCAGACCCGATTCATTCCTAGCCAACTTCTCAGCTACTCTATTGCCATTGCACCGGTCGTGCCCCTTTACTCAGCATTCAGATACACTACACTACTAGTGCTTGATGACATTCCAATGCTGATCTAGTTGTTATCTTATGATTACGTAAGATCAGTAGTGATTGTCTGCTATCTGTGTAGATTCTAATGATTTTGCCCATTGTATGTCTACGGGCAATTTCTTTGGCAGCTATGGTTATACCTGCTAATTCCGTTTGTACTACGGTAGCATGCCTATCCATTGCCCACTGATAACGAATATGCAAGGATCTGGAATAAATCCCACATCCTGCACCTTCCTTCTTTTTTGACTCGTCTGTGTAGATGTTGATAACATCTTCACTGGCGGTATCTTCATTCCTGATAAGTACCGTGTAGGGTCTGTCAAACTTGGGAGAAATGCTATCAGTGTCTGCCTGCAAAAGGGGCATCTTCCTGACGACCCCACTCCACAGGCGACTTCTAGCTTCTCCACATCCTACATCAGGTGTAATACCAGTATTTTTGAGACGAAGCATAGTTGTCGCAGCCACTTCTTTTAGATAAATATCCAGAGGTGGTAGACATGGCATCACCTCCATTGTCATGGTAGGTGTCGTACGCATAGCTCCAGTTATGCTTAGGTAGGCAATCCTTTGTACCTGGCTGAGCTTTTGTTTAGCTGTCGTCTGTTGGACTTTCGGCCACCAGGCGACAGCTCCATAGGCTAACATTGGTCTCACAATGGCAGTGTATATCCACATGACCACCCTTGGTTTCATTCCCCAGATTTTACCAACGGTTCTGAGGCACTGCTCATAGGATATGTACGCCTTTTTTTAGTCTTCTCTCTAAGTGAAGATTCCATGTTAGCTTCGAATCAAGTGTGACTCCTAGGTATTTCACATCCGATTCGAAGCTTAACGTAGTGTTTAGGAGAGTTGGTGCCTTTATGGGCCCCATTTTCCTCTTCCTCGTGAAGAGAACCATTTCTGTCTTCCTGGGATTGACAGACAGAGCATGATCCTCACACCACTCTTTAACGGCTCTTAGGGCTGTTTGCATTCTTTGGGAAAGAATCCCTTCAAACCTTCCACTAATCAACATGGTAAGATCATCGGTATAAGCGATGGTATCGATGCCAATTTCCGAGTTGAGGTGATGCAGAAGACTGTCCAGAACCAAGTTTCATAGCAGTGGTGATAAAACACCTCCCTGCGGGTAGCCCTTTGCAACAATGCCTCTTACAGAGGCATCCGCCACGCTGATTTGTATAGCTCTTTTAGTGAGAATATTTGATATCCAACCACAAATGGTAGGAGAAACTCCTCTTTCCACAAGGGCTGAATTAATTTTGGGGGAGGTTGTTTTATCAAACGCTCCTTCTATATCTATGAATACTCCCAGGGTGGACTCTTTATTGTCCAATGATTTTTCGATCCTGCCCACAACTTGGTGAAGGGCAATGTCGGTGGATCGCTCTGGAGTGTATGCATGTTGATTAGAGTGTGACTGTCTACCCGTCAGTACACTGTCCCTTATGTATCGTTCACACAGCTTCTCCATCGTTTTCAACAGAAACGAGGACAGGCTGATAGGTCGATACGCCTTTGGAGTGGTGTAGTCCAACCTACCTGTTTTGGGAATAAACACAACCCTTACTTCAATATGTCTTTATTATATATATTTTTAAATAAAAACGATCATTATCATTTCGAATGTTGTCACTGATTAATTCAATATATGCATGGGTTATGGTTGCCTCGTTTATTGTAAAACGCTATCGACAAACAATTCTACGAGCTTTTTTATACGTTTATACGTACATTTTCCTAACCTACAATAACTTTTTGGAAATATTTATAATATTTATGTCACTTACCTGTAAGTAACTGCACTTACAAACACTATAAATACTTTCACTTTTCTGTCTCTATGATTGCAAACTGATGACTATTGCAGCAAAAGCAAGCTGACGTTCCTGAGAATGGCTAATCTGCATTCAGCATTTGCATGTTAGTCCAGATATCTGACTCCTGACAGTAAATTAGTGCGTTGGTGCCAATTGGCTTATAGAATCCTTACAGAATTGGCGCCATCCAGTGTCAAAAAGTTACTGACCGCGAATCATAAAGAATTATTATAAATATTTATTTATATTATAAATGTAAAAAGAATACTTAATAGTTTATTTTTAACGTATTTTTTTAAAAACATTTTTATATATTAAAAGGTATTTTAAGCTAATATAGATCAAATCTCCTACAATTCCTATCAATGAAGTCATATGTATGCTAATGAACAGTTCCACAGACAAAGCTCTATTCAATAATTATCTAAAAAAAATAATCTAGCTAAATTTACTAACCTGGTTTAATGAAAACATTCTATAAATATCTAAGTTCACTTTTGAAATGGTGGGAACTCAAAAATTCAACCACAATAGATGAGATCTGATCTATTTCTGCATTTTTAGGATTGCTTCTCCAGATGGTCTTCTTTAAGTTGAGTCAAATATCTAACTATAAAAACTATTACGTAAATTAAAATTATTTGAAATTAAATATCGACAATGTCAAAAGTGATTTTTTAGTCTCTCAATGAATTTTAAACAGAGTAGTTAGTTTCACACAATATTATTAATACTTAAAAATATATAAAAATCGATTACATAAAGGATAAACATTATTTAAGTAGGTATTTGTCATATTTAATTTAAGATTAATTTTTTTTAATAATTATTGAATAGAGCTTTGTCTGTGGAATTGTTCATTAGCATACCTAGATGTTTGGTATCAGAGAGCATACATATGACTTCATTGATAGGAATTGTAGGAGATTTGATTTATATTAGCTTAAAATACCTTCTAATGCAGTAAAAAATGATACAAAAAAAATATATGGGTAGATATTTTGGGTGCAATTTAACGCTGGTTGGGGCTTTAGTCCACAGAGTAGTTAGTTTCACACAATATTATTAATACCTAAAATATATAAAAAAAAAAACATTTTTTTCTAAAAAACTGTTAAAAGTGGGCTTTTTAATTGTCATTTTTGATGTTAAAAATGTAATTTTTTGACACGTGTGTTAAAAGTAAGTTACTTTTAACACTAGTGTTAAAAGTAAAAGTTAAAAGTAAGTTTATTTAAATTTTGTTTTGAAAATTAATAAAACGTTTTAACAAACACATGAACAACTTTTTATTTTAAATAAGTATAAACCAACATTTTAACTAGTTATTACTATTAACATTTATAGTAAAATTAGAACAATTTGAAATTGTAATTCCCTGCGGAGTCATCATACTTAAGTTGGTTTTACTGTCAACATGTGTGACACATCTATTTTCTGTAGAAATTCTACTGATAGTACTGGTGGTCTTGCTAGTAGTTGCAGCATTAGGAAGTATTTGGCCCGCAATTTCCTTCTTCTGTTCCAGTGAATTTTCAATGTAGCCTTCAGCTACCGTCGAAGATTTCCATCCTCCATGTCTCTTGATGGTAGTAAGATTTGCAGCAGAATCTGCTAACAATGTCGCCGATGAACGACGAAAACAGTGTCCGGTGTAGAGTTGAGGATTTGGTAGATTCAAGAACTCTGCAATGTCGGCAGGCATTTTACCAGACATGTTAATTCCGACTGGATTCTTCACACATTTATTCTTCATATATTTAAGAAAAAGTCGTGTATGGTCAGCGTTGGGTGGCCGGAATGCCATATACTTTCTAAAAGAGTTTAAATAGAATTCACCAGCAACACTGAAAGTACGAGGCACTTTCGTTTTAGTATCTGGTATGGTCACAACAACCGAAGTGCCCAAATATTCGATATTGTCGATGGTCATCTGACACAATTCCTTCCGGCGATACGCCCCGAAGACACCCACTATTGCTGCGACTTTCATCATCAGATACTTTTCGTCTTCTGCTTCTGTGAGAAATTTGTCGATATGCGTCTTCGTCAAAATTTTTGACTTTTTTGCTTAATATCCTTCACCCTTCCGTTTCAAAAAAGCAATAAGTTTATAATGTTTGCTTATATCTTGATCTTGCTTTATTTTAACATAGTTTTGATCATGGAATAATTTGACCACAGCGTTGACGATTTCCATATCTTGGCTTCTTCCTCAAAATATGCTAGTAAAACACTTTCGTTACATTTCCCAGGGACCTTTTTAATGTTGCACCATTCCAAAAAGCGTCTATAAGCGATTTCGTACAGTTCCTTTGATTTCGCCGGCAATAATTCCAATGTTGCTCGACTGGCGGCTTCTTCGATTTCAGCAGGGATGGATTCGTTACGCTCATTATCGAGATTATTCATTATACTTATAATATTACTAGAAAATGTAGTCAATATTTTTGCGTTTTTTCCGTAACTAACAACAGCACTGGTTGGTACGAAAATTTTGGTTCATAAACATTGCGATCTGTGTGGTATTTTTTGATTTCTTATTTTTATTGAGTTTAAAGTTCTTCCGATTGTTTTGTAGAAAAAATAGTGTATGATATACGTGTTAAAAGTGATTTTATTTTGTTCGTGAAGTTAAAAACCTCGCTACGCTCGTTTTTTAATCATCTTCACTCACAAAATAAAATCTTACTTTTAACACGTATATCATAAATAGCTATTGAATCATTTGAAATCATTTTTAAAATATTGAGTTATGTTAGGGTATGGTGAAAAAAAATATTTTCATATGGCTAAATTTCAGAGCTACTTTTTTACAGAAAAAACGTTCTATAAAATGTTATTACCAGTAAAGAAAAAGTTTACTTCGGTTTCATTAAAAGTCATTATTAAAAATCTATAAATGTGATATTCGCAATGTATACATTTTATATTAGTTTTCAACATGTAATTAGTTTGTATTTCAAAAACCGATGTAAACTGGATGGTAAATTAAATTGCTTGGAGGCAGAAACTGTTTGATTTTCGGTATAAGCTTGTTGTACTCCTTGTCTTTATATTTCCTCCACGAAATTTTATTAAAAGTTTGTAACAAGTTAGGTGTTTCATAATATTCACCACTTTTTTTAAATTGTATTAAATTAAATTTGTCCACGACGACTATATTAAGAAGGTTTAATACGTCTTTTTGTCGTGAATTAAAGGCCTTTTAACACACTAGTGGATTAGAATTCATAATACCACACTTCTATTGCATAATAATAATAATTCTAAATAAAGAATTATTATTATTAACATTAACATTTATCTCTTGAACGATCTTGTCATTTTAACTGAGATTATTTAAATTCACTCGATAAGGAGTTTCTAAAGGAAGGAATGCCATCTTGCTGGACAGTAAATCTTCAATATACCTTTCCGTTACCCAGTTGATTTCCGACCATCATGATGCTTCACAGTGGTAATATCACCCCCAGCATTGGTCAGTAATGTTACCGAAAAACGACTCATCCCATGTCCGGTAAAACTTTCTGGATCAGAGAGTACAAGAAATGCACTTTTTAAAACGTTTTCGAAATTTTATTGATGCCTACATGTTGTGTAGTACATTTTCTAGCCACATATCGCATGAAAAATCTCCCACCAGCAATTTTAGGTCGCAGGTTGATGTATTTTCGACGAATTTCTACAGCAATTAGTGAAAAAACTTCTTCCATGATCGTGAAACTTCTTAATATATTTGCTTTCGTATCCGAAATGAGTACGTATAGCCTTTGTCTTGGACATGAATGATATCCAAAAGGATTAATTCATTGCATTGACAAGCACCTGCGACTCCCATGATCGTTGCAAACTATAAATAGTTCAAAATAAAACGCTCATTGTATAAATTGAACTATTAAAATTGAGTATTTTCTATCTTAACTTTGAAATATTTCTTTTGCCTTCTTTTTCAACATTGATTTTAGCATGGAATGTTTTGTCCATATCGATAAGGTAGCAAATCATTTCTCTATATTGAAAAAGTAGGAATATAGCACCTCTTCTGTAATTGCTCCTTCTTCTATGCCTTTTTTTCACCAGTTATCGAATGCCTCCAATTCCAGCTCGTACTTTTACTTTTCATTGGTTACAGACGCAAGAAATTCTTTCTCATTTTTTGTGTCGATTTTGTAAATTTTTCCACTCTTGTTGATAAAGAAACAAACGCATGTCATAGAAACGATTCCAAGAATGTCTAGTATTCAGCTGACAATCAATATTCTGTACAGACTGTTAACAATATTCCACAGATCTTAAAATTGAGATATTTTTTGATAGATGATATTGCGCTAAAAAAATGTTGTGTTTTTGTGGCGTGTAAAAATTTCTTCTTCCGGGCTACACTCGACTACTACTTAAAAACATCAAAACCTCTGCCACACACATAATCTGCACAAAAAGTTTCTGGTCCGTGCAGGTCCATGCAGGTGTAATGTGCGCGATGTTTTATAAATGAGATTCCGTACAACTGGACCATATTCCATTTTTGAGCATACAAATGTTATAAACAATAGTCGGAGGGTGGTTTGTTTCTTAAAATCACCTGAACAATAAATCCTAAGCTTTTATATGTATTAGCTAAAATTCTATTAACATGCTGTGTAAAATTTAATTGAGAATCAAAAAAAAAACACCGAAATCTTTAACGCACTCAGGCCTCTTGAGAATTATTCTCCTGGCTCTCCAGTTATCGAAACTGGAGGTAAAACACAATTTAATCCATGACTATCCTGTTTGATTTGGTAATTTCAGAAACATAATATGTCTAGTCATTCTATAGAGGGTTAACTATGACTAAGTACAAAAATTTTAACCACGTGCTCATGGAGCCCTAAAAGACAATAAAAATGTTATTCCAGAATTTCAGCTCGATATTTAAAAAATGGGGCAAAACCCTTTTTTCCTATGCATTACATCTGTCAACAACTACCATGCGGTCGTTTGCAGTATTTCTAAATGCAGAAACAACAAAAATTAACATTCTTATTAGTAATAATACCTGATAGGTAGGTAACAGTTAATCCAGTTAGCTCCAGTACTTTGCATTCGTTTTTCATTATTTGGTTACAAACTGGTAAAACTACTTTTCACTCACTACCGATAAACACACTTCCCGTAGATACAGTTGTTAGATACAATGCCTATGTATTATAAGAAAATCGAAGAAAGGGGTGGTAGGTAGGTTCTAATAAATAACAGAAAACGTTTAACACCCGCGGCAGTCTTGTCCCATAACCTAGAAAAACAAACCGGCGAACTATATTGTGGGAAAATATCTGTACCCGACACATATTCCTTTATTTATTAACTATAAAACGTTTTAAATTAAAATAAGGCAATAAAAACTGAAGAAGAACACAAAACTACAATGTAAACACAGGAATTAAATTATAATATGACAGCGAACCGACTCGACTGGACCGACTGCCGACTGTGGCCGACTGTTGCATGACGGTAGCTTGCTGGTTGCATACTCTGATTCTCGCATTGGCGACGTTAAATAAGGATTTAATGTAATATCGAAAAAAATTTGTTTTCGCTTTATAAATAAGTTTGGAAATTTTTTGAAAGCAAATTCTGTTAATTCTTATTTTTTTCTATCCCCTCTTAAAATATTTGTACTTAGTCATAGTTAATTAACCCTGTATAGAAAGTTATTTGTTATACAGAAAATACTGATCAGTTTAAGTGAAAATTTTTAAAACTGTTTTTATATAAATAATCCTAATTGTCAGATTTATTAATATTGAAAATAACTGACTTCCTCTAAGTATGGGAACGAAATTTCAGAATACGGTGTATAAAATTAAATTGCTTTAATTTGCACAAAATATCTCAATATTTCTCATTAAACTCAAACCGCTTTAGATCTAATTGAGGTTTAACATTTCTTTGACTAACTCGTGATAATAAATGAGAACCAGTCTTTATCGTAAAATTTCTTCACCTCCGGCTTGGAAATTACGTAGAAAAAACCTTCCGCGGATAATTCTTCAGCGGTTCCTATTATATTTTGATTTATTTTCAGAACGGAGTGTATGTACCCTTGCCATTATTGTCTTGCCAACAACTTTTCAAAGGGTCTTTATAATATATAGTTTTAAAGCACAAACAATGTTGCGCTGCGATACACAACTTTAGGCGATTCCAGCGAAAAGGAGGTAACTTCCTTTTAAGTTAATACAGATCCCACGCTTTAAAATTTCAGGCAAAGCAACCACCTTGGAAACGTTTGATGTAGGAGTTTGCCGATGGGCGATTATCTCCCGTTAATTTCAAAGTCAGATTAAATCTAGGGAAGACTCGATTGTTTTACCATTTATTTTGTGGTTAAGCCTAAAGGGTTTATTTTGTGTACAGGACGGTTTTATATTTTGCTGTCTGCCTTAATATAAATAATGTAATTCTTTTAAATATAATTATAAAACATTGTGTGATAAACACAAAATACACATATGACACAAATAAACACACTACATAACAGAAAAAAAAAACAAAACTAACCCATAATCACATCAAATATAATTTGTTGAATTGAATAATAAATAAGGTAAAATAAGAAGACTAAAATAAAAAGTAATCTCAAATATAAAATTAGTCAAAGAAATTTGCTGAATGAAATGACATACATAGTATATGTAGAGTGAAAATTCTAACCAAAGTATAATAACATTTAAATTTAAATACTTCTGAAATAATAAAAAATTCAAATAAGACAGATGAAGCTGAAATAATTATTAGTGAGTGAAATGTGAATTGACTGCGTAAAAGTGACTGAGGTAAAAGGAACATTCTCAATAAGAATAAAGAAACATACCGAATAAGGACATCACTGGAATTGCCTTGACAAAGAGGTATCCAGGTAGTTTTTGTTGATGAAGGACGCCGAAAAAAAGCTTGGTAATGGGGCACGAGAAGAAAAGGTGTAAAAAGTTTTTCCTCAGCAAGAGAAGAGCTCCTACACAAAAATCACAAGACTCCAAGCCGAAAACACAGCTGAGATCGCACAAGAACACCTCAATGAAAACGACAGGCAGTCGAGGTTATGTTGCACCGAGATTTAGATGAGATTTCCCCTAACAGAATACAACGGAGAATAGAATCGGTAACGCTACCATCCGTTTTACGTTAGAGGTAAGATAAAGCATAATAGTGAACACCAATTAGTCCTTTTCTCTAAATTGAAGACAGTGCAAGTGAATTCTAAACTTTAACGATTCATAAAAGACAATTTCAACGAGTAGAGACAATTTAGAATATAAACAAGGAAGGTAATAGCCCAGATCCCTTCATTATCATATAGTACCATAAATTAAATTTAAAATGGTTAACCAAAAGATAATTCAGTTACGTTTTTACTAATAATAATTCGTTTGTACCTTTGCAAATGTTGTGGAAAATTATCACTGCAATACAGTTATTCAAATGCTAGTTATTTGGTTCCTTCGGGAGCGTTTAATAACAGTTGTTTTTGTTGTACTGAAGAAAGCACTTTATTGCCTATTTGTTACAATGCTAACTAACGCGACGAATGTCAAATCTATTATCTCTCGGCTCTAGTCGCCAGCTGAATATTATATATAAACGTGCTACTTGCGTAAGCATAATTTTATCTAGTGAGTTTTCTAAGTAATCTACTGTAACTACCTAACGTTATAAAATGGAATGTGAATAACAGGAAAATATATATATAGGGTGTTTGAATAACACCTCCCTCCTTAGAAGGGATTCCTCGGAAGTTGGAGCCTTGGGGTAGGTCCAGGGTTGTTGGACCTCGAGGCGTCAAGTTCTGGTGAGGAAGACCTTGGATTATCCGTTGACTTCTTCCTTGTGGTCCTCCTAGGGGTGATTCCTGAGAACATCCTCTTATAGGGATTGCAATGTGGGCACATCTTCACATGGAAAATAGGAGTAAAATGATTATTATAACTCCTAGGGTGAGCCAAATCCATAGGTTATTGGACTCGTCAGGGTGAAAGTGTTGAATATGAACTTCGGGTAGTTCAGAGATTGATCTTTGGATGTCTTCTAGATACAGAAGAGATTTGTTGGAGATATCCATTGAAGAGTTTGAATATTTTGGTTGTGGCAATATAATGGTTTGAGATGGCAAATTCGATTCTGGAGTAGAAATTACTTCTTCTTTTACTATTGTAGAACACTGGCTACTTAGTATGATAATTGTTGGGGCTGATATAGAAGTTGTAGTTAGATGTTTAGAACAGGTTTCTCTAACTAAGATGTTTTCATTAACTGGGACGATGACAAGTCTGTCATAACTTATGTCGATGAAGGAGTGATTTAAGTAAATTTTTGTTTTTGGGCAAAGGCCGGGTTGTCCTTTGAGCAAAGATTCATAGCAGGTGTCTTCAATCTGTTGTGGCAATTCGTCTAGGCATAGACTATATTCTTCCAGGGGTTGGCATTCTTCTTTATTCCATAGACTACTGCGTGTATCTTCTGGTATAAGGATTATCGGATGAGGGGGAATAATCGTGAAATTAACCAAGGGGATTGGGATCAATTTATATTGAATGTAATTTACTGGATGAAAGATAGGGTAAGAAAAATGCAACAGAAGTGAATCTTTAAGTATATTAATATCTGTCCTAATGATTGATATTATTGAATAATTGATTTCTAAATTTAATAATTGTTCGGGTTTATATAATTCACTAAGTTGACTGTTCATCTCAAAAATTAATTCCTTTGAAATTAAATATGGAGAACTGATGCCAAAGTGAGATAGTTGAATAGCTTCATTTAGGAACTCTAAATTAGTTATACATTTTTGTAGTAAAATTTTGAGTTTAATATTATTAATTTTATTATCAAACAAGTTGAATCTGTCAGATATCTGTTTTTGTCTTTTCAAAAGTTCTTGTGTAGTTCTTTCGAAAGATTTTGTGATATTTCTCAAAATGGATGTACGGGCGTTAATTATTTCTTGAATTTGATCTTGGTTGTTTATTAATGTCTCGAATTTTGAATTTATTTCCTCTAGATCGTCTGAATCAAGGGTTCCCCATAGGTATTTATTGACCTTACCTACTAGATTAACCAAACCTCTTTTTGAACGTGAGTGAGATTCGAATTTATTCAATTGTAATTCCAATTCATTTATATATTGTTTAATTTCGGCTTGTTTACGTTGGACGTGTTTAACTTGTAATTTTGAGTCTTGCAAGATTTGTTTATATGGTGCCAGTGAATATTTAGTAATGAAGGAATGTGGATGGGATAAGACTCTAGTTTTTAGGTTGAGAAGTATTGGTAATAGAGGTGTTTTTATTTCTTCTACCTGGAGGGGGTAGATTTCTGGTAGGATAACGATGTACAGTAGTAGAAGGTACATCTGAAACAGAACGTTTCACTGTAGTATATCGATTTTCGAAACATTGAGGGGTTAACTGAGATGGTTCGTCTTTATTAGGGTTTATTTCTAAAGTTCTAGCATGTCTGAATTTTTTGTCTGGTTCTTGTCTAGTAACTATAGGGTGTGCTATTACGGATGGAAGAGGTTGAGGTGGAGAATTTGGAGGAGACATTTGGTTCTCTTTAGCTTCATGAATAACAACTTCTTTATTTTGGGATTTTGGGTAGACCTTTCTTTTTCGTTTTATTTGTTGTTTATGAATTCGTCCTTTATCAGTGGTTACGTGGTGAGGTGAGTCTTGGGAAATGACGTGTCTTTTTGAAAACATAGGGCGTGCTTTCGAATAGCCTGGGTTTTTAACATAGATGTCTGTATCTACTTGGACATCAGCGGTATCTTCTCGTTTTTCATTTGCTTTCGATATTGTTTTATTTTTTCGTTTTTCAATTTCATCATGAATTTGAGTGTTTATAGTATTTACGTAATTTTTATGTTGTTCGCAATAATCATTAATAATTTGTTCGTCTGAAATATCGAAAGGTGATATATTAGGGCCGTATAAAATTTCAAAAGGTGTTTTCTTAGTAGTGGAATGAATTGTATTATTGTAACCTAATACACATAAGAGTATTTTGTATTCTACATCTTTTTCATTGGGTTTTTCAATAGAGAGTGTTCGATAAGATTCTGTGAGAGTGGAGTGGAAACGCTCTACGGGAGAATTTGAAGTTGAATGCATGGGTGTTATTAAATGTAAATTAATATAATGAACCTTACAGAATTCTTTGAAAAGCTGAGAATTAAAGGCTTGTTCGTTATCGCAAATGATTTCTTTTGGAAAGTTGAAACAACTAGCAAATTTAAGGAACGAGTTAATTATGTCTAATGTATTTTTAGTTTCAATTTTTATTGCTTGGCCTAATTTTGAGAATGGGTCAATTAAAGTTAGAAATTTGCAGTTATCAATAAAATAAATGTCTATGTGTAGTTTCTGCAACGGTTTTAAAGGTGTCGGAGTTAGTTGGAATTTGATTTTTACTGGGTTCCTTTCGTATTTTGCCGATTGACATGGGACACACTCGTTGATGAAATTCTTTACATCATTGTCTAATAATGGCCAGTAATATAACCTTTTAATGGAGGCTATTGTTTGGTTAAAGCCACGGTGTATTTGTTTACCTTGATGATGATAATGTATAATTTTTCTTTGCTCTCTGATGTCGCTGACATCTTCCAATTTTATGTGAGAGATGATAAAGTTTTTAGATATTGTGGTAGAAAATGACGATTTTAAGATGTTAGTAATTTTTCTTTCTATATTTGAATTTTGGAAGTAGAAACAATTTAATTCGTTTAGATTAAGGAAGGGTTTTATAAAGCTAAAGGTTTCATTATCTGAACTAGTAGTCTTTAAAGTGATTTCATTTACTCGGTATTTATTGAACAAAAACTGAAATGAAGAGGAATTTACTTTTATATTTGGGCTTTCAGTGATTCGTAATTGATTTTTATAATTATTTATTGGTTTCTCTGTGATAGCAATAGTGAAGACAGGTTCTTCATGAGAGGAATGGACTGTTTGATTGTCTGGTAAATTTTGGGCTAATTCTTCTAATATTTGAGGATCAGGGGTGGAACTTTGGTTTAGTAGATCATCGATGTCTACGTCATCTAAATCATCTGGAATGTTAACAATCATTGACTGCGTGTCTTCTAAGGCATTAAGATCTTCGATTTTTATGCGGGATAGGGCATCTGCTACTTTGTTAGTAGTACCGGGTTTGTATTTAATTTCGTAATCGTATTCGGATAGTTTTAATTTCCAGCGTACTAATTTTGATGATGGATCTTTAAGATTGAAAAGCCATTGAAGTGGGCGATGATCTGTATAAATGGTAAATTTTCTGCCGAAAAGATAGGGTCTAAAATTTTGAACTAACCAAACTATAGCAAGCAAAGTTTGAAGCATCGGTGGTAAGTTCGAATGGTTGCTCGAAATCTGGGTATTGCAAAATTGGGTCATTAGTTAAAAGCTTTTTACATGATTCAAAACACTTAAGGAATTCAGGGGTATGAACAATTTTTTCTTTCTTTTTAAGGCATGATGTCAGAGGTTTTGTTAATTTAGCGAAATTGTCTATGAAACGGCGGTAAAAACCTAACATACCTAAAAATGATTTAATTTCTTTCTGAGTTTTCGGAATTGGAAAATTCTGAATAGCTTGGATTTTTCTAGGATTGGGCTTAATTCCGTTGGGGGTTACTATATGTCCAAGAAATTCTACGGTTTTTGCCAAGAATTCGCATTTATCTAACTGAATTTTAAAGTGATGATCGGAAAGACATTTGAGGACTAGTGATAGATTTTTGATATGATCTTCGAGATTGGTTGAAAATACTATGATGTCATCCATGTATACTAAACAGATACGATTTTGTAAATCACGTAATACTTCGTCCATGCAACGTTGAAAGGTGGAAGGGGCATTTTTTAATCCAAAAGGCATTCTACAATATTCGTAATGCCCGTTCTCTACGGTGAACGCGGTTTTAGAGATGGAATCTTGTTCTACCTCGATTTGGTGGAAACCAGAAGCGAGATCTAGTACTGTAAAGTATTTAGCGTTACCTAGTTTGTCCAATATGTCTACGATGTTCGGTAGCGGGTATTTATCGTCTATAGTCTTTGAGTTTAAGTCTCGGTAGTCAATAACGAGTCTCCATTTTTGTTGTCCAGAAGCGTCGGGTTTTTTCGGTACAACCCAAATAGGGGATGACTGAAGAAAGCACTTTATTGCCTATTTGTTACAATGCTAACTAACGCGACGAATGTCAAATCTATTATCTCTCGGCTCTAGTCGCCAGCTGAATATTATATATAAACGTGCTACTTGCGTAAGCATAATTTTATCTAGTGAGTTTTCTAAGTAATCTACTGTAACTACCTAACGTTATAAAATGGAATGTGAATAACAGGAAAATATATATATAGGGTGTTTGGATAACATGCTTAATATGATCCATTTTGTTTTATCTCACAAATAAATAATAGTCAAGTGAATCGCCCCTGAGAAAAAGAGATCAAGATCCACATAATATCTCAGATGACCAAATCAAGTGGAAAAAAATTTAGAGACTGGTTTATGGGTTGCATCAACACATAAACACTGGTTTATGGGTTGCATCAACACATAAACCTGGCGCCTAATGGGTATTTTTTTTAATAGTGCACATAATAAAAATTTAAATCTATACTTACCTTGATTTGGTTGTACTGTATTTACAACTCTAAGAATAACGGTAAGTACCAACTTTGCATACAAATTACTGTTAAGTCAGCATACATGACCAAATAAAAAAAAACAAATACAAAAATTAAAACAAAAATCAAATTATTATTATAATAATTAAGTAAATAATGGCACAAAAGATTAATTAAGCGGAATTTCAAAAATAAATTTTGTAGTAAAATATCTGCTACAAATGGCTTATAATATCTAAATAAAACTAGATGTCTCCCTGACAAAGTCTCCCTGAGTGGGCATACAAAAAATCAGAGATAAGAAATTGAAAGGCAGTGTGTGCTTTACAGACGCATTTAGATTTACGAGCTGAGCGGCAAATCTATACGCGTCTTAATATTGTAGCTAGAAAATTGCGTTATAGTTATTAATTATATAAGGGAATTAACAAACCTTTAATCCACAAGAAAAAATGGACACTTGAGGTGTAGCCGAAAGTTATTTTTTTTGAGAGTATTAAAGATCAGTTAATTCCTCGAATGTAATTCAACGTTTTATCCACGACCACGGCCAAAACCGGTCAATTCAGAGAGTGAAAGCCATCACTCTTCTGAGAGCAGGTGAAAAATTTTGGTTTTGATAAATGTCAGATATGACAAATTTATTTTAATCAGATGGCAATTGCTGAAAAAATCCAGATCCTACCGAAGTTGTGGGCTCCTTCTTCAGAAACTCCATATAGAGATAATTTAAATAATCCCGGTCAAAATTGCAAGATCGTTCGTTGAAATAAATGTTAATAATTATAATTCTAAATAAAATGCTATAAAATTGGAGCGTGATATTATGAATTCTAATCCACTAGTGTGTTAAAAGGCCTTAAATCCATGGAAACAGACATTAAACCATCTTAACGCTACTGTGGTATGGAGGCCTGCAGTTCGACGGGTCACTATTATTCAGCGCTAAAACAAATTTTGGCGACTTGCGTGTGTCAGTGCGACAGAGGTGTTAAGCACAGCTCCCACAGAGGCCCTAGAAGCTCTATTATCTTTTCCAAAACTACATCTCCTGACGTTCAGGCCTCAAAAGGGCTCGTCTGGTTCACGGACAGGTCCAAGACAGAACAGGGCTCAGTAGCGGATCTATGCAGTACAACCAAGAGTCCTTGGGGAAACACGCCAAGTATTTGCCATATCTGCCTGTGTTCAAGAGAATATCAGGAGGAGATATGTAAATCAGTGCATTCAAGTATGCACAGACAGCCAGGCAGCTTTATGAGCGCTTCTGTCCTTCAGGATCACCTCTTGAGTGGTCCTGGAATGTGTCAGAGCTCTTTCCCTCTTGAGAAGGGACAATCGTGTTAAGCGGACCTGGATTCCGCGTCACAGTGGTGTGAAGAGGTCTGACATGTTGGCCAGATAAGGCTCGAGCATTCAATATGTGGGACCTGAACCAGTTTTGGGGTTACCACAAATGCCATCTCGCAAGGTCCATTGATAATTGGATTCAAAAGCAATCAACTGAAGATTGGTGGGATCCGGTTTGCGTCAGGGCTACTTATACGGGGACCCATAAGCTGACGCAAACCGAAACTTCATTATGCTTAACAGAAGCAACATTTGGATTGTCACGGGTCTCCTAACAGACCACGGATATCTGAATAAGCACCTACATAGGATTGGCTTAAGCAATGTCGCGAAGTGCAGGCTTTGCCACAATGTAGATGAGGATTCGATTCACATTATTTGTAACTGTGTCTGTTTAATAGTAAAAAGGCACAAATATTTTGGGGCGACTTTTCTGTCTCCTTAAGACATTAGAGAGATTCGGGCAGAACTGGTGCTCGCTTTTGCCCACAGCACAGGCGACATTTACATAGAGTTTTCAGACTTCAGTGTTGCATGCAATCCGTGTCGCTTTTAACAACAACAACATTATCAACAGACCTTCTTAATATAGTTGTCGTGGATAAAATACTTTTATTATTATCTCTCAGCATAATATTTTTCATAAATTTCATATTATTAAAAGTAACGCGTCCTAAAATTTTATAGATGAAGGATAGTAGCTAACAACAATAGTCAAATATTAATTTTCACTATATCATTATATTATTTAGAAAGTAGTAAACTTCGATAATAATTTTCATTTTTAATATGCTTTTTGTTTTAGTTTTATGAACTAATTGTAGCAATATTTGACAAGGCTCATTGGTAATACTTTGTAGGAGCAGTAACAACCAGTGCTTTGTGGTTTTTCAGTTCGAGCATGGATCAGCTAATGGCCACTAGACGTAGCTTTGCTACATCTCGCCCACGCAGTTTAGTAGACGCTATTTGTATAGATCTTTCCATCGATAACCCAAAAAATTGACAGCGCATCTCTCAAATCATTAAACATATATTTATTTGATCTGCACTGATCTACAGATTTTCACGTAACTATGAAAGAAGAGGGTGCAAAATGTAAAATGTAACTAAATCTATATTAGAAATACAATAATGAAATAAACAAAAAATATCTAACAAAAACAATTTAAGTTGATTAAAATATAATTTAAGACTACAATGGGGAAATTTCACGATTTTTCCAAATACGTGCAGAAGAAAGCCTGTATTATTTTAATCCAATATGTCCTATAGTCTGTTTGGAAATGAAAGAGAGTAATGAAACCCCGAGGTAAGAACCGGCCATGGGCGTGGTAATATTTCGTTTCAGGTAATTATCGGGTAACATTAATATTGTGACAGATCAATCCAGTCTTAGAGCTGAATTTACGAAGACGTGCTAGTGCAGTAGAGTAAAATTCGACTTGTGTTTAGTGACTATTGTGCCAGTGGATATAATTTTGTTTGGGTAAAATGTCGAGCTTATCAGATTACGTACCTGCTAAACGCGTGACAAGATTATTATATTAAATATATTTAATGCATTGAAACACCAAAATCCTACAGTGTTGACGACATCGTGGAAAAGTGTTCCAAAATGACATGGGTTGGAAAATCGACTATCTATAGACTTTTAAAGGAAACAAAAATTGAACAAGATACTGTAAATCCCCCAAAATCATGTACCGGGAGTCGTTATAGATGATTTTTTCAAAAATGTCATTCGCAGAAAAGTCATCATTTTATTTTAAAAAAGAAATACCAGCGCTAAACAAAATTTTAAGTGAACTTTAAGAGGACAACGCAGCAAATTATGGACCGTCTTACGAGAGTTGAATTTTTGCTGGAAAAAGCAGAACAGGAAGTCAGTTATTATCAATAAAGATGAAATTATTTGTTGGCGAAGATCCTACTTAAGATCAATTAGAAAATTCCGTGACGAAGGGAGGAATATTTATTATCTAGACGAAACTTGGGTCAACGAGGGATATACTGTAACAAAAGGATGGCAAGATAAAAATGTAAAAAGTTTTCGACAAGCATTTTTTGATGGACTGTCAACAGGGTTCGGTGACTATCACGAAGACATGAACGCAGATGTTAAAAAATATGTTATCGATGAAATGGCAACAAATCGCCAAATAACGGTACTACGGTTACCACCTTATCACTGTGAACTTTGCGACCAACAAAAACACACCTTCGTGTACCACCACCACCACTTAAGGGTGAGTGGCCAGCTCAATGGAGATGGGGTGGTTCTATTTTTTTTTTGTTTTCACAATATCGTATATGACGACAGGATAAACTTCAGTTGTTCAAGGGCGCCAGATAAATTTTCCCTAAACCAAATCACACAGATAGATTGACTAAATGATCAAGAAAATTTGCCAAACAAGATCAAATAATAAACATTGGGTTGCACAAATGGTGGTTTATTCTAATATTTAATAGTTGTTAATGACAATTGGATAAGGTATGGCAAAAGTTTAAATAGTAAGTTGGTTATTAAAATACATATAAATAAGGAAAGTAGTGTCAACACAAAAGCCAAGCGATTATAAGCATGAAAAAAAGAGTCCTGAAAATTAAGAGTGTGGAAAAATAAGTATAATAATAATAAGTATAAATAAACGCGCGAAGAATTTAGAACACTAGGTAGTAGAAGCGTCGCGTGAGCTCAGGCGCATCGGCTTATTCTATCAACACCTTGTTATTAAAATAGTAAATAACACCATGTAACGTTCGCCTTAATTCTCGGATAAAGATTGGCTGAAATTTCTCGTGGCTACTGATTGACCGAATTATTCAAAATTATACTAAGTGAGACAAGCTAAGCAAAATATAAAACAATAAAAAAAATTGTAATAAATGCGGGAAAAGTAAGTAACTACAAATAATTATTCTAAATATAACTATAAGCAGCATGCTAGTAAGGTAAATTAATAATAATAAGCTCAAATTAAGGGTATTTGAACATCTACCATAAAATATTAATAGCGATCAAGCAAATAAGCTAAATAAATATTATGCGATAATTAACTACCACCAAACAATTTAACTACTAGTGAACTAGTGAATAAAGTTTCAGTAAAATTTACTATTGTATCAATATAAAAAAAATGCATCCAACCGCTTAGGTAATAATATAATGTAATGTATAAATAAGTAAGACAGCAAAGCAATTAGAAAACTTGCGTGCTTCCTAGGCGACGATGTCGCAGCGATTCTTTGCCAAAATATAAGCGGATCTCTAGCAGCAGTAGGAGGCTTCTAACAACTCTCAGGAAGATCCAAAACTCAGGTTGGTACAACAGCAATTCGACAACCTTCTTAAGCTGCCTTCAATTGGTTCAATACAGAATTTGTCCAAGATAAGAACCAGCATATGGTAAGAACCCTAAATGCAATGAAAATAAAATAATCAGATCGCATTGTCACCATCACAACAATAATAACAATTAGTGAAATTAACAAAACTCAGTGCATAAGCACCTAGGAAATCAGAAATACACATGTTTGTCTATTTGACAAGTATGAGCGAAAAGATAAGCAATGCGGCAACGCCGCAATCGAGCACATGGTGTGAAAAATTTTCGAAATGAACACAAAATATTTTATGAATAACACAATTCGGAATAAATAGAAATATAGACATAAAATTACTTACCCTAGAGTAAGGGGTTCTTAACAAAAGCACTGCACCACAGCTTCTAGTAAGATGGTAGAGCTAGCGAATATAGACCTTACGGTAGCTGTAAATAGGACCTATTTTAGAATCTTTCGAGTATACGAAGGAGGCAATTTCAGTTGAAGTGGATTGAATTCAAAACTTTCCAGACTCGTAAGTAATAGGCAATAGACTTTCAGCAATAAGGTCTTGGTGTGAGAATAAATCCTTTCTTCAGAAAGTATCTGCTTCTGATTAACACAAATTTTCCACCAACGAAATCCAAATGCCAATGAAATCCAAAGCAGCAATTATAGGTTTGAAAAATAATAATCCTCCTAGGAGATGATGCGAAATTATCAAAATTTTACAATCTACCCTCACACACACAATGATCGTCACGCCATGTACCGGAAGAAGCTCTCGAAAAATGGCCTCCTTCAAAAAACTGTCCTTACCTCCCATTGGCTGGACACTAGCCAATCAGGTTTGTAGCAATGTAATTGGACACCCAATAATTATAGAAATTTATCTAAACTGACTAATAAAATATATTATAATACCTACAGTTACAAAATATGCGAAACGTGCAAATTTATAGCGTAATTATTAAAATTACGCAAATTGAAAACAATCGTGGATAGACAGACTTCTTGCATAAGCCGACAACAGCGCTTGGCGCAGAATCAGATCTGACTTTGACCGGAAAGTTGAATTTCGTGAAGAAGACGAAGAAGACGGCGGTAATTGATGAAATGTCAAAGCCAAACGACAACAATACCAATATAACCCTTAAATAAATAATTAATGCACAACAGATATTCTCCATAGAACCTCATGATCTAGAACATTGCAGGTAAGTTATTATTCTTATTTCAATCCATTAAATTAATCACAATTCTCTAATTATAGTGCGAGACAATAGTGTTTGTTTACAATAAGAGGTTATTTTTGTTTTAGGTTTGGGAATAAAGCAATTTATACCAGGATGTCCATAACATTATCTAGGGTGGTTTATACTTATTTAATACGAGGATGCTGCAATAATTCATTCGTCTTGTTTATATTTTATCTTCAAGGTAACAACGAATAAGTATTATTTACCATCTAAGGGCTAAATAGACAAATTAATTGTTTTAGGCAATACACAATACACCGAGGTTGAATGTAAGTTGCCACCAACTGTCAGGAATAAATTTATATGAAATTGCGAAATGATTTAAATAATGTTAAATAAATTATTGAACGTTACAAATTATCTCAATCAAATTAGTCTGGGCCCAGGTAAAAGGAGATCTAGCGCGAAATAATACGACGTTTAAATTAAGTGACGTGAAAATTTTATTAAAAAATTCCTTAGAATGAGTAACTGCAGATAACTGACAAAGATATACATATCATGTACAAAAAGAAGAGGAGAAAATGTGGGAACTCGATAATTTATTTGACGTTACTGTGAAACCTATCGTTATCAATCTAGGAGACGAAGATAATTTATCAGAATATTCAGAGGATGAATTTTAATATACCTACTTATTTATTTTCTTTATTGTACATTTTTACAACACTACATTTACTCACCATAATTTGAATTTTCAAAATACATATATTTTTGTGTGGAATAAAAGTCTATTCATTAAATTTAAATAAATATTTTGATAATAATATTGAATAATTTTATTTGAATTACTAAAAGCACTTTTAACTCGGTTATGATGCTTAAAGTAGCTTCATGTTTTGAAATGCTGTTTTTATATTGTTTACTTATAAAAGAAATGGACCGAGAAATTGAAGCGGCATAGACAAACACGGATTGTCGGGGATTAAATTTTAGGTACCTGCTACAATTTAGTCCGGTCCGATCACACAAAGTTTTTTTAAAAGTACACCCCATCCATACCGATAATACATAATATAAAAATATTGAATATAAGCACCAGTACTACATTTGTTTACGATTTGCATACATAATAAGCTTTTATTACTCTATTTCATTTCTAAACAGACTATAGACCTGTCACGTCAGACGCCGTTTGCACGTGTATACCTAAATATAGCAGTGTGCTTTAGTTTATATTTGTATATGATTTCCATTTTCGAACAATGCAGTATATACATTTAGAAGAGTTAGTTTCTCATTTATGATATTATTTAGTGTTATTGTGTTAAGTAGACAATTTGAATAAAGTTGCAAAACGCATCTCACCGGGCAAATGGAAGAAGTATTGCTGTTCCGTTCTTCTCCATTTTTTGTGTGTATATAGGTAATTTAGTTAGTTAAATAATAATTAATATTAAGAGCCCTCAACTAAGTTATAAATTCATTTTATACATATATTCTTTTTTCTAACTACCAAATTCCTTTTTTTCCTTCCTAAAATTCTCGCCTTCTATACGAAGAAAGAATGATCAGTGCCCGGTCGATCGACATACGGTGTGCTACGTACTAGACGATAGTCTAAAGTTTTACTTTTCGATTTTACAATTTTCCACTTCCTGCCATTTTCCACCATTTTGGTAAGTTATTTTGCTACTGCTTTTTACATTACATAAGCTTGCATCCGTTCTGTGAATTTTGCCAATGTATATATAGGCCTATATTTGACGGCACCTTACATAACAATGTGGTAATGCCACAATTGCATTATGTCATTATGTACTAGCAACAGCATGCAGTGACTAATAACAGTATTTATATATTTTTAGGTATTAATAATATTGTGTGAAACTAACTACTCAGTGGACAAAAGCCCCAACCTGCGTTGAATTACACCCACAATATCTACCCATATATTCCTTATTATTAGCTTTTGTAACATTTTTTTACTGTTTTAGAAAGGTATTTTAAGCTAATATAAATCAAATCTACAATTCCTATCAATGAAGTCATATGTATGTTCTCTGATACCAAACATCTAGGTATGCTAATGAACAATTCCACAGACAAAGCTCTATTCAATAATTATCTAAAGAAAATAATCTAATTTACTCACTCTATAAAAATCTAACTTCACTTTTTTGGCAGTGGGAACACGACAAATTCAACCACAATAGATGAGATCTGACCTATTTCTGCATTTTTAGGATTGCTTCTTCAGGTGGTCTCCTTTAAGTTGAATCAAATATCTAACTATAAAAATTATTATAAAAATTAAAATTATTAGAAGTTAAATATCGACAATGACAAAAAAGTGACATCCTGTCAATGAATTAAATATGACAATACCTACTTGAAAAATGTTCACCTTTTATCTAAAAGTTTTTATATATTTTTAGGTATTAATAATATTGTGTGAAACTAACTACTCAGTGGACAAAAGCCCCAACCTGCGTTGAATTACACCCACAATATCTACCCATATATTCCTTATTATTAGCTTTTGTAACATTTTTTTACTGTTTTAGAAAGGTATTTTAAGCTAATATAAATCAAATCTACAATTCCTATCAATGAAGTCATATGTATGTTCTCTGATACCAAACATCTAGGTATGCTAATGAACAATTCCACAGACAAAGCTCTATTCAATAATTATCTAAAGAAAATAATCTAATTTACTCACTCTATAAAAATCTAACTTCACTTTTTTGGCAGTGGGAACACGACAAATTCAACCACAATAGATGAGATCTGACCTATTTCTGCATTTTTAGGATTGCTTCTTCAGGTGGTCTCCTTTAAGTTGAATCAAATATCTAACTATAAAAATTATTATAAAAATTAAAATTATTAGAAGTTAAATATCGACAATGACAAAAAAGTGACATCCTGTCAATGAATTAAATATGACAATACCTACTTGAAAAATGTTCACCTTTTATCTAAAAGTTTTTATATATTTTTAGGTATTAATAATATTGTGTGAAACTAACTACTCAGTGGACAAAAGCCACAACCTGCGTTGAATTACACCCACAATATCTACCCATATATTCCTTATTATTAGCTTTTGTAACATTTTTTTACTGTTTTAGAAAGGTATTTTAAGCTAATATAAATCAAATCTTCTACAATTCCTATCAATGAAGTGATATGTATGTTCTCTGATACCAAACATCTAGGTATGCTAATGAACAATTCCACAGACAAAGCTCTATTCAATAATTATCTAAAGAAAATAATCTAATTTACTCACTCTATAAAAATCTAACTTCACTTTTTTGGCAGTGGGAACACGACAAATTCAACCACAATAGATGAGATCTGACCTATTTCTGCATTTTTAGGATTGCTTCTTCAGGTGGTCTCCTTTAAGTTGAATCAAATATCTAACTATAAAAATTATTATAAAAATTAAAATTATTAGAAGTTAAATATCGACAATGACAAAAAAGTGACATCCTGTCAATGAATTAAATATGACAATACCTACTTGAAAAATGTTCACCTTTTATCTAAAAGTTTTTATATATTTTTAGGTATTAATAATATTGTGTGAAACTAACTACTCAGTGGACAAAAGCCCCAACCTGCGTTGAATTACACCCACAATATCTACCCATATATTCCTTATTATTAGCTTTTGTAACATTTTTTTACTGTTTTAGAAAGGTATTTTAAGCTAATATAAATCAAATCTACAATTCCTATCAATGAAGTCATATGTATGTTCTCTGATACCAAACATCTAGGTATGCTAATGAACAATTCCACAGACAAAGCTCTATTCAATAATTATCTAAAGAAAATAATCTAATTTACTCACTCTATAAAAATCTAACTTCACTTTTTTGGCAGTGGGAACACGACAAATTCAACCACAATAGATGAGATCTGACCTATTTCTGCATTTTTAGGATTGCTTCTTCAGGTGGTCTCCTTTAAGTTGAATCAAATATCTAACTATAAAAATTATTATAAAAATTAAAATTATTAGAAGTTAAATATCGACAATGACAAAAAAGTGACATCCTGTCAATGAATTAAATATGACAATACCTACTTGAAAAATGTTCACCTTTTATCTAAAAGTTTTTATATATTTTTAGGTATTAATAATATTGTGTGAAACTAACTACTCAGTGGACAAAAGCCCCAACCTGCGTTGAATTACACCCACAATATCTACCCATATATTCCTTATTATTAGCTTTTGTAACATTTTTTTACTGTTTTAGAAAGGTATTTTAAGCTAATATAAATCAAATCTACAATTCCTATCAATGAAGTCATATGTATGTTCTCTGATACCAAACATCTAGGTATGCTAATGAACAATTCCACAGACAAAGCTCTATTCAATAATTATCTAAAGAAAATAATCTAATTTACTCACTCTATAAAAATCTAACTTCACTTTTTTGGCAGTGGGAACACGACAAATTCAACCACAATAGATGAGATCTGACCTATTTCTGCATTTTTAGGATTGCTTCTTCGATATTTAACTTCTAATAATTTTAATTTTTATAATAATTTTTATAGTTAGATATTTGATTCAACTTAAAGGAGACCACCTGAAGAAGCAATCCTAAAAATGCAGAAATAGGTCAGATCTCATCTATTGTGGTTGAATTTGTCGTGTTCCCACTGCCAAAAAAGTGAAGTTAGATTTTTATAGAGTGAGTAAATTAGATTATTTTCTTTAGATAATTATTGAATAGAGCTTTGTCTGTGGAATTGTTCATTAGCATACCTAGATGTTTGGTATCAGAGAACATACATATGACTTCATTGATAGGAATTGTAGATTTGATTTATATTAGCTTAAAATACCTTTCTAAAACAGTAAAAAAATGTTACAAAAGCTAATAATAAGGAATATATGGGTAGATATTGTGGGTGTAATTCAACGCAGGTTGGGGCTTTTGTCCACTGAGTAGTTAGTTTCACACAATATTATTAATACCTAAAAATATATAAAAACTTTTAGATAAAAGGTGAACATTTTTCAAGTAGGTATTGTCATATTTAATTCATTGACAGGATGTCACTTTTTTGTCATTGTCGATATTTAACTTCTAATAATTTTAATTTTTATAATAATTTTTATAGTTAGATATTTGATTCAACTTAAAGGAGACCACCTGAAGAAGCAATCCTAAAAATGCAGAAATAGGTCAGATCTCATCTATTGTGGTTGAATTTGTCGTGTTCCCACTGCCAAAAAAGTGAAGTTAGATTTTTATAGAGTGAGTAAATTAGATTATTTTCTTTAGATAATTATTGAATAGAGCTTTGTCTGTGGAATTGTTCATTAGCATACCTAGATGTTTGGTATCAGAGAACATACATATGACTTCATTGATAGGAATTGTAGATTTGATTTATATTAGCTTAAAATACCTTTCTAAAACAGTAAAAAAATGTTACAAAAGCTAATAATAAGGAATATATGGGTAGATATTGTGGGTGTAATTCAACGCAGGTTGGGGCTTTTGTCCACTGAGTAGTTAGTTTCACACAATATTATTAATACCTAAAAATATATAAAAACTTTTAGATAAAAGGTGAACATTTTTCAAGTAGGTATTGTCATATTTAATTCATTGACAGGATGTCACTTTTTTGTCATTGTCGATATTTAACTTCTAATAATTTTAATTTTTATAATAATTTTTATAGTTAGATATTTGATTCAACTTAAAGGAGACCACCTGAAGAAGCAATCCTAAAAATGCAGAAATAGGTCAGATCTCATCTATTGTGGTTGAATTTGTCGTGTTCCCACTGCCAAAAAAGTGAAGTTAGATTTTTATAGAGTGAGTAAATTAGATTATTTTCTTTAGATAATTATTGAATAGAGCTTTGTCTGTGGAATTGTTCATTAGCATACCTAGATGTTTGGTATCAGAGAACATACATATGACTTCATTGATAGGAATTGTAGATTTGATTTATATTAGCTTAAAATACCTTTCTAAAACAGTAAAAAAATAAACTAATAACAGTATATTATGCAACGATCGTGTAATGATGGTTATTAATAACCATTACATGAGAGTTGCATATGCTATTTTTTCTACACCCGATAAATAATCAAAAACCATAAATTTTATATTTTTATTGAACACAATAGGTAACAGTAATTATTCGTATGAACTGCATTTTCTGCTTTCTCCGATATGTGTGGAGGAGTCGATGGTAATTCTTCTATATCGCTGATATCAGACATTTTGATAAATTATCGAAGTTTAGCTAGGTATCTACGAAAATTTAATACGTACTGATTTTGACATCTAAAATAATTACATAGGAACCTAGGATAAACGTCAAATGCACAGCATGCTTGATTGAAAAATTATGGGTTTCTATTGATTAAAAATCTGTATCGTAATGAAAAATCTGTATTGTAATGGGTATCATTATGAAACGGATTATGGGCATATAAGTGCATTGTTATAATACGGGTGCAGAAAAAACATATTTCACCGTACCAAAAACCGAAAAGAAAAATATCGTGTAGGGCGATGAAGCATTGGAATATTGTTTGTTTATGAAAATCATTTTAATTGGAAATACATACAAGTAGAAAGGAAGGAAGGAAGGAAGGAAGGAAGGAAGTTCATTGAAAAAATTATAATGGAAAGTTGTAAAGTACCAATTAAATTTATCGATTAAGCCCCCAGAATATATGCAGGGCATTCGTAAAATTAATGGTAATTTCTTTTCATTTATTGTATTCAACGTTTAATTCCGATTCCAAATAACAAGTTCTGTATTGTTCCTATCATTTACGAGATGTAGAATGTTATTTGAGACATTTATAAAATTTTACTACCTGACTTCGCTACATTAAATTACCTGTTTTATTCTGAAAATATAATAAACAAAAGTAATAAATAAGGATTCAAAAAAAATGTGTAAGGATAAATGAGATAAGTAGTAAAAGCAATAAAAAATTAATAAATGTTAAATATCATCATTAGTTTAATGTAAAATCAAATGGCATGATTTTATAAATAAATTCCTCAAGTAAAACCATATATAATGACGTACCTAATAGCATTGTCGCATTGTAATTTGGCGTCTAACCACGGCAGTACTTGGTAAATTAAAAAAAATCTAGAATTTCTGAGGTTATTCGACTTTATTATCTTTTTGATAAAATACATTTTTAAACAACTGAAAATAATGTAAAATTTGTTCAGCTTCATATGATAAGGTAGACAAGACTTGTTCCATCTACAACATTAAAACTAAAAAATTTATTACATGCCAGTAAACTGATAATTAACAAAAATCCATCTAAAGAAATAGTTGGAATTCGTCGCCATTGACGTCACTTCTTGTATTGCATGCAAAAATACGATAGTAGTTTCATCACCATAGCAATTGATAAACTGTATGTAGATATATCAGTGGTTTTAAGTAACTCTAGGAGTAGAAGTCCATTGAATTAAGATCGGGTGGTATAGATGGCCACGCCACTGAATCAATATTACTGACAATTTCAATTGGTTAATGCAATCAACACGTTGTTGCTTTTTGAATATCAGGGACTGGGGGTGTAGCGTTTTTTGTCGTGGACTTCATCTGAAAATGGTCTCGAACACATATTTGGGATTTATTGCCTTAACTTTAGCTGTGTGTACTAATGAAGAAATAAAAGAGGAGACACTGATCTAAAGAATGGTAGGTACCTATAAACTTAGAAGACTCTCTCGTTCGGCGATAGAAACAGATTTCGTGCAGCCCGATAAATCCGCCATGTTCGCTGTCAGGCTAGCAACTGGCGAAACAAGAAGAAGATTATCATTTGTGTAGTTATGCACAGTCCACACTTGCAATATAACACTGCTATAAGTAAATTTATACAACATGTTACATATCTTTTAATCAAATACAAATATAAAATGCTAGATGTTATCCATCTCTAGTCGGTAAAGATCAAATGGTATTGTATAACATTGCTACAGCAACGCGTCTACATTTGCTATATGTTTAGTCCTTTTAGTCCAACAACTCGTAGTTTCACACGCACGGGGATGAAAATAGTAGTGCCGTGAATTGAAACTGAATTTATTTATTGTTGTATTTTTTTATTATTAATGGAGTGTAGTAAAGAACAGACCTGCAAAGTAATCAACAAAGCAGAATTATTAGATATTCGAAGTCTTTTGTTCAAAAACATAGCATATACTTTTTTTGACTTCAAAATTAATAAAGCACGCTACTGCTGCAATAAGAGCGTCTATTTTGTCACACAGATTCACGATGACTAACTTTATAATGGGGATGCATTCCGGATTTTCAACATCTAGCATGTAACTTTGTTATATAGCAATATTACATAAACATGTTACTAATGTGGACCCTGCTTAACACAATCAAATGGCCCCCATCAATACGCTTCAATTAAACTTTCTATCAACCTCCGTCATTCGATTGACAATCGCCTCCTACACAATCAATGAATCTATCAATAAGTATCATTGTCAGTAATATTGCCAATTTTTGTTAAGACATTAATAATTCAGTAGAGGACTAAGCAGGTTATGGGGCAAATAACATACAACTTTGTTTCCTAAAATTGCCGACGTTTCGATGCTTTAATTGCGTCCTTGTCAAGACGAAGGACAACGTGAGTCAAGGCAAAGGTTAAATTGATGAATCAAATGTTGTTGGTGTTGTTCTTCGTTTGTATTTATTAGGAAAAGTTTTTAATTATTATGTAGTGACAATGACTTCTAAGATAGAGAAAAAAATATATTTAAATAACCTTGATAAAAAAATAATAAAAGCGCCGAAATAGAAATTTTAGGGAACAAAATTGTGAAGTTGTATGTTATTTGCTCCATGACACGCTAATTCCTTTACTGTCAATTTTATTGATCTTCTTCGGGACCCTTTAAAAAATGCGTGTGTTTTAGCAAGGGCTGTGTTTGGACTAGGCTCAATTTGTACTGGGCCTTATAATCCTCTTTAAGAACAAGGTACCTTTAAATAAAATATAGATATAAAAAACTAATTAACCTTCTTATCGACGTAATACTTCAGATTCTGCAGTGAAGACTAATTTTATAATCCCTATATTTAGGTACATAATAATTACATAAAAAACATAAAATGTATAAAAAAATTAATTAATATTCTTATCTGTGTAACACTTTAGATACAATTTTTAAAATTATTAATCTGAAGTGACAAAAACAACATATCCTAACTATAAGCAGTTTAATTTCACTATAATTCATGTTTCCTTTTTTCCACAGTGGTACAGATCTATATTTTTGGTATTTGCAATGCACTTTTCTTACTCATAAACCTGTTTCATGAACATGACATATGTATAAGCTGCTTTCATTATCTGAAAATAATAGACATTTTTTTTCAAATCAAAAGTTTCAATGTTAGTAACGTAACTATTTCTAATTAATTATATTTTCTACAAGTAGATGCATGCAAAATTCAAATAAAAAGAAACAATATAGCCCAATCGCCCTATGACGCATGTTTAGAATATTTATAGAAATATAAAATTGTACAGTGCGTTCCCAGATAGATGAAATACTTTTTATAACAAATCAGAAAAGTTAATTTGAAATACGGTGTTCTGGAAATCAATTCAATTATGCTTGTTTATAAGCCAGACTATGCTACAATTACCTTTTCCGTATGAAATACAAAATATACCTTAGAACCAACTATAGCAACCGAAATCAATATATCGATGCATTCTTCTTTCAGAGCCAAGTCAATAATTCATGACTAAGGTCGAAGAAGCGTATGGTACTCGTAATTCTGTAATTAACTCTTACACCACGGCGCAACAACTCGAAAAACCGTTGTGGTTTAAACAATAGCACGGTTTTAAAGTTACTATAAACTAAATTATAAATTATACGTTTTCTACCAATTCCCATCATACATTTTCAAAAATATTTTGTAATGAAACCAATTTTTTATCTAGTCGGTAAATTGTCGTTATTGGAATGAACAGTACCCACATTCAATTAACTAATTACACAATTAGTGTGTGGTATACTGCGTCATACAATTTTAATTTAATAAGTCAATCTTAAACTACTTGGTTTTTTGGGTAGCTATATGGCGTGGTCTAGGTATCTGCACGACCACAGCTTTCCACTTCCTTATTTAACCTTTAAATATCTTTTTTTGTCCTTGTTATTTTCGGCTGGCAGCGGATCCACTTTCGGGACATGTCGATGTCATTATACTGTATTCTGTATATTGATGTTGATCCAAATAAGTACTTTTAACTAGTTACGGTCAAAACTATATCTTTGCCGTTACAATTTTTATTTCTATATTTTCTATCTCCTTTTGCAGTGGCTTTTAGGTAGCCGGGTACTGATCATCTGGAAACCTTCATCACTATTCATATTAGGCTTGGATGTAGTTTGATTCTCGCCTCATAAGGTGTTTTAAACATCACGGATCAATAATTTTATTGGCAGGTATCTTTACGTTACTCACTACTTGCAGCATGAAAGATGAGCAAGACCAATAACACAACCCCACAAAAAAAAAAGTTCATACACAAGAGAGTGTCATATTATGTATTCCCATGTATTTTTCGACGTTGAATCCAATCCCGAGTCAGAAATGGACCTACACGTCTGGAATTGGCCCCAGGGGCCGAAAATGGCCTGAAAGGCGGTTCCCGGGATAAGGCGAAGTCGACGCTGAATTTTAGAGTTAAAGCCGGATTTGTGCTCGAAAAGTTTCTGACCAACTGAAATTCCGGGTTTGGGTCCGGGAAAATGACCCCTTGGGGCGGGAAAATCATGTTTTGGACGTCCCGATCACGACTGTGGTATTTTCGTGTGTTTTTCAATTGTGGACCTGAGACTGGGTGTGAAAAGTTTTTGGTCAGCTGAAATTCCCAGTTTGGGTGCGGAAAAATCATATTTCGGACGTACTAGTCGCAAAAGTGGGATTTTCATGTATTTTTCAATCCTGGTCTTTAGAGTATCCTCAAAAAGTTTTTGGATAGCTGAAATTCCCAGTTTGGTTCCGGGAAAATGGCCCATTCGGGCCGGAAAATCATATTGTGGGGCTGTGTAATTTGTAACTAGCAAACTGATGATTTTAGAAAAGGGAAAAGAAGATTACGAAAAATTATTTATTTGCCATACATCAATAGATTATAGGAGAATGATGTTAAGAAAATCTAGGAACCGGTTTTATATTTAAAATAAGAGAATAAGGTTAAATAAACATATGTCTGGAAATGCCTCATTTTCTTCATTTCTCGACAACCGATCGAGATATTGAGATGATATTTGGTACACAACATTGTATGGGAAGTGCATGTATATATTTCTGTTGTAATATACTAGAGTCAGTGGTGTTCGTGCCGTTAAATACTCATTTTTAGTAAAAAAAAAGTGTCTATTGGACTTTTTCCTCCTGACACCATTTTCAAGACAAAAAATTAATTTATTAATCATTACAATAGGCCAACTTTGGAATGTTAATAGATTTTAATACATTTTTTTATAAAATAAGTAAATATAGTGAGTCCTTTGAAGAATTGGCCGACATACATTTTATGTTTGGAAAAGCAAACGGTAATTCGAATGAAGCAAGGCGTCTCTATGACGATGCATTCCCTGACCGCCAATTACTTTAACTTTTAATTTTTAAATGTTCATAGACGTTTGAGGGAAATGTTAAAAGCAGCAAGGAATTTTGTAAACTCAGGACAACGTTTTACAAGCGGTTAAACAAAATCCTGCAATAAGTACAAGGCGTCTGGTAAATGAATTACGGAAAATGAACCATGTTAATGTATGGCGAATCCTCCAAGAGCAACAGCTATATCTTTAAAATCTGCAGAGAGTGCAAGTCCTCTCCAAAGCTGATTTTCTAGTCAGACTGCAGCATTTTCACAATGAACACATTTTTAAGCAGAATAAACTTGACCTTATGAGAGTGATAGCAATGTCCTAAAATGAGTATTTAAATTCAAACGAAATATACATATATATGACAAACGAATAAAGATCTAATGTAAAACAAAAAATCAAAGTAGGACTATGACATTACACAAACAAGAACATTCCTGAAGGACATATTTCAACACTGGTTCTTTTTCGTTATTTCATCTATCTGTCAGTTTGCGATCTACTAATCTTAAAATCTGTCAAAATGACAGGCGTTTAATAGATTTCTATTTCAACATCTTTATCAAACTCTACCTTTACAGCCATTTCCAAAGATATTTCTCCAAATGGACCCACAGTAATCGATAGCGGTTTTTGCGATCGAACCATCATAATCTGAATACTAGTATTTATACTTTTGTTATATTCATACCACTGCATCCCATAAAGGACGTCGGATATGGCTACACTCTGAAACCAGCAATAAGAAGATGAAAATCATAATTAGTAACTGAAAGCTGTTGCTTAATTTATTCAACAAAAATAATATTGATATCTATCTAAAGTTTTAAATTATTAATATGTACTTCTATTGCTTTACCTCTTCCCTAATTTCATCACCATGCCAATACAAAATTAATAATTGAGTCAACAATTGAAAGAGGTAAATAAGAGCAAAAAGTTTTGCGTTTGTTTCAGTTGTCTGAAAAAAAACAGGATTATATTTAAAAAATAAAGTTCCCTCCCCAGGCATTCTTTCAAAATATTTTTAGTAAGCGAACATAAGTGACAATATGTTTTAGGAATAAACCTAAAGCTTTGTTTGTGCCTAATTTGTGAGGTTGATAACAGACACTTTAATAAAAAAAAACCTTTACATAGTTTTACCTATTTGCAGTCGTTAGAAAGTGAGTATGAAAAATAAATTACGGTATTATTCACTTTATCACTTCTTTACAAGTAGGCGCGCGTATAAGAAACAGTTAACTAATTTTGACAGTTCTGTTGTTAGTTGTAAGTATAAAGTCTCGGGTAATATTTAAAATACCTAATCTGTTATTAAAAATGTATAATGTAACTTACTCATAAAGGAAAAATGGATATGCTACTCGTATTAAGAGAAGCAAGCACATTTGGCAGCAGATCATAAAACGTGATGAGAATATTATCAATATTATTGACTATTTTGAGGAAAACCGCAAAATTTAATTCGGCGGACTTCGGCTATTGTTCGTATTTCTAAATCGACGATTCAGAAAGTATTTAAAACTCAAAAGTCAAAGTCAAAAATAATTTACTCTTATAAGACATTATAAGTACAATGTATAAGAAAAGTCAAACAAAATTGCAAACATTACAGCTAAATACAAACCGCACATTTATACACAAACATGGGTATACCGACATACATAGGTATACATATATAATGTACAAAAAGTGTATAATAAATCAATATAAAAAAAACACACACACACACTACTTATGTTCGCTTTCATAATTACAATATACAAAAATGTGTAAATGCTAACAAATGATTATTGTCATCTAAGGTTACATGTTGGTAACTGTTGAGGATGAAAACAACTTAAATAGTATTCTTTGAACCAATGAAAGTAAGCTCTTAACTAATGCTAGATAGACCAAATCGCCGAAATATCCATTACTGGGCTGATGAAAATCCGCATAAATTAAATGAAGTCAAAAATCACAGGTATTTTAAAATAAATGTGTGGTGTGGCATTAGTAGATCCTTATTGGTTTGAACAAACCTTCACGTATATTGTAAAATATTGCATTACAAATTAGAAAATATTTATGGTTGCAATTACGTGGTGCACCTAGCCACAGTTCTGTAATTGTTAGAAATTATTTGAACCATCACTTTTCAAACCCATGGATATGACCTAACGGCCCAATACAGTAACCGATTGAGATGCGGTTTTCTGCAAAATGTTCAGGGAATTTTTTATAACAAAAGGTACATCTAACCTCTGTACGCTCGCAAATTTTTAATTGTTTATTTAACAAATGACCCATTTTTGTTGAACATATGGCAAATGTCACACATGATTCAACGAAAATGTCTGTAAAATGTTTTCTCGGGGGTTTTCGAGGTCCCTCTTTATCACTTTGGTGTTAGCTTTATTATTTATTGCTAAATTGTTGTAACTGGGCTAATTAACAAATAAGAAACTCCACTCCAGAAATCACTAGAGAACCAGATTTTTTCTGGGATTTCTGGCTTTTTAAGGCGATTTCTCCCCATGAAATGAATAATTCTCGTCTGACGAGCGTAAGAGACTTTGAACTTCTTCCCAACGATTCGTTGTAGATCCGGTCTATACTATCGCTTGGAGACTGTTGCTCAAATTTTTTGCTCAACCTGAAAAACTCAGTGAATATAACGTGATAAGCACTCGAGGATCAAAATAGTTATTGCAAAAAAATCTGGTTCTCAAACGATTCCGGGAGTAGAGTTATTAATTTGTTAATTGGAGAGGTTGCAACAATCGAACAATAAACAATTATATTTGCAAAACTCATGTGCCGATGGTTCGCCTTAAAAAGCCAGAAATCCCGGAAATAATCCGGTTCTCTAGTGATTCCGGGAGCAGAGTTATTAATTTGTTAATTAGCCAGGTTGCAACAATTGGAAAATAAACAATGACGTGCAACAATCTTGTGCCGATGGTTCTCCCTATGATCCCAGTTATTGCAAAAAAATCTGGTTCTCTAACGATTCCGGAAGTAGAGTTATTAATTTGTTAATTAGCGAGGTTGCAACAATCGAACAATAAACAATTATATTTGCAAAAATCTTGTGCCGATGGTGTGCCTTAATAAGCTAGATATCCTGGAAAAAATTCCGGTTCTCTAGTGATTTCGGGGGTGAAGTTTTTAATTTGTTAATTAGCCCAGTTACAACAATTTAGCAATAAATAATAAAGCTAACACCAAACTGATAAAGAGGGACCTCGAAAACCCCCGAGAGAACATTTTCCAGACATTTTCGTTGAATCATTTGCCATATGTTCAACAAGAATAGGTCATTTGTTAAATAAAAAATTAAAAATTTGCCAGCGTTATAAAAAATTCGCTGAACATTTTGCAGAAAACCGCATCTCAATCGGACCTCTCCGCAAAAAGTTACAAGTGAAATGCTAATTTGACGCGACTATGTAGGAGGCGCTTAAGAATAAATAAATGGCGCTAAGCGTCGCGTCGCGTTTACAACCTCACAAATTAGACACAAACAAAGCTTAAGTTTATGCCTAAAAGATATTGGCACTTGTTTTCGCCTACCAAAAATATTTTTTTACCTGAGGAGGGAACTTTGGAATTTTACTGTAAGTTTTACTACCCCAGGATTCAGGTTTCCGATATAAAACAATTTTTTATTTTTATTTAAAAAAAAACTATAGTTTTATATTAATTATAATAAAACAGTTACAATACAATTAAGGAATATTTAATCATCAATATCTCATATAGTATAGGATCCCACTATAAAACGACCTTCACCGAGCTGGTTAATGGATGATTATCCAATTAAATATGTCAATAAATACATTGCAAATGGGTTGTCTAAAGAATTTCAGTCCAGAATATGATTAATTAACAATTAAAATTTTTTTTTTAAACATTTCACTGGTTTGGTTAATAGACAAATTCCCGTAAAAAATAAAATTTTCTAATAATAAAAAATTTTATTAGACTTTTCGATAGGTAAGGTGGAAAAGAAGCCACAAAAAAATGTCAATGATTTTAGACAAATTTCGAGTTTTCAAGGGCCGTCCCCGGAGGGGTGGCAGGAACGTCATAATATAATTTCAAGTCACTACCAGGAAATAATAGTCTATACCGAAAATGAGGACAATCCATTTATCCGTTTCTCCAAAAAATCTAATAAAGTCCGGGGACGGTGATATTTTGCCGCCCAACTCGTAAACCGTTGTTTGTACAAAAAATTCTAGAAGTATTTTTTCATATTTTCATAAAAAACATTCGAATATGTATTCGATATGAAACAGAAAAGGTCGATTTCTCGAACTCGTGACTTCGAGACTCCGCCCCTCAGTTATGAATTCGGGAAACCTCCGATCTCGTCCCACAGCCGTCGTTTACCTAAGCTCATGTTCGTCGTTAGGAGTAAAAAAAATTTCCGCACATCTCACGGCCACAAATCGAATCCGATCGACCTCTAATTTTATGTACGTATACTTCGCGATAAGGCGGGGGCGCATCCGGTAATGTAACGAAATTTAAAAAAAAAACGGGGTACCGCTCCGGGAGCCGCCCCCCAACTGATCGATTCGAAATTTTAAAGACACGTACTCTGAGACGCGGAATCGAAAAAATTAGTCTGTCTTCGCGTTAGGGGTTCCTAGGGGCAGATTAATAATAATACCTCCGCCCCTGACTTTATTCGATTTTTTGGAGAAACGGATAAACGGATCGTCTTCATTTTCGGTATGGACGAACTAAACACATCTGCAATACTGTATATTCTTCTATCGCATGGAATGGTTCGCTGGGGAATATTTCACTTTTTAAAACTCAACAACCGGAATTCAGGACTGATTTTTCGCAGACAACCCTATGCCACCGTGTTGGTAATGAAATAAACTTTATTTTAATTTAACTTTAATTTATTAACCACACCGGTGCAAGTTACTAGTATCGATTGACCTGTTTATACCTGCCTACCCAAGAGTTGTGACGGGAAAAAAATAGTCAACCTAACGTTTGCATATTCTATGGGCTTCATACTTTCGATTGGTATGGAATTTGTCTATTATCCAAACCAGTGAAATGTTTAAAAAAATAATAATTTTTAATTGTTAATTAATCATATTCTGGACTGAATTTTTTAAGACAACCCATTTGCAATATATTTATTGACATATTTAATTGGATATAAAATACTTTTCATCCATTAACCAGCTCGGTGAAGGTCGTTTTATAGTGGGATCTTAGACTAATAGTAAAAGATAACCCATGACAAGTATATATCAATGCAATAAGAAAAAGTAGAGGATAAAAATGTGCTTTATGAGAAAAAACAAAGTCAATATCAATATCGTAGTGCAATGCCCGACTGTTTTTTTGAAATCCTTATGAGAATTTAAATAAATGGCACCTAATTATGTACCGCTAAAAGAAATAGAAATTAATTTTTAAAGCTCACATTTCGAAAGATATGTTTGATCCATTAAAAATTTAAAGTTAGGGAAATTGCATTTTAAATATTAATTTTTCCACATTTATTTATTGTTATTATCATTTTCTTCCACTATGTGATACCCTTGACTATATACACTAAGACGAGTCAATGTAATGGGAGACCTTGTTGGCCTGAATAGGAAACCAACTCTCGCGTAATTGGAAATGAACTCAAAAAGAACGTTTACGCTTGGACTATTTGCTAATAGATGGCGCAATATTAGGTACTAAAATGACATGAATTTGGATATATAATTTTGAAAGCTCCTCCCATCGAGGATGATTGGTTCATACATATTATGTTATGTACAATCGTTTGCAATAATAATGACATTCTTTAAATTGAATTTTGCTATTTCTTTTAAACTGCTGACGTATTTGTAATGAAATCTACTTTCAACATTTATTTAACATTAGTAATTAGTTGTTTCACTTGCCAATATAGATTTAATGAAATTTCTACTCAGAACTTGCAGAAGTTCAAAAACTATTTTGAGAGAGTTTCATTATTATTTCAAAAGCTTGTATGTACTTAAAATTCATAATTTTAACAACATTCGATAGGATTACTGTTTAATTTATTATTAGGTAAATGTGTTAGTCTTGAGGAAGCAGGCAGGAAATAAATGTTAATTTTTAAAATGTAATAAAAGTAGATGAAACATTACAGGAATAAAACTTTTCCGCGCAAGGCGAAAATCGACTATAATGATAGATTTTGAATTCTGATAAGTAATTATAGTAATTTCATCACGATTTTTAATAAAAAAATTACAGAAGTGCAGTTATCCAGTTCATATTCACTTTCGCGTATCAATGAAAGTCAAAGCTTAAAATATATTAACCGCCAGATAACACTTTTATCATACTCCTCCAGCTTTGGTAAATTCAAGTGAAGAAGTCATTCAATACGTGTCGATAAAAATATACAGGGTGGGCCATTAATAAGGGGACATAGAAGAGGAGTAACATCATTGGGAGGAAATATGAAGATATAGCTAAATATATCTCCATAAAATATTTCTGTGGAAAAAAATACAAGGTGTCAAAGTTGAAATATTTTTATTTGTGTTTTCTTTTTTTGTATTAACGCGAGTATCTCTCAACTGATTGTCACCAAATTTGGTAGGGAAATATTTTTTGAGAAAAATAAAAATAATTTAAGTATTAAATCAGTTTTGCTAATAAAGGGCGCCGCACTAACAATGGCTAATGATGAATTTTTCTCTTATTTTGTGTTGACAAAACATTTTGATTCGGTTGACTACAAAATTGTATCCGAACATCATTTCTACGCAAAAACATAGAACTCTACATTAGATAATTTCTACCAATTTCGAAAAAACTGCCATAAAGGTTTCTGCTTACACGCGACTTCAAAAATGCTATTGAAATTTAATTCAAAAAAATTAGTAGGCATCAATGAGTTGTTTATTTTTTTTAAATGTCCAGAGTAACTTTGGAAAAAAAGTTATATTTGAAAAAAAAATTATCTACATATTTACTTTTATTGACAAAAATAACAACAGAGCAGTAAAAACACCTTAGCCCTTGAGCAAACTCTCTCTACTTCTACATGTCTTAATTAATTAAACTAATTATTACAGCTAATTACAGCAAATTTTCAATATGGCAATTTTCTAATGCTCCTAAGAGATTTCCTCACGTCGAAAAATACATTTGGTTGTTTTAGATCAGTTTTCTGGAAAACGGTAGCAATTTCGTTAACAAAAAATAAGATAGAAATTGTCATCATCTGGCAATGGTCTATCTGTTTTAATAGGTACCTGTACAACATAGATTATGATTGCTTTTCTTAAAATATGTTTTACCTATCAAATTTGATGACAATCGGTTGAGCGATCCTAGTTATTAAAAAAAAAAACGAAAAAAATTATGTAAATCTTTTTCCACAGCAACATTTTAGTAAGGCATATTTAGCTATATCTTCATATTTTGCTCCAAAACTGTCATTCCTACTCTGGCACATTATTAATGGTTCTCCCTATATAATACTTAAAATAATAAATAAATTTTGAAACACATTCTTTTCTGATGAGGCCTGTAAAGTTCACAAATTATTTTTACTGGAAACATTAGCGCATGTAAATTTATTTAAATTTGCATACGCAAATGTTAAATTATTTGAATTTTTAAATTAATTTAAATTTAATTTTAATTTAAAAATTACTCTTCAAAAAGACTACAAAATAATATTTATTTCACACCTTCACAAAATTATACTTAGATCAAACATTGAAAAAAGATACTTGGTGTTTTAGAATTTTTACTAATGAATTTTTCGCAAAATAATAATGCATCTTATGCAGTAAGAGAAACCCACACGATAATCTGCAGTTCTATATCTCTCTTTATAGAAGTAGGTATGTCGAATTCATTTGAATTATCTTAATATGTTTAAAGGAAATAAAACAGAAAATGTAAATTTTGGCATATCGCTGAAAACTCTTTTAACAATCTTATTTTTCTGTTTTTTTTTTTTTAATTAATTTACAGTTCATATTCTTACTTCTTTAACGCAATAAAATAAACTGCTTATGTTTCAAACTTTATGATCTGTGGTTTTAATATAAATATATTGCCACAATCTTATTATTTAGGCAGCTATATGAAAAAGGGTCACGCGGCCACGCCCTCGAAACGCCTTCGCAGTTTTTTGCAGATTAAAATAGTAGCGCTTTATTTCCTTCGTTTGAATAAATGCGTATTGTTACACAGTACGGCATCTAACAGGAATTATGATAACTATTTAGGTCTTTATTAAGGATTGACTCTCTTGGTGTAAATACTCAAAGGTGATACTTACAGTAGTCAGCAAGATTAGAGCTAGAGAAATCTGTGCTGATGACATCAAAAATTCCAGCAGCATTAAATATTTTATAGTATCATTTAAAATAGTACAAATCCTAAAATGGAAACGTAGCATCAATAATTATTATATCTACTTTATTTATTAATTTTGTTACCCTATAGTTCCGATGTGTTCCTTAATGCAACAGTTGACCAAGTGTTTTATATAGTTCAAATTTTGTGTTTCATCAAACTGAGGACTACTATTCTTTAAAGATTTAATATTTTTCAGATGAATGCCCAATACCTTAAGCCTTAGAGTGACACTGAGAGGTAAAATAACCAAAATGCACTGCACGAAGCAGTAATAGTTTATGGCTAACAAAGCACAAAGTGTTTGAATGCCGAGAGCCATTAAATAGTGCTCTTTTTCATCCAAAGGCAGCCACATCGCATAAGGAAGGGATTCGTGTGCTTCTACAGTTGAATTGAATTTTATATCATCCGATGACATTGCATAATTAAGTGCTTTTTGAAAGAACGATATACCAGTAAGATACGTGAGTATGATGTAAAACAGTTGTACGATCTTGGATCTTTTTACCACCAGTAAATATGTATTAAAAATTTCTTCATTTTTAGTAGCTCTAATGTCTGATTCGTAAGAGACCATATCAAGAACTAATTTATTCATATTTTCAGACATACAAACTAGACCTTTTACGTAGAGGATTGTGTAAGTGAATAAAATGCTTACGCTTTGAAACAATTTGTCCATGGGTCCGTGGAAACGTGGGATCTCTAAGTAAAAGAAAATCAAAACTAAGAAAAAAGTGCTTTGCAGCACATATTTGTAGGATGTGTAGAATCGTATGTTAGTATTAACTAACTGATGAGGTAAAGCTCCCAAAAATATTATTACTGGTTTCACATAGCACAAAAGCGATATTGTCTCTACCTAAAAAATAAACATTGCAAATAAATACAAAATTGATTAGTTTTATATAGGTAGCAAATATTATAAATAAGTAGCATACTCAATTTCTCTTCTGTAAAAAAGAAAATACTATTTACAGACAATATTCTTTCGTGAATAAATTAAGTTTGATTTATATATAACACATAAGGAAAATTCATCTTTTGTGTATTATAAAATTTTTACTAATAACAATGAATGCATATTAAAATTTGTATATACCTTTTTCCCCATTAGATTAAATATGATTTCTTAGAATATTTAACTACTCTGTACATATTTAGTCGGCAGCACAGATATTTATATGTGTTAAAGGAATATAAATTTTAATGAAAAAAACTTCTCAGAATTGTGCCACCCCTAAGGATGTAATTTCACGTTGAATAATATAGATATAGCTAACACCTACTTTTTTCAGTTGCTAGAAATGGGAGAATATACATATTACCATACGCTTTAAATATTAAATTTACTAAATTATTTGTGTGTATTTTTCCTACAGCTACACTGATAAAAATTTGTATGTAATTTCATATTCACATTCACATTTCACTTTACGTTAGCAATTTGTAATCACTATAAAATTATTTAAAATTACTTAATAATCTTTTAAATGAAAAAGTAGGTGCACTGCAATATTAGAAATAAACGTGAATATATTTACATATTATGGTACGTGATTTTATAACTATTATGTTAAATTTATAAATAATAAAACTAAAATAAGCGATAACTTAGTCATATTTCGACAAAATTTTAAAAAGTTTTTAATTGAAAAATGTATTTATAATTTAACCGAACTTTTTACATTGTAAATAATTTTATTGTGTATCGCACATGTACGTGTATGTATCCATATTTGTATTTGTTAATTTATTTGTTTTTAGCGTATTTTAGTTTGTAGGTTTATTTGTGACAATTGTCATATATTATTTGTAATATCTTTTGGTAAAATAAATGATTCTGATTCTGATTGCATCGTAAATTTCACATATATTACTGAATATCAGTGTGTAAAAAATTTAACAATATGCACATCTTAAAATAATGTATATACCCAAGAGTTCATGTATCAGTTCAAATGTTTTTGATCCTGAATAGTGTAACAGAATTAAAAATGTATCAATATTATTTTTGTGCCATATAGGTAAAGAGTGTGTTGGCAGATGAAGTTGAAAAGAGTTACTTTTAATTTAATAGAAAAATTAAAATGTACAAAAATACAGGTTTAAGTGAATCATAATATGCAGAATGTCTCTTACTAACAGATTATTAGAAATACACTTGACTTTAGTATTAGAATTAAATAATAAATACACTATGTTAGTTACATTTTTATTTCTAAATAGTCAATAAGGCCTTGTCAGGAGCAGAAATAACTTCTGCGTAGGAAATTTGAAATTTGCCCATCCATCCACTGAATTATCCATCCTTCTATCTAAAAGTGTATTGTTTATCCATCATCCCAAAATTTGTTGCAATGTAGTTCATTCGCATTAGAAAATGTGTTTTATTCTTAGCATTAATATATATATATATATATATATATATATATATATATATATATATTGTAATTAACACAAAGGTTAATAACAGGAAATAGAAATAAAAGTTTCAGTTAGTAAAAAAAGACGAGGAATTTCAAAAGCATATTTAGTACATTTATAAAAAAAATTTGTATACATGAGGACAATTTTGAGAGTGGGCAGTATATGATAAAAGAAAACATAAATATTTAGTTAATAAACGTTTGAAGTTTATAACGCAATATAGATAGATATCAAAATAAAATAATAAAATGTAAAAAAGGAAAATTATGTTCAACTTAGTTTATAATTAGTAAATATAGTTAGTGAAGTGTATTAAAATTCTCTGGGAGATAGTCTAAACGTTGCATAGGAACAAGAAAAAAAATAAGGTTGTTGTTGATTTTGAATATAAACAAATAGAAGCAGAATTTGTGAAGAGGAGAAAATTTATCAGAATATATTAAGAAAAACATTACCTGAATTCATAACGTTAACCTGCAAGAAGAAAAAAAATTGCAGTGTTGAAATCCAGGGTAACAGAACAGAAGGAAGCCATAGTGAGCAATATAACAAATATTTGGCACATCGCAGGGAACAAATAACTCCAGAACAAGGTATTTATTTAATAATAAATTATTCCAAAGCCTAAAAAACCACAAACTGGACTTTACAAACCGAGTTGACATCAAATCTGACAGATAAGAAGGCGCTAAATATAAACACGAAAATAAGCAGTTTAACGCGATATCCAGAGAAGAATAAGACGAGCTGATAAGGACAACCACTGAATATAAAGAAAACTGGGTTAAGAAGGTAAACTAATAGATCTTTTAAATAGTTTTGCAATTCATTGAAGGGACATAAAACAGGGGTATATAAAAAAAATTGTTGAAATTTGGATGATAATGTTAATTATAATAATTAAGATATAGCAGGTTACGTAGGGTAATTTTTAAGAAAATTTAAAAAAAATATTGAATAAATTGAAATCTATCTATAACATTAAAAAAAATTTGTCTTACCTTTTTATTTAACAGCTAAATTAATAAAAAAAATCACTGAACCGCCCTTGAGATAAAGATTTCTCATGCTAACAATAAATTTAAAATAAATTGTTTTAAAAAGAGAAAATATACAGAATAGTGTCTGAAGCAATACAAATTTTTAAAAATAAATAAAAAACAAAATAATTCAGGAACTGTATTCAAAATTAAAGGTAAAAGTGTTACGCTTCAGACTGGCTCGTTTGAAAATGAAGGTAAATAAATTAATTAATTCTGAGCTATCCGGAAAACACATTACATATAACAAATTTCACATATATATATATATGGTTATACGTATATCTGTGTGGAAATAAATATTTTCAACACGGAATTTAGTTACAGTAAATTTTCAATTAACGTGACTACAAAATATGTTAATATCTGTCAACTATTACTATTTATACTGTCACAAACAACTGTTATGAATATGTTGCTTGAAATGAATATTGTATGGACACAAGTAAGGCCGTAGTTTTCATGCAAGCATCTAAACAACTTACCATTTCAGTATCTATTCATTACATTTATGAGTTGTATAACAATTAAATTGGCATAAGCTGCAAGTGCACACGTAATAAAATATAATCTTACAGATACTTACTCGTTTTACGAATATCACACAGAGTCCTTGAGAATGAACAAGCAATGTTTGTCTACCACACCTTAACACAACTAAAACACATTAGAGGTCAAATTGATGAGTCATTGAGCGTATGTTGTCGCATGAAAAATTCTGTAGAATTTCATAATAAATAGAGTAAAAGTAAATAGTTCTAAAGTAGTACATTGTATTACCACATTATTCCTAAAATTTCCTAATTTTATTACGTAAAAACACATACAATTGATTTTTCCTTAATATACAATGTAAAATATAAATTACCAGTAAATATTATACGTAAAAAGAGCAAAACAAAACAAGGAAATTTTCATCTATTTTTATCAGTGTATGTCCTAAATATTAGTACTCTTGGATACGGTTTTGGCACCTGTTGCATAAAAAACCTGAAGTTGTACTTTTTCTTCCTTTTTAACTGCTATTTAATTTCATAATCGCCATCCCTTTAGTATCCTGTTAAATAAGTTAAGCGGCACACCTTAACGGGATACCTTAATATCGCAAGTGAAAATGGCGTAATGAGGCAGATTTGCTGATATTAATTAGGTATATGATATATTTTTTATATAAAAATGACAAACATATATAAAACATGCATGACTTGTGTTAATGAAAAATTGATATAAAAAATACATTTCCGTACAAATGAATTAAAACTGCTTGTTTACAAGTTACTAAGATGGAGACAGCGATTTCACGACACGTGGCAGGAAGTAGACAAAACGCCTGACAGACCGTAAAGTACAATCTATTGTAATAATAATGGTACTCTTTAAAACGAATTTAACTCAAAATGGTTAATTATGTTTTGACTTGTTTTGAATTGGTGACGTATTGGTAATGAAATCTGCTTTCAACTTTTTACATTACTTAGTTTTTTGTTGTTTTTTTCCACTCATCTATAAAGATCTAATGAAATACATACTTAGAACTTCCAATAGTTCAAAAACTGTTTCGAGAAAGTGCCAACGTTATTGAAATACATTGAAAAGTCCATTGATTATACCCAATATTGAGATTAAACAAATCCATAATGACACGTTTACACGGATCAAGTAGCGAGTCTTTTAACTTGCCGTACAGACCTATGATTGAACATTCAGGTTAGCGTAACCGATGACAGTTAAGTTACGATAACTGGGTGGTCATAACTGAGCTCTTAACCGAAATGAAAAGATCGCTATGATCGAACAACCAGTTATCTGTGCCTGTTATTATGGCCAGATAACCCTGTCATCTGTCATCACTCATATGCCAAAATTTAAATCATAGGTATTTAACAGTGGGTACAAGTGGCACGAAGTTTAGGGCACATGAACCAATGTCAATATGAAGAAATTCTAAATTTCATTAACTGTAAGAAAATATTGTTGGGAAGCAAAGTAAACCAAACGCATGTTACTATAAGTAGGTACTTTGGCAAATTTTTGAAGTACATATAAATTCTTTAGTGTATGGACCGCAAACAAATCCCCAACAGTGGTGGTAGGTAAGCAAAATATTTCATAATTAACTTATTGATACAATTATTTAAATTATTTTAGATTCATGCAGAGTGGAAGCAGAATGTAAAAAGAAAGAACAGAAAACTTAATCAGGGTCAAAAACTAGTAAAACCTGGATGCACATATTCAATATTTATACACAGTTTACGTGGGTAATAAAAATGTACCTTTAGATATGCGATCTGTGCTACTGTGCTAATTACAATTTACTACGCCTTTGTCTTGCAATATATTATAATTATAGGAGGATAGTATAGGATGCAGCATATCAGTGTTAATAGTAATCCATTAGACATTATTGTCAAAACACATAACTATCTAATAAAAATAATATTAAAAAAAGATAATATGTATTATTTATACCTACTCTTTATAGAATCTAAATTATTATTATATTATTATTAAAAACTAGGTACCTAACTTTTGTCATTGTGGCTTTCTCCTATTCATAAATTAATTATTAATAATATTAGATAAGAATATATATTTCTTTTTGTTTGTTATTCATTTAGGTATCACTATCATACTCAGAATAGCAATCTTAATTGTATAAAATTGTAATGCCACTTAGAACAAACTTTAGTTTTTTTAGGTTGTATTTACTGTCAAACTATTTACCGTATATTACTAAATTAAGCAGCCTTTCAACATCTTCAACTATAGTAGATATTCTACTTGCTATTTGCTGATCATCTTCAGTCAATATAGACTTATCGTCTACTGCAATTTGATTATATAACCATTTGATTCTTGTATACTACGTCTATTACGAGTAGATACACAATTTTCAATTTTCCATCTACTTTGATCTTCCACTCGATTCTGCGTATGCCAAGTAAATATCTATAATATCTATAGATAGCTGTCATACTTATACGAATCTGCGGCATACAAGTATTCACCATATTGAATACATGTGACAATTGCCACCACCATCAGGCTCAATTTTCCATGGACTTTTGGCCTCCTACTCACCCCTTTGTATGCCAAATGTCATACGTCAATTGCCAGAAATAAAATTAAAATTTCTGACCAATAAAAAGCTCCAGTTATATTTAGCGGCAGGTTATTTCAAGCAGTTTCATAACTGGGTCACGTGATCATTGTCAAGTTAAGTTACTGGGAAAAATAAACTTGACGGGTGTGTCAATCATACGAATTTCTGATTAACCTACCAGTTACCGTTAACAGGCCTGTTAATGCTAACTGGATGTGTTCGATCATAGGCCCGTTAGTCAGTTGAATTCAGTTAGTTTCAGTTTCAGTTGAGTGTTTAAGTAGATCTGACTGTTTAATTAATTTAACAAATCTTCTCGTGGAAGGACTGGAGGAAATGAGAAATTCTGAGAAAAGGATATGGTGCATGGAGTGGCTGACTTGAAGTAGGATTCAAGAAACGTCCAACAATTTAATAAGAAAATTGAGGTTAGAAAATCTTCAATAATACAGGATAATGCTTAAAATAACTCCAGAGAAATTCGACTAGTTGCTGAGTTTAGTACACAAATTATATACAAATACCTGATAAAGAAAGTGATACCTATTTTATTTGTTATTCATTTGTAAACGTAAAAGTTTATTTTTACAAGTTACTAACTTGCAACATTTTTACAGGTTGACTGTCAATTTTACAAGTTAGTAGCATTGTCTACATTAGAGAACTTTGTTTTGTTTGTATCATATACATGTTAAAATTCATGGACCAATTGTTATTTCCGGTAATACAAAATGTATTTGAAATTGAACCATTTACTGGTACAGAGACTGCTGAACTCCGAACTAGTAAAATTTACTTTACTTTAAAACTTTAAAAGAAGCGAATTATTTTATAACTATCGAATTGTTGTCGCATTGTTTAATGAACAATTTGATTTTATAGAGCAAATAATCGTGATAATTTTATTCCTGAAAAAAGTTATTGTGTAAAATTGTTTTAAAATAGTTTTTACAAAGTTTCTTATGGAACAAATAAATTTCAGTCCTATAAAATTTTGATAAAGGTATTATAATGTGTTATATAACATTTAAAAAATTATATATAAGGATTGTAAACATATTGTGTAAGAGTCGTATACTCGAACAAATGACTTTTAATTATAACCTTATAAAAATACTTGTTATAAGGATATATAAGGAAATTAATAAAATTATTTTTAGCCTCGTGCTTATTTATAAAAAAAAGTTTTATAATTCTGTTTAATGAATAAAAATATTCCCTGCTTTATAAATATGTTGTAAAACAAAATTGTATATTCTGCGTAATAAAATTCTAAACCTAACCTTAATTTTAGTATAATGTGTGAAATAAAATGGTTTTATTATAAGTGGTCATGTTTAAATGAATATTTGTTAGATCAGCGACTGACGCCATTATGTAAAATTAGTTGAAAGTCTTAAAATTAAATCTAAATCATGATTTTACTATTTTTGAAAGATTATTTTATGTTAAGATAATTAAATATAATTATACAATGATACACTGTAAAAAAAGTTGCTGTATAAGTGAGATTTTCCAGTGTGTAATTTAGGATGTGTAAAATTTCCGTGTTAATAGTTTTATACATTATGGCTTTTTTATACGTATTACACAAAATGTGTTAAAATTACTAGTATTATAATAAAATATACTGAATTTGTGTAATATTTACCAGTGATGTGTTAAAAGTACACCATTTTGTGTAAACTTAACACGCACACAACTTAATTGTGGTCTATATTCCTACTCCTAACTGGTAGGTGCAGCTGATATACTGCGCAGCTGCAGTATATCAGCTGATCTAACACACGTCACTACGCCATATTGGTCATGTAGCGGTGTTGTGTACAGTTACCTCTTGTTCACTGTGTTCAAATGGGGAAAATATAAATTTAAATTGAGGTTTAATCAAGGACAATGGTAAGTATACTTACCTAGCTATAACAAATATTGGTGATAATTGTAATAAAGCTAAAACTAATTAGGAATATAACTCTTAAAAATATTAGTTCACTCTAACGTTTTACATTACTTTATAATCTTATTTTAACTTTAGAGAAATAAAATTATATGTTTAGATCACTACCAGTTAATTTTCGTAAACTCCTATTTATGTAGTGCCTAAATACATCTGTGTTTAATGTTTGCTGTTTCATTGTTTATGGTTTACTAGAACATTATTAGTCCCTTATTATAATAATATATGTACTACTATACTGCTAATTTTAATACATACATATTTTGTTAACAAACTTGGTCGTTGTTCATTTGTACTGAATTTTATTTTTTTAATATAATAATAAAAAGTAAAATATCTTTTATTTTTTAATTACTTAACGCCATAATTCTGAAAATTCTATATATTGATACGGAAGCGCACCTACCTTGTAAATTATGTTCTTGTTTGCTTTTGAAATTATAATTTTTGTAATACATTTATTCTGGTATTTTCTAGATTCCAGGCTATATTCAATGCATTCTTGACGACTGGCAAAACCTCTAGAAAACGTCAAAATAAAGGTATTTCAAAAATTATATTTGTTAAAATTTTTTTCGAAAACAAACAGAAAGAAAAAAAGCACAATTTAAACAAAACGTAGTCTAAGCTAAAGTGCATAATCTTTTTGTCGTAAACATATCTATAGTTTAACAATAAAATTGGGGTCGCAATAACATTGAAACACGAGATTGTTGAACTGATAATATTGTAAGTAGCTATACCTATCTACTATTTACACAAATTATCGCCATTCAGTTTAGGCTACCTTATTTTTAAATATAAACACAAATAATTATGAACCTGCATTATATACACCAATCTTAAAATGATTTGGTTTTAATATTCTTCACTAAAAAATATAATGTTTCTTTAAATAATACCAAAATACAGACTAAAAAACGTTTTTATAGTTGCTGTATAAAATTTTTTTAAAAGTGTTGAATACCTTTCTTTATAGAACTGTTACATTACCAAAGAGTTTTATAAAAGTGGACCCTTTTAGATTCTATAAGTATCATATAACGACATTTAACCACGTTATATGAATTTGAAGCTCATATAAAATTTATTTTATAACAATTTATATAATGTTTATAAAATTTATTTTGCTAGTTGGGCTAGAAGACATCACATTGACAACAGCCATAAATCCTGAATATTGTTACAATTTTTGCAAGCAACAAGTGGTCATCAGGGTGTCCAACAGAAATCGTTCATCTCTTTAGCTAAAACCTTGGCCTTTTTTGAAATGTAACGTTGAGAAATACAATTGCAATTAAATAAAAAACAAATCTGCAAACTTGAACATTTTACTTGGTTTCTAAACAACTTTTTACCATAGACCATGTTGCCCTTAATCTATTCAGACTGGATCTAACAGATAGTTGATTCATGTACCTAAACCAACAGAACATCTTCTGTTACCACACCACCCATACCATTTTTGAATTAGTTATATTCACGCTCGTATCTTGAGGATGATTTTTCTGACAATAAACTTAAAGCTACGCTGGTGGCTTTCTTAATAACACAAAGTATCTAGTATATATTTTATAAAAGTATACTTTATGCAAGTATAAACTAGATACTTTATGTTATTAAGAAAGCCACCAGCGTAGCTTCAAATTATTTTATAAAAGTATAAACTAGATACTTTGTGCTTCATAATTACTTCGGGCACATTCATTTTCACCAAAATAAATATGCAGTGAATTAAACAATATACGTAGTCATGGTAGCACCTCTAAAGTTTAGGACAAACTATTGAGAATTTTGTTGTAATCGAAATTTGAATATTTATTTGATATATTTAAGATATAAGTGTCTCTATGCAAATATGCAAAAATATACAGAAAGTTCCATTTAAAATAAGCAAGTAGATGGCGACTTTCGGTGTAACCGAAAGTGTTACAAGACCGGCATTATTTTATTTAAAAAGAGTACTTCGAAAATACCAAAGCCTAAATTTTTAAAAATCAAATCGAAGTAGTCTCTGAAATTTTCTAATGAGCTGTCCATAAGACAGCCTGCATATATTACATATTACTTTTTTTCATAATTTTTATTGGCGCGTCATCTTGGACATACCAACATTTTACTTGATTTCTAAACAACTTTTTAGCATAGACCATTTTGCTCTTAATCTATTCAGACTGAATCTAACAGATAGTTGATTCATGTACCTACACTGATAAAAAGGACTTTGTAAGAATATCTTTATAATTGTCTTAATACACTGACACTTGTAATTTTACAAGAAAACTGCCAATATACAATAAAACCGTAAACTTCCTATGTAATTATAATATAATTTGTACATTTATAGAATATATTGTAATACATTTACAATTAACAATGTGAAATCCATTTTTACACTGTAAAATTACTGAAAATACCAAATTTGCTATATAATTGACTATAAAAATATGCCTAATGTGTATGTGAAGGTTTAAAACGCGCTAACCTAACTTAACCGTTGAGAGCGTTGGGTGGTGACGCCTCATTATTTCTTGCTTAATTTCGATGAATGCAGCGTATACCTAAGACCTAGGTACTTACATAATTAATTTAGTGAGCAGTGACTAGCAATATAAACATATCTAGAGTGATAAGTGACTGTTTTTAGCACTATAAATAGTTTTGTCTAGTGCTTGTTTAAACATAACCTCAATGAGATTAAGAACTAATAGGTATGTAAGTTATACATAGTTATTGAAACAAAGAAACATTGCATCTACAAAAATCGGGTACCCCACTGTTTTTTTGTTCATCTTACATAATATATAAAAATATAATATTTTCTATTATATATTTTCTATTATATTATGTTTTATACATATTTGAAGAACAGGGGAGGATTAGCATGATTTATGTTCTGGGTACCTACTTATTCTCTATGCACATTTATATAATTAATATTACTTTGTAATAGTTAGTATAAGATCATAGATTTCGTTTGAATATTATAAAATGTTAACTTTAGTTCTACGAATATATTTTTACATTGTTATATGTCTTGTATAAAGTTAAGTGTTCTGTTTTGTACAAATAACCTAAATGTGTAGGTACCAAATTTTAATAAAAAATTGCCGTAAAACCATAATATTTTATTACTTCAGTACCAGTATGTACATGTATTTCTAAGCTAAAAAAATAAGCAAAGGACAGTTATATATAAGATATCATAAAGCTGTAACTACTAATTAGCTAACTGAGCCGTAATCGGATTACAAAATAGCTATTTATATAATCAGTTAGGAAAAGTACGGTTTTGTGTAACAAATGTTTTTTACACAATTTGTCCAAAAATTTTAATTATAAATTTAAAAAGGATTATTCTGCTGATTTTAAGGTATACATCGAGGCTATAATAGAAATAAGTATTATTTTCAACTAAATGCGTCATAAATTCCAAAGTACTTAATTTTTTGTATATAAATCTGAAAAGCATATAGAAAACAAATCTATTGGTTCGAAAATGTTTAACTTCACTGGGGAAATCATATCAAAAATTCAATATTACTATTATGGGTATTTGTTAACATTAGAAGCAATTGACATTCATGTTACTTAGGTGATGCAGTGATGCTATTGAGAAACTCACGGAAAAGCCTGATATGTTACTTAAGGTAAGTAACAATCGTTAATTCTTTACAATATTTAAATTTTTCTCGTGTAGGCATATTAATCTATTAGTTATAAATGAATTGCTATTCAGATTTTTTTAGGTATCTAGGTATGTCAAAGCACTGTTAGTGAATTCGAATGTTGTAAACAAGATGTCCTGTGTACGAGTTAGGTCAGTTTCGACACTTTTAGGAGGTTTCTTTTATTCTCCGAAAAATTAGTCCAAATGTCACGGCAATATTTTTGAGAAAAATTGAATAACGAAAATTTCATTTCGATATCTTGATTAGTTTTATATAGCATTTTTTAATTTTAGGCTTTTCATTAAAACATATATGTTTGTTATAGCAGCGGAAAACTAGAAGTTATAAAAATATTCCTCATGCCACTAGATACCACTAGAGAAAAAATTTCTTTAAAATGTATAAATATTAATATAATAAGTACAAAAGTTACCACAGAAAACGACAAAATTTAAAAATATCATGTAGGTATTTCTTAAACAAATCAAAATATCGAAATGTGATTCTCGTTATTCAACTTTTCTCAGAAATTAAGCTCGAAATATCTTGGCTATTTTTTCTGTCCTTTCGGAAAATAGAAGAAACCTTCTATACTTAAGTGCCCAAATTGGACCATCCTGTATAATAAATAAAAAAAATTACATTGTAGTCATAATATAACATGTATTATTACAATGTAACTATACAACTGCCTGTAAAGTTACTTTGTAATTTTACAAGTAATTGTGGAAGTTACATTGTGAAAATACTGTTTGTATTGTAAAATCACAAAGTAATATTACAATTTCAAAATTTAAAATTACACAACAAAATAAATTTACAACGTAATTTTACATTTTATTTGTAAAGTCACAATCGATAAGAAAATTGCAGCAATAATGATTGGTAAATAAATTGCCATCTATTTTAACTGTAATTATTTTTTACAGTGTAAACAGAACATCTTCTGTTGCCCCATCCACACCATTTTTGAATTCGTTATATTCACGCACGTACCTTGATGTTGAATTTTCTGGCAATAAACTTGAAACTACGCTGGTGGCTTTCTTAATAACACAAAGTATCTAGTTTATACTTTGTGCCTCATAATTACTATGGGCACATTCATTTTCAGTAAAATAAATATGCAGTGAAATAAACAACACACGTAGTCGTGGTAGCGCCTCTAAAGTTTGGGACAAATTATTGAGATTGTTTTTGTAATCGAAATTTGAATATGTATCTGTTATATTTAGGATAATAATGCCTCTATGCAAATATGCAAAAATATACAGGATGTTCCATTTAAAATAATCATGTAGGGCTACTTCCGGTGTAACTGAAAGTGCTACAAGAATGGCATTATTTTATTTAAAAAGAGTATCCCGAAAATCCCAGTGCCTAAATTTTTTAAAATCAAATCGAAGTAGTGTCTAAAATTTTCTAATCAGCTGTCACTGTAAGACAGCCTGCATATGTTACATATTACTTTTTCATAATTTTTATTGGCGCATCATCTTGGACATACCAATGGAAGTTATTATCTATTTTTAAATAATAAAATGCTAATATAAGGCTGTGTTATTTTACCAATGTTGTTATCTACATTAATTTTAATTATTTTTGTTCATTTATGTTATTATTTTATTATATTGCATATACTTTACAATATAGAAATGAATAAAAAACTGGTAATAAAAAAAATTATGATACTTATACATACATTAATGGTGAATGATGTGTTATGGTATTGCATTCACAGCTTAATTATCATTACAAACATAAATTAATTAGGAATAAATAAAGTTTAGGTATTTAACTTTAAATTAATCTACTACTGCATTCTGCTTTTAAGCATGGAAGTATGGAAGTAAATATACCTATCTATGTATAGGTTTTTCTTTGTTCAAATGTACATTGACATGGACATTGTTATGTATACATGTTAAAGTTTTGTTTCGGAAAAAAAGAATTTTCTTTAAGTGGACGTACAACTCAAAAAAGAAAAATCAAATTATTAACAACTGATCAAAAATAACAAGAATTATTAATTATTTTATTGCGGAAGTATTTAAGGTATAATTTTAACTAGGAAAGGGATATTCAGATAAACTTTTAATTAAAATATAAACAAAACTTCTCTTGAGCAACGACCCATATTATATTTGAAACCGGTCGATGTGGCTCTATCGGTACGAAGCTTAGCGCGCTGTTCATTGTTTATTAAAAAATATAACTCCCAGAGCGAATACTTTTCCAAAAGCTTAATTAATGTTTAATTAAATCCAGAAAATTTTATGTTGAGCGGTTGATATATTACCAGATTACCAGAGATATTACCAGAAAATAAGTAGGTACCTAATACTGCTATGAGAAAATAAAGAAAAAACTGATTTAATATCCTCATTTTTGTGAGGTAATATTAAATATTCAGGATAAACCTTAAATAAGTACAAATATTTTAACCAGCAGTACAGTTCACTATGTAGAACATAGAATTAATAGTTTTTTTAAAAAAAGCTTATAGAGACTGCTGAACTAGACGACTAGAAAATATTTACGAAGTTGGGCCAAATTTTATTAATTTATCTTTACGCGTTTGGGAAACACTAATTAAAAACCGCGATCAAGAACGTTTCACAGCCTGAATGTTGAAAACGAAACGTTTTAAACATCGCACGCATTATGCTGGTACAGGCGAGCACGGATATTTGCAACACGGACCTGCAAAGCCTGTGCATGAAGGTACCCATGTTAATTAATGGATCATCGCACTAGCACGTACCGTCACCTGCAACGACCGTCAATGTAGGTCATGTCAGTGACCTGCAATTTTTAGGTCTAGCCACGGTAGTCCCACATAGGCTCTGCTCCCACAGAAAGTCATGGATCGGTTTCAAACTGTTATAAATATTCGACCAGTTAAGTTGTAGATAGGTGTGTTTGGTGGGTCAGTTCAGAATGTCCTGAACTAAAAGTTGCATGTAAAAGTTGTTTGTTCTAATTTAGGATTCGATGAATTATATGAACTTGGTGTTTAGTGTACCAGTTTTTACAATACCGGAACTAATTGAACTAGTTCTAAGAGTTCTTCCTCTTGAGGTAGTATTCGTGGGACCATTTACCCCCACTCTACCTTCTCCATTTGAAAATAACATATTTTGACGTTTTTGACGTGATTTTTTTATGCAAATGGAATGGAAGTTTCAGTCGCTGTGGAGTTTATTATAGATGACGAATTTGATGATGAATTTGAAAATTCAAGTTCCAGTGACGAAGACCTGACTTTTTCCTTAATGAAAGAAAACCGTCACTGTATAGTAAATTATTTTGAATCTATCATTCCCACGTACACCGATCATGAGTTTAAAACACATTTTCGAATAGACAGGATTTTGTTTGAAGATTTATGTAACCAATTACAAAATTCACCAATTTATACAAAACTTCGAGGCCACAATTTGGTGTCTCCTGCCAAGCATTTGGCAATATTTTTATGGTTTGCTGGGCATGAAGCATGTAGTTACAGAGATTTAGCAGATCGTTTTAATTTATCTCTATGGACTATTCATTACATTATTTACAGTCACCATGTTTTTGAGTAGCAAAGCAAAAAGCATTATTAAATGGCCCAGTATTCACAAAATGAAAAACACATCAGATTATTATTTAAGGGAAAAGAAATTTCCTGGTATTATAGGTAAATCTCAGTTTCTATATTTTGGGCTGTTCTAATAGTATCAAACAGGATATGTATGTCTGAGAGCCATTATAAAAAAACATTTGACAGAATCTGCAATGGCTTTTAGCAAGAAATTTAGTTATAATGATTGTTAGATTAAAAATATTTTATATTAATCCAATATTTTTTTTAAGGGCACATAGATTCCACTCATATTGTCATAGATCCACCAAAATAGAATCGAGATGATTATATAAATCGCAAAGGTAACATTACAATCGTCTTTTTGTGATGAAAACAAACAGTTTATTGATGTATTTATTGGGTTTCCTGGATCAACACATGATAGTCGGGTATTAAGAAATTCTCCAGTATTTTCCTGCATTGAAAATATTCCTGATGGTATTTTTAATTTTATATATGTATATTTTGTGGATACAGAGGGTGCCCCTGAAATGCATGTACCCGTGAGCCATCCTAGATTCATGTCAGAATACGACAATTTATGCTAATTTATCTATATATTTTTATACACCAAATTTTATTTTATTTTCGCATATAGGTAAATTAGCAGAAATTGTTGTGCTTTGGCCTTAAGGATGTAGAGTGGCTCGCTGCTACATGCATTTTAGGGACACTCTGTATACCTATTTAATTTTTTTCTTTAAGGATATTACTTATTAGGTGATTCTGCATACCCATGTCTGAAAGCATTAATGGTACCTTACAGAGATAATGGCCATTTGTCTAGAAATGAAATAACGTTCAATACCTCTTTAGGTTCATGTCGAGTAGCAATTGAACATTCTTTCGGGATACTTAAGCAAAGATTTCGGCAATTATATTACTGTAAACTAAGATCTATGAAAATTTTGTGTCACTTTATACGTGCTTGCGTAGTATTACATAATTTATCTAATATTGATGACTTTTTATGGGAATTAGAAATCACTTCAAATGATTTTACTGAAAATATGAATGTTGGAAATTGCAGTGAAAATGGGAAAAGTTTGAGAGATCAAATTTGTTTACTTATAAACTCTAATTGAAAATGTCATAACTTCTGTATTTATTTTGTAAAATGAATTTTTAAATAAAAGAATTGATAAATTTAATATTTTTTTATTTCAAACTTAACTAGAATTTTTGTTGGTCATTACAGAAATAAATTTTTCAAATAAATCGTTCTTTCTTTTTATTTCTTCTGTTCTTCTATTGTATGCCTCCAGTTTCTCTTTTTCTAATTTTTCCTTTAAGACGCGGGACTCCTCTAATTCCTTTGCTATACCTTTCTTTTTAATAACTTTCTGTCTGCTAGAATGAGGTGTACCTAAAAGTGAATTATATCAGGTGTAAAAAAAAACACTTTTCAACAAGACTGAAACATTTCTGATGTTACAAAAAAAAACAAGGTTTGCAGTTACACAATATCATATACCTACTATTATATTCATTTTCCTTCTCTGAAGTATCAATGTCGATGACCATTGTGTCTTTTATTAATTCCGTCTTAGTTTTCCCAGTATCTGTACTACTTAAAACATACTCTGGGAATACTGTCGGTTTTTTTATTAAGCATGCACCTAGTTCCTTTTCATATGGACAATTTACTCTATTTCTTCCGGTTTTATTATTGTGTTCCGTCTTTTTTTTTAAATTTCTCTCGAGAACTTTCCATTTATTTTCAACTTGTGCAGAGGTGAAATTATGTCCTTGTTCTTCCATCTTTAATTGTATCATATCCCAGAGTTTCTTTTTTGTTTTTAGTTTTAAAGTTTTTCCAACATTATCAATATTTTCCGTGTACAATGAAATTAGCAGTTTTATTGGGGCCTCACTCCATCTCTGTATTAATCTATCACCATCTACATCTATTGTGGGAGCATCTACATAATCCAAGAATTAACAAAAAAAGAAGTTATATATTATATTAACTTACCTGTAGTCGGTTCTTCATTTATACACTCTTCATATATGGCTTGTGATAAAAAATCTGTATTGCAGCTTGTGGATGTAGATGGATCATCAATATGTTTGTTTGCACTGCTTTCAAACTGCGTTTTCATAATATCAAATGCTATTTTTTTGTCTTCATAAATTTGTATCTGCTTGAACAAGAATGAATCATCTAAAAGCAAAAACAGTAAGCCTAATGAAATTATATATATATATATATATATATATATATATATATATATATATATATATATATATATATATATATATATATATATATATATATATATATATATATATATATAATTGATATGCACCGATCATTTTTTATATTTATTTGAATTATGAATTGTACAGATTTTGCTGTTAAAACGCTTACCATTTTGTAGCAAATCAATATATTCAGGCCCTCCACTGAAATCGTATAACTTTCCATTATATTCAATAGAAATTCTTTCTGTTCTCTCCATACTACTTTTACAATCTGATGCACATCTGATGAATAAATGCACAGGGCATAAATATATTCTGTGGCATAAATGGTTAGATTAGAATTTAGAACATATGACTCACTTGAGGATATATAACCATAACCCTAAATTCTGTTCTAGTGTGTTCGTGTTTGGCAGAAAGTTTGTACAGTTCGAATGGTTCGAAGCAAGTTCCAAGGTTACAATTTATACTAGTTTATATAATTTTCACTACTCTAACCGAACGTCCTGGACCATTCCACCAAACACAGCTATTGTGTCGCTGAACTGTCGGGCACCTTCGCTTATCAACAACCTCAAATGAATTAAACAAAGTCATTCGTCAGATGACACTGTTCTGCGAAATCCTGTTTGGATCACTGAAATGTACGATATGGAATGCGTTAAGTTCCATTGCGCATACAAAGAAAGGTACCACACCTAGGAGCAGACAAAAGGAGGCACATGAAACTCAGCAAAGAAATACTTCATTGGTTATGTATGCAGGTGCGATAGAGACAATCATCTGCACGTACGATATGAATTGTGTTCCTAATTTCCCATTATTTTGTTTGAAAACACGTCATTGGCGTACAGTGTGGTTTCTTCTTTTATCTTGTAACTCGTTAGTGTTATTCTTTGTGTATTTTTGTGGGTGTTATTGTTGGAACATGTCATGTTTTATAAGGTACTGTAAAATTAACCAGCATATAGCACCAAATAATTCTTCATATCCAGAATTCCATTTCATTTCAATTCACAGTCAGCTAAATCTTTATTGCTCCTCCATTTCTAGGAAGCACAAAACAAATATGGCGCTGATCATGAGTAATCCCATTCGCGCAGCTTTTAGAGCATTCCAGTCCATCATAATATAAAATTACATTTCAGTGGTTTTGATACTGTAGGCAGGGACAAACAATTTTTTGTGTCATTCGGAAATACTGATGGCTTCCTCCTCCTTCTTCTCCTTTTCATATAGCATCGTTAAAATAAAAATTTCTTCTTCCGAGATACATTAAACTACTTAAAAATGTCACACACAGAACCTGTCCAAAAAATTGTTGGTCCGTGCTGGATAAGTATGCGAAGTCGTGTAAAAGTGCATGTTTATGTTGGAGCGACACGTCAGACTACGACAAAAGGTACGCGCCTAGCGCCTACGACAATTCAATGCATACATTCTTACGGAACTGTTTATAGTGAAGTATTAAAGCGGAGCCAGGCGCTAAAGCTGAGAATCTAGCAAGGCATTATTTGCGCGCGGCGCGATGGTTCGTACCCAAGGTCCAAAATAATAGAGAGTGATTTATTCACAGCATTTAGATGAGTATGCGAAGTGAGGGAAAATGGAATGGCGAAAACCGCTTTCCGATATATTGATTTGTTTAAAAGGTGTTTGTAATTTTTTGCATTTTCTATGAAGCTAACTTCCTTGTTTGTTAATACATTAGATTTTCGTTCGTTTTCAATAGAATTTTTAGATTAGATATTAAACAAAAGGGGCCCAAGAATGGAACCTTGGGGAACTCCAGATGTAGCTACATATTCCACTGACTCAATACCATTATAGACTACGTGTTGTTTTCTATTGTGGAAATACGACTTAAAGAAACTTAATAATGAATCAGATAAACCAAACGTGCCAAGCTTTTGCAGTAAAATCGAGTGGTCTAGCCGATCGAAATCATATGAAATCATATCACATCATATGACATCAGTTTGCAACCTACTATCCATAGTTTCGGTTATAAATTGTGTGATACTGATCAAATTGGTCACCGTAGAACGACAAAAATCAAAAAATCATGCTGATCTGTTATTAAATTAGAAACGTTGCAGTAAATGGAGTCATGAAGTAAAATCTCCAGCACTGTACAGAAATTGCATATAATAGAAATGGGACGACAATTGGAAATATTAAACTTATCGTCTTTTTTAAAAATTGGACATACGTCAGAACGATTCCAGAGATCAGATAATCGACACTCAGTAATACATAAAGTAAATAACTTCAATAAGGGACGAGAAAAAACATAGGCACAGTCTCTAATAAGAAATGCAGGTATACCATCTGGACCGGTACTCATCTTTGGCTTAATTCTTTTTAAGGCAGAAATAATTTCAGATTCCATGAAATTACGAATATGTAAAAAATTATTAGTGCAGCTCTTTGTATTATGCAATAAATTACTGTTACTAGAAGATGTAGGTAGGTAAGAGTTGGAGAAAAAATCAGCAAAAGCATTAATGATATCATTAGGATTTTCTAAACACTGTACGTAAAATGCATAGATTGTGATATATTTGTGGTGCCCTTCTTAGAATTAATAAATGACCAAAATTTATTAGGATTGCTCTCTATGGAAGCTCCTGCACTTTTAAAAAACAACAGATAAGACCTATGAATTTCACTTTTAATTCTAGTCCTTAGAGTTTTAAAACTGTCAAACGCCCATAAATCACCAGTAGTCCTATATGTATGCCAGAATTTAACCTTTGCCTTAATATCATTTATAATTTGGGAATTAAACCAGGGGCGGTATTTTCTTTTACTCGTATGAGATAATTTAGGGACACACCTGTCGAGCGCGCTATAAAGTCGATCGTAAAAGTAATTAAGAGCAAAATCCTAGTCATTAGCACCAAGTTCTCGCCAAGCTTCATTACAATGTAATTCGTATAATAAAGGAAGGTTTGCCCTACGAAAATTGTAGTATTTTTGAAAGTTTGATGGAAAATTATTACCTGGTTTATTGATAATATAAAATTGAGGCAAAACATTTAAAGCTGGATGATATAAATCTTCTACAACAGCAGGATCATCAGATCGTTCCACTACACAATTACAATTACACCAAACCAAATCCAATATTCTATTGCCAGCATTATAAACAAAGTCGTTTTGCGATAGCTCAAAGGTACTAACAAAATTATTAAGGCTCAACATGATGCGATTTGACAGATGACTTTCAATTGACAAAGAGTAGACCCTTATATTAAAGTCCCCCAGGAATAGGATATTATTGTCATATCAAAAATAGATTCATAATCGGCAATAGAGGTTTTTGAAGGAATATATAACAGCAGAATATATAAAGAAAAATGTTTATCCTTAATCTTTACGCCGACAATATCAACAAATGGTAGCTTGTCAAAACTTGCCGACGACAGATCCAACTGAACACAAAATCATTGCTGACGGCGAGTAATACGCTTCCACCCTTAGTCAGATTAGTCGCTGGGAGATTTTTGTCGACTCTAAAGACGCTGTAATAATTACAAAAAAGTTTGCTGTCATGAATTGATGAATCGAGCCATGTTTCAGTGAATCATACGGAAACCTCAGAACACAGAGACATATTAAACACTTTACACGTTTTAGATTTCAGACCACGGGTATTTTGATAAAATAGTGAAAAAGTTGATACCCGCGCACTCGCGTTCTGATCAGTTGTACCAGGAGACACATTAGTAACAGAGCACGCGGTAAAATTATTCACCGTATTATTAGCCAGTAATTGCTATTGAGAAGTTACAGCCAGAACATCATTACGCAATTTATCTCAAGCACGCGTATAAGCAGTACATTTGACCTTGTCCCACATAGCATGTTTAGTGTCAACATTAATGTTAAGCGTTTTCCATAAGGTGGAACAATTTGAACAATGATAAGTTTTCGACTTGCATTGCTTGACTTCATGCTCACCACCACACAGAGGATAGGACACAGGCTTGTTGCAATTTTTAGAGTGGTTAAATTCATTACATCTGAAGCATCTGAAAACCTCAACAGCATCATACACCGAACAACTGTCAAAACTAACAAACAAATTTCCAGCTCTAATGACCTTAGCATATGAACATCTGTCAAGTTGGATGATACACTGAAATACATTTTCATTTTTCTTGAGGAGAAAGTATTTAATTAATTTACATTCTGCATTCAGTAGCAGATCAGGATTACACTTAATTATAAAGTTCACTAAATCGTGTTCAGAATATTTCTCGGTTATACCAACCAGACGAATTTTAGGATGCACTCCGAGTACCTCCTTAACTTCATAAGATCCAGTCAATGTATTCAGGACTATATTCTTAATTTTAGCATTATCCTTTTTGTTTCTGCGACCTATCAAAACTCGTCCATTTCTTAGGTTTTTCACTTTCGAAAGTTGGATATCAGTGTCTTTAGTTTCAGGTATTGGTTCATGTCCGATTTTGTTTTAGAGTTAGATTGTTCTGCATTCTTTGGTTGTATGATGACGGCAGGTTGTGTTTTATTCTTCAGAATATCAGAGCAACTCTGTTGAGGGACTGGTGCTGCAGATGTGTTAAATCTGTTTAGTTTAGTTAACTCAGTCTGGATGGCAGCAACTTTATCATTCAAGGAGGTAAGCGCTTCATCAATTTTATTTTGAATGGTTTGACCCAAGTCATGCTGATTTATGGTTATCGAGTTAGCTAAGCAGTCGTTCCAAGTTAGACCTCTTGTGCGGCTCAGCAATATGTGTGGAATTGTTCCTTTTTATGGTCAACTAATGTTAACTAGTTTATATTTTATTTCTTTACCGCAAAAAATGTAATTAAAGTCATTGTCAGGTAATCTTAGTAATGAACTTGTGTCATTATCCGTTTAGCTTAATTATACAAGTACTAAAGAATAAGTTATTATTATTTTATTTTTGTTAAGTATGTATTGGTAAAAAATTTTAATCCAGCGTCAAACAGCTGTCAAAAAATAAAAACAATGCTATGGTTTGTATAATAATTTAATTGTTTTTCTAAGCTAACTAGAAAATTCATTTTAAACAATCGTATTAGGGCAGGTATTGACTACACTTATCTTATTTGCACAGCTATTTTTGTTGCAAACAGAAATGCAACTGGAAACATTTATTTAGATACATAGTACTTATTTAATTAATACACGATGTTTTATATTTTTGTACCGTCGATGATTTTTGAGATATGCAAACCTTTTACCAATACATGCATAAAAAAATAAAATTATAGTAACAGCTTATTCTTTAATATACCATTAAGCTAAACTGATGATATAAACCATTACTAAGATTACTCAACCATAGTTTTAATTACATTTTTTGCCTATAAAATTGAGAAAACTGTGATTTCACGCGGATTGTTATAAAGAAAAATAAAGTATTTAAAAAAAATTCGTATGCCACTGAAATCTACATAAAAACTGAATAAATAATGTTTTTACAAAAATGTGATCCGAGATAAGATGTTTGTAAAGACAAGATACAGGGCAGGGTGCAAACTTGCCGCTATTATAGGAAAAAGGAAACTTAAAAATTACGTAAATCAGGATATTTTTCATTCTCGAGTTTTAGTGATTTGAGAAAAACTGATTTTCTTCACAGGAGTTAAATTTTAGGTATAAATTCTTCAATGTGAGGAAAATATTCACATCTGACAACACCTATATCGTGGTATCCACTACATTCCACTCCACAGGTCGTAGCGCGAGATACGAGATCGGTCACGCGATCATAATATGGCGTTAACTTTTTATCACTTTTTGTAAGTTTTTATAACTACGATATATTATTTTACTTCATTTGCTGTCAGGAATATAGGTTTTCAATATTCTGCATTAAAGATGTCATATAAATCCAATGTCATATTACAGAATTCATTGTTTCAGAAAAAACAATTTTTTTCATGTGGCGATTTATTTATTTATTTGCTTCATTATTTAGTTTAAACTATTTTTTCTACAAAACTGTTAAAAGTGGGCTTTTTAATTGTCATTTTTGATGTTAAAAATGTCGTTTTTTGACACGCGTGTTAAAAGTAAGTTACTTTTAACACTAGTGTTAAAAGTAAATCAAAGTTTATTTATATTTTGTTTTGAAAATTAATAAAACGTTTTAACAAACACATGAACAACTTTTTATTTTAAATAAGTACAAACCAACATTTTAACTAGTTATTACTATTAACATTTATAGTAAAATTAGAACAATTTGAAATTGTAATTCCCTGCGGAGTCATCATACTTAAGTTGGTTTTACTGTCAACATGTGTGACACATCTATTTTCTGTAGAAATACTACTGGTGGTACTGGTAGTCTTGCTAGTAGTTGCAGCAGTAGAAAGTATTTGGCACGCAATTTCCTTCTTCTGTTCCAGTGAATTTTCATTGTAGTCTTCAGCTACCGCCGAAGATTTCCATCCTCCATGTCTCTTGATGGTAGTAAGATTTGCACCAGAATCTGCTAACAATGTCGCCGATGAACGACGAAAACAGTGTCCGGTGTAGAGTTGAAGATTTGGTAGATTCAAGAACTCTGCAATGTCGGCACGCATTTTACCAAACATGTTAATTCCGACTGGATTCTTCACACATTTATTCTTCATATATTTAAGAAAAAGTCGTCTATGGTCAGCGTTGGGTGGTCGGAGTGCCATATACTTTCTAAAAAAGTTTAAATAGAATTCACCAACAACACTGAAAGTCCGAGGCACTTTTGTTTTAGTATCTGGTATGGTCATAACAACCGAAGTGCCCAAATATTCGATATTGTCGATGGTCATCTGACACAATTCCTCCCGGCGACACGCCCCGAAGACACCCACTATTGTTGCGACTTTCATCATCAGATACTTTTCGTCTTCTGCTTCTGTGAGAAATTTGTCGATATGCGTCTTCGTCAAAATTTTTGACTTTTTTGCTTGATATCCTTCATCCTTCCGTTTTAAAAAAGCAATAAGTTTATATGTTTGTTTATGTTTGCTTATATCTTGATCTTGCTTTATTTTTAACATAGTTTTGATCATGGAATAATTTGACCACAGCGTTGACGATTTCCATATCTTGGCTTTTTCCTCAAAATATGCCAGTAAAACATTTTCGTTACATTTCCCAGGGACCTTTTTAATGTTGCACCATTCCGAAATGCGTCTATAAGCGATTTCGTACTGTTCCTTTGATTTCGCCGGAAATAATTCCAATGTTGCTCGACTGGCGGCTTCTTCGATTTCAGCAGGGATGGATTCGTTACGGTCATTAGATTATTCATTATACTTATAATATTACTAGAAAATGCTGTCAATATTTTTGCGTTTTTTCCGTAACTAACAACAGCACTGGTTGCTACGAAAATTTTTGTTCATAGACATTGCGATCTGTGTGGTATTTTTTGATTTCTTATTTTTATTGAGTTTAAAGTTCTTCCGATTGTTTTGTAGAAAAAATAGTGTATGATATACGTGTTAAAAGTGATTTTATTTTGTTCGTGAAGTTCGTTGAACTTTTAACACGTATATCATAAATAGCTATTCTTTCTCTTTGTCAACAATTACATTTCATATTTGACAAAACAGAAGCAGTGAATAATGGGAATATATGTTAATGCTAGTCAATGCAGGAAAATATAGAATTTTCAAATTTTCCAATCTCTGAATTAAATCCATATAAAAAGATATAAATTTTCATTGTTCTAATGAAATTATAATGCTGTGGTTTCTCTGTTATTAAAGCAGTATATGCATTGGATTTTTTGTTAACGAGGATATATTAAAGTTATGCCTTAGATATTTGTTCGTATACTTATTATGATGTAGGAACAAATATTTGATAAACATAAAGCGACTTTTAATAAAGCGTTAGTGCATATAAAAATCCACTTTAATATGTGTATTCACTAATGAAACATTTTCTCGTGTTTCTAATAATTCCATAACATAAGCTAAGGCGACAAAAAGGAATATTTACTATAACCTAAGCGGAATTTATTTGAAATTAAATATTTCTTGAAATTTTATGAAAATAATATAAAGGAAAGCAGTTGTATCTAAAGTACCAAATACATGTTGAGACATGCGTCAATAGATGTAAGTATGGGAAGCACCTCAACACCTATATTGTATATATTCATATCATTTAGTAATATTGCTTAAGAGTTCCATTAACATTTCTCCTAAAAAGAAATCTAACGGATTTAAGTCGAGACTTCTTGGAGGCCACCTCGCAGGACCAAACTGACCAATCCATCTATCGTTAAAATTATTATTCAGCCACTCTATCAGAATTCAGCCATTGTGAGGAGAAACACCATCTTGTTGGAAGTACATTTGTTGTATAATATTCAGCGCAATATCTTCTAGTAAGTCATACAAACGGTTTGCGAAAAAAAAGAAATATTAATAGAGCCGATTCTCGTAAAAATGGCTTCATCTATCCATAAAACAGACGAAATAAAATGGGGATTATCATATATTCTTGTAACAAGCTACTGACAAAAACAATAACGTTGCTCGGCATCTCCAAGATGAAGAGTTTGAACATCTGTATAGGAGTAAGGGTGTAATAACTTCCTATGTACAGTTCTCGAAACAAAACTTTATAAAAATCCTAACTCTACAGAGAGGTAGGTACTCGACGCGTACTTGTAGTACGTTGTTTAAAGCTGCATCAATTACAGCTACCTCATGATCTGCAACATTTTATCTTCGCGGTTTTCCAGCCTTTGAAATCCCAAGCTTACTCAATTTGGGGTTGATGCAAATACTTAACAATTCGGGGTCCTTATATTAGAAAATTTGCGATCTCTCACGGCTGTCTGGCCATTTTCGTTATAAAAATCTTGTACGTAAACGATGTCAGCGACTTCTTGTGCAGTAAAGCCACCTATATAGAATATAGGGACATAAAAAGACGTAATTTTCAAACAATTATTTACTAGATTTAATAAATAATGACCACAACAACTTTGATTTGTTGGGAATTTCATTCAATTACTGAAAATAAATACTTAGGAGAATATTTTCGTAAAAAGTTTATTTACTTTAGAAGGGAACTTCTATACAACCTGCTTTGTGGTAATAAATCTTACAGATCAAAATGTTATTTTTAGTGGCTCGGTATCTAACTCGGCAAACGACAAGAAATAGCCCTCAAAATAAATGGTTTTATTCAGGATATTCACAATGCAATGCTAATAATACAATATATTAACTAAAATAATGATTTGACGGCTTCTGTTGTCCGATAACTGTACTTTGATGCTTGACGTTATGCATAACTTGTACTTTTACTCGACCATGTCTGTTAGCTATTGGTTTTTGGTAGACTTCTTGGCGGTTGAACCTTTGTAGAAATTTGTAGCATGCGACAGACTACAGAGGATTTGCCCAGTGCAACGTCTTCGTGAAGTCGTTGGCTGCTTGAGAGTCACTTTTGTTAGAATTGTGTAGCACTACCGGGGGCGCTAGAGAAGCTTATTCTCTTTGTAACGTCTACGTGCAGTCGTTGGATGCTAGAAATGTTCTTTTCGTCAGCGTAACCTGGCGACCTACTGTACTGTAGAGGGCGACAGGTGTACGAGGACGGTTTGTTTAGAGTATAAGGTCATGGAAAGTAGAAGGTCGTGAAGTAGATTTTTAAGCAGAAAGGACTGGAAGATTTCCTGGTTGCATAAGTTTGAAGACGTAACAGGACTACTTACTGAAATTATATAAGACTACTTTTTGTAGTAAAAAATGGCTTAATCTAAAAAATTGATTGAATTAATTTTTTTGTTTTAAAAAAGTGTACTATAGTGACGATTCCATTTTCCTAAATTTGAACACCCTGCATCTTTGTAAGGAGGCATATTTGAACAAAAATGTATTTGGATAAAAACTTTGTTTTGAAGAGAAACATGTTAAGTTTTTTTACACCTACTTCACTCATCCTGTATAAACCTATATAAAAAAATAAATTTATTCACTTCTGTAGTTCTTTGAAACTTCAACTTCAAGAATTTAATACGTTTTGTACTTTATCTGTACTTGCAGAAAATTGCTTTAAATGTATCTACTACATATTTAGAAAAGATAAAGTACGCACTTATTTATCTTAATCTTCCTATTTGATCCACTGGTTTTTCTCATAAAATACAGTTGTTGTCCATTTAATATCGAAAACAAGCAACTTACCTTAGGTTCTTTTGGTAAAACACCGCTTCTTAAAAATGACCAATTTAACAAAAAGACGGGCTATATTGTCGATAGTAAGAATATAATAAACAAAAATAAACGATTTTGTCTGAAAAAATCATTCTCTGTCTTGATAAAACCCTATTAGTATCATTAATCACTTTAATAATGTTGTGCAATGGATAAGCCAAGAAGTTTCATAACAAATGAAGTTTGTAGTACTCTCTAGAGGATAAACTAACGTCAGGGTGTCGTTGGGTTTCAGATATCATTATACGTTGACGTTTCCTTTTGAATTCCTTAGAAATAAAACAGAAACTTAGTGTCCTTGGGGCAATTCAAATTAGTAGAAAGAAGAAAATAAAAATGTCTGCTTTTATACATTACTTAGTATTAGTATAAACTTCTAAGTAATGCGTTTTCAGTTTACTTTTCCGTTTATAATTTTTTAACTCCAATATTTAAACAGTTAAATTTATTTCTTTTACGATTTTATTATTCATTATGTTAACGGGTTGAAGTCGGTTAATGCTGTTGGCTGGCATTGTCCCTGTAGGATCCTTGCTTGCCTACATATCCCTGAGGGCTGTCGTGCTTTTCCAACAGCTGTGTTGTTTCGAAATAAGAATATCCGACCTAAGGCAGAAGTTCTTCGAAAAACAGATGTGTGTAAGTATTTGCATTTGCTATTTTCAAATAAGTGGTAATTAAATTTGAGATCTTACCAAATATGTGAATACCGATTAGTCGAGTGATGCATTTGCCTAAATGGTAAAAGATGAACAGAAATTAATAAGGAGTGTGTGAAAGTTTCAAAGATCGATATTTTCTATAAATATCAATTAGGTTTAAATCTAATAATACATTTTGTCTGTCACTGTAAATGTTATATTTTTTCATGTCTTAGCATCAAGATTCCTATACAGAGTTTTTTTATATAAACTTTCGTCCAATAGCATTGTAGTATTTTTGAGATAGGATAACATCATTGGTATTTAATTTGATTTTTGTCATCCAACTCAGTGTTATTTGAATTTTCAGTCAGTACTGTTACAATATTATTAACAGTTTAGAACAATAACAAAAAAACTCAAACTGTTTCTTCTGTAATCTACAAAGTAGTATTTTTCGATGTTGCCATAAAATATTGTAACCTCCAAATTGGGTTAGCGTGGGAACACGTCACGTAGACAAACAACTTTATTGTCACTCTTGATTATACAAGAAATATCCTTCGAACAAATTACACAACTATCGACGCTTTACTTTGACGTTTCTGTCACTAGTATATGACGCGTTTGGCTGCTCAATAGCCGCGTTCGGCAAAGCCCTCGGATCGCTCAGATTAGTCCAGATCGTTGTTTTATTGCACGTGGAGGTAGAGGAGGTAAATCTGGATTGTTTGGCAAATAATATCAGAGCGGTCTGACGTTCATCAAAATGGTCCAAGTTTTAGATCGAGCAAAGCGATTCAATTTAATCCTTTGTCAACTGTCTGAATTCAGAGTGCGTCAGTCTGAGAGTTTCATGCATAGATATTTTATTTATAAAAAATGGTATTTTTGAAAGTGATCGATAGCGGCAATAATCACATAATAATTAAAATATTAACATTAATAAATTGCCACAGAATATAAACAAAACCAAGTTATCGAAAACACGGTTATTATAAGCCGCGTTCGGCAAATCTCTCGGATGGCTCAGATTAGTAAGAATCGTTCTTTTATTGCACATGGAGGTAGGGGAGGTAAATCTCGATCGTTCGGCAAATAAAATCGGAGCGATCTGACGTTCATCAAAATGGCCCAGAGGTTTAGATCGAGCAAAGCGATTGAATTTAATTTTCTGTCAACTGCCAACTGCCTGTATTCAGAGGACGCCAGTCTGACAGTTAAAAATTGCCTTTTGCATCGATTGTAGATTTGCATATATATTTATTTTTAATTATCTATAATTGAGGCAGTTAGAAGTGAAGGGGTGTAAAATGTAAATTTTGCAAATTTAAGAAAAGGAGGATCAAAGTTAAAAATATACTAAATTATCACGAATACATATTTGAAAATTAATAAGATAAACACTTTTTATTTTCTAATGCCCTTTTTGTATTTGCACATAACTCGATTATTGATAAAAAGTCACTTACATCCATTTCTGCTTCTAACCGCCTCCAGTACTGAATATGTTGTTTAAATTGTTTATTACTAAATTTCAATACAGTCTCAGCAAAACTATTTTTTTCCTGCAGTACTGATGTCCTCATCTCAAAAATATAAGAATTTGGTGCCACTACATGATAGCTGCTATATTTAAATTTCATAAAAAATATATTCAAGTAATAAATGATAGAACAAAATCACACATTGAAAAGTATGGTTAAGAAAAACAATCTGTTCCGTTCGTTTATTACAGATAAGTCTGTCTGATTTTTAATCACGTGACAAAAATCCACTCGCATCTGGGAACATATTACCGAACGAGCCGTAGATATACGTGCAGTGTCACGGTGATCGTGACGTAAATAGGCATTGGTTTCTGAGTTTTTTTGTGACATTTCTTTTGAACTATAGACAATAAATACTGGGTAAGATAGTGACCTGACTGAGGCTCTTTAAAAAAACTATAAAATAAATAAGGCGAACAGCCCTATAAGTGTAGATAATCCAATTGATTGGATTAACGCATTAGCACGCATCCTCAATGCTTAACTGCATTTACATGGTTCTGAAAATTGTCAAAAATTTAGGATTATGTTATTCCTGAAAATATGTAATGCATAAATATTTTACCTATAATACCTACTAGTGGTTGCCCCAGGTATTCCACGGAGCTTTCAAAGAAAGGTAAGTACCTATATAACAATTAATAATTGTTAAACCTTAAAACTAAGATATTAAACTAAATGCTATATTTTTATTCCAGGTGTAAAACCCCCTAAATTATCAATAACTGATTTACTGAAAATGATATGACTATGTAAAGTAAACTTATATGTATACGTAAAGAAATTTAAGTTTAAGATAGCATTAGACTATGCAGAATCGGCTGCATAGGATAAAACAAATCAAATATGTTTTAGACTGGTGCTGAAGTCAAGCCAAACATATAATAGCCACAGACTGTCCAACAGTATAAATAAGAATTTATATTGCAAGTGACAAAGAAAGGTAATTGTAATTTCTATGATACTTATTAGTGTTTGCTGCTTAGAGGAGCAGCTCTAACATATCCCCCGATATCTTTCCCTCGGAAAGGTAGGTATCAATACAAATAGCTGATGGATTTGATCAAGTGTGTGTTGTAGGTACTTATGGTGTGATCTATTAGATTATCAACTTCCAGCAAGTACTTAGATGTGCCGATTTTAGTCTGTATTAGTTTTGAAACAAGTAGTTAACTGGCCTAAAAGAGAAGACGTAGTGCATCCATAAGAGGGAGCTCATTAGAATTCATCATTTATTATTTTTAAATATTGTGGGCATATATTAGAATCTGATATTTAAATAAAGTAAAAATATATATTAAAAGTGTAGTCTTAGCTTACCGAAAACTGTTGGGCGGCCAGTCAAGTAGTAAATTCCTCCGATGTCAACGACAATTCAGATTCTGTTGTTGCCACAAAACTTTTTATTCCAGCAAAAACTGTACAGCGTAAGACATTTTAAGAACACTTTTATTGAGTTTTGAAAAAAAAGTTATTATTGAAACTAAATATGTGTATGCTGCATTCTTATACCGATATATTCTAACGCATTTTCTGTACTCGTTGAAGGTAGTTATACTAGGGTGGACAATAGGATTTTAGTATGGTCAATATGTGTTCGCAGGAAAATTTCCTAGGGCTTCTCGCTAGGTTTTAATAGTATCTAAATTATTGTCGAGGTTACAAAGATGTTTGTTTTATTTTCAGTCTGGGGAAGATGCCGAACCGCCTCAACTCCATGTATGCCATATTATATTTTATATTATAATTAATTTAATAAAGAAATATTTGAATGTAGTTGGTTATTTAATTCGATTAAATTTAAATTTGTGAAAGACCTTAGATTAAGAAAATTAGTAAAAAATGATATTACAGAGGGTGCTATGTACAGAAAGGTGAATCAGTAAATTCATCTAGTACTTTTTATCGAACATTTCTACCATTACAAATATACATTATTAAGTAAAAATGGTATAATTTATTACTCTTACTATTTTCTCCTGTTTTCAAGATATTTGCAGTTTAATATATAAAATATGTAATACTGTATTATTCAATTAGGTACCTATTAAGCTAAACAAATGCCACTTTCTTTATATTGAATGCATTAGTATGGTACAGGATGTCTGTAAAGGTCTATTATTACAATATGTTATGATTTAACCGACCTTATCTTAGAGACAAAATTAATACGTTAAGAGACGTGGGTGTCTAAGTTATGATTTCTTCATCATAATCTATGGTAGTGAGTATTCTAATGTAAAGATCTTTTACCTCGCCTTTTACACACACACTTTGGATAATGATATTGAAATGCAAATATCTTGAGAACGGGTAAAAATATCATGAATTATATGTTTTTTACTTAAAAAGATCCCTCTTCAATAATTAATTTTGGAAATGGTGGAAAAAATGTACAATATTGATTGATTCGCATTTCAGAACTAATTTCTCCAATTATTTTGAAATTATTCTTTATTTTCTAAGAAAAAAATAATAACTTACTTTTAGCACTCTATCTCCTAAAACATTCACATTTGGCTTTTATCATACATTAAGTCTATTATTTCTAGTTATTCTGTTGATTTAGTCACGAGACACTGTATATAATTTGTTTTGTTAGGAGGGTGTAAACATGTAAAGCAAAAGTAATAGGTATTAAAAAAAAATCTTGATGTTAGGTATGTTTCTTCATTGTTACTATTCAAATTTTCGAAACATGAAACAATAACTTTTAAAAAGCCTTTGTAAGATACATTATTTTGCTATTCTAACCCTATATTTTAACAATTATTATTTTCACAAGTTTACATTATAACAATATTTACATATACAGTTAAGAAAATTTTCAAATTTTCAATTAACCTTACATTAAAAAGGTCTTCACAAACATACAAAGTTGAAATGATGGAGAACTTTAGGCTTTTTCCTTCATCGTGATTTATTGCCATACACTACATTATTCTTGTTTTTTTTTTCAATTTTTGGCACTGAGAAATATTTTTTACTAGACGCTGTACGGAAAGTATTTGTAATTGCACAATGCAATATTTTTTCCATTTTCCCGGTGATAATACATTTTCTGTGTTCATTTTACGAGTCTATTTTGCATATTTTTTCAACACCAGTGTCTGTTTAGCACAATAACACTTAATAAATATTACAAACGACAAACTAACTCTTCTACCTAACCTAAACGTATGTACTTCTACTCGTACTGCGACTGCGTTGTCCGAATGAAAGCACACAACGATTATTTTGTGCCATAGATATATTAGTAAAGTGCATTCAGCTGACGTTACTCCGGCAGGTGACGTCACAGATATTCAATATGGCGGCCTCCGTTTCCTGGAGGCGTGGTTAGACTAAAACTTTAAATGCAGTTTTTGAGCTTATTTTTTTATCAAATTATCTAGGACAAACGGCATTTCGGTTAAAATAATACATTCTTTCATCTCCATGTATTTGAAAAAAATCATGCAATTTTCCCATTTCCATCTAAATATCGTGAAAAGTTAGAATAATAAATTATGTGACAAATAAATGACATAAACACGAAATGATATGCATATTATATGAAAAGTGTGGTTTAGAAAAACAATCTGTACCGGTTCATTTATTACAGATGAGTCTATTTGACCTGTAGTCATATGATTAAAAATTCACTCGCATCTGGGAAAATATTGCCGAATGCAACTATTATAAACTGACTCCAGCAGCGATATAGGGTTTTTGGGGTTCTACAAGTTTTCGGCGGTCTCGAGAATCAAATAGAATGTGGCCGAGAATGTTCTAGAAAACGTCAAAATAAAGGCATCACAAAAATTATAAATTCTCTCCAATTATAAATTCTAACGTAAACAGGAACATAATTAACAAACCAAAAAGGTAGGTGAGCCTCCGTAATAACACGATTCAAGAGTTCGAGATACGTTTACCTTTCAAATCATAAGTTTATGACTTACTTCCAGCATGAGCAAGTTATTCTTACATATTTTATATCTCCAAAAAAACTTCAAATTGATCGAGTGCATATGCAGCAGGACAATTAGCATTACATATACATACAAACATGTATACCTGAAATACAGTACATAACTCAGAAGACACAGTAAAATAGCATATATTTGTACCCTCCAAGCGATAAAACATCAAAAAAATTCTGAACTTTACAAATTTTAGTAGCAATTTTATTTTTATCTAGGGAGAAATTTTGATGACGTCAAAAATTTCTTCTAACAAATTTATACATTTACATTATGCTCGGTTTTGAAAATTATAGATTGGACTTTTGGAAACGTTTCAAAATGTAAACTTACCTTAAAGTTAAAACTTCCGAAGACTTCATCTGTATTTATATCGGATCAGACAAGAAAAGAAAGTTACATCAATTTGAAGCAATAAAAATGCTTAAGCAATATTAGAGAAGAAATGCAATATGAAAATAGGTATACTAATTATCGCAAACAAATATTAACCACAAGTGTTAAAACACAATCTCAGTTACTGTTCAGTTAATTGTAAGTATTTATTTCTATAATTTTGTGTCTACATTTATCTTATTTGATCAAATAACTTAAAATTACATTGGCAACTGAAATTTTTGGAGACATACTTACTGTGGCTTTCAACTCAAGAAGTACCTAGTAAGTAGGTATCTTCTTCTATCCTTTTCGCATGGTGTTTTGGAGAGTCTAGGTACTGGTACTAGTACTTGATGGAACGGTCTTCACACAGCAATTTCACGATATAGACTTCAGATTATGGTAAAGAATTGCTAAAATGATTGATCTGCAATAGCTGTATACAGCACATGACAGGAATTTATACCGTTAGGTTATAATTTCTGTGAAGCTACGTTAATTTTTCTAAGTTTCTATGACAACTTTATTTTATTTTGTACAAAATAAACTTCAATAGTTATTTTGCGTTTACATTAAACAATTTCGTTACTATGGTGGCATGTTAATTAAAATTTGAAACTTATATTTATTTTATATTATATTTTCGATAAATATTTACTCTCATATGCTAATCATACATAATAAGAGGTTTCAGTGCGTTTTTTGGGAGCGTTAACAAAATAATATTGTTTGTAACATCTATCTAAGAAGTTTTTCGGGAATCATCTGCTATTTCAGACGCATTTTAGGTATTTTTATCAAAAAAAAAATATTTTTAGAGAAATGCATTACGTACTTTCCAAATATAGTAATAACATTTATATTGCATATGTCGAAAAATGTATTACTCCATGAGAGGAATCGATAAAACAGGTTAAAATAATGTTAAATTTTTCATAATTCCTAAAATGCATCGTTTCCGAGAAAGAGGGCGTTGAAGTAGGAATTTTTTTCTCGTTTTTCCCTCATAACTTTAGAATCACTTATCCGATTTAAGTGAAATTCGGAACACAAACACTCCTTATAATCTTACATAAGCAAGGGGTCAACCACTAGTGGAAATCGATGTACATTTTTAATTGTAATCGTTGGGAATCGATTGAGAAATCACATGAAAATGAGAAATAACTAGTAATTACTGGGCATCAGTTGGCAGTCACTGGGAATTAGGCGTAATCACCGGTAATCGATAGGGAATCAACTGGAAATCACCTGTTGTTTACAGCAGTTTTAGGTAGGCGGTATTTGGAGAAGCGGCACGAAGCGAAGAGAAGGGTCATTTTAAACCTGGTTCACTCATTAGGACAAAGCGACGGAAGAGAAAATACTACGTAGCTTTTGACTCTGATCGATGTGGATGTATAAAAGCCATATGGTGTGTTTTCTTTGGTTGGTGTCAATGTATGGACCCAGGATTAACTTGACGCGTCCCTTCGCTTTGTGCTGCTTCTCCTCAGTGGGCGTGCAGCATAGTAGTACACGCGTTGTCGGAATAAGTAGTGCCTAGACTCTTAGTGACTGTATGTTTACATTTTGAGAATACCTACTTAGCTGTGGTTTTGATTATAGCACAGCTAAGTTCAAGGGTAGCTTTATGACTGCACTAACTGTCAAGTTGTAACTTTGCCATCTTCTAAAACATTTCCTTAGAAGTCTAGGAATGGGGATCCAGATATATAAAAATATAAGGAAGTTGTTTCTTTTGGAGCGAATATATCGGTTCAGAGTATTTTTTCGCCCAAAAGCACGATGGCTTCGCCTTTTCATATTTCAGTGCCTATTACATAAAAGGAAACCAATAATCGAGAAATACAGGGTTGCACTTCGAGAGTTATAACCTCCTATCCATACAAAGACAACCTAAATGAAGGCATTGCACTAAAATCAAAAGTTGATGGTGCTACAAAAAACATTTTGAGCGAATCTACGATGAAAAAAATCAGAAAAAGTGCACCATCAAAAAATCGATCGAAAAATTAAGAATATATAGTCAAGCTAATATGAAATATCATCGAAAAGTAGTTCCTCCATGAAATCATGTTAATAGTGATGACGCAATCTGCATTTTTGTGAAAGAAGATATTTAGAAGATGCCAGAGGGAAACTTCAGTGCCTTATGTACAGACTATGGGCTCATGTAAACTCTGCTGGTGCTGAAAATGGCACTATGTGTACGATTATTGTTCCTAAGTTATGTTTTCTGTTATTTTCTGGTTGAGATTTTTCAGGTTTAAGACTAAAATCAGTTTTTTCCAGTGTTGAAAAGTAAAGTAAAATTTCAAATAAACTCCTTTTGCGTAATTTTACCCTCTTTTTTTGTTTTGTTCTTCATGTGCTTTCTCTAAGGTCTAAACTATATACTAGCCTATAATTAATCAAACTAATAGAAGTGCATTGCTTTAGTTATTCGCTGTTACAGAAAATATTTGAAATGAGAAGTTCACAGTTCAAAAATGAAATGGTAGCCCATATTTGTAACAGTTCCTCCACTTATTTTTTAATGGCAGCCCTATATTTGTAGAGTAAAAAAAAACAAAAAATTGCAAAATACAAATAAAGTACAGGAAAAGTACCACATACACCTATAAAAGAGGCTTTATTGAAACTAGAAATTTCATTTAAATGTGGTGTGAAATATGAATTACTATTAATTTTATTAACTTTTAAAAAGTGGATATCATTCCATAATTGACTGGAAATCATATATAAATCATATAAAGTCTTATAAATCAGCTAGTAATCATGAGAACATTTGAGAATCAGCTAGAGATCATATGGTAATACTTGGGAATCATTGAGAATTACTGGTAATCAAAGGAATCACTAATTATAATAAGATATGATTGCCAAAAATGGAAATCGGTGTACATTTTTTGAGGTAGTGGTTGACCCCTCGTACATACATAAGCTTCTTAAGTTTGAACTACCTACCCCTCTTTGAAGTGTATTTACTTTATTTCAAAACTACAAAAATAATAAATAATTTCAATAAAACATCTACACACCACTTTGACCTGATTAATTTCGAAATGTTTTCGTCTCCTGTTTTTTTTTCGACGTTTGGTCTTGTTTCTGAGATATTCAAAGAAATTGGTGACAGTGTAGCGCACCAGCCGCGTAAATTTCATTTAACGTTATAGCAACATATGAAAACAAAACTCAGTGATTTGTGTAAACTGACGTTTGTGAAAATCATTGTCAAAAGTATTATTTAAAAAGCATTTTTAGTGCTAAGAAAAAATGCCAAGAACGTATGCAAATGCTGAATATGCCGATATACATTATGTTTATGGTTTCTGTGACGGAAATTTCAACGCGTCAGTCCGAGAGTACCAAACAGGCTTCCCTAATAGAAAAATTCGAAATTCACAAGTTTTAGTGCCGCTACAATGATCATAATAGTAATGTACCGCCAAGAAATAATCAGCGAATTCTTAATCTTTTTGATATCGATAGAACTTTAAGCACACGCCGAGCAGCTCGGCAACTCCCAACTCTCTATCAAAAGTACTGAGAGCACTCAAACAAGGTCATCGAAGGGCTTTCCATCTCCAACCAGTTCAAGGTTTGTTGCCCGGAGATGCCGAAAAACGATTAAATTTTTGTAGATGGGTTTTAGATTCAACAGAAATTAATCCACAATTTCTGCATAAGATTTTATGGATCGACGAATTTAATTTCACAAAAGCTGGAATTGTGAATAACCACAATATTCACGTTTCGAGTGAAGTCAACCTCGATGTGTCAAACAATCTTCATTTCAGCATCAGTTTAGTGTAAATGTGTGAATAGGTGTTTTAAGTAATAACCTCTGTGGGCCGCATATTTTGCCTCGTTTAAATGGGGATTTATTTCATGAGTTTCTGCAAAACTCTCTCTCAGACGTGCTTGACGATGTCCCCTTAAATTTACGTCAAGGGAACTGGATGCAGTTGGATGCACATTACGGAAGGTAAGTACGGCAGTGCTTGGATGAGAATTATCCTCGTCGATGGATTAGACGGCAACCCAACAACCACCCAAAAATGTGGATTCCTTGCGAAGGACCAGTGGCTTGGCCTTTGCGCTCGCCAGATCTGAATCATCCATGGTACTACAGTGGCATTCAAACCCACACTGACATAGTCGATCCAAACTAGTTCCACGAGCAGTCGTCTACCAGCCACCTCGGCTATCGCATGCCCAAAACGTCAGTTTACACAAATCACTGAGTTTTGTTTTCATGGGTTGCTATAACGTTAAATGAAATTTACGCGGCTGGTGCGCTACACTGTCACCAATTTCTTTGAATATCTCAGACACAAGACCAAACGTCGAAAAAAAAACAGGAGACGAAAAAGTCTCCTTGAAATTCGAAATTAATCAGGTCAAAGTGATGTGTAGATATTTTATTAAAATTATTATTATTTTTTTTTAGTTTTGAAATAAAATAAGAAGGGGGGAGGCATACAAAATACACTTCTAAGAGGGGTAGGTAGTTCAAACTTAAGAAGCTTATGTAAGATCATAAGGAGTGTTTGTGTTCCGAATTTCACTTAAATCGGATAAGTGGTTCAAAAGTTATGAGGGAAAAACGAGAAAAAAATTCCTACTCTATTTCGGAAACGATACGTTTTAGCAAATAAGTTTATATCACAAATGAACATTATTTTAACCTGTTCTATCGATTCCTGAAGTTATCAAGATTAAACTTAAATCACCCTGTATATTTTTGGCACTACAATTTTATCATCATCTAGCTTTTTTTATTATTAAGTTACTATACCTCGTATATTCGAAGAAAACTGTTTACTTAGTACAATGTTTCTTATTTCTGTTTCAATTTGGCAGCACATTCTAGAAACGCTCTTATAACTATTTTGATGTTAGAGAGATGGCGAGGCATTTATGTAAGAAAATTTGTTTGAGGGAGCAATCCAATAAAAATTAAATGAAATTGTTGGAAAATAAAATAAATAAATAGCAACAATATGTAATTTAAATAAAGCATGTTTCCATCAATCGTTCTGTGTTATCAGAAATTTTCCATTACGATTAGCTGGTGTCCCACATTTAATGAAATAGATCACACAATATACCTAAACAGTCGTAGAATGTGCACATATTTAAGGGAATTTTGGTTTAAATAAAGTAATTATGGAGGTTTTCGAGGAAATGTAGTGTAATTTGAACGTTAATGATTCAGTTGCGTGCAATGGAACAATGTAGGTATACATATTTTCTTTCATGTATTCGGTAACACAATAACTCTATACACACTTATTTGTTTAGAAGGTAAAATTATTCAGGAAATTTCATTTCATTATGCAACTAACGTCTAAATCTCACCTTAAATTTTCTGAGAAGTTACTTCTAAAATATGGTAAATATTAATATCAAACGGAATGTTTAAGTTACTATTACCATTCTACTAGTAATTTATTCCTGAATGCTATTGCTAAAACTAAGTGGTTACTTACTGTTACCTTTAGTTTGTACAAAATTATTCCGTTCAAATTAAATTAGTAGGTAGGTTTATGATAATTTCATTCTGAAGAAAAATCATAAATTTAACCATATGATTTTCGTTTCTAGGTTCAAATATTATGTAGAGACAAAAAAAGCTTAAGGCTTAGAAAATAATTATTTTCATAAGCAGTGCGACTCATTTGTCCCAATATATTTTATTTATTTGTCAACATATTTCAATTTTTTTATGCAGGGTGTCCCAAAATAGAACGCCATACTATTAACCACATATTCTTTGGACAAAAATAATGCGACTTTCCTTATGTCATTATTTGTTTGGGCGTCCCTGTTTGAATATACAGGGTGTCAAAGTTACATTTTAAAAAACTATTTTTGTTAATAATTCCATTGTTTTGTAAGATACGAACTTGAAATTTTGCATGTATTTTTATCTTCTTCCAGCACACTTATCATGTAATTTTGGTGAAAAAAATCGAACGGCGAATGAAGGTAACTGAGGGATGCAGTACCCTTTATCCCCTCCAATTATTTCTAAGTCTAAGACATGTATTGATGGTTTACAAATGTCTTAGCGGCCGATAAATGTCAGAAAAAAATAATGAACTTCCTTATTCCAACAGATCACATCATAAAAGGAAGATTTTCTTAAATTTGGAACGACATCTCCGTGAAACCGGAAAGTTTATGGATCAGAAGTTCGGAATTTACGGCCTACATAGAAAATTAAGCCCTTAACAAGAGGAGCAAATCTTAGCACTGGTAGAAGAACAGCCACGTATGGACGGATTTGAATCCCCATGCAACCATTGTAGAACACCATCAATTTACATTCAAGGTTAATGTCTGGGCGGGAATAGTGGATAATATTCTGCTGGGTCTCCTTTTCATACAAAATAATTTACTTTCAGCATAATTTTAAAATTTTCTGCAAAATGAATTCCGAGATGTTTAACATGATTTACCTGTTATCGTACGGGACGGTATGTGGATGCAGCTTGACGGTGCTCCACCCAATTATGGTAGAAACGTCCGGCAGTATTTATATACCCATCTATTTCCCAATCGTTGGATTGGTCGAGGACAAAAGGCACCTATTCAATGGCCACCACTATCTCCTGACCTTAATTCATTGGATTTTTTTCTGGGATGCTATGAAAGATATGGTTTATGCTGCAGAAATAAACGACATTAACCATCTAAGAGAGAGAATAGTAATGGCAACAGATGAACTTAAGCAAAAGGACAATATCTTTCCGAAGGTAAGGTTTTCGCTACTTAAAAGGGCACGTACATGTGTTAATGAGTAGGGTGGGTAAGTAGAACATTAATTAAATTAGTAGTAATTAATTAATTATTTTATTTAATGTTATTTAGGTAAAAAGTTATTATGTTAATCGTTCTTTATTATTACTATTACTAAATGAGACTATTATTCTTTGGTTGATAAGAGAACTGTATTACAGATTTTGATACCATATTATTTTTTCAATTCATAAGCATTCCTCATTTTATAAAATTTAGAATTATCCACTTTGTTTGAATTGGCAAATATTCATTCAGTTAAGTATTACGATTTGCTAAGTTTCCAAGGTACTGTAATGATAGGTATACCCACAAAATTTCAGTTTCACTGATTGTGAATTAAAGAATTATGGGCACTACAAATTGCCGTTTTTCTTCCAAATGGAGCATTTAAACAAAAAATTACAATAGAGATAAAATGATCAGAAGAAAATTCTACGTTTGATTTTTCAAGAAAAAGCTGCATAGGCATGCTTATAAATAATTGGAGGGGATAAAGGGTACTGCATCCCTCAGTTACCTCCATTCGCCGTTCGAGTTTTTTCACTAAAATTACACGATAAGTGTACCGGAAGAAGATAAAAGTACATGCAAAATTTCAAGTATATATCTTACAAAACAATGGAATTATTAACAAAAATTGTTTTTTAAAATGCAACTTTAACATCCTGTATATTGAAACAGGGACGTCCAAATAAAAAATGGCATAAGGAAAGTCGCATTATTTTGGTCCAAAGAATATGTGGTTAATGGTATGGCCTTCCATTTTGGGACACCCTGTATATGACATATTATGACAATAATTGACAACATACTGTTTTAATTAGGTCTACTACCTTTAGTAGTAGGTAGTTGACCTAATTTTGTAATTAAGAAAAAATACTAAAAATTGCGCCGTCAATTATTATCATATACCACTGAGAAAGGTCAGACATGAGATAACCATGTCTTTCGTGACCGATTTTACTGATTATTTCAAATATCATACTATAGAATCAATTCAGTTATTCCTGTCTAGGTTGTTTATCAGTCAATTTTAGAGACAGAAAATTTTCAATTTGTGAAAAGGCTTTATTTTTAGCATCAATTTAATGATCTGCTCGATTTTATAGATACCTAATTTGTATCTTTACTACATCATCTCGATTCGTACAAACAGTAATAAAGTTTATTCGTCCGCAATTTTCTTGGCTATAAAAAGCTACGTGTAAAGGACTGTGAGACAAGTTCAATTTTCACATGCAATAGTTGTTTTGATCTACTAACATTCCCATTTAGAAGTATTTAATAGTTTATTTATTTTACACGTAGATCAAATACTTTACTTTTGTATATTAAGTCTATAATTATCGCATTTTTGTAATAATTATTTGTTTATTTCTTATACATATTTACTACTTTTGACTGCATTTTTAACAAAAAAACATTTAAAATAAAATTATAGCCTTTTTACAATCGAACAACAAAAAAGTTTTACTAACGGGTCATTCCATTTGAAATCGTCTGAAAATAATAGAAATTGTTACCGACCCATTTTAGATTTTGGTGTAACTTTGAAAAACTCTACTTTAGGGTCCCAAACAACAAAATTTACACGAGTTTGATTTTTACAAGCGCTTGTTTCCGCCTATTTACATGAAGACTCTTAAAAATTGCTATTTTTAAGCTTTATTAATTTTTGCTGTAAAATTTTTCTGTTTGAAGATATTTGAATTATCAAGATGGAATTCAGAGTGGGAAAGATAGTAGTTTCAGTGTAAATGAAGATAATTGACTCGGACGATCCCTTTGAATAATAGCAGCGTGCTGAAAATGAGTGTTTCATTTTTCGTGAATTTCAATCGACTCTAACGCCTTAACTGTTGAGAGTTAAAAATTCATGCTCCGCGGGATTTAAGTTACATATCATGGACAAAATTCAGCCACAAGTTGACCTGAGTAGCCCACTCTTTATAGAAGAAAACTTTGCCTGAAGATTTTAAATTTTTAAAAAATCATTATAAGTAAATAAACATTAGGATACAGAATTGTATCAGCTATTATATAAAAAGACGTTACAATTACAGCAATAAATAATAATTTAAAGATATCGTTTTACTATCACTACTGCTACTACTACTAACAACGTTACATTTCTAGCGTCTATTTAGTACTGATATGTTTTCCTAAATGGAGATTCGTCTATAGTATTATACGAACTTCAAAAAGATTTATTCGCTTTTTCATTTGTCGTAATTTTAAACGTTTCACCCTAATAAATTTCCATTCCTATTTTCCCACAAACCTGCGTTTGTTCTATATTCTGCGTCCAAGTCTATCTACATTATACTTAACTGTTGAAAATTTAGAGAGCGACTAACATTTCATAGGCTTACTAAATTTGAAGGCAATCAGATATAAAAAATATACGAAAATGACAAAAATAATTACATTACATAACATTCATTATTTTTAATAGAAACACTGATATAACAGTTTTGCCAATTTCGAGTCGTTAGATAATGAAAATGAATCAAAATTTAGTATTTATCTTACCCAAGGTCGAAAATAATAGAGTGTAATTAATTTACAGTACAGATATCAGTACGAGAGGTGGGGGTTGGATGATTACAAGCAAACTAAAGCACACAAAATTATCAAAAATAAGTTCACGTCGAGTGAACCTAGCACATTAACAGTTTACTTTAAATATTTCCGCCGTGCCATCCTCTCCAGAAATTAGAATGCCGTCCTTTTGGACGACGAATAACCACCACCACCCACTTCCACCTACCTGATGCGCACTCCGCGGATATTACTTTAACACTAGCTTTGTTCTCATGGACGCGAAATCCACGAATTGTTGCACGAATTTCGCAACTTTTGTTTTAATTATTTATGGAGGGATAATCTCAACTTTTAACAAATGTTGCAAAACAGTACAAATATTATTGCTACTTTCATTATTATGTGGTGTTAATAAGTTTGTTTTGAGCTTCTGACAATCTACCATGACAATTTTATTCGTTACAAGTAGAGAGGCTTTAGAATATAATGCACTATACAGGGTGATTTTAAATAAAGTAGCAAAAATGAGACCACATATTCCTTAGGTGAAAATAAACCGATATAAACTAACATACCTATATCCCAAGTCGCTTAATAAAAAAGATACAGGGTGTCAAAGTTAAAATTTTATTTTCGATATTTGTAGATGGTAGAACGAAGGTACCGAAGGTACAGTCAGCACCAATATTTGTTTAAAATTACCAAGGCTATTATAAATTCATCGAGAATGCCTACAACTTGATGAATAAATCGGCTAAATTGATGAGAAATAAATAAAGTATAAAGTAATAAACTTGTGAAATATTTTAAGTGAGCCAGGTTTTTTTGTTGTTCAGCGTATTTGACTAATTTTATACTATTTATCACCTGAAAATAATATGTTTGTACACAATGTAGAATAGAACAATTAAACTGGAATAGTATAAAATAAATGATAAGATCAGAGATTCTGCTAATCTTCTAGCAAGTTATTATCGATATAAACGAACAACGAGTTATTATATTTATCTGAGAAAAGTCGAGCTAGTCCATCAAATTCTCTGGAGACGGCATTCTTGTGAAGGACGAATTGTATGAAATGTAATCTTCCGTTTCTATTTAGGGCTTATATCAAGGATAGACGGCACGTGTACGATTACATCCATTTCACTCTTTACAACACCAAATAGACTGTAATATATGATGAATGAAAGACCACAAAACGATATTTATTTAAATTAGTGTTAAATTGTTTTTTTATTATTATGAATATTTTACGATAAAAATACATAAATATGTAAAAGATATATACATATGTAATACCTAATGTGAATTTGTATTCTGTAAAATTTGTACTACATTGAAATAAATAATCCCATATCAAGACTCAGTGGTATCATAAACATATTACAAAAATTTTAAATGACGGTTCAGTAACAAAACGTAAATTATATGTACACAGATCTATCGTGATTAATATATTTTATAGAATATTGAAGAACTGAGCAGCAGATCCGTAATATTTAATTCAAAATTTGTACAGGGTGTTTTAGAACTAGATGTCAAAAATCCAGAGGCGTCTGGCAAAAAATAAGAATTTTTTGTTATATAAATGTAGAGTCTTAGGACAGCCATTGTCCAGTTAGGCTGATAAAAATGGATGGAAATTTCCATGTTTTGTTGTGCTCTTTTTACATAACATTTACAGGAAATTTAATTTACGATATACAGGGTGGGCCAATAGAGCGTGGACGGAAGATTTCGGTTGTACTGATATACATTTTTAAAATATGCTGTTGGGAAGGCAGTAGGGGGAAGGGGGTTAGTAAGAGCTACAAACTAAAAATATTTTTACTGGAATTCCTAGACATATACAGGGTGATTCATATTAAAGTAACATTTTTTTAATGGAACCCCCTGTATATTATTGCATATTTGGATGCCTCGGTCAATTCTAGTGTGACTTTATACCAAACGTACCGTTTGGACTTGTCAAAAAGTTGATGTCTAGAAACAGTTGAATATCAGAGGTGAGCGGCAACATAGGAGGCTATGATTGGGGAAAATTATTGACCACCCTCCATACTAACAAGAGCTAGAAAATCAATTATGAATTCTGTTTGTTATGGCTGATATCGTTGCTCTAATTTTGATAACTTTAATCATGGATTACTTGATTTTTTTAAATGGAACCCACATATGTTTTTCACGTCACCAGATAACACATTTCATTACCTTTTATCCGATATAAAGTTATCTGTATTTATCTCTAATACTTTTTTTCTAATCCACAACTACTTTTTACTATGATGGATTTATGCAAACCAATTATTTTAAACTAAATTGAAAAATAAATAAATATGACTTTGTGTATTTAGTTTAATTCAATTGGTCTCCATAATTTTACATTTAGTTTCTTCAAGCATTCGGGAGTAAAGTTGGCCATGGAAAACAAACAGTAGGTTTCATTATAATTATTTATTAAAAAGTAACACAAGTAAATGAACAACAATTACAAAAAACTTCACAAAAACTGCAGTGGCTTAGTAAATAAACAATAAATGACAACATAACTTCAAAGTAAATGTTCAAAATGACGACCTTCTTGTTGAATACAAATGTGAATTCTTCGGCGAAAAGAATCCTGAACTCTCATTAGCATTTCTGGGGTGATAGTTGTAAGAATATTTCTAATTTTGATTCTCATATTTTCAGCTGTCGTTGGTTGTTCAATATACACTTTTTCCTTAACATGCCCAAAAAAAAACTCAAGGGGAGTTATGTCGGGAGATCTCGCTGGCCAACGTATTGGCCTATCCCTTCCTATCCAGTTTTGATGAAATACATTATTAAGAAATGTAATCACAACACGGGTACAATGAGGAGGTGCCCCATCTTGCTGAAAGTACATATCTCTAATTTGAGCTAGCGGGACATCTACTACAAGATCAAATAAATTATTGTTTAAGAAATTGACGTACATGGTTTGTAGACTTCCGTGGCTTCCGTCAATGGTTTGGCTGCAGCCAAACCAATTGACGTACATGTTGGAATTATAATTATTATAATACTTAACGTATTTATTACAAATTGACTTTTGCATACGCGTGTCTCTGGACCGCAGTCTGATTGAAATTGGTGGATTTTTCTCTATCCGATCGAGGGCATGTTCCAAGTCATAGTTTCCCATAGGTCGCCCTTGTCTGCAAAGACGTCGTACACTGTTACGAATACTCTGCGTCCAAGCGCTCTTCGTTCTGGAAATCTTCTTCGATATTCCCTTGCGGCGGCGAACGCATTTCCATTAGGCCCGGCGCAAAATGAGACGCAGCTTGGTGACGTGACGCAGCGTGAGTCACGGCGAGTTTTATGCGGGAGGAAACTGCTAGCGCGATTACCGCGCACATACGATTACAGTTTTCACTTCACAGGCAAGCCATATTACTGAAAAATGGCAACTGCTACTGCACTCATTGATTATCAATTTAGTTCTGAATTCGATTCAGAAGACGAGTTTGAGTGCGAAATGGCATTGTGTATCACCCAGATGGGTAGTAATAAAAAGTCAGTGAAAAGCTTGTACTTGAAAAAAAACTCATGGAGAATATGCCTTAACTAAAGAATTTAGTGACGATTTTGTTCTCATGTAGTCTACATTGTATCGTACAAAACTTGTCGAATTCGCACAGTCTCGATTAATTTTTTTCCATGTTTTCAAACATGCGCCGTGATTTCTAAAACTGCGGCAACTACACTGCGTTCCGCAGGGTCACGTTCAGTCAAAACTGCGTCACGTCGCGCTGCGAAGAAATATGTGGAATAACTACGAGGGTTGTGCGTAAATTAAGGTCTCCAACAAGCTCCCCTAGCTTAAATCTGACAACAGCACCGTGTTCCTCGCTTCCCCCACCACTAATCTGGCTGGACACTGCCTCGCTGTGACGGTCAATCTTGGAGTTTTGGCCAGTGTTATTAACACGTAGGGAAATTCCCTACTTGTAGGAAAAGTTTGTCAATAAATCGGTTGGTAGGGAAAATATTCTTATTTTGTAGGGGGAAAAGAACTTTAACAAAATAATAAGTTTTGCAAATACTTACTATTTCACCATTTAAAAGAAAATAAGATTTTATGGATCATTTCTCATATTCGTTTGTAAACAATAATATGCCAACAGCGCTTTATCTTTTATACAGAATTTTAACATTTCTAACTTGGGCTTGGTCTATGGCTTGGGCAGGCAGCGTAGGGAAATTTATAGTAGAGTAGGAGAATTTCATACTTCGTCGTAGCGAGACAAGTTTTAAAAGGTTAACGCCGTTAACGATGGAAGGAAAAATCGACGCTCCTGCCAAGTGTGAATTGCGTTCGGTGATTAGATTTTTGTGGTTTAAGGGGTCACCCCCTATTGAAATTCATCGTCAGTTGACCGATGTGTATAGAGAAAAGTGTATGGACACAAAAAATGTGGTGTAGAGAGTTCGCAGCTGGTCGTACAAACGTGAGTGACTACTATTTGTTTCCCAACCTGAAACAACAATGAAATTCTCCAGCGACGAAGAGCTGAAGGCAGCCGTCGATACCTTCCTGCGCGAGTCGGCGGGAGAGTGGTGCGGGTATGAAAAAGCTCCAGAACGACTCCAAAAATGCATTGATCGTGACGGGGACTACGTTGAAAAATAACTAAAAGTCCAAGCTTTCAGAGTATGTACTGAGTTTTGCAATAAAAAGATGTTTACTATTTGAAAAAACATTGGAGACTTTAAATTACGGACAACTCTCGTATTATTACTTAGATCCACAAAAACTCGCTGTGACTCACGCTGCGTCACCTCACCAAGCTGCGTCTCATTTTGCGCCGGGCCTTACAGTATCCGTACACAAAATGAATATCTGCGAGTTCTTGGTTTGAAAAATTTGGAATTATTTTGTCAAGAGAAAGAGAACTTCTGAAATCTATTAAAGGAAATGACAAACTGTCAAACAAACTCTTACTGTATCTGTCACTTTTTCTTCATGGCCTACTATTAGAATTAAAAATTTATTTATATTTTATGATCATGTTTTCTTTAAATTGATTTTGCTCGAAAACGGCACATCCTGTCGAGATCGAGCAAGAGTACCTTTTTTGTGTAGAAAACTAAGGAATTTTATAATTTGATTTCTCAACAAGAGAAAATACCCAGAATTAAAAAATGGGGCATTATTTACCTTGGGCCCCCTCAGCATGTGATGCCTCTGAGCAAATATTTTAAGTTGTAAGAACATAAAGTTTTGTAGCATGCGAAATATATGCTACCCATCATATTTTAAACGAGTAAACGTTTAAAAATGGTAGAATTTAGGAACATTTTCCAAGACATCAATTTGATAAATAATTGAACACTATACGGAAATTGTATTCATTTGAAAAAATTAACAGTGGCGTAAAAAATACTTTTAAAAAAGGTTTACGTTGCCCCGTCTCTACGCCACCGTTGTGCGTAAAATATTGAATAGTACTTTAAATAATCACAAGGTTTTCATTAAAACCCGCACTGCATGCTTTATTTATATAAAAACAAATTTAATTTTATTCGTGCCAGCTAATCGACAGAAACATCTCATTTATTTACCTGCAAGGGCTCAATTGTCGAGTTTAGTGGAACACATTCCCTTAGAAAGTAACGTAAATTCTCATGAAAAAAATACAAATCTGTATTCTTGACCGTTCTCATTGTAGTAATTTCCCATAAAAAATTGGAAAATTATTTCATATGGTTTTTGCTATAGGAAAATAAAACTTTAAGAATTGTAAATATACATATAGATAATAATACACTTCCATTCCATTCCATTCCATTCCATTCCATTCCATTTTTTAAATGGAATGAATTCCCACTCGAATTTATTTCAGTGCATATGAGAACCGAGGTCCTGGAGTGTTGTTTTTACTTAGACTTACAGCAGGTTACTACTAGTAAAACAAAACAGTTGCAATGGAACTGTATGTTGGGGTACGTAGTTAGAAACAACGTCATATGACTACGTTCATTTTGATGGCATAAAAAGTATTCTACAGCGACTATAGTCTGTTTAGAAATGAAAGAGAGTAATAAAAGCTTATTATGTATGCAAAACGTAAATAAATGTAGTACTGGTGCTTATATTCAATATATTTATATTATGTACTATCGGTATAAATGAGGTGTACTTTTAAAAAAACTTTGTGTGACCGGGTTGTCCTAAATTGTAGCAGGTAGCTAAAATGTAATCCCCGACAATCTGTCTTTGTCTATGCCGTTTCAATTTCTCGGTTCATTTCTCTTATAAGTAAACAATATAAAAACAGCATTTCAAAACATGAGGCATGAAGCATCATAACCGGGTTAAGAGGGTTTTTAGTAATTCAAATAAAATTATTCAATATTATTATCAAAATATTTATTTAAATTTAATGAATAGACTTTTATTCCACACAAAAATATATGTATTTTGAAAATTCAAATTATGGTCAGGAAATGTAGTGTTGTATAAATGTACAATAAAAAAAATAAAAAAGTAGGTGTATTAAAATTCATCCTCTGAATATTCTGATGAATTATCTTCGTCTCCTAGATTGATAACGATAGGTTCCACAGTAACGTCATTTAAATTATCGAGTTCCCACATTTTCTCCTCTTCTTTTTGTACATGATGTATACATCTTTGCCAGTTATCTGCAGTTACTCGTTCCAAGGAATTTTTTAACAAAATTTTCACGTCACTTAATCTAAACGTCGTATTATTTCGCGCTACATCTCCTTTTACCTGCGCCGAGACTAATTCGATTGGGTTAAGTTCACAGTGATTAGGTGGTAACCGTAGTACCGTTATTTGGTGATTTGTTGCCATTTCATCGATAACATATTTTTTCTGATCTTTATTAAGATTGACAAGTGTCAAAAGTTCCTTTTTCACCATATTTGTTTCAAAAGAAATGTTTTTTCCGGATAACCATTGAATCATATCGGCTTTCCTCCAAGCAGTCGTAGGCGTCTGCTCGGTCTGCCGTGAATGGTAACTGGCATTATCCATGACAATTACAGACCCCGGAGGAATAAGATCCATCATCTGTGTAAAATACTCTTCGAAATCATCTGCGATCATGTCTTCGTGATAGTCACCTGCACTTTTAGATTCAAATAAAAGTAAACTGCCGTCTACAAAACCACTGGCACTACCTATATGTGTCACTATTAATCTTCGCCCTTTACCTGAAGGTGCCTTGAACTCTGTTGAAGGTCCATCCAAAAATGCTTGTGGAAAAGTTTTTACATTTTTATCTTGCCATGCTTTTGTTACAGTATATCCCTCGTTGCCCCAAGTTTCGTCTAGATAATAAATATTCCTCCCTTCGTCACGGAATTGATCTTAAGTAGGATCTTCACCAACAAATAATTTCATCTTTATCGATAAGAACTGACTTCCTGTTCTGCTTTTCCCAGCAAAAATTCAACTCTCGTAAGACGGCACATAATTTACTTCTACTGATCGTTGTCTTCTGAAAGTTCACTTAAAATTTTGTTTAGCGTTGGTATTTCTTTTTTAAAATAAAATGAGTGTGCTTTTCTGCGAATGACATTTTTGAAGAAATTGTTTATAACGACTTTTTACCTCCCTGTAGATGATTCTGGGGGATTTACAGTATCTTATTCATTTTTTGTTTCCTTTAAAAGTCTGCAGATAGTCGATTTTCCAATCCCTGCCATTAAAAAATAATGAATTTATTCGTTACTTTTCGAAAGCACTGTATACCTACTTTAAATATGCCCCAGTGACCTCTATGTACAATGAACATACGTTTGCGAGTGAACTGAACTGAAATAGATTATTAGCGACAAACGCCACAGACTAACACCTGAACATTTACTGCAGTTGTTAATTATTCAATTTTATTTCAGTAGGTACTACAAGTGAATAACTATGTAGAGTATTTTATAAACTTTTGCTGCTAAACGTTTTTTGCATTTCGGTTTTTGCAAATAATAACTTAGCGTCCTAAGTGCGCCCCTAATAATGACATCATCTATGAGTGAGATGCGGGCTTTAGTTATATTAAAAAACAATCGGGCATCGCACCACAGAGTTATTTTTTACTGTTTGCAAGATATTGATGATTATATAATTCCATAATTTGAATAGTGTAATAACTAGACAACAGTCATGTGACATTCTAAGTGGTCATCGATAATGAAACAGTCATATTCTTAAGAGCTGTCAGCTAATCTCTTGAGTTATCCAAGATGTATTCCACACAAGAAAAATATAGCGTACTGAATGTATACATTGAATGCAGTTGTATGTTTTGCATAGCAAAGCAAGAAAATGTGTTTGAACAATTTTTACAAATATTATTCTAAAAATTGCTCTATAAAATGAATTCGACTTTATAGATAGGGGTGATTCAAAGACCGCTGACAGACTTCTAGCGCAGAAAATATATCAAAACTGAAAGCAAAAATTCTTAATAAACATGGGGTCGCAGATGGCTCTTTAACGAGATACAGGATGTTAATTTTTTTTTAAATTTATACGGTATCTTCGATAATTCCGAAACGATTTAACATGTCAACCTCAAAACCACTTGCAGTTAGCACCTAAAGACTAATTATTTGAAGTATCAACTATTTTTAAATAAAACACGTTTAATATAAATTTGTTCGTATCGTTATCGTCAATAAATAAAATAAGTTAACTAAGTGATTCTAAAACTTATTTCTGTGCATTCGATTGAAATGTTCAGGCGTTTTAAAATCATCGAAGATAACGTACAAATTCATTAGGAGTTTTTACTTTAACTTTTGATATACTTTCTGCCCTAGAACTCCATCAGCGGTTTTTTGAATCACCATGTACAAAGAAAAAATAAAACGATTTTAATTATGGAAATTTTTAATCGTCAATATCCCAGAAACAGAAAAAGATAATCCATTAGATATTTATATCAATGCAATCATGAAAAGGTGGTTCATAAGAAAGAAACCTAGTTGATATCAATATATACAGGGTGAACCTTAAATAAGTAAAAATATTTTAACCAGCAGTGCAGTTCACTGTCGAAAACACATAATTAATAGCTTTTATTTAAAAAAAAAATCAGGAATAAAAAAGTCAAATTTTAAATAAATTACATGATATTTCAATTCGAGGACCGCTGATGCGACTGACATACTAATATTTTTAAAAGTCATGGTGGATGTGAATTCCACAGCGTTGCCAGTGTTACACTAATGTCTTCAACAAAGTTAACTAACATTTTTAGACAAATCAAAGAATGATTGAAATATTATTACTTATGAAAATATTAATGGCCATTTCCTTCCCTTTGCCATATATATTTCTATACTTTCCTATACTTCACCAATAAATTGAAAATATAAACCAGATTCTCTACTCACAATCATAGATATCCAGAATTTAGTCATTATCCATTTTTACTACACTGCAACTGCTTGATCACAATACATTATCGTTATCACTATCACTCTCAACCTTTTCGCTGTTTGAATAATGCACCATATTTTATTTAATCACGCTGCATTTCGCGAAAAATATCAATTAAATACACAAGAGATTTAAGAGAAAAACACTGCCCGTGAAAATAATAAGACGATTTAAATACGTTTTACACGCAACTCTGGAACAGATGCGTCATAAACCATTAGCTTTCAATTTACTGTGTATTTAATGTATTGAAAATTTCGAATACCTTTCCACGAATATTACATGTTTTGTTTCCACACTTCGCCACAGCTTATTCATTTGCCCTGGACCATACTAGGCAGTGCATCGGTATCATATCAACATAATCTCTTTCTAGAGGATGAGGTTAGGGTATTTCGCCTACTGCTCATGACACCTACCTGTTACCTGTGTCTATGACATCAGTTTATTTTTTGCATGCGATTGATTCTGCTTTTAAATATTTTACTTTGCCTTCTCTTGATATTGAACGCATACGTCAATCAAATTATTTTGTTATTCCATGTTTTGTGCTTATTTTAAAATGTTTCACCCACTACGAAATACGAAATGGTTAGCAGTGACACGTTGTTTGAGGTTATGATAATATTTCTGACAGCGTACAATAGTATTAACTTGTGAAATATGGATAACTGTTTAAAAAGTTGGTTTTTCAGTAAGTGGGTGAGCTTTTATGCACGTTCATGCATAATTTTTAGAATCATTGAGCACAGTAACTTCCTAAACAGTTTAATTGATAGTATCGAACTTGCGGAAATTCATATTTTAATCTTTTATGATAATTTTAATTGACTAATTGCTAGAACAAGTGATTTTAAATTAGAAACAATGGCAAAAATTAAAATTGCGTTAAAAAATTATTTATCTTACAGACGATATGGCAACTTCGTCTTCAGTAAATCATATGGTTTATTTTATTGTGTTACGTCAGTGGTCCATCTGATCAGCGGTCCTCAAAATGTGGGTATTTAAAAAATATATATCTCCGTAAATACTAAATTTAAAAAAAATACTTTCACTAGACTCATCTGTATGACGAACTACACCTGCAATTAAAACGTTTGTACTTATTTAACTTTCACCTTGTGTGTATTGCGATGCTCGATTTATTTATTATTATTATTTTTTTATTTGATAAAAACATTCTTTGTGATAAATTCATGTTTCCAATATCTCCTAAAATAACTACGTTACAGTCGAATCGCTCGCGGGATCACTCTGCACACTTGCCACAATATAAAAGTTTTCAGCCGGAATCAGTATCGTATTTTGAAATTATGATGACTTAACCACTCGTCTGCTCCACATGTGCTTATTCAAAAACAACAGTATATACCTATTAAACATGACCTAATTATTGATGCCTTCCAAAATTCCTATTAATAGTCTACCGGCTTACCCTTTTAAAAATACATACCGCAAAAACAATCAAATCAATATAGAGAGAACTGTATTTTAGAAACACATTATTATCACGTCATCCCAGCTAACAATTTCCTGTTCTATAAAAATCGTAAGAACGTTTACAGAGCAAATTTTATAGAGCATTGTTTGTTCTAAGAACATTTTCAAAACGTTCTTACAACACATACCATAAAAATAGGTATCGTTCTATAGAACCTTTTAGTTCTTTAAGCGGTTCTATAAGGTTTGCAGGAAATACTTAGGAAATAGAATTGTTGAATAAACGTTTTCACAGGTCTTAAAGAATTTTTATAACACAGTTACAAAGCAATCTCATAAAAATTCTATAGCACTTCGTTATACAATTTTTATGTTGCATGGTGTTCTATTTAGAGAACTTTAAAATCGTTTAATTGTATCTTCTAAAAACAAAATGCTTGTGTAACGCACATGTTAGAAATAATATGGATTGGCCAATAAGAACCAATAAGATGGACCTAATCAGCCTGCATAGGAGTACTCACATTACGAATTGCTTAGTTGCTTTGTAAATCAGGGAGCAGTACATTTTAATGCGGAAAAGTTTTATCGGGCAACATGTAGCATAATGCTAAATTTTTAATGCGCCCTCAGCTAACCTTATATTTCCTATGCTGCTGGAAATTTAATGAAATGAAATGTTTTCTATATTGATGAATTTAACAACCAACTGTATATAAAATTGTCAGAAAGTAAGTATATCCATATTATTGTTATCATTTCACCTATTTATATTGTATATATTTTTAATTAAGATTTTTTTCTTTCTTCACGATATGGCGACAGAAAGAAAGACATTATCTTGTACTTCCAATGGATTCTCACTAATATGACGTTTTTGTGTCGATTGCCATGATTATGGAGCAAATATACTTGGTAAGCAACTACTATAACATATCTATATCACTTAATATCCACAGTGTTGTCATATTTTATTGTGGAATATCAATCTCATTTAATAAATCTAATAAAATTCTTTAACTTCAACATCTAGTAGTGCAAATGGATAAGGTTTGGAAGGGTCTAAATTAAATATGTTACTAAATTTCTAAAAGAAAATCAATTTCTATTAGCAATCAAATAAACGACTATGTTATACAAATTTCCCCATTATACTTTGATCAAAATATTTCGTACTTTTACAGGCAGGTTTCGTCAGATGGAGGTATAGGAAACCTAAATATATAAAAAAAGTAGTTCTATAGCGTTTCTTTATGGAACAAAAAGGCTTTTGTTACTTATTTACTCTATAATGATTCTATAATAACTGTATTATTATTCTCTATAACTGTTTTAAAGAGCTTTTTCTCTTAAGGTCGATAGCATTCCATTCCATTTTTATAATTTGTTTTCCGCAGCAGAATTGTAACTTAACAACGCCTCATACAATAGTTCTATAATTAAACTATAAGCGACATTACGGAATAATTTTATAAGAATATCACAGGAGTTGGTATAATTCTATAAAGCAGTATTTTGCATCTGTTTTACAGTAATTTGATTCTATAAGCACCGTTGCTGCAAAATTGTGTTATTGTACACACTTATAGGGCTACATTAGCAGTTATGTTATAAATGCTTTATAAATTATGCTCTAAGAACGTTCTTGCAACAAATTTAAAATACAATTCAATGTCTGAAGGCAAAATAGTCTCATGTGCCACATTAATGCAACAATTTAGTATTCTAGATACAACTATAAAATATTAACAGAATATAAAACTCCTATTACTCTAAATTTATAGAACTACTTTACTAGCTGGGATGTTTATTACTTTTTCAATATTTACACATTAATTACAACTTTACAATATCTATATTACCTATATGCATCACAAAATTAATTTAAAATATCGCCACAATGTGTTGAATATTAGAATGTTGTTGATTTTGATGTAGAAACTTAAAGGCATAAACAGAGACATTACATCGTATGATGTGACTGTTTATCATTAAGAAATGCCTTGAAAAATGTGTGCAAAATGGAAGACGCGACATTTTCTATCTATTATATCTTATATATACATATTATCATCGGAAAATACATACCCGTCATGACCGTTTCACCAAGCAAGTTGTACGCTTTTGCATTTTTAGATTCTTTGCTCATATTTCTGCGGTTCATTTTCTTGAAATGACGCACAGAAGACTAATAAAATTATGGTGATATGAAACCAATAAATTGTAACAAAATATGAAAATATTTAAATATTCACGTTAATGAGGCATACTAAATACTATAGACATTAAAATTTGTTTTATAAGTATTATATTACCTATTTATGAAAAATAAATAGTAGGTAGGTAATTAATGACTTAATAGCAGTAAGGTAGTGGTAAAGTAATTTATTATCATTTTCAGCCCTACAAAAAAAAAACGATTAGTAATAGATACACATAAATACTTGATTTTTAAATTAAAAATACACATAAATTTGTGTACAATGTTCCTATTTAAAAACTTATTGGAGCACAGGTAAAAAATGTTAGGTAAAGTTAATTGAGTGCAAAACTTGGAAATTTTTTTCCAAAATATCTCCGGAGCCGAACACAAATATTGCATATACGGATTCCTTGACTATTTGACCCAAAACTATATTTTAGCTAAAAAGATATCTACTCTTTTTTCGATAAATTATATTTTTTCAATTTCGCTTTATACTGCTTTGGAATAAAATAGATTAAAAAATTACGTTACGTACTGAATATTTATAAAACGCAATAGATGGGTTCCAACATACGAGCAAAAATTTATTTTCAGTGTTAAATTATAACGTATCGTATTCATACAACATATTTGTAAACGATTTTTTTTAAACAAAACTATGTAACGCCTGTAATTACCAAATTAAAGTTTTCCCTGTAGGGAGATCCACAAAACGGTTCCTAATTTGTCTGACGTCACAAGCCTACTACAAGCTCCGCCCGGACTCAATAACCGCGCTTATCTGTCAAAGCGAGAAGTAAGCAGGGTTAAATATAATTAACTAACTGTTAATTTAGCTTGTGTTTATTAAAATTTCATAGTACATACTATAATGTAGGAACGATTGGATCGGTAAGTCCTCGCGCGGTCGAGGTGACTAGATCGCTGTGGGTTCGACCCCCGCAGCCGGTAGACCGTATATAAGCTATATTCGTGGAGAGGATTGGCACCCTCTCTGTGGATATGGTAGGGTGGAAGAATGTTGGCTTGGGTCAATGTGAGAGATTGATACCGATTGAAGTTTGACTACCCTAATTAATGAGGTTTTCCAGGCCCAACGTAAGTCGTTCCTGGGCGCAAATGCGACTTGCTTAATAATAATATACCGCCCCCTCTCCTGCACAAGTCTTCGACTTCTGGGTTAATCCTCGTGATTAGAATGAGGATAATTTACCAGTAGCAAATGTACATATGGTGTTTAATTTTTTAGCGGCCAACGCGAAACTGTGCTTCTCATGTAGTTTGTCAAAATGTATTTACGAGGTCGAAAACGTCAAAGAGTAGATCAACATTCATTTTTATAATAATTATTATAAGAAAAAATATTGCAGCACAAAAAATAAGTACACATAACCAGAAGCTATATAAGAACGAACAAAGATACATCTACATCATACTTATGGATAGGTATTCTTGAAAAGTGTCACTTGTAACAGGCAATGTAAAAAGCTGCAATATGATACAATTTTGCACAATAAGTTATGGTCATTAACACCATTTTGCACATCGAGAAGGAAGATTGTGAAGACATGGAACTTATTTTGACTAAACTTGACCAAAATAGATCAATTTCTTGACCTTTAAAAAAATCTTCTATCTTCTAGTGACCCGCCACTACTAGTTTTTTAGAAGAAATAAATAGTTCGGATGTTAAGAAAGCACAATACATCATATCTACTAGTTACCAAGTGGTGTTCGAAAATTATCAATTCATGGAACGATGATCAATTTTGTTGTTACTGATTAAAACCAAATTGGAAAGAGTTTTATGTCTTTTTTGTGGAGGCAGTCTTACACACACAAAAAAACATTACAAATGGCAATTCACTACACCACACTGAAAGTGAAAATTCATTGTGGTTTTAATTTCGGTATGACATCAAAATTTTATGAAACGAGTGTTTGTAAAACTGCGATGGGTTTTTTGGTAGGTAAACTTTTTCTAGGTACATTATCTTCGGATGAGAAATTTTTTAAAATGTGTTCCACAAATAAATTTATAACTGCTTCGGAAAATCTACAAAACTGTAGAATGTATATTTTGTGTGGTCCTTACCGATTTCGGATCTTCTAAAACATTTACTAAACTGCTAGTAGAATACAATATCTATTTTACTGCGCAGTTGACTTTAGGCAAATTTATATATTTTCAAAGTTATATAGGTGGTAGTTGTAAAAATTTATTTAGTACATATCTAAGTATATTCGTGTTATGTAACAAATATACTCACATTTTTTAATACCTATATAATAATAATAGTATATTATTTAACGAGCGGTAAAGCAAGTCATAACTCACGCAGATGAAGTTTGCAGCGAGAGCCGCAGGCGAGTGCTGTGATTCATCAAGTGAGTTATGAGCATTATTACCGCAAGTTGAATACTACACTTTATCTACAACTATAACAATAAATACTAAGACACAAGTATCGACAAAGAAAATTGATTTGAAAACGTCAAAATTATTTTGTTAAAATATCAAATGACATTCCCCTCAATGATAATAATTGAAAATTCCTCCTTCTGAGAGGCGTTGGCAATTTAATAATTTTAAAATCTTTTAATTATTCATTCCTTTCCACTTGTTAAAAATTCTTTCCATTTTGCACCAATGGAACGTATTTATCGGCTTAAAAATTTCCAAGAATTTAGTGCGTACACTATTTACATACCGAAGTATCATTGTAGAAGCCCAGCGTGAGTTATAATAACGCACTATGAAAACTCACGCTATTTGTTTACTGATACTATTAATTGATCAAAAGCAGTTGAATAATTAATATATAAATTAATAGGAGTAGATAAACAATATATCTATATCATTTTGATTTGGCCAACTAGTTATTTCCCATTCAAATCAGTAAATTACACAAATATTGCACCAATCTCCCCTATCAATTTTGACTCCGCCCCATATCATGTAAATATCTTTACGCTATGGGTATAAGAGAATAAATAAGGCTATTTCAGACAGCCGCAGGACATAGGCGTACGCATCATGTTAAACGTAATAAAATAAATTACGTAGAAAATAACAACTAAAATAAGATAAAGGCTGAAATAATTATAGTTGTAGATAATAACATGATGTAAAGATGTGTTATTTTATTTTACTATAAAACAATACATTCTTTCTAAATTTAAGAAAATATGTACTTTGGTGTCACAAAATGCTCAGTGGTATTGTATGACTGATGAAGTTCAAACGATTCTTTATTGAATAAACTGTTTAAATCAATAATTTCCAGGTTTGATTTATTTTTCAAAATTGTATAGCTCACACACTATAAGGGTTTTCTGAAATATGAAGCAAATCAACAATTTTTTGTATCGGATGAAGACGGCCATTGTTACTTACCTATTTCTACCACATATTCATGACACAAATTCTCACATTCCAGTTTACACGAAATTTTTTTCAAGCGAATGTAATTTGAAAATAATGTATTTACAACTGCGGTCCATAGTCCATGATCCGATTAGATCGTCTACAGACAGCAGTGACTTGTATCATAGCAAAACTACAACTACGCGTCGGTACCTGCTCATACCTAATTTTGTTTTCCCCCTTCCACTCACTAAACAATATGGAATATCTACAATAGCTGAATGTTATTTTTACACATTATGTTCTCACTCACACATATTTTGATTTCTCTAACCAAATATTGTGTCTTTGTTAAAATATTAAATTTATTAAAAATTCAACACCAAATTAATTCACTCATAAATGAATTAGAATAGGAAAATAATATGTGCCTTACAATCGCTTTTAAAAAGTTTGTGACGAACCTACGTCACTTCGGCGGCGGTGCAATGCGACGCGGTGTCACTATGATGGTGGGGTTCCTCGGGCGCCAGTTTCTATTTTAACCTTTCGCTACCGAAGGGTACAAATATTTCATAGTTAACGGAGGGGGTACATTATGTACCCCACATTACACTATACTATATACTACTATATATATTACCAAACACCGCATAATTAGAGAGAAAAGGATAAGAATAAGAAAAATTCTATTTTGGACTACAATTTATAAATAACAAAAATAATATAGACAAGAAATTTAAAATGTATTATTGTTCCTTAAATATCTTCTTCAAGGACTTGATGCTGACATTTAGAACACGTTATAGTTTGTGTAGATGTTTGATGTTCTGCACAAACAAAACTTTGACACAAATTACATATTTTCCTAGTTTTGCGGTCTTTACTGCGTGGACATAAGACACACCGTCCTGAAGATTTCTGCTACTTTCCGGGTCTTATATATTTACATGGTGTTATTGGAACCAACTCATGCATTGCGTTTACAATTCGTTTATGGAATTTTTTTGGATTCTCTTATCTCCTGGCCACGTAAAATTTAATCAGTTCTTGTCCCAATTTCAGAAGAAAATCCTTATGATTATGAGAAGTAGCATTTGTTGAAACAGATTCTTTTGTTGTCCATAAGTGGTAAGCATTTACTCCAGCTATATCTATTCAATTTTAAAATAGAACAAATGGCCGTCTTTTAGAAGCTCTCTTACACGAATATTCGTTGACCATTTTGTACATAGTATCTACAGCACCTTTTGTTGAATTATAATGTAATATTTATATCTGGCTTGTTGTTCATAGCTTTATTACTAATTTTGTTATCGTGATGTTCTGTGCTCAAAAGAATTACTGCTTTATTCCTTTTAGGAACGTAGGAAACTAATGTTATTTCATCAAAGAATGCAAAGACCGATGATTTTTCAGTTTTTGCCGGATGAGGTAATATGGCAGGGGGAATGTCTTGCTTGTTTCTACGAAGGGTACAATGTTAATTTTTTTTTAGTAGTTCTTTTGCCAAAGGGACACTAGTGAAAAAATTATCGGTGGTTATATCGCAACCAGGGCCAAAGCATCCGACCAAGTCAAGCACTGCTCGCTTACCCTGTTCTTTTTCCGGTCTGTTACCTTCTTTTCCAGTATATATTTGTAGATTTGCAGCATAAACATCGTTTACATCTACCAAAGCCCATATTTTTATGCCATACTTAGCTGGCTTAGATTTCATGTGCACACGAAATGGACATTTGCCTCGGAAACTTACAAGTTGTTGATCAATCGTAAGGTGTGTATTGGGGAATAATTCATTACAGTGACCCACAAACTGTTCATATACTTCTCTAAAGGCCGCTAATTTGTCGATACTTCTACGCTCTAGCTTTGTAGTCAAATCATCAAATCACATAAACCAGAGAATTTCCAAGAACCTATCACGAGACATAGCAGCAGGAAAAATTGGTCTACTATATAAAGGATTTTTACACCACAAAAATTCATAGGTTCTCTGTTTGCCTTTAGAGCACCTGCTGTTATCAAGAGACCTAACACTGCATATATTTCGATCGAATCTGTAGATATCCAGACTTTTCGTTTGTTAGGATATTTCCTATTCCAATCTTCAATATGTTGTTCAGCTTTCTGATTGGTATATTTTACAATTATTTCTACGATTGTATCGTCTATAAATATTTTGAAAAACTCATCAATAGTTGAATAATTCTGAGATTTTGGGGACAGTCCAGAACCTTTTGTGGTTATATTTTAGGTACGTGTGCGAGTTTTTATTGAAGGGCAACTACTCCATGCAGTACCATTCTTGAAAATGAATGATGAATCTACTTCTGGAATATCTTCATCGCTACTATCGGCATCTGAAGGAAGCTAAAATGTAACGTAAAACTAATAAAATAATTAATATAAAACCTGTTAAATACCTGCTGAATTTCGGGCTCAGATTCTTCAGTCTCTAAATTATCCTCTGACTCTGATTCTTCATGGTAATCGTTGTCACTTTCTTCCAACCACTTCAACGCGATACCACAATCTTCTTCTAGAGATAAATCTAATTTTCCTTTATTTGACATAGTTGAACCACAGCACCTCGTTGCAAATGCAGTCACAAAAAAAAACAATACAAAAACGAATAACAAAATGAATAGCACAGCACTTGTGAGCTAGCGAAGGCTGACTCAGTGTCGGTATTGTAACTGCTTGCTATAACAATGTAGTGCCGTGTGCAACGTATAGAAATAGTGTCGTGTGCAAATTATGGGTGTGTTTTCAAACCGCAACGTGGTTGACGAAAGGGGTACAATTTGCGCCCCATACAACATTTTAGCTAATTTTTCAAAATATACGTTACAAAATTACAAAGTAATGCTAGCAGGTGTTGGTCCAAAATATACAGAAAGATAAATCGAAAGGATTTGTTCAAATTTCATACTAAAATGTTAAAAAAAAAATTGATATTGGGGTACAAATTGTACCCCTCTCCGGTAGCGAAAGGTTAAAGTGTAGAAACATCACTACTCAGGCAGCTACAGTGAAGATACAGTATGTCCAGCGGGTCTATGGAAAACAGTTACACTTCACGGACGGAATAAAAAGGCACAATATATATCACTATCTATATATTAAAATACCAAACCTAATTTTACAATACTAACTTAAAACTAAAAACGGATTTGCAATAAAAAACAAGTTAAACGGGTGATACAAACGCTAAATGCGAGACAGTTGCGGTTGCGGTTATTGGTGATCCTGGAAAGAGAGTTACTGAGTTAGCCGGTCGGAAGCGGTGGGAAGCTACGGACTAAGTACCACGAGGAAGGAAGCAAACAAGCAATAAGCAAAAGCAATTACTACTATTGGTTAATACACTTGGCTACAATCACTCCTGAAAGAGAACAATTAATAGGACGGCTAACTGTCAGTCGTGTCAAGTCAGTCTACGACCTACTTTCAGAGCAACTAGTGCCCAAGACAACTTCCTTCCTCCAAACGCGCAGTTAGGTTCGACACACGTGATCAAGACAACCGTGTGCGTCACCGCGCCGTAAAACAGACAGAGAACAGGTCAGGTAGGATAGACGGAGAGCGGTCTACGTCTCAGAATAAAGAGGTACCTCTTTCCTACAAACGCGCATTTAGGATCGACACACGTGATCAAGGCAACCGTATGCGTCACCACTCCGCAGAGTAGACGGAGACGGTCTACGTTTCAGACTAAAGGGTTGCCCCCCTTCTTCCGAACGCGTAGTTAGGATCGACACACGTGATCAAGGCAAGCGTGTGCGTCACCACGCCGCAGGACAGACGGAATTCAGGTTCGGTGAGAAAGACGGAGACGGCTTACGTTTCAGACTAAAGGGTATCCCCCTTCCTCTGAACGCGTAATTAGTATCGACACACGTGATCAAGGCAACCATGTACGTCACCACGCCGCAGGACAGACGGAATACAGGTCAGGTGAGACAGACGGAGAATGACCTACGTTTCAGAGGAAAGAATTGCCTCCTTCCTCCGAACGCGTAGTTAGGATCGACACACGTGATCAAGGCAACCGTGTGCGTCATCACGCCGCAAGACAGACGGAGAATGACCTATGTTTCAGACTAAAGGGTTGCCCCCTTCCTACGAACGCGTAGTTAGCATCGACACACGTGATAAAGGCAACCGTGTGCGTCACCACGCCGTAAGACAGAGCACAAGACAGGTAAGACGGACGAGAGTTAAGAGTAGCCAAGTATTACTTACAACTACTTACTTCCAGTGCTCGTGGTCGGACACGTCTTTCTTCTAGGAACGGCAAGACGGAACTAACTCTCGGGTTCCGCTCTCTTACCAGTTCACCCGGCGGAATTCGGAGACTTGCGCACTGACGGTGTTCTAGAGTTACTACTGCTGCTTGCTGGTACGGTTGCTCTTCTGGTCTACGGACAGGACTGCTCGGCTCGCTCGCTGGACGGCAATTAAACTTGCTAGCTGGTAGTTGGAAGACCTAATGCGCCTGTGAATTTGACGGCTGCGGACTAGTCCCCAATCTGGACTTTGAAAATTCTCACCTAATACGAGTTCTCCACGGTCTGGCAGGTCTTTTGGTGCTGGTGCGGACAGGCAGGACTTCTCACGGTGACAGAAGGACAGGAACTCAATATCAAAATCGGCGTTTGAAAATCCTAACGTTGATGCGGAGGTAGCGGCTGCGCGCTGATCGGTTTTCGGACAGTACTCGCAGAATCGGTCAGTAGGCGGCAGTAGGAGACAACGCAGCTGCTAGATGTGGGCCAGGACACGTCCTGCATTTACGTATATTGGAAAATATTAGGCTTGAGTCGGAATCGTCCGCTGGATCGAGTGTGCATCTCTACGTCATACCTTCCGTAGTGGTGACCGCATCTGACCGGTGATTGGAGCGCGCGAGTTCACGCGGTCTACCTCGCGCTGGCTGAAGTCCGAGCGTCGACAAGCTCTCAACGTGGACAATTTCAAATACTATACTGGTTTAACGAACTATTTTAATAATACAATAAACAAATACGGGGCAGTTAAAATCACTTCATTACAAGTTATTATTTTATTTAAGGAGAATTTAAACAGTAAAAGTGGGTAAACAAAATATCAAGAATTTTTATTTAATATTACTTTTGTTCCAATGGTTTTATTTTTCGAGATTTTTGTACTTAAAAAACAACACAAGTTTTATCATTTTACGATGCGTTTGCAGTTAAATTGAATTAGTTTATCATCTATTGAATATATTCGTTAAAGAGGTACGTAGGTACCTTTCATATTCGCTTCATGAATTGATAGGTTTTTATATTTAAGTTATTCATTAATTTTATATAAAATTAATTAAGTGTTTAAATAGAGGACTAAAGCCGACTAAAACTGAATTATGTCGACATCAGTCGATCAAACACATAAATTATCCAAAAATAGTATTCTTTTCTATAGATTATTTTCGATAAGTGCGCACTTAATACTATACTCTAGTTTTAAACTAAGAGGAGTAAATGAAAAAGTCATATATACACAGGGAAAAGTAACTAGAAAATATAACTAGATCATTTTGACGGTAAATTTGAAAAAAAAATAGAAAAAATACACAAAAAGCAATACAATTTGTTGCAGAGTGAAAAGAACTATTTCATTTACTTTAGGATTAACGAGAAGGGAGAATAAACACAAAATAATCATCGAAGTGGCAACGTTAATCTTAGCCAAATATAACTGACATTTTAAATGTTAGTAGCTGACAGTATTGACATTGACAATAAACATGAATTTATGTGAAACTGTGTAAACTTGGCGACAAATTAACAAATAACAAGCTAGTGTTTAAGCTCGAGAAATTTAAATAACTCCTCTTAGTTTAAAAATAAAGTATAGAAGTATAAGTTTGATTGTAATCAAATATAATTGATTTATTTAGATGCCTATTAAAAACTATGAAATTATGTTGCATAAACAGATATTCACAAAAATTGATGGACATGTTTTAATTATTAGCAGTACCTAATAATCGGGAAGTTGCATGAATTTTATATTGGTTTGAAACGTATTACACAGTAATCTTATAAACATATTGAAAGGTCAGAACATGTATCTGGCGGCAATATTCATAAAATAATTGAAATATAGATATTAATGGACTGCCATAGCATGTACACAAAACCACGTGGCCGAAAACGCGATATCATTGGTGTGACGCTATACGCCGTTTCTAGCGGTTTATTTCCATGGATACAGGTGCAGGTTACGGTGTTGGTGATGCAAACAGGGGCTTGTTTCTTGAATTTTTGCGTTTTTGGGTACACGTACGAATGGCGTAAGACGTCACAGGTCTACACTGTGGCAATGATCATTTTGTGGAGGCGTGGCCAGACTAAATTTTTAAATGGAAAAATCATGCAGTAATTATAATTACAGCCGTAATTATCATAAGCTTCATTAGGCGTAAGCTCTGATCTGATATGATATGAATCGTTCTGTAACAAGGCAGTTCTATCTTTGGTATTAGAAAAAAGAAAAGAAATGGTAGTAACATTTCTAAAAGCAAGTTGAATAGAAATGTTACTACCATTTCTCACTCACAAGAGTGATGTTAGGGTTGGTAAATCTTCTTGTGCTCTAGCTAAACATGTAATTGATGACGAGCGTGCTTCTTCTTACTTTGACGTCAGTATTTTAGATATTGAAAATAATTTATTAAAAAAAAATTTAGAGATGGTTCATATTTATACCGATTATAATTCTATTAATTCCAGAAAATATGTTGATGGCCTCAGTGTGACCTGTACTTTTGTGCTTACTCTTAACAATAATGTTAATAATGATAGTGACGTTGGTATTGGTGAGTTCTTTGCCGACACCCAGTTGTGTTTTATATTTTTTTGGTATTCTAGTTTGGATGTTCTTATAATGTATTGGGTTTTGGACGGTCTCCTTGTTTCTTTTCTTATTCAATTTTTGGTATACCTAGTAATGCCAACGAATTTGTTGTCATTACTGTACTGGTTGGCAATAATATATATTTCAATTATTATAGTCTGGTTTGGTCAGCCTGCAGCTGATTCGACTCTTTTCATTGATTTAAAAGTTTCTGTTTGTTCTAACTTAAATTTACTTCCTTGACCACCTGTTGGGCTCAGAGAATAATGTTTGAGTAATCTGTGCTCATCTTATGCTTATGTGCCAGTGTTTTAATAATTACAAGTGATGTAAGAAGTTGAGACATTGTGTCAATGGTTTATTGAATTTCTCTGATTTTGAGTGGTTGAATGGTTTCATTCCATTTTTATAAATCTCAATCTTTTTGTAAGTTCCTTTAACTTTTCCTTTTACATTTTGATAATTATTGTACGTTTTTGTAGTTTCCTCATGAAGAAGCATTAAAGGCTTCGAAAACTTGAATAGAAATAAAGAGTTTCTTCTTGCCTATGTGGCTGCTATACCTGGATTATTTAATTTTTTCAAGTTTATTCCTTAACTTACCAGTCAGGTGAACCTCTTCCACTTTACAGTGCTTTCGAAAAGTAACGAATAAATTCATTATTTTTGAAATTGAGAAGTTTTCGAAAAAATCCCCTGGCATGTTAATTTTGTTTTTAAAACAGGCACTTTTTGACGTACGACCCATATTTGTGACGTCATCGTTGTTCGAGATATGACGTCATTGACAATTTTTTTAAATAACAACCCCCAATTTTGACCATGCCATTTGAAAGAGCGTGCCATTCTACATACATACATCATGAAAAATTAAGGTGTTATATAACAAAAATTTCAAGAAAATATTGTTGAAAATTTTAAAATTTAATTTTCACAATACTGTGCACCTCCCCATTATGCAACACCTGTTCGTGCTTATTTAGATGAGCTGTTCCCGAATCGTTGGATAGGGAGAAGGGGGCCGATTGAGTGGCCTGCCAGATCGCCTGATTTGACACCCCTAGATTATTTCTTGTGGGGATACTTAAAAATCAAAGCATACGTTACTAGACCGGTTAATTTAAAAGATTTAAAAGCAAGAATTCGTCACGAGATACATCCTATACCTCCTGAAGTTATTGATAATGTCCAAAAAGAATTTATTAGTTCTCTTGGCTACTCTCAGGCAGCCAACGGTGCACAATTTGAACATTTAATTTAGTCGACTTTTTACATAATCATTATCATTTCCAGTATTTGTATTTGCTTTAAGGGGGCATTTAATGAGCTTACCGTTTTTTCTATTCAAATATTCAATATCATGTCTACGTGAACGTCATTTGTGAAAGTAGAAAATTAATTTTTGCCCCACAAAAAGTGTTTCCACGCATGATGGGTGTCTACAAAATGGCAACAAAATATCAAAAGCAGTCTCAATGAACTTGGAAAAAAAATTTTTTTAGTTGTAATTTCTTTACGTGAAAATGGTGCGTCGTACGAGAGTAAGTCTAGGGACCGAATTTACTGTAAAATAAATGGAGAATTTAAAAATAATTGTAGTTTTTAGAAAAGGCAGTGGCGTACCATTTTTTTCTTAAAAAATGTTTAGTTCAAATCTCGTACGGACGTTATTGTCAAAGATTTTAAAACATTTTTTACATCAAACAATGCTCCTTAATGATTAATAGGTGTGTACAAAATTTTATAAAAATATCTGGAGTGATAAGAAAATTATAATAAAAAAGTAAATTTTCTTCTTAAAACTGTTACACTCTTTAGCTCAAAAATTAAGAGGTTTAGGACATATGTTGATATTAAGTTTTCTTCTTAAAATGACCAAAGGATTCACACCTTTAAGTATCGGCATTCAATTAATAAATACCCTGTATATATATATGAAGTGCGTAATAGTTATTTATGTATTAAGGACAGATAGGGTTTTATAAGATATTCCTATTGTAGACGATAAGAAAATATAGATACTGTTTAAATACTTCTTTATTAAATATACTCTAAGAATACACATATTTATCTGGAAACTACAATTTTCTCAAATTTGCAAATAATAAAGGCGTCATTCTATTGAAAACATCAAGTTTTTAAAAACTAACCGCTATAAATTTTGTACCAGACTTGTGGATGCAATTTTGAAGATCGTTTTAAAACATGCTTTTTGAACTTCAACTTTTACATAATCATGTAAGTACACCTAAAAATATCGAATCTTCGTGCATGTCAACATTTTTGTTTGTCAAATTATGTATAGTTTATTGATTTACTGAAGAAAATTTAATAATAATGTAAAAACTGGGAATTAGAACAAAACTCACAGAAATGTATTGTCTACTTATTTACATTTAAGAAAAAATAACGCCAGACTATAACTTACTTTCAGCATCTGAAACAGAAACAATAGAATTAGATAATAATCATCAATGCAGTTAGGTGATAGGTATTTACTGTATTATAAACTAAATTCTATCTTGATTACATCTCAGTTAATTTTTATACAGAAATCACAAGTTGTGCATGTTTGAGAAATTCAGTTGCAATAGGAGCTGCAGTTGTAGAACTAATAAACAGAAAATTTGAGCTTAATTCAATTTAGTCTGTGTATACTCACTTGTAATATTAACACATTGCCCACATCTAGTATACCGAAACTGGTCAGTTTTACTTCCATGGATGTGTTTATCATTATCATCTGCAAAGTCTTTCTATTTTTTACGTTCCAGCGGTTCCATTCACATTCGCATACAGTTCTATATAAGTTGGCAGACTGAAAAGGCACATGTTTTGTATTAGTGGGCTGGACTGGATTCAATTTTAAATAATATTTATAAAATACCCAAAATTTATGGTTTACTATCGCGGTTATTTCCAGCCCAAGGAAAAAAAAGACTGACAAAAAAATTATAGAAACCTAATTTTCTGATTTATACAGTAGCTATACTTTACGGGAATTGAATATAACAGCAGCATTATTTTGCAGACCCCCCATTAATCAAAATTCTCACATCTATTAATTTACTACTAGTTTTAAAAAGCATTTGAAGCTTTATGTTATTGATATTGATGACAGTTTTAACAATTTAGGTATATGCATTTATAATATTACGCATTATATAAATAAATAGCGAATAACTTTCATTCAAATTTCAGTGTGGTATTTAATTTTTTTATTATGAATACATTGACTAGAATATAGTATAATAGCAACTCTTATATTACAATCTTGTCCCTACAACTCTTGAAATAAATAGGTATATCAATTTTTCAATCATTATGTCAGTTACAGTTGAAATACTAAAAAAAGGCAGAAAGTACAGTACGGCATATGAATACGTAGTAAATAGGTAAATACCACATGAAATATAATTACAATTACATATAATTACAATTAAACAAAATAATGCTGCACTATAATATTTAATTAATAATGTTTTCAGAATTTTCCAAATTGGAAAGTAAACCATCACCAGTTACACTCAGTTTTTTCCGGTTATAATAGTCCTTGAAAGAAGCAACTATTATTATTATTATTATTATTAAAAGCAGGTTCTATGACGCAACTCTTTCTTGGAGAAAGGATATGTAATGAAATTTTCAGGAATTAATCAGCTTTACGAAGCCAACAAATAATGTGGATATGAATAAAATTGAGAAAGCGGGATAAAATTCCATAGGCGTACCACTTAAGAAAGATTCAAAGAACACAAAATTACTAATAGTAAATTGATACTGTGTGAACCTAGAACTTTAATAGTTTACTTTTGTGATAATTGAACCCTTCTCAAGTGGTATGTCTATGGAATCTTGTTCCCTGCATTTCTCACCTCCTTACTCATCTAATTACTGTAAATTAGTCATTTTTTACTACTTTCAAACTCGGGTATAGACAATACTTCTGCTTTTTGTAGATTTACTAGAACACTATAGATTTTACATAAACAGCACAAGATAAAAAAAATTATATAGCCTTTCTAAAAAATTTGTGATATTTGCTAGATTTTTGTGGAAATAGTATACAGTATGTTAAAAAAAACCCTTCCACTCTGATTTTATTCGTATCCGCATTATTTATCGGCATCCTAAAGCTGACTAGTGTCTGAAAGTATAATTGTGTTTCCTTTTTCCAAAAAAGAATTACATCATATAAACTACTTTTGTAATTGAACCTTTTAAGGTGTAAAATAACTGGAAAACGATGAGTTTAAGAGGTCATGTATATTTATTAGAGATTTTGGTTATATTTTTTATATACTATCACCATTCAAAGTTTGTAACATATATACATATATATATATATATATATCTCCGGGTTCCTTTCCGTAATGAATCTGCATGGTCCTTAAAAGAAACATTTGTTTGACAACGTTTCGGTAAAATCTCATTTACCATCTTCAGGTCTTCTTACTTCTGCTTCGCGTTACTACGTTCGGCTTACTGGAAGATGTTTGTCCACTTGGTGAGTTATATACTGTGCTTTCGTTCCGGTGTGTGGTTTTCTTCGCATGGCTGCGCGTCACGGGTCTTGCGTTTAATGGTGCTGTGGGTTCTTGTGTTCTGCTTGGCCTACTCTCAGCGTTGTGTATCACTGGTTTATTGATCTTCTTGGTTTCCAGGACAGGTTTCCAAGCTGTTGGTAATCTTTGGGTATCGTCACGTGTATTCAGATTTTGAGGATGTTTTTCAATTTCGATGACTTCTCTAATTATTCTTTTTGCCTTATGCTCCATTCTTGCTAATACCTTGGTATTATCGAAATACTAGCAAGAATGGAGCATAATGAAAAAAGAATAATTAGAGAAGCCATCGAAATTGAAATAGTAATACTTCTAAGTATCATTCTACTTGTATGTATACTTTTTTAAAATTTACGTAAAATACTAACAAGAGCCAAGGCACTGAGTTGAAATAATTTTAAAGAGCGGTAATAAAAAAGTTTTATTTTTTTTATTACACCTCACACAATATAAAAGGAAAACAAGTTTTTCACCTCATCTTGCAACAGTTGGCCACTTCCTACCACGATACATGTAACTGTTGCTACAATTCCCATACCCACAACACAGAATAATTTATTTTTTAAATTGACATCCTGCAATAAAGAAATATATTAATAATAAAATTGGAGGAAATACGCATTCCATATACAATTTTTATATTTATATTATACTAAGTGATAAGAAAGGTAAACACCTGTGCAAAGTGATACAGAACTTATCTAAAAAAGTTTGAGAATAGATGCGTCATGAAAAATGGAATCAATATCGTAAAAACAATTTCTGTAAGATCCTTATAGTTTCCAAGTAAAAAATTATTAAAGTTGTATTATTTTCAACCTTACATCGCTGGGATACTGTAGTATCTATCCAGACGATTCCTAATATTGAAATCCGATTACTTTTTGTAGGTATTAAAGTTTTTGTGATGACAGTCTTTATATTAGTTTTTCAAGTGTCAAAAATGGCTTACGTGTATAGCAACTCGGAACTGATGGATATCGTTTTAATTAACGGCAAATGCAATTGAATTTGCTGCATTATAATAGGTGTTGTAAAATGTAATTTATATCTAATATATATACTTGGGAATGTCTTTAAATTTTTTATTCGGTCTCCGATTATACACCTTATCAGGTTTTAAAGTCGACCAGTTCCCAGTGCCTTACGGACGTGTATTTTTAAATTATTTTTGAACTGAGCTTTTTGATTTTATTTTTACAAAATTGTATTTGTAAGAGTCCCCTGTACATTCAAATTTTTTTTTAGATAAGCTATGAAGCACCCTGTAATTAGCCTGTAACTCGTAATATACTACAAAGTTAACCCGTTCAGTGCAGTTTTGTAAACTAAAATGTAGCGTCCGCAGCAAGCATGTGTCGTAACACGGCTAGTCTCTAACTGAGAGAACGTTTTCTAGCCTCGTTATTTTAAGGGAATTTCTACTACGAATAACTAAGAGAGAAAAAATACTATGCACTTTTTAACTTCACAGTTATTATAGCACCTGTAAGCATACATTTTTCAACTAAAATCAAAATTTTGTAAACAGACCTATTGACATGAATTCATTATAAATAATAAGAATTGTTCTCAACAAACGCAATTAAACACTTATACTTGGTATAAGTACTTGTATAAATGGGTGTTTACCAGATTGTGGAAGAAAAATCAATAACCAGATGAAATGCCAATCTATAGACGTTCATAATCAGATGCCTGTGATACGTACAAAATTGTTTACCAGGATATTTATATTTATCTGCAATAATAAGTATTTATCGAATTCGAAGCAAAATATATTTTTTAAGAACTACGAAAATTCATTGTGTTTTTCCATTATATTTAATTTGTTTTTTTTATAGACTTCTATAAAAATGTCATTTACTCAGTGATAACAGTTGCTCTTATTTCTGCTGTTCTGAATTTTTTTAAAATCACCTTAATATAATTTGAATTATGGAAATCCAAAGTAGTCTAATTCGGGAGAAATTAAAAAAGCATTATCCAACACATTAAAAATAATTAATAATACTTAAAAATCATCAGGATCTGAAACCAGCAAATCAATATGAAATTAACTTTATAATATAAAATGAACGTGAATGTGTTTTGGAGTGCATGAAACACAAAATTAAATTCATGGTTAGAAAATAAAGATGATCATTTAACATTCGTTATAAATTGGAACGTAATAAATGTAGTTAGCTAAATAAAGAAACATTTATTTCTGTGTTATAATAATAGTTATTTATGGTGAATGTTAAAAGTGTATTTTTAAGACATACATCATGTAAAATTTCCTTAAAAACACTTTTAACACAAATATCAGAATATTTTTTCTACAAACAGCATTAAAAAGAATTAACCCGGGTAGAAATAAGTTAAGTTTTAAATAGCATCGAAGGCACTATATCAAATTTTCGAAGTGGGCACTTGCCAAAGATATATAGTAACCATGGTGGCAATCTGTAGCAGGCCCACCCTGTAGATTACGAAGTGAGTGAGTGCTCTGTCGGAGGGGGGAACTAGACAAGGATAGCACCCTACGCGGCTGAGAACAGTGTTGCCAGATGTTGCCAGATTTGGCGACAAATTTGTTTTTGGCTACTGGCTACAAATTTGGCTACTGAAGTCGTCAACGGAGAAGCCTGCTAAAATCCGTTCAATATTCTCAATCAGCTGATTGGGCTGAAGCTCGAAATATTTACTAGCTGAACGCTTTTTATTGGTCCGATCATTTGCTGAACGCTTTTCATTGATCCGATTCGCTGAACGCAACTTATATTTGGCCCGTTTTGTTTGACTACAGTTGGCTACATTTTACGGATATATTGACGATCATGATCTATAAAAATCTGGCAACACTGGCTGAGAAGGAAAGTGTGCGAGTCAGTCACCGGCTAGCTGTGGACCTGTGGACAGCTGGCCATCGAGCTGAACCTTGTTAAACAGAATTAGTTATATTTCTAGTAGTCTAAGTTTTGTTTTCTATTTAGTGTTCATCTGTTGTTCATATGTAATAAAATATTTCTCAGTATAGTGCCGCTACTATACCGCATTGCTGCTAATCATCCAAGACCCACACCACGTCCCTGAAGATTGCAAAATGGCTTTCTAGTAAAGCCGTTGAAAAGGTAACAAACCATTGTTGTATTTATCATTTGCGAAAAGTTTGAAAGCTTTGAATTTGTCACTTTTAAACGTTGTGTCTTTTTGCCCTTAAAAAGTATAAAGAAAATATGGAAAAGAACAATCCATTTAAAGAAATGGACGAAGCAGCCAACCGACCTACTTTGGACTTATTACCAAGAAAATACCAGATTCAATATGAAATTACATACAATAAGTTTGTGAAGTGGTGTGAAGAAAAAAGCGTTCCTGGAAAATATACTGGAAATGTATCCTTGGCCTATTTTGAGGAGAAATCGAAGATTTTCAAAATCTTCATCTCTATGGTCTAATCATTCTATGATTAAAGCTATGTTACGAATTAATAGCGACGCAGATATCAGCAAGCATTTTAAGCTTATTGCGTTTCTGAGGCGTCAAGGAGAAAGTTCTCAACCCAAAAAATCAAAGATCTTGACCAGAGACCAAATTGAACATCAGCTAGGAATGCGGTCTTTTCAATTGATAGTGGTAGAATAGTGGAAGGATTTAATTTTTCAAATTGTGTGAATTGTAATATAAGTATTCATGTTAATAAAGAAAGTACAAATTAAATGTATTGCAAATTTACTGTCACAATTTGACATTTACTGTCACAATTTGACATTTACTTTAAGGGACTGGTGCCTTACAGCAATATTTTTAATGCTACAAGGAAGTGTTAAAAATTGCATTTTTAACATGCTTGTAGAAAAAATAATTAATATTTTATAGGTATATTATTAATATTTAAATATTAAAAAATATGTAAAACACCTCTGATTTTATGCATTCATTATCATAAAAAATTAGAATAGTTTTCCAAAATTTCGAACTTATAAGGTCGTTTTCATTATCTTTGAATGAAATTGGATTACGCTAGAGCTATATAAAAAATGTAGCCTAGTAATACTACTTGAATGAGGTAAGATTAAGTTGGGATAAATATTATAAATTCCTTACACTGTAATATTATTTATTATTATTTTGCAAGAGAAAGTTAAAAGAAACAGTTAAATATGTTCATTAATTCTTACCAAAGTCATAAAATACGCTAGAGCAGTATACATTAAGGTAGATGAAGCAGCTGTTACTAGCAATGGCCACTTTCCTAGTTCAATAAATTGGGCGGAAGTTCTACAAATAATAAACTGGTTTGAATAAATAAAACAATGTATATAATGACTTACGCTTTAATTTTATTATGAGCCTGGATGAAAGATATTAATTTTTTGCATATGACTTCCTGATAAAATGAATCATTAGTTGCTTCGAATCCATTTGAGATTTGTTTGAAATACGTGGACAATAAATAAAATTGAAATTTTAAATGTGTCGTTAAGTAAACACAAGAGGTACATATGCCGAAAATACTATATAATAAACTAACAAGACATACATAATACAATCCTTGAAAAAACAATGGCCAGATCATGTACTTCTTTATAAACATTACTGTGAATTGATAATCTGCTATATCACTTACTTTAGATAATGAAAAAACTACAGCTATGATGCATCCTACAAATATTAATAGGACCAGTTTTTCTAAGAAGGTACACTGACGAAGAATTATTTGTTGTATTTTTCCACCAACTACGTCAAATGGTAAAAATGATAATTTGACTGAGTCTGATATAGGAAAAATACTTCTTGTGTAATAAATATGTAATATAAAAGACGAAACACCCTAAAAAAAAAAAATACAACTTTAAATTGCCAATTATACAAAGTGGTCTGAATCCCTAACTGCCTTGATAACTTAGTTGTTAAGTCAAAAATAGCTATTTTCATACTGTGTGTCCATTTATAAGGGTAAGATACCTTTTTACATGAAAAATTACAAGAAATTAATAATAACAATACATAATAGAATAGAAAATGCATACATGCCTTTTCTAGTTACACAATTTTAAAAAATTATACAAAAAAGAGTAGATAAAGAGGTACATAAGTTGGCCGAGAAATTTGAGAGAATTAAATTTTTGATGCATAATCTAGGTGGAGGTTAGCTAGTAGTAAAACATTATTTGTTATTTTTATCATTGCTGTAATGGTGGTTAACAATGGAACATGAAAAAAGTTTTCTTATCTAAATTTTTTGTTAGTCGTTTTCACTTTTTTCCTAATTTTTGCAGCATTTAACACACCATTAAGAATTTCGTGATAATTTGTACGATTCTTCTGTTCTCTAAATTGATGATATTATTGTTATCCTTGAAAGGATTAAGTATGCAGTGAAACTAATAAATTGAGATATACCCAAATATACTTATATCTAAAGTTCACTGTTTCCGAGATAAACGGTTTCAAATATTTCGAAATTTGTATTTACTTGGAAGCCTTTCGTGATAAAACAACAATAATTCTAAGTTGTAATGGGATATCTTTGGTACAATTATTCAGTATCTTTAAACAATCTCATTATCACCAGTGGCGTAGAAACTCTGTGCCACTCTTCTTAAATTTACAGTAAAAATAGTACGTCACTGTCATCATTACAAAAAACGTAAGATGCATTAAGTTTTGATTATTTTAAACAAATAATTATTCTTTACAATTTTCTTTAAAATGCATTGTACTCAAGTAATTGTTAATTTAAAATATCTCCGCATTTTGTAGTTCGTGCATATTTGTATCAAAATCTGAAGGAAATTTGAAAATCTACTTAAAATTTTGCACATTGCCATAATTTACTATTTGAAGTAACTTTTTCAAATAACATTTTGCTGTATTTTTAGTGGAAAAGGCGCTTTATCTGAAAAATGGTTACTCCTAACGACTTCAACAAGGTATACCTTTTTCACATAAAGAAAGTAAAGGAATCGATGGTTATAATAGTCAGATTTATACACTAAACCATTAAAAAGTTCTGCTATTTAAAAGAAGCTTAATGTGCCATAATTGGCGCCAGCCGGGGCAAAACCTTGATGGTGGCGCCCCCTCCTTTCAGTGTTTGAGAAAAACTGTTAAAACTGCCAGTGAGTAGCATTTTTTGTGACCATTTGTGAAAATAATAATCCTTTAATAAGTTTAAACTTTATTATCTAATAAGTAATAACTTTCGTTTGTGATCTAAATCAGAAACACAGAAAAAATATATAACCAGGAAAGACTACAACTTTACACGGCGTGCTTTCTTTTCTGCGAAAGAATCTATTAGCTCCTCAAAGTTCGTCGCATAGGCAGTTTTGTTTTCAATATAGCTAGGATCGCGAGGCCAGATAGACGCTCCTGACTCATTGTTGAACGTAGATAAGTTTTAATTATTTTCAGTTTGCTGAAGCTTCGCTCACAGCTTGTAGATGTTGGTAATATGCAATAAATTCTTAAAGCTATGCTAACATTGGGAAACGCTTCTTGCAAGTCATGCTTGTACATATGTTGTAACAGGTCGAAGGCACTTGATTATTCATTAATTTCATGTACTAGCTCTTTAAATACGGCAAGTTCCTGGCAAAAACCAACTGCATTCAAGTCTTTTGAATATTTTAAAGCTAGATCGGCTCCATTTTTTTGCAGATCTTCTGGCGACATATTTAAAAAGGCTTGGCCACTGAGGTAGGCGAATTTTTCCTGTAGACTTCCTGTACTCTGATCTGTTAAGATGCGTTCATAAATCACATAGTATATGTTCAATAACTAACTGGGCGTATGGAAATAGAAAAGTTTGTTTTTGAAACATATTTAAGATTCGATTATTTGATAAAAACCTATGAGATTGTAGGAAAAGAGGCTTCATTTGTTCGATATTTCGAATTCTTGTCTCAAGGATTTGGCGCCCCCATGAAACTGCCGCCCGGGGCAAGTCGGTTTGTCCCCCCTTAGATCCGGGGCTGATTGGCGCCCTCTACTTGTAGCGTCAAAATTAGAAATAAATTTTAGTTTCTCGCCCCAGTATCCAAAATATATCTAAATATTTGGAATTTAAAAAGAAATATTTACTAATATTGAATAAAAAACTTTTGACTAAAGTAAGTTTAACTATATCGCATTATTTTGTCATCAGGAATCTACTCATACTCTATAGTTTTCTACGTCACTGGTAATGATGGAAGTATTTAAACATACTGAATAGACTAAAAACATCTCTTTACAACCTAGAACTATTACTGTTCTATCACGAAAGGTTTCCAAGTAAGTAACAAATTTCGTAATTTTTGACACCCTGTATCTCGTAAACATATAATTGGGTAAATCTTATTTATTTTGACTGTACAATCGCCCCTTCCAAAGATTCCAGTAATACCTGGAGACACTCTCTATATCCCTATATTTAGTGTTTTATGCTAAATAATGTTTGTCATTTATTTTTGCCTATCAACGATATCTGCAAGAAAAATATCTGGGAAAGGAAGTTTGAGACATGCTGTGCATTATGATATATTTTCTATCCTATTACGTAATTCGTAAAACTAATGACATTAGTATGATCATATCTCATACAAAAACTAATACAAATCCAAAAAAAAAAAACGAATAATTAAGATGTGCAGCTAATATACATACAGTATGCGCCAAAAGTATGGAATAAATTCAATAAAAACGAAACAATTATTTTTTGGGAAAAATCCTCGAACAGGTCGATTTTTAGTTTAAAAAATACATATTTTAGCGTAAAATGCCATTTTCAAATGTCATTTGTTTTCGAGTAATGACGTCATCGATTTTTTTTTAATGGCAACACCATATTTTTTTCCTTGATTCTGAGAGTTTAATTCTCTATCAGACAGTACTAAAATTTTGCCCTCTTTACATAGGAAAGTTTTCGAGTAAATGACGATTGAATGTTAGAAAACGTAAATCAATTAAAATAAAGCAAAAACGTTATCGAGTTTAGTTTTTCAAATTCCATAGTTCTTTTATGGATCACGTAGGTGAAAATCTCTGCAAAGTGTCATTGTCACCCCGACTTTCTAATAAGTATTGTAAGCAACATAGAAATTATTATTCAATTTAAAGCATTATGGCATATTTAACTGTTACTCAAAGAATTGAAATTTTGATTCTTATCGGATGCGGGAATATGACTAGAACTCAGCAGGAAGTTTGGGATTTATTTAATGAAAAATATCCAGATCGTTCTATCAGCCAATCAACAGTCAGTAAGGTAGAGTATAAATTTAGAGAAACTGGCAATGTTGTAAATATTCCAAAACCTGGACGTCCAAGCATTAATGAAAATCGGAAACAGAACATTTTGATAAGTATGGTGGATAATCCTTATAATTCTTCAAGATTGGTTGCATTAAACAATGACACTAGTCAGAGCACAGAGCTACGTATCTTGAGGAAGGAAAAATATCATCCCTACAAAATTCAACTTGTGCAGGAACTCAATGAAGATGATCCCGATCGCCGCTTACACTTTTGCGAAATTCTAATGGATTTATGTCAAGGAAATAGAAATTTACACCGGCAAATACTTTTTTCAGATGAGGCCACATTTTGTCTGAATGATACAGTAAACCGTCAAACTTGCAGATATTAGGGTCGGGAAAATCCTCATTGGATGGCAGAGGCACATACCCAACACCCTCAGAAATTAAATGTGTGGGCTGGAATAGTTGACGACAGAATAGTAGGGCCTTTCTTCTTTGAAGGAACCCTTACAGGACAAAGATATTTAGAGTTTCTAGAAAATTACCTTGTTCCAGCCCTTGCAGTAATTTTTCCTAACGATAATGACCCTGACATTCCTGACGATACCACATGGTTTCAGCAAGACGGTGCACCTCCGCACTATGCGCGCCCTGTACGAGATTTTTTGGACAACTGTTTTCCTGGGAGGTGGATCGGCAGACCGATAGAATGGCCTGCAAGATCGCCAGATCTTACACCTCTTGACTATTTTTTATGGGGATACTTGAAGTCAAAAGTGTACATTAATAAACCACGTAATTTAGAAGAACTTCAAAATCGCATTCGGGACGAAATACGCAGAGTTACCCCAGAAATCATTCATAATGTGCAAGAAGAATTTCTTCACAGACTTGCACATTGTCAAGAAGTTGGTGGATGGCAATCCTAACATTTAATTTTAGTATAAAATTTAATCAATTGTATTTTATTTTACATACCTCAGAATTGTTACTTTTTTATGGATAAAATTTACGTTTTCAATCGTCATTTACTCGAAAACTATCCTATGTAAGAGGGCAAAATTTTAATACTGTCTGATACAGAATTAAACGATCTTTCAGAATCAAGGAAAAAATATGGTGTAGCCATTTTCGAGGATTTTTCCCAAAAAATAATTGTTTCGTTTTTATTGAATTTATTCCATACTTTTGGCGCATACTGTATATAATAAAATATTATATTAACTATTAAGGCCTAAAATGAAATGTCTACTTAAATGTATTATACAATTACTTACGATTTGTTGTCCAAGAATGAATGATATATATTTTTTCAAATAATTTCCACTTTCATCTTTGCAAATATAAACTATACCTATAACATTAAATATTTGAAGATACGTAACAATAAAACCTTTTATTATGTTGATAAGAGTAATGCGGTGTTTTAGATTGAAGTGGACAGAATATACCAAAAAGAATAGCGGGTCATCTGAAAATCAAAAATCTTATTTATTGAAATACTGTACTAGATTCGATCATTTCTATATTGGTTACTAGATTTTTTTTTAATGAAGCCCAAATAAATACCGTGTATTTCGTAAAATTTGCGACATGTTGCAGAATGAATGGTAAAAACAAAGCACTAAAATGCGTAGGTAGGTACCTACCTACCTTAAAAACAAGCCCATGCCATTTTCTCAAAATTAATCAAATGAGCATAGAGACAAATGATGTTGATAAGAAATACAATATTATCATATGATGATCACGTTATGTTTATTTTAATATACAGATTCTGAAAGTACAAATACTCCCTCTGATGCGCACTGAAAAAATGATTTATGTAAATTTACGATTGGTTTTTTTATGCCCATAACTATCATAGTAATTTTACTTACGATTCGTACGTTAATAATGCTTCGTAAAATTTCAAAGTAATTAAAGAGATAATACATGTAAAATTTATATGTAATTATTAATTTAATGCAGTAAAAATTATACTTATACATATATTTTTACCAGGGCAATGAAATACCTACTTATATAAGCTGTGTAAATTAACTGATTGAAGTAATAAAATAAAGTAGATGTACTTAGGTACAATCGTTTGCATTAATAATGACACTCTTTAAAATGAAATCTACTTTAAACTTTTAACATTATTTCTTAGTTGTTATTTAATGAAATTTCTACTCAGAACTTCCAGAAGTTCAAAAACTGTTTTGAGGGAGTGTCCTTATTATTGCAAAAGTATGTATGTTATGTTAAAACAACAATAATAATAATATTATCTTTACCCCTCATTCTAATCACTAGGATTAGCCCAGAAGTCGAAGACTTGTGCGGGAGAAGGGGCGGCATATTATTATTAAACAGGCCGCATTTGCGCCCAGGAACGACTTACGTTGTAGGCCCTAATCACCATTCAGTCCAGTAATGAGGGAAACCTGGAAAATCTCATTGATTAGGGGGCTAGTCAAATGTCAATCGGTATCCATCTCTCACATTTACTCGCAGAGAGGATGGCAACCCTCTCCACAAATATAGCTTATATACGGTCTACCGGCTGCGGGGGTCGAACCCACAGCGATCTGGTCACCTCGATTCAAGTATTGACGCCTAAAACCGCTCTACCACTGACCGGTCCAATACATATACAGAGTATTCCAAAACTAACCGGCATTCTGTTGATGAGAAATTTCTGTAAACATAAGTCTGCAAATGTTTCATTACTACAGAGCTCTAAAAAGTTAATAAATATTCTGAAATATTTGTGTATGTTTTGTAAAGGATGGTCGATGGAAAAGAAAACAAGCTTGGCAATAAATCGCCAGTAATACAACAAGTAACAAGAAAAATTATTTCATTTTACGGTTGATTTAATATCGAGTTCATCTTCATATATACTGTACCTATAAGTTAGAAGTATTATTGCATATTGCATTATTAATATAGAAATTATTAAAGCAGGCAATATCCCTATGATAAAGAATAGTGAAAGGCAACAATTAATAGGTGTATAAACAATATTTTCAAGTAAGTAGTAACATTGTTTAAACATAAATATATATATTCAGAAAGTTGAAAGCATGAAACACATTTACATATTATGTTTTGAGAATTTCTGTGACAATATTGATAGATACGTTGTATTTTCGGACAGCTGCAAATGCAGCACCGCACAATATGCATGATGTATTTTTAAATCACCTTCAGATAACCTCTCATGCACTATTTTACAGCATATATAAATCGTACACAAACTTAAAATTTTTCACTTAAATTTCATCTGCACTACCAATATCTATAGCGCACATGATTATATAGACAAGCCGACCATTACTGAATCGGGACGCTGTAGGCGAATGAGTTGAAATATGTTTACCATAACTATCTCTAGGAAAATATTGAAAAATGGGCAAAATTATTTCGATCTTGAACCGTTGCAACGTTGCAACTATAACCATTATCGTCTATTGTACGATAGACTATGATGGTTACAGTTGCTCAATGACTTTGTTCCTTTTATACAAGAGCAATGGAAATATATTAATTAACTTTCTGATACTGTATACAGCAGCGGTTCTGATACTGTCGTATGCAGACCTTAAATTGGTTCGCGCAGAATGCAAATACCAGGACAAACGTCGATATGCCATAAGGGCTCCCACACAAAACTGCGATGCGATGCGCTGCGATACCGCATCACAGGAACTTGCGATGCGAATTTCTGCGATACGATTTTGTGTGGCAAACCGTTTGCAAATTTACACCATATTCCGCCATTCCATAAACAGAGAAGGCGGCGCAGGCGCCACGCGTCTTTCTCTAAAGCTGTCTCAGAGTGGACTTAAAGTCTTTTAAAAGGGGCGTCACCAAGTATGACGTAATATCGCAGGAATGCGCGATGCGAATGAGATCGGACGTTCTTGCGGTGCATTCGTGCGAGTTCGCAGATATTTGCGATGCGATGCGAGTTCGCTGTTTTATGTGGAAGCCCTAAGACAAAGTAAAACCGCTTATAGACTTATAACAGAACCTCAATACGTAACTGTGTCTCGAAGAGGGTCAAAGTAGGTCATATCCGCGTAACATTTTAGCAGAAAATTTCTCTCGGAACTGAACTACGTTACGTTGGGAACATTTTGTTCTTTCCATGATGTATGCAGTCTAGGCAAGTGTGTTAGGAAATAAGTTCCATGTCCACACTTTGCACAATCGCATACTGTAGCATCCTTTAATGTAATGCGGAAATATCGACAAGTGTTGGGAACGCTGAGTACCTCGATGCGAACACCCACGTTCGCTGTGATGTTACAGGGTCCCCTTCACACGGTCGTGTTGAAATTAATGGACCAGATTTGCGATGAGGTTTTGATGCACCGTGTACGACGCTTTACATGCTTAAATCCAACATTTGCGGTGTTGTGGCACTCGCTTTCCCGTATGTTCGAGAGTTTATAAAGAAAAAACCTCTCGAATGCGGAAATAGGAACAGAGAGGTTGGTTACATTCACAAAGTACACTGATAAAAATGGGTGGAAATTTCCATGTTTTATTATGCTCTTTTCACATACTATTTACTGGAAAATTTTAATTTGCATTATACAGTATGCGCCAAAAGTATGGAATAAATTCAATAAAAACGAAACAATTATTTTTTGGGAAAAATACTCGAACAGGTCGATTTTTAATTTAAAAAACATATATTTTAGCGTAAAATGCGATTGTCAAATGTCATTTGTTTTCGAGTAAGGACGTCATTGATTTTTTTTAAATGGCAAGACCATATTTTTTTCCTTTATTCTGAAAGATCGTTATATTCTCTATAAGACAGTACTAAAATTTTGCCCTCTTACATAGGAAAGTTTTCGAGTAAATGACGATTGAATGTTAGAAAACGTAAATTTTATCCATAAAAAAGTAACAATTCTGAGGTATGTAAAATAAAATACAATTGATTAAATTTTATACTTAAATTAAATGTTCCAATTGCCATCCACCAACTTCTTGACAATGCGCAAGTCTGTGAAGAAATTCTTCTTGCACATTATGAATGATTTCTGGAGTAACTCTGCGTATTTCGTCCCGAATGCGATTTTGAAGTTCTTCTAAATTACGTGGTTTATTAATGTACACTTTTGATTTCAAGTATGCCCATAAGAAATAGTCAAGAGGTGTAAGATCTGGCGATCTTGCAGGCTATTCTATCGGTCCGCGTCTGCCGATCCACCTCCCAGGAAAACAGTTGTCCAAAAAAACACGTACAGGGCGCGCATAGTGTGGAGGTGCACAGTCTTGCTGAAACTATATGGTATCGTCAGGAATGTCAGGGTCATTATCGTTAGGAAAAATTACTGCAAGGGCTGGAACAATGTCATTTTCTAGAAACTCTAAATATCTTTGTCCTGTAAGGGTTCCTTCAAAGAAGAAAGGCCCTACCATTCTGTCGTCAACTATTCCAGCCCACACATTTAATTTCTGGGGATGTTGGGTATGTGCCTCTGCCATCCAATGAGGATTTTCCCGACTCCAATATCTGCAAGTATGACGGTTTACTGTACCATTCAGACAAAATGTGGCCTCATCTGAAAAAAGCATTTGCCGGTGTAAATTTCTATTTCCTTGATATAAATCCATTAGAATTTCGCAAAAGTGTAAGTGGCGATCGGGATCATCTTCATTGAGTTCCTGCACAAGTTGAATTTTGTAGGGATGATATTTTTCCTTCCTCAAGATACGTAGCACTGTGCTCTGACTAGTGTCATTGTTTAATGCAACCAATCGTGAAGAATTATGAGGATTATCCACCACACTTATCAAAATGTTCTGTTTCTGATTTTCATTAATGCTTGGACGTCCAGGTTTTGGAATATTTACAACATTGCCAGTTTCTCTAAATTTAGACTCTGCCTTACTGACTGTTGATTGGCTGATAGGGCGATCTGGAGTCATATTCCCGCATCCGATAAGAATTAAAATTTCAATTCTTTGAGTAACAGTTAAATGTGCCTTAATACTTTAAATTGAATAATAATTTCTATGTCGCTTACAATACTTATTAGAAAGTCGGTGTAACAATGACACTTTGCAAAGATTTTCACCTATGTGATCCATAGCTTTATTTTAATTGATTTACGTTTTCACACATTCAATCGTCATTTACTCGAAAACTTTCCTACGTAAGAGGGCAAAATTTTAGTACTGTCTGATAGAGAATTAAACGATCTTTCAGAATCAAGGAAAAAAAATATGGTGTTGCCATTCAAAAATAAATCGATGACGTCATTACTCGAAAACAAATGACATTTGAAAATCGCATTTTACGCTAAAATATGTATTTTTTAAATTAAAAATCGACTTGTTCGAGGATTTTTCCCAAAAAATAATTGTTTCGTTTTTATTGAATTTATTCCATACTTTTGGCGCATACTGTAGAGTGCTTTCAAAAAGTAAAGAATAAATTCATTATTTTTGAAATTGAGAAGTTTTCGAAAAAATCCCCTGGCACGTCGATTTTGTTTTTAAAAAGGCACTTTTTGACATACGACCCACATTTGCGACGTCATCGTTGTTCGACATATGACGTCATCGACAATTTTTTTAAATAGCAACCCCCAATTTTGATCATGCCATTTGAAAGAGCATGTCATTCTACATACATACATCATGATAAATTATGGTGTTATATAACAAAAATTTCAAGAAAATAATGTTAAATGTTCAAATTGTGCACCGTTGGCTGCCTGAGAATAGCCAAGAAGATTAACAAATTCTTTTTGGACATTATCAATAACTTCAGGAGGTATACAATGTACCACGTGACAAATTCTTGCTTTTAAATCTTCTAAATTAATCGGTCTAATAACATATACTTTGCTTTTTAAGCAAGAAATCATCTAGGGGTGTCAAATCAGGCGATCTGGCTGGCAACTCAATCAGCCCTCTTCTCCCTATCCAACGATTCGGGAACAGCTCATCTAAATAAGCACGGACAGGTGTTGCTATGTAACTCCATAATTTTTCATGATGTATGTATGTAGAATGATACACTCTTTCAAATGGAGAATGGAGCGTATATTCAAAATTGAGGGTTGCTATTTAAAAAAATTGTCGATGACTTCATATCTCCAACAACGATGATGTCACAAATATGGGTCGTATGTACACTAAGCTTTTCAGATTACCCCAGAAAAAATAGTCTAAACTATTAAGGTCGGGAAATCTGGGCGGCCATGACTGCGTTCCTCCGCGGCCTATCCACCGATCGCGATAGTTGTTATTTAAAAATTCACGCACCCGTAAGCTAAAATGTGGAGGCGCACCATCGTGCATTAGCCATATCTAGTTTCTTAATAAAAGAGGAAGGTCTTCAAGCATTGGTGGCAGATCTTCTTCAAGAAAGTGTAAATACTATTGTCCGTCTAATCTTCTTGGGAGAAAAAATGAGCCTATCAAATAATCGTCAATAATACCAGCCCAAACATTTAATGAAAACTGTTCTTGATGATTTTATTCAACAATAATTGCAAAAGGGTTTTCATCCGCCCACAAATGGTTATTATGGACATTTCGTATTGAGTTCCGAGAGAAACTAGCTTCATCGGTAAAAAGAATGTACTTGTCAAATAACGGATTTTCCAGCAGCTTTTGAAGAAACAACTCACAGAAATTAATGCGTCACGGGAAATCTCTAGGGAGTAATGCCTGGACTCTTTGAATGTGATATGGATATAACAAATTTTCGATAAGAATTTTCCAAACAAGTACGTGTGAATCATTAAATGTTGCCGCGATTTTCCTCGTGCTAGTTTCGGGGTTCCCCTCAATTTCATGTAAAATTCCTTTTTCAAGTTCTGGTGTTCTTACTGTTTCAGGGACTCCTTTAACACTGTGGTCTACTTTTAAATTTCCGGTTTCGTGAAGACGTCTATGAGTCCCAGAAAATGTTCTCGGACGTAGTACGCGACTTGGATACCGCTCTTGGTATATCCTCTTGGCTTTGTATGCATTTCCGTCGGCAACCCCATAAGTAAAATGCATGTCAGCTAATTCACCGATTGTAAAATTTACCATTTTTGATGAAATTTTATCTCCTACTCTAATAATAATTTTTTAATAATGAAAAATCAATGTCAACTTTATTGCGAAAAGAAGCGTCAAAAATTATGACACTTTACCCAGCCTACTAATTATTTAATTTGCTTTAAGGGGGCATTTAATGAGCTTACCGTTTTTTCTATTCAAATATCATGCCCACGTGAACGTCATTTGTGAAAGTAGAAAATTAATTTTCACAAAAGTGTTTCCACGCATGGTGGGTCTCTACAAAATGGCAACAAAATATTAAAAGCAGTCTCAATGAACTTGGGGAAAAAACTTTTTTTGGTTTTAATTTTTTTACGTAAAATGGTGCGTCGTATGAGAGTAAGTTTAGGGACCGAATTTGCTGTAAAATAAATGGAGATTTTAAAAAAAGTTTTAGTTTTTAGAAAAAACTGTGGCGTGTAATTTTTTTCTTCAAAAATGTTTAGTTCAGACCTCGTACGGACGTCATTGGCAAAGATTTTCAAATATTTTTTACTTCAACCAATGCTCCTTAATGATTAATAGGTGTGTACAAAATTTCATAAAAATATCTGGAGTGATAAGAAAATTATAATAAAAAAGTAAATTTTTTCTTAAAACTGTAACACCCTGTAGCTCAAAAATTAAGAGGTTTAGGACTTACGTTAATATTAAGTTTTCCTCTTAAAATGGCCGAAGGATTCACACCCTTAAGTATCGGCATTCAATTAATAAACACCCTGTATAAAATATAAGAAAATCTAAGTTATCTGCTCACTAAAGTTACATATCTATATTTTACAATTCCAACCTAAAAATTACAATGTATAAATCAATACAAATTATAGTGACGCAATTTTACGATGGAATTTAGAATAATAGTTGTAAAATCACAGAACATAATTTGGAATTTTATCCATGTTTATTTCTGTAATATCACAGTGTACTTAATAATAATAATTTAAAAGATTATTGTGTAATTTTACATAACTTTACGCTGCTCACAAATTACCAACCTAAAGTTATGTGAAATTACCGACAAATTTTTATCAGTGTATACTCTATTATACCTTGTGGTTAGTCCCTTTGTAGAAAATAAACAAATGACAAGCGAAACGTCAAAATTAACGAAAAATGTCATTATTTTTTTTATTTTGTTAGAGTCGACGTATGCCGATTAACCAATCTTGACTTCTCCTCGGTTATTTGAAGAATATTGTAATTTTTTTTCTTTTTGTAAATAAGTAAAGAACACTGTTAAGAATGATTATAACTTTTTACTGTTTTTCCATTCTGAAACGTCCTAGCCTAATACAATTTTAAAATCTAGCTGCTTGCTCTATATTATCAAACGCTAAACTTTAGCGATTAGTGAGTATTAGTGGTAGGTATAACTACGCGACTGAATAATAGACTACAGGGTGATTGGAGGGGGAAACCCCCAATATTCGAAAAATGTGTTTAGAGAACAAATAATGTTAACAAAAAAGCTTAATAAACATATGGTCGAATATCAACGGTTACTGAGATTTTTGCCAAAGCTGTTATTACTTGATATATTATTTTGAGTAGGTTATGCAGCCTAAACCAAACTCGCATTAGTGATTACTAATCAGAAACATGAGAACTATCTTGTTTATATTACTGTCACATTTATTTTGACGTTTATGATTTGAACGCTTATTTTATAACTGTCGCATTTATTTCTATGTGCGTTCGTTTACTCGGTATTGTAATTTCATAATGCCTGCCACATTTAGTCATCGAGAATATGTTGATATTATTTTTATTTATGGGTATTGCAACGGTAGCGATAATCATGCAGTTGCTGAATATCGACGTCATGTTCCGAACAGAAGAGTGCCAGATAGAAATGTATTCCAGACAGTCTTCAGCAATGCACGTAAAACTGGAATGTTTGCCAGTGTAAGAGTTACATATGAAAGGCTGGTTCTGGTCTAGCAGTGGAAAAATAAATTCTAAATGTGGTAGAATGTAGCCCGGGTGTAAGTACAATTAGCATTGCAATCCGTCTCCTAATTAATCAAAGTACGGCATGGGAAGTCATTCACAAAAATGATTTAAAGCTTTTCCGTATTCAGCGCATCCATAATCTTCTGGACGGTGATGATGGTTTCCGGTTGCATTTTTGCAATTGGATAAACACAAACCATACACTTTATTACTACATTTTGATTACTGATGAGACTCAATTCACTCTCAATGGAGTAAATAACTGTCACAATGAACATCATTGGTCATATGAAAATCAGCACGTATGATCAATTATTTGGCCCAGTGCTAGATGGTCGTCTTACTGGAGCTAGATATGAAGAATTTTTAGAAAATAATTTGACAGATCTACTGGACGATGTTCCCTTGGATATTAGGCAAAATATTTATTTTCAGCATGATGGCGCCCCTGCCCATTTTAGTCGTGTTGTGATCAGTCATGTTAACAATCGCTTTCCATAACAGTGGATTGACCGAGGTGGTTTCCAAAATTGGTCACCAGATTTGAATCCCCTTGATTACTGCCTTTGAGAATGGTTTAAATCATTAGTATATGCAACAAAAGTGAACACAAGAGAGGCACTATTCGATCGGATTGTCAATTGTGCAGCACTCATAAGAGAAAATCACGGTGCACTTCAACGAGCTAGCCGTGCAATCCACAAACGAGCTGATAGCATCGAAGCGGACGGTGGTATATTTGAAAACTGAATTCATTAATTTCGGTTTATTAGATCTTTAATCAATGTTTACAATTTATAAAACCTACAGAATAAACACTTTTCTCTACAGATCCATTGCAATAATTAACTCGGGTAAAAATATTTTTGAGATTCGACCATATGTTTATTAGGCTTTTTGTTAACTTTTGTCCCCTGAACACACTTTTAGAATATTGGGGGTTCCCTCAATCACCCGGTATATTAGTGCTTTAGTACGCAAAAAAAGTTTGAGAACCGCTGGTATACAGTATGCGCCAAATGTATGAAAAAAATTCAATAAAAACGAAACAATTATTTTTTGGGAAAAATCCTCGAACAGGTCGATTTTTAATTTAAAAAATACATATTTTAGTGTAAAATGCGATTTTCAAATGTCATTTGTTTTCGAGTAATGACGTCATCGATTTTTTTTAAATGTCAACACCATATTTTTTTCCTTGATTCTGAAAGATCGTTTAATTCTCTATCAGACAGTACTAAAATTTTGCCCTCTTACATAGCAATGTTTTCGAGTAAATGACGATTGAATGTTAGAAAACGTAAATTTTATCCATAAAAAAGTAACAATTCTGAGGTATGTAAAATAAAATACAATTGATTAAATTTTATACTTAAATTAAATGTGCGAATTGCCATCCACCAACTTCTTGACAATGCGCAAGTCTGTGAAGAAATTGTTCTTGCGCATTATGAATGATTTCTGGGGTAACTCTGCGTATTTCGTTCCGAATGCGATTTTGAAGTTCTTCTAAATTACGTGGTTTATTAATGTACACTTTTGACTTCAAGTATATCATAAAAAATAGTCAAGAGGTGTAAGATCTGGCGATCTTGCAGGCCATTATATTGGTCCGCGTCTGCCGATCCACCTCCCAGGAGAACAGTTGTCCAAAAAATCTCGTACAGGGCGCGCATAGTGCGAAGGTGCACCGTCTTGCTGAAACCATATGGTATCGTCAGGAATGTCAGGGTCATTATCGTTAGGAAAAATTACTGCAAGGGCTGGAACAAGGTCATTTTCTAGAAACTCTAAATATCTTTGTCCTGTAAGGGTTCCTTCAAAGAAGAAAGGCCCTACTATTCTGTCGTCAACTATTCCAGCCCACACATTTAATTGCTGAGGAACCAATGAGGATTTTCCCGACTCCAATATCTGCAAGTTTGACGGTTTACTGTACCATTCAGACAAAATGTGGCCTCATCTGAAAAAAGTATTTGCCGGAGTAAATTTCTATTTCCTTGACATAAATCCATTAGAATTTCGCAAAAGTGTAAGCGGCGATCGGGATCATCTTCATTGAGTTCCTGCACAAGTTGAATTTTGTAGGGATGATATTTTTCCTTCCTCAAGATACGTAGGTAGCACTGTGCTCTGACTAGTGTCATTGTTTAATGCAACCAATCGTGAAGAATTATGAGGATTATCCACCATACTTATCAAAATGTTCTGTTTCTGATTTTCATTATTGCTTGGACGTCCAGGTTTTGGAATATTTACAACATTGCCAGTTTCTCTAAATTTAGACTCTACCTTACTGACTGTTCATTGGCTGATAGGGCAATCTGGATATTTTTCATTAAATAAATCGCTGAGTTCTAGTCATATTCCCGCATCCGATAAGAGAATTAAAATTTAAATTCTTTGAGTAACAGTTAAATGTGCCATAATAGGTACTTTAAATTGAATAATAATTTCTATGTCGCTTATTAGAAAGTCGGTGTGACAATGACACTTAGCAAAGATTTTCACCTACGTGATTCATAAAAGAACTATGAAATTCGAAAAACTAAACTTGATAACGTTTTTGCTTTATTTTAATTGATTTACGTTTTGTAACATTCAATCGTCATTTACTCGAAAACTTTCCTATGTAAGAGGACAAAATTTTAGTACTGTCTGATAGAGAATTAAACGATCTTTCAGAATCAAGAAAAAAAATATGGTGTTGCCATTTAAAAAAAATTGATGACGTCATTACTCGAAAACAAATGACATTTGAAAATCGCATTTTACGCTAAAATATGTATTTTTTAAACTAAAAATCGACCTGTTCGAGGATTTTTCCCAAAAAATAATTGTTTCGTTTTTATTGAATTTATTCCATACTTTTGGCGCATACTGTATAGCATTTAAACTTCTACATTATATTTATTATGAAATTAACAAATTTTGTCAGTAATATATAGGATTTATTGGTAACGATGCGTTGAATATTAGAATTTTGCTGATTTTAATTAATTAAATACATTCTTGTGGCATTTTTTACGAAGCACACAGTACTCTGTTATATTATCAACGGAAAATACATACCAATCATAGACTTTTCACCAAGTAGGTTGTACGCTTTTGCAATTTTAAATTCTTCATTCATTTTGCTATGGATGATTCGTTGTATTTTTTGTAAAGATGTAATGAAGACTGAAAAAATTATAGAGATATGAAACATGTAATTTTGACAAAATGTAAATGTACCTATTATATTAATATTCTCATTAATGTGGGATACTAAATACTATAGATATTAATATTTGTTTTGTAGATATTATAACCTACTTAGAAAAAAATAAATTATAGGTAATTACCTAATGACTTAATAGCAGAATAGTGCGGCTATTACATCTAATACCTACTTTTAACGTTTTATATACGAGGGTTGTAGGAAGTTACACAATTTTTTGGGACTTTTTTACTAGTTGTTAGTGGCAACGCTGTCAAATTTTGAAGCACTAAAAACAAAACATTTATTATGAAGTAAGTCTTGAAGTTTTGTATCTGGCTTTTTTCAATAAAGGCACAACTTGACACAGCAAACTGAACTGTATAAAGAAATTCTTGATATAAATCCTAGAGCATTTGTCTATTTTGAAACTCATATTCTTAATTTACTTGTAAATAATGATACGGAAAGGTCGCTAAAAGTAACAAATTTCTTGGTTATGTATTCAAAAAGCATTTGCCTATCGTGCAAAAATCTAGTATTATTTAACACAAGTTGTAAATTGAAAAATTTTCATTGAAATACAATGTGAAAAAGTTTTAGTTATGCCCAATGAAGCAAAATAAATTGCTCAAAATAAAGACTGTAAAATTGTTTTCCAGTTTTTTTCGTTCATTATGGGCTTAATAATTTTAGTGACTTTTTAACACTTGCGTCTAGGTAACTGCATATGACTACTCCCAGGCGTAGGCTGTGGTATTAGATTATGAATTTCTCTTATATGACGCCACTGACAAGGATCTTAATAAAATAATATATTTTATTATTTATTTTACTATTAATATTAATAGAAATATATTTATTACTCTGACATCTTTCTGAGATTTAATTAATATATGTACATAACGATTTGCAAAACTAAATTAGGTTCAAATTAAGAATAGATGTTTGTCTTTTCTGTCTTATTTATTGCACTATCTTTGCTAAAGAAATATATTTACTAACTCATGAAGACCTTTTCGATACTTTATATGCATAGTGTTTAACAAAATTGCATAGGTTCAAGTCAGTAAAGAACTAGAATCATTTTTTTATAATATTTATTAAAAGTTATAATTGAAATTTATTAAATTATGTGGGACCATTATCGAGAACTAAACATTTCAAATTGTGATGTTACAGCCATTTGTAAGAATTCTTTTATATATGTATATGATATCAATTCTACTTATAAATAGAAAGTGAAATATAACAATGTAATTTACATATTATATTTTATTTCCATTGAAAAGCAAAATACCATTATCTAAAGAATCTTATATACAGGGTGGACTATTGATAACGCATCATAGAGCAGGGGCGACACTTTTAAGACAAAATAAGAAGATATATCTAAGAGCAAAATTTTGCTGTGGAAGAATATACAGGGTGTCAAAGTTGAAATTATTTTTTAGTTTTTTACTAATAACTCGAGTATCATTCAACTGATTGTAATAAAATTTGGTAGGGAAACATTTTTTAAGAATAGTAATTTATGTATTATTAGTTGATGATGAATTTCTCTCTTATTTTTTGCTGAAGAAACGTTCTGATTCCGAAAATCTTATTAGGGCGTAATTTCAACTTAAAAAGCACACTTGATAGAACTTGGTAATTCTTACTTATTGAAATTTATTTTCAAAAAAGCATTATTATGATACGACGAATGAAGTCCTGAATTGAGTTCCTTAGATTATTATATCTTGTGGTATATAAAGTCCTTAGTCTATGGAAATAAAATTAATTCGAGACAAGAACTGTTAAAATGAATCCAAAATACAGTCAATTTTATTAGAGAACAACCAAATGTATTTTTCGATGTGAAGAAATCTCTTATCAAGAGAATTAGAAAATGCACAAAAATGGGTGAAGACCAAATTGAAAATCTTCTATATGTTGTAATAATTAATTTAATTGACTAAAACATAGTGACAGCCCAACAAACAATTAAAGTTAAAATTACGTTAACTTGACCTCTGAATTGGTCAAAAACTTTTCATGACCAATTCCGTATAAGGAAAGTTTACCTATATTCATTGGCCTTTTTCCTTATGTGGGGAAAAAACTAAAGTAATATGGAAGTTAATAACTGGTCGGCAAGAATTTTATTCCAATAAGATAATTTGACTTAAAAGAAATACGGACCAATTTTATGTTAAAATTTCAAAATATAAGAGACATTATTACCAAGATATACCCTAATTATGCCTTTTATATGACTTACTTTTGCCCGAGAGACAACATGATATGTTTGATTTTATACATTCCAATAGCGAACAGGGATAGGAATAAAAGAAAGACTACAAGTCAGGCTACTAAGCTACAAGTAGAGTAGGAGTTAGTATATGGGCATTTATAGATATTTAGATTGTAATATAATATAAAGTCTGTACTTTTGGTTTCCATTCATCAAATTGTACAACCCAGGAAATTTTTTCGTATAATGTGATGACCCAACTTTCATAAAAATGACGCGCCTTATAAATATACATTTTTACTATTGCTTTTTAATAATATTTCTATACTGAAAAATAACCTAAAATAAAAACTGAATGAACTTTGTGATAAAATGTGTTTAATAATCTTTCGTCATAAATGTATTAACTAATATTATCTGTATTAACATAATTTTAATGAGTAATCAATTAGAAATAATGAACAAAACATTTAGTGTTTATTACAACATGGCCGCTCAAATAAAATCAACTTTGAAGTCAATTTGTCTGTAAGTCTTAACCTATAGGACAGATTGCCTATGCCAATGTTGACGTCACGAAAAATATTAACTTTGTGGTTGAGATGTCCCCCAAATGAAGATATTTTATGGTAATTTATTACCAATTAAATTATTACTAGGTACCTACATATAAAATTCTACCCTTGGATTTATTTGTGATTGAAAATTCAAATTAAAGCCAATAATATTATGTATGCGTAATAACAAAAACAAAATTAATATTTTCGAACGGAATTCAATTGAATTTCAATTCACGTGCCCTACTGAATTCATCTGACATGATAACAGTCATAAGAGTACTTATATATGAAGTGTTTATCGATATATATTATCATTAGATTGATTTACATAATATGCAGTGTTGGCTTAAATTCGTTTTTTACAACTCTGTAATATTGTGTAGGGCTTGGTTTTCACTGCAGATCGCACAAAACAATTTCTACGCGCTATTACATGAAGATCTGTCGGAATACATATAACAAGAAGCTTGTTTCTTAAAAATCCTTTATAAGACACACTTACGTCGAAGTATTATTAGCAAGTAAATTTGTACCATAATATAGAACAATAGTTCTATTAGGTTAATTGAAATGGTTAAATATTCTTTAGAAATTATCAACAAAGTTGAAAATAGGTTGATATTGTAATAAAAATGGAACTTAACCAATTGAAGGATTTAATAGGGCAAAATAACTAGTTATTACCTTATTTTTAACTACTAGTTGAACACAAAATAAGTTTTACAATTTTGTAATAAATATGTAAATATTTACCTCTTGTAATAATTTAAAAAACCCTTGGATATTGAAGACAGATTTCAAGGCGAAATTAAGTAAATTATAACTTCGTCTTACACGTTATTGGAATTTTAGCATTTGAAAACATAGAATAGGTAAACAATATGTAATTTCGAACTGTATAAATTGACATATATTTAATTTTACTTAGAAGTTATTATATTACTCTTAATTAACAAATTTTTGACTAAAATTTTGGTATTATAAAATTTTGTAACATTGAATAATATTTTTATGGAGGAAAGTAGTAAATCTTGATCAATTTAGAATTATTTTTCTTGTGTAGTAGTCTATTAGGCTTAAATGTTAGTTGGGAGGGATATGCAGGGGCTAAGTTGTTTTAGTGTTGTACTCTGTAATTTCTCCATTAAGTAAATAGGCAATTTTACTTTAAACATTTATAAAATAAGATAATCGATTCATTTGTCCTAAAACAATACTGATTTTTTGAAAATAAATTTGAATAGCGCGTAAACAGAAATATTTTAAGGCAGTTTTCTGGAAAACGATAGGAATTATCAAGTTCTACAAAGTACCACAGATATGACCCTCGGATATTTATAGTCAACCAAATCCTGTTCTACCAGTTTTGGTGACAATCAACTTTGGCACCCTGTATACTTTCAGTCATATTTAGCTATATCTTCACATTTTGTCACTAAGGCTATTAATGGTCCTCCCTGTATATTTATAAATAAATTAAAATTTACACTAACAAAATACATACTTGTCTAATCTAATGCTATTTGTGATAACTACATTACAGTTTGTGTGCGCTCTCAATTTATGCTTATCCATTCTACCAACTTCCACTAACTTGCCTTATTAGAAAAAACATTTGAAGGTTTTTTATATTCAGGAAGCTAAAACATGGGGGCACGATACAAAACACAAAAGAAAAATACTTAGACAACCAATTATATATAAATGATGTGAGAAATAGTTGTAGTATACAGGGTATTACATTATTTTTGTTCAATGAAACTAGCCCATTCTTTACTGAACACCCTGTATATAATACTACTGATTTGAATATAGGCTTTGTCATCGAATACATTTTGATATTATTGTAATAACTGAGAAATAAAAGAAAGAAAGAAATTAAGTTTACAACCCAAATTGTCACATTGATTAATTAGTTGCATTAAAAAAAAACAACGCCATGCTGTAAGTAACTTGTAGCATCTGAAACAAAAATAAAAAATAGGATAATAATCTTCAATTCTGTCAAATTTTAGAGTTAACTAATTTCTATATCTTGTATATTCATATATTTATTTCTAATAGAGTTTATTAACCCTTCTTTGCGCCAAGGTAATATATAATTTATTAAATATATTATTTATTTCTTTGCCATACCATACTAGCAAAATGTAGAGGAAGTATGGCAATACTGCTAACTGTTCCACGCACGTGTCCATTTATATACCTGTCCCGACTACACATAGTAGGCTTCGATGTACAGTGTTGCTGTTAGCCGGAATGTGTGTCGGTGTTTTTAATAAAACTTTTTATCGAAATTGTTAAGAAAATAAATGATCCATTAATATCAAGTACATGAAAAATTAAGTTATTCTCATCTTGAATTGTCTTTCATAGCCTAAGTTCAATTAACTAGAATTATTAACAAGCACTCGGAAATTATTTGTGACAAGTAGGTATGCTGGCTTGTACGGAGAGGAATTTTTACGTTCACATTCTTTGTCAAATACATGTACAATGTTTGATACAAAACAAATGTCAATTTATCGGTCTATAATTATATTTGTTTAATTATTCTATGCAAACAAATTGTGCTAGAGTGCTTTGAGAAGTTCAGTTAATAATATAAAACAGATTTACTTGAATTTAAAGTTATTTCCACGTACAGTGGTGGTTTAAATTGGTCGGTTTGTAGGTATTTATAATTTGAATGTAGTTGAATTATGCTATCACGCATAATAACGCTCATAATGTTAAATGTCAAACTTGTTTGTCTTCAAAGCCTACTCAGTCAGAAAACTTTAATATCTATCTATAAATGATAATGCAGGAAACAACCGATAATTGAACTGGCTGTTCCTTCATATGAACGTTCACATATAAAGCGAGATAAACCTCTCACCTATGGCATACTGATGAAGGCTAACATGTCCGAAACCGATCTGTGTCTCTGGAGGGGTGGCAGACAAGGGTTCTTGACTGTTCACACAGATACTGCAGGTGTAATTCAATGCCGGTCGGAGTATTAGTTCGCGGAGTAGTTGAAATGCATTTTTAGCTTTCTTTCCGTTATGAAATAAATACAGGGTGTTCGTTATATCACAAAAACTAAATATATTATTAAATTTATCTTTATGCTATCGAATGTATCTAAAAAACTGCTTAATAAAAACTCGAACACGGTAACATTGCCATGCGGTATGCGTCATTGTTATTTTCACGAAAAAGATCTCGGGATCCGTCTATCAGATTTGCTCTACATATGACAGATTTGCAGTAACCTTTGAAAACCGACCAATTTGAACCACCCTGCATATAATTTGTACTCGAGTATACTCACTTTTAAAATTATTACATTGCCCAAATCCAGTATACCGAAACTCGTCAGTTTTATTTCCTTGGATGTGTTTATCATTATCATCTGCAAAGTTTGTCTGTTTTGTACGTTCCAGCGGTCCCAGTCACACTCGCAGGCAATTCTATATAAGTCGCTAGACTGAAAGGGTACATGCTTTGTATTAATGGACTCTATTCAATTTTAACTACATACAGGGTTTGTAAATAAATGAGAGATATTTTAGACAAAGTTATTTTGTGACAAAAAGTTCATATAAACGTAGGTCGAAATATGCTTCGTTTCCGAGATACAAAGTGTTTAAATTTTATTTTTTTATTTATTTTTATTAACTATTTCAAAGTTTTAAAGATATTGACTCGAAATTTGGAACACGCTTTTGAGGGATAAATGTGCATTTTTTGGGATGATCCGAATATTTCTACCTGCACCAGTACTGTATTTCTTATTGTCTTACAGCCGGCTGTAATTCGATTCCTCAGGTCTTCAACATTTTCGACAGGATTGGAGTAAACTAATGACTTGAGAAAACCCCAAATGCAAAAATCTAAAGAATTTAAATCCGGAGAGCGAGTTGGTCATTGACGCGTACCTCCCCGACCTATCCAACGATTTGAATATACTGTATCTAAGTGACGACATACATTAATGCTAAAATGGGCTGGAGCACCATCGTGAAGAAATAAATATTATCTGAGCAGAATAGGAATTTCTGCAAGAAGAGCAGGTAACTTCCTGTAGGAAGTAATGATAAAATTCGCCATTTAATCGCAATGGGAGGGAAATACGGACCAATTAAATAATCATTAAGTACTCCAAGCCACACGTTTACTGAAAATTGATGTTGAAAATGACCTTGAAAATATCCATGTGGATTCTCATCAGCTCATAAGTGATTGTTGTGAAAATTTCGTATAGAATCTCTTGAAAAACTTGCCTCATTAATAATCGAAACGCCACTAAAAAAATTAGAATTTTGAACGGTTACATGAATAATCCATTGGCAAAAAACTAGACGCGGTAAAACGGTAAAAAGTCTCGAGGTAGTAGCGCCTGTACACGTCGAATATGAAACGGATACAATTGCTGCTCTTTTAAAATTTTAAATACAGTGAAGATGTTTACATTCAATATGTTGGCAATTTTGATAGTCAAAATAATCTCTAGAAGTCATCTGGATTATTCTAAATTTAAGTTTCCACGATTTTGGCATTGACAGGAAGAGACAAATTAAAGTTAAAGGGGACCAAACTTCTAAATTGCGTATATACCTTTCTATGCAACTGTGAGCATTATCTATTTCTTGGACGCTGCCATGGCCTGGCTCCCCGAACTTTTGATCTCACTTTTATGTTCTATGCTTGCCGGAATTAAATAAATTTCTGTAAAGCAAAGGACATGATCAAATTTTTATTTTGTGGCACACAACTATCTGACCATGAAATCAGTGTGTTAAGTTGAGGAATGTCCAACTATTTCCTTTAGTATTCTAATCAGGGCACTAGCAATATGGACACCGGCTCGTCCACAGAAGTTCGTGCAACACTGCGTTGTAAACAGTATTATTCACATTGAGGTGAGTTGTAAAATTATAACAGGACAGTTTCATTTTATAAAAGTTCTTTGATACATTGCACTTTAGCAATGAAAATGTATTTTGCAAATTAAAAGTAATAACTCCTACTGTGTTATCATTGGAAAAGCGGCACCTCTTACTAGTTCTTTCAGGATTACCCAAATTCTTACGTGCGATATGATTATTAAAGTTTCAGATTTCTTCAGGTGTCGAATTATTATTCATACGTACTTACAATGATCGTCGATCAAGCTTTCCTATATTATGTCTAATCGGATATAGAACAAAATAGTTCTGGGTGATGGGAGTGACATTGAGAGGGTATATAGCACAGCATAATTTTCTTAGAGGTTATGGAACAATATAATTCTCATAGATTTCGAGAGACAAGACAATAATATTATGTTTGGGAAAAAATGTGGATATAGTACATTAATTTACTAAAAACTTATTTGTAGAGTTTTGTTAATACGTAATTTTTATGGATATAGTTCAAGCTAATTATCTAGTTTTCAGGGATTACATTATGTCATTTTGGCCAAAAATGGATATAGAACAATATAATTCTGGGGTGACGAAACGTATTATTTTTGCGCAAACCACAGATAAATTAGCTCATTTATCTGTGCGCAAACGTTGGTGAATGCCAGCAAATATTGTGTGATGAGGTATGCTATACGTTCTTGATACAACTCTGCCATTTCCGCATATGTAAAATTTTCAATTTTTATAAGAGAAAATTCACTTATTAACATTAATTTTGTAGCAAACAAATAATGAGTAATACTAATTTAACATTTTGACGAGATGATAATAGAAATTCAAAATACAAAACTTGCTTTAATATGTTTTATTTTTTTCCTCAAAAACGGTGCATTCTATGAAAAAAATTGAAGAGACAAATTTTATTTAGAATTGATGGCAGATTTCTAAAAAAATATCAAAACGGAAAAAATCAATGGCGTGCCACTGTTTTTATTAAAACAGTTGTGGCATTCTCGCACGAACGTCACTGATGCAAGTAGAAATATTCGGATCAACCCAAAAAATGCACATTTATCCCTCCAAAGCGTGTTTCAAATTTCGAGCCAATATCTTTAAAAATATTTGAAATAATTAATAAAAATAAATAAAAAAATAAAATTTTCAACACTCTGTATTGCGGCAACGAATAAGTGCTGAGGCAAGCCTATAAGCACAAATAATATGCAATGGTTTTATTACGATGATTTTAAAAATTGAGTGCGACATTGTGTCAAAGAAATATGATTCCAAAATCTAAACCAATTTTTTTAATGGAATACAGGGTGGTCCGCAACTAATTGCCCATGAAGATATATTAGTTTTTTAACTTCAAAATATTACGCCTTAATAAAATGTTGATAATATAAAACATACAGGGTGTAAAAGTTGGAATTTAAAAATTGTTTTTTTTTGTAATAATTACGCTGTGTTTGACTGTATCATCATAAATATTTGGGAATAGATGTTTTTGTATATGAGAAATCATAATTTCTTGTCTATTTCGACATATTACCTAGAGGGCGTCACATCCACTATATTTGTGACGTAAATGTGTGCATAACTTTTTTGGCTCTAACGTTATCACGTTTTTTATTAAAATAATTGAAACCTACATTGTTTTTGAGGAAATAAGGTGTATTTCTCATTAATCTTAGACATTGACCATTTTCGAGATAATAGCTTTTCAACAATCAGCTGCAATAGTAAGTTAAACTTTTACAATTATTTAACATAATTTATATTAAAATTAATATTTCCCTCTTGTTGGAAGACTGCTTATGTAATACCCTTTCCTAAAATTAGTAGAAAGTTTAAGGATCTAAGACCTATAAGCATATTACCAGTTTTATCAAAGATTTTGGAAAAAGTTTTAAATTCACAAATAAGAAATCATCTTGAACAGATATTTTGCCTTGCAGTCAATCTGGGTTCAGGCCAAGTCATAGTTGCACAACTGCGTTGTTAAAAGTGACTGATGATATTCTGTCGGCACTTGATGACAATAAGTTAACTGCTTTAGTTTTATTAGATTATTCTAAAGCGTTTGACAGGATAAATCATCGGTTGCTGTTGTCAATTTTGCATTATTATAGCTTTAATGATTATGCTGTATTAATTCAATGTTACTTATCTGGTCGTACCCGGAAGGTTATGTTCAATGGATTTTTTTCAGGTTATTTAAATATTAGCTGCGGGGTTCCTCAAGGCTCCATATTGGGATCGTTGTTATTTATTATTTACACTACGAATTTTCAGTCATACGTCACCTTTTGTAATTTTCACTGTTATGCAGATGATTACCAGTTATATTTTTCTTTTGGTGTTGATGACTTGGATGTAGCTTGTTTGCAAATTAATGCTGATTTAGAGTCCCTAATTACAGCATCAAGTAACTACTCCTTAACAATTAATCCTAATAAATCAATGGTGTTGCTGTTTGGTAAAAAAACACATCAACGGTGTTTACCTAATTTAAATATAAAAATTTGCAATGAGCGATTAAATGTAGTAACTGATGCTCGCAATTTGGGTCTGCATATTGACAGTTTTTTGCGATATAATGAACATGTTTATAAATGCATAAGAAAAGCTTACTGTAATTTAAAATTAATGTTTGGCTGCAAAGATTTATTAAACAAAAAAAACTAAAATATTATTGTGTAATTCGCTTGTACTAAGTCATTTTAATTATGCTGATGTAGTTTTCCATGGCAGTTTAACAGATATTTATAAGAAACGTATTCAGACTGTACAAAATGCGTGTGTAAGGTTTATATTTGGTATAAAAAAATATCAGTCAGTTTCACATAAAATTATGGAATTAAATTGGCTCACAATGGAAAAGCGTCGGATTCTGCATAGTTGTTGCTTATATCATAAAATCATTACCACAAAGACTCCTAAATATTTATTTAATTGCATTCAATTCCGAGGCAATGCTCACAGACTAAACATTAGATTTAGAAATGTTTTAACCGTTCCTAGACATTCTACCTCTTTATACCGAAGGTCCTTTTCATATTTAATTTTTAAATACTACAACAAGGTGCCCGCAAAATTTAAAAAAACCTCAACATTAATAGTTTTAAATATAAATTGAAAAAAAATGTTGCTTAATGATCAGTTTTCATAACCAATTGTCTGTTTACCTGAATCCATATACAGCGTTATTATTATTATTAGTATATATGTTATTATTGTTATTTTTATTCTATTGTGGATATTTCTGGTTTCTGTTCAGTTTATTAATATTATATTTTATAATTAAGTATAGTGTATTATGTGTCACTAATTCTATTAAATAACAGGTACTCTTTATTTTTGCACAAGCAACTGGTTTACTACACGAAATTAAAGTTTTTATTAGGAATGTTTTTCATAGTTTTTTTTTTATTATATGTAACAATTCCTCATATATTATTATTAATTATAGTAGGTGTCTAATGTATGGAATACTTTTGTATTATACAGTATGCGCCAAAAGTATGGAACACAATAAAAACGAAGCAATTATTTTTTGGGAAAAATACTCGAACAGGTCGATTTTTAATTTAAAAAATACATATTTTAGCGTAAAATGCATTTTTCAAATGTCATTTGCTTTCGAGTAATAACGTCATCGATTTTTTTTAAATGGCAACACCATATTTTTTTCCTTGATTCTGAAAGATCGTTTAATTCTCTATCAGACAGTACTAAAATTTTGCCCTCTTACATAGGAAAGTTTTCGAGTAAATGACGATTGAATGTTAGCAAACGTAAATTTTATCCATAAAAAAGTAACAATTCTGAGGTATGTAAAATAAAATACAATTGATTAAATTTTATACTTAAATTAAATGTTCGAATTGTCATCCACCAACTTCTTGACAATGCGCAAGTCTGTGAAGAAATTCTTCTTGCACATTATGAATGATTTCTCGGGTAACTCTGCGTATTTCGTCCGAATGCGATTTTGAAGTTCTTCCAAATTACGTGGTTTATTAATGTACACTTTTGACTTCAAGTATCTCCATAAAAAATAGTCAAGAGGTGTAAGATCCGGTCCGCGTCTGCCGATCCACCTCCCAGGAAAACAATTGTCCAAAAAATCTCGTACAGGGCGCGCATACTGCGGAGGTGCACCGTCTTGCTGAAACCACATGGTATCGTCAGGAATGTCAGGGTCATTATCGTTAGGAAAAATTACTGCAAGGGCTGGAACAAGGTCATTTTCTAGAAACTCTAAATATCTTTGTCCTGTAAGGGTTCCTTCAAAGAAGAAAGGCCCTACTATTCTGTCGTCAACTATTCCAGCCCACACATTTAATTTCTGAGGGTGTTGGGTATGTGCCTCTGCCATCCAATGAGAATTTTCCCGACTCCAATATCTGCAAGTTTGACGGTTTACTGTACCATTCAGACAAAATGTGGCCTCATCTGAAAAAAGTATTTGCCGGTGTAAATTTCTATTTCTTTGAAATAAATCCATTAGAATTTCGCGAAAGTGTAAGCGGCGATCGGGATCATCTTCATTGAGTTCCTGCACAAGTTGAATTTTGTAGGGATGATATTTTTCCTCAAGATACGTAGCACTGTGCTCTGACTCTAGTGTCATTGTTTAATGCAACCAATCGTGAAGAATTATGAGGATTATCCACCATACTTATCAAAATGTTCTGTTTCTGATTTTCATTCATGCTTGGACGTCCAGGTTTTGGAATATTTACAACATTGCCAGTTTCTCTAAATATAGACTCTACCTTACTGACTGTTGATTGGCTGATAGGGCGATCTGGATATTTTTCATTAAATAAATCGCAAACTTCCTGCTGAGTTCTAGTCATAAGAATCCGATAAGAATTAAAATTTCAATTCTTTGAGTAACAGTTAAATGTGTCATAATACTTTAAATTCAATAATAATTTCTATGTCGCTTACAATACTTATTAGAAAGTCACCTACGTGATCCATAAAAGAACTATGGAATTCGAAAAACTAAACTTGATAACGTTTTTGCTTTATTTTTATTGATTTACGTTTTCTAACATTCAATTGTCATTTACTCGAAAACTTTCCTAACGATCTTTCAGAATCAAAGAAAAAAATATGGTGTTGCCATTTGCCATTTAAAAAAAATTACGTCATTACTCAAAAACAAATGACATTTTAAAATCGCATTTTACGCTAAAATATGTATTTTTTAAATTAAAAATCGACCTGTTCGAGGATTTTTCCCAAAAAATAATTGTTTCGTTTTTATTGAATTTATTCCATACTTTTGACCCATACTGTATATTAAATATTTCTAAATGAAGGTATTTATTCAGTTTTGGTTAAAATCAATTACTTTACAAAATGGAAAAATTCTGAGACACAATAATTTGTCATATTCAGATATGAGAGGTAACTGTTATTTGTTGGCAATTAAATTTCAATGGACGTGCTGAGCAACGAGAATATTTGCTAAAATTTTGAAATAGATTGCAACCTAATAATCAACAATTTAAAAAATCTGTTTAAAATTTTAGAGGAAATTGAGGATTATCTACAAACTAATTCAGTATGACTATCTGGAGCTTCAAGAATCAGGATGACTTCCATTTTAAAAACATTGCTTGTTGGAAAATACTACCCTTAGCATCTTACGCCACTGCCAATTTTATTGCTTGTCAATCTACGTTCAATATATTATCCAATATGCAAGGGAATTTTATGCGCCTATTATGTTGTTATACATTATGTATTATTTGATTTTTTCGAACATGACCAATTTCTGAGACTAAAGACAAATATACATATTTTCCTCAAGAACAATGTAGGTTTAAGATTTTTTAATAAAAAACGTGTTAACGTTAATACCAAAAAAGTTACTCTCACATTTACGTCACAAATATTTTAATAAGGGAGTTGGCTTAAATCGTAATACTTTGAAGTGAAAAACCTAGTATGTCTCCAAGAGACATTAGTTACGGACCACCCTGTATATATATTTTGATATTTGGAATTTACTAGCCCGTTCACAAAATACAGCGGATTAGAACTTCCAATTTTATGAAGCAAATAAAATTGCCATGGAGAAATACGAATTACAAAAAATACGTCATGGTTTAAATTGTCCTCAAAATATATGTACTGCAAAATAGCTATAGCTTTTGTACGTGTTATTGACTCTTTTTAAAATAATAACACAGAGTCAACATTACATTTTTCTTCCAACAGCATGAAGTGTTTAAAGTTAATATCTAGCTTGAATACGAGGTGTGATAATCAGGTTACGGGAATTTATCAATGAAAAAATAAGCAAATTAAATTTCGCCAAAATTTTATTATCGACCTTCACCATAGTCTCTCTCTAACTCTACACAATGATTCCAACGTCGCTTTCACGATTGGAAGCACCCTTGGTAATCCTCCACAGTTAACCCGTTCAGCACCACGGTTACAGCTTCTTTGACCTCCTGTACGCCGCCATGATAAGTTCCTTTGAGGCGCGACTTCATCTTGGGGAATAAAAAAAGTTGCAGGGGGCAACATCGGGCTATAGGGTTGATGTGGCAACGTTGGAATGTCTTTTTTGCCAAAACTCTTGCACAATGAACGAGGAATGGGCTGGCGTGTTGTGGTGGTGCAAGATCCAGCCGTTCTCGGCGAGTTCGGGTCGCACACGGGAAACGCGGGCCCGCCGCCGTTCCAGGACGCCAACATAGAATTCTCCAGTCACTATCTGGCCGGCAGGAACATCGAAAAAAACGATCAACATTGCCTTCAGTCGTGACTTGGACATCCTCGCTTTCGTTGACCGCTCTCCACCCTTTTCCACCCACTGCTGACTTTGTTTACGGGTCTCAGGGTTATACTCAAATATCCAGGTCTCATATCCAGTGACTACGACTCATCCAGTCTCTACCGTCGCTCCGAATGCAGACAACAAATCCTCGCAGATCGATTTTCACATGTCTTTCTGTTCACGGGTGAGAACTTTTGGCACCATCTTTGCGCAAATCTTTCGCATATTCAAATTTTCGTGTAGCATCTTACGAACGGTTTCTTTGTTGATGTTTAACTCGACAAACAACGCACGAATACTTAGGCGCCGGTCAGACGTGGTCAATCCTCGCAAACGGTCAACATTCGCGTCAGTACGAGAGGTAACGGGAGCTTCTTCACGTGGATCGCCTTCTATCGATTCACACCCCTCCTTGAACCTTTTTGCCCATTCAAACACGCGTGTTTTCGACATGCACTCGTCTTCTTACAATACCTGCAATTTTCGAAAAAGTTCCGAGGGTTTTCCGCCAGATTTTACTAAAAATTGAATCACAACACGTTGTAATTTGACTCATTTTCACGACGCCACTAAAAAAGTTACTTCCAAAAAATACACATAAAACACAAACCAAACGTGCTATAGACTTCAACCTTAGACTAAAACTGAAAGGAAGGTCCTCCCTCTCTAGAAAAACATTGACGAACGATTCAGTGTTGCCAGTTTCCGAGTTATAACTAAATTCTCGGAACTTAATTGCCACACCTCGTACATACGAATTAAATAAAGTATTGGTAGTAAAGAGAACACAATATTCAAATTTCAGGCGACAAATTGAATGAATACTGAGTAACAGATAACATATCAAAAATTAGCATTATATACTAACAACCTGTTTAAAACGTAGGGTTTTATCGGGAATTAAAATTATAGTTCTTTATGGCAATCTGCCGGTGAGGGACAGTTTTGGAATATATCGTAAGAAGTTGTCAAATTTATACCTTTTGGCAAAATTTCGTCACAAAATACAGAAATAACATACCCTAGAACTAAACTTATCTTTGTAAAGTCAGTTTGCTTTCTAAAATTTATTTAGCAGCTTACAGCTGTTAATTATCCAATTTCACACATTGTTTTACAGGGTGATTCACCACTTATCACAAAAAATTGAGAATAGATGCGTCATGACCAATGGAGTTAATAGAGGAGAATGGAGCACGTTGAACACGGGGCAGTTCCGGGCGTTATAGTTTAAAACAGTTATATGGTTGGTGGACCTGCGATTTTGCCCAGGAGAGTAGTATTTAGTTATACATGGCATAGTCTGAGAAACTACATGTGATATCGTGCCATAATTTTGGGAAAATTGAAGAAAATAGGTTTTTGCTCGTTGTACTAAACATTTCCGTTAATGACTCTTAAGATTTCTTGTCCTTTTGAAGGAAAAATATCCTCAGTTTGAGTTATGTGTCTGTAGATATAGTTGTAGCACTATGGTCAACTCTAAAAGTGAGATTAAATAAATTTCTGTTAGGCTTTTATTCCAGACATCCATCTTGGGGCAGTTTTGGACTGAGGAATCGGGGCACATTCGGATGCGTCCGAACGTACCCCGAAACGTATTCCAATGTGCCACGGTGACGTTATTTTACACCCCCTAATGCTTTTAAAAACGCTATATTCTGGAAGAAATACTATGCAATGTTATTAACTATCATATGTGAAACAAAATAACAATAATTGATAAGGCACAACTCAGAACCGTTACTAAAAGACAATTACAAGCAGGCGCATTTAGAATATACACATATACACCAGAAAAAGACAGTATTGAAGAAGTAAAAAGACGGGTTTTGTTAACAGATGATGCATCTATCTGCAACAGGGTGGTGATAATAATTACATCAAAGAAAAGTTAGATACAGTACGAATGAAAGGAAAAAACAAACAGAAACTAATGAAAAGAATAAAAATAAGTAGATACAAACAACAAAGACCGAGAGAGTATTCATCAACAGAATCGGAAGACATAATAAGGAATAAAAGTTCTTCAGACTCTGATATTGAAAATATAGATCTCGTAGAAGAAACTAGTAATCAGTAATTTACTGCCAGTTGGCAGAATCCATTTTAGTTTTTTTTTAACATCTTGAGTTCCTTCGAAGTGATCTGCGTGGACTTCTGGAAGATGTGCCCTTAGCTGTCCGACTCCGAATCTGATTCTTGCATGTTGAGGAGTACCTTAATGAAGCTCAAGGGGTACAATGGATAGGACGAGGAGGACCACTACGATGGTCACCATGATCTCCTGACGTAAATCGTTTGGACTTTTTTTTGTGGATATATTTGTGTTAGTTGGTAGAAACTGGGTAAGACCGGCCGAAATGTGTTTACACGTCGCTGGACAAAATTTTGAACAGTTGTTATTTGAACAGTTAACACGAAGTATGTCAAACTACTTTATTAATTAAAACCACAAATTGATTGTATTAATTAATAATAACAATAGTAGCAAAATCAGCGGCATAGCGGTTGAATTTGCTGATATAAAATAGGTGTTATAAAATTTTATTTATTTCTTTTCTTGGGAAATTCTTTAAATTTTTTGCTCGTCATTTTTTATTATACTTTCCCGCCGTGCTGGTCGCCGACATGTTTTGCTTTGTATTTCGAACTGTTCTTTCTCTTGTAAGTTCTGAGTCACCCTGTATTTATAAAATCCTTTCATTTTATAATTTTAAGTTTCACATCTTAGAAAAAAAAATCATTATTCTTTTGTATTAGAACGTATATGTAGAATATAAAATCAACTGAAGTTTCTCACCCCATCTTGCAATTGTTGGCCACTTCTTGCTATGATAATGGACACTGCTGCTACTAGTACTGCACACCAAACACACAATAATTTTTGTTTAAAGTTGACGTCCTTTAATAAAAAACTATATTGTTATAATTGTTTTGAGAGCTAATATACACGGTGTCCGGAAAGTAATAGGACCCAGCTTAAACATAGCTTCCTGTGATGAAATAGAACTGATTCAGATAAACTTAGCTTAGTTCAAAAGTGCCTTGTTTAGAAGTTACAGGGCTTCAAAGAAAAAAAATTGTTTTCTTGTTATGGGCATAATTAAGAAACGTCCAAACATGTTCAAATTTGGTACAGTTATATTTTAGATAAGTACAAGCATTTTGAAGTAGTAAGTAGTGCCGCATATCATAGAGGGCGCTCGTGGTAGTTTTTTTGCAATTAATTTTTATTGTATCTTTTTTGTTGCTCCTATTCTGATACTCTGATTATGCCATAACAAGAAAACAATTTTTTTGAAGCCCTTTAACTTATAAATGAAGCACTTTTGGACTAAGCTAAGTTGTCTAAATCGGTTCTATTTGATCACAAGAAGTTATGTTTAAGCTGGGTTCCATTACTTTCCAGACACACACTATTATTTAAAATAGAAATGAAGAAAATACTCATTCCATACAGACCTTTAGAAAAAAAACTAGATTCCTGACAGCAAATGAAGTAAAATAATATAGGTCATATCAGGTGGACTATGACATTTGAATATTAAAAATATTTTATAAATAATTATGTGACAAAGCCGAGGTGACGCATATATTGTTCTCCATGCGTTTTCGACTTGTTCTACTTTATTATTTAGATGTCAAAATATGTTCTGTGGAAGATGTATTTTTATTATCTCATTTATTTGACGTGACTGAAAGAAATTCACCAAAAAGATCCAACCGTTTTTGCTTTTACACTGACGTTTTTGTCAAGTGAAGAAATATTGTCAAGTCAAGTTCTGCAAAAAAATGTTGATAAATTACGTAACTATTTTTATGAATTTGCATTATGTTGTTTGTTTAGCTATTTGATTTGAGTAACAGAAAAGTGTTATTGTAAATTACATTGTGTAAGAAATCAGTTGTTATTTGTGCGCCTACATGTGGGTGCGTCATTGCCAGGCCAACCTTCGCGCTAATGGATATTATTTATACCCTCACCATAATAACAACATTAGATTGAATGTAGTTTTTCAGAATTTTAAGTTTAGACGTCGTCTGAATGAAAATATATTACTATGGAGCTTTAAAAAAATATTCCAAAGTACTTCTTTCGTTCAGATTAGGATAACATATTTCAACACAAACACTAAAATATATTTTAATTAGGTACTAGAGCCTCTAAATCATTCTTACCAATGTCATAAAATACACTAAAGCAGTATACATCAAGCTAGTTGAAGCAGCTGTTACTAGCACTGACCACTTTCCTACTTCAAGAAATAGGACCGAAGTTCTATAAAAAATAAATTTTATTGAACCTATTTATATATAAAATATACAGGATGTTTCAAAAAGACGTGGTAATATTACTGGAGTTGATAAAACATAATAATAAACTATTCAAATTAGAGAGTAAACAACATATCGTCATTTCTGTTATATAAGATGTAACAAAAAAGCTGATCATTCTATTACAAAAAAAATAACTATCTTCAAAACTACAGGATGTTGAAGTTGACCTTTTACGCATTACTTTGTCAATAATTTACATATCAGTTTGAAATTTAATAGATATATTTCTTGTGATTAACATAATTACATACGTTAAGTCTGTTCCTAAAATTGTTACTTTAAATTAAAATTGACCTACAGCTCCAGCTTTCTTGACGATAAAGCTGTATGCTACTACCAAAATGTACGAGGTCTCATTATCAATGTGTCGGAACTGTTTTCCGCCTTAAGCCTTACTGAGTTTGACATGGTTTTTTTTACGGAAACGTGGTTGCATCCTGATGTTCTGAATAGTGAAATTTTTCCTGATACATGCAGTATACATAGAAAATATAGAAAATTTTCTGAAACTAATCAAACTAATGGTGGAGGAGTTTTATCAGCAGAAAAGAACTATATGAAGTCTAAAACTTTGGATGTGACATTTTTCGATTTAAATTTTCCCAGTTTCGATTTTTTGGCTGTTAAATGTTCTGTTAATAATAATTCATTCATTGTTGTTAATTTATATATTCCTCCCTCTACAGTAGTAGATGGTTTTGAACTATTTTTTGATTCTCTTGAGCATTTAGAATTTTTGCAGGAAAATGTTATTATTGTAGGTGATTTGAATGTTTCTAGTTCTGTGAATATGCATTCTGTTGACAGAAAAGAAATTGTGTTAATAATTTCTTAAATTTATTTAGTTTCAGACAATTTAACTATGTTAAAAATAATTTGAGTAGGTTACTAGATTTAGTTATAAACAATATTGCTTGTAATGTAAGAGATGATGCTCTCTTGGTATCTAAAGATGTGTACCATCCTCCATTAATTATATATTTTGAAAAAAAATATTACCTTTCAGCCTACGTTTTTACGAAATTTAAGAAAAAAGAGTTATAACTTCAAAAAGCAGATTATATTGTCTAAAGCTATTTATTTGTGGCATAATTTTAGTTTTTCTCTAGTTTTATTGGGTTTTTGCCACATTTCTGAAAAATAATAAAAATTAATTAAATAAGCCCTTGCGCCAAACGGAACAGTCAAGGGTTATTTTTGAAACTAAGTGTGAGATTTTTTGGTTAGGCAAACTTAGGTTCAAAAATAACCCTTGACTGTTCCGTTTGGCGCAAGGGCTTATTTAATGAATTTTTATTATTTTTCAGAAATGTGGCAAAAACCCAATAAAACTAAAGAAAAAGCAGATTATATATCTCTGTATAATTCAGTAAGTACAGCTTATTCTAATTATATACAGAGAATACAGTCATTTACTTCTGAAAATCTTAAGTGTTTTTGGTCATCCACACTCTCGGCGAGACATTTCATACAATAATAAGTACTATGATAAGCAGTCAGATATTGTTAATGCTTTTTCTTAGTTTTTTAGTAGTGTCTTTTTAAGTTCTGATGATCATGAAATTTTTAATTACCCTTCTGATCTCTGTTACAATAATATCGTTTTAATAAATTTATAGAGGCCGAAGTGTTTGCTGTCATCAACAAGTTAAAAAGTAAGATGACATCTGGCCCAGATGATATTCTATCATTTATTGTAAAAGACTGTGCTGCAGTTTTGTCCCATCCTTTATGCAAAATGTTTAATCTTGCTTTAAGAACTAAAACTTTTCCAAGTCGTTGGAAAGAGACAAGGTTTTGTCCTACATTTAAGAATGGCGATAAGTCACAAGTGGAGAACTATAGACCAATATCAATAATTTCCAATTTCGCTAAGATTTTTGAGATAGCTCTTTATAATCGTATCTACCTTTTCGTTCATAACCTAATTTCTCCATACCAACATGGATTTGTTGGCGGCAGGTCAACTGTTACTAACTTGGTTGTGTTTGCTGATTATATCACGCATGTTTTAGATAATATAGGTCAGGTAGATATGATATACATAGACTACTCAAAGGCTTTTGATAAGGTTAATCACAAAGTTCTACTTTATAAATTTGCTAGAACTTTTGGTTTCTTTGATAAGGTTAATCACAAAGTTCTACTTTATAAATTGGCTAGGACTTTTGGTTTCTCTGATAACTTGGTCGAGCTTATTAAGTCTTATTTATATAACAGAGTATAGTTTGTTAGTTATAATGTATTTGATTCGGTTAATTACGTTAAAATTTCTGGAGTACCCCAGGGTTCTACCTTTGAACCGTTACTATTCATTTTGTTTATTAATGACCTCAGTGAAGTATTTAGTAGTAAAAAGTTATTTTATGTAGGTGACTTAAAATTTTTTTCGTCTATTACTTGCTTTGATGATTGTTATAATCTACAGAGACAGCTTGATGAGGATGCTAGAACTAAGTTATATCTAAATACTGCTAAATGCAACACTGTCTACTTATGAATTTAATTACGTTATTGATAATACTGTACTAACTCGTTATGGCTCTTGTAAGGATTTTAAGCTTGACAAAAATATTCATTTCATGATCATCTATTAAGGCAAATAAAGCGTTTACATTTTGTGAATTTATTCTTAGCAATTGTAAGCAATTTACAGACATACAAGCTATTAAAACTGTATAATACGCTGACGTAAGTTTGTGTGTAAAGTATGCAGTACTTGTCTGGTATCCTTCTTATAATATACAAAAGAATATTGTGGAACGAGTATAAAGAAAGTTTTTAAAATAGTTGGTATTTAAGAATGATGGAGTTTATCCTGAAAGTTATTGATTACAATATTTAAACTAGCTGTTTTGGTGTCACTAGTTTAGAGAGTCGAAGAATATGTATTTCTGTATCTTTTTTATATAAAATCATAAACATCCTTATTGACTGATCCGAATTTTAAATTTTAATTTCAAAAGGAACGTTAAAAGGATCAATTTGTAAATAATTTACCGAGGTTTTAAATGTAATTATATTTATCACCTAAATTTCAAAAAATGTGATTGGGAAAGGGATCAGAAAGGATCAAAGGGAGAGATCAGAAAGAAAACCAATTTGTTGGTAAGACTTAACGAACACATTTTTTGAAGGTCTAGCAATATTGCCACGCTTTTTTTGAAATACCCTGTATTTATTCATTTATAATTTATTAGTAATATAGTGTATTAAATAACTTACACTTTGATTTTATTATGAGCCTGGACAAAAGATCTTAATCTTTTGTATATAACTTCTTGATAAACGGAATCTTCATTAATTGCTTCAAAACCATCTGATATTTGTTTCAAATACGCAGACAACAAATAGAATTGAAATTTTAAATGGGTTGTTATGTAAATACAAGCGGCACATACGCCGAATATACTGTATAGTAAACTAAGAAGGCATATATGATATAATCCTAGAAACAGAATTGGCCAGACCATGTACTGCTTTATAAACGTTACTGTGAATTGATAATCTGTGATGTCAGTTACTTTAGGTAACGTAAGAAATGCACATGCACTGCATATTATACACATCAGTAGACTGAGTTTTTTTATGGAGCTACGCTGACGAAGAATTCTTTGTTGCGTTTCTCTATCAGCTACGTTAAGTGGTAAAAAGGATAGTTTTATTAAATCTGACATATGAAAAATATTTCCCATGTAATAAATATGCAACATATAAGATGAAATTCCCTAAAAAATATAAATCTTTAAAATATTATACAAAGAGACTTAAATCGTTAACTGTGTTGCTGAATTAATTATTATAAAAGATATAGTGCCTATGCATGTATAGGATATAAGGAAAAAAACCAAAATTTTTAATTCAAAAGCTGTGAGATACTCTCTACATTTTATATACTTGGATAATACTCGTTCTTAAAATTAAAATGACACAAGTGTGATAGCTTAGTTTTTAATAATAAGGCAGATATGAGCATATCCATTTAATCTTGATTTGAGTAGTGGAGTAACTATCGACTTTTTAAATATAATTAATAGAAAATTCATTATCTTTAAAAAAGTCCATGCGCAAAAAAACACAACTTGCTATAATTTGTAAGTGCTCCTCAGATTCAATGTGAACCTTGTAAACTAATGTCTTGAGATGTCCCCAAACAAGAGCAATAGAAAACAATAGGGTTCACATCGAGTCATCTGAGTCAAAGTTGACCTGGTTCTTTATAAACATTACATTCTTCAGTGCCTCTTCCAATCACATTATTACCGAATTTTTCATTTAAGAATTCACGAGCAGTCAAACTAAAATGTGGGGGAGCCCCGTCATGCATAAACCACATTTGTCTTAGCGCACAGGGAATGTCGTCAAGTAGTTCAGGTAAAACGTTTTTAAGAAAATGTTTAATTTCTTGGTAAAAACTAAGGTCCAACAAGAAAATTGCCCAATAATACCCAACCATACATTCAAAGAAAACTAATGTTGCAATTGAGATTCCACTATAGCATGAGAGTTTTCATCAAACCAAACGCGTTTATTGTGGAAGTTCACCATAGAATTAGCTTCATCGGTGAACAACATGCCAGTGGTAAAATCAAAATTTTGTTCAATTTTTTGCAGAATCCAGTGGCAAAATTGTAAGCGAGCAGGATAATCTTGTCGCAGTAAGGCTTGCACCCTTTATATGTGATATAGTTGCGACAAGAATTCAGACTTCTTACGTCATGGCTGACGTTACGTAATTGTTTTTATTGTCAACGTAATTTTCGATATTTGGTTGCGTTAAAAACAATAATTTTTTGCAATACATAATGCAAACTTTAGTGTAGTGTATAGTTCTATTACTCTCAGTTGCAGTTTTTTAAATATTTTGATGAAAATGTAATCAATTAATCATTTGTTCGTATGACGTAAGTCGTCTGAATTCTTGACGCGAGTATACAGGCTTCAGAACGGACTAAACTAATTTATGATTCACATTAAGAATTTCAGCGATGTTCCTAGTATTAGTATTTAGGTCTTCTTCAATTTCGTGTAAAATAGCTTCTTCCAACTCAGGCGTTCTAACACACAAAGGTCTACCAGAAATTGGACTTTTCTGAAATGAGCCTGACCCCGAAAGACGTTGAAAAACATTTCTGAACATTCTTGGGTTTGGAGTCGAATGATTTGAGATATTTGCCATATAAATTCGCCTAGTCTCAGTATCACACAATATTAAATAAGATGACGTTATTTAATAATATTTATTTCATCAAATAAATCAATTTTGTTGTTAATCGGTTTGGATTACAAAAAGTATAAAGAAACAAAAGTGAAGATAATACAATAGTGCATTTGATATATAGGTTAAGGTTCAAATTGTGAATTCGAAATTTTTAGAATTCTTAGAAAGTTTTCAAAGGATTCTTTTGAAAATTTGGATTAGGGCGTTTTCTGGGACAAGAAAAACGAATCCGTACTTAATTTTGCTGTAGACGCTAGAGGGCGCTACGAAATGTAGTCTTGGTTGATAAAAACTGGTTATAACTTTTTTATCAGTGTGTTTACGAAAATTTTCTATTTTTCACAAATAAGGTATACTTGTTTTATGGAGGTAAATTTAACCGTTTTCGAATTATTTCTTGTTTTTCTGATGGATGCAATAAAATAAAAGTTTGTAGTTACTTACGTAAAAAACTAAAGATTATTTTTAATAATAATTTAATTGCATTCAGGAGGCTACACTAAATTATCAATATGACCCTCGTTTACATTAATACACAATCTTATTCGTTTGATAAATGATTGTCCAATATTAAATAATGTTTCTCCATTTCATAATAAATTCGTAGCATTTTAAATTGCTTGCCACAGCTCATCCCGTGTATTAAATAGGGTCACTATAAACTTTTGATTTCAAAATACCCCAAATCCTGAAATCCATGGGGTTTAAATCTGGGCTTCGTGCGGGCCATGAAAACGTGCTGCCGCGACCTATCCACCGTTGGGGAAATTGTGCGTTAAGTTTCGCACCTGTACAGAAAAATGGGCAGGAGCACCGTCTTGCATAAAAAACATATTGTGTCTCACATTTAATGGTAAATCATCAATAAGTTCCTCAAAATCAGGTTCTAAGAAATTTAAGTAAGAACGACCATTCAACAGGGCCCAACACATGATTTCCAACAATACCACACCAAATGTTTAACTTAAATTCATGTTGGATATGACGTTCTCTTAATACATGCGGGTTTTCATTATCCCAAAAATGTTTATTTCTGAAGTTAAAAACGCCCCGACGAGTAAATGTGGCTTCGTCTGTAAACAGCACCTTGCTTAAAAAGTGTGGATCATCATTGTGCCGGTCTAAGAACCGAAGGCAAAATTGTTCCCTATCTGGAAAATCTGCAGGTAGTAAATTCTGCACTAAGCTAAAGTGGGTACGGGTACAATTTTTCATTATGAAATAATCTATGAATAGATGATTTAGGTACCACTACAGCCGCATACATTCGTGGTAGCCTTATTTCAGTATTTTTTGTTACACGAAGCAAAATATCCTCCTCTTGTTCTGGAATAACAGTTGTTGGACGGCCAGGATCTCGTCTTTTAGGACGAAACGATCCAGTACCTCTTAACCGGTCATAAAGATTTTTAAATAATTTGTGATTTGGCGGTAATCTATTTGGGTAACTTTCTAAATACCTGCGACACACACAGGGCCCATTAAAATTTTCTTTTGCATAAATACATACCATATCTCGCATTTCTTCATTAGAAAATAAATTATGGCAAGGCATATTTCACGAAATATTAATTGTAAACAAAAATTTAAAGGAATACACTATTTAACATAAGTTACTTGCAGCTAATTGTCAATAATACAATTTTTCTAGGTTCATGCAAAAAACAAAACTTTATTGAATTATATTTAGTGGAAAAAGTGGTTCTTTATTGCACTAGTGCAATAAAATGTTTATTGCATTCATCTGTCATTCTACTACAGCGTTTTGTCATCATGACAAACATAAACGTTCAAATCGACGTCACATTTTCCTAGACTTAGTGTCATCTAAATATAATTTTTTGGTTTTTGCATGAACGTAGAAAAAATATTGTATGCAACTCGTACAAAAAATGCTTATTGCACTCGACAATTTCACTCGCAGTTTTTGTACTTGTTGCATAAATAACTATTGCTCTCAAATAATCAAAAATTACTATGACAGTTTTACGTAAGTAACTACAAACTTTTATTTTATTTTGTTTTATTGCATCCAATAGAAAAACAAGAAATAAATCGAAAACGGTTAATTTTTTCGACATAAAACAAGTATACCTTATTTGTGAAAATTAGATAGGAAAACAATATTTTTCTATTAAAACTTTCGTACACACACTGATAAAAAAGTTATAATCATTTTTTATCAACCAAGAGTACATTTCGTAGCGCCCTCTAGCGTCTACAGCAAAATTAAGTACGGATCCCAGAAAAGTCCCTAATCCAAATTTTCAAAAGAATCATTTGAAAACTTTGTAAGAATTTTAAGAATTTCGAATTCAAAATTTGAATTTTAACGCCCTGAAACTTTTTTATTAGCCATACATGGACCAAGGTAAGTTTAGCTTAATGGCATTATTTTGATGTAAGGAATCTACTCTTGATGTGTGTCCCATTAATTTCGAGACACCCTGTATTACACAAAACCCTTATTTTTGGGCTCTACTTAAGAAACACCCTGTAAAATTATTTTAGTTTTCAGTTTAGGACAAGGTGTTTATAATGAAGTATAGTCGGGCCTCAAACTAGTAGAGAGTGACTCATTTTATAAATTCGCTCATAATTTATAGCCGTAAATTTGTGCGTTTGCGAAATATCCAATGCAAACGTCAGGCTTTTCTTAAAGGATTTTCGATTGGATTAAATGCATATTAGAAGCACAGCACAAAATTTGAACAGAGTTTACTAATTTTTGTATCATGCCGAACAAGCGACTCACGAGGATATGGATAGCAAAATATTTGAGAAATGATGGTGTTGGGTCCAAAAGAGAGAATGCCGCAGGTGAGTTGCCCCAAAATTTAACGGTGCCCTTTTAGGATCTTATTCCTTTCGTTAAAATAAGTTGAAAAGTTTCGATAAATATGAACCTGCTACTGTCTCGTGAATAAGATAAATGGATTTAAAATATTTTACAAAATATAATAATCCAATGCTTAAATTATTTCCGATAATTTTTTCTAGGAGAAATTTTTGGTTATTAATTTAAGCTTAGGATATTCGTTAACAAAATTTCACACAAAACTATCTATTCATTTGAAGGTAGAAATGGTGATCACGTGCAACAATAAAATTTTGTATTGAAAATTATTACATGTAAAATACAGGGTGTTCGGAATATGAGTTCCTTAATTTTGCCATATGATAAGTTGTACTAAACAAAACATATTTGACTTAATGAGTTTTTTTCTCTGCCCAACGGCAACAGAATTATGATAGCAAGCAGGTTTTGAATATATGACTTCATATACTATCTTAGGATTGTTATGTATTTATACATGATAATTAAAATGGATACATCTAAACATACTGTGAATAGTTTTCTTAGAGCTCTTTTCACAACACAGAATAATAGCCAGTTCTGCCTAGGTTCGCCGTAAATTAACATGTCATGCAACTGGTTATGGTTACTATAAATTGTTCCATTTTTATTTATGTACACTCACAATCATCAAAGAAAAACTAGAGAAAAATGAAATGTACTAGCTATACGCACCACTACGACTAATATTACTTTTATGTTATCAGAAGCAGCCTGACACTGCAACGTTGTCGAATGTTACAGTTTTAATAAGTTTCTCGAAAACTTCAATTGATTACTTCATTAATACTGATCCAAAACTCAAATTACGAACAAATTACGTTACAGACGCTTTTACTTAACCTTAATTGTACCTTAGTTTGTAATCTCGTAACATAGTTTTCTATATTATTGACTTCCCGGCAGACTTGCTCCAAATGTAGCTACTTTTATCGCGGTAGTGCAACCCGAGCATGACACGGGAAATTTGCAGCCGAATCAGAGAAGAGATTGTTGAAAAGATTCCCCTAATGTCCAATGAAATTACATGCAGTTTGCTTGAAGGAAAATGAAGATTTCTTGAAATTGTTTGAATTACCATTATTTCGGAACAAAGTACAAGCTTCTAATTGGTTAGAAAACGTTGTTGTGAAACTTTCTTGATAATATTTCCATGAAATATAAAATAAAATATGCCTTCTTTTGATTTACTACAAAAAATTACGGCTATTTGCAACAATTTTTTATTATGTATTAAATGATTTAAAACCTATTTACTCAAAAAAGACAATATTGTTGCTAATATTAAGAATAAGGTGTTTGAAATTCGTATCAAAATATGAAATATTCAGAAAAATTCGAAAAATAGAGTCCTGAATCTAATTATTAAAGCGTTTACGGAAATATATTTAGACTTTTCATTTTATTTTAATGAAACGAATAAGACCAACGAAATCAACCAGAAAAGATTCTGGCTGATTTCGGAACATCCTGCATATTTAGTGTTTTTATGCCTAAATTTCATTTGTCTTTTATTTTTTCCTACAAGTAAAAATCTTTAGCACACCTTGTGGATTATGTTCATGTTATGCGCAGCTAATATACGTACATACCTATCCTATTGTTTGAATTATTAAGATTTAAAATAAAATATGTCTACTAGAAAACATCTACTCATATAATATCACAGTTAAGGCAATACTTACAATTTGTTGACCAAGAATAAATGATATATATTGCTTCAAATGAATTCCACTTTCATCTTTACAAATATAAATTATACCTATAATATTAAATATTTGAAGATATGCTGCAATTATACCTTTTACTGTGTTGATTAGGTTGATATAATCTTTTAGATTAAAGTGGAAAGGATACATCAAAAAGGATAGCAGGTCATCTGAAAATCAAAAAACATATTTATTGAAATATAAGGTACTATATTTTATTAATATGGTGTTCTGCAGCAAGTTTGTTAATTTTTATACTAGTTGGATATCAGAAATCTGCATTTTAATTTTAAGTCCAAGTAGGTACCGTAATGATTCATACAAGCAACCTAAAAGTGCTACAAATAGGTATGTCCACAAAATTTTGAAATGGTTTGAAAAAGTATCTATGGGGAACTCCTCCTCTTCATACAACATCATTAAAATAAAAAAAATTCGAGCTACACTCAATTACTACTTAAAAATTTCAAAACGTCTGCCACACACACAACCTGCAAATAAAGTTGGTGGTTAGTGCTGGATAAGTGTATCCGAGGTTCGGCAGGTTTGCAGGTCCGCGCTGTGCTGGTCTGTGCAGATCCATACAGACATAATGTGCGCGATCTTTTAGTTTACAAAATTGTAGTCAATGTGTTAAACTTTGCAGATTATATTAGTGGTGAAATTTATGGTAGGCATAAAACAAAAGTGTATTAAAATATATATAGTGACAAAAAATGGTGTTTTGTACATGGATGTGTTTACTGTTCCTGAACCTATGTATCTAGCTGTTGTATCATAATAGCGTTTTTTACAAATACAAATAATTTTAGGCATTTAAGATCTGAATAATATAGTTTTGCTTATAACAGGAATGTTATAATAATAATAAAAATATAATGTCTTTATTAATATGAAGAAATACATTATGTAATATTTACAACAGAATAGGATTATCTCAGACGCGAAGTTCAGTAATTTGCAACCCGAATCTGGGCACAAGGTTCCTGCTCTTCTACTTAACCCCATAACAATTCCTAGTTAGAAATTTTCAAAAGATGGTTGCATGACGTCATATAAGTGAATAATCTTATCATGCAAATAGGTGGGTGTTTTGTTATTAATGATCTTATAGTTACTCGGTAAAAATATCTACGTTGTTTCATACTTAATTTACTTTTAATTTTGGTGTTACATGGGAAAAGCATAAGTCTAATACAATTGTTTTGTATTCTCTGTATGCAGACAAATCATAAAATATATCAGCAAAATTCAAAAAGCTTCGGTTTAACGTTTGTTAACGGATAAAAAAACAGTGCTTAAATACTGCCCAAAAACAAAAGAGCTGGAGTATCATATAATGCTTAAATATTTTTATTTATTTTCTTTCTTTATTCTCCTTCACTCTCTCTCATCTTTATATTCTTTTATCTGTCTACCTATCTACCATAAATTTGAATTTTTAGTAATTCTATTATGTAGATAATAATATATATTTTATATCACGATGACCAAATGGCAATGAAAATGAGATCGATTATTGTTGTAATCCTTCATTCATTGTAAGGAAGTAGTCCACCGAACACGTTTACGCGGGAGGCTTCACTCGATTTTTGTTAACCAACTGGTAGCCGATGAACTTGGTCTCGTGTTCGATACCGAGCGGGAAAATCCAGACTCTGTCACCGAGAAGGATCCTGCTCAGTTAAAAGCCCAAATTAAACGCGTCATCTTCTGCAGCTACATAAGGATAAGCCAATGCATGGTCTCTTCTACCGTCATCTACAGGGGGCTTATCTGAAAAGCTGACTTTCGCTGTTTTGAGGTCAGCGGGGCTGAACTCTGAGACCGAAGGGTTCATAATGGCTTGCCAAGATGGTGTAATTAACACTCTCGTCTATCGTAGTTGTGTCTTGGGTATCGAGGTTCCTGATACCAGCTGCAGGGCTTGCCGCCAAGCGCCGGAGACGCTTATGCATCTCCTGTTGGCCTGTCCGGTAGATGCGGCCACAGCGTATATCCAAAGACACGATTCAGCCTTACGGGTGTTGTATTATCATTTACGACGCTCGTATGAGATAGACGAGACGCCAGTGCTGCTTTATGCTCCGGGGAATGAGAAGTGCCGAATTTATTGGAACTATTCATTCCCCACGCTCAGGCAAATTCAAGCCAATAAGCTTGATGTAGTCCTCCTCGACCACCAGCTTAGGACGATGTTTGTGATTGAGTTGTCGGCTCCCGCGTAGAACAACATTGCCCAAAAAGAGGAGGAGAAACGGAGGACGTATCGAGATCTTCTCTCCGAGCTCCGCAGGCTGTACCCAGACCACTCTGTTAAGATTGTGGTGGTAATTATAGGTATCCTGGGCGGAATGCGACATACGCTGCTTTCTGAATTAAAGATCATACCGGTTTGCCGAAATTCGACAGAGATATTAGCCGGCAGAATGCAGAAGGTAATCGTCCTTGGTTCGCTACGTCTGCTCAGACGATTTACGAGCTCAATGATTACTGACTCCACGGAATGGAGAGTGATCATTGTTTCACTCTTCAGAACATCTCCGAAAGTGTCGGAGCTTCGGAGAGTGTGACTGAAAATAATAATAATAATAATCCTAAAATAAAGTTAAAACAACCAAGCTAATCTAACACAAAAAATTAAATGTATAGGTAGGATAAGTAAAAAATATAAAAGTATGAAAAAGTACTGTTAAAAACATGATCTTAAAAAATAACTAGGTATGAGAAAGAATTAAAACTGCACGTTATGGGCAATCCTTAACAGTTGGTTTAAAGTGATGTGATTTATATCACATATATAACATAATAAATTAAAATTGGATCATATTATATACAGGAGACTTAAACATGAGATATATGGGGAGTCAATTGAATTCTACTGATACAGTATATAAATCTCCTTTTCTTTAAAGAATGAAGGTTAAACCTAGATACTGATAAGTTGTTGTCAAAACCCTGTACCGGATAAGCACCATCAGATTTAAATGAAAATATACTTAAGAAATTTTCTCTGGACAGATTCAATATTATTGATATAACAGGTGTAATAAGGATTTCAAACTAAAGAACAGTATTCCAGGTTGGATCTTACCAAAGAATAATATAATAAGTTTAATGTTATGTTTATAAATGATTTACTATTTCTAATAATAAATCCTAATACTTTTGAGGCCACCTTGACAATATATTCAATATGTTGCGAGAAGCTTAAATTACTATCAACTATAATACCCAAATCCTTTGTAGAACTGTGGCGACTAAGTAATTGCGAATTAATATGGTAATCATATACAACAGGAGTGGATTTACGAGTGTAGGTAACTTTGCATTTATTAACATTTAGGCTAAGTTTGTTATCGATTGACCAAGCTACAAGTTTATTTAACTCTACCTGAAGATTATGGGCCATTTAAGGTTATTATCACGTCTGGTGTAAATTTTACGTCCCATAATGTGACGTACTTTGTGTATTTTTCTTATAAAATTTTCACGAAAATCAAGTTATCAAAAACATATATGTGCTATCTATCAGATTAGGTAAACTGTATGTACCAAACATACACAAGAGTCAGAATCTATTATACACTTAAATTTGTTAATAAGAAAATAAAATTAATAAACAAGAAAATCCTGATTAAGAATTTTACAAAATTTATAACAAGGTAACTAATGTTGTTATCGTACCTGGACTGATATACAGTTTATAGCATTGATATAAGGGAATAAAAGGCTTCCGCGTCCAACTGGTAAGAAGTAGACAAGACCGTATTTACTTTAGATGCCAGTATTCGCTCAATTTCGCCAGTAATAATTTAAAATAAAATGAAGTATATAATAATGAATTCAAATGTGACTATTTGGGAAAAAAATGCTAAAATATATTTTGATTAAATATTGGATGTTATTATGTAATTTTAAATTATTATTTCTCAGCAAGGACCACGAGGAGGTAGGAGCGTTCTCTGCCAGGAGGGTGGGTACGGTAAGGGTACATAAGGGGAACAAAAAAAAAAGAGAGAGAAAAAAATAACTAATTAGATACCTTTTTAAAACAAAAACAAAACAAAAAGTAATAGAAAACAACTATACAAAAATATTATTTGGATGTATTTATATCCTAGTGATAGATCAATACGATAGGTATACAGATAGGGAAAATATTTAACCGATCATATGAAATGCTAACAATAATCAATTCCACTGCTCGCCGTCCAAGCTTGCCTGTAGTTACGTAAACAAACGCGTCCTCCCCTATTTTGGCCGACTAAACCAGTATTCGTATTCGTACGCGACGTTGCGTAGGAGAGTAGGGGAGTACTGGGAGTACTAACTAAACCCGCCCTGCCGTGCGTCATCTTCCCACCAATACCCCATGCATTTGAAATGTATGTAATAGAATCTCCCCATGATCGGTTAAATATTTTCTCTATCTGTATATCAAAAATAATATATTTCCAATATACGTCATGTACTACATAACACCGACATCATAAAAAACACAGCAAAAAAATTACTTATACATCATACTAAAAAAACACAATAGCGCTAAAATTCGTCAGAGTCACTGCTAACATGACTTGTATCCGATTGTTTAGCAACAGTTATTATGAAACGGCTTTTATTTAACCCAATTAATTGGTGTAGCTTTATAAAGTCTCCCTCAATTTGTTCGACATGTTTGACGCATTTTCTCTAATTATCTGATGTAATTTTATTCACCACGCTTCTTATAATATTTTTAACAGTTTTGCTAAATTTTGAAAATATATTATTTTGTTGAAGGTCTGTTTTTAATTGGCTAAATATTATTTCAAAAGGATTAAAAACACATCAGTATGAATGCAACTGTAGAACGGTTTGTGCCTGAGCTGTAGCCATCTCATCAATAACATATTTGTTTTTTGCAAAATTATTGATTTTGACCAGAATTTTATGAATTTTGAGAAATCCTTGAATATTATTTTCTTTGTGCTAGTATCGGAATTCTTTCTGAAAGTATTGAATTGTATGGAACGTAGTATAGTCTATTATCAAATGTTTGATACAAGCCACTCTGGGGTCGTAAATCCCAAAGCTTTAAAATTTTACTTTTGATGGCTCGGTATCTACCTCGGCAAACGACAAGAAGGAGTAGGTAGTAGACGAGAGACTTCATAGTTGCCAAGCTTGTTTTTCATAAAATTAAACAACTTTCTAAAAATGTTATTACGAATTTGTGAAGTGCTAATTATTCGAAATGTCATATATACATATTTAATACGTGTATACAGAAAGCGGTTACTTTATTTATGTGAAATCTTACCACGTCATATTCTAAATAGCGCCGTGCCGATATAAGTTTTCATATTCAAGCAGTGGGTTCGAATGGGGTAAAATATTTTATGTCATTTGTTTGAAATTATATTGCACCACTCTATCTCACTATTTACGGTCGGTATCAGTTTTATATTCCCTTATATTGATGTATCTCATCATCAAATTTGGGAATATATGCGTTATTGAAAATGAAGTCAATATCGTAAATTTTTTTTAGGTAAAATCCTAGTAAATAAATCCTAGTAAAATAATTTCCGAGTAAGACATTATTGAAGTTGTAGTATTTATAATCTTTAAATCGCTGGGCTACTATTGTCTCTAGAAAAATTATTCCGAATATTGAAATCCGATTACTTTTTGTAGGCAATAAAGTTTTTGTGACGCCAGATTTTACGTTAGTTTTTTCAAGTGCCAAGAATGGCTTACGTGTATAGTAGCAATAATTCGAGTTGATGGATATCGTTTTAATTTATGACAATGTGAAAATGCTTTAGCAGAACGAGTTCCCGGCAAACATGTGCCAAATGCAGCTACTTTTACCGCGGTGTGCAATGAATGCAAATGTAGTGCAACGCGAGGGAAATTTGACACCGAATAGTGAAAGAGATGACATACGAAGCTCAATTATATCCGTACCATGTACAGTGTGTCCAAGCATTAATACCAAGGGATTGAACGAGGACCGGTACCTCGGCCGCCACAATCTTTTTACTTCAAATCATTTGGACTTCTTACTGTAGATATTTAAAAAATAAAGGGTATTACACTGAAGTGGATACATACTACTGACAATTTAGGGAAACATATCATAGCTGCTAATAATTTACGAGTTCAAAACGGATAAAATGCAGAAACGTTTGTAGAAACTGGGTAAAGCGCAAGGTTGCCAACTTCAAGTGAAGGGTCACCCAGAGATATGCCAAGGGAGGGGGGGGGGGTGTTATGGGAGTAAGAGGTTTCAAACGTTACAAGCTTAAAAAATTGCAGGTACCTATCAGTACACTATACACACGTAAATAAATAGTACCGTGAACAATTAAAAATACTTAATATTATAATAATTATTATTTATTAGTTACAGTTACTACAAATAAAATTGTATTAACGAAAACATTAATTCTTTTACAAATCACAGATAAAAATTTCAAACAACAATATAATAACCAAAATTATACATTATTTTACAAATCAAATGATTATATAAACTATATCATTTAAAAAATCTGAATTTTTAAAACATGTTTTTTTGTGGTTTCATTCTTTTTTTTAAATGAGTACTTTTTGCACCCATTGCGCATTTCAAAAGAACTTTATTGTTTAAGAACTTAAAAAATCAGAGCAACTCATGCTGAAATTTTAATTTAGTGGAAATTTCTGCTTTTACCAAATTAAGGTGGAATCTGTTTCTTTCATCAATCCAAATGTGTCCTGATTCAAGAAAATAATCCCGTCACAAACACATTGCTTACTGATATTGCTAAAATACCAAATATTATTTTGGACAACTCCTTAAATTCGTTTTGAGTTGAACTTTTTTGTCCACTCTGACAGCACTGATTTTCACGCGCGTACCATCAGCGGATGGAAGCTTGTCAACATTGCCAAATTAAGTTTTAAATATAAATATTTCGTGATAATTTATATTCACGGAGATTTTGCGTCAAAACGCGGAACCCGGAGAAATATATTCTAACCATGAAACTCCAGGTCAAACCCAGAGAGTTGGCAACCCTGGTAAAGCGGGCTCAACACGTTGCTGTAACATTAGGTATGTCAAACTATTTTATTAATTACAACCACAAATTAATTCTATTAATAATTAATAACAATAGCGGCGAAAGCAGTTAAATTTGCTGCATAAAATCAGCGTTATAAAATGTCCGGTCAGATTGCCGCCTTATCAGGTTTTACGGTGGACCAGTTTTCAGTGCCGTGCAGAAGTGTATTTTTAAATCATTTTCGAACTGCCCTTTTTAATTTTTGTTTTACACAATTGTATTTGCAAGAGGGCCTTGTACACTCAAACATTTTTTTTAGATAAGTTCTGAATCACCCTGTATACATAGACCATTGAAACTTAAGAAAAAATAATTAAAATATCAAGTTCTGTCAAACGTAATGTCGAGCTATTTATAACGTTAAAAAAATTCCAAAGTAATCACATGCAACTTACTCGAAGGATGATAGAAATTTTCTGATTTTTTAAAAATTATCATGGTAATGGAACAAAATACAAGCTTCTAATTGATTAAAAAATGGTGATATAAAATTTGTATTTGTCAGTTTTAGTATATACAGAGTGATTGAGAACTTATCTAAATAAAAATATTAATATAGAGGGTGTTAAAAAAAGAGTGTAAAATATTTAAGGAGGTAATAGTATGAACCAAAATAAGCAGAAAAGTCTCAATAAACATGGGTCCGCAAAGTAACGGTTGCGGGAATATGGAATGTTTTATGTTTTTTAGCCCTAGAATCTGGACATCAGGCACGTTTTTCATTAAACATTTAGATGGGTATTGTAAGTGACAGTTTTCTAGGTCCTGTTGTCTTACCAAACCGATTAACAGGCGCTGTTTACCTCAACTTTCTGCAGAACACAATGTATGAGTTTTTGGAAGACATTCTTTTGAATCAGAGGCAACAAATGTGGTTCTAGCATGATGGTGCTCCAGCTCATTTTTCCATGGCCGTTACAGAGCATTTACACCAAACTTTTCCACATAGATGGGTAGGAAGGGCCGGACCTGTTTTATGGCCTCCAAGATCGCCTGATCGGAACCCTCTAGATTTCTTTGTTTGGGGTTTACTCATATAAATAGCCTGGACGAGCTGCAGCTACGGATTAATCAGGGTCAAGAAATCCAAACCAAGGAGGGTGTTTTTCGAAAGAGGTCGAATATCGTTGAGACGAGGATGTCGTGCCTGCTTGGAAATGACCGGAGGGCACTTTGAACATCTTCTGTAACTTTGTTTTTTGTTTGTTAAAAGCTTCCTTTGTCGGTTTATTCCTAATAAAATTTTTGGAAAACGAATAGTGGTCCATATCTCCGCAACCGTTACTTTGCGGACCCATGTTTATTAAGACTTTTCTGCTTATTTTGGTTCATACTATTACCTCCTGAAATATTTTACACTCTTTTTTTAACACGCTGTACAGAGGACTGTTACAAATACAATTATGTAAAAAAGGGCAGTTCGAAAATGATTTACAAATGCAATTCTTCACGACATTAGAAACTGATCCACTGTAAAACTTGACAAGGCAAAGCATGCAATCGGCGAGCGGACAAAAAATTGCGGCTATTGTTATTCATTTTTATTTATTTTAATTTGTGGTTTTAATTAATAAACTAGTATAACATATCTGATGTTACTAGTTTCTACAAACTAACACAAATGTATCTGCTTCTTGATCTGCTGATTGATCTTGTACACGTTTAAAACGGACAAGATCAATCATCTATAGTGTCCACTTCGGTGCGATACACTTAATTTTTTAAATATCCATACAAAAAGAAGGATCGTGGAGGTCATGGTAACGGCCCTCCTCATCTATTCCCTTGGTATTAATGTCTGAACACGCTATACATGGTACCATCGAGTAATTAATAACTGTATTATTTATTATTCAATAATGGTACTGATACATTTGAATCAATGTTCGGAATCGCCTTGCTAGAGACTACCGTAACTCAGCGATGTAAAGGTTGAAAATACTATAACTGAAATATTTTTTTTCTCGAAAACTATAATTTTACAATTTTTTTTTTTACGATATTGACATTTTTCATGACGAATCTATTCTCATTTTTTTTTATAAGTTGTGAATCACCCTGTATATAGACCATTAAAAAACTCAAAAATAAGAATAATTAAAATATCAAATAGATACTGTCAATCAAAATGTCAATCTACACATGAACGTTAGAAAGTGTTCATTGTAATCACATGTAGTTTACTTGAAGAAGAATGAACATTTCCTGAAATTGTTTGAATTGCCGTGGACACGGAACAAACTTCTAATTGACTAAAAACGATTGCGTGAAATTTTCATAGCAAAATACATACCCATCATAGTCGTTTCACCAAGCAAGTTGTAAGCTTTGGCATTTATTATTTCTTCAGTCATTTTACTGTGGTTCATTTGCCGTATTATTTGGTAATGGACGCACGGAAGGCAATAAAAATTATGGAAGTATTATTAAATAAATAAATTGTAAGGGAATAAAAAATTAGTATTTACACATTGACATTAATGAGACATTAATAGTTGTTTTATAAATATGATTACCTACTTATGAATTAATTAATAATAGGTAATTAATGAATTAATAACAGTAAAGTAGCAACAGCGTTAATAATAGGTACAAATAAATAAATTCAAATTAATAATACACAATTTCCGGAAATTAGCGTACAATAGTTTACTATAGTCTGTTTAGAAATGAAAGAGAGTAATAAAATATTATTATGTATGCAAATCGTAAATAAATGTAGTACTGGTACTTATATTAAATATTTTTATATTAAGTATTATCGGTATAAATGAGGTGTACTTTTAAAAAAACTATTAATCCCTAGACAATCCGTCTTTGTCTATGCCGCTTCAATTCCTCGGTCCATTTCTCTTATAAGTAAACAATATAAAAACAGCATTTCAAAACATGAGGCTACTTTAAGCATCATAACCAGGTTAAGAGGGTTTTTAGTAATTCAAATAAAATTATTTAATATTATTATCATCATTTAAATTTAATGAATAGACTTTTATTCCACACAAAAATATATGTATTTTGAAAATTCAAATTATGGTGAGTAAATGTAGTGTTGTATAAATGTACAATAAAGAAAATAAAAAAGTAGGTATATTAAAATTCCTCCTCTGAATATTCTGATGAATTATCTTCGTCTCCTAGATTGATAACGATAGATTCCAGAGTAACGTCAATTAAATTATCGAGTTCCCACATTTTCTCCTCTTCTTTTTGTACATGATGTATACGTCTTTGCCAGTTATCTGCAGTTACTCGTTCCAAGGAATTGTTTAACAAAATTTTTACGTCACTTAATTTAAACGTAGTATTCTTTCGCGCTACATTTTACCTGCGCACAGACTTATTCGATTGAGTTAAGTTCACAGTGATAAGGTGGTAACCGTAGTACCGTTATTTGGCGATTTGTTGTAATTTCATCGATAACATATTTCTTCTGATCTTTATTAAGATTGATAAGTGTCAAAAGTTCCTTTTTCACCATATTTGTTTCCGGATAACCATTGAATTATATCGGCTTTCCTCCAAGCAGTCGTAGGCGTCTGCTCGGTCTGTCGTGAATTGTAACTGACATTATCCATGACAATTACAGACCCTGGAGGAATAAGATCCAACATCTGTGTAAAATACTCTTCGAATACATCTGCGTTCATGTCTTCGTGATAGTCACCTGTATTTTTAGATTCAAATAAAAGTAAACCGCCATCTACAAAACCACTGGCACTATTAATCTTCGCCCTTTACCTGAAGGTGCCTTGAACCCTGTTGAAAGTCCATTCAAAAATGCTTGTCAAAAACTTTTTACATTTTTATCTTGCCATACTTTTGTTACAGTATATCCCTCGTTGACCCAAGTTTCGTGTAGATTCGTCACGGAATTTTCTAATTGATCTTAAGTAGGATCTTTGCCAACAAATAATTTCATCTTTATCGATAAGAACTGACTTCCTATTCTGCTTTTCCCAGCAAAAATTCAACTCTCGCAAGACGGCCCACAATTTACTTCTACTGATTTTTAGCAAATCGTTGTCCTCTGAAAGTTCACTTAAAATTTTGTTTAGCATTGGTATTTCTTTTTTAAAATAAAATGAGTGTACTTTTCTGCGAATGACATTTTTGAAGAAATCATCTATAACGACTTTTGACCTCCCTGTAGATGATTTTGGGGGATTTACAATATCTTGTTCATTTTTTGTTTCCTTTAAAAGTCTGTAGATAGTCGATTTTCCAATCCCTGTCATTTTGAGACACTTTTCCACGATGTCGTCAACACTGTTGGTAGGATTTTGATGTTTCAATGCATTAAATACATTTAATATAATAATCTTCTCATTCTGAGACAGCGCACATCTTTTCACAAGTTTAGTAGGTACGTAATCTGATAAGCTCGACATTTTACCCAAACAATATTATATCCACTGGCACAATAGTCACTAAACACAAGTCGAATTTTACTCTACTGCACTAGCACGTCTTCGTATATTCAGCTCTAAGACTGGATTGATCTGTCACAATACACTGGCTCCTGCCCTATCCAGTAAAATATACTAATGTACACCCATTACCTGTTAGCATTAGTGTTACCCGATAATTACCTGAAACGAAATATTACCACACCCATGGCCGGTTCTTATCTCGGGGTTTTATTACTCTCTTTCATTTCCAAACAGACTATATACAATAGTTATAGTTTTAAGAGTAAATGGTTCGTCCAATTTTTGTTGTTATTTGGTTTTACGTAATAACGATACCTGTTCTTCAGCCTGCCTGCCTGCCTAAAAAAGTAGTAGAGTAGTAGAATTAGTTTTATTGCTGAAAAGTTTGTCTTTTATATAGTGTATCATATATATCGCTTGACATATGTGTGCTTTTAGAGTTTGTCCTCTTTCTTTTCTGCACAACCTAGGTGTTATTATGCTATTAGAAGAATACGCAAATGCGCGTTGAAACTACATATTTAAACTTACATAAAATATTGATATCATCCCTGTTCTATTTATCCTGTTTGCTTGTGGCGCTGGTTTTCACGTACAACGTGATTTTTCCGTTTTATGTTGGTTTGTATATTCGAAAGGTATTTTTGCATTTATATTGGTGTTTATTGAGTGTTTGGAACGTGATTGATGTTGTTTTCATAAAATCTAATAATTTATAATGGAAGTGCTTAATTGAGATATTAACGCACGATTGCAGTCCATAAGACATATATTTACTGAAATCATTCAACATTTTTTTATATTGAACGTTGTATTTCAACAAAAATATTAACCTGAAACACTATCGGACTCACAGAGATTCGTATACGGGATTAACTATAACTAAGTACAAAAATTTTAAACACGTGCTGAGTGGCCTGAAGACATAAAAAAATTATTCCGGAATTTTAGCATGCTGTTTAAAAATGTCTTCAAACGCTGTCACTTTTCGCAGCACTGATAGCTGTAAAAGTAATGAAAATAACCATGTTGTCTCGATGCAGATTCATGCATTGAAGTCATGCTTTCGTGCATGTTTGTAAATACGAGCTAGAGCTAACGATTCTAGTTTTAACAGTAATTTTCCGTTTACTTCAAGAATATATTTAAAGGGTTTAGGTTTGGAAATTTTGGCAGGCACTCAACTAATCGACCGAACCGCCATTTGGGAAACTGGTGATGTAAAAATGTTCGTACCTCGCACTTAAAATGCTCTTGCAATAACCTGTTCACTCTTACGCTGATAAACACGGATGACAGTTACCATATTTTGTTATGGTCTTTTCCTCAAAAACGGTGCATCCTACGAAAAAAACTAAAGAGACCAATTTCATTCAGAATTGATGGCGAATTTTTAATAAAATATCAAAACGAGAAACGTCAGTAGCGTACCATTCTTTTATTAGAAAAGGTTGTGGCATTCTCGCACGAACGTCACTGGAGCAAGTAAAAATATTCCGATCACCCCAAAAAATGCACATTTATCTCTCCAAAGCGTGTTTCAAATTTCGAGTCAATATCTTAAAAACTCTTGGAAATAATTAACAAAAATAATAAAAAATTAAAATTTAAACACTGTATCTCGGAAACGAAGCATATTTCGATCTACGTATAAATAAACTTTTTTTACAAAATAACTTCGGGAACCAACCCCTAAAGTATTTCGCACTTATTTACAAACATCCTCTATTGTATATATTATTGTGATGTGAATATATAATTTTTGTTATGTTATGTGTTTGTTTCATTTTATATGATTTTAATTTTTATTGGGCGCCAATGTTTTATTTTGTTTTGTTTTGTTATTTATTTAATTTGTGTAGAATTCTATTTATGTTCAATTTGATGTGTGACTTCTATATGTTTGATTTATTAAGAATATAATTTTTGGAAAATTTAAATTTTGATTTTAATAAAGATAATATTGTTACCTGATATTTCTATAGCCTGGCTCTGATTTTACTGTTTATCTGAGGAGTGAATTCCAGCAAAGTAACTAACACCTTTTTTTCTTTATCTATAATATTCTTATATCTGCTACCACTCAGTATACATAAAATGATACATGGAACTGTACATTTATTTTTATTCATGCACAAAAATGAAAAATTCTCAAATAAGAAATAGTTTCAATAAACAATAAACATTAAGTAATATTTGCTAACAATTATTCTTAATATTTAAACAAGAAATTTTATTTTTACTTTCAGTTACATGTATATTTCATTTAATTTTATAGTTCTGGTAATGCTGTTTTAATTTATGCATGTAGAAATATACAAATGTGTAGTGAAAATTGCCTATATTTTATCATAAGTAATATATGTTCTATCAAATTAAAATGGTCGTCTTAGCTGACGGTATTATTTTGTGAAATAGTTAATAATTGAAAGTTTAAACTTTTCATATCGTTCAAATTTTTATAGAGGTAAGTTTTTATATGTTATATTTTACTTTTATCATCAGAGAAGTTGAATATTGGTTATTACGCATGCTAGCTAGCAAATTTTTGTTTGTGTACACATGAATTTTCTTACTCTCTGTAGACGATGCTTCGAAGTTGATTTTCTCTCTCTGGAAGTCGTAGAAGTCCCAGGATGCTATTGATACCCTGGACTGGATATGATGTTCAAATTATGGAAGTTCTACCTGGTGATACTTTTGATATAATTTTCGAGGTTATTTTCCACTGGAGAACTAACTATGCCTTGGACCTTCTGCAAGCCCCAGCTCTAGCTATGGAGATGATTTCCACCAAACTTCTTGAATTTTGTCTTTGTAGATGTTAAATTTGAGTTACTTTTCTTTGAATAATTATATGAAACTGGTGAGTATGAAATTATACTGTTTAACAAAATTTTTTACTATTTAAAACTAAATTTCTTCTCTCCCCAAACTTTGTACATCTTTTCGTGTTCACAGTTTCTTAGTAACTAAGTAAATAAACTTTTGTTTCCATATATTTTTACTCTCTTGATTCCTAATAGTGTTTATTAAGGTCAATACACATGTTTCACTTTAAATTTAAATTATTCTTTTCGTAGCACTTTGCACTTCACTAATTGTATTTTTAAGCTTATAAACTAAATTTACAAATATATAACAATTTGTATTCATTTTTATTGTCAAATATTCCTTAATTTGGGTTTTTCTAGAGTCCTGTCAGATATGTTCCTTTTTGTATTGTATAGCCATCTTAATATTTGACATTTCTATTTGTCATTAATTCAAATATTGGAAATTTTCATTTTATTATACAAATATTTTTATTTATAGATGTTTTTGTCTAGCGATACGCATATATAATTAATCTTTGATCTTTAAGGTTTCTATTGATTGAATTGATTTATTTTATTGATTAATATATTTATCTGAATATCAGGAAAGATTACATCGTCGCCTCAGAGCAACAGTAGAATATCTAAAAAAAGCAGTTCAGAGATATCTGTATTAATAATTTGGAAATAACGCCTCTGTTCAATGAAACACTAAGATACCAAAAAATAAAGTGTATTGCTTAAAATATCACTTATCTTTGTGTAGCCTAAATACTCTAAACCAACCTTATAAAATGTAACACTAGGATAACACACATAACCTGGTATTCCGCTATTTTTCTTCTGCTAAATATAGAGAGAAAGAGCAAGACAAAGAAAACGATAAGTAAAATAAGTAAATATTATTGTAGTCAGTCAATATTACATTGCCACGTTAAAAGAAAATATTAAAATACTTTTTTCTCCGTTCATGCAAAAAACAAATCTTTATTGAACTGTATTTAGTGGAAAAAGTGGTTTTTTATTGCACTAGTGCAATAAACTGTTTATTGCATTCATCTGTCATTCTACTACAGCCTTTTGACATCGTGTAAACACTTACTTTTTGTACTTGTTGCATAAATAACTATTAAAATCAAATTTATATTTCTCTATATATAATTATTCAAGTATATTGTTGGCTACAAAAAAATTACAAATAATTTCATTATTTAAATAGGTAAGCAAAATATTTTTTTATTTTGCTTATATAAATGTAATCAAATAGTCTAAAAACAAATGTATTTTACTTTGGCAGTAATGATTGACAGATACGATATTAAATACACAATGTTTAGGGATGCACTAAGATATCTAACAAAAACAGGAAGATACTGTATGGAAATTAAATATTCTTTGGAGCAACAGTAGGATAAAGCAACATTTTTCTAGTTACTTTTCTTATATTTTTTTATTAATAAGCATATTTTTATAAAGCTTGAAAATCTATGAAAGTAACCAAAAATTTGTGTAAGTTCATTAAAAAATGACGAAATTATTAGAAACTGAATTTCAGTTTCTAAGTTTCCTCAGAATCGATTTTTTTGACATGTTCTTCTTTTATTCAGTATTCAGTATGAATAACTGACGGTTATCCTATTGATAAACAAGATAATTACCCTTTTAAACTTTATATCCATACAAAATTTGACCAGGTTCAAATTACTAAAGAACTAGAATCTTTTTATAAAAATTTAGAACTTTCATCGACATTATGCGGAAGTGTTATCAAGAACTAAATATTTCAAATTGTGACGTCACAGCCATTTGAAAGATATCTGTATATGGTTTCAATAGTTATACTTATTAATAAAAAATACAACAATATTATTTATTTATTTTGTTTTATTTCAGTTACTATACTTACAGAAAGTGAATGTACACTAACAAAATATATGGGTGAACATTTATCTAGTATACAATTTATACTTATCAATTTTAGCAACTTCTACTAATTATAAGTAAGATCATTTGAATCTCTTTCGTATTTAAGAAGTTTAAAGATGAAATATAGGGTGGGACCATAGACATCACAAAAGAAAAATGCATAGAAAACCAATTGTATTTAAATAATAATAATGATAATGATAATGATAATGATAATAATAATAATAATAATAATAATAATAATAATAATAATAATAATAATAATAATAATAATAATAATAATAATAATAATAATAATAATAATAATAATAATAATAATAATATGCTTGAGACCAGACTTAAATCAATAATGAGAACGAAGCTATACGCCAAAAACATAAAAGCAATAAACACATATGCCATTCCAATATTAACTTACAGCTTCGGAATACTTACCTGGACGAAAACAGAGTTAGAGGACCTGAATAGAAGAATCCGCAAGTTAGCCACAAAACATCGAATTCACCATCCTAGGAGCTCCGTTGAGAGGTTTCATATCCCGCGCACGCAAGGAGGCCGTGGTATAATTGATGTTGTCAAACTTCATGACAAACAAATCGACAACCTTAGAACATATTTCTACAAGGAGTCTGAGCAGAACGATCTGTATAAATATATAGTTTCTATTGATAAAAAGATTACTCCTTTAAATTTATCAATAAGACAAAACGCGAGACCCGAACCAGACAATAAAATAGAACGTTGGCTCGGTAAAGAACTACATGGTAGATACCCGGCCCATTTGAACAGCGAACATATAGATAAAGCCGCTTCATTGGAATGGTTAAAAAAGGGAAATTTATTTCCTGAAACGGAAGGATTTGTTATAGCTATACAAGATCAGGTTGTCGCTACATTAAGCTACCAAAGATTCATAATGAAGAAAACAGAAGTAAACCCTAATTGCAGAATGTGCGGTGAGCAAAATGAATCTATTGACCATCTTATTAGCGGATGTACAGTACTAGCACCAGTGGAGTACACACAGCGACATAACAACATGGGAAAAGTGGTACATCAGGCAATATTAGCAAAACTCCGGCAAAACTATCAAAAAGTACCATACTATAAGTATAAACCTGAAACTGTAATTGATGAAGATAATTTCAAGCTATACTGGGACAGAGAAATTATAACAGACAACTTTATACAGAACAATAGACCAGATATGGTACTTACACTAAAAGAACAAAAACGTACATACATAATTGACTTCTCTGTACCTCTCCCTGCTAATATTAAGAAAAAATACTCGGAAAAAATAAACAAATATTTAATGCTGTCTCGAGAAATAAAAGATATGTGGGGACAAGACAAAGTTAGCACAATACCCCTCATAATAGGTGCAACTGGAGAAATACCAAAGTCTTTGAAGAAAAATTTAGAAGAGCTTGATATAAATAAAGACCTCTATCTAGAAATTCAAAAAATTGTTCTCCTCGAAACATGTGCAATAGTGAGGAAAGTACTCAATGACACAAATACCTAACAAAGATTAAATTAACCATCTGCCAAAATATACTTACCATATCCTTGTACATACCCTGGTACCGGAATGGAGGTTTGCACCAAGGAGCACCTTGAGAAAACGAAAATAATAATAATAATAATAATAATAATAATAATAATAATAATAATAATAATAATAATAATAATAATAATATCTCTACCTCTCATTCTAATCACAGGGATTAGCCCAGAAGTCGGAGACTTGTGCGGGAGAGGGGGCGGCATATTATTATTAAGCAGGCCGCATTTGCGCCCTGGAACGACTAATGTTGGTAGGCCCTAACCACTATTCAGTGCAGGAATGAGGGAAACCTGGAAAACCTCATTAATTAGGGGGGTAGTCAAATATCAACCGGTATCAATCTCTCACATTGACCCAAGCTAACATTTTCCACCCTACCATACCCACAGAGAGGGTGCCAATCCTCTCCACGAATATAGCTTATATACGGTCTACCGGCAGCTGGGCTCGAACCAACTCCGATCTAGTCACCTCGATTCAAGTACTGATGCCTTAAACCGCGCGACCACTGACCGATAAATGAAGTGAGAAATAGTTTTAATACGATTTTAAATAAATTGTTGACGCGAAGATTTTAAAATTGGACATTTATAGTTGTATGTCATGCGTCATGCATGTATGTGTTATGTTATGCCGATACCGACATTACTTAAAATTGAAAAATTATCTGATAATCTTAGAAAAGTCATATCATATCATTAAATCTGATATTGTTGTTAAAGTTAATAAACCATTTAATAATACTGTGCCTTGGGTTTCTAAATACACAAATACGGCAATGATTATAATATCTGAATAGTAATTGCTAACTTGAAATATTTTTTAACAATTCGACTTTTAATATTTTCAATTTCACATAAAACTACTGAATACTTAGACCTAAATGCGTGAGAGAAATTGGTAAAACTACATTACATATTTTCTATTCGATTTGTAGCTGTTATCATAAAATATGTGAGCTATGGAGGTGCATGCAATGACTTCCGTACATTCTATATTCTATAGAATCGTTTTCGGAAGGCGAAATAGGCAATAAAACGTTGGTGAAACCCGACATATATTTCTGAGCCCTTTCTACTTGTTTGAAATATACCTAATAGGCTAGTCAATGAATTGCCGAAATGCATTGAGGGGGAATTGAAACTTTTCGGTACAGAAATATGTTGGGGGTTGTTAGGACGTAAATATATTAAAAGTCTCCGCCTCTAGCGGGGTCGGAGTAGGTAGAAGGGGGGGGGGGGCTAATTTGTCGCTTATAACTCGAAAAGTGTGCTGCAGCAAAAAATTATTTACATAAAAATAAAAGCTTATAAAGCCTACAAACCAAACAGTGGCCCTGACAGCTTTGGCATACCCGAGAGCAACCCATTTATGCCTTTTATACTTTCCACTGCTACAATCGCTCGTAGATCTACAAAATATGAAGTAAATATAGTAAATAAGTCCAAAATTTCCTGGATGCTGCTTCGTTTTTTTGCTTCCCAGCCAGAGCCGCACCTGATGGAAGGTGTGTAATGCGTGCTCTTTCGTTATCCCCTCGCTGGATGGAAGTGAAGCAAGAACTCGTTTTGTATTTGATGCCAATTTCAAAAATGAATCGTCCCTGAAAGTGTTTATCTTCACAGAAGCACAGTACCATTTCAGCATGCATATTCGCCTAGATTTGTCAACATCAGCATGCGAGGAAGAGGGGTTGTGGAACACACAGCTGCTCTTTTTATGTCAGGATGTTTTTGGTAAATGTTTTTACTCTTCTGGAATGTTGCACTAGTAGAATCACAGCCAGTGAATGCGTGTAAGCACAAAATTTCCTAGCTGTTGCATTTAATGGGTGGAGTAAACATTGATTTGTACTATCTTCTGTCAGGTGTTATGGTCAGCTGGCGTTTTTGCTGTAAGTAGTACAGTGAGGTCGACGTCTTCCTCTTACAATCAACACATCAGAATTATGTGATGCGGTTTTCCTGTAGTTTACAGCTCAATAAGTTCATCAACCTATCTTTGTTCTAGTGATTGGAAAGAAATAATTCTTGAGTCATTAAAATTTCATATTCCAGATTGAAGGTGATGACAACACGGTTTATCGTCCAATAGCACTTTTCCTGTTCTACCGACTTAGTGCTATTGGCAGAGCTGCTATATCCATAAAAAGCAGTGATACATTTTCTGCCTTATGTTTCTATAAGTTAGTTGTGTTGCCAGATGACCTTATGTAAGAGAAATCAATCACTAAACCACCAATTTGGTATCCTCTCGCTGGTTGGTTTAAACAGCTTATAAAGTGCGGATCACTTCCGTTAGAAAATCAGGAAAGGATCTCCTCCTACGTTTTCATCGCGACGTTTCATAGAACTGATGGAAGAAAGAGGGCGTGTTCTCTCTGTAAAACATTTGTTAATTTTTTTTGAATTACCGACCTTTGAGAGCAGATATCTTGGAAACGGTGCATTATAACGAGAAAAATGTATGAAATTAAGCTTATAGAAAATTTTATAAGTGAAAAACCAAAAAACGAAACCTTTGTACCCCCCTCCTCCCACTGAAGTGGATGAGCTAGAAGCGGGGACTTTTAATAAGGTACGACTGACGTTGCCGAGAAATTACCTACACTAGATAAGGATGGTCAATAAAAGGTACTTCTTGTCAAATACAGATGGTTGAACAGGGCCTTGGAATAGATGGAAAGTGTTGATCATGGTATTGCGTTGTGTTGATTCTTCTGCTGTGGTGTGTTTGTGATACAGTTTTAACAAATTTTAAAATGGCTCATCGGAAATTTTGAACGAGCGTAAGTAAAAAAATTGTGTTAAATATTTTGGAGCTTTTACTATAATTGATTATGGAAAAATTTCCCAGCCGACCCTGGAAATTTACATCTAGAGATAATTGAGTCCCGACATACTTGCATTACTCTAATCTTTCCATCGCAAATGCATGCCTAAAGACGTCCTTCCTAGCATAATTTGGGCTTGACCTGTCATTGGCAGGTATAAGTTGAAATGAAAAAAATGTATAGATTTCGTCTTAGCAAAGTTTTATTGCCCACTTCGCCTTCCAAAAACGATTATACTATATAAGACACCCTCACGGTAGACGTCATTCAGAAACTACAAAACATCTTTATTAGATATGCATAAAAATATGTATATTTATTTGCAAACTGTAAATCGTAAATCTACTATAATATTTTAATATTAAATGTGTTATTCTATTCAACATATAATTTTTTTAAAGAACTTATTTTCAGATTTAGGATTTGCCAGTTTATTGGAGAAGTTATAGTTTCAAATCAAACGTGCTTGTACTGGCTTTGTCTTTTACTTATCGTATTAATAGAATGCACATCTGAACGCCAGGTCATCGTTTATATCAAAATTTCATGTCGTTGAAGAAGTTTTCATATTACCTATAGTGTTAAAACTGAAAAATAAAACGATGTCCAAAGAAGAATTCCAATAATATGTTCATATTTATTTCTTATTTGCATTTAAAAAATAATGCCATGCTGTAAGTTACCTTGAGCATCTAAAACAAAAATAATAATAATCTTCAAATCAGTCAAATTTTAGTACTAACTAACTACTATATATTTTATATTCACAGATTTAGTAAAAAGAGATATAATTATGTACATTCTGAAGCAATCAAAGAGTTTCATTCTATTTATTAATCTGAGTGATTGGAGTATTTCTTACTAAAATTCAGTGGCAACAGTAATTTATTGTAATTAAAATCTATATATATTCTACATTTCTTCGTACCAAAACAATATACAGGGTGTTTCTTAAGTAAAGGTCCAAAATTCAAGAGCGTATTCTGTGGCTAAGATTAATTTCAAATTGCAAATTAACAAAGTATAACAATTTCAAATAATTCTGTATTTGCATTTTCTGGTTTGTCTATAAGCAATGATTAAGAGAAAAGTTTTCAGACAATGTTAATTCTGTAATTCGTATTTGGAACAGTCCCAGCCTGCTTGCCTCACTTTAAAAAGTCACGAGCCGCCACTGTTATACAGAAACAAGTTGTGTACCTATATTTAAGAAGTCCAGTTAATAACAGACAATTATTTCACCCAATTTAAGCTTATTTCGTTGTAGTTTATGTTCTGAGTACGTATACTTACTTTAAGCATTATTACATTGTCCAAATCCAATATGCCGAAACTGGTCAGTGTTACTTCTTTGGATGTGTCTATCATTATCATCTGCAAAGTCTTTCTGTTTTGTACGTTCCAGTGGTCCCACTTACACTCGCATGCAACTCTATATAGGTTGGTAGACTAAAAAGGCACATGTTTTGTATCAATGGATTCTATTCAATGTTATGTACATATACACAAAATGCCCAAATTTTATGTTTTACTATCTTGATTTGTGAATCGTTTATAAAAAAGAATGAAGATAATTTTTCTCACGACGTGTTTAAAATTTAACCGACCGCTCATGGAAATCTTGTCACAAATGTTGCGAAATCGTGCAAAATCCCGAAAAATTGTGTGAAATTCCGATAAGTGCGCAAAATCACGCGAAATCACGCAAAATTCCGCGCCATCTGAAGGCAAATTTACCCGTAAAGACTGATAATGCTGTCATCTTACGTCGCATTATTATGTCATGGCGTATGAAAGATGAGTCAGAAGCACGCGGTGTGCGACACGTTTCACGATTGTTTGGTAGGTTGTTTATCTTCAAAGGTTAATGTTTTTCGTTTCATTTTATTCACTTCAACATTAAATTTTGAACTAGTGATCCCATCCACTAGTTTTCCTAAAAATTTGTAAACATTAAAACTATACACCCTGTCTGTTCTTTCTGGGAGGCAAAGGACGTCGAGTAAAATCGCTATTTCTAAGAAACTATTAATTTATGTTTTCTTCTTTCGCGTTTTTGCCATCGGCATCGAATAATTCTTTTACGATTTTTTTTCTTGCTGTACAGGGTGTGACCACAGTAAATATACAAACTAGTAAGATAACTATTTTTACGTTCATTCATAAATCACGCGAGTTCTTAGGGCCATCCATAGGCGTAGTGGGTATATAGGAATTATTTGAAATAAAAAAAAATCAATAATTGTAGCACTTTTTAAAATTATTGTATTAGGTAGGTAGGCAATATAAAAATAGGTAAATAAAACATGTCTTGTACAAAACATTTACTGATTTTTCCAAATTACAGTTTTCATCTTATTATTTGCATTTCTAAAATTTTTATTGACATATTTTAAAGTATAATATAACCTTGCCCTGAAAAAGAGTTTCATTAAATATTTTATTGGAAAATGTGAACAAGTTCTGTTCCCTTACTAACATTTATAAATGATTTAATAATATTATTTTCTGTAGCAACTTTTTCAAAATTCATTTGGAATAAAATGTCTAATAATGAAATATAATTTACAAAATTTTCGTGAGGCATATTCAAATTCCCAAAAGTATCCATATTGGCATTTTCATATGCTCTGAAATAACAATATAAAGATGAATTATCTAAATTTTGGTAAGCTGTTGAATATGTCTCACATATGATACATGTATGAACTTCAGAGCATTTTTTTATTAAATATCCGCAAAAATATCTAACAAAATTTTTTTCTAATAAATCATTTTTCTGATAATCTTTAGGCATTGTAGAATTTGTATCTAATAACATAATATTAGTTGCAGGTTAATCTGATGTTAATAATGTACCTTGTTCGGTTTTTAAAAGGTCTACTGCTTTTAATAAAATATTGGCCTCATCACTTGCACAGTTTTGATGTCCAGAATTTAATAATTGCACACAAAATAGTTTTTTAAATGTTCGCTTAAATTGGATTGATGTTGGATTTGTGCAGCTCCAATTTTGTTGCCTGACTAAGCCAAAAAAATTTTCCAAACAGTCTTGATTGAGTCGTCGCGTTAATATGTAAGATAAGTTATTTAATTTCAATTGAGGCCATAATTGTAATAAGGCATTTATTGATATACTATACCCATTTATAAACTTAACTTTATTAGTATAATCTGGGCCTTCTTTATTAATTACTTTGAGATTGACAAATAAATCAAGGCATTTATTTAAATAATTGGTTTGATCTTCCAGACCTTTAAAGGCAAGATTAAATTGTTTTGTTCCTGTACATTGTTTGGAATTAAAAATATCAAAAAGTTTATCAATCGTAGCCACAAACTGAGCCGATGCTTCTGCTTCCGGGGGTAGAACTCCAAATTGAATATACAACTGTAAACCTGCAGAAACCGTTGCGCTGAATAATTGTGAAGCAAATTTAACTTTCATCTTCTCGAAGTTACTGGGATACACATGACAATCTGTCAGCTTAGAAGCAGATCGAATATGATATCTTTTATCAATATTATAAAATTGAATTATGTGGTCCCACGAAATGATTTTATCTCCTTCAATAAAATTGTATTTTAATAACATATATCTTAATGCCTTTAAAAGGTGGGGTACATTTACATGAAAAAAAGGATTCTCGGTCGAAATTTTTAAGATATTTTTTAACTGAATATTACTTGATCTCATGTCAGAAATTAAAACAATAACATTAAGGCCAATTTTTTTAAATTTTGTTATCGCGTTTGCTACTATTTCATACAAGGCCTTACCTGGACATGTACTATTGTAAAAAAAATATCCGAGAGGCTGCTTCCAGTTAGAATATATGCCTCTAATCATTAACGTTGTTGATACTTTTGCTGGCTTAAAAACTCTGTTTTTCCCAGTATCTTCTAACCCAATAATATAATCTGAAGTACTATAAAATAAATTTGCTTTAATATTCATCTCATCTACACATAAAACACAAAATTTATCTTGTGAGCATAAAGTGTCAACTTTCAGTTTCAACGTTTTAAAAACATTATCGTTTTCTAAACCACAAGACATATTGAAACCGTTTAATAAATTTCTTACAGTTTGTGGCCCAGGCAAACAAAATAGTTTCATTAGAATATTTTTATATACTTTAGGTCCAGAAAAATAAATTGATAAACATTTATTTTTAAATTCATTTGTATACCTTCGACCTTTGGGTGAATTATGAGCTTGTTTTATTTGCACGTTAATAAATTTAGCAAGTTCAATAGATGGGCAAATTTTAGAAACCAATATTTGCAATTGATCTAAAGTTACAGACTTATATGAATGTTCGAGTTGTTTTTTCAGTTCCCAATTTTGTTGTTTTAACTCGTTGTTTTGTCTCTTTAGTTCGTTTATTTCAGTTTGTTAATTTGTATTCATGTTTCTTAGCTTTACTTTTCTGGGCGTATGACTGGATAACATTTGGCAGGTTTGAACATAGCTGGTAGAAGATCTCACAGGTGAGGTCTGGACAGAAGTACCTTGCAATGTTGAGTGGCTTGTTGGATCTAAATGAGGTGCTTCGTCTTCCATATAAGATGTACCTGGAACTAAAAACAAAATATATTAAAATAACACAGAGATGAGGTTGAATAAAAAAAATAAGGGCAAAATATTAAATGCTGCAAATTATATATCAGTACTACAGGCCTTTCACATAAGTTTTACTATTAGGAACACCCAATCCAAGAAAATAAACAGCTTATACAGCAGCTTCAAACCTTCCACTAATCATCATGGTAAGATCAGCGGCATAAGCGATGGTATAGATGCCAATTTCCGAGTTGACGTGGCGCAGGAGATTGTTTAGGACCAAGTTCCATAGCAGTGGTGATAGAACACCTTCCAGGTAGTCCCTTGCAACAATGCCTCTTCTGAGGCATCCGCCACTCTGATTTGTATGGCTCTTTTAGTGAGCATATTTTATATCTAACCACAGATGGTAGCAGAAACTCCTCATTCCACAAGGCCTGAATTGATTTTGGGGAAGGTTGTTTTATCAAATGCTCCCTCTATACCTGTGAATACTCCCAGAGTGGACTCTTTATTCTTCGATGATTTTTCGATCCTGCCCACCACTTGGTGAAGGGCAGTGTTGGTGTATCGCCCTGGAGTATATGCATGTTGATTAGGGTGTGACTGTCTACCCGCCAGTACAATGTTCCTTATGTATCGTTCACACAGCTTCTCCATTGTTTTCAACAAAAACTAGGTCAGACGGATGATTCGATACGCACCTTTCAGGTGCGGCATTAAAACATCCAAGCCCTATTGTAAAAGGGCTGGACAAATGCCGTCAATGTTTGGCGATTTGAAAGATGAAACGGTTTGCATTGCCCATCTTATTTTATCTTTGGCAACAGTCTGGTTGGCAATTTGCCATTCCATGACCGAAGGTTGATTCTCAATTTCGTCTGGCCATTTTTCCCGTTCAAGCGGTGTGGATCTTGGGAAGTGGGTCTGCATCAGCAGCTCCAGGCTTTCATTTAGATTGATAGTTTTTTCACCATCTTCTCTAGTTAATAAGCTCAAATCATGGCCTTTCTCTTTTGCAAGGACTTTACATAACCTAGCAGCCTGTGAGTAGCCTTCAATCGCAGTAGGCTCTCCATGCATCCCTTTGTCTTTTCCTGACCAGTTCTTTTATAAAGTCTCAAGTGGATTTTGTGCAATTCCCTGTTTGACTCTTGTCTAGTCATTTGTATGTTATTGAATGATATCCTGGCCTTATTCCTCAGTTTTCTCAGCTCCCGGTTCCACAGACTGCTAGGCTGATCTGAGGGAGCAGGATGTTATAAAGGCTTTCTTTATAGTAGATTGTACGATGTCCACATATGTATCATAAATAATTCTCGTATATGCCATTGCTGTAGAAAATTTAAGAAGTTCTACTACTCTAAAAGATAATGTGTGATGTTCATGTAATATTTTCTCGAAAAGTCAATATTGACGGAGCTACATAACCTGTTATTTTTTTAAATTTGTTTTTTGGCTATAACTTTTTCAATACTGAAACGATTTTTTCAAATTTGTTACGTTTATAGAGATGCAGTTTCAGGTAAAATATTTCTAAAATTGCAGCGCTCTAAAAGGCAGAAAGGGCGCGTGCTAGGTGAAGAAATGATAATAACTTTTCTATTTTTCATTTTATTAAGATTTTTAAGGCATATCTCTATACTATATTAAGTATCAAGAACACAGTAAGAAGAGTTTACCGATCGACGACAATATCTTTACTGTTCGATATGCTTATACTATTTTTTGTACGGCCATTATATGAATTCAAAGGTATTAACTAACAAAATATCTCGAAAATATTAATAGCTGTTTATATAACAAGGGAGCAAAGTGCATAATTTCCCCCCGCGGATAGTTTGACCATGAATATCCATGGGAGGAAATGGCACTTAGCTCCTGTGTAATACATATGATTTTTTCTACGACCATTTAGTGTTTTACATATATTTTATTACATTATTTATACATGACAATCAAACAACCAAATATGTCAAAATGTAATAATAGGTACTTAGATAAGTAAATATTGTCAAAAATCAAATTACATGGAACGTTGCCAAAACTGCTTCTTGCTTACAAAATAAACAAACTTCCCAAAAGTTTATAATAATGTATTCCGAATGTAAAGATGAAGTTCCTCAATATATTCTGGAAGAAGCAAACGTGGTTTCATTAAATCTATTACTGCTAAAGTGTCGAGAAAAATATGAAAAAAGTACCAGCTATTTAAATGTTGGATGGGAACTAGGCAAATAAGAAAATTATGTGGAGAAGTGGTTCTATTTTACTTTTCCAAAAATACGTCGATTTGAAGCCTTCAACATTTTGGAGCAAATACAGCATGTTGTGATCTACACTCTAAATTAAAGGCAATATCGACGCTAAGCTTCCTAAATAAGTTGCTTTTTAAAAAAGGAAATCTGATGGATATTGAGCCAAGAAAGCCAATACTTTTTCAAGGAAGGATATCAACAAGTTTATTGCAGAAGCTCCAGATGAAATTTACTTACATATGAAGGTAAGATTAATCGTTATTGTTGAATAATAAATAAAAACGCAGCATTTTTTCTTAGAAAGTATATAAAAAATGACAATTAAGTGACATTTTAGGCTGTTGTCATAAGTGCATTTTCCTTTTTCAGGTCGTGCTTATATTTGGAATTGCTGGGACATGCCGTAGCGATGAATTAGTTAATATGGTACATGAGGATATCAGTGATAAAAGCCATATTTTGGTGGTGCATATACCTGGCTCAAAAAACTAATATCAAAAGGACATTTACAATGACAAATGAGATTGTAAGAGGAGTTTGTATTGAATATGTATAGAAAATATATGAATTGTAGGTCCCTTCCTAAAACATGTCATTCTAGATCTTTTTGTAACTTATGTTAAAGGGAAATGTACAAACCAGGTAATTAACAAAAACACAATTTCCAAAATTCCATGCAGAATAGCAATATTTTTAAAGTTGGATGATTCGAAAGGCTATACTGGACACAGTTTCCGCCGTACTTCAGCTACGTTATTAATCAATGCTGGAAGTGATATTCTCACTCTAAAAATACATGGGGGATGGCGAACAAACGCAGTACCACAAGGGTACTTAGATGATTGTACTTCTAAAAAATGTGAGATAATTACGGGAGGAAGTACTACTTCAAGTATCAAAAAACGTTGTCTTATTTTTGAAAATGTTGTTTCTACCACAAGTACTTTATCAACGACCACGAATTTGGAAAATAGCAAACAGGAACTCATCTCCACCAGCAGAGCCAATATTTCTTCAGGAGGAATTTCCATTCATAATTTAACTAATTGTACCACAAATTTTAACAATATTTAGTTATTGATATTAATTAAAACCACAATTTAAACTGTTTTCAATTTTTATATAAATAAGTAATAAAAAATCTGTTCGAAAAAAGCATTATTATACATGTTTAGGAGATTTGTGTATCAATAAAAGTCTATACACTACTCTGACAACTATTTGAAGTTTCTACTTGTTTGCCTCCCGAGGGAGCCAAAGTAGTATTTTCCTCCGAATGGAGAAAAAGTACTACTTTCCTTCCTGAAATGTGAGAGTACAATACTAATTTCCATGCAGGGAGTAGAAAATAGTACATTATACTATAAGAGAGAGAAATGCGTTATTTTGGCAGAGGTGCAATCTGAAGCCCGAGGGCTACAATGCACCGAGGACAAAATAGCATCTCTCCCGAATGGTATATACTATTTTTTCCACGGTCTCATTAACTTAAAAACACATATTTTGTCATTATGAAGTAAGTAGCACCAGAATTATTGTATTCGGATTTGAGCATTTATTTAGTAGTCGTTGAGTTATTGTCATAACTACAAAATAAACAAACAAAAAGAATTGTCAAATTAAGGTGCTAGTTTGGTTTAGTTTAAAGTTTGTTTAGTGTACAATGAATAATTGTGAGTCGGAAGAGATTGTGGAGGCTGCAAATATTGCAATAAGCAATTTGCTGCCTACGAAGTCAAGATCTTTATACGATATAGCCTACAATCGGTTCAAAAAGTGGTGCGCCGAGAAAAATGTTCAAGTATACAGCGAGAATGTTTTGTTGGCATACTTCAGTGAAAATGCAAAGAATTACAAGTCTTACACATTATGAGCGCAATATTCTATGGTTAAGTCATGCTTGATAATTTACGACAACATAGATATAAGCAAATTCCCCAAGCTGATCGCATTTTTGAAAAAAACCGGTGACGGATATCACACGAAAAAATCGAAAATATTGACAAAGGGTGAAATCGACCGTTTTCTATCAAGTGCAGATGACAAAGAATTCTTAATGATTAAGGTAAGATTACTTTTGTTGTTAGGTATTTCAATTATTAAGTATTTTGATTTTTTATAGGTTGGATTAATTCTGGGGATTGCCGGAGCTTGTCGAACTGATGAACTAATCAATTTAACTGTAGATGATATTGAGGATGTAGGCTCTTCCTTCATTGTAAATATTCCAAACTATCTGTCCCTTCGTCCTCCCCACGTCAAGCATAAGCTCCTTTTTTTGTACTACAAAGCAGGAAAATGTAGTTCGCAGCCAGTTGGCAAGAATACCATAGGAAAAATTCCGAGTGTAGTAGCTTCGTATTTAACATTACCTGATGCTGCATGTTATACTGGTCTGATCTTCAGCGACATTACTGATAGATGCTGGTGTGGATATTACGACAATAAAGCGTCATGCTGGTTGGAAATCATCGCTGAGGGTTATGTAGAGAACTCCATTGAAAATAAGACCAAAATTGCTAATCAGGTTTTAGTAGGTACCACTACTAGCGCAATCACAAAAACTGTAAATGTAAGCGAAAGTTATATTCCTTCTAATATTAATTTTGAAAATTGTACAAATGTAACATTTAATTTAAATGTCAATAAATAATTTCAATGTTATCTTTTTTTGCATGAAAAACGTTCTCCATAATGTAAACTCCCTTGGGAGCATTATACTCCCTTGGGATTTCTACTCCCGACCGTGGAAAAAATTATTTTTGTCTCTTGTCTCGTATATTCACCAAATTAAGTAGGTTTTGTCGTTACCATGGATACGCTTATAAATTTATTATCAAATATGACTATGAGCGACTCAGAAAACGAAATTAACTCACCTATTGAAGATCACAACAAATAATATAATTTACTTACCGTTCAGTCCTGTCAAAACCAAAACAGTAAGTAATTACTTACCGTCGCGTTTTTGCTTGGCAACTAGTAAATATAACATACTGCTCTAAAACTAAGTATGGTAAACAATCGGAAATAGAATGGTCATAAAAAGAAGCATCTAAAAATTATATACTCTTGTTCGAAGTAAAAAAAAACAACCGTTTGGGAGAAGATCGACATAAATCGATTAAATTTTTTGGATACACTGATGAATCTCATTTCTGTTACGATTAAGTAAGATATACTTTGAAAACAATTGACAATTGACATTTGACATATCATTATCGTCCTCAGAAGTAACTTTGAAACTTTACTTTAACCTTATCATATGTCTCTAGAAACATAAGAACCGATGTAAAAAACCGATGAAGTGGGACCAATTCTTGTTCTACCAAAATTAGAATAAATTAGTTAAATGTCTATGTCTAATGTCTATAAAATCAAATCAATCAAATCATTATGACCGCTATTATTCAATTGTTTTTAAAGTATACTTTGCTTACTCGTAAAAGAAATGAGATTCATCAATATATCCAAAAAATTTAAATGTTGATTTTCTCGCAAACAGTTGGATTTTTTGACTTCAAACAAGGGTATCAAATTTATAGATAAACAATCATTATTTAAAGGAATTCCATCAAAGTCTTAATAAAATTAAAAACAAAAAAGTTATGATAACTGGTTACACCACTGCCATACGCGGCGGTATATTAGAAATAAAATAGATTTTCTGTGGCGCTTTCTTTTAAATATATAATCCGGCTCGAACGACCATATTATGACGCCACTCTACTAATTATATCACTACAGTGGACTGTATAATAAATAAGTAACAAAACGCTCTAAGAATAAATTTAAATTATTTGCAGATTCCATTTGAAGTGGTTTAAAATCCAAAATTTGTTTCAAATAATTAGATGCCAACGAACGTTCATCTTGAAATTTATCTATAAAAATATTCCAAATAATATTATAGTTTTCCGCAAGGGGAGAAATTCTTGAAGACAATGCTAAAGCTCTACCGCTCAATCGACTTAACAAATACTTTACTTTACAACTTTCATTTAAATCCGAATTATTGTGTATTAAAGAAGTGTGCATACGATAAAAAGTTGGCCAATGCTTTGGGTCACCTTAAAATTCATTTTTCTACGTTCATGCAAAAAACAAAACTTTATTGAACTATATTTAGTGGAAAAAGTGGTTCTTTATTGCACTAGTGTAATAAAATGTTTATTGCATTCATCTGTCGTTCTACCACAGCGTTTTGTCATCATGACAAACATAAACGTTCAGATCGACGTCATATTTTCCTACACTTAGTGTCATCTAAATAAAATATATTTCGATTTTTGCATGAACGTAGAAAAAGTATTGTATGCAACTCGTACAAAAAATGCTTATTGCACGCGACGTGAAATTGTCCAACGAGACCGTCAGGCCGAGTAGGACAACACAATAAACACTTACTTTTTGTACTTGTTGCATAAATAACTATTATTTCAATTTTATGTAATTTAGGCATTGCTCTTTTTAATACTGTTTGAGTGGCATTTCTATTTGAAACGCTTTGTATGTTGCTAAATGAATGATCAAAAACGGTTTTAGCAACATTTTGTATAGCACAATACAACTGTTACAATATCAAGTAACTGGAAATTAGGATTAAATTCAGGATCTCGCTCTATGTTGAATAAATTAATCTTATCTACAAGTTCACAGATTTCCTTTCGTGTATCGTTTAATCATTTTAAAATTGTCTAAATTCTGGGCATCTTTAAGATTTTAAGACCAATTGTACAATCGTTGGACGCGTCGAAAAAGTGTTTGTTTTTTAGCTTCGCATATTTTTATTTGACCTTCAAGCTGTGCCTCTGCCATGTCGTCCTGTAAAATATTACTAACTATGACTGAATGAAAAGATGAAGGAAAAAATAAAACAATTACATATATTCAATAAATTCCGTGGAATTAATATGTGAATATTACTTCTATCTAGAAAACTATCTACGACTATCTCTATCTAACACACAAAATACATGAAAAAATGCAGTTGTTTTTATTACTATATGTATATTGTGTATTAGGTAGAGATAGTTTTAGATAGTTTTCTAGATAGAAGTAATATTCACCTATTAATTCCACGGAATTTATTAAATATTTGTAATTTTTTATTTTAATTTGTTTATTTGTTATACAGTCCACTGTAGTGATATAATTAGTAGCGTAGCGTCATCATATGATCCTTCGAGCCGGTTTACATATTAGAAAAACTCTACAAAAAAATCTATTTTATTTCTATAATACCGCCGCGTATGGCAGTGGCGTAACCAATAACTTCTTCACCTAGCACGTGCCCTTTCTTCCCTTTAGCGCGATGCAATTTTAGAAATATTTTACCTAAAACTGCGTCTCTATAAAAGTAACAAGTGTGCCTAATTGGAAAAAAATCGTTTTAATATTAAAAAAGTTATAGCCTTACTTACTTTAACGTTATGTCCGTTAATATTCACTTTTCGAGAAAATGTTTCATGAACTTGACACATTATTTTTTTCAAGTAATATACCTCCTAAATTTTCTGCGCAAAGTTCCGGACACCCTGTATAGTGAACCACATCTTATAAGTGAACCAACTTATTATCTTTAAACTGTGATGCAGTTTGTTTTTTACAAGGCACACCGCATTTTGTATTAACCTTTAAATTGTCATAGCAAAATACATATCCATCATGGTCGTTTCACCAAGCAAATTGTATGCTGTGGCATTTTTTATTTCTTCGGTCATTTTGCTGTGGCCCATTTGCTGTATTTTTTGGTAATGGACGCACTGAAATCTATTAAAATTATGAAAGAAGTAAATTATAAGAAAATATAAAAGAATTATTTATACATTAACATTAATGAGACAATAATAGCTGTTTTATAAACATTATATTGCCTTATGAAATAAGTAGTAATTAATAGATAAATATCGGTAAAGTAACACAGTATTAGTAATAGGTACAAATAAATAAATTCAAATTAATTAATAATACAGTCCAGAAATTAGTGTGCAATAGTTTTCTAGCACATCCAAAAGTAAATGAAAATGCTTAGAAATACCCCACCACATCAGATGCAGCTCCTAAAATTTCTTTCTTCAAAATATTGTCAACAAAGAGGATCTTAGAGAGATAGTTTACAGCTGGGCATATATTTTAATTATTTTAAATTAATAATTTTAGCGTATATACGAATATCAAATTATTTTATTGAATCAAAAGTATAAACATATTTACAATCGATAGTGTGTCAATGTGTGTGTCAAATGAAATTCAAAACAATAAAATGTGTCAAGTTACAAAGGTTACTATCAAACCACACTATGTCTATCCTTCTTGCTCTCTCTAAGAATCAAGCGATAGACTTGCTGGCTGTTCCCATTGTTTCAATAGGTAGTATAATTCTGATGTACTCAGCATTTTCCAAATGTGTATAAATACTATTGAAACTGGGCTAATGTCAGCCAGTCCATAGCCAGAGCCAGTCCATGGCTAAAGGTCGGCGGTCAGCCGTTGGCTGGCTCTGATCTCTAGAAGAGATACTCCCCAGCGCAAAAGTCCACTTTATTGTAAGTATAGTTGTTGTTATGGTTTTAATAAATATGTATTTTTATTAAAAGGTTGTTTCTTTACCTATAGAGTCACACATTTTTCCGTGACATTCGAGGGAAGCCCTATACTTCCCTACTAGATAGTCACACACTCATTGCATGACAATATCTCCACAACCGTAGACAAATATTACTCCAATTTTTTGTATATTGACTCACCAATTGTTTGAATTAAACTCACAAATTTTAGCAGTTTAACAATTTATAGTAGAATTTGATAAATTATTTATTAAATATGAGGTCATATGTGAAAAATGTCTTAAAATAAAAGAATAATTTAATAGATTTCGTTACTGAATTTATTAATACCTACATATAACAAGCGCACTACACTGAGAAAATTGAGTTTGCAGAACATGCCAATAGAAAGAAGGACTAATGCATTGGATATTATCCTTCCCACTACTTTTAGAGACATGGAAGCTAGACTGATAAACCTTTATGTTCACTTAAATAATTTGTAGTTAACGCTCTACCTTTTTGTATAACATTGCGTATATTAATGTAATCACATTATTTTTATATATTATTTGCAATGAAATGTGAGCTTTCACAAAATCATAATTTACATAATATACATTATTTTAACAAATTAAATGTTTAATTAATTTCATCAAAGCTATTTTCTCAAAAGTAAATATAATTTCAATGTATATACTTTCGTACAATAATAATTTCAACTGTAAAATGTTGCAAAACCAATATCCGTTAATTCCAAATAACCATTAAATTCATTTTCATTAAAATACTTAACTATAGTTAATTGTCCATTACTAAAATTCATTAATTTCTTTGTGCGATAATTAGCGAAATGGGTTGTGAAACAGTGAACATACCACAGTAGGTTTATAAATTGTCAGCAGTACTTGGTTAAATTAAATTAAATATGTCGTTTTCTTTATTTCGAGAATAATTTTGCGAACAATGTCTAACATTTTTTTTAAATCTTATTTAAAGGTTAGGTATTTAACTAGGATACTAATAAAAGAAAATCCTATAGCAATTTTTATTTGTCCAAATGAAGGCAATAACTTTTGATTCGTATTCATCTAAATATATTTTAGCATTTTTTAGCAGTTGATGGATATTGTTTTAATTTATGGTGAAGTGAAAATGCTTTAGCAGAACAATTTCAGGAATGTGCTAAATGCAGTTACTTTTTCAACTGTGTAAAGAAGCGCAAGTCTTTTTCAGATATCCGTATTCGTACCACGTGCGTGAAATATGTATTGCTATTGGCTAGGTAGAGCACACCTCCCCGCAGGTCCATAAACTGGTGTTTCTCCTTAGGTTTCATATATTTTTTATAATTATGCGATTAAACACACAACTTTTTGTCTCTTTACTCTGTTTGGTATCTTGCTTCGTGTTCTAGCAAAAAATTAATATCCTTTTCCATGCACATTCCTGATGGTAGTAGACAACAAAAATAGAACAAAGTACGCCACTTGAGTTGATAAAATAAAAAAAGAAGTCTATGCTTTTTATAAACAACATACGACATTTAAAAAAAAATCGAACTTAGCGTTCTTCAGATATTAATAAAACCTCAAAATTTTTTTAAACTTCAACACCTTGTATCTCCGATATGAAGCATTTCCGGACACAGGTTCATAAGAACTATTTTTGTTCAAGGAAACACCTCCTGATTTTTTCGCCATATTAACGGGACACCCTGTATAAGACTTGATGGAATAAAATCAAAAAATATAGTTTTGTGTGCTGTTCTCTTTTATGAACCCCGTTTATTTTGTTCGCTGAAGAACTGAAGTTTTTGTTCCTGTCCACTTCAAGCTTTGAGAAATATGGTCATTTTACATTTGAAACCGGAAATTTAATACAGCTGATATTTTTTAAGCATTTATATCGAATAGTGAGTATATTATACACACAATAATAAAAAATTGCTTGATAATGGCCATAAGTACACAGTACACCCTAAATTTACTCAACGCTTCAAGTTGAATCAGAGGCCCAAGCCGAAACACACTCCATTGCAGTTGAAGCGAGACTGAAGCGAAGTGATATTACGTAGGTCGTGAATCTCCGTCCAAAAAACAACGCAGCGCGTCATATGTGTTAAAGTTCCGTAAATAAATATTCTGTAAACTTTATATACAGTATGCGCCAAAAGTATGGAATAAATTCAATAAAAACGAAACAATTATTTTTTGGGAAAAATCCTCGAACAGGTCGATTTTTAATTTTAAAATACATATTTTAGCGTAAAATGCGATTTTCAAATGTCATTTATTTTCGAGTAATGACGTCATCGATTTTTTTTTAAATGACAACACCATATTTTTTTCCTGGATTCTGAAAGATTATTTAATTCTCTACCAGACAGTACTAAAATTGTGCCCTCGTACATAGGAAAGTTTTCGAGTAAATGACGATTGAATGTTAGATAACGTAAATTTTATCCATAAAAATTTAACATTTCTGAGGTATGTAAAATAAAATACAATTGATTAAATTTTATACTTAAATTAAATGTTCGAATTGCCATCCACTAACTTCTTGACTATGCGCAAGTCTGTGAAGAAATTCTTCTTGCACATTATGAATGATTTCTGGGGTAACTCTGCGTATTTCGTCCCGAATGCGATTTTAAAGTTCTTCTAAATTACGTGGTTTATTAATGTACACTTTTGACTTTAAGTATCCCCACAAAAAATAGTCAAGAGGTGTAAGATCTGGCGATCTTGCAGGCCATTCTATTGGTCCGCGTCTGCCGATCCACCTCCCAGGAAAACAGTTGTCCAAAAAATCTCGTACAGGGCGCGCATAGTGCGGAGGTGCACCGTCTTGCTGAAACCATATGGTATCGTCAGGAATGTCAGTCTAAATATCTTTGTCCTGTAAGGGTTCCTTCAAAGAAGAAAGGCCCTACTATTCTGTCGTCAACCATTCCAGCCCACACATTTAATTTCTGAGGGTGTTGGGTATGTGCCTCTGCCATCCAATGAGGATTTTCCCGACTCCAGTATCTGCAAGTTTGACAGTTTACTGTACCAATTAGACAAAATGTGGCCTCATCTGAAAAAAGTATTTGCCGGTGTAAATTTCTATTTCCTTGACATAAATCCATTAGAATTTCGCAAAAGTGTAAGCGACGATCGGGATCATCTTCATTGAGTTCCTGCACAAGTTAAATTTTGTAGAAATGATATTTTTCCTTCATCAAGATACGTAGCACTGTGCTCTGACTAGTGTCATTGTTTAATGCAACCAATCGTGAAGAATTATGAGGATTATCCAACATACTTATCAAAATGTTCTGTTTCTGATATTCATTAATGCTTGGACGTACATGTTTTGGAATATTTACAACATTGCCAGTTTCTCTAAATTCAGACTCTACCTTACTGACTGTTGATTGGCTGATAGGGCGATCTGGATATTTTTCATTAAATAAATCGCAAATTTCCTGTTGAGTACTAGTCATATTCCCGCATCTGATAATAATTAAAATTTCAATTCTTTGAATAACAGTTAAATGTGCCATAATACTTTAAATTGAATAATAATTTCTATGTCGCTTACAATACTTATTAGAAAGTCGGTGTGACAATGACACTTTGCAAAGATTTTCACCTACGAGATCCATAAAAGAACTATGGAATTCGAAAAACTACACTTGATAACGTTTTTGCTTTATTTTAATTGATTTACGTTTTCTAACATTCAATCGTCATTTACTCGAAAACTTTCCTATGTAAAGAGGGCAAAATTTTAGTACTGTCTGATAGAGAATTAAACGATCTTTCAGAATCAAGGAAAAAATATGGTGTTGCCATTTAAAAAAAATCGATGACGTCATTACTCGAAAACAAATGACACTTGAAAATCGCTTTTTACGCTAAAATATGTATTTTTTAAATTAAAAATCGACTTGTTCGAGGATTTTTCCCAAAAAATAATTGTTTCGTTTTTATTGAATTTATTCTATACTTTTGGCGCATACTGTATGTCGGCCCCAGCATCATATACTCAAATTTGTATAGGGCTGCGGCTCTTTACAGTTACTACTCAATGGCAGTACAAAGCATTTGGACTTTAAATCATTTTCTAACTACCCTTTTTACAAAATTATATTTGTAAGAGTCCCCTGTATATTAAAAAAAAATAGATAAATTCTGAATCACTGCAAATTAGAACAATATGCGAATACGTGCCACGTTAGAAATATTTTAAAAAACTTTTCGCACAACACGTGTAAAAACTTTATGATCTGAAAAAGTTCAATTTTGTACTCTACAATTTACTGCAGATATTTATGATTGTATACGCGGAAATGGAAAATGTTTTGCAGCAATTTCCCAAATAAATTGAAAAATAAATTACAATTTCTCGAGCGTATTTTTCCTTATGAAAGTCGAGAAGGTTTTACAGCAATCTGTAAGATATACATCCATTATGGGAAAATTTTTGTAACAAGCATTTTAATTAACATTCCACGGTTTCCCCCAGTGTAACTGTTTCATTAGAAAAATGGCAGACAATTTAATTTGAGCGGGCGCCTATAAGAAACGCCTAATGTATTATTCCGGTTGCGTGCCCATCTCCAGTTTATAAGCATTTAAAATAAGTCTGAAGGAGTTGGAGTCCATTAAGGAGCTACTTATCAAGAAAAGTTGGTGAAATACATGACTTCCTTATCTAGTTGAGATAAGAATTTCGATAATGGCCATCCCGAATTTCAGCTGTTCTTATGTTTCTTAAGGGCTCATTAACATTTTAAAACAATGCTGAAGTAAAAGCCTTATTATAATTTTCAACGGACCTTCGCGTAGTGACGGCTAAATGCATCATAAACTTTTTAATTAATTAAGATCATGAAATTTCTGCCTCGTTATTATTTAATGTTATTGTGAAAAGAGGTTAGGAACAGAGTCTTATCTATCTAGCGGTCTTATCTAGATGACATTTTAATAAATTATCTTTCATTTTATCTGAGAATAAATATCCATTTATCGTTCTTCTAAACTATGAATTTAGATAATATATGCTGTAACTGATAAGCGGAGAGTGTAACCACTCAAGGAAATGTTGTCACAAGTCTTGTGAAATCCTTGCCAAATCTCAAGAAATCTTGCGAAATCACAAGAAATCGCGCGAAATCACGCAAAATTCCGCATCATCTGGGGGTTAATTTACCAGTAAAGCCTGACAATACGTCCACCTTGCGTCATTATCGACGTTATTATACTTATTCTTGTTTCCAGTCAACAACATAAAAAGAGAAATATCAGTTACATCACTAAAAACATAGGTAGAAAGAAAGAAAACATATAAAAATAAAGTACAGAACTCAAGTACAAGAACCAAGATTTATTTATGTAAAATACGTCAAACTCTAAAACTAAGTAGAATTTAAAAAAAAATGCACGTCTTACATCAGTAGGTTTGCAGCAAAAAAACCTGTTTTGAACAGTAAAATAGTTATTACACATGACAAACATTGGTTCATTACTTTTAAAATTAGATGGAAGAACGTAAGCGGGTGCATATATTTGGTATTATATTGGGCAACAATTTGTACAAATACAAAACTGAATAATATTTACGACTTAGCTCCAGTTCAGACAAACCAAACCTCGTCAACAATACATCCTCAGCAAATCGTCTCTGAGGCTGTTCAACATTTTTTATATCAGATCCATAGTACGGGTTCCAAACGATGGAAGCGTATTCAATCGGACAAAAGCGCTATATGAAAGTATAAGTGTATCACACCTCTCAAAATGACGGCTATTCGATATTCTCAATGTGACTGGAAAACGACAAATTAGCCGAAAACATTACCCCAAGATCTTTAAATTGTGTGACGGCATTAAGTGCCTGTTCATACAGCAGATAATTAAAACTTACAGGTCTGAGCTTTCAAGTAAACATCATGGAACTGCATTTATTGATATTAAGTACAAATTGTTTTAAATACACCAACTGTTGACCAAGTCTAAATCATGCTGGAGTAGCACACAGTCATCTACAGATCTTATTACAGTAAAAAACTTCAAATCATCAGGATATAATAAACTCCTACAGGTGAGTCCAGATGTGATGTCATTTATAAAGATATTAAATAGTAACGGTCCATGTACTGAACCTTGAGGAACTCCTGAGGTAGCCACGATCTCATCAGAACTAAAACCACGGTACTGAACCGATAGACATCTATTATCTAGATATAAATTTAAAAAATTCAAAATATCGAAGTCCGAAGTTGGATAATTTTTGCAACAAAATGCCGTGATCCAGCCTGTCAAATGCCTTCGAGAAATCTGTATAAATGACATCAACCTGACCATCAGTTTCTAGTTTGTCCGAAATGAACTGTTTGATGCAGAGCAAATTACTTACTATTGATCGTCCAGGCATAAATCCATGTTGATCAGTACATATCTATGACATCATATGAGTAAACAATATCTCATGAAGAATTCCTTCAAAAGCTTTACTAACATTATTTAATATAACAATAGGCCTATAATTGTCAATACATTCTCTATCCAGTTTTTTAGAGACCGGAGTAATTTTAGATTTTTTCCATACATTACGAAATGTTCCTGTTATGAAAAATTAAGAAGTATGGACGGATAAAGCCAGTACGAATGCACAATCTCTCAGTAAAAATGCCGGAATCCCGTCATACTCCTTCGTATTTTTTGGTTTTATTTTTTTCATACCTCTCAATATTTGTTCTTCAGAAATCTGAGGCACAGACAAATAAGATGCATTTTGAAAAGCATAATCATCATGATTAAATTGAGACGACACAGTGTAAGCATTGTTAATGTAATGAGCAAATGCATGTACAATATCCTGAGGTTCACTAAGAATTTCATTATTATATGCCATGGATTTGGGAATGTTACTGGTACTTCTTTTTTCACTAATATATGTCCAAAAATAGTTTGGATTATACTTTATCGGTATTTCAATTTTTCTTGTATACAGTCTATGTGCACGATCAATATCTTGTTTTATTGTATCCTTAAAATCTTATAGTTTATAAATTCTTGGTCATCGCTATTTTTTTATAATAACGCCAAATTTTAGACTTAATTGTTATATTTTTTATGATAGTATGGTTAAACCAAGGTGGATACTTAGATTTCTTCGGCACGGTGATGTGAACACTATAACTAAATATGTTCAGTGTACAATAAAATTATAGTGAAGTTATAGTGATGTGAACACTATAACTAAATATATAGTTCAGTGTACTATAAAATTGTTCACAAACTTCATTTATGCTCTTATATTGCGCTAAAAACGTTATGCAAAACTTAGAACAAAAATTCGCTGTTTATAAGAAACTGTCAGTTTCACATTTTTTGTCAATCTGAGAGTTTCAGGCAAAGCGCCATCTTTTTACGGTTATTTTTCCTTGTTGTACAGGGTGTGACTAGGATCAAAATCAGTTTTTTGCACAAGAATGACACAATTCTGAGCAATCTTAGAAATATTTTTTTTGTCGAGTTAATACATCAGGACATTTTTAAAATTTCATCTTGCGCATACAGTGTGTCTGTAAGGTTGGGAAAATATACTACCACATACTCCGAGGGCCAAAATGTGTTGATCTAAATTAAGTTACTTTAGTCTAAAATTTTATAGTTTCTGAGATACAGAGTGTTGAAAATACAATTTTATTTTAGTTTTTCCTAAATAACTTCATATAAATTGTAGTAAATACATCAAATTTGGTGCAGAGGAATTTTCTGGCACGAGAAATTTAAATATGACCGCGGATTTGCTGTCAGCTGTAAAAGGTGCCACCTACATTACTTCACACACATTTAAATCGTTATAACTTTTTGTTGCCTGTACATCCAGTATAGACTGTCTCTAAAAGATCTAGACAAAATGCTACCATATGTTCCTAGAACCAAGATATGATTATCAAACTCAATTTGATAGATTTAAAAACACAATGGGCTTATTTTTATGAAATTAATCCTCAAAGCCCTATCCAAATATGGTTGTTCAAGACGTTTCTTTAAGAAAAAAAAAAACACCAAGGAATAAGAATTATTAATTAAACAATCGATACACCGGTGTATACAAAATTTATAACGATTTAAATGCATGTGAAGTACTGTAGGTGGCGCTCTCTACCATTGACATCAAATTCGAGGCTATATTTCAATTTGTTTTCACAAAACTCATCACTACCAAGTTTTATGTATTTACTACTACTATAAAGTTGTTGACAAAAATCTAAAAAAGTTTAACTTTTTATATCTCGGAAATTATAAAATTTTGGACTAAGGAAACTTGATTTAGGATCATATTTTAGCCTTCGGAATATGTGTATACCTAAGTATAGTAATTTTCGAGGTAATTTTTATCAAATGCGATATTCTTGGAAACTCCTTGAAATTAACCGTAATTCCGAGAAATCCCTTGGCAATTCTTATTTTTTTGCGAAATCTTGTCACAATTTTGATGCCAGTGATTACCCCCTTATGAAAAACATTCTTCCGATGTATCACAATGTAAAAAATCGAGTGCATTCCGTCAGATACTAACCTTTATTGGTGTACAAATTATATTTACTGCTAAGTACAATAATTTTTTAATACCAGATATGAATATCTCTGACTCAGATACAGATGAGAGTGATGATTTTTTCTACAGTTTACTTTCTTCTAATAAAAGGAAAAATAGTAGATAAAAAATCCAATGTCTGCAAATCCTGTGTGTCTCTATTGATAATACAGAAACTGATCTATCTAAAATCAAAAAGAGAGAACGTAGCAGTGCTGGATTAATTAATTAATACTAAAAGAATATTTTTAAAGTACAATACAACTCATCGTCTTTTGTTGAACAGCTAGATAGTTCTGGCCCTCAAATTTTATCTCGACAAAGTAATAAATTAGGCGACAAACATGAATGTTATTACCTTCTAGGAGGAGCATGCTTTTGAAAGATTAATGTAGATATATACAGGGCGTCAGGAAAGTAATCGCTTCTTAATTATGCCCATAACAAGAAAACAATTTTTTTTCTTTAAAGCCTTGTAACTTCTAAACGAGGCACTAAGCTAAGTTTGTCTAAATCGGTTCAATTTGATCACAGGAAGCTATTTTTAAGCCGGGTCCCATTACTTTCAGGACACCCTGTATATGATAAAAATGTATGTTATTATTTTACTTTCCCATCTCTCATCACATCCTCGTCATGATTTAAAAAGCACAGACGACTCCACTTCTTTTTCTTCTCTCTGTCAACTAGATTTATTCTTAAATAACATTTTTCTCATAAAAGGTCTTATTATTTAAAATACCTATTTAATGTCTTGTAATTCGTTGAAATAATTTTAGGATGTGATAAAATACTTGATTTTGAGTCGATTGAAACAAACATACCTATATACCAAGTGTTACAATATTTGTGATAATTAATTTTTTAATTTAACCATGCTTTTCCACAATAATTATTGAAGTGTAAAAGAAAAAAAAACTTTTTATAACAAATATTTCTTACTTTTTTTATTAGGAATGAATAGATTATTTAAATTATTTAACCAATAAAATTCAAAATGGGTTCATAAACATGGTTTTTCTACTTTTTAAAAGCGAAGAGTCAAATTTAAACGTGGATTTTATTTAAACTTTTGTACGTAGGTTTATTCAGATATTATTAAAAACTTTCCTAAGCAATGCTTAGGTTAAATTAAAAAATATTAAAAAATTTATTATCACAAATATTGTAACACTTGGTATATAGGTATGTTTGTTTCAATCGACTCAAAATCAAGTATTTTATTACCTCCTAGAATCTTTGTAACGACTTGCAAGACACCCTGTATAATATGGTTTTATAGCAAAATGCATTATCTACATAAATTATGATTTATTAGGCACGCCAAATCAAAGTTTTAGTTTATAATACCATCATTTATTTTGTTTTGTGCAGCTCCATTGTAATAAAGTAGGATATTGAAATGTAAAATATACATTTTAGTACAATTTCTTTTTACTTAAAAACGTAACCAATAAAATTAAAATATAGGTTACGTCAGCGATATTATATTGTATTGTCATTAATAGCAGTTAGAACCGTATAATTTTAATGTAGTATAGAACAATTTCCTAGTCAAAATTGAAATTTTTTACACTAGACCAGCACCAGCACGTACCGTCATCCGCCACGCCCGTCACAGCAGGTCATGCTGGTGATGTTTAATTTCTATGCCTGGTCGCACTTGTTAGGCATACGGTATGTTGCCACAAAAATTAGGCACTGATTTCAAACTGTTAGAAATATTCGACCAGTTCAGTTATAGATGTGTCGATGAACTGGCGGGCACTCTCACTTAGCAACAATATCTTAAATAAACTGCAAGTCTTTCGTCAGATGACACTTCTCTGAGAAATCTTATATTTTGATGTTGCAGATGAGGATCGGGATGATCCAACACCTCAATTTTTTTGTTACATTGGGAAATATTGAAAAAATTTCGTTTATTTGTCTCCAGTTCAGGAGTTAATTGATGAAATTCACCATACAGCTTTCTACTTTCACTGACAGAAGGTAAACCCAAAACTTTCTCATTTTTCTGTCTTCTTCCTCCTCCTCTTCATACATTATCGCCATACTCCTACATTATAATGTAGGATTATTATCGTACATTATTTAGTGCAGAAATTAAAGTCCGCATAGACAGTATAGAATACTTAAAATTCTTTAGCTAATTTAGGCTTATGCAGGTAAGGAAAATATATTTTGGACCATCAAGTCATCTGTAGCATATACTCGATATCCTGACGTTCCAAATGTTTCTGGGAAATTATAATATATAATATGTCCACGAGCTTTTCCTAAAAAAATATTTGAAAATTATTTCCTGCTTGCCGCTTTGTTAGGTAGAATCGCGACAGCAGAAGGAAGGAATTATTGTGCATATATGGAAACATACTACATCACCATATCGAGTCCAATTCGAAACTTGGGATGAATATTACACTATTCGTTATAGTTGCGGCAAGAATTCAGACGACTGTGACGTAAGTCAGCTGTCGTTATGCAATTGTTTTTATTATCAATAGTTTGCCGCGTTAAAAAGAATCGTTTTTTGTAATTTAATATATATGTATATTGTAAACATTTAGTGTTGTATACAGTTTTAGCACAGTATAGGGAGACCAGTAGAAACACTCGAGCCGAAATAATAAGTCGCGCATAGCAGCTCGCGCATCCATTTCAAGCTGCAGAGACCTCAGTTTACATTCAACTCTGGGAGTGTATTAAAGCAATATTTTGAGTCTGATCGAGAAACGAGTTGCTGCGCAGCAGTTAGATGTTTAAATATATCATCTATTAATAGTAATTTAAGTTTCTTTAAATTTCCTAAAGACATAAATAATTAATCTATAATATACTGTACAAACCATAAACGATATTTTACTGCTATTACCTTACCTATTAACTTATTTCTTAAGTTTAACATTGGAATATAAATACTTATCATGAAAGTGAAGTTTAAAATATACATATTTATATTTTTCACAAATACAAATTTTTATTTTAGTGCAAAGTTCTGTGCAGAGGTTTCTAATAGAGAAGATTTATTAGAAAAGCTGCTCAGGATTAGCAATAGTTCATACAAACTATGTCAAATACATTTTTAAAATAATATGTTTTCTAACTATTCGCGCAATAGATTACGCAAAGATGCCGTTCCAACGTTTCCTGCACAAGACGGTTCATCTTCAAATTATGCAAATAATCATATTTCTTGTAGTCACTATAATGAGAGTAAGTCTCAAAATAAAATAATAAAAAATATTTTTTTTTTCTTAATTTAGATTTTACTGCACTTTTATCTCCAATTTAACAATTTTCAAAGTTAAGTAAACATAATTTTTCTGTTCTGAAAAATACTTGTCTTCTGGTTTACGTAGATCATTTAAGACAAAAAAAAATCATAATAAATTATTTGTCCACTAAACTTCAAACGTCAAATTTTAAATTTGAAAAAATCCCAAACGAATGTAATTATCACTAATAACAAAAAAAGTAAATAAATAAATAAAAATGTTTTGTAGTGCAATAATATATATTTTAAGCTCTTTTTTAGTATATAATACATATTGAATTACGCATTTATAACTGTATAATGAATTATTACATAATGTGGATAGATATAACGTAAACTTTCATGTGGAATAACTACACTTTCACACGCAAATAAAAAATTCTTATTCCGGTCCTGATCACCGATTCTGTAAATTCTATCGGATGCGCTAAGGCACTCAGATTTCGAGGTCACCGCAGAAAACTGAAAGCAGTTCAAAGTGCCGACAACGGAGTGAAACTGCTAGTCTACCTATGCCGTGGTTTTAGTAATTTCAGTTATACAGGGTGATCCCGAATAATATGCTCAAAAATTGAGGGTGGATTGTACGACCGATTTTAATAGGGGTCCCTCATATACAATTTTTTTATCTGAGGGTAAGAAGTTACGACCCCTTAACAGGGGGTGATAAATTTTAGTTTTATTTAGTTTCTTCCTAATGCTTTGCAAATTAAGAAGTGAAATCTGACGAGGTATTTAGTTTGACGAAACAAGTCTGGACAAGTATTTTTTCTTCTTCTTGTCCTGTCATAAGGTGTTGAAATTCAGATTAATCATTAAATTTTTCTTTGGGAGGTTTGGGAAAAAATATTGAGTTACAATGTTTTTTGTTTCTTGCAATTTTTTGATAAGTGGTACAGTTTTTGAGTAAAAAGTTCATGATCCTACACGCACATGGTTCCTTTCCAATATCTATTTTACACATTGATATCTAGTAGGTGTCCATTATTTTGCATTTGATGGCAGTTCATGATTCTTTGATATCGAATATTGCTATATATTAAACATTTGGAACTAAATAAAACATAAATTTGATATTCACCAAATTGCCAGTACTGCATCTTATCAGTTTCTTTATTTTATAATTCTACATACTTAACCTCCCACTCATCCTATCCTACATAGATTAGCTTCTGATGGCCTGATATTCACTTTTCTGACAAGATTATGTCAACGAGTATAATGAAGAGATAAAAAACAACTACTAAACATTAGAAAATACAACTTTCCCTAAAGCTATTTTAAATCACTCCTTGGAAATTCGTACCTGCATAATAAAAACACTTATCCTTTACGTAATTGCTATGAAACATCTTGTCTGTAATTTAGCACCGTTAATAGGATAAAGGCCAATCCCATTTGCAGCAATTAGCAATTTTGTAGGCGCTGTTCCATTTTCACTTTGAGCATTTCAAACAACCCTCACACGATTTACCTATTTGTTAATTCATGGTCCTTTCCGAGTTAAAGTATAATCACAGCATAGATAGATCTATGATATAATATAAATAAAATAAAATTACACTTTTCAGCTCATCTAATAATAGATGTTATATTATCTTTCTTCAAATTACGGAGAATTAAAATGTAAAATCTAATTTTTTCAATACTTAGGGAACTGTCAAACGAATAGGGTTGATTTCAGAAGTTATATTTCAGGTTTGAAATTATCTGTCTATAATATATCTATTGAAGTTAAAATTTAATTGGTCCACTGATATATTACAATAATTCTCCATTTTCTCTTCGCCGCTTCATCAGTTTCGGATTTTAACCTATACTGTAAGTATAAAAATCTTAGCGTGAGGTCATATAAGGCCAATAATAGGCATAATTGGTCGAGGCCCAATTATGGTAAGACCATTCATTAAACAACAATCAAAAATGAAGACTGAAAAACTGATATCACTGAGTAGAATATAGTGTCCTCATAGGATGTGACAGTTTAAGAGGTACGGGATCATGCGATGACTTTAGATTATGTTATAACTTTGATAATCTAGAAAAGCTGAAATATCCATTCTTTGACTAATTGTTTACAAGGACAGAACACAACAACAAGGCATTACAGACTGATTCTAAATTTGTCTTTTACTATAAAACATCCTGCATATTATTATATTTTTGTATTCTCCACATTTTCTTGATTCCATTGATATACGAGCCCTAACAACTAAATATTCGGACGACAGTTTATTTTTTCCAAATATATTCAGTTTCCATTTTGAATTCAATTAGAATTTTTTCTGCTGAAACTATACCAATTATTGTCATAAAACAAAAGTTATAATCTTTTCAGAACAATGTTTACTCCAAACATAAATTATTTCTTTAAATATCTAACAACAAACTACAAAATAAAGTGACAAGTAAATGTTCGGACAATCTTAATTAAAGAACGTTCTTAGGGAAGTTAATAGGATGTAACGTCCCCTTTGGCATCTATTACCGCCTTGATCCTCTTTGGCATAGTATCCACCAAAGATTTACAATATTGTGGGGTAAATGCATTCCAAATTTCTTGGATTTTGGCCTTAAGTGCTGGAATTGATCGCTGGGGGCTATTTCTTAAGGATCTTTTCATATGATGCCATAGTGTTTCGATGACATTTAAGTCGGGACTACTCGAGGGCCAGGACAAGACACTAATTTGATTGTCCCCAAACCATTTTTGGTACTCTTAGCTGTATGGCAGGATGCCCCATCCTGCTGAAATATGAAATTCCCATGTTCATAAAGCTTCATCGCACTTGGCAACAAGTTTCTTTCCAAAATGCCTTGATATTTTTGGGCATTTATGGTGCCATCTACAAACTCAAGCCTGCCTACACCATTAGTGGACATGCAGCCCCAAATCATAACACCCTGTGGGAACTTTACTGTACGCTTAATACAATCTTTATGAAATGCTTCAGATTTCATTCTTATCACCCGTTTCCGAAAATCGCCAACACAAACATCAAATTTGGATTCATCACTAAAAATAATTTTAGCCCAGTCTTCTTTGGTCCATTGTACTTTAGATTTTGCCCAAATAAGACGTTTTCTCTTTTGTATGTCAGTGAGCAGTGGCTTTTCTTTGGCCTAAAAATGTGAATTGCTTTAAAGTGCGCTTAGCTAATTATTACAATTCTTTGTATTTCAATCACAAATAATATTTACTTTATAAAATCCATATCCAGCTTTGTGTATCCACTGTCTGCAACATTCCCTTGAAACATTTAAATCTGCTTCTTCATTCCATCGTGTTTGAATATCCCGTACCGTACCCCTTCTTTGCAAATTGCAACAAGAACCCTTTTTTTCCTTTCTGTTACAATCCTTGGTCGCCCAGAACTTTTGCTGCGGACATCAAAGGATCCCGTTTCCCCATACGTTTTTATTACCTCTCCCACGGTCGATTTGGCAATATTGAGGTCTTTTGCTATTTTTCCCATAGTTTTTCCGTTGGCATATTGTCTTATTATGATTTCACGCACTTTTTTATCAGTAGCAACTCCGCGAGCCATTTTGTTCGCGAATGCACTATTGCTAATGTCATAAAAATATATTAATTTTGCCATGGTGACAGATGGCATTTTTTTTTTCAGAGCTTGCTTGTATTTCATTGATGAAAAGAATCTTTGTCCGAACATTAAGTTCTCACCAAATTTCGTTAAATAAACATTTAAACTATTTGCCAAAGCCAGCAAATCGATAATTATTAAAATAATGAATGATTTATTGGTCAAAACACTTGATTTAATAATTAAGTTTATGTAGATTTTTTAAATTCCAGATGTAGTACTCAAAAACAATTTTTAATTATAAATATAATAGTCCGTCCGAACATTTAGTTGTTAGGGCTCGTACCTACATAAACTTGTTTATGGATTATCACGTACTGTTTATGAGATATTTGTAATTAAAATAACTTTATTGTTTATTATAAAGATTACAAAACTGTAGTGTGTTAATCAATTGTTTTTCTGACGCATACTGATAATTAAATTATATCCTTGTGAAATTCTCACGTGATCGCCCTATACAGTGACCTACAATGTAAACTTTAGAATAGAGCAATAGAAACCACTTATCATATTTTGTGAAGCGTAAAGCATTACATTACAAAAGATAGATTCTTTGTGGACTTTACTTATAATTATCATTATGAAAAGTACCTTTATGACATTTTTTCGATAGGGGTTTAATTTTTACTGATCCATAAATATTGACGTTAATTTGAAAGTATTTCAAAATATTGGTTTCTGCGAGATAGATTCGGTCACGGTTCTTTGCTTGGGTGCCTGCTTTCGTGTATTGCATTATCCTTTCCTCTGAAAAAGATCCATACATACTATTATAAGAGACTTAGACTCTATCAGTTACTCTCAGTTCCCGCTTTAACGTCATTTTTTCTATTAGATTACTGACTGAAATCTATTGCAAACTTCACGGTTTTAGTCCAACCTCATAATTGGTAAATCCATCTCTATATCCCACTGCCTCTGTTTTGGTTTAAATTAAAATGTGTCTTTATTCAATCCTATAATTACAAATTTTAATTCATCACAAGCATCTTTTAATTATTTATTTACTTTAGTTTAGTTATTTAGTTCTCAACAAAAGATATTTTCTCCTTTGGGAAAAATATAAATTTATTTATCTACAACTGCTTATTAAAGTAGGGTTTTTGATTGACAGTGACAAGTTTATTGAAGAGTGCCACATGAGCGTCACTTTATTGCTTGCCAAACGATAAAATCTAGTAAACTCTTGTCGTTAATAGCAACCAAGTAAACAGTGTCCTTTTTAAGTAGTAAATTTAACAATTGTCAAATTTTGTTAAATTTGCGCAGTATAGTTGAAACAATTTTAGTTGAAAAAATTATAGAAATTGGAAATGGTGACAGTAATATCCTGAATACACCTCCGTAGATTAGAAACGATGCAGAAACTGTAACTTTAGGTTTGTTGCCAAAATCAAAGATGTTGTATGAGAAACAATGTAACCTATTTGTCACATGGTATAAGTCGAAGGAAATTTATAAATGTTCAGAAAACTTACTCCTTACCTATTTTTGTGAGAAAGCAAAGACACTAATCGTCATCATTATGGTCGATTTACTAGATTTTAAAATCTATTATTTACATCAATGATATTGACTTCAGCAAGTTCAAAAACTTTTTCGCAAGCGGAAATATACACATTTTTGCGCGAAGCCGATAATGAAACATTCTTATAAAAAAAGTTAAATTAATCTGTAACTTAACAGAAATATCTTATTGTGGGTAGTTATAATTATTGGAATTTCGTGTGCCTGTAGACGTGACGAATAAAAGATGTTGAAGAGAAAGTATCTAATTTGATAGTTACTATTCCTGATTTAAAGACAAGAAGAAGTTGAACTTTTACTGTCACAAATAACATTCAACATAATTCTATAACTTTTTATCATGAGACCTAGAAACGAAAACATACCAGATTATTTTTAAAATTGAATAAATTCAAGTGGTAGGAAGGAATGTTATTGCTAAAATGTTAAACAATATTGCTAATAATCTTAATCTACTAGAGTGCCATTTATACATAAGACATTGCTTTCGCTGAACAACGAGTGTATCACTTTCGCTCTTAATAAATAAATAACTATTATAATAACTCATAAAAGTTCTGTACCAAATTGTTGTACTTTTACATTTTAGCAAGTTTTTAAAAAGAGCATTTTAGATTACTTAAAATCGCTCCCTACTTGGTAATAAAACTGACTTAGGTAGAATAATTTTAGTGGCCATAAAGGTAACGTTTCTCGACGCCTGAAGTATAATTTAACAGATTAAAGCCAGCCCAAATTGGTGAATGGCTTGCAGGTCATTAAAGCATCTGGTATTTACTCGCTTGTTCTCCATCTCCTCGTATCCTGCTGGATATTTGATTGAAGTTTGACTGCAATCCAAAATTCAATTTTGGAGACCAAAGGTATACTTTGAGTGGCAAATAAAATTAATGGCCCAAATTAAAGCAAACCGAGTAGCTTTACTAGACTTCTGGGCTAATCCCTGCGATTAGAATTAGGGGTAGAGATATTATTATGTAATGATATTATAAGTTTACAATAGAGAAACGTTTATTTTGACACAAAATTATATTGACAAACTATTCTATAAAATGAATTTGAAACAGCAAAATGGCGGGAACTTGTTTTGTTTGTGTCATAACTAATGGTAGAAATCTAGTTGTGTCTCTTGCTTTCATTGTCAATGTATAATAATAAACTAGTCAAGTGTAAGTCAGTAAAAAAAAATCAAAAGATGTGACGGATGTAGAAGAAAAGTAAAGAAATGTATTGAAAATAATAAGAACTACGGTTTTTTCTAGAAATTGACAGAATTCCTACTTTTATCTCAACCGTTTCATTGAAATGTTTTGGATATATGAAAAATCCATGATTTTAAATGCCTTTTTCTACACTCGTATTATAACAATGCACTTATATGCCCATAATCCGTTTCATAATGATACCCATTACGATACAGATTTTTCATTACGATACAGATTTTTAAACAATAGAAACCCATAATTTTTCAATCAAGCATGCTGTGCATTTGACGTTTATCCTAGGTTCTTATGTAATTATTTTAGATGTCAAAATCAGTACGTATTAAATTTTCGTAGATACCTAGCTAAACTTCGATAATTTATCAAAATGTCTGATATCAGCGATATTGAAGAATTACCATCGACTCCTCCACATATATCGAAGAAAGCAGAAAATGCAGTTCGTACGAATAATTACTGTTACCTATTGTGTTCAATAAAAATATAAAATTTATGGTTTTTGATTATTTATCGGGTGTAGAAAAAATAGCGTATGCAACTCTCATGTAATGGTTATTAATACACTCGCATAAACCATACGAAACGAGCCGAAGGCGAGATCATTACATGATCGTTGCATAATATACTATTATATTTTACATACCATTACGATACGGCCTGTTATGATACATTGTTTATAGAATCATAATTTCCAGTGTTGATAGTTTTTACAACTAATTTATTTTATAAACGACAGCCAATTTGACACAGCGCTGAAAATCATTCAAATCACTCTAAAAATATCACAAATTTAGCCGGTTTTGGAATATTGAATAAACGAAGACAATTATGAAAAGTTATAATGATTTTAATGCTTTTGGAACTAGTATACACGTCAAAAACCATGCAATGTCAACATTTTTTTTTGTTTTAATTATGATAATATGTATGATATAACACGCGGCGCCTGTAAAATTCACTAGATATGGTCCATACAAATCAGACATTGCGATTAAACAGATATGCTCAATACTTTACGATACCTTCACAATACAGTCAATAAATAATTTACTTTTTTTGATGAATTTTATGCTGCAAAAATGTCGTATTATTGCTACTAAAGATACCAAAATACTAACTATTTACACAACTATTTACAAACTATTTTTTAATTGTCTCCAACATGCCTTACAATATCTTAACCGTAACTAAAGTGCTTTATAATATGCTGCCAATTTTGGGTGTATAGTTGCTGTTTAAACATTCGTGTTTTTGTGACATGCTATTTGATAAAATTTGTTTTGAGCACGTTTTTGTAGCTGTTATAAAATAATAAGTTGCTAGTTGGGAATAATATATTTTTTTAATGGAACGCCCTATATATTGTTGAATTATTCTATTTTTTCCGATTTCAAAAATATAACATATGGCATTCTTATATTTAACCGTTTTCGAGTTACTGAAAATTTAAATATAACATATAACATTGGAAATTAATGAATAATTAAGAAAACGATAAAACATTTATTTCAATTCCAATTGATTTGAATAAATAAATGTCATATAATAACAGAATGCTTGTCATTTTCATATTGTTACGGAAACTCATCTACCTTTTAGTTTTTTAAATATGTTACTGAAGGCATTTGGAGTAGCCAAGTGATTGCCGGTAAGGAGATCTAGAGCAACAGAAATGGAGGAAACATTCAAGCAGTTAATGGAAATGATGAAAGAAATGAAGAAAACTCAAGACGAAATGGGAGAAAATTTAAAGAAAGAAATGAAGAACAGCCAGGATGAAATAAAAGAAGATTTAAAAGAAAAATGAAGAACAGCCAAAATAAAATGAGGGAAGACTTAAAGAAGGAAATGAAAAACGGTCAAGAGGAGGTGAAGAATAGTTTAGAAAAAATGAAAAATAATCAGGAAGAGGAGAAACGAAATGAAAACCGGTTTACAAAAAAATAATAATAAGCACAAGATAAAGTCCAGGTCGTAGAAGAAAATATGGCTAAGTTACAAAGTGAAGTCTCAAATCTGAAATCCCAGTTGTCCGCGAGGGAGTCCATTAAGACTGAGAGCAGTTTTCTTCAAGGATTAAACCACCAACGTTTGATTGAAAGATGTCATGGGGTACTTACCTGAAACAATTTGAGGCAGCTGCCTTGGCAAATAACTGGTAACCTCAATAATAGTGGCTCTACAAGGTCAAGCTATGGAGACTTTAAGAAAGCTAACTGAGGATAAACATAAGGACTATCAAACGTTGAAGAGTGTCCATCTACAACACGTTTGCCAAGCACAACTAAAATTAATTACCATGTTAAGGATACCAATAGATATATAATAGTTAGCACTTAATTGTGCACAAAATAAATCTCAAATCTACTGCCTACTACCTACCTGCTATCTATCAAAGAATATTTAAAATTAACATAATATTCATTTGAAAAATGGAGCTTATTTGTCTAATTATAGCATCTTATGACTGAAAATTTAAAATAATTTTCTGTTGATAACTGACTTAATTTTTGCGGAAACGTGTAGATCTAGCACGCTCTGAATCTTTCTTTAAATATTTCTTTATTGGATATTAATAGGGACTATAAAATTTTTATGGATTCCTGTAAGTAAGTATATACATTATGATGATATATTGTTTCATAATATTTATTCCAGTGTCTCGGATATAGCAAATATGTACTTAATCATTCATTTTCTCAAACACACTCATTTCTATTACATGATGCTATTTTATTACTTCGCTACTTAAGATGCAACATATTTTCAACTGATACCCTTATTTTTATATTTAATATTAGTAAGAGTGTAATAAGTATGTTACAAATATAATTTTTATTCAATGGGTAACCTATTTTAATAAATACGAAATTTATTTTTTTTATTTTATTTTTTATTTAGATATATTAATTATATTTTGGCAGGTGTTATTAAAAATAAAAGGAATATTTAAATGTTTCCAAATATTTTTTGTGTTATTTTCAATTTGATTTTAAAAAATTCTATTGTTTTGCATATTCCGAAGGACTTTTTGTCTCCAGTTGCATCTATACAAACGCCTGCTTGGATTCGTTTGCCAAAAAATGGTAATCCAACTGATTTAAGTAATCTCTGTACTATCATTTGTCACCTTTTATGTATTTATTATTATTAACAAACATGAAACAGTATGGTATTGGGAGGAGGTATATGATTGGTATGAAAATTATCTTCAGGATCAAAGAGAAAGAGAAGCCGTATCTCATGAAATAAACAGTGATGTTGGTATTCCGCAGGGTAGTGTGCTGGGTCCCCTTATTTTTATATTATACTTGAATGATATTGAATTCTTTATAAATTGTGAATTTATTAAGCTTTTGGCTGATGATGCATTCATAGCATGCAGTGATGTTAGTTTAAAAAGTGCAGTATAACGAACCAATCGGATATTGGAATTAATCACAAAATATGTATCATTTAAAAAACTAAAATTAAGACAGCTTTTTAACCTTTATCATTTATATTACATTCAAGAAAAGTTAACTAAGAAATTATACTTCTTTTGGCTAATATCTCAGCATCTAACCACTGAAAGCAAAATTACTATATTTCACACTATTATTCAACATCATTTTGATTACTGCGCATCAGTTTTATATATGTTTAACCTTAATAAATTAAACCAATTCCAAAAGCTACAAAATCACGCCATGAGAATTATACTGACAGCAAACCGTCTTACAAACTTATCAAATGTGTTGAAAACGTTAAATTGGTTATCAGTTGAAAAAAGTTATATTTTTCTACAATGGTAGTGGTAAAATATTAAATAAATTAGCTCCAGAGTATTTTTATAAATGTATTGTCTTTGGTGAGGATATTTATTAATATGCTACAAGAAATAAAAAAAAATGTGTATATTTCGAAAACTAATTATAAGAGTATGAATTCATTATTTTTCAAGGGCTTCAATTAATTCAATAAGCTGCCTGCTGAAATAAAAAATGCAGAGTCGTTGAATTCATTTAGGCATAGGTTAAGAAGATTAATAGTATGTATAATGTTTAGACTAAGTCAGATACCTATAAAATTAAATTGTATATTAGAGTAATCTATTTCAATAAACATATATTATTATTATTATTTGTAAGCATTAATGATGTCGATAAGAGAGAAGTCTGGAGAAGTCGACTTGTGCGGGAGAGGGTACGTCATATTATTATTAAGCAGCAGGAACGACTTACGTTGGTAGGCCCTAACTCTATTAACTATACAGTCGGGGCCATCGGTCATTCAAGAAAGAAGAACTGAGATAGGCTGTAACATACATCACAAAAGTCCTCAGGTTCCATTGGCTACCTACTGATGATCCCGACCGTGTAGTTAAAAAACCTTGGGCCCTAACCACCATTCAGTACAAGAATGAGGGAAACGTGAAAAATCTCATTAATTAAGGGGGTGGTCAAACGTCAACCGGTATCAATCTCTCACATTATTCCAAGCCAACGTTCTTCCACCCTACCATATCCACAGAGAGGATGCCAATCATCTCCTCAAATATAACTGGTCTACGGTCTACCAGTCGCAGGATGCGGCGGATGTAGATGACAATGCTACGGAACCCCTAGTTCTTACGACACCATCAGCGCTAAGACTAGTAATGGCTGAGACAGGAAATCTTGCAAAATTTTAAAAAGTACTGCCATGCCTTAATCCTTAGATTAAAAGTGTTAGACAAAGTATCCATGACTACATCGATATATCCCACTTACCTATTTTGCTTTATTATCAAAATTTGGTTTGAATAATTTTAATACACAAATTAAAAATTAAATGGGGTTGGAGAAGAATCAGCATGTTTTATTCTGATTAAAAGCGTCTTTTTATCTCGCAATTTTATATCTAGTCGGCTACACTACGCTTCGGCTCGCAGCGTAGCCGAGTTTTATGGCACTTTCGAATTACTTTTTGGTCCTTTAAATAAAGTATATCCTACAATAGAAATGCAATTTATACATTTGCTGTAAAAGTATTTATTTTATTACCTCGCAAGACTTTTTTAAATCTTGTCTTGGAATTTGGTCTGCCAGATCTTGTCTTGGCATTAAGAAAAAGCAAGACAACATTTTTTAGAAACCAATGTAAACCGTCAAAGGTGCTAAGAAAGACGACACCCACCCCCACGCCTGCATCGAGCGCCGCCTGGAATCGCTGAATCCTGAGGACGCAGGTGTGCGGAAGATGCAGAAGGCGCTGAGGGCTCTCCGCCGTCCGATACCTCCAATTCACCGAGAGAATGGGGTCGTTTACACAAAGCGGGACAAGGCAGAAGCTTTCACGCACAGCCTTGAACTGCAATGTAGAGAGAACCTTCTTGACGACGAAGACGAGGGTTACACGGATGAGGTGTGCGGCGCTTAAGACGCCTACCTGATGCTGAACTCATCAGACTCGTCACTTCAGAGGAGGTGAAGGAAATTGCGCCACCTGAACCCCCGAAAAGCACCGACGGTATAGGGAACATGATTCTCAGGAAGCTCCCTCACCGGGGAGTAATGGCGCTGCTGAACACTTGCAACGCCATCCTGAGATTGCGCAGATTTCCGACGAGATGGAAAAACGCCGACGTCCATAAGCCAGGTAAGAACTTAAGGTTCCCCTCTAGTTAAAGGCCCATCAGTGTCCTGCCCAAGATGAGGTAAGTAGCCGAAAGGGTGATCCTGGCGAGACTACACGAGACCATGGTAGAACTGCAGGTCCTTCCGGACGAGCAGTTCTCGTACCGCCGTGGTCAGTAGACGGAGCAGCAGATTCTTAGGTTAGTAGAAATTGCTTCCGCAGGTTTTAACACCAGAGAATCTACTTGAGCAGTCTTCTTGGACATCGCCAAGGCCTTTGATAGGGTCTAGAATGATGGGCTTATCGTTAAGATGCTCGAGTTTGGCTACCCTGTCGACCTAGTCAAGCTGGTGGCGTCCTTCCTAAGAAGCAGAGAGCTGCGTGTGAAGGTGGATGGGCCCCTATCCACCTATTGACCCATGGAAGCCGGAGTCCCCCAAGGAGCCATACTGCCCCCCCCCCGCACCTGTTCAAGATCTTTACAGCGGATCTACCCAGGACAGAGGACACTTCCGTGTGTGTCTCTACGCCGATGACACCGCCATCTTGGCCCGATCTTTAAATCCGGAGATGGCGACGAGGCGACTCCAGAGAGCGCTGGGCAGACTGGAGGACTGGTGTAACCGCTAAACACGTCAATGAAGTGGTTCCCTAAGGTAAGTTCGTGAAAGCGAGACTCCATAGAGACAGCCGACTCTGTCTTGGAAAGAAGGTAAGGTTAATCAAGAATGTTTTACAGCCACAGTTGACGTATGCCGGCATGGGGATATGCAGCGAAGACGCATCGAAAGAGAGTGCAGACCGTCGAGAATGTTGCCCTGCGTTGGGCGACGGGGGCCCCGTGGTTTGTCCGCAACAGCGACATTCCCCGGGATCTGGGATTCACGAGCCCTGGAAACGATTAAAGCGCGAACTGAGGCAGCCTTCGCACGCGCAGAAGTTCGCAACAATCAGCTGATCCAGGCGGCGGTGGTCTACCGACCCGATGCGGGCGCCAGGTACAAGCGGCCAAGGTTTCAACTCCTGACGCGGAATAAATTGAGACATTTCTTCTGTTACAGGACCGCCAGGATCAGGAATAGGACTGAGAAAAGACTTTTTGACTTTTCCTTACCCTACCCCAAAGCCTGCCTAGATGGACTCCGTTATTCTATCCTTTCCGCGATACTGGACGATAGGGCCTATAAGGTTATTTGTCCTAGAGTTTCCCTAGAGCCACAGTGCTAATCCGTCCTTACCCAAACCCTCACCCGGCCGGAGGGGTTCGCGCCGCGGCCAAACATAACTACCTCCTGGGGTTATACGAATCGGCGAAAAAAGAAGAGAAGCCCGAAGAGTACCTGAAGATAAGACCTTGCCGACAGGGCTTGCAAGGACGGGAGGAGGTTCCCCGATCCGCCGGCATCGGCCGCAATTGCGGTTGAGGCTGACCGGAGAAAGGAACCCACCTCTACAAGGCGTCCAGGCCTACAGCGATGAAGTGGGTAAAGAGAGATAGTCCCTCTCGACCCGGCTCATCCGAGGTCATTATCCAGTCAAGGATATTGGCGCGATGTGACCCTCCTTTTAGAGATACGATATGACCTAACTGTGGCATAGTAACCCGACAAACCAGAGTTTATTAAATAATTTTAAAATATTGTCTGTGTATATTTATTGCATTATTGTTTCTTTTTAAATAAATACGATATACTGGGTGTCTCGTTTAGGTCGTCCTACAGCTTCTGAAAAAAAAAAATAGGAAGCACGAAAGTGCCTCCGAAAAGTAAGATTTTCTCCATAAAATCAATACTGAAAGTAAGTTATGTTGAACGATTTAGGACTCTCCTATTGATACTTTAAATATTGTTTATTTGACATTTTTCTCTTCAAGTAAAAGGCAAAGGGAGGGTAAAATTGAAGATAAACTTTTAAAACATCCGACTACGTTAACTGCCAAACTTAATCTTATTTTAAAGCTGTAATAGCCGAATAATAATAATACAAGTTTCTTTTTAAGCAGATGGCGTGGGATATATTTAGAAGTTTATTCAAAATTGTTTCACTATCATATTGTAAAATTGATTCAAATAATCAAAAGAAGCTATCATTTTCCAAACTTAAGTTCCGAGCGAAAATATTTTATCACTTATCACTTTATCACACAAAAACTTACGTATTGTTACATACATAATAATTCGGCTATTCAACAGCTTTAAAACAAAACCAAGTTCGTTAAAATCGGGTAACGTAGTTGGGAGTTTTCAAACTTTTTTGCTATACGATTCCATCCTCAACTCTATCTCTTAATACCATGTCAAGATTGCCAGGTGCTTGTATATAATAATTAAAAATATACCGAAACATACTTACTGGTTTAAAGGTTTACTATTTCTGCCTGCATTCAAGGGAGTATAAGGAGATATACAAACTAGCATAGACAACTCTTTTTACAGCACAGAAAAAAGTGCGAGATAGTTCAAGTCAAGTGTTCAAAATGACTTGCGAAAAGCGTTTACCGTACACACGTCTCATAGCCAGAGAGTTTTACTCAAATTCACTATAAATTAACATGTCATGCAGCTGGTGGTGATTATAAATCATTCCATTTTTGTTTATGTACACTCACAAATATCAAGGACGCATAGAAAAATGCACTAGCTCAACAGTAGCTGATGATAGATTACAATGTTGCCGTACATTACAGTTTTAATAATTTTCTGGGGAACTTCAATTGTTCAGAGGAGTAAAATTTAGAATGTATAAAACAATTTTGAAACCGACCGCGCTGTATGGTAGTGAAGCCTGGGTTCTCAATAAGAAGTCAAGAGAAAACCTTTTAAAGTGGGAAAGGAAAATCTTAAGGAGAATTCTAGGGGGTAAGAAGACGGAGGAAGGCTATGTAAGGAGAAACAATGAGGAAATATATGCAATGTACCAGGCACCAACAATAGACGAATTTGTAAAAGCCAGAAGAGTGCAGTGGTATCTAGAACGTATAGAAGATAAAAGGTCAGTTATGAAAATAGTAGGGAGTACAAGAAAAAAAGAGGTAGACCGAGGAAGCGATGGAGAGAGGCAGTGGCAATAGATCTAAGGGGAAAAAATGTAACGGATTGGAAAAGAAAGGCGAAGGACAGAATGGAATGGAGGAGAATAACACAGCTCTGAGCCTAAAAGGCCTGTAAACAGCTTTATATATTAATATTAATACAAAAATTAAATTACAAACAAATTACGTTACAGGAGCATTTAATTGACTTTATATAGCTGCGACTTAATTTGAAATTTCGTTACACAGTTTTGCATTTTATTGCAATTGTAATTTTTATTTTTGAAATGTATTTATAGAAAACTATTTGTTTTAAACAATTTTTTCATGAGTTTTTGTTGCTTTTGGTTAGATATACAAGCCTTATTACTTATGTTCGAGACACCCTCTATAGTTTTTAACTATAGATACGCTACTTTCATCATTTAAATACATTTTTCAGTTACTCTCTGTGTTACCATTCTGAATTCTGCATTTATATTTCTGGCATATAAAATTCACTTATCAGAAACAGGATATGGCGCCATTAAAGTTGGTTTATTAAGGTAATTTAAAACGCATGGACCTACCCACTTCTTTCCTCTTTGTTGTGTACTAGCCGAAATTGTAAATCATACGTTTATGAGATTTTCAGGGCGTTCGTCTTATGTGGCTGGAGCTCCACTAGGTGTTTATTCAACGTCTCTTCAAGAATTTCCTATTTCCGGAGCGCGTTTCCCGCACGTTACATAATTTTACATGTATTTTAATAAAGCTTCCGTTTAAGCAGTCGATATTGCTCTCACGTTTACGAAAAATAAAAAATACGTAAGATATTTTCTTTCTACACTACATTTCAACTATAAATAGAAGTGGATTATGCTTTGCAAAATATTTATTTTAAATAGACTCCACACTGATAGAAATGGGTGTAAATTTCCTTGTCTTGTTATGCTCTTTTTACATAATATTTAGAAACTGAAATGGTACGTTGTTTAGATGTTTGCATCAAAATTATACCATTACATGTGTCTCACCATTCATTTCAAGCAACATATTTATCTTTATTGCAGTAAAAATAATAATTGCTTAGAACAGATATTAACAAATATTTATTTTCAAACAGATATACGTATATCTACAAATGATTACAAAAACCAAGAAATATGTATTGATGTTTCAAGAATAATTATGTAGTATTTTCAGCGAAAACATTCAACATATTCACATTTAGAAGATGGATGGATAAATTCCACTAAAGAAATTTTCCTACACATAAGTTATTTCTATTTATTAATAAAAATGTGAATCGCATAGTGTATTTATTATTGAATTTTAATAATAAAATTTACTGTATTTCTAATAATTTGTTAGTAAGAGATATCTTGCATATTATATTAACCTGTGATTATTCAACGCTGGTTGGGACTTTTGTCTAGATTAGTTTCTTTAGATAATTATTGAATATAGCTTTGTCTGTGGAATTGTTCATTAGCACACCTAGATGTTTGGTATCAGAGAACATACTGTCACGGATTTCCCAATCCGAACTTTCTACTACTGCCAGAAAAACAAACCGTTAATTAACTACTTCTTTATTAACTATACTCAGTACACTACTGAACACTAATTAGAACTCAACTAAACACTTATTTAATTAATCGCTATCTAAATCGCTTTGATCTCCCTAACTAAACACTTCAATTCAACACTGTAATACAACACTTATACAAGACTTATATAAGACTAACTTAATCGGCCGTTTATTTTTCTTTTATAGACCCAACGAATATTCCAGGTATATTCTAGTATCTCTAGATTCATCTTCCCGATCGACTCGAATGCTTCTCGTCGATTCCCCAATTTTCTAGTCCGGTCTCGATCCACGGCTTTTTGTTTGTTTAACAGATCGTGTAGGGGCGATCGGGGCAATCTTAGCATTTCGCGATACCACAGTCGTCGGTTTGGGTGTGAGTGGGGCAAATGCCGTGACAATTCATATGACTTCATTGATAGGAATTGTAGGAGATTTGCTTTATATTAACTTAAAATACCTTTCTAATACAGTAAAAAATGTTGCAAAAGCTAATAATAAGGAATATATCGGCAGATATTGTGGGTGTAATTCAACGCTGGTTGGGGCTTTTGTCCACAGAGTAGTTAGTTTCACACAATATTATTAATACCTAAAAATATATAAAAACTTTTACATAAAGGGTAAACATTATTCAAGTAGGTATTGTCATATTTAATTCATTGACAGACTGTCACTTTTGTCATTGTCGATATTTAATTTCAAATAATTTTAATTTATATAATAATTTTTATAATTAGATATTTGACTCAACTTAAAGGAGGCCACCTGAAGAAGCAATCCTAAAAAATGCAGAAATAGGTCAGATCTCATCTATTGTGGTTGAATTTCGTGTTCCCACTGCCAAAAGTGAAGTTAGATATTTATAGAGTGTTTTCATTAAAGCAGAGGTTAGTAAATTTAGATAGATTAATTTCTTTAGATAATTATTGAATAGAGCTTTGTCTGTGGAATTGTTCATTAGCATACCTAGATGTTTGGTATCAGAGAATATACATATGACTTCATTGATAGGAATTGTAGGAGATTTGATTTATATTAGTTTAAAATACCTTTCTACAGTAAAAAATGCAAATATCTTGGAACAGCATTTCTATCATCATCAACATGATCAACCGAGCTAATGCAATATAGTCTGCAAGCGCTACCTTTTTAAAATAGGTAAATAATTATCAGCATTTAAGTGGTGGACAGTTTGAACATTTAACTTTTTTTTAGTTTGCAGCTTTTGAAGTTTGAATTATATATTGTTAAAGTAAATAATAGGAAATATTTTTTCCCAAAAATTTTTTTAGAAAACTCATCATTCTGTATGGAGAATAACGTGCTCTTTTAAGTGGCGCTATCAACAATTGGGGTTGCCATTTAAAAAAGAGGAGGTGACGTCATATCTGCGCTAATAACGTCATACAATGTGTTTGTCAGAATGTACGCATTAAAAAATAAAGATTGACATGTCGAAGAGATTTTTTTCGTTCACTCTTTATAGATTTTATTGAATTTCTTCCTACCTTTACGTCCTCACTATATATACAGGGTATCTCATTTATGTTTAACAAAAAAACTAAAACTGAAGAGTGACCTCCTCTTTTAAAAAATAGTAGGAGTAGTTCAATAGTGTTTTTGTAATTAACGTTGCATTTCTGAGATACAGAATCTTAAAGTTGTCACTTTGAATAGGATTTTTCTTAATTATCTTAAAATCAGTTGAAGATGATAAATAACAAAATTTGTGCACGAATAAATATTCATTTTTTTTTCGTTGAAGGAACGAAAAACAATTTAAAAGTAAAATAAAATATTACTATGTATTCAGTATAATCAGCATAATATACTTAATTGAAATTATAACATAATTGATAAGTACAGTCAGAAGATATCAAAATTTCAGTAATAAATAAAAAAAGTTGGTATTTCTATTCGTTGATTTAATACATGAATTTATAATTTTAGTATTTTTTGATTATTTCTGTTTTCTCTTGAAAAAAAACCCTTGGATCAAAAGGATCAGTTAAGGGCTGTTTTTATGAAACTATTTTTGCACTAAGGATAATTTGATTATTTTTTAATTTTTTTTGCGGTAAAATACTTAAATAATTACAAGGAAAGAATAATAATGAATATTTAAATAAAAACATACTTATATTTTTCTTAAAGTTAGCAGTAACTACGACGGTCTAAAGAGTAAAGCAATAAAGGGTCGTATAAACCGCTAACGCAACTTTAGAATTAGAGTAGTACAAAACTTTTATAATTCATAAAATGCAAATGTATTAAAGGCGATTTCAAATTTAAATTCAGAGCGGTGCTATTTGTTGCGGTTGGGTCGATAAAGCAGATATTTTCAAAGGTTTAGCTTTACAGAATGATGAATAGGCAGCAGTTAATCGAAAGCAAAGCAATTTATTATAAGCGTAGATGTAGTCTTAAGAGAAATTGAGAGAACAATGTTTATTCAAGCAGATTTTCCAAAAATTATTGAAAATATATATTCATTTCATTTCTGTCGACAATTTTCCTTACTTTTCAAGCATCAAGTATTAATATATCAATCAACTAAAAAGTAACTTCAACCGAAGAAATATTTGCATTATACAAATTAACAAATGTATTTTATATCTAACACAAAACACCGATCATCAAGTAAGAAATAATAAATACATCGCATTGAACATCAAACGAAATTGACAACAAATACGAGTATTATATCCCATATGTTGCACATGTTATAGATAACATAAGCAAATACCAGTGCCGAAGTTTATACAAACTAAAAAATGGAAAACGTCAGAACTGATATAGACAAATTATGTTATTATAAATATTGTGGGAAAGTTATTAATATAGTCACTGCCATATTAACTAGAATTAATTTAGATACTTATAAAACTTAAATTGAAAATTGTTATATAGAATACACATAATATTTAAGTGTAATAATTTTTATTATATTTGTAATATTTTTATTTTACGTATATTTATCTTGTAAATTGAAAAAAAAACATCAAAAGAGTGTCTTCATTTTCTTGATTATTTATAAAACTAATTACATACACCTTTCCCAGAGCATTATTCAGTATATTGTTTTCTGCTAATATCACGTCCATTCTAAATTTCCAAGTGTGATAATTGCGGTCATTTAATGCTTCCACACAATTAGCCTTTTGTACATTGTGACATTTAACCTTTTAATTTTATTTGTAACTGTTACTATTTTACTCTATTTCTTACTTACAATACTTTCTCTTCCTGTTTTCTTTTAATACACGCGCCAGACCTATTATTATGATTCCCCTTGCAGATTGAAAGAAAAAACTCCAAAATTATCAAAGGAAAAGAAATGTTGATATTTCTATATACAGGGTGTAGAAAAAAGCAGTTCATCCCGTTAACTGCTTATTTTTGGCGCCAAAATATGACAATTTAACTCTATTCCCTATATACAAAAATGGCTCCCTTAAAAGGTATCTACAGGGCATTAAAGTTGAATTTTTAGAAGGGTTATTTTATCCCCTCTGACGTACGCAAATGGATGAATTTTGTAACGTTGTAATGTAGAATTTTGTTTAAAATATTTTATTCTTGATAAAATTTTTCGTAAAACTTTTAATTTTCGAGATAAATTCGAATTTTGAGCATATAACGTTATAGATAGTCGCAGCAAAATGAGTTGCACTTAATAATATTTTTAAATTTCAAATTACAAAGGAACAATTTGTAATGTTCTGACTTGTTCTAACTTATTTTATACAGAGTGTGTTTGAACATACGGCTAGATGTATCATTTTCACACTAATAATGGGATTAAAAACGCAGTAGTATAAACAACGTATTTCTTTGCAAAATTATTACTCTTGACCATATGCAGCAAATCATCTTTCTTCAAACTAGCATCGTATGCAATATTATGGATTTTTAGGAAATGCTTGAATATATTTTCTCTTGTACCAGTATGGCATACTATTTGAAAGTCTTGAATGGTATGTAGGGTTGTCTAATATGACACTATTATTAAATAAACTGGGTTTTCTCCTCTGTTCTCCTTTACTTTGTTTTATATACATTATATCTAATTAACTAATCTTGTTCACCAAGATGTTGACAATTTCTATTTTTTATATCGTCCATCCTACTCTCCGCATCTCTATCACTATTCGTTTGATCTCTACTTGTGCCAGATTGGGGTTCTTTCGAGAAATTCTCCCAAGGTCTGAATATCCACTCCGTATCTATGATATGCAGCGATATGTAGTATCTAATACCACAATATTTTTAAGGCGAAAAAGGCAAATGGATACTATAGAGTCACTAAGTATTACATAAATTAAAATAAGCACTTTTATTCACACACAACTACACAACACTGAGCACTCACAACACTAAGGTATTATTCACAATACTGTTTAAACAATAATTATATATTCACAACACTTATTTATAATGAGCCAAAGATAACAGTAATTAAAAAATATCAAATTATAACACGCTCAAGCCTGTGAAATTACCTAGCACTGAAAAGTCCTGCCTTTCACTGCCAGCAAAGTAAACAAGTAATAGTCTAAGTTGCATCTTTGTCTTTCTTATGGTGTTCAAGAACGACGTATGTCGGCGAGTTGGTAGACGAGAGACTGCATTGTTGCCGAGTGTGTTGCCTACAATTCATAAAATTAGACGGATTCTTATAAACGTTATTACGAAGTGTTAATAATTCGAATTGTCGTAAATACATATTTGATACCTGTTAGAGGATTGAATTTCTAAATTTTATAAAGACGAGGATCCATTTACATGGTATACAGAAAGTGAATACCTTGCCTTTGTGAAAAGTTATAACGTTACATTCCAATAGCGGCATGTAGCCGTCGAGCCGATATAAGTTTTTATATTCGACCAGTGGGTTCGATTGGGGTAAAATAATACTGATTGATGGCATAAACGATTCCCTTAATTTAAATAGGCATCATCCGTAGAATTTTGATAATATACTGTGCTTGTTGTATCCACATATTCTAATGATTTTTGTATAATTTACTTGAAAATATATTGCACCATTCTATCCCACGATTTATTGTCGGTGTCTTTTGAAATTTTTCATATTGCTTTATATTCCAAACGGATTTTTTCTAACTTAGCAGATATGCGGATAGCATTAACAGGCCTGTTAACGGTAACTGGTAGGTTAATCAGAAATTCGTATGATTGACACACCTGTCAAGTTTATTTTTCCCAGTTACTTAACTTGAGAATGATCACGTAACCCAGTTATAAAACTGCTTGAAATAACCTGCCGTTAAATGTAACTGGAGCTTTTTATTGGTCAGCAATTTTAATTTTATTTCTGGCAATTGACATATGACATTTGGCATATTAATTTAATGTCGAGTTTAATGTATAATTTTATTATTATTTGTCTATAGCACAATTCAGTATCAATTTATTGCCATGCCATAGTTTTACATAATTAGTAATATACGGTATTAATAGTTTGACAGTAAATACAACCTAAAAAAACTAAAGTTTGTTCTAAGTAGGATTACAATTTTATACAATTAAGATTGCTATTCTGAGTATGATAGTGATACCTAAATGAATATTAACAAACAAAAAGAAATATATATTATTACCTAATATTATTAATAATTAATTTATGAAAGCCACAATGACAAAAGTTAGGGACCTAGTTTTTAATTATTGGTAATAATTTAGATTCTATAAAGAGTAGGTATAAATAATACATTTTATCTTTTTTAAATATTATTTTTATTAGATAGTTATGTGTTTTTGACAATAATTTCTAATGGATTACTATTAACACTGATATGCTGGATCCTATACTATCCTCCTATAATTATAATATATTGCAACATGGACTCCACGAAGGCGTAGTAAATTGTAATTAGCACAGTAGCACAAATCGCATGCCTAAAGGTACATTTTTGATTACCCACGTAAACTGTGTAAATATTGAATATGTGCATCCAGGTTTTACTAGTTTTTAATCCTGATGAAATTTTCTGCTCTTCCTTTTTACATTCTGATTCCACTCTGCATGAATCTAAAATAATTTAAATAATTGTATCAATAAGTTAATATGAAATATTTCACTTACCTACCACCACTGCTGGGGATTTGTTTGCGGTCCATACACTAAAGAATTTATATGTACTTAAAAAATTTGCCAAAGTACCTACTTATATTAGCATGCGCTGGGTTTACTTTGCTTCCGAACAATATTTTGTTACAGTTAATGAAATTTAGCATTTCTTCATATTGGCATTGGTTTATGTGCCCTAAACTTCTTGCCACTTGTACCCACTGTTAAGTACCTATGATTTAAATTTTGGCATATGAGTGACGACAGATGACGTACGTTAAAGAATTAACTGCCATGACAGGGTTTTCTGGCCATAATAACAGGCACAGGTAACTGGTTGTTCGATCATAGCGATCTTTCCATTTCGGTTAAGAGCTCAGTTATGCCCACCCAGTTATCGTAACTTAACTGTCACCGGTTACCCTAACCTGAATGTTCAATCATAGACCTGATGGAATGTATAGAACATTTATGGTTGGATTTAAAATTAAAAAGAGATCGTATATTACTAGGTGTGGTATATTGGCCTCCATCCAATTATTTAAATTGTTTTGTAGATAATATGTTGGCATTTAAATGCCAATGCCAATGAGAATATTATTCTTAAAAGTCGATCAGAGTTTTGAAAATCCTCTATCTCAGTGTTTCTTTTCATGTGGTTTTGTACAACTAATCCATGAGCCTACCAGAATAACGCCTATTTCTGCAACAATTATTGATCTTATTTTCGTAACCAATATAAATTTAGTTAAAACTGCTGGTACTATAAATGCCGATTTTGTCTCTGATCACCGAGCTATTTATTGTGAACTTCTTGTAACTTACTTTCAATCGCAACAAAATAATTACTTATAGAGATTTTAATTCGTTTTCTCAAGCTTCCTTTTTGTATTATTTGGAGAACTTTGCATGGGATTGTTTGTTTTACGTTGACTTAAAATTAGAATTTCTAAACAAACATATTTTAGATCTGTTTGATAAGCATGCCCCTTTAAAAACCTCTCGAATTACCAAGCTATATGCACCTTGGATTATGAATTCTATTAGGCAAATTATGAATGATAGAAATAAAGCATTGAGTAAGTTCAGGAATAGTACCAAATACGTTTATGACTGTAATCACTACAAGATCTTGCATAACGTCATTATTAGCGCTATTAGGCGAGAAAAAGGTGCATATTTATCCTGCAGTAAAAATTATAGGGATAATAAATCAATATGGAAGACTATTAACCATTTAAATATTAGATTAGAGATTAGAATAACATTAATGAAATACCACCCAATTTGATGAATGCTACATCTATTAATGACTATTTTTTATCTGCATTTAATCCAGCTAAATGTTGTCAGTTAACTGAAACATATTTCAATTATACTATATAACATTATCATCCTTACCATTAAAATTAAACATATCAAACCTTGTATCAGTGTAATTCTGAAAAAGTCCTGTGTAAATATGAGTACAGTGAGTTACATTAAGAAAGTAATACATTTTGTTTTTAAAAACACTGAAATACTTTTCACACCATCACATATTAAAAAAATGTATTGTAATCATACACACCTACGTTATTTTGAAATATTGACAAATTGGAAGTGCTAATTTGATCACACATTAATATAATTTCATTAATGTGCCTATGCTGAACAGATCTGAAAACTGATCGAAGCCCAAATATTAGCATAATCATGAACTAGGAGTAGGTAGGTATATTGTATTTTCCTGAAAATTTCATTATTTTAATGGGAGAATTTGTTCGAGTTTCTCGAATTTCCATCATATTATTGAATTAGTTCCTGTTCAATTAATGAGCTCTTTCTAATTATAAATTAGGTTAGTCGTTATTTGCTCAGTACGAACAAACACATTACGGAATTGCAGAGAAACTATAAAAAATATAAGCTCCTCATTTGTGCTGTTTTAAATATTTCCGCTACAATAAGAATAGTGATATTTTGCACCTTATCACTATTATCACAAACCACTAATATTTAATAAACGTATCTTGGTAATAAGCGTAATCTCAACCTGCTCATTTGTTTACGTCGATACGAAATTGATAAAATTATTTTGCATGAACCCAAATAAACATGTCATTTATTATCTGAACTTATCTAAAAAAAAATTTCATAAAATCCCTATAGTTTCCGAGAAAAAAATTATTGAAGTTCTAGTAGTTTCAACCTTTACATCGCTGGGCTACTGTAGTCTCTAGATAGGCGATTTAAAATATCCGATTACTTATCGTATTAACTTTTTTGTGATGCAAGTATTTACATTAAATTTTCAAATATCAAAAATAGCTTACGTATAGCAACTCGCAGATGATGGATCCCAGTAAACACACATACGTTATTTAAACGTATTGTCAACGTACCATTGGTTGATAATTCGTGTTACGTTACAAAATCAACCAGTATTTTATGGTTAGAAAAGTAACGGTCTAACATAACGTTTAAAATACATATTTTTTTAACAAAATATGTTGGCAAATCTTTTGTAACGTTAAATGAGCGTTATTTAAAATATTTAAATAAAACTTATTTATTTAAACCTTTATAAAACGTCTGTGTCAACTGATTAATATATTGACATTGAACAAAAACGTGTTTGTAACGTTTTAGAGTAACAGGCATAAGTAATGCTTACAAAACGTATCATAAACGTTTTGCAATTAATAAATATTTCGGAACGATATCAATCCAAAGTAAATTTTATACAATATAATTTAATAAAAAGATATTGCATTAAGAATATATAGGTACTTATATATCCAAATAACTAGATAGTAATTATTTTTTAATAAACCTCACAAGTGTTAAAGAACAGTATAATTTAAACGTGTATTATACGTTATAATCATTCATTGAAATAAGGAAGCGAATTGCCGTTTATTACACGTGTCACACAATACCATTTCGAGTTCTTTTTTGTAAAAGCTTGTCAGTTGCATAATCATTACTGTACGTACCTACTGTGATCCGTCAAATATTTCCCTATTTTATTTTGGTAAGTATACCTACTTCTATAAGTATTTAATTTTATTTTATTAATATAAGAATATTAGGTTTTTTTTACATTACATATTACAAATACTTAAAATTTACTCCACTATAACTTTTCTTATGTTTCAAAATACTTACAAAGGCGATGACAAAATTAGTAAAAGTAGGCGTGTGAATTTTGTACTCGTACATGCCTACGTTAAATTACTTTGTAAAATGGATAACAATTATTATGACTTGGCAATTTTTTTACTTTATACTAAAATTTAAGATACAGTGACATATTTTTAATCATGATTGGGAATGATTTAAACTTTTTTATTTCCTTTCTTGACTATCTACTTCGTGGTCATATTAAATGTATATTAGGTTATTATTATTGTTATTATTATTAGCATTATTATTATATTTATGACTATAATAGACATGTTTAAAGTTTAGACTTTCTTTAAATAATCTATATTATCCAATGTAAGTGAAGTTATTGATATGAAACTTGTTCAGACCTAATTTCATTGTTTTTAGATTCTAATTAGTAGCATAAATAAGATATATTATTTGGGTATTTTTATATTTTGTTTGTATTATATACGTATCATTATTTATTTAATAAACTATTACTGATATTAAAACCAATTATTTATTGTTACCTACCTAAATTTGAAATTAAACAAGAGGTATTGATATTTTCTAATACTCTTATTTATAGGCGTATAGTGAGTTCAACATTCGAGTCACACTATTGGAATATCTATAATAATTATTAATAGGAACAAGATTAAATGAGAGAATATTTTGTAACTATTTTATTTATATTATATTAATTCCCTGAGAATTATTTATTTAATACAGGGTGGTCCAGAATGTACCGTAAATACTAGAGCATATGGCACGTTAAAAAATAAGGGTACTATTTTACATAAATTTTTGTTCAAAAGTCAATAATAAGAGAGATATAACCCTCTGAGGGATGAAATAAAAATCATTTTTTTTAAACGTCTTTCAGATACTTTTGAATAATGGGTTCATGGGGTGACTATATGATATTAGGATAATTAATTTTTTGTTACCACTTATTCAATCACTTATGTTTAAGGGGTAGTTTTGGATAGTATGTTTATAGATTTCAAATTATGTATTTAAAAAAAATACTTATCACTCAAAACAACGTTTTAATCTTAAAGGGATGAAATAGTGGTAACATAAAATTAATTGTACTAAAACTTAAAAAAAGTAAATTCATTATAAAAGTATTATAGTTAGTTAAGTGTTATAGATATTTAAAGAAGTGGTTTTTATTTTGCGGGTTACAGGATTAAGTGTACCTGATTATTTAGTTTTTAAATATATACATAATAGCCTTATTTTTTAACGTACTATCTAACCTAGTATTTATGGTACATAATTCTGGACCACCCTGTACAATGCCGCCAGAAGGATCCAAAAACAACGTTGTAAAACACGTTAAAAAACACGTCTCTTAAACATCTTTTTGGACATTAAAATAACAAGGTTTAGTTTACGTTAGTTAAAAACGTTAATAAAATGTCATTATTAAACGTAAAACTTAAAGCTTATTAATACTAAAAACGATCGTTATTTATTAATATTAAACGTTTGTACTTTGGTTACCAGAAACGTGTAAAACCACGACATTTTTAAGTTGATTGTACGTAAAAAAGCCACGCCTTTTTCAAACGTTGTATGAGCATTATAAATGTTTTTCTAACGTATATGTGTTAACTGGGATATTTATAGTGAAATGAAAATGCTTAAGCGAAACGATCTCCCGTGCCAAATGCAGTTACTTTTACAACGGTGTGCAGTTAGTGCAAGTGTAGGCAAACGCTGGCGTAACACGGGAAATTTGCAACCGAATTGTGAAAGACATATAGGTATAGGGCGTATATCCGTACAATGTACAACCGGTACCATGGCCGCCACAATCTCCTGATTTTAAATCATTTGAACTTATTTTTGTTAGTAATAATTAAAAAATGAAGTATATTGTACCGAAGTGGACACTTTTGCTGATTTACGCAAACGTATCATAGCTGCTGCCAATAACTTACAAGTTCAAAACAACAACAAAAAGAATCAGAAATATTTGTGTTTGTCTGTAGAAACTGGGTAAAATGGACCCAGAATTTTGTTGTAACATCAGGTATGTTAAATTATTTTACTAATTTTACTAATTTAAACCATAAAATTGATTCTATTAATAATTAATAACAACAGCAACAAAAGCAGTTGAATGTGCTGTATAAAAATAGGTGTAGTAAAATGTAATTTATTTCTTTTCTTATCAGGTTTTACAGTGGATCAGTTCCCAGTGCCGTGCGGAAGTGTATTTTTAAATCATTTTTGAACTGCACTTTTTGATTTTATTTTTACAAAATTGTATTTGTAAGAGTCCTCTGTACAAAAAAATTTTTTTAGGTAAGTTCCGAATCATCCTATATATCTGCCTCTGTTGTTACATGCAAGTAAGAGAATTGTATATACTTGATACTTAGTTTAGGTCTCAACTTTCTCCAATTCAGAAAATAAATGATGAAATTCACCATACAGATTTTCCCTTTTATTTGATAGGTTGAACCCAGAATCTTCCTGCTAAAATAAAAATTTCTTCTTTCGAAGTATACTTAAATACTACTTAAAAACCTCAAAGCGTCTGCCATATACAGAACCTCTACAAAAATCTGCTGATTCGTGCTGAACAAGTGTGCAAACTCATGCAGATTTGCAGGTCCGTGCTGTGTTGCTTTGTGCAGGCATAATGTGCGCGATCTTTTAATACTGTTTGTAAGGGAACTATTTATTGTATTATAACTATAAAAAGTTAAATAAGTAAATTCACTCCTACTTCTCTTTTTGTCTCAATTAACAGACATAGACAGATTCTTTATTGCCCATTTAGCCATAACATCATGGTTCGTCCTTAAATCTACAATGATACTACAATACCAACTACAATTACAATCATAATATACAATAATTACCAACAATACATCTATCCATTAAATTAATCATTTTCATCAAAATTATAAAAAAATATACACATACGTATATATAATATACCATTTAAACAATGAAAACATACCTATCCTATAACACACAAACAATAACTGCAAATAAGATAATCTAACATTTTCGGGTTAAAACATCTTCAAACTGCGAGTTATATTGTAAACAACAGAGACCAGAATTACATTTTTTAAGTATATCTTAAATTTACTCAGAGATAAGCCCTTTACATGGCGTGGAATCATATTGTACAGGGAGACACTGTACAATCCGGGGATCTTATGTAGAGCGTGCTGAAATTTTCTCAAATATAAGTTTGACTGATTTCATGTGCTATGATTATACAGGGTGTTAAAAAAGAGTGTAAAGTATTTCAGGTGGTAATAGTATGAACCAAAATAAGCAGAAAAGTTTTAATAAACATGAGTCCGCAAAGTAACGGTTGCGGAGATGTGGACCACTATTCGTTTTTCAAACATTTTATTTTATTAGGAATAAACCGACAAAGGAAGCTTTTAACAAACAAAGAACAAAGTTACAGAAGATGTTCAATTGTGCCCTGCGTCCATTTCCAAGCAGGCACGACATTTTCGTCTCAACGATATTCGAACTCTTTGGAAAACTTGCTGCAGCTCTTCCAGGCTATACAGGAGTATCATACACTGATGTCTTCAAATATCCCCAAAGAAAGAAATTTAGAGAGTTCAGATCAGGCGATCTTGGAGGCCATAAAACAGGTCCGGCCCTTCCTACTCATCTATGTGGAAAAGTTTGGTGTAAATGCTCTCTAACGGCCATGGAAAAATGAGCTGGAGCAACATCATGCTGGAACCACATTTGTTGCCTCTAAGTCAAAGGAAGGTATTCCAAAATCTTATACAGTGTGTTCTGCAGAAAGTTGAGATAAGCAGCGCCTGTTAATCGGTTTGGTAAAACAACAGGACCTAGAAACCTGTCACCTACAATACCCATCCAAATGTTTTAATGAAAAACGTGCGTGATCCAGACTCTATTAGAGCATAAGGATTTTCGTCGGCCCAAATATGTGTATTGTGAAAATTAAACACTCCATTTCTTGCGAACCCGGCCTCATCAGTAAAAAGAATGTTTGCAAGAAAATGAAAGTCTTCAGCATCATGACGTCTAAAAACATAAAACACTCCATATCACCGCAGCCGTTACTTTGCGGACCCATGTTTATAGAGAGTTTTCTGCTTATTTTGGCTCATACTATTACCTCCTTAAATATCTAACACTCTTTTTTTAACACCCTGTATATTTCTGAAACCACTTTATATCTGCTTTTATTGTTGTGAATATGTATATCCTACTATAGGTAAAATACGTTTCTTTTTAAAGATTTATGGCGATTTTAAATCGAATATTAACCTAACTTCATTGCTGAATCACAATTACACGCAGTATTTCAGTTGCCTGTTCCTAAGAAATGATATTATAACTAATTATGGTACAAATATTTGTTATTGATTATACAGCATAGTAAACCTTGTTAATCTTGACACATATGCACCCTACCTGATTTGCCCATGTTAATTTTTTAGTCGAGTGATGTACTCAAAAAAGCAATATTGCTCCATTCGACAAACAAGTGTTCGAGTACACTTCCTTGGGAAGTTCCAAGTTCTTTTCTTCATTGTCTGATACCAATGCATTTCCATTTACAGTAAAAGAAATTAACCATTCATTGAGTACACCACGTATACCAATAGCAGCAAGTTTGTCTCGTAGTAACTCCGGGTACAGGGTATCAAATGCTCTAGAGAGGTTAAAAGAAATCTCAATTACAATAAAATTTTTATCTAGTATGTCATATACAGGATGATCAAAAGTACGGAATAAAATTCATATCTTTTGAATGAGTGATTTTTTTAAACGCCAAAACACGTTAACTGATCTTGATTTTTTCTCATCTTTTGGTTATATAATAATTAATTTTTCTTCAACCCCCTAACCCCCAGCTACCCCTACCTTTTTTTCAAATGGAAACATAAGGAATAAGGGGGTTCGTTGAAAAGCTTATAGAAAACCGAATCCATCTATACCAAATAAACAAATTTTATATTTTCAATAACAAGTTTTTTTCATTTAGAAATTGAAACAACTAGATAATTTACAAAAATAAACTCAATGCCGCAAATACTGAAAATGTCCATTCACTATTTAGCATTCTCCAAGGCGATAATAAAAGCTGTCCACAGCATTCTGAATGACTTCAGCTGGTAAATTATGCATCTCCGCCCTAATCTTGTTCTTTACATTCTCAATATTATTCGGTCTGTCCTGGTAGACTCTTTCTTTCAAATATCACCAAAGAAAATAATCCAGAGGCGTTTAGTCGGGGGATCTTTGCGGCCATTCAACTGTATCCCGTCTACCAATCCAACGATTTGGAAACATTTCATCTAAATATCTTCGAACATCAATACCAAAATGTGATGGAGCGCCATCTTGTTGGAACCAAATTCTTTCATTCGGTATATAAATTTCATGCGGAAAAATCACAGCTAGAGCAGGTATCAGATCAAATGTTAGGAAATCCAGATGCTACAGTAAGATTTTCTTCTTAAATACAACATAGCAATCGTCTCGTCTACGACGACTACGTCTCGTTGAAAACCATTATTGTCATCACACCGTCTCATCATTTCCTCACAAAATCATAATCATCTTCCAAAAACTCATGGACAAGACATACCTTATAGGGGTGGTATTTCTCTTATTTCAAAAACATTCGAATTGTAGTTCGAGAAGCATCGTGATTGCGGGCCAATGAAACAGTTCAAGTATGAGGATTTTTAACAAGTTCTATGCAATGTCTAATTTCTTTTCTTCATTCAAAGCACGTGTCCGTCCAGTTTTGGGCAAAGTCTGTACTGTACCGTGTTTCTCAAATTTGTGAAATATTTAACTAACTGTCCTTTGCGAGATTTGGTTTTCGGGATATTTCATATTAAATATATCGCACACTTCAGTCTGACTTCTTATTTTGTCTCCAGATCCAAGCAGTATTAAGATTTCGATGCGTTGCCTTTCCGGCAATACCAATGCGATTCAGTAAATAACTTGATATTGACACAATAGTAACGTTTCGAACTCCAATTTACAACTAAAGCGAAAAGTTTACCAGAAAGCCTGACAAGTAAGTGGCACCAAAAAACGCAACATTAAAAAGATATCTTTTTTGCGTTAGCAGTGATAGGTACAGTTTCATATTATTTGTTTTATTCTGTGCAAATTCATAGAGAATAACTCTGAAGATGATTAAATTTTATTTCATTTGTTAAGTAGGTGTTTTATACAACCCTAAAAACCTTGCTATTGAAAACATAAAACTTGTATATTTGGTATGGCTGGATTCGGTTTTCTATAAGCTTTTCAACGAGCTCCCTCATGCCTTATGTTTCCAGTTGGAAAAAAGTAGGGATAGCTGGGGGCTAGGGTGTTGAAGAGAAATTAATTATTATATAACTGAAAGATGGGAGCAAATCAAGATCAGTTAACGTGTTTCGGCGTTTAAAAAAAAATTCACTCATTCGAAAGATATGAATTTTATTCCGTACTTCTGGTCATCCCTGTATATACAGGAACCATGCTAGAAGTTGCACTCTCAGTAGACAATCCGTCACGAAACCCATGTTGGCATGGAAAAAGTATTTTATATTTGGCAAGATATGGAACAATATGTTAGCCCTTTCAACTATTTTAGATATTGGACTGAGGATAATTTGCAATAAGGTGCGGATCTCTTTCTTAAATATAAGAACTATTTTTGAGATTTTTAACTGATTAGGAAACTTATCTTTTACAACTGATACATTTATTATTTTAGTGACATAATAAGCAAATACATCGCAACACTTTTTGTTTTTCAAGTGTATCATCACATTTACAACTTAATTTTCTGCATATTCCTCAAAAATCATTGAATTGGATATATATTCTCTTGTGGTGTCAGATGTTTGTTGTGCTGTTGCACAGGCATTAACCATAGCTTTTGCTGATTTAGCGAAATATCCGCAACTCCTCTGGTATCACTTATAACTATACTATCTATTTTTAAACTTATTTTTCTAGAAGTAATATTTTTTTTATTCAATTTTTCATTAATAATTTTCGCACCATCCCTATCTGATTGTGAGAATTTGATATCAAATCCAAAAAAAAGCACTACTCTTTTTATGTAAACTGTTATTAGAATTAGTTTCTTTTCATCTTATAATGAACATGGACAAGCTCATTTATAGTATGTTTTTTTGCCAATTCAAATGTGTTAGGTTTTCGCAAAAGATCGGTACATACTACTTACAGGAAATTATTAGCAGAATTAGTAAAATCTAACAGAAGTTGTTTGAATTCGTTGAATTCAGAAAGATTCCGGAATTTCTGGAGAGGCGGAAACCCTAGTTACAAACCCACGCTTAAAAGTCGATACTGGAATTAATGGAATTGTTCTAAATTAAATACCTAGATCGCACCATCTGAGGTCCATAAATGACGTGACAATGTGAAGTGAGGCTACTCGAGAATTGTTGAGCGAAGTTCGAGCGTATCGTAAACAAAACATCGTCGGCCAATTAGTCAGTTGACAAAATTAAATTACTCATACTTATCCCTCGTACTTATGTGGCTTGTTCTGCATAAATACATCTCAACAAGTCTGTGGGAAAAGCCGGAATAATTTGAATTCGTCCCTACTTGTCTGATCATTTCCTTCATTCAAATTTAGCAAATGAGGCTCTGATTACAGAGAGAAACATAAATATTAACATCTGAGAATTTCGAACTAGCATGACGCAATTCCTTATTTAGTACCTCATTGTGATATGATAAAGTTGTCATATTTATTTTAGTTTAAACAAATATTATTTATTATTATTATTACTATTATTATTAACATACGAGCAGAAACAAAATATTATGCCCCATAGGCAAATATAAAAATAGCTAAATTGCTGTTGGGGCCTAAAAGGCTTTTGAAATGAACTGTATCTGTTAACTATGCAAATAAGATAAATATTAAAAAAATTGACTTACCAAGTTTGATGTGTGCCGTCTTCTTGTAGAAGAGGAAAAAAAAGATAGAATAGAAGGAATAAGTATTCGACAAAAATGCAGTACTACAATATTAAAAAATTGCGCGAACTATCGTACTACAAACGTGTGTATTACTATTCGTAAACATATTTTTTTAATTCTAACAAAAGAAAATTATCAAAAAAACGATGGCGAATGCCAGCGCCTGAATATTTATATACGAGGAGCGTATTCAATTGCTAATGTCAAAATAACACAAATAAAATCATACAAAAATTATATATTCTCTTGTGTAAACAAGAAGTTTAAATAAATAATTTAAACATACGACGAAATGGTTAAATATACACCAAAAAGTTAAACAATCAAAACAAATCGAAACAGATGGTCATAAGCATTCTTGAATGGACTGAAACTCGTCTTGAAAAAAAATCTATATTGTAGTTCTAAAATGTTCTGTTCTTAATTTAAGGGAGTGACCTCGAAGCCGTTCATCATCATTTAATGAAAACACACAAGTCAATGGAAAACGTATCATGAAGAATGCGTTAAGTCTGAATAAGATCTTCTAGGTTCTTCTCTGATTTGAAAATGGCAGGCAAACTAAATGTAATCCGTCCTTATGAGATCTGTAGGTTAATTGGGGCATCCATTTGGTAAATCTTTGCTGAACCGATTCAAAAAGAAGCACATCATGGACAAGATTGGTCTTCCTCATCAACTGTTGCATTAAATTTCAGTTTTGGATGAACAAATGTATATTCTATTGAAGAACGCTGCTGAAAGTGACTCAAAAAATTTTTTTAGTGTATCAAATTAAGTTAGTTTGTTTAACAACATTGTTACCATTGTTGCCTTGCTTGGACCAATTTAAGTTATTAGTGATTATGACTTCAAAATCGCTTTGCTGATCTACTACTTGCATTGGATATTGTCAAGTAGGCATGTTGTACTGTATTTAATAAATTCATTTTAGTCTAGGATTATTGTAATTGTAATAGTACATTATACTATAAGGGAGAGAACTGCGTTATTTTGGCAGAGGTGCAATTTGAAGCCCGAGGGCTACAATGCACCGAGGACAAAATAGCATCTCTCCCGAATGGTATATACTATTTTTTCCAGGGTCTCATTAACTTAAAAACACATATTTTGTCATTATGAAGTAAGTAGCACCAGAATTATTGAATTCGGATTTGAGCATTTATTTAGTACTACAAAATAAACAAACAAAAAGAATTGTCAAATTAAGGTGCTAGTTTGGTTTAGTTGAAAGTTTGTTTAGTGCACAATGAATAATTGTTAGTCGGAAGAGATTGTGGAGGCTGCAAATATTGCAATAAGCAATTTGCTGCCTACGAAGTCAAGATCTTTATACGATATAGCCTACAATCGGTTCAAAAAGTGGTGCGCCGAGAAAAAATTTCAAGTATACAGCGAGAATGTTTTGTTGGCATACTTCAGTGAAAATGCAAAGAATTATAAGTCTTCCACATTATGGACGCAATATTCTATGGTAAAGTCATGCTTGATAATTTACGACAACATAGATATAAGCAAATTCCCCAAGCTGATCGCATTTTTGAAAAGAACCAGTGACGGATATCAAGCGAAAAAATCGAAAATATTGACAAAGGGTGAAATCGACCGTTTTCTATCAAGTGCAGATGACAAAGAATTCTTAATGATTAAGGTAAGACTACTTTTGTTAGGTATTTCAATTATTAAGTATTTAGATTTTTTATAGGTTGGATTAATTCTGGAGATTGCAGGAGCTTGTCGAACTGATGAACTAGTCAATTTTACTGTAGATGATATTGAGGATATAGGCTCTTCCTTGACTGTAAAAATTTCAAACACTAAGACAAAGATTCCACGAACCTTTCTGGTTACCGATGTGGGAAATATGCTTGAATTATTTAGAAAATACCTGTCCCTTCGTCCTCCCCACGTCAAGCATAAGCGCCTTTTTTTGTACTACAAAGCAGGAAAATGTAGTTCCCAGCCAGTTGGCAAGAATACCATAGGAAAAATTCCGAGTGTAATAGCTTCGTATTTAAAATTACCTTATGCTGCATGTTATGCTGATCACTGCTTACTTAGATCTTCAGCGACATTACTGGCAGATGCTGGTGTGGATATCACGACAATAAAGCGTCATGCTGGTTGGAAATCAACGACAGTCGCTGAGGGTTATGTCGAGAACTCCATTGAAAATAAGACCAAAATTGCTAATCAGGTTTTAGTAGGTACCACTACTAGCGCAATCACAAAAACTGTAAATGTAAGCGAAAGTAATATTCCTTCTAATATTAATTTTGAAAATTGTACAAATGTAGCATTATATTAAATGTCAATAAATAATTTCAATGTTATCTTTTTTTTGCATGAAAAACGTTCTCCATAATGTAAACTCCCTTGGGAGCATTATACTCCCTTGGGAATAATCGACTACTTCTGTTTTAATTTTGATGTCATAGAAACTGATTTCTACTCCCGACTGTGGAAAATGGTATATTTAATGTTTGACTGTTTTGAGGTTATGCTTCTATGTATATAATTTCATAATAAAAAAAAATCCAAAAATTTTGAAGAGGTAGTTACGTTTTAAACATAGGAAAATGAAAATTGTGTAATCATTTCAATATAAATGCCTTTACATTTGTTTTCTGTGGATAAATCCTTTTTTATATTCTCTCAGAGAAAAATGGCATAATGTACAATCATCCAGTTATCTACAACGTTCATGACAAATATGAAACAATTCGACACTGCATAAACACATGAATGTCGTGCTTAAAAAACAAACGCTTATTTTACCTTCTATATTCTTACAAAGAGTAAAGGCAGCCTTTGAAAATAAATAAATATCAATCTGACAGCATCTTTTACACGAGTTTCTCTAAATAGTAACTAATAATAACTTAATGTGCAATATCTCTCAAAAGTAATATTTTGAGGAAATATTGAAAATAGTGCAATTCTTCATGCAATATACAACCATTTTGAGTAGTATTTGCTACATGTATCTATGTAATAAAATATGAAAGAAACACGAATGTTGATAAGTCAAGCATTAAACATGACAGTAATTTTCAAAAAATCATGAGACCTTATACTCTATTTTTCAAAATCAAGTTCTTCAGAAAGGTAATGTAGCACTGCACCACGTGGATTGCAGTCCAGAAGAACAGTAGCAAAGTATTATACAGGGTTAACAACTATGACTAAGTACAAATATTTTAAGGGGTAGAGAAAATTAAGAATTAATCCTTCAAAAATATTTCCAACTTATTTAAAAAGCGGATTTTTTTTTCGATATTATATTAATATCGTCCACCGCACGATTGACATTTACATAGTCAGAGTAGACAACCAGCAATGCAATAATAAAATTCTCTCTGTGTGTGTGTGCTTCTTCAGTTTTTAGTGTCTATTTTGAATTTTAAACGGAATTATTAAATAAAGGAATTTATTTATTTTACAAAATTTAGGATACAGACAGACTAAAAGCCCAAAACAGTAACCACAAGTTGGTTCTACTATGGTCAATATAAAAAAAAGATAAAACACGTGTTTTCCTAACTGGTACATGAAAAGGTAAAATGGACAACAACTCGGGAGAATCTATTATTTAGTAACATATAAAAATATCAGGTCCGCCTGAAATTTACGAAATTTTAAAGGTATTAAGCCCAACTAGTAGACGAGATATCGTGAACCTTATACAGTCCATGAATCCTGTAATTGAGAAATTTAACAAACTTATTTTGAATTCTTCAGGGCGAAATACATATACATCGTAATATCCTCCACATGACACAGACAAAATTCAATCTACTGCAAATATATGCAAAATAAATTGTTTTAATAGCTCTAGCAGACCAAAAATCTTTGCATATTCTTATAATAAAACATTTATTATACTTACGGGCCAAATAATCAATATGAAATGTAAAACTCATTTTACAAACAAAAATTACTCCCAAGTCCTTAATCTCAGTTACTCTTTCAAGGCTTACATTATTTATTCTATAATCAAATTTAATTGGAGTCACATTTTTAGTGAAAGAAATACAGTGACATTTATTAAAATTAAGATGTAACTTATTACCAACACAGTATTTTGCAATAAGCAATAAGCAATCTCGGCACGAATTAACCTTTGTAAAAATGTTAATATCATCCACATATAAAAGATATTTACAAAATTATAACGAGCTTCCAATGTCATTAATGTAGACCAAGAAAAACAGTGGGCCAAGATGTGACCCCTGAGGAACGCCTGAAGAGATACAAAACTCTTTAGAACAACAAACCATTAACGGTTACAATTTGGGATCTATTAAATAAATATGACGATATCCAACGTAAAATATTACCACAAATACTAATTTTTAGTAATTTAGCAATTAATATGTTATGATTCACTTTATCGAAAGCCTTACTAAAGTCAACATAAACAGAATCTTCTTGAATCTGACTATCAATAGCGTTTGTTATATAATTGCTATAAGTCCATCGATCTTATTTGGAAAAAAAACAAATTTGTGTTAGGTACTGCCGCGGGTGCGTTAAAAGTATTTTATTATCTATTAGTAGATATTCCTTTCCCTCGATTTTTTTTATAATAAATACGCATTTTATCTAACTGTACCTACGGAAACTGTGTTTTATCGGTAGCGAATGGTTGCAATGAGTGAAAATGTAGTTTTACTAGTTTGTAACGAAATATGAAAAACGTAAACAAAATACTGCAGCTAACTGAATTAACTCATCAGGTATTATTACTCATAAGAATGTTAATCTTTGCCGTTTCTGCGTTTAGAAACACTGCAAAAAGACAACCGCATGGTAGTTGATATTGTTGACAGATAAGCTGTAAGCTTTATGGATCAAAGCCATCGTCTCAGTCGAAGCTTATCATAAGCGCCGACTTTCCGCAGGAAAAGAGGGGATTTCCCCACTTTTAGATATCTAGCTAAAATTCTGGAATAATTTTTTATTGTCTTTTAGGCCTCCTTGAGTACGTAGTTAAAATTTTTGTGCTTAGTCATAGTTAACCCTGTATAGAAGATTCGTTACAAAAGAAGAAAAGCATTGCATACCAAATTTTGTCCAAAACTTCGGCGGATAACATGCTCCCTACTTTGGTACAGGTTTCATTATTACTACTACAACTACTAATGAGATTGGCCAGGGAATTACTTATTCTAATTATTGTAGTTACTGTACATTTAATTAAGTGAATAAATATTTATTTGATTTAAAATTGCTTAATTGTTTGCTATTTTAGCATCAGTTAAAAGTAAATCACGTAATTTACTTTTAGCACCAGTGTTAAAAGTAAGTAACTTTTAACACCAGTGTCATAAAATGACATGACAGATACTGACATAGTATGCGTTAAAAATGTGATAGCAAGTATCTATAAAATGTTTGAAAAATTTTAAATAATTTCTTAAAAATTTAATAATTGAAGTTACACATAAACTCGCGTCAAAAATTCAGACCTCTTACGTCACAGCTGACGTTACACATTTGTTTTTATTGTCAACGTAATTTTCGATATTTGGTCGCGTTAAAAACAATAATTTTTTGCAATTTAGTGCAATATATAATGTAAACTTTTAGTGTAGTATATAGTTTTATTTCTGTCAGTTGCAGTTTCTTAAATATTTTGATGAAAATATGATGAATTATTCATTTGTTCGTATGACGTAAGTCGTCTGAATTCTTGTCGCGAGTATAGTCAAATATGATTCTGCTATGTATACATAATAATTATTGAAAATTATTTTTAATAATAAGATTTAAAATAATATAAGGTGAATAACTACTATAAGTCTGTTTGTACCATCTGCTCTTTAAACAACGTTGTTATGTTTATAAATAATTTATCTTGAAGCTTAAGCTACTAATTCCAGTAGGTAGAACCGAAAGTGCCACGTCACTGTATACATTTTACTTCAATTCAGCAGTGCTAAAATATCCTAAAAACAAGAATTCATATTTCTACCATTTTCGTTTAATGTACGCTCGTTGTGGGACATCCTACACAAGGTGATTCACAACTTATCTAAAAAAAATTAGAATAGATGCTTCATGAAAAATGGAGTCAACATCGTAAAAAATTGTAAAATATTTATCGTTGTGTGCCGAATACTAAAATCTGATTATAGTATTAACGTTTTTACGATAGTGTTTACATTAGAGTCAAAAATGACTTACGTGTGTATAGCAATTCGAAGTTGATAGTTTTGATTTATAGTGAAAGAAAACAAAATGCTTTGGCAGCTTCTTGTCTGTATGCAGAACTAATTTTACTTGTTTGACGGCCCAAATTAGCCCCTTTACGTCTTGTTGGCATTATTCACTGTACAAAAAAATAGCCATATAGTAAAATAATAGCCGTTGTTGGCGGGAGCTCGTGACACGTGTTGCGTACTTTTGAGTTTATGTAGATCACTTAATTAACTAATAATGAGAACTACACTTAAAATTAATAATTTTATTAATTATTGATAAAATAGGAAATAAATAATTATGGCCCAGCAAATTAATAATAAATTTACTTGAGAATTACACTTAGAAGGTAAAATGATAATTGTAAACGTCACTATTACGCTCGATTCATACACAATAATAATGGCCGAAAACTGTGTAGGGAGTGAGAGAAGGCTTATTGTGAGTGATACTTTACTGGGTGAGAAGTGACACCGGTAGATGCCTGGCGGGGATAACTGATCTAGTAATAATCGATCAGTTATCGACCAGGGTTAAAAATGATTAAATTACTAAAATAGTTATTGAAAAATAGGGGCTTGTGATGGAAGGATGAAAATTAAGGGTTGTATGTATTTTTTAATGCCACATCATAAAAAAATAAAAATAAAACATTTTGTCCAAAAAATAAAAAAAGATTATTTGGGGTGGACCACCCCTATCACTTAGGGGTATGAAAAATATATTACGACTGATTCTCAGACCTACCGAATATACATATAAAATTTCATAAAAATCGGTCAAACCGTTTCCGAGGAGTATGGCGTCTAAAACTGTGACGCGAGAATTTTATATATTAGATGTTGCGGCTGGCAAAATTCGCAAAAAGTTTATACTTTTCCCGCCATTAAATAATGCTTGCGAATTTTCGCGAATTTCGCATCCATGAGGACAAGGCATTGCGCAAACGTATTATTGTTGCTGCCAATGACTTACGTTCAAAACAAACAAGAAGCAAAAACAATTGTGGATAAGACGGGCCCAAAATTTGGTTGTAACATAAGGTATTTCAAACTAATTTATTAATTAAAATCCCAAATTAATTCTATTAATAATTAATAACAGTAGCGGCAAAAGCAGTTGAATTTGCTGTATAAAATATTATTTATTTATTTCCCTTAAAATTAATTATCCGGTCATCCGCTCTATCAGGTTTTACAGTGGACCAATTTCCAATGCAGTGCACAAGTATATTTTTTAATTATCTCGAACTGTCCTTTTTGATTTTTTTATATAAAATTGTATTTGTCGCCTGCATTTTCCAAATTTTTTTGTTAGATAAGTTCTGAATCTCCCTGTATTGTAAGTACTTCCCAAGAGTTAACTTACATCATATCAAGAAACTGTCGATATTAAACTTTCGAAAGCTGGTCTCCAAAAGTGATCCTGTCCAGAGAGATGCGTCCGTGTTTTGACTCTCATTGCGCCCGTATGGCCACCTGTTTGGGCGGTCGCCCTAGGTCCTGCAAACTGCAAACTCCTCCTCGAATCAATTCATCGCGAACCGTCGTCGCGGGTAGACGCTCCACACTAGCGTGGAAACGGCGGAGCAAAAGTTTCGTGTTCACGCAAACTGATACAGAATCGCATTAGAAAAAAGTTTTGTCAGATGTAAGAGATGTGTGATTGACGCCGATTTCAGACATCTGTCCCGAAATTTTTTTTTTCTCGGAAGAACTTTAGTTATGACTCACATATGTTGTTGTAATTGATAGTAGCGAAAGTTGCAAGACGGTAGGAGAATCGTCCTACGCAAGGATAGGAAGCATAAGGTCAGCTTTTTACAATAAACTGTGAAAATGTTGGTAGCAATTTTTTTGTGCATGCATTGTATGAAAACTATTTCCTGCAGGTTATCTCTATTTAACTAAATAGACATTCAATAATTTTATAAAACACAAAAATAACAATTTAATGTTTATTTTTTAGTTAATATAACTGACTTCCGATTTAAATATTTCATATTTTAAACACAAAAACAATTTTCTCTAGACATTTAGTAATATAATTAAATACAAAAATAAACACTTTAGTGTTTATTTTTTGCTTAATGACTTTCATTTTAAAATCTAAAAGTATTTTTTTATTTCATATTCTAAAAACAAAAACATTTTTTTCCTTTTTGCCCTTTTCCTCTAAGCAATATACTGCCCTGTTAAGAATAGGGGTCGTATTTTTTATCATTTTTGTTTTATGACACCCACAACTTGGTATTTAGTATATGTATCCATATGTGAAAACTGAATCATATTGTCTTCTTTTATGAAGTTATTTAAATATGAATTTTATTTTTTTATTATTTTTCAAAACAAAATGCGTGCAAAAGGTCGTATCAATCAAAAATCTAATTTCTACTTACATATGATAAAATGAGGTTCTAGTCTAATAGAACCTAATGTGAAACATATAGTAATAATATGTTAAATAATTTTTCATTAGTTTTATTGGGTTTTTTCCACACTTCTGAAAAAATAAAGATTAATTAAATAATATTTTTATTAAAAATGTAAAATTTGATGGCACATCAAATTACCCAATCCAGGCAGTATCTCAGAATGAAGATTTTGTCAGTTACAACTTTTATACTTAACAGGGCAGTATATTAAAATTTTATTTTGATAAGTATATCAAAAATTATTTATTTAATTTTTTACAAATATTTCTTGATGTAGATATGTTTCATTACTTAATGGGGTTAATCTCACTCTCACTGTAATTTTTATGAATGAACTGATAAATAATGAAATTGAATGCTTGAATTTTCTTGAATTAATTAGCTTTCATGCAAAAGTAGAATCTCGGAACATTTGTACTTTTTATCTTTCCGCACCGCGCACTAATTTACTCTTTTCTTATTTTATATGTGAAATTTGTAATAGTGTGCAGGATTGACATAATTTCATTGTGACCACATTAATATAAGGAAAAGATGTTAACCGTTTACAATAAGTTAGTAACTACCTTTACTATTACTTATGCATGTTTGATTATATGTTAATTATGTTTTATTATTCTTTGAATTTTTTTGTGATATACTTGTATATTTATAATCTCTCATATACGTCATCTGTTACCTTGAATAGAAATTGAAAAAATAATATTAAATTGGTTTCCCAATTAAATCTATTTAACTCATAAAAAATATATGCATAAATGTGTTCGGTAGTTGAAAAACGAATTCATATAAGAGGGATACGATTCGTAAGATACGATAATAATGATATAGGTACTCTAAATATCTTTTTTTGCATATAGAGGTTTATTTTATTTATAAACAATAATTGGACTGGATTTTTATATAGTGTTCATAATTTCAAATTGTGCATACATATGGAATATAACCAGAAATTTAAAATTTTCTTAGAGTTTTGAACAAAACTAAATTAGGAAATTAAAATAAAATCCAGGAAGGTCCATTTAAAAAAGACAATATACCTACAGGTATACAGGATTTTCGGAATATGAGTGTCTGCCCGTTTGCACCGACGTTAATAAGCATTACTTAAAAATAAGATATGTTTAAGTAAGCTTTCCCTATTGCATCATACGTTAAGATCTTCTTAAGTATGAAAACAAATGCTTCAATTTAAGCCTATGCTTGACAGTGACTTATGAAATTCTTTAATTCAAGCAGAGTTGGAATGTGGGCAAAACAAACATAAAAATTTAAAAAGCCCGGAAAGTGCAAATATAGTGGTGAATGCTAATGAGTGTAGTATTAAAGTAGTAAAAAAGTATAATGGATATTAGATTATATTTGATGATTTGGATACTTTGGAAATTATAGATTTTGCATTTCTTAAATTAAATTATACGAGATCTGATCATTTCCATGCAATGGATGAATTGAATGAAAATGATTGATTTGGCCACTAATACTAACCACACAGAAAATAAAATAAATTATTATTATTTTTAGTTTTTTTCTGATATTAACTAGTCTTGATGAACATCAACAGCAACCATACCTGCACTGTAAAAAATAATTACAGTAAAAATAGATGGCAATTTATTTACCCTTCATTATTGCTGTGATTTTCTTATAGATTGTGATTTTACAATTAAAATGTACAATTGCATTGTAAATTTATTTTACGATGTAATTTCCCGTTTAGTAACTGTAATATTACTTTGTAATTTTACAATTCAAAAATTTTTACAATGTGACTTATATAATTACTTATAAAAGTACAAAGTAACTTTACAATCAATTGTATAATTACATTGTAATAAAACATTTTTCACTATAACTACAATGTAATTTTTATTTATTGTACAGGACGGTCCAGTTTGGATACTTAGGTACCTATAGAAGGTTTCTCCTATTTTCGCAAAAGACAGAAAAAAGTTAAGCAGATGTTTCGGACTCAATTTTCGAGAAAAGTTGAATTGCGAAAATTACATTTCGATTTGTTTAAAAAATACCTATGTGATGTTTTTCAATTTTGCTCGTTTTCTATGATATCTGTGAAACTTTTCTACTTATAAAAATATTTAGCGGCTTACGCTTTTGTATCACTTCTAGTTTTCCGTTATAACAAACTTTCATATTTTTTAATAAAACATATGTGTTTTAATTTATTTTTATTCAACTTGTAATTTATTTCATCTTACGTGAATATTTTCGTAATATTTATTTACAAAAAGAATTTGCTAGTATATTTATAACTTAAAAATATTTTTATGCATACCTACGTATCAAGTACAAAACTTCATATCAAAAATTGTATATGATGTTATTATTTTTTTAGAAATTTGTGTAAGCCACTAGATTCTACACAAAAAGCTGAATATAGTAATCTCATTAGAGATGACAAATATTTTCAGAAATAAAAAAATATAGAATACCTTCCAAAAAAAAGCCTAAAATTAACAAATGTACTGTATCAAAGCGAATCGAGATATTGAAATGAAATTTTCGTCATTCAACTTTTCTCAAAAACTTTTTCCGTGACACTTGGACTATTGTTTTCTCTATCTTTTCCGCAAATAAAAGAAACCTCCTAAAAGTATCGAAACCCCTACAGTCAATTTTAAGACAGTTACTTTAATGACATCATGTTTATAACACACGAAATCTCTAACAGTGTTTCACTTCATCAGGATGTTATTTTAAAAGAAAAATCTTCTAAACTAAATATTCGTTCTATTAAACATTTTTGCACAAATTGTGTGAAAAATATTTACACAATCGTACTATTCCTAACCGATTATATAAGTTCAGCTCAGTTAGCTAATCCGTAGTTACAGCTATACCTATTGCTATACCTATTATATCTTCAATAAATTAAGTACCTTATTTTGCTTAATTTTTTGAATTCAGAAAAACATGTAGATACACCTAAGTTAGAATAAATATAGTTAGATTATGAAAAATAAAATATTAAGATCTTTCAATATTTTTTATTTAATTTGGTACCTGTACATTTAGACCATTTTTACAAAACAGGACACTTAACGTTATACAAAACATATATAACAAAGTAAATCTATATATTGTACATATTAAATAATAAAGTTTCTTGTATATGTAAACATAAAAAAAAATAAATATTTTATAATATTCAAACGAGATCTAATGTGTAATATAGGTACCTACAATTTAAATATAATTCTAACGTAGAAAATAATATATTGTTTATATGTAAGATGAACAGAGTTCAATCTACAGTTGGTATCTGATTTTTGTAGATGCAAAAATACCATTGTTCCTTTGCTTCAATAATTCTGTATCAAATACATACCTAATTACGTTATCTCATATATGTTATGTTATAAGCAACACAAGACAAAACTACTTATTGTAATAAAAGCACTCATTAGTCACTCTAGATTTGATTATTTTGCTAGTCACTACTCACTAAATTAATTATGTAAGTACTTAAGTCCTAGGTACACGCTGCATTTGTCGAAATAAAGCATGCTTTATTTAGGTTATGTTACAACCAGCACTAGATAAAACTATTTATAGTACTAAAAACACTCACTGATTACTCTAGATATGATTATATTGCTAGTCACTACTCACTAAATTAATTATGTAAGTACCTAGGTCTTAGGTACACGCTGCATTCATCGAAATGAAGCAAGAAATAATTAAGGCGTCACCACCCAACGCTCTCAACGGTTAATGGCAGTGCGTTTTAAAATTAGTAGTATCTTCACACACAAATTAAGCATATTTTTACAATCAATTATATAGTAAATTTGGTATGTTCAGTAATTTTACAATGTAAAAGTGGATTTCACATTGCTAATTGTAAATGTATTACAATATATTCTATAAATGTACATATTACATTATAATTACATGTGAAGTTTACGGTTTTGTTGTATATTGGCAGTTTTCGTGTAAAATTACAAGCGTCAGTGTAATATCATCACCATTTTTAGAATTATTTTAAGACAATTATAAGGATATTTTTACAAAGTATATTTGTAAAGTTATTGGCCTTTTTTTCAGTGTGTATTACAAGTGACAACAACAAAAACAAACACCATAGACATGACATTACACCGAAATCTAACCTTATTTCCATGTAAGAAACTGAAGAAAAACAGAAAGAACTAAAATAACTAAGATAAAGTAACGAAAATTACTAGATTTGTGCGTTGTTGCCAATACAAAGACGTACTTTGCTAAGTCTGGTTTATAATACGTCGGTCCAATACTCTAAAAAAATAAGCATAACTTAACTTTAAAAACAGCTTTATTAAGTTGTTCCTAGCAAAAAGTCGGTGCAAATGGGCATTAATTTTAAGAGTTTATACAGGGTGTTATAAAATGATGTTAAGAAATCAGAGACAGGTTCTATGTTTAAAAATAAGAAAAAAAGTTTATATAAACATGAGTACGAAAGTGTCTCGTTGTCAAGAAACAGGTTGTTTAAAATTTCCTGTCTTAAATACTATACCCAACTAACATTTAAGCCTAATAGACTACTACACAAGAAAAATAATTCTAAATTGACCAAGATTTACTACTTTCCTCCATAAAAATAGTCTTCAATGTTACAAAATTTTATAATACCAAAATTTTAGTCAAAAATTTGTTAATTAAGAGTAATATAATGACTTCTAAGTAAAATGAAATATATGTCAATTTATACAGTTCGAAATTACATATTGTTTACCTATTCTATGTTTTCAAATGCTAAAATTCCAATAACGTGTAAGACGAAGTTACAATTTACTTAATTTCGCCTTGAAATCTGTCTTCAATATCCAAGGATTTTTTAAATTATTACAATAGGTAAATATTTACATATTTATTACAAAATTGTAAAACTTATTTTGTCTTCAACTAGTAGTTAAAAATAAGGTAATAACTAGTTATTTTGTCCTATTTAATTCTTCAATTGGTTAAGTTCCATTTTTATTACAATATCAACCCATTTTTAACTTTGTTGATAATTTCTAAAGAATAATTAACCATTTTAATTAACCTAATAGAACTATTGTTCTATATTATGGTACAAATTTACTTGTTAATAATACTTCGACGTAAGTGTGTCTTATAAACGATTTTTAGGAAACAAGCTTCTTGTTATATGTATTCCGACAGATCTTCATGTAATAGAGCGTAGAAATTGTTTTGTGTTTTGGCGATCTGCAGTGAAAACCAAGCCCTACACAATATTACAGAGTTGTAAAAAACGAATTTAAGCCAACACTGCATATTATGTAAATCAATCTAATGATAATATATCGATAAACACTTCACATATAAATATTCTTATGACTGTTATCATGTTAGATGAATTCAGTAGTGCACGTGAATTGAAATTCGAATTGAATTCCGTTCGAAAATATTTATTTTGTTTTTGTTATTACGCATACATAATATTATTGGCTTTAATTTGAATTTTCAATCACAAAAAATCCATGAGTAGAATTTTATATGTAGGTACCTAGTAATAATTTAATTGGTAATAAATTACCATAAAATATCTTCATTTGGAGGAAATCTCAACCACAAAGTTAATATTTTCCTGTGACGTCAACATTGGCATAGGCATCTGCCCTATAGGTTAAAACTTACAGACAAATTGACTTCAAAGTTGATTTTATTTGAGAGGCCATGTTGTAATGTTTTGTTCATTATTTCTAATTGATTATTCATTAAAATTATGTTAATACAGATAATATTAGTTAATACATTTATGACGAAAGATTATTAAACACATTTTATCATGAAGTACATTCAGTTTTTATTTTAGGTTATTTTTCAGTATAGAAATATTATTAAAAAGCAATAGTAAAAATGTATATTTATAAGGCGCGTTATTTTTATGAAAGTTTGGTCATGACATTATACGAAAAAATTTCCTGGGTTGTACAATTTGATGAGTGGAAACCAAAAATACAGACTTTATTATATTAAAATCTAAATATCTATAAATATACTAACTCCTACTCTACTTGTACTTTAGTAGCCTGACTTGTAGTCTTTCTTTTTCTTCCTATCCCTGTTCGCTATTACAATGTATAAAATCAAACATATAATGTTGTCTCTCTCTGGCAAAAGTATGTCATATAAAGGGCATAATTAGGGTATATTTTGGTAATAATGTCTTTTATATTTTGAAATTTTAACATAAAATTGGTCCGTATTTCTTTTAAGTCCAATTATCTTATTGGAATAAAATTCCTGCCAACCAATTATTAACTTCCATATTACTTTAGTTTTTTTCCCCACATAAGGAAAAAGGTTAACGAATATAGGTAAACTTTCCTTATACGGAATTGGTCATGAAAAGTTTTTGACCAATTCAGAGGTCAAATTAACGTAATTTTAACTTTAATTGTTTGTTGGGTAGCCTTCATTTCTAGAAAACCGATCGGGACATTGAGATGACATTTGGTATACAACAGTGTTTAGTGAAGATTACTTATACGTGTATAAATTTCTCTTGTAATATAATACTAGCATCAGTGGCATTCGTGTCGTTAAATACTCATTTTTAGTAAAAAAAATTGTACAGCACTAATTTTTGAACAAATTGGTATAGCTCTCTTAAAGTCAAGTTCATTAAAAAGTGTATCTTGGATTTTTTTCTCCTGACTCACCCTTTTCGAGATAAAAATTAATTTATTAATCATTACAATAGGCCGGCTTTGAAATGCTAATTAAAAAACAATAATCTAGGTGGCATGTGTGAGTCTGTCTTACCATACTTAAACAAAAAACGATAATACAAAGTGTCGAGTACTTGTTTCTGAAGTGTTTAAGTTAGTTTTTAATGAATTTTTTTTTCAAAATAAGTAAATATGGTAAATTTATCCTTTGAATGTATATTCATAGAGACGCCTTTCTTCATTCAAATTCTAATTTTTAAACATAGAACCTGCTCCTACATTTTCTTAACATCATTCTGTAACACCCTATATGTATATCTGACCAAAAGCAACAAAAAAACTTATGAAAAAATGTCTAAAACAAACATACATAAATACATTTCCAAAATAAAAATATAACTGCAATAAAATGCGTAACTGTGTTAATTAATAAATTAAGTACAACTAAGGTTAAGTAAAAGCTTCTGCAATATATTTTTTTTTCGTATTAGTATGAATAAAGTAAAAAATTGAAGTTTCCCAGAAATTCCAACAGCTGCCGCTATTGTTCTGTTAACATAAAACTTTTATTAATTATCATAGTAGTATTGTTAACTAGTGCGTTTATTTTTTCTCTAGTGCTTGGTTGGTATGTGTGAGTGTAAATAAATAAAAATGGTACAATTTATAGTATGACTAGCTGCATTACATGTTAATTTATAACGAATCTGGGCAAAACCCTCTGAATACGACACGTTTGTACAGTAAATGCTTTTCGCAAACAACATACGTTATTTTGAACACCTGTAACTATTTCACATTTTATTCTGTATTGTGAAAACAGCTCTAAAAAAACTATTCACGATAAGTATGTTCATGCATTTGTAATTATTATGTACAAACACCTGACAATCCCGATATGGCATGTGAGTGACGTTGTTACATATTTAAGATTAAAGTTACCGTTAGCCAGAGAAAAAAAATAGTAGTAAAATATGTTTTGTTTGGCACAATTTATCTTTCAACAAAATAAAGACACTCATATTCCGGGCACCCTGTATATGTTAACATATTTTTTTATAAGAAAATATACATATAATATTAATGATAATAGCTAAAAGCATAAATATGTTTGCCCGGCACCGTGCAGTCACAAATTAAGGAAGAGCGTAAAGTGTCTTGGTAGGTACTTTTAATACTTTGGAAAATATAAAACACCTTGCACAATACAATATAAATATAAAAAGTATATAAATGCAGTTACTATAAATTTTTATAAAATAAGGAAAACGTTCTTTTTAACAGTACCCATTTTTCTTTTGCTTTTTAAATACATATAAATAAGCAACAAACTTTTTGAGTATCTACTTTCTTATTTCATTTTTGTTGAATGGTAAAATTTTTATATGGGAACGTTATTAGCGACCAGCTGTGAAATAGTACTCACTACAGAAAATTTTACGAGTATACTACTTCTGCTTTTAATCATAGGTATATTTTATTAATTACAAAGATATGCAAGATAATTTATCATTTTTCCTTCATTATTGTTATTAACTAATATGTGATAATCCGCACAAATAAGCTCTTGATTAAAGAGATAATCTTGGTCGGTTTATGGAATTAGTTTCTTTTTTTAATTAAATTAAAAGGTTCAATTCACCCAAGATAACCAACGGAAATTATGCTACCGAATATTAGTGTTTATTAATAAAAATGTTTCAATTGATTTATTACAGCTACATCGTTTATGTTGGTATAAATAAAATGCTTGGCCAAATGGCTAATTTTGAATTCTACGTAGCTAATTAAATTTAAAAAACCTGACTGGGACTATGCAGCAGGGTGATTTAGAAATTATAAAAAAAAAAATTTTAATGTACTTTAACAAAACTCATACAAATAAAATTTTGTAAAAAATATCAAAAAGAGCAGTTGGAAAGAAAATGATTCAATAATACACTTCTGCACGGCACTGGAAACTGGTCCACTATAAAACCTGATAAGGCAGAAGCATACAATCGGCGACCGAACATAAAACTGCAAGAAATTCCCAAGGAAACACATTTTATAACACCTATTTTATACAGCAAATTTTTGCCACTATTATAATCAATTATTAATATAACCAAATCTGTAGTTTTAATTAATGAAATAGTTTGAAGTCGTAAGTTATTGCAGCAGCTATCATACGCATAAATCATCCATAGTGTCCACTTCGGTGCTATACACCGAAGTCCAAAGGATATAACGTCGGGAGATCGTGGCGGCCATGATCCTGGTTCTCCTCGTCCAATCTATTGGTAATAATGCTTGGATACACTGCACATGGTACGGATATAATTCAGCCTCCTATATGATACGGCACTGCTACAATACGCCGTGGATGCCCTGGACCTCCATCTTAATTCCCATGTCACGCCCGCGTTTGCACGCACTTGCACTCAGTGTACACCGTTGTAAAAGTAGCTGCATTTGGCACATGTTTACTTGAAAATCGTTCTTCTAAAGCATTTCCATATCGCCATAAATTAAAACGATATCCATCAACTCTCGGAAACTATAAGGATGTTACAAAAATTATTTTTACAATATTGACTCCATTTTTTTTGACACATCTATTCCTAATTTTTTTTTTAAATAGGTTGTGAATCACCCTGTATGTTCTAAAGTTCTTCATTTTCGTAACATGGGATATATTCAAAATGCCAGTGAAGAACGGAATTTAATAATAATTTAGTCATGTTTTATTTTCTGCTGACTACCGAACTTATGATTTCAAAAATAATTTGATGTTATTACACGTTCGACAATAGCAGCGTATGTGTTTTGATATTTATCTCAAACTTACTGTATCCTGATAATAAAGATACGTTTTTTCAAGCCTTTAGAGTTCTATCATAACAACGTGAGATCTTAAATCGTTTATAATTAATTTGGGAGTTAAACTTAATAAATTTTCCTTGGAACTGTATCTTGCACGTGCAAAAAATATATTTCAAGCATAGAAGGGATAACACGCACCATCTCGGCAGCCGAGTCGACTGTTGTTTACTAACTACTAGATCGACCAAAACACAACTGTTAGTCGCCGTCTCGTTATTTGAAAACGTCTCGGCCAATGATATGAATAACATATCGCACAAATTGTACTGTGTCATCGCCCTTAAAGTTAGGTGACAATATAATCTCATTATATTATATACTTTAATCCACATACAACTGTTTTTAAGACGGTTGTAGTCTATCTAGCCAATAACCGATTAGGCCGAAGTAATTCCATAGCCTCTCATTAGTACCTGTAGTAGTAATTATTTATGTGAAACTTATGCCAGGGTAGGTACTGTACTGGATTTCCATTCACACATTGTCTCTTAATTGTAACACCAGAGTCTGCCAACAAACTAGTCGAAGATCATCGCAAACAATGCCCAGAATGGTGAGAATCACGCAAATTAAGAAACTAAATGTGCTGATTCCAACTGGAGTCACATATTGGCACATTTCCAAATACACCAAAAATCGCGGCAACCTTCTGCATGAGATATAAGATTCATGCTACGTTTTTGCGAGAAATTTGTCGACTTTTTCGACAGAGATATCCTTCCTCCTTTCGCTTCAAAAAGCAAGAAGCTTTTAATATTTGCTATATGTCCTGATTATTTATGTGCATCATCGCCTTCAACATGGAGTAGAGTTTTCCATATTTTGACCTTTTCTTTAAAGTTTTTTTACAGAATTTGCCACTAACATCTTTCAGATCACACCATCGCAATAAGCGATTGTACGAAAGGTCGTACTGTTGCTTTCGACTTAGGCAATAACTCGGAAATGGCTATATTCGCAGTTTCTTCGATTTCCGCCGGGACAAATTCATTTTCTTGATAATTTTCCATGTCATGAAATTTGAAGTTACTTGTCAACAAACGATCGAACTTTCATTAGCAACAATAAACTTCGTGGACAATTGGATTTCAAAATGATATTTTATAAAATGCATTGATTTGTACTTGTAATGGCATTTAGTCGAGTCAAATTAGCATTTCAGGGAATTGTTTATAACAAAAGGTACATCTAACCTCTGTACGCTCGCAAATTTTTAATTGTTTATTTAACAAATGACCCATTTTTGTTGAACATATGGCAAATGTCACACACGATTCAACGAAAATGTCTGAAAAATGTTCTCTCGGGGGTTTTTGAGGTCTCCCTTTATCACTTTGGTGTTAGCTTTATTATTTATTGCTAAATTGTTGTAACTGGGCTAATTAACAAATTAAAAACTCCACCCCCAAAATTACTAGAGAACCGGAATTTTTTCCAGGATTTCTGATTTATTAAGGCAAACCATCGGCACAAGATTTTTGCAAATATAATTATTTATTGTTCGATTGTTGCAACCTCGCTAATTAACAAATTAATAACTCTTCTCCCGGAATCGTTAGAAAATCGGATTTTTTTTGCAATAATTCTGTTGTTTATTGTTTGTTTATTTTTCTATTGTTTATTTTTCTATTTTTGCAACCTGGCTAATTAACAAATTAATAACTCTACTCCCGGAATCACTAGAGACCCGAAAATTTTACCGGGATTTCTGTCTTTTTAAGGAAAACCATCGGTACAAGATTTTTGCAAATATAATTGTTTATTGTTCAATTGATCCCATAATTATTGCAAAAAAAAATCCGATTTTCTAACGATTCCGGGAGAAAAGTTATTAATTTGTTAATTAGCGAGGTTGCAACAATCTAACAATAAACAATTATATTTGCAAAAATCTTGTGCCAATGGTTCGCGTTAATAAGCCAGAAATTCTGGAAAAAATTCCGGTTATCTAGTGATTTCGGGGGTGGAGTTTTTAGTTTGTTAATTAGCCCAGTTACAACAATTTAGCCATAAATAATAAAGCTAACACCAAAGTGATAAAGAGGGACCTCGAAAACCCCCGAGAGAACATTTTCCAGACATTTTCGTTTAATCGTGTGTGACATTTGCCATATATTCAACAAAAATGGGTCATTTCTTAAATAAACAATTAAAAATTTGCGAGCGTATAGAGGTTAGATGTACCTTTTGTTATAAACAATTCCCTGAACATTTTACAGAAAACTTCATCTCAATCGAACTTCTCCGCAAAAAGTTGTCCATTTTCACTTTTTTCATACTAATTTGACGCGACTAATTTGTAGAAAAATAGTGTATGATATATGATTGTATTTGAAATTATTTTATTTTGTTCGAAATGAAGGTTACGTCACTACTGAAAACATAAAATATTACTTTAACACTCATATATAAAACTATTCTGTTATGAACTATTTTAAAAACTATCAATTAGGAATCAAAATATACATGAAATAGTGACTGCTTAAACCTTCATTCACATAAGATTAGTGCGGTTGCATTGGTCCTGCAGAAAAGTTATTAAAAAGGGCGCCGTATTCTTGAAATATTGTTTTCTACAAAATACAAATAATTTTAGACATTTAATAACTGAATAATCTAGGGTTTAGCAAATAAGAGGAATGTTAACGCATCCCACCTGCAAATATTCAAAGATACTGAAGTAGAACGGCGAGAAATACGGGTGACTTTTGTAACGTTCAGATAAACTTAACAGTAACGCCTTTGTACTGCAAGTGTATGGCAAAAGCATTTTAGCTTTTACCAATTCTTTTCCCATAAGCATACAAGGACCAATCAGAAAACTGCTTTTTTGACAGTAAACAGAAGATTCACATTTTTACAGGTTAAGTTTTTAAATTAGATTCTAATTTAGATATTTAGTTTAGAATTGATTTGTTTCTAAAAAAATGGATGAAGAGACTGTTTGGTTTAGAAACAGTTACTTTTGCTGCTCTTATTCGCAGCGACGTCAATATGTATAAAAATTATACATGCAAAAAAATGAAAAGAAGAACTCGGAAATGGTGGATACGACCTATTAACCGCAGATAGCACATGCAAGGTGATTTCTATAATTTATATAAAGAAATGCGAAATGCCGATTATTTTTTCATTTCACCCGAATGACAGTGGCAGTGTTTGATGACTTGCTGAAATTAGTGGGGCCACATTTAACCCACATTATACTAGTATATTGTGATTTAACCAAACATTCAAATAGACCATCTATTCCTGCAGATTGTAGGCTTATATTTTATCTAGGGTAGGCTTTTAATTACTATTCGGCAAATGATAAAACCAACAATTTCCGTAGGGACGTAGTTGACAAAACATAAACATAACCTCTCTGAAGGTCAAGAATCTTGAGTTTTTGCATGTCGCCAACTTACAGCGGATAAATTTCCCAACTTCTTAAGTCTACAGTAATTTTATGTAAACAGAGTAAATAATATTTGACACCATACAATTACAATACAACAGTACAACTGCAGTGCCATTGCACTAACGTTTATCTGAACGTTACTTAAGTCACCACCACCGCTTGGTAATACTTGGTCTCGCATATTTTTATAAAAGACATCACATATGACTTTACTTCCCGATCATTACTGTATGCTGATGTTTGAAATTATTTACCACAGTTGAACCTTATGAAGATTGTGTTTCAGTAAGGCATGATATGACAATGATCAATGTATTCGTAATAGTCTGATTCTAATTGTTAATAAATATGATGCAAGAATATTTACTACGCACCTGGTTCCTATTAGCTATAAACTAAACAACCAGAAACAACTCCAATATAAAGATCTTGGAAGGGTAAATTTTCGTTAACTGTTTATATTGATGTAGATAAAAGAGTTTTTGAAATTGAAATACAAGGTGTGGCAGATAAGTAATGATTATTTATTTAACAAAATTTTTATTTTTTCAAATATCAATGTTATCCCCTTCAGGGGAGTAGTTTTCTTGAGCAGCTACATACTGATAGAGACGTTGTACCGACTTTTGGTAGCAGCGCTGAAAGTCTTCAACCGGTATGGTCTTCAACATGTTCGTTACACTCTTTTGGATGTTTTCTGAAGTCCCGAAGTGACGTTCTTTGGACAGTTTCGGAAAAGGAAAATGTCACAGGGACTGAGGTCAGGTGAATAGGGGGGCTGCGATGCATATGATCTACGAAAACAATGTCCACTATATTGTTGGCGATTTGGAAGATCCAGACACAATGCTATATTACATGCCATGCCTCTGTGTTGCTTGACCTCATGGCTATTATATATCTTCGAACTCTTTTCCATATATTTATTTCCTCAATGTTTCCGTTTGTGAGAAAAAAAATCTTGTGATATCTTTGTTTTCGAAAACGGAATACTAATTTGAATGCATTGTCCTTCATCTTTAACATTTTGTAAGAGCGTATTTGTCTATTCAGTACACCTGCAGGCACCTGCTGACCTCAAAATAGAGAGCTTAAGCCAAATATGCCTTATCCGAATGTTGCTCCTTTTCGATCTGCAGGGTGTTAAAGTTGAAAAAATATTTTCAATTTTTTAAATATTTTCTTGAGCATCTCTGAACGGATTGTCTTGAAAGTTTGTACACCTATGTTTTCTGAGGTGGTAATTACGAAAAAGGTAACTATTTTGCAATCGCATCTAGAATGCGCTAGTTGTAGTGTTCCGTCGGAATAAACATATGTCAAACTTTTTTGTTCTTCAAAAATCTGAATTTCCGTTAAGAAATTATTAAACTACGTTCAATTCTACATTTTATTGCACTAGTGCACTCAAATGTTTATTGCATTCATCTGTCATTCTACTACAGCGTTTTGTCATCATGACATCAACATAAACATTCAAATCGACGTCATATTTTCCTAGAGTTAGTGTCATCTAAATAAAACACTTTTAGGATTTTGCATGAACCTAGAAAAACTATGTTATGCTTCTACATATTTGTAAATATTTTTACACTTTCAACAATTCTGCAAATAAATCGTAATTTTTCACCATATTATTTTACTACTTCCAAAATAGTAACGAGTGGAGTTGATTTGTCACTGTGTACTCAGACTTTTTACATCATTTCAATGACACCCTGTACAGAAAGACCTATCACGATTGAACTTGGTTCGCAACATTACTTGAAATAACTAATTTACTTAAAAATTTACCTTAAACACCAAATGTATACATATACTGAAATATCCACGCGAAGCCTGAAATACTACGTATTTGACATGTAGTGTATTTTGATAAGCTGTTCCTATTTTAACGGAAACGTACCCAAAGTCAAATAAAAGCGTTAATTACGAAGTATAGAGCAGGGAATTCTCATAAAACCTTTTTATTATTGTACACATAGACGAAGTCCTTGTCGTTCTTTTCGTGAAATATGTTATTATGTATTCCAAATCGATAAATAATTTAATGTTTACGATAAGATGATAAATAAATAGGGCCGCTGATAGATAAATTTTGGTTACCGTTAATTCTAAGGTTCGTGAACTGCTGTTGGTAAAGGAAACGATGAAAGTCGTTATACACATTAGCACGTGTTTTTTGTTTAATAAACAATAATGAATATAAACTCTTTAGCAACTTGATGAATCTTAACCATGTTTACCTCTGTTTTAAAGAGTTAGGTAACATGCGAACGGCAGCTTCCATGTCGGAGGCATTAGGTCGGGGTCGCCGGTTTGTGATTTAAGCAACCGAAAGAATCGAGTACTTGAGAGACTTTGAAGGAAGATAAACAAATTTAGATTTTAGTTTGAGCGCCAACCTATATAAAAACAATAAACTACTATCTCCTTAAGTATATCTGTTTACTATAGGTTGAGATTAGAGCAATTAAATAAAGATATTAACAAATTAAAATTCATATATTTATTTCACCCTATGACCCAGGTGGTAGAGATGACAGGAATCGGTGAAGTAGTACTTCACATGTATCTCACCAACTTTGCTAGATGGAACAGAATCTACCTGCTCTCTCTTTTTAGCAACATTAAGTATTTAATTAATACAAATCTGTATCTCAGTATCAAACGGTCAGATGTCTATTTTAGCAGTTTACAGGGGAGCAAAAAAAACGTTTCTTTGCCATTTGTTTATGCACACAACATCAAGTGCTAAACAAACATATAAGTAGCAATTTTTTTATTAATATCTTATTCCATTACAAAATAAAGGCATATTACAACGTAACTTTATATTTCTTAGACTTTAAATTAAAAAAAAATAAATAAAGTGGGCAATCGATCATTTACTTACATCAGCCATAAGATTGCTAGAATAAACTATGGGATTACCGACTTTGTACAAAACGATGCAATGATTACGGGCGAATACATTATTATTAAATGAACATCCGACCTTTTGATACTGATGTACAGAAATTTACTTAAATATTCAAAAGAAGAAAAATAATTCAATTAAATAAATCAGATATTATCTGTTAAATTTTCCTTACTAAGAAATATTCAAATATACGACTACAAGAGATAAAAATTATTAGATCAAAAGAATTATTTTCTTTTCCAAAGTCATTATTCCGTAAATTATTAATTAAAATAATTATTATCCAGTAAATTAAATTATTCTGGTTACTAAAAAGCGAGAGAATAAAAAATAGAAAGTTCTAGATTAGCACGTGGTCGACAAAGTTGGAGATTAAAAATTGAAATTTAATTTTAAAATTAATTAAATTAATCGCAAATGAATAGTAGAACTGATTTTAAATGAATTTCATACTAAATAATAACTAAATAATTATTTACAATCAATAATTACCTTTCAGTAATCACTTTTCAGTAGATTTTCACAAAGGTAATAATGATAATTAAAATGGAAGTGGAGTACTGATTACTATCAGAAACAGAACAGGAAAAGGCAGTTTGCTAGTATTAAAACATTATGATTGGCAATTCAATCTTAAATTGATAGATATTTAAAGAATTTTGAAATGTTAAGTTTAACGAAGTCTAAAGTATCAGACCGTGCAGACTGTGCAAAATATTTGTTTATTTTCAGCTGGAAAAAACTTTACAATTAATGGTAAAAACCAAATAAGATTACTAACATTTACACAGAATATTTAAACAATCATGGTGTTCGTTACATATATGCATACACATATACAGTACTCACCATAAAGTAAACACAAGTAAGAACAATAAAAATTATGCTACAATTAAATTACACAGCGTGAACCATTTCAGAATGTACAGGGTTACAAGTGAAATTCAGATTTGCAAATAGATATTATGGTTATGGCTATGGCTTAACCTATGTTGACAATGGTGGATGAAAATTTCAAGTTGATTGACTATTGTTAAAGTATGAAAAAATATTGAAATATTCTTAACTGCAAATTAAAAAGGTTACACCATCTACATTAAATTTGGTTCAGTTTCTGTTTATTAAGAACTATGAATTTTAATAATAATTTCCTTTCTTCCTTAAAATTTAAACTACTAGTTATACAGAGTGAAAGTTAAATAGGGGTTCTTTTAACACGACATAAACCTCAATTTAAAAACTAAGCAAATTATTCAAGCAAAATTTTTTTCGAAATCTCAAAAAACAAACCTTTAATCCTTATCCAGCACTCTGTACTTGCTCTCAGAAGAGATTTTCTTCCTCAAACTATTTCCGCATCGTTTTCCATTCGTTAACGCCACTCTTCGACTGTATTAACTTCAGACAAAAATACCAAACTTTTTATATTACTCCATATATAAAAATCACATGGTTTAGGTCTCGCAATCCCGCAGACGTTTTTATTGGTCTGACCTATACACTTGTTGGAAGGCCGGTGTTTAAAAAGTCACATTTAAAGTAAAAAAGAGCATGTTCGTGTAAAAACACATATATTTATTAACATTTAAGAGCACATTCTCAAATAGTTCTGGTAAATTATGTTTCAAAAAATAGAGATCAGAAGGAGATCAAGTAAGCATACCGTTTACAATGCCGACGCAAACATTTAAAGATAATCTGTTCGAAATTATTTCAGTGATCAGTGTAAGGATTTTCCAGTCTGTAAATGTTACTTGCAATAGTATACTCTTTGGGAATGGTATTGTGGCATTAGCGCTTGAACTAGTTGCACGCGTAGGGATTACGTTGACTTTCATTTTAAAATTCTCCATAGCATCATTTGAGATGCATCAACATGGTCTGAGGTATTTCTAGTATTGGTTGTCAGATTTTTACTGAACTTCATCTAAAACATGTTTTCTCAATCTTAATAGCTCTTGCAACATGATTTGTTTTTAGATTTCCAGTCTTTCAAGTCTTTCAAATATAATATGTTTCTTTCCTACAGGCTTAGAATCGCAAAACTGCAGTGACATTATGGCGACACTTCCCCACATACCAACAAGATACCAATCAATTCGTTATTGGAGTAATTGTGGGTTATTGTGTATTACCTACTTAATCGTTAGTTGAAATACACGTTGAATAAACAAACCCAACCTCTTTAAAATTTCAATCACTGATATCAAACAACAAAATGTTGTGAACACTAAAGGTTTTTGGCATTTTTACAGTGTTGATAATTTTTTGTTGAAATAATTACTTCCTCGTAATCGTGTATTTCATGTTGTTCGGGCGATCGAGTGTTGAACATATTCCAGGAGCATACGTAGTCTATTTTTTACTATTTTGTGAATCTGCAGTATGAGTACGACAATGACGAACTTTGGCTCCACATATGTTTCCAATGTTGCAACAAAATTCACCCCATCGTATAGCAGACACATACTTGCCGTACTTTTATGACGAAAATTCTGTCCAATGTTGTAACCAACATTGGAAACAACACTGAAACGTCTTTATTTGTATCAACTTAAAAATTAGGGAATAGCTGTTTTTGGATATGAGAAATCGTAATTTGTTGAGTATTCTGACATATTTGAGTGTAATGTTTTTTACCCTAAAGTTATCACGTTTTTCATTAAAACGCCTTTAATCTACATTGTTTTTGAGGAAAAAAGGTTTATTTGTCATTAGTCTCAGAAATTCGCCATTTTTGAGAAAATACCTCTTCAACGATCAGCTGCATAGTTTATTGTACAATATTATAACATAGTAGGTGCCAACAATCACTTTTTAAATTTCAACTTTGACACCCTGTATCTTTTTTATTATCAACATTTTATTAAAGCAAGTTGGCTTAAATCGTAATATTTTGAAGTAAAAGTCTCCATGGACCATTACTTACGTACCACCCTGTAGTTGTTGCCGCAATAAAATACTTTTTCTAGTGTTCTCTAGTTGCTCTTTATATTTTTTGGAAAACAATTTATTAATATATTCACACAAACCCATATTTCAAACTTTTTTTCTCAAAAGTTATATGCGATTTATTAGTATCAAAAGCCAATTTTTGCGAAAGGTGAAGAGGATAATATACGTTTAATTTTATTTGAAGGGTAAGCTCTAAGTGGTATTCTCTTTGACCCAGATTACGCTCTCTTAATTTGATTTTCGTTTCTTCTGGCATTTTGTTACTCATAACCTCGGAAATTTATTTAATAAGAAAGAGTGAAAACTTATCCGAGCTAGTTAAGAAAATCCTGAGCTTGTATACGTGACTGGAAAGGACAACGTGAATGGAGGTTTTAGAGGAAAATAAATTTCAATGTGGTCCGGTACCACATCAGTATTTCTCAAAGCGATTCGCAGGTTTTCTAGTCGCTTTAAAGGTGCCTATGTGGCTAGAAAAATATAAATAGCATAGTGAAACATAATATGGTTTACACGTGACTAAGATTTGTAAGCGGGGATGAAAATCAGTGGCGGCTGGTGACTTTTTAAACTAGTGAAGAGAGCAAGCTGGAGACTGTTTCAAATACGAACTAAAGAATGATCGTTTCTTGAAAACTTTTTTCTTAATCATTATCTATTGGTAGATCAGAAAATACAAATACAGGGTTATTTGAAATAGCTCAACTTTATTAGGCGAATAAGTAAAAATTTTTTAACTATTTGGCTTTCCTGTGTTTTTAAATTAATTATTTTTTGGTTTCTATTTTGCACACGTTGTCTAATGCTGTTGTAATATTTTATTTACTTGTGCTTATCAATGTTAATTTGCACTTTGAAAAAATATGTGTAATTTTATTATAAAATATTTATAAATCTCGCACTTATTTATTGAATATTTAATAATATCGTTAGCATATTTCTCACGTTTTCCTGTTCTTCGATGGTACTTGAGGCACTGGGTATTGCCATTTCACATTGCAAAGGTAGAGTACACACATCTGAAACCGAGAATAGCGACCAGAGAGAAGTGACAAATTCAATCTCAGCAAAAATAATGGAGTGGTAAGTAAGCCGAATAACTGTCGATTTGACGTTAAAAATTTTTTTTTTGTAATTTATTTTATTTATATTTAAAATATAGTTGAGAATACTTGTGCGTTTCGTGAGTGCCATTCAAAAGAAGGACAAAGAATAAATATGTTTTCATCTCCAAAGCATCCGGGGACATACTGTTATATATAATTTCTTTATACAGCCCTTATACGGGGTGATTAATAATGCGACAGAGCTTAAGGGCATGTTGCTGACGTCAAAATAGAGCGATTAAGCCAAATATGCCTTATCCGAATGTTGCTCCTTTTAGATCTACAGGGTCGATAGCATCGACCGTATTTTATGAAATTTGATATAGGGGTTGCTAGGGACTAGAAATTCGATGGAAAAATTTTCTTCCCTATCTTTTCTAGTTAAAAAGGGTACACTTTATTGAAGTCGCTGGAAGCAATGGTTTCTGAGAAAAACGCATCTAAATCTCATGATGCATGCAATTTATCTAAAAGTAAAGTCAAATTGTAATGGGCCATACTGTAATAGTAATACTGTGATCAAAGTAAGCGAAATTTCGTGAAATTTGCTTCAAGCGATCGAAAGATAAGAAAGAAAATGTGATTTATTTGTTCAATTTTGACACCCTATATCTTTGTTATTATTGATTTTGATGGATTTTTGGATTTTTTTAGGATAAGCTAAAAAAATAAATAAAGTAAGAGGTAAATCGATTTATTTTGCAGCAGCAAACATGCAACATGCCCTTAAGCTGCCATTATTAATAAATCATCCTGTATTATTAGTTACGCAGCTTCTGATTCATCATTCTCATTCATCTGATTTTTAAAATAATCGAGTCGTTTGAATCCGATTCTAAAAATTGCTCTATCATGTCCATCACTACTTCGTGCTGTGTAAAATATAGTTTTTTAAAATATGTAAAAGGGTAATTATATTTTAGGTAAAATGTTTTTTATTTATTATCTTTACTAAAAAACGAAGATTTAATATTATTAAAAAACTAAATTAGAATTTTTTACATTACATTCCTGTAAGGAAAGGCAATATTCTATTATAACATTTTTAGCTTGATTAGTGAGGTAAACATTTTCCAATATTGACTTTATCGTATGTCAGAACAATTAAATCATTTATTGGTTATTTCTTTCAGTGAATAATACCAGCTATCTGTCACCAAAATTTAAATTCAAGGTCACAAAATAATTTATCCGCCAAACTTCAAAGTACGGACAATTTTTGTCACTTCGTAACATTTTTTTAATTAAAATAAGATAATTCAAATGATAACTTTTTTGTGTAAAATCGAAATATACAGGGTATTTTTAAAAAAAGTAATAAAAATACTATCACTGAATCTAGACTTATAAGTGAGACAATTTAACAAACTTATTTATACCTAAAGTTCCGTTATAGCGGTTTTTAAGTTTTCACGGCCAATGTTATTTCACGGCTGATGTATAGTGATTCTCCGGGTTGTTATGCCGTGACTTCTGTAAGTGGTCGCTGCCAGTAACAGAATTAATGTGCAGGTAGCTATAGCTGAAATTGTTTGACCTGCCCTTGTTGTTCTCGGACTATGCTCTGTGAGAGCAGACCCGCTTCACCGCGACTGAGGCCACAGTCGTACTTGCACTATGCACTTGCAATTTGCACTTTAATTCTGTCACTGGCAGTAACTAGTTACCAAGGTCATAGCATAACAACTCGGAGAATCACTATACAGGGTGTTAAAAAAAGAGCGTAAAATATTTAAGGAGGTAATAGTATGAACCAAAATAAGCAGAAAGGTCTCAATAAACATGGGTCCGCAACAGTACGTATTTGACAGTTGTTCTCAGTGCACAAGTTTTCCTTCGCTATGGTTGGTTACTCTAAAGCAGAATTAACAGACATGCATTTCATGTATGGCCGTGCTAATGGGAACGCCACCGAAGCGCGACGTGTTTATGTTGACGCTTATCCAAATCGCCAGATTCCTTCACAACGCATATTTGAAAGAATTCACCAAAGATTGCGTGATACCGGTTCCTTGAGCAAACAGTGCCATTTATCCGTAAGAACAAGGTCGACATCCACTCCTAGAGCAGAAGAAGAAATTCTAGCACTGATAGAACAGAATCCTGGTACGAGTGTGTGGAGAATATCAGCCGAGGTAGGAATTAGTGGTTCTCTTGTTTGGAGAATCCTTCACGAGCAACTGCTTTATCCATACCACGTGCAACGAGTACAGGCGTTTGGGTTTCTACGTCATGATGCTGATTACCCTGGTTTTCTTGCAAAGATTCTTTTTACTGATGAGGCCAGGTTCTCAAGAAATGGAGTGTTTAATTTTCACAATACACATATTTGGGCCGACGAAAATCCTCATGCTCTAATAGAATCTGGACATCAGACACGTTTTTCATTAAACATTTGGATGGGTATTGTAGGTGACAGGTTTCTAGGTCCTGTTGTTTTACCAAACCGATTAACAGGCGCTGCTTACCTCAACTTTCTGCAGAACACACTGTATGAGTTGTTGGAAGACATTCCTTTGAATCAGAGGCAACAAATGTGGTTCCAGTATGATGGTGCCCCAGCTTATTTTCCATGGCCGTTAGAGAGCATTTACACCAAACTTTTCCACATAGATGGGTAAGAAGGGCCGGACATGTTTTATGGCCTTCAAGATCGCCTGATTTGAACCCTCTAGATTTCTTTGTTTCGGGATATTTGAAGACATTAGTGTATGGTACTCCTGTAAATAGCCTGGAAGAGCTGCAGCTACGGGTTAATCAAAAGTGTCAAGAAGTCCAAACCAAGGAGGGTGTTTTCGAAATAGTTCGAATATCGTTGAGACAAAGATGTCGTGCCTGCTTGGAAATGGACGGAGGGCACTTTAAACATCTCTGTAACTTTGTTTTTTGTTTGTTAAAAGCTTCCTTTGTCGGTTTATTCCTAATAAAATAAAATGTTTGAAAAACGAATAGTAGTCCATATCTTCGCAACCGTTGCTTTGCGGACCCATGTTTATTAAGACTTTTCTGCTTATTTTGGTTCATACTATGACCTCCTGGAATATTTTACACTCTTTTTTTAACATCCTGTATATCAAATAAAGTTCCGCGGTTTATCCGCTACAGTATAAAAGAGGGCAACATTTTAGTTTTTTGTATAACTATTGAATACTTTGTATTAAAAATGTTCGTATTTGAACAGTCGAAGTAACAATTCTCATAAAAAATAATTTATTTGACCATATGGGCATTGGACTACTTGTATATCTACAAGTTTGATGTCAATCAATATCTTCAATTATTTTTGGACTATTGACAAAAAACTAACACATCGTTTAGGAATCGCTTTAAGAAAAAATGTTGCAATGGTTTCTTGTTTATTTTAATGAGAGCAATCACTCTCTAAAAATTGTCGTTATATTTCTATTGTGTATTTTCGTAAAGCTTTCTATAAATCTATAACTGACTGTATTGAAATTATAATGAAATCGTGCTTTGAAATATCCCTAATGCAATACCTAGTTGATCATAAAATAATAACAGTGATAATATTATTGAGGTCATACCAATGCGTAAATTATATCTAATATATTTTCATGGCATCTGTCGCCTAAAATATTAAGGTAATATGTTTGTCATATTTACTTTTCCCATGATAATTAACTTTATTTAACCGAAGAAAAAATGCCTCTTATCGTATAGCGGCACTTACCATATTGCATTAATTTCTACATAAATCCGCATGGAATTAGTTCAGTTGTAACCAAAGCCTGTTTTCCGAAGACCGGGTGAGTTAGGTGGGGAAACATCAGGATTACGTTTAAATATTTTAGTGACCAATGATTACTCATTTTTATGAATAATTAATGATGATGATTACAGGCATATACAGGATGATTCAGAACTTATCTAAATAAAAAAAAAATGTAATGTACAGGGGACTCTTACAAATACAATTTTGTAAAAATGATGTAAAAAGAAACTGGTCCACTGTAAAACCTGATAAGATGTATAATCGGTGACCGGACAAAAAATTTAAAGAAATTCCCAAGGAAAGAAATAAATTACATTTTACAACACCTATTTTTAGGCAGCAGCTTTTGCCGCTATTGTTATTATTTATTAATAAAAATAATTTGTGGTTTTAGTTAGTAAAATAGTTTGACATATCTGATGATACAACAAAATTTTGGATCGTCTTACCCAGTTTCTACAAACTAACACACGTTTTTGCTTCTTGTTCATTTTGAACTTATAAGTTATTGGCTGCAGCTATGGCACGTTTGAGTAAATCATTAATAGTGTCCACTTCAGTGTAAGATACTTAATTTTTTAAAGGTTTCAACAAAAATAAGTCCAAATGATTTAAAGTCAGGAGATCGTGACGGCCATGGTACCGGTCCTCCACGTCCCATCTCTTGGTATTAGACATGGTGTCCATGGTACGGATATAACTGAGCCTCATGTATGATACGCCATACAGCTGCAATACGCCGTGGACTCCTGAATCTCCATCTCTTCCATGATTCGGTTTTATAGGATTTTATAAACATTTTTTATGATATTGACTCCATTTTTCATGGCGCATCTATTCCCAAATTTGTTTAGATAAGTTCTGAATCACTCTGTATATGTATTTAATTATAAACTTTTTTTTCGATCAATAACAAATGCTTTTTGTATCTGTTATGACACCTATTCAATACAATTTTTATTTAATATCGGTTGTTAATGTGAAAATTTTTATAAAGTTATACTGAAGAAAAAAATAGAAAATTGTGGTATGAGCCTTAAATTTTTAGGAATTAATAACAGTAGATATTGATTAAACAATTTTATTATAAATTTAAAGCAAGAAAGTAGTGTCTCTTAAATAAAAATAAGTTGACTTATTATACCAGGTGTTTGGTGCATCGTTCTCCAAATCGAATTGACCGAAAGGAGGGGTGATTTGCAATCCCTTCAACCTCAATAACTCATTCTTGGCCTCATGGGTTTTTTATTTCAACTTTTTAATTGTTGTTTTGAAAAAATCCCAAAATTCAGTATTTAAACTTCAATTGAAAAAAAAGTTATTGGTATTGCTTCCAAATTTAATTTAAAATTTTATATTTACTGTTGTATGGTTCTATAAAATTCAAAATTACTTCCAAATAACATCTCATTTTATTAACTCACAAAGTCTTTGGAAGAGAAATTATTAAAGAAATTTAATGCTCAACTTAACGTTGTAATGAAAAAAAATATATAAGACATCGTGATCTTCGAATTCCTTTAAAAATGTCTTTAATCTATCCCCTTTCCAACGGTATGCAACATGCCATAAAAATATTTTAATAAATTCACTAATTCGCTAAATTTGTATATCGGGACACATTAGGCTCATATTCGATATTCGGGACGAAGACTTATTTTTGCGCCAAAAATAAGCGCGATGCAGATAAATACTGTTATCTCACTCTTGTGCAGTAGAATTTATCATCTGTATCTTCCTTACATAGGGTACTAACGTTCCTCAGCCTTGAAATTAACAATCAACATTTTTTTTAATCATTTATTTAATAGTCACAAATCTTGCTTGAACTGCTAACCTCCGTTGCGTATGCATGTGCGGTATCTTTGCCTTATTTATACCGTAGTGATTCGTAGACGTGCTTCGTTTTGAACGAAAACCGATTAACGTAGTTTATTTAATACCACTGCTGGAAAAACTGCATTACTCAAAAAGCAATAGAAATGTTAAAATCCGCCCAATAAAAAATAAAACATGTTGAAATGTATGGGGAATTTCGCAATTTATATTCTATTATTATGATTGCGCAGTTTAGTGTACCATAATGCAGGATTTATTTGGATATTTCAGAACTTAAAAGCTCGGCAAATTATCCTTCAATTCTATGAACATCATTTAAAATGCCATTGAAAAATAATCACGATTATTTGAAACGCTATCATGTAAATAAAAGCGTAACTTTTTATTCATGTTTCAATTCGAAAAAATAACAGTATTTTAGGTTAAACTGATACATCTGAATTTTCTAATTGAAACTTAGCACATGAGGAAGGAAAAAATAAGGAAAACTTTAGATGTGCAAATAAGTCGACATATTTTGCTCTTAGACACAAATCTAGCATTTCTATTTCCAATTAGAGAGTTACAAAAATATTTCTGCTTTAATATTATCATAAGATTTGCCCGAATACTCGTACTATCCTCCGTTCCCTAATCTCCCCCCACTCCGAGGCGTACTTTCGAGATGGAACGGGGTATGTCAGGTCTACACCATAAAATTCGAAACTTTCCTGACGTTTCAGCTGTGACTGTTTAAGTACTATTAGAAATCAAAGTGAGTCATCTTAGTGTAATCAGCTAAATCAATTAGTTCAATTTGATTTGACAAATGTCTACCTATTTGTTCGGTATTGGTGTGATTTGTCCAGAACGTTTTGGATACTTTATGAAATAGGCCTAAAAGCAGCAGAAATTCTATCGCATAGGTCTTCTATTTTTTCACAGAATTTGCAATAAATTTTATCTTTCGTACTATCTCAAAGAGAAAAAAATAATGGGTTGAGCCATGGACACTATGGAGGACAAGCAACAGGCCTGTGTGTGCTAATCTAGTAACATATTTGAAAAGCGTCGATTTAAATATTCGAACACCATTATGATTATGTGCCATTGCGCAATTTCTAATACTTATAATTTAATGGCAGATTATCACTGCATTCTCCATTTCCATCCTTAAAATATTTTTGAGAAATGAGATTTCCAACAATAAAAACAAAGTTAGCAGAAATATTGAATGAGTCAAAATGTTTCTTGATTTTTTGTTTTACATCAAGAGCAACTAAAGTTTGTATTAAAATTATTGTATTTTTTAATTTTATGGGTTATTCTTCAAACTAGTAGTATTAAATATTGACATGTTTGTAATTTTATTCCACATTTGTTACTGTCAAGATCGAATATGGCGCCTTTAAGAAAAAAAAAAAATTAAATATTGCAAATTATACATATACCCTTTTTTATACCATATATATATTTAGATTGTATTCTATTTACTTGCACTTATTTCCTTATATATAGAGTTCCAGATCTAGCTTAGCTTTAGTGTGAACTATACCTCTGTACCGCTTATTTTGAATAAACGTCGTTCGTTCTTATAAGGGCCGGTTGTATAAAAATTACCTGAACTGCCGTTCAATAGAACTTAGTTCAAATTCTGAACCTGGTTCATTTACATGTGTGTTGTATAAACGAAACTAATGTGTAGTTTAGCTGAACTATTCATTACTGAGGTTGGTAGAAGTGCGGCTTGTTGAATTTTGATTTTTAACTGTGTGACATTTGACAATTTAACCTAAGTTGGCGCAAAATTTGTCCAATTTTGTAAGGTTATATTCTACCTTTTGAGTTTTATTTTACTGTAGTTATCTTCAATATTTTCCTTAGGATATATGTTACTTAAATAATAAATTATATAGTGTTTTATCTCCCAATCTATTTTAATTAATTGCTATTGCAGAACAAATAAAGCCAAAGTAGTGATACGTGTGGAGTTTTTTAATAATACTTTTCTTTAATATCTTAATTAACTGTTATAATAAATAATTAAATACAAAATGGTTTACATTCTCAGTTTCTGCTGCAAGTGGAGTCAACTAAAAATTCTTGAATTTTTCAGGATGCTTCCATAAATAAACTACAGCTATAGGTAATAACTCTTTATAACAAACGAAATCACTGCAAAAAATCAATTTCCCTTCTTTTACAAAATAATTTGATCGTTCTCTCAATTGACACTTCTAGGATGCAAGACAGCATTTACTAAAACCCCTCATCATCTGTTACGGGTTAGTCTAGTCCATCGTAACAAAACGCAGAAAAATACTCAAAAATGTATAATTCAATATTCGAGTTTATAATCTTGTCAAGTGTCAAACTGTTGAACTGCAGTTCACTTTATTAAACGGCCGAGATCGGTCAGTCAGTTTAAACTACGATTTGATCGACGTTTAACGTTTATACAACCTTATTTTGCCTTTGATTTACAGTTTAACATTAAACTTGAGTTCAAAATCTTTATACAACCGGCCCTATAAATGTATTAAATTATTTACAACGTTCTCGTTCGGTAAATACTTAATTGGCGCAGTCAATAGGATCTAAAAACAAGTCTCTGAATTCTTGTGAGTGAGTGAGTGAGATCCTTCAGGTAGTCACAGTTAAAATGTAATTAAACATTGAAAATAAAAAGTTGATATAAATGTGTGTAAAAATTTTAATCTTTTAATTTTATGCTCTTGAATATTTTCAAAAATATTATTATCTAATACAGAAACATTAAACCAAAACAATAACAAAAAACGATAGTAATAAAAATATTTTCCGAAACTATATCGAAACACTCTGTATCTCGGAAGTGAAGCATATTTCGACCTACGTTTATATGAACTTTTTTTCACAAAATAACTTCGACTACCGCCCCCTAAAATATTTCGCACTTATTTACAAACACGCTGTATATCCAGATGATAAATGAAAGAACGCTCAGTATAAAAACTTCAAGCTCAAATAATTCAAGAAAGTGCCTTTGCCTTCACATGTTTCATAACATAAAGCTGTAAAAAAACTCTTTTGTTTTTATTGCAGTCCCAGCCAGTATACCCGTTTTTCTCTGAAATGCGGTCTTTATCTAGCAATAAATCACAGAGAAAAGCCGCGGTTTTATATTTGTCACTACCATAACCCTCCCGGATGATATTAGATAAATGCAAAATAACTTGTTAGATTTTGTTAGATACATTGACGGCATCTGAAAAAAAAAACATATATTTCAGACTGTCTTTTGTTTTTCCTCTTCGCGTAAATCAAAGGCATAAATTTGAACCTGCTATAAATTAAGTTAATCTTTAATTAAATTTAAACCTTTAAAAGGAGATTGCGCTTCCTGTATTAGGCGAAAATTTATGTGGCATCACGAATACAAAAAGCGACTTTCACAAAATGCAAAGCTTACATATTAATTTAGAAGGTATACAACTTCTTGAAAACAATATTCATATACATATTAATAAAAGGTCCCACAAGGGTCAAATTTAAGACCACTGCATTTAGTTTTTTTTGCTGACGACTTGAAGTTGCTTCATAGCATTTCATGTATTGAAGATTATACTATACTTCAGGGACACAGCCGTTTATATTTGATTATACTATTAATTCAGAACCTTTAATGCGTTGTAGTAATGTCAAAGACGTGGGTGTACTTTTCGACAATAAACTATCTTTTTCTGAGCATATTATTCAGGTAGCTAATAGTGCATATAAAGCGCTAGGTTTTCTCATTAGAAACGCTCTGAGCTTTAATATTGTAGTCTTATTTGGTATCTTCACTATAATTTACGTATTACATAGAGCAGAAAAAATTCAACGATTTTTAAAATTCTTGTCTTTTCGAATTGACCATTTTCATCCAATTAGGGGATACGATCATAATTTGCTTTTACAAAGATTTAACATTCAATCACTAGCAGCACTAGCAAGTTTATCATTTATTTTCTATAGTCTGTTTGGAAATGAAAGAAAGTAATAAAACCCCGATAAGAACCGGCCATGTGCGTGGTAATATTTCGTTTCAGGTAATTATCGGGTAACACTAATGGTAACAGGTAATGGGTGAACATTAGTATATTTTACTGAATACATCATAGGGCAGGAGCCAGTGTATTGTGACAGATCAATCCAGTCTTAGAGCTGAATATACGAAGACGTGCTAATGCAGTAGAGTAAAATTCGACTTGTGTTTAGTGCCTATTATGCCAGTTGATATATTAGGGGATTGGAAAATCGACTATCTACAGACTTTTAAAGGAAACAAACAAATGAACAAGATACTGTAAATCCCCCAAAATCTTCTACAGGGAGGTCAAAAGATGATCATAATGATTTTTTCAAATATGTCATTCGCAGAAAAGTACAATCATTTTATTTTAAAAAAGAAATACCAACGCTAAACAAAAGTTTAAGTGACCTTCAGAGGACAACGATTTGCCAAAAATCAGTAGAAGCAAATTATGGGCCGTCTTACGAGAGTTGAATATTTATTATCTAGACGAAACTTGGGTCAACAAGAGATATACTGTAACAAAAGTATGACAAGATAAAAATGCGAAAAGTTTTCGACAAGCATTTTTGGATGGACTTTCAACGGGGTTCAAGGCACGTTCAGGTAAAGGGCGAAGATTAATAGTGACACATATAGGTAGTGCCAGTGGTTTTGTAGATGGCGGTTTACTTTTATTTGAATCTAAAAATACAGGTGACGAAGAGTATTTTACACAGATGTTGGATGTTATTCCTCCGGGGTCTGTAATTGTCATGGATAATGCCAGTTACCATTCACGGCAGACCGAGTGGACGCCTACGACTGCTTGGAGGAAAGCCGATATAATTCAATGGTTATCCGGAAAAAACATTTCTTTTGAAACAAATATGGTGAAAAAGGAACTTTTGACACTTGTCAATCTTAATAAAGATCAGAAAAAATATGTTATCGATGAAATGGCAACAAATCGCCAAATAACGGTACTACGGTTACCACCTTATCACTGTGAACTTAACCCAATCGAATTCGTCTGGGCTAAAAGGAGATGTAGCGCGAAATAATAGAACGTTTAAATTAAGTGACGCGAAAATTTTGTTAAAAAATTCCTTGGAACGAGTAACTGCAGATAACTGGCAAAGAGGTATACATCATGTACAAAAAGAAGAGGAGAAAATGTGGGAACTCGATAATTTATTTGACGTTACTGTGGAACCTATCGTTATCCATCTAGGAGACGAATATAATTAATCAGAATATTCAGAGGATGAATTTTAATATACCTACTTTTTTATTTTCTTTATTGTACATTTATACAACACTACATTTACTCACCATAATTTGAATTTTCGAAATACATATATTTTTGTGTGGAATAAAAGTCTATTCATTAAATTTAAATACATATTTTGATAATAATATTGAATAATTTTATTTGAATATACTAAAAACCCTCTTAACCCGGTTGTGATGCTTAAAGTAGCCTCTAGTAGTAGTCTGTTTTTATGTTGTTTACTTATAAGAGAAATGGACCGAGAAATTGAAGCGGCATAGACAAAGACAGATTGTCGGGGATTAAATTTTAGCTACCTGCTACAATTTAGTACGGTTCAATCACACAAGTTTTTTTAAAAGTACACCTCATCTATACCGATAATGCATAATATAAAAATATTGAATATAAGCACCAGCACTACATTTATTTACGATTTGCATACATAATAAGCTTTTATTACTCTCTTTCATTTCTAAACAGACTATACATAAATTATCTCATGGTAATGTTGACTACTCTACTTTGTTAAGTTTGTTCTCTATTCGAGTTCTGCGTTCTGTTTCTCGAATTAATAATTTATTTTATTGTCATAATGTTAGACCAAATGTTGTTTTGAAGTCTTCTGTATATGTAATGATCAATAATACACAGGCGAATTTTGATGGCTAGAGGATCCAGAGAAAACAGATAGAAGGAACAACGAAGCAACTGCGGACAACGTTGTTTCTGGGTTTTTGCCCTTCATCAGCCCTTCCTTCTTGTTCCATATCTTGTTTTTAGGCTACACTGCGCTTATGAAGGGCAAAAACCCAGAAACAACGTTGTCCGCAGTTGCTTCGTTGTTCCTTCCATCTGTTTTCTCTGGATCCTCTAGCCATCAAAATCCGCCTGTGTCTTGTAAGAATTTGATCCACTAAGCTCCTTCCTTTCATGATCAATAATTGCAACTGCATTAGTGAAAATGTCCAATAGTTTCAACTGCATTAGTGAACACATTGAAATTAACGTTTGCAGTCTGAATGATTTTTTAACTTTAGGAGCTCAGTCTTTTTAATACTTAGCATACTTGTAAGCACTTAGTTTATTATGTATTATTATTTTATTTACTACTTTTTGTTACCTCTTTATTATCATCATTATCATAATCATTATCATTACCATTACCATTATCATTATCATAATTAGCATTATTATTATATTATAAAAACAGAGATAACTGATTCATTGGCAAGTAAAACTTATCAAAGTAGTATATGGTTTTGTTGAGCCTCTATTTAGAATGTTTTTATTCGACTCTACACTGCAAAAAATGTAATTACACATTTTACCGCAAAAAAAAACAATCAGGTGTTAATCTAGGTCCACACTGGATTGTGTACATTTTTACACATTTCTCTGAATGTAACAGTGTGTTAAAGGTTTAATAACATCTACTGCATGATACTCGTATAACTAATGTTATGTGTGACTTGCATATTTCAATGTTATTTGTATATTTAAATGTGTACATATTACACATTAACATGATAATTTTTAGCGTATTTGTTGGAAGCTTGGAAATCAATACATAAATTATAACAAAGTACAAACTAAAAAAAGTAATTACAGTTAGTAATGTCATTCTTATAAAATAGCATGGAACAAAACACAGAGAAATATGGCATAAAAGAAAGATACCATTTAGAAAATAATAAAATAAAAAAATAACCATTTTAACATAAACGCAAAAGCACAAACAAAAACTGTATTTAAATTTGTAACTGTAATAACTCTTTGAATTAATAATTTGTTAGAATCTATGTTAGTATTGATTTCCAAACTTAACAAATACCTAAGTAATTCTATTTTGAAACTAATCGAAGGCTATAACAACAACCAAGTTTGATAACTTGATAACAAAACATTTTAGTAAATCGTAAACAACAAAACAACACACATTAAAAACAATATTTAGGTATTACATAATAAGAATTTACGAAATTTAGCCAGTAGTGATCTGAACAGCTTTCTTTTAATTACAAGAAAAACAAAATACAGATATAGTAATCCAAAACCTCACAGTGAATTTTGCGTAAAGCACAAACATTTTTAAGAAATATAGTTCTGGTTAGCTTTATCACAATTACCAGCAATATTTGATAGGTAGGTATTTACCTGTTTCTTTGATCAAATCTCAATTCAAATTTAATTATTCTACATTTGAACACTGCGAACTAGATCTAACTGAACACAACAACGCAACACGACCAAAATTACGTACAGTGTGCTCTGTACTGATGCCGCAGGTGCTCTACCAGCGCAGTTCTGCGCAACCAATCAGGAGTAGGGATATGGAACACAGTGTGTTTAATTAACACGCAATGATGTACTTTAACACATTATTACTAAAAATGTCCCAACAAATATTTAAAGTTAAAATTACGTTAACTTGACCTCTGAATTGGTCAAAAAAACTAAAATAATATGGAAGTTAATAATTGGTCGGCAAGAATTTTATTCCAATAAGATAATTGCACCTAAAAGAAATACGGACCAATTTTATGTTAAAATTTCAAAATATAAAAGACATTATTACCAAAATATACACTAATTATACCCTTTATATGACTTACTTTTGCCCGTGAGACAACATGATATGTTTGATTTTATACATTCCAATAGCGAACAGGGATAGGAAGAAAAGAAAGACTACAAGTCAGACTACTAAGCTACAAGTAGAGTAGGAGTTAATATATGGGCATTTATAGATATTTAGATATGTAATGTAATATAATATAAAGTCTGTACTTTTGGTTTCCATTCATCAAATTGTACAACCCAGGAAATTTTTTCGTATAATGTGATGACCCAACTTTCATAAAAATAACGCGTCTTATAAATATACATTTTTACTATTGCTTTTTAATAATATTACTATACTGAAGAATAACCTAAAATAAAAACTGAATGTATTTTGTGATAAAATGTATTTAATAATCTTTCGTCATAAATGTATTAACTAGTATTATCTGTATTAAAAATAAAAAATATTTTGTGTTTGTTACAAGATGGACGTTCAAATAAAATCAGCTTTGAAATCTGTAAGTTTTAACCTATAAGGCAGATTGCCATGTCAGTGTTGACGTCACAGGAAAATATTAACTTTGTGGTTGAAATTTCCTCCAAATGAAGATATTTTATGGTAATTGATTACCAATTAAATTATTACTAGGTACCTACATATAAAATTCTACTCTTGGATTTATTTGTGATTATAAATTCAAATTAAATCCAATAATATTATGTGTGCGTTATAACAAAAACAAAATACATTTTTTTGAACGAAATTCAATCCAAATTTTAATTCACATGCACTACTAAATTCATCTGAGACGATAACAGTGTTATCATAAGAATACTTATATATGTTTATCGATATATTATTATTAGATTGATTTACATCATATTCAGTGTTGGCGTAAATTTTGATAGACGAATAATGAACACAATATATTTTCTTAATTCTTAATTTTTACAACTCTGTAATATTGTGCAGAGATTCATTTTTTGTTTTACCCATACAACACAATTTGTTTTTCACTGCAGATCGCCAAAACACAAAACAAATTCTACGTCCTATTACATGAAGATCTGTCGGAATACATATAACAAGTAGCTTGCTTCCTAAAAGACACATTTACGTCGAAGTATTATTAACAAATAAATCTGTTCTATAATATAGAACAATATTTCTATTAGGTTAATTGAAGTGGTTAAATATTCCTTAGAAGGTATCAACAAAATTGAAAATAGGTTTATATTGTAATAAAAATGGAACTTAATATGGCAAAATAATTAGTTATTACGTTATTATTAATTACTAGTTGAAAACAAAATAAGTTTTACAATTTTGTAATAAATATGTAAATATTTACCTATTGTAAGAATTTAAAAAATCCTTGGATATTGAATACAGATTTCAAGACGAAAATAAGTAAATTATAACTTCGTCTTACACGTTATTGGAATGTTAGTGTTTGAAAACACAGAATAGGTAAACAATATGTAATTTGGAACTGTATAAATTGACATATACCTATTTCATACTTGTAAGTCATTATATTACTCCTAGTTAACAAGTTTTTGACTAATATTTTGGTATTATAAGATTTGTAACATTGAAGACGATTTTTATGACGGAAAGTAGTAAATTTTGATCAATTTAAGTTTATTTTTCTTATGTTGTAGTCTATTATGCTTAAATGTTAGTTGGGGTTACAAAAATTTAACATTGTAACATTGAAGACTATTTTTATGGAGGAAAGTAGTAAATTTTGATCAATTTAGGTTTATTTTTCTTATGTAGTAGTCTATTATGCCTAAATATTAGTTGGGGTTACACAAATTTAGTATATTTTATTAAAATATTAGTAATTTTAATACAGTTTGCCCAAAATATGTAAAAAACCTAGAGTGTGTAAAACTATTAACACGGAAATTTCATATCCTAAACTACACACTGGAAAATCTCATTTACACAGCAATTTTTTTACAGTGTATATTTTTCTTCTTCAACCATTCTGAATTCAGATAACATGATTTTATTTTTAACTTGCAGGAGTAAATTTACTTTCAAATGGCGCTATCTGCATCTCAAATTAATCATTTCTGATCTAGATCTCTGAATTTGTAAAATGAGTTCATAAAACGCAGTCATATTTCGGAAAATGTAAATTGTTTCTTAAAAAACTTAATTACTTATTGTAATTTTTATTTGTTTTGAATTTGTAATATGTTGAATTGGGTGGGTATATTAAAAAAATAAATAAAATGCATTTCAAGGGAAAACTGATTTAAGAGAAAAATTGCATAAACAAAAATAGAAAATAATGGAGAGCATAGGCCAGTATATAGATAAGCTGTCACTATTCTGAATATCCCTATTTTTACTATATCGACATCCATTTTTAATACACGAGAAAGGGTCGGATAAGATAAACAAGATATTTGATGTAGCAACGAAAAAATATCACATCACTGGACTTGTTACTTAGATTAATGCATAAGCTAGCACCATTTTAACAATATGTTGTGTACGTTTCCATCACAGTGGAAAATTTCTAAGGTCACTCCAGTATTCAAAAAAGGGGAAAGATCAGACATTTGTAATTATCGACCGATTGTTATAATCAGCAATTTTGCCAAGTGTTTTGAAATGCTGTTGTATGATTTTATATTTCATCACACAAAACACTTAATTACGGAGGCGCAACATGGTTTTTTTAAGGGCAGGTCTACTGTTACAAATCTCTTCTGTATTACACAGTTTTTAGCCAATGCCATTGATGATGGATTTTAAGCTGACATGATTTACATTGACCTGACGAAGGCTTTTGACAGAATTAATCACGCAATAATCTTGAATAAATTAGATAATTATTTTGGTTTTTCCTTCAACTTATTAAGTCTTATTGGCTCTTATCTTTCTAACAGAGGTCTTCATGTTGTTTACCGCGGTTGCAAGTCTGCTGAAGTACGAGCAACCTCGGGTGTCCCTCAAGGGTCTAATTTGGGACCCTTATTCTTCAGCTTATTCATTAATGACATCATTAATAATTTAACTGTGCCCTGCCTGTTGTATGCAGATGATCTCAAAATTTTTAGTACGATCAAGAACGCTAATGATGCTGCTGAACTTCAGTACAATCTTAATGTCATTAATGAATGGTGCAGGGTTAATAATCTGTCACTTAACATTAGTAAGTGTCATGTACTGTCTTTTTCTACTAAGAAACAGTTAATTTCTTTTGATTATTCCATCGAGCAACATACGCTGTCTAGACCTGATACTTTCTGTGACTTAGGTGTTATTTTTGACAGAAAACTGTCAAAAATAACACCTAATATTACTACAAGAACTTATAGATCTCTTGGTTTCATTATAAGAAATAGTAAACAGTTTCGGAATTCTAACACTTTGAAAATTTTATACTCTACTTTTGTCAGGTGCAATTGTGAATATGCATCAATTGTTTGGTGTCCTAATTATGCTATACATGTGGATGCTCTTGAAAATGTTCAACGTAAATTCTTGAAATATATTAGTTTTAAAGCTGATGGTGAGTATCCCTCTGTTGGGTTCCCTCAAGTTAAAATGCTTAATAGATTTGGCCTTGAAACTTTGGAAAATCGACGTAAAAAGGCTTATTTAATTTGTTTACATAAAGTAATGAATAATGTCATTGACTGCAGTGCCATCTTGCGAATGTTGAGCTTTCATGTTCCCAGAATTGAAGCTAGACAATTTAACATGTTTTATTTGCCACCAGCTAGGACAAATATTCTGCAACACTCTCCACTTCATAATATGTGTGATTTATGTAATGAAGTTATCTTGCCCGTAGATTTTATGGATTGCAATATTTCAACTCTGAAAAAACTTGTTTTGTAATTGTTATTGACTTTATCTTGATAATTAGATTGATTATTTTTTCGTATTTGTTTACATGTGTTATGTCTAAGTATTGTGTAATTTACTTCATGTATGCTTTTTTTTGTGTGTTTTCCTATTCTATAACTGGGTCTTTGACCTGTTGAATAGTGTAAATAAAATAAAATAAATAAAAAAATATAGTTATTTGTGTAACTAGTGCAAAAAGTGTCTATCTTCTTGCACGATGTATGAAGTGCAACATTTTTTCTGCGATAGAAGTAAATTTGTTTTTATTTCAAATTTTATGGAAGATATTTTACAGTACAAGAAAAATTACTAATTCTTAGAACAGTTCTAAGAATAACATCAACAGTTTAAACTAACGTTATTTTTATAAAACCAGTTATTCACTTATTTTGAGTTCACTTTTAATATCGCAGTTAAATATTTAGTAATATTTTCCTGCTCGTATTTATATATTTTTCAAAAAATACATCTCCTGAAATCAAACAATAAAAACACAAAAAAAAACTGTTTACGTACGTTTCGGGTTTATTTTAATAACACCCATCATCAGAAACACTATAAAAAATAACAATAATGGAGATTTAAAAATAAAACTGAGAAAATAAACTGCCGATTTTATTCTTTTTGTATATATGCTATATTGTTAAAATGTCAGTTTCTCTAATGGTTGGTTTCTTTACAATCTCATAATTCATAAGAAACTTTTCAATGTTTTTATAATTAAAATAACTAATGTTATTGTAGAGCTCCTGATAAAGAACTAATAAAGTTCGAAAGTCTGAACAGAAAAAAGAGTGTTTCTTTTTCTTGACTTCACTACTCCACCCAATTGCATTAAATTTTGATACTTAACTAGCCTGTAGTGCTAATTTTACACTATATATTATACAAAAAGTATCGGATCAAAAAAGAAAGAAATATATAAGTAAGTATGAAAAGTCAATTATTAAGAATTTATTGTATATAGGTAATGCAAAAATCTGCAATAAATTATGGAAACTAATTATTAATTAAGTCAAAGCATACATGGGAAAGACCGTCAATATCAGTATTATTATTAATAGAACGTTTTTGTAAGTTACATTCGCTATTGAGGATTTCAACGTTATTAAAATCAAAATTATGGCTGTTTTCTATTGCGTGTTTAGAAACAGCAGTGGAATTGATATTATTGGTTGATATGTTATATTTGTGATTATAGATACGTTAGAGCAATTTATCATGGTAACTGATGGGCAAATTTAATTTCCAGTAATTTTATGAATTCTGTTCTTCTTTTGCTTGCGGGGGTCTTAGGTTCTTGACTTAAAACTATTTTTTGGATTGTTGTGAATTTTCCGGTAGTAGTAGTTGGTTCATCTTCCAGAAATTGAACTGCTATTTCAGTTTTTTTTTTTTTTTTTTTTTTTTTTTTTTTAATTAATGTAAGTTTCTGTAACTCGTTCCTGCGGCATTCTCCTGCAATGCCAAACACTGCAGCTATCTATAACAAAACACAAGTATAAGGTTAAAAATAAACATCATTTACATGTGTTATCTTCATCATTAGATATTTATCATCTGAAGCTTCAATCAAAAACTTGTCAAATTTCTGTCGCGTAAAAATTTTTGATTTTTAGGACGGTATCCTATAATGATTTCTTCAAAAATGGATATAATTGGGTAAAATGTCGAATTTCCACATTTTTACTGATTAAAAGTGTAGCCTATAACATATTGCGACCTTAAGGTCGATGGTTTTAGTATCTCCGACTTTTCTTTAAAATACGCTAGGAGGTCGTTTTCAGCAATGTTCTTAACAAACTTTCTGTTACCCCAGTCTATAAACCGTCTATTATAAATTTCATACACTTTTTTAGATTTATCGGGTAATAATTCTGCTGTAGCTTCTTTTGCTGTTTTAATTATATCTGGAGGAGCACAAATAGTTTCTTCATCACTATCTGCACTCGACAGTTTTAAGAACTTTACAACAAAATATTAAAATTTTAAACTGCCAACTTGACATTAATTACGGAAATTGTCAATATCAGGCGCCATCCATAGGTAGCTATAAATATGCTTTAGTTAGTAACAAGTTTTGAATTAATAAAAATTGGGGTAACATTCTTTTCTTTTAATATCAAACAATGACTATTTGATGAATATTGCTATTATTATTATTATGACTATAGTACCAATGTACCTACGGTTACCACGTTCATACGGATACTGAAATTACACGAAAAAATTTTATCAATAAATTAAAAATGTAAGTTACTTTTTGCACTAATACAAAATATAATTTATTGGAAATAAATATTTCTTGTAGGTACTATCTGTACCTGTGTTTTGTTTCTACAAACATGTTATCTCGTTACCGTTTACAGAGAAGTAACCAATTCACTTTTATAGTATGTTTCTTTTTATTAAAACGAGAATTCTGTTAAACTGTCAATTTATACTGATTTTGAACTGTATTTTTAAAGGAAATTTAGGCTTGCTCCTGAAAAAAACCTGATTCTAGTCTAGTCCTGAAGGTACAATAAAAATAATTGTTAAATGTCAGTATAGTTGTACTAAGTTTTTGTTAATAACTAGGCTAACATTCCGTAAAAAATACGGTTCAAAATGAATTAGTGTAAAAACCCATTATCTCTTTATTTGTTCATTTTACAAATTTCCGTAAAATTTCACCATCTGGCAACACTGACTCGGCCGTTGGATAGGGAACCGCTCAATTCACGGCTGCCAAATGGTAATATTTTGTTATTTATTATATTTATTTTTTCACTACAAAGATGAAGTTCAATTTTCTTGCTAAAACGTGAATATAGGACTTTTTCATATAAGACTATTTATTTTTAATATTCCCAAGAATACCTACATTTTATTTTTTGTGCATTAAAGACGCTAAAATCTGTATCTTTATATTGCAAAGATATTTCGTCACTTCACTTTTGTTTCTGTCCTTGACTTCATAAAATGAAATATTTTAGTAATAATCGTATAAGCTTAAAATAGATGAAAGATATTTTGAGGTTGGCCAAAGCCTATTTTCAAATAAATGTAGATGAAACTGGAACAGATCATTAAATGTCTGATATAAATTTAACATTTTCGTTTAATATACTTCATAAAAATCACGAAACAGCAATAAATTGCAAATTAATATTTATTACCTTTTTTATATTGGCTACGATCCAAATATTAACAAAACGAAAAGAGTACAGCGAACTCAAAAAAGTATATATATACGATAAAATTAATCTATTTGGCATTAGTAACATCTATTTTGGAAAACTAGCTAGAGTCAACAGCATCAATGCAGCCGAAAACATGATTGAATAATAGCAGGATTTCCCTCTTTCCTATCACTTCATTTTTTTTTTTAATATAGCACCGCCAGCATTGGTAAATCTCATTTTTTTGTACCTCGCTAGATAAAAGTTTAGATATTTTACCCATAATAATACAGTCCACAAAATTCTGACAATCAACACCAAACTACGTTGTAATAATAACAGATGAGTTTCTATAATTTTTAAGGTTGAAGTTTGTTCATGATTTATTTTTCCATAATTTAACTAATTAACTGCCTTTTAATTAAGATACTTCCGACTGATTTAAAACAAAGGGAAAATATCAAGTTCGCAAAGGAATTTTTTTATCTGATCTAACTTTGTTAAAAGTTAAAACAGTGCCATATTTTAAAAACTCTCATATTAAATCTGAGCTTTATCTTAAATATTTCATAATTAAAAAATGACAGCTTGCGCATTTAAAATCAAACATTAAATAATAGCTTTAATGTAAAAAGTTAACAAAATAGTAGGCATCTAAAATTATATGCTTCTTACTTATGCTCAAATAGCATTACTTTTCATTTTCGCGATCTAGTTACACGTACAGATATGAAAAGAATTCAGAGGCAATAACGTTATCGATTTTTAGATAAAATCTGGCCAAAATACGTAGATAAATAGAAAACAGTTTTAACAGAACAGATTTTGTGTTATTATTATAACAATTTTGTGTGTTTATTTTTGTTACAACTGTTCCATAATCATGTAGGTATTATTTTTGCTTACATTAACTTTTATCCCGATATGCATGAAAATATATTTCATATTCATAGGGTGATTCCGAGCTTATTAAAAAAATGTTTTGAATGTACAGAGGACAAATACAAGTTTGTAAAAAAAAATCGAATAGGGCAGTTCGAAAATGATTTAAATATATACATCTGCAAGGCACTGGCTACTGTAAAACCTGACCTTGTGCAAGGGAAAGCATGAAGTGTAATAAAAAATGAACGCACACAAAATTTAAAGAATATCCCAAGGAAACAAATAAATAAAATTAATTTATCTTATTTAATAAAATAACTTGACATATCTGATGTTACAACTATTCAACATTTGATCCACCGACGTACAAACACATTTGGGTTCGTCTTGCCCAGTTTCTACAAACTGGCACAAATGTTTCTGGTTCTTGTCCGTTTTAAGATCGTAAGTTATCCGCAGCAGCTCTGATATGTTCACATAAATCATCAATAGTGTCCATTTTGGTGCGATACACTTCATTTTTTAAATATCCCCACAACAAGAAGCCGATAGGATTTGGGTCAGGAGATCGTCCTCCATCGTGCCCTTTGAACTCATTAAGATACTCCCGTACAAGTTGTCGAAAATGAGAGGGAACACCATCGTGCAAGAACCATATTTGGGGTCGGGCAACTAAGGGCACATTTTCGAGAAATCCAGGCAGATCATTTTGAAGGACTCAAGATACTGAACTCTATCTATTCGATTTGGTAATATAGTGTATTCAAGCGATCATCAACAATCCCTACCCAAGTATTTAAGGAAAATCGTTGTTGGAAATGAAAGTTATATATCCCATTCCGTGTAAAAATAGCTTCATCTGTAACTAATACGTCAGCTGTAAATTTGGGATTTTTAGCATTTTTGTTGCAGCAACCATTCACAAAATCTACGTCATAAGGGATAATTCCTGCTTGGACACGATGTACATGGTACGGATATAATTGAAGGGTTCAATGCAAAATGTGTCTACGTCACATTTTCGCCAAATTTATGTTAATGGTGCCATCTATTGTAGTTTTAGTCAAGGTTTATGTCTGTATACTTAGAATCGCTATAAGATGTTCCTAAGTCCAGATATGTGCATAAGTATTCCAAAAAGTGTCGACCAATTTAATGTAAAATGTGCCCAAGTTTACTTAGTAATATTAACTCATGTGAACACTATATTAAGTGTACGTTTTTATGACGTGTTGACTGATAATCATAAGATTTTAAAACTATACTGCGACAACTGTTTCAGCCAAAATAAGAATAGGTTTTTGTATGCGTTTCTCGATCAGTTATGTCTGAAAAATATCTTTGAGTATTCAAGTTTTGTACCCAGTTACTGGGCATAGCATGATGCCCATAGACTGGGACTTTGGAATAATAGAGAACAGGAAACTAAAAAATGACAAAGTTGAAAATCCAGAATACTACGTCAATTTGATTAAATATTGCAATAAGAAACATCCATTTAAATGTGTTCAATAATCTTTGAGATCAGATGGACGCCTGAAAGGAAACGACAAAATCATTAAAATAAAAGATTTTAAAGGTTGGTTTGCGAGCCATCTTAAACCCTCTGTACCTGGAATCTCCAAGGCAAAATACATAGAGTTTAAAAAAGGAGATCATGCGAAATTTAAAGAAAATTATTATGGTGAACCTGCAGAAATTAAGCTGTACAAAGTCGGACATAGTCAACAAATAGCAGGAGAGACAAATTTGGCTTATGGTGAAAAATACCTTTCGATTAAAGTTCTTAAACTACAAAACGTAATTGTTATTCCAGTTATAAAAAAAAAATCTAAGGAAGAAGAGCCCAAGTCCATTTTTTTCTATTTTTTTTTTTCTCGTAGTTACGGTAGTGATTTTCCATATTAATAATGACAAACTATCTCAATAATTATAAGGCATTAATGAAAAAAAAAATAAGTTCCTTTCTCTAACTATAATATTTCCAGAAGCAAATGAAATGTTTAACCTTGTTTTTCTCAGAAACAATAAACTGTGACGTAGGCACATTTTGCATTGGGCCCTTCAATTGAGCCCCGGGTATGACACCATATTGTTGATTGGGATATTCGTTGTACTTGTTGAACGATTTGCTTGGTTGTTCAGGGATGCTCTTCAACAGTCTTTAAAATGTTCATCTGATGCAGCAATACGCCGTGGACGCCCGAATCTTCATCTCTTCCACGATTCGACTTCAAATTTCCTATGTTACGCTCGCGTTGCACTGCCGCAATTAAAGTAGCTGAATTTGAAACTTCACTTCACTTCAACTGAGAAATTGTTCTTCGTATTTTTAACACTTGAAGCGTATAACAGTATCCCAGTGATGTAGAGGTTGAAAATACAATTTGAATATTTTTTTTCTCGGAAACTATATAAGGATTTACAAAATTTGTTTTTAAGATATTGACACCACATTTTATGACGCATCTATTCCCAATTTTTTTTTTGATAAGTTATGAGTCACTAATGTGTTTATCACTAGTGTTTGTCTAATGTCATTTATGAAAAAAAAATCACCAAAAGTATCACTAAAATTAGTCCAGCACAGACAACGTAAATAAAAGAATCCCACAAGGCATTGCTCAGTATGAAGCATTTTTGTTTAATTCTATTTGCATTTTAAACACGATATTCCATGGCGTGACAGTCCGCGCATAGCATAAAATGTTGTCTTGCCTCTATTTTCTTATTAGATCTTGTATTACCATAGTCAGATATGTCAATTTCTTTCATATATCTCGATATTTTGCTAAATTTCATATTTCCTGTAAGATGTTCTCTTCTTTTCCTTGCTCTTGGCCTATGTATTATCCAAATTGTTTTCTCTTCTATTGCGATCTCAATGGGCTGTTCTTGGTATGTTATTTGCCTACTTTCTTCATTTTTTTCTTTTCCTATTTATCTTACTATGTTTATCTTCAAATTTCGTAGAACCCATAATCCACAAGCACATGTTGATTTTGAACGTACTACTGCATTATAATTCTAGTGCTGTCTTAGTTCTTCAATGTCAAATAAATTTGTCAAACAAAAACAGTAGTTCCACGTTCCAAAATTAGTCAACTATTAACTTGAAATAAAGGTAACTTTCTACTAACAATTTCTTGTTCCAAAGCAATTTGTTTTGGTCTAAAGTGAGGAAAACATATTTAATACTCCATTAGTAAATTTGTGTGCAAATAGTGCACTTTGCACTAAATAACCTAATATTTATAATTTTTGTTCAATGCCATAAACATTTCAAATATATATTTTGGCAGACACCCATAACTGATTTAAATGTGTTTAGAAATTGTTGACATAATTACATTCGATTTTCGATTTGTTGAAATGACCATTCCCTTTTTACCAAAACAATTATATTGAAATCAATTATGTGTAAATTGAATTGAGAAAACTGTTATGAATAAATATCAGCAAAATAATTTAAATTTAATTATCCAGTCCTATATTTTCGAGTTCAGATAAAATATGTATACTCCCCCAACATTTCGGCATCCTCGAATATGGCTAAATGCCATCACTGTACCAGAATTTTTATTTCACGTAAATAAAATATAAGGTACACAGAAATGCACTTCCGGAAACAGTGGCGGCGTATTATACAACGTATTACAATATTCTGTGGACCTAAAACCATTTAGATATCTATATCGTCGCATATGAGATTTTTACGTATTTAGTTTTACATAAGGTTGTTTTGTATTCTGTTTGACAAACAGGTCTATCTCAAAAATAATCGCAAGGGATATTTTGATGTGCCGTATCTTAAGGGAGCCATATTCTTGAAATAGTATTTTTTACAAATACAAGTCATTTTGGACATTTCAGAACTGAATAATATAGAGTTTAACAAATACCCTTCGAATATTCAAAGGTACCGAAGTAAAACAAATATATAACGACTGAAGCGGTCTAACCAACAAATTTTTAGGTACAGAAATCTTTCAAAATACGATTTTTGTTAAATTGAACTGTAGATGTAATTATTGTCATAATAGCAAAATACTGTGTGTCATACAAATGTATTTTAAAAGTTATTAAATTATTTGAGGAGAGAATTGAAATACTAAATGTAGATAAACAAAATATCAATAATTTTATTTTTGACATTACTTTTGCTCTATGTGTTTTATTTTTCGAGATTTCTATGTTGTAAGAAACACCACAAAGGACAATGTTAAAAATAGCCGATTTTTGGCTTATCCGGGGGAACGCATAATTCATAAAAAAATCAATTGATTATTGTTAATTAATATTAGAAATGGACCAGAAATACGTCAGATAGCTGGGAAAATGTCGCTACTACCCCTAAACCTATATAAACTACCCTTAAATAGCTTTAAATGGATAATCATTAATTATTGTTATAAAATTCGTGTAAAATGAAAAAAATGCTTGAAAATGATTTGAACAGACAGTATGTCAATATAAAAAGTGATAAATTACTGTAAAAGTGCCCATTCAATGGCGAAATAGCGCCAGTTGTTCTCACTTTGCGAGCGCGTACTGGAAAAAATGGCAATTTATCCTTGCGCCCATTTTTCAGATCGCAATAGTATAAATGAACCTTAAAAGTGATTTAAGCATTTTTTTCATTCTAAACGAATTTTACAACAATAAATAATGATCATCTATTTTAAGTTATTTAAAGGCAGTTTACATAGATTTAGGGGTGCAATTAATATTTCCCCACTTACTTAATGTACTCTAGTATCAGTTTTTGTATTTTTTGACAGTAATCTATAATTTTTTTCTAGCAATAGGCGTTCCCTTGAACATTTAAGCATTATCTATTTTTGATGTTGAAGTAAGCTCACCATTAGCTTTTGAAAGTCGTTTTTTTAATTTTTAGGGGTGGAATGGACATTTTTACAGTTATTTATCACTTTTTATATTGACATACTGTCTGTTCAAATCATTTTCAAGCATATTATTCATTTTACACGAATTTTATAACAATAATTAATGATTATCCATTTAAAGCTATTTAAGGGCAGTTTTTATAGGTTTAGGGGTAGTAGCGACATTTCCCCAGCCATCTGACGTATTTCTGGGCCATTTCTAATGTTAATTAACAATAATCAATTGTTTTTTTATGATTTATGCATTCCCCCGGATAAGCCAAAAATCGGCTATTTTTAACATTGTCCTTTGATCATTTTACGGCGAGAAATACGGCGACCTTAAGCCTCGGATGGACTGTGAAAATGTTATTTCGGTCTTGAAATATGTATGTGATAATGTTTTTTGAATATTTTTGGAGGGGATTATTTTTTCCGCAAGCAGCGACAATCACTTATTATTTATTTTAGACTTTATTCTGTGTTGTGAGAGGAGCTCTAAGAAAACTATTCGCAGTAAGTGTAGTTCGTATGTGATGATTATGTAGAAAGTCCTAATAATCTTAATTGCTGTCATAATTTCATACCGTTAAACAGGAAAAAAGTTAAATCATTTATTTTTGGCTTAGTACAATTTATCATACAGCAAAATAAAGCCACTCATACACCCTGTATTGGGCCACAGAGAATTAATAATAATAAACTTTATTCGCATATAACAAAAAATTCAATAAAATCAATATTAATAAAAAAGAATAATGCATATAATATGAAAGGACGAAGTTCAGCTGTGTAGCCCCAAGAGACAACATGCTGTTCTTCCACTTAACCTACAAAAATAGATGATGATAAATTGAATTACAAATAATAACATATCAGTCAAAAGTATGTTTGAACAAGCAAAGCAATTATAAGGGTATTATTAATTAGCTACTATAGAGAATCGAAAACAATTGTTTTACACTTTTTTTTTAAAGCAACTGACAGACAGTAATTTGAGAGGCAACGGAAGGAAATTGTAAATTTTTGGTGTATTGTAACTAAATGATGTTTTAAATGTCGTAATTTTATTTAAAGAATTATATTTAAATCTGATATTCAAATTATGAACGTCAGTACGAAATCTGATTTTATTATAGAGGCACATCTCCTTAGTACCTCTATTATTATTATTATTATTATTATTATTATTATTATTATTATTAATTATTTAGAATGATTTTCATAAAAAGAGTAGCACTGTGATGTAGGCGAGTGTTTTTCATATTTAGCCACTTTATATCCTTAAATTTATGTCTTACTGATTTTTTTTTAATACCATAAATAAATCTAAGACAGTAATTTTGAATTTTTTTAATACGTTGAGATGACGCTTGTGTTAAGCATGGATCGTAAACAGTATCCCCATAATTAAACATTGATAAAATCAATGACTGAGAATGCAAAATTTTTAATTTTTCACTAAAGATGTATCGAGATTTATACAATATTCTTAAATTAACAATGGATCTTTTTACACAGTTTGATATATGTTTATTAAACCTAAGTTCCTTATCAATAGTTAAACCCAAAACTTTAACTTCATCTTTTACTTTTAAGTGTATATTATCAATACTTATCTTAACCTCACATAACAGTTGTGGACATAGTTTCACACTTTGTGGAATTTAAATGCAGCTCCAGTGAAATTCGACGGAGTGTTTCAAGTTCACTATTTATTATATTACAACTCTTTTTATATCACTGGAATGAAACGTATACAATAATTGAGTATTATCGGCATACACTTGAATTTTACAGTGATTTAAAAATTTAGGGAATGATAATTTATATAATGAGAACAACATAGGTCCTAGCACGGATCATTGAGGCACTCCACAATCAATATTAATATAACTCGAAAAATCGTTTTTAAGTACTACCCTTTGCTGTTTACCTAAATAGTTAGAACTGTTAGAAATAGTTACTGCAGATATATCAAAACCAACAATTTTTTTTTAAATGTCATGACTAATAGTGTCAAATGAAAAGTCAAGTAATACCAGAACTGTACATAGTTCTGAATCTATAGCCCTGAAAATATGGTATGTTACATTTACTAATGCAGTTGAACAACTGTGTCCTCTTCTAATCCTAGACTGTTCACTTGGTAGTATGTTATTATTAGGATCTTAATATATAATACGTATTATAAGCTGATGATGTAAAATTATTTTGTCAAATTAACTCTGTTTTGGACTGTGAAAATCTTCAGAATAACCTTGTTTTACTTAACGACGGTGTAACAGAAATATGTTGGCGCTAAATATCAGCAAGTGTAATGGTATGTCGTTTCATCGAAAAAAAGTACCTATCATGTTTGATTATATATTGCAAGACAGCATTCTCAAGAGGCCTGATAGCATTAAAGACTTGGGTGTTATTTTTGAGTTGAGTTTCTTACAGCACATCCACAGTTCCTTATCTAATGCATACAGGAGTTAGGGATTTATTTTACGAAACTCTAAAGATTTCACGAATCAGTCTACTTTGCGATTATTGTATACAACTTTTGTGGATTCAAACTTGAATACGGTTCAGTTATATGGAATGCAATTTATATTACATATACGTCATTAATGGAAAGAGTCCAACGAAGATTTTTTAAGTCTGCCCATATCTGTTACATGGAGTTTATCCTATTCAAGGTACTCCACAAGAATTGTTTTGTGCCCGTTTTAATCCACAAAGTCTTGCCAGTAGACGTACAATGCATTGTATTATTTTATTATATAAAATTATCCATTTTAAAATTAGATGTGCATCTATTACCAAAGATTTATTATTTAGAGTTCCCAGATTGAACTCTAGGAATTGTGATTTTTTATGTTACCCTTTGCCCGTACAAATATGTTGTTAAAGTCGCCTTTGTATCAAATGCTGAACAATAGCAACAATATGGAGGGTTTCAATATTAACTTTTATGGTGTACGCGATATTTTCAATAGGTGCATGTGTATATTCTTGTTTCCTTGTATTTATTTTTATTTTGTTTAGTAACTTTTATTTGTTTTTTAATTTTTTTGTTATTTTTATATTATCTGCCAATTTAACTTTCAGGTTTATTATTTTTTATTTTTACTAGATTTTAAACTGTTTTTATATGTTTAGACTTTTATACTACTTATATTTGATTTTATACAATCGATTTTCAATATGTAGGTATCTTTTTTAAGTATTTTTTTCTCTCTTATTGCAATTTTTTTTAAGTGGGTTATGCCCGTTGGATATTTTAAGAGTAAATAAATAAATAAATTAATTAGATAATTTATAACTTGTTCTTTTTCAATGTTTTCTAAATTTTTTCTAAAGGTACAGCATAAGAATAATAAAATCAATATGTATTCCGTCAGAACCAATTGCTTTAGACTTCACCATAAGTAAGTACTTATACAGGGTAAACTTATTTAAAAGAATTTGGGTAAAATCCTTATAGTTTACGAGTAAAACATTATTAAAGTTGTAATATTTTCAACCTTTACATCGCTGGGCTGCTATAGTCTCTAGATAGGCCATTCCGAATATTGAAATCCGATTACTTTTTGTAGGCACTAAAGTTTTTGTAACGCCAGTCACTAGCCATTAACATTTCAAGTGTCAAAAATGGCTTACGCTGTGAAATGCTTTAGCAGAACGGTTTCCCGGTAAACATGTGCCAAATGCAGCTACTTTTACCACGGTGTGCAGTGAGTTCAAGTGCAGTACAACGCGAGGGAAATTTGAAACCGAATCGTGGAAGAGATGGAGGTTCAGGAGTTCTATGGTCTATTGCAGCAGTGTAGCGTATCATATACGAGGCTCAATTATATCCGTACCATGTACAGCGTGTCCAAGCATTAATACCAAGGGGTTCGGAATTCTTGTTATTGATATATTTAAAAAATGAAGTGTAGAATTGTATCGCACCGAAGTGGAACCATATTATTGATGATTTACGGAAACGTATCATAGTTGCTGCCAATAACACGAGTTCAAAATGTACGAAAAGCAAAAACATTTATGTTAGTTTGTAGAAACTGAGTTAAGTAACGTTCAGATAAACGTTAGTGCAATGGCACTGCAGTTGCACTGTTGTATTGTAATTGTATGGTGTTAAATATTATTTACTCTGTTTACATAAAATTACTGTAGACTTAAGAAGTTGGGGAATTTTTCCGCTGTAAGTTGGCGACGTGCAAAAACTCAAGATTCTTGACCTTCAGAGAGGTTGTTTATGTTTTGTCAACTACGTCCCTATCTGCGGAAATTGTTGGTTTTTATCATTTACCGAATAGTAATTAAAAGCCTACCCTAGATAAAATATAAGCCTACAATCTGCAGGAATAGATGGTCTATTTGAATGTTTGGTTAAATCGCAGTATACTAGTATACTGTGGGTTAAATGAGGCCCCACTAATTTCAGCAAGTCATCAAACACTGCCACTGTCATTCGGGTGAAATGAAAAAATAATCGGCATTCTCATTTCGCATTTCTTTATATAAATTATAGAAGTTACCTTGCATGATGTGCTATCTGCGGTTAATAGGTCGCATCCACCATCTCCGAGTTCTTTTTTTATTTTTTTTTGCATGTATAGTTTTTATACATATTGACGTCGCTGCGAATAAGAGCAGCAAAAGTAAGTGTTTCTAAACCAAACAGTCCTCTTCATTATTTTTTTAAGAAACAATCTAAACTAAATATCTAAATTAGAATCTAATTTAAAAACTTAACCTGCAAAAATGTGAATCTTCTGTTTACTGTCAAAAAAACAGTTTTCTGATTGGTCCTTGTATGATTGTTGGAAAAGGATTGGTAAAAGCTAAAATGCTTTTAGCTTCTGCCATACAACTGCAGTACAAAGGCGTTACTGTTAAGTTTATCTGAACGTTACAAAAGTCACCCGTATTTCTCGCCGTTTTACTTCAGTATCTTTGAATATTTGCAGGTGGGATGAGTTAACATTCCTATTATTTGCTAAACCCTAGATTATTCAGTTATTAAATGTCTAAAATTATTTGTATTTTGTAGAAAACACTATTTCAAGAATACGGCGCCCTTTTTAATAACTTTTCTGCAGTATCAATGCAATCGCACTAACCTTCTGTGAATGAAGCTTAAGACGGACCCAAAATGTTGTAACATCAGATGTGTTAAACTATTTTATTAATTAAAACCACAAATTAAATCTATTAATAATTAATCCTTTCAGGACGGCAGTATTTTATAGAAGTTTTGGGAGTCGCAGATAGACGGCTATATTCGTCACTAATCGAAAATAACTTGGTTTAAAAAATCACCAAATAAAACAAAATCAAATCTATTTATTTGGCAAAACAGGTATAAAAGCAACATAAAAAATAAAAAACAGATAAACAAGATATGGAACAAGATAAAGATATGAAAAAAAAACAAAACAATTTTTATTTTTATAGTTTCACAAATAAAGTATAAAATTAACAGAAAAGGTCATTTTAACGCACGGCGTTAAGGTACGGATTCACTGGTGCGACTGCGACTGCGGTTCGAGGCTGCGACTCGTCGCGAACCAATAGACAATCTAAATGTTCTCATCAACTACAGAATTTAGACTGCCTATTGGTCGGAGACGAGTCGCAGACGCGAGCCGTAGCCGCAGTCGCACCAGCAAATCCGTACCTTTATGCACAGCCTCATACCACAACTTTCACCTGACTTTGCTACGTTGTCGGCTGCCGTAAATATTCGTCAGTGCCGACAGTTTTGGGCATCCGTTTGTCTGACAAACAAAAATGAACGAAATGGGACGTCGGTCGTGTGTGAGCCAAATCAAATTTTTTATAGACGTCAGACCCCAAAAGGCAGATGTTCAGAAAACAAATTAGCATCTGACGAATATATTCGGCACCCGTCTAACTGCCTATAATCTTAATGACGAATATATCAGTCAGTCGTATTAATAACAATAGTGATAAAAGCAGTTATATTTGCTGTATAAAATCGACGTTATAAAATTTGATTTATTTCTTTCCTTGAACTTTCTTTCCATTTTTCCAGTCGCATATTGCAGCCGTATCGGGTTTTACAGTGGACCAGTTTCCAGTACCATGCAGAAGTGTATTTTTAAATCATTTTCAAACTGTCCTTTTTGTAAGACTCTCTAGTACACTCAAACATTTTTTTTTAGATAAGTTCTGAATAACCCTGTATACTTCACATTCATTAACATTTCTGAATTTTTTCAGCATATTATATCTGTCTTAACAGTATCATAATAGTTAAAAAAAATTATATGATTAACTAAAGCGGACCGTACGAGATAATTATTTATTAAATTGTTAAAATACTAAATTGTTTACTATATTAAGTCATTTGTAAAGAATAACTGTTCTCCATAACATTTTCATAACGAGCAGGTATCGCAAAAAAAATTTGAAAGCCAGACGGTGTTCCCCATATTTGCAAGACCGCGCCACGCCATATTATATATAGCTGTCATTTTTTTAGGCGTAATTTACTTGCTTGCCTTTCAGACTGAGATAAATTTATGTAAAAATTTTACGGCTTTCTACGTTTTAATATTGTTAAAACATGGTTTCCTACAGACCCAACTCCTGTTAGATGGGTCGTTTTAAATGCCAACACATTTTTTACAGAATTTTCATCAGTGTTTGACTGCATGAAGGGGAAGCGTTAATGCGATATGAAATGTTATTTATTAGCATTTATTAATGAAGTATACATACAGTACAGTACTAATCGTTTGAAGCAACATTTACATTTGTAAATAGATAATAAAAATAATTGTTAGGTGAAATTGTATCTGATCTAGATGTGGAATGTACATGTACAAGATATCCATAATAGATATCATAACTTCAGAAGTTGTTTCTTCTTAGATAATTTAAGTTCAAAAAGACCTGAACCAACTAAGTGTTTAAAATCGTTGATTTTAGAGGTATGGGTCGTTAAAGCTGAAAAAATACTTTTCCAAACATTTCTGAAGATGTTTGACTTGACTGATGAAACTGTGGGTAATTATATATATAAGTATATAAAGTATAGTATATATAGTAAATATAAGTAATAAAGTCATCATACGTACCTCGCGCGAATGTGACTCTAAATACTCTCCTTTTAAAAGTTAAGTTAAAGTCAGTTATCAATTCCCCATAACCTGAATAAAATACCATGGTTTGGTTTGAAGGATGCCAGTCTCTGAGAAAAAATAATTACAGTGAATGTCCTGGTAAGGTGTTTATTTAGTAACAATAAATAACCGAAAATACATATATATTTTTGGAGCATAAATCCAAATATCAGCAGTGCTGTTAAAAAGTCTATGAAGTAAAACATAGTGGCGCGGGCCAAAAACTTCCAAGTATAAATAAAATAAATTAGTACGTGTGAAAAGCCAGTAATCCAAATAAACTGGAAATAAGTGAAAACAATGATCTACTGAAATCGATATTAAAGTCTATACAGGAGTCAAATGACAAGCAAACCAAGGATTTAAAAAACTATATTAATCATGAAATAGAAGAATTTAAACAAGTAATTAATCAAGAAAATACAAGATATAATATAATTATATTTGAGTTACAGTACAAGGAAGGCAGTCTACTTGATTATACAATTAGCAAACTAAATACTTACCTGGAAATCACACTCAATCTTAGTGACATAAATAATATCTACACTGTTGGTAAAACGCCAGAAAATAAACCGATTATTTATCAAATTTACTTCATATCTACAAAAGATAAGTGTTCTTAGAAAATGCAAAAAATTAAAAAATACAGGTATCACAATTTCTGAAGATTTGACACTGGAAGGACGAGAAGAGTTGAAAATACTAAGATTGCACTTAAATAAAGCTAGATCTAAGAACTACAACGCTTATATTAGGGGAAATAAATTATACGTAAACGGCGACAGCTACACTGCTAAACAATTAATAGACTCTGAAGATTAATGAAACAGAAAAGGTGGTTATCAAGGAACAAGGTAATATAAATTTGAAGTTGAACGAGAAAGTGGATTATAGAAATATAGACAATGAATCACAAAACATAGAAGACGTGGAAGAAATAAGTGAAGCTGATAAAAATCCAAAATAAGGAAAATTCAGACGAGACAGGATAAATATTCTAGCAAAACTGTGGAGAAGTACTAAACTTGTTTGGATAACAAAAATAAAGTAGCCCACAGTATTACCAAAGCATCAAATCCCTCATCAGAACTTCATGAGAACCATGCTGAAGCACGTGGTATATCAACAGCAATAGTATGGGTTGTGTCTGAAGAACAGCATCTGGAAACTATTCCCTCATCATTGAAGTTCCAAGCTAATCCTGTAACACATACTGTCAACAGTGAATTCTATGGCTGAAGAACATCACTCAAGCCGCTATTACCTCAGCACTGAATTTACAAAATGTCACAACTTGTACATTTAATTTCAATTTTTTTCCTTAACATACGAGTATTCTTTTAGTTTAAATAACTACTTAATAATTACTTATTAATGTTATAAAATGGTAATTAAAATAAACTGTTTCACGTTGACCGAATGACGCAAAGCGGGGTGCAATCAGCGTGCCGAAAAGTAGCACTTCCCGCACTTATTAGGTAAATAACTATTACATTGACGGATATACGAACTTGTCAATTAAATGCGAAGATTTATGGAGCTTAACTCCAGAATTTTTGGTACAGACTATTTTGAAGATTAATATGCAAAAAAATAGTTGCTTAAACGAAATTTTCCAGTATGTAATTCAGGCTGTTCAAATTTTTATATTAACTTTTATACGTTTTACATAAAATGTGCTGAAATTGCCAGTAATATACGCAGTACACCAGTAGTACCAGCACACAGCACTCCATTTTGGTCGCGTCTCCTTACTGTTTACTGTTAATAAGTTGAAATGAAGACTGTTTAAATTTAAATTCAGGTTTGATCAGAGAAAATGGTAAGTAGGTACCCAGGTAGGTTATAGTAAATACTGCTAATAAATGTTGAAAAAATATAAAGTTTTTAATGATTTATAAAAGTTAATTATGAATGTTTAAATTAGTATATCCGTATTCTGTTTTTCTTAATTAATAAATAAACGTAAAATAAATATGAAAAACGATTTACTTCAGAAGAAGAATGTATAGATTTTTTATACAAAATAGAATTTTAAATACAAGCATGATTTATTATTTCAAACTTACCTATATTTTATCAACAAATAAGTTAAAATCAACGTCAGATGATTTATATAAGACAGTTATAATAAGATCATGCTATAATTTTTTTACAGCAGAACCTTCACCAATAAGAAAGGATAAAGTATGTCCATAAATTTTACATTATAAATATTTTTCAAAAACATCAACTTTATTGGCTTTATTTCTAATATATTTGTGTATCTGTATAATGTAACTATTAAATTGGGAACAGTTAATTTCTTCATGCATTTTTATCATTTTCTTACAGATGCATTGATTTTTATCGATTAATTTGACACTACAGATGAATTAGAAACTGTGTATGCGAATAAATACCCACTTAGTTTTGAATCTCACAGAAGATATATTATTTGACATATTCAACATATTAGTGCACAGGTAAATGTATACACAATATATGTACTGAATACATCATTCTTATAAGAATCATTATTATTCAGAAAAAGATTCTATTATTTAGTTTGATCACACTTTGCCAGGTAACTTGTAAGCACATCTGCTATATTAAAATACAGTAATAAATCAATTTGAATTTTCCAATAATCTGAAATATAAACATATCTGGTGCTCCGATATCCTTTAATCCTCAAATAACCACCAATGCAGTGGTGCATTGTGTATCTATATATGAGATGAGATTATATTGATATTGTTTTCTGGGTAGGTAAATTATTAAATTCTGATATTCTCTTATCCTATAATATTAATAGGCCAGGGAATTACGAAAAAATCTTTCAAATATGGCTCTAATGTGACGTAACTTAGATAACTATTGGAATCGCTCGAGAATAGTATACCTAATGAAAATATTGAGGTGCGCCAGCTTGAAAAGGTGTGCTATTTGCATAAACAACGAAAAAGTGAAAAAAAAAGCGAAAATCGTGTTTTTCCCGGAAACAATCGCATATAACTCGGTAAGTATGCATTTTAGAGAAAAAATGTATACTTATAAATTTGTTCGTTATAAAATTTTCTACAAGATAGTGTTGGTCCGATATCCGTAGATTTGAAATGCTCGCTGCAAAATGCTCGAAAGTGCAAAAAAGTAGGTAAAAAACAAGGTAATTTTAAATTATTTATTTAACAATGAAAAAATAACCCAATCACGCCATACATTTAGAGAAAAGTACTTGACTTATTCAATACAAAACGAGAGCCGTAAGGCCGATTAAGATCGTACTGACAGTTTGTGCATAAAGCAATTGTTAAGTAACCTACCTGGAAAAAGACCTTTTTTTAATTTCGTGACAGGCTAAAAGTTATGAATATTTTTTTGCGCCCGCACTTTTACATCTTCTCGGACCCTTAAACTATCATATACAATTGCTATCTTAACCATTTTTAAATTTTTAATAATTTTTTGAGCGGTTTTAAAAGGTTTGAAAATTTTGGCCCTTAAATAATTAAGCCTGTGAAGCGGGATTTGCGAGTGGGAAAAAATCGGAAAGTATAGAAAAACAGTACTCGGAAAGACGCTTCTTTAAAAAAAAAATATCCAATTCGGTCCAGTAAATGTTGAGATATTAACTTTTAAAGTTGGGATGGGTATGCGGCGTAACGGTTAATGATATAACAATAAATTATATACCAATCGATAGGTTTTTCCGAGATGTTTTCATATCTGCTTTCAAAAATTACATTGCAGGTGTGCATCATGCACAAAAATTTGCATAAACATTGTGTAGTGTGCGCTCGGAGTCGAAATTCGGAGGGGTGGGGATAAGCTGCGAAACTTCGGTGCACAAAACATATACTAGTATAACTAGATTCGGCGCTTCAAAATCGGAGCGCCCGCTTCAGGATGATATATCTCGGCTTCTACTGCACCGATTTTGACGATTTTTTTTTAAATTGGGATAGAAAATCGAGAGGATTTTCATAGTTACATTTATCAATTTTAAAAAATAAACAATCGGTGGTCGATTTTCATAATCAAGCATTTTTAAATGTTGCTAAAAATTTGTGCTAATCATAATATCCTTATTGGGCATATATTGTCCATTGTAATTTAATTATTTTATTAATTTTAAATAGAAGAATTAATGCGTAATATTGTTATAAACTAATTTAATTGTTATTTAATAATATAGTACATTAAATAACACGAGATAAGGTATAAATAATAGTAAAATATCGACAATTTCATTAAATTTACATAATTTACAATTTTATTTATAATACAAGTTCATTTATTACATTAATTGGCATACTTTCTTTTACACGGAATTTTCTCGTCGCTATCTTCTACATTCTATATTAGTGTCTAATACATTTTTTTTGCAATTTTTACAAGTTTGCCCGTGGCATCCTGCGCAATAATCGGAACATTTTAATCCGTGTTTTACACAACTACAAGATTTTGTGCAGCCCTTTGTACATTTACAACTGATGTCTCGTAATATACTGTCAGGAAATAGTTAGTATATAATTTATTGTTACATCATTAATCGTTACGCCACATACCCTTCCCAACTTTGGAAGTTAATATTTCAAAATCTACTGGACCGAATTGGATGATTTTTTTTTTAAAAAAGAAGCGTCTTTCCGAGTACTATTTTTCTATACTTTCCGATTTTTTTCCCACTCGCAAATCCCGCTTCACAGGCTTATTTAATTAAAAGTCAACATTTTCAAACTTTTTAAAACCGCTCAAAAAATTATTAAAAATTGAAAGATGGTTAAGATAGCAATTGTATATGATAGTTCAAGGACCCAAGAAGGTATTTTTTCCAGGTAGGTTAATTAACAATTGCATTATGTAAAAACTGTCAGTCCGGTCTTAATCGGCCTTACGGCTCTCGTTTTGTACTAAAGTCAAGTACTTTTCTCTAAATGTATGGCGTGATTGGGTTATTTTTTCATTGTTAAATAAATAATTTAAAATTATCTTGTTTTTTACCTACTCTTTTGCACTTTCGAGCATTTTGCAGCGAACATTTCAAATCTACGGATATCTTGTAGAAAATTGTATAACGAACAAATTTATAAGTATACATTTTTTCTCTAAAATGCATACTTACCGAGTTATATGCGATTGTTTTCGAAAAAAACGCGATTTTCGCAATTTTTTTCACTTTTTCGTTGTTGATATATTCAATAAGTATACCATTCCCGAGCGATTTCAATAGTTATCTAAGTTACGTCACGTTAGAGCCATGCCAATCTGTAACCCTACTGGCCTATAATAATATGGGTTTAGATTTAGTTAGGTTAACTGTAAAAATTTTGAATAATTCTAAATTTTGGTACCAAATTCAAGCTTAACCGGTGATACAGTGATATTAATTACTGTTATTCTGTTTATCATAACACCAGAACTGTTAAATAAAAAAGAATTACTTAACAAACAAAATAAATAATAATAAAAATTTGTGAATATACTTGTTTCGTGAAATTTACTTTTATATGGTTTTTATGCGTATTTTTGTATAATACCGGTTTCGGATTATTAGCTCTCATCAGAATGCCATAAGTGAAGTGAGTTACTTATATTATGTTGTTTTGTTGTTAATATTTTTAATAAGTATAACGTGTTCAACTGAAGTTGGATGCTGAATCTGGCAATCTACCAGAAGTTCATATGTTCATGATTATACAGGGGTAACTATGACTAAGTACAAATATTTTAAGAGGGGATAGAAAAAAATAAGAATTAACAGAATTTCCTTTCAAAAAATTTCCAAACTTATTTATAAAGCGAAAAAAAATTGTTGTCGATATTATATTAAATCCTTATTTAACGCCGCCAATGCGAGAATCAGAGTATGCAACCAGCAAGCTACCGTCATGCAACAGTCGGCCACAGTCGGCAGTCGGTCCAGTCGAGTCGGTTCGTTGTCATGTAGTTTTGTGTTCTTCTTCAGTTTTTAGTGCCTTATTTTAATTTAAAACGTTTTATAGTTAATAAATAAAGGAATATGTGTCGGGTACAGATATTTTCCCACAATATAGTTCGCCGGTTTGTTTTTCTAGGTTATGGGACAAGACTGCCGCGGGTGTTAAACGTTTTCTGTTATCTATTTGAATCTACCTACCACCCCTTTCTTCGATTTTGTTATAATACATAGGCATTGTATCTAACAACTGTACATACGGGAAGTGTGTTTATCGGTAGTGAGTGAAAATGTAGTTTTACCAGTTTGTAACCAAATAATGAAAAACGAATGCAAAATACTGGAGCTAACTGGATTAACTGTTACCTACCTATCAGGTATTATTACTAATAAGAATGTTAATTTTTGTCGTTTCTGTATTTAGAAATACTGCAAACGACCGCATGGTAGTTGTTGACAGATGAAATGCCAACTATGTATCTAAGCCATAAGCCATCAGTCTATACTCATCATAGGCGCCGACTTTCCGTAGGAAAAAAGGGTTTTGCCCCATTTTTTAAATATCGAGCTAAAATTCTGGAATAACTTTTTTATTGTCTTTTAGGGCTCTATGAGCACGTGGTTAAAATTTATGTACTTAGTCATAGTTAACCTTGTAGACTACTTAAAATAAAGGGAATAAACATATTAACATTTCTTATGTTTCGTATCATTTAGGTTAAGATTTAGGAAGTGCATAACCAAATGGTATTTTTATTTAGTTACTGTTATTTAAATACATTATGATTAATCTATATTTTAGTTGTAGTTGATTAATTATGCAAAAAATGGTATAAAATGTTAAAATTGATCGTTTCATTAAATAAAATTATACTGTTTATTTTTGGATACAAAACTTCGAGCTTCCATTAATTTATATTTATGGGGAATACAGTGTAAAAAATAATTACAGTAAAAATAGATGGCAATTTATTTACCACTTATTATTGCTGTAATCTTCTTATCGATTGTGACTTTACAAATAAAATGTAAAATTACGTTGTAAATTTATTTTGCGATGTAATTTTATGTTTTGCAATTGTAATATATTTGTGATTTTACAATACAAAAAGTATTTTTACAATGTAACTTGCACAATTACTTGTAAAATTGCAGAGTAACTTTGCAGGCAGTTGTATAGTTACAATGTAATAATACATTTCATATTATGACTACAATGTAATTTTTTTATTTATTATACAGGATGGTTCAATTGGGCCAGTTAGGTATAGAAGGTTTCTTCTATTTTCCGAAAAGACAGAAAAAAGTAGCCAATACATTTGGAGCTTAATTTTTGAGAAAAATTTGATAGTGAGAATCTCATTTCGATATTTTGATTTGTTTAAGAGACTACATGATGTTTTTAAATTTTGGTCGTTTTCTATGGTAACTTTTCTACTTATTATATTAATATTTATACATTGTAGAGATATTTTATCTCTATGTGAGGTATCTAGTGGCTTGAGGATTTTTTTTATAACTTCTAGTTCTCCGTTACTATAACAAACATATATATATTTTAATCAAACATCATACGTATGTAATATGGGGCATCATAGAAAAAGCCTAAAATTAAAAAAATATCTAACATGAATGCCAATTGCTTCTAATGTTTTGTATATATATATTTTGTACTCCGATTACGGCTCAGTCAGCTAATTAGTAGTTACAGCTTTATTATATCTTCAATATGTTAACTGCCCTTTGCTTATTTTTTTTAACTTAGAAAGACATGTACATCCAGGTACTGAAGTAATAAAATATAGTTTTACGGCAGTTTTTTATTAAAATTTAGTATCTGCACATTTAGGTTAATTGTACAAAACAGAACACTTAACGTTATACAAAACATATATAACAATGTAAAAATATGTTCATAGAACTAAAGTTAACATTTTATAATATTCAAACGAGATCTATGATGGTCTTATACTAACTATTATAAAGTACACTGAAAAAAAGGCCAGTAACTTTACAAATACACTTTGTAAAAATATCCTTATAATTATCTTAAAATAATTCTAAAAATAATGATGATATTACACTGACACTTGTAATTTTACAAGAAAACTGCCAATATACAACAAAACCGTAAGCTTTATATGTAATTATAATGCAATATGTACATTTATAGAATATATTGTAATACATTTACAATTAGCAATGTGAAATCCACTTTTACATTGTAAAATTACTGAACATACCAAATTTACTATATAATTGACTGTAAAAATATGCTTAATTTGTGTGTGAAGATACTACTAATTTTAAAACGCACTGCCACTAACCGTTGAGAGCGTTGGATGGTGACGCCTTCATTATTTCTTGCTTCATTTCGAGGAATGCAGCGTGTACCTAGGACCTAGGTACTTACATAATTAATTTAGTGAGTAGTGACTAGCAATATAATCATATCTAGAGTGACAAGTGAGTGTTTTTAGTACTATAAAGAGTTTTGTCTAGTGCTGGTTGTAACATAACCTAAATAAAGCATGCTTTATTTCGACAAATGCAGCATGTACCTAGGACTTAAGTACTTACATAATTAATTTAGTGAGTAGTGACTAGCAAAATAATTAAATCTAGAGTGACTAGTGAGTGCTTTTATTACAATAAGTAGCTTTGTCTTGTGTTGCTTATAACATAACCTATATGAGATAACGTAATAGGTATGTATTTTATACAGAATTATTGAAGCAAAGGAACAATGGTATTTTTGCATCTACAAAAATCAGATACCAACTGTAGATTGAACTCTGTTCATCTCACATATAAACAATATATTATTTTCTACGTTAGAATTATATTTAAATTGTATATTACACATTAGATCTCGTTTGAATATTATAAAATATTTATTTTTTTTATGTTTACATATACAATAAACTTTATTATTTGATATATACAATATATAGATTTACTTTGTTATATATGTTTTGTATAACGTTAAGTGTCCTGTTTTTAAAAATGGCCTAAATGTACAGGTACCAAATTAAATAAAAAATATCGAAAGACCTTAATATTTTATTTTTCATAATCTAACTATATTTATTCTAACATTATAAACTCTTATTCAAAATTGCATAACATACTAGAAAAAATAGTAAAATTATTGTTGGAGCTGTGAAACCAGAATTTTTGTAGTCGACAATAATATGAACCTTTACCTACGTTTTTACTAATCTATCAAAAAGTAAAATATATTCGTAGCGTACCACTTAGGTGTACCTACATGTTTCTCTAACTTCAAAAAATTAAGCAAAATAAGATTAGTTAATTTATTAGAGATATAATAGGTATAGCTGTAACTAACTGTAAGCCGCTAAATATTTTTATAAGTAGAAAAATTTCAGTTATCATAGAAAATGACCAAAATTGAAAAATATCACGTAGGTATTTTTTAATAAATCGAAATGTGATTCTCGCAATTCAACTTTTCTCGAAAATTGAGCACGAAACATCTGCTTAACTTTTTTCTGTCTTTTCCGAAAATAGAAGAAACCTTCTATAAGTACCTAAGTATCCAAACTGGACCATCCTGTACAATAAATAAAAATTACATTGTAGTTATAGAGAAAAATGTTTTATTACAATGTAATTATACAATTGATTGTAAAGTTACTTTATACTTTTATAAGTAATTATATAAGTTACATTGTAAAAATTTTTGTATTGTAAAATTACAAAGTAATATTACAGTTACTAAACGGAAAATTGCATCGCAAAATAAATTTACAATGCAATTTTATATTTTAATTGTAAAATCACAATCTATAAGAAAATCACAGCAATAATGAATGGTAAATAAATTGCCATCTATTTTTACTGTAATTATTTTTTACAGTGTAATATTAATTATATAAATGTGCATGCTAATTTTCCAGAACCCCCTATTCTTCAAATATGTACCTATAAAATATAATTCTAATAGAAAATAATATATTTTTTATATATTATGTAAGATGAACAAAGCAACAGTGGAGTATCCAATTTTTGTAAATCCAAGCATACCAATGTTTCTTTGCTTCAATAATTATGTATAACTTACTATTACTTCTTAATCTCATTTAGGTTATGTTAAACCAGCACTAGGCAAAACTATTTATAGTACTAAAAACACTCACTTGTCACTCTAGATATGATTATATTACTAGTCACTACTCACTAAATTAATTATGTAAGTACCTAGGTCCTAGGTACACGCTACATTCATCGAAATGAAGCAAGAAATAATGAAGGCGTCACCATCCAACGCTCTAAACGGTTAGGTTAGCGCGTTTTAAAATTAGTAGTACCTTCACATACACATTAGGCATATTTTTACAGTCAATTATATAGTAAATTTGGTATTTTCAGTAATTTTACAATGTAAAAATTGATTTCACATTGTTAATTGTAAATATATTACAGTATATTCTATAAATGTATACATTATATTATAATTACATAGGAAGTTTACGGTTTTGTTGTATATTGGCAGTTTTCTTGTAAAATTACAAGCGTCAGTGTAATATCATCATTATTTTTAGAATTATTTTAAGACAATTATAAGGATATTCTTACAAAGTATATTTGTAAAGTTACTGGCCTTTTTTTCAGTGTAGATTAAAAAAGAATAAAAAGTAAGATTAGTTATTTTATTTTTTACCTGTATTTACAGTTTCCTCTAAAACATTTAAATTATTCAAATACGTAGACGGTTAAATGACGTTTCGGAAGATTACCATTATTGGAGGCACAATGCCGATCGTCGCAACCGTAATACAACAGTACGAGTAGGAACCGAAATCAATATCTGAGTGGGCCCGGAGATACTGAAAACCTATCCGCACCTCACAGAGCTTACTTCGAGAACAACAAGGGCAGATCAAAGAATCCCAGCTAAAAACTAGGGATGTGCAAATTAATTATGTTACTGACATGACCAGTTATTTAGGTCACAGCTTAGCAACCCGGAAACAGAATCTAGATCAAATAATGGTGGAGATCTGTAATGAATTTTAAAGTACTAAACGTGCGAATAAACTTATAATATTTTGCAGATCCATTATTTTTCACTTCTACGTTCTATTTATGAAATTAAAAAAATGCTGAAAAAGCCTATTTGTAACAGCAGGTCAAAATTTATTCACGGAGGAAAAAAATATTATATCAGAGTGAACATTTTCTGCGTAAATGTCTTTTTTCCACGGTCGGGAGTAGAAATCAGTTTCTATGACATCAAAATTAAAACAGAAGTAGTCGATTATTCCCAAGGGAGTATAATGCTCCCAAGGGAGTTTACATTATGGAGAACGTTTTTCATACAAAAAAAAGATAACAGGTGTCAGGTAATTTTAAATACGAAGCTACTACACTCGGAATTTTTCCCATGGTATTCTTGCCAACTGGCTGCGAACTACATTTTCCTGCTTTGTAGTACAAAAAAAGGCGCTTATGCTTGACGTGGGGAGGACGAAGGGACAGGTATTTTCGAAACAATTCAAGCATATTTTCCACATCGGTAACCAGAAAGGTTCGTGGAATCTTTGTCTTAGTGTTTGGAATTTTTACAATCAAGGAAGAGCCTACCAACCTATAAAAAATCAAAATACTTAATAATTGAAATATCTAACAACAAAAGTAATCTTACCTTAATCATTAACAATTCTTTGTCATCTGCACTTGATAGAAAACGGTCGATTTCACCCTTTGTCAATATTTTCGATTTTTTCGCTTGATATCCGTCACCGGTTCTTTTAAAAAATGCGATCAGCTTGGGGAATTTGCTTATATCTATGTTGTCGTAAATTATCAAGCATGACTTAACCATAGAATATTGCGCCCATAATGTGGAAGACTTGTAATTCTTTGCATTTTCACTGAAGTATGCCAAAACATTCTCGCTATGTACATGAACATTTTTCTCGGCGCACCACTTTTTGAACCGATTCTAGGCTATATCGTATAAAGATTTTGACTTCGTAGGCAGCAAATTGCTTATTGCAATATTTGCAGCCTCCACAATCTCTTCCGACTCACAATTATTTATTGTGCACTAAACAAACTTTAAACTAAACCAAACTAGCACCTTAATTTGATAATTCTTTTTGTTTGTTTATTTTGTAGTTAGACAATAACGACTACTAAATAAATGCTCAAATCCGAATACAATAATTCTGGTGATACTTACTTCATAATGACAAAATATGTGTTTTTAAGTTAATGAGACCGTGAAAAAAATAGTATATACCATTCAGGAGAGATGCTATTTTGTCCTCGGTGCATTGTAGCTTCGCCCTCGGGCTTTAAATTGCACCTCTGTCAAAATAACGCATTTCTCTCCCTTATAGTATAATGTACTATTAAAACATTCATGAGGTATATATTTAGCAACTGTATTTCACCTAATTTAAATCAACGTGCATATCGAGAATTAAAAGCTTATAAAGCCAGTGACAAGGCTTTTCGCTGGTTTATATTCAGTTTTAACAATTTTTGTGTCCTTAATGCCATTGAAAAGATTTTCAAATAGCTATATTTCAAATGTGAACACACATGTTCAAATTTCGCAAAGATACACTTTCCTCTTTATACAAGAGTCCGAACTAAATATACTCTTAAATTTGCTAATATGGAAATACAATTTTAGTCATTAAAATTTAAAAATTCTACAAAATTTGAAATTAAGAAATGTTAATAATACTTGGTTATGTTTTTATTAATGTGTCCGATATAATTATTTTTTATATTGTTTATATTTGTGAGATATCTGCTGATAACTTTAATGTATTTTTACATACTAACTTGTTTAGTTATGGTCTATTTTTTTATTAAGTTACTTTATGTTTTGTTTTTTTTTTTAATTTTTACTTTGTACTTTGTCTTTTAACAGGCGCTTGAGGCTAAACACAATCTGTAGTAAATAAATAAATAATATTGATTTGTATACTTTATAACAGTAAAAATAATCAAATGGAATGAAGGCTTATTAGACCATATCTTTTTAAACGATGGCCTCATCTGACTTAGATAAGTTTACTCTTGTATTTTTTATTTTGTTGATTATTTTTAATGTTTTCAATTTATACCATCAACAGCAATTGTTTCTCTTTCTCGTTTCTGTACCTTTTAATTTTTTGAGTGTAGTTCTTCGTCTCGTCAATTGATTCTTTCTTATTTTTTAGACAAAGTTCATGAAATTGTCCACTATATTTTATGAATTGATCTGTTTATCATCATTTATTGCATTCTCAAACTTTCTCTTCAGTTTCTTGAACTTTTTCTCTTCTAATTGTTTAGTTACATGCAATAGTGAGTATCGCACTTTATTTGCTTTTATGAGAATGATGATCTTGACTAATGTAAAATTTATATATTTTTTTCCTTGGCAGAATATGGCTTAATTACAGTGGGTGAGTCTGAGTATAAAAATAAATAAATGTCTAATCCAAAAAATTTTAAGTAGGTATCTATTAATTCCATGTAGTCGAAGAGGGCCTATAGGTTTATGGACACTCAGCATGTTATAGCGTAGGAGAACGTGTTGTGACTATATTATACACATGAAATTTCAATAAGTTCCTTTTACAGTTATATTAAAAAACTACTTCGTAATATAACTTCTATTAAGAATTGAATCATTCCAAAGAAAATATGCTTGATGTAATTTTGGAAAGAGTTTTGCTGCAAGGGAAATTATGTTTTAAATGGAACTCCTTTTGTAAGTTAAATTGGCTTATACTGAAAGACAGAGGACGTGACGACTACAGAACGAAGAGTGATATCATGAGAGGGAAGTATGACATCAAAATTACTTATCATTTATCATCATCACGATGTCTTTTCAACCAGATAACACGGGGACCAAACCAAATGACGTTGTTTTACGTGTGAAAGGGACTTTACAAGGAAAACAATGGCTATCATCTTAGAACTTACGTCCTTACCTCCAACCACTTCTCTATGAAACTTTTGAATGTAAATATTATTACAATTCGGATAAATTTAATAATACCCTTTATACACAAATTATACAGCAGACGTTTCTTAAGATTAGAACTTAGGTATAATATTGTCAAGAGAACTCCAGCTAAAGTACATATATACAAGGTTTAACAGTGTCGTTACAACAAACTTTCGGAACTAATTATTTTCCTCAAATTTTATGATTATATTACAATATACAATTGGGTCAAGTTCATTAGGTACAAAAAAACTGGGCAAAACGAAATTTACACTATTTTTGGTCCAGCGAGGTTTGCACGAGATATTGTTAAAAATTTACCCTATTACGATTTAGTAAACTTTTCAAAGCCTAATGTATTTTAACAAATACAAATATTTGGTAGAATTTACATGCGATGCGATGGTGTAAATCTCAGTGTAAATATGTGATGTAGATTTTCAAACTATAGGCCTTGAAAACTACACTGTTTGAATTTGAGCAACTTGTGTTTGGGAACTACAGTCCGCACACTTTTATACATACCTTACATCCTATTAAATATTGTACATGTCCATAGGACTCTTTATATACTAGGTCTGTTAAATTAGTGACACTAAGATCAGATTTTAATTGATAAGAGTGGTAATGACTGTTAAAAGTGGTTGTTTTGCAACACTTTGTAATAAAAAGATATGACCACATATTAAAACTGTCGATGTCGATAAATTCCTGAAAATTAAAGACGACGATTTTGACGTCCTGCATTATTTTAATATGAAGCCTACGTGTGTAAATCCCATACGCCTCTTTAGAACTAGTGGAATTTTTGCATAGGGGCCTACTAATGGCAAACTGCACTAATTTTTGGATATAGTGAATAAGTAACAAAACTATGTAAATAAATACTGCAATAACATTGGAAATATATTTTTATTTTCTAAAGAAACATATGTTTACTAACAATCTTGTAATTTTTGAATAACTAATTATTTTAAATAAGTTTTAAGCGGATTAGAAACTTTGTATTTATTTCAGAATTTGTTTCTTACTTTATCTGACTTTCTGTTAAATTTTTAATTCGCATTTCAGTAAAAAGCTTTTTATTCCACGTGGGCGCGCTTACATGAAAATGCGATCAGATTATGTAAATATTAGCCAAAACTTTGTCTGTTTTTGAAACATCATGTTAACGATTTCATTTATCCGATTATTATTTAAGTATTTTATATAATAATTATTATACATATAATGAAATATACAGTATGCGCCAAAAGTATGGAATAAATTCAATAAAAACGAAACAATTATTTTTTGGGAAAAATCCTCGAACAGGTCGATTTTCAATTTAAAAAATACATATTTTAACGTAAAATGCGATTTTCAAATGTCATTTGTTTTCGAGTAATGACGTCATCGATTTTTTTTAAATGGCAACACCATATTTTTTTCTTTGATTCTGAAAGATCGTTTAATTCTCTATCAGACAGTACTAAAATTTTGCCCTCTTACATAAGAAAGTTTTCGAGTAAATGACGATTGAATGTTAGAAAACGTAAATTTTATCCATAAAAAAGTAACAATTCTGAGGTATGTAATAATACAATTGATTAAATTTTATACTTAAATTAAATGTTCGAATTGCCATCCACCAACTTGTTGACAATGCGCAAGTCTGTGAAGAAATTCTTCTTGCACATTATGAATGATTTCTGGGGTAACTCTGCGTATTTCGTCACGAATGCGTTTTTGAAGTTCTTCTAAATTACGTGGTTTATTAATGTACACTTTTGACTTCAAGTATCCCCATAAAAAATAGTCAAGAGGTGTAAGATCTGGCGATCTTGCGGGCCATTCTATCGGTCCGCGTCTGCCGATCCACCTCCCAGAAAAACAGTTGTCCAAAAAATCTCGTACAGGGCGCGCATAGTGCGGAGGTGCACCTTCTTGCTGAAACCATATGGTATCGTTAGGAATGTCAGGGTCATTATCGTTAGGAAAAATTACTGCAAAGGCTGGAACAAGGTCATTTTCTAGAAACTATAAATATCTTTGTCCTGTAAGGGTTCCTTCAAAGAAGAAAGGCCCTACTATTCTGTCGTCATCTATTCCAGCCCACACATTTAATTTCTGAGGGTGTTGGGTATGTGCCTCTGCCATCCAATGAGAATTTTCCCGACTCCAATATCTGCAAGTTTGACGGTTTACTGTACCATTCAGACAAAATGTGGCCTCATCTGAAAAAAGTATTTGCCGGTGTAAATTTCTATTTGCTTGACATAAATCCATTAGAATTTCGCAAAAGTGTAAGCGGCGATCGGGATCATCTTCATTGAGTTCCTGCACAAGTTGAATTTTGTAGGGATGATATTTTTCCTTCCTCAAGATACGTAGCACTGTGCTCTGACTAGTGTCATTGATTAATGCCACCAATCGTGAAGAATTATGAGGATTATCCACCATACTTATCAAAATGTTCTGTTTCTGATTTTCATTAATGGACGTCCAGGTTTTGGAATATTTACAACATTGCCAGTTTCTCTAAATTTAGACTCTACCTTACTGACTGTTGACTGGCTGATAGGGCGATCTGGATATTTTTCATTAAATAAATCGCAAACTTCCTGCTGAGTTCTAGTCATATTCCCGCATCCGATAAGAATTAAAATTTTAATTCTTTGAGTAACAGTTAAATGTGCCATAATACTTTAAATTGAATAATAATTTCTATGTCGCTTACAATACTTATTAGAAAGTCGGTGTGACAATGACACTTTGCAAAGATTTTCACTTACGTGATCCATAAAAGAACTATGGAATTCGAACTTGATAACGTTTTTGCTTTATTTTATTTGATTTACGTTTTCTAACATTCAATCGTCATTTACTCGAAAACTTTCCTATGTAAGAGGGCAAAATTTTAGTACTGTCTGATAGAGAATTAAACGATCTTTCAGAATCAAGGAAAAAAATATGGTGTTGCCATTTAAAAAAAAATCGATGACGTCATTACTCGAAAACAAATGGCATTTTACGCTAAAAAATGTATTTTTTAAATTAAAAATCGACCTGTTCCAGGATTTTCCCAAAAAATAATTGTTTCGTTTTTATTGAATTTATTCCATACTTTTGGTGCATTAGTTAAAAAATATTATTATTTAAGCTCACCTATATGTTTAGTTTGCAAAATATGTTCTTGTTCCGCGGAAACTTCGAAAATCCTAAAGATGGATATCAGCGAATCGGCTTTTTTCAGTTGCGAATGACAGAAACGTCACGGTAAATATTTGACAGATTATAGTATATTTGCTGTGAATCAAGTAATAACAATAAAGTTTTGTTTTTCTACGTGGAGTATTTCAAGGTTACGACAACGTTGGGGTTACATTGGTATTTAGAAGTGCGACGTTCCACAAAGAAGGCGTTTGTAGTAGAAAAGTATATGCTAGTGACGCTATCAAGAGCGGCGGAAATGAAGGAAACATTCAAAGAGTTAATGAAGATGATAAAAGATATGAAAAAGAGTCAAGAAGACATGAAGAACAGCAGGGACAAAATTAAGGAATATTTAAAGAAAGAAATGAACAAAAGCTACGATGAAATGACAGAAAACTTAAAGAAAGAAATAAAGAACAGCCAGGACGAAATGAAGGAAGACATACAGGATGAAAACCAATCAAGAGAAGTGAAGAACAGTTTAAAGGAAATGCAAAATAGGAAGAATTAAGAAACAAAATGAAAACCAGTTTACAAGAAAATAATAAGCAGTTAGAAGAGATAATTAAGGTTAAACTCAATCAACCGGATTCACGAAACATGCGTTGCTGGGTAGCGAAACATGCGTTGCTGGGTAGCGAAACATGCGTTGCTAGGTAGGCTGTTACGTCCATATTTGCGCCAAAAGTTAGACCCAGTATTTTACCTGTCTAAAAATCGCGTAACTTCGGCCTCTAGTTCCTTGCGTTTCCCATTGTATATTTAGTATTTATATTCAAAAAAAGTACTTTTCAGTGCTGCGGATTAGTTAACATATCATAAAGTAAGTATTATACACAGTAGTGAATAGGAGTATGCCTTTTATTTAAATTGGTGCAACAGATGCGTAAATTTTTCGCGTAACCTCCGCTAGTCTGACTAACGTTACGCCTTGTTGATGAATCCGTATGAATGAATTTAAGGAAACTGTTGAAAATGAAATCAATCAATTATAAAGTGAGATACAAGAGAAAATCCAAGTCGTAGAAGAAAGTGTTAGTAAGTTACAGAATGAAGTCACCAAAGTCACAGAAGAAAGTATAATTAAATTAGAACATGAAGTTACAAATAAGAAACGGCCAAATGCCACCTCACTAATAGTTGCTCTACGGGGTAAAGCTACGGAGAAAAGAATGCTAGCCGAGAATAAATAAACGGATTATTAAACATTGAGCACAGCTAAAAAATTGAAAATAACGTTTTGAAGAAAATTTGTAGAAATATGTGGCAGATGTAGCACGTATCCCCAGCATCGGCAGAATTCCAAGATTAGTTAGCAGTAAGTAGCTTCATCGATGACCTGCAGTCAAAGAAAAATTACAAAACAGCTGGACTCGATGAAGCAAGAAAAATAGACAATTTTTTGTGCCAAAGAACAAAGTTACAGAGCCCAGATTAATGGGATATTAGAATTCTTAGTAAAGAACAGAGTGAAGATTCAGACTTTAATGGTATTTCCCAGTGGAAGATTAAAAACGTGGATAGACCTAACTGGAATGATTTCTAACAAATATTACTGGACCCTATGGGATTTCTTAGTAATACAGGATGGCGTATTAAAAAGAATATTAGAGAGTCCTTATGGTAGAGAAAGGAAACTGTATCACCTTCAAAAAGAGTACCAGAAGTTCTTAAAGCCTTCATAGTGATATTGATAGCGCGCATTTAAGAATAAATAAAACTTTCAACAAAGTTAGAAAGCAAGTTTATTGGCTTGGAAGTCGTTCCGATGTGGAGGAATGGTGTCGACGCTGCTGTGTTTCTACGTTAAATAGAGTTTATGTAGTTGAGTAACCTCATCAGATCTATGAAGGGGGAATGTTATGGAAGCTCACCTACCTGCTCCTATTTGCTCTGAAATTTAAAATTTTTGTAATACTTTTATTTTGACGGTTTACTTCTAGATGCGTTTTCGACACCACGGAAGCTTTGAGAACTTTAAAAATATATATAAACGAGTTGGCTTCGCCTCCACAGTTCACTTCAGTTTATCTTGAAAAGTCTAAAGCTTCATTCACATAAGATTAATGCAGGTGCATTGGTACTGCAGAAAAGTTATTAAAAAGGGCGCCGTATTCTTGAAATAGTGTTTTCTACAAAATACAATTAATTTTAGACATTTAATAACTGAATAATCTAGGGTTTAGCAAATAATAGGAATGTTAACTCATCCCACCTGCCAATATTCAAAGATACTGAAGTAAAACGGCGAGAAATATGGGAGACTTTTGTAATGTTCAGATAAACTTAACAGTAACGCCTTTGTACTGCAGTTGTATGGCAGAAGCTAAAAGCATTTTAGCTTTTACCAATCCTTTTCCAACAATCATACAAGGACCAATCAGAAAACTGTTTTTTTGACAGTAAACAGAAGATTCACATTTTTGCAGGTTAATTTTTTAAATTAGATTCTAATTTAGATATTTAGTTTAGAATTGTTTGTTTGTTTCTAAAAAAATTGATGAAGAGGACTGTTTGGTTTAGAAATAGTTACTATTGCTGCTCTTATTCGCAGCAACGTCAATATGTATAAAAGCTATACATGCAAAAAAAAAAATAAAAGAAGAACTCGGAGATGGTGGGTGCGACCTATTAACCGCAGATAGCACATGCAAGGGGATTTCTATAATTTATATAAAGAAATGCGAAATGAGAATGCCGATTATTTTTTCATTTCACCCGAATGACAGTTGATGACTTGCTGAAATTAGTGGGGCCTCATTTAACCCACAGTATACTAGTATACTGTGATTTAACCAAACATTCAAATAGACCATCTATTCCTGCAGATTGTAGGCTTATATTTTATCTAGGGTAGGCTTTTAATTACTATTCGGCAAATGATAAAAACCAACAATTTCCGTAGATAGGGACGTAGTTGACAAAACATAAACATAACATCTCTGAAGGTCAAGAATCTTGAGTTTTTGCATGTCGCCAACTTTCAGCGGAACAATTTCTTAAGTCTACGGTAATTTTATGTAAACAGAGTAAATAATATTTAACACCATACAATTACAATATAACAGTAAAATTGCAGTGCCATTGCACTAACGTTTATCTGAACGTTACTTAACGTGACTAACAGAAACGTCAAAGTAAAGATTTAACAGTTTTTAATAATAATAATAATCTTTATTTATCCTGTAGAACATTAAACAATGTATAGGACATGTCAAACACAATTAGACTAGTAGCACAAAGAACACAATAGAATTTACCTACATAAAATTATCTTCCATAAACTCATTAGTGCTATAATAAAATTTTTTACCTAGTAAAGATTTCAACTTAAATTTAAATAATTTTAAGTTATTTAAATCTTTCAGGGCTCTTGGAAGATGGTTAAATAATTTGATACCCTGGTATGAACTGATATTCAAAGTGTATCAGCATGACGCGTTCAATAGGAATGATGGTATGATAATGTATTAAATTTATGGATATTTACTTATAATCAAGTAGTGACAATACAGTTTTATTTTTAGAGGTTTAGAGGTAGAGGTTACAATGGGCGTATTCAGACGAGGTCAGCCGCTGAGTAAGAATTCAGCGTGCATTTGATTGGCCTGGATTTCTCAGCGGGTCAGCGGCTGACCTCGTCTGAATATGCCCAATATGTAAAATTATAAATATGCGTGATTGTACTTGTAGCTTCATCGCAAAGCTCATGTCTATCCAGTCCCTTCAACTGGAGTAGGTAACTTTCTCTTTCAGTTTTATTATTGTTTCACTTCAGTGTCGTATATGGCAGTAATATGTGGTGATGGCGCCCTCAAAAATCAGAAAGCAACTTTCGATTTGATATAATCAGAGTGTACTGGAGTGAAATTGAAAAGGATTTATATATTGCTAAAATAAAAAAGCAATTTAAATGAAAATGTAACGATTTTGTTATACGTATTAAAACAGCGATTGTTTATTAATAACGGTGACTAACTTTAAAAAATTTTATCCAATATGGCCAATGGCCAGTACAGAGAGAAATATCCCACCGAAAAAAAAACAAATTAACCTCGTTAAGCCTCCTTTACTTTAATCTCTGCCACACGCCGTGTGGCTTTTGTTTAAAAGCGGTTTGTTGCAAAATGAATTCATCTGTTATCTAAACACGTCAGTTTCATATTAAATATGCAAAGTACACACAATAGCAATAATCTCACGAAACTCGTTAAGAAAATATTTAATATTAATATAAAAATAGATATCGCTATTTACATATTTAATTGCTGTGTTTTTATATACCTTATCACGCCATTCGGTATTAATCCTATCTATAAATCTGAACTGTACAATATTACAAAGGGGATGTCCGTGTGTTTTTTGCTTTATTTCAACAAGTGAAGCTTCGCATTGATTAACGCTTTATTGGCCGTTTAACGCTACATTCATTTATGAGATCAATAGAAAACTGCATTCGTTTTAACTACTCGGTCAAAGCATTTTGTCTGGCAAAAAATTGACCAAAGCGTTCTAGGTATTATTTAAAACTCAAATGGAACTAAATTGAGGCGTTAAATTGATTTTCTCTTGTAGGGTTCTCTTTTATATTAATTTGAGGACTATGGTAATAGGAGAACAATTCGAACAGTTGGTGGAATTTTCAGTGACAGTACTTTGATTTTCAGAATAAAGACTTAAGAGTGCAATAAAAGACTGGTACCAAAAGCAATAAAAAAATTTTTAAAAATCCTAAAGGTATGAAACATTTAAGTGGTTATTATTCTTATCTTTACTGCATTAATTTAACAAATAATTTCGTTATTATTAGCGTTAACCAATATTTTCTTCCATTGCCTAGGTTCATTTGTACGCTTCTGTGAGTTATCAATTGTTGAACAATTTATGGGCAGGAAAAAATACTAGAAACGTCAACTGAAAATGAGCCACAAAAAACTGAAACATAGTGAAATTAATGAAAAGAGGTTATTATATAAAATGTGTCGCAAGCCTATTTTTACAATAATACCCTGAAAGAGATTATATTCCACTAATCATTTTATTGATGTGACAAAAGTCTGGCCTACTACAATTTTTAAAAGGGTCCTTTTTCCAGAAAGAGGTATTTTTTATTAAGTTTAACACTTTTTACTGCTGTCACAGTAAAAATAATTAAAGTACAAAAAATGTAATGAATTATGAATGAATATAAGTTGATAAACAATGCAAGTTATGTAAAAAAAATTAAATTTAAGAAGACGACTTGAAAAATGTGTTCTACTGGAAGGATGTTTGGTGGAGAAAATTAAAATTTAATTTAGAATAATGTTTTGTAATTTTTTATTTAATAACTTAGTAATCATAATTCATTACACCTTTTGGTATGTTAATTATTTTTACTGTGGCTGCCGTTTGACCTCATCACATCAGGGTTTTGCCATAGCCTTAAAATACTCAATAATTGAGGCTTTTCAGTACTATGAAATACTTAAAACTTAAACATAAAACCCAAGCTGTTAACCCCTAAACCCATAAATCAATCACCCCATAACCAATAAACCCAATAACTGCATTGCTCAATATTTGAACTTATCTTACATCACGCGATTTGTGCGTGCTCTTTAAATAAAAATTATCCTACCCCACCCAATAATTCCATAACACCATAATTAATAACAGTTGCATTTTTCCCAAAAAAGAAATGGGACTGTCGGCATTAGCGTTGCTTAATGTACACCACGAGGAGGTTGTGCGAGAGGATTTTGTACATCATGTAACCCTTAAAAGGGTGTTTGATAAGATTTTTTATTCATTTTTCTTTTTAAGGCTATACCGAGTTTCTTTCCTTTGATTGATCTGCGCAATGTATTTCATTACGTTTTTTTTCTCCTCCTTCTGACATATCTCTTGAGTGTGGTGTTGGGGGTCATATTAAACCTAGTTGTCCAAAATTAAAGAAACAGAAGTTCTTTTATTTACTCCATCTACTTTAGCTGCAGGTTACTTTCATAGTAATGCGTGGTACGTAGATAGTTGTGCCAGTAATCATGTTAGTCCAAAAAATAAGTGGATGGCGAATTTTAATCCTGATGAAAATATGCCCCAATTGCTGCTACAAATTTACTTTCTGTTAGCCAGATCGCAGCTAAAGGTCATGCACTGATTTTTAAGGAAGATGGTTTTGAAGCTTACAAAAAAAGATAAAGATATGAATCAAGGTATCAACCTAAATATGAGATTGGACTTTTAAATCATAGTGTAATGCCTGTTAGTCAAATAATTACTAAACAGACTTGGCGTAGACGTCTAGGACATCTCAGTAATCGTGGTGTATCGTTATTGAAAAATAATTATATATAATAAAATGTCATTAATAATGTAATAGCTTTTTAGTTATAGTTATAGTTATAGTTATAGTTATAGTTATAGTTATAGTTATAGTTATTGTTATAAAACCCTGATCAAGTGAGATTCGTTCAAATACCGAGAGTAATGCTGTTACTGGGTTTATTGGTTATGGAGTTATGAGATTATGGAGTTATAAGGTTTATGGAGTAGGACATATTTTGTTTAGAGAGCACTGACTAATCGCGTGATGTAAGATTCAAGTATTGAGTGATGCGGTTATTGAATTTATTGGTTATGAGGTTGCACGGTTATGGGTTTATGGGGTGATTGGTTTATAGGTTTGTAGGTTAACAGCTTGAGTTCTGTATTTAAAGTTTAAGTTATAGATATATGTGTTTAGCCTAAATTATTGAATATTTTGGGTTATGACAAAACTCTGACATGATAAGATCAATAATAATAACAAGCTAACATGTATCGATATATGTTTTATGTTAGATATTTATACCTATTGCTTAAGATATGACTTACAGAAAAATACCTTTTGCGCTGATTTTTGAGATACACCTGTTTGTCAGATGAAAAAAAAATCTTATGTAACACTTAATATGTAAAAATCTCATATGCAACGACATAGGTACCTATCTTTTTAGGTACACAAAACATTGGAACACTGAATAATCTCCTTACTGTTTCCGGAAGTGCATTTCTGTGTACTTTATAATGTGAAATAATGAGGCTGGTACAGTGAGGGCATATAGCCATATTCGAGGATACCGAAATGTAGGGGAAGTATACATATTTTAATCTGAAGTTAAAATATAGGACTAGATAATTAAATTTAAATTATTTTGCTGATATTTATTCATAAGGGTTTTCTCAACTCAATTCGCACTTAACTGATTTAAATATAATTGTTCGGGTAAAAAGGGAACGGTCATTTCAACAAATCGAAATTCGCATGGTTAAAATTCAGGATATAATTACTTAACTTTTCGGTTTTCGAGTTTTGCCACAAACTTTTAGGTCATTGTATATTAACTGAATGTATTTATGTGAACAATATTTAAACACAATTAAATCAATTATGAGTAAATAAATAAATCTTTGAAATGTTTCCCAGTAAACACATATACGTTAAAAAAACGTTTATAATGCCCATACAACGTTTGAAAAATGCGTGCCTTTTTTACGTACAATCAACTTAAAAATGTCGCGGTATTACACGTTTCTGGTAACCAAAGTACAAACGTTTAATATTAGTAAATGTGGAACGATCATTTTCAGTATTAATAAGTTTTAAGTTTTACGTTTAAAAATGACATTTTATTAAGGCTGTTAACTAACGTAAATTAAACCTTGTTATTTTAATGTGCAAAAAGATGTTTTAGAGACGTTTTTCTTAACGTCTTTTACAACGTTGTTTTTGGATCCTTCTGGTGGCATTGTACTGGGTGGTCCAGAATTATGTACCATAAATGCTAGGTTAGATAGTAGATACGTTAAAAAATAAGGGTATTATATATATTTAAAAACTAAATAATCAGGTACACTTAATCCTGTAAAACCGCAAAATAAAAACCACTTCTTCAAAATATCTATAACACTTAACTAATTATAATACTTTTACAATGAATTTACTTTTTTAGGTTTTAGTACAATTAATTTTATGTTACCACGTATTCCATCCCTTTAAGATTAAAGTGTTGTTTTGAGTGAAGTATTTTTTTGAAATACATAATTTCAAATTTAAAAAAATACTATCCAAAACTACCCTTTAAACATAAGTGATTGAATAAGTGGTAACAAAAAATTAATTATCCTAATATCATAATATACTCACCCCATGAACCCATTATTCAAAAGTATCTGAAAGACATTAAAAAAAATATTTTTATTTCATCCCTCAGAGGGTTATATCTCTCTTATTATTGAGTTTTGAACAAAAAGTTATGTAAAATAGTACCCTCATTTTTTAATGTGTCATATGCTCTAGTATTTACGGTATATTCTAAATGCAATATCTTTTTATTAAATTATATTGTATAAAATTTACTTTGGATTGGTATCGTTCCGAAATATTTATTAATTGCAAAACATTTATGATACGTTTTGTAAACATTACTTATGCCTGTTACTCTAAAACGTTACAAACACGTTTTTGTTCAATGTCAATATATTAATCACCTGACACAGACGTTTTATAAAGGTTTAAATAAATAAGTTTTATTTAAATATTTTAAATAACGTTCATTTAACGTTACAAAAGGTTTGCCAACATTTTTTGTTAAAGAAGTACGTATTTTAAACGTTATCTTAGACCGTTACTTTTCTAACCATAAAATAATGGTTGATTTTGTAACGTAACACGAATTTATCAACCAATGGTACGTTGACAATACGTTTAAATAACGTATGTGTGTTTACTGGGTTATGACATTGAACAAAAATTGTAAATATTAGGTTATTTAATGCAAAGTGCCCTATGCAATCTTTATAAGTGTATTTGCATACAAATTTACTATGAAGTATCCAATATGTTTTCCTCACTTTACATTAAAAAATTGTTCGTAGAGAATTACATTTATTTCTAGTTAAAGTTTGACATCCCATAAAAACACAACACAACATGAAAAAATCGACAAATGTCTATGTAGATCAAATTTGCTATATGGGTATTTTGATGGATGTTGAACAGCCTGGTAATATTTCCTTATTGATAGAAAATGCCTAATACTACTTTTTGGAGAAACGACCCTATTAAAAGATCGTAGTTGGCTAGGCGTTTGTTACATCAATAAAATGGTTAGTAGAATATAACCTCCTTCTTACTAATTATAAAAAATGGCTTGCGGAAATTCCACAGTCTTCTCACATGTTCAGAAGTGTGTTCCTGAAAAACGGAACACACTGAGCCATATACAGGGTGATTTTAAATAAAGTAGCAAAAATGAGACCACATATTCCTTAGGTGAAAATAAACTGATTTAACCTAACATACCTATATCCCAAGTCGCTTAATAAAAAAGATACAGAGTGTCAAAGTTAAAATTTTATTTTTGATATTTGTGGATAACTACTTAAAAAATTCAAATATTTACTTAAAATTTGTAAACCAGGGGGTTTTGCGAGTGAGAAATTCAAATTTGTTTCTAATTTTGACGTCACTAGTAGAGGGCGCCACCTATGGCACATCATGTTTCTTTTAAATAACAGAACTTTTTTGCTGCTTAGTGTATCCATCTGACTATTGAAACAATCGATTCTCCTACCTGTTATATCTGAAAAAGATATACCTTGTTTGAAGTCGTTAGGAGTAACAGTTTTTGAAATAATCCTATTTGAATTATTCAGTGCACCGATTGAGAACTGTTATCGTTTCAGGTAAATTGAATTTTTTACTGAAAATATAGCAAAATGTTACTTGAAAAAGTTGTTCAAAACGGTAAATTATGGAGATGTGCAAAATTTCAAAAAAATCGGCATGCTTTGATAAAATCTTTGTGCTTTGTTGAACAAAATGGTTTCATCAAACCTCGCCGATCTTCTTGAAATTTTGCACGTCTTCATAATTTACTATTCTGAACAACTTTTTCAAGTAATATTTTGCTGTATCTTCAGCAGAAAAGGCACTTTACCTCAAACCAAAATAGTTTTTACTAGGTGCACTCAGCATTTCAAATAGGATTATTTCAAAAATGGTTACTCCTAACGACTTTAGCAAGGTATACCTTTTTTAAATGAAACAGGTAGGAGAATCAATTATTTCTATAGTCAGATGGATACACTAAGCTGCAAAAAAGTTCTGCCATTTAAAAAAACATGATGTGCCATAGGTGGCGCCCTCTACTAGTGACGTCAAAATTAGTAACAAATTTAAATTTCTCACCCGCAAAAACTCCTGGTTTACAAATTTTAAGTAAATATTTGGATTTTTTAAGAAGTTATCTCCAAATATCGAAAGTAAAATTTTAACTTTGACACCCTGTATCTTTTTTAATAAGCGACTTGTGATATAGGTATGTTAAGTTAAATCGGTTTATTTTCACCTAAGGAATATGTGATCTCATTTTTGCTACTTTATTTAAAATCACCTGTAGATATACATCTTTCTGAAAAATTCTTCTTTTATTATACATCTTCATTTATCAAAGGCTTTGGAAAAACTTTTAGTACTAAACTGGATAGTACAGAATGAATTAGTGGTTGTAGACCTATATGCCATAAAGCCGTGTTGATGAATGGAAATGTATCCTAGGATATACTGAAACAAACACTAGTACAACGCAATCTCCATGACTTTCACGAAATTATTTATTATAGTAATGTTTCAATTTTCAATTTCATTTATATTACTCTTTTGAAAACCAAATAGAGCAAATTTCTTAGCGCTTCGAAACATTCACACACATTTGGTATATTTAGGTTTAATTATCAACAACAATAATAATAACAAACTAGTGTATGTCGAGATATGATAGACATTTCTACTGCTTAAGAGTCGTATTTCTCGCCCTTCCGTCGCCTCTCAAATTACTGTCAGTTACTTAAGGTTGCGGTATTCTAAATAAGAAAGTACCTCGATCGTTGACTGACAATGATATAAAACTGTGTACCGGGAAGTGCTGGATATCTAACGGAGAAAACTTGAACTGCAAATATTTAAAGAATGTCACAGTTGGAGTGCAGAAAATAACGGGTAGCCGAAACATGCCGAAACTGAGCTTGAAGGTCATGCGTTCGATCTGCGGCAAAATATTTACAACTCTAGCATCTAAATGGGATATCGATTTTTCCGTATTCTAAATTTCAGCGTTCAGTTGCAATTTATCCTTTGCAAATCTGTGCTTTGCAGTAGCAGTGGTTTTCTGTATTCTTTATATGTGTGTAATACTAGTGAAAATTATAGGACATTTTTATTAATTGAAAGTTCGTTGGATTTAGAAAGGTATGTATATCATTATTTGTAAATTGAATTAAATAATAGATACTTAATAATTATATATTTATATGTAACAGGAACAGGGGAGGTGAATCGAATCTTTAATTTACAAATTTTAGGAATAGATAATAGTTATTTATGTACAATTTTAATTGAAATAATTTTTGTCCAAAGAAGCTAGCCTTAAAATATGCCCATCCTTTGCTGAACGCTCTGTAGACATTTTGCGAATAAATTACGATTTGAATCATAAACTTGTATCTTAAAAGAGCGCCCTTGGATAATGTTGTAAGAAAAATTGACCATTATTGTCAGTTATTTTAAAAGATTAAGATGACAGAAGATACTTAATTTAATATTAACCATATAAATATTTAAATATGTAATACCTATCTTAGTATGTACAAGCTATTTCGATTATAAATAAAACCATAATAAATTAGCACTTTTAAAATTATAAACGATTCAGGACTCAAATTTTTCCCATAATATTACAAATTTATCAATAAATTTAATCTTCTATAAAACGCCATAGAAATTCAATTGTGGCCGTCGCTTCCGGACAAGATATTTATTTCATAGGCTATTAATAAAGTTTTGATTAATAAAAATCAAACCACTGTGTATAATACATATAGTTATAAAGGTAGTTAACTAAAAAAAATTTTACTATAAAATATGTCCGTATATATATATTCAATATAACATTTTTAGGTTTGATTGGAGATGATAGCATAAAAGAAGTTACATGTTTGGAAAAGGTAGCTCTATCAGCTATTACTTTGATAGAAACAGTGGAGAAGAAAATGGTGCCTTGTTTATATAATGATAAAGATCGAGTGAAATTATAAAAAAACTCATAACTATTACTACCAAGTAAGTTAAAAAGATGAAGTATTATCTATATTAATTTTTCATGTAAACTGAACTCTCGAAATCATATCCGAACAACCCTGTATAATGTAAATATATTTTTATTTCATTATTTATCCCTTTTGTAATAGGTATTTAATAATACATAGTGAGACAATTCACAGAAGACAAATAGCAATATACTTTTTGAAAAAATTTGTATACTTGCAAAATAAAAGATAATAATAAAAACAATCGTTCAACCTGACCCTGATATCTTTATTTGTGTGGTGGTTTTAAAATATGTAAGCAAACTTATACGGCGAAAACTAGATGTCAAAATATATTGCTGAGATCCAATTTACCTAAATGTCAACCTCCAACGAGTTACAGTCATTTACAAGACGAATGCTAATAAATGTTTTAAAGTAAATGTTAAAAAAATCACTGGCGGCATGAGGACAATGTACACTAATATACAGGTAAGCGTATACTTCATATTACGATAGCTAGCAGTATCAGTGGACAGATAATTTAACTGTAAGATTTTCCTTTTGAAATTTATAATTTTGAAGTGGTTATCATTTCACTTTAAAAATTTTCAAATTCTGTCAATTTTGAAATTTTTTCAAGTTTGACTACATTTTTTTCAACATCCTGTATTTTAAAATTTGGATCAGATCGATTTAATTCTCTGAATTTTGCAGGAGTTTGGTTTGGTGTTTTAAACACCTGTATTTTTTCGTTAACAGTGTTCCAATAGCCCTTAGTTAATATTAAAGACATTTTTGTAGTTCCCTTAATTTTGAGGTTTTTTTAAGGTCAACATTTTCTCATAATTGCATACAGAACGTCTTTCGCACGTTCAATAACCGTTCCGAAGTGGTAAAATCGAAAATTTATATCAATAACAATGCAATCAAATGCATGTGGTATGTTTAATTCGTTTTGATTTCTAATATAATACTTAATTCCAAATTTTGCTCGCCCTGTAAACAGAATTTACTTTACCGCCACCTCTTAGTCAGAGGCTGAACTATTTATTGTTAAATTGAGTCAAATTTTTATAGTTTGTAACAGACTTCTAGATAATGAAGTTGACCGAACTTACTGAGAAAATGACCCTTATGGAAAAATGCTAATACATTTTTAGGTACTGAAATTTATCAAACTAACTACTTTTTAAAATTGATATATAGTTCTAAATATTCCTATAACATTAACTTACTTAGTGTTACATATAAAATTGTTTAGGTTTATGTATAAGCACGATAAATTAATTGATAAAAATGTGGCATTAGGTTAGCAGCAAAGACCAATATGAAAATACGTTTTTTAAAAGTTAAAACTTTGTTTAAACTATATTTAAATAGTAATAATGAATAGACAGAACTTTAAAGATTCTATTTGTGTGGTTATTTTTGTTCTTCGAGCTTTATTTTTTGAGATTTCAGTACCTAAAAACACTACAAATACGGGTCATATTTTGCCAGAAATACGGCGACCTTAAAAAAAAAGTACAAAACAATTATTTTCGATTCTCCGTAGTAGCTACTTAATAATACCCTTATAATTGTTTTGCTTGTTCAAACATACTTTTGACTGATATCTTAATATTACTGCTTTACTGTGTAGTTGTATGTATGTATATAATTAATATGTAATTTAATTTGTTGTGGCACATCTATTTTTGTGGGTTAAGTGGAAGAACAGCATGTTGTCTCTTGGGGCTACACAGCTGAACTTCGCCCTTTCATATTATATGTATTATTCTTTTTTATTAGATTTAATTGAATTTTTTGTTATATGAGAATAAAGCTTATTATTATTAACTCTCTGTGGTCCCAATATACAGGGTGTCCGGAATATGAGTGGCTTTATTTTGCTGTATGATAAATTGTACCAAATAAAAAAAATAATTGATTTAATAACTTTTTTCTCTGTCCAACGGTAATGGAATTATGACAGTAAGCAGGTTTTGAATATGTGACAACGTTGTACATCTACTATGTCAGGATTGTCAGATGTTTCTACACAGTCATCACAGATACGTATAAGTGTACTTACTGTGCATGGTTTTCTTAGGGCTCCTCTCACAATACAGAATGAAGTTTAAAATAAATATAATAAATGTCGTTGGTTGTGGAGAAATTCACAATACAAAGTAGCCAGAGAATTTTTCCCATCTTTTCCATATTAACATGTGATGTAGCTCATGATTACTAAATATTTCCTTTTTGTTTATGTACAAACATCAAGCAAACCATAGGTAGCTACAAATAAACGATACACACTAGTCACAATATAAGGTATAGTTGCGGCAAGAATTCAGACGAGTTATGTCAAACGAACGAATGAATAATTCATTATATTTTCATCTTAAGATTTAATAACCTGCAGATGAGAATAACAAAACTATACACTACACTAAATGTTAGTAGTATATCTTACACTAAATTACAAAAATTATTGTTTTTAACTCGGCAAACTACCTTAAATTATGTTGACAGTATGGGCGAATTTGGGGGGAGGGGCGTCAAAAATGGAATTATTTCCTCCAAGAATATTCAAAAATATTATCACATACATATTCCATGACCGAAAATAAATAACATTTTCACAGTCCATCCGGGGACTAAGTCCTTCCAGATTTGATGACCAAACTTCGTTCATGGTTGACAGTAAAAACAATTGCGTAACGTCAGCCATGACGTAAGTCGTCTGAATTCTTGCCGCAACTATATGTGCGATGTACAACTATTTTGAAATAGTTTTTAAGTTAAAGAGAGAGCCATACCCTTAACATAGTACAACTCAATAAAAACGAAACAATTATTTTTTGGGAAAAATCCTCTAAGAGGTCGATTTTTAATTTAAAAAATACATATTTTAGCGTAAAATGCGATTTTCAAATGTAATTTGTTTTCGAGTAATGACGTCATCGATTTTTTTTTAAATGGCAACACCATATTTTTTTCCTTGATTCTGAAAGATCGTTTAATTCTCTATCAGACAGTACTAAAATTTTGCTCTCTTACATAGGAAAGTTTTTGAGTAAATGACGATTGAATGTTAGAAAACGTAAATTTTATCCATAAAAGTTACAATTCTGATGTATGTAAAATAAAATACAATTGATTAAATTTTATACTTAAATTAAATGTTCGAATTGCCATCCACCAATTTCTTGACAATGCGCAAGTCTGTGAAAAAATTCTTCTTCCACATTATGAATGATTTCTGGGGTAACTCTGCGTATTTCGTCCCGAATACGATTTTGAAGTTCTTCTAAATTACGTGGTTTATTAATGTACACTTTTGACTTCAAGTATCCCTATAAAAAATAGTCAAGAGGTGTAAGATCTGGCGATCTTGCAGGCCACTCTATCGGTCCGCGTCTGCCGATCCACCTCCCAGGAAAACATTTGTCCAAAAAATCTCGTACAGGGCGCGCATAGTGCGGAAGTGCACCGTCTTGCTGAAACCATATGGTATCGTCAGGAATGTCAGGGTCATTATCGTTAGAAAAAATTACTGCAAGGGCTGGAACAAGGTCATTTTCTAGAAACTCTAAATATCTTTGTCCTGTAAGGGTTCCTTCAAAGAAGAAAGGCCCTACTATTCTATCGTCAACTATTCCAGCCCACACATTTAATTTCTGAGGGTGTTGGGTATGTGCCTCTGCCATCCTATGAGGATTTTCCCGACTTCAATATCTGCAAGTTTGACGGTTTACTGTACCATTGAGACAAAATGTGGCCTCTTCTGAAAAAAGTATTTGTCGGTGTAAATTTCTATATCCTTGACATAAATCCATTAGAATTTCGCAAAAGTGTAAGCGGCGATCGGGATCATCTTCATCGGGTTCATTCAAGTTGAATTTTGTAGGGATGATATTATTCCTTCCTCAAGATACGTAGCACTGTGCTCTGACTACTGTCATTGTTTAATGCAACAAATCGTGAAGAATTATGAGGATTATCCACCATACTTAGAAAATGAATAATAATTTCTATGTCGCTTACAATACTTATTAGAAAGTCGGTGTGACAATGACACTTTGCAAAGATTTTCACCTACGTGATCCATAAAAGAACTATGGAATTCGAAAAACTAAACTTGATAACGTTTTCGCTTTATTTTAATTGATTTACGTTTTCTAACATTCAATCGTCATTTACTCGAAAACTTTCCTATGTAAGAGGGCAAAATTTTAGTACTGTCTGATAGAGAATTAAACGATCTTTCAGAATCAAGGAAAAAATATGGTGTTGCCATTAAAAAAAATCGCTGACGTCATTACTCGAAAACAAATGACATTTAAAAATCGCATTTTACGCTAAAATATGTATTTTATAAATTAAAAATCGACCTGTTCGAGGATTTTTTCCAAAAAATAATTGTTTCGTTTTTATTGAATTTATTCCATACTTTTGGCCCATACTTTATAGCAAAATTGTAAAACATGTTTTTAGCTAATTTCGTTGATATATAACTTGCTAGCAATGTTCCACATTACAAAGTTTGTTATCATGAATCTGTATGACGAAAAAAGTGCTCTTATTGCAGTAGCGGTGCGCGTTATTATTTTTGAAGGCAGCAAAAAAAGATTTGCTTTGTCTTTGAAGCATTCCATAATTCTGCGATGTCCCTATTGGTATATCTCAATTAGTTTGCAGATCTGTTCTTTACTCCACCCCATTAACAACAAATAAAAAGTATAACAGTAATTAAATTAACTTGCCTTGTTTCAACTAAGTGGCTCTTACTGCTCAGAAAATAGGTACAAATGTTTTTTTCAAAGTTTAACACCTTGTATCTATAAAACAAAGCCGTTGCGGACCCATGTTTATATGAACTTTTTGTCTTAAAATCAATCATAGTGTTCAATTATAAAATATTTGTTAAATTGATCAACAATACTTTTCAATGCAAGTGCATGCATAAATAAATCTAATTAAATAATTATCATCTTATAGTATAGTCCTTATAACATATTTAAATATGTATACATTTGACAGATATATATGTTTTAGAAACAAATTCCTTTGTAATTTCAACAAGCTTCTCTGTAATTTTAAATTTTCTTGAAGTAACAAAATGATTTTATTAAATTTATCACATTTACATTATTTTAACAAATATTCAGGTTCACTAAACCAATTACCTATATGGGTTAATTTTACATCATAATTTGTTATATACAACCAAAATAGTGTTATTCAATTTGTGAGAATATTTATTTAATTCAACAAAAATATTTCTTATTTCACTCTCGTTCCAAGCAAAAACGCAAAAAAATATTTTGTTATCTAAAACAATCATTTGATTGTTATATAAAATAAATAAATATGTTAATAATCAATGGACATATTTATTTCACTTAACTATAAATTTACTTGTGGATATATGACACTTTTTTTATTTGAGTTAAATATTATTTTGTTAAATTAAACAAGTTTTTCTCTGCGTGTAAGATTGTTCATTTTTGTTTATATGTAAAAATAATTGTTAACACATTGAAGGACAGAGACGCTGATCAGTGTCTTTTCCTAAATTGTGTGATGTGACACAAAGCTGATCTGCGCCTTCAGCCTTATGGTTGAAAATGACACGACGCCGTCCTGCGTTTGAGTTTACTATACAATACAATGAAAGTTGAATCGGCACTGTCACAATAAGTTCGAACATCAGTGGTGTAGTGTCATCAGATGTCATACATACCACCTTTAATTTATACAGGCCTTTCACAATTTGAAACAGAACGCCGTCCAGCGTCTGAAATAACATGTACCTTGCATTTAGTTGCCCATTTACTGTCGTGTCGTGGCTATCGTCATTGATGTTATTAGTCAAGACTGCACAGCGTTAAACGCATATCAGTGTTGTGCTAGTTTTGCGACTGTTTAACATTTATGTTTGTGACAGAACGTCAATAAAAAGTTGTTCAAAACTACTAAAAATGTATTATTTTTTTTACTAAAAATAATAGTTACTCATACTTAAGAATCAATTATCTCTCAAAGAACTGTACTGCCTAAATTGGAACGTGTTAAAATGTGGAGTTAGAACAGCAAAATAATTTGTGTTTTACAAAAGCTTTTTAAATGTAGTTATTTTATTTGCGGAGAAATTAATTAGTAAAAGTGGATAAACAAAACATCAATAATTTTATTTTTGATATTGCTTTTGTTCTACGTGTTTTATTTTTCAAGATTTCTGTACTTAAAACAATCATAATTTTTTAAATTGTCACAGTTTGCACGATTATTAAAAAATACAATGCCAAAACAGACTGTAGTATCTCAGAAAGATGATTCGTTACGTAAATAAAACATACCTATCGTCTATGGCTAGCGTAACCTATCTACTAGCACAAGTTGTCTTAAATAGTTCAATCTTGCGCTTATAGATTTATCTGCTATTTCTGGTTCCTCTGAAACAAATATTTAATAGAGGAGGCTTCAATATCCCTCCATCGGCGGCTAATATTACTTCGAATTTTATTGCCATATTTCATTTCATTGTCGGATCGAATAAAATGAAAACATAATAATTTTCGAGTTGATGAATAAACATCCTAGTTGAATTACACTATATTTCAGAATATATCTGCCAAGGAAATGTATTTTAACTTCTAAATATAAGTTTTCGCAAACATACCAACATGAATAGTGTGTATGAATCAGAATTCCGAACTATTCCGAGATTTAGAAACAAATATTCCAAACCGCCCTACTAAATATTTCAAATATAATAGAATGACGTCTATCTACATCAGTTTAGTCAATATAATCACTAAAATAATTAATTTTGTTGTAATATATGAATAGTAAGTAACAGTTTCGCTTCGTTATCTTTATTACAATATTTCGTGACCCTATAAATTCAATATTTCTTTTATTATAATATTATGACTTTTTTTCAAAAAACAATCCAAAGTTACTACATAAGTATAATCCAAATACAAATCATTATAGCTACAAACCAAACATCAAAAATAGTAACATTACAATTCGCAAAAGTACCCATAATGTACAAATTGTTTTAACCCTAAATTTAACCAACAAAATTTGAGATCTTAACTTAAACAAATTAAATAAAATAACAATGTAATTTCTCCTAATTAACAATACAACAATGGGAACATACTTATATGTTATGAATTCTTTAGCCACATTTATCTTCAAAACAGTTTATTTATATGCTTATAAATAGATATACTATTAGGAGACATTTTTAGGCAAATTTTAATACAATATTCTCATATTGAACACCAGCAACAATTAAATTTTTAAAATGATTCTTCAATAGTCTACGAATATTAAATTTTTGCTTCTTACTATTTTATTTTTCTTTATTTATTTTATTAAATAGTCCCTAACTGCAATCAGATTCTGAATATCTTGATTTCTATTTATAAGTACTGTCCCTTTCTATTGTACCATTATGTACGAATACAGCATACAGCACCTAATAAAAAATATTTCACTGCACCAAAAAATTAAAAGGAAAATGTGGTAAAGGAGGAAAACGGTAATTGCAATATTGACAACTAATAGTCCCCAATTTTTAAGCTTGATTGGTTGACCAACATTTTATATATAAACAAAGTTTACTACCTACTAAACATTACTTGAATTGAACTAATTCAATTTAAATATTAATATTTTATAAGTCATGCATATTTTTTAGCATTGATACCTAGATATGCTAACTTAAAACAACTCCACGTACAAGACAGGAATCAATAATTATCTGCAATAAAATAAATAACCTACCAAAAAGCTAATAACAAAACACATGCCTGTCATACTGAAATTATTAAATTCCCTTTTGAATTACGCTTTGGATATTATATCAGCACGCAATCAGCCACAACAGATGAGATCTGATCTATTTCCGCATTTTATAGATTAGATTTTCAAGCGGCTCAACCTTATCAAATGCAATTAATAAATATTTAAATAAAAAATCAATATTTAATTACATACTAATATATGAAAAAAAGTGAAATTTTTTACTGATAATATCAAAAGTTCTGTCCTGTCTTGATTTTCTGATCCATTAAAAGATATAAATAATCACTGATCCTACTAAAACACAAATATGTAATCCTTGTGACAGCTGACAATAGACTAAATATTCAATATGGCTAATATTGTACAGCACAGTATATTAGTATACTGTATTGTACAAATACGTTATTGGTTATACAGAGTGTTCAATAAAAAATGGGCAATACTTTTAAGTTAGCTTCCCCTGGGGAAAAATAATGTGATTTAAATCAACTTATCCTAGTACAATGTGGCTTCTTTAAGAAGTTATAGACCTGAGAAAGTACTTTTTATATCATTTTTTAATTTTACTCAAATTTTGATAAAGACACACGAATATATTTTAAAGTTCAAAGTACAGGACAGGGCGTTTTGAGAGCTTGTTATTTCAGATTTTTTTTAAAATACAAATTTTTGGAAAATGAACTAATTTGAAACAGTTTTCGATTAATTTTAAGAAAAGTCTGTTGCATGTCACAAAAATATATCATTTTAGAGACGTATTTGTTAACCTTGAAAATCAATAGATTTATTTATTACAGTTTTTGTCGTTCTTTATTTATTTATTTATTAATATGCATGGCAACCCAACATATCGTTAAGAAACGTTACAATTACAGGGTGCCCAATTAAGACAAAATAACAGATACTTAAGCAAAATCAAGTCCACCGAGGTACACACTACTAGTTAACTTAATAAGTAAGAAACACTTACACTAGACTAAAAATACAAATTAAACAAACAAACGAAAAAAAAGAAGTAAATTAGAAAGGAACAAATACTCAAGCATCATCAATTTTGAAATATAAGAAAGGCTTCGCTTTTTACAGAATGTAATGATTTAATATGTCTATGTGATTAAAAAATTAATTATATTGTTTTTGTAACATACAAATAGGTGAGTTAATAGAAGCGCTCGTATTATATATTTGAAAATAGAATAAATTTCATGATCGAGATGAATGGTGTTTAGTATTGAAACACAAACGACCTAGAATATAACTACAGGTAATTTTACCAGTTAAAAGATGAAACAAAAATGATATATATGCAATAATTCTTCTATAACTTAATTTAAACATATTATATTGACTTAATCATAAATCATAGCATTGAAACCTCAAGTTTTGATTATATCGATAATGAAGTTGTTGAGTAATTTTTTTTGAACATTTTCAGTGCGGTCGATATATTTGACATATTGAGGATTCCAAATTAGACTTGCAAATTCAAGATGCGATCTAACAAGTGCATTATATAAAATAATCAAAGTTCTTAGGATCACAAAAGGGCTGGGAAACGCGCAGAATAAATCCCAAATTGCGCAAGGCTTTCCCTACAATATTATTTACGTATATAAGAATATGAAACACAACAAAGAGGCATATGATAATATGAAAGAAACACACTTAAAAAATTATAAAATAAAATATAAGCACGTAAAAAATGATTTTTATTTCTAACTTATTTTTGAAATATCCGCCAAGCGGTTACTTACTAGACATTACAACTGTACACAGTAAAATATAACATTGAGTAAGTTCAAACTTATTTATGAGTGAATTAATTTGGTGTTGAATTTTGAGTAAGTTTAACATTTTAACAAAGAAATGAACTTACCTACACAATATTTATTCACACACAATGTGAGTGAAAACATATTGTGTAAAAATAACAACCGTTCTAGATATTACATATTGTTTAGTAACTGGAAGGGGGAAAACAAAATTTGGTATGAGTAGGTACCGACGTGCAGTTGTAGTTCTGCTATGTATAATATAAGTCACTGTTGTCTGTGGACGATAATTATTAAGTGTATTGTTCTAACCAGATCATGGATTATGGACCGCAATTGTAAATACATTTTCGAATTACAATTTTCTTAAAAAAAGTATGGTGTAAACTGAAATGTGAGAATTTGTGTCATACATATGTGGTAGAAATAGGTAAGTAACAATGGTCGTCTTCATCCGATAAATTGTTGATATGCTTCTTATTTCAGAAAACCCATACTGTGTGTGAGTCATTTGATCCTCAACTACTTAGCCATAAAATTTTGAAAAATAATTCAAACCTGGAAATTAAATTTAAACAGTTTATTGAGTAGAGAACCGTTTGAGGTTCATCAGTCATAGAACACCACTCAGCATTTTGTGACACTAAAGTACATATTTTTTTAAATTTAGAAATAATGTATTGTTTTATAATAAAATAAAATAACACATCTTTACACACTGCGTCATGTTATTATCTACAAATATAATCTCAACCTTTATCTTATTTTACTTGTTATAGCAAACTTTTGTTTCAGATAGTGTGTAGTTAGTAGTACTAATACATATTATAATATAATAACAATGATTATTATTTTTATTGTTATTGTTGTTATAGTTGATTCCACAATTGCGTTAAACCTATAATGTATATCAACTAAAGAGGTTTTATTTTTATATACTGTAATTTTTATGACATAATTCTTTATAATAATTTTATTATTATTTATTATTATTAATTTAATTATAGTTATTTGTAGTAGTCATAATGTTATTAATAGTAATAATAATTATGATAAATATTTATAAAGTAATAATTTGCAATCCGTAAAAAATTAAACACGTTTAATAGATCTAACATTCATAAAAACTGTGTACGAACCAACACATTATAATGAAAAATCATCACAATTTTGAGTTTGTTACAACACTAAAATTATGTAAAGTAACTCTACTGATTACTGAAAAAATAACGCAATAGTTTGATGTTATAACTCAATTTTGTATTTACAAAACACATAGTTTAAGCAAGGCTAACTCAAAAATTATTCAGTGTTGTCCTTAAAAGATTTAGCTAACAAGTAACTGAGTGAACATTATTCCATGAATTGTGTTATTATTTCAACACGATCGGGTGTGGACTGATTTTGTGTTGATTTTGAGTGAAATTTTACTCAACATTTTTTACGGTATAATAACTTTTTGAATTACCTAATAACACCTTAAACACAGTTTTGTCTAAAATGGTGCATTTTGGCAACATGAAACAAGTATATCTTTTTCTAAATTAATCGAAGGTTGTTTAAACATTTTCCAAAAATCTCTGTCCTTAAAAAATAGTGACACAGGCGCTCAGAACGTACTGTACGTTTAACTCCAAAATCAATTAGAAATTTATATTTCGTAAGTAAACATTCTGTTCCAAAATGTGCACAATTACCCAACACATATGAAAATTATCGTAAAAAAACAAAAAAATACTTTCTCTGACATAACTTCTGAAGGAAGCAACATTATACTAAGGTAAGTTGATTTAATTCACATTATTTTTTCCAAGGAAGCTAGCCTTAAAAAATGGCACACTCTCTACTGAACACCCTGTATAATTTACGCTATCACTTCTCGTATGTGTTCACCAACACAACAAAAAAATCGCACGAATCGGACACAACTCGCGAAATACTAAAATTCCCGGTACATTTGGATGTCTACAGTGTAATTATACATGTTGCCGAAAACTTCCTCGCAGCTAGGGTTACTACCCACCATACGGTTTCACGAAAATTAGTACACATTTTGTGTATAATCTATTACTTCAATGTTGCTTAACTTAACTTAAATATGTGCATGTTCTGAAGAGCTTGCGTAGATCCTGCACGTCTGCAAGCTATACTACTCATCTATTTTTGCCTGTATAAAGAAAAAAGTTAAAGCGTACAGTATTTCTTTGCAGCTATCCAGTAATGACTCAAATGCATATTTCACGTACCACGTCAAATGTAATCTGCGCCTGTTATGAGTTTACTGCAACTCCAGTAAATATGCGTCAACAGTATGCATTCCCATACATCTATTCCAATTAAATCTTACAATGATTTATAAATAGCATCGATCCACTATACCCGTAGAAATTGCAATGCGAAATCTTGTATTTATAGTCACATAGTGAGATATTTTGATGTTTCATATATTAGGATTCCGGAAACTATGAGAAATAAAAATTATTAATTGAAAGTGTACTGTAATTTTTAGTTAGTTTTTTTATATATTATTACCACTCAAAGTTTGTAACATACCTTATGAGACACCCTGCATCAATATCGAACAAGAGAGATACATACTCAGAGTTTCTTCTGAGTATGTATCTCTTGAAATCTGATAACCAACCCAAAAATGAAACCATAAGCTGTAAGAAGATATTGGTGTATAATAAGTATTTATTATCAACATTCTCATGATAAATGCAGTAACAGAAAATTGACAGTTTTCTGAACAACTACTCCATGGACTAATGCCCCGACCGACATTGAATTACACCTGCAGTATCTGTGTGAACAGCCAATAACCCAGGGCGAGAGGTCTGCGTTTAAGTACCTGCTGTAATGTATGTCGCTTCATGCTAGTCGAGCCGCTTAGGCCGAGCAGGAAGTAGCAGACCACTTATATATCATCTTCACTTGGTTTATATGTGAACATATATATGAAGGAACAGCCAGTTCAATTGTCGTAAACCTACATTTATAATCAAATTCACAATTAATTCTTATTTTATACGTAAGGCTACCTTTTCATTTGGAGAAAAAACATTTTTGAACGACAGATTCAATTGACTATACAGAGTGGATCGATCGCCTTTTATGGCAAATTAGTGTAGATCGGTAATGACAATGGTTACAGCCAACAACAACTGGTTTTTTTGAGGCTTCCTAGATTTGCTGTATGCACTGTTAATGCATGTACGTTTCCCAATGAAACATCCCGTATAGTACATATTTTCTATGTTCTAGCTCTATAGCTAGAAAAAAATGTGTGTGAAAATGGTGACATAGTATACCACATCCCCTTCAATTTAGATATTGGGGACTGACATTTGGAATATGAGCATAGGTACTAAAGATAAAGATCAAATATACTTACAATAATGAACATATTTTATGTTGATGAAAATCGTAGGAGACCTACATAAATCCCAATCTCAATTCTAAATATAAAGAAAACCTTTGAAAATCTTGAACTATAAAGCAACTACATTACTTACTTCTTTTTACGTTACACAGTTGAAAATTTTGCAGAAGTTATTTTTTTTTTTCTAATGTTATCGGCCTTAATTATTTGTTCTCAAAAGAATGTTACATAAAAATTGGCAGAATTCGGCATCGAGATAACCCATTAGAAATTAATGTAGTTAATTATTATGGATAAAATAATCCATCTCGATGATAGCATGATAGTTGAAATTATACAAGGTATAAATAAATAAATACGATAAAATTAAGGAGGTTCCTTTAGAAAAATGAAGGTCTTTAGATATAAAAAAATCTCATTAGACGTCTATCACGAAGACAATAGAGTATCATGGTTTGTATTTTAAAAAATGCCTGTGGAATATTTAAACTATTTTTCGATATCTAACATAAAAAGGAAGACATAATGCTGTGAGTTTGGTTGAAAAATAATAATTTCTGCCACATAAAACAACTTCAAAAACAATAGAAACCGTACAGCTACAACAACTGCACACCCTTGTCGACATGTCGACAATAGCACTCTACCAAGTCACTTACAAATTTCCTAATTTTTTTCCTTTAGAAATCATACTATATTACAAATTGACCACTTGCCGTATGTGATTTATAAAAAAATTTGACGTATAAACATAGCGCGCTTAACCAGCGGTAAAGTATCCAAAATATCCAAAATGATTCACCATTTTCATCCCCGTGGTCACATATTTATTACTATCGCAAGTATAGTTATGAAGAAGCATTTTATACACCCTATACAAAATTCAGTATTATCGTAGAAAAAATCTGAACTTTGGCTAGAGCAGTTACTATATATTTATATACATTGATATAAATTGTAGTAATTTCTACATCCGCGTTTCAATTTCCGATATGGGATTAAGTTAAGTTACATGATTGTATTGCATTCTATGTAGTTATAGTAGAATTATTGATAGTGACAATCTCCAACTGCATTATGTTGAAATATAATAATTTTAGTAAACAGAATAGGTCTGCTACGATTATCCACACATTACGCATTTATCCATAGAAATTAAAATATTTTTGATATTTACTTGTCATATATTACAGAAAGAGAAACCCCAAAATTGTTTCATTTCGTAAACATAGTTATGAATCCTTAAAAATAAATAACACTATTTAAGTTTACCGGCCCCCCTTTATTTTCTTGGATTAGGTTCTATGAAAGCAAACCTATCCGGATCCCTGGACCCGCCCATATATGTATTGATATCAGTTCCTATTGCTAATATTGAGACTGCTACGGTTGAAACCGTTTCTTAGACAACGGTGGTCCTCTGACACGTTTCTTAATTGCCTTTCCAACTGGTCACACCCAGTGCTACCAAAAGTTTAGCAATGGATGTGCTAATTGCATAAGTTACTGCTTCTGGAATCTGGAATTGTGGCGAAGGTAGCAGAAAGGCTACAGCACTTAGGCCACATTGGACTCCTTGTACCTCCCCCCATTCTCCTAATCCACCTGAATCGCCAACCAACCTAATAAAGAGAAAGAGGTGGTGACGTTGCTTAGGAGAATTATCCACTGCATGCTTATCCACTGTCTGGAATCTGGGTGTAAGAATCTGGAATAAATCTTACATCCAGGACCTTCTTTCATTTTTGATCCGTCTGTCAAGGTGTTGATTATATTTTCAATAGTGGTCTCCTCATTCCTGATAAGTACCGTGTAGTCTGTAATACTGGAGAGAAATACTGTCAGTGCCTGCCTACAAAAGGGCATCTCTGATGACCCCATTCCACAGGGACTCCAAACTTCTCCACATCTTACATCAGGTATAATACCAGTATTTTTGGAGCAAAGCATAGTTGTTGCAGTCACTTCTTTTAGATAAACATCGAAAAGTAGCAGACATAGCATCACCTCCATTACTGGATGGTGCGTATCGTACGCTGCTTAGGCAGGCAATCCTTTGTACCTGGCTGAACTTTTGTTTAGCAGTCGTCTGTTTGACTTTCGGCTAACATTGGTCTCACAATGGCAGTGTATATCAACATGACCACCATTCATTCCCCAAGTTTTACCAATGGTTTTGCAGCACTGCTCATAGGACATGTACGCCTTGTTCAGTCTTCTCTTCAACTGAAAATTCCCTATTAACTTTGAATCAAGTTACTGCTTAGTAGTAATAGTAGTAGTAGTTCTTTTAAACTTTCACATCATGTAAATTCGAAAGGAGCAACATGCTTGTTTCACTTAGTCTATTTTGACATTATAGATTTGTATTAAGCTGTATGCTTATTCTTTTAAAGTGAACCTGCCATTGAACTTCTCTAATACTATGTTCGTCCGATCAATGATGAGTATTTTTCCGGTTTATTCCAAAACAAATAAAATGACTTATACAAACAAATATGATCAGCATCTAATGCAACTAAGAACTGAGAAATAAAACTATGTATAAACTATGTACGAACTTACAAAACAATAATGACAGTCATAACTTACTGACGTGAGTGGTTCAAACGATCGGTGTTTATTTTGCACAAAATCTCGACAATAATCATAGAACTTTCATACTTGTGGGAAATGCGTACTTATTACTCCCTATTCGATGCACAACATGCCATTATAAAACAAATATTAACTGATCGAAGGTATATTGTTTTAGATTTATTAATGTATGGTGTGGAATTGTAGGGCGCCATTTAATAGGTCCATATTTTTATGATGGTGTCTTGACGGGACAAAGGTATTGCAATATTCTTGCAAATAAAATTCCTATTCTTATAGAAAATGTGCCACTTTAAAGTAGGAGGCGCCTGTGGTTTCAACTGTACGGGGCGCCTTACCATAATGCTGCAGTTGTTCAAAACTATTTAAATTTGCACTTTGAAAATAACTAATGGCCCTTTACAATTTGCTCCGAGAGCCCCAGATCTAACCCCTTTTGATTTCTTCTAAAAAATATTGTGTATAAAACTAAAATTAACAAGTATTGATCATTTGAAGAAGAAAATCACTGCTGCTTGTGCTGAAATATGTGGCAATATTTAAAAAAAAATAACGTCCACTGAACAAAGAAAACGTTACGAATTGTATTTAAATAATAATGGTGGTCACATTGAACACCTGTTAAAACATTAAGTATTGTGTTTATTTATTTTTATATTTATTTATTTCAGTTGATTCCTTTTCTGTTTACGTATTTCATTGATATATTGAACCAGAAAGAGCAATGAAAAGGATCTATATTGTTGACTACGCCGTTGCAATAATAATTATGAGATAGAGAACTTTTTAAATAATGGGAACATAAAAAATGTTGTATAGGAAAAATATTCAAAATCAAGGGATCTTTATCGTGACATATTAAAAAATGTATATTGCTGGAAAAAAAATTGGAGCGCTGCGACGCCTAGCGTCGTAAAGATAATTTCTGTATTTTGATCCTACCTTCAAGTAAAAGTAATCAGAAATAGTTTCTAAAACAATTTATTTTTCTCAGCCATTTCCCAGAAAAACTCATTTCTCCAGTTAAATCGATCACCCTGTACATATAATGAAATTGATGAAAATATAATATAAATTATAGAAATTTAATTCAGTCTAAATATTATAGCCCTATAATTAAGGTGCTGGTGTAAACTTTTTTTAGTGCTAATAACCGTATAATGTAATATATAATCTCAATGTGTGTATGTAAGTCATAACAAGTTTATTTATATGTAGTAGTATGTAAATTTATCCAAAATATATTGGAAATGCAATCATAAAAATGTACCGTGTCACAAATTATCGCCAATAAAAAATATAAAAAACTGATATGCCTACGAGATATGTTACAAATAACGATAAAAAAATAAAACGTCCACGATTCCAAATTATGTGGCAATAAAAATTATAAGAAATTATTAGTGGCACACATTTTACATTCATTGAGGCCAATTACACCCACAACTGTTTACTTTGGTAGAACGTGTTTCACGTACTACGCAAAGCCTGAAAGAAAACATGATTTTACAAATAAAAACAGAAAATTATCTGAGTTGTGTGGTTGTAGTCGAGTTTTCGAAAGATTTTTCTTTTAGAATGCAATTTCAACCGCATCGTGTAACCTAGTTATCCCACAACTACTTTATTTCTCCACTGCGTTCCCATGGAAAGCTACCAGTATCATACACATGGTATTACTTTCGCCGAACATCGACTACTTTATTGGTTTATGGTGGAGGCGATATTATACAATTAAAGCGAGACGGGGGATGAAAGAGTTGCAGAAAGACACATAGATAATAATATCTATAAAAAAGAATTATAAAATATTTCCTGGGAATTGATCATAATAAAAAAAACCATAGTTTAAAATACTATGTAATCATAGAAATTTATTACGGTCGTTTCGGGATAACGCCCATCTTCAAATAATAGACATTTTTCAAAAATTTTTTGTTTACGTGTTTGTTTCAATCTAAAAGGAATTTTTAACAAATTAATGCAATGAAAAATATTAAAAAATCGAAACTTACAAATTAGTCCAATTGGTTAAAAGCCATGACTTGTCGAGATAAAATTTTTATTTTTACATTTTTGTTAAAATCAGACCAGTTAATACCAACAAGGTCAAAGGCAGAATGACATGAATTAATCGAACCAAAGCAAAAGAATGTTTGAAAAGAAATCGAGCGGTATTGTTTCTTTCCTATTTTTTTCCCTAATACAAAAGTAGTAACATACACTTAAAACTACGTTAAGGAAGAAGTAAAAATTTGCAACATTAATTTATTTAATAAGATCAAAATAGGTACGTCATAAACCTTCAATGTCACTATTATTATTAATAGAATTTTCATTTTTTTTATTGAATCATTTTTAATATACATCTTTTATGAAAGTTACTTTCGTTGTTAAGATTTAACATTATTGAAATCAAAATTGTGTTATTTTCTATGGCATGTTTAGACAAAGCAGTACTATTGATATTTTAAACTCTAATATTATATTTGTGATATAATCCTTTTATGTAAATATTGTTTAGTTTGGCCAATATAAGTACAATTACAATCGTTACTATTAATTTGATTTATTATGAACAGGGATAACAAGTTTTAAATTTGTAAAAAAATTTTTTGTTGTAAAAGATTTATGAGCGACGTTAATATCGAATTTTTTCAAAATTCTTTCCTCTTAGACCTATCATTAGTAACATTTCAGCCCCTACTTATAACTTATCAAAATTTTTATCAAACTCGATCTCAAATATTTTAGGAAAAAATCAATATTATATTAGAGACTCTTGGCATTTTTGTGAATTTATTAAAAAACAAATTATTCCTCAAGACCATATCATTATTTCACTTGACGTTAAATCTCTTTATACAAATATTCCCATAGAGTTAGCTATAAAATGTGTTGAAAAAATGGATTATTATTAAAGAACACACTCTTTTAAATCAAAAATTTTTTATTGATGCCTTAATTTTGTGTTTAAACTCTACATACTTTACATATAACAATAAATTTTATACTCAAATTTTTGGTACTGCCATGGTTTCTCCTATTTCTGCAACAATTGCTAATTTGGTTTTAGAAGAATTAGAGAATAATGTTTTGCAAAATTTAGATTTTACTGCACTTTTTTACAAAATATATGTTGACGGCTGTATTGTTCGTATTCCAAAAAATAGGATTCCCAGGATATATTTTATACATTATGTCATGGTCAGTAAATTGAATATTTTGTTTATATAAAAAAAATTGAAACAAGTTAGAAAATGTTACCTATAGTCCGTTCAGATATGAAGGAGAATAATAAAAGCTTATTATGTATGCAAATCGTAAATAAATGTAGTCCTGGTGCTTATATTCAACATTTTTATATTATGTATTATCGGTATAGATGAGGTGTATTTTTAAAAAAAACTTTGTGTGATCGAACCGTACTAAATTATAGCAGGTAGCTAAAATCTAATTTCTCGGTCCATTTCTCTTATAAGTAAACAATATAAAAACAGCATTTTAAAACTAGAGGCTACTTTAAGCATCATAACCGGGTTAAGAGGATTTTTAGTAATTCAAATAAAATTATTCAATATTATTATCAAAATATTTATTTAAATTTAGTGAATAGACTTTTATTCCACACAAAAATATATGTGTTTTGAAAATTCAAATTATGGTGAGTAAATGTAGTGTTGTATAAATATACAATAAAAAAAATAAAAAAGTAGGTATATTAAAATTCATCCTCTGAATATTCTGATGAATTATCTTCGTCTCTTAGATTGATAACGATAGGTTCCAGAGTAACATCAATTAAATTATCGAGTTCCCACATTTTCTCCTCTTCTTTTCGTACATGATGTATACATCTTTACCAGTTATCTGCAGTTACTCGTTCCAAGGCAATTTTCACGTTACTTAATTTAAACGTCGTATTATTTCGCGCTACATCTCCTTTTACCTGCGTCCATTCAATTGGGATAAGTTCGCAGTGATAAAGTGGTGTGGTAACCGTAGTATCGTTATTTGGCGATTTGTTGCAATTTCATCGATAACATATTTGTTCTTATCTTTATTAAGCTTGACACGTGTCAAAAGTTTCTTTTTCACCATATTTGTTTAAAAAAAAATGTTTTTTCCGGATAACCATTGAATTATATCGGCTTTCCTCCAAGCTGTCGTAGGAATCCGCTCGGACTGCCGTGAATGGTAACTGGCATTATCCATGACAATTACAGACCCTGGAGAAATAAGATCCAACATCTGTGTAAAATACTCTTCGAAATTATCTGCGTTTGTGTCTTCGTGATAGTCACCTGTATTTTTAGATTCAAATAAAAGTAAACCGCCATCTACAAAACCACTGGCACTACCTATATGTGTCACTATCAATCTTCGCCCTTTACCTGAAGGTGCCTTGAACCCTATTAAAAGTCCATCCAAAAATGCTTGTCGAAAACTTTTTACATTTTTATCTTGCCATACTTTTGTTACAGTATATCCCTCGTTGACCAAGTTTCGTCTAGATAATAAATATTCCTCTCTTCGTCACGGAATTTTCTAATTGATCTTAAGTAGGATCTTCGCCAACAAATATAGTCGATTTTCCAATCCCTGTCATTTTGGAATACTTTTCCACGATGTCGTCAACATTGTTGGTAGGATTTTGGTGTTTCAATGCATTAAATACATTTAATATAATAATCTTCTCATTCTGAGACAGCGCACATCTTTTCACGCGTTTAGCAGGTGCGTAATCTGATAAGCTCGATATTTTACCCAAATAATATTATATGCACTGCACAATAGTCACTAAACACAAGTCAAATTTTACTCTACTGCACTAGCACGTTTTCGTATATTCAGCTCTAAGACTGGATTGATCTGTCACAATACACTGGCTCCTGCCCTATGATGTATCCAGTAAAATATACTAATGTACACCCATTGCCTGTTAGCATTAGTGTTACCTGATAATTACCTGAAACGAAATATTACCACGCCCATGGCCGGTTCTTATCTCGGGGTTTTATTACTCTCTTTCATTTCTAAACAGACTATAGGCCATCAAATAATATACAAGCAATTGAATGTAGCAGTCGTAGTGATGCAAATTTTACCATATCAGAATTAATGTGTCCTCTGGATCAGAAATTATTATTAAAGATTGTTCTTTCAGCATCCAGATTAAGAACGCTAACTAATGGATTGCTTACCTTTGTTCTTTGTTCTATTTGCTATAAATAATGTTCTCGTTGTAATAAAGTTAATAATTGAAAAGTTTTATTTTGTTGAGTGATTGTAGATAAAATTTTGTATGTATTACGAGCAAAAAGTGATATTACTACTTTTCACTCTTAATACATAAAAAACTATTATAGTTACGTATGATTCACGGCTGCTTTATATTAAGGAGACCCATGCAATAGCAGACTAATACTAAAAAGTAAATAATGTTGTCTGGGTGCACTGTTTTCTGTGATAATGGATGCGAGAATGAAACATCGCTGACAATATGCTTCGTTGTGTTGCTTAAACTTACTATAATTTACTAGTTTCTTTGTAGTCATAAAATCAATAATTTTCCACTTTGCTGAAAATTAATATTTGATAACTTGTGCCTGACAAGAATAACTCCGGCAGTTATACAGGGTGTTAATAAAAGAGTGTAAAATATTTCAGGAGGTAATAGTATGAACCAAAATAAGCAGAAGAGTCTTAATAAACATGGGTCCGCAAAGTAACGGTTGCGGAGATATGGACCACTATTCGTTTTTCAAACATTTTATTTTATTAGGAATAAACCGACAAAGGAAGCTTTTAACAAACAAAAAACAAAGTTACAGAAGATGTTCAAAGTGCCCTCCGTTCATTTCCAAGCAGGCACGACATCTTTCGAAATCACCCTCCTTGGTTTGGATTTCTTGACACTTTTGATTAATCCGTAGCTGCAGCTCTTCCAGGCTATTTACAGGAGTACCATACACTAATGTCTTCAAATATTACCAAACAAAGAAATCTAGAGGGTTCAGATCAGGCAACCTTGGAGGCCATAAAACAGGTCCGGCCCTTCCTACCCATCTATGTGGAAAAATTTGGTGTAAATGCTCTCTAACGGCCATGGAAAAATGAGCTGGAGCACCATCACGCTGGAACCACATTTGTTGCCTCTGATTCAAAGGAATTTCTTCCAAAAACTCGTACAGTGTGTTCTGCAGAAAGTTGAAGTAAGCAGCGCCTGTTAATCGGTTTGGTAAAATAACAGGACCTAGAAACCTGTCACCTACAATACCCATCTAAATGTTTAATGAAAAACGTGCCTGATCATTACGTAGAAACCAGCGGTAAACAACCAAATGTGCTTGATGATCATTTATTGGATTTAAGGCCTGTACTCGTTGCACATGGTATGGATAAAGCAGTTGCTCGTGAAAGATTCTCCAAACAATAGGACCACTAATTCCTACCTCGGCTGATATTCTCCGCACACTCGTACCTGGATTCTGCTTTACCAATGCTAGAATTTCTTCTTCTGCTCTAGGAGTGGATACCGACCTTGGTCTTCCGGATAAATGGCACAGTTTGCTCAATGAACCGGTATCGCGCAATCTTTGGTGAATTCTTCCAAACATGCGTTATGAAGGAATCTGGCGATTTGGATAAGCGTCAACATAAAGACGTGGCGCTTTTGTGGCGTTCCCATTAGCACAACCATACATGAAATGCATGTCTGTTAATTCTGCGTTAGAGTAACCAGCCATAGCGAAAGAAAACTTGTGCACCGAGAACAACTGTCAAATACGTACTGTTTATTTCACTAAACATCAACCAACTATTATAAGAAAATATACAACGTTTTTGCAAAATAAAAAAGGGGTTAAAAAACATAAAACATTCCATATCTCCACAATCGAATTTAATAAGTCACATTGACCAAATATCATAATAAAAATAAGTTGGGGCTTTTGTCCACAGAGTAATTAGTTTCACACAATATTATTAATACCTAAAAATATATAAAAACTTTTACATAAAGGGTAAACATTATTCAAGTAGGTATTGTCATATTTAATTCATTGACAGGCAGTCACTTTTGTCACTGTCGATATTTAATTTCAAATAATTTTAATTTATATAATAATTTTTATAATTAGATATTTGACTCAACTTAAGGGAAGCCACCTGAAGAAGCAATCCTAAAAAAGCAGAAATAGGTCAGATCTCATCTATTGTGGTTGAATTTTCGATTTCACACTGCCAAAAATGAAGTTAGATATTTATAGAGTGTTTTCACTAAAGCAGGTTAGTAAATTTAGATAGGTTAATTTCTTTAAATAATTATTGAATAGAGCTTTGTCTGTGGAATTGTTCATTAGCATACCTAGATGTTTGGTATCAGAGGACATACATATAACTTCATTGATAGGAATTGTAGGAGATTTGATTTATATTAGCTTAAAATATCTTTCTAATACAGTAAAAATTGTTACAAAAGCTAATAATAAGGAATATATGGGTAGATATTGTGGGTGTAAATCAACGCTGGTTGGGGTTTTTGTCCACAGAGTAGTTAGTTTCACACAATATTATAAATACCTAAAAATATATAAAAAATTAAGTGACATGGTATATACTGGTGATTTTTTAAGAACATTGGTTGCCGATATTGGCAAATAAAACTTGTCAGTCTGCCTAGAATCAATTTGATATTCTCATATTAAACGTTCCAAAAGTAAAGAGCAATCAATGTTGTTATTAAATAGTTCAAATAATAATTAATACTACACATAATACGCCTAGTCTTTAGTGAAGGAATATCATAGGTCGATAATAGTAACTCATGACCATAACCCTCTCCAGGATATACACCAGCAATTTTAAAAAAGATATTTTGTTTCCAAACAAGAAGATTGGTTCTCATAAATAGGAGATCAAATCAATGACCCATATTCCAACTTAGTACGCACCAATGAAAAATACTCTTTTACTAGAAGATTGTGTAATGTTATTTGTGTTTCGAAAAATTCAACTCATAATCAAAGAATATTCCTATGTCTTTAGTTCCAATACAAGTTTCCAGGATAATATTATTCAGCATAATCAAACATAATCCAAAGTTTATTTCTGTAGAAATTAATTACCTACACTTATTAATTAATTTAAATGAAAATAACCTGCACCAATTTACAATTGCATCTATCTGAGATTGCAAATACAAACAATTTGCAATACTATTTAAGTATATTACAATCTTTTAAGGTCATCTGCATAAAGAGGTTTATGGCAGTCAACAGAATTCATAAATCCATCAATAAATAACAAAAACATAATAACCAAATATTGTAATTGTCAGGAATATGAGTAGCTGACTGATATATAGCTGACTAAATGCAATAAAAAATTCTTATGAAAAAAATGTCTAAAACGAATAGTTTGCCTACAAATTTTGAAAAATAAAAATACAACTACAATAATATGCAAAACTATTTTACGAAATTACAAACTAAGGTAAAATTAAGGTTAAGTAAAAGCGCCTGTAACGTAATTTGTTCATAATTTGATTTTTGGATCTGTATTAATGAAGTAAACAATTGAAGTTTCCGAGAAATTTGTTAAAACTGTAACGTACGACAACGTAGCAGTGTCAGACTGTTGGTGATAACCTAAAAGTAATATTAGCCATATTGGTGGGTACAGCTAGTGCGATTCATTTTTGTCTAATTATTCTTCGTTGTTTGTGAGTGTACATAAACAAAAATGGAACAATTTATAGTATCCATATCCAGTTGCATGGCATGTTAATTTACGGCGATTCTAGGCAGAACTCCCTGGCTACGAGACGTTTGTACAGTAAACGCTTCTTGCAAGAAACAGAAGTCATTTTAAACACTAGTAACTATTATTATTCTTAGTACATTTAAAACAGCGGTAAAAGGTCGGGAAACGCCGGACTTGACGAGACCACTTGTCCCCTACGTATTTTGGGGCGCTGATTACGAAAATGAGGGTTAAAGCTACCTGCAATTCTTGGAACACCCCTAAAATTGCAAAAACACCCCTAAATAGGGGTGTTTTTCGACTGTACTTGTACTTTTTGGGGCGCTGATTACGAAAATGAAGGTTGAAACTTGCAGCAATGGCTCCAACCACCCCCAAAATTGCATAAAACACCCCTATGTTGGGGGTGGTTCAACCATTGCTACAAGTTTTAACCCCCATTTTCGTAATCAGCGCCCCAAAAAACATATGAGATGGGTTAGTATGCAAAACAAGTACAGTCGAAAAACACCCCTATTTAGGGGTGTTTTCTTGCAGTTTTGGGGGTGGTTGGAGCCTATGCTGCAAGTTTTAACCTCCATTTTCGTAATCAGCGTCCCAAAAAACATATAAAATGGCTGAATTTGCAAAACAACAAGTACAGTCGAAAAACACCCCTATTTAGGGGTGTTTTCTTGCAATTTTGGGGGTAGTTGGAACCATTGCTGCAAGTTTTAACCTCCATTTTCGTAATCAGCGCCCCAAAAAACATATAAGATGGCTAAATTTGCAAAACAACAAGTACAGTCGAAAAACACTCCGATTTAGGGGTGTTTTTTGCAATTTTAGGGGTGTTCCAAGAATTGCAGGTAGCTTTAACCCTCATTTTCGTAATCAGCGCCAAAATACGTAGGGGACAAGTGGTCTCGTCAAGTTCGGCGTTTCCCGACCTTTTACTGCTGTTTTAAATGTACTATCTGTGTTGTGAAAAGAGCTATAAGAAAATCATTCACAGTAAGTACATATGTTTAGGTGTACCTATTTGTAATAATTATGTATAAAACGTAACAAGATAGTAAGTGAGCGACGTTGTCACATATTCAAGACCTGTTTGCTGTCATAATTATGTTACCGTTGGTCAAAAATCAATAATTAAGTAAAATATGTTTTATTCAGTACAACTTATCATATGGCAAAATTAAGGCACTCATAATCCAGGCACCCTGTATAATCTCGATGTGTGTGTGTTTCAGTCATAACAAATTTATTTATGTGTAGGGGTATGTAAATTTATCCAAAATAGATTGGAAGTGGAACCATAAAAATAAATATTCTATGTCACAAATTACTCGCTTATAAAAAATACAAAAAAATTGTAGTTATGCCAACCAGCTATGTTGCAAGTAACTATAAAAAAATTAAACATCCACGATTCCAAATTAGATTGGAAGTGGAACCATAAAAATAAATATTCTATGTCACAAATTACTCGCTTATAAAAAATACAAAAAAATTGTAGTTATGCCAACGAGCTATGTTGCAAGTAACGATAAAAAAATTAAACATCCACGATTCCAAATTATGTGGCAATAAAAATTATAAGAAATTATTAGTAGCACACATTTCACATTCATTGAAGCCAATTACACCCACATGTTTACTTAGATAGAACGTGTTTCATTTATTACGTAAAGCCTGAAAGCAAACATGATTTTACAAACAAAAACAGAAAGTTTTCCGAGTTGTGTGGTTCTAGTAGAATTTTCGAAAGATTTTTCTTTTAGAATGCAATTTCAACCGCATCGTGTAACCTAGCATCCCACAACTACTTTATTTCTCCACTGCGTTCGCATGGAAACGGCATGCTTCTCATTATCTCTGTCCCTATCTTGGTAATATGCATGAGCAGACAATTAACAATGAACTGCCGTACAGCTCGACCACATACATTAAATATATTAATTTTAGCGTAAACGGGAAAATAAAAGTTTTTGTATTTTGCTGACACTAACTTCATTTGCCGTACAATACATGCATTTTAATAATAGAATTATATTTTAACACCATTGTTCATTGTTCTATAACTCCCTGTTTATTAATTATCGAAGATCAGAAAATACTCTTGCCGATAGAGACATTACATTCCAAAATATTATTTGACAAATGTTGCACTATGATATAAGAACTGGTTAAACAAATCGTTATTTATCCACAATAAAAAAGGTGAGTGGCGTAAAATTAATAATAAAATAACCCAAGAGCTATGTTACCAAAATCATTTTAAAAATACTTTCATATATAGATTACAATCACTTATAAACAAACATAATACAACTAAAAAAGTGAAGTTAAGAGCTAAAGAATGGATAACAAAAGATATCTTGATATCGATAAAAAAAGAAAGGCAATGTAAAAAAAAGTGAAGAAAAATTCTGATAACGACAGCATTAAAAAGGAGTATAGTACTTATCGAAATAAATTAAATCAAATAATAAGAAAAAACAATTTTTTTTATAAAAATATGATTCAACACGCTAAAGGTGATATTAAAAATATGAAGAAAGTGGTAAATATTAAAATTAAGAATACAAATAAACAAGACAATCCTATAAAAAGTTTATATGGTGGAAACAGATTATTGGTTGATAAAGTACAAACATCAAATGAATTTAATAGTAGATTTATAAATGTAGGAAGGTTATTAGCTGATAAAATAAAATAAATAAAAAAAATTACAGTTATAAAGAAAACAAGATAAAAATCTTCACACAATATTTCTGTTTCCTTGTGAAAGAACTGAAGTAAAAAATTGTATATACGAATTTAAAAATGGTAAAGCTCCTGAATGTGATGAAATAAAATCAGAAACACTTAAAAGCCATAGCTAGGAATACAGGGTGTTCCTAAAAGGTTGGGACAACGTTTGGCCACATAACGTACAGATGAAAATAAGTCGATTTAACTAAACTTGCCTTAGTCCAAAAGTTGATAATCACGGAGCTACAGGGTGTTGAAGGTTAAAATATAAATCGCGTTTTCTTTAATAACTTTCGACTGTTTCACGTTAATTTCACGAAATTTTGTATCCGAGGGTTTCATGGGATGGTAAATCCAATTTTATTGTTCATTTCGATGTATCTTCTAGAGAACGCCACCGACGACGATTTCGAACCCTTTAAACTGTTACAACTTTTTTGTTCCATCCTGCATGTTATCTTGGACTAGAAAAATCTCTTTCTCTGCCTTTTTAGTTAAGAAAGGTATACCTTATTAAAGTCGCTAGGAGCTGACCTCTTTCTTACCATTTTCCGGTTAAAGAAATGTTGAGAAACATTCGATACATGTTCTACTGAATTATTTGGTATTTTTTAACTAAATATCATGTCAGAATTATCCAAACCACCATTTACCTGGAATATTTAGTTCTAATAGATACTAGATTAGTCTGTCACTACTTAAATATTGTTGTAAATTGCCGTATAAACTAGAGTCGCCTTCTTCATAATTTCCTCTCCTATGTATAGATATTAAATTATTTAACACTGAGGTTTTAAATGTAGCAATAAAGTAGTAACAATTCGATCTTGTGGTATCATTACCATATTTTCTTATTGTACCAAACAAATGCTCTTGAGGGTCTTGATTCGAACCTTACAAAACTTAAAACCAGCCCCATCTAGTACTATCCACCACGTTTTGACAACATTGATTAATTGTTTGTAGCCACCATAGACCTTATAAATCATGGACCGGCCCTAGAAAGAGAGGTCCGCTGTTCTGATGTGTACAAGAGGGATGAAGCTAGTCCGGGCAAAAACCGATGTTCTATGACAGAAAAATATATAAACATAACATGACACAACCTTTCCTGTTAATATTGTTAATAATTTGTGTGCCTTGTGATATAGTTGTGTTTAGTGTGTTTATTAGTAACAGTTTTTAAAGACTGGTGGAGTCGGTCTGTCACCGTAAATGTCGTACGTCTTTCATTTACGGTTTTTGTTTTTTTTTCGGCCAATAATCTGTGGGTTTTTGCCCGGACTAGCTCTATCTCTGTCGCACATATCTGAGCATCAACGATTTGTATAGGCAGAAAATGGTTTCGGGCGCGTCCATGATTTATAAGGTCTATGGTAGTCACCCTTGCTTAGAGGGCATATATTTTTTTATAGTTCTTGTGTCAGGGTTTATAAATTATATTTCACCATAAATTTGATTCCAAAGCAGAAAAGTTTAGAGTTTTAAAAATGTCTTGCTCCATTAAAAGAATCAAATAATGTATCTTATAGTACCTATAAATTCTGCCGTTTGAATGACTTCAGCTGGTAATAAGTTTCCAAAAGCACACATTCAATAAATTGCACAAGCAACTCTATAATTTACAGATTTTACTGCTACTCTAACTTCTATTTTGTATCGATTCCTACCAGCTATTTTGAAATAAATTTCTCTTAATTTGTGATTTGAAATGGTCGTTACATTAAAGCAATCAATGATATATTTAAATTTAACAATTTTTTTAGAATTTAATTTTATATTGTATTTAAAAAGAACATTTCTCGTATTTTTTAGAAGATGAAGCGGGTCAAACATTGAATACACTTTTTGATTGTTCGTTATAAAATAAGGGTCTGAGCTCTCTGAATTCAACAAATCATAAATTGCTCCTCGATTGGTGGGTTCCTGGTAACATATTAATACGACTAGGATAAAATTAATATTTTACAGTTCATCATAGATTGTTTGAATCTTTTGTGTAAGCATAAAAATGCATGTTTGACTATCATATTTATTTTAGCTTCCACAAATTCACAAATCTTACAATTTTGTTATCTTTTGAACTGCAATAATTAAGACTTGCTGTTAAATGTATTTCGTCAAACATTACCCCTACAAATTTAGCTATATCTGGAAACTTTTCAAATCGTTTTTCAAGGGTAACATCAAATTCTTATTTATGCTAGTCTCAAATGGAATGCGATTTAAAAACGATCTTAAGGTGGCCATATTTGTGGCCCAAAATGGTAGAATGTCGATGCAATTTCAAAGTTAGTGAGATCACGTACAGTTATCGGTATTTTTTGAGCCATAAATAATTTAGCTATTGCTATATAGCAACATCTGTCAAGGGTTTAAAATCTTACTGTCTTGTAGGCTATACTCTGCTACTATACGGTAACATACTTCGAGAAGGCAGATAAATAAAATTTCTAAGGAGGCAATATACATTTCTTGAGACATGTTTATGCAGAGCTAAAGCAGGTACTTTATTAGTAGAGTTCCAAGATTTTTTTCTTTCTTGCATTAGAAACTTGCGCTTTCAACAAGGTTACTCTTGCTGGATTCAATCGTCCAAATCTTTAAAAAAATGTTTATTTGCAAATTGATACACCTTTTTAATGTTGTTTTTTGGTAGAGTTAACTTTTTTACTTTACACTCAGCACGGTTTTAGAATATTTTGTTTGATTTTCAGTTTAGTGTTTGTCAAAACAAGCACTCACTGCTACTGTAGATGTAAATGATAATTTTCTTTTACTAGTTGGATGTTTCTTTACCGATGTATTTGAATGAAAAGGAATTGCAATTATTGAGAATGCACTAGTTTCTCTTATTTTTAACATTAATTTCAGAGCACCCAGGAACTGGATTTTCAAAAGTCAAGATACTACTGATATTAATATTGTGAGGTTGTAATACAATTAAAAGGTGATGGAACTGCTACTTTATGCAATATTTTTGATGATGTATCTGTAAAGCATTCAAATGTAAAATTATCATTACAAAGATAATAGGTTTTGGTATCTACAAATTTTATATTATTACATCCACAGGCTTCAATTGCACAACAATATTTTACGAGGCCTTAAACTAAATGGGTACTTGAAATAATGATTATTTTCATTACTTATCTTCTACATACCTAATATACATTACTACAATGTATGATGCCTATGACGAAGACGACCTGGATAGCTCATCTTCTCATTCACACTATACAGGGTGTTTTTAAATGAAGTAGCAAAAATGAGACCACAGATTTCTTAGGTGAAAATAAATTGATTTAACCTAACATACCTATATTCCAAGTCGCATAATAAACAAGATACAGGGTGTCAAAGTTAAAATTTTATTTTCGATTTGTAGAAACTTCTTAAAAAATCCAAATATTTACATAAAATTGTATATCAGTGGTTTTTGCAGGCGAGAAATTGGAATTTGTTTCTAATTTTGACGTCACTAGTAGAGGGCGCTACTTATGGCACATCATGTTTTTTTTAAATGGCAGAACTATTTTGCTGCGTAGTGTATCCATCTGACTATTGAAACAATCGATTCTCCTACCTATTATATCTGAAAAAGGTATACTTTGTTGAAGTCGTTAGGAATAACAGTTTTCGAAATAATCCTATTTGAAATATTCAGTGCACCGATTGAAAACTGTTGCCGTTTCAGATAAAGTGCCTTTTCTACTTAAAATACAGCAAAATGTTACTTGAAAAAGTAGTTCAGAATGGTTATGGAGACTGACTTCAGTAAGGTATACCTTTATCAAATAAAACTGGTAGGAGAATTGATTATTTCGATAGTCAGATGGATACACTAAGCTGAAGTTCTGCCATTTGAAGAAAACATGGTGTACCACAAGTGGCGCCCTCTACTAGTAACGTCAAAATTAGAAACAAATTTAATTTTTTCGCCCGCAAAAACTACCGATTTACAAATTTTATATAAATATTTGGATATCTTAAGAAGTTATTTACAAATATCGAAAATGAAATTTTAACTTTGACACTCTGTATCTTTTTTATTATAGGACTTGGGATATAGGTATGTTAGGTTAAATCGATTTATTTTCACCATAGAAATCTATGGTCTCATGTTTGCTAATTCATTTGAAAACACCCTGTATAACTTCCGTAGCATATTATATTTTCAAGTTACAATTGCAAATTATTACTTTTATTTGATAATCTCTGCATATTCTTTTGCGTATAGTTTTTGGCATATGAATAAGAAGTTTGTCTTAAAATATATAAACAAGAACAAACACTGTTTACTTAGGTTAAGTACATTGAATTGAAAAAGGTCAAATTGTCAAATGTCAAACATAAAACATGTGAAGATTTTATTTTATTGATCCGCTAATGTGCAATGGGGACATATGATGCTTCGCATAAGATAAAACGTTAAAGTATATTCACTCAAAAATATCCATTTAGCTGTATTAATTCGACACTCTCGTTCATTATAGTCTCTATGCTTAACTCCAGCTATTGTAACCTTAAGTACACGTTATAAATTAAATTCAAAAATCAAAATTGTTGGAATCAGCTAGGCATTAGTTTCGTTAATATAACGATGCCTTTTGTTTTTCGTAACTGAAATCAGAACCTTGCACAACAATTAGGTAGTTTAAATGAAACTAAATCCGCCTACCAATTAACAAATTTTACTTTATCAGTGTTTTTGCGAACCATGTTCGAAATGTTCATGAATACACGATTAGGTAAAATAAGTTTTTTCAATAACAATACTTATTACTCACTTATTCACCAGTTTTCCCCATTCTTCCTATCTAATAGCTTATAACTATTTTCATTTCATTTGAAAATATGCATCTACGTGAAACGAATCCTTACGTAACACCTAAGCTTTAGAATAAGCCCTATTGTGGCATCTTCACCGTACATAATAGCTTAACTTTATCGAACTTTTCAAATAACCTTAGTTTTAGACGCTTTTTCATAGAATTTATTTTGCTAAAAATATTCTACCGTGACTTTACGTATAGTAGAAGCTGTATATGCTTTTTTATGGAGAACTCATAAAGTATTTGGAACTTACTGAGAAAAATAGAACACGTTGTTAGAAATGCGTTTTTAATATCTAACACTAACACCACACCATCACACACAAAAGAGGAGGATATTGAATGAAGAATAATTTATTTGGTCGTTCTGCTCAAAAATATATTAATTGACTAATTCTTTAGTCATATTTTAAGAGGGGATAGCGAAAATTAAGAATTAACGGAATCACCCTTCAAAAAAATTCCAAACTTATTTATAAACCGAAAAAAATGTTTTCAATTTTATATTAAATCCTTATTTAACGCCGCCTATGCGACCCGTCCGCCGCACGTTTACCGAGTCAGAGTAGGCAACCAACGGTTAAAATTCGCTGTCCTGTCATAATTTAATTCGTGTGTTTTCGTTGTAGTTTTGTGTTCTCCTTCAGTTTGCAGTGCCTTATTTTAATTTTAAATATTTTATAGTTATTAAATAAAGGAATTTCTGTCGGGTACAGATATTTACCATAATATAGTTCGCCAGTTTGTTTTTCTAGATTATGGCACAAGACTGCCGCGGGTGTATTAAAAGTTTTCTACTCTTATATTATTACCTACTTATTCCTTTCGTTCGATTTTCTTATAATAGATAGACATTTTATCTAACTGTACCTGCGGGAAGTGTGTTTTATCGGTAGTGAGTGGTTGTAGGTAATAAGTAAAAATGTAGTATTGCCAGTACAAAAGTATAATGAAATAATGAAAAATAAATGCAAAATACTGGAGCTAACTGGATTAGCTGTTTCCTATCTATCAAGTATTATTACTAATAAGGATGTTAATGTTTGCCCTGCAACGCTGCAAAAAACGACAGCATGGTAGTTGACATTCTTGACAAATATAAGCGTTATCTATATCTCAGCCATCTCAGTCGATGCTTATCATATGCACCGACTTTCCGCAGGAAATGAGAGTTTTGCCCCATTTTTTAAATATCGAGCTAAAATTCTTGTCTTTTAGAACATTATTATTTTGAACAAGTAGAATTCATCAGGTAAACAAATTTTATGAAGAACGAGTTCCTACGTAGCTGCGTTCACTATCTGTACGAAACCCCAGTAATATTTTTAATTTGTAAAAAGATGATTTTTTTAGTCGTTTTCGTAATCTTTTTCTGTTAGAGCTTTACGATGAATTCTTGTTTTTTTTTGGGCATCGGATTAATATTTTATAAAAAGAAAACAAGTTCTAATGTACACTCAATCATTTCATTTCATTAAATTTTATTTGTTTTGCTTAGCTTTGTTTCGCCTTGCTTCGTTTCGCTTTGCTTCGCTTCTCTTGCCTTCGATTATTTTGACTTCGGTTTGCTTTGGGTCAATTCGCTTTTTTACTTTGCTTTGTTTAGCTATACTTTGTTTTTATTTTATTTTTATAATACTTTATCCTTTACAATTTTAAAACTCCAAATACCTAATTTTTTTGAATTTTTATTAATTTTGCAAAATATGTTGGTAAGTGAAATTTACTTAGGAACATAATTAAAAACAAAATACAGGCAACTTATTCGTACCATTCGATTTTAGCCAAACATTTGATCAATTGGACAATTTAATTAAGTCTTCTATGTTTCATTCTACTACAGTCACTTATTACCTTATCTACAGGGTGTTGCATGAGTGTATATAAAAAAATGAGAGTAATTTCAAGGGAGGGTCTTTCGTATATATTTTTTTAATTACAGTCTCCCCTAAAAACTTGAAGGAGGAGAATAAAATCTGGTTTTCTCAAGTTTTCTCAAAAGACAAACAAACATATCTCGCGCCAATATGACCTGGATAATCACCTCGGATGAGCGGTTTCGAGAGGGACTATTTCTCTTTATCCACTCCATCGCTGTAGGCCTGAACGCCTCGTAGAGGTGGGTTCCTTTCTCCGGTCAGGTTTGACCGCAATTGTGGCCGATGCCGGCGGCTCGAGGAACCGCCTCCTGACAAGCCTGTCGGCAAGGGCTTATCTTTTGGCGCTCTTCTGTTTCTTCTCTTATTTCTTCTCGACAACTGTGGCTGCAAGACAGTCTTGATTAATCTTACCTTGTTTCCAAGGCGCAGCCGGATATCTCTATTAAGTAACCGGCAGAGTTTCGCCCTCACGAACTAGTCTTTGCGAACCACATCGTTGACGTATGGCTTCCAGGTCAGCTTTCTATCTAGGGTCATCCCTAGATATCTGGCTTCGTCGGTCCATTAGATGTTCTCGTCGTCGAACGTCACGCGACCTCTCGTCTGCGCACTGTACATACGAGAGAACATCATACCTTTGCTATTTTCCGGGCTGATCGCCACCGTCCAGCGGTTACACCAGTCCTCCAGTTTGCCTAGCGCTCTCTGGAGTCGCCTCGTCGCTAGCTCCGGATTTAAGGATCGGGCCAAGATGGCGGTGTCATCGACGTATAGACACACGGAAGTGTCCTCTGTCCTGGGTAGATCCGCTGTAAAGAAGTTGAACAAGTGCGGGGACAGCACGGCTCCTTGGGGGACTCCGGCTTCCATGTGTAGATAGGTGAATAGGATTCCATCCACCTTCGCACGCAGCTCTCTGCCTCCTCTGGTTGTCCGGTCCCTCCAATACACCACGTATCTGATCATCCTGGCGGCTTGTGCATTCCCTACCTTGGATGGCGTCTACGTCTAGGCATGGCAAGAGCTCAAGCAAATCTTTTTTCCTATTCTGGAACCAGGCGACGTTCCAGGAGGCGTCTCTAAGGGATTTCCATTACTCCTGCAAAAGAGATGTCATTTTAGTAAAAAAAGGCGCGCATGGCGGAGTACATCTCCTCCATCCTCGCCAGCGCACTGACGAAGTGGAATGCCACAGTTGCCGCCTTCTGGGGCTCCACGCGGATACCCAGGGAGCAACATCGGGTGACCTGCAAGATACTGGTCATGTGGTCCTTGCACAAGAAAAAGTGGCATCTGCTGCCTGATCCCATTATTTGTCATCCTCGCCACGTTTGCGGGGGCGAAGCCCTGGCCGCTGAGCTTCTCCGTCATCTCCTCCAGTGGGGTGCCCGCGGGTATGCCTTGGATAACAATCCTTAACAGCCTGACTTCCTGGAGAGAGTACGTGTGGTACTCTCCTCCTTTTTCTGTTAGAAGCCTTGTCAGCCTTCTGTGGTCTCCCACGGAAGCGGGAGAGATGGCGACACCATCTTTTACCATCTTAAATTTAACCCTCTTGTACCCTCAGTTTTATTTAGAATAAAATATATAAACGCATAGAACAATCTTTTTCACCAATTTTTATAAATCTGTTTACACTGCTCTAGTTCATTTATTTATCATTGGAATTTTTATTTTACTTTGTGTCAATGGCTTGAGTCCCCTGCTCCCCCTGCCTACCTCCCGCCCTCTCCTCTTAAATCAATCCACCACTGCACCCTACCGCATAAGTATGTTGTCATTCACACGTAGTTACACATCGCTTAATAAAATCAGCATATTTACAGTATCGATCATATTAAATAGTCAATAATTACTCAGTGTTTTTAACTGAATTACTGTTTTAACAAATATCACAAACATTTCTAAAAATGCAAGAATATAACATACCAATATGTTTTGTCAGTTGGTTCGTAAACTTTCGTAAATGCTCAGAATGTTTTGCTAGTCCCTTTATTGTATCGGATGTTCTAATTTCAATATCCAGCTTTTATAAGTTGCTAACAAAGCCGCATAATTTTATATAACGAAACTATAATTATAATTTGAAAATTATGCGAAAATATGTTTGCTATGTGATAACATATGGTTTTAAAAATTCCTTGAAGAATATTTTTATACAAAAATTAATAAATGCATGGGATATACTTTTACACACAGCTGAATAAATAAAATACATATTGCATTAATTACACAACGACATTGCATGGGAAAAATTTCTAATTAAAATATGCGTCTCCTTTATACCGATGCATAAGTATAGGAATATAATGTATATCGTGTTTGTTTATGAGATATTTGTTAGATAATGCAATTCAAATCCTCGAGGATGAAATAGATGTTAATATTAGTACATGTAAGTGTACTCATGAAATATATATACTGAAACGAATACAGAAAATAACATGTCTGTATATTATCATGACATTTATAGTTTCCTAATTTTCTCATTTTCTTATTAAAAAAAAGCCTCTACATTTTATGTGTTCGAATAATAATTTTCAGTTTGGGATTTATGTTTTTGCCCACGACTGTCCCGGCCATTATGCATGTGTTACATAATAATATTTCGTTATTCACTAGTGAATAATGAAACTATTATTCACTGGTTTCAGAGAATCGGGAATGAACTAACAAAACAAAAATTCTCCGGTGTCAACAATTGAAATTTAACCTTCTGTGTGAAAGCCTAACGCTACCCTATATATAGGGTGTCAAAAATAGAAAGCCATATCATTAACCACATATTATTTGGACAAAAATAATGCGACTTTCCTTATGCCATTTTTTATTTGGGCGTCCCTGTTTCAATATACAGAGTGTTAAAGTTACGTTTTAAAAAACTATTTTTGTCAATAATCCATATTGTCTTAAATTAAAAACTTAACTACTTCTAGATTTGCCGAATCAAAGAATTAATAGTAATTAATGTCATTATGTTGACAAGATGGAGATTTGTTTTCAGAGCTCACATTTTTTTCCTGACACTCATCAACCGCTAAAACATTTGTAACCCATCAATTCATGTTTTTCTCCAAAACGAAGCATTTTAACAAATAATTATAAAAGAGATAAAATGATCATAAGAAAATTCTACGCTTGATATTTCAAGAAAATGCTGCATAGGAGTACTTAGAAATAATTAGAGGGGATAAAGGGTACTTCATCCCTCAGTTACCTCCATTCGCCCTTCGATTTTGTTCACCAAAATTGTACGATAAGTATGTCGGAATAAGATAAAAGTACGTGCAAAATTTCAAGTGTGTATTTTACAAAACAATGGTATTGTTAACAAAAATAGTTTTTTAAAATGTAACTTTAACACCCTGTAGATTGAAACAGGGGCGCCCAAATAAAAAATGGCATAAGGAAAGTCGCATTATTTTTATCCAACGAATATGTGGTTAATGGTATGATCTTCTATTTTGGGACACCCTGTATACCAGTTACGGCAATATTAACATTTTTCAAATTGTGGTAGAAGTTTACTAATTAAGATTTTACTTATTTCTTTTTAAATTTATAAAGGGAATGACAAATGTAAAATCTGAAAGTCAAAATGGTTTGTAATGTTTTCAGTAAAAAGTTTGCTAAAATATTGTCAATAGTCGTGGACAAAGAATAGTATTCTACTTGCATATAATGACTCTAATTCACTCGGGTGATTTACAGCAGTCGCCTACGTCTCATGCCATAATCTTCGCTCTCATGAATTACAGCCATCATTATATGCTCGTTGAATGATATACTATTCTACTAAGCTGCGATGAGGTTTATGAAAATTACTAAGTGTTATAGCAGGTAAAACGGCTTACACGGGCTGGTTCTGGAATAAGTGCGTGCGAATAATAGAGGTTGCCAAGAATAATTTTTATGAAGCAAGCTGCTGTGTGTCGGCATTTTGAAAATGTATATCGCATGTTGATGATTACTGCTTGCCTATCCTTTGGTGTGAATTTATTTTATGAATGTGTGACTAATCACTGAATAGTTCAAGATGAGATGAGATGATTATAGACGAACTATCCAAATGTTGTAGTATTATTTTTCATAAACTGTACATAAACCATAACAATTTACTTTCACCTAGCCTTCTTAAATAAGTAGAGTATATCTTCCATTTTGCCAACTTCATGCCAAAAGCTATCTCTCAACTGTATTTGAAATTACAGAGACAAAACCGCCGACAGACATAAGCTAGACGACTCACAAGGCTTGGGTCTTCCCAGATATATCCTTAGAACATCCAATTAGAACCGATGCCAATTTGTCACAAAATATTACCTCTGTCTATTTCTAACTCCTTAAATTTCTTTAGCCAGTTAACTCAGAAAGTAAAATTATTTCTCATGAACTATATAAAGCTACTGTAATAAAAACGCTACAGTCGAGCAAATAAGTCTTGAGAAGAGTGTAGAATTAATTGTAAGTATATCAAAGTCGGATGGAAAAATATACATCTTGTTCCACTTTTGTAATGGCAAAGTTCTTTTAGATATATGAGGCGTGGACTTTGTATATCTAATTTTTCATTTATTTGAAATTTTCAAAAATAAAGAAAATCTGTAGCAGGTGTGTAAATGAATTTACCGCGAAAATAACTTTCTTCAATAATGAAACAAAAAATCATATACTTAGAATTTTGCTTGATACAAATTGACCATTTTCCACAATAAAAATAAAAAATATGTTGGATTTGTTTGGTTACACTAAGTAGTTTGACTGGGTTAGAGGTGAAGTTGTAAGAAACCTAATTACATAAAAAATTATTATTTTATTTAAAAAAAAATGATATAGGAGAATGAAAACGTTGTCAAACTTTCTTTCGTCATTATTACAGTCATATAATACCTATTTCACCTTCATCAATATCAGTATCTATCTTCTTGAATATTAACTCGTTTTATAACCATTATTTGCAAAATACTGGTTGTAAGTATAAGAGTTAAGAGTAACTGTATAGTTCTAAGCTTCTTTTTGTAAAATAATTTGGTCTTGAGCAAACCGACAATGGCAATAAAATAGCAATTAGTTAATATCTAAAGGGTAAACTGTTAATTCTTTCTTTCACTTATGGATCCTTTGAATATTGAAAGGGCTTTGGTCATTAATTTTGCATGTGACCAAATGCTTTTAAGATGTCTTTTTTATATACAATCATAGTTCGACGTTCATTGTCTGCTGTCACCGTTGGTTGATAATTAAATTTGAAAACAACAATGAAAAAATTGATATAAAAAACCCATCAGTGAGTTATTGGTCCTGAAGAGATTGCAAATCTCCCTTAATTTCGGTCAATTCAATTTGGCAAACGATGCACCAAACACCCTGTATAATCCTACTTATCTAATTGCAAAGGGTTGGGACAAGCAACCGACTCACCCCCTCCTTCTCACGGTGATGCAATGAATTTTTTTTAATGGCAATCAAAATTATTTATTACGAATTATGTTTCTCCTTGAAATTCTGCGTACAATAAATATGTCTTAATACTTTACGCGATATGGGCGACTGAAGTTCCAAAATGAAAAATTGAATGTTGAAGGTACATTTTGGCTCTATTTTAATAGGGAATTTGCTTGGATTTTATATTGGTTTGGAATGTATTACAGGGTAATCATTCAAACGTATTGAAAGGTCAGAACATGTGTCTAATATTCTCACAGTAATTAAAATATTAACATCAATAAATTGTATTTACATAGAATGTAAACAAAATCACGTGATTGAAAACGCGATATCATCGTTGTGACGTCACACGACGTGTAGCGCGGTTTATGATTCCGTAGATTCGTAGATTTCGCGTTTGTTTCATGTGTTTTGTGTAGGTAATGATGTGCAAATTCCACGATGGCGGAAGCAGGTTTTGTATAAGCATAATCGGACAATTTGCCAGGACTGGATTCATTTAATGTTATGCTTTCGAATTGCATTGGTGCAAATCCCAACTTGTAGTGCAGAAATACGAGGTCAAAGCAAGCATATATCTATTTTCCGATTTTAACATTACCATAATTATTAGTGGTGAATTCACAGTATTGTTACACATAACTTTTTTCTTTGTTTACAGTATAGATCAGTTGTTGGTTGCATCCAGATATAGGGTGTTTGTTTGAGGTATTTATAAAATTATGCCATCTAATTTCACATTAAACTTGTTTTAATTTGAAAAATAATAAATAAAAGTAATGAATAATGATATTTAACAATTATTAATTTTCTCTTAAGTTTATTACATTAAGTGTAACGAAACAATGATAATAATAATAATACTAATAGTACGATTTGAGAAGTGCATAAACGAAGTAGTTCATAAAAACGGATGTTTATTGATATACATCCCACTTCTGATTGTAATATTTTAAACAATTAACTACTCTCCTATAGTCTTACAAAACACAAAACAATGGCGCTACTAGTCTACTATATTTTATAAACTCAATGTTTATTTATACTACTGGTTTTCACTCACCACTACTACTGTGAACTGTGAACTGGAACGTGCTTACTCAAATGACCTATGAAAAAGAACCACAATAAGTGTCTAGCCCCCTTATCAAATTATAGTTACCCCATCATTCATAATTATACTTAATTATCTCATATCTAACACTATCACGTGGTACTCAAGCATCTGTCTTTTTACATCCTTCAATATTTCAGCACAAGCCTTACAAATATTGACTGAATCATCATCTCAACAATACAAAGGATCTGCTTTGCCTCTGATCGCTCAACCCCACGGAGAGCGCTGCCTAGGATGGCACAGCCAAGGCCAGTACTTTCACCTATACCCCGTACCCCTCCAGTACACATCCTAGGGGCTAAATAAAAACATGCCCGTCGGTCCGCACGTCCACATCAGCCATCTATACCTACGGCTGTGGCTCCTCGTTCCGACACATTATGCACAACCCACCAAAGGCCTTCACACACCGTTGTGGACCCGACAAAGCAGCCTTGACCACTACATGCTACATAAAGTTCAGTACCACCCTATCTAAAGCTCACGTGGCTGTTATAATTGACGCACCCTGTAGATCTTATTTATCAGTTAGCTAATATAGCTACTCTTTACTATCGAAACTGGCCTAACATAACTAATCTAATAAGGACTCACACATAATATAACTATTCTAATAAGAACTAGGACACTTAGTGAGAAACTCACCTGTATATATAAAACAATGGTAAATAACTAGCACGCTCACAATTCACCTTTTCACTAGCTTTACTAATTAAGCAATGACTCGAATACTCTTTAGAATCTCTGTTTCGACGCAATACTCTTACAGCCAGCCCTTTTAGGCCCTTATCGGAAATATAAACAAACTCGCGCCAGTGTTTAGGTTTCACCCAACATAGGCAAATTCTTTCGTAGACTAAATATCTAATAATCTACTGTGCGTTTTAAAACTTACTTTACATAAGTTTCTCTTTAAACATTTTTAAAAAATCCTTATTTATTATTTTAGTTTATTATACTTTCCGAATAAAGCAGGTAATTTAAGTTAGTCGAGTGGAGCAAAATTTTATAAATGCTTCAGATAACATCGTAAATGGTAAGAAAAATACAGAATATGTTATTTGTAATCGGAATAAACCGCTAAATACAAAAAATGTAAGTTTATAATTGATTTTCTAAACGCCCTGTATGCATTTTAGTAGCTTAATAGAAAAGTTGATTGTAATTGATTCTTTACAACTTTACATTTTATTTTTTTCGATGAACTTAAGCCTACCTACTTCTATATTTCCAATTAAACTTACATTAAAATGGTCTTCACAAATAATGTTGCAGTGCTGGAGAGCCCAACGTTTTCTTTTCGTCGCGCCTCATCGCTCAACATCACATTTTTCTTTTTATTCTTTGGCACGGTGAAATATTTTTTATTAAGCGTTTGCTGCATTCGTACATAATGATATAATACAATATATCTTCCATTTGCCCGGAGATGCACTTTCTCTACACTTTTTATGAATCTATTTTGCAACTTCAATCAATACCAATGTCTGTTACACAATAACACTTAATAATATCCCAAGTGACAAAATAACTCTTTTAAACGTATGCACTGCATCGTTCGAAAATGGAAATTCTATACAGATATAAAGCACAGTGCACAAGATATACAAGTGCAAACATCGTTTTACGTCACATGTCACAAGTAGACAAATGGGTGTGGTATTCTCACATTTTCTATGCAATTGAGTATAACATCATGAAGTAAAAATTAAAACATTGCAAGTGAAGTCAAGTTGTAGCTAAATAACAAAAAAAAAGGTATTTTATCATTATTCTCATTTATTTTAAGATCTCATTTCGCAGTACATTTGTTGCAGATTTTATCAGTGAAATGTGTAAATAACGACTCAATTTTTCACTCTCAGTTCTTTAATCAAGATTACATTGCAAAGGATAATGAGACATTTTAAAGCGATAGACTTTGTCCAAAATAAACATTTATTAAACGGATTCCTGTGCGTGTTTTCGGGGAACAGCGTTAACATTATTAAATGCAGATAACAAAATTAAATACAAAATTTTGCGTGTGTACGTGATATCTGTATAATATTTCTTATCGATACTGCCGTACGATTCGCAAAATCGATCAATAACAAGTGTACTCTAGAGAATTGATGATTTGTTGATGAAACATGTATTGTGATTCGAACGGAACAACTGATACTTTATATATATGTTGGGTATCCATCTTATGTGTGATTGTGAAATCCAAGATTTATATAATATCATATATGTAAATCTACTAGAGAAAATAAAATTTAAGGTTATGCAATTTAAGTCTGGCATTTCAATAAAAAATAATCGTATCTAAATATGTCCAAAAAAATGTACCCAATAGAATCTTATTAGCGTAGTGTTAAAATATAATGCTGAAATTGATTGATATCCTGTAATTTTTGGGGGGAAATGCGCCAGAGAACATGAAAGACCGTGTATTGTATCTTATCACTGTGTACCATACACCATAAAAAATACTTAATGTATATCAATTCAGGTGTTACTAGTTAGTTAAGAATTTTGCGAGGTATGACAATGTTTATAATGCCATATACAATTTTCTCAATGTGCAGTTGACGTATAAAATTAAGGAGATTTTATGATAAAACGTTACAGATGGAAATGATGATGATTTTTGTTATTTTAAATGATTTGTCAGCCTGGAAACTGTTAGAAAAACCTCAGAAAAGACTTGCATAATTGATGCAGTTCTTTCTAATTTGCTTTTTAGATTGTTTCAACAAACAGCTATGAATTCGCTGAAAATTTGTAAAAACGGTGTATTATGGTTATTATAGATTCTTTTGTAATTTAAAATTATTTAGCAACTTTTTCGGAACGAAAATAAAGCACATTTCACTTTCCTTTCTTCAAAAGATTAAACAGTTATGATTATTTTTAGTTAGAAGTTATAAACAATGACCCCTCTATTAAAATATCGAAAGTAGAGTATCTTACATTTCTCATTTCTTTCCAAATAATTGATATATTTTTACATTACTTGAATGTCTCCCTTAAAAGATACAGGGTGTTGAAGTTGAACTTTTAAAATTATTTCTCCACAATAACTGTGTCAATTTTTCACATATAAATATGAAATTTAATAGATATACTCCTTGTGGTTGACCAAAAGTGGAGGAAAGGGATTTCTTTGCCCGTCCCATTTTTTTTACGTACGCTCGTGGACAATTTCTTTCAATGACGTAGCGTAATATTTTATTTGAATTATTTTTTCAGAATATTGGGTTGCATTTAATAACATTTTTAAATTCCAAATTCTAAAGAAACACCCAAAGCACAATTTGTAAATAATTTACTGAGGTTTTAAATATCTGATAACTGATTTTATACAGAGTGTTTCTGAACATATGAACATAGAGATAGCCAGCTAGCTTTATCATTTTTACGGCACCTATTATATTTTGACTGTAGTTATACATATTTTTCCGATTTTATTGAGTTTTTCAAAAAATAGCAGACCATTGCATTCTCCAATAAATACTTGATTTTCAATTAGTTCATTATAGGAATTTCTTGTAGGAAATATAATTTTAAATACAATGTAGTTCGGAAAGATCAGTGGGATAGAAATTGATCGTTTGCTATTCTAATTAGATTAACGTGTATTAATAGATGTAAAGATTTAAAGAAAATTAAATTGATTCAATTAAAATTACGTCAAGATTGCTTTATTCTCAAAATACAGAGTGCTGTTCTGAAATATACCTACTAACACGAACATGCATCACCAGGTGTAAATGCAATATAAATACAAAAAAACAGTAGCAATCAATTCAACTTCCTTCCCTTGATTTGACGTCATATATTATTTTTTAAAGCATAAAAGCTCAAAGAGGGACATTTTGGGAATTATTTACATATATACAGTATGCGCCAAAAGTATGGAATAAATTCAATAAAAACAAAACTATTTTTTTGGGAAAAAGCCTTGAACATATCGATTTTTAATTTAAAAAATACATATTTTAGCGTAAAAAAAGTAACAATTCTGAGGTATGTAAAATAACATACAATTGATTAAATTTTATACTTAAATTAAATGTTCGAATTGCCATGCACCAACTTCTTGACAATGCGCAAGTCTGTGAAGAAATTCTTCTTGCACATTATGAATGATTTCTGGGCTAACTCTGCGTATTTCGTCCCGAATGCGAATTTGAAGTTCTTCTAAATTACGTGGTTTATTAATGTACACTTTTGACTTCAAGTATCCCCATAAAAAATAGTCAAGAGGTGTAAGATCTGGCGATCTTGCAAGCCATTCTATCGGTCCGCGTCTGCCGATCCACCTCCCAGGAAAACAGTTGTCCAAAAAATCTCGTACAGGGCGCGCATAGTGCGGAGGTGCACCGTCTAGCTGAAACCATATGGTATCGTCAGAAATGTCAGGGTCATTGTCGTTAGGAATTACTGCAACCAATCGTGAAGAATTATGAGGATTGTCCACCATACTTATCAAAATGTTCTGTTTCTGATTTTCATTAATGCTTGGACGTCCAGGTTTTAGAATATTTACAACATTGCCAGTTTCTCTAAATTTAGACTCTACCTTACTGACTGTTGATTGGCTGATAGAGCGATCTGGATATTTTTCATTAAATAAATCGCAAACTTCCTGCTGAGTTCTAGTCATATTCCCGCATCCGATAAGAATTAAAATTTCAATTCTTTGAGTAACAGTTAAATGTGCCATAATACTTTAAATTGAATAATAATTTCTATGTCGCTTACAATATTTATTAGAAAGTCGGTGTGACAATGACACTTTGCAAAGATATTCATCTACGTGATCCATAAAAGAACTATGGAATTCGAAAAACGAAATTTGATAACGTTTTTGCTTTATTTTAATTGATTTACATTTTCTAACATTCAATCGTCATTTACTCGAAAACTTTCCTATGTAAGAGAGTAAAATTTAAGTACTGTCTGATAGAGAATTAAACGATCTTTCAGAATCAAGGAAAAAAATATGGTGTTGCCATTTAAAAAAAATCGATGACGTCATTACTCGAAAACAAATGACATTTGAAAATCGCATTTTGCGCTAAAATATTTTTTAAATTAAAAATCGACCTGTTCGAAGATTTTTCCCAAAAAATAATTGTTTCGTTTTTATTGAATTTATTCCATACTTTTGGCGCATGCTGTATATATACGTTGCAAAATTGTAATTTCTCGCCTATATTTTTGACACCAAAGATAAATGATTGTCCAAATTTCTTGGCTCTAATGATTATGGCGGATTTATAATAGTTAATTATGATATAAGTGCTAAAAAGTAACATTTTATTTTGAGAGAAGGAAAGTTTGTTCCATTCATTCGAACAAAATAAAATCATGTTTAGCACATATATCATATATTATTTTTTCTACAAACCTTTAACATTGCAAATCAACGTATTTGTTAGGTTAATAAATTTATTAAATGTCATTTTGAAATGTAATTATCCGTTAAATTTATTGTTGCTAAAGTGATAAAAGTTCGATAATTTGTTGACAACTTCAAAAATCGAATTACCAACATGTACTGAATGTTTTATTGTTCAGTAAATAATTCTCTATTTTGTTTCAGATCGACAATCTTTGGGGCATTGCCGAAGCAGCCGCTAAGGTAAAAAGAAATCGAAATAATAAAATAATAAGTGAATCGTAAAAACTTAATACCATTATATGGCATGAGTAGAGGTTTTTACGACTGTCCCATACACACACACAATCTTTCAGTTTATCACGTAAAATTTATAGCCAAGCCTATAATAAAAGTATATAAAGCATTAAACCCTCCTGAATAGTTAATCTTGAAAACCTTTATTTGATGGGTTATATCCTGATGAAATTCTTAATCAATAATAATATATTATTAAATTGGAGAGAAAGTTAGTGTGAAAAACAATTTTTAAAATTACCAATAAATGAAAGAGAAACAAGTGAAAATTGAATGAACAATTTCCAGGCTGACTGCCACGCCAGAACTAACTAAGAGTTACTTGTGAGGAATATCGATAATCCGAAACTATTTCTGGTAGATTTTTTTAAGCTATAACCAAATGAAACGTATACCTTGTAGATGGACAATTTGAGTATTCGAAATGGACTTCTACAACTTTTTTCAGTAGGAGCGAACTTTTTAAAATTGAATGTTCCATGCTTCGGGCATTATTTGACAATTATATTTTTCGTAATATAAGTATATCGCATTTGTAAATCAACGATTTTACCCATATTCATAATTTTTCCACAACAGTGTAGTCAAAATATAGAAAAGTTTACTTCGCTAGGTGTTACAGTTTTCAAGAAATTAAATTTTGTATGTGCACCGTGTGCAATAGTTAAGCTTATACGGTACAGAATATGTTCCCCGTAATAGAACAGTGCATTCATTCGACGGGTGAAAAAAATCTAAAATTTCCGTAAAGACAAAATATATATATATATAATAATAATAATAATAATAATAATATGCCGCCCCCTCTCCCGCACAAGTCTCCGACTTCTGGGCTAATCCCTATGATTAGAATGAGGGGTAGAGATATTATTATTATTATTATTATTATTGTGTTAGATATACATGGTGTCTCGAATTGCAGGAACCAAAAATTTGAAAATTGGTACAAATATTTTTTACTTTAGGTATACTGCTTTTTTGGAAAAAAACCTTGAAAAAATTATCAAATAATATCCGAAACATCCAACATTCGATGTTGCAAAAGTGACGTTGTAGTTTTGTGTTCTTCTGCAGTTTTTAGTGCCTTATTTCAATTTTAAACGTTTTATAGTTATTAAATAAAGGAATATGTGTCGGGTACAGAAATAGTCCACAATATAGTTCGCCGGTTTGTTTTTGTAGGTTATGGGACAATACTGTCGTGGGTGCATTAAATGTTTTCTATTATCTAAGTACCCACCCATTCCTTTTGTTCGATTTTCTTATAATAAATAGGTATTTTATCTAACTGTACCTACGGGAAGTGTGTTTTATCGGTAGTGAGTGGTTGTAATGAGTGAAAATGTAGGTTTGCCAGTTTGTAACGAAATAATGAAAAACGAATGCAAAATACTGAAGCTAACTGGATTCACTGTTACATATCTATCAGGTATTACTTACTAATAAGATTGTTAATTTATGTCGTTTCTGCATTTAGCAACGCTGCAAAAAGACGACCGCATGGTAGTTGACATTGTTGACAGATGTAAGCTTTATCTATGAATCTAAGCCATCTCAGTAGATGCTTATCATAGGTGCCGACTTGTTTTGCCCCTTTTTTAAATATCGAGCTAAAATTCTGGAATATTTTTTTATTATCTTTTAGGCCTCCCTGAGCACGTGATTAAAATTGTTGTACTTAGTCTTAGTTAACCCTGTATATACAGTCTGTCTCACATAAAAGGGCCACTCCTATGTATCTCGCTTAATATGCGAGACACGTCAAAAATTTTTTTTGTTGCATTTTTGGAGGCCTTTATGCTCGTAAAAACAAATTTGAGATCCATGGCCAACTTTATGAGTAATAACAAAAAAACCTGTAAAGTACCGAAACTTTAAGGCTGTCTAACTTTTTTATTTTAAGAGATATAGAAAACTTATTGGTGATAAATTTTGATTGCAAAATTGATACCTTTCACCTGATATAAACAGATTTTTGAAATATCGTATGTGATTCGCTACGCCCTCTAGGCGGATATTTTTTTTTTATTGAAGCAGGCTATGGCCACAAAAAATTGCCTGTTTTTTCGTCTTTCATGCAATATACTACTTGTTGCCCTTTTCTTTTGTATTTATTACGTTTTTTTTTTTCAATTTTAGTTTAAAAAATGTGCCTAAATATTTTTGTGTTGCTCAAGATAATGTAGAACCTGTTTCAAAGACGCCAACTGCAAAACAATAATAAACAGAATGTTTTTTTTTATGCAAAATGCAGATTTTCTTATAATATTATTATTTTATTGGTTTTCACATTAGAAGAAATTGGGTCTAAAATTATTATTATTTATTATATTATTCTAACAAAGACAATGTAGCTTACGCTAAATGTTGCAAGCTATGAAAATAAATGCCTCAGTAAAATCACCATTTGACAAACTGTTTGTTCTTGTTTTAGCATTTATACTCGATAGTCATAATTTATATATAACCGTTAGTTTCAAAATTGTTAAAGTCTATTGTGGTTTCAAAAACTGTCATTTTGAATGTGTTTATAACTTGAGGAAAAGGATTACACATTAATTGAAATTCTCCATAGCGATTTTACATTTGAGTTGAGATGCTCTTAATTCTCGAAATATTAATTTAAGCGATTCAGTGATTTAGATGAGTACTGAAATAAGCAGTGCTTAATTAGAAACAAATTTTATTTAAATTTAAACAAAAAAGGTAAGCTTAAAACTAGAAAATCCGAAAATATTAATAACATCAGCTAATACTATTACCTATAATTAATACAGGCAAGTAATAATGAATTAAGTGAGATGCTCAAATTGACCACCTCAATTTCTGATGCGTCAGACAGTACAACACAAACATATTATACTTTTCAATATTTGAAGGCCCCATTGTTAGTCAAAATTAAATATTTTTTTAAATAACAATAAACAGTAAGAATTTTCAAGCACCAAGCATAACCTATCACAAGAATAATCAAATTGTCAAATGATGACATTACTGGGGTAAAAATATTTGTTTTCATAACTTAGCGTCTGTGTTAGAACAATTTTAAAGACCCAATTGCTTCTAATGTCAAAACCAATAAAATAATAATAATATAACAAAATCTATACTTTGAATAAAAAAGTACATTCTGTTTATTAATTTTTTGCAGTTGGCGTCTTTAAAACAGTTTCTACATTATCTTGAGCAACACGAAAATATTTAGGAACATTTTTTTAACTAAAATTGAAAAAACTGTAATAAAGACAAAAGATAAGATCCATATCTAGTATATTGCATGAAAGACGAAAAAACAGGCATTTTTGTGGCCATAGCCTGCTTCAATTAAAACAATTTTATCCGCCTAGAGGGCGCAGCGAACCACATGCGATATTTCAAAAATCTGTTTATTTCAGGTGAAAGGTGTCAATTTCGCAATCAAAATTTATTATCAATAAGTTTTCTCTATCTCTTAAAATAAAAAAGTTAGGGTCTTAAAGTTTGGGTACTTTACAGGTTCTTTTGATATTACTCATAAAGTTGGCCATGAATTTCAAATTTGTTTTTACGAGCCTCCAAAAATGCAACAAAAAATATTTAAACATTTTTGACGTGTCTCTCATATTAAGCGAGATACATAGGAGTGGCCCTTTTATGTGAGACAGCCTGTATATATGCTTAAACAGGTATGTCAAATTATTCTTAAGCTAAAATAATCTTTTCCATTGTGAACTGTAAGTTATTGAAGTGCCTCCGCTACTTCTGACTTGCACAATAATCAATAATCAACAAAAGTTCTCATCCACCGCACTCAATTGAATACACCTCATTTATTAGTAACGAGCCAAACGAGCTCAGACAGCTTTTCCAGGGTAAAACATGAACATGGAAAATTATGATAAAAACAAAAGTAACGTGATGTTACTTTATGAAATATTTCCTAGAAAAATTTAGTCAGAGTTTCTAAAAGACTTTGAAACTACCTGGAGAACTTTTTTATAAAGAGGAAAATGTTAAAAGTATATCCACACAAAGGAACTAGGAACTCTTCTACTAAATTGTAAGAAGTATTAAAGTTTGTAGTAACTAGACGTAGATATTCCAGTAATTAATTAACTATTTGATCAATGAAATTTTGTATAAAAAAATATGTTACTTAATTTGTGATATAGAACATCAGGAAATTGGGTCACGTTTCGCCGTGTCTCACTATCTATTTAACCAGTTAAATCGACCGAATCTAACGATTTCTCCTGACCACTTTCTGTGTACAATTGATGAAAATAATGGAAATAAGTTATATAGACGTAGAATAACGACACATGGGCTGATGATTGCAAATTAACATAATTCATACTCAAACTCCAGAGATACAACGTCATTTGATATTTTGGAAATTCGAATGCTTTTAATTGTTAACCTAAGAACAAATGGTGTACTTGATTCAATTCGACAGACATTTTTAACTCATTAGGTACTGTTATTAACATTATTCCACTATCCTATATTGGTAATATTATATTATAACATTTTTATTATTTTCGTAAACTGTACCTTGTAAATATACAGGATCAATCAGAACTTTCTAAAAAAATGTTTGAATGAACACTTCTTGACTCTTGCAAATACGATTTTGTAAAAATCAAATGTAAAAGAGCAGTTCAAAAATGCAATTCCTCAGGGCAGTGGAAACTAGTCTACTGTAACCTGATACAGCAGCTTTATACAGCAAGTTCAACTGCTTCTGCCGCTATTATTATTATTAATTATTAATAGAATTAATTTGTGGTTTTAATTAGTAAAATAGTTTGACATACCTGATGTTAAAACAACATTTTGGGCCCAGTCTTACCCAGTTTCTACAATCTAACACAAATGTTTCTGCTTCTTGTCCGTTTTGGACTTGTAAGCTATTGGCAGCAGCTATTATACGTTTGCGTAAATTTAGTGTCCACTTTGGTGCAATATACTTCATATTATAAATATTCCCACAAAAATAAGTTTAAATGATTTAAATCCCATGGCGGCTATGGTACCGATCCTCCTCGTCCAATCCCTTGGTATTAATACTTGAACACGCTGTATATAGTATGAATATAATTGTGTATAATCTGCTAGACTGCTGCAATACGCCATGGATAGCCTGGACCTCCATCTCTTCCACGATTTGGGTGCAATTTTCCCGTGTCACGCCAGCATTTGCACTACACTGCAAACCGTTGTAAAAGTAGCGGCATTTGAAAATGTTTACCGCGAAATCGTTCTGCTAAAGCATTTTCACTTCACCAGAAATTAAAACGATTACGGATATAAACCGATCAACTGTGAATTACTATACGTAAGCCATTTTTGATATTTGAAAAACTAATGTAAATACCTGCATCACAAATAACTACTACTAGAACTTCAAAATTTTTTTTCTCGGAAACTATAAGGATTTTACAACATTTTTTTACGATATTGATTCCATTATTCATGACGCATATATTTCCAAATTTTTTTAGATACGTTCTGAAACACCCTGTATAGTTAATGTGTAAATTTGTATTTATCATATTAATACTTTGCTATATTTTTAAATTTTTTTGTAATTACATATCACATTTATATGCAAATGTAAGAGATTATTAACTACTCTAGAATTGGATAAAGCATTAACCTTTTAATCTTTTATTATTTAATATTAAGCATCTCCAAAAATTTAATAAGATATATAATTTATTTTAATTTTAGCATCGTTTATCTTTATGTAGAAACGTCATCGAGCATTCTTTTATCCTTCATAGTACTTACTATTTAATTAGGTTGATAAATTATTCTGGAACTTTTTGTATGCAGTAACATTAGACAAATAAAATAAGAATGTCAGATGTTCATGTACTAAAATCTTCTCTGGAAATTAAATGACAGTAATAATTGGGATAAAAGTCAAGGTTATGGAGTTCACTGAACTGTATCATATTGGAAACTGAAAATAACAAACTCGTGGACTCTGACATTTAACGGGGAGGGTAAACAATTCAATCTAATAAAGTACGGAACGTTTCCCTTAATCTTTTAATTCGATATAAAATTGTGTTGTAGTCCGTTATTTGTCCAGCCACACAGCACACATTTTGGTTAGAATTAACACGATGGAGCTTTTAGCCTTAAAAATCGCGCACTTTATGCCTGCATGTCTGCACGGATTTACACAGCATGTACCTTCAAAACCTGTTCATGAATATACCCATGTTATTTAATCAAGCATCGCACACTAGACCTGCACCAACACGTACCGTCACCTGCAACGACCATCTAAGCAAGTTGTATCGGTAATCTGCAATTTCTATGCCTGATTGCGCTAGTTCTACGTCTTTTCCCACAAAAGTCAAGGATTGTTTTCAAACTGTTCAACCAGTCATTTTGTGGATATGTCACTGAATTGCTGAGCACTCTCGTTTATCAACAACATCTACCTTACCTTAAACAAACTGCAAGTCATTCATCAGATGCCATTATTTTGCGAAATGTTATGTTTTGGTAGGTGAGAAACATCGAAAAGCCCGAAAAAATTTTGTTGTCATTCAGAAATACTGAAAAAAATTTCGTTGATTTCTCTTCAATTCAAGAAATAAGTGATGAATTTCACTATACAGCTTTCTTTTTTTATTGAGTGTGAACGTTAAACTTTCTCATTCGTTAAATAAAAATTTCTTCTTCCGAAATACGCTCAACTAACACTTAAAAACTTCAAAACGTCTGCCACACAGAGATTCTTCATGTGAAGTTGATGGTTCCTACTGGACAAATGTTGCGAAGTCGTGCAGGTTTACAGGATATTTTATACTTCATGTCATAATTAATTTACATGAAATTAAGTTAGGGGGCGCTGAAAATACTGAAAAATTGGTTGTGAAACGGAAAAGCGTTGAACGATCCATAAAGAAGCAATCCTTCAGATTTTATCTATTGTAGCTGGATTTACGTGTATGTATGCAGAGTGGGTTGTAACTAATGACCCATGGAGGCATATAGAGATTAATGCCTGTGTCAGAATTTTTCAATTTTGTATAGTAAAAAACTGGATAAATACCTTATAGACCAGCGCTGAAGTCTTTGAAAGTGGTAAAAAGTGAAAAAAAAATAATAGTAAGATGAAACCCATTGGAAAAGGAAGAGAATACAACAAAAATGAAGGGAAAAATAATTTACGGGCGATCTGAGGTCGGGAAGTGAAAGGGGGTGAGTTTTTAGGGGTAAAAAATGGTCTATCTCGATATCTGGCAAAACTACAACTCTTATGGAAAAAATTTAAATGGCAAAGTTGTAGGTAATAATAACATCTACAACTTTTGTATTTACACTTTTTTCACATAACCTCAAAATTTCTGTGAAAAATTCAAATACTCAAGTTTTTTATTTTTTATTTTTCTTTTACTAAAATTTTTTTTTACGAAATTTGGTGAAAAGAAACGATGCGACAAACTCGAATACGAAATGTTTTTTAAATCATTATGTACAATTTTTAGTTATTTATTAAAATGTATACTTTAATTATCTAGAAAAACATAAGATTCCATGTTACATTGATAAACAAAAAAATTGCAAGTCGAAATATACTACTATAATTAACAACCAAATAAGTTAATATTTAATAAGACATCTTCAACATTTTTTCGTTTCTTTGCATTATCTGGGAACATTTACCATAGTAATGTATACTTTTTTACACGATTAGAAAGCAGAGATTTCAACGAACAAAAATCCCACCGACTTTTTCAAAAAAGCAGATATTTTGACGTGAGAATTTTCGATTGAAAGTTAGGGTCCTTTTTCGATCAAAATAAGGTGAAAAAATAAATATTTTAAATAAAAAATATTACAGTATGTTTGGGACATAAAAAGGTGTTTTCACCAAATTTCGTGAAAAAAATTTTTTTTTTGTAAAAGAAAAATAAAAAACAAAAAACTTGGGTACTTGAATTTTTCACATGAATTTTGAGGTTATGTGAAAAAAGTGTAAATACTAAAGTTGTAGATCTTTTTATTACCTACAACTTTGATATTTAACTTTTTTCTATAGGAGTTGTAGTTTTGCCAGAAATCGAGATATACCGTTTTTTACCCTTAAAAACTCACCCCCTTCCACTTACCGACCTTAGATCGCCCGTAAATTATTTTTCCTTTAATTTTTGTTGTATTCTCTTCCTTTTCCAATGGGTTTCATCCTACTATTATTATTTTTTTTTTTTTTTGTTTCAAAAATTATCGACCCCGGTCTATTACATTTAGAAATACTTTTACACTTACATCTACCTTGAATGTATTTATATCAGTTTTAAAAGCTTCTTAAAAGTGAAATTCAAAAATATATATTACCGAGCACGAATTCAGACGATTTGTGGCATTTGATGCTCAGCGAAGTACGTAAACATACGGAGGAAAGTTGAGCTTACAATGTAGTCATAAGATTTTATTAGATGTAGTAGGCTACCAAGTTAATAACCGAAAATATAATATGAGAAAATTGTATGTCTTTATTCAATTCAAGCCAAGGACTACGCTTTCATATGGCAAAAATTAAAACTATGTCTAAACAGTTATTGGTTTAAAAGTTTGTTATAAAATATATCACACCGCATTCAATAACCACTAACTTTGTTCCTCTTATATTTGTGGATACAGAAGTTGCACTGAAAATTGAAATAACCGTATACCTCAAAAATACTGAGTATTACACTCATTTCATTAAAAAATAACACAGATACAGCAATAAAAAATTTAAAAAATCAGAACAGAAAGTCTCCTCATATGATGTGTATACTTCTATAGAACTCAATAAATTGATGATGGTTCATAAATCAAGCATTGGGGGCCAAAGTTGACATATCCACTAGTGTTGGCAATCCCGTCTTGTTTTTTCTTGTGCTTGTCTTGGTCTCGCAAGACAAGACAAGACCAAAAACAAAACCAAAACAAAACTTGACAGTTCGAATTTCTAGACAAGACAAAATTTTAAAAAGTTTTGCGGGGTAAGACAAGAAATATTGCTATAGCAAGAAGTCTTGCAAGTATATGAAGGGAATTTAGGTGAACAGTAGCTGAAAAAATAAATACCACATTTCTATTTTAGATATCTTCATTTCCAGTTTCCCTGAACTGAACAAATTATAAATTCACTACAGTTTGATTGAAAGAGCCTTTCTCCGATTTTGTTTCGCTTATTTCGTCCATTACTTATTACGTGAAATTGGCCTTTTCTATCCTTTATAACATCTAATGTGCAAGCTCAAGTGGAAGCGTAACCGACCGAGAGTAACCACCACCGTTACCAAATTCGTAATAAAGTTCCATGTTCCTTATTTGTATGCAAGAATCTCACAAGAATCATACAAGACTTGCAAAATTGTGAGACGAGAAATTTGCAAGACTCTCAAGACATGTCAAGACATGATCTTGCACGATCAAGAAAGAACAAGACTTTAAACAAATTCATCTCTCGCAACAAAACTGTTTCAAATATTGCAGGAAATCAACTCGTCTTGTCGTTTTTCTTAAATATTTCGAAGAGCAAAAAATCCTAGATTTATTTACGCCACTTCAAAAGTCCTCTGATTACGGTTGCTATATCTATAATTGGGTCGATCAGTGGTCGCCCGGTTTAAGGCGTCAATACTTGAATCGATGTAGCTAGACACTTGTGTGGGTTCGAGCCCCGCATCCGGTAGACCGTATATATTTGTAGCACCCTCTCTGCGGGTATAGTAGGGTGGAAGAATGTTGTATTGGATCAATGCACTGAATGGTAGTCAGGGCCTACAAACATAAGTCGTTCCTAAACGCAAATGCAGCCTGCTTAATAATATACCGCTCCCTCTTCCGCACAAGTCTTCGACTTCTGGGCTAATCCTCGTGATTAGAATGAGGGGTAGAGGTACTATTATTATTATTATCTAAAATTAGAAAAGCCGGGGATATTGCCCAAAACCGGGCAGTTCCTTTTTTTTCTTGAACATCCACTGAATAAAAAATATTATTTAAATAAAAAAACTGTTTTCCACGGTCGGGAGTAGAAATAGGTTTCTATGACATCAAAATTAAAACAGAAGTAGTCGATTATTCCCAAGGGAGTTTACATTATGGAGAACGTTTTTCATGCAAAAAAAAGATTATTTATTGATATTTAAATTAAATGTTACATTTGTACAATTTTCAAAATTAATATTAGAAGGAATATTACTTTCGCTTACATTTACAGTTTTTGTGATTGCGCTAGTAGTGGTACCTACTGAAACCTGATTAGCAATTTTGGTCTTATTTTCAATGGAGTTCTCGACATAACCCTCAGCGACTGTCGTTGATTTCCAACCAGCATGACGCTTTATTGTCGTGATATCCACACCAGCATCTGCCAGTAATGTCGCTGAAGATCTTTGTAAGTAGTGAACAGTATAACATGCAGCATCAGGTAATTTTAAATACGAAGCTACTACAGTGGCAATTTTTCCCATGGTATTCTTGACAATTGGCTGCGAACTACATTTTCCTGCTTTGTAGTACAAACAAGGCGCTTATGCTTGACGTGGGGAGGACGAAGGGACAGGTATTTTCGAAACAATTCAAGCATATTTCCTACATCGGTAACCAGAAAGGTTCGTGGAATCTTTGTCTTAGTGTTTGGATTTTTTACAATCAAGAAAGAGCCTACATCCTCAATATCATCTACAGTTAAATTGACTAGTTCATCAATTCGACAAGCTCCGGGAATCCCCAGAATTAATCCAACCTATAAAAAATCATAATACTTAATAATTGAAATACCTAACAACAAAAGTAATCTTACCTTAATCATTAAGAATTCTTTGTCATCTGCACTTGATAGAAAACGGTCGATTTCACCCTTTGTCAATATTTTTGATTTTTTCGCTTGATATCCGTCACTGGTTCTTTTCAAAAATGCGATCAGCTTGGGAATTTGCTTATATCTATGTTGTCGTAAATTATCAAGTATAACTTAACCATAGAATATTGCGCCCATAATGTGGAAGACTTGTAATTCTTTGCATTTTCACTGAAATATGCCAACAAAACATTCTCGGTGTATAATTAAACATTTTTCTCGGCGTACCACTTTTTGAACCGATTGTAGGCTATATCGTATAAAGATCTTGACTTCGTAGGCAGCAAATTGCTTATTGCAATATTTGCAGCCTCCACAATCTCTTCCGACTCACAATTATTCATTGTGCACTAAACAAACTTTAAACTAAACCAAACTAGCACCTTAATTTGACAATTCTTTTTGTTTGTTTATTTTGTAGTTATGACAATAACTCAACGACTACTAAATAAATGCTCAAATCCGAATACAATAATTCTGGTGCTACTTACTTCATAATGACAAAATATGTGTTTTTAAGTTAATGAGACCGTGGAAAAAATAGTATATACCATTCGGGAGAGATGCTATTTTGTCTTCGGTGCATTGTTCAAATTGCACCTCTGCCAAAATAACGCATTTCTCTCCCTTATAGTATAATGTACTGTTGTTGTATGTATTATATAAGTACAGATTATAGGTGGGAGTATAAAAAATGAAAAATCAACAATTCATTATTTCAAGTTCAGTTAAGTTGTGTCTGTCCCATTTTTAACCGGACAAAACTGCAAAGAGCTGTCCTGTCAGGATGTCTGGCAACCCTACTCTTGATAGCATTACTTTTTCATAATTTTCATAATAAACTAACCTTTCACAGTTTTCAATATTCCCATGACATTTTTATTTTAGATACACTACATTCTATTTTTATAAAACATAATTTATAGATATAAATATAAGAATTTTCTACGTTACAGTAAAGTCTTAAAAAACATTCATATCTATTTAAACTTAGAAAAGTCTTTAGCCCTAGTCTATTATTCTGAGAAACAATTAATAAACTTGATTGTCTAGATTCTTAATGTCCATAGAAAACAGCATAACACTTTATGAATGTCTGACTTAATTTCTCAGCAAATTACTTAATTACCAATGAAAGAAAAGTAATACTGCGAAGCAGAAATAATAATTATTTTTCATTTAGTAAATACGTATACTTAATTGAGTTGAGGATTCCTTTGCTTATGAAACCAAGAATATTTTATGAGATACTTTGCTGAAATTACGTTCTCTATTTTTGTACGTAATATCACCATTTATCCTTCGTATTATGTATCTACCTGCATGACATAATTACATCATTACGTCATTTGATTATAGTAACGGAAGTCAGTTCATTATGATCCTACCGAACTACCAAAATAAATTTTATAAAAATTGTATAAATCGCTATAAAATATATTTATACGAACTTCAAATTTCTTTAACGTGGATAAATCCCTCTATACGATACTTATAGAATTGAAAAGGGCGCACTTTTATACTTTGGTAATGTTCTGTAACAGTTCTATAAAAAATGCATATACACTTTTAAAACAATTTTATACAACAACTATAAAAATGTTTTGTAGTCTGTATTATTTAAAGAAACATTATATTTTTTAGTGAATAATATTAAAAATACAACTATTTTATAATGTTCTGAGTCGATAGTTATAAAGTAAAGTTCTTTTAAAGTTCCATTTTACTAGTTGGGTAGTACCATAATGAAATTCAAAGAGTCCTAGTATCATAATGAAATTAAAAAAATATTATTACTAGTTATTTGTAGACCTAAAAATTATATTCAAAGTACACAACATTACAATTTAACTATTTATTACAAATTGTAAAAGAGCAATTATTGCAGTTGGTTATATTAATACCATTTAACTCTTTCGCCTTTAAATTTCTTGCTCTATTTTCACAAATTTGTATTTAAGTCTGTGTATTCACCTATTCACTTCTAATATTGCTGCTGATATTTTCTTCTTGTTCTTTTCTTTCGATTTTTCAATGTAGTTTTCAGCAACAGTATTGCTTTTTCCAACCGCCGTGCTGTTTCACTATACATAACTAGATCAGCACCAGAATCGGCCAAAAATGAAGCAGACGATCGCCGAAAACAATGTCATATATATTCTTCAGTGTGTAGTAAATCGAAAAAATATATCTAGTCAAATATAACATTTGGCATTGTATCAAGTATATGAGTTGCAGTTGGTTGTTTCGTGCATTTATTTTCTATAGAAGACAGAATAATAATCTTAATTGTACAAAATTGTAATCTGACCTAAAACAAAATTTAGGTTTTTTTTAGGTTGTACCTATTTACTATCAAGCTAGCAATGATGTATTATATGTATTGTGTAAAATTATGATACGGCAATAAATTGAATCTGAATTGTGCTATAGACAAATAATAATAAAATTATACATATGTCAAATGTCATACGTCAATTACCAGATATGAAATTAAAATTTCTGACCAATAAAAAGCTCCGGTTACATTTAACGGCAGGTTATTCCAAGCAGTTTTATAATTGAGTCACGTGATCATTATTAAGTTAAGTAACTGGGAGAAATATAATTGACAGAAGTGTCAATCATACGAATTTCTGATTAACCTACCAGTTACCTTTAACAAGCCTGTTAATGTTAACTGGATGTGATCAATCATATGCCCGCATGTCGGCTAGATGGCAGGACTATGATATGTACAAAATCTCTTAAACAAGTCCTAGTGAAGTCTGTAAACAGGGTCAGACTAACTTTATTTTAAAAACAAAGTTAGACTGACTCTGGTTACTGACTTACCTAGGGCTCGTTTAAGAGATTTTGCACATATTATAGTTCCTCCATCTAGACGACATGGTCCATAACTATGGCCGGTTGACTAACTATACTTTATATAAACACTGGTATTACATCCTAGACGTCCAAACATTTCACCGTCCTTCAATGTTGATCTTCAGCTGCCTCCTCAAAAGCTTCGCTGTAACTGAGTAGTCGCATCTCAGTCATGATATTTAATATTTTATAGAAATTAGTAAACTTTGAATACTTAGATATATTAAAATAATCAATAGGTTTATTTTTGCAGCAGTTGAAAACAGTTTGAAACTGTCAGGAATATTCTACCAATTAAGTTGAGAAAGCGTTACCACTGAATGTAACGCAATAAATAGTTGGACGGACATTTATGAGTTTCAAACCGTTTCCAACTGCTACAAAAACAAGCCTATTAACAACTGCAGGTTGAACTTAATTCAAATTTAATGTTAAAAGTTTTAGCATTTATAAAAGTTTTTTTGTATACAATTTCAAAAAAGCATCTGTAAAATTAGTAAATTTAAATTCTGGTTACAGAAAAATAAAGAATATTCTGGTCAATTTTGTTTAAACACTATGCATAATCTACATTTACATAATCTAGTTGAAAAGAAAGAAAATAAAGTTACAAATAACATTAGCTTCTGTGAATTCGTTTTAAAAATATTAACACTCATTGAGTGTGATATTGGCAACCCGCAACATATTTTCATAGTTGAAATTGTACAGACCGCATGTGACCCTTGTGTACTATTTACAACGATACTATAGGAATTAACAACTACAAATTAGATTATTTAAGAAGTATTTAAGAACAACCAACATATGTTTTTATATATTTTTAGGTATTAATAATATTGTGTGAAACTAACTACTCCGTGGGCAAAAGCCCCAACCAGCGTTGAATTACACCCACAATATCTACCCATATATTCCTTACTATTAGCTTATGTAACATTTTTTATTGTATTAGAAATGTATTTTAAGCTAATATAAATCAATCATCTATTGTGGTTGAATTGTCGTGTTCCAACTGCCAAAAGTGAAGTTAAATATTTATAGAGTGTTTTCATTAAAGCAAGGTTAGTAAATTTAGATAGATTAATTTCTTTAGATAATTATTGAATTGAGCTTTGTCTGTGGAATTGTTCATTAGCATACCTAGATGTTTAGTATCAGAGAACATACATATGACTTCATTGATAGGAATTGTAGGAAATTTGATTTATATTAGCTTAAAATACCTTTCTAATATAGTAAAAAACCAACATATGTATCATGAAATAGATACAATAATATGCTTAAAACTTACAGAAACATTATAAAAGAATGTTCCTAAATTTAAATAAAGAAAAATTATACATTAGTAGTGTAAATTCTAATGCGCATGATCTCAAATAAGTACCTCACATGCAAGATAAATGCTATTCATATGTCGTCACTCATTATGAATGCATTTTATGTTCTCTTGTTTAATCATGGCATTTTCTACTAGTCTCTTTTAGACTTACTCGTATATCAAAAATTGTTGCAAAAATTAAGTGAAAGGAACCAGGAAAGTAAACACAAAAATCACAAAGTTGACATATAACCAAACTTAGTAGTATATTATTGGGAAGTTACTTCGGTTCAATGGGCATGCACTGTAACATTAGATGCTATTTTATTTTAATAATTATATAACAGTCAATATTGTTCTTCAAATTTATATATATAAATTCTGTAATTCTTTTACTTTGGTACTTGGGGGTTTGAAGTTTCTTCAGTATTTCTAATATTGCCAGAATACCACGATAGTTATTTAAAGGCACGAGAAAGAAGTTTTTTTTGGCATTTTTGTCCAATGTATGTTATGTCCATAAGGTCGAAAGTCGATCTAGTAAAAAATTGAGAAATGCTTCAATTATAATGTATATATTATGTGGTTGCCTGCTCTTTGGTGTATTTGACGTCATTACTGAACTCTATTCAAATCATGAATTTTTGTACAGTTCTTATTACATGAAATCATTTATGTTCTTTTATACCAAATATCTAGGTATGATAAAGAAATTATTATTTAGACAAAGTTGATATCTAAAAGAGCGTAAGTATTAATTCCTAGTGTGAACACAAGGCGTAGACACATTTTATATTCTCTTATTAATAGATAATTTGGTAAACCTCAACTGCATAATACACTATTTCAGTACATAATTCTCCATTTCCTAACTTGGGTGATTCCTGTTAAAATGTTGGAAATTAGTCATTTGGATACGGGGAAGCTGTTCATACTTCTAATTGCTCCAAATGCGACTGCTGTCGCATAACTAAACTAATGCATGCAGTTACGAGAACTTACTGAATTAAGAGCGCGTAACCTCCTCTTTGACATCTACTATTAATCTCTACTCTAATATCCTGCAAGAACATTACATAGATTGCGTGTCTATGAGTTCAGGATCATCTACTGTTAGCCTTGTCAATTATTTGAAATCACCAGTAGCCTACGGTTACATTTTGGAAGCCCTCATTCGTAATGAATCATTTGTCGAAAGTTACTCAAAAGAAACATGTTTATTTAGATAGTTTAAGTTCATATAAAATTAATAATAAATGTGTAATAAAAGTTAATCAACACAGAACATGCATTGTATGTCTTTTAGAAAACTAGCCATCAATGGATAATAAAAATGAACAAGCATTATTGGAATTGTCTCTGTTGAATATTGTTACAGACAAGAAAAAATCTCGATTCCTTCTCTGGTTAGAAAAGAAATTTACTATTTTCAGTAGGGAAATCAGTATGATGCAGATATGATTATATATTTTCCAGTACTTGAATCAATAATTGTTACTCTCAAAATAAGTTATATTTTCTTTATTTGAAGTTTTAAGTGACTTAATGAAATAATATTAAATAATTTTGAATTAAGTAAATAGTAACATTCCATTAAGAAAAAATAAATCTGAAGTAGAGAATTAGCATTTCAATATTATGGCTATATCGTATTTCTTTCTAGAGTAGTTACTACTCTACACACTTTATAATAAATAATTAAATATTACTCACTCAGTAGTATTTAATTATTTATATAAGCAAAGAAAGACAACAAAATGTTAAACTCATTCATTAGCGGCACACCAGATATATACTGCTTCTGAACTTGTTAGCTTTCCTTAGTATGCCATTGGAGATACAACCGACAACTTATCCGACAGAAGGGAACCTGAATAGACGTTATGCAACATGTAACTACATCTTGCATTCACATGCTGAACCTGGCAGTCCACTTGCATACGTAACTTTCAAACAATTTGTAGTAAATAATACTACAATTGTGTCTCTGTACTTTTGGTAATGATCACCTCAAGTATTGCATTAATATCGTCTGTATTGTTGTGAGTTTTTTAACATTTACTTACCTAATTTTATATTCTGTAGCTCCTTTTACAGAAAGGTGAAATCTTGTCCAATTATGTAGTTAAATTAAATAAATAAAAATATTATATTTCCTTTTGTTTTTTAATACTTTACTTTGACAGCGTAATATTCATGTGAAACTAAACAACTTTAGTATTCTACTATACACTAATACAAATAAAATTTTCTCACACTTCACTTTGGTCCAGAGTGGAAATTGCCTCTGAAGAACTGTTCATACATTTCGTATTACATTCACTGCATCTGAACACAGTTGTGAAAATATATTACATCTTCTCTATACCTACAACATTATTTCGGGAAACTGTATTGTCTTTTAACATAAACTTTAAGTGATGTCCTAGAATATTCTATTATGATATAAACGTATATTCAAAACTTTTGGTTTGATTGTAACCACCATCATACATGAAGTATATTAGAACGTTTATTCTTGTTTAAAAAGTATTATGTTTCATTTTTAAACTAGAAGTAATCATCATCATAATATCATATATACTAGGGGAAAACTAGAAACTATACTAGATCATTTTGATTGCAAATTTGAAAAAAAAATAAGTAAAAAACGCAGCACACAAAGCAATAGTGTACGTTGCTGTGTTATGAAAAGAACTAATTTATTTGCTTTTGGATTAACAAGGAAGAATAAACACAAAATAAATATATGTGTGGCAACGTTAATCTTAAACAAATATAACAGACATTTTAGAGGTTAGTAATTGATCGTATTGACAACAAACATGAATTTATGCGAGGCTGTGTAACCTTGACGAAAAATTCATCTAGTGTTTAAGAGTGAAAAATTGAATTAGTCCTTTCCTCTAGCTGAAAAATAGAGTATAGGTAGGTAACATATTAAAATATTTTCCGGAAATTGTTAAAAGCTAAAGTTTATTTCATAGTCAGATTTTTGTATTTCTCTGATAATAAGGTCCTGTGTGTTTTTTTATATATTTTTTAAGTGCTGAAATGGAGCAATTAAATAAAATTATCAACAAAATTTAAATTCAGCAGATAAATCAACAGAAAAGTAAGCTTTAAAGAATAGAATAGCAAAAAAAACTTCAAAATGAAGACACAGCACAGAGATGAAGTTCGAAGAAGTACAAGAATATGTGTATTTGGGGATGCTGATAATAACTGAGTAACGAGGAACAAGAAATTAATACGAGAATTATAAGAAGAAACAGATGTTCGGCAGTAATCAACCACTTACTGAAATAAAAAAAATGCCCAGAGGAGTAAAATTTAGAAGATGCAAAACAGTCTTAAGGCCGGCGGCGTGTAGGGCAGCAGAACTTGGATCCTACGGGAAAAGAATACAGAGAAGGGCTATGTAAGGAGAAATAATGAGAAAATATATGACGTACCAGACAGCCAAAATAGATAAAGTTGTGATATCCAGAAGAGTGTAGTGGCTAGGGCATCTAGAACGAATGCGATGGAGAGAAGTTGTTGCAATAGATCTAACAGAGAAAAATGTAATGGACTGGAAAACCGCATTTTTTTCGAAGCTATATTAAACCCTCATTATTCGCCGACTCTGACTTTCTGTCAGCCTCGAGGTTAGGTATATGCCACAGCTCAAAGATAGTCAAGGGTTAAAAGTAGTGACAGGGAACCGCGTTGTCACGTGTATCGATTTATGCAGCTTTGGATTAAAAAAAAATTATTTTCCAAATGTAGATAATTATTTAATAAAAAACACGATATGGTAGTATACGAAGGTAACACCTACCTTACTGACATTTCTTTCCAGGTTTGATATTTGAAGAGATTTCAAGAATGTTTTTTGATTTGTTTACATTAAAACTTGTCGTTGCAAAGATTTTTTTACGTGCCATATCTCACAAATACATAAAAACATTGCCAAATCATTACAGCAGTTGTTCATTGTGGTTCAAAGAGGATTCGGCATAATATTTTGTCTACTCGGAAAACGTTTTTGGTATTACGTTGCTACACGATAATATGCACTTGTCACACTAAATTACAGAAAAAATGCGCGAAAAATTTAATTTGCTAAGAGAAGTACTGAACAATTAATTCAAATTAATTACCGTATACCATATCTTATTTTGACAGTATCTGATCATAGACTTCTAAGCTCTATGGATTTGATGCCACTCTAAGAAACTTTGCTGATGCAGTCTGCAGTCGCCATCTGTAGGCCACTAGTGCAAAATGTACTTCTCGCCGTTAAATTGTTTAACTTCTTGCGTTGCTGAGAAATTAAATTCTGTTAATAGAAATAATAGGAACATTTTTAACAATAATCGACGATGTTTGCATAAAATAATTAGTACTATTTTAAAGTATAATACAGGATGAGTCAGTCATAATGTCATTAATTTTAAGAGGAGATAGGGAATAATGAGCGAATACACGATTAAAAAAAATCTAAATGCATATTTACGCCGAAAAAAAATATTTTTAAACCCCCGTTTCAGACTGTCACTGACCGCTGACAGCCTTGGTCGTCAGCCTAGGTTTTAGACATCATAAATAAACGGTTGTACTGACTATTTTAGAATATCATTTTTTTCTTGCTCAGTTCAACTTCAGCCAATAATAATTTAAAATATTAATATCCAATGAAATCAAATAATAATAATCAAATAATTCTATTAAAAATTGCAAGTAACGCGGTCCACTCAGGTTTTCCGGTAGAAAATACGGCCCAATCAAACGATACCCGTACACTCCTGCCCATACATTGACAACAAATCGCCTCTGAAAGCTAAACCGACAAGTAGCGTGTGGATTTTTCTCTGAGCAAATGTAGCTGTTATGACTGCAACAAAACTCCAACGTGTCTAATAATAAACCGAGTAATAAACTATTTACGCACATTACATAAAAAAACTATACCCAATGGGTAAATTATTAAGAGAAGCTGAAAAGTGTTTCGTGTTTAATTAAATACTAAATAATAAAACACCATTGTGTTGTCGACAGAAAACTGTTCAAGACCGAAATGGCACGCCGCTAATCTAAGTTATCGAGAGTGAACCTTGACTACCGTATTATTAGGTCAATAACCTAGTTACCTAGTTTTTGTACTGTTATTTAACGACAAGGAGTAAAACTATTTTTATAAATCTAGATACGTGAATGAATTTCCTTAAATTGGTTGATTGATTGATTGAATTTCCCGCAAATACAATTAATTATTCAGTTTGTAGTTACGTACATCTAGCCTAGAAATTGATTGTTTTTTAAGTAGTATGGTACTAACCTGTTAACTGCACTCATCCGTCCATAGCACTTTATTAATAAAATTAGGGTCAGTCGCATTTCGTAAACATTCTCCATATAACACTACCATTTCCGCATATTCGGAATTTGTAAAATTATGCATTTACGACGAATACGTGAGACCGAAATAAACAAATTGCTACTTACTGCTTGTGTATTTTCACTATTTTCTCCATCCCCCCTCCAAATGTATGGCGTGATCTACAAATTTGGGGGGAAAGAAATGCGGGAAATGTAGGTAAATTTGAGTAACACGCTGATGTGTTAGACGATATTATGTATGTAAACATGATGTGGCAACGATGTTTAATCCGGTCGTGTGGATGCGTCCTGAGAAAGTTCGTAGCGCACCAGGAGCGTCGTGTTACTGATTTTTATAGGGTGATTTGTTTATTTTTTTAAAGGTCGAGTAAAATTTTTTTTTTGATTTTCTGCCTTTATTAAGTCTCCCGAATACGTGGTTAAAATTAATGACATTATGACTGATTCACCCTGTATAATGAGATATTTACAGAATTTTGTAAAAATCCCTTAGAATATCCCTTCTAAGCTTTGGTCAGTGTTCTTTGGTGTTTGGAGAGTATTCAACTAGCAATGCAAAATGTCAAATGTCATAATCGGAACCTGGTTCAATACTATTGACAACTTTTTAGTTTTAAACGTTTTATGGTAATTAAGGAATTTATGTCAGATACATATATTTCCTTATAATATGGTTCATCCTATGATATGTGGTGTTTGTTTCTCTAGAGTCACAATTTTAGATTTTACACAACTATGGGACTGCCTCGGGTGCATTGTATTAGTAGGTATTCATTACATTACTAATTTTCTTAGAACAAAAGGGCATTTTATTTAACACGGTGTGTGTGTTCTGTTAGTGGATAATTCTGACGGACCTGTAATAAGTGAAAAAACTGAAAATGTACTTTTGGCAGTGTGCAACGAAGGAACGAAGAAAGACTGCATCTGAAATGTTTATTTTCGTCGTTTCTACATTTGACAATGCTGTAAAAAACGACAGGTAGTTAGTTGACATTTGACATAGGTGCAGATTTTCCGCGGGAAAAGAGGATTTTGTCCCATTTTTTAAACATACAGCTAAAATTCCGTATTACATTTTATATTGTCTTTTAGGCCTCCTTGAACACAACATTTTTGTACTTAGTCATAGTTAACCCTTTATTTATTATGTATGCACTGACACTCTAGCTGATGGGAAAAAAATCTGTTCATTCTAATAATTGTGTCAGGTTTATTACGTCTCATTATGCACGGAAAGGAGCAGAGATTGATTCTATAATTGTGTATTTCTGTTTGGTTTCTAATAATTACCTCGTTTACTTGATGAAGCACATTACTTTCTAGATTGCGTATTAGATCACACGTCACGTAGCTAGGAAGATTTGTTGTCTAGTATGATCCCAAGTAACAGATGACAGCGTGTGAGAGGACTATTATAAATCGCAATACTACGTGCTAACAGATAAAGCGGAAATATAGAAAACAATACATTGTAGCTAAAAATATGTGTTTACACCTACATATTTTTCATTAAAAACTCGACTTACTTATGCCTCAACCCAGTACCTTATGGTTTAGATACAGAAAACAAATAAAATTTTACTAAAACAGCAACAGAATGAAGCTGAGAGAGAAATGTATGTACAATTTTACTTCAATTGTGCATAGCAACACTAAATTGATTCTAAAATTGTGACCAACAATTTTTATAAATAAAAATGTAAACTTTACTTAAATTGAATTATGGACAAATTTGTGTTATTATTGTACAAAAACATATTTTTTATGTACTACGTGTTTAATCTTTTGTAATTATTAATTTATGCGGGTTATGGGCTGCAAAATAGTATGTATCTAGTTATTTTATTATTTATATTCCTTGGTCAAGGTAAGTCCAACCTTTTTTATTTCTGGTAGTTTATTGTACTTTTGAACTTTGTCACAATAGTTATTATTAGTATAGCAAATTTATAGTCACGCTACGTGACAAAAAAGTAAACACCTACCTGTATTTTATGTTAATTAGATTTTAATAATTTTTGGTACATAGGTTCAAGGACACTTATCTATTGACTGGTTACGTTTGAACCACAAATGTAAGCAGAAATTTTTAAAACACTGCGTTATCAAAGTACGACCTATACAAACTCCAAAAATAAAAAAAGTTAACAGATAAACCTGAAAATTTAATCATTTCTTACTTTCACCGAGAGAAATAAACATGCAAAAAATTATCAAATGGGTGTTTACCTTTCTTTGTCACGTAATAAATAATTTCTTGAATGATATACAAAATTATCTAAAACAATTTTTACAATTTGTGTTTTTAGATATGGGTTATCAACCTATAAAACTGTTATGTTAAAAATATATCTGAAGGCACTTTTATTTCTAAGAGCAAATAACTGTATTATATGTACAGGGTGTTTTTAAATGAAGTAGCAAAAATAGTACCAGTGAATGTAGGGCCAAAAATAAGAAGATTGAAGTAAAAATACCTAATATAAAAGGTGATATTACCCTCTTAAAGGAGGATATTGAAATTCAAATATTTAATTTTTTTCAGACCCGAAACTTGGTATGAGCTTCCTACGAATAAAAAGACAAAGAGTCTCATACCAAGTTTGGTGTCTCTATCATTCCCCATGTAAAAAAAAATAAAATTTGAATTTCAATTCATTCAAACCATTCTATAAAACAAATTTGAAACAGACCGTGTTTTGTTTGTTTCATACCGAACGGTAGAAGTCTAGTCCTAGCTTTTGCTTTAGCTTTTATAGTTATTGTATAAAAATAAACATGTCAGGCTTAAGCCATTAGAAAAAAAATGACAAGAAGTGGTACATTTAGAAGAAAAGTAAAGAAATGTTATCAAAAATAAGAAAAACGATGACTTATATCTCGAAATTGAAATAATTTCTACTTTTATCTCACTCGCTTCGTAGAAATGTTTTGGAAATATGAAAAAACCATCCGATATTTCTCTGATATGATAAATTCTTTATAGAATCATAATTTACAGAGTTGAAAAAATTGAAAGAATTTCTACTTTTATCTCACTCGCTTCGTAGAAATGTTTTGGAAATATGAAAAAACCATCCGATATTTCTCTGATATGATAAATTCTTTATAGAATCATAATTTACAGAGTTTTATAAAAATCACTCTTTCAACTTACTTGTCATTTAACGCTGGTTTTTATAACCAAATTATTTTATAAACGGCAACAATTTTGACACAATGATGAAAGTAATTATGCTGTATAACTACAAAAATATCACAAATTTAGCTGGTTTCCTAATATTGAATAGCAAAATCGAAGGCAGTTATGAAATGTTATGATGATAATCATACTTGTGGCGCTAGTTTTAACGTTAAGTACGATTCAATTTCAAGAAACTTTTATTATTTTAATTATGATACTATTATAAATAATCACTTAATACGCAGTGCATGTAAAATTGACTAGATAATCACAATACAATTTTCTCCTCAATAAAAATTGCACTAAAACACGTAAAATAATATTGAGCCATAACATAATAATAACATTCCAGTTGCAGACGTTGTGATTAAAGAGAGATGGTCGTTACCATTTGATACCTTTGCGATACACTAAATAAATAATTTAGTTTCATTGATGGATTCTATGATAGGAAAATTGTTACTGAAGATACCAATATAGGTACCCTTATAAAATTGTTGTTTAGTCGATTTGTTGCTATTATATAACTATTAATTTTTTAAGTGTTTGCAACAGGCCTTACAAAATCTCAACGACGACTAAAGTGCTTTATAGTATGGTGCCAATTTTGGTTGTTTAATAAGCAATATTTTTGCGACTTATGCTGTTTTAAAAGAAGTTGCTAGTTGGGTTGTTTCTTACCACTACTACTGATTTTGTTCGTTTTTATTTGTTTTTACTTTGTATTTTTTTATTGCTTTTTAATATGTATTTGTGTGTGTTATAAAATACCAAGTTGCTAGTTGGGTTGTTTCTTACCACTACTTGTTTCTGTATTTCCTTCTGTTTAATTTGTATAATTTGATTTTACTTGTTTTTATTTGTTTTTACTTTATATTTTATTTTATTGCTTTTCAGAATGTACTTGTGTAAATGCCCTGCCTTGTAAATGGTTTTTTGTTGGGCAGTTGTATAATAAATAAAATAAAATAATACACCTCTCTCATCAATGTATCATGCAATTCCGTTGAATAAGTTAATAAGTTATGAAAAAATATACCTATATAATTGATACAAAATTTATTGAAAACCCTTTATGACAAAACTATTGAAATTAAATGTATGTAATTATACTTTATACTCTATAAGCATAAGCAACGATTAAAAGGTCTAAAACTTGCATGTATCTGTAACTCTTCATATCAATATCCCAAATTTATTGAGACTCGCATTTATTACTACAACTGACAAAGACCTGACAAATAATCAAATGCAATATAGTCTTTTATGACATCTAAATACATCAGATATATGATAGAATTTCAGAAGCGAGGGCACGCCCGTATCAAATCAGAGAAATTTCTCCGTCTAAATTCCAATACGTGAGGTGATTGTAAATGTGCGCTCAAGAATGCTGCCACGTCTAAATACAATGAAGAACATGAATACAATTCAATAAGGACTGATACCACTCTTGATACGATGCGTTCTCTTTAACATAGTAATACAACCTGATATTACCGGTTCCCTTTATAGCAATAGGTACACTCAAATGATTTTTATAAATACGTATTGCATTCTTCTTTCTAAATCAGAGGGTAAGTCTTAGAGCCCTTTCAGATGAGGATACTGTATCTCAAATAGGTACTGTATGCGAGATCGGACTTTCAGTTTAGCCATTGTTCGTCAGTGGCGCAAGTAAGATGGATGTTGAAGAGTGTGTGGTACCTTTTGTATAACAAGAAAAAAGTGAATAGGAACACTGTCCCATGTAGGTACATGTATGTGGTTCTATTAAATTTATAAATACAAAAACACGGACATACAGAAAACTAATACTCTAACAGTCTAACTCTAAACATTAATACATATACAGTTTGCGCCAAAAGTATGGAATAATTTCAATAAAAACGAAACAATTATTTTTTGGGAAAAATCCTCAAACAGGTCGATTTTAAAAATACATATTTTAGCGTAAAATGCGATTTTCAAATGTCATTTGTTTTCGAGTAATGACGTCATCGATTTTTTTTTAAATGGCAACACCATATTTTTTTCCTTGATTCTGAAAGATCGTTTAATTCTCTATCAGACAGTACTAAAATTTTGCCCTCTTACATAGGAATGTTTTCGAGTAAATGACGATTGAATGTTAGAAAACGTAAATCAATTAAAATAAAGCAAAAACGTTATAGTTAAAAGTTTCGAATTCCATAGTTCGTTTATGGATCACGTAGGTGAAAATCTTTGCAAAATGTCATTGTCACACCGACTTTCTAATAAGTATTGTAAGCGACATAGAAATTATTATTCAATTTAAAGTATTATGGCACATTTAACTGTTACTCAAAGAATTGAAATTTTAATTCTTATCGGATGCGGGAATATGACTAGAACTCAGCAGAAAGTTTGCGATTTATTTAATGAAAAATATCCAGATCGCCCTATCAGCCAATCAACAGTCAGTAAGGTAGAGTCTAAATTTAGAGAAACTGGCAATGTTGTAAATATTCCAAAACCTGGACGTCCAAGCATTAATGAAAATCAGAAACAGAACATTTTGATAAGTATGGTGGATAATCCTCATAATTCTTCACGATTGGTTGCATTAAGCAATGACACTAGTCAGAGCACAGTGCTACGTATCTTGAGGAAGGAAAAATATCATCCCTACAAAATTCAACTTGTGCAGGAACTCAATGAAGATGATCCCGATCGCCGCTTACACAAATACTTTTTTCAGATGAGGCCACATTTTGTCTAAATGGTACAGTAAACCGTCAAACTTGCAGATATTGGAGTCGGGAAAATCCTCATTGGATGGCAGAGGCACATACCCAACACCCTCTGAACTTAAATGTGTGGGCTGGAATAGTTGACGACAGAATAGTAGGGCCTTTCTTCTTTAAAGGAACCCTTACAAGACAAAGATATTTAGAGTTTCTAGAAAATGACCTTGTTCCAGCCCTTGCCGTAATTTTTCCTAACGATAATGACCCTGAAATTCCTGACGACACCATATGGTTTCAGCAAGACGGTGCACCTCCGCACTATGCGCGCCCTGTACGAGATTTTTTGGACTGTTTTCCTGAGAGGTGGATCGGCAGACGCGGACCGATAGAATGGCCATGCAGGCCATCTATTTTTTATGGGGATACTTGAAGTCAAAAGTGTACATTAATAAACCACGTAATTTAGAAGATCTTCAAAATCGCATTCGGGACGAAATACGCAGAGTTACTCCAGAAATCATTCATAATGTGCAAGAAGAATTTCTTCACAGACTTGCGCATTGTCAAGAAGTTGGTGGATGGCAATTCGAACATTTAATTTAAGTATAAAATTTAATCAACTGTATTTTATTTTACATACCTCAGAATTGTTGCTTTTTTATGGATAAAATTTACGTTTTCTAACGTTCAATCGTCATTTATTCAAAAACTTTCCTATGTAAGAGGGCAAAATTTTAGTACTGTCTGATAGAATCAAGGAAAAAAATATGGTTACCATTTAAAAAAAATCGATGACGTCATTACTCGAAAACAAATGACATTTGAAAATCACATTTTACGCTAAAATATGTATTTTTTAAATTAAAAATCGACCTGTTCGAGGATTTTTCCCAAAACATAATTGTTTCGTTTTTATTAAATTTACTCCATACTTTTGGCGCATACTGTATACTAATAGGAATAACAGAATTATATACGGTCAGTATTATACAGGGTGGTCCACTGTTTTTTATCAAACTTCAAAAACCAATACATCATAAACAAATAATTTTAGATTGCTAAATTATACCCGACAAATGTTTACTATTTGAGATACAGCACTTTGAGGTTTCCAAAAAAAAAAAATGTTGTCTGAATTTTTCTGTAAGTGATAAAGTTTCACACGTAAAATTTTTATAAATTCACACTGTACGTGCGATCTTTGGATATTTTTTATTTTTTTTTTACTTTAGGGGGGGGGGGATAGAAAGTAAGGGTCCGTATTGCTTTAGTAAAAAAATATTAGTTAGTTAAATATTATTACTAGGTACGTTTTTAAACAGAAAACGGTTTTTTTTAATTTTCAGTCCATAGGGTATTTCTCGACAATTGCAAAAATATTATTGTCTTCGATTACAACGTCATATATTAGAAATTAATAAAAATGTTTCAAGTAAAAGTTTTTTAGGTATATATTAGCGTAGACACCGAATCTGCAATAAAAAATGAGAATTTCAATATGAATTTTCAAACTTGCTTCCCTCTCCAGTTATAGAAGAAAGATAAGAACTGAATTTAAGGCAGACAGATGTGTCCTCCTATTCATTTTTCTTGTGGGGCAATTTTGTTGTATGATGTGTATTTATCGAGTTATTTTGATTTGTCAAGTTAAATGGGACACCCAGTATAAGAGACAAAATAAAACAACAACGCCTAATTAGGGGACTAAAATACTATGGAATTGTTATTTTTTAGAATTAAGAATTAAGAAGATTGCTGAAACCCAGTAAAATACTTTTAAGAACATATAAAAACCATTTTTCTAGGCATACATAGAACGTTCTTAATTAAATGTGTTCTCTAGTTGCTAGTCAACTCCGAAGCAGCCAATATAGTCAAAGAAATTCGATACTAGATGATGAGAGAGTCAGTGTTTTATTATAAGTTGGCTTTTGTTTACAAGTCTAGAGCTATGCCAAAAATGCAATATTTAAGCGCTTTTTAGTGGCAAATAATAATTCCGGGTGATTACCTTTATTGGGATCATCCCTGTAGTTACTTGCGAAATTGCTAATAAACTAATCAGAACCAGTGGTTTTAGGTTTTTACGGCCGATGCTATCATTTGATACATAGTGATATTTCGGGTTGTTATGCCATGACCTCGGTAACTGGTCGCTGCCAAAAACAGAATTAAAGTGCGCATCCCTAGCATTAGCCCAGATTGTTTTACCTCCCCTGGTTGTTCTCGGGATAGGCTCTGTGGGTACAGAACCGCTGTCGGTATTTCTCGTATATTGATTTCGGCTCCTATTGTTGGTATTACGACTACTAAGGTCGAACCGTTTCTCGGATAATGGTAGTCCTCCGAGGCGTGCCGTAGCCGCCATTACGATCGCATCCCATACTTCCAAACGTTTCGCCGCTCTTCACTGTCGGCATCTTCAGTGGTGACGCGACTGAGCTCAGTCGCGGCGGAGCTTTCGCGGAGTTCATCTGCTGATGAACTAAAACGGAGAAAAACTGAGCTGTAAAGATTAAACCGTGAAAAGCTCAAAAACAATCCAGAATATTATGAGCGAGAAAAACAAAAAGAAAACGAACGATATCGTCGTAAGAATCAAAATAAAATAAAATCAATAAAGGAATTGACCGCAACAATAACGCATTAAAAAAGGAACATGGAGGGATAGCTCAAAAAGATACCGAGAAAATATGAAAGAAAGGCAAAGAGCCATAAAGGTCCATTTACACACATCAGTGACGTATCAGTTAAGTGTCAGTTCAGGATCAGAGTTATTTGTGGTCGATCACTGATGCCAGTTTACACATATCCGTCCGTAGTCCGTCAAAAGGAGTTAATAGAAGATCAAACAAAGTGATTTGAGTGACTCGAGAAGCTTTTCATCCATTCTAAGCAATAAAAAAATCTGGTCAGTTCGTCAGTAGAATTACAAAAATATCGTCGTCGACGTATTTAAAAGCCACTGAACGGACACTAAAGCAGCACTTACAGCACTGATACGGCACTATGACGGATGTATATAAACACGTCAATTTACAATCTAAGCAACGATTTTTTACTTTTCACTGATACTGATACGGAACTGATACGGCACTGATTGTAAATGGACCTTAAACCGGTACATAAATGAAACTATCCCACCATCTTCATCAGAACAAGATCTTATTCAATTGCAAACCGGACCGAGTCGTCAGTCACTGGGAGGTCGAAAAATTAGGGTCAAGGTATACAAGGATAACTAGAAGTTAAAAGCACAATTAATTGAAACAGAAACTAAAGCAAGAAAATATAAGAGTAGATGTTTCAGATTAAAGAAAGAAACAAAGAGGAATACTCCAATCACCAAGTACTACATCGGAGTGGTTACAAGTTGGTGATAATATTCTTGCAAAATTTCCAAGAAGGTAAGACAATAACTCTGGTTACTTTGTGTTTCCATTGGCAGATGATACGAATGAAATTGGTAGATAAGATATCGAAGTAATATTACCCGCACCCAGAATTGACAAATGAGATTATTACTTTTTTGGTATAAATTTTGATTAGTTAAAAGAAATATACTAGTTAGTATCATTGAGTAAAAGAATGATAGTACTTTTACAATAGTTTTTGTTTTCATTTCATTTTTTTGTTTTTAAAAGTGGTGGGAATTTATCATTTTTTAATGATAATTATATATTAATAAAAGTTTACGTATTTAAGTTTTCCTTTTATAGATTTACGCAGTTTAATTTAATAAAGATCAACTCTGAAATATTATTCATCAACTCTGATGCACCTATATTGATTACCAAAATCACTAAACAATCTACATCTTGCAACCTTCTTCTATCTACTAATAGCAGATTATGTTATTAAAGATTTCATTATTTATATGCAATACCGCAAAATTTTACCATTTATTACTCAGTAAGCACTTCTAAAGTCAACTCATTCATTTGTTGCGTTAAAAAATACTGCTTTTAATATCAAACTCGTTTATTAAAGAAAATGTGCATATTAACATTTTATCTAAGTTCCACAAACGTTGCTAGTCATAGCTCCTTTTCTTCACATCGCCCTGTAAATAATTACCGATATAAATATATAGGTATTTTAATTTATGTTATTGTAAACTACTATACTTACCCAATATAACTTCCATTTCCGCTTCTAGCAGATTGAAGTTCTCGAATATACACCTAGAAAAACAAAACACAATTTGTCATAGTCGTCAATAGGATTCTTTAAGTAAATTATTGATTGAGTTAGCGTCCTACCTTTAAAACTTCCTTGGAAATAGTTTCGGTAAATCCTTCTATTATCTTATCTCGCCACCTATTGATTAGTGAAGGAACTCAATTGTGAGTAAATGTAGTTCTCGATGCAGGATTTAGGACAATGATAAGCAAGGTTGCTCGACTTTGTTGGTTAACAGGAGGACATTCTGTGTGGTAGCAGACAAGCCGTGTTAGATTTTGGTTTTCAATAATCATTCGTTTTGAGATTAATTCTAACGACGTGTATTTAGTGGTTTTCGATAGTGGTGGATATTTGGCTACCAGACCGTTTTCAGTTGAAACATCCTCGTTTAAGGAAACGAGTTCATCTTAAGGAAACCCTTCAAGGAAGGTAGGATTGTTTTTAGTTACTTTCTCGTATAAATGTTCCGTTTATGCAATTTTGTTGATTGATTTCCGCCGAAACCGGCATGTACGATTTATATAGAGTGGATTCCTCGTCTACAAGTGTGCAGGCACCGTATCATATTGGCGAATCAACCCTTGCTGGCTTCCTTCATCCCTTGGCCGATTCTTGCAGTTCATTGCAACAAGAGGAGTAACTAGCCAACCTCGTTGACCAACATCAGGAGCCTGCCCCAGCGAATTTTCACGCGAGTAGACCTTAGTTTTAAGACATTTTTATTGTAGTTTCACATATAAAGAAAAAGTGCTTTTGTGCCATATTTATTGCACATTTGGATACAATTTGAATATTTTGTTTCATACGCTTGTACACAGTAATTACACCTTTCCATCAATTTTTTATAACCGATAGTTATATAACAACTTTCACTCAGGAAGGAAAAATTAATAAATAATTTACTATTAATCTTAAATTGTAGTAGTAGCTTAATAATGGAATCGTCGTAGCATAAGATGATATACTTACCTGTGAACCTTATATAGCTATATACGGGGGGTTGATCTAAAGCTAGGAAGTTGAGGTATGAAATTCTCTAATATTTTCAATTGTCAATTTTGTTAATTATGCCGATTTAAATTAAGGATTGCTTCATATACTTAAAGTCCGATAATTTAAGTCCGATTTATTTCACATATTTAAACATTTAGGACCGAACACTGTTAGGCAGTCAAATTGCATATTATTACAATTATTATTCGTTATTACATGGTCAATAAACAATATTACTTTTTTTTTATTTAATTCTTCTTCTTATTATTACATTTAGGTATATCTTGTACAAGTGCATATCATATTATTTTTATTTCTCAAATTCATGGTTATTGGAGAATTTCTTATGAGGCAGGAGCAACATAGTTGGCTGGTTATAACCATGTGGCGCCCCTAAAGATAATACTTTTTTTTATTAACCTATCCCCTTCTCCCCTGCAGCTAGTCGGCCAGCTATACCTGTTAAGAGTACAAGATATAGTATCTTTTGTAAATTCTTGGGTGTTTTAACTAAACGTTTGAACATTTGCATTCTTATTACTGATTATTGCCTTGCAACTATTTTACGATTTGTTTATGCCACACATTATCAACTTCGAAGTCAGTAATTTAAAAAAGTCAGATATCTCGAAAATAAAAAAGTATTAAGCTTAGTTGATAGTAGGTAATGTATTTCTAAGAAATTAAATTTTTATCAATTTATTTTTAAAATAGTTTTATTATTAATTTTTAAGAAAATATATATTTGGTATTTCCGATTATTCCTTCTTTTAAGAATGACCCAAATACGATTCTTATTAGTAAAAAAATTTCAGTAGGTTACATAAAAATTTGTATAAAATGCAACATTTCAAAACGTCTCATATACTACAGGGTATAAATATCGAACACAAGTTTAATTCCGGTGGAACAGAGCAATTTCAAACAATTTAAACATATCAATACCTTTAAGGAAATCGCCTTCCAAAAAGTTTAAAAAAAAATAGGAAAGAGGAATTGTATTTCAGAGATTTAATTGTATCCTACAACTTCGAATAAAGTGACATTTTAAAATCCCTACACCTGTTTCCATATTTAACTAATTGGTTTTGCTGGATCGATCATTTTATGTCGCCTGCAGAGAAAATCTAACTACGTCGCTGTACAAAATTATTAACGTCTCGTTCGGCTTAAGGTTGTTCGACATTTTCAAATTGCATTTTCCGTGAAATTTAACGTAATTTTAAATTGAAGAAACATAGTTTATAAGGGAAAACGTAATTTGATATGAGAATGAGCTTCAAATGAATTTCTTAATGAAAAATCAAAATATACCTACTAGTGATGTGGAAGCGTCTACAGTAAAACCAAGTGATCACTTAAACTTTTATTTAAATCTGCTTTGCAGTTTTTAATGTAAATCGTTTTATGTTTCTTTTTTAATTAAATTAATCAACCATATCATATTAAATTTATTGTGAAATTTTTGGATACAACACAAATGTGTGTCATATATATAGCTATTTGATTTTTATATTATATCATCAAAGTTAGAAGAAAAACAATTTTTTTCTTGACAATCAGTTACATTACAAAAATACTTTATTAACGGCATTTATTAAAATTGGTCATCAAATATGTATTCTCTTTCCAACAAGCAAAGCTATTGCATTTAATTTGTAACACCCTATATAATAAACTACTGAAGGTTTCGTACTGTCTACTGCCTGATTTAAGTCTTTGCACATGGCTAAAAATCCTGACACCATAGTAACGTCCACAATTGGCAGCCTGCCTTTTGAAAACCTTTTTCCATTTTAATATGACGCAAACGTCAGTAAAGGCAGACCCGGCAGACTATTACATGAAAATCTGCTTAATCCAGAAGTCCAGGCAGATGATTTCGAAGAAATTCGAGATACTGAATCCCATCCATCGTTTTAGTAATATGAATGGTCCATTCAAGCGATCGTCAGCAATCCTTGCTTAAACATTTAAAGAAAAGCGTTGTTGAAAATGATCCCTTTGAATAGCGTGTGGATTTTCAAAATCCCTGACTCGAGTATTATGAATGATTACATCTCATTTCGTATAAATATAGCTTCATCTGTAACTAACATCTTATCTGTAAATCTGAGATTTTGAGCATTTTGTTACACAAAATGGTATTAATGCTTGGACACGTTGTACCAGGGTACGGATATAATTGACCCTCGTGTATGATGAGCCACACTGTTGACTGGGAGATTTCTTGTACTTGTTGAGCGATTTGCGTGGTTTCTCAGCAGCTGCAATACGTCGATGATGCCCTAGACCTCCATCTGTACCACGATTCGGTTGCAAATTTCCCGTCACGCATGCGTTGCACTACCACGGTAAAAGCAGCTGTACTACAGTAGCCCAGCGGAGTAAAGGTTGAAAATACTATAACTAACTTTAATAATTTTTTTCTCGGAAACTATAACGATTTTACAAAAAAATGTTTACGATAACTCCATTTTTCATGAAATTTGAACTTTGGACCAAAAATAGGTACTCAGTAGACTTGAACACGTCCTTACTCAATTTTTCCACCATGTAGAGAATTAGAATACATCAGTAACGTAAATGTACCAAATTCCGACATTTTAAGGGTTTCAAAATTTTACATAAGAAAATTAAGAAATGTGTGGTCTGTTTTTATATTCATAGTATTTTAGTACGTTTAATATTATATGTTGACTTAAATTTAAAGTAATTTAATGCCTTCCAAAAGTTATATACTACGAAATAAAACTGTGTCAACTTATATGCACTCGTGTACCAAATTACTACCAAAAAATATTAGATGAACCTATTTACATCCCTACATGTACCTAATTGCAACCTGATGTACACTATTGGACAAAAGTAAAGCAACACCTTGCTGTGTTTTGGAATTCAGTGAGTTACTCTGTGACTATTGATTATGTTGTTGCTGCTATACAAATAGGACATGTAAGATATTATTTTTTACAAGTTTGGTGCATTATTATCTTTTCGTGATATGATAGTGGCTGATGGACACTATTTTTTTTCAAAATTGTGTACAATCTCAATGCGACAAAAGTAAAGCAACACCTTAAAAATATTTTATTTCAGTTCAATATAAACATTTTAACAATACACTGATACAAGAAAATACAACTGAATCTTATATTTATTTAGTAGTTAATGGGATAGCCTTGATAGGCGATGATTTTGGCACACCTTCTGGGCAAAGACAATATTAAGTTCGTAATAACAGAAGCTGGCGGATTGGAGCATACTTCTTGTATGTTACCCATTAAAGCTTGTTTATTATGATACGTCTGTGTTCTTATTCTTCTCTCGACCTCTTCCCAAAGATTTTCAATTGGGTGGAGGTCGGGAGATTGTGATGACCAGTATAAACCTGTAATACGATTGTCGTGAAATCAATCTCTTACCAAATCAGATGTGTGTTTCGGATCATTGTCCTGTTGAAACACGGCATATTCCATTTTGCATATAGCAGCATTACATTTTGAAGAATATCTCTGTATACTGAACGGTTATTATTCCTTCAATGAAATGGATAGGACCCACACCAGACATCGAAAAACAACCCCAAAGAGTGACGTTTCCTTTTCCATGCTTCACTGTAGGCGTAGTGTATTTTGGGTTGAATGTCTGTTTCACTGGACGTCGAACACGCCTCATTCCATTTGAATTGAAAATATTTATCTCGTTTCATCGCTGAACAAGATTTTCCGTCATTTGCAGTTCAGTTCAAGTGTGCACGAGCGAATGCTAGCCGGGCCGCTCTATTTTTAGCCGAAATCAGAGGCTTTTTGGCAGGTCTTCTGCTAAATAGTTTGGCTTCTACCAACCTTCTTTGACTGGTTGGAATATTGACATTCAATTGAACAAATTGGCTTTTTATCCTAGGGGCAGACAGCCAAGGGTCATTCTCACTCACTCTTTTTATGAGCCTATCTGTACGTACAGTTATTTTCCTGGGCCTCCCACTTTTCGGATTATTATCCAAATGTCCTCTTGCATACCTTGATATTATCCTCGATATGGTTGACTTCGATAGCGACAGTTGCCTAGAAATGGCACCCATTGACGTGCCTCTCTGAAAAGCACTTAAGATATTTTCCCTCAAATCAAGAGACGTTGGTTTTCCACTAGGCATACTAAAGTTAATGCAGTCAAAAGTTATTTTCCCACAAATCCACAATAAATCGATAACACACTGTTTATTGATCAAAGTTTGACACTGTTGCTTTACATTTGTCGCTTGTGAATAAGCTCAATTCGACAATTCTCTGTAAAACGCCATGAATTGTCAAAATAAACAAAGTAAACAAATGCCTATTAAGCGCATCTATAGCAACATATTATGGCAACGCGATATGCTGAGGTTTGCATGCACTGCTCGCAAATAATTATGTTATTTATTGTTGTATTACTGTGTTGCTTTACCTTTGTCCGATAATGTAAGTATTACCGACTGTGTTGCCCAAAATTCCGACCAGCAGAGAAAAAGGACTAATGCATAAATAAATCCTTTATTTCTTAAAATTTTCTGAATTTTTCAGCTTGACTTATTCACAAGATCCTTGAAAGGATACAACCCGGATTATGTACAGGAATAATCCAGGCAATCATTTAAAAAAGAAGCAAAATCTTCTTTCTAATGTTTTGCCTCGAATGATTATAGATAAACTAAATGACAACCTGCCGTATTGTTGCAGCAGCGACATTTGACGGACACGATTAATTTAAATTTTCGTATTTAATCGCTGTAATGTACAGGATTGTTACATTTACGTTATTCTACATTGTCTATTTTAGGGACCATGTAGTCGGTCTGTACAACTTTCTCAGTCCTTAAGAACAGTGGATACTAGATAACACTAATGGATTTTGCCTAAGTAACAATCACTATTCAAATATTTGATAAACTTAAATATAATTCCTGTTATTGTATATTTGATTTTGAAACACAAAATTATTGAAGGAAACCTAATATGTATTTAAATAAATGTCATATTGGATAGGGAAAATCGTTTAAATAAGGAACTTCAATAAAATTTACTTCAGATCTCCCACGGCGAATATATTCCAATACTCGCAAGGTTTTGGTTAGTTCACGCCTCGGTTGAGGCACTCATGGAGAAAAAGATTGTAAATCCGTTCCACGCCCTTTTCCATTCAAGATTTCAGTAACAGATCCATTCAAATACTTTTATGCGAAAATATTATAGAATATTTATCGAATGCTGCTCGTCGTTCATTTTTCTGGAAATGAAATCCGAAATATCTTAACTACATTTGACTATCTCTTCTTTCCTGTAGACATATTAAAATTCGTGTCAATATACACGTCACGTGTTTACGCACAGCAAAAAAAAAGAGCAAAAAACAGCATAAATTAGAAACATTGATTGACATTAAGATATTGTCTGAAGCTATTTATTTGTGGCATAATTTTAGTTTTTTTTTAGTTTTATTGGGTTTGTATGAAAAAATTACAAGAGGAAAAAAAGTAGTCAAATTAGGTATAGCATTTTAAAAAAAAGTTTTGTTGAAATCGGGTATTGTAGGAAAAAGTTCTGAAAGAAACAAATCTAGGGGTTGTTTATTCCCGCCTTCCAGAAACATGAGCCAAGGAGTAGATAACACCACAAAATAGCTTTTGACTAGCTGATAATGTGTACCAAAATTGAAATATCTAAGTGTAACCGTTTTTAAGGAAAAATAAAAAAACTATTTTTTTCCGCCATTTTGAGACTCGAATATCTCAACAGGGAGGACCCAAATTGAAAAATTTTATATGAAGATCCCCCCTGAAATGGTTTGTCGAACACACTGGTAAAATATTTGACCATCATTCTGGAACACCCTGTATTTACATATTTTTATATTTATATATACTATATTTTTATATTTATATACTGATCTCTATAATTTAAACCTGATATCACTCTTACGGCCTTTCTCTGCTGACTCGAAGGAGTGTGACCCCAAATGATATACATATGAAATTATGATATACAGTCATTTCTAGATATTTTACATGACAACACGGAGCAAACATATATGCTTCGATATTTTGGAACATATGCAATTGACATGATGAACCCATAATAATTTAGGTTCCAGGTTCACCTAGGAATTTAACAAAGTTTGAATTATCCAAATAGTCCCTGTTTCTGACATGTTTAAACTTAAGTTAGTAGACGCAAACCAATCTCTTGCCTTTGACTGAATTTGAGACATTTTTTCAGTTAATACAGTTAAGTCTTTATTTCTATAAATTATATTTGCATCGTCAGCAAATAACAGACTATTAATATTTCGATCTAAATAAATTAGAAAGTCATTTATGTAAATTAAAAATAGCAAAGGGCCCAATACTGAGCCCTGATTCACGCGATGATTAATTTTCTTAATACTGGATTTAACACCATTGTATTGAACATGTTGCGCTGTCATTCAAATATGACTTCTTTGTAAGGATATTATGAGAAATACAATCAAATGTTTTTGTTAAATCTACAAATTGGGAGGCAGCAAACTCACCCTCCTCAAATGTATGTTAAATCTTCGCGAATTCTAGAATCGTTAAATATCCTTTGAGCATATACAACAAAAGTAGTATCACTTGAGTGTAGTCGCTGTAGAATACTTTTTATGCTGTCAAAAATGAACGTATTATTATGACGTTGCTTCTTTAGTCCAGGGAAGTTAGTAAAAATAGGGGAAATTTTTAGGCACAGCAGATATTGAGATGCAGTTTTCTGCATTGTGTTCAGGAAGGTCCCAGGAAAAAAGTCTATATCGTCTGGTTTAGCAATTTTTTGAAAAATGCCTTCTGGGCTTTACAATTGCATCATTACTTGCACCATTATAGGAACGACTGGAAACTCGGAAAAATCGCTCGGAAATCGTTATTTGGGGGTTTTCGAGGTTGCCGATCTCGATTCTGACATTAGAATTACCCGGGGATGCACGGGGGTGGCTCTGTGGGAAATAGTAAAGAAGAAAGTGAAAAATTACAAATTATGAAAATAATACTTTATTCAAATAACCAATAGGAGTTTTTATTAATGTTGAAACCCCCGAGTAACGAGTTTGGAGCGCTTCCCATGGACTATGCAATTTTTAACAGGTCTATATTTTTTTATTTAGAATTGAACGTAGTTTAATAATTTCTTATTGGAAATTCAGATTTTTGAAGGACAAAAAAGTTTGACATTATGTTTACTCCGAAGGAACACTCAAACTAGTGCATTCTATGCGATTGCAAAATTGTTACCATTTTCGTAATTACCACCTCAGAAAACATAGGTGTACAAACTTTCAAGACTCCGTTCAAAGATGCTCAAGATATTTAAAAAAATCGAAAATATTTTTACAACTTTAACACCCTGTAGATCGAAAAGGGGCAACATTCGAATAAGGCATATTTGGCTTAATTGCTCTATTTTGAGGTGAGCAACATGCACTTAAGCTCTGTCCCATGAATCACCCTGTATTTAAATATTAAGGTCATCGTCAAGTCCGGACCTGAGATCTGCGAACGAAGTTAGGGCTTTACTTATGATACGCCTACTCCTAATTATTAAAATCTTAAATTAGAAAAAGTAATCAAGTCATATCAATACTGCTTTTGTGATGGTAAATAAGTTTCTTAAACTAAATTTTATACTTAAATACTTTTACATAAATATTTCCGTTCTACGCATATGGATTGAAATATAGAATGGAGCTTGGGTTTTAAGAAAATCGTTTTGAAATTTATAATAGAAAAAACCTTTCAACTCTTCAGAGCCATCTAACACTCAAACTAAGTACATTTATACTAGGTTTAATTTAATAGACTTATTTTAGTCCAAAGAGCATGGCGTAGAATTTTGTAAAAACCTTTTAGAGACACTTTGAATGTTTATAAAAAAATGTTTTCTTAGTTCTATCTAAAGGACATCTGTCTAACCTTTTCATACGAATTTATTGTCTCCTCCTAAGCAATACCATATTTTATGCCCTAATATAAATTTGATATTAGAACCGGCAAGAGCGGAATGCCCTTTTCTGTCTAACCTATTCTAATTTATGTCTAAATTTAAATAGGACGGCCCCTAGAATTATATATACCGTCGATAAAAGCGATTTTATGTGTTTTACATTGTACGTAAATCACACTTATCTGGAATACAATAAAACAGTATAATAGGTAGATACAATTGAAAATCGTTGTGTCTTTGAACCCTCGTAAAAAATAGCTAGATAATTTTATTTCCTCGAATGTAAAGGTACGTGCACTATAACGCAGTCTAAGGAACTATTTGATGCGAACTTAATTAACAATGCAAACATAAAAATTACATTTGGAAATAACTATTTGTAGATATCGATTATTCCTAGCAAAATATCTCCATAAAATTACGTTGCTGTCATAATAAAGGAACCTATTAACGGTTAAAAGGTTTTTTTATTAACTTTTGACTTATCTCTGCAATTTCACCTTTTTGTTACAGTAACTTTGGCAATTTTTGACCTTATCCAAAAATTTAGATTGAGAAAATTTAAGACATATGAAAAATTCTGAAATTTCCTAGATATTGTCTCAAATGGAATTGCCTAAGAAAATACAAATAACACTGCACTGAAAAAGAGAATAGTAAACGCTTATACAATTAATTGTCGACCTGTGTACTACAGTTTGTTGTGATTATAGCTCAAAACACAGTTTGTAGTATTATTATTTCATGCTTGCAGTTGTGTAGTAATAATCTCGAAACACTATTTTACTGCAACAGAAATATTATCAAATACTACATCCATTATTGAGTATATTTGACATAAAGACTGCAACAGCTTACAAGCATTTTTGTAATTCATACTACAAGGTTTTATAAAAATGTGTGTTAAATACGTTAATAATTACCATCGAATTATTTAAAAAGTTACACAATGGTAGTTAAACATTTTTGCTGCTTCTGTTGCAAATGAGGATTTTCAGGAAACAACTACTATACCTGAAAGACCTATAAAAAAACAGCCAGTCATTTGTCTGTGGCACATTCGATATACCAGATTCAAGTCTGTTGCCTCTCATCGGTATGCCGCTGGGTCAGGCAAAAGATCTCTCGATGAATCTCTAGCTGTTCATGCCTGTCACACTCAACAGAACCTGAGTACACGTGATGTAACATATATAGTCGCGGCCTTCCCTGGCTGCACGATCTTTGTCATATCCGACGGAAGGTCAAGAATGCACGAGATGTGGGTGTCTACATGCAGCGACTACTCCATGCTGGATTTGGCGGTCTCACAAAAACTACTTTATACAATTTATAGTAAATAATACTGCAATTGTGTCCCTGTATTTTTGGTAATGTTGACTAAAAGTGTTGTATTAATGCAATCTATAAATATTTTTATTTTGCAATATGATATATATTACAAAATATAGTAAAAACTTTTAGAGTTATAATTTACAACAATTTAATTATTATAATACTTTTGCATTTAGAACAACAATGAACTTATATTATTACATTTGTAGTTTATTCTACGACAAAATTGTAAGCAAAAATTTATAGTAACTGTTTCAGTAATATTTCTTTCAGTGTGTCTGTTTTGCAAATCCACTTATGACAAAATTTAATAAAATAGCAAAAACCAATATTTAATTTTACGGTAAACTTATATACACAATATCTCAGTTGTTCAGCATAAAACATCATCGATGTATGACGTACAACCATTTTTTTCGGATATTCTGGGCTCGTCTGTAGATTTACAAATTTATCCGCTTGTTATTGTACCTTCCTTTTACCCTTGCAATCAAATATTCATTTCATTCACCTAACCATTGTTTCAACGACGTAAATTTCATACGTGTTAATTTTTCGTCCTTTCATTAAATACAATCGCCTGGACAGTTTTGACACAGTTACTCTCTCTGAATATAGACATCTCACTTCACTGTTAGTCTCTTTAACATGCAACAATGGCAATACAGGCGTCATGTTTATTTTCATATTGACATTGATTAATGAATGTAAAATTACTGCCAAACAGTTTATTTTAAACATTTTTTTATTATAATTAATTAAAAAATATAGGTAAGCAACAAAAATTAACAAACTATTATTATTATTATTATTATATTGTAACCTCTACTTTGACTGACGCCTTAAAATACATCACGTAGAAAAACAAACGTCATTGTCACAACTGTCAAATCTTTACTTTGACGTTTATAATATAATAATAATATCTCTACCCCTAATTCTAATCACGAGGATTAGCCCAGAAGTCGAAGCCTTATGCGGCAGAAGAGGCGGCATATTATTATTAAGCAGGCCGCATTTGCGACTTCCAATCGCGTTCGGCTTCTGAACTTAAAACTGAAATAAGGCTCGATTATATTGAGCGAGTTTACTAGCCGACAATTTCATTAGTTGCTAGTAAACTCGCCTAGTGTAATCATGTTCACTAACAGATTGTAAACAGTCAGCGAGAAAACTTGATAGCTAGGATACTTCATTCGCTACTCGCTGGCGTGTAGGCCTCGATAGCTAGTAAACTATCCATGTGGCATCATAGTTACTAGTAAACCTGGTGCGAGTATCCCGGTGTTTCCTAGTTTCAGTGTCTACAAAATGTCGACAGATTTAGTACGCGCGGGGTCGCGATTTTATCTCAATGTTATAAATGGGAAAACGAAAAGCAGAAATTGAGGCAAAGAAAAGTGTGGGTAAAATCATGGATAGAAGGACATGATTATGGGTACTGCTAATACTACAATATTATTTGCGTCCCACTTTACTTCTTAACACCGAACACCAAACAACCGTAAATTAAAGAGGAAAAAAAATATGTTCATAGGCCATCGATAACTACTGCTAACTGTTTTTGAAACTGTGTCTATATAGCGGCGTAGGGTAATTTCATCATACGTGCTATATTTGCCTCAAATTGCTGCAAATTTTCTTCATAACGTTGCCTTTTAGTTGTGCTTGGTAAACGTGTTGTAGATGGGCTTCACCATATCTCATTTCCAAGGCACTCTTCAACGTTTGACAGTCATTTTGTTTATCGTCAGCTAGTGTTCTTAATATCTCCATAGCTTCACCCCCTAGACCAATTATCAGATCAGTGGCCTTTTCTTCGTCTGGCCAGTTGTTTGCCAATGCAGCTGCTTCGAATTGTTTAGGGTGCCACTCATATCCTTTCTTGAAACGTTGCCGACTTAATCCTTGAAGACGTAAGAAAACTACTTTCATACTTAAAAAGACTCTTTCACAGAGAACTGTAACTTTAGATTTGTAACCATTTGCTGTAGTTTAATTATATTTTCTTCTACGACTGTGGCGACTTCCTCCGGGGTCTGTCATTGTCATGGATAATGCCAGTTACCATTCACGGCAGACCGAGCGGACGCCTACGACTGCTTGGAGGAAAACCGATATAATTTAATGGTTATCCGGAAAAAAACATTTCTTTTGAAACAAATATGGTGAAAAAGGAACATTTGACACTTGTCAATCTTAATAAAGATCAGAAAAAATATATTATCGATGAAATGGCAACAAATCGCCAAATAACGGTACTACGGTTACCACCTTATCACTGTGAACTTAACCCAATCGAATTAGTCTGGGCGCAGGTAAAAAGAGATGTAGCGCGAAATAATACGACGTTTAAATTAAGTGACGTGATAATTTTGTTAAAAAATTCCTTGGAACGAGTAACTGCAGATAACTGGCAAAGATGTATACATCATGTACAAAAAGAAGAGAAGAAAATGTGGGAAGTCGATAATTTAATTGACGTTACTGTTATCAATCTAGGAAACGAAAATAATTCATCAGAATATTGAGAGGATGAATTTTAATATACCTACTTTTTTATTTTCTCTCTTGTACATTTATACAACACTACATTTACTCACCATAATTTGAATTTTCAAAATACATATATTTTTGTGTGGAATAAAAATCTATTCATTAAATTTAAATAAACATTTTGATAATAATATGGAATAATTTTATTTAAATTACTAAAAACCCTCTTAACCCGGTTATGATGCTTAAAGTTGCCTCATGTTTTGAAATAATGTTTTTATATTGTTTACTTATAAGAGACATGGACCGAGAATTTGAAGCAGCATAGACAAAGACGGATTGTCGGGGATTACATTTTAGCTACTTGCTACAATTTAGTACGGTTCGATCGCACAAAGTTTTTCTAAAAGTACACCTCATCTATACCGATAATACATAATATAAAAATATTGAATATAATCACCAGTACTACATTTATTTACGATTTGCATACATAATAAGCTTTTATTATTCTTTTTCATTTATAAGCAGACTATAAATAGTAAAACGGTCATCAAGCACTAACTTTCGCACCCTGTATGTCAAAAGCGTAACGTTTTAGGATACATATTTATATAAACTTTTCGTCTTAGTTTGGGGTCTAGAAAACGCAGTAAAATTTATGCGTATACGTTAATAATCGCCCTGTAGGTTATGAAATCGCCGCGATTACGCATTTTCTCTAATTTTCTCTAAAACACAGGCGCAAGTGATTTTCTGCATATGGAATATATTTGAAACTAATTGAAAGTTTGGTAATGGATCTCTAGACACTATCTAATCTGGTATTACCCAGTTTAATTAATAACAGAGATCATATGGTTACTGCATATTCTAATTGAGGACAATCGTAGTCCGCTGAATGATTTTTTGATTAAACAAATTAATTAGTTGCATTTTTTATGACTTCGGCAATATGTACTCTCCATGAAAGATACTCGGTAATAATGATCCTTAGATCATTTTATTCTACACGCGGTAGTTCGGTTACACTGATATAATTAATACACCACTCTAGGATACTAGGATTAGTTTTGAACGTGTCAAGTACACAGCACTTCAGAGGATTTAGAAGTATCAATCATTAGAATACGATAATGTACGTAAGTTTACGGTTTGCAGCCAATCTAACGAGATCAATGAAATATGAATACATTGTTGAACAAAAATTCAGAACTTTCGAAAAGTAACGAATAAATTCTCTATTTTTGAAATTGAGATGTTTTCGAAAAAATCCTCTGGCACGTCGATTTTGTTTTAAAAAAACACTTCTTGACATACGACCCACATTTGTGACGTCATCGTTGTTCGAGATATGACGAGAATTTTTTTAAATAGCAACCCGCACTTTTGACCATGCCATTTGAAAGAGCGTGCCATTCTACATACATACATCATGAAAAGTTATGGTGTTACATAACAAAAATTTCAAGAAAATAATGTTTGAAGATTTTAAAATTTAATTTTCACAATACTGAAAATGATAATGATTATGTAAAAAATCCACTAAATTAAATGTTCAAATTGTGCACCGTTGGCTGCCTGACAGTAGCCAAGACGATTAATAAATTTTTTTTAGACATTATCAATAACTTCAGGAGGTATACGATGTATCTCGTGACGAATTCCTGCTTTTAAATCTTCTAAACTGACCGGTCTAGTAACGTATACTTTGCTTTTTAAGTATCCTCACAAGAAATAATCTAGGGGTGTCAAATCAGGCGATCTGGCTGGCCACTCAATCAGCCCCCTTCTCCCTATCCAACGATTCGGGAACAGCTCATCTAAATAACCACAGACAGGTGTTGCATAATGGGGAGATGCACAGTATATTCGTATCCGTTACTTTTCGAAAGCACTGTATAATTAGTTTCTCACATATAATTCTCTCCATGATCTTGCACAAAGGTTGAACTGATTGGTGGATAACTAGTGTGTTGCCTTTTTTGAAAATTGAAGTCATTAGTTACATAGAACAAAAACACCTATATTGTACCGGTTCCTTAATTGTACGTATTGTAAATATTTCCTTCGATATTGAGACATTTGACATGTTTACAACCCTAACGTAAGCAGAACCAGTGACTAGAAACTGTTCTACTTAATACTTACACATTAATCTTCAATTATTACCACAATAAACATTTCTTACATCTAATGTATTTTGATGACTTCTAGTAAGTAGTTTCGAAGGATTTTATTGGCAGTAGATAAATATCTTGTTTACAGACTGTTGTCTCTCATTTCACGCTGCTTAACATAATATTACAATTACAGTTATTGGTTAATTTGTAAGTTTTGTCAATTTGCAAGTCTTGCTTGAATCGTATCATTATGTAGTCTAATTTGTACTGGTATAATTTTTATTATTACACAAATTTGTGTCACAAAAATGAATAACGGAAACAAAAAAGGAAGTATAGATAGTTGGAGGAAGAAAATATGAAATAAGCATTAAGTTAATAGCAAGTCTGTCATATAAGACTGCACGAGATTTCCAACCAAGATTTAAAAAACATTTAAACTCCTCCACTATTGAAGCCAATAAAGGAGAACAAGTTTTTGGATGGACTTGTATCTTTTCAATCATCGACAGAAAACCAGATTTTTTAATAATATTTTCGGTTCAATTTACTTAATTTGTAAGTTTTGTCAATTTGCAAGTTTTGCTTGAATCGTATCTTTATGTAGTCTAATTTGTACTGGTATAATTTTTATTATTACACAAATTTGTGTCACAAAAATGAATAACGGAAACAAAAAAGGAAATATAGACAGTTGAAGGAAGAAAATATGAAATAAGCATTAAGTTAATAGCAAGTCTGTCATATAAGACTGCACGAGATTTCCAACCAAGATTTAAAAAACATTTAAACTCCTCCACTATTGAAGCCAATAAAGGAGAACAAGTTTTTGGATGGACTTGTATCTTTTCAATCATCGACAGAAAACCAGATTTTTTAATAATATTTTCGGTTCAATTTAGTTAATTTGTAAGTTTTGTCAATTTGTAAGTTTTGCTTGAATCGTATCATTATGTAGTCTAATTTGTACTGGTATAATTTTTATTATTACACAAATTTGTGTCACAAAAATGAATAACGGAAACAAAAAAGGAAGTATAGACAGTTGGAGGAAGAAAATATGAAATAAGCATTAAGTTAATAGCAAGTCTGTCATATAAGACTGCACGAGATTTCCAACCAAGATTTAAAAAATATTTAAACTCCTCCACTATTGAAGCCAATAAAGGAGAACAAGTTTTTGGATGGACTTGTATCTTTTCAATCATCGACAGAAAACCAGATTTTTTAATAATATTTTCGGTTCAATTTAGTTAATTTGTAAGTTTTGTCAATTTGCAAGTTTTGCTTGAATCGTATCATTATGTAGTCTAATTTGTACTGGTATAATTTTTATTATTACACAAATTTGTGTCAAAAAAATGAATAACGGAAACAAAAAAGGAAGTATAGACAGTTGGAGGAAGAAAATATGAAATAAGCATTAAGTTAATAGCAAGTCTGTCATATAAGACTGCACGAGATTTCCAACCAAGATTGAAAAAACATTTCAACTCCTCCACTATTGAAGCCAATAAAAGAGAACAAGTTTTTGGATGGACTTGTATCTTTTCAATCATCGACAGAAAACCAGATTTTTTAATAATATTTTCGGTTCAATTTAGTTAATTTGTAAGTTTTGTCAATTTGTAAGTTTTGCTTGAATCGTATCATTATGTAGTCTAATTTGTACTGGTATAATTTTTATTATTACACAAATTTGTGTCACAAAAATGAATAACGGAAACAAAAAAGGAAGTATAGACAGTTGGAGGAAGAAAATATGAAATAAGCATTAAGTTAATAGCAAGTCTGTCATATAAGACTGCACGAGATTTCCAACCAAGATTTAAAAAACACATCAACTCCTCCACTATTGAAGCCAATAAAGGAGAACAAGTTTTTGGATGGACTTGTATCTTTTCAATCATCGACAGAAAACCAGATTTTTTAATAATATTTTCGGTTCAATTTAGTTAATTTGTAAGTTTTGTCAATTTGCAAGTTTTGCTTGAATCGTATCTTTATGTAGTCTAATTTGTACTGGTATAATTTTTATTATTACACAAATTTGTGTCACAAAAATGAATAACGGAAACAAAAAAGGAAATATAGACAGTTGAAGGAAGAAAATATGAAATAAGCATTAAGTTAATAGCAAGTCTGTCATATAAGACTGCACGAGATTTCCAACCAAGATTTAAAAAACATTTAAACTCCTCCACTATTGAAGCCAATAAAGGAGAACAAGTTTTTGGATGGACTTGTATCTTTTCAATCATCGACAGAAAACCAGATTTTTTAATAATATTTTCGGTTCAATTTAGTTAATTTGTAAGTTTTGTCAATTTGTAAGTTTTGCTTGAATCGTATCATTATGTAGTCTAATTTGTACTGGTATAATTTTTATTATTACACAAATTTGTGTCACAAAAATGAATAACGGAAACAAAAAAGGAAGTATAGACAGTTGGAGGAAGAAAATATGAAATAAGCATTAAGTTAATAGCAAGTCTGTCATATAAGACTGCACGAGATTTCCAACCAAGATTTAAAAAACATTTCAACTCCTCCACTATTGAAGCCAATAAAGGAGAACAAGTTTTTGGATGGACTTGTATCTTTTCAATCATCGACAGAAAACCAGATTTTTTAATAATATTTTCGGTTCAATTTAGTTAATTTGTAAGTTTTGTCAATTTGTAAGTTTTGCTTGAATCGTATCATTATGTAGTCTAATTTGTACTGGTATAATTTTTATTATTACACAAATTTGTGTCACAAAAATGAATAACGGAAACAAAAAAGGAAGTATAGACAGTTGGAGGAAGAAAATATGAAATAACCATTAAGTTAATAGCAAGTCTGTCATATAAGACTGCACGAGATTTCCAACCAAGATTTAAAAAACATTTAAACTCCTCCACTATTGAAGCCAATAAAGTAGAACAAGTTTTTGGATGGACTTGTATCTTTTCAACCATCGACAGAAAACCAGATTTTTTAATAATATGTTTGGTTCAATTGAAATCTATTATTTTTTTCATACTGAATTAAATAGATCTTACGCTGATTCTTTCTATTAATATTATATATTTGTGATCTCTTCCTGTGAAGCTTTTATAGTAAATTTCGAAAAATACAATTTAGGATACCTACTAGTACAATTTTGCCAAACGGTCTCCTATATCGTACCACTTGCAGAAATTAAAAAAAAAATAAGTATGTTGAAAGCGGATTTATAAAAAAATCAAGATAGTGGGTAAATGATTAAATTTAACACTTACCCATATTAAATAAATTATGTTCCTTTTCAAGAAAACATAGTCATAATTAGTAATTACATGAAAAGTGGTACAACTTAGCTATATTGTAATTATATTTAATTTAAATGTAATTATACTAACACTTTTTTACACGAAGGAGATGTATTAAAATTATAATTATTTCTTCGCCATTACATACAAACAAAATCTAGAGGAAGTCTGACAATGTTGATTACTCTTCTGCATACGGGTTTATTGATATACCCATCTTGCCACTACACAGAGTATGTTTCGGTCTACAGTGTTGATGTTAGTCGGAATATGTGTTTTTTGTGCTTTCTCGGTATTATTATTCAAATTGTAAAGAAAACGGTACATCAGTGTCAAGTGTAGGGAAAATTGAATTGTCGTTTCGCAGGTGAGTTTAATCAACTCGAATTGTCAACACGCACTTGGAAAGTACCTATTAATTTATGAATGAACGATTCGGTCTTGTTTTGCTTATATGAACAATTGCTATATCCATTCAATCCAAATGTTCAACACTACTTAAATCCGCAGTAGGTATCAAACAAATGGACCCGAAGAGGTTATGACGTCTCTGCAAATTAGCCACCATATGATATTTTCTTCCTCGTATGAATATTTGTGTGGTAGACAATGTGAAAAATTTTGAAATTTTTTATTTATTGATTTAATTTTATTTCGCATACGGGATTTTAGTTTAAATTAGAAATTAAATTATGTCATATTAATATGGAAAGATATTTAAATTATATAAAGAAAGTTTCTTCTAAGCTAAAGGTGTCAACAAGTGAAATATTGGCCCTTTATCTTATTGTTTTAACCTTAAGTCACACAAAATTTAATTAAGAACATTTAGCTGAGGCCACAAACAAAATTTATGAAAAGAAAATGAGATATTAAATCATCAGAATATTATATAAAAGGCAAATAATTTATGATCCTATAGTTTTAAACCTTCTGTCTAATAATTCATTTTATACTGATTACATTACATCCCATAAAATATTATATTATTGGGAAAAGCGTTTTTTTAGTTATTTCATTCTTTCAATAACGTATTCTTCTAATAATTCTATTATATAAAGGCCTTTTTACAGTCTACAATTCTTTCTGCAAGTCTCTTACACGTAGGCATGCGCACTGAACAGTAGTGTATTGTAAAAACCGTCGTATCTGACTCTTGCATTTGATTTTTATTGTAGCATTTCTGCCATTCTAGAGAATAATTTAGTGATTTGTTTGGTTACGATACGAAAACATTCCTAGGCTGAACTGTCAAATTCAAACTGTCTTATTTCGCTTCTACTTGATTATTGCTTCGTTGTTGAGTTTGCAAAATATATTAACTAACAGCTTTATTTTATATGTTAGACTGTTTGTTATTGTTATTTGTCATATTTTTATAACAGTTTAGTCTTTAATGTGAATTAGGGTTGACTTCTATTGCAATTGCGAATTGATGACTATAAAACTGCAAGTCAGAATTTTAGAAAAGGTCTTGCATGTGCAATTGCTAGCTGCAAACCATTGCAAAAAAATTTTGGACTATAATGCAACTTGAATAAATGTAAATATGACTTTTCTTATTTTATAACTGAATCATCAACATTTAAGTACTTTACTCAAGTCTATCGTTCTGTACAAGAAGTGTCCAACTTCTAAACTGTTCTAATAATGATACCTATAGATTACTTGTGCAAATAACTAAATTAGCAAATTATGAGACACTAAAAATTATTTAAAAAATAAAAATTGCAAAATTAACTGCCTATGGTATTTTAATGTAACCTACGTCTATATCGAAGCAACTTACTTAGTTTAGACTTAGTTTAGAGGAAGGAGTCACAAGAACCACCGACGTAATTCACAGTTTTAAAATTCGTGCATAATTTGGCACTTGGCAAGTTCAACGAAATTAAATAAGTGTTGTGCAACGCAAGTTGATTATTTGTTGCAATAAAATGTTAGAACAAAATCAAGTTTTCTCTAGTTGATGTACCTAGTATGTTTATTATAAAATTGCTGTTTACAGTTCGTTCGACTTACGTTGGTAGGCCCTAACCATCATTCAGTGGAGGAATGAGAGAAACCTCTTTAATTTGGGGGGTGGTCAAACGCAGACCGGTGTTCTCTTACATTGACCCAAGCCAACATTTTTCCACCTTACCATACCCGCAGATTGAGTGTCAATTGTATCTATGAATATAGCTGATCTTCGATCTACCGCAGGATTCGATCTCACGACGGACTAACCACATCGATTCAAGTACTGAATCAGTACTGATATGTTTAGTAAATTTCCATTTCATCAATTTTTTTCGTCGCCATATTTCTCGTTGTAAAATCAAATGTTACCGTTTTTAGGTACAGAAATCTCGAATACTAAAAGATGTAGAATAAAACTAATATGAAAAATAAAATTCTTGATATTTCGTTTATTCATTATTACTATTTCAATTTTCCTCAAATAAAATAATAACTTTTAAAAAGCGCTTGAACACATTATTTTGCTATTCTAACCCCACATTTTAACAATTATTTTAACATAATTATAAACAAAAGTCAAGTATCTTATATATAGAACAATATATAACAATTTTTACATATAGAGTTAAATTTTAAAAAATACGTATTTTGAAAGATCTTTGTTCCTAAAAATTTGTCGGTTAGACCGATTTCTATCATTATACATTAGTTTTACGTCGGGATATTTGCAGGTCGTATGAGATAATATTGCTGTTATTTGTTAAGCTCTATATTATCCAGTTCTTAAACATGCAAAATTATTTGTATTTGCAGAAAACACTATTTCAAGAATCCTTAAAGATGTACTCTGTAGTATCAAGTCTGCACGCTAATAAAACTCTTATTAGACATATTAGCCTTGCTCACTGTCTTGTGATGTGGTTCAGCCTAATATCAGTGAAGTTGTTTGGTCCATGTTTATTGGTTAACATAAACTATCAAAATATTAGATAATATTAAAGTGTAACCTTATAAACTGTAAATTTTTTTGTCGCAAATATTGACAATATTATTGATCGTCTGGGGGGTGCTTAGCAAAATTGTTTCTGTAAAGATGTTTTATTTTATTATATTATTAAATAATACATTCTTTGAAATTTTAACAAAATACTTATATACTTTGGTGTCACAAAATACTCAATGGTGTTCTATGACTGATGAAGCTCAAACGGCTCTTTAATGAATAAACTGTTTAAAATAATAATTTGCTGTTTTCATCTATTTTCCAAAATGTTGTAGAAGCTAAGTAGTTGGCGATCAAATGAAATGGTAATCATGTAGTGACACACACAAGATAGATTTTCTGAAATAAGAAGCAAATCAAATTTGTTTTGTATTGGATGAAAACGGCCATTGTTACTTGCTTATTTCTATCACAACTTCATGGCACAAATGCTCACTTTCCAGTTTACATCATACTTATTTAATTGTAATTTGAAAATGTATTTACAATTGCGGTCCATGATCAGGTTAGAACAATAGGTACACTTACGATTATCATCCGTAAGTGTAAAACATTTAAGGGGGTGATTCCTCATAGAAAAAAAGATAGGATCTTTCATATAAAGAAACTTCATTGGAGCATTCCTTGTTAAGATACAGCCCCTTAAAGGGGGTACATAAAATTTGTTTAACAATTTTTTTCACAAGCACTAAACAAGTTACAATATTGAAATTAACCTGACATTTTTTACTACCAAAAAGACACTTAGCCAGTAATTTATTTGGTTTACCCCATGGTTGTAAGGGGTGGAAAACGCAACCCCTAAAATTTATTTCCAACGTAACTTTTTGTCTTATTATTTGTTTACCATTTAAAAATTTATTTCCGATAGCCTGTTTTATTCTAAAAAAAAATGTCTCTTGAATTTTTTGCCCAAAATAAACCAGTTCGTAGCAAAAAATTATTTTACGAACAAGATACATATCGCCATAAAACGAAAATATGAAACTAATTTATCTAGTAAGCCGCTATTAGGGATGCTGACAATTAAATTGGAATCAAGCTGTCAGTTTGTAAATTTTTTAAATTGAAGTAATACTAATTGTGTATTGTTGTTCTGTTCTTAATTTGTTACTTTAATAATTCACTTATTATTAAAATGGCATACAGAAATGAGGAAATGGCTGATATGCATTACGTTTACGGTCTGTCGCAGGGGAATGGGTTAGAAGCTTCTAGAAGACATGCTGAAATGTATCGTCAACGACAGCATCCTTCACACAGAATATTTGCCCGACTTCATCAACGATTACGAGAATATGGTTCATTCAACAAAAGAACAACCTACTGCCAGTACTAGAAAGATTGCTTTCCAGCTAAATGTTGATCATATGACGGTATTTTGAATTTTAAAGGAACATCTCTTATACCCTTACCATCTGCAACGAGTACAGGCACTGTTACCGCGAGACTTTCCGAACCGTCTTGAATTTTGCAATTGGATGCTGGAAATGATTAGAAGAAATCGTGACTTTTTGAAGACGATCGAATACACAGATGAATGTAGTTTTTCTCGGTGCAAGATTATTAATTTTCATAATTACCACATATGGGCTGATGAAAACCCTCACGCTATTGTCGAAACTAACCATCAAGAACAGTTTTATCTTAACGTGTGGGTCGGAGTTATTGGGGATTATTTAATTGGGCCTCATTTTCTACCTCCTCGAGGTCGAGGAGGACCACAGAATTGGCCCGCTCGATCCCCGGATCTCAATCCTCTCGATTTCTCTACTTGGGGCCATTTGCAGCATTTGGTTTATCGTACTCCTGTTCGCGATGTAGAGGACTTAAGAAACCGCATTATCGATGCGTGCAGGGTAATTAGAGAGACTCCAGGAATATTTGAGCGAATACGTGGCTCAATGCGCCGACGTCTAGACGCATGCGTAATGTCTGAAGGTAGATATATTGAACATTTACTATGATTTCTACATGTTGTATGTTTTGTTATTAATAAATTAGTTTTGATTATTCCCCTTTATTCATTTAATGCATGTAGTAACTACAAAATAACAGTAAATCCAGTTCGCATTTATGACGATGTATCTCTGTAGTTGTTCGTAAAATAATTTTTGCTGCGAACTGGTTTATTTTGGGCAAAAAATTCAAGAGACATTTTTTTTAGAATGAAACAGGCTATCGGAAATAAATTTTTAAATGGTAAACAAATAATAAGATAAAAAGTTACGTTGGAAATAAATTTAAGGGATTGCGTTTTCCACCCCTTACAACCATGGGGTAAACCAAATAAATTACTGGCTAAGTGTCTTTTTGGTAGTAGAAAATGTCAGGTTAATTTCAATATTGTAACATGTTTAATGCTTGTGAAAAAAATTGTTAAACAAATTTTATATACCCCCTTTAAGGGGCTGTATCTTAACAAGGGATGCTCCAATGAAGTTTCTTTATATGAAAGATCCTATCTTTTTTCGATGAGGAATCACCCCCTTAAATGATTTACACTTATTTTGTTACACCCTGTATAGAACGCCAAAAGAGGTACCGAAAATAGTCAACCTATGGAGAAAACGCGAGTCTGGTAATATTGCAGTAATTTATCTTTTATGTGTTGGTTGTACTGACGGGGTATCTTCACACTGGGTGGCAATTTCAAATTATGAAAATTGTACGTCGAATTCTTAGAAACATATGTTTCTTACAAACATTCCGTTTTGGTTTCAATTGTATGCTGGTATTAAAAGCAGTACTACCAACAGCTTACATTAAATTTTCCCTAGATGGCTGCTTTTTAAGCTCCTACATAGTCTGACTATTTTTAAGTACCTATTGTACTGGTTTTCTATATATTTTATGATTTCTATAGCTCGTACTCAATTTTGTTTTCCCCCCTTTCACTTACTAAACTGTGTAATATTTACAACGGTGTTATTTTTACACAATATGTTATGTTCTCACTCACACATATTTTGGATTCTTTAACCAAATATTGTGTAGATAAACTCATTTTTTTAAATGTTAAATTTACTCAAAATTCAATACCAAATTAATTCACTCATAAATGAGTTTGAACTTACTCAATGTTACATTATACTGTGAAACCCTTCCTGGATCCTATTTAATGTATAAATTGTGCTAGAAAAAAATCAATAACCATTAATGGTTAAAATATATGTCACTTCCTGATGATAAATGTATAAAAGGAAGGTATAAAATACCCTAAAAAGATTATTGTTCTGTGTGTATTTTCATTTTCCAATTGAAAATCAGATCTGTTTAGATCTTGTACATTGTGACTGAAGCAAAGAAATTAATTAAACTCTTGTTAAATTCCTTTCTTGCCTGGTTTGACTCAATTCGCGACATTTAGAAAATCATCAAATTTCGGCGCTTTGAAAGAGAATTTCATTCTGCCCGATTAGATTCTAGATAATAATGTTAAATTTATACTTCAAAATTCACAAGCGTAAACCCAGACGGCTTTCAGACTGAAAGATACAGGGATTATCATTTCCCCTTTAATTTCCATAAATTTAATGACAACGTTGAATTAATACATGACATTATAATTCATAAAATAGCCCGAGGCACTGATTAAGCACGGCTAATATAGAGCTATAGATTATAAAGTCAATTTGCGAAATTCCTCAATATTAAAATTATATGAATATTTAGGTTAGTATGCAAAAACATGTCACTTCGTCCAAAATTAAATTGATTATTATTAATATCCATTATTATTCTCTCTTATATTAAAAAAAACTATTCAAATAAAACACTGGATAACACATAAACCATGCACTGATAAAAATTTGTCTGTAATTTCACAAAAACATGCTATGGCAATTTGTGACCAACGGAAAGTTATGTAAAATTACATAATAATTTTGTAAATGATATAAATACACTGTATTATTACAGAAATAAACATGGATAAAATTCCATATTATGTTATGCAATTTTTTTTACAACTATTATGCTAAATTCCGTCGTTGACACTATTATTTGTATTGTAATTTTATGTTGGAATTATAAAATATATATAATTTTACTCAATAGATAATTTAAGTTATCTTATATTGTATACAGGGTGATTCAGAGCTTATCTAAAAGAATTTGAGAATAGATGTGTCATGTAATTTGATACATAGCGATTTTCCGGGTTGGTCTGCCGTGACGTCGGTAACTGGTAGTTGCCAGAAATACTTAAAATGCACATCCCTAGCATTAGCCGGGATTATTTTACCTGCCCTGGTTGTTCTCGGGCTAGGCTCTGTGGATACAGACCCGCTATCGGTGTCTCTGGGCCCGTTCATATATTGATTTCGGTTCCTATTGTTGGCATTACGACTGCTACGGTCGGAACCGTTCCTCGGATAATGGTGGTCCTCCGAGGCGTTCCGTAGTCGCCGCTGTAACTGGTCGCATCCCATGCTTCCAAATGTTTTACCGCTCTTCACTGTCGCCATCTTCAGTGGTGACTCTGCAAAAGCTTCGTCGCGACTGAGGCGAAGCAGCTACCAGTTACCGAGGTCACGGCACAACAACCCGGAAAATCACTATGTATCAAATTACAGCAATGGCCGTGAAAGGTTAAAAGCCACTAGATGTGTCTTGAAAAATGGAGTCGATATCGTAAAAAAATATTTATAAAATCCTTATATTTCCCGAGTAAAACATTATTGACATTGTAGTATTTTCAACTTTTACATCGCTGGCTCACTGTAGCCTCTAGATAGGGGATTCTGAATATTGAAATCCGATTACTTTTTATAGGCACCAAAGTTTTTGTGACGCCAGTATTTACATTAGTTTTTCAAGAGTCAAAAATGGCTTACGTGTATAGTAGCAACTCGAAGTTGATGGATATCGTTTTAATTTATTAGTTTGTGAAAACGTTTTAGCAGAACGATTTCCCGGTAAACATGTACCAAATACAGCTACTTTTATCGCGGTGTGCAGTGAGTGCAAATGTAGTACAACGCGAGGGAAATTTGAAACCAAATCATGGAAAAGATGAAGGTCCAGGACTTTCACGACCTATTGCAGCAGTGTGACGTGTCATACACGGGGCTCAATTATATCGATACCATGTACAGCATGTCCAAGCAATAACAACAAAGGATTGGACTGGTACCATGGCCGCCACGATCTTCTGACATTAAATCATTTAGACTTCTTTTTGTGGGGATATTTAAAAAATGAAGTGTATCGCAACAAAATAGATATATACTATTGATGAATTACGGAAACGTATCATAGCTGCTGCCAATAACTTACGAGTTTAAAACCGATAAGGAGCAGAAACGTTTGATTAAATGAGGCCCTACTAATTTCAGCAAGTCATCAAACATCGCCACTGTCATTCGGGTGTAATGAAAAAATAATCGGCATCCTCATTTCGCATTTCTTTATATAAATTATAAAAATCACCTTGCATGTGCTTTCTGCGGTTAACAGGTCGCACCCACCCAAAACAAAAGGTATGGTTTTAACAACTAGTTTTAAGCATGAACAAATCAATATTGATTTAATAATAATAATAATCAATATGGAAGATAAGAATATTGAAATTGTGTATGAATGTAAATATTTAGAATTTGTTTTGGATATAACTTAATAATCACGCTGAATATATAATAGAAAAAAATCTCGAAAAAGCTTTATTTTTTCTTGAATAGCTAATAAACTTTCACTCTTTGCTAGAATTGCTTGTTATAATAGCGTAATTCAGCCTCATTTCGATTATTGTGCAACTGTGACATATATGTTTAACCAACCTGTTTATCTTAGTTACAAAAACTTCAGAACGGGGTTATAAGAATCATTCTACATGGTAATCTATATACACCTATTCACATTATGATAGATACTCTACAGTGGTTGACAGTATCTGAACGATTGTACTATTTAAGGTCGCCGTATTTCTCGCCGTAAAATGATCAAATTTATGGTGTTTTTTAGGTACTAAAATACCGATATTGATGTTTTATTTATCCACTTTTACTATTTAAATTCTCCTCAAATAATATAATAAATTTGCATAACATAATATGCATTTGTATGACACACATAATTTTGGTATTCTAAAAAACATATTTTAACATTATTTTCAAATACTTATAAACAATAGTGAATAATCTTATATTGACAACTATGTAAGTTTATGTTATAACAATATTTACATCTAGAGTTAAATTGAAAAAAAAAAACGTATTTTGAATAGTTACTGTACTTAAAAATTTATTTGTTGGACCGCTTTCTGCTTTATATATTCAATTTACTCCGGTACCTTTGAATATTCGCAGGTGGCATAAGATAACATTCCTGTTATTTGCTAAACTTTATATTATTCAGTTCTTAAATGTCTAAAATTACTTGTATTTATAGAAAGACTATTTCAAGAATACGACGCCCTTAAGCATGATTTTTATTTACAAAATAGTAAGTGGTCTATATCATATTTAAACAATTTCTTAATAACGAATGAACAAATTCATAGATATAAAAAATGTAAATAATTTAATTGCCTTTAAAATATCTACACTGAATTATATTAAAACAGTGCCACGGAATATCTAAATTCAAATTTTTAGTAAAATCTGTTGTTGCTATTGTTTATTATTATTAGTTAGTAATTATTAGTAGTTATAGAAGTAGATAACGTGTTTAACTTTAGAATCTGACCTAATGTTTTTGTAATTCATTATACAGGGTGGCCAGATGAAAGCGAAACAGAATCATTTTCAGGAACTGCGTCAAGATTGTAGAAAAACGCTCAGACCCGTCAATTTTAGATTAAAGGAGGACATTCTTTGCTGCTATTTTTGGCTCCGCCACATTCTCCCCCAAGCAATGGTAAGCATCACCTCAAAATATTTAAATGGCATTGGGGGTTGAGTAATATTTATTTTGAAAGCTCTTACAATTATCTTTGCAAAAGACTTTAAATTTTATTATTTCGCTCAATACTGAATGGGAATTTTGAAAGTTAAAACTTATGTATAAACAATTAGTAATGATAAAAACGTCACTCATTCGAGTTAAGTACGCCAGTGGTATAAATTTAGTATTTCTTGCATTACATTGGTTTTTGGCGATTTGTTATCATTTTCGTAAAAAAAACCAATTATAGAAAACAGAAATGAATACTATACACATACAACGAACGTAAAATTAATGGATTAAATTTATTTTCTAGTATTATTTGGAAGCGTTAATTGGTAGTTTATTTAATTGTGTTTATGGAAATTAAACACTATCGCTTATTCCATTGCGAAATGAACAATAAATATGCGAATAGAACAGCTCAGCTATTTGATGAACAACATCAATATCGACATGTAAGGAGGAAGTATGTTCTAGAGTTAGTAAAAACATTTCAAGAGATAGGGAACGTAGCTAATAAAAAACGAGAAATTGAAAAACCTATAGTTAGTTAATGAAGCTAGCGAAGTTGCAGTTTTGGGACAAGTTCATCTTGATCCTACATTAAGTACGAGGCAGCTGGTATCTGTGTCTGGGATCAATCGAACTAGCATTCAAAGAAGAATAAATTCCATCCATACAAAATACATTTAGTTCAGGAACTTCATGAGGATGATTATGACCGCCGTTTACAATTTTGCGAAATAATGAGTGAACTAGCAGGGAACGATCCACAGTTCCTTTTTAACATCTATTTTTCTGATTAATACAGTTTTTTCTTGAACGGGACGGTAAATCGTCACAATTGCCGCTATTGGTCAGTTCAAACCCAAGAGCTTTTCACGAAGTGCATACACAGCAACTGGAAAAATTAAATGTATGGGCTGGAATTTTCGGTGACCGGCTGGTCCGTCCTCTTTTTTACCTGGTAATTCGACTGGCCAAATGTATTTGCAATTACCGGATGATATCCTGACCCTGCTTTGACTGATATTATTGAAAATGTTCCAGAGTATGATGATGAAGGTCATAAGAGATAGTCAGGTGAACAGAGAAGGACACATATTGTTTAAAAGTCATCAAATTGTAAGTTACGCAGATGACGTGGCTATTATTGCTAGAGATAGTAGGGAATTAGAAGAAGTAACGAGAAAACTTGTGAAGGAAGCACGTAAAGTGGGATTGCAGATAAATCAAGAGAAAAGTAAACTTTTCAGAATAGGAGAACAAAAAAAGGATACCAATTTTAAGTTGAGAACAGAGCATGGAGAGATGGAGTTTGAGGAAGTTCAAGAATATGTATATTTGGGGGCGCTAATAACAGCTAACTGTGATGAGGAACAAGAAATAAATAGGAGAATAATAAAAGCAAACAGAAGTTCGGCAGCAGTCAACCACTTACTGAAATCAAAAAATTTGTCCAGAGAAGTAAAATTTAGAATGTATAAAACAATTTTGGGATCGACAGCGCTATATGGTAGTGAAACCTGGGTTCTCAATAAGAAGTCAAGAGAAAACCTTTCAAGGTGGGAAAGGAAAATCTTAAGGAGAATTCTAGGGGGTAAGAAGACGGAGGAAGGCTATGTAAGGAGAAATAATGAGGAAATATATGCAATGTACCAGGCACCAACAATAGACGAAATTGTAAGAGCCAGAAGAGTGCAGTGGCTAGGACATCTAGAACGTATGGAAGATGAAAGGGCAGTTAAGAAAATAGTAGGGAGTAAACCTAACTACAAGAAAAAAAGAGGTAGACTGAGGAAGCGATGGAGAGAGGCAGTGGCAATAGATCTAAGGGAGAAAAATGTAACGGATTGGAAAAGAAAGGCGAAGGACAGAATGTAATGGAGGAGAATAACACAGCTCTGGGCCTAAAAGGCCTGTAAACAGCTTTATATATATATATGATGAAGATCATTTGATTTTTCAACAGGACGGTACTCCTTCGCATTATGCGTTAATTGTCCGTCGGTATTTGGATCAACGTTTTCCACGGAATTGGATTGGGAAAAGAGGCAGCATTGAGTGGTCTCCACGATCACCGAATTTATTATCCCTTGATTTTTTGTGGGGATACCTAAAAAGTAAAATTTGTAAAACAGAGCCAGCGTCGCTGCGAGATTTGCGTCAAAATTTAGGGTCGTTGACGAATGCCGTGGAATCACTCCGGAAATGCTTCAGAATGTGGGCTAACAAAATCTTTATTCTTGTATGGAAGAGGGCGGTTTGAATATTTAATCAACTAAATTTTTTTTCCAAGTATTGAGTGGAATTATAAAATTTAAAGTCTGTTGTAAAAGCTTTCAAAATAAATATTACTCAACCCCCACTGCCATTTAAATATTTTGAGGTGATGCTTACTCTTGCTTGGGGGTGAAAGTGGCAAAGTCAAAAATACCAGCAAAGAATGTCCCCCTTTAATCTAAAATCCACGGGTCTTAGTGTTTTTCTACAATCTTGACGCAGTTCCTGAAAATGGCTATTTCATTTTCATTTGACCGCCCTGTATATAATTATATTGTTGTGTATATTAGGCACAACCTATTTTTTCAAAACTTTTACTTTTAACGACATGTATTAATTTGTTTATAAATCATCATTATCATAAATATAGTCAAGTAAAATAAAATAGCTGTTAAAATAAAACAGTATTTAGATTCATAGAGAATAAGAACGCCTTTATCGATTTATTAAGTTATTTCGATCTTTTAAATTTCTAATACAAACAGAAATCACAAGAAGCTTATCGTCGTTTATGTAAACACTGTCACCCCAAATCTAGATATTTTGTGGAAGTTCCGCTTTCTAATGGAGTTGCGATATTTAATGTGCTCAACACTAAACTTTGCACCCCATTCGAATCATTCGAAGAATGGTTATCTTGAGGTTTCATTCAACTAAATTGACCGATCCACTAAAAGAATGTTTTAATAGGGATGAAATCCGAATTCCTTTCTTAAAAATAGAAATAAGTATGTTATAACTTGTAGGCTACCGAAGTTCTGCGTTATAACTTCTAGAGAAACATCCAAAATATTGCAAGAACTTATGGAATTTAATGTAATATAGGCGTATTAGAGTTTACTATATAGTAAGGACAGATATTTATCAGGCAATATTTATGGATTATTTTTTTAAATATTCACATCTTGAGGACCGCTGACTAGAGAGGCCATGACGTAACCTAATAAAATAAACCATATGATTTACTGAAGGCGAGGTTGCTATATCGTCTTTAAGATAAATAATTTTTTAACGTAAATGCAATTTTTGCGGTTGATTCTAATTTAAAAACATTTGCTTTTAGCAATATGTAAAGCAAAATTATCATAAACGATTAAAATATGAATTTCCTCAAGTTAGATACTATCAATTAAAGTGTTTAGGAAGTTACTTTGTTCAATGATTCCAAAAATTATCCATACACGTGCATTAAAGCTCACCTACTTGCTGAAAAGCCAACTATTTATCCACATTTCACAAGTTAATACCATTGTACACTATTAGAAAGATTTTCACAAATTATTCCCTCAAATATTTTATGAAGGATAACAAAAAAACTATGATCTGACACAACACCTTAAAGTTGATTTTCGCCACATAACATCAAAAAACATGTCAGTGCTAACCATTTCGTACTTCGTAGTGGGTGCAACAGATTTTAAAAATAAAGACAAAACATGGAATAACAAAAGTACTAGCTTGATATATACGTTCAATATCAAGAGAAGAAAAAGTAAAATATTTAAAAGCAGTGTCAATAGCATGCAAAAAAGAAGCTGGTGTCATACGCACAGGTAACAAGTAGGTGCCACAGCCAGTAGGCGAAATATCCCGCAACAGCCTCATCCTCTAGGATTGATAGTCGAGGTTGACAAAGAGGTTATGTTGACACCGGTGCACTGGTGTGATCCAGAGCAGAGGAAAAAGCTGTGGTAAAGGCAAGGTACAAGTGGAAACAAAACATGTAATATTTGTGGAAAGGGATTTGATAATTTCAATACACGTAAATTGAAAGTTAGTATGAGATACTTTTGCATCTTCTGAAACCAAACTAAGCTAATGGTTTGTTTCAGTAATGCACGGTTTGACGCCTCTGTTGCGGCAGTAACGTATAAAACGTTATTTAATTCGTTTTATTATTTTCACGGGCAGTGGTTTTCTCTTAAGTGTCTTGTGTATTTAATTAATATTTTTGGTGAAATATAGTAATTAAGTAAAATATGGAGCATTTTTCAAACAGTGAAAAGGTTGACATGCTAAAAGCAGACCTATCCGTTAAGCAGTGATAATCAGTAATAGTGAACGAATTGTGAGTAAAGAATCTGGTTTATGTTTTCAATTTCATGTACATACATGGACATAATAATATAATATAACAAAAATAATAAAGTTCTAGTTATAACTTTCTTGAAGTATATTTAAAGACATTAGTGTAACACAGGCAACGTTGTGAAATACACATCCACCATGACTTAAAAATCTTAATATATGAGTCGTATCAGTAATCCTTAAGTTTTCCATTGAAAAATCACGAAATTTATTTAAAATTTGACTTTTTTGTTCCAGATTTTTTGAAAAAAAGCTATTAATTATGTGTTCTACACAGTGAAATGTACTGCTCGTTAAAATATTTGGAATTATTTTAGGTTCACCCTGTATTTTAGAAGTACCCAAATTTTAATTCAATATAGTTAATACATGTAGTAGAATTAAATAATGTTACTTAAAACATCTTTTTAATGAAAAGAAACAGTCACTTTCGGTCCATTCACAGATTAGAATCAAAGTTGAGCAAAAAAAAAATAATCAATATTGAAATAACTTACTATACTTGCTGAATCTTAAAATAATCTCATTAGATACAAGTGTTTAATATTTTCACAAAATCTCCTAACCTTCAGAAGCTTTACAGATTAATCGTATCCTGTATTAACAGATGAGTTCATTTTGAATTTTATATTATGAAATATTTTGTAATTTCGTTCACAAACGGAAAGCTTTCATTATACCTTGGATATTGGACCTTCTTTCTATCTAAAAAATTACGCTTATTTGAGACAGAGGTGATATGTAAATAACATTTTATAGCAAATGATCCTTGAACATAAAAAAGCAATTAGCTAACAGAGTCTAAAATGACCAATATTTTGTTATACATATTAATTACCTAACATCTATTTAAGTCCAAGGCATATTGAACTGTCAAGTCAAATATACATGTTCAACTGTTTTCTAGTTACAAGACGATATTAATTTTTAGTTTGTTCAGCTCCTACGCTAAATGAGTTAGAATTAAAGTAAGTGTGATATGAGGTATATATAAATAAAGTTTATTGATAATTAAAATAAATATTTCGAGCTATGTGAAGTTATTATTTTTATTTAGATATAGGTATAAACCACGACATTCGTTGACTGTTTTAAAATTACATTTTTTGTCGCAAAATAAAAGTGATAAATGAAGTGTGACGTTTCAATTATTTTTATTCACCAACAATTTTTTTTTCATCCTTATATCTTATCATTCGGACAACCCAATTGGAATACAGGATGGTCGCTTTTAAGATGTGAGCGGTTGAATCTCCAGAAATAGTGGAAGTTTATGAAAAGAAACTCAGTATCAAATCCTGAAAGAATTGAAAATTGTACGTTCCTTATTCTGCAATATTAGTGTTATCACTAAAACAGTACAATAAATTGACATTGTTTAAATGTTGGAAAGTGATTTTCTAAGCTTTTATTATTCGTGTAACTACTATTATTGTTTTCGGGGTTGTTATACCTTTGCCCATGTAGCTGATCATCATCAGCCATAGATTTATTATTATGCACCTCCTAATCTTAGCTAGGAATTTTTGACCTGCCCTTGCCGTTCTCAAGCTAGACAGCAGATAGAGCGGAGGACCTGTCCATATACTGACTTTAGTTCCTATTGTTGGTTCTAAGGCTACTATAGCGGAATCCTTCCTCAGATCGTTCCATTCCTCTATATTATTAACAGTATAATATCTTTGCCCCTCATTCACGAGGATTTTTCCAAAAATCGATAGACTCGTGCGGAAGAGGGGGTAGCATATTAATAAGCAGGCCTCATTTGCCCTCAGGAGTGGCTTACGTTGGTAGATTCTAACCAATATTCATTGCAGAAATGAGGGAAATCTGGAAAACCTTATTAATTAGGGGGAAGGTCAAACGCCGATCGTAATCAATCTCCCACATTGACCGAATCCCACATTTTTTTCGGTTTACCATATCCGCAAAGAAGGTGCCAATCCTCTTCACAAATATAGCTGATCTAAGGTCTACGGATAATTCAAGTACTGACGGTTTAAACCGACCAACCATCGACTGATACAAAGAATATATGGCCACATTAAACGCTTTCAAGCGTTTCATCGCTATTCATATCTTCATTTTATAAATCCTAACCTAAATGACATGAGAGAAATTAATGACATATCAGAAAAAACATGTAATTTTTTAATAACTTTGTACTTTATTCTCTTAATTTCTGTAATATATGGTCTTTATCCTGGGCGCAAATTCGGTCTGTTTAATAATAATATGCCGACCCCTTCCCCGCACAAATCTTCGACTTTTGGACTAATTCTCGTAATTAAAATGAGGGGTAAGGATATTATTATCATTATTATTTTTATTATTATCTTTATTAAAGTAGTCCGTACTCATGGACATATCAACTTCTGGTAGTAATTTTGTAAGCTGACTCTGAGAGCTTACTAAATTTATCTCCAACTGAACATATAAATACGCAAGCACACACAGCAAGAAAATAGCATAGCACATCATAATATGAGCGGTAGATCTCCTAGTTTAGATTTGCGTATAGTGACGTCACAAGCGGGCGCACCGTTTTTGAGACTAGCACCAATTTCAACCTCTTATATCTCAAAACGCAAGTATATCATATGAAATTTTAAGGGCGTAATAAGAGTAAAGTGTACCATACAAAATCCCAAAAAGCCATATAAAAGAAATTTAACGGAGCAAGCCTTGTATATTTGGAAAACTGATTTTATTAAGGATCATGAAATGCGAATTTCATAATGTATGTAATATAATTATACCAAATTTACTTTCATAATATTAAGTAGCAGAAAATGCTAATCTTTTTTTGTCATTCACCAATTCTGTGTCTTCTATTTAAGGAAATTCTGTAGTGTATACGTTAAAAACGTCCTTCCTCTATAGAGACTGTCACATGTTCCTGCAGACAGGCTATAAAAAAATGAGACACAGATAAATCAAATACAGAAATTGCACGCACTTGCGACAAGATAATGAAAAAAAAACATATATTCAACGTCAGACTTGGATATCTACCGATTACATTGTAGAAAACTACCTACTCTACGAACTAGGTTATACATCAATATCTGTCAAACACCGTCTTCAAGTTATTCGTTATTAGCCATCAGCAGACAATATATCGGTTTAGAACTTATTATCCTCATCAGTAGATTTAACTACTTTTAATCTTTATCGACAGGTAACTTATCCAAAAAGAAAATGAATGAACGGGGGATTTTTTACAAATATAATTTTGTACAAAAAAAAACAGGAAAGGTAGTTCGAAAATGATTTAAAAATATATCCACTGCAAAACCTGATCTTACACAAGGCAAAGCATGCAGTCTGCAGTCAGCACGGCGGCAAAGTGTAACAAAAATGAACGGACAAAAAATTGAAACAATTTCTCAAGGAAAGAAATGAATACAATTTTATACCACCTACTAGGTGACCCGGCAAACGTTATTTTGCCATATGAATTATTTCTAGTGAATACTTTGGCAGTTAAATAAAAAATAGCTAACTTATTGTAAGTGTGAGGAGATGTGGTATATGACTAAAAGAGGAATGGACTATGAACGATGACGGCTTATAAGAATAACAAAACACGAAACATTCATTTTTTAAATTATTTCGCGTGCCTGTAATTTTACTTGTTTGACGGCCCAAATTAGCCCCTTTACGTCTTGTTGGCATTGTTCACTGTACAAAAACATAGCCATATAGTAAAATAATAGCCGTTGTTGGCGGGAGCTCGTGACACGTGTTGCGTACTTTTGAGGTTATGTAGATCACTTAATTAACTAATAATGAAAACTACACTTAAAATTAATAATTTTATTAATTATTGATAAAATAGGAAATAAATAATTATGGCCCAGCAAATTAATAATAAATTTACTTGAGAATTACACTTAGAAGGTAAAATGATAATTGTAAACGTCACTATTACGCTCGATTCATACACAATAATAATGGTCGAAAACTGTGTAGGGAGTGAGAGTGAGAGAAGGTTTATTTGAGAGAGACAGGATACCGGCTTTGTTCTCATCCCTACTCCGTGCTGTTTAGTGGGTGAGAAGTGACACCGGTAGATGCCTGGCGGGGATAACCGATCTAGTGATAATCGATCAGTTATCGACCAGAGTTAAAAATGATTAAATTACTAAAATGGTTATTAAAAAATAGAGGCTTGTGATAGAAGGATCAAAATTAAGGGTTATATGTATTTTTTAATGCCACATCATAAAAAAATAAAAAAAAATTGTGTCCAAAAAAAAAATTGTTTGGGGTAGACCACCCCTATCACTTAGGGGTATGAAAAATAGATTACGAACGATTCTCAGACCTACCGAATATACATATAAAATTTCATAAAAATCGGTCAAACTGTTTCCGAGGAGTATGGCGGTTTTAATTAATAAAATAATTTGGTATACCTGATTTTAACATAACTACCAAAAATTTTGTCCACCGACATGTAAACAGATTTGGGCATAAATCTTTCGGGTTCTTGTCCATTTTGAACTAGTAAGTTATTAGCGTCAGCTATGATCCATTCGCGTTAATCATTATTAATGTCCAGTTCGGTACGATACATTTTTTTAAATAGTACTACAGAAATAATTTCAAAGGATTTATGTCAGGAGATAGTGGCGGCCATGGCATCGGTACTACTCGGCCAATGCAATGCCCCTTAAACTAAGGTACTCCGGAACATTTTGTCGAAAATGAGGGGGAGCACCATCGTGGAAGAATCACATTCGGAATCGGACAGCTAAGGGTACATCTTCCAGAAGTCCAGACAGGTCATTTCGAAGGAACTCGAAATTCTGAACCCCATCGATTCGATTTGGTAATATGAATAGTCCAATCAAATAATTATCGACAATCACTGCTTAAAAATTTGATGAAAAGCATTGTTAGAAATGATCCCATTGAATAGCGTGCAGGTTTTAAAAATCCCAAACATGAGCATTATGAATGTTATACATCCTATTCCGTGTAAAAATAGCTTCATCTGCAACTAACACATCAGCTGCATGTCTGAGATTTAGAGCATTTTGTTGCAGCAACCATTAACAACATTTAATTCTTAAGGGATAATCACTTGGTATTAATGCTTGGACACGCTCTACATGGAACGGATATAATTGAGCCTCGTGTATGATATGCCACACTGTTGATAAGGACATTCCTTGTACTTGTTGAGCGATTTGTCCGGTACTTAATGGAGTAGTCTCTTCAACAATCTCGTTCCTCAGTTGCAGCAATATGACGTGTACATCGTGGACCTCCATCTCTTCACGCTCTGTGGTTCCTCGGCCTTCCAAAGTTCATGCCTGGTAACACTGTACGTAATGATCTGTTAGTCTTTCTAGAATTTTCTCTCACCAACAAACCTGCTTCACGCAACCAAACAATACGTCCCTTTCAAAGTTACTAAGCTGGGAAATCTGCCCAAATCTACATACTCCAGGCATAATCAGCTGTAAAAAAATGCCGTTCGCAACAAACTTCACAACACTTGCAACACAACAGTGAGCAGGAAATTTTAAAGTAGAATGCTACATTATCAAAGTACGACCTATGCAAACTCCAAAAAAACATAACAGATAAACCTGAAAATTTAATAATGTTTCACTTTCACCAAGAGTAGTAAACACGCAAAAAATTATCAAAACAAAATGATATATATTTAATGTGTTTATCTTTCTTTGTCACGTTGTATATGTTACCCACAGTACTGGAATTCGGACAATGTGCGAAAAAAATATGCAAAACTAGTTCTGACCTCCATAAAGATTTCCATACCCGAAATTATACATTTAAACGGTTACTGCCTATTATAAAATACAGATAACTAGTTCTGGGTATTATACATTGTTTAAAACTAATTTTGTGCAGTTTGAAATTACCAGAATTAGGTCTATGTATTCATTTCTGAAAGTTACATTAATGAACAAATTAAAAGTAGTTAGTAGGGTTATGTCATTAGTCATCACATTTTCTGAACTCAACTAGTTTTGCATACTTGTTCTTGTATCGTGTCTATCATAACCTCTGAAAATGAAGGGAACTAGTTAGTTTTGGTCAATTAAAAATGCACAAGACTAGTTTTGAACGATTTATAGTGCCCAGAACTAGTTATCCATATTTTGCAATAGTAAAAAGTCGTTTAAACGTAAAATTTCGGGTAAGGGAATTTTTCTCAGCTCAGAACTAGTTTTGCATACTTTTTTAGGACATCCTTGGTACCTTCTAGCTCTACGGTGTGGTCAACAGTACTACTAACATTTGAATAGAGAAAACTATAAGGGTGTAAACAAATAGAATGCTAAGTAAAAAAATGTAGTGAAAGACCAAATAAATAGTGGTAAATATTTAACATACTGTAGAAAAAATAGAAAATGTCAAATTATTGTGTTTCTTTCTGGATATTTATAGGAGCTAGGCATAAACTGCATGGAAATATAGAACAAATTCTTTAACTCCCATAATGTAACATTTGCATTAAATGCAGGTGTATTTAATACATACTTAAAATAAATGTTATAAAACATTTCGACGATTTCAATCATATGAAAACATACTAATATAATATTATTAAAACGCGTAGCATTATTAATTGAATTTCAATGTTTACCCCAATTGCGTAGGGAAGTTCTGACGGATTTCAGAATTCTGTAATACAGTCAGCAAGACTGAAGATGTGGTCCCTAGATCATTTAATAAAGAGGAGAGTAATCTTATTATTAACGCCCACGAAGCTTGCATACTGAACTAAATCGTATTATTAATTCCTAAGAGATGATAAATAGATGCTTCCGGTTAAACCTCTTGTGCAAATGGTGTGCACTCGGATCAAATTGTAAATCGATGGCCATGCTAAGTGTTGTTAATCTCATTACTGCTAACTACGTAACTTTAAGATGAAATCCTCTTAAGTTGCTGCTGTCTGTGATTCAAGCTGGCATGATGTCAATCTTTAATAGTAAAACTTATGGGAATGAACCTAACTACATAGAGAGAAAAGGCTCCTTTGGTTAAACGTCAGATTACACTAATCATCTAAATTTTATCAAATCAAATATGTTTGCCCAACAGAAAAAATATCCATTTACATTTACAAAAATTAACACAAATATAATAATAATAAAAAAAGTAATTAATATGCACGCACATAGCATTCTTACAATATGACTAATACATTACAAATACAAAGTAACTGTAATTACAAAAACTTATAGCTCTATTTATAGATTTAATAGAAGAAACGTTTATATCACAGTGATCAAATACGACATTAACATTATGAGAAATGATATAAACTGAAGACTTTCTTAAAACATTGGTATTGGGTGCTGGTAAATAAAATGTATAATTTTGCCAAAGGCGAAAATTAGGAACTCTGACGTTAAAATATTCTAATAATGACATGCAATCAACATTATTGTTAAACAAATTGTACAAAAATAATACACTATTTCTAGCCTTTCTTAGTTTTAATGAGGGAATATCGAATCTAGAAAGCAATAGTTCGGCTGCAGCACCGAGTGGGATATACTCCATCACATATGAAGGAAAGAAACTTTTTTCTGACTAAATATTTAAACAATGAGTTTCATAGACCGTATTCCAACTTAGACCGTACAAACGAAAAATAGAGCATTTTTAGCGCATTAATATTAAAAAAAGATCTACAATTTTTTATGGTAAAACCTAGCATCTTAAATGAGGATTTGACTATATTATTAATATGTTCTGAAAAACTTAGTTTAGAGTCAAATTCAATGCCCAAATCTCTTACTGTACACTCCCTCTGAAAAACAGTGTTGTTTAAAGAATAACGAAATAAAATTCATTCGTGTTTCCTAGAATAAGTAACCACTTTACATTTCAAATTAAGTTCAAATGTTTCACACCACTCTTCAATTATTGATATTTGAGATTGTAAAAATTCAAAGTCATCATCGACGAAAAGCAACTTTTTATAGCTATTAAGAATAGTAGGCCAAGATTGGGCCCCCGAGGAACACCCGAAGCAGCGGCAAACAGTTCAGATGTAAATCCATTGTATGCAACATAATAGAACCGGTCGTTGAAATGTGAGCTAAAAAAACTAAATTATTAGATAACCCAAGTTCAGTTAATCGAAAAAACATTATAGTATGGTTAACTGTGTCGAAAGCCTTGGAAAAAATCATATATACCACATCCACCTGGCCCATAGAATCAATGACTTTATGAAGTATTGATAGCAGAAAATTTTAAATTGATCTGATAAGATCTGATATGTGCAGAAGAAAGAATGTATTATTTCTTGTCCTAGACAACTTTGTGGAAATAAACATAAAATAAAATTTTATTTTGGCTACGTCCCCAGAAAACGGTGGCCTCCAAAGCGAAGACCTGTGACGTCAGATGACGTTCGCACGTGTATACCTAATACAGCGTTATGCTTCATATTTGTATAGGATTTCCATTCTAGGACAACGCAGTTTAGAAGAGTTAATTTGTCATTTGAGATATTATTAAGTGTTATTGTGTTAAACAGACGTTGGTATTAAGTAAAGCTACAAAATAGACTTGTAAAATGAGCACAGAAAGTGCATCTCACCGGGCAAATGGAAGAAATATTGAATTATGCAATTTTGTATGAATACAACATACAGCGCCTAATAAAAAAATTTCACCATGCCAAAAAAGTGAAAATAAAAATGTGGCGTAGGGCGATGAACCGCGACGAAAGGACAACGTTAAGCTTTCCAGCGTTGCAACATTGTCTTTTTGGTCAGGCTTCATTCCGATTCCAAATAACATGTTCTGTATTTGCTCCTACCATTTACGAGATGTAGAATGTTATTTGATGCATTTATAAAATTTTACTAACTAACTAATAAGGATTAATTTGTCGAAGAAAGTTGAACTGAGCCTTTATCCTTTATCCGGTGAACGTGGTTCGTTTCCTTTACCGATCTATCTATTTAGAAAATGTCCATTCAAATAGTTACGGACAAACTGCAAAATTTTAAGGACGTATTGAGAGATCATGAAAAGAATTCACTTTCTTCGACGAATTAACCTTCATATCCATCAAAACTGAGGTTAATATTTGTAACATATACTTTAAGTAAATTGATTTAGCTTACTTTCTTCTTTCTGTTCATTTTCGCAATTTCCAATTTTTTTCCAATTTTTATTGTTTTGATCTGTTGGCTTCTACATTCCTGTCGTAGTGGTCCTCTAAATCCTAATAGCCGACCCTTCAAAGAACTGAAGAAGGTCGTAAGTACGCACATCTTTCAGTTCCAATAAGATTACGACCTACAATTAGTATAGAGTTAGCAGCTCTAGGTCGACCATGAGCAGAGTTCCAGAAGAACACCTAAGTTAATCTATCTTCTAATGTTGTCTAAATGTTGTCACTTATCTACGTTGTTATGATATGAATATTTAAATCATCTGTCAAAAATTGTTGTTCAAATCGACATTTGCCATATCAGATGCGTCCACAAAGCAGAGAGCGACTCACTATTCTATATAAGCCCCGCCTGTAGCTCTGACTTTCAGGAAACAACTTCTTTGCGGTCTAATGTCTCGATCAACATTGAATTATACCTGAAAGCATATAGCAAGCGACCACGGTTAGTTGCCAGCCGTGTATTATACATTTTTCAGAAGTAATTCAATGCTGGTCGGCGCAGCGTAGTTGTTTTCTAAAATTCCGCTTTTGTCAAGTATAACTTTTGTTTGGAAAAATCATAAAAACATAAAAATGCTTTGCTTTAAGTCTAGTGTTTTTAAAACTCGTATTTTTTAGTGTCTCTGACTGGTTGACGAATTTATTAAATTAATTATATTTAATATAAGCTCTCCATTCATATTTTGATCTCTTCCGATTTTTTTTATCTGAAATTTCTAAACAACAACCCTCTTTGGTGCTAACATTTGGAATACCCTGTAGAATGGCTAGGTATTAGTAACTGAACAAATTGACGATTTCATAAAGCTGGGATGAAAAATAATCTACAGGTACGAAGTTAAGTATCATATATATAACAGCATAACGTCTTTTTATGAGTATATGAATCATAAACTAGATAAGAAAAATAGCTTTTTTATATTTCTTATCTCATGCTAGCAAGCGCTTTTGATAGCTTAACTATGACTTTAACCAAGATTTATGTTTAATACGTGGGCTTTCAACGTCAGAAATATATTTTATTATCACGTCAATTCTGTTTAGGTATCTGTATTATGTGTTTAGCTTTAGTTAATACCCATCTCATATAAATTAAAAGTTTTATGTACATAATTTGACATGTTTTCATATAACTGGAGAAATATTGCTTCTGAAATTATTCAAATATGCAGGTTTAAAAAAATAGTTTTTGCAATGTTCAGTAAATGGCAGGTATGAATAGTGATTTGTTCTTTTAGAGGATATCGTAAACTTAAGATTTTATTCTGCTCTGTGTTTGTAACGCGCTACTACATAATAATAATGGAAACTTATACTAGCAGTGCATATGTTGGCTTTTGGGGTAATGTTTTAAGAGTGTCACTACAGTTAAATGCTCCGTAAAATATTTTATAATTTTCTGTAATGGCGAGGATGCAATTGGTGACCAAATTTAAGTTTACAATATCCTCTAAAAGACAAATTACTATTCGAACTAGAGAACATACCGGAATTATCTTACACGACATACAGGGTGTTAAAATAAAAGTGTAAAATATTTCAGGAGGTAATAGTATGAACCAAAATAAGCAGAAAACATGGGTCCGCAAGGTAACGATTGCGGAGATATGGACCACTATTCGTTTTTCAACCATTTTATTTTATTAGGAATAAACCGACAAAGGAAGCTTTTAACAAGCAAAAAACAAAGTTACAAAAGATGTTCAAAGTGCCCTTTGTCCATTTTCAAGCAGGCATGACATCTTCGTCTCAACGATATTCGAACTATTTCGAAAACACCCTCCTTGGTTTGGATTTCATGACACTTTTAATTAATCCGTAGCTGCAGCTCTTCCAGGCAATTTACAGGAGTACCATATACTAATGTTTTCAAATATTCAGATCAGGAGATCTTGGAGGCTATAAAACAGGTCCGGCGCTTCCTACCCATCTATGTGGAAAAAAACAACTATTATAAGAAAATACACAACGTTTTTAGAAAATAAAAAACATTTTTAAATTTACTAAGAGCACTTTTTTACATTATATTGCAAGGCTTAGAATGGAAAAAATCCAAAAAAAAAGTGGAAATGTTTGCAACTAGCGTCATCCACGTTGTTCAAAAAAACTGATAATATCAGGGTGTTGGGTATCACTGAAAACGTACCTTTGTCAAATTTTAATTAAATCTGTTAGTCATAAAAAATACATTGTAAGGATGGAAAATACCAATATCGAGGATGATAACCCTCAGCCTTACAAATGGATACATTTTAATAGGTGGCAAAGGAAATGGAAAAGAAGCTCGCAGTGGACAACGTCATTCCTAGTTATAATTTCTAAAACAAAATACGGCAAATAATATATCCTAGACGTTCGTTTTATAAACGTCAATAGAGTAAAATGAGAATAGTTTTAGGAGAAAAAATAATATAACAAAAGCCAGTTAAATATAATTAATATTAATGCAGCTAAATTTTATTAGATATGTAGAAACACAGACTAATTGGTAAAAACATAGAAATCACAATAACTGTAACCTCACTAACAACAATTAATTTGCCAATATCCATGTGACAGCCGCGTATTAAATAAGTTACAGTACCCTAAACTATGTAATTGATTTTAAATAAAATTTTTCTCAGAACGGACATATTACATGAGACCTCTAGAATGAATCAGGCTATCTGAAATTAATTTTTAAATGGCAAGGTAGCAATTAGGAAAATCACCCCTTATGAAACAATTTTTAATGGCGGCTATTTCTATTCCTCACAACCGTTGGGGAAAATTTGATATACAGGGTATTTCCTAAGTAATCTGAAATATTTCAGGGGGTGATTCTTCAAGTAATGTCATAAAGAAAGTTCATATAAAAATGTTTCTAAGTGCCTTAGTTTTTAAGTTACAGGACGTTAAAATTTAATTTTGATGTAATGTGATAGATGTAGTTTAGGTGGAGAACGTCATTTTTACGTTAGTCGCGCAAGCGAGAAAGCATGTGTGACCAGTAGCGTATTTAGGAATTACGTCTAGGGGTGCCTGGGACTTAGTATTTCATTTTAGTAAGTATATATTACCACAGATTATATAGCAGCTATATTTTCTGTGATATTACCTTACATATAGTAAAAAAAACAATATTTGAGCACGTCTATTTTTTTATCGTACTAAATTCTGTTACGAAGCCAGGGAGTCAGTGGCGTACATCATTTTTTGACCACATGACCGTCCCTGATACTGTGAAAAAAAATATTCAACATCCAAAACATGTCTTCTATCATTGTGTGCAAGTGGCAACAATTTTTTAAGAAAATTTTAGACTGCTCAATATTCAAAAATAACCTAAAAAAATTACACGCGCTATTACTCAAAAACTAAGACACTTAGAAAAAAATATATATATGACATTTCTTCATAACATTAATTGAGGAATCGCCCCCTGAAATATTTCAAATTACCTAGGAAACGCCCGAAGTGATTTCCTGGTGGTTATGCCGTAACCTCGGTAATTAGTCGCTGCCAGTAACATCTTTGAACTGCCGTTGTTATTCTCGGGCTAGACTTCAGATCCGCTATTGGTATTTCTGAGCCCGCCCATATATTGATTTCAGCTCCTGTTATTGTATTATGAATGCTACGGTTGGAACCGTTGCTAGGATAACGATGGTCTTCCGACGTCCCGTAGCCGCCTCTGTAATTGGTCGTTTCTTAAAATTCACAGATTTTGTTTTATTTTGAAATCTATTAATTATTGTGAACATTTTTCGATTCATTCATAAAAATTGTTCAATTTATAATTTATTAACACACGGATGTTAATGAAATTTATAAAATAATCGCACTTATGTAAATTTATCAAATTTTGGGACGAAAATGAGTTTTTTTATACTTAGATTCCATTTCTCCAAACACCTGTACTACAAATTGACAGCAATACAAATTTTACGTGTAGTGTTATAAAAAAGGAGGGCGTTCTTAACGTAACTTCAGACTTTGACAAAAAGCATCATAAAGAGGGCATAGAACCTCCGCCTCCATGTAACAGCCAAGGGTGAAAGGAACCATGAGAGAAAAAACAAAAAAGTACTCAAAGATAGCGGACTCTTGGGTATATATTTAATATCCTTTCTTCGTGTATTGTGACCGTAGAAAAGTTTATTTATGTCATATACGTAGTATCTTTATATCTACCTTGTTAAATCTTAATAGTGCAGACCGTGCAGATGACATCTCAACACAATTTGCTTTTTCCACCTTATGTGAGTTGATGTAACTACGATAAATAAAATAACAATCTCATACAGGATATGTCACAAGTACTTAAAATAAGGTATTTGCATAACAAAATATCCATTCTTTTCTCAATGAGTAATATTCCGTAATGAAAATTAACGCAATCTACATAAGCAAATATTTTAGATTATAGTAAAATAAAATATTTTAAAAACTTTATTTTTTCATATGGCGTCATAACTTAAACAAAATAATAATATGAATCATATTGAAAACGAGGAGGTAACCACTGGGATCAAAATTGTGACAAGATTTCGTAAAATAGAGATTTCCAAAGATTTCGACCATTGAGTACAGCTGAATTAAGTAGTAATGTTTATTTTCATGTGCTTTAGAGCAAGGATTTTCATTAATATTATATATTATACAGGGTTAACTATGACTAAGTACAAATATTTTAAGAGGGGATAAAGAAAATTTAAAATTAACGGAATCACCCTTCAAAAATATTCCAAACTTATTTATAAAGCAAACATTTTTTTTTCTAAATTATATTTAGTCATTATTTAACGCCGCCTATGCGACTTCTGTCACACGTTTACAGAATCAGAAGTAGGCAACTAACAACACGATTAAAATTTCCAGTCATGTTTTAATTTAATTCCTGTGTTTACCATGTGTTTACGTTGTAGTTTTGTGTTCTTCTTCAGTTTTTAATGCCTTTTTTTAATTTTTAAATGTTTCATATTTATTAAATAAAGAAATTTCTGTTGGGTGCAGATATTTTCCAACAATATAGTTCGCCGGTTTGGTTTTCTACGAACGAAATAATGAAAAAAAAATGCAAAATAATGGAGCTCACTGGATTAACTGTTACCTATCTATCAGGTATTATTACTAATAAGAATGTTAATTTTTGTCGTTTCTGCATTTAGAAAAGCTGCACAAAAACGACCGCATGGTAGTAGATATTGTTGACAGATGTAAGCTTATCTATGGATCTAAGCCATCTCAGTCGATATTTATCATAGACTCCGACTTTCCGTAGGAAAGAGGGTTTTGCCCCATTTAAATAAAATATCGAGCTAAAATTCTGGAATAATTTTTTTATTGTCTTTTTGGCCTTCCTGAGTAGGTGGTTAAAACTTTTGTAGTCGTAGTTAATTCTGTATACGTGTATACATATAAATTTATTATTTGTGTAATATTGGCCTTGGGATAATATGATATTTTAATAACCATACCATTAGCGATTGAACAGTCATTAACTTCACAGTAGTTATCAAAAATGTTAAAGCGAGTTGCTACTATCCGTCAGGTGTGTTCCCCGACCGTCAATAATGATCCGATCACTTGCAATACTCTGATACTGTTATTTGATACATAGCTGTCAATATAGCGTATTTTCATCTTATTAGTAGTTTCTTTTTGTCTGTGGACATACCTTTTCTCCGTTTTTTTTTATTTGAAGTAAGATCGAAGCTATCCCGGTGAATAATATCCACCACTGCATACCATCCGGGTAAAAAAGGGTAGTGCCTTTTAAAATGTTTTTTCTTTCTTTAATACCCACCCTGTCTCCACTGTTAGCTAGCTGCCAACCCCTTCAGTGGATATTATTTGCCACCCTTCATCCACTAAATTAATAGCCACCCAAAATTAAGCACTACCCTCAGTGTTGTGGCTGCCTTCCGATCGGTAAGTGACTGTTCTTACCGATCTGATATTTGTAAATACAACTTACTATTCCTTTTAATTCAACCAGTAAATACGTTAAATTAATGGATCGTGCAAAATAGTATATCAAGTATCAAGAACATTAAGGAGAGTTTGCCGATCGACGACAATATTTCGCTTCGCTCAGTCGTCAATATTGAAGGAGATTGGTAAATTCTTTACTGTTTATATTATTACGTACGACCATTATATGAATACAAAAAAAATTAAAATTATTTTTGTCTCGTGTCTCATATATCCGCCAAACTAAGTAAGTTTTGTCGTTACCAAGGATACGCTTGTAAATTTATTTTTAAACGTCAATATATTTGTCAAACGAGTATGAGCATGAGTGAATCAGAAAACGAAAATAATTCAGACATTGTAGAGGCCTGGGGTATAGGATGTTCTTCAGTTATTCCTAAAAAATCTAATAAACGTTTCGAAAAGACATATAATAGTTTCAAAAAGTGGTTTGAAGAGAATTATGGAAAGAGCATAAATGAAAAATTCCTTTTGCCATATTTTTAATGGAAGCACCAGACGAAACATTTCTAGGTCGCAATGATATTAGGCGTTTCGTCTTTTTCACAACAAATAATATAATTTACTTACCGTTGAGTCCTGTCAAAACCAGAACAGTAAGTAATTACTTACCGATGCGTTTTTGCTTGGCAATCGGTAAATATAACATACTGCTCTAAAACTAAGAATGGTAAACAATCGGAAATAGAATGGTCATACAAAAAGAATATTAAAAAACTTTATCTATTTGTTACCGCCTTGACTGACGCTTATGAAATAAAGGTGTTTCACATTTAAGTGCGATGAAGAGTAGTTTGTTTAAAACTGCCTTATTAAAAAATACACTCACCGGCAAAAAACCGGCCACTAAAAACTAGCCCCAATTTTAAAGTTATCTTCCTCGCGAACTGCTCATTTGTTTTCTTGATATTTTTTTTTAAATTGTACATTGATTTCTCAGGAACGGATGCTACGTCGGAAATTTTTATTCGTAATTTAATTGGAGTATATACGGGGCGCAACAAAAAGTCGAAGTATTTTTCCCGAAATTTGTAACACCCTATGGGGTGCAGTAGCTACAGTCGCTGTTGCTAACTGGAGAACACTATAGCGTCATGTTTTGTGAACATTTTGTTTTTTTAATCGACATTATCCCTGTTTTTATTAGAAATATACTGTTTTAAAACGAACGCCTCGGAAAAAACAGAAAATAAGTCAAATAAACATCAAAACGTAGATTTAATGTGAAAACAATTGAAATTAAAAAAAAAGATAAACAAGTTTTGAGGAACTAATATCTAGTGTCGCTTCAAAATGGCTTCATTCAATCGACGTTGCATCGAATCAATAAAGTTTGTAACAAATCCTTGTGGAATTGCATCAAATTCTTCCTGAAGTGCAACAACATCCGTCACAGATAATGACATTTTTTTAATTTGACAACCGTTCACAAACTCTTAATTGTCATATTTCAAAAAATCAATCCGTTTCCGCCTATGCCGCCTTGATTATTTACACGTAGAAATTTATGCCTGCGAAGCCTTTTTCCGAGGCGTTCGTTTTAAAACAGTGTATCTTCAATAAAAACAGAGATAATGTCATGATTAAAAAAACAAAGTGTTCACAAAAGATGACGCTATAGTGCGACTCTAGTTAGCAGCAGCGACTGAAGCTGCCGCACCCCACAGACTGTTACAAATGGAAAAAAAATTTCGTCTTTTTGTTGCGCCCCGTATAGGCTCAAATTAAATTCCAAATAAAAATTTCCGACATAGCATCCGTTAAAAATAACGTCATCAAAATCAAATTAGCGGTTCGCGAGGAAACCAACTTTAAAATTGGGGCTAGTTTTTAATGGCCGGTTTTTTTTGCCGGTGAGTGTATATTAATTTATGTGTCATCTTATTTTTATTCACGACAGGTATGCGACAATTGGTTACAGCTTGGTGATTGCCCTTTAATAGTTAATAGTTTGATGTAGAGCTGCGTGCATGCTTTGGTAAAGCTAGGAAGCCAGAATGATGTGACCCTAGTTTGGGTGTCGACATCGAGGCATCGAGAAGACTGATGAGGTTAACCAGAGCAGGCGTATCCACAGCCCTACAGAGGCGCGAACCTTTCTGCGGCATTGCTCTAAATGTGTTATTACAATATTCATGCGGAAATGAACGGCAAATAAAGCACAAAAATGATTAAGATAGAAGTGCTGTGTATTAAAATTTGTGATAACCAAGTAAACAGTGTCATTTTTAAGTAGTAAATTTAACAATTGTCAAATTTTGTAAAATTTGCGCAATTTAATTGAAATAATTTTTAGTTGAAAGAATGATGGAAATTGAAAATAGTGGCAGTGATATCCCGCATACATCTTCGGAGATTAGAAATGCTGCAGAAAACTGTAACTTTAGGTTTGTTGCCAGAAAAATCAAAGAAATTATACGACGAGCAATATAACCTATTTGCAACATGCCTAGCTAGAAAAGTTGTTCTATAAATTTAGAGTAGGGTATAGAGTTTTATATTCTGTTAATATTTTATAGTTGTATCTAGAATACTAAATTGTTGCATTAATGTGGCACATGAGACTATTTTGCCTTCAGAAACTGAATTGTTTTTTAAATTTGTTGCAAGAACATTCTTAGAGCATAACTTATAGAGCAAGATAACTGCTAATGTAGCCCTATAAGTTTGTACAATAACACAATTTTATAGCAACGGTGCTTATAGAATCAAATTACCGTAAAACCGATGCAAAATAGTGCTTTATAGAATTATACCATCTCCTGTGACACTCTCGTAATTATTCCATAATCCCGCTTATAGTATAATTATAGAACTATTCTGTAAGGTGTTGTTAAGTTACAATTCTGCTGCGGAAAACAAATTACAAATTTGGAAGCTGCTATCGAACTTAAGAGAAAAAAGCAGTTATAGAAAATAATAGTGCAGTTGTTATAAAATCATTATAGAGTAAATGAGTAACAAAAGCCTTTTTAAGTGAAATGACATCAATAATATGGATATATTTACTTTCTGACTATTTTATATGCAGAGTTGGTTGTTAAATTCATCAGTTTAGAAAACATATTTTTATTAAATTTCCAGCATCATAGGAAATATATGATTAACTGAGGGCGCGTCAAAAAATTACCATTATATACCACACATATCACGATAAAACTTTTTCCGCATTAAAATGTACTGCTTCCTGACGCACAAACCAACTGAGCAATTCGTACTGATCTAAGTACTCCTATGCAGGCTAATTAAGTATATCTTATTGGTTCTTATTGGCCCATCCATATTATTTCCAACATGTGCGATACAGAAACATTTTATTTTTAAAAGATGCAATAAAACGATTATAAAATTCTCTAAATAGAACACCATGCAACACAAAAATTGTATAACGAAGTGCTATACAATGTTTATGAGATTGCTTTATAACTGTGTTATAAAAATTCTTTAAGCCCTGTGAGACCGCTTATTCAACAATTCTATAAGTATTTCCTGCAGACCGTACAGAACAGCTTAAAGAACTAAAAAGTTTTATAGAACGGTGCCCATTTTTAAGGTATAAGTGTTCTAAGAACGTTTTGAAAATGTTCTTAGATCAAACTTTGTTTTATAAAATTTGCTCTGGAAACGTTCTTATGATTTTTATAGAACAGGAAATTGTTAGCTGGGTGGTGTCAAAGTCGAAGAAAATTTATAAATATTCAGAAAACGTAGTCCTCGCTTATTTTTGTCATCATTATGGTCGATTTACTCGATGCTAAAATTCACAAGTGCAAGTTTAAAAAGTTGTTGGCATTTTTAAAGAAGAAGATAGTTGGATATAAACCTAAGAAATCAAACATTTCATCGCAAGCAGAAATCGTTCATAAAACATAGGAAAATTAAATGCTGTACATATGGATTATTATAAATTCTTCTACTTAATAGAAATAAAGATATTTAATAATAATAAGAATTATAGGTAGTTCTAATTATTGGAATTTCGGGCGCCTGCAGACGTGACGAATTAGTAAAAATGAATGTTAATGACGTTGAGGACAAAGAATCAATTTTGATAGTTACTTATTCCTGATTCAAAGACAAGAAGAAGTCGAACTTTTAGTGTTACAAATAACATTCAAGATAATTCTATCAACTTTTTGTCATTCTGTAGGAAGTATGTATGTAGCCTTGAGACTTAGAAATGAAAACACACAAGCACGATTATTCTTAAAATTTAATAAAGGCGTGTGTTTTAATCACGTAGTAGGAATTAATATTATTGCTAAAATACCAAACGATATTGCTCTAATTATCTTAATCTATCAGAGTGTCCCTTCGGTCGCCCGGTAACTATCACTCTCGAGCAATAATCTCTCTTTTCGCTCTTAATACATAAATAACTATCATAAATATACAGAATGATACCCTTATACAGGGTGTTTCAAAAAGACATAGCAATATTGCTAGGGCTGATAGAACATTGCAAAATAAATGAGGCTTGTTTAATAAACGTATGTCTTAAGCTGGCTATAGACTATGCGTGAATTCGCGATTCGTGATGCGTGATTTGTATGGAATTCGTGCATAGTGTGTAGGGTTTTTATGAATGGATTTTTGACAAACAACTACTTAGGCATCCTGCCAGCCGACCAGGCGCTCCAGTGAGCCTCTGATAGCACGAGGCAACGAAAGGCAGTTCAGATCATAACAGATAAGCTTAGCTTAGTCATTTCTTTGTCAATTTGCTTTGCCGCACTACCTGCATGACTTTCACCTGAAATATATTTTGATTGTTTAGTATAGCGTTTACCTTTGCTTAATAATTGCATGTAACATACATTTATTTTATTGCTAATAGTAGTGTTTAGCTCGCACTCACCAGCTTGGTTTTTAAAGTATCTCTAAACTATTTTGTTTATTTAGTAGAGCCTCCACCGCTGCTTAATTGCATTTAACTTAATTAATTGTGCCATGGTTTTGTATCTCCATTGTTTGCAACTTGTAATAATAGTTGGTACAAGTATATTGTTGATAATTATTATTATTTATACTATCACAAACAAGGCCAAAGCAATCAACATGTGAAGTGTGACCACGGATCAATAATAATTGTCTTTCTTGGTCTCAGGTACTGTGGAACACGAAACCTAAGATCCATAATACAGCAGATAGCTAACTGATCGGATCACTTGACACCACACCTCGCTTCTTTGTATCAGGTGTATTGATTTCCTGTCAATTGTTAATCATTGTCGTTGCGTATGTGTTGTGTATAGAACGACAAAAATATATTGTTTTGTTTGAAATAAGCTAGTGATCATTGACCTTTTCCCCGTTTTGTCGCCAGTAATGCCATTCCTAGCGCAGAAAAGGGTATGTTACCACCAGGGGGTTGAAAAACGGGTGGGGTCTTATTCAATTTAGATTTCCACATTTTCTACCGTTTACCCACGTCCATCTCCATAGAGTTAGCGGCCAAGCCCATCCAACTAGGAATGATGTTGCCCACTGCGAGCTTCTTTTCCATTTCCTTTGCCACCTATTAAAATGTATCCATTTATAAGGCTGAGGGTTATCATCCTCGATATTGGTATTTTCCATCCTTACGATGTATTTTTCTATGACTAACAGATTTAATTAAAATTTGACAAAGGTACGTTTTCAGTTGTACTCAACACGCTGATATTATTAGTTTTTTTGTACAACCTGGATGACGCTATAGTTGCAAATATTCCCACTTTTTTTTTGAATTTTTCCCATTCTAAGTTTTGCAATATTATGTAAAAAAGTGCTCTTAGTAAATTTGTTAATAATACATCGTTTCCGAGAAAAATGCAAAAAATTGTGGTAAAGTCAACAATTAGATTTCTGTAATAGTACTTATTATCATGCGAACTTAATCAATAAATTAACTAATTAATTCATTAAGAACTTAATCATGAATAAATGAATGAATAAATAAACTAACGAACAAGTGGTATATTGTCCGAATGTCTCCTTCCGTTATCGTAAAATTTGCACAGCATTATCTACACAGTATTTACAGTATCTTACCAAAAATGCCACAAAAACGCAAAAACAAAGAAATAAACGCCTGTTTAAATATAAAATTCATGCTACTTCCACATTCAAATTTTTCAGTGTGTAGATGACATGTAAAATTGAGGAGATTTTATGATAAAATATAATAATTGAAAATATGCTTTGTTTTCTTATTCTAAATAACTTGTCAGTTTGGAAACTGTTGTACATCCTGGAGGAAAGATATTTTTTCAACTTGCTCAGATTTTTTATAGACTGTCTAAAAAACAACTTAAGAGGATCCCAATATACATGTGCTAAATCAAACTGATTTAATTCATATTCAACGTTAAAATACAATTCTTAATAAAATGCATAAATACATTTTAATACATAGTTTGCTCTAGTTGAACAAGATTTGAAACGAAATAATTTGAAACGAATATACACATTCCACTTTGCTATGAAATGGAAACTAATAGTATTAGTATGTATCTATAGCTCATTCTGCAATTATTATACATTTGAATGTAAACAACTGGTGGTGTTGCTTATATTAGCATAACAGTTTCACTAAATGATGCTACTTTGGTCTGAGAAAAATTGCAGAGCAGTAGACAGCGACAAAATGGATATTGTTCCAGGATTGTGCATGTATTATGCAAATTCAAATGCAAAACAGAGAAGCGCAAAGCTCTCACCACTTTCGCTGTACCTTCAGGAAAGATGAAATTTTGTTTCCAGTAAGCCATCTAATATTGTTTAAGTTGTCACAAATCCATCCATTAGATGGTGTTGGTGTAACAATACAGACAGAATATTTAACGTTAATTATATTAAAATGCCCCCAATCGATATATACAAAACTTGTTAATAGTACTACGAAATATGTTGAATGAGCAAAGTTTGTAGAGTATTTCTAGGGTACTAAAATTGTGCTATAGTCTGTTTAGAAATGAAAGAGAGTAATAAAAGCTTATTATGTATGCAAATCGTAAATAAATGTAGTACTGGTTCAATATTTTTATATTATGTATTATCGGTATAGATGAGGAGTACTTTTAAAAAAACTTTGTGTGACCAGGTTGTACTAAATTGTAGCAGGTAGCTGGCACTACCTATATGTGTCACTATTAATCTTCGGCCTTTACCTGAAGGTGCCTTGAACCCTGTTGAAAGTCCATCCAAAAATGTTTGTCGAAAACTTTTTACATTTTTATCTTGCCATACTTTTGTTACAGCATATCCCTCGTTGGCCCAAGTTTCGTCTAGATAATAAATATTCCTCCCTTCGTCACAGAATTTTTTAATTGATCTTAAGTAGGATCTTCGCCAACAAATAATTTCATCTTTATCGATAAGAACTGACTTCCTGTTCTGCTTTTCCCAGTAAAAATTCTACTGATTTTTGGCAAATCGTTGTCCTTAGAAAGTTCACTTAAAATTTTGTTTAGCGTTGGTATTTCTTTTTTAAAATAAAATGAGTGTACTTTTCTGCGAATGACATTTTTGAAGAAATCATCTATAAAGACTTTTGACCTACCTGTAGATGATTTTGGGGGATTTACAGTATCTTGTTCATTTTTTGTTTCCTTTAAAAGTCTGTAGATAGTCGATTTTCCAATCCCTGTCATTTTGGAACACTTTTCCACGATGTCGTCAACACTGTTGGTAGGATTTTGGTGTTTCAATGCATTCAATATATTTAATACACTAATCTTCTCATTCTGAGATAGTGCACATCTTTTCACGCATTTAGCAGGTACGTAATCTGATAAGCTCGACATTATACCCAAACAATATTATATCCACTGGCACAATAGTCATTAAACACAAGTCGAATTTTATTCTACTGCACTAGCACGTCTTAGTATATTCAGCTCTAAGACTGGATTGCTCTGTCACAATACACTGGCTCCTGCCCTATGATGCATCCAGTAAAATATGCTAATGTACACCTATTACCTGTTAGCATTAGTGTTACCCGATAATTACCTGAAATGAAATATTACCACGCCCATGGCCGGTTCTTATCTCGAGGTTTTATTACTCTCTTTCATTTCCAAACAGACTATAGTTATATAATACAGGTGACGGTACCAGTGATTGACCACGTAAGAGATAATCTTAATTTCATTGATGTACAGTAATTCACATACATTTCGTAACATATTAAAATAAATACATTTTTTTTAGGTATTAACAATATTCTGTGAAATTAACTAAAGCCTCGATCAGCGTTGAATTACGCTCACAATATATACCCTTATATTCTTTATTATTAGCTTTTGTATTTTTTTTACTGTATGATAAAGGTATTTAAGCTAATATAAATCATTTTTTCTACAATTCCTATCAATGAGGAAGCCATATGTACACGATGTAGTAGGATCTATATTTGCTACCATTTTTTTTATTTTATTTTTTTTATTAAATGTATTTGTAAAGACAATTTTGAAAAGGTAAATCTCTTTTCAACATTTTTCTCATGAATGTTATTAATTTATAAACCTTAGAAATTAACGTTTAGTTCTAATCAAATATGCACAGCATCTCTTCCAAAATTGGTTTTCTGTTAGGTCTAGCTAGTTAAAACTCACCCTCAAAACAGTATTTTACCAAAAAATAACTTATGTAGTGATTTTACATGTAATTATTACAAATAGTTGCAGCCGAAATTATAACTATTTAATTTAATTTAAATAAAAACGGTTTAAAAGAGTGGTAAGAAAACACACAGCAATCAGCAAAAATGCTACCAAAAAACGCCGATTATGAAGTTCAATAAAATACTTTGCTTAGTTTGCTTTCCCAAAGTTTACAGAATAAATATATAAGTTGAGTCACTCTCAAATACGTCCCATCCTACCAATTCCGCCCTCCTCACCCGTCTCGGGGACCAATCGGTACTCAGGATCCTACACCGTGGCCGACGCTAGAACTGTAACGTGTTGTGTGCGATCGATATAGTGTGAGACAAAAAACTTTGAATATCTGTTAGAGTTTATTTTATTTTTCTTCTAAAAACGCACACATATTAATAAAAGTAGCAATAATATTTGTAGTATTTTGCAAAATTTGTCAAAAGTTGAGATTTTCCTGCCATAATAATTAAAACAATAGTAGTAAAGTTCGTGCAAAAATATGTGAATTTCGCGTCTATGAGAAGTTTAAGTGTTAAAGTGTGATATCCGTGGAGTGCGCATCAATTAGGTGTAAGTGAGTGGTGGTGAGCCATTGCCGTCCAAAAGAACGGCATTCTAATTTGTGGAGAGATTACGTTTGACTCGACGTTGCTCCTCGCACGCTTCGCTCGTCGCACTTGTCTAGAAGCTAAAGATGAGTTACTCTCTAGATTTTTGGCGGGTGGGTATAGTAAAAATTTCCCTGTACGGCACTGTATGTATATAATTTCGATAGCACGTTATAGAATAACTAGGCTGGAAAGATAACACCGTAAGTTTCAATTTGTGTGTATAACGATGGACGTTTTCCATGTGCCCTCCATTATTTAATCGTCCGTCTGTCTCCAGCCTTAATACCAATGAAACGCCAACGCAAATATTTCACTCTATTGATTAAATCGTAAGCTAAAATTGTTCATGTCTCTCGAAATAATAGAATCAAATGTGGATGTATTCGCAAAATTTACGAATCACTTGATGGCGCTGTAAACTGTAAGATATCGGATGTAGAGGTGATCAACAATTTCCGCTAATGATTATAAAGCTTTAATAGCCAGGAATGTTGTGTTTTATGGTATATCTTTTTGTATTTGTATAATTATTTAATTACAATGGAAAGCCTAGAGTGCATATATATATTACAGTTCACTGTGTAGAACACATAATTAATAGTTTTTTTACAAAAAAATCAGGAATAAAAAAGTCAAATTTTAAATAAATTTCGCGATTTTTCAACAGAGAACTTATTGAGGACCGCTGTTTCTGGAGTCATGGTTAATGTGAATTCCACAACGTTGCCAGTGTTACACTAATGTCTTCGAATGGGCTCCAACAAATATGTTTATTTATGAAATTATTACTGGCCATCTTCTCCCCTTTGCCATTCCTATATGTACCTCACCAGTAAATTGAAAATATAAATCAAATTCTCTACTCACAATCATAGTTTTCCAGAATTTTTTCATTATCCATGTTTACTATACTCCAACTGAGTTATCACAATATGTTATCTTATCACTATCACTGATTATCACTACTTGAGAAATATGCTTTTAGCATGTCAACTCTTTGAATAATGTGCCACATTTTATTTAATCACACTGTATTTCACGAAAAATATTAATTAAATACACAAGACACTTAATATAAAAACAGTGCCTGTGAAAATAAAAAGACGATTTAATTCTATACGTTAGTACCGCAACTCTTAAAACAGATGCGTCAAACAGTGTATTACTTAAAGAAACCATTAGTTTGGTTTCAGAAGATGCAAAGTGTATTGAAATTATCAAATCCCTTTCTACATATTACATGTTTTGTTTCCACTTGCAATTTACACAGTTTATTTCTTTGCGCTGGACCATACTTGTGGTGCGGTATGAACATCAACATAACCTCTTTGTCGACCTCGACTATCAATCCTACAGAGTACGGGACATTCCATCTACTGCTCGTGACATCTACCTGTTACCTGCGCCTACGGCACTAGTTTTGTTTTTGCATGCGATTGACATTGCTTTTAAATATTTTGTTTTACCTTTTCTTAACATTGAACATACATCAAACTAGTTATTCTGTTATTCCATGTTTTGTGTTTATTTTTAAAATCTGTTTCACCCACTACGAACTACGAAATGGTTGGCACCGACACGTTGTTTGAGGTTATGTAGCGAAAATTAACTCTTAAGGTATTATTTGAAAATCATAGTTTTTTTTTGTTATTTTTTATAAAATAATTTAAGGGTTATAATTTGTGATAATCTTTCTAACAGTGTACAATGGTATTGTACTAACTTCTGAAATGTGGATAACTGTTGGTTTTTCAGTAAGTAGGTGAGCTTTAATGCACGTTTATGGATAATTTTTGGAATCATTGAACAGAGTAACTTCTTAAATACTTTAATTGATAGTATCGAATGTGCGGAAATTCATATTTTAATCTTTCATGATAATTTTACTTTACTTATTATTAGAAACAAGCGTTTTTGAATTAGAAACAACCGCAAAAATTGAATTTACGTTAAACAATTATTTATCTTACAGACGGCAACATCACGTTCAATAAATCATATGGAGTAAAGTTGTAGGTACACCAGTAAAATAATAAGATGAATAATTCTGCGATAATTTATTAGCATCAAGTTATAGATTGCGAGCAAATACTACACTGCCCTGTAAGTGAAGCGTCCTAGTTTAAATAGTATTTAGTTATTCACAGTCAGCATTTCCTGTGATATATAAAAAAGATGATATTACAGGAATGCCGATATTACATTACATGTTATATTAATAATCCATACAAAGTGGAAAAATAAAATACATGATCAAAAAGAGGTTTATACTACAATGGTTTATTTTATTAGGTTACGTCATCTGGTCAGCAGTCCTCAAAATGTGGGTATTTTAAAAAAAAATAATATCTCCGTAAATATTTGAAATTTTAAAAAATGACTTTCACTAGACTTATATATGACGAACTACACCTGCAGCTAAAATATTTGTACTTATTTAAGGTTCACCATATGAATATGAATTCCTAGTATGCTCACAATCTTGTATCCTTTCAAATTCAGATATAGGTAATGATTCGGTTCGAGATATCTATAACAGATATCTCGAGATTACTCCACCGGTATTGGTTGTTATTCCACGCGAACTGCCACATATCACTAGTTTCACTATTGTTTTCCCTATTACCTACTAAACTGACTAAGCGCTTACCAAGATTCTAATAAAACCGAAATAATGAGTTTAAAATTCACCAACTTCGATAAAAATCAATGCAAGAGTTTCAAAAGATAAATATCCTTCATTACAAAAGACGAGAAACGAAATTTACAGTTTTGCTTCACCTGTTGACATATACGAGCAAATATAAACTGCATATTAACATTATTAGAGTATTTAATTCATTTAAGTACATTGAAAACATATGTTTGCATTAAAATTGTACAGCAAACGTGAATTTTAGTTACAAAATTGAGTTTAATAGGAAAAGAGAAGAAATTTTTAAAATTCTTCTGTGCCATTTTTCCGGAAGGGTTAATTTTTACTCATATCAGTAACTAAGTAACTCTTTCAAAATAAGCAAATAAGAGAATATTTCATGTTTTTCCCTATGCATTACATATTTTCCCATAAACAAGTTAAAAGTGAAATATATATTTTTTTAATAAACCATTTACAATTTTATAATTTATTAGGTACCAATAAACAGTGAATGCAGTGCTGCATCTATTTTTTAGGATACGTTTTACTTATTATACTTTTTCGATAGCAAAACTCCAAAAGTTTCAGAACATGTTTAATTTTTACCCCAAGCCGATCCTACCTCTTTTTGTATGTACTGAACACACACACACGGACACATACAAACACTTTCAAATAAAACAATTTAAAAGCAAAGCAACACTAATTATATTTGCATAAAATCACAAATATTGAAATGCTGACTATTCTAATTAAAACGTGAAAAAATTTAATTATCCGAATGCACACCTACATATAAATTCAACATTTTAATGTTTCCATTTGAGTAAATAAAAACTCTACCCAATTCTGATAACAAGTTCAACCCTCGCGTTGACTGTTGGTATTCCTCTTCCAGGCTTGTTCTTATTTTTTCGTTTCCATTTAATTCGTTTTAAATCGCTGCTGTTTTTACGGACTGTAGGTTTTCCCTGTGGTTATTTCCCGAGACGACCGCAGACACGAGGAGATATGCGCCAGACTTTGGCCTGGGAATTATGAGCCCCAGCCGGGATGAATTGTAATGGGTGATATCCAGAAAGTGGACATTTCACCCACTAAAAGTGTAAATAAAGGGAGGTAATGCGTATGGAATGTTATTTGGTTCATCTTCTATTAATCAGTTAATGAAATATATAGACTGAGAAAAAATTATTATAACCATAATTAAATTTTTATATACTATGTAGGACTAGGTATAAGACGGTTTCTTATGGTTTACTTAAATTTACCCTGTGCCATCCCCTCCACAAATTAGAATGCCGTCCTCTCGAACGGCGATGGCCCACCATCACCCACTTACCTACCTGATACGCACTCTTCGGAAATAATATTCAAACCTTGTCCTCATGGACGCGAAATTCACGGATTTTTTGCACGAATTTTGTGACTTCTGTTTTAATTATTTATGGAGTGAAAATCTAAATTTTTGACAAATTTTGCAAAACAGTAAATATTATAGCACTTTAATTATCTATTATATGGTGTTAATATAGTATATTAAACAACAAGGTTTGAAAACGACTCTTTGCACACGAGCGACAAGTCGAACGAGTGTGCAAAGAGGTTTTCAAACGAGTTTTTTACGATACTTTTTATACGACTGCAGAGACCACAAAAATCAAATTTTAATTTAAATCGTTTTTATTACTAGAATTGCCAACGCATTAACAAAATAAATTAAATACAACTTTTAATTTAACTTGTTTTTATTAAGAAAATTGCTAACGCATTAAGGGCCGCGTTTTAGTGATCGAAAATCACCCAAAGACAATCCACTCAAGATGTGGCGGTTCCAATTAGCGTAAAGCCGAACTAGAGCTAGATACATTTTCGCGTAGAAGATCGGTGTTGCAGATTTCTTTACTCGGTAGATTCGCCTAACGTTTTATCCGTAGGATCAGAGACGTATTAAGGAAAATCGGCCTAAAGTACAGAAACAACAAAACAATATCAGTATCTGCACAGAATATAGTCATAACATACCAGGATGTTTCTATAAGGTTTGTTGGGATAAATAATATACAATAAATTTTTGTTCCAGGAAAAAGTAACTCATTATTGAAACACATTTTTAGATATATTATTTTTCCGATAATTATCTATACTATTACTAAGAATGTCGATTTATTTAATAACTGAGAGGTAGATCCTGTATGTCGAAAAGCGGTTAGATAAAATACTTGCAATAGTTTTGTTGGTTTTCATCTTTTAATATATAGGTATATATTTAACTTTATTTGTAGTAAAATATTTAGCCAAAAGAAATTTATAAAGTACGGCTACAGTAAAGACATGGAAAATCGTTTAATACAATAATGATACCTGAAGTAAATTCAAATACAACTGAAAAAGTTATACGGTAGGTAGTGAAGCACTGAGTCGTACACCGTACCGACGTCTTTGAAAAAGCCAGGTCAAAGCGCAACCGCCAAACAGTCCGAGGACTAGTTTATACGAGGTGACCCAGTCATGAATTCTGTTTCTGGCGTTGACAAGGATCGATATTAATATCAATGAAATTAAAAAACAAATGACTTTTTGTAACTATTTTCCGTAATATGACTTTATTAAAGAAACTGGATACCTACCCATTAAAATTGGTTAAATAATTTTATTTCGTTGGAATAATTACATATGTGTATCAAGTTTGTAAAAATTTGTTGGCGTAATTTTTCCAAAAAATAACATAGAACATATATTAATACAGTAAGACATAGTAACCTAACTACCAGCAACTTTGTAATATATTTTTTTTATATAAATTTTTAAGATTAAGTTTTGCAACAGCGTTTCATGTTTTATTACATATTATGTATATATTTATGATTTTAAAGTAAAATAAATACATACTCTTGTATATAGTGAAATGAAATAGTCGAAAGGAAAGTTAGTACATGGGTGGTGATATAATATTTTTAAAAATTCACTTTTTAATTGTTAGCCAAATGACTTTTCACAAATTGTTAAACATGTCAAGAAAAGCATCCTCCATCGCTATTATGTAATCCAGAATATTTCTAGAGCTACCAAATGATTTTTTTTGTCTTAATACATACACGTTTTATTCAAAGGTTATTTTAATTCTCATGCGTAATAATATATATACAGTTTCTTATAAAGAAATTATACGGATTTCTATTTTGCTAACTCACCTATAATTTTTATAGTTAGAGAAGGAACGGCAGATTTGTATTTGTATTATTAGTTTATAACTCTGATCTGCAGAAATATCACCATATTTATGAGTTTCTCTAAAGCATAAAGCATTATTTCTGTAAGAAAGTTCTTATACAAATATTTGCTGAAAATTTACCTTTTTACAGGAGAAAAATCTGAGTCGTAAACTATGTTTTGGAATTTATTATTATATTGTGTTTACCTCTTTTCATCGGAAAATGGTCCCCATGGAACCTATCGTATGCAGTAAAAAACCCATCCGGAGACTAACGATCTCTGGACATTATTAAATAAAATAAGTTCACTACGAATTGTTTGAGATACTCTATAAATCACAAGAATATGCGGCGCGTAACAACCTATTCAGTATCGTGATTTAGGTAATCCGGTCCCGAACACAGCATAGGTAGACTCTCTATACTGTGGTCCCGAAGGTCAATAGTCAATACAGATATAAATGTGTCGTGTGTCAAATGTACACGCACTAGATGGTCAAAGCAGTCGCAAGATTGCTAATAAGTGTGCGCCTGAAAAAAGAAATTATTTTAATAGATTTTCATATAGATAGTTATTCGATTACCATCACATTATTTGACATTTATTTATGTACGAAACATTCTTCATTGTCATAAAGTAACATTGAAATAAAACAGTAAAAAAAAAACGTTTGGGACTTTTAAATTAGATAAATATTTATAAGGTTGCACTGACTTTTACAGTATTTGCCTATTTCTTCAAGATTTTCATGGACAGAATAGGAAAAAATGATAAAACATAATAACGTAATCTATTAATTTATAATTGTTCCAAGTCGTTCTATAACTAGAGCTAAATTGTTACTATTATAAGAAGGTAATGTGACAAATAACAACGATACGTGATGATAAAATTTCTGATTTAGCTGCCAGAATGTTCAGTTGCTAATCGATTTAATGTTACCACTAAAATGTAAGGTGAAAATTACTTAGTGTTCATACACAATTTTATTGAAAATTCTTTGTTTCCTTATTAAATATCATATGATTTCTGCTTCATACAAAGCGCAATATTTTTTTATAAAAGAATGAAGTGTGTACGCTACTGGTCTTTTTCATTTCATTTACATGAAGGTTTGTAAAAAAAATATGGTATGCATACGTATAAAAAATATTGTCTGAAGCTATTTATTTGTGGCATAATTTTAGTTTTTCTTAAGTTTTATTGGGTTTTTGCCACACTTCTGAAAAATAATAAAAATTAATTAAATAAGCCCTTGCGCCAAACGGAACAGTCAAGGGTTATTTTTGAAACTAAGTTTGCCTAACCAAAAAATCTCACACTGAAAAAAGCAGATAAGTAAAAAATAACAAAAATCACATCACTATCACTTCCAATACATATAGGTAAATTCGTACCGTTACAATTAGCGCAAATTTAATATTCATTTACTTTTTTAAAATTCTGATATTATAGTAAACAAACCGCCAGAAATTAGTTTGCTTTAAAATTGCCAACATAAAAATAAAATGCCATTATTACTATTGAATAAATTTAACTTAATTTTAAAATCCATCGGGCGCACCTAATTATAACATTGACGCGATCCACTGCGTATCGAGCCATAAATATGAATCGCTCCCTAAACCGAAGATCGCTATTCAGTTTCTGGAGCCAACAACTCATCGAGACGGCAACAGTGATGGAAATAATGTACTTCATGCTTTAGCTTAGAGCTTTATTATACTGTGTAATTTAAAATATGAAATAAATGATTAATTTTTAGTCCTAATAGTAACGTACATTCCTATATTACATTAAGCTCAGTTACGTCAATTTTTCATCAAATAATATTAACTAGAAAGGTACAGCAAGGTTGCTGCTCGACCTTGGATGACTTTTATTGACAATAATTTTTAAAAGTAGCTGGCATTTCATTTTAAAAAGATGTAAAATTCTGTCAATTTTGTGGTTTTTTCATGTTTGGTTACTTTAACACCCTGTATTGCAAATGTTGAATCGGGTTATCTTCATTTGATGCTGAAATTTGACAAACATTTTTTTTAATTCCTGACATTTAAGAATTTTTAGAAATTCGTTTGATTTTTCAAACAATCTGTACTTTTTTCGTTAGTGTTCTACTAGATCTTTGTTAAGTTTAAAAAAAAATGTTTAAATTCCATAAACTGAGGAATTTTAGATATTGGTTTTGTTTTTCTAAACACCCTATATTTTTTCCTTAATTAGTTTTCTAACAGACCCTTGTTAAAAGTTTAATCAAAAATCCCCATCAAATTTCGTAATTTTTATGGATTTTAGAGATTGGTTCGGTTTTCTCTAAACACCCTGTATTTTTTCGTTAATTAGTGTTCTAACAGACCCTTCTCAAATATTTCATCAAAAATTTCGGTTAAATTTCATAATTTTTGTGGGATTTTAGAGATTGGTTCGGTTTCTTCGAAACACCCTGTATTTTTTCGTTAATTAGTGTTCTAAAAGACCCTTCTCAAAAATTTCTTCAATAATTTTGGTTAATTCCCATAAATTTTGAGGGTTTTTAGAAATTGATTTGGGTTTTTAAACACTCTGTATTTTTTCGTAAATTAATGTTCTAACAGATCCTTGTTATAAGTTTCATCAAAAAGTTTAATTAAATTTCATAATTGAGGGATTTTAAATATTGGTTCGGTTATTTCTAAACACCTTGTATTTTTTCGTTAATTAGTGTTCTAACAGACCCTTGTTAAAAGTTTAATAAAAATGTTGGTCAAATTTTGTAATTTTTAGGGATTTTAGAGTTTGGTTCGGTTTTTCTAAACACTCTGTATTTTTCCGTTAATTAGTGTTCTAATAGATCCTTGTTAAAAGTTTACTCAAAAATGTTGCTCAAATTTCGTATTTTTTAGGAATTTTAGAGATTGGTTCGGTTCTTTCTAAACACCCTGTATTTTTTCGTTAATTAGTGGTCTAACAGACCCTTGTTAAAAGTTTAATCAAAAATGTTGGTCAAATTTCGTAATTTTCAGGGATTTTAGAGATTGGTTCGGTTTTTCAAAACACCCTGTATTTTTTCGTTACTTAGTATTCTAACAGATCCTTGTTAAAAGTTTAATCAAAAACCTTGGTCAAATTTCGTATTTTTTAGGAATTTTAGAGATTGCTTCGGTTCTTTCTAAACACTCTGTATTTTTTCGTTAATTAGTGTTCTAACAGACCCTTGTTAAAAGTTTAATAAAAAATGTTGGTCAAATTTCTTAATTTTTAGGGATTTTAGAGATTGGTTCGGTTTTTCGAAACACCCTGTATTTTTTCGTTAATTAGTGTTCTAACAGATCCTTGTTAAAAGTTTAATCAAAAACCTTGGTCTAATTTCCCAATTTTTAGGGATTTTTGAGATTGGTTCGGTTATTTCTAAACACCCTGTATTTTTTAGTTAATTAGTGTACCAACAGACCCTTGTTAAAAGTTCCAAAAAAAAATTTGTTTAAATTCCATAAATTTTTAAGGTAGTTTTTTCGTTAATTTGTCTTGTACTAGACCCCTGTTAGAGGTTTTATCAAAAAATTTCTTTTAATATAGTAATTGAAAAAACATTACTATTTCGTTGTGATTTGCATGACGCTGTACTTGCTGTTATCTCCTCCATAATGTTCAACATCAATAATGATACTTTCTGAATTTTGTATAACAATTTGTGTGTGATTTGCTAGGTACTACTACTACTGATAATAAGCATTAAAAAGCTAGTCCGACCCTGACGGATAAAAAAAATACTAAAGTGCCAATACCCTACAGAACGTAACTAACGGCATCTTTTCGATAGTGTCCCAACTAAAACATGCTGAAATTAATTCACGTCCTTTAATTTTTGGTGAAGAAACGTGCTAGAAAACAGATTTACCTATGCAAAGACCGTGAATTGCACCTTTTAGCCTTGTTGTAATTACTGTGATAAATACTCAATAATTTATGTCAGTTCAAGTGTTAATGTCTTTTAAATAGTATCCTGCCGGTTGTGACAGTGATTATAATACCGCATACGATTTTTTCAGTGCATAATTGCCCTATAAAGTTCTGAAACGTAACAATGAAACATAGGAGGCGAAAACATGGTTTTCTTCCCATTTCCTAATGACTTACCAGCCTATAAAATATGTCACACCCTGGAGAAAACTTGTATGATTGGCACAGTGAAGAGATATTTTTTCTAACTTGCTTAGATTTTTCTTTGACTGCGACAAGAAACACCTATAAATTTGTTGAAAAATGCACACAAAAACGCCGCCCTTAACAAAAGAAACTAATATTTAATATTTATGGTAACATTTGAACATTCCTTCAAGGTTACACTAGGAAAAGCAGTATTACTGTGCACCTTGTGTTCGGTAATAGAGAATATTTTTGGCGTCGTGTTTTTAGTGCAGTTTTTCAGCGTGCGGTCTTGTTGTATTCCAGTAGACTATCGCTGTTCTGGTTCTGTGGCAGCAGAAGACACTGAAGACTCTATCTTTTTCGAAACTTCCATTTTATTTCTCAAACAGTCATCAACGTAGCCTTCGGCAACTGTACTGGATTTCCACCCTCCATGGCGTTTGAGAGCAAGCAGATTTGAGCCAGAATTGAATAAAATTATGGCCGGCATAATTTGGGTGACAACATCAAACAAAAATTACAATCTGGAGAGGCGTCTGCAAAAATGACAACCGTGTGCAAAATGTTTAGCATATGGCGTGTGCAATATACCGTTTTCAGAGCGTTTTTTTCCGTGTGCAAAACCCCTTTTTGCAAGGCAGTCGTATAAAAAGATTATTTTGAGCTTCTGACAATCTACCATGATGAAAATGATAGAAAATGTTATAATTGACAAAATTCGTTACGAGTAAAGATTTTCCCACCATTAAATAAATCGCGCAAATATTCGCGAGTCTCGCATCCATAAAAACAAAAGGCTTTAGAATACATTGCAATATATATTGTCACTATAATCATCATACATTAACACTTATTATCATATGGTACCGCCTTCCGAATAACATTCATGCATCCATGTGTCGTCAAAATTTAATAGTTTCTTTCGATTTCATTTATACAGAAATTCACATATCATAATTCATATGTTACGCATAATTTGCAAAAGCACCCTTGGATATTCTCAAGGCAAAGTTTAATCTTGTAAGATATAGCAACCCAATTTTTTTATCGAAGTCATTTTTAAAATACCATTTTCCTTCTGCTAGTTTCCACTATTTTCCGTTTCGCAGCTATACTTCTTTACCACTCTTTTTTACTCCATACATATATGCTACTTACATACATTCTTGTTAATGAACTACATATTTCAACATCACTTAAGTAAATAAACACATGTAATCATCTGATATTCCTCACCTGTTAAATTAGGGTGTTTACGATTTTGAGAATATGCGATAGAGCTTGAATTATTCTCACATTCATAATTAAACTAGCAGAAATATATTCGGAATTTTGCCCTCGCGAAACATATACTAGTCCATGAAACGCGCTGTAAATGAAACAGTTGGATCCGTCAATTCGTCACAACCAATAGAAGGCTAACTGCTATAACTTGTGAGCGATTTTATAACATGAGTCACTCTAGATTTTTAGCGGTTGGGTATAGTATTATACAAGTTATACAGGGTGGCCAGATGAAAACGAAACAGAGCCATTTTCAGGAACTGCGTCAAGATGGTAGAAAAACGCTCAGACCCGTCGATTTTAGATTAAAGGAGGACATTCTTTCCTGGTATTTTAGACTCTGCCAGTTTCACCCTCAAGCAAGGATAAGCATCACCCCAAAATGATTAAATAACATTGGGGGTTAAGTAATATCTATTTTGAAAGCTCTTACAATTCTCTTTACAACAGACTTTAAATTTTATAATTCCGCCCAATACTTAATAAGAGTTTTGATTATAAAATTGGAACTTATGTACAAACAATTAGTAACGGTAAAAATGTCACTCATTCGAGTACGTCAGTGGTATAAATTGAGTATTTCTTGCGTTACATTGGTTTTCCGCGATTTGTTATTACTTTCGTAAAAAACACAATTGTAAAAAACAGAAATGAATACTATACACACACAACTAACGTAAAATTGATGGATGGCAAATTTATTTCCTAGTATTATTTGGAAGCGTTGGTTGGTAGTTTATTAATTGTGTTTCTGAAAATTAAACACTAAGGTTTATTCCATAGCGGAAAGGGTAGATATCATTTCGGTTTACTTTATGGGCAATAAATGTGCGAATAGAACAGCTCAGCTATTTAATGAACAACATCAAGATCCACATGTCAGGGGGAAGTATGTTCTAAAGTTAGTAAAAAATTTTCAGGGGACAGGGAACGTAGCCAATAAAAAACTAGAAATTGAAATCCTATAGTTAATGAAGCTAGTGAAGTTGCAGCTTTGGGACAAGTTCATCCTGATCCTACATTAAGTACGAGGCAGCTTGTATTTGTGTCTGGGATCAATCGAACTAGCATACAATTCATTTTGAAGAAGAATTCCATCCATACAAAACACATTTATTCCAAGAACTTCATGAGGATGATTATGACCGCCGTTTGCGATTTTACGATATAACGAGTGGGCGAGCAGGGAACGATCCACAGTTTATTTTCCACCACAGTTTGTCTGATGAATGCAGTTTTTTCTTGGACGGGAGGGTAAATCGTCATATCTGCCGCTTTTGGTCAGATTCAAACCCAAAAGTTTTTCACGTAGTGCATACATAGCAACCGGAAAAATTAAATGTATGGGCTGGAATTTTCGGTGACCGGCTGGTGGGTCCTTTTTTCTACCTGGTAATTTGACTAACCAAATGTATTTGCAATTACTGGAAGACGCTATGAGTATGATGTAGATCATTTGATTTTTCAACAGGACGGTGCTGCTCCGCATTATGCGTTAATTGTCCGTCAGTATTTCGACCAACGTTTTCCACGGAATTGGATTGGGAGAAGAGGCAATGCTGCCTCCACGATCATCGAATTTATCGCCCCTTAATTTTTTTTTGTGGGGATACCTAAACAGTAAAATCTATAAAACACAGCCAGCGTCGCTGCAAGATTTGCGTCAAAGAATCGTTGACGAATGCCGTCGAATCACTCAGCAAATGCTTCAGAATGTGCGAGAACGTATCTAACAAAATCTTTATTCTTGTATGGAAGCGGGCGGTTTAATCAACTAAGTAGTAAGTAAACAACTAAACATAATTTAAATTTTAAAATGGAATTTTTTTTTAAAGTATTGGACGGAATTATAAAATTTAAAGACTGTTGTAAAGAGAATTGCAAGTGATTTCTCCAATGCCATTTAAATATTTTGGGATGATGTTTATCCTTGCTTGGGGTGAAAGTGGCGGAGTCAAAAATATCAGCAAAGAACGTCCCCCTTTACTCGACGGATCTGAAGGTTTTTCTACAATCTTGACGCAGTTCCTGAAAATGGCTCTGTTTCGGTTTCATCTGGCCACCCTGTATATTAGTTACTATTGTAAAATATTTACACTGAGTTTAACGTGCTACAAACGTTTGATATGTCACTGTATAAATCGGTGTGCATTTTTTATATTTCCTTTATCAGTAAATACAATAACTTGAGTTAGCAGTTTTTCTCTTTACTCGTGATAAGAATTTAAAATAATTCAAGAATTTAATTGAAATTAAGTTTTTCACTTGACTAATAAACGTGATTTACCTATGTTATTTTGTGATTCGTGTGCCACGAACTCATATTCAACGAATATTGAAGACCTACAAATTTCACCCTTTAAAAATTAATTTGACACAAATTTGCAAGAAGGTGATATGATCATTGCTTAAAATTTTGCACGGCAGTGAGAGAACGAGCCATAGATAATTCATGACTTCTTTTCAACATCTGTTTTAATAATGCTCTTTTTTAAACGGTACGTTTAATCGCCATGAGTATCGTTATTGGTCTGACGCCCAGAATATTCAGTAAAGTACATACCTACTCAAAGTCCCCAAAAATTAAATGTTAGAATTGGAATTTTTGGTGATCAAATCGTTGGTCCGTTTTTCCTAGAAGGCGATCTAACAGGAGAAATGTATTTCAAACTTCTGGGAGGTACAATTAATTCCATGTTGACTATTATTTGGAGGATCAGTTGATATTAAGATTGATCAATAAGATGGACCTACTCCGCACTATTCGGATCATTAAATTGGGTTTCGTAGAATAGCCCTCACGATCACCAGATCTTTCTCGTTTACACCCTTTTCTATGGGATCACTTAAAAAAGAAACAGAATTTGTTCTGCTCCACTTGCTTCATGAGAAGATCTACGTCAACGGATCACAAACACATGTCGGCTAATTACGTCAAAAATACTGTATAATGTACGAACGTTTTTAACAGAATCTGTATTATTGCATGGAAGCTAGAGGCAGGTAGTACTAAAGCAACAATGTAAGTAACTGGATTGCACTTCTCAAATGTTTTCCTGTAAATAAATAATTGTTTCTTTTACATTACATGTAAATTCAAAAATTTACATACCATTGTTTAGAGAATTCAAAGAGCTTTCCAACGGTATATGATTCACCCCTGCTTCTTTAATAAAATTTTGAGGGATTGTCACTCCACTGCTCGATGGTTGAAGTGACGTTGAATTACGGAAAATCAGTTTTCCCCTCTAAAATTGACCTGTCCGAGAGTTATTTCATATCCATACTATTATCACCCACAACCTCCATATCTAGTTTTACCACTCTGTATTTATGCATCTACTTACAACCAATGGCTGATTCAGAAATTGACCTATGTCCTAAATTCAATATCCTTGAAAGGTATGTAACACTAAACCAATTAACGTTGAAAACTAAGATTATGTGCTGGTGCTGTCGTGCTGGTCGCTGTAATATTTTTCCTTTCCTACTTAATAATCAGTCTACTGATTGCTAATTGTTTTATTTATCTAGGAGTTATTTTTCCTCCTCTGACCTTTTTCGAATAATGACCGAATCAGTGGTCCCAAAAGCTAGACAGGTAGTTAGGTCATTTATTTAATGACTAAATCCAAAATAAACTTTTGAGATTCACGTTTGGTTCTGTACAACCAATTATCTACCAATTTGGGGACTGCGTTACACGGACTTATTGGAAAAGGTGCAAGTCAGTTCTTTTTAAAAGACTTATATTATTGCTTCAAAACACGCCTGGTTACATTGCTGGACTTGAAGTAGGAATTAGCAGTCTGTCTTTACAGGTTTTTAAAACAGCTGTAAACTGGTTACTTAGACTTTCGCCAGGCAACTACAACTGGTAAATGTTGCCACTCGTTATTATTGGCTTCTTCAAGTTAGACAGATACTTCCCAGTATACATTGTGTGGATGTGAACAACTTGACTTACTCTCTAAAGAGACATCTGCCTACTATGTTACAAAAATATAAAGAAATACTTATCAGACCGATTTAACTCTAATTATGATGTCTACAACACTTATTTTGTATTTAATATAACAAGGAACACTGCATCTTATCTGAAGTTTCAATTGCCTATGTACATTATTAGAATTATCTCGCAACTTTGCCTGTGTAATAAATTTTGTACGAATTTTACCTCTAATGGCATCTTATACTCTATCAATTCTGAATCGTGTACATTGCGCAACCAGCGCAAATTAGTGTGTTCTGTTTATGTCGGTTTAAAAGTCTGAGACTGAGAACTGTAAAGCTTAATTCTTTCATTGCTCCGCTCGATGGTTTAATACTAAGTAATACCAAGTTGTTGACTGGTTTCATAATGGGTTTTATGCGATTTTGATCTTTTGTGGTGGGTAAATGATAAGCCAGTAATATAGTGTTTATGGTTTGTTTCTTTAGGTTAGTTCTTCATTTACTCTTTTTTTACTTAGCATAGTATTTGTATCTTAAGTATTGTTTTCTGTTTATTTGTACTTTTATGTGTGTAAGCCGTTCTGTTCTTTTGTCACTCACCATAGTGAAGAGGAATAAAGATTATTATTATTACAACCATCCACTTTCTTAATTGTTTTTATAACCTTTGTAACCTTACTTTTGTGTGCCTTGTATTTAAATTCAGTATTATTTATTAACAAAATCACCATATAAACTTAATATATTAATAACAATTAAATTAGTAAAATTTAGTTTTTTGTTGTTGCCTGCTGTTTTGTTTTCAAATCAGTCTACTTAAAAATGGATCAATTGGCAGTTCATTAGATAAATATAAACTAAGGAAAACTGTATCATATACATAGTTGTATAAGCAAATATATATATAAAAAAAAAACGAGTACCTGGTATGATTACCTAAGTTATCATAGAGCGGGCAACGTGTACTAATATTTAAACCCATCTACACACACTTATTTTTTTATTCCTTTCGTAATTGTAGATACAATTAGAGGATATCCCATGTTCAGGCTTTTTAGATGTTTTACCTAGATATTGATGTCTCATTGAAAGCCAGTAAATGGAAGGAAAATGAGCTCCATTTTTTGTGAAAACCCGTGGATATTATACCCCGAAATAGCAAGTATTGACAATTTAGCTGGAAGTTATACGTTAATTTCATCTCACAAGCACTGGAACCAATTAAAAATTAATGGATTGGAAAATTGTTAATCAATATGTAACAGATCTACCCGTCTTTTAGGTTCAGTTTAAATGAATACAGTGCACATTTTATTAGCCAATAGAATTTTATTTTATCGCATTTTATCACGCAGTAGTATTTTGTTACATAGAGATTAAAAAACGATGCAATTAGAGAATAGAATCTTCAAATATTGTATATATTGTTTTAAAATCTTGTGTATTACTTAAATTCCGCTAGATTGTGAACGTGCCGAGAAGAAACGAACAACTTAAGCGCTTACATAAAATCCTAATTTATATGAAAATCTGATGCATGTATTTGCATATACAGGGTGATTCAGAACTTATCTAAAAAATAAATTCTGAACGTACAAGGGACTCTTACAACTACAATTTTGTAAAGAAAAAATCAAATAAGTTAGTTCGAAAATGATTTAAAAATACACCTCTGCACGGCACTGGAAATTGGTCCACTGTAAAACCTGATCTGCAACCGGGCAAAAAATGGAAAGAAATGCGAAATGAGTAATAAAACGCCGAGATAAGAACCGACCATGGGCGTGGTAATATTTCGTTTCAGGTAATTATCGGGTAACACTAATGCTAACAGGTAATGGGTGTACATTAGTATATTTTACTGGATACATCATAGGGCAGGAGCCAGTGTATTGTGACAGATCAATCCAGTCTTAGAGCTCACGAACGAAGACGTACTAGTGCAGTAGAGCAAAATTTGACTCGTGTTTAGTGACTATTGTGCCAGTGGATATAATATTGTTTGGATAAAATGTCGAGCTTATTAGATTACGTACCTGCTAAACTCGTGAACAGATGTGCGCTGTCTCAGAATGGGAAGATTATTATATTAAATGTATTTAATGCATTAATACACCAAAATCCTACCAGCAGTGTTGACGACATTGTGGATAAATGTTCCAAAATGACAGGGATTGGAAAATCGACTATCTACAGACTTTTAAAGGAAACAAAAAATGAAGAAGATACTGTAAATCCCCGCAAAATTATCTACAGGGAGGTCGAAAGTCGTTATAGATGATTTCTTCAAAAATGTCATTCGCAGAAAAGTACACTCATTTTATTTTAAAAAAGAAATGGTTATCCGGAAAAATTTCTTTTGAAACAAATATGATGAAAAAGGAACTTTTGACACTTGTCAATTTTAATATAGATGAGAAAAAATGTGTTATCGATGAAATGGCAACAAATCGCCAAATAACGGTACTACGGTTACCTCCTTATCACTGTGAACTTAACCCAATTTAATTAGTCTGGGCGCAGGTAAAAGGAGATGTAGCGGGAAATAATACGACGTTTAAATTAAGTGACGTGAAAATTTTGTTAAAAAATTCCTTGGAACGAGTAACTGCAGATAACTGGCAAAGATACATCATGTACAGAAAGAAGAGGAGAAAATGTGGGAACTAGATAATTTAATTGACGTTACTGTGGAACCTATCGTTATCAATCTAGGAGACGAAGATAATTCATCAGAATATTCAGAGGATGAATTTTAATATATTATTTTTATTTTCTTTATTGTACATTTATACAACACTACATTTACTCACCATAATTTGAATTTTCTAAATACATATATTTTTGTGTGGAATAAAAGTCTATTCATTAAATTTAAATAAATATTTTGATAATAATATTGAATAATTTTTGAATTACTAAAAATCCTCTTAATCGTTATGATGCTTAAAGTAGCCCCTAGTTTTGAAATGCTGTTTTTATATTGGTTACTTATAAGAGAAATGGACCGAGAAATTGAAGCGGCATAGACGAAGACGGATTGTCGGGGATTAAATTTTAGTTACCTGCTACAATTTAGTACGGTTCGAGCACACAAAGTTTTTTTAAAAGTACACCTCATCTATACCGATAATACATATAAAAATATTGAATATAAGCACCAGTACTACATTTATTTACGATTTGAATACATAATAAGCTTTTATTACTCTCTTTCATTTCTACACAGACTATAATAGATTTAATTTGTGTTTTTAATTAATAAAATAGTTTGACATACCTGATGTTACAACAACATTTTGGGCCCATCCTGGTCAGTTTCTACAAACTAACACAAATGTTTCTGCTTCTTGTCCGTTTTGAACTCGTAAGTTATTGGCGCAACAATGATCATAAATCATCAATAGTATGCATCCATTTCGGTGCGATACACTTAATTTTTTAAATATCCCTACGAAAAGTCCAAATGATTTAAAGTCTTGGGCACCGTGGTGCCGTTCCTCCTCGTCCAATCCCTTGGTGTTAATGCTTGGATATGCTGTACATGGTACAGATATAATTGAGCTCCGTATATGATACGTCACATTGCTGCAATAGGCCGTGGAAGGGCTGGACCTCCATCTCTTTCACAATTCGGTTTCAAATTTCCCTCGCGTTGTACTACATTTGCACTCACTGCACAGCGCGATAAAAGTAGTTACATTTGGCGCATGTTTACGTTCTGCTAAAGCATTTCACAGCGTAACAAATTAAAACGATATCCATAAACTCCGAGTTGTTACTATAAACGTAAGCCATTTTTGACACTTGAAAAACTAATGTAAACACTGGCGTCACAAAAACTTCAGTACCTACAAAAAGTAATCGGATTTAAATATTCGGAATCGCGTGTTTAAAGACTACAGTACCCCAGCGATGTAAAGGTTGGAAATACTACAACTTCAATAATGTTTTACTCAGAAACTATAAGGATTTTATAAAAAAAACTTTTTACTATATCTATTCCATTTTTCATGACGCATCTATTCCCAAATTTTTTTAGATAACTTCTGATTCACCCTGTATGTGGGTAGAAAGACTGGGAGAAGGTTTCCTGCTTACAGATAGCACGACGTGAAAATTATAACATATTACATTTATTAGATCGTGCATATTATATCTGTACGAACCAGCACCAGCAACGTTTAGTGAAGTACTATGTAAATAGTAGTTGAGTGTGCAACATGGAAATGCTTGGTTGTTAATAAGAGATTTCTATTTTAACGATGCTGTTTTTCATTTAACCCATCAATAAAAAACGACGAATTTCATTATTTTCATTTCCTGCACCGTGTAGAGATCACCAAATATTATTTCAGTAATTTCGACTGTCACAAAATAAATTTTATGGGCTCCTGTGTATCAATCATCTTCCCCTAAGCACCAAACCGAAATACTTCACAGAGACGTGTCATATGACTAAAGACAGTTTGTTTAAGGTAAGTAAATAGAGGTTGTTGATAAGCGAGGGTGTTCGAAAGTTCAGGGAAATTGCATGAACAACACCATTTTCGCATCTATGGAGACGCTGGTCCACACATTAGGTAAGGCTAGCACGGCCAGACAAAGAAATTGTAGGTCATAATTGTGTTGCAGGCAGTGGCGTAGCCAGAAATTTGACATGGGGGGGATCAGTGAACAAAGTATTTCAAACTAGATTTTTTTAATAAAAAAATAAATAATTTTTAATAAATTAAAACAATAAAAAGTAAATAAAAAAACAATCTCATCATAAACATGTAAATAATAAACAGGTACGAACAATATTTGTTACAAAAATGACAAAAATAAAATTAGAACTTAGTTGCAGGTGAACCCTATTGTAAGGTTGCCGTAGGAGATCTAGTTGACTGCGTTGCTAAATCTTGGCGAATAGAGTGATTGCAGGTTTGTAGTGAGACATTATCTATCCTATATGACCCAACCAACCCAACCCATGGGGGGGGTTCTGACCCAACCCCCCCGTACCACGTGAAGGTGCTGTTCTAGTGTGCGTTACTCCATTAAATAACATGAATACCTTCATGAGCAGACTCTAGTCCGTGTCGTACGGGTTCGTCATAAAAAAGTTGGCCATGATATCATAATTTTGTTGTATTCACCGTGTACACATGAAAACTAATTTAAAAAATAACTAAAAATAAAAAGGAACACCTGATTTTTACAAAATATATTTATTCCATATTTTTTGCCCTCACTTTTTTTATGCACAGTTTAATATTTCTAAAGCATGTTATAAAAAGTTTTGTACAACACAATTATTTCATCAGCATGAAGCATGAAGTTCAGTAAGTAATGATTTCATGTGCATTCTGTAACATGGCTACTAACTGGAAAGGCCAGGTGATCATTTTTGTAAATTTATGAGCAACGGAATTTGTCAGCCATATCCTAATTTTTAAATTGGCAGATGTATAAAATGAATTGTATACCATATTTTTTCCACGCCAATGTTTTTGTTTTGCGTCAAAACCGTCTTTAACTGTGGTACTTCTTCAGTTGTTGGCAAGCAGGAACATTTTAAAAAGCCCAACTATTAGATAGATAGTTGTTTGGGTAATATGACGAACCACCTTATTATATATTTACTGAGTTGTCAGAGGAACGGATGTTGAGGAGAACAGTGCCTAGGATGTCAGTGAATTTCTTTTTTAATTTAAAAAGAAATACACTGGGATGATGTAATTATTAGAACGTGTACCAAATTGTGCACACACATATTATTGGAATTTATTTTTTTTTAATTTCAGTATTTTTCATATTTTTAATTGTTTGTTTGATTGTTTGTTTGTTTGTTTGTTTATTTTTCTAATGGAAAGTTTTACACTGTATAAGAAATGGTCAATACATAAACTTAAATTCTAAATTAAAGTAAATAAATAAACAACACACTAAATCATACAAAATCACATAATAGAAAAACAAAAATCGCAATTTTAAACCTTGAAATATTCATTTAACGAATATGGACACATATCAATTAGGTACGATTTTAGTTTTTTTTTAAAACGTTCAAGTGTACAGCAAGTCTTTATATCACTAGGTAATTTATTATATAGGTTAAGGCCCAGACAGTTTGGTGAATTCATGGTAAGCTTTAATCTCATAAAAGGTATATGATATTCATTTTTTTGACGAGTATTAATATGGTGAATTTCCTTATTGGTATGAAATTTAAATCTGTTACTGAAAATATAATTACACAATTCAAATATAAAAAGTCCAGGTAAAGTTAAAATAAAATATTTTTTAAAAATATCTCTACATGAATGTGAACTTGAAACATTAAAAATGCATCTTAGTATCTTTTTTTGGCATATAAATACATCAGAAGACATAGTGGACCCGCCTCAGAAACAGACACCATACATTATTCTACTGCCCACCTGTGCATGATACAGATTTATAAGCTGCTACAAGCACTGTACGCAAATTTCGGAATAAATAACATATTGAATTCAGTTTAGAACAAAGATTTGAACAATGTGATTTCCAGGACAAATTGCTATCAAATTCAATTCCTAAAAATTTTACAGAAGTCTCATTATTAATTGTTATGCCATTTATATCAACATTCAGTTCTATATCTGTCCGTTGGCGATTTTGAAATAAAACCGCATGAGTCTTTGTCACATTAAAACATAAGTTATTATTACAGAACCATGTATATAATTTATTAAGTAAAATATTACATTTTGCTTCTAAGTCGTAGGAAGATTTATCAGAAATTAAAAGGGAAGTGTCATCGGCATATATAGTAAAATGAATATTAGAAGCAATGGTGTTTATGTCATTAATGTATAAAATAAACAGCAAAGGACCCAGTACAGAACCCTGTGGAACACCCATAGTTAATCTTTGTATTTCTGAATTTACATATTGAACACTCAAAGAATCTCTATGCTTAAGGCTAACATATTGTCTCCGGCCATTCAAAAATGAACTTATCCAATTCAATGCAATACCTCGTAATCCATAATATGATAATTTTCTAAGTAATATGCTGTGATCGACGCAGTCGAAAGCCCTGCTAAGATCGCAAAAGATCCCAGCAGGGCACTCGCCTGCTTCCAGAGACTTTAAAACAGTCTCATAAAATGAATGAATGGCGCTACTAGTTGATTTTCCTGATTGAAAACCATGCTGATGTTCTATTATAATTCTATGCTTATTAATGAACGATATAAGTCTGTCCAAGAAGGAGTACTCAAAAATTTTTGAAAACGGTGATGAAATCGTTATTGGTCTATAATTATTTAACGAAAAATGATCACCTTTTTTATAAACAGGAGTGACCTTCCCGAGTTTCAGTTTTGATGGAAAACAATCGCTTTCAAACGATAAGTTTATCAAAAAGACCAAAGGTTTTATAATGCTAGGACATATTTTTTTGAATATATGCATCGGAATATCATCGGGACCAGTAGACCACTTATTTTTTAACTTTTTTATTATAATACCAAGAAGTTCATTAGAATCTATAGGCTTCAAAAACATAGTTGGATAAGATGTGAAGTTAACGAAAGAAGTATTGCTATTATTATCTTTAGACATATTTTGAACAAGTTTAAGGAGCTCATTAATAAAATTACTGTTAAAGAGATTCGCTAATTCCTGGGGATTAAGTATTTGTCTGCCATCATAATTTATTGATATATTATTATGATTCATAACATTGTTTGATAATTCAGAGGTTACCTTCCAAGCCATTATTACTGTTCTGCTATTTTCTGCAGAAAATCAACTTCCTAATATCTAAGTTTCAAATTAAACACTTACATATATAATGTTCCGAAGTTTAGTATGTTTATTTTACCTACAACATCATTTACTATTTTCTATTTTTTCCAGGATTCTATATTTAGTACGGTAGCAATAAATCAAATCGGTTTCTGATAAAGAATAAATTCCTCAGGGCTGTAAAACGTTATGCAAATTGCTGTAAAAGCTGGCTGTAATATTAGAGGCACCCAATCTACACAAATTTTTTACTACTTCAAAGCTTTGCGAAAGAAATTCGATTTGAGTTTAAAACATGATGAGTTTAGATAAGATTTATTGGAATTTATTACGTACGTACCTGTTTCAGATAGATTGTTTTACCTTGATTTATAGGGATGACTCGAATTATATAAATTAAATCAATACCAAACAAGAAACTATTCAACACCCGATAAAGTGCAAATATACAGGGTGTTTTAAAAATAGTTGAGCAAAATGAAACAGTGGATTCCTGAGCCTAGTTATTGAGGGAGTATGTCATATTTAAAAAATACAGCCCTTTAAAAGTGGGTATTGGAATCAAGTTCCCATGAAGTATTTTAAAACAAGCTCAAATTAAACACTTCAATTTTTCCATGCAAGCAGTTGTGTTACAATGTAACTTTCCTGACCTGTTCCACTCGATGTCATCTCACAGTGAGAGGATGAAATAATACATCCCTTGTACGTTTTATTATCATAATTTTTTCATACTTAAAAATTTTGAGGAAAAAAATTTCTTTGCATAGCACTATTCAAAACAAAACTTTTTTGTCTCTACACAAATTACGAAATATCTTCTAGTTTTAGTACAATAAAATGATATAAAAATAAAATTCAACCCAACATCTCAACCCAACGATCTTCCGAAGGATATTTTCTGTAGTAGGTTCCTCTAATTTTAGTTGCCGTTATTACCAGTGTATTTAATTGCTTTTTATCATTCTTATTATAAGTTTAGCAGGTGCTAACACTTGAAATTTAATTTCAGCACTTACTTTTAAGGGTTATAATACTTTAGGGGATGCTAACATTATTTTTTTAATAAAAGAGCCCCTCTAAAAGCGGCTAAAGAATTCACAGTTTAATTTTCATCAACATTTTCGAAACACCCTGTATAAAATATTATCTGTTTTGAATGATCCAACCAAGTTTCATAAACAGAAAAAAATAACGTTTACATTCAAATTTTGATGTATAACTTTAAGAATTTAACATGAGAAATGGGCTTATCAAGACAATCCGTGTTAAAATAAACCAAAATATGTGTGAGTAAAGTGCCCCACAGACTTCGTTCTTTTTCAATAGGTTTACCCGAAGGGCAAAAACGTTGGAAAGAATAGGGAATACAACCGAAATCGGCAAACCGTTGGGTTTATCCGTCATTCTAAAATATCAGGAAGTTTGATTTTCGCTCATCTTCATACCAAAGGTTTGGGTAATCGTTTTGCGCAGCCATCACTGAAGATGCAGAGAGTGAAGAGCGGCGAAACGTTTGGAAGCATGAGATTCGACCAGTTATAGATGTCCGAAGTCTGTAAACCGTTGGTTCTATCCGTCATTCTAAAATATCAGCGGAGTTTGATTTTCACTCATCTTCGTGCCATCGGTTTGGGTAATCGTTTTGCAGAGCCATCACTGAAGATGCCGAGAATGAAGAACGGCGAAACGTTTGGAAGCATGAGATCCGACCACTTATAGAAGCGGCTACAGGACGTCTCGAAAGACCACCATTATTCGAGAAACGGTTCCGACCGTATCAGTCGTAATACCAACAACAGAAGCTGAAATCAATGTATGGGCGGGTCCAGAAATACCAATAGCGGGTCTGTCCCCCACAGAGCCTAGCCTGAGAACAACAAGGGCAAGTGAAAGTATTCCAGTTATAGTGGTTTTTAGGCTTTCACGGTCGGTGCCATCATTTAATACATAGTGATTTTCCCGGTTGTTATGCCGTGACTTCGGCAACTGGTCGCTGCCAGTAACATAATTACAGTGCACATCTCTAGCATTAGCCTGGATTATTTAGGCTATGTGGGAACATACCAGCTATCGGTATCTCTGGGCCCGTCCATACATTGATTTCAGCTCCTATTGTTGGTATTACGACTATTACGGTCGGAACCTTTCCTCGGATAATAGTGGTATTCCAAGGAGTCCGCCGCTGCAACTGGTCGCATGCTTCTAAACGTTTCGCCGCTCTTCACTGTCGGCGAGTCAGTGGTGATTCCGCAAAAGCTTCACAGTGACTGACACTCAGTCAGAACCTAGCGCGAGCACAATCAGTGCAGGTAAAAGAATCCCGGCCAATGCTAGGAATGTGCACTGTAATTCTGTTTCTGGCAGCGACCAATTACCGAGGTCACAGCATAACAACCCGGAAAATCACTACATATCAAATAATAGCACCGGCCGTGAAAGCCTACTACTAGGGTCAATTTTAATTATCAGTATAATTTAAATAACGTTCTTCTTCAAAACCTTATTTTGTAAAGAAGGTTTAGGGGTTTATTTTGAGGGTTGAACTTTGGACTTCATATTAATTAAATAATTTCAGAAACTAATAAAAGTGTAGGTTTTGTAATGTACAGAATTTGCTAACTTTGACACTCTAAAAATGTAATACAACTGTTTCATCAGATCAATGTAGGAATATTTTTCTATTATGTGGATTAAGTTAAGCTACGTTAAACAATTGATGGAAAGAACGCAGCGAATATATTTTTTTAAGTTCCTCTACCTATCATAACGAAACTAACACATATATTCCTATAGATTATTTGCAGCACATATTACTTGAAAGAATAATTACAAATCTTCTTTAACGGAGTTATGTAATCCAAATATTAATGTGCCCAGAGCTACCACTTGCTCCTCTGAAACATTTTACTTAGCAACTGTTTTGTATTGCACTCTTCTTTATACTTAGCGTATCGAAATTATATAAATTTGCAGGATAGTACTGACACTTCGCAGTTAAAAGAAAGTTTCTGGAACTTGGTGGAAAGTTACATTAAGTTAAAGCTTAACCCAGGGGCGGGCTAAGCTTTACAACCTAAATAAAGCTAAATATGTTTCGAGGACACTCTTTTAAGAGGTCCTGACTAGTGTCCGTCACATTAAGGACACATCTCTGTAGGGACGGCCTGTGGAAAAAATGTTATAGAAACCTGTCATCTTAATTTTCATGTTCTATCTGCACCCCAGAGATTTCCCATATTTTTCCCGACACCCTGTATAAAAATTGGGTACAAAACTTTGCAAAATTACTAAAAATTAGTGCAATTAAACGTACACATTATAGCATAGATGATAATTATTTAAACACGTTTCCTTCCAAAATCAAAAATTTACGGATGCGAACAATGTTATTTTAAAAGGGTATAATGCACCGTAGACTGTTTTGCTGTGCCGCACTTTATTTGAATATGTTTAAAACAATGTGTACAATTAAAATATATTTAAATAATTTTATCTTGAATCAAAGTGAAACAGGGTGGTCTCTCGCCTTGATAATTTATCGACTACAACTATGGAACCAAAGACAGATGGGAACAAGGGAACAAGGCAGAGGGGTGATAAATAAAGAATGACGTAGAGAAATATCAGACACTTCATGAAGATATATAACTAGAAATACCTACGCAAAATGTGTAGTAAAAATTGTAAAAAATACCTGTGTTGGAAAAGACCATGTATTTACTTTTATAAAATAGGTTTTTATAAATCACGAATTCGGAAAAAATACAGAAACTGTTTTATTTCAGAAATATGTAATACTACGAACGAATATGAATAATTATAACGTGTATTGTAAATAGGATAAAACTTTGCTACAGAATTCCAACTACTAATTAATACATTACTCCAAAGAAATTATTTTGTGAGATAAAAAATCTAGTAATGTTTATATGTAAAATACGAAGCATTTAGAAAAATAAAATATTAATTTTTGGTACAGTTGTAATTTTCACAATAATTTTGGCCATTAAAACTCACATCAATGTATGCAGTGATAATTAAAGAATAGTTAATTTTAGACAACGGACATGAGCAGGGACAAATTAATGTTTTTATGTTAATATACTACAACTATTATGTGATTGTACACTAATATCTATAGAAAAATAAATATAGTAAAGTCCTAGAATAACAAAGTACCACAACGGATTGGTTTCGTGATGAAAAATGGCTGTTTGCCAAATGCGAGTATCGAATTCCATTCCATGCAGGAATTACAAAAAATGATTAAAAATTTAATTAACATTTGAGGTGTTTTATACATACTTAACGGATTTACATAAGGTAAATAAATCTATCTTTAAGGGATATACAATAAAGTAAATACATATTTTTTTTGGATGGTCATAAAATGAATATATTGTATTAATATTCCTGATTTAATTACTACAGTAATAAATTGACAGTTCTAAATGAGAATGATCCTTATCATTTACTGGATATTACGAAAATTGTTTTTAGCCCATAGAATTTAAAATAGTATCTATTGATATCTTTATGAGAACACATTTTTTTTTAGGTTGTTTCTAAGTGTTGTTTAGACTAATTTATTATTTATTTGTCCTGTCAACTTAATCATATTTTTATTATTTATTTTTTGTTAATAACTGTTCAATTCTAAATTTACTGTTAAGCTAATTGAAATTAACGAAATTTGAACGGGTTATTTTTTAGGGTGGGGTAAAGCAAAGTGCATGTGTTGTAAATACAGCAGTCTGCGATGTTCCAGATATGTTCAATAGGTAATAGATCCGGCGATATTGGTAGCCAGAATAAACGTTGGATCTGATGTTGATAAAAACTATATTATGTATTGTGTGAAGATATGGCATCAACCACTTCCTGAACATAGCGTTAGGCTGGCATGTTACCTCTAATAAAAAGTAGTGGTGAAGTGCTACCATACGCGATACCACCCCATACAATACGGCCTACTGTGTGATGGACATTACGCTCTCTGCTAAATTGTGGATCGCATATTTCATCGCCTTCTCACCCTTGCACGACCATCGTGTATCTCCAGGTATAAAAGGGATTCGTCTCTAAAGATCACCTGATTCGATCCTTGGTCCCTCTATACCATTGTAAATGGTTAGTTTGAAGTTGGCGAGTGAGAGGCAGCACGCAATGTGGACGATAAGACAAGAGGCCAAAACTTCGTATTCAGCGATATACTGTACGTGTACCGACCATCCCCCTCATATTCTTGCAACCACTGATTTGCAATAGTCCGGCTACTGCAAATTGGTCTCTGAGTGCTAAATGTCGCAATCGACGATCTTCACGCATTGTGGTTTCTTTATTATAGCTGGTAGTGGCTGGCTCTATGTCCACGAGCTTTCTGAGTCTACGGATGGTAACACCGTACTATGACACGTAAGTATCTGTTAGTCCTTCTCAAAATTTCTCTCACCCGTAAACCTAGTTCGTGCAACCCAACAATCCGCGCCTTCACTATTTTATCATTTTTTACTTTCACCGAGAGAAGAAAACATGCAAAAGATTATTAAAATAAAATTATATTTAATGAGCGTTTACCTTTCTTGTCACGCTTCAACTGTTTTACTGTTTTATAGATTAACAAATTAGCAAATGTTGAGACTGTCCCGCGATTAACAACAATGATAACTTAAATCAAAACCTGTGGAACTCACACGAATATCAGCGCATTTCACGTTCTTGAGGACAAGGACAAGGGTTTTGGAGTCAGGAAGCAGCAAAATCAGCAATTCATTGCAATTGTTACTAAAATTGTATGCATACCGTAAATTTTGAGTAACATTTCACTCAAAATCAACACAAATTGTTGTCAAAACGAGGTCACACCCGATTGTGCTGAAATAATAACACAATTCATTGAGTAATGTTCACTCAGTTATTTGTTAGCTAAATAAATCTTTTAATGGTAACACTGAACAATTTTTGAGTTAGCTTTCTAAATTATGTGTTATTCCAAACACAAAATTGAGTTATATTATCAATATATTTCGTTATTTTTCCACAATATGTATACAATTTAAATCAGTAATAAGTTACTTTATATAATTTTAGTGTTGTAACAAACTTAAAAATAGTGATGGGTTTTCATTATACTGTGTCGGTTCTTACACAGTTTTTATGAAAATTAGACCTTTTGTATGCCTATTAAACGTGTTTAATTTTTTACGGATTGTAAATTATTACTTTATAAATATTTATAATAATAATTATTATTACTGTTAATAATATGATTATTACAAATAATTATGTCATAAAAATTAAAGTCTATAAAAAGGAAACCTGTTTAGTTGGTACAAAACATAGGTTAATGGAATAATGGTTAATGAAATTGGGGAAGCAACCATACCAACAATAACAATACAAATAATAATTATTGTTATTATTACACAGTTTGTTGTTGATAGTGGGAAATTAGAGGCCAAATTTCAAAGAAAACACCAAATTTTCTCAATTGTCGACGTTTCGTCACTCATCGTGACATCGCCAGGGCACTATAAAATTTAATAAATTCAAAATGAACACATGCATAACATGCAAAAAAAAAAATTAAAAATTAAATCTATGTATATTGTTTATATGTTACTCACATTACAGATTTAAATGCTTCACTGTGTTTTCCGAGTCTCGTTGTACATAGTATGTCATAACAATATTGGACAGTATAGATAAGACCCTCTGTAACTAATCGTTAGTTTAAAGTTCTACAAATTATTTATATATATCTTTATCAATAATTTTGATATAACATTATGTAAATATCACGATATGGTCCGCTACTTAGTCTTACAATTTATCACTTATAATTTATTTTCTGAAATGTAAAAGCTTTACTTCGCCAGATGTGTTTGCTTAAAGTTTGTAACATTTAATGGGAGAACGGGTCTCCAACATTTCATTTTTTAATAGTGTGTACGAAACATTGCACCTGATGCCTTGTTAGGGCTTCAATACGTTTTAAATTTACGAGTAAATTGTAATCGTATGTAATCGTTATCGGTAGTATTTTTATTGTTACACGAAAGCTACAAAGTTTCTATTTATTCACCGTTCTTAATACGAAGACTTGGTGAGCGATTGTTGTTAAATTTATTATAAGAGGCAAATGAATCTTCAATATTAAGTTACTGCCATACGAAAATTACTTAATTTTTTTTAGGAATATTTTAAATTTCTATGTATTTTATACTTTATAAATTTAATAAACACGTTTTCTGATTTTTTACCGGCTGGAAAACTTCTCAGCCGATAATGCTCATGTAAGCGAAAAAAAATATGTTAATTAATATATGTATATTAAACATAAAGGAGTCGATAATGAGTACCAGCTGGAAAATGTTAGAGGATTAAATACATTTCTTTAATAATTGCAAAATATCGCTTTACAAAATAATTGCGTAATTAAACATGGAAATGATACGAATGATCTGGAGAATAGAATGTATGCCTGTAGATTGGAGAGGTGCTTTGATTATACCAATCTTAAAAAAGGGAGATGCAACAGACTGCAGAAACTATAGGGGTATATCATTGTTAGATATAGGGTATAAAATTATGGCAACGTTAATAAAACAGAGAATAGAACTTATAGCAGAACTACAAATAGGGGAGTATCAAGCAGGTTTTAGAATAGGAAGGTCAACAACAGACCAAATCTTCATGGTGAAGGAAATTCTGACTACATGCTATGAGTATGGGATCAAAGCAATGGTTTTATTTGTGGACTTCAAGAAAGCATATGATTCGATCAAAAGGAATAAACTAAGTCAAATTTTGAAACAATTTGGGATACCAACCAAACTAATTAGGCTATTGAAATTGACCTTAGAAAATACTAAATCCAAAGTACGAATAAAAGGTGAATGTTCCGAAGGCTTTACTATTGATACAGGACTGAGACAAAGAGACCCATTCTTGGATCCTCATTGCAGATAAATCAAGAGAAAAGTAAGCTTTTGAGAATAGGAGATCAAAAAAAGGATACCAATTTTAAATTGAGAACAGAGCATGGAGAGGTGGAGTTTGAGGAAGTTCAAGAATATGTGTATTTGGGGGCGCTAATAACAGCTAACTGGGATGAGGAACAAGAAATAAATAGGAGAATAATAAAAGCAAACAGAAGTGCGGCAGCAGTCAACCACTTATTGAAATCAAAAAATTTGTCCAGAGGAGTAAAATTTAGAATGTATAAAACAATTTTGAGAGCGACAGCGCTGTATGATAGTGAAATCTGGGTTCTCAATAAGAAGTCAAGAGAAAACCTTTTAAGGTGGGAAAGGAAAATCTTAAGGAGAATTCTAGGGGGTAAGAACACAGAGGAAGGCTATGTAAGGAGAAACAATGAGGAAAATATGCAATGTACCAGGCACCAACAATAGACGAATTTGTAAAAGCCAGAAGAGTGCAGTGGCTAGGGCATCTAGAACGTATGGAAGATGAAAGGGCAGTTAAGAAAATAGTAAGGAGTAAACCTAACTACAAGAAAAAAAGAGGTAGACCAAGGAAGCGATGGAGAGAGGCAGTGGCTATAGATCTAAGGGAGAAAAATGTAACGGATTGGAAAAGAAAGGCGAAGGACAGAATGGAATGGAGGAGAATAACACAGCTCTGGACCTAAAAGGCCTGTAAACAGCTTTATATATAAACATGGAAAGTGAATATCAAATATATTGAATATATAACGTTAACAATTGTTTAAAATGTAGTAAGAAAATAAATATTATTTATAGTGGTTTTAAGATGCCATCTCCAGTGTTGACTCCGCAGAAGCTTCGGAAATTGACGCAGGTGCTGATGGACGTTCCCCCACCACTGTAGCTTGTCAACCTCGTTCGTCAGCTGTTGTTAATAATTATAATGACGTAAAAAATTAACTAACCTGTACCTTGAAAACAAAGGACTATAACTTATGGTTCTCAGGAAAATTATTTTGTAATGCTCTTTTACCTCCATAAGGATTAACTATGACTAAGTACAAATATTTTAAGAGGGGATAAAGAAAATTAAGAATTATTGGAATCACCCTTTAAACAAATTCCAAACTTATTTATAAAACGAGAAAACTTTTTTTTCAATATTATCGATATTACTCTTATTTAACGCCGCTAATGCGACCCGTTCGCCGCAGTTTTTACGTTTACAGAGTCAGAGTAGACAACCAGCAACACAACGGTAAAATTCCCTGTCATGTCATAATTTAATTCCTATGTTTATGTTGTAGTTTAGTGTTCTTTTTCAGTTTTTAGTGCCTTTTTTAATTTTAAACGTTTTATAGTTATTAAATAAAGGAATTTGTGTCGGGTGCAGATATTTTCCAACAATATAATTCGCCAGTTTTTATAGGTTAAGGAACAAGACCCCGGGTGCATTAAAAGTTTCCTAGTATTTATTAGTACCTACATATTCCTTTCGTTCGATTTTCTTATAATAAATAAGCATTTTATCTAACTGTACCTACGAGCTGTAGTGAGGGAAAATGTAATGTTGCCAGTTTGTATCGAAGTAATGCAGTGCAATGCAATAAATGCAAAATACTGCAGCTAAAAAAAAATGTTTATACTTTGTCATAGTTTTCGCTGTATATAAACTTTTATTTAGAACAACCTACATAATAATTAAGCTCTTTAATCACTTTCCGATAATATTTGTACAAATCATGTGTTAATTTTCAAGATAATATATATTTTAATAATATTTGTATGGACACAAGCATTTTATTTTTAAAAAATGGTTATGGCAATGCAAATTTTAAAGTGCTAAAAATTATATCGCAAGAAATTTACTTAAAATATTTCAGCAAACTTTTCAAGGAAATGGAAAAATACATAAATGTAGAATAGTTTTCCAAGAAGACTACTGAATATTCACATTTATATTCAGTGCATAATATTACGATAACCTGATTCGTGTCAAATGTTAGGTAACGTTGTGGTTAAAATGTATATAATGTATTCCTACCTAGTGTTTTAAAATTCAGAATATCTACTAAACATAATTGGCAAGAGGGGAAGAATTAATTATGAATAATTCAAATAATGGTAATAATTTACAAATAGTCTAGGTTATTATTTTAATAATCTTAAAAATAGGATTATTTAAAAATTAGACGACTGTGGATAAAGTAATATTATTTTAAATGTATTTTAAAATATGTTTACATGATGGTATTCATATTGCTAAGGAATTAAATAATTTTACCAAATCAAATGTGAACTACTGCGAAAGCACATCACATTATACCACTGTAGATCCATGTTCTACAATTTATTGTGATTATAGCTCCATACAGAATTTGTAGTGCTATTTCACATACTATTATACTTATAATTCTGTAGTAGTAATCTCCAAACACTATTTTAATACAACAGAAATGATTATGATTAATTATTACATTGTTGTACCATTCACTAAAAGTTTAATGTTTTTGACTCATAGACTACAAAAGTTTACCAGCATTTCTGTAATCTTCACTACAACGTTTATAAAAATGTTCGTTAAATATATTAATAATTACGAGTGAATTATATAAAAAATTACACTTTATTAGTATTTTTTACTAGAATGTTGCAAAAGTGATATTTTTCTGCGGGATAATGTCCCGACTAGCATTGAATTACGCCTGAAAGACCTGTAGGAAGCAGCCAAAGTCATTCGTCAGCAGCACACCATATCATAGGTGAGGCAACCGACGACTTAACCCTGCTGGCTGGACAAACCCGACATAACTTAAGTACACGCAGTGTAGCACGTGGCTACATCTAGTTGCCACAAGCTACATCATGTTGGAACTGGCAGTTCCATAAAATAGCACACTTTTCTTGGTTTCGCACACACTACTTTAATATAATTTGTAGTAAATAATACTGCAAATCTGTCTCTGTAGTTTTGGTAATGATAATTGCAAGTGTTGTATTAATATAAGCTATATGTAAATATTGTTATTTTTCCCTATACTCTTACATTCTATATGTGTATTTTCAACCAAAATAAATTTTAAAAAGTAGCAGTCATACTTTTTTTAGGTAATTAATCCTTTACAAAAGTTTTCAATTTTTTTAAGTTACATTCTATAAACATGCTGGATAATAGACTATATACAGTAAGATATTTTGGACGGCAAAGAAAAAATAATGATTTTATTTAGATTTGGAAGAAAACAAGACGGTATATCCTTCCAATATGTACAGTGACCGCAACATAAAGGGTTCCAACACACGTACCTATGCCGTATTAAAGGTAGGAGTCGATGGACTATTAATATAAATTTTGGTTGCATCAATATTTATTTATTTATTTTATTTATTTATTAATACAATATCCAACGGGCCGAAGCCCAATTACAGGATAAGGGAGAAAATACATTCAAGGTAATTAGCACACATCTGATAAACGGGAGCGGCGCTATACAAGTTAGTTCTGTAATTTTTTTGTTGAAAGAGATGCTTATGTCTCGTATTCAATCGTGGAATATGAAAATTTATCATTTCCAATAGATTCTCAGAATGTATTATGTCATTAAGAATCTTAAATAAGAAAATTACAGAATATATTTTTCGCCTAAGTAAAAGACTGCACATATTGAAGTGGTCGAAAAATGCCTCTTGTGGGAAACCTCTTGGCGGGTAATGACCGTCAAGTGTAAGCACAGCTAACTTAAAAAATCGACGTTGTACTTGCTCTAAACATGAACAGAATAAACAGGAGACCAAACCAAAGACATATATTCCAGCTTAGATCTAACAAATGCACCATATAACAATTTAACAGTGTCCATGTTCTTAAAACCTGCCATATTCCGCACGATAAAACCTAGGTTTTTGTAGGCACTCTTAACTACATAATTAATGTGTTGAATAATATGTCAATATTTGATTTTTTCTAGGCACATGTATAACGGACAAACTGTTATAATTTAAACAAAATATGATACGTACTGATCAGCATTGGAAAATTTTATCTTGCGGCGAGTGTACCGTGAAAAATAATCTTTTGCTAAAACTGAATTGAATAAGTGAAACAATTCTTGATATTTTACTTACCTACTCAAAGTTACTCGAAGAAGGGAAAAGAACACACTGGAAAGGTTTATTAATTGTTCGGCCTTACACTGATAAAACTGATTGTAAATTTACACGTTGTTCACATTATACATCAGTCAATACCAGAATACCAGATCTAAACTGTATTACAAAAATCCCTATGTGAATACCGTACTTTTATACCTCTCATGGACAGTGTAGTCCAATGCTTACTAATGCATTGCTAGTTATTACAAAGCTTTCGACAAAGTTTCCAGATATAGACTTCTTTTAAATTTGACCATTTAGGAATTCGAGGTGAACTGAACTTATGGATTTTCAACTATTTGTACAATAGAACTTTTTCTATTCGTATCGGATCAGATTATTCATCTTGGCATCCAATACGGGGTTCCACAAGGCTCTGTTCTTGGACCATTTTTGTTCCTGTTATATTTGGCGGATCTTGATGACTTCATAACCATACCTCATAGTTTTTATACTGACGACACAAAATTTTATGGAAATCCACTAGAACAGCGCCACATGATTCAAAGGAATCTGGCAGCGATTTATGGATGGTGTAAAATTTAGTTAATTGCACTAAATCCGAATATTCACTGTGCTTCTCATGGGCAACAAAAATCCTTATAACAATTACACCATAAACGAATCCCCAGTCAAAGCAGTAGCGGAACAGAATGACTTAGGTGTGACAATAACTACAGATCTTCCCTGGTCCAAAATCACAAAAAAAAACTAATCAAAGATTTTCCATATTATTTTACGTAGTGGAGTATGCTGGGATCGTATGGTCACCTTGTTTGATTCAAAACATTAATCTACTAGAAAATGTTCAACGCAAATGCACAAGTGACTACTCTGAGGAATCATACTTATCATGAGAGACTACAAATCGTAAATCTCCCACTACTTTCCGAACGCAGATCTAAAGGCGACATGATTTTCACTTACAAGCTGTTACCTAATTTTTCAATCAGGACATTGGTACGCTAACGTGGCAACCAGTTGAAACTACACAAGGAAAACTTCAAGACATCCATAAGACAGAGCTTTTATTCAAACAGAGTGTTTAACCGATCTAATGATATTGTAATTTCTGGAAGCGTTAACTGGTTTAAACCTAAATATGACATATTTAAAGTTAAAATGAACTTATATGATATTTCAATTGTAATGTTGTTTACTCAATTAAGATATAATACCTATCTTTGTGTAATATTTGTAGTTTCAATTTGTTAAATATGTTATAATTGCCTTTTTAATTTGTTTATAATAGGTTTTGGCCTCAGCTCATCTCTTGAGTTTAATAACAATAATAATATTAGTCTGTTAGTATCTCTAAATTTGATATATAAAGAAACAAATTAATTAGAAAAATCTTATATCATATCCTATTTACATGGATCAACAATTTCCTTCCAATCTACTAATACGAGTAGTTACATATAGGTATACTTAGTATTTATTAGTTAGTTAGACTATAATAATATAATCTTTTATAATAGATTCGTTTTCAAAATTATTGTAAATAAGTAAATAGCTACAAAAGACAATTACTTTAAATCTATTTAGTGTTGAATGAAATATAAATCTCTTTCTTACAGCTAACTTATTTCATTCCTCGTGATGGTCATTTTTCAATCTAGAAAAATATTTATTGTGAATAGCTTTGATTAACTTTAATATTCTTGTCTTACCATTGAAGGCATCTAATTTAGATAAATATTTTTGAAAGAGCAATAGGTCATATTGAAAAAAACTACTACTACTTGAAGCTACTGCTACTAAACTACTTGAATCTCAAATATCATGACATACTTTATAAATTTTACATGCTTTTCGGTAGTTTGAAATAGTTTCCGACAAAGGTTTAGTTTCTATAAATAACGTTGTTTAAATACAGTCATGTCCTTTATATGTATCTAAGAAGGAATTATAAAAAAACACAATAAGGAATAGATTAAATACATTTCTGAGGAAACTAATTATATACAATAAACAAAATTGGTGCCTGTAAAAAAATTTTGTCATGGAAATAAATTATTAGTTTGTATAAAATATTTATTTCTTGATACCAAATCTTTTTTTTTTTTTTGAAAAGCAAAAATACTGTTGTTTTGTGTAAAGAAAGCATTTGTTAAAAAACAATATTTCCTTTTCAATAATACCTTCCGGCGTTAAATTAATTATATTTTGTGATAAAGCAATATGTGTATTTCTTTTTCAATTAAACTTTTGGTTATTAATGGGCTAATGCCCCGACCACTATAGAATTGCACATGAAAAATTGATACCAAATAGTCAATATCTGTCATATACCGTGTTCAAGCTTATAAGCTCTCATTAGTACGCCACAGATGGGTGGTGAGTTATTTGACGATTAACCCTGACTATTTGTATCTCTCAAACCCAACATAACTGAGTACGCGAAATATTGCCACATCTAGTGAGCACCCATTGACAATTATTTTTTGTTAATAGAAAACAATTCGAATTTTTGCCTTCAAATAAATATTTTCTTCGAAGTACAACTATACTAGGAAATAGAGTTTTTTTTATTTACGGATTACGAAGATTATATAACCTAATAAAACTTCATTTTAAAACTTAAAAAAAATAAATAAAAGACTACCTATTTTTCTTTTTCACATCCCTCAATTAAACATAAGCTTTCTTTAATTAAATAACTGCATTATTTGATTCGAAATGCACTTTCATTTCAAAAATCATTTTTTTATTTCAAAACGTTATTGTTATACATATTTGAACAAATTGATTAGAAAAATGAACAAAGTATATTTATTTAAAACAGATTTTTTAAAATGAAGTTTTCATAAGATGTTCAAATGGAATAACTATTTGTTTTATTTAAACAAATATTCGTCAAACAAAATGGAATTTTCTTACCAAATAAATCATTTTATTTTTGACAAAAAAAGTAAACATTACACCAAAAAAAAATATTTTCCGAGAATTAACTATGTTTAAATAAATTTAATTGCTTGCTGAACAATTTTTTTTCTGTGTATATGACATTTTTATGTAATTAAAAAAAAACGGATACATTAATGTCGTTAAACAAAAGTACAATGTGACATCTAATAATAATAAACATAGATGACAAGGCAATAAAGTTGAGTAATTTTTCTAAAAATGTTTTTAATTTTTTATTACCCTTATTGCGACCGCATTTTCCCAAAAAAAGTTTCAAAACAGCTTTCGAAACTTAAGCACTTAACACTAATATATTTCTCTTTCTACTTCTCCCAGTTTCCAGCCTCGTAGCAAGCAATATTTTTGCTAACGTGGTTGGTTTATTATGGAATCCAGATTCCCGCGATTCATTTTTCGTTCTTTTCAAACTGTCCATTCTTATGATTTATTGCCTCATCTTTGGCTTTGTCGATACTTCTCATATTGTTTGAAAATCAGATATTTACGGTTATTATCTTTATGCAAAATGTATAGATAAGGACGGTTGTGAAAAGAGTAGAGTATAAAATTGTGGTAAAAGTAACTATAAATTTTAATGTTCATAAACAAGCATAATTCGATTATTATCATCTGTTTTCTAAAACTGTTTATTAGATGTTTTAGCCTCAGTAACAGGGATATAAAAAGAGAATTACCCTCGAAAAGATCAAGGAAAGTTGAAATTTAGCAGTTTAGTTTAGTCAGTATTTATAAAATAGTTAGTCAACGTAGGTTTCAAGAATTTGCAAGAAATGGGAGCATTCAAAATATTTTTTAATATTAATTTTGTTGTCGAAGCCTTTAACTTGTTTATTTAATAAGTTGTAAGTATATTGAAATGAAATTTTCGAGAAATATTCATTGCAGTTACTTGCAATAAGTCTTGGATTAGTTTACTTGATTTGGAATAGATGTCACACCAGTAAAATTTAATTTTTCAATGAATCATAAAGTAATTTTCGCCAATAAATACTTAATAATGAGAGTAAATATTACCTAACAATTTAGCTAAAGGAACTGATCGAGTTGAAAGAAAAAATATATTTTTTTATAAAAATGTATTGCTTTCGATAAAACATAACAATTTCATGTTACATTTCTTGCATTTTGACAGCTTTTCAAAATAATACTCCACCATATCTTGGTTATGTATTCATTTGTAAATTTTAAATTTATATCACTGGCTTGCACTGAGAAAGTTTTCACTAATAAGTCCTTCTTCGTTTCCCAAGATCTAGCTTCACAAGTCAAACTATCCCTCCATGTATTTGCGACACCTATTAGTTTCGATAAAGCATAGTGACTAATAGCAATCCCATCCCAGCCATAAAGTTCGCTAAATTTTTCGATTTTCTCAATCCATTGGGTAAGTAATCGGTAGTTCTTTACAGGATCGAATTCTGATCGTACGTTATGAAAGTTATGTAAGCAGTAGCCTGGATATAGTTTCTCTTTTCAATCGTTTTCACTTTCACCGTTCAACTTATTATTAAATTCCAGATACTGTCTACTTTACTGTGATCCAAGCTTCCAATCACTCGTTGCTATTCTCATCACTATTTATTTCCTATCGACTTATTTTTAAAGCGACATTTTCACGGAAATTGTGGTACTTTTGTTAGAAGAAATGAATAATTACTAATTCAGTTACGCACTCTGATGAAAATCCTTTTGACCTTTTGTAGGAGTTAATGAGCTCATTGCCTGAATTATTTCATTGGCAACGTTTGTTGCTATATCAAAAAATTTTTTTGTTCAATTCCTCTAAATCCTTTCGACCTTTAACAGGAAATAATGAACTCATTACCTGGATCATTTTATTGATAACATTTGTTGTCTATTAAAACAATGGGATCGGTCAGTGGTCGCGAGGTTTAAGACGTCAGTACTTGAATCGAGGTGACTAAATCGCTATGGGTGGAAGAATGTTGGCTTGAATCAATGTGAGTGATTGATACCGATTGACGTTTGACTACTCCTCTAATTAAGGAGGTGTTCCAGGTTACCCTCATTCCTGCACTGAATGGCGGTTGGGGTCTACCAACGTAAGTCGTTCCTGGGCGCAAATGCGGCCTGCTTAATAGTAATATGCCGCCACCTCTCCTGCACAAGTTTTCGACTTCTGGGCTAATTCTGCTGATTAGAATGAGGGGTAGAGATATTATGATATTATTACTATAATGGTTTACGTTTCTGTTCTAATAGATTATATTTAATTTTATTATTATAATGATATACAAATATTCGGAAAAGGTAACATTAAAATATTCGAAAGATATTCCGGGTCATGATTGTTTCAAAATAAAACCTTTCACCTGAAATTTTATTATTTGTTCTTTTTAAATAATAGTTTATTTTCGAGCTAGTTTCGGCTTTCAATATCCACAATCAAAGAGAAATAAAAATTACATGGACAAACTGACTAAATTATACTATTTAAAAAACATATTTTTTATTAATTTAGTAAATTAATAATAGATGATCATGAAATACTGTATTCAACCTATTATGGGTTTCGTATTTTTATGCCGTGGTTATTCGCAGTAGCATTCACTGCCAGTTATGGATATCTGAGTTGGGATTCCGACCATAGCAGCCTTAGAATCAACAAAAAAGATGCGGTTCGGAACTTCAGATAGCAGATCCGATCTCACCTTCTTCCTTCGCCTTCTTCACCCATCTAACACAAATTTCTTCCCGATTCTTAAGCACTGAATCTATGCTTAATGTATTCACTATTTGTGGGTTATCGGTTTTATTCTATGTTCGGTAGTTTTGGATAAATTTAAGTTCCAGCTGAAGGATAGGTACATCTAATTAAAAAATAACAATATTAATTCGAAAAATGACATTTTTTACTCTGAATAATATGTCTATTGTCATTAAATCCTGGAGATTGTCTAAATTGAATTACCACAAATTTTTATATTGATATTCTTAGATTCTTCGTATCCGGACCGCGATCTGCCATTTGGTGACCCCAGAACGTGAGAGATATTTTTTATTGTTTGTTTTAAAGTAGTAGTTGATGCAGAAATAACGACAAATATATTATTTGAGTTAATATTTTGCAATAAATGGCGACCTAAGTCTTGCCTGTCAAAATGGCGCATTTTGTTACTTTGAAGTTGTTTGCTATAAGAGACGCAACTTAAAAGTAAGTGATACTTTAGCATCCAGAACGGGAATTACCAATATGTACTTTCAAGTAATATTTACTACAAAGCAGCAGTAAAGTTCCCACTGTCACTTGTTAGTAACATTTTTAATGTTATTCATTCTGAACGCGGTACATCCGACGCTTACAATGAACACATATTTTGAATTTCATCTTCTAGTAGTAGTTGCATTATTATTTTTATTACATTTCCTTGTAGCTTTGCTGGTTACCCCTGTTGCATGTGTTATCCTTTGGATTTTTTGTAGTGTTTTGATTCAGCTATTTAATCTGGGTCAAACTGGAATTTCACAGACAAGCTTCAAGCTATCTATAGGGATTGGTTTGCAACTGTTAGAAATATTCGACCAGTTATGTTGTGAATGTGTTTTCGATGCATATAACTTAAGAAGTAGTCGGACGAACATTTCTGACAGTTTCAAAATAGTCCCTGACTCTTGTGAGAACAGACCTTATTACGCCTGCTTGTTCTGTGAAATACCATTAATGCATTTAGAAATCCTGTAGAAACCATATATCGACTTGGTCATACGCATGCACAACTTCATACACATATTGAGGATAAATAGATTAAAAAAAAAAAAACGGAAACGGAAACTGAACTACAACTTGATAACTGAAAGATGGCTAGGGTTGTATCAAACAATCTCAAAATTTTTGAGTAAATAAACTAATAATTTAAATTGATAAGAAATCAGTCAAAATTTGCTAGCTTTATTAAACAGATTTGATATTGCAAAATAAAATACCTATATATTAAACATCAATAATAATGTGTAACATAATTTTGTGTAGATGTATCTACCTATAAGAGGAAAGCGGTGGGAAGATTGAAAATTATGAGGAATTATGTTCACATTTGTATGTTGATATAGGTATCTAAGTATTATTTATTTAGGTTCGCTTTCACATCATCGCAAACTGTAGGGTAATGTTTGCAGCCCTACTTAGGCATTAGATCTAATTTTATATTAAGTTTCAATACGTTTGCAGAAACAGTATAATACACTGTTTGCACTTGGTAAGATATTATATATTAAAGGTTGTCCCTAAGTTTATCAAAACAACAAAACGCGGGGGGTACTCACAATTATTATGTTCCTTATTTAAATTTTCATAACTATGTCGCTACTACTACCGCTTTACCTAAAACTGCCGATGTTGCAGTGAGTTAAATTTATACCAGAGCAGTGATGTCAGTTGTCGTAGCTTTTAGTTGTGTTCAATGAAGCTACTGCTATAATTGTTGCATGTTGTATTAATGGCAAGTTTCGTAGGTTCTGCTGAAGATAGTAACAATTTATTTGCAAAAGAAATTTTATTTTACATAGAATCTTCTATATAATATGTATCCGCTACTAGAATGTCACCACCATGTCGTTTTATGGTGGTAATATCGGCCCTTGCGTTAACTAACAGATTATTGGAAGAATATCTAAAGCAGTGCCCTGTATAAGTTTCCAGATGAGGCAAAATTGAGATAAGTTGCTACTTCTTATGGCACATTCCTTATTTTGTTAACAACCACCACTTGGTTAACACATTTTTTCCTAATATACTTTAAAAAAATCTTCGACATATTTATATACAAGGAATGTTCCAAAAGTTTGATGTAAGGGTTTGTATAAATAAAATGTTATAGGTAAACAAATATATGATGTTTTGTATTTTATTAGTTAATTATGGAAGTCGTATAGATTGATTTGTAAACTTTAAAATAAAATACATACGTACTCTATTGTATAAAAAATAAAGTAGCAGTAGATAAATTTTCTATAAAATGTTTATTTAAATATTAAAAAAAACAATAATATACATAATTTTAGTTGCAAATGCTGTAATATAGGTTTTTACTTTCTCTTTTAATGCAACTCTTCTAGGACTTCTACACGAAAGTTTTTATGAAGTTTGACAGTTTTAATCAAAAATATAATAAAAATGCATTATATTATATAATTTAAAAAACTGTATTATATATTTTTTCCATAAAGAATTACTCAAATGAAAACCCAATGTGTACAATTATGTCCAGGTCATTTTTAAGTACTTAATATTATTTATCTGATTTGGGTATTTCTATCGTACCTACATTCGCGACAAATTAATTTAATTTATTTAAATATGTCATTGTACATACTATTTTTTATATACTGTTTGTGCACAGGTACCATTTAGAATCGGTACATCAAAATCTTGAAATTTTGGCCCCAACATAATTTTGGTATTATTGTTATCAAAAACTCTGCTTGGACCAATAAAGCTTGAATCTAAAGTTTAGAATTTTTGATTGCAAATTTAATTTTAAATACAAATAAATTGTTAAATATTCGGAAAATTTATTAGAGTAGTAAGTTGATCTATTATAAAATTCATAACGCTACTGAATTTTAACTTTTACTTATTACATTATATTGCGTTACTAACAAACAATTCGACTTTTTTTACAACATGATTAATTTAAGAATTTGTTGTTAATTTATTAACCTTAATGCAAATTTTATATAACGAAAACAATATTTCACAGATGGTTTCCTTTAGCCAAAAGAAATATTTCTTGATTAACTGATGGAATATCGAAAATACACTGCAAATAGAAATTCTGTGAAAGCAGTCCATAGTCATGGTGTCTCCCAGTATCTTGCTTACTTTGCATAACCAAGCTTCATCAACATCCTGTAGCGACGTTAGTTTTGTTTTTCATTCTTGCCTTTATCTATGTTTGTTTAGGTCGGAATTTTATTTAAATTTTGTAACACGGAAGAGAAATAATTTAAATAAGCAGCCCTTACGCCAACAGGATCACTTAAGGGGTTGTTGGTTTTATAAATGGAGTTTTTTCCTAAAAAGAAAAATATCATACTAATAAAAATCAATGATTTCATTTGTATAATAAAGACTACCACACATTATAAGTTGACATTTCGATAATTAAACAAGAAAATAATAAAATAGTGCCATAAAAATTAATTTCTAGAGACAATATATGCTCTTAAATTTGATTCATTTTCTTTATTTGTATGCATGACGAACGGTAAAATAAGTCTGTGACTATCATTGACACAAAAATATCTATTTTACAAAAGTCTGTGTATATAGGTAAGTATAATTTTTACCGCATACTGCCATAGTCTAAAATGTAATTTAATTCACTAGTGTTAAAATTAAATGATCTGATTGTGAACACTAGTGCAAAAATAGAAAACAATTAAGAAATTTTAAATCAACGAAATTTATTCAGTGTTACACCCAGAAGGGACAATTTCTTGAACTGGATTTTTTGGCAATATGGTATACTAACATCAACAGTGAAACGATAACTTACACTTCTACTAAGAGATTAGATCCAAAATTAGATAGTCGACGTCTGCTTGTGCCACCTCGTTCCATGCAAGTTGAACTTCATGGATCAACTGTGACAGAGTCTGTGGAGAATGGCGCAAAGTGGTCAGTCCCCCCATTATATCCCACACATGTTGGATATGGTTTAAATGAGGCGAAGAGGATGGCCAAGGTAAAACATTAACGCCAGCTTATTGGAGAAAGTCCATGGTTCGACGAGCAATATGGGGACGTGCGTTGTCTTGCTGAAAAAGAACGTTCGGTTGGCCATTTAGATAAGGGAGTAAAGTGGTTTGTAAGACATCATCAACGTAACGTGCAGCTGTCATAAGCAAAAGTGGTGGTCGACTACCGTAGGCAATAGCCTTCCAAATTATGATTCCAACAGTCCTGTGTACATACATGTCTTTCAACAGCAAACTCAATATCACGATGTTCCCCACGGCGACGCCTTACTCTTCTATGGCCATCATGCATATCTAGACAGAATCACGATTCGTCGCTGAACACGACATTATGCTATTCCGCCATCCAAAGTTGACGTTTTCTGCACCAGTTCCAACGTTGATGACGGACATCGCAACCGGTCTTCCTTCTTATTCAAACCATCAGCGATTTAGCGCGTAGTAGTAAAACGGTCTCGAAGAGCTAGTTGCTGAAACGCCTATCTTGATGCTCTGTGGTACGCCTCGGTTGACCAGTTGGTCTTCTTCGTGTTCCTCTACCTTCTTCTACAATTCACACGATGGCCAAATTCGCCATAGGATAAACCAGCATCTCGATAGGCAACAATCTATCCTTGTCAAAATCACTAATATGGTGATAATTTTGTTGTGTTCGAATTCGATACTGTTACCCTCAATGCAAACAGACGGACGCGGAATAGCTGAAATTGTCTGTACTGACCGGGTCTCATAAAAAGCTTTCTTCAGAAAGAAAATAAGAGATAAAATTCCATTATTACAAAAACTATCAAAGATAAAATGTGAATATTGTTATCAAGGCATGCTTTGATTATAGTCATTCTGTTGAAAAACATGAAGTTCCAGAAATTCATCCTTCTGGGTGTAACACTTTTAATGTCACTGAGTATATTTATTTACTTAATTAAATGTACAGTTAAAGAAAAGGCAAATTTTGAAATTCAGCAATATTGGCAGGCATCTCACCACATCTGTTGATTCCAACTGGAGTCGTAGCACATTTATCCATAACGTAGTTTATGACAATTTTTGATTAGACAGAGTACTTTTTATAATAGTTCAAACATAATGTAACAGTAAAATGAATCTTCGTTGCACATTATTTTTTATGTCTGGTATATGCACAACTATTGAAGTGCAGCATCTGCAATATTTGCTTGTGTCCTGATACTTTATGTATATCATCACCTTCAACATGGGGTAATTTAACCAAAGCATTGACGATTTCCATATTTTGAACTTTTCTTCAAAGTATGACAACAGCACCTTTTCACTACAAAATTTAATTTCAATATGATTTTATAACATATGAAATGCGTTAATTTATACTTTTAATGGTATTTGTAGAAAAATAGTGTATGATATATGTGTTAAAAGTGATTTTATTTTGTTCGAATGGATGGGACACTCCGTCTTCGGCGTCGTCTCCCAAATTTTCTTTCTCGCATAATAAAATGTCACCTTTATCAGTTATATCATAAATAACTATTATTCAATTTCCAAACTATTCATATTTGGATAAATCGAGACTAGATGGGCATGTAAGGAGACGGACCAATGGCCTGATTTGGTTAGGTAAATATAGACGTGGTGGGCAGTTGCACTTGGCGAATGCTACAGTTGTATAATTCAGAAGTTATACTCGAAAATAATTTTCAGCGACGCAAAATATTCTGGTCGTATGTTATGGTAAGTAATGTTTATGGTAAGTTTTAGATGAATCTTTTAAACTGAAATGGTCATACATGTGCTACGCACATAACCTAAAAACATCGTTCCTCTCATAAATGTTATCTGGTGCACCTTTCCTATCCTTTTAAGGGAGAAGAACCAACAAATGCAAGGAAAAATGGTTTCTTGTTACAGACAAATGCCAAAAATCCTCAAGCAAAAATGGGTGTACCTCGTTTACATAAATACGCATAACACAGATTCCCCTCGACAGTGTTGTTCAAGTCAGTACAATTGTAGTAAATTCAGTACACAGTACACTTGGGAGTGTGAATGCATGACAGTACCCCTGACACAATAACTTTAAATATTTTGATTTATTTTATAACTTTTAAATCTTCGTGTTTCATTTATGGTTTTATCTTGTTAGTATAAACTTTACCTACTCGCGTCAAGAATTCAAACGTTTTAGGTCACACCTGACGTTACACATTTATTTTTATTGTCAACGTAATTTTCAATATTTCGCGTTAAAAACAATCATTTTTTGCAATTTAGTGCAATATATAATGCAAACTTTTAGTTTAGTATATAGTTTTATTACTATCAGTTGCAGTTTCTTAAATATTTTGATGAAAATATAATGAATTATTCATTTGTTCGTATGACGTAAGTCGTCTGAATTCTTGTTGCGAGTGTACCTACGATATATTTATTTAGTGATAGTACTAGGTAGTATTTAAAAATGTAAGACAAAAATAAAATCCATAACCAATTTCAAAACCAAATATACAGGGTGTCCTAAAATAGAAGGCCATACCATTAACCACATATTCTTTGGACAAAAATGATGCGACTTTCCTCATGCCATTTTTTATTTGGGCGCCCTTGTTTCAATATACAGAGTGTTAAATTTACATTTTAAAATACTATTTTTGTTAATAATCCCATTGTTTTGTAAGATACGCACTTGAAATTTTGCACGTACTTTTATCTTATTCCGGCGTACTTTTCATGTAATTTTGGTGAAAAAAATCGAAGGGTGAATGGAGGTAACTGAGGGATGCAGTACCCTTTATCCCCTCCAATTATTTCTAAGTACGCCTATGCAGCTTTTTCTTGAAATATCAACGTAGAATTTTCTTCTGATCAGTTTATCTCTTTTGTAATTTTTTGTTTAAATGCCCCGTTTTAAAGAAAAACGGCAATTTGTAGTGCCCATAAATCTATCATTCACTATAATTTTCAAGTGAAACTGAAATTTTGTGGATATACCTATTATTATAATACCTTGGCAACTTAGCAAATCGTAATACCTACTTACTGAATGAATTTTTGCTAATTGCTCGACTAGGCTGCTCAGGGATTTAATTTTGCAACAAAATATCCAAAATACGAGGACACCACAACGAAATCTGCCTAAAAAACGCAGAAAGACAACTCCACAAAATTCAGAGGAACGTACAGAGAAAATCACGCTAAAACGATCATATTTCACTCGTCGGTTGAGTAATTCAAGGAAAATCCTGAACCAATTAGGGTGTAATTTAAACTTCTCCAGAGTATACTGAAAAACTATAAGAGGTAGAAACAAAACAGCTAAAGGTAGTGAACACAATGAAAGCCAAGTCACTGCAGTACGTTCAACAGTTCAAGTGCGGGTCGAACCCATAGCGATCTAGTCACCACTGACGCCTTAAACCGCGCGACCACTGACCGATCCAAAAATATAAATAAAATAAAATATAAAAATAACTATTATTTGTTTAAATGAGGAACATATTTTACGTTATGTAAAAGGTACTGCATCACTCTTCGCTTTACCCTCCATAAAATTATATGTATATTTGTTATTTATCTGCTTTATTCAAATGACAATTTTGATTAACCAAAAATAAATCCATTCAAACAATCTCTGACAGAATATTTTGTAGTAGTGGTTCATTTAACTAAATTTTAAATTTATTTTCGTAATTTTGAAATACCCACGTAAACAAAAAATAACAGATACATATTTCTGTTTATATAATTTTTCATAGTCGCCTTATGTATACTAAAATCTGATGTCTTTGTTTTGAATGATTTATAAATTTATGTTGACCTGCTGACTAAGCAGTAATTGATATGAACCATTATACACCACCTACAGAGTAAATCCCTAGTGACGTTGCGACCCAGTTCAGCATAAGTCTACTTTAATCCATTTGAAAGGAGCGACACATCTCCTTCCAAATATCATTCATCACGAGAACCTAAAATAAGCTTTATAGATAAACTGGGTAAATCTTAAATGTGTGTATATATTTTATTCAGTAGTGTAAAACATAATAATAATAACAACAATAATAATAATAATAATAATAATAATAATAATAATAATAATAATTAATAAAACCTATAAAAGTTAAATTTGAGAGCTTGTTGGGAAACATTACACGTATATCACAATTTGATTCAATCTTAAACCCTAAATTTATACTTATATAGATATTCAGCCAACAGCGAAGTAGTATTTACTAGTTGAATATAATTTTGCGAGGGCTGCCAATGGAGTCCAGACTGGTCAAAAGTACTTAATTCAGGTGTGGTATATAACATTTTATATGCTCCCAAAGTTCATGATTGTGTCAGTTTTTATTTTTTAACATTTCTTAATCTATTTATTTTCACAACGGTTCTAACTAGTTTATTTTGACAGACAAATCATGTTGGCTGCTTTGATATTGTGATCACCATTTTATTATTAAGGCTAACATAAAAAATATTATTTTAGTGGCTCTGTTGTCTAGAATTGAGTGATTTTCAAATAGAAAATGCGGCAAATGCTGCATGCGAAGATGTATAGCCCGAAAAATCGAAAGAGCATTATGGATAAGCGTACAAAAATTTCAAGGAATGGTGCCAGAGCATACTAGTAATGAAATGTCGCTATTGGCATAACTCAAGAAGAAATCAGTGACATTAAAATCACCGGCGAGTTCGTGATGTGGCTCCTCAATTTAGTCAACTATTTTCATAGAAGAAAACAGATCTATCAATATATCCAATTTTTTAAACCTAAATATACGACTATAACCATAAAAGGTCAAGCGTTTTCACAAGAGAACAAGTCAATGATTTTTTCGTGCTCTGATTTCATTTTGCACGTGTCAATTTAAAAGTATGTTATAATTTTTAAAGCATATAAGCGCGTGCCAGCGTGAGATACCAGTAAGTACGTGGAAACCTGCTTCCACTGTGTTTCTACCCTTAGGCATTGCAGGAACATACCGCTCTGATAAGTTATGCAAATCTCAATAACATTATTGTTGCCACTACTTCAATTGCTAAATATGGTAGGTACATTTACAATTATTTCTCGTCCAGGTTGTATTTCTCATCTAGAAATTGCTAAGAAATACATCACTGTTAGATTAGAGACGAGAATTTGTTCTTCATTATGCGGTATCAAGTTTTGTAGTAACTAATAAATGTTTTAATTAGGCAAACCTTTATTTGGTAAATTTAATATTTGAGTAATTTAACTCAAACTTAATTAGTGTAACTTTCACTCATGTGCGCCCGCAGAAAAAATTCTTAGTGACGTGCCTATGTTATGAACAATATTTTAATAGATAAAATACTTAGCTGCAACGACTTGCGTGAATATTTTAATACCTATATTCAGAGTGTCCACGTTTCTTGTAGCAGGGCTTTCGCAACTTGTACTAAAAGTCTTTTTTAAAAAAAAGTTCATATTAAACATATATGTATATACATGTGTCGTTTTCAATTTGCAGGGTGCTCAAGTTTAAAATGAGAATTGATGTTTTATTCGTAAAATGAAAACCCCTTTTTAGAATTTGGAAACTTGGCAATTTTATTTGTAGTAATAATACTCATTTTCTCACATAATTTAATTTGTCCTATTTTCTCCAGTGGCGTCACAACAAGGTACTAGCTAAAAATATAAAATATATGATACGCCACTGCTCTTTGGCAAAATATTTCTTAAATTTAGTTATCAAAAATATAACTTTTTTGTTATTTAATTTTTTTCCTAACTCGCTTTATTTAGACAGAAATAAAACTTTTTGTTTCACACAGTTTATATGAGATAATAAAAAAATAAACAACACTGTATGGAAAAACCACTTATTTTATAAATAGATCTCAAAGGAGCTGTTCGAAATGCCCGCCATTTCGTCCTACACACAAATTACAGCGACGTATCAAAGACTGCCTAACGTGTCTCAAATGATGTGGATTTATTCGGCAGCGTTCCGGATTCATCGTACAAGTTCCTCTTGCGAATTAACAGGCTTAGAGTAAATTGCATCCTCAATGAAACCTCAAATCCAAAAGTGTTAGATCAAGCGATCGCGGAGGCCACCCAATTGGACCTCCATGACCCACCCATCTCTGTGGATACCCTGTATTCAGCCAGTTTCGTACCACTAAAGAGTAATATGAAGGGCATCCATCCAACTCTAAAAGTTGTATTTTTTAGAACTAAATCTGAAAACAATTTAAAACTTACCAAAAAACCGTGGCGTACCAAATTTGTTTCCTTTTTTTAGCTGGTACCTTGTTGTGACGCCACTGGAGAATATAGGACAAATTAAATTATGTGAGAAAATGAGTAGATATAATTACTACAAACAAAATTGCCAAATGTCAACAAAGTCTAAAAAGGAGTTTTCGTTTTACGAATAAAAAATCAATTCTCATTTTAAACTTGAACACTGTAAATCAAAAACGACGCATCTATACATATATGTTTATCTGAACTTTTTTCTTAAAGGACTTTTGGTACAAGAAAGTCCAGCTACAAAAAACGCGGACACCCTGTATTATAATACATGAAAATATCTGTCAAAGATAAAATTTAATTTAAAATTATATTATATATTTTAATAAAATGAAAAAGTTGAAATAAGTTCATTAACAATGATTTCCTGACAAAATTATGTAATCGTCAGCAACATAATAAAAAACAATTTTCAAGAAATTTTTCATGTCAATGAAAGAAAGAAATGTACGTAATTTCTTAATTGGTATGTCCCGCTATAATTATTTTTCGAATATCAAAACAGCTATTAAATATTGTGTGTTTCTTTAATATGTCCAAAACAAATGTGTGGATGCAGCGAACAATCCTGAATAGAACGTAACTCATACCTATGCAAAGTAAATTTTTAAAGAATCCAAATATTTGCATACATGCTTGTTTTAAATGACAGAACATTTTTGCGTCATTTTACTATTGAAAAAATCGAATTTCTTACCTTTTCTATGTGAATACCTTGTTGAAATTGTTAGAACTAACCGTTTTCAAAATAATCCTATTTGAAATATTCGATAAACTGTCTTTTAGTTGAAAAAGTTATTAAGAATGCTAAATAATGTCGATGTGGATTTCAAGATCTGCCTGCTTCGATGAAATCTTTGTGTGTCGCTGAAATCATTGTTGAAAATCTAAAAATAACGGATTCATCAAACCTTGTAGATGTTTTTTGAAATTTTGCACATCGCCATAATTTACCAACTTGAGCATACTGCTGTATACACCGTATACAACTTTTAGTAACAAAATATAAACCACTAGACTTTTTTAACAATACTTGAAAATAGCTAAACTCAACTGTTTGGGAGATATTTTTAATTTTATAAATTTGTTCTACGGATTTAATTGCAGAATTCACTCACAGCATTTATTAGTTTCGTATTCGTATTTTAAAAGTGCCTAAATCGACCAAAAGGGGGCGCCGGAATCGATTGGGACAATATTATTTTTCCTGTATAAAATTTACTTTACTCTTTTAGCGAATTTTTTTGCGTGCATGAACACATCTGTTTAAATTGCATAATTTCAGTTACTAACGTTTCAGTAGGTCATTACTTTCCATAAATATGTATTTTCTTGTATGTATAAAGTTATTTAAACGTTGTATTAAAGAAAGTTTTTTGAAAATAATAAATTAAGATGTAAAAGATTTATTGTCAAATAGGTCAAAATACCAATTCGCAACTAATAAATGATAATTTATAAATTTAAAAAAACATGTTCCTCCCGGTTGTGTGTGAATGAATTGTGGCTTTGGGCATGCCAATTAGCCAGAGCTTGTTGTACTCCACGGATGAGTTTAATCAGTTTCAATAAGAATTTTCGTTTAAAAAGAGCCAATATTGAATAATAATTAGAAAATTTGTCATATCTGATCAAAACTTTAGAAATTACTAAAAACCATTTTTATTTTTCACTTTGACACTCTGTATTTTAGGTTAAATTAAATTATAAATATACCTTGTACAGTTGTTACGTCTTCAAACGTATACAACCACGTAAGTTATATTCGCTGACCTTGTACCTTCCACAAACCTTCCTCGTCCCGCCACGCTGAAGAAAGATGAGTGAATCTCTAGTATCCAACGATTTCGCGTCGACTTTGCAAAAAATCCTTTGCTGCTCCGTTGGTGCTGCACAATTCGAACAAAGTGAATCTCTAGCATCCAACGGCTTCATGTCGACCTTGCAACTTTAAAAATTCCTCTGATGCCCCGTTAGTGCTATGCAATTCTAAAAGTGACTCTCGAGCAGCCAACGAGCCACGTCGACGTTGCATCGGGCCTCTATTACCCCATCGAACGCTACAAATTTCTACAAAGGTTAAGAGTCAAGCAGTCTAAACCAACAAATAGCAAGCAGTGTCAAGTGAAACAACAAATTCCTGTTCTCGCTGCATAACATCACAGAACTGTCATATATTTAGTATCAGAGTTTACAATATTATTTCCTGTAGCTCTAGCTCTTGGACAACAGAAGCTACCAAATCATTATTTAGTTAATATATTGTATTAACATTTTCTTGTGAATATCCTGAATAAATCCATTTATTTTGATGGTTTGGTTATTTTTTGTTCTTTGATGAGTTAGATACCGAGCCGTTAAAAGTACAATTTCAATCTTTGGGATTTACATCAAAGCAGCTTGTACCAAACAATAGTACGACGTAAATATTCATCGGAGACAAGATACTCATTATATCAATAATTATTATCTTGAAAAATAATGTGTATAACTAGTACTAATTATTAATCAGATCCCCTCTTCTCTATACTATTACTGTTTATAGCTATAACATCACTAGATAATCCATAAGAAAGTGCAGTACCTATCTTTTGTTTATAATCTACTACTTTAATCTTTAATATCTCTTATAAAATTTTATATATAAAATATTTTTCGCTGATTTGACCATAGAACGTGATTCAACATTTATTCTTCTTTCTACATTGTTTGTTATCGAATATAGACTGACGTAGACAATTGAATGAAATATAACTTTTAAGACAGAATAGTTTTTGACGAGAATTAATAATAGGAATTATTTTAATATTGAACTTAAATTTTAACTCCGAAATGGCGTTAGTACTGAACCTAGCATTTTTAATAAGTACCTAACATTTAACGCTTATGTCGTAAATTAAATTTAATTTCAGTTGGAGCGTTTTGTTTAATACGAATCTAGAAGTTGTTATGGCCGATAAAAGCCCATTAGGAAAAGTGCTGTTGGAACTAAACTTAATTTTAATCACTTCTGACATTCAGAAGATTATTCTGATTCTTGAAGTATATTAAATTTCTGGTGAGGTATTAACCAGAAGAGAATTATGAAGGCATAATTATTTCGCTATTTCGTATTATAAGGTTCGTAACATTTCATAAAACTATACAGAGTGTTAATAATAAGCTTGATCAAATGTCACCGACATACTCTATCCATGAAAATTATAATATTACTAGGGGTGGTAGAACATTGAAAAATAAGTGGGGTTTGTGTAATAGTAGGAGTCACTACAGCGTCAGCAACTTTAATTGATAATATTATGTCTAATGTTGACACACCTGAGTTTGAGATTGTGCCAACTCATGCTTCTGACTGTTCCGATCAGACAGTAATATTGCAATACATCTCATTCTAAAATTCTCAATGCGGGAAAAAATATAAGTATATTTAGAGATTTCAATCCAGAACACTTATATAATTATCAAAAATGTTTGAGAAAGTTTTTTATAATGAACGAATTTTTCAATAAAAACAATGTTATAACACCATATCAACACAGATTTGTTAAAAACAGAAGCACGCAGTCTGCTCTATCTCAAAATAGAATGTCCCTTTAGGAGGTATTATACTTATAGTGCTTTTTTCGACTATAATACCGCATTTTATACTGTAGATCACACTATTTTGATTGATAAATTGAATAATGTTGGAATTAAAGGTATTGCCTTGAATTGGTTAAGGACATATTTGCAGGGTAGACTTCAATATGTGGGGTACCACAGGGCAGTTTATTGGGCCCAATATTATTTATTATTATGATTAATGATTTGCCTACTATTGCTAGCAAAGATGTGTTGCCGGTATTAGACACTGATAATTCTGATTTTATATGTAGAATTAATAATGAGAATTACTCTAATATTCACATTCAAAACATTTTGCACACTATGGCATAATGGACCGTAAAAAATAAGTTAACGTGTGACAAATCAGATCCTGTGAAATTTCTTAAAAAAAATACTATTTGAGAGTCTAGTACGCTGATTAAGTTTGACTCTGGGAAATCAATGCTGGTTGTGAAAATGAAAGTAAATTTCTTGGGTTGCATGTGGACTCTAAGTTATCGCGGAGTTTATATGTATCTCTTGTACAAAGTTACATTCTCTCAGCTTGTTATTCAGACAATTTAGGCCGTTAGTTTCTGATTCTACTATACCCTCGTTATATTACGGGCATGTGTATTCTTTGGTGTCATATACGCCAATAAAATATAGTTGTCGTATAACCTGATTTTAAAATTGTTGCTGGTTGGGAATGTTTTTTTGTAAAGATGAATTTTTGAAGCCGTGATAGGATGTTGTAAGTCAACAATAAAAAAAGGTGTCAAGGTGCTCACTTTTAGTAAGGTGTCCTGTAACTTCATAGATTAGTAGACATCTTGTCAGTTTTCATATTTTAGCAAATTGCTGTATTGAAACAGCCCTAATTAATGTAAATTTAAACACTGATCTTTAAAGATAAATGTGGTGAAAAATAACTGCTTATGATAAACACCCAAGAGGACAAACGTCGAGACTGTCATATACAGGCTTGATTACTTCCCCAAGCGCGGTCTACTTACCATATGATATATGTATATGTGGTGCCTGCGTGTAGGTGGATTTCGAATCCTGTCAGAGGCAAGGGCATAATAGATGTATCGCCTCGTTGACGGTTAAAGTACACAGCCTTATACTTAGATTTATATCGAAGAAACCGACTGGGGAATTTTGTGCAGCAGGTTGACTGCTATAAATGTAAAATTAGGGACAGTATTATTCATTTCACATTGACTAAATTATTTATTAAAGTTCAGGTGTATTAAAATAGATAATTAATTTCATAAAAGAAATTACTGCAATTCAAGGGTACAGATGAAAAGTTAAGTTACAAATTATCGTAATTTTAACCGTTTAATATCCATTATAACTTGGTTATAAATTAGTTAAATTGGTATTGTAAACTGACTACTTGACAGTATAAGAATTTAACATATTTTTTCTCATCCTTTATAAAGGGGTTTGGGAAAATGAGACAGTGAACTCTTTAGTCGATTTTAGAAGGAGTGTTTCATGTATATAAAATAATTTTAGCATCCCCTAAGAAGTTACAACCCTTTAAAAAAGAGTGCTTAAATCAAGTTTCCAATTTTTAAAAACTTATAATACTATTAAAAAACCAGCTGAACTTATCACAAGAATGATGAAAAACAATTAAGTAAACTGGTAATAACGACTGACAACTAAAATGACAGGAACCTATTGCAAAAAGTATCTATAACAGAATATGAATAGATATGCATAGTTTATAAGCAAAGAACGAGAGTACCTTTAGCATTGTGAATGTGAATCAAAATGTTATTAAAAAAATAGAATAGGACAAGCGTATATGTACAAAATAATGATTGAAAAAAGAATAGTCATTTACATTTACTACAATGTATTTCCAAGCATGTGAAATTCTTGACTTTGAAAATTTTCTTCGAATGGACTATGCAATATTTAATGAATTAATTGTTACACATATTATTATACACCTCTTATTAAAAAGAAAACATCGTTATGTGAGATACACAGACGAAACTAGCATATTTTTTTTTTTGAGAATTCAAATGTGTCTAAATGATGAGTGTGAATTTTTGCCTGAGTCTGATGTAATTTTGACCTAATTTCGTCATTATGTTAATTTTAACTTACTACTTAATTGTGTCATTTTAGCTTTTATAATAAAACTATCAATATACATCACTCATCCAGAAGACATAACAGATTTCCTGAGAACCTGTTTTATGTGGAGGAAAAATGTTTGATGTAAACTTTTGGTTCTGTAGGACGTAGTAATGATATTTTTTATATATTTTTTATAAACTGATGTGTATTTAGTAACATATTTTTATGCTTATGTATCTTTTTATAAAAATTAGTATTAATTTTGGAAACATAATGCCGTATCCACACTCTCGGCGAGGCATCTCGACGAGAGCAGGCGAGAGACCTATAGCAAGCGCGATACTCAACGAGAGCTCCATCCACACTCTCGTGCTCGACCGGTCTCGGACTGTCTCGCCGAGAGTGTGAATGCGGCATAAGGACAACTAAGAAAATAAATGTTTTACTTTTTTCTTTACTAAAATAGTTTAATGTTTTCAATACATGTAAACAGTTAAGTAAATTTATTTGGATATAGCATTGAAAAACTTAAATGGTATGAGAAATAAATAACCAATTTATTTATTTAGTCTATTTGACATTTATATAGTTTCCGACGTATAACGTTGATTACATATTTTATTATCTCTTCATTTTTTCCGGCCACAGGCGACACTTCAATTTGCAATTTGTAGTTGGCAAATTCTAACTTCAGAGCGACAGATATCATGTCGCGATCAAATTAAGGGGAATATATCCACGTGACTATACCATTAAATACTATTGGCAGAAAATAACTGTGGCTAGCGACACGCTTTCTGAAGCCGGCTTAAACCAGATCATTATTCAAATTATTATCCAGATTCTGGAACTACTACAGTATTTTAGGGCAATATTATAATACAGTATTTTGGCCAAATAAATACACATTGCCGAACGATTTGAGAAAAAGTTTTGATCTTAAAATTATTTTTCAAGGAGGCATGACCTTTTTTGATGAAATCAAAAAGAGTATCCATAGAACAAATTTTGGAAGCCAATGTTTTAAAGTATATTTCCGTAATTTTGGATAGTACTGTAAATAATTCACTTCATATTTTCGTAAATATTTGTTTAAATGATAAATACTTGATGCATTCATTCAACAGCGGACATAGAGAAATATGAAATAACAGCAACAACTATTCGTTACAACAAAGAAAGCAATTGATGCGTTTTAATTAATTGTTCAGTCTCGACGCCATTTGTGGTGGGAAACAAATTTATTAGAACTATTCTGACAGGGAGAAATGCTTTTACTGTCATAGGAATGATTTGTGAGCTATTTTACATATCATCAGTCCCTCAGGTAGTCACTTTCATAGAAAGATGCATTACACTGTTGCAATATTTGAGTAAAGCTATCTACAAAGTAATTTTTTATTCTGTTCCTTTGCAAAAAAACAGTCATGAATTTACAGGTGCTATTGAATTGTTTTTAATAGAGATGGTGAAAGAAGCAAGGTATTTTTTTACTGACACAATTATCAAAGCAATTTAACTAACAGGGAATGAGTGCAGATAGAATAGCGTAACAGTTTATTCAACCACGGCATATTAATTAACAGGTTCGCTGCCGGTGGCAGTTTCGATAACAAGTTGTCCATGCCAGTGTTTTTTTTTTCTATAAAATTTGAAATTTGATAGTTGAAAACTATCTAAATTATGTCTATATGACTTGTTATAGCGAATTTGCTGACTGGACTGTAATTTTAATTTCGACGGCATTTTCCGTTAGTGGCACTGCACGTCTAACTAAATTGAAAGCTATACGTCAGTGATAAGATTTTACGTCGCAAATCTTGTCTGTCTAAGTTCTCAGTGAATTACTTTGAAAGTTTGGATTCGGGGATTATCTGAGACAAGAAAACGAATTTGTACTTAATTTTGTTCTAAACGCTAGTGACTGCTACAAAATGTAGGTACCCTTGGTGGATAAACATAACATTTTTCTCATTGTATGTATAACAGTAGAATAATATAATTCTCTTAGCTTTTGTACACAAATATGATATAAGTACCTACATACTAATTTCAAATCGATAAATTTAACCATATTAAAAAAAATTAATAAAATAATTTTATTTATATTAAATTTCAAGTGTCGACTTATTTAGTAAGTTATGTGATAAATAAAATGTAAAATTTGTATTAGGTATATTAAAACCGACGATGTCAGGAAAATTAAATTACAACAAACAGAAAATGGTTAAATTTAGCGACATAAAGTTAGTATGATAATAATTTTCTTTTAAAACATTGAAACAGTGAAAAAAAATTTATGACCAATTTTTATCCGCGTGTACATTTTCTAGTGCATTTTAGCGTTTAGAACAAAGCATAGATTTGTTTTTCAAAGCAATTCATTGAAAACATTGTACAAATTTGAATAATTTTGAATTCAAAACTTTAAATTTGAGATCCTGTGTCTTTTGGACTAAGATAAGTTGAGTCCAAGAACCTGCTTATTCACCTGATCTGCATCATCTGCCTCATCTGGATACCAAGTGTCGCTTTCATCTCCGTCGAACAACTATGTTCTGAAATTTGCAGGAACCCTTCATCTGTATGGTAATGATTTATTCAGGCTCTTTTTGAGGTTGATATAATACCAGCCTTGCCAGTTTTCCAGTCTTATTCTAATAAAAAAAAACAGTAAATTCGAGCCGTGTAAACCTTTCTCTTAAAGCCTTTTCCGAATGCCTGTATAAACTGCCGTACTTGCACAAAGTACTCATATAGTGCAAAAATACATGCACACAACCTGATTTTTTCAGGGTGGATGGAGGGCTGTCTCCAACCAAGAAATTACACTAGAGACCCTTGTGCGTTTTTTGCAATAGGGGTAGTTTCTTATTTACTTTGTTTTTACCGTCCATTAAATGAAAAAAACGATATTTATTTATTATGATTCAGTAAAGATACAAGCAAAAACCTTAGGAACTGGTTTTTGGAGGGTTCTTAGAGGACTGTCTCCTGAGTGGATACCCAAAAAAGGACAGTCTACCCCTTCGGCACTTTGCGCAATAAAAGTATGTGTGGTAAGGAAATGAGTTCAACTAACAATTCACAGCACTGAAAACACAAGGTTACTTGGATATTACATCCCATTGGTTCAAACTGGCGTACCTCAAAATACCTATTTAATTTGAACATCCCTATTAAATCTGCATAAATGTTTTTAAAACAATAGACCCTCCGGAACAGCAGTAATTACTTTTATTAAGTACATGTACACAAAATATTTTAGAGATGACACAATAATAATAAACCACCCCTATTGCGCAAAACAACGAAGGGGTTGGACTGTGCTTTTTTGAATGGAGACTCGGGAGAAAGTGATTGAAGAAACTTGCAAAAACCAGCTGGTCAGCCTTTTGTTGTATCTTTACTGAACCATAACAAGTATATTAAATAAAAGCAAAATAGCAAAAAAACACAAGGGTGTCGAGAGTGATTTTTTAGTTGGGACAGCCTTTCATATTCACTCTGAAAAAATCAGCTTGTCCGCATTTATTTTTATTTGAAATATGATATCTTTACTGGGTTAATATTATATCTAATAATTTTACTAATTTATTTTATTATTATTTTAAAATACAAAATACTGTGCGCGCATGAAAAACATATGCGTCACATCCTATATGTGTGAGAATTATGAACTTTTTTTCATGTGTTTTTTAGAATAATGTGACATACAAATTTGTTAATTGTGATTTCCCCCACACTGCTTTGCATTCTGTAAACTTTATTTCTGATTTAATTCAAATCGTAATAGTTATTTATGTACCAAGAGAGATACAGGGATGATTATTTCCGCAGGCAACAGGGCATAATCATCCTAGTATCTCCCGTCGAGCATATAACGTTTTATATTTCACTTTATACGAAATAAAAACTATAAAAGGTCACAGCTTTGACGGTTCTTGATTTATCTTTATGACTGATGCTAGATGTTTTGAAACATATCCATAACAACCCAAGTGTCATTATTTTCGGGTTTTCATAGCAGCGGGTGTGAAAAGATCCTTTTTGCCCGTTGCTATGACAGGAAGCATTATGAATGTCCGGGGTGATGTGATATATCTCGCATCCTATCATTATAAGGAAATGAAATATAAAATATTTTGGAAAATTCTCAAATTGGTATGTCAATTTAGATTAATGATCTGACACTGACAACTACAATGCAATGTAGCCAATAATAATATTTAGAGTAGGCTATTTAAGACTTAAATCGTACAACACACTCTTACTTATATCGATTTTATTGTTGAAGTAATGACAATCGAACCGTGCATTATTTTTTACTCATTAACAAATGTATAACTCACTCAAATAAACAAATACGTGTACCAAATAAGATACTTAAATTGTTTTAGAGTGATATGAAAAATGTAAACATATGGTATCAAGAGATCTAAATAGTCTTATTCCAAGAGTATGTGGCCCAGCTGTGACCTAATCTTTCTGAAACCACTTGTATAGTAGACATGGTTTCTTTCCTTTCATACGAGTATAATTGTTTGTTGTATTTTTATATCGTCATATCCTTATAATTTCGTATTTTCCGACTGTATCAGTAAGTTTGATATAAATTATTGTATATATATCTCGAGTTTGTTGATTGTACAGATTCGTCTCCGTTTCTGTGGTCAAAATCAATTAAAAATATTATTCGCATTTTTTTACAAAATTTATTTTTTTACCCGAAACTTATTGTAGAAATGTGATTTCTGCTAACATGAAAACAGTTTCAGTATAAAACCTATCATTACATTAGTTTAAACTTTCGTGATGTTTTGCAAACTTTGCAATGCTCCCTAATTTTGTTAGCCAATAAACAGTAATTATGAGCAAAATGCTGTTATTTCCAAGAGCTACATAAATTTATTTTTTTCTGCACTGTAATTAAAGTAGCATCTGACACATAGCGAAACTAATTAGAATAAGTTCGTAATAATTACTTAATTACCTTGGCAGAAGTTAACCATTTCCAACATCTCTATTTAAGTATAATGTTCTTACTTCCTACACCACTTTGTCACGTTTTTAGAAATTCTGTTAAGTTAATTAATTTTGTCATCATATCTAGGTAGCTTGATGTCATTTTCATTCTTTAATTTTAACTTTAAAAAAGTTTAAGCTTTATCTTTTTTAAATTTCATCGATTGATGTAAAATATTACCTAACTAATTCCTACATGGCATTACTACAGATGAAATCTAAAGACGCGCAATTATATAATTTTCTACTTCTTTCAATCATAGTTTAAAATACAGTGAATTTTTTGTTTGAGCCTTATTGAGGAAATTACTCTCCAAGGTAATTCTAAAAGTAGGACCATAAATTGAACTGCGTTTTCTAGATAGCAAAATAAGACGAAAACTTTATATAAAAATGTATCGCAAAAAGCTTCGTATTCAACATGCAGAATGCAAAAGGTTAGTTAGTTTCTGATGACGGTTTTTAATTAATATTTCCCATTATTATATCATTATAACATTATATCATTAGATCATTATATCATTATATCATTATATCATTATATCATTATATCATTATATCATTATATCATTATATCATTATATCATTATATCATTATATCATTATATCATTATATCATTATATCATTATATCATTATATCATTATATCATTATATCATTATATCATTATATCATTATATCATTATATAGAATAGGGCCTGTATATGGAATTAGGCCGATTAATAATAGTTCTGAAAAAAATATATGTAATTTGTAATATTATTGAAACATTTTACCATGGAGAAATACAGAGTGTTAAAAATAGAGTGTAAAATATTTCAAGAGGTAATAGTATGAACCAAAATAAGCAGAGATATCGAAATGCGGTTTTTGCCATTCAATTTTTCTTAAAAATCTAGCTCATGCGACCTTAGATACTTTTTTCTATCTCCTCGGGAAATAGGAGAAACCCTCTAAAAAGGTCGAAATATATTTTTTTCGTATATTATTAAGAAAATACCATTAATTGGCCGTCGATTCTAATAAAATCTCATCATCTGATGAAGACGACGATTCGGTATACATATTGCTACGTCTGCAAAGTAACGGTTGCGGAGATATGAACCACTATTCGTTTTTCAAACATTTTATTTTATTAGGAATAAACCGACAAAGGAAGCTTTTAAACACAAACAAAAAAACAAAGTTACAGAAGATGTTCAAAGTGCCCTCCGTCCATTTCCAACCAGGCACGACATCTTCGTCTCAACGATATTCGAACTCTTTCGAAAACACCCTCCTTGGTTTGGATTTCTTGACACTTTTGATTAATCCGTAGCTGCAGCTCTTCCAGGCTATTTACAGGAGTACCATACACTAATGTCTTCAAACATCCCCAAACAAAGAAATCTAGAGGGTTCAGATCAGGTAATCTTGGAGGCCATAAAACAGGTCCGGCCTTTCCCATTTGGATGGGTATTGTAGGTGACAGGTTTCTAGGTCCTCTTGTTTTACCAAACCGATTAACAGACGCTGCTTATTCCAACTTTCTGCAGAACACACTGTATGAGTTTTTGGAAGACATTCCTTTGAATCAGAGGCAACAAATGTGGTTCCAGCATGATGGTGCTCCATTTTTCCATGGCCGTTAGAGAGTATTTACACCAAACTTTTCCACATAGGGGCGGACATGTTTTATAGCCTCCAAGATCGCCTGATCTGAACCCTCTAGATTTCTTTGTTTGGGGATATTTGAAGACATTAGTGTATGGTACGCCTATAAATAGCCTGGAAGAGCTGCAGCTACGGATTAATCAAAAGTGTCAAGAAATCCAAACCAAGCAGGGTGTTTTCGAAAAAGTTCGAATATCGTTGAGACGAAGATGTCGTGGCTGCTTGGAAATGGACGGAGGGCACTTTGAACATCTTCTGTAACTTTGTTTTTTGTTTGTTAAAAGGTTCCTTTGTCGGTTTATTCCTAACAAAACAAAATATTTGAAAAACGAATAGGTCCATATCACCGCAACCGTTACTTTGCGGATTCATGTTTAATAAGACTTTTCTGCTTATTTTGGTTCATACTATTACCTCCTGCAATATTTTTCATTCTTTTATTAACACCCTGTATAACATTCTTGTAACAAAAAGGTAACGTAAAGTATTTGACTTATTTCACCCTGTTCAACACCATTAAACCAAAGGTATTACAGAAGTCGGCCTTTTTCTAATTACTTTTCTCCCTTCCTTTGATAAAATCTGCCTTACAACTCTTGCTTTTTTCCTTGAACCTTAAATATATTGCACTCCTTTTATTAAATGAACTCCTGCAGCCGGATAAGATTAACATGAGTACCAAATTGAACATTTCTCCGGACGTTTCGGGGTTTACGCCTCGATGTTTAACAAATTTATGGTGTATCCCATGTGACGGCGAGTATTAAAGTGGGTTATACAATTTCCCAAATGCCGGACACGTCGTCATCGTAACATTGTGGCTACACTTGCAAGGGTGTCAATTCCTGAATTGGAGCAACGTGATTTCATATCTCTGCCACTATACCTTACTATCGAAATAAATGAAATAACCCCCCCCCCCTCCCTCTGAGTTTGGCAAACGTTATTAACTTCCATAAACCCGGGGTCAAAAACTTACATCAAATACCGAGTGGGGTGCAAATCTACCCCAACATTTTTTTGGCTTTTTATTATTTTTTTATGTTATAATTAGGGAATATTAAAAATTATATTAAATTAAAAATAAAATTCGGCTTATAAAAAAATATATTTTTACATAAAAAAGTTGTCAGCATTGATAAATGAGTGGACACATTTAGAGAAAATAATATGAAGTGATTAGAAATAATAACAACAAAAATAATTATGAAAAAATAACAAGCATTTTAGTGACATTTTAAATAATGATTTAATTATCACACTTGTTACAAACTGTTATATTTTTTGAATGTTCTGCACATACGTTGCCCCAAGCAACATAATTCTCTATAATTAATTACAATAAAAAGCAATTTATTCAAAATTTTGTATACCAATATATTTAAGAAACATAGCTCGAAGGAAATTAAGTAAAAAAAATTATTTAAGAAAATATACCCAAAAATTCATGTCTGGGGTACAGCTGTACCCCGTTCGGGTTTATGAAGGTTAAGAAAACGTAGGAACGTAGTTGAATTTTGACTATATATAGCCTCACTTACTATATTGTGTGTTAAAATTTAAGTTAGTTTCCTTATCCCATTGTTTAGTTATAAATTAAAATGTTGAAAAGATCACGGTTTTCAGTCTACAAATTTGATATACCTCTCACTAAAGTGACTTTATTCATTGATAAAAAAATACAAATTTTTACGTCGAACTGTCTTTAGTACTGTGGAGGTCATTTGTCTCACAAGCTCTTATTTTTTTTTTATTTTTAAGCAAAACAGAAGGGAGCGCTATGTCCGTAAATATTGCGTTTTTTTAAGAAATGAAAGAAAAAACTGATACAGGTAGTAAAAACTGTAAACAACAATCTGAAAATATTTGTTAAAATAATACTGTTATAAATACTGTACTGTTTTATATACCTTGCATTTATTAGTTATCCGAAAGGGGGTGTGGGGCGTGTGGAAGACGTTCAGCGAGGTCAATGATTATTGTAGCATGCAGTGGCGGCTCAGATATTTTATTTGTAGAATAATTTTTTGGCTTGCTTCATTTTCATTTGTATTGGATACCTGATCAAACTTCGGAAATAATAGAAATTTTCTAATCTTATCTTTAATCTGTCTGCTTTAGTGTTAAGTATTACTGCAAAAAAAATATTCTTGGATAACTCTCAGAAAACATTTTTTTTTTAATTATTATTGATCAGTAAGTGGCACATTTATGTTATCCTTAACGTTATGTATAAATAATATTTTTCATTGCAGTTTAAGCAGTTTGAAATGTATTGCAAAAATAAACAGACCTTTGGGAAAGATTTGACTGATTGCCACACTGTAGTAAGTAGAAAAGGAAACAGTTGTTAAAAAATAAGTTTCGATCACGTAGAAATCAGTTAGAAGGCGGAGGAAAAAAACAAGATGTCGAAGCATGTCAAAAGATTTCAAACAAATTGTTCTACAAGTAAAAGATTACTTTGAAGCTGAAAGAATTAATGGTTTATATCAAATTCAACTGTGACAAGTGACAAAACGTACTGCAGAAACTTTAGACATTAGTGGAAGCAGTATTAAGAGAGTTACAAGTAAAAAGAATTGAGCTGGTACTGTTTCTAAATCAAATGCAGACGGTAGTAAGAAAATAGAAATTGATGATTTCAAGAAGGGAATAATATGACGAAAAATCTTGCACTATTATACATAAAAAAAAATTTGAAGGATGACCTTTCTGAGGTGATGATAATCTCCCTGTATATGTCCAAGAATTCCAGTAAAAATATTTCCAGTTTGTAACTCTTACTACCCCCACCCCCCACCAACAGCAGATTTTAAATATATATCAGTATAACCACAGTCTTCCATTCACACACTATTGGCCCACCCTGTATTGTGGAAAATAAAAATTACCCATTTTTTAATTCTTACCGAATATCTCCTCTTAAAAAAACGGTATGGGAGTGTCTAATATCAAGTACTTTGTTTGAAATTCTAGACCTCTTATATGAAAAGTTAAATTACAAAGAATATAAAACTTGAGCCTGCTCTATAATTTTAATAAAATCAGTTATTAAAATGGAGGGTTGAATTTTCAGGAAATCACTACAAAGAATAACTTCTTAGACGAGACGTACTTTTTAATATAATTTTCTGCTTCTCTTATACAGTTAAAACTAAGTGCTTGTAGTTTTTTATTTAATTAAATATAATTCCCAGTCAGTATACTAAATTAAATGATACGTTTCGCTAATAGAAATGTAAATGATTAAAATCTCAAGGACTGTAATAAGTACTTATTATTACCAATGATAAAATTAATAAAATTTCTTGTAAGTCTAGTATAAAAGTAGTTGCTTATTCTAATGTTACAGGGTTAACTATAACTAAATACAAATATTTTAAGAGGGGGATAGAGAAAATTTAGAATTAACGGCATTGTCCATCAAAAAATTTCCAAACTTATTTTTAAAGCTAATTTTTTTGAAACTATATGAAACCCTTATTATGCGCCGACTCTGTCCTTCCTGGTGTCAAAGGTACCAAAGGTAGTGACAGAGCACTGCGTTGTCATGTGTATCGATTTACGCAGTTTTGAAAGAAAAAAATTATTTGTAAAATGTAGATAATTATTCAATGATTTAATGAAAACACAATATGGTAACGCAAGTAGGTAGCACCTACCTTACTGATATTTATTTCCAGGATCGATATTTGGAGAGATTTCAAGAAAGTTTTCTTACTTTTTACATTAAAACTTATCGTTGCAAAGTTTTTTGTGAGTGCTATCACTCGTTTCTTGAGGACCTTCGACAATATGTATACAACTACATAAAAATATTGTCACAGTACACCCACGTTTACTGCAATACACCGGTTGTTCATTGTGGTTCAAAGAGGATTCGGCATAATATTTTGTCTAGTCGGAAAACGTATTTGGTATTACGCTGCCACACGACAATATGCACTTGTCAGACTTCCCATAATTTGCATAAAAAATGCCCGAAAAATTAAACTTGCGAAGGCAAGTACTGAAAAATTAGTTCAAACTAATTTATCGTATACGAGATAAATTTTTAAACTTGTTTTGCTGGGAAATTAAATTCTGTTAATACTAATAATAGCAACAGTATTAACAATAATCGACCACGTTAACATAAAATAATTGTTACTATTTTATAACTATAACATCCTGATATGTTTACAGTTTTCTCTAAAAAATCCCTTAGAATATTCCTTCTGTTTTGAACAGTGTTCTTTAATGATTGGAGAGTATGCAACTAGCAATGCAAAATGTCAAATTGTCATTATAATCGAAGCCTGGTTCAATATTACTGACTAATTTTTAGTTTTATACGTTTTATATTATTTATCTTTCCCTATAACTTGGTTCGTCCTATGATATATGCTGTACCGGACTGTCGAGGATGCATTGTATTAATAGGTATTCATTACATTAAATTTCAATTTTCTTATAATAAAAGGGTATTTTATTTAACACGGGTTGTGTATTTTGTTAGTGGATAATTCTGACAGACCCGTAAAGAGTGAAAGCACTGAAAATGTAGTTTTAGCAGTGTGCAACGAAGGAATTAATGCAAAATACTGCAGCTAATCGGATTAAATGTTGTCTATCTTACTTACTGTTATTAATAAAAATTGTTGTTGATAAAAATGTTCGTTTTCATTGTTTCTACATTTGCCAATGCTGTAAAAAACAACCGCACTGTAGTTAACATATCTAGCCAAATCGGACGATGATTATTGCCCCATTTTTTAAACATTGAGCTAAAATTCCGAAATAATTTTTATTGTATTTTAGTCTCCCTGAGCACGTTGTTAAAATGTTTGTACTTATTCATAGTTAATCCTTTATACAGGGTGATTTTGAATGTTTATTTATTTTGTTTAATTGTAGTAGGAAGCAAAATAAATTATTTTACAAATATTGCTCTAATAAATGTTTTTTAATAACTGAGTAATTGTGTTTAAAGTTATTTCATATTTTAAATCCGACTGCGTAAAACTCTTACCTACCCTAATAGTTCAAGCAACGGAACCGTCTGAATACTATTGCAATATTGATGACATTGTTTTAAATTAATTTAGCGACTTGCTCTGAACTGCTGAGGTATTCATAATGGAATGTATTGCCGAGTAGAAACAGCTAAAAACTAATTAAAAGTGAAAGTAAATTTCATTAATGACGTGACAAAAGTCGCGCAGTCTTTGTTGAATGTCACGCTGCCTCTAGTTAACCTTAAAGTTCCAATAGGTAACCAACGTACGTGTTATAAAGCAATCGTGTTATCGTTATCATTTTGGTGTTTTGTACTGTGTCAGTAGTATTATTTTTTATTAAGCGTAATTTATTGACTAAACAAAGGTGTATGATAGTAATTAACTTGTTGGTATGCACAAAAATTTTCTACTACCTGAAAATTATCCTAAGAGACTTCGGTTTTTGTGAGTGGTTATTGAAACAAAGCAATGCTAACGATGAGATGTAACTGGTCTGCTACTTCCTGCTCGGCCTGAGTGGCTCGACTTGCATGTTACATCTCACATGCACTCTATTTATATGTGAACCTACATATGAAGGAACAGCCAGTTCAATTGTCGATCATCTCACCTATGGCATACTGATGAGGGCTAACAAGCCCGAAACCGGTCTATGTCTGGTGGAGTGGCTGACAAAGGTTTTGGGCTGTTCACACAGATACTGCAGGTGTAATTCAATGCCGGTCGGGGCATTAGCCCGCGGAGTAGTTGTTTCCTGCAGTATCATTTATAGATTTAATGCTAACGATATTTTGATATGCAGGACCGGCTTACATTACTTAAAAATGAGTAAGCGCATAATACAATTACTACTTCATTTTCAGAATCACCGTGTATATAAACATATGTAGATACTCGTATTTTGTAAGTAGGTAATGTAAAAATATCTCGTGATGAAAGATGAAACATTTTATCATCTAATTTCATTTTGTTTGCAAACGCTGAAATTTCTTGTAAGTACTTAATAATTTTTTTTCATTTCCTTCCTTCTAATTCTTTCAGAACATCTGGTCGCAACATTTTTCCTGTATTTTGAAAGATGAAGGTACTCGTACTTTTGAACAAACTTTAAATTTACGTCTTCCCCACTACACCAAGAGACAATATTTTCATGTTACAAACTTTCTACAACTTTCCGCTAACTTTGTTAAAGTTTCTAAGAAAACTTCCTAGAAGTTTTTAGTGGTACTCAAATTAGAAATTAATATATGATATTGATTTTAGAAACTGATGTGGTATGATCCACAAAGAATAGTCAAATACCTATGTGTTTAATTTAATATTTAAATATATATATATATATATATATATATATATATATATATATATATATATATATATATATATATATATATATATATATATTTTACTGCTAAGAATTAGAATATAGCAACATACGGAAATAAGTTGAAGATGACTAAGTACACTGATAAAAATGGATTGAGTTTTCCATGTTTTATTATGCTCTTTTTACATAATATTAACTGTATATATATATATATATATATATATATATATATATATATATATTTTTTACTGCTAAGAATTAGAATATAGCAACATACGGAAATAAGTTGAAGATGACTAAGTACACTGATAAAAATGGATTGAGTTTTCCATGTTTTATTATGCTCTTTTTACATAATATTAACTGGAAAATTTTAATTTACATTATATATTAACGAATTTACTGGAAATTTTTAATATACATTATACAGTATGCGTCAAAAGTATGGAATAAATTCAATAAAAACGAAACAATTATTTTTTGGGAAAAATCCTCGAACAGGTCGATATTACCATATTTTTTTCTTGATTCTGAAACATCGTTTAATTCTCTATCAAACAGTACTAAAATTTTGCCCTCTTACATAGGAAAGTTTTCGAGTAAATGACGATTGAATGTTAGAAAACGTAAATCAATTAAAATAAAGCAAAAATGTTATCAAGTTTAGTTTTTCGAATTCCATAGTTCTTTTATGGATCACGTAGGTCAAAATCTTTGCAAAGTGTCATTGTCACACCGATTTTCTAATAAGTATTGCAAGCGACATAGAAATTATTATTCAATTTAAAATATTATGGCACATTTAACTGTTACTCAAAGAATTGAAATTTTAATTCTTATCGGATGCGGGAATATGACTAGAACTCAGCAGGAAGTTTGCGATTTATTTAATGAAAAATATCCAGATCGCCCTATCAGCCAATCAACAGTCAGTAAGGTAGAGTCTAAATTTAGAGAAACTGGCAATGTTGTAAATATTCCAAAACCTGGACGTCCAAGCAGTAATGAAAATCAGAAACAGAACATTTTGATAAGTATGGTGGATAATCCTCATAATTCTTCAAGATTGATTGCATTAAACAATGACACTAGTCAGAGCACAGTGCTACGTATCTTGAGGAAGGAAAAATATCATCTCTACAACATTCAACTTGTGCAGGAACTCAATGAAGATGATCCCGATCGCCGCTTACACTTTTGCGAAATTCTAATGGATTTATGTCACGGAAATAGAAATTTACACCGGCAAATACTTTTTTCAGATGAGACCACATTTTGTCTGAATGGTACTGTAAACCGTCAAACTTGCAGATATTGGAGTCGAGAAAATCCTCATTGGATAGCAGAGGCACATACCCAACACCCTCAGAAATTAAATGTGTGGGCTGGAATAGTAGGGCCTTTCTTCTTTGAAGGAACCCTTACAGGACAAAGATATTTAGAGTTTCTAGAAAATGACCTTGTTCCAGCCCTTGCAGTAATTTTTCCTAACGATAATGACCCTGACATTCCTGACGATACCATATGGTTTCAGCAAGACGGTGCACCTCTGCACTATGCGCGCCCTGTACGAGATTTTTTAGACAACTGTTTTCCTGGGAGGTGGATCGGCAGACGCGGACCGATAGAATGGCCTGCAAGATCGCCAGATCTACACCTATTGACTATTTTTTATGGGGGTACTTGAAGTCAAAAGTGTACATTAATAAACCACCTAATTTAGAAGAACTTCAAAATCGCATTCGGGACGAAATACGCAGAGTTACCCCAGAAATCATTCATAATGTGCAAGAAGAATTTCTTCACAGACTTGCGCATTGTCAAGAAGTTGGTGGATGGCAATTCGAACATTTAATTGTATTTTATTTTACATACCTCAGAATTGTTACTATTTTATGGATAAAATTTACGTTTTCTAACATTCAATCGTCATTTACTCGAGAATTAAACGATGTTTCAGAATCAAGAAAAAAAATATGGTGTTGCCATTTAAAAAAAATCGATGACGTCATTACTCGAAAACAAATGACATTTGAAAATCGCATTTTGCGCTAAAATATGTATTTTTTAAATTAAAAATGGACCTATTCGAGGATTTTTCCCAAAAAATAATTGTTTCGTTTTTATTGAATTTATTCCATACTTTTGGCGCATACTGTATATTAACGAATAATCAAATGTATGTCCTAATAAAATTAGGAAATTTCAGAAATAATGTACTAATACAATGACTGCAATGAAATTCTGAAAATTCACAACTTTTCATGTGATTTCTGTTCTGACACATGCGCAAAGGCACATCAACCTACCCTCTAACCTAATACGTTTTAGTTGTGTTGTTAACATGTAGCAGATAAACATATACGGCTCATTAGTCAGGACTTTTTGTGGGACATTCGTAAGACAGTATAAGTATAAAATAATAATTTGTTACGTGTGCACTTGCAGCTTGTGTCAATTTAAATATTATCCTAAATATCATAGAAACTGAAACGGTACGTTGTTTAGATGTTTACATCAAAACTACGCCATTACATGTGTCTCTAAATCATCCAACTTTCATTTCAAACAACATATTTATCTTTGTGTCAGTAACTAGTAACTCCTTTCAACAGATATTAACATTAGTTGTAGTTACGTTAATTATAAATTTACTGTTAAACTAAACTAAACTAAAATTCCAGTTAAATTATTTATTTTTACAGAGATGTACGTATATCTACAAATATTTGCAAAAAAACAAATATATACCTATTGATGTTCCAAGAATAATTATGTAGTTTTTTTATATATATATTTTTAGGTATTAACAATATTGTGTGAAACTAACTACTCTGTGGACTAAAGCCCCAATTACACCCACAATATCTACCCATATATTCTTTATTATTAGCTTTTTTAACATTTTTTGCTGTATTAGAAAGGTATTTTAAGCTAATATATTGTGATAAAACAGAAATATCATAAGAATTAAATACTATGAAATTCATTTTAAGCAACAAAAATAGAGAATTATTATTGAAATGTTACTGTTATTGATGTAAAATACCTATAGATAAATTATTATTATGGAAATTATCTTAAATAAACATATAGAAAGAAGCCTATTATTATATTAAATAACAAAATTTTACAAATTTTATTGAATTCAATTTAAAATTTTATCTATCAAATTTGGACATGACGATACAAAAACATACAGTACATAAAAAAAATGAATTCAAAAACCAGATAATGACATATCAAAACAAAGCTTAAAGAACAAAGATTTAGCATATATGCATATCGCAAGACTAAAACATCAATCAAATAAAATATTAGTTAAATAAAATGAAAATTTCAATTTTAAAACATGACAATTAGAAATGTCAAATGTAAAGATGGCTATTCAAGGAAATTTCAACATCTCTGACAGGATTCTAAAAAAAGACAAATTAAAGAATATTTAAGTATAAAATTAGTAAAAATTGTTATGTAGTTGTAAAATATAGATATAAGAATACAAAGACAAATAGTGTAGTGAATAGTGCTTCGACAAGAATAATTAAAAATTTAAATGTTACATGTGTATTGACCCTAACAAAACTACTAATAATCTAGAAGGTAAAATTACCTAGAAACAATAATTTGTTGATTAGTTACGAAGAAAACTGTGAAGCGAAAAGAGGTGTGAATTTGCTAGAGCCGAAAATTTCATAATTTATAGTTAAATTTAATTAAAATTAAAAAAAAACTCATACGTACCAGTTTCACAGTATAATTAAAACTTAAAGTAACTCAAGACAAAATCGATCAATATCACAATCAGGAATTTAGTGGAAATCATCTCCATAACCAGACCAGGCTAGACTTGGGGGTTTTGCAAAAGGTCGAAGAAATCCATTTTTAGAGGGAATTAACATCAAAATACATATCAAGATCTCGACAAGACTAGAAGTTCAAAATTGAACAGGACATCCAGGCCGGAGGATCAACAATATCCAGAGAATATAACATCATCCAGAGAGGAGAAATTCCAGACAAGAACATTGGAAATATCATCTACAAAAAAGTAAGAAATAACGTATATAATAACAATATACAACAGTTAATTACTTACCTTCTATTAGATTTCACTCATTTTAAAAGCTTAAACTTATAAATACAGCCATTAAATGTTGTAAGACACAAAATAGAAACTAAAGATATTAAAATCCAGAACTTAACTTACATCTAAATAGAATTAGACAAATTCCATTGCAGTCGTGTGTTTAAGTAAGTAAGTAAATTCAAATTATTTTAAACACAAGAAAAACACACAAGGCAATATCTCAGAAAAGTCAAACTTGTTAAATGTTAAACTGTAAAAATATTCTTTAATATTCATTATTTTGAATGCTTTCTAATTTCATTGAGGAATTATCATTTTGCTGTTTTTTTTTTTAATAAAAGTTAATGTACTATCTTTTAAAATAATTGTTTCTTTGTATGTACTGGGTGGTTAAAGATATTGAACATTTAAAAATAAAAAAAGATATTAGATACTCTGCTAGCATCCACTCCTGAGAAAAGAGGAAAAATATAGTCAGGGTATTAGCAAAGTACAGGTAAAAAAAATTTTATTAGAAAAATAAAATCAGAAATTAAACTTAAAACAAAACTTATATTTAATCACTTATACACTCCACATATAACATATAACATAAATACAATCTACACTAATAAAAAATTAAATAAAACAAAATAAAATAAGATAAATCATTGGCGCCCAATATAAAAAATTTTATATACACAATAAAATCATATCACACATATCATCACAAACACAACACATTTACAAATTACAAATCACAATAATATATCAAATCTTATATATTTGATTCAACTTAAAGGAGGCCACCTGATGAAGGAATTCTTGAAATGCAGAAATAGGTCAGATCTCATCTATTGTGGTTGAATTTTCGAATTCGCACTGTAAAATTGAAATTAGATATTTATAGAGTGTTTTCATTAAACCAGGTTAGTAAATTTAAATAGATTAATTTCTTTAGATATTCATTGAATAGAGCTTTGTCTGTGGAATTGTTCATTAGCATACCTAGATGTTTGGTATCAGAGAACATGCATATGACTTTATTGATAGGAATTGTATGAAATTTAATATATATATTAGCTTAAAATACCTTTCTAATACAGTAAAAAATAATTATGTAGTATTTATTCAAATGAAATACCTACATTGCAATACATTTTTAGATGAGGGATGAACAATACACTTTTACAGAGGAGATTGGATAATTCATATTTAGAGGATGGATAGACAAATTCCACTAGAAAATCTTCCTACACAGAAATTATTTCTGCTTCTTAAGACCTTCTTAATTATATAGAAATAAAAATGTGACTTACTTAGTGTATTTATTATTGAATTCTAATAAAACCTACTGTATTTCTAATAATTTGTTAGTAAGAGATATCCTGCATATTAGATTAACTAGCTTAAACCTGTTCTTTTGCACATTTTAACAAGAAGATACTTTTTCCCATGCCATTAAAAGTAAAAACTTTTCCCTTGTCAACTTTTCTTAACACAGTCTCTATATGACTACAAAAATAATATGATTAAGTTGGTTTCTGTTATTTTGTTCAAGCTAACTAAATAAAAATATTAGATCTGATTGATAGGTATATATATTTTTCTAACTTGTACATATTGTTAAATTTTATGCACATTGATATTCAGTCATATATATAGTAAATAATAATATACTGAAAAAGTTTTATCTATGCATATTGTAATAGTAAAGGAGCAGTGCAGCGATAAAGTCTTGCACCTTCTATTAAGTTATGTCGACTTCCGGTTTTCCCGAAAATGACGTCACCTCTCTTAATTTAAATGGAATGGAATAAAAACGTTATTAGGACCTATAATAAATTATTTTTTCTTTTAAAAATTTGGCGAAGTCGCCAGTGCCATACGATCCCAAATAAAATTAATATTACTCTTCAGTTTCTACATTAAAACTAGTAATAGGTAATATTATTTACATATAGGAGAAATATCTGGCCACATTTTAAATAGCTATCAAAATATACAGGGTGTCCCGGAAAGCATGTGTTCGTTTTTGAGACACTGTATATCAATCTAAAAACATTATTTCTTATTTTGACATTCTGAAGTCGAATTATTAAAATCAAAATTTTAAAGAAAAGTCATACCAGCAGTGCTGATCATTGTAGTTATATTGATGTTAACTATTAAGTTGATGCGGACTCTTGTTGGAATTGTCGTAACCAGTGTTACATTTAATAATTGAAAATAATTGCATGTAGAATATAATAAGTATAATAAATATTACAAATTTACTGTTTTTGTTTGTTTTAACCCATTAAAAACTCAAGAATAAAAAGTAATTAAAATATGTATTGGTGTAAAAGTTTTGTGAAACAAAATGTCAATATATTATAGTTGCCTGAAATTTTTTAAACGCCATGATAAAACAATAGCATGCAAGCTTCTAATTGGTTAGAAAACGTTGGTGTGAAAGTTTCAATATAGTAGGGAACTAATTTATACTAAAAATACATGTCAGATTGGTCAATATAACAGACAACAGTCTAAATCATTTGTCGGAAATAAAAAGTTACAACTTGGAATTGTAGCTAAAACATTATGTTATTTCGTTCAGCGGTGGTTAATGGTTACTAAATGGAGTTTTAATGGGTGTTAACGCTACTACTGATTTGTTTGTTGACTTCCTCTTGGTCTTATATCTAATGGAAAACTGTGGGGAAAACAATACGAACCGTAATGGAAATCAAGACCAAATGAACATTAAGTATTCCAGAGTTTGTTTTTAAAGCAATTTTTATTAGAACAGCGGTCCGCTGCTACATGCATTAGTTTTTATGGAAATGGAACGTTTATCAAAATCCATTCAATCATTTATTATATATTTATAAAATACTCTATTCCACAGAATATATACTTCAATTATGGAATAGGAACACAAACAACAAAAAGTATTATTAACAGGGATAAACACAAACAGAATTTAAAAAAAACAAATCAGTTGATAGGTAATAAATATACAACAAATAGACAAAATACAAATTAGGGGCAAACAAAATACAGGAAAGGAGAATATCATAGTACACTGAAAGAAATGCGCTTTATTCTTTATTAGAATTCTAAGCATCATTATAAGAACATTGTATACTATAAGTGACAGATATACATGCGTATTACTAATAGAGATATATATAGTGACTACACACCATAATTCTTTATTAACTTATTGTATAACTTATTCAACAATTGATAATACACTGTACGAAATAATAGCTATACCTATTAATAAACAAGTATAGAAATTCATTATTAGCGCATCTAGTATTAGTGTTATGTAATAACAATGTATTCAACTATTTTTCTATATGAGTAAAAGGGATATGATGTATTATTATGTATGGATATATATTCTAAAATAAAAAATAAAACAAAAATGTAGAATACTAAAATCTCGAAAGCAGAGTCGTTTTCGAATAAATTATTAATTTTATTTCAATAAATGTGCAATTTTCGACTGATTAATCAAGTTGGCCGGACAAAAATCTTGTTGGCACGGATTTACTTGACAGTGACGTATAATATTTATTTGACTTTTAGTATTTGTTGTTGAGTTCAAAATGGCAGGGTTTGCAATAGAGAATGCGTCGATATGATTAAGCTATAGGAGCTTGTAACAATAAAGCCCGTGCTGCCGAGAGTTTGTACAGGGAACAATTTCCGAATGGCCATCATCCCGATCACAAAACAATCCAAAATGTAGAAATGCGAGTAAATTTTTGCAGATGGACATTACAAGAATTTCAACGCAATCCAGATTGTTTTCATAATGTTTTATTTACCGATGAAGCTCATTTCAGCCAACAATGAGTTTTCAATCACCACAACCTTCATTACTGGCATTATGAAAATTCTCATGAAAAACGTCAGTGGAGTCAGCAAAGATGTTGGTCTGTAAATGTTTGGATAGGTATTTACGGGAAGACGGCCGTTTTGCGATTATAGCCGATTACGTACCGAGCGGCAACGATCACTAAACCATTATAAGTTCCATTTTACAAAAGTAAATAAAACCGAAGCATAATCATTATAAAAACAAATTATTCTGCAGCTGTTATACACAGATTAGGGAGTTGGTCTTTATACAGCAAACGTAAATATTCCGTAGATGCACAACGTGTAGTAAATGTATACCAGTTAAACTTATTGACTAATGAGTATAAAGGTGTGTTTTTATCTTTTAATAAAAGCTGTATATTTGTTATAATAGTTTAATATGCGTCATATACATTATTCTAGATAAACAGTTTAGTAAACCCATTTCTTTCAGTGTAAATATAAATAAAAAAAAATCACATTTATCATGCAATACTGCAACCGGAAGCAGTGCATTACTAATTAAGTTCGCATTCAAAAGGCAATATATTTCCCTTAATTTAATGTACGGTGCAAGTAATAACTAGAAAATCCTTTAAATAGATGGGATGCTTTTAGGAGATTTATAGACGGACTAGATAAGTATCACAGATGAATGTGGGTCAAACATTAAAATTTAAACCCTGTAATACTTGAGAATAGTCAAATATATTTTTTATTATTTTAAACAAGAATATGACTGAGTGTAGTGATGTTCTACATTGCAACAACAAAATACTAGTTTATACTTACTGTCCTACAATGTCCTACAAAATGTCCTTATTAATGAATCGTATATGTTTGTCTACTACACTTTAACAACACAACTGTAACTTATTAGGTTAGGTTGAAGCGCCTCTACGCATGTGCAGTAGAAATCGCATGAAAGCTTTAGTAACATTTCATAATATATTGAGTAAAAGTAGATAGTTCGATTGTAGTATATTGTATTACAGCACTGTTTCTGAAATTTCCTAATTTTATTAGATAAAAACACATACAATTGATTATTCCTTAATATTTGTAACCTCTAAATTGGGTTAGCATAGAAACACGTCACGTAAACAAACAAACTTTATTGTCACTCTTGATTACACAAGAAATATCCTTCAACAAATTTACAACTGTCAAATTCGTTATATTGACGTGTCAGTTATTGACGCTCGACTGATCAATATAAACTGACTGCGTCAGCGAAACCGATTCGCTTATATAGGCTTTTAGGGTTCTAGAAGTTTTCTTGAGAATCAAATAGAATGTGGCCGAAAATATTCCAGAAAATGTTAAAATAAAGGCATCACAAAAATTATAAATTATAACATAAACAGAAACATAATTGACAAACTAAAGATGTAGGTGACCTTCAATCATATATTATAACGTAAACAGGAATATAATTAACAAACAAAAAAGGTAGGTGAGCTTCCGTAACAATATATAATATAAATTAAAATTTTCCAGTGAATATTATGTAAAAGAGCAATACAAAACATACCTACATAGAAATTTCCACCCATTTTTATCAGTGTATGGAAAATATTATGTAAATGTAAATAATTTCTTGGAAATTTTATAGATATTTTTTGGAGTGCGGTATCGTATATGTCTTAATTATTTGTTGTAAATGGCAAAATCCTGGTTTAATATATATGTAGATGCCATTTCTTCATCTTAACTCCAATGAAGCCAGAGGCCATTTATGTCACGTAATCACAGAGAATTGTAGCTGCAACTGTCATAAGTTCTGTGTGCAAATGAATCCTCTTTGCTCGCTGTGTGCTCGTGTAGCAGATATGTCTTCATTATGGTCTAACTTAATTACTAATGTTGCATACTTAACTGTACATAATTAAATCAATGATATCGGTTTAGAATTTAAAGGATAATGATGTCGACATGTTGTAAAGTTCGAAAACAATACAGAAATACAGAGTAAAAATATGTTGGGGTGTATTTCAGTTCTATTATTTAAAATGCCTTTTGGAGGCTTGCAAACAGTAACAAAAGAATGCAACAATGGTTTTATCCAGTTCCAAGTCTAAAATATCTTGATTTTACGGAAAATATGTTCCGTGTCACCTTTAGAAGAAACTTTGACACATGAAAGTTATACAATTTTTATCTATATAGGTTGTCGCTCCATTCTCTACCGATACTTGCTCTACCCTGAACGATCAATAATGCTACTTACCAATATTTTGAATCTCTACACTGAATTCTATTATATACGTTTCTTGCGTACTGATAACGATGATCGAAGGCAAGTATTATCAGTAATTCTTCCATGTAACATTTGTAATTGAGTAATCCGTCATCTCTTTGTAGATAAATCTTTTATAATGATTTAATGGCCTTGTTTAGCATTTCTATTTCAAAAATCAAAAGTATGAGTGAAAAATAATAGATCTGTAAAATATTAGAATTTTATTCGAACGTTTAGTACTGCAAAATTAATTACAAATCGCCAGCGTGCTGGAATAGGTATGGACAGGCTCTACGTCACGTCGACTCGATGCTAGTTACATGAGTATTGTTCCTGTTGCGTACTGCTTTTTTGATTCAGTTTGAGTGCAAAAAAAATTTTAAGTATTGCATAGTTTCAGAATGCACAAATATAAGTACAAAAGCGTCGGAAAAATTATTTATTTGTTTACCAATGAACCAAAAGCAAAGAAGAGCATGAAACCATGCAATGCGGAGATCTGATTGTATCCGACAAAGCGACGAGATTTTGTTAGAAGGGTCACTATGTTTAGTAGTTTTTGTTTTAAATATAGATTGAAGAGGTCATAAAAGCTATCTTTATTTAAAACCCATGAAATCAGAAACATTTCATATTACACACTTTTAAATCTTGATTGTTAACACAGAAACACGAAAAAGTGGTTATAGAAGAATTATTACGTGAAATTTTCATTTGGAATAGTGGTTTTGGAGCTTCTACGTCCGGTGCTGTTATTTAATATATAGTGATCTTCCGGTTTAGGTTGTGACCTAGGTAACCGTTTGGTGCCGGTAACATAACTAACTTGCACATTTCTAATCTTAGGTGAGATTTTTTGATTTACCCTTGTTGTTCTCGGATCAGGCTTTGCTCATATAATGATTTCGGTTTCTCGGGTGCTACGGTCCGCATTGCACCTCCGATAATGGTGGTCTTCCTAGACGTCATTTAGTATCCTTTGTATTTTGCTAAATTTTATATTTTAGAGGAACAAAACAATTTAATTTTTACTTCTAGAGTTGATATTTTCTAAACTTCTCACATTAATGCAACTACTTCTTTCAAAATAAAAAAATAAACAATTTGCTTATGTATTTGATTAGCAGGTTTCTGTGGCAATTGGAAATTTTCTAGACATATCCATGATATTTCAAGAGACATCGCACTTAAGTTTACACAGTTGTCAGCCACCAGTGCATAGAAATTGACAGATGCAAGACACAGAGTAAACTTAGATCATTTACTTACGAGTAAATGATATTAAAATTGCAGTAAAGAAGAGAAGATTTTTAGTCAGATCTATATAAAAAACGGTAGAAATATAGAAGAATAAAAATAATTGTGTTCTTGTTGCACATACGGAAAAAAAGCAAAAAGTATTAACGTTAATGTGGCTCTCAAGGATACACTACCAAGACAAAATAAATCATTATAAATATCTATCAGAAAACTAAATCTCCGGTTTCGAAACTTCTTCTGAACAAAAAACACTAATATATCGAAATGCCTGACATGCCAACGAGCTCAATAATTGAATAACAATTACCAGAGCATAATTGCCCCAGGATACTGACAACAATTTAGTAAAATTTGTAAAAGCATTGATTTTTATTAACATATTCTTATTAACTGCCCCTTACTATTGATGCAAACATCGCTTGGTGATGGTGAATTTATTATGATATAATCCATTATTTTTTGAAAGTTAATTACACCTTTTTCAGTTCCCATAAAGAAAGCTGGTTTTATATTTTAGGTACAGCATCCGAGTTTGTGACAACTTTTGTAATTATTTTTCGAACTACAATATAAAATATTTCTATATATTTTTAGGTATTAACAATATTGTCTGAAACTATCTACCCATATATTCTTTATTATTAGCTTTTGTATCATTTTTTACTGATAGGAATTGTAGGAGATTTGATATATATTAGCTTAAAATACTTTTCTAATACAGTATAAAATATTTCAGAAACATCCTTTTTAAAAATAATTACAGAAGTAAATAGTAAATATACAGTATGCGCCAAAAGTATGGAATAAATTCAATAAAAACGAAACAATTATTTTTTGGGAAAAATCCTCGAACAGGTCGATTTTTAATTTAAAAAATACATATTTTAGCGTAAAATGTGATTTTCAAATGTCATTTGTTTTCGAGTAATGACGTCATCGATTTTTTTTTAAATGGCAACACCATATTTTTTCCTTGATTCTGAAAGATCGTTTAATTCTCTATCACACAGTACTAAAATTTTGCCCTCTTACATAGGAAAGTTTTCGAGTAAATGACGATTGAATGTTAGAAAACGTAAATCAATTAAAATAAAGCAAAAACGTTATCAAGTTTAGTTTTTCGTATTCCATAGTTCTTTTATGGATCACGTAGGTGAAAATCTTTACAAAGTGTCATTGTCACACCGACTTTCTAATAAGTATTGTAAGCGACATAGAAATTATTATTCAATTTAAAGTATTATGGCACATTTAACTGTTACTCAAAGAATTGAAATTTTAATTCTTATCGGATGCGGGAATATGACTAGAACTCAGCAGGAAGTTTGCGATTTATTTAATGAAAAATATCCAGATCGCCCTATCAGCCAATGAAGTCAGTAAGGTAGAAAGTAGTCTAAATTTAGAGACACTCGCAATGTTGTAAATATTCCATAACCTGGACGTCCAAGCATTAATGAAAATCAGAAACAGAACATTTTGATAAGTATGGTGGATAATCCTCATAATTCTTCACGATTGGTTGCATTAAACAATGACACTAGTCAGAGCACAGTGCTACGTATCTTGAGGAAGGAAAAATATCATTCCTACAAAATTCAACTTGTGCAGGAACTCAATGAAGATGATCCCGATCGCCGCTTACACTTTTGCGATATTCTAATGGATTTATGTCAAGCAAATAGAAATTTACACCGGCAAATACTTTTTTCAGATGAGGCCACATTTTGTCTGAATGGTACAGTAAACCGTCAAACTTGCAGATATTGGAGTCGGGAAAATCCTCATTGGATGGCAGAGACACATACCCAACACCCTCAGAAATTAAATGTGTGGGCGGAATAGTTGACGACAGAATAGTACGGCCTTTCTTCTTTGAAGGAACCTTTACAGGACAAAGATATTTAGAGTTTCTAGAAAATGACCTTGTTCCACCCCTTGCAGTAATTTTTCCTAACGATAATGACCCTGACATTCTTGACGATACCATATGGTTTCAGCAAAACGGTGCACCTCCGCACTATGCGCGCCCTGTACGAGATTTTTTGGACAACTGTTTTCCTGGGAGGTGGATCGGCAGACGCGGACCGATAGAATGGCCTGCAAGATCACCAGATCTTACACCTGTTGACTATTTTTTATGGGGATACTTGAAGTCAAAAGTATACATTAATAAACCACTTAATTTAGAAGAACTTCAAAATCGCATTCGGGACGAAATACGCAGAGTTACCCTAGAAATCATTCATAATGTGCAAGAAGAATTTCTTCAGATGCAGATTCTTGACAATGCGCAGACTTTCGCATTGTCAAGAAGTTGGTGGATGGCAATTCGAACATTTAATTTAAGTATAAAATTTAATCAATTGTATTTTATTTTACATACCTCAGAATTGTTACTTTTTTATGGATAAAATTTACGTTTTCTAACATTCAATCGTCATTTACTCGAAAACTTTCCTATGTAAGAGGGCAAAATTTTACTACTGTCTGATAGAGAATTAAACGGTCTTTCAGAATCAAGGAAAACAATATGGTGTTGCCATTTAAAAAAAAAATCGATGACGTCATTACTCGAAAACAAATGACATTTGAAAATCGCATTTTACGCCGAAAATCGACCTGTTCGAGGATTTTTCCCAAAAAATAATTGTTTCGTTTTTATTGAATTTATTCCATACTTTTGGCACATACTGTATATCATTTGTATGGTAAGATGGCATATTTCAAATATTAACCAAATCTGGTTTGTATGGCAATTCGAACATTTAATTTAAGTATAAAATTTAATCAATTGTATTTTATTTTACATACCTCAGAATTGTTACTTTTTTATGGATAAAATTTACGTTTTCTAACATTCAATCGTCATTTACTCGAAAACTTTCCTATGTAAGAGGGCAAAATTTTACTACTGTCTGATAGAGAATTAAACGGTCTTTCAGAATCAAGGAAAACAATATGGTGTTGCCATTTAAAAAAAAATCGATGACGTCATTACTCGAAAACAAATGACATTTGAAAATCGCATTTTACGCCGAAAATCGACCTGTTCGAGGATTTTTCCCAAAAAATAATTGTTTCGTTTTTATTGAATTTATTCCATACTTTTGGCACATACTGTATATCATTTGTATGGTAAGATGGCATATTTCAAATATTAACCAAATCTGGTTTGTATGCTTTTTATTTGAAATCGATATGAAATGCGATATGCGAGATGATATATGGAACGGGATGTAAAGTTTTATGTTTTTTTTATGTCTATATTACTACAAAGCTAATTAGTTGCAAATGTAGCTCCACAGAGGACATAAATTCCATTAAAACAATGTTATTTAAAACACTAAATTCGAGATACACAGGAAAAAAGTTCACATGAACATAGGCCCCCCACACACACATACCCCACATACATTATATAAGAGAGCCGTTCAAAATTGTATAGAAATAAGCTGCGGGAAAGACCTACCCTACAGCACCTTTATATAATTAACTGTTTACAAGTAATTGAGTAAGTTTGTTGTCGCGGACGCAAACGTGTTTAGCGTTGTTTTTTTCAAAGTGCTTTATTGAATTCAAAAATTAGTAGATATAATATTAATGTATAGTAAGTCCGAATATCATTTAAATATCGTTACCTCCAAAAACAACAACTGAATTCCAGTGAAAACGATATGTAAATGCATAGCGTGAATATAGATATGAAGGTCGTGAGCAAGGGAAGAGCGCAACGTGCAAATGGTTTATTTTCATATTTTTTAAGTAATGTCAGTCTCAGTGGTGTTTCAACACCTCTACCTAAAACTAAAAGCTCTTATAATAGCTATTTACGTTACAAGTTGCGCGATAATGCTGTTTTAGGCACGCCGCGTGAAATTTCGTAAAACGTTAAGTGCCTAAAATACTTATTTCGCAACAATGACTGAAAAAGATTTTTCATAAAATCGTCAAACAAATATTCAAAATCGTTTCGATATAGTCTTCGATTACTTAATAATATGATGGCTAGACTATTTTAATTAAACAATGTTTAAGTTGCATATAAGGTTGTTGATATGGAGCAGTTAACAATGTTTACAAACTATACAAAAATTTAAAAAAATTTTGAAATCTGTGAACAGAAACCCCAATAATTAAAATCGGTATTAATGTTTCATAAAACTTTAGTCTGTGTGACGCATATTCTAGTGATACTGAAACTTCTGAAATAGAAAATGGGGCGGAAGCTGCCTTATGCAAAATTTGATATTTGGTATGTAATATTTCGGAGAAAGTTTTTCTGGCGTACTTGTCCCAGTTATCTTTAACATGTACACCCTCTACATTAGTCATTTATTCCATGCCGCGAACTACAATTTATTTGAAAAAAAATATGGATATTAGTAAATATACCAATCTTATTGCTTTCCTCAAAAGGAAATCAAGTGGTTATAGACCCAGAAAATCCATAATATTTTCCAAGAAACAGGTTGAAAGGTATATCAAAGAGGCAGATGATAACAAGTACCTATTCCAAAAAGTTGTCTTGATTGTTGGTATATTTGGAGCCTGTAGAAGAGAAGAATTAACTTATTTACGTACAGAGATCATTGAAGATGCTAAGTCGTTTACTAAGGTACCAAAACTAATGTTCCTAGATTATTTACAATGCCAGAGGGAGATATAGGAGTCAATTTTTTGCAAATTTTCCTACGTCCATCCACCATTGATCCAAACCGGTTTTTTATCACATACAGGAATTCAAAATGTACTACACTAGCAGTGGGTATAAATAACAGGTTTAATTTATAAAAAGATTGCAGAAATTCTTAGATTATCGTATATTACTAAATACATTGGGCACAGCTTTAGATGATGTTCTGCAACCTTCCTTGCAGACGCAGGAGCCAACATATCGATGCTCAAGAGATACAGAAGTTGGCCGTCGACTTTTGTGGTACATAAAAAGCAAGAAACATTCTCGGGGAGAAAGAAAATATCACTTTTATTCTAAAACCGTGACACCAGCAGCACCCCGTAGCTATGCTAACCCACTGTTAAGTTTGTACCAGTCTAGATAGGACCATGATCGGGATTGTTGCGGGCCAAAGATGTCCGCAGGTTGGAGTTCTTTCACATCTTCTGTGGAGCCTTACTCTTGATGGTCTTTTTTGTGGGCCCTACGAAAGAGGAATTTATACTCGAGCCTACGCTGATGACCTTGTTATACTCTTATCAGGAAAATCGATGTGCATTGTCAGTGACCTCACTCAGAGGTCCAAGGACATTATAGAAAGCTGGTGCATAGGACATAGGCTTAGGGTTATTTGCTGTAGAGTTGATCTTATCTTCACGACGAGGTAGAAAGGCGGTATCAGGAAGCCGATTAACATGCAACAGCAAAAAGCCACTGCATCCTTTTGGATTTGCAGGAGGCTTTTTAGGAAAATGTGGCGGCTTAATCTTATAGCTTTTCTGTAGCTTTTTACTGTAGTGGTGAGACCTTCTGCCGCTGCTGCCTCTAAACAAATATCAGCAACTTAGGCAGCGTGCGCGACAGCTCCCACAGAGAACGGATTTGAAAATTTCGGTTTTTTATATCTTAAAAATATGACATTTTAAACTACAGCTTTTAATGAAAATTATTGTTTTCGCGTCTTTTGTTACCTTAAAAAAACGTATATATTTCAGAAACATCCTGTATAGATCTAAAATCGAACTTTTAGTAAAAATATAAGCATTCGATATTTACATTCTAAATATTTTTACAATTGTGAAAACGTTGACTGTGTCTACAATTTGCTGATTGTATGATTTTTTTAGTACAACCGTGAAAATTTTTATAACAATGAATTTTTTCCGTAAGGCTGTTGAAAATAAGATTTCCATTCTATTTCTGAAGTTATTGTCTATAATTATTTATTTGTGGCACTTTTTCATACTTTTTTTTAAACGAGTATTCCTATAAGGGATTATTTGTTAATATTTTTATTGGCAGTGGCGGGAATGCCTAAGTAAATTTAAAAAATGTAGCGCAGCTTTGGCCCCCAATATTGGCACACAAATTATTATCAATAAAAGCTATTAACACGACAATTATTTTGCTTAGATTATAAAGGAGGAGGACCTCCTTTGCCTAATAATAAATTTACAATCTGATTTGAGCTACTCTCATCGGTTTATTTCACCCATTAACCTAGAAATTTGAAACATTCAATTATAAACATGGTTTCCTTAACAGATTTTTTACTTGAAATATAAGTAGGTACTTTACTTTCGAGCAGTTTTAAATTTTTTTGCAATTTTTATAGAGCCTGTTTTAGGTTTTGGTACCGCACAATAGATACTCCATTTAAAAAAAAATGTTAAAGCGTTAAGGGTTTTGGTATAATAACAATCAGATTAACGACGAGACTTAAAAAAAAACAACAACGATAAATGGACACCGAAAAATAAAAAATTAATAACAAATTGTTGTTCAAAATTTACTTTATTTACTTTGAGATTATAATACAAAATGTTAACGAAAAATTTGTTCAACCTGCACCGACATAACCTATCGATTAAAATAATTGGGGTTTGTTATATAATAATTTTTTATTCAAATCTCCATAACGGAGTTACAGGGTAGTACAATTTTTCTCCTTCTGCATAACTTATATACAGAAAAAAATTATTTGACAATATTTGGTTGGTGATACCTTTCCAAAATGACCTATTTATCTATGCACTCATGAATTTAAAATATACTTCAATAACGTAGATACTGGGTAGCCAGTGTTAATTTTTTAAGAAAAAAGTACATCACTGATATTTTAAAAATAATAAAAAAAAGGATATTTTTATAATTTTCGATCAATTATTGACAGAAAAAGTATTCCAGTAAAGTGTTCGTAACATCCCTTATTCAAATCACGAGGATTAGCCCAGAAGTCGAAGACTTGTGCAGGAGGGGGAGATGAGGATATTATTATTAAGCATGCCACATTTGCGCCCATGAAGCCTTACGTTGGTAGGCTCTAACCACCATTCAGTGCAGGAATGAGGGAAACCTCATTAATTAGGGGAGTGAAATGCCGACCCGTATCAATCTCTCACATTGACCCAAGCTAACATTCTCCCACCCTACCATACCCGCAGAGAGGGTGTCAATCCTCTCCACGAATATATACGGTCTACCGCCTGCAGGGTTCGAACCCACACCGGTCTAGTCACATCGGTTTAAGTACTGACGCCCTAAGCCAAACCGAAAATTTTTATATGTATGTATAACAAACTCCAATAATTTTCATCGATATAATATGTCGATGAAAATTGGTTAAACTTACTGTTAACACCCTGTATAGCTATAATAACTTATAATCTTGAAGTGTATAAAATTAATTTCATAAATAAGTCATTACACAAAAATAATTGTTTTAATATTTAAATACAAATATATGCGAACAAAAAAAAGTACCTATCTCGATTCAAGAATTATATTCTGTGGTCGACTCGAAATGATATATGTGTATGTTAGCAGTCCGAAAAATATATGAACCCTATACCGAATAAATTCAAGTTCAAATTAAATGAAGTTACATGGAAATACTGGAGTAATTAAAAATAGCCAACAAAGAAATAAAGCCAATAAAGCTTTTGAAAACAAATGGTGAAGAACATGGCAATATGTCCCTCTGAATAGCTCGTGCGGTTTTAGCTGAATTATTTCTTTCCGCCCTTTTTTACTGAATTTCATTTATTGCTTAAAACTAAAAAAATATATTTGTTCAATTTATATCCGAGGTACTAAATAATATAAAGTGAATTATTCACATCACTTAGATGAGTTTGGGAGGTGAAGGAGACATGATTCCATAGGCGTGCCACTTGCGAAAGGTTTAAATAACACAAAATTATCAAAAAATAAGTTGACGTTGAATGAATCTAACACTAATAGTTACTTTTAAAATGTTTATACTCACCCGTATAATGTCTTCCTTTTAGATGGCAATGGCGTGCCACCACACACTTACATCTATGCGTATTCTGTGGATGTCACGCTTTAACATAATACACTGCATTTGCATACGCACTATACAATACCGATTACTATAGTCTGTTTGGAAATGAAAGAGAGTAATAAAACCCCGAGATAAGAACCGGCCATGGCGTGCCAATATTTCATTTCAGGTAATTATCGGGTAACACTAATGCTAACAGGTAATGGGTGTACATAAGTATATTTTACTGGATACATCATAGGGCAGGAGCCAGTGTATTGCGACAGATCAATCCAGTCTTAGAGCTGAATATACGAAGACGCGCTAGTGCAGTAGAGTAAAATTCGACTTGTGTTTAGTGACTATTGTGACAGTGGATATAATATTGTTTGGGTAAAACATCGATCTTATCAGATTACGTACCTGCTAAACGCGTGAAAAGATGTGCACTGCCTCAGAATGAGAAGATTATTATATTAAATGTATTTAATGTATTGAAACACCAAAATCCTACCAACAGTGTTGACGACATCGTGGAAAAGTGTTGGAAAATCGACTATTTATAGAGTTTTAAAGGCAACAAAAAATGAACAAGATACTGTAAATCCCCCAAAATCACCTACAGGGAGGTCAAAAGTCGGTATAGATGATTTCTTCAAAAATGACATTCGCAGAAAAATACACTCATTTTATTTTAAAAAAGAAATACCAACGTTAAACAAAATTTTAAGTGAACTTTCAGAGGACAACGATTTGCCAAAAATCAGTAGAAGCAAATTATGGGCCGTCTTACGAGAGTTGAATTTTTGCTGGGAAAATCAGAACAGGAAGTCAGTTCTTATCGATAAAGATGAAATTATTTGTTGGCGAAGATCCTACTTAAGATCAATTAGAAAATTCCGTGACGAAAGGAGGCATATTTATTATCTAGACGAAACTTGAGTCAACGAGGGATATACTGTAACAAAAGTATGGCAAGATAAAAATGTAAATAGTGTTCGATAAGCATTTTTGGATGGGCTTTCAACAGAGTTCAAGACACTTTCACGTAAAGGGAGAAGATTAATAGTGACACATATAGGTAGTGCCAGTGGTTTTGTAGATGGCGGTTTACATTTATTTGAATCTAAAAATACGGGTGACTATCACGAAGACATGAACGAAGATGTTTTCGAAGAGTATTTTACACAGATGTGGGATGTTATTCCTCCGGGGTCTGTAATTGTCATGGATAATGCCTGTTACAATTTACAGCAGACCGAGCAGACGCCTACGACTCCTTGGAGGAAAGCCGGTATAATCAATGGTTATCCGGAAAAACATTTCTTTTGAAGCAAATATGGTGAAAAAGGAACTTTTGACACTTGTCAATCTTAATAAAGATCAGAAAAAATATGTTATCGATGAAATGGCAACAAATTGCCAAATAACGGTACTACAGTTAGCACCTTATCACTGTGAACTTAACCCAATCGAATTAGTCTGAGCGCAGGTAAAAGGAGATGTAGCGCGAAATAATACGACGTTTAAATTAAGTGACGTGAAAATTTTAAATTTTAAAAAATTCCTTGGAGCGAGTAACTGCAGATAACTGGCAAAGATGTATACATCATGTACAAAAAGAAGAGGAGAAAATGTGGGAACTCGATAATTTAATTGCCGTTACTGTGGAACCTATCGTTATCAATCTAGGAGACGAAGATAATTCATCAGAATATTCAGATGATGAATTTTAATATACCTACTTTTTTATTTTCTTTATTGTACATTTATACAACACTACATTTACTCACCATAATTTGAATGTTCAAAATACATATATTTTTGTGTGGAATGAAAGTCTATTCATTAAATTTAAATATTGTGATAATAATATTGAATAGTTTTATTTGAATTACTAAAAACCCTCTTAACCCGGTTATAATGCTTAAAGTAGCCTCATGTTTTGAAATGCTGTTTTTATATTGTTTACTTATAAGACAAATGGACCGAGAAATTGTAGCGTCATAGACAAAGACGGATTTTCGAGGATTAAATTTTAACTACCTGCTACAATTTAGTACAACCCGATCACACAAAGTTTTTTTAAAAGTACACCTCATCTATACCGATAATACATAATATAAAAATATTGAATACAAGCACCAGTACTACATTTATTTACGATTTGCATACATAATAAGCTTTTATTACTCTCTTTCATTTCTAAACATACTATAGCACTGTGACTATAATGGTCACACATTAACAGTTATTACCGACTATTAGGCCTGTTTGTAGAACAGTTGGAAACAATTTCCAACCATCAGACGCACGCGCATTGCCTTTATAATGTTTACATTGGTTGAAATTGCTTTGTTTTACATGCAGTGCGCATATTTCTGACGGTTGGAAATTGATGTTAGTGTACCACGAACAAAATTATTATAATCACGACAGCACCAGGTTCAGTGCCACACTTTAGTCATCGTATGGCCTTCATTTATCCATGTTGAGTCAGTGTTCATATAATAATATATTAAGAATACAGGGTTAACTATGACTAAGCACAAATATTTTAAGAAGGGATAGAGAAAATTTAGAATTAAGGGAATCGCCCTTCAAAAAAATTCCAAACTTATTTATAAACTAAAAAAAATTTTTTTTCGAAATTATATTAAATCCTTATTTAACACCACCTATGCGACTTGGCCACCACACGTTTACAGAATCAGAGTAGGTAACGTAAGCAACTAGCAACACGACCGTAAAATTTCCAGTCAAGTCATAATTTAGTTTCTGTGTTTACCATGTGTTTACGTTACGACTTAGTACAAATATTTTAAGAGAGGATCGGTGAAAAATAAGAAATAACAGAAGCATCTATTAAAAAATTTTCAAACTTATTTATAAAGCGAACAAATTTTTTTTTTAATTATATCACATCCTTATTTATCGCCGTCACTGACCTTCTGTCAGCCGCGAGGTTAGGTATATTCTGCCAAAGCCAAATGGTGTAAAACATAGTGACATGTCACCGCGTTGACACGTGCATCAGTTTATGGAGCTTTGAAAGAAAAAAAAATTATTTACAAAATGTAGATTATTATTTAATGAGAAACGCAATATAGTAGCACAGGCAGGCAGCTCTCCTACCTTACTAATATTTATTTCCAGGATTGATATTTGGAGAGATTTTAAGAATGTTATCATTTTTTGTTTTCTTACTTGTTTAAATTAAAACCTGCTATTGCAAAGATTTATGTACTTACTGTGGACCTCTCCTTCCCTCGACCGTTCTTTTTGTTTAAAGCGAGGTACCTACTTGATATGTACTCCGGAAACGTCTTTAGTATTACGTTGCCACATGATAATATGCACTTGTCACATTCCCATAAATCAGCGCCGTAACCGTATGAAATATTTTTTGACATCTGCAGACACCACCTGTAGGCTACTAATGCAAGGTGCACTTCACGGCGATAAATTTTGGAAGTTCTTGTGTTGTTGGGGAATTAAATTCTGTTAATACAAATAATACCAACAATATTAACAGTAATCGACGATGTTTGTATAAAATAATTAGTAATATTTTAAACTATAACATCGCATGATGTTTACAGTGTTCTGTAAAAATGTTTCTTAGACCATTAGAATATAACTAAGCCTCGCATGTTCTTTGAGGTTTGGAGAGTATGCAACTAGCAATGCAGTATTCTAGGTTATGTTATTTTAGAACAATTTTAAACGTTTTATAGTAATTACGAATCTGCAAGGAGTGAAAATGTAGTTTTGGCAGTGTGCAACGACAGAACGAAGAACAAATACAAAATACTGCAACTAACCGAATTAACTGTTATCTATCAGGTACTTACACTTGACAACCCTGCAAAAAACGACCGCACGGTAGTTGACATATCTAGTCATCTCGGATGATGATTGGTTGTCATAGGCGCCGACTTTCCGTAGGAAGAGAAGGTTTTGCCCCATCTTTTAAACATTGAGTTAGAATTCCGAAATATTTTTTTATTGTCTTTTAGACCTCTCTGAGTATGTGGTTTAAATTTTTGTACTTAGCCATAGTTAACCCTGTATTCTTCAATTCAGACTGAAATAGTTTCTTCGCCATATCAACTTTTCTAGCCAAAATTTCATTCTGTGAAATAGTAACCTGAATTTTTTTGTTGTCGAAATCAAATTTTTAAAATATCCATGAATTGCTCGCGTATTTTGTATCATCAACTTCTTATCTTCTTCCTTCCGTGAGTGTCTAGAATTTCCCGTTTCGCAAATGTAGCTATGTTCTTCTCTGCCATTCTTTATTGCACAGACACACTTGTTAATTAATTACATATTTCAGCTGCATCAGTTACACTCATACGTTGGTTTCAAGCCCTAATTCCTCAACTAGCAAAATGGAACTTTAAAAGAAGTGAATCATTTTATAACTATCGAATAGCGTTGTTCAATGAACAGTTTGATTTTATAGAGCAAATAATTGTGATAAGTTTGTTCCTGAAGAAAGCAGCTCTGTAAAATTGTTTTATAATAGTTTCTACAAAGCGTTTTATAGAACAAATAAGTTTCATTTCTTTAAAATTGTTATAAAAGAATTATAATGCGTTATAGAACATTTAAAAAAATTATATATAAGGATTATAAAAATATTGTGTGTTGTATACTTGGGCAAATGATTTTTAATTATAACCTTATAAAATAGTTGTATTAACTGTTTTATTAAGGATAGGAAAAGTAATAAAATTATTGTTTAGCCTCCAATGTGCTTATTTATAAAAAAAGTTTCATAGTTGTGTTTAATCTATAAATCTAATTATCCCTGTTTAATAAAACAAAATTGTGACTTAAGAAAACAAAATTATTGTATGTAAACCTAAACTTAATTTTAGTATAATGTACGAGTATGTATTGCGAAGCACTAATGGATCGGTAGATGAAAAAAGTGGTAATTTCAAAACAGCTGTCAAGAAAAAGTACTAACAAATTCTAGAAAGTAACGTTTCCAGTCAAACGGACCGACGTTCAATTTTACTTATAGTTTTTATTTTTTCTACCAGCTGTAAAGAAGTGTCTATACTCGCGTCAAGAATTCAGACGTCTTACGTCACGGCTGACGTTACACATTTGTTTTTATTGTCAACGTAATTTTCGATATTTGGTCGCATTAAAACAATCATTTTTTTGCAATTTAGTGCAAAATATAATGCAAACTTTTAGTGTAGTATGTAGTTTTATTACTATCAGTTGCAGTTTCTTAAATATTTTGATGAAAATATAATGAATTATTCATTTGTTCGTATGACGTAAGTCGTCTGAATTCTTGTCGCGAGTATATTCGATAATATTAAAAATATATAAAATGGACAATAATGATGCTGTCCAGTTGTTCGAGAACTCTTAATTTATTATCAAATAAATCCAAGGAATGTACGAATTCCCTTTAAAAACACTTCAGGGCTGCGAAAAAATACGGAAAACCAGTACGGGAAAGTAACTTGCTCGTACTCTTTTTGATAGTTTTTTTAGGACCAAAATACTATAATAACGCATTTTGAGTCCTGAAGTTACTCCGAGAAAGTATATATGCATTTTCTTGGTCGATAGTTATTTTCCAGTGACTTAAGTTTTTGGTATGCAATTTTAGGGTAGCACCCATTCTTATGAGCATAAACACAAAATAACTAATAATTTTCACTTCCAATAACAATTTTTGCTGTTAGTTTAAAAATTCAGCATAATTGTCATCATATGTTTTATTTCAAGAAGCATGTTCTAGCTGCAACAATAAAAAAAATGGGCATCAAGAAAACTGTTGCTCCAGGGTTTGTCTTTTCTCAGTGTGCTTAATAAAAGTATAAGAGTAAATATATCAATAAATTAGAACAATAAAATGCAGGGTGTTTCATTTGAAAAACTTAAGAAAATTACATTTGAACTTTCTGAAATTACTGTATTTATAAAAAAAACTCTCTGTATATCGATAATGTAGGGCTTTTGTCTATAACTTAATTTGCATAATTCGAATTATTTTGCAAATAATTTGGCAGTCCTGCACTAAAACGTAAAACTATTTATATTGTGATGTACAGAATTTTCCATTTGCTTAAAAATATACAGTGTTTAAAAAATGTAATATTTGAAGTGCTCCGTTTTTATCCATCGCCCTCTTTCAAAATTATTTAATAACAAGGGAACTGTTGTACTTCCTCGCACTAACGGCCCATCCTATATGAATTTAGTGATTTAGTATAATTTATATGTACCAATACGTACATAAAATTTAACAAATATATGTCCATTTTCATTTGCTGAATGTAAAAGGAAATGTCATTTCGTTAAATATATATATTTCTCCATCAAGATAAAATAAGTACCGCCCTTTAAAATCAGAGAAAAGGCACTCATGTAGATATTTTCCTAAGATGTGAACATTTTCCAGGTAAATAAACACGATATTGCCAACGTACCATTAACTTGGAAATGTATCTGCATTAGATTTGACTTTCTGTAAAAGTAGTTTACAATCTTCTAGCGAAATCTACATCGCACATTATGTTTGACTTTTCATATTTATTTGTCTGGTATGAGATGAAAGCAATGCATTTATTATTGGAAATCTGGAAACGCTCATTTTAGATGTACTCGTTTTACAGATATTGCAGCTCTCATATAAAAGTTAATGTATCCCTTTGCATTATCCTATAAATACATAATAGTGATAAATGAAATGTGAAATAGAAAATTGCATTTCAGTGCAATATCTGCACATTACATTATGCAGGGTGTCTGGCAAGTCGTTACAATATATGTATTTTTAGGAGGTGATAGAATACTTGACTTTGAGTCGATTGAAATAAACGTGTTACAATATTTGTAATTACTTTACTTTTAATTTACTTTATTTTTCTTGAGGTGTAGGAAAAGGAAACACAACCTTTTTCCTTACGCCCTTTATTCTCAACGTAGTACATACATACAAATCGACATACATATCGACTCTCTCCGTCACGCTGCTCAGCTACAGAGGGTTTTTATAAAAATGCGACATGCGCATAACATAAGGGCATAAACAATATTTGTGATAACTAATTTTTCAATATTTTTTAATTTAACCGTGTTTTTCTACAATCATTGAAGTGTAGAATAAAAACAAACCTTTTTATAACAAATATTTCTATATATTCTTTTATGAGGAATGAATGGATTATTTTAATTATTTAACCAATAAAATCCAAAGTGGCTTCGTTGCTTACCTAGAACTTCATAAACATGTTTTTTCTACTTTGTAAAAGCGAAGAGTCAAATTTAAACATGGATTTTATTTAGTCCTTTGTGTGTAGGGTTACTCAGATATTATTAAAAACTTACCTAAGCGATGCTCTTTTAGTTCTAAGGAAAATTTTCCTGATAAACATTCTAAAAATTAGGTAAATTAATGTTAACACGTTTAAGTATGCAGGGAGCGCATTCGCCAAAACAGACAGGCGTTTGGTATGTAATAAAAATGGTTTAAGAAATGAAGACATTTGCTAACAAAAACACAACCTTTAGAAAATATTGAAGTCATTAAAATATAGGAGGATTCAAAGAGCTAAATATTTCTTTCAATTGCTCAAATCTTAAAGGCTAATTTAAAGTTATGGCGTAAAAAGGAAAATCAATGTTTCTATTAAATAACTTGGTACGCCATGAGAAAATAATTGTCCTTAGTTTCCATAGCAACGGTAAATGTAGATCAACTGTCAAACTATATGTTCGGATCTCAGTTAAGTGTGTAAAGTAAAGTGCAAATATCTTCATTTCTTAAATCATTTTTATTACATACTGAATGGTTGTTCTGTTTTGGCAATTTCGCTTCCTGTATTTAAAGGTGTTAAGATCAATTTTTCTAATTTTTAGGATGTTTATCAGGAAATGTTTCCTAAGAACTGAAAGAGCATTGCTTAGGTGAGTTTTTAATAATATTTGAATAAACCCACACACAAAGGATTAAATAAAATCCACTTATAGACTAGATAATCTTTTAAAGGAATTCGAAGATCACGATCGCTTTTATTTTTTTATTACAACATTAAGTTGAGCTTTAAATTTCTTTTTACCTCTTACAAAAACTGTGTGAGTTAATAAAATGAAAACTAGATTATTATTTTGAATTATACAACAGTAAACATAAAATAATAATTTTTAAGTTTAAATACTGAATTTTGAGATTTTTTTCGTAACAACAATGAAAAAGTTGAAATTAAAAATCCCTTCGGGCTAAGAGTGAGGTATTGAGGCTAAAGAGATTGCAAATCATCTCTCTATTCGGCTAATTCAATCTGGCAGACGCTGCATCAAATACCCTGTATAACTAGAGTTCGGGGATAAGAGAATCGGATTTAGTTTACTATATGAACACATCCACAGAAAATATGCCATAAAACAGTAATCCGCATATAATGACGTTAAATATAAGAGATATGAAAATTAAGTAATACTGGAAACACTTACCGACAAAGTTTACAGTTCAAAATTTCAATATCGCATTGAATGTTTTAAATTATCCGCAATTTCTTCACATACTGATTTTACTATAGCAATTTTCTGATCACTGTAAATTAATTACCTACTGTTTTAATTTCAATGGTTTTAAACTATTTTAATGAATATTGCTAGTGATATGCATAGTTTTTATATATGTTGCACACAATATTGGAATTCGGACAATGCTCGAAAAAAGTATGCAAAACTAGTTCTGACCTCCAAAAGATTCCCATACCCGAAATTATAAATTTATACGGTTACTGCATATTACAAAATGTATAGAACTAGTTTTGGGCATTATAAATTGTTCAAAACAGTTTAGTGCATTTTGAAATGACCAGAATTAGTTGTATTCATGTTCTGATAGTTACATTAATTAAAAGTAGAATTATGCAATTTTTGTCATTATATTTTCTGAACTCAAAACTAGTTTTGCATACTTTTTCGAGTATTATGTGTATTATAACCTCCAGAAAATGAAGGAAACTAGTTTTGGTTATTTAAACAAACACAAAACTAGTTTTGAACAATTTATAATGCCCAGAACTACTTCTACTATTTTACAATAGTCAAAAGTCGTTTAAACGTTAAATTTCGGGTATGGGAATTTTTCAGGGCTCAGAATTAGTTTTGCATACTTTTTTCGGACATTGTCCGAATTCGAGTATTGTGTGTAACATATTATATACTTCTCAGGCACGGTACTTATTGTTACTTTCAATGAATGAAAGAGTCCAAACTAAATTCTCCAACATTAGCGAAAATATCGTTGAAAGATATTGGTATTTTTTATATAAAAACCATATTCTCAATAATAGCTCAGAACAAATATTTGAATGGTGATTGTAAGACGAATTTTTTGTGCATCGAATTTGAGACTTGCCGTAGCTTTATACAGTGCTTTCGAAAAGTAACGAATAAATTCATTATTTTTGAAATTGACAAATTTTCGAAAAAATCCCCTGACACGTCGATTTTGTTTTTAAAAAGACACTTTTTGACATACGACCCATATTTGTGACGTCATCGTTGTTCGAGATATGACATTATCGACAATTTTTTTAAATAGCCACCCCCAATTTTGACCATGCCATTTGAAAGAGCGTGTCATTCTACATTCATACATCATGAAAAATTATGGTGTTACATAACAAAAATTTCAAGAAAATAATGTAAAATTTAATTTTCACAATATTGAAAATGAAAATGATTATGTAAAAAATCGACTAAATTAAATGTTCAAATTGTGCACCGTTGGCTGCCTGATAGTAGCCAAGACGATTAATAAATTCTTTTTGGACATTATCAATAACTTGAGGAGGTATGCGATATATCTCGTGACAAATTATTGCTTTTAAATCTTATAAATTAACCGGTCTAGTAATGTATACTTTGATTTTTAAGTTTCCCCACAAGAAATAATCTAGGGGTGTCAAATCAGGCTATCTTGCTGGCCACTAAATCGGCCCCCTTCTCCCTATGCAACGATTCGGGAACAACTCATCTAAATAAGCACGGACAGGTGTTATATAATGGGGAAGTGCACATTATTGTGAAAATTAAATTTTAAAATCTTCAAACATTATTTTCTTGAAAATTTTGTTATGTAACACGATAATTTTTCATGATGTATGTAGAATGACACGCTCTTTCAAATGGCATGGTCAAAATTGGGGGTTGCTATTTAAAGAAATTTTCGATGACGTCATATCTCGAAGAACGATGATGTCACAAATATGGGTTGTCTGTCAAAAAGTGCCTTTTTTAAAACAAAATCGACGTGTCAGGGGATTTTTTCGAAAACCTCTCAAAAATAATGAATTTATTCGTTACTTTTCGAAAGCACTGTATATGTAAAAGCGAAATTTCAGGAAACAACTACTTTGCGAGCTAATGCTCCGACCTGCATTGAATTACACCTAGCAAACACACACGGTTAGTCGTCAACGGTATCACCATATACATATACCGGTTTAGAACTTGTTAGCTTCCAACAATATGCCATAAGTGAGGCTACCGATGAATATTCCTGGCAAAAGGACATGAATACGTAAAATGTCGATACCTTACATCCCTTGAACTTTTATACACAGCAAGAAATTGACGCTACTATTTTGGAAGCAGTAAAATAACAAACAAAACAAAATAACAGCAACAAAATTGTGTACGTTTTATTTCTGAAAATGTTGAAATAATAAAACTCTTAAAGTATAAAATCAAGATTGTTTTATTAAATTTACATCAACATAATTAATTTACTAAATCAATTTTAAAATTCTAACGAGAGCGGGTAAAACCTATTTCCTTCCCAGCTATAACCACCGTTTGCTGTCCAATATGCATGAGAGTTAAGATCACGTGACTGGTAAATTCTTGTTGCAGGTTGTTGTTTACACTTCATACGAGAACGAGTGGTAATTCGCGTTCATAGTGTTAATGGTTAAAACAAATTGTAGAAATTCATCGTGTAATAGGAATGTTTGTTCCTATTGCGTACTTCCCTGTAGTAGAAAAAGGTCATTTTAAAAAGATGTCTTAGACACATGCTTTTAAATATATCAGTACTGTTGCTTTTAATAGATTTAATTGATAATGTAGTTTTGGAAAATATTAGTTGGATCAAATATGACTATTTTTACAGGAATAACTTTTTTATTTATACTAATGTATTTGAAAATGTCCCTAATTTCCAGAAAATTCTATCATGAAAAGTGCTAGAAAACAATGACTTTTTATAGTTATTACCAATTAAAATTTTGCTATGATCTTAATGCCACTGATTTAATAGTTTTAGCCTTATATGCTTGTACAATAAACACACATTTCTCGAGTTAATACCACACGGTGTAATTTAAAAATCTAAACACATAAACCTAGTAATTGATTTACACCAGATTTTAACATGGTCATACTGAGATGTACACTACTGTAAGTAAATTCTATAAAATACTGTTACTAAGGCATCTTTGCAAAATTTGCCAGATAGCGATGACATAAATTTTACCCTTTTTTCGTGCGGAGTTCCCTGGACCAGAAATGATGTATTTTGTTTCCAATTTAGCCCTAAATTAATCTGCTAACATCGGCGCAACGGTTTTTGTTAATTAATACTGCCAAAATCCACGAAATAAAACTGGTACGATACATAATATACTAATATACATTTGTAACCAATATTATTTTTTTTAGCGTGATATTTTTATAATATATTTTCACATTGCCATACATAAAAGTAATTAATTTTTTTTTAAAAGCAATAAGGTCAAGTCATCTTATTTGAATGACTAAAAGTAATGGGATAATTTACATTAATGGAAGACCAGCCCTTATACGGAAAATATGATCAGAAGGACTTCCTTTAAGTAAATTGTTTTGCAATAGGGTAATGATTAAATTATTTTAAAAATGCATTACACATAATATATACGAACTACAATTTCCAAATCCTTAGAACATAGAAGCTATTTAGAGAGAATTTATGATTCCTAGAAACTCATAGATCATAATTATTGGCATATCAGCAAAAAAAGTTACACTATTTTTTAAGCCCGCGCGGTAGGCGGGAAAAGTTCGGAAGTCACAGGGAATATTTGTCTAGGTGTAGTGGCAGCGCTGTCAAATTCTCATGCATCTATTTTCACCACTCGGACAGTAACTCTCCAGCAACCATTGATATTCCACTTGTTGAAAATGGAAACTGTTTTGCTGAACTTTCCTCACCTTTTGGTTTCAATTATCCTTTTGAGACTGCTCAATACTTCACAATAGCGAGCAGCTATGATTATCATGGTCCCACGAGGCAGGTAATAGATCAACCACACCCTTTTCGCAGCGGTGAAGATAGGCGCATGAGAATTTTACAGTGTTGCCAGTATATCCAGACAAATATTACCTGCGACTTCCAAATTTGTCCCGCCTACCGCGCGGATTTTGAATAATAGTGTAACTTACTTCTGAGACGAACCTTGTATAAGTAACACATGCAATATATAAATTTTATTTGTGAATTTAAACTTGACTACATGTACATATAAAATCGGAACCCATTGCTCTAATATTTTTATAAAATGTGTAAATAAGTTTCTCTATACGAGAAGCAAAGAGAATAATGTAGGTACTTGCTCATGTCTGCGCCTTAAATTTTGATTACCCTTGGTTAAGTTAGTAAATAACATGCTGAAGAAAATATATCAAATGCTAGAAGGATATACAGGGTGTTAAAAGAAGAGTATAAAATATTTCAGGAGGTAATAGTATGAACCAAAATAAGCAGAAAAGTCTTAATAAACATGGGTCCGCAAAGTAACGGTTGCGGAGATATGGACCACTATTCGTTTTTCAAACATTTTATTTTATTAGGAATAAACTGACAAAGGAAGCTTTTAACAAACAAAAAACAAAGTTACAGAAACCGGCACAACATCTTCGTCTCAACGATATTCGAACTCTTTCAAACCACCCTCCTTGGTTTGGATTTCTTGACACTTTTGATTAATTCGTAGCTGCAGCTCTTCCAGGCTATTTACAGGAGTACCATACGCTAATGTCTTCAAATATCCCCAAACAAAGAAATCTAGAGGGTTCAGATCAGGCGATCTTGGAGGCCATAAAACAGGTCCGGCCCTTCCTACCCATCTATGTGGAAAAGTTTGGTGTAAATAGTCTCTAACGACCATGGAAAAATGAGCTGGAGCATCATCATGCTGGAACCACATTTGTTACCTCTGATTCAAAGGAATGTCTTCCAAAAACTCATACAGTGTGTTCTGCAGAAAGTTGAGGTAAGCAGCGCCTGTTAATCGGTTTGATAAAACAACAGGACCTAGAAACCTGTCACCTACAATACCCAACCAAATGTTTAATGAAAAACGTGCCTGATGTCCAGATTCTATTAGAGCATGAGGATTTTTTCGTCGGTCCAATATGCGTATTGTGAAAATTAAACACTCCATTTCTTGTGAACCCGGCCTCATCAGTAAAAAAAATGTTTGCAAGAAAACGAGGGTCTTCAGCATCATGACGTAGAAACCAGCGGCAAAAAACCAAACGTGCTTGATGATCATTTATTGGATTTAAGGCCTGTACTCGTTGCACATGGTCTGGATAAAGCAGTTGCTCGTGAAGGATTCTCCAAACAAGAGGACCACTAATTCCTACCTCGGCTGATATTCTCCGCACACTCGTACCTGGATTCTGCTCTACCAGTGCTAGAATTTCTTCTTCTGCTCTGGGAGTGGATACCGACCTTGGTCTTCCGGGTAAATGGCACTGTTTGCTCAAGGAACCGGTATCACGCAATCTTTGGTGAATTCTTCCAAACATGCGTTGTGAAGGAATCTGGTGATTTGGATAAGCGTCAACATAAAGACGTCGCGCTTCGGTGGCGTTCCCACGACCATACATGAAATGCATGTCTGTTAATTCTGCGTTAGAGTAACCAGCCATAGCGAAAGAAAACTTGTACACTGAGAACAACTGTCAAATACGTACTGTTTATTTCACTAAACATCAACCAACTATTATAAGAAAATACACAACGTTTTTGCAAAATAAAAAAAGGTGCTAAAAAACATAAAACATTCAAGTCTATGGCAGGTACTAATATGTATGAAGAAAACTCCTTTTTGGAGCTGAGAATAAATGCCAATCCCTGTTTTGGTTTTGTAATTTTTAAAATCACATAAATTCTGTCTACTAAAGAAATGATATTGAAAGAAAAATCTACCAAATACATGAATTATTTATTTATTCGCCTAAATTATTGGTAACAAACTTATTGATGCTTTAGTGTGTTATTACAATTAAATAATTTTATTCTATTCAAAGATAGGAGTCGATTCGAATTGGTATACAATTTTTTTCGACGACTATCTGTTGATTCAAATAAATTAGACTCGACAATTAAATGTACCGATTTAATTTAGCTCCATTCGAAATGACCAACCATTCGATATTTTAATTTGATTTTTCGACGAATCGATTCAAAAATAGAAATCAATTTGAATGATATATCGACATAATTAATCGATTTGAATCGATTCGAATCGATTTGATTCGATTGAAATAAACGAGAACGTAAAGTATCGACCACCACTTTAAGGATTTACGAAATAGATTGTCCGTTCTTACAGCCACTTGGCTACTGTCATACTCAAACTTTCGTATTAACTAAGTAAATACAATCAGTATCACCTATACAGGGTGATTCTTAGCCGATACGTATACACTTTTCGGAAGTTTACAAAAATTTAACAAGTGAAATTTTTTGTTTATAAAAACTAAGAAGTCAGGAATATATGTTTGGTATTTGTTGCAGTATTTTGTTATCAGTTGTAGTCTTATTCGTGTTTATTTTCCCGCGATTATAGAAGTATGACGCATAATTACTTAAATATATCATCCGAGCCTTTTTACGAGTGGTTCAGAGGGGTAGAGAAACTGGAAATTTGCGGCATAGGTCTGGGCCACATGAGAAAGCCATTAAACCTAGGCAATTTGCTTAGGCTTAATGGCTCTGAATCTCGAGGTTGAGATTTTAAATGCCGTCGAGGAGTAGCCTGGCATAAGCACTAGGACAATTGCAGCGCAATTTGGATATCACAATCCACAATTTGGCAACCTACTCTACTTATTTCATGTGCAGCGGATACAAGCCTTACTTCCAAGGGATATTTCGCTTCGAGTGAACTTTTGCGAGTGGTTACTACATCAGCAAGGTTTAAATCCAAACTTTACCAATAATATTTTAGTTACGACTGAGCGAATTTTCACACTTAATGATATTCACAATTTTTACAATAACACGCATTATTGGGTATTGGAAAAACCACATGTCACTCGGCGAACGCACTTTCACCAAAGATTTTCAATAAATGCGTGGACTGGAATTGTGAATAAAGTACCTACTTATTGGCCCAACCATTCTGGAATATCGGTTAACTGGTGCTCTTTACTTACAATTTTTGAGTAATAATTTACCGGTACTTTTCGAATAAGTTAATCTCAACGTAATATGTGGCTTCTTCATGATGATATTAAACCACATGTTGTGAAACTAGTGCGACAACATTTGGATCGCGTGTTTCGCGAACAAAGGATAGGCCGAGGTGATGCAATTGGGTGGCTTTCTAGATCCGCTTAACTTTTATCTCTGGGGTCACATAAAAACTATGGTATATGATATCGAAGTTAACACTGAACAAAAGTTGCGAAATCGCATACATGCTGGCGTTAAGGCAATTCGACTACAGCCTGGTTTGGGCCATGCGATAGAGACTTATGGATTCGACGCGATAAACTATTTATTAAAATCACGGAAATAACTTCGGATAGTTATTATAATAAATTAAATGTATTTTTAATTTTATGAAATTCACGTTATTTCATTTTTATTTGAAATAAATTGGTGCCGCCGAATCTGATTTTTTTTTTTTTTTCACTATTCGTCATTACTTATCCTCAACTATAATTTCTCAAATTTATATAAATTTAGAATTGCCCTGTATATACGAGTCCAGAGTCATATTATTTGGCCCAGCGGCTCTTTTAATTCTTCACTTTACTTTAGAAAACACTGGTAGATACAAATGGAAAATTTATTAATTCCAACTATTTTCATTTTAATTTGAGATATTTTGGAAATATTTTTTATTAAAATTAATTACTTAAATGCTAGAAATGTGCCCATAATAACAAAGAATATAATTTAACAACAAATCATTTCGTTTGGCCCATATAATAAACATAGGTTTTTATCGTCGTATTAGCCTTGAGTTAAACATAACATTTGCCTATTTTTTGATTGTTGTTAGTGACATGTCAGAAATTAGTTGACAGTATTTTCCTCTCTAAAATGGTGCGTGGTAAAGCTTTGTCAAACGATATGCGTAAAGTTATTGTTAATTTATGCAGTGCTGGTCATTCTTGTGGTAAAATTGCTAACCAACTGCAACTTTCACGCTATACTGTGCGAAATATAGTCAAATTATATAAAACGACAGGAGCAGTGGAAGAAAAACCAAATTTGGGTAGAACTTCAAAAATAACCGCGACCGATTTGAGAGGCTTACGCCGTATTTTGAAGCAAAACCGTCGTGCCAATTGTGCCGAATTAAGTGTAGAATGGAATAGGGCGACGGGTAAATATTTTTCAAGATCAACCTGTCTCAGAGCTATCAAACGACTGGGTTATAAGTTTTACAAAGTAAGCAATTTTTTATTTCATTTTATAGGTACTAACAGCAGACAATTTTTAAATCGTAGGTTAAAGAAAAACCTCTGTTAACAGGAAAGCAGAAAAAAATAGGTTGGTATGGGCAAAAAATCATCAGAACTGGTCACAAATCCAATGGAATAGTGTCATTTGGAGTGACGAATCAAGGTCTGAGGTATGTGTCGGAGATTATCGAAGTAGAGTATTGAGGACAAAAAATGAGCCATACCATCCAGACTGTTTGCGCCGAAAAGTGAAATTTCCGGCCTCTGTAATTATTTGGGGATGTATGTCAGCCCAGGGTGTTGGAAAACTGCACATCGTAGAAGGGACTGTTAATGCTGTTAGATACATTGACATCCTTAGGGGCAGCTTAATGCCATCAATTGAAACATTAAAAACAATAGAAAATGAGTACGTGTTCCAACAAGATGGCGCTGCGTATCACACTGCCAAAATAGTCAAGGAAAGGATGTTGCAGAATAATATTCCCACCTTAAACTGGGTATCAAGTAGTCCCGATCTGTCGCCATTAGAAACACTTTGGCACATTATGAAGAAAAAGTTGCGTGTCTCACCTGCTAGAACAGTTTCTGAATTAAAAGAGAAACTAACTCACATTTGGAACTCATTTACTGCTGAAGATTGTAAAAAGTTAGTAGACACTATGTCAAAGCGAATTCAAGCAGTTCTGAAGCAAAAGGGTGATGTTACACAATGGTGAAATCACCAATTTGCGGATATGATTGTTGGACCAAACGAAATGATTTGTTGTTAAATTATATACTTTGTTATTATGGGCACATTTCTAGCATTTAAGTAATTAATTTTAATAAGAAATGTTTCCAAAATGTCTCAAATTACAATGAAAATAGTTGGAATTAATAAATTTTCCATTTGTGTCTATCAGTGTTTTCTAAAGTAAAGTGAAGAATTAAAATAGCCGCTGGGCCAAATGATATGACTCTAGGCTCGTAGTTCATTTATAAATTATGAAAAGTTGAATGATCTCTTAAAGTCACACATTAATTCTTAGACAGAAGCGTGCGTGTTTTTTTGTGAAAATGAAACTTTTTGTTTTAATGAAGTTTCATTAGTATCAATTCATTAACTAACATTTAACCATAAAAACACTTGTTTTATAAAAAATAATACTAACTAAACTTCTGTGGTTAAGAAAAAGCTCCCGTAAATAACTTACATCGACGCCAGTGGACCGAAATACAGGTTCTCAGGGTGGGCAAATTTCGATGTTTTATAAGCTATATATTTATCTCGTTAACTACAGGAGATACAAAAAATAATGGTCAATGCCAAAATGACTTATTGCCTTTTGTTTTCGAGTTATAAACAAAATTTCAAATTTTTTACTTTTTTATACATGTCTAACTTGGTTGTTTGTAAAGTTATACAAAAAATAATTAATACGTTCTTCAGACACTTTTTTGAGTAGAGTCCAATAAGTATAGTCCTATTTCTTTTTGTAACTTTATTAAGTTTTGAGTTATAATCTAAAGTTGTTTTATTAAATACAAACCATGAGCCAGTTGAAATTGTTATTTTTTTCTTTTTCCATTAATATATAATATGTGGGGTTAAATATGATAATTAACCATTTTACTGAGGAAACAGTTTATTCCAGAATATCAATTTATTTTTTTAAATATTTTTGACAAGACATTTAGAAGAAGTTACAGACATGTATCGGAAAGTGGAAAATTTGAAATTTTGTTTATTACTCGAAAATAAAAGACGATAAGTTATTTTGATGTTGACCATCAATTTTCTCTTAAAAAAAGAGATTGGAAATGGAAGGAGGGTAATTTTTTTCTCTATAATTAAGGAGTTATAAAAGAATTGAAATTTTGTCACTCTGTACATATTTGTAAAATAAGGATAAACAGTGCACCTTTGAAGTTGTCATGCAGTGGTTGCCACTTTTCTTTCAATAGTAAAGATGTCTTCAATATTTTGTCGTATACTGATCAATAAAACAAGAAACGTAAATAAGAAACAAACTAAATATGTGCTGTTGTTTTGCATTATTGCATTACATAGTAAACATGAACTAAATGATAAAATTGATACCCCAACTATTTCAGAACTACATGTGACAAATATGTTTACGCGTTTACTAGGTCATTCAACTTTTTAAATTCTTATATGTGCTATTATAACAATAATAGTTTTGTGTATTAATACGTCAATATTTTCACTTCTAGGTCAACAAGAAAGCTGGAACGGAGATGCAACGCCTCAATTATTCCTGCCAATGATCAGTTTTCACGCTGGCATAATTAAGAAAGGAGGAATTGGAAATAATCAGAATCGATTCACTCTAACAGATATAGAAAGAAAAAAGCGTTAAGGAAATTAGTTCAATCTCAAAAATACCCTGTTTACTTAAGATCTAACTTCATTCAACGAGATCAAAGATGTGAGCACTAGTGGAGCAAGCTGTAGACAGTTTATTTTGAGCAAATATGTGATTTTCAACGAAACTATTTTCGTAATAACGAAAGATACAGAAGAGCACACTTGAGAAAAATGGAGGACATCAACTCAACCCTAAGTACGGACCTGTCGTCGACGTACTTGCCTATGGAATTCGAGATGAACTCTACAATTATCCCTTTACAATACATGAATATAACAGAAGAAATGCCTATCGCCTACGCTGTGCCCCTTTACGGCTACATTGTACCCTTCCTGCTAGTGATAACCATAGTTGCGAATACTCTAATTGTAGTAGTTTTAAGTAAAAGGCACATGCGGACTCCAACAAACGTGGTGCTTATGGCCATGGCTCTCTGTGATATGTTTACTTTACTCGTACCATCCCCCTGGTTCATCTATATGTATACTTTTGGCAACCATTATAAACCCTTGTGGCCTGTTAGTTTGTGCTATGCTTGGAATGTAATGCACGAGGTGAGTACCTAAATAATTTACACACACAGTAATTAACTGCTTAGTCCCGAAATGGCTCCTTAATGGGAAATGCCTTGAGGTTACAGCTTTAGTTAGGAGGTCTCTTAAGGTACAAGTGTTTCTCAATAATGCATTAATTTCGGCAGTTCGCGCCAGTTTAGTATTTAATTATTTTTTATAATGTTGTGTATAGAACATTTTTTATCGATCGGACAACGTTCAGAAATTATTGTTAGAATATCTTTAAAGTTTGAACAATTACCATAGTAAGATCAAAAATTTAGAGGTCTATAAGGAAAAGAAATATCTAATTTTTTAGCTTTATCGTAACATTGGTGTTTAATGTTATTTCTTTAAATAACTTACATTTGACGCCTCGTCAGATTGAACAACTGGACAACAGTTTGAACTGCTGCGTTCCAAAGTGACAGATACATTTCTGCATTAAGGTAACCATACACGAACCGGCTGGCCGGATGGCTAAACCTATACGTATTAGGGTTGGTAAGATAAAAAATTATCAATGATAGATAATATTATCGATAATTTATCGATAATTTAACGATATTATCGACAATCTATCTATATTATCGAAAATATATCGATACTACCGATAATTTTCAATATTATCGATATTATCGTTATAGTAACGATAATATCGATAGCTACTGATAGTTTTGATAATATCGATAATTTTTTGACTCACGAAGAAGACGTTAAGTCGTAGCTTGAAGCCAATAATGATTTATGCAACTTATATGACAACATTTTCGTAAGTAACCTAAAATTTATTTATTTATTTAGAAGTACATCACCCAACAGCCTAGGCCATTAACAGGGTAGGAAAGTACAATACAAAAAGACAAACAAATACAAAATCCCAGTAACTAATACATAACATCAAACATACAACAAAAATATTAAATGAATTGCGAATATAAACAGCATACCAAAATGAATGATAAATCAATAAATATGTTAAAAAAATATTATTAATACATTGGAGGGTCAAGGAATACCTTCTTAATATCACCAGATCTACAAGCAAAAATGTCAATGCTAGCCTGTACGGGACTAAAATCATTTAGAATCTTATGCATTGGAGAAAAATCTAAAATGTTAGTATGTGCTAGCGGAGGATAAAACACATTCAATTTCCTGCCTGGTAATCTTGGTACATGCAAATTAATAAGTGATAGTAGTTGGGGAGAATCAATTATATTATTTAAAATTTTATATAAAAATAAGACTCCAAAATATTTTCGACGTGTTTCCAACAACTGTACATTAAATCTATTGTTTAGCACATCCTGCAAAATTCCACGACATGGATAGACACCATCAGCAGAAAACCACATGTATTTTACAAAACGTCTTTGGACGGACTCAATATTATTTACATATAACATATAGCCCGGGTTCCAAACAATACTGGCATACTCTAACTTAGGTCTAACAAAGGCATTAAAAATGAGTTTAACTGAATCCGTCCGTAAAAGTCACTTGGAGTTCCTTATAACAAAACCGAAAATTCGAAAATATTCTGAAATAATCTTATTTATATGATAAGAGAACGTTAATTGACTCAATATCAAATACTACAGGTCACTAAATTGGGAACATCTGTTCATGTTAATGTCAGTAGTATAGGCAAAATTAGTTTTTTGCGGGTAAAAGATAAAATATTATATTCAGAAATATTAAGATTTAATAAATTAATATCACACCAATGAACCAGTTTATTAATATCCTCTCGAAGGATTAAGCAGTCATCTAAGGAGGTGATTTCACGAAACAGTTTGCAATCATCGGCATATAAAAGAACATCTGAATTCATCCCAAGGCAAAGGTCATTCACAAACAAGTTAAAAAGAAAGGGACCTAGGACAGATCCTTGCGGTAACAGATCCTTGCGGTACCCCAGACTTAGCAATAAAAGTGACAGACTTGAAACTATGATATTGAACAAATAATGACCTCTTGAGGAGATGTGTATGAAAAACTAAAACAAAGTTGTTGATAAACCAAAGCTCGAAAGTTTTCCAAGAAGCAAACCATGGTCAAGTCTGTCAAAAGCTTTAGAAAAATCAGTGCAAACGGCGTCTAACTGGGATGATACATCTAAACGGTGAGCAATGTATTGTGTGAAACAATCCAAATTAGAAACAGTTGACCTTCCCTTAAAGAAGCCATGCTGGTTTTCAAAAATCTGTGATTTAACATGAGGGTAAACCAAATCATGCAATACCACTTCAAACACCTTGCTAAAATGGCACAGAATAACAATTGATCGATAATTTTCAATAATACTTCTGTCCCCCTTTTTGAAAACAGGGCAGACCTTTGCTTTTTTCCAGATCTCAGGATAAAACAGCGTTCTGAGTGCTATATTGAAAATAGTCGAAAGCGGAGCAGCAAAAATAGACGCACAGTTGTTTAACAAAAAAGAAGGAATTCCGTCTAGACCCGTAGTCATTTTAGATTTACATTTTTTCAATGCTTTGAGAACATCGTCTTCAGATATGGAAGGGACAGCAAGGAGAGGTGCATTACAATTTCGGGAAGAGGAGTTCTTATCAAATTCCGTGGATTCGATAAATACAGATTCGAATAATGACCCAAACGCATTTACTATATAGACAGGTTCAATTAATGGAGAACCGTTAAATGTAAGAGAGCTAGGCAAAGAAGAATTATTGTATAAAGTATTTATATAAGCTCAAAGCTTAGACGGATCACGACTGAGATTACTCTCAGCATTTTTAATACAATTAGACTGAGAAATAGAAATAGTATTTTTTGTTTTAGCACGCAAAGCATTGTACCGCTCGAGAGAGACTAAATTACCAGTGTCTTTGTAACTACGACGAAGCTTAATCTTTTCTTTTAAGTCCTTAATGATGTTTAGTGTGAACCAAAGGGGATATTTAGAAGATTTAAAAGTAGTTTTAGGCACATGTTTATTAAAAATGTTATTCAATACAAGATAAAAGTCCTTGCAAACTAAATCAGCATTATTATATTGACTCAAGAAAGACCAGTCTGTATTTAGTAAGGTGCTATACAATTCCTGGAAATTCGCTTTCCTAAAATTAAAATTAATTATAGAATTAGTACCAAACTTGAGAGCAATTGACCTTAAATTGAAAAGGATTTCTAATGGAGGATGATGGATATCAAGAGGAACTGAAGAATTGAGGGAACCTGTAACTAAAACAGGGCAAGTACTGAGCACAAGATCTAACAGCCCGATTAGCATTCAAAACCTCATTAAATTGGCAAAAGTATAAAATTAGATAGATCAATCGTGACTCCGCAAAATTAGAATTTTTAAAATTTACATAGTCAGTAATATTAAAATCTCCCAAAAAAATTATATTACTACCTTCGTCATATAAATACTGAACGGTACATATTGCATCAAAGAGGTCATCACACACATTCAATGGTGCATTAGGTGCTATATAAATATTAATGACATAAAACAGAAGTGTTCCAAACATTCTTTATACCCACGATGTCAATAGTAGGATCAACATTCAAGGCGGACATGAAGTTCAAGTCACATGAACAAATACTTGACTTAACAGCAATTAGAACTTCATCTCTTGTAGTAGCACTAACAATATTAACATTTCTGTCACTTCTATATATAACATAACTACTATTAGATATCTAAGAATCCAAAATATCTGAGTCTAATCAGGTCTCAGTTAAGACTATTATGTCATATTCACATTCAACAATTGCATTATAAATCTGGTGGGTTTTGGTTCACAGTCCTCTAACATTTTGATAAAATATAAGTTGCTTATAGGTGTCAGATGGACAATTAGGGGGAAAATTTAGAGAACAATCACGAAGTGGGCGACATCTGTAGAGATAGAATGAAATCGGGGATGAATAACAAAGGCCATAGATCTTATAAAGAGAAGCGGCAACTTGTCGGTAAAACACGCTGTGATATAAAAATTATACATTATTATTTGACGTTATTACTTCAATATTTTAATTATTTTAATACTTTAAATAGATCTATAACACTTTCCCATAAGGACTGACAAATAACTGTACTTAAAACACCAAAAAAAACACTACTCCCAGATGTCTCAAATATGTGATAATTGTCAAGTAAACTTTAAAACATTATTTTTCACACCCAAATCGCTCCATCTACTGATAATGAACCCCGGCAACGGGCCCTAAGGCTGGATGTGGAGTGAATGCGTCTGTCAATTTGTTATAATATTGATATTATCGAATTTATCGACAATATCGGTATTATCGATAATATCGATAATTAGATAATATCGACTGTTTCATTTCCAGCGCTATCATGGACGGGTATATCCTTCGGGCGGGCAAAATTTCGGGTATATCTTTTCGTTAATTTAATTATGAATGTAATTAATTTTATTAGTGATTTGATCGAAATGAGGAATATCGGCTGATATTGACATGTATGAAGAGTTTAGTGCGCGAGGTCAAAATATGAGTGTAAGTGATGTTGGAATATATATTTCATTAACAAAATTGTACGTGAATAGCATATGTGTGCAAATAAAAAAGTAGTAAAGAAGTACAACCGTGAAACGGAAAGTGATGGAAACTCGCGGAAGGAAGATTATATTTTTAAAATGAGTTTTCCAAAAAAAAAATCTATTGCTATATCTTACAGGATGAAATTTAGTCCGCATAAATGAAATCGAAAATAGTATGCTGATAGAAAGGACGAAATAGTGATATGGCGAAGAAACTCTTACTATTTAAAATAAATATTAAAAGATAAGAATCTGGATCGAAGAATATATTAAATTTTGACGAAACATGGGCGTAAGAAAGTCATACGGAAAGCGGTACGATATGTATGATATAATAACTGTTAATGTGTGACCCTTATAGTGACAGTGCTAGTAACCAATAGTAAATAATGTGAATGTATTCTAAAGCCTTTTGCCCTTTTGAATGCGGAATTCTCAAATATTTGCTCGATTTATTTAACGGTGGAAAAATCTCTATTTGTAACAGATTTTGTCAACTACCTAAAACATTTTCTATCATTTTCATCATGAAACTGCCATGGTAGCTTATCAGAAGCTCGAAACAAATTTATTAACACCACATAATAATGAAAGGGGCAATAATATTTGTAGTGTTTGACAGTTTCGCAAATTGCAATTGTCAAAAGTTGAGATTTTCCCACCATAAATAATTAAAACAGAAGTTACAAAATTTGTGCAAAAATCCGTGAATTTCGCATCCATGAGAACAAGGTTTAAGTGTAATATCTGCGGAGTGCACATCAAGTAGGTGTAAGTGGGTGGTAGTGAGCAATCGCCGTCCATAAGGACAGGGGTACATTTAAAGTAAATTGTTAATGTGCTAGCCGACGTCAACTTATTTTTGATAATTTTGTGTGCTTCTCAAGTGGCACGCTTAGGTAATCATACCACACGTATCTTCCGTACTCATCTCTGTGTTGTGAATTAGCCACTCTCTATTATTTTCGACTTTGGGTAATTGATAGTATAAAAACATTAAATTTTGAAATATTCTTATTATTTTTATTATTTAACGCCTCGAAATTGGTAAAAACTGTTATATCACTGTTTCTACTCTAAAAATAATGGATCTTATTTAATGCAATTATTTTTGTCATTTTTGTATATTTTTTATATCTGATCGCATTCAAATTTAGTACGCCTATGAAATGTTGCTCCCCACAAGCTTCGCCCGTCGCGCCAGTCTACAAGCTAGCGATTAGTCACTGTCCACAATTTCGACCGCTGACTATAGGAGATACTTAAGACTCCAATAAAATGTATCTACCGACACTTTATAAAAAAAATTAAAATAAATTGTAAATAAAACGAAAAAAATTTGAAAATTTTCAATCCCTAAGAACACAATGTAGAAAAACTACCATTGTTTTTATGATGCCCGTACAAGTTCTTAAATATTTAAGTTTCGTTTAATTTTAATTGAAATTAATTTTAGTAGACAGTAACAAAAAACATGTATTTTATGTTATTACTGTTGTTTGACTCCGCCCAAAACCCAAATATAGTTTTTATTTTTTGTTTTGGTTTTTATTATTTATTCTTTAACATTGTTTATTTCTATTTTTTAATAAAAAAGCAATTAAAAACTTGTATTTTAATTGCATTTTTATATTGAGTAACAAGAAGAAAATTTCCTAAGTCTAAAATTTTTATGATTTTAGATGTGATTTTTGCCTAAATCCTAAGTGCAAGTGCCTAAGTTTGTTGTTGTATTGTTTTGAAAAATATTTTTTGTTATCAGCATCTCCACAAAATTATTATAAACACGAAATAACGAAAAATCTGAGAGCAACGTTTTTTGTCCCTTCTGAAAAATTTACTAATTTGGACTTGAGCAATTTTCAAATGACAGTGACGATATGCACCTAATAAACAAATTACAACTGATTATAGAAATGAAAATTTATGTACGGAATTACTTAAACATGTTTCTTCATTACTTCAAAAAGAAAATACTGCGTCTGCCTTTCATGACCTGAAGAGTTAACGTCTTCATATCAGTAATTTGTTTATATAAATTAGTATTTCCATATCAGAAGACTTCGGAATATGTTAACCAGACTGCTTCCCGTCGTTCTAACTCTAACACATACACGGTTCGAATTGCATGCGACATGGCAAACCTGCAAGCTTGCAAACCTGCAAAATTTAAGCGCTACCAGTTCTTTCCTGGAGTTAAGACTTCTAGTCAATACAATCACTAACGTTACGGTTTACCGGAAGACCTACGTTACGCATCGTGTGCCCATTAGTAGGTAATTGACATGCAAGATTAACCTGCACAAGTCTGTTTGGCAGTTTACTCTACGGCTTAAACTCTTCCAACCACTAACACAGTTTTGTTAATCCTATTTACTTGTCTAGTATAGTCATATGATAGTTAACTTAAGGATTTATTCGCTATGACAGAAATAATATTTTCCAAAGTATTTATTAGGTACAAATTCCACATCGAAACTGACAGAACTTTAGTTAACACAAAAAAATCAAATTTGGAGGAAACTTTTTATAAAGAATAACATTTACGATCACATCTGTGAAATTTTGATCTATTATTTAGAATAGATATTTGGAAATTTCTTATAATATTCTTCCACACTTCTTCTTCCCTGAATGTAAATTTTCCAGCCATTTTCAACAACAACAACAACAGTAGCAGAAATAGTCGAGGCAATGAAGCATTATGATAGAAAATCTTTTAGGATAGGACGTATCGGAATGCGGTTTTTCGCATTCGCTTGTAAAAATTATTTATATAATTTGTACCTACTTTGTATCTATTACAAACCGGAAGTTGCATTGCTGTAACCAAAAATGCATGCAAAAAATGCATCTTTTGAGAGGCCTTTTGGCAAATTTAATAACTTCGTAAATAAGAGTCAGAATTGGCTCAAGTCGGGTACCTGGGGGTTGTCGAGGTCGCTGATCACAATTATGATGTTCAAATTGACCCCCCGAATACCTGGAGCTCAGGAACGCTGACGAACGTCATCTCCGGGGACTATCCCGAACTTTATGCGAGAGAGGAGAGAAATTGGGCACCCGGGGGTTTTTTGGGTCGCTGAATTCGAATATACCATCGGCGAACACCCCACGAACACCTGGTGGGCCCCAACCTGGACGCGGACGTCATCTTCTAGAATTTTTCTGGAAATATCGACAATAACGAACCGAAAATCGTGATGGGGGCTTTTTGTGTGCGCTGAATCCGAATTTTATGTTGAAAACGACCATCCGAACACCTGGTGCGCCCTAACCTGGCCCTGAACGTCATCCCCGAGGGGTTTTCAGACACAATTGAAAAAGACCAACCAAAAATCGTTACTGGGGGTTTTTTGAGTCGCTGAATTCAAATATAGCACCGACGAACACCCCACAGACACCTGGTGCGCCCTACCCTGGCTCTGAACGTCTTTCCCGAGGGTTTTCCAAACACAATTGAAAAAGACCAACCAAAAATCGTTACTGGGGGTTTTTCGGGTCGCTGAATTCAAATATAGTACCAACGCACACCCCACAGACACCTGGTGCGCCCTACCCTGGCTCTGAATGTCTTCCCCGGGAGTTTTCCAGACACAATTGAAAAAGACCAACCAAAAATCGCTACTGGGGGTTTCTTGGGGCGCTGAATTCAAATATGACATCGGTGAACACTCTACGGACACCTGCTGCACTGAAACTTTTACCTCGACATCGATTATTCTCGTCGTTTTTACAGGAGTGAATCACATTTTTTGAGGGCCCCGGGGGAGAGTTACCCATGAAATTATGTGACGATTTTTGGTTGGTCTTTTTCAATTGTGTCTGGAAACCCCTCAGGGATGACGTTCAGAGCCAGGTTAGGGTACACCAGGTGTCCGTGGGTTGTTGGCCGGTGCCATATTTGATTTCAGCGAGCCAATTAACCCCCCGTAACGATTTTCGGGTGATTTTTTTCAATTATGTCTGGAAAACTCTCGGGGATGACGTTCAGCGCCAGGTTAGAGCGCACCAGGTGTTCGAGTGGTCGTTTTCAACATAAAATTCGGATTCAGCGCACATAAAAAGCCCCCATAACGATTTTCGGTTCGTTATTGTCGATATTTCCAGAAAAATTCTCGAAGATGACGTCCGCCACCATGTGTCCGTGGGGTGTTCACCGATGGTATATTCGAATTCAGCGACCCAAAAAACCCCCGGGTGCCCAGTTTCTCTCCTCTCTTGCATAAAGTTCGGGATAGTCCCCGGAGATGACGTTCGTCGGCGTTCCTGAGCTCTAGATGTTCGGGGGGTCAATTTGAACATCATAATCGTGATCAGCGACCTCGACAACCACCGGGTACCCGACTTGAGCCAATTCTGATTCGTATTTACGAAGTTATTAAATTTGCCTCTCAAAAGATGCATTTTTTGCATGCATTTTTGGCTGCAGCAATGCAACTTCCGGTTTGTAATAGGTACAAAGTAGGTACGAATGGTATAAATAATTTTTGCAAGCGAATGCAAAAAACCGCATTCCGATACGTCCTATTCTTAAAGATTTCCTATCTTTGGCGTTTTTAGTGCTTCATTGCCTTGACTAAAATAAAATAGTTTTGTTATTAACTGTCAAATTTTAGACAAAACCTACTAGTGCCTTTTTGATTTCCTCTAATAAATACTATTAAAATTTTGGATTAATTAATGCATTTCTTCTTGAAAACATTAAAGTTTTTAAAATATTAATAAGAAAGCGTTTTAAATTAAATGTTGCACGAGATATTATTTTTTTTATGTTTGATCAATGGAAAAAAAATTATATAATTTGAGGGGTGATTCACCCTCAATAAACACCTTGTAGTGTTTCAATTTATTTGAATTCACAGTCAAAGAAGACTAATAATAAACCTAAAAATCATGTATCAAATTTGGTTATTCCAAGTTAAAGTAATTCTCATATATTTTTTTTCGAAATATTTACATGCACCACATTATGTACCCATTTACCTATTTTTTTCTAAGAAATTTAATCCATGTAAAGTTTAAAAGTTTGCAATATTTTTATACTTCATACCCTGTTAAGTAATCCAAAATAATTATACATACATAGTAAATTTAATAACCTCATACTAAAACATTTATTCTTTTTTAATGTTGTGTGAATAAATTTACATTTTGTAGATTAATAATTTTGCTAGAAAATTCGCAACTGAATTATATACATCAAGGAAATTCATACCCTGACAGCAAGTGCAAAATACTATTCTAGTTTTCAGTCATAATTTTTTGTAATTTTAATTTTTCCGGAGCTGACAACGTATGTGAAAACAGCATAAAAAGGAATAAAACGCTACTATGTGCATTTTTCTACGAAAAATACTTGCTAATTAATTCTCGCACTGCTCACTCTAAAAATGATTCAAATCATACCAAAACTGCAGTATATGCTTTACATAAAATGTTATTTTGTAGTTGATATTTTAAGGGCGTCGTACTCTTGAAATAGTGCTTTTTACAATTATAAGTAATTTTTGATATTTAAGAACTGAATAATATAGAGTTTAGCGAATAACAAGAATGTTTTTTTACTGTTTTATTTTAATCAAATATCCTACAATTCCTATCAATGAAGTCATATGTATGTTCTCTGATACCAAACATCTAGGTATGCTAATGAACAATTCCACAGACAAAGCTCTATTCAATAATTATGTAAAGAAAATAATCTAATTTACTAACCTGCTAATGAAACACTCTATAAATATCTAACTTCACTTTTTGGCAGTGGGAACACGACAAATTCAACCACAATAGATGAGATCTGACCTATTTCTGCATTTTTAGGATTGCTTCTTCAGGTGGTCCCCTTTAAGTTGAATCAAATATCTAACTATAAAAATTATTATAAAAATTAAAATTATTTGAAGTTAAATATCGACAATGACAAAAAGTGACATCCTGTCAATGAATTAAATATAACAATACCTGTATGATTCAGAACCTATCTAAAAAAATTGTACAGGGAACTCTTACACATACAGTTTTCTAAAAATAAAATCAAATAGAGCAATTCGAAAATGAATTAAGAATACACTTCCTTACGGCAATGGACACTGGGCGTATAATCGGCGGCCGGAAAAAGAAATTAAATAAATTTCCAAGGAAAGAAATAAATTACATTTTATAACACCTACTCTTATAATATTGCAAAGGCAACTACTTTTGTCGTTATTGTTATTAATTATTAATAGAATTAATTTGTGGTTTTAATAAGGTCGGACAGTAGTCGTGCGGTTTAAGGCGTCAGTACGTTTTCGACTTATTAATTAATAACATAGTTTGACGTACCTGATGTTACAACAAAATTTAGGGACCGTCTTACACAGTTTCTACAAACTAACACAATTTTTTCTGATTCTTGTCCGTTTTGAACTTGTAAGTTATTGGCAGTAGTTATGATACGTTTGTGTAAATCATCAATAGTGTCCACTTCAGTGCAATATACTTTATTTTGAAAATATTCCCATAAAAATATATCCCAATCATTTAAAGTCAGAATATCGTGGTGTCTTCCTCGTCCAATCCCTTGGTATTAATGCTTGGACACGCTGTACATGGTATCGATATAATTGAGCCTCGTGTATGATACATCACACTGCTGCAATATACCGTGGACGCCCTGGACCTTTATCTCCACGATTCGGTTGCAAATTTCTCGTGTCACGCCAGAGTTTGCGCTACACTTACACTCACTGCACACGTTAGCTTGCATCACAAAAAAGTTAATACGATAAGTAATCGGATATTTGAAATCGTCTGGCTAGAAACTACAGTAGCCCAGCGATGAAAAGTTTGAAACTACTAGAACTTCAATTTTTTTTTCTCGGAAACTAAGGATTTTACAAACTTTTTTTTACGATATTGAATCCCTTTTTTCAAGACGCATCTATTCCAAAATTTTGCTACAAAAGTTCTGAATCACCCTGTATAAATCATAGTAATAAAAACCTTTTAATTTTGATTGTATTAGATTGTATTTAGAATCATATTTCTAACAAAGTTTTTCATGGATGTTGTATCCCAAAGAATGTTATAATCTGTTTAATGAATTATTTTCTCTTATAAAAATCTTCTCTACTACCACTTGCTAAACTGTACTAGTGTATATAGTCAAGGATATAGTCAAGGCCTGTACCTACATCACTGAATGTCTATTTAAACGAATTTTGAAACACATTTGAGTTTGAGACTACAAAAGAACCATTAGAATTATAAAAACAAGTTAAGCAATCGCATCAAAAAAGGACGAGACGCTTTTACAATTTTAAATAGGAGCTGGAAAACATTTGATATGTCGTTCTTGAATAAGAACATTCGCGGAAGTGAACACGTAATCGTCTAAACGGCTCCTGTGCTTCGCTTAGGATAATATACGGCTTTGCTCACTTTTGTTTTGTAATCCTGGTATCCGTAACCATTATTCTAGCAGTTCTTACGAATATTTAGTGAAATTTTTCTTTAGAAACAAATACTCTATCATAATAAAACTTTACCGTTTTATCTTATCTTCCAAGAAAAGTATTTTTCTAAGATAACTGTTTGATGTTATCTATTATAAAGGATGTTTAAAAAAACATGGGTCAATGCTTAAGAGCAGATTCCTAACATAAAAATAATGCAATATACCCAGACTTACCTTAATCCAAGAGCTGATACTTAAAGATATACAGGGTGTCAAAATTAATTATTTATTCTTCATATCTGTAAATAACTTTTTCAATCATCGAGGTTTTTTTGGGGTCGAAAAATTCAAATTTATCACTATGGCACATCATACTTCTTATAAACGGCAGAACTTTTTTGGGGCTAGTAGTAGTTATTGTGTATTTTTTTAGTTGATAGGGTTCTATAACCCAAATAAACAAAAACAGGTACGTAAGCAGTCTTTAGAAATAGTTTAAAACATATAAAAAAATGAATCACAATATATAATTTTTATATACTGTTATACTTCAATTTTTTTTATTTGTTAATCAACTTCAAAAAAAACTTTTGTTCATTCGTTCTGCATACGTTTAATTTCTTGTTTAACATTTAATAAGAGTTATTTATGACATAAGTGCCAAAAATGTGCCATTTTATTTTGTGAGAAAGCAAGTCATACCCCTTCGAAAAAAAATCATTTTTTCCCAAAAACTATAGAAGCTGTATGGAAAAAACATAAAAAAGTATGATACTTTGACACCCTGTATCTCAAAAACAAAGCGTTTTCCGACATATGTTCATATGATACAGTTAACATAAAATAAGGTTCTCTATGGAATCCTAGAGCGCTGCTAGTATAAACTGACTCACCCTGTACATTAAATTAGTTAATAGAAAAAATGTTTGCTATCTCTCTAAAAATTACAAGTATTTCTCTATTCTTCTATTCTCCTCTGAGACTTGATTCATCAGACGAAACATTGACACGAACGGAGCTTGACTTGTAGTTTTACAAGGTGGTATATGAATTAGCTCACGGAAACGTGGAATTATTGTAGGAACATTGAATTGAAATAACGCCAGCAAGTTGGAATCATGCTCAAGATGACATAGCACGTCTCTTATATAATGTATTTATTTTAAGTTCAACACAGAAGTCCTACTACGGACAAACCTATTATCCGGCGGTCTGTTGTACTTCTTAAAATATAAATACTTCTCAAAAAATTCTCAACACCATTGGTTCAGATAACAATGACGAACCATACTCGAGCATCTTATTAAAGCATAAAAAAGGTTTATCACTATATTTAAGTTACGAAAATTCGTTGATTTTCTAATTACATAACCTAAAGTTTTATAAGCAGATGATCTTTAAATGAAAGTTTTGAGTCATATGTTACTCCTCACCGTAAACAATTTTGAGTAAAATTTCACTCAAAATCAACACAAATGCTTATCAAAACGAGTCCACACCCGATTGTGTTAAAATAATAACACAATTAATTGAGTAATATTCACTCATTTATTTGTTAGCTAAATAAATCATTTAACACTCAACAATTTTTGAGTTAGCTATGTATTATTCCAAACACAAAATTGAGTTATATTATCAATCTATTTCATTTCATCTATTTAAATCAGTAATGAGTTACTTTATATAAGTGTTGTAACAAACTCAAAATAACTCAAATTATTATTTAACAAATATTTATAATTATTATTATTACTAATAATAACATTATTACTATTACAAATACCTAATTATAATTAAATTAATAATAATAATGGATAATAATAAAATTATTATAAATAATTATGTCATAAAAATTACTTTATAAAAATAAAACCTGTTTAGTTGGTACACAATATAAGTTTACTGTAATTATGGAAGCAACCGTAACAACAATAGCAATAAAAATAGTAATTGTTATTATTACAATATTTGTTACTACTACTAACTACACACTATTTGAAACAAAAGTTTGCTGTAACAAGTTGAATAACATAAAGGTTAAGATTATATTCGTAAATAACATGACGCAGTATGTAAATATATTTTATTATATCATTAAACAATACATTCTTTCTAAATTTAACAAAATAGGTACTACTTTGGTGTCAAAAATTATTCAGTTGTAATGTATGACTGATGAAGTTCAAACGACTCTTTATTGAATAAACTGTTTAAATCAATAATTTCCAGGATTCATCTATTTTTCAAAATTTTGTAGCCAAGTAGTTGAGGACAAATGAAATGGTAATTATGTAATGACACACAAAAAAATAGTTTTCCTGAAATAAGAAGCAAATCAACAATTTTTTTGTATCGTGTGAAGACGGCCATTGTTACTTATCATTTCTACCACAAATTCTCACTTTCTAGTTTACACCAAACTTTTTTATGCAAATTGTAATAAGAAAATGTATTTACAATTGTAGTCCATGGTTCATGATCGGGTTAGAACAGTACACTTATAACTATCTTCCACAGACAGCAGTGACTTGTTTCATACATAGCAAAACAACTACTGCGCGTCAGTACCCTTCCACTTACTAAACATTGTGTAATATCTAAAACGGTTAGTGTTACTTTTACGCAATATGTTTTCACTCACACATATTTTAGTTCCTCAAACCAAATATTGTGTAAATAAGCTCATTTTTTTATTAAAATGTTAAATTTACTCAAAATTCAACACCAAATTAATTCATAAATGAGTTTGAACTTACTCAATGTTATTTTTTACTGTGATAAGTCCTTCACATGTTTTGTTCTCCTCAGAGTTTCATCATTCATTTTATAGAGATGTGTTATATAACTTTTATTACATGATATTGTACAGCATTTACTAATATTGAAATTAAGTTTTACTCCATTCATATGCAGTGTTGACACTGACACTGCATATGAAATATGGTAAATCATTAATAAAATAAAGAAATAACAATGGCCCCAAATTGAAACCCTGAGGATTATATCTGAACTATTATAAAAAGTACATTGCCTTTCGTCCAGCGAACACTAATCATTCAAGTATTTTCATAAAATGCATTAAGAATTTCTTAGTTGTTTTCTATTTTCGCACCAGTGCAGTGTTAAAAGTAAAACACGCCATTTACTTTTAGCACCAGTGCTTTAAAATGACATTTTAGACACTGACAGCATGCTTGCGTTAAAAATTATACTTTTACTGACATTTGTAGAAAAAATTATAGTTTACTAGAAAACGGCACTACACCATTGCTCAGGTATCGATAAAGTATTAAAAAAAATGATGAGCTTATTTCTGAGGATCTTATTAGTTTATCCAGTTAATGTAATTTTATTATGCATGCCCTGCTGTAATGTTATTTCAGCGAGCTATAAAGTTCCTATTCAATTTGCAGTATAATTTTCTACGTCAAACGACAAACTTCTTCCGCTCCATATTAAAACTTCGATACTCTATATGAAAGGACGAATTTTTTATGCTATTAATATAAAAAAAACTCGAAGACTCACAACACGGGAATGCAATTTTTGAGTTAGCCATAACTAAGTTATAAATAAAAACTTTATAACTACATTTGTTGCAGATTAAATAGAAAGAAGGTTAAAAAAAAGTTGGAACACGTTGCGTTTTAACTGCAAAAAATGTGGGAGGCGGCTGCTTTATAACAGGCGTGTTGAATGGACTGAACCAAAAGTTAAGATGCTTGAAATTAGCGAATAAAGATTTGACATTATTTTGATATTTCTTGTTTCGTACATCAACAAGTACAGAGTGATCACGAGAAAACGTTAGATTCCAAAGTAACTTTACTGCCCTAGGAGATATTGGGAAACTGAAACGTATATTTCTTGACTAATTTTCCACAAAGTTTTCAATAAAAAAAAACAATCGAGCACCCAGTTATATACCCGAGATCCAAACTAATAGAGAGTAATTCATTCACAACACTTCGATGAGTATGGAAGGTGAGTATTGCAGCGGACAAGATTCAATAGGCGTGGCACAAGACTTTTTCCTGATGCAAATCCGTTGTAGGGAAAAAATTAGTAGAAATAATCTTATAGACAATTTTATAACAAGTGGTCCTGAATTTTTAGAATTTCTCTTGAAAAATCATTACTTTCAATCAAAAAATTCAAATTACTGTAACTTCTGACACTTAATATATTTACGTCCTAACTACCCCAAACACATTCGCGCAGAGAAATATACGACAACAATCCACGAAACAATACACATTTATAATAAACTAAAGAATCGTAATAAAACCAATACCGATTAGCAGAAATAAGTAAAATGTTATCAACTGTCAAATGTATAAAAAGTTTTCGCCATTTTCGATAGTTCCTTGGTTTGGATTTCTGAGAGAAATGATTTCATGATTTATTCTACAATAAGCAGAACAATCCATTATGCATGCGCTTATTTGTCGCATTAGTGTCTCATAAATGTATGCAAATATATGTGAGGAATGATTAAGTCAAGTAATACCTACCTGTTCTACAATTGTTCATGATTTGAAATAACAAATTCTGGTTATATTGGATTCGCCCTCGTATAACCTCACCTCTTTTGTTGTAACGGAATGCTACGAGTGAAATTTGAAGCGATAAAAGAAAATTCCTTAGGACATTCTTTTGCAATTTAATGAACGTCATAACGATTACTCCCTTGAATTAGGGTTGAAATTAGCGAGACATAAATGTATAGGAGAATCTCAGAACAAAGGATCAACGATGAGGTAGCAACATCAAGAGTAAATGCATTCCGCTTGCAAAGAAGTATATTTTTGTAGAGCACAAAGCAAACTTAAAACAAAAGAAAATATACGTTAGCCATTTTTCATTGTTTCCAGGATTTGACAAAATAGCTATCCATCCCTGGGGGTCTTGTTTACATGTTCGACTTCGTACGATATTGATGTTTCACTGAACTTTATTTTTCTCTGGATAAATCCATGATGTTAAAGTGATTCAGTGGCTTTATCAAGAATTTCAGAGTGAGTTAAATAAACTACTAATATTTTATATTAGCATTATCAACTGAATGAAAAATAAGATGCCACAATTATTAGGTCGTAAAATCCCTAGATTGATAAAGTACAACAACATTGAAATGTAGTTTTGCATTTTCACTAAATTTTCGTCAGAAAATAACAAACATATGGAAAACTGTTCAAATATTATTTCAGCTGTTATTATTTTATTTAAATACATCCTTGCAATACAGAATGACATCTCGCAAACTGCCATTTTGGAAAGTCTCTCGAGTATATACAGTGTTATGCGGTATGCCTGGAATATAAATGCCTATACTGAAGGGACTTGTATATCTGAGCAAAAGCAACAAGAAACTCTTATGAAAAAATGTCTAAAACGAATAGTTTTTCTACAAATACGTTACAAACATCAAGATATAACTGCAATAAAATCCATACATTTCAAACTAAGGAACAATTATTAAGGTTAAGTAAAAGATGCTGTAACGTTATTTGTTCGCAATTTGTTTTTTGTATCAGTACTAATGAAAAATTGAAGTTTTCCAGAAAATCTTTAAAACTACAGCGTACTGGTAACCTAATGTTAGTATTAATGTTATTAAGTTAGTATTGTGGCTAATGTGTTTCGTTTTTCTCTAGTGTTTGCTTGATATTTGTGGGTAAGGAAAGTTCATTTAAATCACCTTATTTTTGTACAAGGAATCTAACCTTAAAGTATGGCCCACTGTTTATTGAATAAAGAAACTGTAGAGTAATTCATCAATTTACTACTCAAAATTTAAGTGCAGTTTTCTCTAAAATGGTGCATTTTAGCAACATGTGACAAGTTTAGCTCTTTTAAAACTAATAGAATACTGTTTCAAAATATCTTCTCCCGAAAAAAATTCTCAGCTCACAACTCCCTGTATATTTAACACAATAATCAATCAGATATTCGTGAACAAAAGAAACTTTATTGTACACAATTTGAATACGATAACCCAATAAATAACTAAATTAGCGTAAAAAAATTAAATAAAAAACAACTTCCTCAGGCCTATAGCTTCTTAAGGAAGCAAGATGGTACTAAGGTAAGTTAACTTAAATCACCTTATATCGTGTATAGCGAAGGTAAACATTTTATATAAGCATTTGATGCACAGTGATTTTCCGGGTTGTTATGCCGCGACCTCGGTAATTGGTCGCAGCCAGAAACAGAATTAAGGTGCACATCCCTAGCATTAGTCGGAATTATTTGACCTGCTCCGGTTGTTCTCGAGCTAGGCTATGTGGGAATAAACTGCATTCTTTCAAAAACCTCTACAACAGAAGACATTGCTAAGAAAGTTAAAATACTTTCCCTTCAAAGTGATCGCCGATTTACGATGCAAAATGCAGTTTTTCAGTTACATCTAACTGTCACTGATGGTACATGAGGCATTATCCAAAATTAGGTTCTATAGGTCGATAACCTAGTTTTTAATGCGTACTCAATGACAAGGAGTAAACAGACCTTTTTTACCTAGATACATGAATGAATAAGATATGTTAGCTTAAATATTTATTTGTTTATAAAAACATTTTCGCTTTATGTACAGTAAAGCGAAAACTTTTTTCGAATCTTAGGTTACCTATTCAAATTTATTATTTTTAATACGTATCTATATGTATTTATAATTATTGAATATGAATTTTTAGCATTATGCTCATTATTCGATTTGTAGCTGCGCATACCTATAAAATAACACTCATCCGTCCATAGGATCATTTTAATAAAGTTGGGATCATCTGTACATTGATTTTGAAACCAGTTGCAAAATTCAACTAAATTTAAAGCAGTTTCAAGACCGAGTGTCACGAAGACGTTAAAACGTTTACACATCTGCATTCGAAATTCGTTAAATTATAGTATGTTTAAAAATGAAAGAGAGTAATAAAAGCTTATTATGTATGCAAATCGTAATTAAAAGTTAGTACTGGTGCTTATATTCAATATTTTTATATTATATTTTATCGGTATAGATGAGGTGTACTTTTAAAAAAACTTGTGTGATCGAACCGTACTAAATTGTAGCAGGTAGCTAAAATTTAATCCCCGACAATCCATCTTTGTCTATGCCGCTTCAATTTCTCGGTCCATTTCTCTTATAAGTAAACAATATAAAAACAGCATTTCAAAACTAGAGGCTACTTTAAGCATCATAACCGGATTAAGAGGATTTTTAGTAATTCAAATAAAATTATTCAATATTATTATCAAAATATTTATTTAAATTTAATGAATACACTTTTATTCCACACAAAAATATATGTATTTTGAAAATTCAAATTATGGTGAGTAACTGTAGTGTTGTATAAATGTACAATAAAGAAAATAAAAAAGTAGGTATATTAAAATTCATCCTCTGAATATTCTGATGAATTATCTTCGTCTCCTAGATTGATAGCGAAAGATTCCACAGTAACGTCAATTAAATTATCGAGTTCCCACATTTTCTCCTCTTCTTTTTTTACATGATGTATACATCTTTGCCAGTTATCTGCGGTTACTCGTTCCAAAGAATTTTTTAACAAAATTTTCACGTCACTTAATTTAAACGTCGTATTATTTCGCACTATATCTCCTTTTACCTCCGCCCAGACTAATTCGATTGGGTTAAGTTCACAGTGATAAGGTGGTAACCGTAGTACCGTTATTTGGTGATTTGTTGCCATTTCATCGATAACATATTTTTTCTGATCTTTATTAAGATTGACAAGTGTCAAAAGTTTTCACCATATTTGTTTCAAAAGAAATGTTTTTTCCGGATAACCAACCATTGAATTATATCGGCTTTCCTCCAAGCAGTCGTAGGCGTCCGCTCGGTCTGCCGTGAATGGTAACTGGCATTATCCATGACATTTACAGACCCCCGAGGAATAAGATCCAACATCTGTGTAAAATACTCTTCGAAAACATCTGCATTCATGTCTTCGTGACAGTACCTGTATTTTTGCATTCAAATAAAAGTAAACCACCATCTACAAAACCACTGGCACTACCTATATGTGTCTCTATTAATCTTCGTCCTTTACCTGAAGGTACCTTGAACCCTGTTGAAAGTCCATTCAAAAATGCTTGTCGAAAACTTTTTACATTTTTATCTTGCCATGCTTTTGTTACAGTATATTCCTCGTTGACCCAAGTTTCGTCTAGATAATAAATATTCCTCCCTTCATCACGGAATTTTGTAATTGATCTTAAGTAGGATCTTCGCCAACAAATAATTTCATCTTTATCGATAAGAACTGACTTCCTGTTCTGCTTTTCCCAGCAAAAATTCAACTCTCGTAAGACGGCCCATAATTTGCCTCTACTGATTTTTGGCAAATCGTTGTCCTCTGAAAGTTCACTTATAATTTTGTTTAGCGTTGGTATTTCTTTTTAAAATAAAATGAGTGTACTTTTCTGCGAATGACATCTTTGAAGAAAACATCTATAATGACTTTTGACCCTGTAGATGATTTTGGGTGATTTACAATGTCTTGTTCATTTTTTGTTTCCTTTAAAAGTGTGTAGATAGTCGATTTTCCAATCCCTCTCATTTTGGAAGACTTTCCCACGATGTCGTCAACACTGTTGGTAGGATTTTGGTGTTTCAATTCATTAAATACATTTGATATAATAATCTTCTCATTTTGAGACAGCGCACATCTTTTCACGCGATTAGCAGGTACGTAATTGATAAGCTCGACATTTTACCCAAACAATATACACTGGCACAATAGTCACTAAACACAAGTCGAATTTTACTCTACTGCACTAGCACGTCTTAGTATATTCATCTCTAAGACTGGATTGATCTATCACAATACACTGGTTCCTGCTCTTTGATGTATCCAGTAAAATATACTAATGTACACCCATTACCTGTTAGTATTAGTGTTACCCGATAATTACCTGAAACGAAATATTACCACGCCCATGGCCGGTTCTTATCTCAGGGTTTTATTACTCTCTTTCATTTCCAAACAGACTATAGTCAATGCGTTGCGACTTACATGTGGGACAATCCGAAATAAATTAATGGGTTTACATAGTTCTTTCCACTTCCGTGGTATCGAGAGTTATGGGTTGATTTGCTTCTCGTTTGAAGTCGAGTAAAAAAATTGTTTTTCGATTTTCTGTCTTAACTAGGCCTTGCGAATACCGACTCACCCTGTATATCGATAAGTACTGATTATTAGAACAAGGTTAAGTAATTTATATTACTATGAACTATGAAATAATAATTTCGAAAGTAAATGTAGGACATGCCTCTGTCTATGAGATAAATAATAATCTCTATGTCCATTTGAATGAACGTTCATTGTAGGGGCGTCATTTTAGCGTTAATCTGTCCCCCAACCTGGAATCTATATCAAATGTCTTTTCCGATTAGAAATACGTATCATCGCTACAGTTACTATAAAAGTTAGAGTCTTTTACGCAAGTTTCTAATTCGAAATAATGATCCCTCGTAACTGCTGATTAAATGACGCCAAGAGACTATATGTCGCGAACTTCTCCATTCTTAATCATATTTGATAGCACATAAAACGACGCCTCTGCAAGTTTTATTGATTTATTTATATCTACGTAGGATATAATTTTGATCTCCACTTTCTTCCATTTTAAGGGCTTATTATGAATTTTTACTACATGTTTCATTATTTTCATAAGCATCCAATATCGTTTCGGATTACAGATTGAGCATGAAACTTATGACGTTCTAAAGACTCTTAGATTTGGTGGTGTAGTAGGTTATATTAAATTGGGTATTATATTTCGCTATACTCGTCTAGTTAGATAACATATGTAGTATCACCGTTGCATGCTTTATCGAGCACATTTAAAAGATGAATCATCACGTGAGTTTACACCCTAGTCGGGCCTAAAGGTCATTCATTACACTATCGTTCTTTATCGGGAAAAGTACGATTAAAATTAGTGAGAAAATAATACCGAAGAAAAATAAAAAACGTGATGAAAGTGTTGTGGAAAGTTCAAGTAAAATATTAGTTATTCATAGGTATGACCGTTGAACCTATGCGAATTACCATCAGCTAAAACCGTTAAGGTTGCGGTATTCTAAATAAGAAAGTACCTCGATCGTTGACAGACAATGATATAAAACTGTGTACCGGGAAGTGCTGGATATCTAGCGGAGAAAACTTGAACTGCAAATATTTAAAGAATGTCACAGTTGGAGTGCAGAAAATAACGGGTGGCCGAAACTGAGTTTGAAAGTCATGCGTTCAGATGCAGTTTATCCTTTGCAAATCTGTGCTTTGCAGTAGCAGTGGTTTTCTGTATTCTTTATGTGTGTGTAATACTAGTGAAAATTTAGAACCTTTTTATTAATTGAAAGTTCGTTGGATTTAGAAAGGTATGTATATCATTATTTGTAAATTGAATTAAAATAATAATTAAATAATAGGTACTTAATAATTATATATTTATATGCAACAGGAACAGGGGAGGAGATTCGAATTTTTAATTTATCAAATTTTAGGAATACATAATAGTTATTTATGCAACAAGTACAAAAAGTAAGTGTTTATTGCACGCGACGTGAAATTGTCCTACGAGGCCGTCAGGCCGAGTGGACAACACGTGTTTATGTTGTTGTTTTGTCTTTTTCTTTAGTTTTTAGTGCCATTTTTAATTTTTTTGTATATGCTGTCTAGTTACGTATTATCCAAATTTATAAAAAAATAAATTCTAAATCAGGATAAGCGTCAAATTAACGTGAATGCAAAGAAACATTAGTGAAGGGAACAACATTTAAAGAAAAACGATATACTTACTCGCAATAAAGTTATTAGAAAACATTAACTAAAAATAATTTCTTAGACGCCTTGGAACTCGAACGAAAATTTTATAGAACAGTGTGATATTAATTTTTCATGTAAACTGAACTCTCGAAATCATATCAGAACAACCCTGTATAATGTAAATACATTTTTAATTCATTATTTATCTCTTTTATAATAGGTATTTAATAATAAATAGTGAGACAATTCACAGAAGACAAATAGCAATATACTTTTTGAAAAATTTGTGTACCTGCAAAATAAAAGATAATAGTAAAAACAATCCTTTTATGTTTCAACCTTACCCTGATATCTATTACATCTTTATTTGTGTGGTGGGTTTAAAATATGTAAGCAAACTTATACGGAAAAAATTAGATGTCAAATTTTACCTAAATGTCAACCTCCAACGAGTTACAGTCATTTACAAGACGAATGCTAATAAATGTTTTAAAGTAAATGTTAAAAAATCCCCTGACGGCATGAGAACAATGTACACTAATATACAGGTAAGCGTCATTTGTTTTCTGCATCCCTGTATACTCCATATTACGATAGCCAGCAGAAGTGGTTGTCATTTCACTTTAAAAATTTTCAAATTCTTTCAATTTTGAGATTTTTTACTACATTTTTTTCAACACCCTGTATTTTAAAATTTGAATCAGATCGATTTAATTCTCTGAATTTTGCAGGAGTTTGGTTTGGTGTTTTAAACACCTGTATTTTTTCGTTAACAGTGTTCCAATAGCCCTTAGTTAATATTAAAGAGATTTTTTTAGTTCCCATAATTTTGAGGTGTTTTTAAAGGTCAAAATTTTCTCATAACTGCATACAGAACGTCTTTCGCACGTTCAATAACCGTTCCGAAGTGGAAAAATCGAAAATTTATATCAATAACAATGCAATCAAATGCATGTGGTATGTTTAATTCGTCTTGATTTCTAATATAATACTTAATTCCAAATTTTGGTCGCCCTGTAAACAGAATTTACTTTACCGCCACCTCTTAGTCAGAGGCTGAACTATTTATTGCTAAATTGTGTCAAAAATGTGTTGGAAAATTCAAGTAAGTTTTTAGTTATTTATAGGTATAACCCTTAAGCCTATGTAAATAACAATCAGCTAAAAACCGTTTTTATTTGGCGAGGAGGTTCACTAATTTCTTGCCGGCAAAGTTAATAGTGAAAACAATAATTTATGAATGGAAAAGCAGAACGTTATTAATGAAGTTATATACTAAACTGTAAAATTATTCGTAAGTAAAATAGTAAACCTATATGAATAAAACTCAGCTAAAATCGTTAAATCTGTGAAGTTACTCACTCAAGTCTAGAATGGCTGTATTTACTCTCATCTCTATATTTATTGTTAAGAGATATTTTTTCTTTCCAATGTGAAAGGGTAAAAGAGATTGTAAGCCCTCCTTAGTTGTTATTTAAGAGAATTACAAAACCCAGCAGCTCTAAATCAGAGATCAGGGTTGAGCTGGTTTTCCTTGTTACTATTTTTTTTTGCTCATATGATATGATATAAGAGATAATTTTTCTTTCCAATGTGGAAGGGTAAAAGAGATTGTAAGCCCTCCTTAGTTGTTATTTAAAAGAATTACAAAACCCATCAGCTCTAAATCAGAGATCAGGGTTGAGCTGGTTTTCCTTGTTAGGTACTATTTTTTTGCTCATATGATTGTTTGGCCAATATTATACAAACATATATTATATGGACGACAGACGATTTGTTTAAATCGACAAAAACAAAAAATGTATATAGTGAAGGCAATAATTGACACTTATGCATAAAATAAAAGAACCTCACTGTTTAAATTACTTAAATCTATTTAATTATAATTAAATTACATGTAGACGAACAGTAATGAGTAGTAAACCACAAATAAATAAATGACAAACAATAATAATAATGTAGCACCTCCTTAATAAATAAATATAGTTTTGGTAAGTATAAATCGAAAAATATGATTAGTTTAATTAAGAATGTGTTCCTGTATATAGAAAGCTTTCTACTTTTTCTTAAATTTAATAAATACCTTCAGTAGTAATCATATAAACAATAATAATACAAATACACATGTATATAATAATCAATAATTTCAGAAAAATATTTTTATTAAATTCTAGTTTCCACGCGATCTGAACATCCAGGAGGCGTATAATTATATATGACGTAAGTACTTACAGATGTGACTGCAGTCTTTATTTAATAATATTTTCTTTCAGGTTTTAGAATCCGGGTGATACTTCTCCGCCATGAAAGCTACCATCTGAAGCCAGGAACTACGACAGTTTTCCATCCGAAAATCAAACATGTTCAGAAATCTTCCCACAGAAATAACGGGGCAGCAGCAATAGCAGTAATTAGGGATAAATCTTGAAATGCCTTTGTGAAAATGATTGACTTTATTAACTATTACGTTAACATAAAAAGCCTAAAAATATTTTAAATCAGAAGACTCGAAGATCTTACATTTATATAGCTGTATAAAGAAAATATATTTAAACAATTACCTTAGCTGTTTTTAATAAGACCACAAACATTTATTCATTTTCTTTAGCAGCAAATTACTTAAATGTTAACGCTAATGTTCGTTATTTCCAGTCTCGCTACGTTCTTGCTTTCTGTATTTTATCTCTTTTTTTCTCGCAAAAAGAATACGTATAATACTCAGTACCAGATGTCATATCGACACTCGCTAGGCGAAACACTTTATGATAACGGGAAAACTAAAAGATAATCGTTACAAGATACTTAGTTAATAATGGACACAAAAATAAATTATTAGAAAATATAAGGAAAAGATTATTAATGACGTTAATATAATCCTCACAGAATTATTCATAGGTATAACAGCAGGGCCGGACTGGGTCGACAGATCGGCGCGGGCGTTTGTTATAACCGGCGCCATCTTTTTCTTGGCAGAAAAATGTAAACAGTAAAAACATTTTTTATTATGATACTATTATGATACAATTTACCAATTATCGCATATTTAGATGTGCATTCAAGTTGTAAGTTTGGTGAATAGGTAGATAAGAAGTAAGAATTAATTTAAACTTTGCTTTATGACAATGCTAAATATTACGAAATAAAATACGTATAAAAAAGTATACGCAGTGATGGTTTAAAATTTACGTATTTACATACATTTGACAAACTTAATTATTTACTTTATGAGGTGAAGAAGTTTTAATAAATGCGATATCGCACCAAGTACTTTATTTATTTACTTTTTTTTTCTAAATATTATCTACAACACAAATTCAACTTGTAACAATAATCATTTGACAGGCTGTTTTACAATCAGCACTCGGTTCAAATTTATTGGCTTTCAAGATTTGGTATATAGGGACGTTAAATTTCAGTTTAAAAATCTTTAAAATAAGTACTTCATACTTGAGTGCACAATTTTAACGTTATTTCTTTCGAATATATGTCCTCATAATGTTTGTACTAGTATAAGATAAGATGAAATTGTAGTCCTATCCGTAGCCGTGTCACTGGTCTTTATAATGAATCTGTTTTACGGCTTTATTAAAAAATAGTTCACATCTACTCGTCTACAAATGTTGAAGGTTTACGACGTTAAAATCGGAAATCATATATGAGCAACGCTCGCTATTTTTTTCGAACTCAAACCCCTTTCTTAAGCATAATCGGATCCTATATAAATCCATCCTATATAAATAAAATAATTCCCTCGATTTTTATTATTTAAGTGGGGGAGTTTTCAAGAAACAATATATTATTATTTAGATTTCGAACTATTTTATCAAAGAGGAAATAAAATGAAAACTGAATTAAAAATATTGAGACAAATTGGGTATTTAATGTACATTGGAGATATTCAGTTGCATTAAAAAGTGTCATTATCATTTACGCATTACTTAAGTTACCTACATTTTAATCTAGATTCCCTTTTATCTAAACTTAACAAACTACGAAGTATACCCCATCGATAGACAATTAGATATTGAGATCACAGTCTATTATACAGTCCAGCGTCTTCACGTCGGCTCCTTTGATGTCGAGGTCCAAGATTTCGTTTTTTTAGACGACCAAGAGACGATTGCGCATTTAGCCGCGCACATTCGCGCGCTCAAGGGGCACGGTGATTTGTAGAATTTCTCCCACTTCGTCATGTACATATGAATTTCATTGGTGTTATATTCGGGCGACGCCAGCGATTCATTTGTACTGTAGTCTGTACTGATAGTTTATTCAAAGTTTACAGAATAAATATTCTGTAAACTTTGGTTTATTGCGGCGCGCCGGCTTGTTGAACAGGCGGCGCCTCGGCTTGTTGAACAAGCGGCGCCTCGGGCGATCGCCCGACCTGCCAGTCCGGCCCTGTATAACAGTAACCCTATATGAACAACAATTAACTAATACGAGTTAGATATTAAGTAAGGTTGTTTTTTTGAATCTATTTCAGGAAAATTTACAAAAAGAATTAGTTAATAGTGAAAACGATACTGAATAATAATTGAAAATAGAGACAATTATTAATGAATCTCTTTTAAACTTAACAGTTACAGATATTTTTTACTAAGATTTGAGAGTTCTACACTACATCAAATAATTACCTGTGACAAATTCATTTATTACCTTTCGTTTTTATATATTTTTAGGTATTAATAATATTGTGTGAAACTAACTACTCAGTGGACAAAAGCCCCAACCTGCGTTGAATTACACCCACAATATCTACCCATATATTCCTTATTATTAACTTAAAATACCTTTCTAAAACAGTAAAAAAATACCTTTCGTTTGTTGTATGCGTCACGCCAATTAAAGAACAATTAATTGTTTTATAACTATTTTCACTGATATTTATACGCCTAATCTTTCTTTTATACAGTGCTTTCGAAAAATAATGAATAAATTCATTATTTTTTAAATTGAGAAGTTTTAGAAAAAAATCCCCTGGCACGTCGATTTTGTTTTTAAAAAAGGCACTTTTTGACATACGATCCATATCTGTGACGTCATCGTTGTTCGAGACAACAATATATCCCACTGCACTGCCATACATTCATGCAGGAAAACAGATATTTATTATATTCATGTATCTTAAAGTTGCTAATTTTCCACAAAACAGTGAAGTTCCATTAATCAGTCATGACATTTTGTCTTTTTAACATTTTGCATTACAAATCAAACAATTTCAGTCGAATAAACATTTTGTCTGGTTTTAACATTAAATACATGTTACAGAAGATTTGGTGGTGTTTTTGAAATTGTCAGAAGTTCTTTTTTTATTAAATGGAATTCCCATCATTTTAAAGTCACCTAGTGAGATTTACTTGCATCTGTAAAATGTGTAGGTATAAAAACCCGAAAAAATATATATTTCTTCTTTTGTATAGAAAGAAAAAAATAAGCTGGAGGGTTGATTGAAGATTATGTGAATGTCTGATAATGTGAAAGTAGCTATCAAAAGAATATCGACATATTTCTTTTAACCCTGACATTTTGACTGAACGTTTTTTATTAACTTTGTAGAAATGTATCCAATCATTTCAGCTACTTTTTTCCAGAATACGTAACACAAACAGCTGCGTATTACTTCTAACCAAATCGAAAATTAGTTCTGAAAAAAGTTAATTGGATTTGGTTTTTTACAGAAGTCTTTTCCCTAAAGGGCAAGCAAAACGACGACAGTCCTTGAAATTATTAATCTGGCCCCATAGGGGTTTCAAATATTTTATGTGTGTATGTGTGCGGTGATAGCTGCTTACAGTGGGGCCCCTTTATGTACATGATGAACCATAAATAAGTACAAATATTTTAACCAGCAGTACAGTTCACAGTGTAGAACACATAATTAATAGTTTCTTTACAAAAAAATCAGGAATAAAAAACTCAAATTTTAAATAGATTTCGTGATTTTTCAATCAAAAACTTGTTGAGAACCGCTGATCCGACCCCGATACTAATATTTCTAAGATTCATGGTGGATGCGAATTCCACAGCGTTACCAGTGTTATACTAATGTCTTCGAATAGGCTTCAACAATGTTAACTATAATATTTAGACATGTCAAAGAATGATTGAAATATGTTTATTTATGAAAATGCCATTTCCTTCCCTTTGTCATCCCTATACCTCACCAATAAATTGAAAATGTAAATCAGATTATCTACTCACAATCATAGTTATCTAGAATTTGGTTATTATCCATTTTTACTACACTCCGACTGATTTATCACAATACGTTATAGTTATCACTATTACTGATTATCACTACTTAACAAATATGCTTTTAGCATGTCAACCTTTTCACTGTTTGAATAATGCGCCATATTTTATTTGATCACATTGTATTTAACGAAAAATATTAGTTAAACACACAAGACAATTAAGAGAAAAACACTGCCCATGAAAATAATAAGACGATTTAAATACGTTTTTACGTTAGTGCCGCAACTCTTAAAACAGTTGCGTAAAGCAGTTCGGTTTTAGAAGATGCAAAAGTATCTTATATTAATATTACACGTTTTATTTCCACTTGCCTTTGCTACAGCTTACTCCTTTGCCCTGGACTATACTAGTGCACCGGTATCAGTGTAATCTCTTCGTCGACCTCGATTATCAATCCTAGAGAATGAGGCTGGTGCGGGACGAGCAGTAGGCGAAATGCCTACTGCTCGTGACACCTGTAGCTATGACACTAGTTTCTTTTTTGCAAATTGACTTTGCTTTTAAATATTTTACTTTAACTTCTCTTGATAAATATCAAGATCAATGTATGCATTAAATAATGCATACATCAAGCTAGTTATTCCATGTTTTGTGTTTATTTTTAAAATGTGTTTCACCCACTACGAAGCTACGGATTACGAAATGGTTAGCAGTGACACGTTGTTTGAGATTATGTAGCATAAGTTAACTCTAAGATGTGTGAAAATCATAGTTGTTTGTTATTCTTCATAATAATCTTTCAAACAGTATGGTATTAACTTGTGAAATATGGATAACTGTTAAAATAGTTGGTTTTTCAGTAAGTAGATGAGCTTTTATGCACGTTTATGGATAATTTTTGGAATTATTGAGCAAAGTAATTTCCTAAACACTTTAATTGATAACATCGAATTTGCGGAAATTTATATTTGAATCGTTTATGACAATTTTGCTTTACTTGTTGCAAAAAACAAGAAAGTGTTTTTAAATTAGAAACAACGGCAAAAATTGAATTTACGTTAAAAAATAATTTTTCTTACAGACGATATGGCAACCTCGTTTTTTTTTATTATGTTACGTCAGTGGTCTATCTGGTCAGTGGTCCTCAAAATGTGGGTATTTTTTAATAATATTTCCGTAAATATTCGAAATTTTTAAATACAATTTTTTCTAGACTCATCTATGTTACGACCTACACCTACAGTTAAAATATTTATATTTATTTAAGGTTCACCCAGTAATAAATCGGTCATATAGAAATAGCATTTGGCATTCTTACAGAACTGTTTTTCTAATAAATTTTATAAAGTCATGTCTGTTTGGAACCTACAAACAAATATAATTACATGACAGATGAAAAAGATACTGATAGTTTGTAAAAGCGATCTTTTGGAGATTATATTGATAATAAAAAAGATACAGAGCGTCAAAAATGGAATTTAAAAAGTGAATTTTTGTAATAATTACACTGTCTTTAACTGTATCAACTTAAAAATTTGAGAATAGATGTTCTTCGACATTTTTTCTAAAAGGCGCCACATCTGCCATATTTGTGACAACGCTATCACATTTTTTATTAAAAATTCTTAAACACACAATATTTTTGAGGAAAAAAGGTATACTTGTGATTAGTCTCAGAAACTGACCATTTTCGAGAAAATAGCTTTTCAACAATCAGCTGCATTATTCATTGTACAATATTTTAACGTAGTAGGCACCAAAATTCCCTTGTAAATTGGATACGTTGAAAGTAGATCGACAAGCAATAAAATTTGCACTGGTGTATAATGGTAGGGATAGTATTTTTCAGCATGCAACCTTTTTAAAATTGAAGTCATACTGAGTCTTGCAGCTCCTGTAAGTAATTTGTGGGTAATGTGAACAAATTTTTCGTCTTTTTTTCTCTAAATTTCTAAATAGATGTTTTAAATTGTTGATTATTAGGTTGTAATCTATTTCGAAATCCTCCCAAATATTCTAGTTGCACAGCACTCCATTAAAATTTCATTGCCAACAAGTAACACTCACATCTCTCATATCTGAATATGAAAAATTAAAATAACAACGTAGGCTTTTCAATTTATAAATCATTATCCCTCTAAAGTATTGGCATTGATGACTAATCAAGATCGATAATTTGAGAAAACTTAGTTGAAATACTGAAACTGACTGAAAATTAGATATAGTATCTACGAATAATGTTATTTAGCTCACAAATTTTAAATACTTAGTGGTACAATATAAAATTAAATTTAATAAAATACAACACTGCACTGTTACACACATTTTATTTTGTTTCTAGTAAAAAATAATTATTTTACGCAAAAAATCCTAAGATTACCTACCGCTTAACAAAAACCATCTCCTAACATAAAAACTAAAATAAATGTAATAATACAGTATGCGCCAAGAGTATGGAATAAATTCAATAAAAACGAAACAATTATTTTTTGGGAAAAATCCTCGAATAGGTCGATTTTTAATTTCAAAAATACATATTTTAGCGTAAAATGCGATTTTCAAATGTCATTTGTTTTCGAGTAATGACGTCATCGATTTTTTTTAAATGGCAACACCATATTTTTTTCCTTGATTCTGAAAGATCGTTTAATTCTCTATCAGATAGTACTAAAATTTTGCCCTCTTACATAGGAAAGTTTTCCAGTAAATGACGATTGAATGTTAGAAAATGTAAATCAATTAAAATAAAGCAAAAACGTTATCAAATTTAGTTTTTTGAATTCCATAGTTCTTTTATGGATCACGTAGGTAAAAATCTTTGCAAGGTGTCATTGTCACACCCACTTTCTAATAAGTATTGTAAGCGACATAGAAATTATTATTCAATTTAAAGTATTATGGCACATTTAACTGTTACTCAAAGAATTGAAATTTTTAAAGTTTTTGACACTGAATTCCATTTTATTGAAATTTAGTCCTCCCATAATAATAATAATAATAATATTTATTTATCCATTTAGACATATTATGCATGTATAGGACAGGTCACACAATCAATACGGAAAATAAAAACAAACAAATATAACAAGAAAAATATAACATGTGATTATAAAATATCATTCATAAAATCGTGAATGCTATAATAGCATTTAGTCAGCAACATCTTTCTTACAGATGTCTTAAATTGAGCGCTGGTCATGGTTATTTGGAAGCTTATTGTAAAATTGAATTCCCTGATAGTGAGCAGACATTTCAAATTTTTTAGATTTATGCGCAGGGATACATAATAAGTCACATTTGCGGGTGGAATAATTATGATAATTTGAGTTCTTTACCAAGTTATGAATATTTTCTTTGGCGTACAATAATACTTTCAAAATGTATATACTGGGAAAAGTTAAAATATCATTTGCAATAAATGTATTTCGACATGTCTGACCAGGACTGATGTTAAATATGTTTCTAATTATGCGTTTCTGTGCTATAAAAATTCTGTAGCTGCAGGCAGCATGCCCCCATAAAACGACGTTGTAAGAAAGATGACTGTATACTATACTATAGTAAACATTTAATAAAGCACACAAAGGCATAGTTTTTTTAATCCTGGATATAGCGTAATAAGATTTATTTAATGTTGCGCACAAAGCGTTTATATGATTCACCCATTTCAATTGATAGTCAAGATGAACTCCTAGAAAGTTGATACTCTCAGATGACTCCAAAACAGCGTCATTAAGATCTAGGTACAATTTGGTGTCTATTGATTTGTTATGAAAATAAATAATTTTTGTCTTATCAATATTTAAAATCAGACTATTGGAAGTACACCAATTGGCAAAACACGCGATGCAGTTCTCGCAAATTGTAATGAGTTCCTCATGTGTTGAAGCCGAAACCACAACAGATGTGTCGTCAGCGAATAGAGTTAAAGCAACTGAATCCATGTAAGCAGGCAGGTCATTAATAAATAAAAGAAAAATCAATGGGCCCAGGACCGATCCCTGTGGCACCCCCAGGTTAATACTTTTGCAATCGGATGTGACATTATTAATTTTAACATGCATGGATCGATTAGATAAAAGCTGAATTATCCAATCCAAGAATATCCCTCTGAAACCAATGTTAAATAATTTGATTTTAATAAGTGAAATATTTAAGCAATCAAAAAACAGACCTGCTACCTGATTACCATCATCTAAAAATTTATAAATAGTTTCTGTTAGACTGCACACCGCTGACTGGGTAGATTTACCTGTGCGAAAGCCATGTTGACAGTTGGTCATTATTTTGTATTTTTCCAAAAAAACTGTAATCCTGTTTAATACTGTACGTTCAAATATTTTAGAGAAAACACTCAACAATGATATAGGTCTGTAGTTGGCAATGTCCTCCGGATCATTTTTTTTGTGAATGGGAATAACAGTTGCTGCTTTCAATAATTCTGGAAATTGACCGCTGGTAACAGACAAGTTAATTAAATATGCAATATGGTCGACTGTATGGTAAGATATTTTCTTAAGTAATTTCACTGACAAATTATCTGTGCCAGTGCTGATTTTATTTTTTAACCCACAAATGATTGCAAATACTTCATTACCATCAACAGGATAGAAATAAAATGTATCGATTAGTATAGTTGAGGTTGTACAACTGATTGGTTTAAAATTGCCAAAGTGGTTACGTAATTTGGTTTCAGTAATATTCGCAAAGTATTCGCTAAAAGCACCAGCCAGCTGTTTGCAGTCTGAGTAACGTTCTCCATCTATATTCAGAGTGATATTCTTTCTCGTTCTCTTACGACCCGTTTCTTTGTTCACTATGTTCCATATAGTTTTGCATTTATTGGTAGATTTACTGATAAGCTTATCATGGAAGTTTAATTTTGCCTTTTTTAAGAGAATGTTGTGGCTGGCTTTAGCTTTCTTGTAATTTAACTGAAAATCAGTACTGCCTATGTTTTTATAAAGCCAATACAATTTTTTTAACTGTTGACTTGATTGTATTACTTCAGGACTAACCCAGTTTAGTTTCGTCTGTTTTCTGTTATAATAGCGTCTTACTGGACAGATCGAATCTAACACATGATATAATATATTCATAAAGTTACTAAAGCTATTGTTAGCATCTTGTGAGTAAATGTCATTGAAGCTAATCGTACCTAGAGCACAAGACACATGTTCAAGATTATCATCTGAAAGATCTCTAAATTCCTTGTAAGTAGGTTCAAAATTATTTAAGTTCAAATTGATAAATGATATAGAATAATTTAAACTACAAACTCTGTGGTCACTAAAATGGGCTTCATATACACTCGCCTTACAACACGAAAGTTTAACATTGGTTAGTATATAGTCAACCTTACTAATACTTGTTTGGCCCAAATAATTAGTAGCAACTCTAGTAGGGGTCATAGAGGTGACCCTCAAGTTAAAACATAAAAGCAAATCATCAAAGAGCTCTTTGGTTGGGCTATTTACCAAATAATTAATGTTTAAATCGCCACAAAGAAATATCTCGGCAGAGTATTTATTACATAATTCTAAAGTATCAAAAAGTTGATTTAGAAACAGATGGATATCACCTGTTGGGGGACGATAAATACTTAGCACACATATATTTTTCTTTCCAACAACTAATTTAACTGCACTACACTCAAAGTGCATTTCGACACAAAACCCTTGCACATTAATACTTTCGGCTGTACAGTTATTGTTCACATATATTGTGGTACCACCATGCTCACGGGAAGGACGGCAGTAGCTTGTTACTAAGTTATACTCTGGGATAACCATAGTAGATATTTCATCTTCACAGCACCAGTGTTCAACGATACTAAGAACAGTCGGATTCTCATTAGCGAGAAGAATTTCCAATTTTTCCATCTTATTTGCAAGCGACTGAGCATTTAAATGCAAAATCCTAAATATTATATCGTGAGGTTCCACAACATGACTGGTATCAGCACACGAGCCAACATTTAAGTGTTCTGCTGTCTCGAAGTCCTCCTCTCGAAAAATCACGGACACAAGCTTTATTGGGCCACAATGAAGCATCCATAGCTTTATCGTAATTAGTTCTCGATATAAGGACTTTAAAAGAAGAATATCGGCCGGGGTAACGGGAATTCAGAGGCGTGCACACTACCTCTGGAAAACTACTACATAAAAATGATTGCAGATCACTAGCCGTCGTATTTGGTTTTAAATTAAAAACATGTAAAGCTGAAGTTCTATCTACACCCTCAACCGTCGATGGACCACCAAATTTGCCAACTATCAACTTTTTTTCAGGTTTCTTTACTCTCTTATGAGTAACCTTTTTCCAGGTTTCTATATTATCATTTTCGACTTTCTGTATCGTATTCGCAGTATCACAACTAGTTGCTAAAACATCATTGTCTTTCATGTAGGTTTCAGCATTCTTTATAGCTTTTCTAACATCCTGAGCAGATATCTTATTTTTGCCATTAATCTCCCGTACTATAGTAGAGGATAATCCGCTACTAGTGGCATTTTTAACATTTAGGTTTTTATCATTGGCATCGTCAGGTTTTATAGAAGGTTTTTGTTCACTTTTACTTTTTAAGGAATACAGCTGGTCATTTAATAGTTTAATTTTGTCCCTTAATTCAAAAATCAGTAGATCCTTTTGTTTAATAACATATTTGAAAATATGCATGTCAACTTTGTTATCTGCTGAGGAAGCCAAATTTTCAATGGCATCAAAAAAGCCTATATCTGATGAATCAGTCCATTCGGCGTCATCAGATTTATCACAACATTTCACTAATAATTTATCCACAACTTGGTATTTTAACTGTTTAGCACAGCTAGGGTGATAACAACTATCACATGATACACATTTCACATATGAAACTACTTTACTTTTGCATTTTTTACAATAAACATCATCCGCCTCAAAAGTACGTGCGGCGCTAGCCATGACTCGACTCGATTGTGATACTACAGAATATAATAATTAAAATTAATTAATATTTTTAATCACCTTGATGAATAATAAATAATGACTAATGACTAATGAGTAATGAGTAATATGAGTATATAATGTATAAGGTATAATATATAGCAAATAACGTACAACGTAGAATGTACAATGTGTACAATGTACAATGTACAATGTACAATGTCTAATGTACAATGTACAATGCAGAATGTATAATGTATAATGTATAATGCACAATGCATAATGCATAATGCATAATGCATAATGCATAATGCATAATGCATAATGCATAATGCATAATGCATAATGCATAATGCATAATGCATAATGCATAATGCATAATGCATAATGCATAATGCATAATGCATAATGTATAATGAATAATGTACAATGAATTGTGAACAATAAATTATGTTGATTATTTGAAGTAAATTAGCCAAGCAAGTGGGTTAATTTATAGAGTATCAGCTATTAAAATAACCGATGCGAGGGTTCAGTTGTACACTAGCCAGCTAGTTGTTCCTAAGTCTGCCCTCATTTTTAAAGTTACACCCTGTGATTGTAAGTGCTGGTGTACTGTTAATTTAATATTTTATTTTTCTTTTATCTGTGCGTATTATGAACTGACACAAGTTAGGGAAATATTACTGAAATATTTTACCTTTTATTTTATCTGAAATTTTACTATTTCAGAATAATTAATTTTATTCTTCCGCTTACCCAAGATATTTATTTTGATTTGTTATTAGCGTAGCATAATTTTGTGCGCGATGCGTGAACAAAAAGTACCTATGACGTACTTTCATATATTTTTATTAAAATATTTTTTTTTAAGTTTTTGGCACTGAATTCCATTATGTTGAAATTTAGTCATCCCATAGTACAGAATTAAACTAATCAGTATTTTGAATCACCTTGATGAATAATGAATAATAAATAGTGAATAATGAATGATGATGAAGATGATTACGAATTATTAATGATGGATGGATAGATGAAAGTAAGTTGTGAATCATTCCATTTCATAAATATATGACCTCGAAACGCATATCATACGATATTAGTAGGTATTTTACTTTATGATCCATGTTTTCTTTATCCCATTTATTTGACTGTTACTATCTTTTTTGACAAACTTTTAAGTAAAATTTTTGTAATTAATTTATATTTTAAATATTTCTGTCTTGCACTGCATAAACAAATGTATAGACAATTAACCTTCGTTGTGAAATGGGAAACAGACAATCTAGTTGCCCCAAAATTTTACAAACCTTTGTAAAAAAAACTATGTTGTTTTAAATGTTTCTTTTTTTTTAAGGCAATATCGACTGTGTGTAGTAGGAAGGCAGTATATTTTGAGGAAAAACATCCAGTAGAAATCCGAGTTGATAAAGAATCCAATTTATCTATTGTTTCTAAACTTTCGCAGTTGTGTTCTCGAAGCGTCGGAGCAGTAATTCCTTTTCATTGTTACTCTAAATTAAATCTAAGTTTTACGGTACTTAAATTGTCAAGAGACCGTTACATATACAGAAATAAATAAAAAAATGTAATAAAATTTAAAAACTATTAGTAAGGAAAATGTTTGAGAAGAGTAATTTATTTTCAAATACTTTAGATACCCATAGTTTTTCTCACATATTCCTCATTCAGTTCCAGTGCACTGAACAAAAATTTAATGTACCGAAATATCTGGAAACGAAGAGTCAGTATTCCGAGGAGTTGTCCTAGGTTGTGCAATAATAATGACACTCCCTCGAAGCAGTTTTTGAAGTTCTGAGTAGAAATTTCATTAAATATATATATTGGTGAGTGGAACAACGAAGAACTAATGTTAAAAATTTTAAAGTAAATTTCATTACGAATACGTTATCAGTTCAAAGAAATTGCAAAATTAATTTTAAAGAGTGACTTTTAAGCTAGGAACCAGAAAGTAATGGGACAGTGCGCACGGAGTGTCTGAATTCCTTCTGAAGATGAAAACGACATGACTCTCAAATATCAAGCTACCAGGACCTACGATGTGGCATCGAGCCCAGAAATTGTTCAACCAGTGTTCTTTTGTATACACAATCTTAATTTGACGCATATTTTTCAATGCCAGAGCACCTAAATTTGAAATAATGACTTAAAACTTTTGTTTTTATCTGGATACCTACTGAATTATTTAAAAGCGTCAAAAATTCTTTAAACATGTCCCCTTTGCAATAAACAATTTCCGCGAAAGTTCTCCCGAATTTCGCAGATTTTGATTTAAATTACTAATGGTGGAAAACTGTCAACTTTTCACGAATTTTGTAACACATATTATCGCTATTTATAGAATTATTTATAGAAAATGATGGACAAAAACATTCTTTGCACGCCATCTGAAAGTCGTTAGAGTGTTAGTTAGTGTTTCTATACAATCATGACATATTCATGGAATGGTGCAACAAACACGGAATTGAAGAATGTAGTGAAAATGTGTTACTGGCATATTTTTCGAAGTTTTGAGTTCGGAGTTGTCGAAAGAGTATTCTCCTTCTTTAATGTGGTCGTACTATCATATGGTAAAAGTAACTCTTTCAGCAAAAAATGATGTTGATATTAACAAATATAAAAAATGTATGGCTTTTTTAAATAAAAAGGAAGAAATTATATTTCAAAAAAATCCAAAACAGTGTCACAAGAAGAGATACCTAAATTTTTACTAAATGCACCGGATGAAATCTACCAGATCATGAAGGTAATTTATGCTAGCTGTTCAAAAATAACTTAATAAAAATGTAGTTATTATTTTATATTGTATAGTGTTTGGCATTGCTGGGACTTTACGTATAATGAAGAACTTTTGAATTTAAAAGTGACATAGAGCACATAGAAATAATTCTAGTTGTTCTAACTGTACTAAAACAAAGACCAACATCACTTTAGAGTTCGAAAAAAAAGTAAAATCTGTAGAATTATTTAACAAATATTTAGCTCTGAGTCCTAAATAGACGCCCAGCCACCGATTTTTCCTAACTTATAGAAATGGTAAATGCACAGTCCAGCCAGTTGGAATCCATACTTTTGGAAGCGTACCAAGCAAAACTGCCAATTATTTGCATTTACCAGAACCATAACTTTATATGGGACATTTTTTTCGTCGCAAGACCGCCATTCTCTTTGCCAAAGCAGGTGGCACTAAGGAAAATTTAACACATCAGGGAGGGTGGAAAAACGACACGATTGCAGAATAAAGAAGAAAATTTCATAGACGCCCTGTAGTTCTCTTATATGTTGAGTGGTATTAATATTTCGTTTAGAATGACTTCATTAGACATTAGAAGAAAAATAAGAATCTTTATTGAAAATAGGTAACATAATATACGCTGATGAATAAAATAATCAAAACAAAACTTAATAAAATACATTAATAGCATTGCAGATATAAATAATTATAAAAGACATAGATTACAGCACCAATCACAAATCACGTTTTTACTATTTCCATTTTCAAAAACAACACACATGCATACGCTATTAACAAAAATTACATTACATTATAAAACATTATAAAAACGAGGTACAGCTTCCATACAATGCTCAGTTAAAAAGATAAAACAAAAACACTATTAAAATATTTAACACAAATTATATTTTATCTACAATTTTGAATTGATTCTACCAACCGATTTAACTATGCCTGGTAATTTATTGTATGCAGCAAAGCCCTTAAAAACAAAGAATTTATATTATTTCTTCTATTCGTTCTGCATACATACAAATTGACGTTATTTCTTGTGGTATAATTTTAAACATACAAATTCAAACTAATAAACTCACAAAAGTGAGCATGACTCCTATTTCAGTGAATCTATTCACTTTTAGAACTATACGCATAGGTACCGCGTGAAGTTTTTGTGGTTGTGATGTTTGATTTAAATTAAAAAAAATAATAATAATAGAAACATAGTAGTCAACATGAAGTTGGATAATTGTTATATAAAGTAATTTTTGTCAGAGTGGATAAGTTTCTAGAAATTCTTGCAAAGAAGTATGGTTTTTTACATATTTTTTGAATATATAATCGAAGTGGTTGCCAAAAAATAATAAATTATCTAACTGAAATCCGAGACATTTAATACACGACACAATATCAATTTTTCACCATCAATTTGTAGATTTATTTCATAACAGTGTTTAACTTATTTGGTTGTTATTATCATACTTTTAGTTTTCATTGCATTTAATTTCAATATATTTGCCATGAGATTCATTAACCTCCTTAAGTGCAATATTCATTTTTTCAATGGCTTTATCTAGGTTAGTAGGTATCACAGCATGCTAACAGTGTATCATCTCCAAATAAATTCATAAACTCTACATTAAGTAGTATAAATTAAAAAGTAGAGGTCCTAAAACACTATCCTGTGGAGCACCTATATTTATATCCGATTCCTGTGAGATGCTGGATCCCTGGATCCTAAGTCTTGTTTTTTATGAGACAAATAGACAGCCACCCACTGATAAACATCACCATCAATGCCATGTCCTCTTAACTTCAATTGTTTCGAAAGCCCTTTTCAGATAAAGAAAAACCGCTACCACAAATTTATTGTTATCCACTTCTCTTTTGAATACAGACAAAGTATGTAAGTAAGTTGTAATGCAGATTTGCATGAATATTTTTTACGAAAACCAGATTGATTGTTTACTAGAATTTAATTTTTTTCAACATGTTCAAGTACCTGATTGTAAACAGCTAATTAAAGATTTTTTTTCATTGGTGATAATGTACACTGTAAAAAAAGTTACGTGTAGGTCATATTTTCCCGTGTGTAATTCAAGATGTGTAAAATCTCCGTGTCAATAGTTTTACACACTATGACTTTTTTATACGTTTTACACAAAATGTGTTAAAATTACTAGTATTTTAATAAAATATACTGAATTTGTGTAATATTTATCAGTGATGTGTTAAAAGTACACCATTTCGAGTAAATTTAACACACCTCTGTGTTCTATATCCCTACTCCTGACTGATTGAGCACAACTTCGCATCTGCAGTACATCAGCTGTTCTAACACACATTACGCCATGTTAGTCGTGTAGTGTTATTGTACTCAGTTAGCTCTCATTCGCTATGTTCAAATAGAGAACATTTAACTTTAAATTGAGGTTTGATCAAATAAAATGATAAGTACTTACCTAACTATAAATATATTGCTGATAATTAGGACTATAACTCTTAAAAATATTAGGAGGAATGATAAATTCTTAATAGTCATAAAAAGTAAAATATATCTTATTTTATTATTAACGTAACACCATAATTCTGAAAATACTATATAGGGTGTCCGAAAAATATGCGTCAAGACTTCAGGAGGTGATTCCTCACAAAAAATTAGGGTTACATAGTCCTATAACAATTTTTCGAAATCTCAATATTAACGGAGATACAGGGTGTTAAATTTAAAATTTTATTTTCGATATTTTTGTAAATAACTTCTTAAGAAATCCAAATATTTACATAAAATTTGTAAATCGGGGGTTTTCATGGACGAGAAATTCAAATATGTTTCTAATTTTGACATCACTAGTAGAGGGCGCCACTTGTGGTATATCATGTTTCTTTTAAATGACAGAACTTTTTTGCATCTTAATGTATCCATCTGACTATCGAAATAATCGATTCTCCTACCTGTTTTATTTGAAAAATATATACCTTGCCGAAGTCGGTAGGCGTAACCATTTTTGAATAATTCTATTTGAAATGCTCAGTGCACCGAGTAAAAACTGTTTTGGTTTCAGGTAAAGTGCCTTTTCTGCTGAAAATACGGCAAGTTGTTCAGAATCGTAAATTATGGAGACGTGCAAGAAAATCGGCGAGGTTTGATGAAACCATTTTGCTAAAAAGCACAAAGATTTTATCAAAGCAGACCGATTTTTTAAAAATGTTGCACATCTCCATAATTTACCGTTCTGAATAACTTTTTCAAGTAGCATTTTTCTGTATTTTCAGTAGAAAAGGCACTTTAACTGAAACAAAACAGTTTTTACTCGGTGCACTGAATATTTCAAATAAAATTATTTCGATAACTGATACTCCTAACGACTTCAACAAGGTATGCAGTTTTCAGATATAACAGGTAAGAGAATCGATTGTTTCAATAATCAGATGGATACACTAAGCACCAAAAAAGTTCTGCCATTTAAAAGAAACATGATGTGCCATAAGTGCGCCCTCTACTAGTGACATCAAAATTAGAAACAAATTTTAATATCTCACCCGCAAAAATTCCTGATATATAAATTTTATGTAAATATTTTTAAGAAGTTATCTACAAATATCGGAAATAAAATTTTAACTTTGACACCCTGTATCTTTTTTATTGTGCGACTTGGGAAATAGGTATGTTAAGTTAAATCGATTTATTTTTCTTCAATAAGGTATACTTTTTCAGATATAACAGGTAGGAGAATCCGAATATTTGGATTTCTTAAGAAGTTATTTACATATATCGAAAATAAAATTTTCTTTGTGACCCTAATTTCTTGTGAGGAATCACCTCCATAAGTCTTGACACATAATTTCCGGACACCCTGTATATTGATACAGAAACTCACCTACCCTTTTAGTTTGTTAATTATGTTCCTGTTTGCTTTTGAAATTATAATTTCTATAATACGTTTCTTTTGACGGTTTCTAGAACATATTTAATGCATTCTCGACGACTGGGTAAACTTCCAGAAAACGTCAAAATAAAGGTCTTTCAAAAATTATATTTATTAAAAATTATTACGAAAGCATTATTAACAAACTAAAAAGTTAGGTGAGCGTCAATATCAATATCTATTATACAATAATACTACACCTTCAAAAATATAAATAACACTTAAATGTAAAAAAGTTATACATAACAGTTGTTATATTAACACAGTGGATTGTGTTAAACCTTTAACACACTGCGACATACAGAGAAATGAGTAAAAATATACACAATCCTGTGTGGACCTCCATTAACACAGTAGTGTGTTTTTTTGTGTTAAAATGTGTAATTATTTTTTGCAGTGTAGGTGTAGGTTTTGCAGCTACTACATCATATTAGGACATCCTGTATCATTTTTTTTATTTCCGGTGTTTACTAATTACTAATGGTCGGAAAACAATTCTGTTTGGTAACGTACTGCTTTTTACTATATTTAGAAAATTTGCGTGGCTAAAACATTATTAATTTCACTCATAACATGTAAAGTTGATGCGTTGTACATTTTTGGCCAAATAACTCTCCCATTTAAATAAAGGGTCTAACCCCAAACCACGGAGACCGGATGTAACCTTTACTTTATGTGACTCGTGAAATGTGGTTATGTGGAACGAACGGGAAGCCCTTTTGACATATATATTATCATGCGTTTAATTCATTCGTTATTCCGTTTCATGGAAAATATTATATTCAAACCTTAATTTATTCATATTTATCTTTGAACACCTAATGAAAATGTGAAAATGCGAGATTCAAATTCCATTAAATTTTCTTGAATATTTGGACTGGTTCCCCTTATTTATAAAAATATGTTAATTTTGTATGATTATAATTGAGCAATTTTTGTGCCACAGTGTTAGATTGAATAAAACGCGTTGCGTTGCTGGTCAAGGTAGTTAGATCAATAAATTTTCTAATTCAATATTCAAAGAAACAAATTGAACTCGTCGAAAATCCAGAAAATAACTCATGTTATAAAACCCCCTCGTAATTTATAGCAGTCAATACAAAGAAAAACACATGTAGCCCGTGTATCTAATATATAAAATTCTCGTGTCACAGTGTTAGACGCCATACTCTTCGGAAACGGCTTGACCGATTTTTATGAAATTTTATATGTATATTCGGTAGGTCTGAGAATCGGTCGTAATCTATTTTTCATACCCCTAAGTGATAAGGGTGGTCCACCCCAAACAATTTTTTTATATTTTATAGACAAAATTTTTTATTTTTATTTTTTTTTATGTGGAATTAAAAAATACATACAACCCTTAATTTTCTTCCTTCTATCATAAACCCCTATTTTTTAATAACCATTTTAGTAATTTAATCATTTTTAACCCTGGTCGATAACTGATCGATTATCACTAGATCAGTTATCCCCGCCAGGCATCTACCGGTGTCACTTCTCACCCAGTAAACAGTACGGAGTAGGGATGAGAACGAAGCCGGTCTCCTGTCTCTCTCACACAATAAGCCTTCTCTCACTCCCTACACAGTTTTCGACCATTATTATTGTGTATAAATCGAGAGTAGTAGTGACGTTTACAATTATCATTTTACCTTCTAAGTGTAATTCTCAAGTAAATTTATAATTAATTTGCTGGGCCATAATTATTTATTTCCTATTTTATCAATAATTAATAAAATTATTAATTTTAAGTGTACTTCTCATTATTAGTTAATTAAGTGATCTACATAACCTCAAAAGTACGCAACACGGGTCACAAGCTCCCGCCAACAACGGCTGTTATTTTACTATATGGCTATTTTTTGTCCAGTGAACAATGCCAACAAGGCGTAAAGGGGCTAATTTGGGCCGCCAAACAAGTAAAATTGCAGTCACGCGAAATAATTCAAAAAATGAATGTTTTTTGTTTTGTTATTCTTATAGGTCGTCATCGTTCACAGCGCTCCATTCCTCTTTTAGTCATATACCACATCTCCACACACTCACAATAAGTTAGTTATTTTTTATTTAACTGCCAAAATATTTAGTAGAAATAAGTCATATGGCAAAACAACGTTTGCGGGGTCACCTAGTTTTCGTATAAAATTGTAAGTGCCGCATATCTCTGAGACATATATATCTCTCACAGCTTTTGCCAGACCGAAACGTTTGATTTCTATTGGTTATGACGAATTGTCAGATCCACCTTTTCCATCTCCAGCGCTGTCATGGGTGTGTGAGTGAAAAAATTTCGAGTATATCTTTCCGCTATTTTAATTATGAAAGTAATTAATTTATTACTGATTTTTTTTCTTAAGAATGGAAAATAATTTAATCTCTACAGCGTATACATGGTGTTTTTAAATAATGTAGCAAATATGAGACCACAGATTCCTTAGGTAAAAATAAATCGATTTAACCTAACATACCTATTTCCCAAGTCGCACAATAAAAAAGATACAGGGTGTCAAAGTTATTTCCGATATTTGTAGATAACTTCTTAAAAAATCCAAATATTTACATAAAATTTATATATCAGGGATTTTTGCGGGCGAGATATCAAAATTTGTTTCTAATTTTGATGTCACTAGCAGAGGGCGCACTTATGGCACATCATGTTTTTTTTAAATGGCAGAACTTTTTTGGTGCTTAGTGTATCCATCTGACTATTGAAACAATCGATTCTCTTACCTGTTATATCTGAAAACAGTATACATTGTTGAAGTCGTTAGGAGTAACAGTTTTCGAAAAAATCCTATTTGTAATATTCAGTACACCGATTGAAAACCGTTATCGTTTCAGATAAAGTGCCTTTTCTACTGAAAATACAGCAAGACAGGTAGGAGAATCGATTGTTTCGATAGTCAGATGAATACCCTAAGCTGCAAAAAAGATCTGCCACTTAAAAGAAACATGGTGTGCCACAAGTGGCGTCCTCTACTAGTGATGTCAAAATTAAAAACAAATTTGAATTTCTCGCCCGCAAAAACCCCCGATTTACAAATTTTATGTAAATATTAAGATTTCTTAAGAAGATAGTTTCGAAACATCGAAAATAAAATTTTTAGTTTGACACCCTGTATCTTTTTTATTATGCGGCTTGGGATAAGTATAGGCATGTCAGGTTCAATCGATTTATTTTTACCTAAGGAATTTGTGGTCTCATTTTTGCTACTTCATTTAAAAACACCCTGTAATTAATTATAAACGGCCTTATCCCTTAAGGGTTTAGGGCGCGAGGTCAAAATATGAGTGTAAGTGATGTTAAAATATGTAGTTCATTAACAAAAATGTCCGTGAGATATATATAGCGCAATAAAGAGTGGCAAAGAAGTATAACTATGAAACGAACAATAGTGGAAACTCGCGGAAGGAAGATGTAAGATTAAAATGAGTTTTCGACAAAAAAAATGGATTACTTTATCTTACAAGATGACACTTACTAGAATATATACTATACAAGAGTGCTTTTGCGAATTATGGTATGTGTTTCCGTATAAATGAAATCGAAAAGTATACTGACATTTAAAAGATGAAAGTTTTCATAGAATATATTGTCAACAAAAAGGATCTTAGACAGATGGTTACAGCTGGACACTTATTTTAATAAATTATTTTACTTTAAAAACCTTTTGGCATACACACGAATACACATACGAATATTACATTATTTTATTGAATCAAATTTATAAACAAATTTGCAATTATGTGTCAATGTTACACAAGTGAAATTCAAAACAATTAAAAGTGTCTAGTTGCAGGATTACTATCAAGCCAAACAAACTATGTCTAACCTTCTTGCTCTCTCTAAGAACCAAGCGATAGACTTTCTGGCTTTTCCCATTGTTTCAATAGGTAGTATAATTTTGAAGCACTCAACATTTCTCTAATGCATATAAATACTATTGAAACTAGGCTAATGTTAGCCAATCCATGGCCAGGGGATGGCGGCCAGCCGGTGGCTGACTCTGATCTCTAGAACAGGTTTTCCCCAGCGCAGAGGTTTCTCTATTGTAAGTATAGTTATTGTTACGATTGTGTCAATATATCTGTATTTATATTAAATGTTGATTTTTTTAACTCTCGGAGGAGCCAAGCGAGTCCCCAAGAATATAATAGAGGTATTATGTTTAAAGGTGGTGCAGGACAGTCACTAGTTACGTGACAATATACCTATATTAGTGTTATACTAAAGAAATCTTGTCTCGATCCCAATTCTATAATTTTTGTGTTAGTCGGCTATAAATTAATTAATTGAAATTTCATTAAAATACCCAATAAAGCTCTCCACGAAATTTAGATTATTAAACCCAACTTCCTGGATACCAATAGAATTTTTAATTAACTGAAAATAAAGTGCTGTTAAAAGTTAAGTTAGGGATTAGGTGTTTAAACTTAATCTCTTGAAATCTGTTTACCGGGTGTCCCAAGTCTTAACACGGTTCTCATTTACACAAAATTTAACTTTAAAACACATTTTAATTAAAACATTCAGTCGATTCTTCAAAATATATGATAAAATTTATAGAGAAAGCATGAAATACTGGATGAATTTGGGATACTTTGAACGTTCTATACCCTTATTACTTTCTTCTTCTTCAATTTCTTCCCATAAAAATAAATTCTTAAATGAATTCTTATATTAATTTGCATTACAACTATATTGTCGTTCTTAGCTAAAATATCCTAAAAGACCAAATATTTTGTATAAATTTGAAAATGCGATCGTCTACGGATTCCAAAATTTTGCAGAATTTGTTCTTGTAAATATAAACTACTTTTTATATTTGATTATTTCGTATTTTTTGAATTCCTATCAACAATAATAAAACATCGTTTATAAGGAGAATAAGGACAACAACCATTTCAAATCTTACAAGATATTCTTTAACGTGCAACCAAAATACTATTTTCTTTACTGGTATTCGTAATTTATCTTTATTTTATATATTCACTGGTTTTACTATTTATATTTACAAATTATATTGTTTATGATAAATAAATTTGCCTACGTTCGTGCGAAAAACAAAACTTTATTAAACTATATTTAGTGGAAAATGTGGTTTTGTTATTGCACTAGTGCAATAATATCTTTATTGTACTCATCTGTCATTCCACTACAGTGTGTTGTAATCATGGCAAATAAAAACGTTCAAACCGACGTCATATCTAGTCCATTTTAGTCCATAGTAGTAAGATTGTATTAATTTTTAAGCAATTGCATATTTTATATTATTTTCAGTCATATTATTCTGGATTATGAAATTACTAGAAAATACAATTTATTGACAATAAAATTGGTTTCCATTGAATATCAACTGAATTACAAAATATTTTTTGGTTTTTGCATGAACATAGAAAAAATATTGTATGCAACTCGTATTAAAACTATTTATTGCACTCGACGTGTTGTCCAACAGTTGAACAATTTCACGCCGTGTGCTTACTTTCTGCACTTATTGCATAAATAACTATTTTCTACGTTCATGCAAAAAACAATACTTTATTGAACTATATTTAGTGGAAAAACTGGTTCTTTATTGCTCTAGTGCAATAAAATGTTTAAGCATTCATCTGTCATTCTACTACAGCGTTTTGTCATCATGACAAACATAAACATTCAAATCGATGTCATATATGCATTTTTGACAGAGGAACCATTTTTAATAGCATCAACGCCACAGAGAAAATGCTTTTGCTTCCATGAACCTCGAGATACTCAAAAAAAATATTTTCAAATCATTATTTAAACCCCCTTTTAAAACTGTCACTGATTCAGCTTCCAGTTCAACTCAATATCGGTTTGACGCGACGTTGCCAAATATTTTCCTAGTAGATACTTAATTATTGTAATGTTAAGATATGTAATGAATGTTATAAAATATTTTTTCTACAAAACTGTTAAAAGCGGGCTTTTTAATTGTCATTTTTGATGTTAAAAATGCCATTTTTTGACACGCGTATTAAAAGTAAGTTAACTAAAACAGTAGTGTTAAAAGTAAATCAAAGTTTATTAAAATTTTGTTTTAAAAATTAATAATACGTTTTATCAAACACATGAACAACTTTTTATTTTAAATAAGTACAAACCAACATTTTAACTAGTTATTACTATTAACATTTATAGTAAAATTAGAACAATTTGAAATTGTAATTCCTTGCGGAGTCATCATACTTAAGTTGGTTTTACTGTCAACATGTGTGACACATCTATTTTCTGTAGAAATACTACTGGTAGTACTAGTGGTCTTGCTAGTAGTTGCAGCAGTAGGAAGTATTTGGCACGCAATTTACTTCTTCTGTTCCAGTGAATTTTCAATGTAGCCTTCAGCTACCGTCGAAGATTTCCATCCTCCATGTCTCTTGATGGTAGTAAGATTTGCACCAGAATCTGCTAACAATGTCGCCGATGAACGACGAAAACAGTGTCTGGTGTAGAGTTGAGGATTTGGCAGATTCAACAACTCTGCAATGTAGGCAGGTATTTTACCAAACATGTTAATTCCGACTGGATTCTTCACACTAAATGTGTGAAGAATCCAGTCGGAATTAACATGTTTGGCAAAATCTTCATATATTTAAGAAAAAGTCGTCTATGGTCAGCGTTGGGTGGCCGGAGTCCAATATACCTTCTAAAAAAGTTTAAATAGAATTCACCAACATCATTGAAAGTCCAAGGAACTTTCGTTTTAGTATCTGGTATGGTCACAACAACCGAAGTGCCCAAATATTCGATATTGTCGATGGTCATCTGACACAATTCCTCCCGGCGACACGCCCCGAAGACACCCACTATTGCTGCGACTTTCATCATCAGATACTTTTCGTCTTCTGCTTCTGTGAAAAATTTGTCGATATGCGTCTTTGTCAAAACTTTTGACTTTTTTGCTTGATATCCTTCACCCTTCCATTTTAAAAAAGCAATAAGTTTATAATGTTTGCTTATATCTTGATCTTGCTTTATTTTTAACATGGTTTTGATCATGGAATAATTTGATCACAGCGTTGACGATTTCCATATCTTGGCTTTTTCCTCAAAATATGCCAGTAAAATACTTTCGTTACATTTCCCAGGAACCTTTTTAATGTTGCACCATTCCGAAAAGCGTCTATAAGCGATTTCGTACTGTTCCTTTGATTTCGCTGGAAATAATTCCAATGTTGCTCGACTGGCGGCTTCTTCGATTTCAGCAGGGATGGATTCGTTACGCTCATTATCGAGATTATTCATTATACTTATAATATTACTAGAAAATGCTGTCAATATTTTTGCGTTTTTTCCGTAACTAACAACAGCACTGGTTGCTACGAAAATTTTGGTTCATAAACATTGCGATCTGTGTGGTATTTTTTGATTTCTTATTTTTATTGAGTTTAAAATTCTTCCGATTGTTTTGTAGAAAAAATAATGTATGATATACGTGTTAAAAGTGATTTTATTTTGTTCGTGAAGTTAAAAAACTCGCTACGCTCGTTTTTTAATCATCTTCACTCACAAAATAAAATCTTACTTTTAACACGTATATCATAAATAGCTATTTTAAAAGTATGCAATTAAATATTAAGTTTCAGTTTAAAATTGTTACAAACCTAAAGCAACTTCTCAGTTGCAGCAGCTTTTTCAATTTCAAGAGGCAAGTTTTCTGTTTCTGAATCAGTCATTATTTCACAAAAAAATGTAAAAACAAAAACTCAATTTTGTTGATAACAAGTTTCAAAGGAAGTTTAACAGATTACCATAACAATGCCTCTGCTTTTTGATTTTGAATCAAAACTTACAAACTGATTTTGGGTTTTTCTCAATTTAAGGTGTAGATAAAATGTTTTGCAGTTCTAGATTTTATATAGTACACGAGAGATAACGACATTTTTTATTACATTCGTGAAATGTTTCCCTAATGTATAATAATATCTATATCCCACTTGTACTATAAATAACTATTAAACTTCTTTATGCTAAATCACCTATCAACTATAATAATGACTGTTCTCAGTACTCACCGAGTACAAAAGTACAAGTGAATAAAAATCATTATTTATTCATTCAGTGACCATTGTACCATATTAAATTTCTTTATCTGTAACAAAAACACCAGCAAGGATAGTACAATTTAAGATCGCCTAAAATATATTCACTTCACAAAATATTAACAGGCCAAATATAAAACTCTCCTTTGTAACTTTGAAAAGTAGACATTTAAAAGAGCGGCTTTAAAAGAAAAAAATATAATGGATATTTCCATTTACTTAACGACTTCAACCCGCTCCAATTTTTTGTGCTGTAATATCTAAAGTTTATCTTTTTGTAATTAAAATTTTATATACTTACAATTTCTCTTTGGCTACAAGATTGTGATCTTAAACCCTTTCAGTTTGATGCTGATTTAATATGCTTAATGTCAATTAGCAAAGACTTACTACTCAAGATATACCCTTTTAAATATACGAGGATTTATTTTTATATAGAAATATCGGAAAACTTAGTTGATTGATGGTATCAAATATGAAAAGTTTGTCGACTAATATAATACCATGTTTGTTACGAAATATTTAATTAACAAATCTGAGTATTTATTGGTATATAGAAGTCCCTTAAAACCTGCTAAACCTCTACAGGGTGTTCTTTGGTCAAAATAAATTACTTTTCAACGAGCTAAAGTATTGATATTAAATTTAGTACACATTTATGAAGTCGTTCCTTATTGAAACATTAAAAAGTGATATTAAATCAAACTTTATTTCTACAATTCAACATACAGTGATATAGGATATGTCAACAAAAATTGACAAGAGACAAATTACAAATTACCGAATAGAGACTCTTTTTTAAAAGAAAATTGTTTACAGCACACATATATTTACTGATACTTGTCAGTACTTTATACAGGATGATCTAGTCATAAGATCGTTAATTTTAAGAAAAAGATAGGGAAAAATGAGTACAATACGAATACGCAATTAAAAAAATATACATATTTACGCAGAAAGAAAATTGCAATTCATTATTTAAACCCCCTTTTCAGACAGTCACTGACGACTTCCAGTTCAACTCGATGTCGGCTAGACGCGACGTTGCCAAATTTAAATATTTTTCTAGCACCTACTTACTTATTGCATATGTTTTTATTTAGTTTTATTGGGTTTTTGCCACACTTCTGAAAAAATAAAGATTAATTAAATAAGCCCTTGCGCAAAACGGATCAGTCAATGGTTATGTTTTAAACTAAATTTGCCTAACCAAAAAATCTCACACTGAAAAAAGCAGATAAGTAAAAAATAACAAAAATCACATCACTATCGCGCACTTCCGTATTATTGACGTTCCGACTCTCTGTTTTCGTTCTCAAAATAGTAGCACTCTCCGTTACCCTAATAACATATCCATGTCATTATTATCAATACACTTGGCCATTCTTATATCACTGTATAAATAAATTACGTGTAACACACAACAACTACGCACACACTAGAAAATACCTAAAATTATAAAAATACCACGATTTGTTTACGTACGTGTTGCGTTATTATTTAAGGTTAAGGTTATAAACGAAGCGTGACTTCAGCAAAGACTGTGCGCGCAACTCATCACATGTCGCTTATCTATGATGTATTGTGAAATAATTCATTGACTTATTAAAGTAGGTTAGGGTTACACAAAGCCGGCTTCAAAAGAGTAACCGCAAAAAACCCCATTTTTTCGCTCATTTTTGCGTAGTGTGTAGCAAGAACGGGGAAGGTCGTCCAGAGGTCTCCATGGGCTTAAATTGATCGTCATGAAAAATCTAGGTGAGCATAATTCGACTTTTCCAATATTTGTCCGATTTACCCCTTCTTAAGGGGTGGAAAATGGTCGATCAATTCTTGGTAATAATTGGCGGGAACGTGAAGAGATCAGGGATGTTCTTCCAAAAATGCTCAAGGTGAAAAACATCCCCTGCGTGGGGATAAAACCACCCCTATTGCCGAAAACTGGCGCCACTTTAAATGATATGAAATACATGCCCCATAATTTGTTCTTCTGTCAGATTCTGATCAGTTACCCCTACTGAAGGGGGTGGAAACCACCCCTAAAACAAGAAAACAGAAAAAATGGTCACCAAAATCTGGATAAAAATTGGAGGAATTCCACATGGCAAGGGTAACATCAAGAATGCCCTCCTAAAAATGCTCAAGGTGAAAAACATCCCACGCGTGGGGATAAAACCACCCCTATTGCCGATAGCAGACGGGGAATGATATCCACTTCATGAAGTACTTTGTTTCCCCCACTACTTGACAAATAATACGAAAGACGGGCCCCATAATTCAATCTTTTGCGAAATTCTGACCAGTTTTCCCCAACTTCAAGGGTGGCTTAAGTAGGAGTAAGTCGGGCAAATATTGGAAAAATCGAATTATGCTCACCCAGATTTTTCATGACGATCAATTTAAGCCAACGGAGACCTCTGTACAACCTTCCCCGTTCTTGCTACACACTACTCAAAAACGGGCGGATTTTCCGGTCACTCTTTGTAATACCTTTGAACTTAGTTATCTCGGTTATTAGAAAATGTTTATTAGGACAACATTTTGTAAAATGATTTATTTTACATTAGGTACATTTACTGTCATCAGTTAAAATTAATACGCCACTTTCGAAATCACCCTGTATTCGAAAATGCCCATAACAGTGCAATTGACCACATACGTCAATATCATCACCCTTTTTCAGTATACATATTATTTTTGAGAGAAAATACCGTATCTGAAAATAACAATTGAGGATATGTGTTTTCGATTTCGCTATAAGATGAGCACATTGCTTGATAATTTTAGTTGAAAAATCACAACCTGTTGAATTCGGATTCCTTTCATTGTTTATATTGCTTAAACGGTTTCATAAATTACAACCTGCCGAAGAAATATTGTGTGTAGGGATGGGCACATTTTTTAAATACATCGATGTTGACATCGATGTTCAACATCGATACGGTACTATCGATGTTATAAAAACATCATCCAGAAAATATCGATGTTTTAAAATAATAGTGTAGAGAGTACATAGACTGTTAATTTTTAGTTTTTTTATTGTACATATTAACTCATCACTCAAACTCATCAGTTAAAAAAGCGGAAACGTGTCCGTTTGTAGCAGCTCCCACATAATTTTAATTTACTGCCTTGACGTATAGATGCCGCTAAGTCATAATAGATTTCCTTTAAATAGGTAGATCATATATCTAATAATTACAATATTTCAATCAACGTCTAGTACTTCTATATGGACAGTCCTAATGGGAAAGAATGCTCCAATGCTTAGGATTGCGCAGAACGCAGTTAGGCCATCAGAGGATAGAGAGCGCGACACACTATCTGTCTCATCTTATTGGAACAGCTTCCACTTATAGGGATTGACCATATAGGAGTAATATATATATGAGGTAGATACTGTAAACAGAATTGATTTGGAATTAAACAGAATTTGTTATCGATATTTTAATATTTGGAATGTTTTTTTTTATAATTAAGTCAGGATTCACTTTTACAACCGAAAAAAAAAATATTATTACATGGGATAAATTCGTAACGATGTTTCGATGTTTAAAAGTAACATCGATGTTAAAAAAATAACATCAAAATTACAACATTGATGGTTTAAACATCGATGTTTCAACAAAAACATCGATGTTATGTGCCCATCCCTAATTGTGTGTGGGTATATAATTGAAATTATGATTAACTGTTCGTCTTTCACCTGCACGGTTTACACTTTCTTCAAATTTTAGTTTACCTACTAGTAAAAATATTTATTTTATGTAATGCTATATTTATTGATAACTAACATTTGCACGAAAGCCAATAAAATGACAGTTACCGACTTCTACAATTACCTAATAATTATTATTTTAGTACTAAGGCGCATTGGTAGAGCTACTAATTACAGTAGTTATTTTATTTGCCGTAATAAAGTGGGATGAAATAGGGTGATTTAGCTTATAGACTTAAAAGTATAATGGATAGTTATTTTTTTGTTTAAATATTTAGAGACATAAACGGGATAAATCCATAAACAGCATTCACAGATGAACATAACATGGCATCATAACTACTTGACAATTTTATTTAGTTTTAATTTCTATTTTAGTGATATATCGGAAACCGTAAAAAAATCCATATCAGTACAAAAATTATTATTAGAGGAACACATCATTCTATAAGTGGGTAAATTGCAGAGCTGAATAATATTATGAAAATCTTTAAATTTACGAAGCATGAAGGTTATAGCGTTTTTCATGCGCTAGAAGTAATAATTGAATTCATATGACCGCTATTTAAGGCGTCAGTACTTGAATCGAGATGACTAGATCGCTGTGGGTTCGACCTCCGCAATATGTAGGCTATATTCGCGGAATATGGTAGGGTGGAAGAATGTTGGCTTGGGCCAGTGTGAGAGATTGATACCGGTTGACGTTTGACTACCCCCCTAATTAATGAGGTTTTCCAGGTCTCCCTCATTCCTGCACTGAATGATGGTTAGGGCCTACCAACGTAAGTCGTTCCTGGGCGCAAATGCGGCCTGCTTAATAATAATATGCCGCTCCCTTTCCCACACAAGTCTTCAACTTCTGGGCTAATCCTCGTGATTAGAATGAGGGGTATTATTATTATAAAAAAATAAATAGTGTGACATTTTGAAAAATCCAAAAACAAGGAATGCTTCTCACAGTAGCTATAAGGATTGTTAAGCAGACAATCATGTATAGATTCGATTATTGACTAAGATAATTAGCGTACAGTAAAACTTTGCAGCATCTAAAACAATTGTTTGTATTATTTATGTAAAATAACGAATAGTAATGGCCCCAGATGGGATCCCTGGAGGACACCTGAGGTCATACTAAATAATGTATGCTTGCAATCAATTTAATACCACAAACTGTGATCTAATTTTTATATAGAATTCAATCCACCTCATAAGTATTCCGACATCAGCAAGTCTATTAGCCTTACTGAACAGCGTACACAAAATGCTCCGAGTAGGTTAATAAATTTTTCTCAGTTGATTATTAAATTTAAAAAACCATGCTGCGCCCAAGTAATAAGGTTTCAGTTAAATTGAAGATATAATCATAAATAATGCTCGAATAATTTTGCAAAAACTAATAGTTGCGCCAAAAGTATGGAATAAATTCAATAAAAACGAAACAATTTTTTTTTTGGAAAAATCCTCGAACAGGTCGATTTTTAATTTAAAAAATACATATTTTAGCGTAAAATGCGATTTTCAAATGTCATTTGTTTTCCAGTAATGACGTCATCGATTTTTTTTTAAATGGCAACATATTTTTTTCCTTGATTCTGAAAGATCGTTTAATTCTCTATCAGACAGTACTAAAATTTTGCCCTCTTATATAGGAAAGTTTTGGAGTAAATGACGATTGAATGTTAGAAAACGTAAATTTTATCCATAAAAAAGTAACAATTCTGAGGTATGTAAAATAAAATACAATTGATTAAATTTTATATTTAAATTAAATGTTCGAATTGCCATCCACCAACTTCTTGACAATGCCCAAGTCTGTGAAGAAATTCTTCTTGCACATTATGAATGATTTCTGGGGTAACTCTGCGTATTTCGTCCCCAAATGCGATTTTGAAGTTCTTCTAAATTACGTGGTTTATTAATGTACACTTTTGACTTCAAGTATCCCCATAAAAAATAGTCAAGAGGTGTAAGATCTGGCGATCTTGCAGGCCATTCTATCGGTCCGCGTCTGCCGATCCACCTCCCAGGAAAACAGTTGTCCAAAAAATCTCGTACAGGGCGCACATAGTGCGGAGGTGCACCGTCTTGCTGAAACCATATGGTATCGTCAAGATTGTCACGGTCATTATCGTTAGGAAAAATTACTGCAAGAGCTGGAACAAGGTCATTTTCTAGAAACTCTAAATATATTTGTCCTGTAAGGGTTCCTTCAAAGAAGAAAGGCCCTACTATTCTGTCGTCAACTATTCCATCCCACACATTTAATTTCTGAGGGTATTGGGTATGTGCCTCTGCCATCCAATGAGGATTTTCCCGACTCCAATATCTGCAAGTTTGACGGTTTACTGTACCATTCAGACAAAATGTGGCCTCATCTGAAAAAAGTATTTGCCGGTGTAAATTTCTATTTCCTTGACATAAATCCATTAGAATTTCGCAAAAGTGTAAGCGACGATCGGGATCATCTTCATTGAGTTCCTGCACAAATTCAATTTTGTAGGGATGATATTTTTCCTTCGTCAAGATACGTAGCACTGTGCTCTGACTAGTGTCATTGTTTAATGCAACCAATCGTGAAGAATTATGAGGATTATCCACCATACTTATCAAAATGTTCTGTTTCTGATTTTCATTAATGCTTAGACGTCCAGGTTTTGGAATATTTACAACATTGCCAGTTTCTCTATTGAATTTAGACTCTACCTTACTGACTGTTGATTGGCTGATAGGGCGATCTGGATATTTTTCATTAAATAAATCGCCAACTTCCTGCTGAGTTCTAGTCATATTCCCGCATCCAATAAGAATTAAAATTTCAATTCTTTGAGTAACAGTTAAATGTGCCATATTACTTTAAATTGAATAATAATTTCTATGTCGCTTACAATACTTATTAGAAAATCGGTGTGACAATGACACTTTGCAAAGATTTTCACCTACGTGATCCATAAAAGAACTATGGAATTCGAAAAATTAAACTTGATAACGTTTCTGCTTTATTTTAATTGATTTACGTTTTCTAACATTCAATCGTCTTTTACTCGAAAACTTTCCTATGTAAGAGGGCAAAATTTTAGTACTGTCTGAGAGAGAATTAAACGATCTTTCAGAATCAAGAAAAAAATATGGTGTTGCCATTTATAAAAAAATCGATGACGTCATTACTCGAAAACAAATGACATTTGAAAATCGCATTTTACGCTAAAATATGTATTTTTTAAATAAAAATCGACCTGTTCGAGGATATTTCCCAAAAAATAATTGTTTCGTTTTTATTGAATTTATTCCATACTTTGGGCGCATACTGTATAAGATACTGCAGCTATTTTTCAGACATACGAAAATTTATCTGAAGAAAGGGACTGATTATAAAGCAAGGTGAGGGGAATACATAGGGTGGAACAACATTTTTTAAAAAAGCTAATAAAATAACAGAAAATGCCTGTATGCATCGTCAATATAAAAAGCAATTGTTGTAGTACCTTCTAATTAGTATCGATTTATAAATTGCCACAAATATCAATATTCTCTACGTGACAACTACACCATCTATTTTGTTAAATAACACAGAATTACTTTTCTCTGCATATAAAAAAGAGTATAAAGTAGCTCTGTTGTATTACTATTTATAATACAAATTTAATATAATGCAGTTATATTAACTATATTAAGGTTCCCCTTCGATCAACTTATTGCAATTTTTACACAACTAAGCAATTTTAAAATGCAAAGTAAAAATTTATAAACATAAAATCAACGATATTCCAAATATGGTTATTAATTATTTCATTAAAATAGTGTTATAACTGTTGCACAACTTAGTAATTACGTTTTATTTATTTATTATTAGAGATACAACAATTTACAACGCTATTTCTACCCACATAGTTTTACTTATCCCTCACATTTGTTATCAATATCTGATATAAAATTAATGAGAGGTGTTATATTCCATAGAAATGTAGTATTAAATGTGTTTGTAGCAGTAACTTTTTGTATACATTCTTTTTGTTTACCACGTAGTGCTCCAAATAAATAGAAAACTAATCAAGCCGCGTGCTATTTCGTTGTCTGTGAAGCCATCGCAAAACAAGTTAATTTCACATCTTAATTGGATTTCCAACAGTTCAGTAGATGTAGAGTATATCGCTGATATATATATATATAAAAGGCATCCTCTTGAAGTTATTGTATTTCTCTTATTGTAAATTCTAAATTACAAAGAATCAAAGGAATGCTTGCTTCGTTACAGTTTGCCTCGAAGTAATTTGTATTAAAATGTGTAAATCTGGATACAAATAAGTTCACACGACAGCTCCGGAAGAATTTGAAAATTTAGAAGCCCTTAAAGTACTAGGAAAATACTGCTCATGAGTCCAATTACATATGGAATGCGTCAATTTAAATATTGCAACACCATTGCAGAATTATAAAGCCCGGTGCCATTTTGTTAAACCATTTCTAATATACATACGTATAATTTAATGGGCGATTATCAGTTTTTACAATAGTTCAGCAGCGGCAGCAAAGACTTTGGATCTGTTTTATCTTAACAACCATCAAAAGCTGCAACTTTTTTTAATTTAAGCCACTATATATATATATCAGTTTTTGAGATGCCAATGATGAACCGTGAAAAACGAATCACCTTGTATAGATTTTAAATATACCTTTATATCCTTCTGAACGCGGTCACATTGCATGTAAAAATTGAATATAGATTGATTTTCCTAAATATTCTCTTAAATATCTACTTTATGTTTAAGTCTTTATAGCACACTAAAATTTCCAATTTTTATTATGAAGGAAATGTATACAACTTTTAATTTAGTAACTTTTTATATAAAGTATGTGCTGCGTAAGAGAGTTCTGGTATGTATAAAAATGATTAAATGCGGAGCAATAAGAGAACAAAAACGACTGGTTTCTATTCCATACCTTTATCGTATCATAATTTGACACCGGACGAAGACAGAAATAGCGGAGCATAAACTAAATTTCACACCTGATCAAAGAAAATATTTTTTCAATTAATCATTGAAATGTGTTTTATGTTACAAACATATTAATTAAAAGTTTATTATAACCAACATCTTGATTGAGTTTGGAACGAAATTAATTGGTTTTCAAATTATTTCAAGCAATATCCATTTCACCGCCTAGGGTATCGAAATAAACTGCAATCAATTGTAACTCCATTAGTAAACACAGGACGTGTAAATAATTTTAAAATATTCCGTGGATATCAGCTATTGATTGTAATTTACAGGAATGTGTTATATCACCGAAGACGAGTCTAATTCCATAGTACATGGCACTGAAGTATTTCATAACAAAAACCATCACATATTAAAAATAGAAATACTACTAGATCTACTTCCATAAACTTAGCTGTAATAACAGAGTATATTACAGATATATTAGATAATAGGGGACAAGTGGATGTGATTTATGCCAATTTTTCAAAGACCTTTGATAACATAGGCCATAAGACACTATTCCGTAAGTTGATATTTTTGTAATTTGAAGTTAGCCATTATTACCGTTCATAGATCTAGCTCAAATAGTAACTTCATTCTTGGAGATTTTTACGTACATCTTTAGCATTAATCAAATTGCCTTGAATTTATTAATCTTATATCTTCCTACAGTCTTGAGGTTAAAATTGCGCGGAGCATAAGAGTGAGGATAAATAAATCCTCTTCTTATATTGACAATATTGTCACGGAATTTGCCCCACTCACACCCAAATCCACGACTGTGGTACCGCGAATTGCTAAGATTGCCCCGATCGCCCCTACACGATTCTGTTAGACACACAAAAGCCGTGGATCGAGACGGGACTGGAAAAATGGGGAATCGATGAGAAGCATTCGAGTCGTTCAGGAAAATGGATCTAAAGATGCTAGAATACACCTGGAATATTCGTTGGATCTATAAAAGAAGAATAAACGGCCGAGTTAGTTAATCTTGTATTACAGTCTGAATTGAAGTGTTTAGTTGGAGAGATCAAAGTGATTTAAATAGCGATTAATTAAATAAGTGTTTAGTTGAGTTGTAATTAGTGTTCAGTAGTGTACTGAGTAGTTAATAAATATCAGTAATAATTAACTGTTTGTTTTCTGGCAGTAAGAAAAAGACGGGTTAGGAAATCTGTGACAATATATTGACTACCCTAAGTTGCCACAGTAATGTTGCTGGGGTAATTGATCCCTGCATATCAAAGCATTGAGGGTAGATAAAATCTTCAAAAGTATTGTTACAGGTAGAGGTGTCAGGAATATGATATGATATCTATGTGTAGTTAGCCTAATTCTTTAGAACTCAAGGTTCTCGTTTCAAAGACAAATAATCATATCTAAAGATGCACAAAAAGTCTTCCCAGTAGGTAGAGGTTCTTATTAGCGTAGTACTAAAAGTTAATACTGAAATTAAAAAAATTCCTTTAACTTCTGGGGGAAAAATTCGCTAGAGAACATGTTCTAACAATTGTAAAAAATACTTATTACATTACAGCAATTCTAATGTTAGTAGTTTTTTAAAAGAATTCTGTAGAATGCGATAATGTTTATAATGCTGTATATAATTTTCTCAATGTGCATTTGGCAAGTAAAATTCAGGAGATTGTATGATAAAGCATAGCAGGTGAAAATGATGCTTTTGTTTCTTATTCTAAATGACTTATCAACCTGGAAACTGTTATACAACTTAGAGAAAGTTTGGATAATTGACATAGTGAAGAAATATTCTTTCTATCTTACTTTTTTTAGACTATATCAACTAACAGCTATGAAATTTGTTGAAAATGTGCATATAAATACGGTGACCTTAACGCTTCTAACATGTCTAGCTTTATAAAAGATACTTATCAAAGTATAATTAGTTAACCGCCAAATTCACTCTTTGTTGGTTCAATAATAATTTTAAAACTATACGTGCCATTTCGTTCGCAATACTGGAAAATTCCTCAAATTTATACCTGATTGATTATTATTTACAAATGTGTAAGATTACACATAGAAAATTATTTAGAAATAGTAAAAAGGAGTCATATAACAATGTTATCCATTTATCTACAAATAAAATAAATTGGTAAAATATTGGTAATCAAAATGCACCATCGACTGATGTATCGGCATCAGATTTCAGTATACTTTTTCTACAATAGGAGACAAAATAGTGAATTCTCTTGATCAGGTCCACTCCATGATTTAAAGATGTCACAATTAGAGCACCATCCTTTTTTCTTGCTACTGTTACATCGACAGAGGATTATAACGTTATCATGGTTCTAAAAAATGTCGATCCGCGGAATCCGTATTGCATATTTGCAACGTATCGTTATCGCCGAATCGCGATAGAGGGCGATAGCTTTCAATGGTTTTCTACTGTGATGTAGAACGGTTCGTGCCTGTGGCTGTTAGTCCGGCATGAAGTAGCAAATGGTCGCTAGAGGCAGCTGTGCTACCCCGCGTTACTCATGGTCTCTACTGTCGGGGGACAGACTTAAAACAGCTAATGTTATTCGTCGGTTACCTATGGGTTACTGATGAGAGATAATGAGCCCAAAATCGGTATGTCTGATGGGTTGCTGACGAGTGACTAGCTGTTTGCTATAGATTTTCCAGGTGTAATTTAATACTGGTCGGGGCATTAGCCCGTAGAGTAGTTGTCCCCTGGAATTCCGTATTTGCAGCTAATTGTATTGTATTGCCTTTAACTGATCTAATTAATGATTGTTTTAACACAGGATTTTTTCCCTTGTATTCAAAGTTGCTAGAGTTGTGCTAATCTTAAAAAAAAAATAACATTGGTGTTAATAATTATCGCCCCATATCAATTACACCCTTGTTTGGAAATTCTAATAAAAATATGCTTGAAATATATTATGAAATCAATCAAGTATTGGTGCAATTCTTGAAGTTGTTGATGGTGTAGTTAAGATTTTGAACGGAGTACGCTTACAGTTGTTGTGTTGTTGTGTGACTTAACAATGCTTTTGACTGTATATCTTATAAAATTATTTTAGATATACTCTATTTTTATGGCAAACCTGGTTCTTCTGTAGAATTGATTAGTTCATGCTTAACCAATAGAATGTAACAGTTTATCAAATTACGCACCTATTCGGTATGGAATACCTCAGGGGTCCGTACTGGAGCCACTGTTATTTGTTATTTATATTAATGACTTATAGTATAACATGTATCCGAATGGGTGTATCTTATTTGCAGATGACACGACATTAATATATTCTCATGAACATAGAGATACAGTATTGAGACTGGCCGAAAATAATCTAGTTAAAGTCGAATCATTTTCTAGTAATATTTTATGTGATGATATGTATTTAAAACTGTTGGAAGTCATTACTGATAGTTCTCTTAAGTGGACACATCACATTGAAGGTTTGTAAAAAACTTTCAAGCTACGTATTTAATAAGAAAACTCAGGTGTCTGGATGATGTATCATTGGTAAATGCCTTTATAATTATGGTGTTATGCACTCATTTTTAAGTCGAACCTTTTAAGCATAGTACATAAAAATATAACACTTGTCCACCTAATTCGAATTTCCACAATATTGAAAAAGTATAGTAACTTTTTTCTAATATCCTAATATAGTTTCTAATTGATATATGAGCCTTCAATAATTTGAAACAAAATTAAATGTTACTGTCACTTTAGTGTTTTTTTAAGGGAGCCATAGCACACTTCTTCCAATTGTTATTTTTAATCCAGCAGAATGGTATTTTTGTGTAACCGTAGAGGTGTGATCATTAAACTTGTATTGATTCATTTAAATCTTGTTGGTATTTAAAAAAATAATCGATGACATCATATACGGAACACATGAAGGGCCAACTTATTGTATATTAGATCGAAATAAGCGAAATTAAAAATAAAAATCGACCTGTTCGAGGATATTAGACAGAAATATTATATTTATGCGTTACTTTTCTAACGCACTGTATATGCAAAGACGGTTTTTATACGATCACATATTGCATGGATATAACCGATTTTGTGCGCATCTCCCTCAATTAGCTTAGCCTGAATTCAATTATTGAAGTCACAAAAATAATAGCTCTGGCTAACACTTAGATTAGAGTGGATTCGTTATATTGGAAAAACAATCGAAACCAAAATTCTGTCGTCACTGGGACGCCAAGTGATCTAATATGTAGATAAAACTAAGAAAATAGATATTTAAAGAAATGAATAGTAGCCACTGAATAAAAATTAAATCTGAGGTTAATATAAAGCTACCATTTGCAAATTTTGTCTTTTTACAAGTTATAGTTATCTACTAAAATGGCTAGATTATGTAACAGTTAATACAAATGACTTTGATTGACTTTGTAATAACTGACTCTATATTACTAACAATTTCTTAACAATTATAAGTGACCTGACGATAGATATCAATAGGTTAATAAAAAACTAGTAAAATCTTATCAAATTCTGACTAGAACTGGCAGTCAAGATGTTTGCTTCTTTGTATTGAATTGGAATACTTCAAGTTGTTGTATAGCCACTCAAAGTGAAAAACCACGGACAAAGTTTACTTTTTGTGGTATCTCGGATAACTTATTTTTTTAAATAATTTGTTTTGTTTATTATTTAAGATTACATATATATGTATGACTATTATGTATTGTTATGGTAAATAAATAAATTATTATTATTTTATATTATTATGTCATAGCTTGGTAGCTGCAGTTCGCTGAAAACAAAGAAAAATCAGACTTTCAACGAGTAGGTACTCAATATTCCTCGTAGCAGGACTGTGAGTACTGAATTTTCCCCACTTTACAATAGAAATAGCGTGGTCTATTGAATAGATATTTAAAGTTTAAACAATTACCAAGTAGTTAATTACAATGAAAAATTATGTACTAATTATGTACTAAGATTATGACAATATATTTATATTCAAACCACAGATCATAAAATTTGAAACATAAGCAGTTTATTTTATTGCGTTAGAGAAGTAAGAATATGAACTGTTAATTAATTTAAAAAAAAACAAAGAAATAAGAAAAGTGAATTTTGTGAAGAAGAGTTTTCAGCGATATGCCAAAATTTACAGTTTCTATTTTATTTCCTTTAAACATATTAAGATAATTCAAATGAATACGATATACCTATTTCTATAAAGAGACATATCGAACTACAGATTATCGTGTGGGTTTCTCTTACTGCATAAGATGCATTATTATTTTGAGAAAAATCAAATATTTTTAAGAAAAATTCATTAGTAAAAATTATAAAACAATAAATATGCAAATCTTTTTTCAATGTTTGACATAATTTTGTGATGGTGTGAAATAAATATTATTTTGCAGTATTTTTGTAGAGTAATTTTTAAATTAAAATTAAATTAAAATTTTTTAAAAATTCAAAAAAATTTGACATTTGCGCATGCAAATTTAAATAAATTTACATGAGCTAATGTTTTTAGTAAAAATAATTTGTGAACTTTACAGGCCTCATCAGAAAATAATGTGATTCAAAATTTATTTATTATTTTAAGTAGATATTATATAGGGTGAATCATCTAAAATGTTGCTGTTGAAAAAGATACAGGTTTACATTATTCTTTTCGTTTTTTTTTGTAATTTTGTAAATTAAAACGCTATCCATCATCTCCGAGTTGCTATAGACGTAAGCCATTTTTGACCCTTGAAAAACTAATGTAAATACTATCGTAAAAACGTTAATACGACAGTCAGATATCAGTATTTGGAATCGTTTGCATTCCCTTGACGCTAGAGACTGCAGTAGCCCAGTGATGTAAAAATTGAAAATACTACAACTTCAATAATTTTTTTGACCGGAAACTATAAGGATTTTATAAAAAAAATTACGATATTGACTTCATTTTTCATGACGCATCTGTTTTCAATTTTTTTGGATAAATTTATTCATCCTGTATAGTAAAACAAAGAGAAGTATTACTCCGTCTATTTATATATTAAAAACTAAATTATATTAAGTAAAATATATAAGATCCACCTCCTACCTGAGATAATTGTTAATTAAATACACAGATTTTAAGTCTTCATATAGCGTTAACGCTAAATAAGTTTCCCTTCGTTGTAAACTGTTGTTCAAGTCTTATAGTTGTTGCCGGTTCCCTAACTGTGCAAAGTCACGTACGTAAGTATTGTGTTACAACTTCTCGAAACTAAATTATCTCAAATTAACCATCAGATATGTTGTATGTTCCAATAGCATAGTATGAGTTTCTCTTGAGGGCTATCAAATAGCGCAATGAATTATGTCAGTCAAATTCAGTTAATTAACGAAAGAGTTACGTACCCTAGTAACTGAAACTTCTACACCAGGTGTTGGCAGTACGTTGCAAAAGAAATTTGAAATGTTTATATCGATATACAGGATGTTTTTATCATTGTGGGCTTAATTTTAAAGACTGGTTGATACGGTCCATGTGTACTTAGATAGCATATCATCACTAGTTTTCATTAGAGGCAACATGATAGCCTAACGTTATATCCAGGAAGTGATAGAGACCATATGTCATTCCATATCTCCACGCCATCCAAAACGCCAGTTTCTAGCAAGACAATGCTAGACCTCATGTTACCAGACAAACAATAGCTTTCATGGATCAACATTAGATTAACCGTTTACCGTAGCCACCATGATCGCCGGATCTGTCACTTATTGAATATGTCTGGGATATGATTGGCCGCATACTGGTGCATTTACAACGTCCCCACAAATTTTTGCAGCTCTTACCCATAAAGTTCAGATAGCTTAGAATGAGATATTCCAAGAACTTATCGACAACCTTAATAGATGCGCAACCAGACGTATCAATCAGTGAATTAAAAATCGTGAGTTCTCAACACACTATTGAAGCAATTTTTGCAACAGGTTCTCTGATCTTATTGTAAATGTAACCATGCAATAAGTGGCCCTGAACCACTGTACCCAAAAATTACAACATATATTTACGTTTCTTTATCGCTTAGTATGTTTAGTAACTTCCTCATGTATTTCAATATAATAGGTACTATGTGAAAAATATAATCTTACTTTTATTGACAAAATTTTTCCTTTAGCAGGACTTATATCTTAAAGAGAGGGAAGGTGTTCAAAATTACTCCCACGTGGCTCAGTATACACTCTAGCTCCACAAGGCCTCGAGGTAGTGCAATTGATACATCTTTTATCTTTTCAATCATAAATTTTGTATGTCTTTACATAAATAAAAAAACTTTCAGCCGTTGACTTTAGTTTGAGGTGCACATCTGCACATATAAGGTATAAAAATTGAACGTGATTACAATATGTGCGAATAAGTAACGCGTAATTGCAGAACTACCTCTAGCGGCCATTCGCTATTCCATGCCGGACTAAAAAGTCAGATAAGAAGCGTTCTACATCGCCGTGGAAAACATTGAAAGCTAGCGACCTCTAGCGCGACACGGCGATAACGTTATGTTATGTTCTGAACACGGAAGAAACCACTACTCTGCGGGTTAATGGCCCGACCAGCATTGAATTACACCTGGAAAACCTTTAGCAACACCTAAGCAAGTCATTTGTCAGCAGCCCATTAGACATATACCGATTTCGAGATTATTAACTCTCATCAGTATTCCATAGGTGAGGCGACCGACGAACAACTTTAACTGCTCCAAGTCCAAGGCTTAGAGTGGGAAAAACAACTTTAAAAAGTTAGAACCAGCGTGTTCGCCACCACCAAAAACATACCTGTGTCAAATTTTAATCAAATTTGTTTTTTTTTCTTAAAAAAAATTGCATCCAAAATTTGATTTTTTTAAATTATCTTACACTTAAAATATTTCAAAAATGAGTGGGTCTGAAATGTTTATGAAGTAAATCACACTTATTTTTTATGTTCTATTAGCTCTAGTAATATTGCCAGGTCCAGAATTTGTGAATAGATGCATCATGAAAAATGGAGTCGATATCGTAATTTTTTTTTATAAAATCGTAATAGTTTCCGAGTAAAACATTATTGAAGTTAGTAGTATTTTCAATTTTTACATCGGTGGACCACTGTAGTCTCTAGACAGACGATTCCAAATATTTAAATCCGATTACCTTTTGTAAGCACTAAAGTTTTTGTGACGCCTGTGTTTACATTAGTTTTTCAAGTGTCAAAAATGGTTTACGTTTATAGTAACAACTGGGAGTTTATGGATATCGTTTTAATTTATTACGCTGTGAAAATGCTTTAGCAGAACGATTTCCCGGTAAACATGTGCCAAATGCAGGTACCTTTACAGCGGTGTGCAGGGAGGGTAGTAGTGGAACACGAGGGAAATTTGAAATCGAATCGTGGAACAGATGGAGATCAATGACTTCCACGGCCTATTGCAGCAGTGTGACGTGTCATACACGAAGCTCAATTATATCTGTACCATGTACGCATGTCCAAGCATTAATATAAAGAAACTGGACGAGGAGGACCGGTACCATGGCCACCACGATCTCCTGACTAAATCATTTGGACTTCTTTTTGTGGGATATTTAAAAAATGAAGTGTATCGCACCGAAGTGGATGCATACTATTGATGATTTACGTATCATAGTTTCTGCTAATAACTTACGAATTCAAAACGGACAAGAAGCAGAAACATTTGTGTTACTTTGTAGAAACTGGGTAAAACGGGCCCAAAATGTTGTTGTAACATCAGGTATGTCAAACTATTTTATTAATTAAAACCAAAAATTAAATCTATTAATAATTAATAACAATAGCGGCAAAAGCAGTTAAATTTGCTGTATAAAATCGACATTATAAATAATTATTTTTATTACTTGTTCTTTTTATTGTTTCAAACATTTCCATTTATTAAAGAGATACCTATAAACAAGAACGTAATTCATACCAGCTACATGCTATACTTTTAATACAATTCTAAATTCATGTTATGAAAATGTAGAAAAAAGTGTTCATAAAAATTAAATTAAATCTAAGTTTTATGCCCTTGAAAAATTTACTGCACTAAATTACACACCTAGATAATCTGGATAACATCTTACAGTCTTACATCCATACAAACTGTACAGTTCTGTTTGCATCATCGGCTGAGTTAGATCAATTTTACTCCAAAGCAAATAACTTCAAGTCGGATGTGGGAGTGATGGGTATAACATATATATTTAAACACTCACATTCAATTTAAAGTCACGTTAATTCGGAATTTGTTTAAAATTCTTGCGAACTAATAATATAAACCTCCGTTTATAGCCGAAATAACTATTAAAAATCTTATTGATTAAAACCTTATATTTAGCAGAAGACTTGAAATAATTTAATTAGATTAATGTGATTTATTTTCGGACATACATGTTAAACTAAATCCTAAAAGTTTTCAAATTGTTTAGTCGTTTGTTTAGTTCTACACATTGCAGACAGAAGAAGCTGTTGCCGTTGTTTCGCTTACATAGAGATATGATGAAGGAATTAAATTTAATAAATGATTCGCATTGTAGTGAATTTTGTTAATTACTAACTACTATAGCTGATTTTATTCAGAATTTATTGTTGTTAAATTTCATTTTTTACAATAGTTTTTCTGAAATTTTTATATCGAATATGAAAAGTGAACAATTGTATACAGTATGTGCCAAAAGTATGGAATAAATCCTCGAACAGGTCGAATTTTATTTATAAAATACATATTTTAGCGTAAAATGCGATTTTCAAATGTCATTTGTTTTCGAGTAATGACGTCATCGTTTTTTTTTAATGTCAACACCATATTTTTTTCCTTGATTCTGAAAGATCGTTTAATTCTCTATCAGACAGTACTAAAATTTTGCCCTCTTACATTGGAAAGTTTTCGAGTAAATGACGATTGATTGTCAGGAAACGTAAATTTTATCCATAAAAAAGTAACAATTCTGAGGTATGTAAAATAAAATACAATTGATTAAATTTTATACTTAAATTAAATGTTCGAATTGCCATCCACCAACTTCTTGACAATGCGCAAGTCTGTGAAGAAATTCTTCTTCCACATTATGAATGATTTCTGGGGTAACTCTCTGCGTATTTCGTCCCGAATGCGATTTTGAAGTTCTTCTAAATTACGTGGTTTATTAACGTACACTTTTGACTTCAAGTATCCCCATAAAAAATAGTCAAGAGGTGTAAGATCTGGCTATCTTGCAGGCCGTTCTATTGGTCCGCGTCTGCCGATCCACCTCCCAGGAAAACAGTTGTCCAAAAAATCTCGTACAGAGCGCGCATAGTGCGGAGGTGCACCGTCTTGCTGAAACCATATGGTATCGTCAGGAATGTCAGGGTCATTATCGTTAGGAAAAATTACTACAAGGGCTGGAACATGGTCATTTTCTAGAAACTCTAAATATCTTTGTCCTGTAAGGGTTCTTTCAAAGAAGAAAGGCCCTACTATTCTGTCGTCAACCATTCCAGCCCACACATTTAATTTCTGAGGGTGTTGGGTATGTGCTTCTGCCATCCAATGAGGATTTTCCCGACTCCAATATCTGCAAGTTTGACGGTTTACTGTACCATTCAGACAAAATGTGGCCTCATCTGAAAAAAGTATTTGCCGGTGTAAATTTCTATTTCCTTGACATAAATCCATTAGAATTTCGCAAAACCGTAAGCGGCGATCGGGATCATCTTCATTGAGTTCCTGCACAAATTGAATTTTGTAGGGATGATATTTTTCCTTCCTCAAGATACGGAGCACTGTGCTCTGACTAGTGTCATTGTTTAATGCAACCAATTATGAGGATTATCCACCATACTTATCAAAATGTTCTGTTTCTGATTTTCATTGATGCTAGGACGTCCAGGTTTTGGAATATTTACAACATTGCCAGTTTCTCTAAATTTAGACTCTACCTTACTGACTGTTTATTGGCTGATAGGGCGATCTCGATATTTTTCATTAAATAAATCGCAAACTTCCTGCTGAGTTCCCGCATCCGATAAGAATTAAAATTTCAATTCTTTGAGTAACAGTTAAATGTGCCATAATACTTTAAATTGAATAATAATTTCTATGTCGCTTACAATACTTATTAGAAAGTTGGTGTGACAATGACACTTTGCAAAGATTTTCACCTACGTGATCCATAGAAGAACTATGGAGATCGAAAAACTAAACTTGATAACGTTTTTGCTTTATTTTAATTGATTTACGTTTTCTAACATTCAATCGTCATTTACTCGAAAACTTTCCTATGTAAGAGGGCAAAATTTTAGTACTGTCTGATAGAGAATTAAACGATCTTTCAGAATCAAAGAAAAAAATATGGTGTTGCCATTTAAAAAAAAATCAATGACGTCATTACTCGAAAACAAATGACATTTGAAAACCGCATTTTACGCTAAAATATGTATTTTTTAAATTAAAAATCTACCTGTTCGAGGATTTTTCCCAAAAAATAATTGTTTCATTATTATTGAATTTATTCCATACTTTTGGCGCATACTGTATTTGTACTGATAATAAACAAAAATATATATTTAAACTTTATTAAAGACTAATAACACAGAATATATAGCTACGCGTATCTATATATTCTGTGCTAATAACATTGTAGCACAAGATATTGTCACCAATATTTTGATGTATGGCAAATGTTATATACAGTATTACCTTTTTTATATATTTTTAGGTATTAACAATATTGTGTGAAACTAACTACTCTGCGGACTAAATCCCTGACCAGCGTTGAATTACACACACAATATCTTATCTTTATTATTAACTTTTGTAATATTCTTTACTGTATTAGAAAGGTTTTTAAACTAATAAAAATCAAATCTCCTACAATTCCTATCAATCAAGTCATATTACCTTTGTTTTAATGAGTTAGGTAATAGGCGAACGGCAGCTACCGTGTCGGAGGCATTAGGTTGGGGTTTGCCGGTTTGTGATTTAAGCAATCAGAAAAGTCGAATATCTGAGAGGCATTGAAGGAAGATAAATTAATTTAGATTTTAGTTTGAGGCCCAACCTACATAAAAACTAAAAATTACTCCTCTCAGTATCTCTCTTCTCTTAGGTTGAAGATGCAGCAATTACAAAATAAATTTCAAATGTCAAATGCCGACTGATATCAATCTCTGTCATTAGGCTCATTTACACGTACGCGTGCTAAATTTTGAAGTGTATATGTACTCGAAGCATGTGTTGTTAAAAAGAATAACGCTCCAAGCCTAGACGCTATGATTGCCAGTTGAAGGTAGAGGGACGTGTGGAACATTTCAAAAAATACTTGCGACTGGACAACTTAACAATTGATTTCATTTTAGATATAGTAAATGCATAAATGCAGAAGAACAATTAACAGCAACTTTACGGTTCTAGGCAACGGGGAGGTCTTTTCAAAATTTAGCATTTTCTGCTTGTGTGTGAACGGGACTAATATGTAACATCTATTAATTTTTCATATACCCGATTTTTTAGATTTTTATTTTTGTAGTCACTTTTAATTTTTCGTAAATATGGAAAGTTTCTACAGAGTGCGTTAGACATTTCTAAATTATCCTTCGACCAAGACATTATTTTGTATATTTTAGTAAAAACTAATAGACGCGAAATGAAATGTGTCACTTGTTAGCGAATATGTAATAGTAAGCAAAATATTCTGGATTGTTTCTCGAAGTTCAAAAGTTGAATATGGCTATGACGATTTCTATTTTCCTGTCATTTTTTAACCCAAATTTTTCTTAAAGTTTCAGTTTTTTCTGGATTAATAAAAACGTATAAGCTTCTTCTATTCCTTTTCAAAACTTTTCAAATTAGCAGAAACTAACTAAAATACGATATAGACATGTAAATTGGCTATGGATAACTAAAGAAGGTTGGCGCGTCATGTGGAACTTGCAACATGGCGAAAATTCCACTCTCCACTCCAATATCTTCAACTTTTGCGTTTACAAAGATGGAGGCTAGGCTTGAAGCGTTATTATTTTTAACAACACATGCTCAGAGAGTACGCTTCAAAATTTAGCTCCAGCGCAGCATTTCTAATCCGTCGTTTCAAAACCGACCCATTGAAGGGTACGTATAAATAGTTAGTCTACGGTTTACCAACCACTGTCGACAGAACCGGTCAAAAGTAACTACCACTGTTACCAAATTTGTAATAAAGTTCCATGCAAAATTTCTGTTTTGTATGCAGTAGTCTCACTAGAATCATGCAAGAGTCTTGCAAAATTGTGAGAAAAGACAATACAAGATTTTGAAAGATTTATTGCCTCAGCCAACCTTACTCTATATTCCTTCTTTACACAACACATTCGACGCGTTATGTGGGAATATTATGGAGTAATTTGCAAAATTAATTCACATATAAAGTCGCTTTTAACCTTGTACCTCAATTATTTCACCTATTGAGTTTCTTTGTATTAGTCAAGGGTATCATAAGTTTCAGGTTTCAAGTAACTAAGCCCATTATACTTTTTGCCATGAAAAGTCGATTCAAACTTAGTTGGAACTGCTACTACCAATAAAATATATTGCCCTTGCCCGATAGGGGTCACTTAACTTTCCTTTTACCAGTTGGAACGTAACCGAAATAAGTACGTCTCTTAGCTTCTAAAGTTCTATAATGCTAATGTACTGCGAAAAGTTACAGTTAATGACATTTAGTGTTTCATTAAAATGAAAAAAATAAATAGAAAACTAAGTTTTAGAACTATTATAATATGTAAGAAAATAGTATGTGCATTAAAGGATATTCCAAAATCTAATGGAATTAAATATACCGGGTGTTCCCTATAAGACTTTCAGTGCGAATATCTCAGCTACTATTGCAGCCAGTGCGACGAAATTTGGTATACAGGCACTAGATGGCGCGTAGAATTTGATGATGTCATTAGTTTTTATACAGGGTGTTCAGTTTTGCAGAAAATCGAGTTAATTTCGATTTTTTGGTAGTCGACCTCGGCAAAATTTGTATTTAAATTGAAATATTCTTAATTATGAATACATTCTGATAAAAAAAGTCACGAAAAATTTGTATTTTGTCATAACAAGCTCCTATGAAAAGTCCCCAAATTGCATTGTTTTGTCGTGAAAAATATGAATGGATACACGTCAAAACGTAAAGTGACAGAAACTGTCAAAGCAAGTATGAGTATTTTTGTAGGAATTTTACTATAAATACGTAACACCACGAGGTACATTGAATGTGCGTACATATTTCGAAAAACGCTAGTTTTGTTAAAGGAAAAATGGAATTTACAGGTTATTAGCTGCTCGCGTGCGCTGAGTTGATGAATACTCTGGAAATATGTGAAACAATTATTGTTATTTTAATTGTATATAATAAGACTATTCTCGGAAATACTAAAAGTGATAGGGGACAATCCCTACGAGCAGAAACCTAAATTTATGAACACGTCACATGCCTTTGACTCTACTCGAATCTCTTGCCATATTATCTCGCTGCTACGCTGCGAATGTTGCCGCAGCGCGCAGAGCCTGAGACCCGAACGATATGTAAAACTTAACCTACACTGAAAAAAAGGCCAGTAACTTTACAAATTTACTTTGTAAGAATATCCTTATAATTGCCTTAAAATAATTCTAATAATAATGATGATATTACACTGACACTCGTAATTTTACAAGAAAACTGCCAATATACAATAAAACCGTAAACTTCCTAGGTAATTATAATATAATTTGTACATTTATAGAATATATTGTAATACATTTACAATTAACAATGTGAAATCCATTTTTAAATTGTAAAATTACTGAACATACCAAATTTACTATATAATTGACTGTAAAAATATGACTAATGTGTATGTGAAGATACTACTAATTTTAAAACGCGCTAACATAACCTAACCGTTGAGAGCGTTGGGTGGTGACGCCTTCATTATTTCTTGCTTCATTTCGATGAATGTAGCGTGTGCCTAGGATCTAGGTACTTAATAATACATAATTAATTTAGTGAGTAGTGACTAGCAATATAAACATATCTAGAGTGATAAGTGAGTGTTTTTAGTACTATAAATAGTTTTTTCTAGTGCTTGTTAAAACATAACCTCAATTAAGAAGTAATAGGTATGTAAGTTATACATAATTATTGAAACAAAGAAACATTGCATCTACAAAAATCGGGGACCCCACTGTTGTTTTGTTCATCTTACATATTATATAAAAATATATTATTTTCTATTAGAATTATATTTTATACATATTTGAAGAACAGGGGAGAATTAGTATGATTTAAGTTCTGGGTATCTACTTACTATCTATGCACATTTATATAATTAATATTACTTTGTAAAAGTTAGTATAAGATCATAGATTTCGTTTGAATATTATAAAATGTTAACTTTAGTTAAGTGTTCTGTTTTGTACAAATAACCTAAATGTGTAGGTACCAAATTTTAATAAAAAATTACCGTAAAACCATAATATTTTATTGCTTCAGTATCTGTATATACATGTATTTCTAAGCTAAAAAATAAGCAAAGGGCAGTTAATATATTGAAGATGTAATAAAGCTGTAACTAATTAGATAACTGAGTCGTAATCGGAGTACAAAATAGCTATTTATATAATCAGTTAGGAAAAGTGCGGTTTTGTGTAACAAATATTTTTTACATGCACAATTTGTCCAAAAATTTTTATTATAAATTTAAAAAGGATTATTCTGCTGATTTTATGGTATACATCGTGGCTATAATAGAAATAAGTATTATTTTCAACTAAATGAGTCATAAATTCCAAAGTACTTAATTTTTTGTATATAAATCTGAAAAGCATATAGAAAACGAATCTATTGGTTCGAAAATGTTTGACATCACTGGGGATATTATATCAAAAATTCAGTATTACTATTAAGGGTATTTGTTAATATTAGAAGCAACTGGCATTCATGTTAATTAGGTTACTTAATATGAGTATATTTTTCTTTGGAAATAACATTCTGATGCAGTGATGCTATTGAGAAACTCACGGAAAAGCCTGATATGTTACTTAAGGTAAGTAACAATAGTTAATTCCTTACGATATTTCAATTTTTCTCATGTAGACATATTAATCTATTAGTTATAAATGAATTGCTATTTAGATTTTTTTAGGTATCTAGGTATGTCAAAGCACTGTTAGTGAATTCGAATGTTGTAAACAAAATGTCCTGTGTACGGGTTATGTCAGTTTCGACACTTTTAAGCGGTTTCTTTTATTCTCCGAAAAGATAGTTCAAATGTCACGGGAATATTTTTCAGAAAAATTGAATAACGAAAATTTCATTTCGATGTCTTGATTAGTTTTTATATAGCATTTTTTTAATTTTAGGCCTTTTCTATGATGCCCCATATTACGTACGTATTCATAAAAACATATATATGTTTATTATAGCAGCGGAAAACTAGAAGTTATAAAAAAATATTCCTCAAGCCACTAGATATTACACATAGAGAAAAAATCTCTTTACCATGTATAAATATTAATATAATAAGTAGAAAAGTTACCACAGAAAATTACCAAAATTTAAAAATATCATGTAGGTATCTCTTAAACAAATCAAAATATTGAAATCTGATTCTCGCTATTCAACTTTTCTCAAAAATTAAGATCTAAATATCTTGGCTAGTTTTTTCTGTCCTTTCGGAAAATAGAAGAAACATTCTATACCTAAGTGCTCAAATTGGACCATCCTGTACAATAAATAAAAAAAAATACATTGTAGTCATAATATAAAATGTATTATTACAATGTAACTATACAACTGCCTGTAAAGCTACTTTGTATTTTTACAAGTAATTATGGAAGTTACATTGTAAAAATACTTTTTGTATTGTAAAATCACAAAGTAATATTACAATTGCAAAACCTAAAATTACACCACAAAATAAATTTACAACGGAATTTTACATTTTATTTGTAAAGTCACAATCGGTAAGAGAATTACAGCAATAATGAGTGGTAAATAAATTGCCATCTATTTTAACTGTAATTATTTTTTACAGTGTAAAGTTCCAAATAATGAAAATAATTAATAATGTCTCGACAACAAGTGGCAAGTGGTACAAAGGTTTTAAAGCCTAGAAACAATCACAAATAAAAATCTAATGGATTTCTTGAGTGAAAACTTCAGTTCCAGTATTACAAAAATATAGCTGTTACAAAAGAGGAATGGCAAAGAGGAAGAGATGGCCATTAATATTTTCAGAAACAAACATATTTCAATAATTCCTTGACATGTCTAAAAATTATAGTTAACTTTGTTGGTGGCTATTCGAAGACATTAGTGTAACACTAGTTGCTCAACAAGTTTTATATTGAAAAATTACGGAAAATTTGATTTTTTTATTCCTGATTTTTGTTTGTAAAAAAAACTATTAATTATGTGTTCTACACAGTGAACTGTACTGCTGGTTAAAATATTTTTACTTATTTAAGGTTCACCCTGTATATAGCTGGCATAGGGGTTCTATGTGCTCTATAAATAAATCATTTATATTTTAATTTTTAACATATTAGATGTGCATTAAAAAGTTTTCATTGTCAAGTACTAGACTTATAAATAGGTTTGTTCTAACCACAGCAAGAATCGATTCCGAACCGTGCAGAACTATTCAGTCAGTTCAGTTGTTGATGTACTTTTGGCGAATGCAACGTAAGACGGAGCTGATCAAACATTTCTGGCAGTTCTGAACCAGTTCTCAACGGGTGTTCGAACAGACCTAAGGCCGCTGTTATATTATGCCGTTTTGCGGGTCATATACATCGATTTACACCAATCTTACAAAACAGGACAATGCACACCAGTTGACTGCAAGCTGTGTGTGTGTGTATGGTGGGTGTACTGGAATAAATATTTCAATTATTTTCTATTCAATAAACATAGACAATAAATTAAAAATAGTTTGTGCTCTTGAGGCTGAGGGGATGTTAAAGGAGCGAAAATATCAAAATTATTGGATACATCCTTTCCATATGAAAAGAGAGTCAAGTCGATGATTTAAAAAAAATTTTTAAGGTATATAAATCAGAAACAAAAATTTTTTGAAAACTATCGTATGTCCATAAAATTAGTTTTTGAATTACTTACTATTATACGACCATATATATCAAAACAACACACTTCATTCAGAACTTCAATAAAAAAACAAGTCCAAAATATGTTTTCGTTGTGTTGCCATCGTCCCGCAATCCTACTTTGCGGTAGCATGCTGCCGCGCGCGGGACCTACATCCCGTTGGTACGTTCATGCGGAACAAGTGTGACACTGTTCATTTAAAACAATGTATTTCCGTATTTCCGCCAAACGGCACCCATTTTGCAGGTCCCGAGAAAGGGCATAATATAACAGCGGCCTAATATTGTTTTACCTTACCGAATGCAAGTTATTTAACTGGCGCATTCGCCATATTTTGAAATGAACTCGTTTTAGTTTTTTAAATATATTTTTGTGAAAGCGTTTGGGAATTGACAAATTTTGATATTAATTATTGAATTTCTAAATGACGCTCTTTTAGGCACTAATGCCTGAAAATAAAAATGAGACATTGAAAACAATGAAAATATTTATTTATTATACATTTTAAATGTACAATTATGTAAATTTTTAAAGCGAAAACTAGAGGCATTTAGCTTCTCTTCTCTAACAGCAATACAGGTACTAGTAATAAAAATAAATAAAGTGCTAGTAGTAGCAATACTGCTAGCTTCTGCTTCTGCGTAAAGTTTTAATTTCTTACTTGATGTATCTTTCTGACCTGATTATTTTTGCTATTTCGTTTGTTGTGTGTGTTCAATGGAATTTTTGATATATCCCTCGTCAGCTGAACATGATCGCCAACTTCCATGTTGCTTTAAAAGTGTCAAGTCCGTTCCAGAATCTGACAACATTGTTGCAGAGCTGCGCCGGAAGCAATAGTCAGTGTATTCATTGGCGTTAAAGAGTCCAAGGAATTTCGCTATCTTTTTTCCGCATACTTCCAATTGTATTGATTACAACTGGCAGGGCATAGCATTCATTACTTCGATATGTCAAGAAAAATCGCTGATGTATCGTATTCAGTGGAAGTTTTGCGTACTTACGAAATGTATCTAAAAAGTTGATACCATCTATTGATCCCTCAGTAATCGTACACTGTAAAAAAAGTTGCCGTGTAAGCGAGAATTTTCAGTGTGTAATTTAGGATGTGTAAAAATTCCGTGTTAATAGTTTTACACATTATGGCTTTTTTGTACGTTTTACACAAAATGTGTTAAAATTACTAGTATTATAATAAAATATACTAAAATTTCAATTATTAGCTGTTTCATGAAATAACACTGTCACTTAAGATAGCCATTTTGATTTAATAAAAATATATAGGACATGATAGTATCTAGGTAATTTTCATTTCACACTTGTATATTTCTAGTTGTCTAAATGAAATAGTGTTATAGAAATTTATAAAATTAGATAATATACAGGTAGGTAACCGAAAATAAAAATAAAATTTCTTGTTTAAATATTGTTAGAAAATATTCTTTAATTCATGAATTTTTATGCATGAATAAAAATTAATGTACATTTTATGCATGAATAAAAATTAATGTATTAATGTAGTTTCATAAATTATTTCATGTATACTGAGTGGTAGCAGAAACCATTTGCTATATGTCAAAGCAACAATGGAAACATCCGGAAATTGACAGCAGCCAACTAGAGTTTTTCCTAATAATGGTAAAACTGCCTCTTCACGACGTGCAATACTTTACATTTTATTTTTTAACGTCGAAACAGTTAATTTTATCAAAAAAATATGAGAGAAAAAAGTTTCTAAATGAACGGCTTAACCTAAATTATTTTTTTCTATGTCGCTGGGGAAGTTTTTTGAAAGTATAGTTAAAAAAACTGAAAGGGGTAGTTTATTTCAACCCTTTCCAATTATTTTCAAAAAGTGAAAAAATATGTCGCAAGTGTCTTTTGATGATGGCAACACCTCCACAAAATTTTACCATTCCCACGCTTTTCGTTTCCGAGAGAAACAATAAAAACACTCTTTTTTCCGCCATCTTTGCAACGCAATATCTCTCTAATGGTTGACTTGTGACCCAACATTTATATAACAAACTACCTTTTATTTTCAACAAGGAATCACCCCCCGAAAATTTTTGCCTTTGTTTTGAAACACCCTGTATATTTCACATTGGGACATGATTTTCTTATTTATTCTACTGTCGAGGACTTACAAGCCTAATGGGGTTGACAAATGCTTAAAATTTATTTCTTCTAAAATCTCACGAACATGTCTATGAAAACTAAATTATAGAAGGGTGAAAGCAGAACGAGAAGTACTCCATTCAATTTGAATTTACAGTGTACTCAAGCTTTCAAGATTCCTATAGCATTAAAGTTTGGAGCGTTTATTGTTCAGAAACTGCTTTAGAAGGGTTTTATTTAATGCAACCACATAAATGAAATAGAAAGAGTTGAAGTAAATCGAAAACTATAAAAACGTTTTCTACTACGAAACGGCAATTTTAAACGAAAAATCAGTTTTACACTAGATTTTATGCCAGAACGCATTTATTTATTATAAGTAAATCTTTTTAGTAATCTCAATTTTGCATATAATTAGTACTAATAATTAATCACATCAATGGAGGAATACTACTTGTAAAGAATATTTAAATGAGTGCAACATTTAATTCCATTGACCAATCAAAATAAGATATTTCTATTAGCAAAGAAAATTATCTTACATCGCACGGTTGAAACCGTTAAGTGATTAGTCTGATCATGGTCAAGCGCAATTTACTACTGCCATGGTACAATTAGATACAGCCGTGGTGGGAATATAAGATTATATTTCCACCACGGGTACAGCCCAACTAGCAAAATAAATATATATATTAATATATTATAAAGATTGTATAAATTGCTATAAAATAAATTTATATAAGCTTCAAATTCTTATAACGTGATTAAATGCCCTTATACAATACTTATAGAATCGAAAAGTGCCCACTTTTATAAAACACTTTAGTAATGTATAACAGTTCTATAAAAAATATATACAACACTTTTAAAACAATTTTATACAGCAGTTATAAAAACGTTTTGTGGTCTGCATTTTGGTATTATTTAAAGAAACATATTTTTTAGTGAAGAATATTAAAACCAAATCATTTTGAGATTGGTATATAATGCAGATTCATAATTATTTGTGCTTGTATTTAAAAATGCGGTAGCCTAAACTCAATGGCGATAATTTGTGTAAATGGTAAATAGGATAATACTTACAATATTATCATTTCAACAATATCATGTTTCAGTTTTATTGTGCCGCAAATTTTATTGATAAACTATAGATATCATTGTGACAGAAAAATTATGCACTTTAGTTTAGACCACATTTCTTTTAAAATTATAAAAAATAAATTTAAAGAATATTAAAATTATGCTTTCTTTGATTTATATTATCATTGTATAATTATATTTAATGATCTTGTTATAAAATAATCTTTCAAAATAGTAAAACTGTCACTAATTTTACATAGCTAATGGTGTCAGTCGCTGATCCAGCAAATATTCATTTAAACATGGCCAAAAAAAGATTTTATTCCACATATTATACTAAAATGAAGGTTTACAATTTTATTACGCGGAATACACAATAATTTTGTTTCCTCAAGCCACAATTTTTTTACAACATATTTATAAAACAGGGAATATTTTTATACTACAACTATAAAACTTTTTTACAAATAAGCGCATTTCGGGGCTACAAAATAATTTTATTAATTTCTTTATATATCCTTAATAAAATACGTTAATATAACTATTTTATAAGGTTATAATTAAATGTCATTTGTGCAAGTATACGACTCGCACACAATATGTTTACAATCCTTATAAAATAGAAGTATATATATTTTTAAATGCTGTATAACGCATTGTAATACTTTTATAAAAATTTTAAAGAACCGACACTTATTTGTTCTATAAAGCACTTTGTAAAAACTATTATAAAACAATTTTACACAATTACTTTCTTCAGGAACAAAATTATCACTATTATTTGCTCTATAAAATCTATTTTACTAGTTGGGAGCTTACTTAAAACTATTCTAAAACATACCTATTTTTCTAAGTTTCTACTTTTAATATGCAAAACAATGTTTTAATATCTTTAATGGGATAGACTAATAATTTTTACATTACATTTTAATCCCCTTCTCAGCGTCTCAGCATTCCTTCGTCTCTCGATGTCTTCCACCCCGTACGTGTAACAATAACCCTCACTCATTTTCCATATTATATTATTATATGTACATTTATAACCAGAATTAAAACTTAAAGGCGCCGTATTCTTTAAATAGTGTTTTCTACAAATACAAATGATTTTAGATATTTAAGAACTAAATAATATACAGTTTAGGTAGTAAATAACAGGAATCATTATCTCATTTATTATCATTATCTCATGCCGCCTGCGAATATTCGAAGATACCGACGTAAAACGAATACATAACGACATAAAGTGGTCTAACCAACAAATTTTTAGGTGCAGAAAACTTTGAATATACGTACTTTTTTAAATTTAGCTGTAGATATAAATATTGTTACAATATAATCTTACATAATTCTGCATATAAGATTGTTCACTTTTGTTTATAAATATGTGAAACTAATTGTTAAAATGTGGAGTGAGTATATATAGCAAAATAATGCTATGCTACTTTTTAAAAGTTATTATTCTATTTGAGAAGAATTTAAACAGTAAAAGTGGATAAACAAAACATCAAGTATTTGATTTTTGATACTACTTTTGTTCTATGTGTTTTATTTTTTGCGAGATTTCTGTACCTAAAAACATCACAAATTTGATCATTTTACGGCGAGAAATATGGCGACCTTATAAACTATGAGTCAAATATGACTCTCAATACTTTAAAATTTGCAACTGATTGCTGTATTGTTATTTGATTTGTTATGCCGTGACGTTTGTGATTTGCCCTTGTTGTTCTCGGACTAGATCATGTGGGGACCGACCCGTTACCAGTACCCTTAAATCCGGTGATAGATTGATTTATTGATCGCATTGTGTTTAACAATTTTATTAATAGGTGCTAAAATTAACAATTAAAAATAATATAAATTTAAAATAAAAATTGGGTACCTTTCTATCTGAATGACTTAGTAAAGAGGACGCAATTAACTTTGTGCATTTATATACACAGAGATACCGATCCCTTTTCATACAGGAAATTTGCTGGCCTTAACAATTTAAAAGAGGAAATTGCATAGTGTTTCTTTAGCCGTTTCGTGGTTGTGTTTAATGAAGGAGCACTCACTGGTTTTGTTTTATCCGTGCTGAAAAGACAGTTGACGGAGCTTTTGTTCTAGATTTCCGTAGATTGCTGGCAACGTGCCACAAGAAAAACATTTTACAAGTATCATGACTTACGCTAACATTACTGACTGCGCTAATTGAGAGCCTTTTGCTTTTGCTGGGATTACTTCCCTCCACCTCAACAACTTTCAATACGACAGATACAAATGAGTCTCGGTTGTAAGAACGTAGCTAAATACGAGGGTCAATCAAATACATGGTCATTCAGAACCTATCTAAAGAAAAATTGGATGTATAGGGAACACTTACGAATATAATTTTGTAAAAATAAACTCAAAAAGAGTTGTTCAAAAATGATTTAAAAATACACAAAAAAAATGAAGGAAATTCCGAAGGAAAGAAGTAAATTACATTTTACAATACTTAATTTTGTAGAGCAAACTTAACTGTTTTTGCCGCCATTGCTATTACTAATTATTAATAGAATTAATTTGTGGTTTTAATTAGTAAAATAAGTCCGAATGATTTAAACTCAGGGGATCGTGGCAGCCATGGTATCAGTCCTACTCGTCCAATCTCTTGGTATTAATGCTTGGACACGCTGTACATGGTATGGATATAATTGAACCTCGTGTATGATACGCCACACTGCTGCAATACGCCGTGGGCGCTCTGGGCCTTCATCTCTTCCACGATTCGGTTGCACATTTCCCGTGTCACGCCAGTGTTTGCACTACACTTGCACTCACTGCACACCGTTCTAAAAGTAGCTGCATTTGGAACATGTTTACCGGGAAATCGCTCTGATAAATCATTTTCATTTTCACCATAAATTAAAATGATATCCATCAACTGCAAGTTGCTATAGACGTAAGCCATTTCTGATATTTGAAAAACTAACGTAAATACTTGGATCACAAAAAAGTTGATACTACTAGAACTTCAATATTTTTTTTCTCGGAAACTATAATCATTGTACAGTATGTCCCAGTTTCGTTGCAATTTTATTGCGTCTCCGAAATTACAAGAGATAGAAAGATACGGTTTTTGCAACACTGGACAAGATACTTACGATGCCGTAATCCGAACTTTCATACACCTCTTCGTTTTTGAGATACAGGGCGAAATTTAAAGAATTATTTTTAAGGGATTCTCCCTATGTGAAAGAACAGCTGAGATATCGAATTGGTAAAAATTGCTACTGATAGAGTTTTTTTATGTAGAGTTCACTGGTATATTTGTAATTTTTCTACAGGAAGTCTCTTTTAAAATATGCCTAAAACATATATATTTTTTTAATGGACACCCTAAGTCGACCAATTTTTAAAAAAAAATCTTTATAGAGAAAAATTATGACAAAATATTCACTAAAAGAATTTAGTTTGAGGTTATCTAGCTATATATCAATACTGATATTTCGAAGGCTATGGCAATCAAAATATTTTGTTTCAAGCAAGCCATCTGTGTATCTAATACAAAAAATAATTATAAAATCATTAACACTTACATTCTTCATTCAAAAGAAAACAATAGAATTATCAATATCTATTTAAGCAATAACGCAAACAGTTGGAAGATTAATATACTCACATTAGAACTGAATTTTTCCTAACCTGATCCGAAAAAAGCTTCAATTTAAGTTTTTGTTTGAATTGAGAAATGTTGTAAATTTTAATAGTACCTTGTGTAACGAATTATAAATTTTAGTAATTTGATACGAAAATGATCGCTTAAAAAGCTAGCCTTAAATCGTATGTTAACATTATGTGTATCAGTTCTAAATAATATTATAGAGATAAGGAGGTGCCCTATACATATAAAACAATTGTGTGAAATAGCACTGGGCAAAAAACGACGAGTATACATATTTAACCAACCAATATCAGATAGTTTATAAGAAATGTGTTGACATCTTCTAACTCCAAAAATTAACATCAAGCAAGAGTTTTTCACTAACTGAATTCGTCTGGAGTCAGCAGCATCAACACATGGACCATAAACTGAATCCTCAAAATTAAATTTAGATAAAACCAACGACTCACATAGAATTGACTTAACTTTCTTGGATAAAAACTGCCTGTTACTATAAATTAATTTAAGATTGCAATATGCCTTGCAAATGCAGTTGCTAATATGCGATTTACACCTCATGTTCGAGTCAAGTATGAGACTTAAATACATAGCCTCCTATGTAGAAAAGATAAATGTATCTCATATTAAGTATAGTAGTCTCTTGATTTCCAGTAACAATTATTCGTAAATGAATAATAATGAATAATCTTACTATACAAGAATTAGTTAATCTTTCAATAAAGTATTACTATCTTGATCTTGATATTAGTATAGCTTCCCTTCCGCGAACACTGGATTTTGAATAGCTGAATTTTGAACAGAAAATTATATAGATTGATAATGAAAATAACTATACCTTTGTAACAGAAACCATTATTTTACCATTATAAAGTGATTAGTAAGTTTTAGCTTAATGTATGTGGACTCTAGAAAGATATAAAAAGGTACTGACCTGAAAGTATGTTTACTTTGATTCCCCAGAGGAGGGTTCTTTGGGTGTGGCTTCCTATTTCTTAAATAAGAAAAAGTGATTGATAAAGTTGTTCTTAAGAGTTCTTCAATTCTATCGAAAGTTTTCGGACAGATCAGTTTTCCTGAAGTAACATAAGAATTACGGACTATAACAAAATCGCACTGGCTAAATAGTAACTTTCTAGTCTTTTAATATAATTTGTAGTTTGCTTTATTAACAGGAGAGATAGTAGAAAGTCCACAAGGTTCATTAAACTCGATAATCTTCTACATTAAGGAATTTAGCCATTTGATATTTATTTTATATGTAAAAATATAGTATATGAGTAGCTAAATTATTTTAAATGTGGACTATAAATTTATTTGAACTGAATTTCTACAAACACAGGTACAGTACAGGGTGTGCCGAAAGTAAACGTTGATACGTTGATACGTTGATCATGAACACTACATCGAATAGTCACGTCAAATTAGCATTTCACTTGCAACTTTTTGCGGAGAGGTCCGATTGAGATGCGGTTTTCTGCAAAATGTTCAGGGAATTGTTTATAACAAAAGGTACATCTAACCTATGTACGCTCGCAAATTTTTAATTGTTTATATAACAAATGACCCATTTTTGTTGAACATACGGCAAATGTCACACACAATTCAACGAAAATGTCTGGAAAATGTTCTCTCGGGGGTTTTCGAGGTCCCTCTTTATCACTTTGGTGTTAGCTTTATTATTTATTGTGAAATTATTGTAACTGAGCTAATTAACAAATTAAAAACTCCACCCCCGAAATCACTAGAGAACCGGAATTTTTTCCAGGATTTCTGGCTTATTAAGGCAAACCATCGGCACAAGATTTTTGCAAATATAATTGTTTATTGTTCGATTGTTGCAATTTCGCTAATTAACAAATTAATAACTCTTCTCCCGGAATCGTTAGAAATAACTCTGGGATCATGAGGAGAACCATGGGCACAAGGTTGTTGCACGTAATTGTTTAGTTTCCAATTGTTGCGACCTGGCTAATTAACAAATTAATAAGTTAACGCCCGAAATCACTAGAAAAACAGATTTTTTTGCAATAACTCTAGGATGATGAGGAGAAGCATTGCCACAAAGTAATTGCAAATATAATTGTTTATTGTTCGATTTTTTTTGCAATAATTCTGGGATCAATTGAACAATAAACAATTATATTTGCAAAAATCTTGTGCCGATAGTTCACCTTAAAAAGACAGAAATCCCGGAAAAAATTTCGGGTCTCTAGTGATTCCGGAAGTACCTAGAGTTATTAATTTGTTAAAATAGAAAAATAAACAATTTCGTGCAACAACCTTGTGCCGACGGTTCTCCCCATGATCCCAAAATTATTGCAAAAAAAATCCGATTTTCTAACGATTCCGGGAGAAGAGTTATTAATTTGTTAATTGGCAAGGTTGCAACAATCGAACAATAAACAATTATATTTGCAAAAATCTTGTGCCGTTGGTTTGCCTTAATAAGCCAGAAATCCTGAAAAAAATTCCGGTTCTCTAATGATTTCTGGGGTGGAGTTTTTAATTTGTTTATTAGCCCAATTACAACAATTTAGCAATAAATAATAAAGCTAACACCAAAGTGATAAACAGGGACCTCGAAAACCCCAGACATTTTCGTTGAATCGTGTGTGACATTTGCCATATGTTCAACAAAAATGGATCATTTGTTAAACAATTAAAAATTTGCAAGCGTACAGAGGTTAGATGTACCTTTTGTTATAAACAATTCCCTGAACATTTTGCAGAAAACCGCATCTCAATCGGACTTCTCCGCAAAAAGTTGTCCATTTTCACTTTTTTCATGTTAATTTGACGCGACTAGAAAGATAATCCTAATATGCTATATAAACTATACGGAAATACAGAATGTTAAAGTTAAATTGAAAATAACACAAAAGCATAAACTTCTTCAAAACCGTTTGAGATAGAACGAAATATTAGAGATGTCGATAGCTATACTCGCGTCAAGAATTCAGACGTCTTACGTCACGGCTGACGTTACACATTTGTTTTTATTGTCAACGTAATTTTCGATATTTGATCGCGTTGAAAACAATAATTTTTTGCAATTTAGTGCAATATATAATGTAAACTTTTAGTGTAGCATATAGTTTTATTACTATCAGTTGCAGTTTCTTAAATATTTTGATGAAAATATAATGAATTATTCATTTGTTCGTATGACGTAAGTCGTCTGAATTCTTGTCGCGAGTATATGAAAGATGCGTACTTTGCAATACAAAATGATTTTATAGTTTACCCAGTGGCGCCCGAAGCGGAACATCACTGAATATTTTTTGTGAATAAAATGGTACGCCGCTGGTTACTCTTAAAATAGCATTTTTGTTTAATTCCCTGTTCAATCCTGAAGAACATAGCTCCGTCAACATTTTATCGTATTCGAGTAAAACAATAAAAACTATTTTAATGCACAGCATAATACTATCAATAAGACAATCTGCCGTTTTATACAAGTTAAGCTACTTGTTACTGTCAACGCCATACAAAACATTTATACCGCTTAACACACCTATTAATATTAACTACATTATTCAATTACTAAAAGTTTTTAAACATGCCAAGATATATGTTTGAAAGCAACGAATACGTTGACATGCATTTTATTTACGGGTTTTGCAATTAAAATTCTAGACGAGCTGTGGCAGAATAGAATGATGAAGAAGTAGTTCTTGCTCAAATAGAAAATAATCCCAATGTGAGTATTCGATAAATTTGAAGAAATGCGGTGGTTCCTAAAACTCGAGTGTAGTGTATTTTAAAATTAATTTACGGGAGAGAGATTTTGTCCCTTGTGTTGCTTTTTATAATAGCAATAGGAACGTAGAAAATTAGGGTACACGATTAAATAACGTTGTATGGATGTCATTTTACAAGAAATGGAATTTTTAATTTTCATAACTAGCATTATTGGAGCTGGCATGTAATAAGAAGGCATGACTTCATATATAGATTTTCGGTAAATTTATGAGCCGGTATTATCAACAACCAATTAATTGGGTCTTCATTTTCTGATGACAAATTTTGTTATGTATATTTTTCAATGTTATTTATGATAGTATTTCTTTCTAATTAAATAATTCTTCTTAATATTTTGCATGTAGAGTAAATTCATAATTCCTAGTATTCCTTCTTAACATTTTTCGATATATTTTTCAATAATATATTCACTATTAATAAGCTCATTAATAAGAATACAATTTTTGCATAAAAATATATTCATTCTTGTTGACTGTGTATGTAAATTAATTTTAAAATGACATAAAAAATAAATAAAAAAGATGTAGGAGTGTGTAAGCAGGAGGTGGAATACACAGTATGTATAATTTGTAGCATCAATTTTATCTCGTTAGTATAAGATACATGCAAATAAATTCACTATAAGCTGAAAATTCAAGAAATATGCCTAATTAATTTCGCTACAAAAGGTAATTCTATAACAATTGGATTTAAAATAACAGCCACCGAGCATTAATATGCACTCGGATTTGAGTAAAACTCATATTAACAAAGAATTTTACTCTATCGAGTATTTACATACCATTTATAGCACAATTTTACTTTTTTAGCAGTCTAATAATATTTGGTAACATGGAAAATAACTGCTGAAATGATTTCAAATAATGTTCAAAATAAACGCAAATTATATCTAGTCACTTTTAAATGCTGCTTTTTTAATTTCATATTTAGTTATTTAGTAGTCAGTAGTTAATGGTATAATTTAAACTTTCTTACGTTTTAGCCTGGCAAATTTATTATTATGTCAAATGTGGCATGAAACTTATTTCGACGTCAAAAACAAATTTACTTTTTACTGCCTAGATTCTAATATGAGATTTATTACACACATAAAACTTCATCGGCATTCTACTTGAAAAACTATTCATTTTCATAAAATGTCAAGAAAGTACTTTATATGCGAAAAAAATGTCTTTGAAATTCTCCAAGATGAATTGAATCCATCGATTACGTGACGGGGTTCACTATTCGTATTATGTAATATTAAAAATCGTATAGGGCAAGACCGTTGACGTCTAAAGGTTTTATTGTAACGGTATTAACTTCTTTTTTCTAATAAAAAATGTATACCCATTAAGAAAGATTTACACTTGGGACTTAACCAGTCAACAGTAAAGCAGTTTTATCATTAAATCGTACGTCAAGTTGAAAACTGTATTAAAATATAAAAATATTTGAACATGTATTAGGTAATAAAATAATAATAATAATTTTATTTTGCCCATTTGACATTATAAAAGAAATGTATAGCCAATAGAGTACAAAAACAAAAGTCAATATAACAGTTATGTAAAATACTATATGTCAGAGAAAAATTCTCGGAGAGTATAGAAACACTTGCTTATCAAGAACTTTTTAAGAATTAGATTTATAGACATGCAAGTTTCCACTTGCCTTTATATCACTAGGGAGTACATTGAAAATTTTCAAGCCAATGTGGTCAGGTGACTTGGAAGCTACTGATAATTTTACAAATGGTAAACGAAACTGATGTTTAGTTCTAGTATTTATAGAATGAATATCTCGATTAAGCATGAATGTATTTTTATTTTTATAAATACATACACATAACTAAAATATTCAATGATGTCACAGTTAAAATATTGAACTCAGCAAAAACACTTCTACAAGTATGAGTGCTTGAGAGACCAGATAAAGTTCTTAAAATTTTCTTTGAGAATGCCTCCTGAGACAGAGTGGAATCTCCTCACAAACAAATGCCATAACCAATACGAGAATCTACCCGAGCATAATACAGAAGTAATGCTTGTTCCCTGGTTAACACATAATTAATAGCTTTGTTCGCAGTAGCTATCCCGAACTAATTCAGACATTTGATTCACCTAGTGCACGTTCGGAATTATAAATCCTGCATTCGTCGAACCCAGATTTATAAATTTGAACGTGTTCTAAATCCGTCCCATGCATCTCCGGACCTGATACAGAATTTTTAATCCCACGCATGCGTATTTTACTATTTTAGTACCTAGTTGTTGCATGAACTGGATCTAGCCCAGCTAGCAAAGTAGTTCTATAAATTTAAAGTATTAGGAGTTTTATATTCTGTTAATATTTTATAGTTGTATTTAGAATACTAAATTAATGTGGTACATGAGACTATTTTGCCTTCAGAAATTGAATTGTATTTTAAATTTGTTGCAAGAACGTTCTTAGAGCATAATTTATAGAGCATTTATAACATAACTGCTAATGTAGCCCTATAGGTGTGTACAATAACACAATTTTACAGCAGTGGTGCTTACAGAATCAAATTACTATAAAACCGATGCAAAATACTGCTTTATAGAATTATGCCATCTCCTGTGACACTCTTATCAAATTATTCCGTAATGTCGCTTATAGTTTAATTATAGAACTATTGTATAAGGCGTTGTTAAGTTACAATTCTGCTGCGGAAAACAAATTACAAATATGGAAGCTGCTATTGAACTTAAAAGCTCTTTAAAGCAGTTATAGAGAATAAGATAGAAATACCACAATAAAACATGACAACACTGTGGATAAAGTGGCATAGATCTGTTATAGTAGTTGCTTACCAAGCCTATTTGCTCCATAATCATTGCAATCGACACAAAAATGTCATGTTAGTGAGAATCCATTGGAAGTACTAGATAATGCATTTCTTTCTGTCGCCATATTATGAAGAAAGAAAAAAAATGTTAATTATAAATATATACAATATAAATAGAAATGATAACAATAATATGGATACACTTACTTTCTGACAATTTTATATACAGTTGGTTGTTAAATTCATCAATATAGAAAAAAAAATTGTTTATTCAATTTCCAGCAGCATAGGAAATATAAGGTTAACTGAGGGCGCGTCAAAAAATTACCGTAATGTACTACATATTTCAGGATAAAACGTTTTCCGCATTAAAATGTACTGCTCCCTGATGGACAAACCAACTAAGCAATTCGTAATGTGAGTACTCCTATGTAGGCTGATTAGGTCCATCTTATTGGTTCTTATTGGCCCATCCATATTTCTAACATGAATGCTATACAGAAACATTTTGTTTTTAGAAGATGCAATTAAACGATTTTAAAGTTCTCTAAATAGAACACCGTTCAACAAAAAAATTGTATAACGACGTGCTATAGAATTTTTATGAGATTGCTTTGTAACTGTGTTATAAAAATTCTTTAAGACCTGTGAAAAGGTTTATTCAATAATTCTATAAGTATTTCCTGCAAACCTTACAGAACCGCTTAAAGAACTAAAACTTTCTATAGAACGGTGCCCATTTTTATGGTATAAGTGTTGTATGAACGTTTTGAAACATTGCTCTATAAAATTTGCTCTGGAAACGTTCTTACGATTTTTATAGAACAGGAAATTGTTAGCTGGGAGATGTTACATATTCGGACTACTTTCAAAAATATTTACATGTAGAAACATTATATTAATCTATTAAAATGATTTCATATAAATGACCCGACTTCATTAAATGCCTCTATACAGGGTGATCCCGAATAATATGCAAAAAAAATTGAGGTTAGATTGTACTACTGATTTTAATAGGGGCCCTGCTTATTATAACATTTTTTAATTTGAGCCCTCTTTAAGGACTTACGACCTCTTAACAGTGGATTATAAATGTAGAGTTTTATTAACAATCTTCCAAACACTTTGAAATTAAGAAGTAAATTTTGGAACGGTATTTAGGCTGATGAAACTTCTTCTGGTCGACTATTTTTTATTCTGTTCGTCCTGTCATTAAGCGTTGAAAAGACGTACCCCATGTATATTATTCATTACATTTTTTGAGGTTAACTTTTCGATTGAAAAAAAAATTATTGAATGCCTGTTGAATTAAGAATGAAATGAGAAAATTAAGTTTAAGACCCTACACGCACATTGTATCCTTTCCAATATCTAATTTACATATCGATATTTAGTAGGTTTAAATCATTTTGCATTATTGTCTCTGAATCTCATTTGGTCAAAGAGAAAAAAGTTTAGCACAATTTTAGCGGTGAGTTGCCTCCAAATAAACACCTTGTAGTGCTTCAATTAACTTTAACTCATGTTCAAAAACGACCAGTAATAAACCTAAATCATGTACCAAATTTGATTCTTCTATGGTAAAGTATCGTATAGATATTTTTTTTTCGAAATTTAAAGCCCCAGTTTGGGGACTAATCACTCCTCAGGAGTGTAATTTTGTATTAGGTAAGTTCTGTTAAATTACAATATTTTGGACATCTCTACATGCACCACCTGCTCCATGTCGGTTTTTATGAGAGACACACTGTATATAATTTAACATTTTGTCATGATAATAAGATATCGAATCTAATACAACGAATAGTTATAACTACCCCACTGTAACTTCTATTACAAAATATATTTTATTAAAAAAAGGAAACGATACAAAAAGAAAATGGCAGATAATATTGTTAATTTAAATTTGAAATTGTGATCACTCCACTCAAAACTGAACACAGAATACATTTGAGAAACGTTCGCGGATTAGTAGAAATTCAGAACATATTCAGAATACCGCATGCGCATTTGATATGTGCGGTATAACTTCAGTATGGACTAACTCAAGCCAGTTTAACTACTGGAAATTCTAAGTAGAAATTTCAATACTTCTCTGTTGATTAGTGGGAACAACTACAAACTTATGTTGAATGTTAGAAGTAGATTTGATTATGATGTTACAGCTGCGATTCCAGATTTTTTTGGAAACGTTTCTCTAAAACCTGTTAAGCATTTTTTTCTAATTTGACATGGAGAAAACTAACGCAAACCTTTATCATTAGGTAAATTTTATGCAAATGCAAACAAAAACATGTTACTCCACTGTGCAATGATGTACCTATTTAAACATTTTCAGTGGCTTTTTTAGTATAAAAGCGTCGCTTGTTAGATGTCGTTCCATTCCTGGTAAAAAAGGGTTTCAATTTATTACCGTAGTTTTCAGATAGAAATTGAACACATTCTAAAAATTATTATTTTTATTTTTAGCATAATAATTTACCTTATCAGGATTTCTATTATCTCCTAGAAGCACTTTAGAATATTTCAATAAACTGAACTCTCTTTTATTTTTAAAATTGAACGCCCCGTGTAAAAAGTCTATAAATAGCAATAGTTTTTAGAGTAAGATTTTGAATTTTTCCTACACTTTTCTGAAAATAGTAACGTATTTTTTATAGAAAAGTAAATTTCCATATTTATTTAAGCTCCTATAGGCAAAAATTGTGTTTTGTTAGGTATTTATTTCACGCTAAATATTAAAAAAACTAAGAGTATTGTGATGTGGCTATCTATTTCAATAAAGTCAGAAAAGTTATCCATCAAAAATTAATGTGATTCTTATACAGGGTGGATTCTTATACAGGGTGTTTTTAAATGAAGTAGCAAAAATGAGACCACAGATTATTGAAGTCGTTAAGAGTAATAGTTTTCGAAATAATCCTATTTGAAATATTGAGTGCACCGATTCAAAACTGTTATCGTTTCAGGTAAAGTGCCTTTTTTACTGAGGTTATGCTAGGTTAAATCGATTTATTGTCACCTAAGGAATCTGTGGTCTCATTTTTGCTAGTTCATTTAAAAACACCCTGTATTGTTATACGCGTTTATGCGTATATGTTTAAACGCATAAATTTGGAAAATTATAACTGAGTAGCAGGTTCCCTTTTACCTATTTTACTACTTACATAAAAACAGAAATAAAGTAGTTTTAACGCGTTTTATTAACCATATGCTTAATCTACGAAGTTACTAGTTTAATTAAAAAAATGTTCCATGAATTTTTATGGTTCTTAAAGATTGATTGGGCTTTTTTAAACACTCTGTATTTTTTTCGTCACTTAATGTTCTCATAGAGCCGTGTTAAAAGTTTTTTCAAATATATATTTTTTTAGTTTCTTTAATTTTGACTTTCTGTTAACGTTAAAAAATGTTTCAATACTTTGTATAAGAAACAGTCTTTGGCACGTTTGATAACCATCGTGAAGCGCAATTCCAAACATTTCCTCGAATTTGTGATTTTTATTTTTTTTCCGTCAATTTGTATTATAATACTCCGTCTATCTAGCTTTTTAGAATGTATGATGTTTACGTCTTTTCTTTGTTTAAATATTTATTTTCATTAAAAAAATATCTATACATTTTGCATAGTTTCTAATCATTTATTTTTAAATAATTCTTCAATATTATTTCACTAAGCAAGGAGTATATATTAATATAATAACAGACCGCAATTATGTATGGTGTTGCGCGATAGAATGAGAACCTCTCAACTGGTGGTGAGATTAAGCTGACCAGCATTGTACATACTCAAATCTTTGGATTTATATGCTGTGTACAGAGTGTCCCAATGTCATTGTAATTGCAGAGTATCTCGGAAACTGCAAGAGACAGACAGACAAACACTAGAGTACTTTCGAGAACTTAAAATACCACTATCACAACTTTCATAGACCTCTTCGTTTTTTGAGTTGTTAAAATGAACATTTCTTCATCCCAACTATACAGTTTTATGTCAACCACTACTTAAAAACTGCATAATGTCTGACGTGCGGAATATTCACTAAAAGTTACTGACCCATGTTGAACAAGTGAGATTGCCTTGCCTTGCTGTGCCGGTCCATGTTGGTATAATGTACACCATCTTTTAGATGGCGCCTGTGTACCTTCAACCTTGTTGCATTTACACAAAATGCTGCGTACACCAGAACCACAGAGGATATTGTTCTTGCACTGTGTTATCAGTATAAAATTCTATATAGGGTTATCGTCCTTTTATTTAATGTGAAAATAATATGTTAGGTTTATGAATAATTAATTGAAGTTTCAGTAGGGGCGAAAATGTTTCTCTGAGAATATAACCATCAATGCTGAGGTTTATTGCCAACAATAATATGAAATATATTTCCAATTAAATATTAAACACTACGAACATCATGTATAAACCTCGGTATAAACATGAACTCCAAACTTTAAAGACTAAAAGGGTTTTGAACAAGAGAGAGACCAGCCGGCTTATCAAAGATAATGAATGTACTTAATTCTACAAAGAAGAGAAACAATTACATTTTAAAGTAGATAAGACCGTACTCTTTCTTATGTTACGGTTAGTATTATTATGTCAGTAGTAGGAAGATAATTACATTTAAAATATATTGGTGTCGTTCACACTAATAAAAATGGAGTTAATATAGTAAAAAAAAAATTTGTATAATCCTTATTTTTTCCGAAAAAAATTGTTGATTTTGAACTTTTCCATCGCCGGACTACTATAGTCACTAGCGTCATTCATAATACTCATATTTGGAATTTTGAAAATACGCACGCGATTCAACGGAATCTTTTCCAACAACGCTTTTCCTTAAATGTTTGGGCAGAGATTGTCGATCATCGCTTGAATGGACCATTCATATTACCAAATCAAATGCATGGAGTTCAGTATCCCGAGTTTCTTTGAAATGATCTACCTGGACTGAAATATGTGCCCTTAGCTGTCCGACTCCGAATGTGGTTCTTGCACGATGGCGCTCCCCCTCATTTTCGACAAAATGTCAGAAAGAATCTTAATGAAGTTCAGTAAGTCCATTCATCTTGTATTGGACGAGGAGGATCGGTACCATGGCCGTCACGATCTCCTGACTTAAATTCATTGGACTTCTTTTCGTGGGGATATTTAAAAAATGTAGTGTATTGCATCCAAGTGGACACTATTAATGATTTACCCCAACGTATCTTAACTACTGCCACTAACTTACGAGTTCAAAACGGACAAGAACCAGAATCATTTGTATTCGTAGAAACTGGGTAAGATGGGCCCAAATGTGTTTACCCGTCAGTGGACAAACTGTTGAACAGTTGTAATGATATCAGATATGTTAAACTATTTTATTAATTAGAACCACAAATTAATGTTATTAATAAATAATAACAATAGCGGCAAAAGCAGTTGAATTTGCTGCTATTGCTTTTATTTCTTTTCTTCGAAAATTCTTTCAATTTTTTTGTCCATTCATTTTTTATTACACTTTGCCGCCGTGATAGTCGCCGACCGTATGCTTTGCCTTCAGGTTTTATAGTAAACCAGTTTTCAGTGCCATACAGGAGTACGCACGAAATAAAAAAAATCATTTTTTTGATAAGTTTTCAATTAGCCTGTATACTACTGTAATAAAGTTTCAAACATACAAGTGTGACCTTTATCGATTCACCAACATAGTAGAGCTGTTTTAATACCTACATGAAATTAGGTTAAACAAGAATAATGAATAGTGAAAATAAAAAAAGAACAGTAGAAAATTTTGGATTTAAACCCTGACATTAAAAAGGTCCTTAACTTTAACATTTTAACAAAGTTTTAATTTGCATACATTTCACTAGTCCGGAACAATTCCACAGGACGGTTCTAAAATGTTGCAGATTTAGCATTTAATGGATATTCTCTTTATTCCTGTTTCACGAAACGACGTTACGGAATTGGTATTTAAATAATGTTCCTGCAACACAAGCGGTGCTCATATACGAGATTGTGTTTAAATTTAATAGTCATAACATGCACTTTCCTAATGTCGATCCATGTATGCTGTTCCATATCTCACTTATTATTATCAAAAAGCTTGGGGATGAAGATGTGTATTACGTGTATACGATCGTTTTCAAATAAATGAAATAGATTTTAATGAAAAATACACAAATATCTTGCATTCGGCTGCAGATAAATTTTAATAAATAAATAGAGGCAGCTTCCCCTGACATATTGAAAGGGTCTGCACATATACAAGGTGCCGAAAATTAGTAGGTCTATCCGTTAACCATAGATAGCTGATATGAAAATAATGGGACTTTCATTATGCGGCTTTTCATTTAGGAGCCCCAGTTTTGAAATAGAGGGTGTCAAAATGTAAATGTCAAAAAGAAAATTTGTCGGTAACTCCGGTAGAATTAGAGATATTTGTTTGAAATTTCGCTAATATATTTTTCTTGTAGAGACACACTTTCAGTATACTTTTGGTAAAAAAAAAATCAAAGCACGAGCAGAGGTCAGGGGGTTAAAGTACATTATGACCTCCTCAGCTTTTTCATATGCACGCCTATGGTAAAAAAATATATTTTCTTAGCTAAAGCAGCTTTTATTCTAACTTTTCTTTTTCTTGCAATATTTTGATTTGGAGCCTGGGTTACCAGATATTGTAACTTATTTTAATAAAGTTTAAAATCCGTTTTGTACTATAAATTTTATTTAACATTTAACAACATGAAACAAACTGCATATATTTTATATTACAATCAGAAATTAAATTCGAAAAATTATATTAAATGTTCAACATGAGAACCACCTTCGCGGACGCACATCCTGCATCTCTATAAAGGAGAAATTATGAAAAATATGTGGTTTCACCCTAAATTGCTCGGCTCCTTCTACAATTCTTAATCTTAAATGTTGTTCATCCGCAATTGGAACCATGTAAACAAAATCTTTCATAAACCCCCAGAAACAGAAGTCTAAGGGATTAAGGTCTGGGGATCGAGGTGGCCATTTGACTGGCGCAAGACGTCCCCGGCCGATCCAGCCGTTAGGAAAGGTTTGGTTTAAATAGTTCTGAACAATTCGGCCATAATGTGGCGGAGCCCCATCTAGTTGAAACCACATATTTTGCCGAATCGCTAAAGCCAAATCATCAAGTAAGTCTGCAAAAGAGGTTAGTAGAAAATGCAAAAATTCGACGGCATTCAAACGGGGGGGTAAAAAAACGGTCCTAAAAGAAAATTATCAATTATTCCTGCCCATACATTTACTTTAAAACTTACTTAATGATGTGCCTCTACAATGAATTTCGGATTTGCAGCAGCCCATGTATGAGTATTATGAATATTCGTTACTCCGTTACGAGTAAACGTAGCCTCATCGGAAAATAAAATAAATTTACTAAAATTAATATTATCATTATTTTCTTGGCATATCCAATTACAGAAAGTGACTCTCGCTTCTGAATCTAAAGGTAGAAGTGCCTGCACTTTTTGTACATGATATGGGTACAGTAACTGCTGTTTGAAGACACGTCGCACATCATCTGACTTAATATTATTGTTGCCACCATTATTAATTTGATTAGCTAGTATCCTCGTACTTATACTCGGAGTTTCTTCGACAATTTGCAAGATTTGCTCCTCTTCGTTTGGACGTAATTTGAGTTGCCGCTTACATTGGCCCACGCTCTTATGCTTAAAGTTGACAGATTCTCTCAGACGGTTGACTAAGCTTAAGAAAAATCTCCTTTTTGGATGGTGCCTTAATAAGTACTTACTTACCCATTATTAAAATTATATCGGTCATTTCAGAAAATGATAGCAAACCTTCCCTGTTCGCCATTTCTTATTGAACACTTCAATTAAAAAATGTCTAAACAACGTTTTTTCAATTTAACTTATAAATTATTTTGACCACCAAATGTACCTACCTATCTGACTTTGTTTTCAAAGCCTACATAGAACTTATTACTTGAAACACTAGTTACCAAATCCATACTATCCGTCCAAATAAGTTACAATATCTGGTACTTTAACCCAGGCTCCAAATCAAAATCTTGCAAGAGTAAGTCCTATTATTTTCATATCAGCTATCTATGGTTAACGGATTGACCTACTAATTTTCGGCACCCTGTATATGCAAAATATGTTTTATATAATTTAACAACTGTCAAATTTGCGTAGTTTAATTGAAACAATTTTAGCTGAAAAAATGATGAAAATTGAAAATAGTGACAGTGATATCCTGAATACACCTTCGAAGATTAGAAAAATCAAAGAAGTTATGCGAGAAGCAATATAACCTATTTTTTACTATATTAGATACGTATTTTAAGCTAATATAAATCGAATCTCCTACAATTCCTATCAGTAGTTAGTTTCACACAATACTATTAATAAAATATATAAAAAGACAATATAACCTACTTGTGACATGATGTAATTCGCAGAAAATTTATAAATATTCAGAAAACGTCCCCTCGTATGTTTTTGTAAAAAAGCAAAGACACTAAAATCGTCATCATTATGGTCGATTTATTCGAACACATTATCTACCAAGAATGATATTGACTTAAGCAAGTTGACGCGATTTTTAAGAGAGCAAGGAGTATACAGATTTTTGCGAAGTCGATGATGCAACATACTTATTAAATAGGCTTAATACTTATTAAATTCTGTACATATTGATTACTGTAAAATCTATAACTTAACAGAAATATCTACTTCTAATTGTTAGAATTTCTGGTGCCTGTAGACGTGACGAATTATTAAAAATAAATGTTAAAGATATTGACGACAAAGAATCCATTTTGATAGTTTCTATTCCTGAATTAAAGATAAGAAGAAGTCGAACTTTTACTCTCACAAATAACATTCAAGATAATTCTAACAACTTTTTGTTATTCTATAGGAAGTATGTAGCCTTGAGACATAGAAAAAAAAACATACCAGCACGATTATTCTTAAAATTTAATAAAGGCAAGTATTTTAATCAAGTGATAGGAACGAATGTTATTGCTAAAATACCAAACGATATTGCTAATTATCTTAACCTACAAGAGGGTCATCGCTTTCGCCGAACATGGACTACTTTATTGGTCCATGATGGAGGTGATATACAATTGAAGCGATTCGGGGGATGGAAGAGTTCTACAATTGCAGAAGGATACATAGAAAATAACATAAATGAAAAAATTGAATCAAGACAATTTTAACTAGGCCATCAAATAATATACAAGTAATTGAATATAGCAATCGCAGTGATGAAAATTTTACCATATCAGAATATAGCCCTAATATGCCTTTTAGATCAGGAATTATTATTAAAGATTGTAAAGATTGTTAAAGATTGTTCTTTCAGCATCCAAATTACGAATGCTAACAAATAAATTTCTTACCTTTGTTCTATTTGTTATAATTAATGTTCTCGTTGTAATAAAGTTAATAATTCAAAGTTTTATTTTGTTGGGTGACTGGCAGATAAAACTTTTTATGCATTACGAGCAAAAAGTGACAATACTGCTCTCGAGTGATTACCGTAACTCATCATTTTTTTATCTACTGGATATTACCTACAATTCAAAGGCAAAATTTCAGTTGACAACTACTGCGAAGTAAGACCCCCCATCACCAATGAATTATACCTGAAAAACCTCTAGCAAATAGCCAAAGCTATTCGTCGACGGCACCACCAGATATATAACGGTTTCAAACTTATTAACTCTCATCAGTATGCCATACTTAAGGAAACCGACGACTAACCATGCTGTCCGTGTCTGTTAAACCTGATGGAAAGAAATCTGAGTACGCGAAATGTAGCACGTAAAAGTATTTTCAACTAGTGGTCACTGGCTACTTCATGCTGGAGCTGAACAGTCACAATACCAAGCGGCCTGCCATGCTGTAATTACCATCCAGGTCATCGGTTGCTGCTACTGACGAAATATTTTGCCTGTTTGCTATAGGTTTTTCAGGAGTAATTCAATGCTGGTCGGGGTATTAGTGCGTAGAATAGTTGTTTCCTGAAATTTTGCTTTTGCAAATATTGTTATGGTTCCTTGTTGTTCCACCACCTACAACTCTTTTTCTGCATGTAAAAGTTTGTTAATTATTTTTTATAATAAAAAAGTATAATTAAGGTATTCTAATCGTATTATTCTGACTAATTAGGAATAATTACAAAATTTCTGCATTTCTGAAATTAAATAATCTTTCATATCAAACTGGTCCAATTTAAAATGCATTAACCCAATATATTTACTTGAGAACACACTTTGCAATTACTTTCGCTAAATGTTTTGATAACTACCCAATACTGACAAAATTTGCAGCGTATACTAGGAATGTAAATATTTATTTTCTATACAGTGAAGAACCAACAAACTCTATGAACTGTGAACCCAAAATCTTTCGGCTCCTTGATACCGGTAAACCATAGTGGTCAGGACTGGAAATTCTGAATTAAAAAGAAAACTAATTGTATCACATTCCATCTCCCTCTTTTTTATTTTTTGTCAGGCAATCAAGCTGTAGGATTATGTGATTTTTCTTAGTTTTATTGATTGAAATTGATATTTGTTGTTGAATTACCAACTCGCACATTTTTTTATAAATTTTTTTCGACCAGTAAGGTCAACAAACTTGGTGTTGCAATTTTGAACAAAATATAATCATTTATACAGGGTGATTCAGTCATAATTAATAAATTAATTAAAGGCCTAATAAAGATAGAAAATTAAAAAACAAATTTGCTCGATCTTTCAAAAGACAAACAAATCATCTCATAACAATCAGTAAAACGACGTTCCTGGCACGATACACATAAAATTGTTGTATTTTTAAGGTATTCATTAAGCGTTTTGTCAAGTTCTGAGGTAAAATTTATTAGCCATGCCCTCGTAATGCAAGTTCAGAAGCTCGGCAAAATTTTATACAGTAAATCATTTTGGATAAAACATTAAAATCATACCTATTTTTTTCTCACTTTTTCGTTATGTTCTTGAAAGCAAAATCAAGTTGCGCTTGTACGTTGATATCCCCAAATAATGCAAATCGCACTTGATTATGAATATGAATCAGAATCAAATCCATTACTCATGATCAGTAGATAGTGACGCACATGTCTGTTAAAATGTATTTTATAAATGTTTCTACGGCTCTGTGCAGCAGAGAATAACCGGGGTCTTTCACTACTTCACTTTACCCAACTTTAATTGCATTTTTATTCAGGCAAATAGCAATTTTAATTAATAATTATAAACTACACTAGCGATACAAACACATAAAATTCACCAACCTCTACCACGCGAAAATCATAACTGATGGATGAAGAAGGGAAGGAAGAGAAGCCGGGCCACATCTCACCATCAACTTCAGATGCAGTCGACGGTGGGAAAACGGATCCGAAGGATGTTGGACTTATTCCGCCGGTACCGTATTAAGCCATGTCTTCATGGACGCGAAATTTTTTAAAGGCGGGAAAAGTGTAAATTTTTAGCGAATTTCGCCAAATGTCATATTATAAAACTATCATTGTCTATCATAGTAGATTATCAGAAGCTTGTTGATTTCTACGGTTGGGCATTTATTACAAAATTCTTATGATTTCATATGGTTTTTATAAAAATGCAAATATAGAAGGGCCCAATGCAAAATGTGCCTAAGTCGCATTTTATTGTTTCTGAGAAAAAACGAGGTTAAACATTTCACTTGCTTCTGGAAATATTATAGTTGGAGATAGCAACTTAATTTTTTTTTCTGTAATGCCTTACAATTATTGAGATAGTTTGTCATTAATCGTAAATCATATGTTGAAGAAGTCTTACTGTAATTTAAAATTGTTATATAATAGTAGGCATATTTTAAATAAAGATACTAAAATTATGGTTTGTGAAACTATGGTATTATCTCAATTTAACTATTGTGATGTTTTATATAATGGTTGTATAGATAGTGTTGATTGTAATAGAATTCAGAAAGTACAAAATGCCTGTGTTCGTTTCATATGTGGGTTAAGAAAATTTAATAACATATCTAACGCTTTTAAAAATTTAAAATGGTTGTCTATGAAAATAAGAAGAGATTATCATGCTCTATGTTTTTATCATAAGTTAATTTTTACTAAGACTCCCCCTTACCTTTATGACAAATTAATATTTAGGACTGACGTGCACAACATTAATATACGTAGCAAAGAACCATGCCTACACACAAATCTGCTTTCTTTGAGCGATCATTTTCATACAATATTGTTAAATTGTTCAATAAGTTGAATCCTGAATTAAAATCATTGTCGTCATATACTTTTAAAATGTCTCTAAAAAAACTTTATCTTGATGATTATTTATAGATTATTATTAATATTGATAATTTTGTTGCTCTTGCATATCTTCTTATCCACGAGCTTCTGGGATACGCGGAAGATCAGAAAACTACTTTGTGGTGTACTGAGCGTATTTCCTTTTTGTCCTACTGCATATTTGTAAAATAAAATTTTTTTATTTTTTTGGGCAAATAAATTTTATTATTATTATTATTATTATAATATGGGACATCACTACCGTAACTACGAGAAAAAAATAGAGAAAAAATGGACTTGCCTCTTCTTCCTTAGGATTTTTTTTATAAGTGGAATAACAATTACTTAAAAGCCGTAATGTTAATACTGCAACAACTTTATTTGATATCTAAACATTTTTATAAAAAACGAAAATAATGAGTATGCTAAATAAAAAATAATGAGTACACAAGAATGAAATAAAACTATTATTCATATACATCTGTTTCGAAATCAACTGCGTCCTCCAATCCTTCATTTTGTATGGGGGCATGAGTACAATACCATTATTCAGCAAGGTTCTTCTGAAAAATTCAGTATCCCCTGAAGTTACATAGTTCAGCAAATGCATAATGTTTTGTAGTTTAAGAACTTTAATCGAAAGGTATTCTTTACCATAAGCCAAATTTGTCTCTACTGCTGTTTGTCGACTATGTCCGATTTTGTACAGCTTCATATCTGCAGGTTCACCATAATAATTCTTGAGTAAATTATTGTTTTTAAATATGTAAACTTGGTACTATATTAGGTATCCATAATAATAAATCAGCTACAGTTACATCTAAGTTAAAATCACTTACTTGGCATATTTATTTTTGATTCCATAATAACAATAATTAAACTGGAGAACACGTCATAAAAATGTACACTAAATATAGTGTTCACATGTGAGTTAATATTACTAAGTGGACTTGGGCACATTTTACATTGAATTGCTCGACACTTTTTAGAATACGTATGCACATACCTGGACTTAGGAACATCTTATAACGATTCCCTTCAATTATTGTTTGTTTCTGTTATTATTTAACGATTCTGCACCTTGCAGCACTTGTCATTAAATACACAGTAAAAATACGGTTTTTGACTTAAATACGGTAGGTCAAGACTTGGATTGCCGGATTGTTTGTCACAATTTTTTATTGGCAGCATAAGGGTTTTTACTGTCTGTATTTAAATACAAAAAACATTTCGGCCTCTCTTAATAATTTAATCTAGTGAGTATTGGATTTTATTTCACTATTTATGTAATGGAAAGAAAATGGTTTAGTTTGATATGTTGGAGTTTTGTAATTTCAATATTAAATATTTTTTGTGTTGAAATTTGATATGTTAATGCATACTTTTCAAATACAATTTAGGCATTAATAAAATATTACAATAAATAGGTACTATAGGAAAACATTTAAATTTGGCAACGCCGCGTTAGACCGACACCGAGTTGAACTACCGCCGGCGGTCAGCGACAATCTGAAAAGGGTTTTAAACAATGGTTTGAAAATATTTTTTGGCGTAAATATGCAGTTACAATTTTCTTAAACCGCGTATTTGTATTATAATCATTTTCCCTATCTTCTCTTAAAATTAATGACATTATGACAGAATCACCATGTATTGAGAAATATTTAATAAAATAATTAAAATAACTATCTAATACAGAAATTCTCTATGCTATATTGCTATGTCCTACATTTGTTACGCATACATCAAAATTGTTATTAATAAAATTATCGATATAATTATTGAGAAATACAACAATTGTGAAAACGTTGAAATAACCTGGAATATACGTCGTTTATGACGCATACGGTTGATAATTGCGTTTTCGAGTGAACCACTAATTGGTAAACACCATTTGGAAGAACACTTAAATTTCATGTATACATATGTTGGTGGGAATAATATCACTGTATTTACGTGTGCTGCAATTTATCGAACAGATTTTTAATTAAAACCTGTAGAAGCACGTAATGTGCACTTCAAATGCCAAAAAAGTCAGACAGCAATTAACGCTTTAGTTACATTTTTGGGTTACGTGACGATTTGAACAATTTCGCATATGCTTTATGAATACCTATTTTTTCAGCCATTTTGTTATCAAATTTTAAATATTGCAGCAAAGCAAAAATAGACAGGGGAAAATAATTTAGCAGTAGTAGTAGTAGTAGTAGTATTTACCATCGGCTTAATTTCACCTGCCAGATGGTGAAACAGGTAATGATGGGGGATCAAAATAGAGAACCGAAAAGAGATCTAACATATATTCTGTAAACTTTGTTTACGATCATATAAACTATTTCCATGTGTAGAAGCATGGAAACGGAATTTCTGAACATTATGTATAAAATGTAATTCATTTCATTTCTAATTCCGTACCGATGGCTAGCTCGTTCTCCATTCACGCATAAAGTAACAGTGTGTTCAGAATATAATTGTCTTTATTTTGCTTATATTAAGTGTACCAAACAAAACATATTAATTGATTTAATTTTTTTGTAACCAACGGTATTAGAGTTATGAAAGCAAACAAACTTTGAATTTTTATCAACGTCGCACAACTATCATGTCAGGTATTTCTACATAATAATCACAAGCACCCCTCTTGCATTTTATTATACTTAGTTGTATTTTTTATTTGAAATATATTTGTCGAAAAGCTCGCTTGAAAGTTCGTGGACTTGAAAAATGGTGTTTGTGAAAGAAACGCCTCCGATATTCTGCTACAGCAGCATTCGCATTTTGTAAAAATTCTCCGTATTAAACCACTATTTCCGCATATTAACCATTACGACCGACACACAAAACAATCTAAAATAAACTAACTATTACAAGTTGCACTTAATTGTTCTATCCACAAATCTCCCCTCCATATATGTGGTGTGATCCCCAAATTTGCGAGAAATAAATAAATGAATAATTTTGAATAAACACCATGTAGAGTAAAACAATATTATTATGTATGGTTTAAAACATTTTCACGAAGCACGTACATTTGCTTGTTAAGTTTTTATTTCTAAATGTACAATATCCTGGTTTTACTTGAATTGAAATCATGGCTACATCGGGGTATCTCAGGGTTCGGGTCTTGACCTTCTATTGTTCAATGTGTTCATTAATGATATCTGTGACAGTCTTCGAGCCAATGTTCTTTTATATGCGGATGATTTAAAATTGAATACCTCTATTTCATCTACAGATGATTGTATTTTACTTCAACATGATTTAACTGAAGTTAATGTTTTGTTCCTCATATTAATAAGAGGATAATTGTAGATTGAAAATAAATGCTACCTCATTCTATAATTTTGTTTCCAAAACTGATTATTAACGGAGTTACAGGGTGTTAAAGTTAAAATTTTATTTTCGATATTTCTTCTTAAGAAATAAAAATATTTACATGAAATTTGTAAATCGTGGGTTTTTGCGGATGAAAAATTCAAATATGTTTCTAATTTTGACGTCACTAGTAGAGGGCGCCACTTGTGGCACACCATATTTCTTTTAAAAGGCAGAACTCTTTTGCATTTTACTGTATCCATCTGACTATCGAAACATTCGAATCTCCTACCTGTTTTATTTGAAAAAGGTATACCTTGCCGGTAGGCATAACCATTTTTGAATTAATCCTATTTGAAATGCTCAGTGCACCGAGTAAAAACTGTTTTGGTTTCAGGTAAAGTGCCTTCTCTGCTGATAATACAGCAAAATGTTACTTGAAGAAGTTGTTCAGAATCATAAATTATGGAGACGTGTAAAATTGATTTCAAGAAGATCTGTGAGGTTTGATTAAACCATTTTTCAAGAAAGCACAAAGATTTTATCAAAGCAGGCCGGCTTTTTTTAAATTTTGCACATCTCTATAATTTACCGTTCTGAACAACTTTTTCAAGTAACATTTTGCTGTATTTTGAGTAGAAAAGGCACTTTACTGAAACGATAACAGTTTTCAATCGGTACACTGGATATTTCAAATAAGATTATTTCGAAAATTCCTAACAACTTCAATGAGGTATACCCTTTTCAGTTATAACAGGTAGGAGAATCGATTGTTTCAATAGTCAGATGAATACACTAAGCAGCAAAAAAGTTCTGTCATTTAAAAGAAACATGATGTGCCACAAGTGGCGCCCTCTACTAGTGACATCAAAATTAAAAACATATTTGGATTTTTCGTCCGCAAAAACCCCCGATTTACAAATTTTATGTAAATATTTGGATTTCTTAAGAAGTTATTTAAAAATATCGAAAATAAAATTTTAACTTTAACACCCTGTAACTCCGTTAATAATCAGTTTTGGAAAAAATGTTATAGAAAGAGGTAGCATTTATTTTCGGTCTAGAATTATCCCCTGAATATTTTGCTCATCATTTCCGGACACCCTGTATATCTGCAAATAAAAATCTTGATTTCATTATAATACTAGACACCTTAGAGAGGTTTCTACAATGTCTATTTTGTACAATGCGTTTGTCAGGTCAAAATTTGAGTATGCGACTGTTCTTTGAAATCCTATACAGGTTATCCGGAAAGTAATGGGATCCAGCTTAAACATAGCTTCCTGTGATCAAATAGAACCGATTTAGATAAACTTAGCTTAGTCCAAAAGTGCGCTCTTAGCAGTTTTTTAAAACTCATTTTTATCGTATCTTTCTTATTGGTTCTATTCTGATACGCTTGACTGAAAATTATGATAAAGGAATTAGTTTTGCGTAGAAAAGCTACACCTGTTCCATGTTGATATAATGCACCGTTTTCGATAAAAATGCGTTTGAAAAATTCCGCACATTAAAATACTTAGAAATAAATGTTATAATTCGATCAAGTTTTCACTTGTCAAACTGACTTTGATGTGTTGATGAATATTAATTGTTGTACTGAATTAGTAATTATCGTTGTGTAGTCGTGTAACTAAACGAGGCACTTTTAGACTAAGCTAAGTTTATCTAAATCACTTCTATTTGAACACAGGAAGCTATGTTAAAGCTGGGTCCCATTACTTTCCGGACACCTTGTATATGTTACTCATTCTCGACATCTGGAAACAGTTTAGAGGAGATTTCTTATACATCTGTCTTTCAGACTTGACAATGCTCTTCCAGAGGCATTCTTCAATCTGACCTATTGAGTAGATTCAACTTAGATGATCTGACATCTCGGCGCACTTACTTTTCACTGTTATTTTTATTTAAGTTGCTTAATAATTACATTGATCGTTCTGATACTCCTGCCATATAGCATTTAATATATCTTAATTCTATTCTTGCTCCTATACATTATTACATTTATCAACGTCATATAGAAATGTTATGAAACATTGTCCAACATATTCCATGTGTCAAAGTCATAGGTAGTATCAGGTACTTATTGATTAGTTTGATGATTGAATGATTGCATCTGTTTATGTAATTTTCTTTTTGTATGTTTATTTCTTTGTAGTCCTGCCCTATCGTTGGAATTGTTTGTCTGAGCAATATTATTTTAGATAAATAAATAGAAAGTATGTACGTGGAATTGCGAAATTTTAATTTCGTCTTGAAATTTTCGTGGAATAGAGCCCAGGAGGTCAAAGGGAAAAAATAAAAAATGTATAAAATTCGTGCAAACGTGCTCTTTGTTTGTTATTTTGTGTTTATTACAAATGTTCGTGATCTAAAGTAATAATCCTTCAAAACTTCAACCTTGTTCATAACTACGCCTTCTCCTCTTCAGCCTCGTTTGTATGTAATACACACCCATTCATTTTCAAATAACCGTAATAGGCATTCGATTAGCATACTGAATTTCATGTTGAGCTACGACTAAAAACAACCATAAAATCCATCTAATTTATTTATGAAATAAAAATTTCACGACGAAAATATAAGCTGCATTTTTTGTTTCAGATTATCCCTAACATGTTCCACACGGCAAGTATATGGCTGACGCTAGCATTAGCCGTTCAGAGGTATATCTACGTATGTCACGCACCTCTGGCGAGGAAATTCTGTACCCTGCCCAATGTTTACAAATGTCTAGGTTACATATTATTCTTCGCAGCCCTTCACCAAGGCTTCAGGTTCTTCGACACCAACTTTCAATCGGTAATATATTTGTTTTGTGCGATATAAGTGATATACAAGATGTTTACTAACTTGGAGAAGGGTATTTGAACAGTATACGAGTGCCAAAATGTTGGGGTGGGGTAGTCAAAATAGTTGTAGTATGTCATACATTTTTTCGTATCGCCTTCAAAGTAAGATTTGAAACGAACTTCAATTGTAACTTTTAAGCCGTTACCATGACGACCTTGAAATTTGAGCAATTGAAGTAGCCAATGAAATTATCACTTATAATAGCTTATAGTGCTTAATTATTTTCTTAAAATATTCACCAACGAGAAAAAAATTCTGGTTATTAATTTAAGCTCTCGGAATATTCAGTAAGAAAATTTCACAGCAAGCTATTAATTTGAAAATACAAATGAGTGAAATTTAGAAATAATTACATATAGAATATAATAATAATATAACTTAACTGTTTTTGTTTGATCAATACTAATAATTTGTTCTAAATATAATTTTCATGCGAATAAAATTTATTATTAAAATAATATTTATAATTATACTCAAATTTACATATAAGTACAAAATTTAATATAATTTTTAAAACAAAAATAAAACTATTTCTTATTAAACTCAATTTTTCACATTAAAAATTCATTAATAAAAAATATTTAAAATATTTAATTCCGAAATCTCAGTCTATAGGGTGACTCAGTTATAATGTCATTAATGTAAGAGGAGAAAGGAAAAAATGAGTATAATACGATGGCGCCGTTAAAAAAAATGAATGGTTCATCGCCCAGGGCAAGAGGTCTGCATTTAAGTACCTGCTGTAATGTAGGTCGCTTCCTGTAAGTCGAGTTGCTTAGACCGAGCAGGGAGTAGCAGACCACTTATATTTCACCTGCATTCAGTTTATATAGTTTGAACATACATATGAAGCCCGAAACCGGTTTATGTCTGGTGGTGTGGCCGACAAGGGTTCTTAGCTGTTCACACAGATACTGCAGGAATAATTCAATGCCGGTCGGGGCATTACTCCGCGGAGTAGTTGTTTCCTGCAACATCATTTATAAATATAAATATTTAAATCATGTATGATATTTGTGACCATTCGTTATTAAAGTTCTTCTATAGAATGAATTTTAGTTTTGTAAATAGACTTGTGTTGATTGTGTTGATAATAAAATACACCATCATGCACAAGTATATTCTCTGTATTACACACAACTCGGTTCGAAACGTTTACTAAATCACGGCCTGGACCTCGTCACGTTCTCAGTATGATTTCAAACATTCTGTGTCGCGTCCACGTTATACTACAGCTAACAATATATATACCCAGGCACCTTGGTACTTTTTTACAAAAATGCACCTGTGCGAATTATGACCGCATTGTCGCATTATATTCATATTTTTTAATATGGGTCAGAGATGATTCCATAGATTCTCAATATGTTTTAACAATTTGCGTTCATTGAAAATTCTAGACACAGTTTTGCAATCTGACTACTTCTGATTTTTGAAATTGCTTATTCCTACTGTTTTCTGCGTCATATCTATTAATGAATCCTCTTCAAGTTCGTAAATAGCCTGTATAGGTTGTCTATGTTGTGCAAATGTTGTTAAAATAGTAGAGTGATATACAGTGTGAACTACAACAATCCAACTTATTCTAAATAATACAAATTTTCACAGAAACACCCAATTACATCATCAAAAGATGGCAAAAAAATATAATTTTTGATTTTATCCATTTGTTAACTGAAATATGTTTACTTTCAATTATTTGATTTAATTTATTTTCTTGGTTTTCACTGATAGTGAAATGTGATGGTACTGTGTAGGCAAATAATAAAATATTTTCAAGCGCTATTTTTCCACTACTAGGTACATCCTTATTGTATAAGTAAAGTTTCAATAAATAATTGTATTTCTTTTAACAGAATATAATAATTAATTTTAGCAAAAAGCTTCATATGAATATGAGATTTGAAGAGCTTTGTTTCCAACGGTGTTAAAGTATTCAGTAAAAAAAGGAAAAATAATAATTTCGCCGTTATTCATTGTTCGGCATCATTGAAATACGACCAAATACCTAGATCGCGTCATAACAACTTGGAAAACCAATCAAATTATTTGAAACTCTTTCGGTAAAATTATTTTTTCTATGATCTTTTAAAAGGAATACAATTGTACCCGTATAGTACATATAATTTGAAGAGTTTAATTTGTGACATAATAAACCATTTAATTAAAATTAAAATAGTTGTCACCTAATTGGTAGGTTGGAACTTGGGCATCCTGTACTATAAATGATTTGCAACTAAAGTTTAGGCATCTTAGTCTATGTACTTCCTACTACTGTCGATCGATAGATATAATCTCAAGAAAGCTTGGTCTCTTCACCCCACTGTGAGCTAAATTCACTAATACCATCTACTACAGTGCGCTTTTCCGATAAGATTAAGGAGTTTCAATACAAGTGCCCTATTATATTATACAAAAGGTCAAAAGACCAGCAGTTCCGCTTTCGTAACAGAATCTTGCTTAGAAACCAAATAAAACAAAACGTAAATATCCCCCAGTTGAATTATTTTTTAGAAAAGCGTAAAATATTAAATTTTACTTTAATAAAAAATATATAAATTATGACAAATACAACACATAAATACTATATTTAAAACTGAAATGTTATTATAATTGGAATTTACCGAAAAGTAATTTTAGTGACAGCACCCTACTAAAAATAAATGGCAAAAAACCTCAGAAGTTGATGAGATCATATCTTGCATCATTCTAAAAAATATATTTTCCTCAAAAACTAAGAACAATATGAAATTTTTGTAAGAGACCGACAAGTTTCCCAATAAGCAACGCTACCTTAGAAATTCGTTTCGATTAAGAAATTTAAAAGTATGATAAAGGTTGGAAACTAAACATGAAAGGAGTGGCAAAACAGTAAATATGCCAGCAAAATATCATTTTATTATTACGTTCCTGCCAAACTTCGTTTATCTATATTTAATTTTTTTGAGAAAAATTGATAAATAAACAAATTTTAAGGGATTGTAACTTTTTAGGGAAGTTTCCAATTAAAAACTTTTTTCTTTATTATTTCATTTCTTTATTTCCAACAGACAACAAGGCTCAATACAGGAGAAAATTGAATAATACATTACATTGACTCTGCTATTCAACAAAATTACAGAATAGGGTTACTGGCCCAGTGCCCTGAAAATCACAATAATTTTGCCCCTTCATAAAAAAGGCGAGTTCGTGCTTGGCAATTTTCGACCCATAGCTATTGTAGCTATATTTTCTAAAATCTTGGAAAAATTTACTATCTTATCTGGAGGGTAAGTCGATTTGTCACATTTCCAATTTGGATTTAGAAAGGGGTTCTCCACAGTTAGAGCGCTCTCGACAGTGATAGATGAGTTGGTGGAATCTATTGATTGGTGTACCTTAACGCAGCAATATTGTGTGATCTCTCTAAAGCGTTCGATTGCGTTAATAATACCATCTTGCTGCAAACGTTTGAATATTACGGTATTCGTAATAGATAATTACAACTCATCAAATCTTACCTATTTGATAGGCAGCAATATGTTAGTGTTGACAATGTTGACTCAAATATGTGCCATACATTAAATGGAGTTCCGCAGGGGTCAGTATTCGGGTCTTTATTATTTCTGATTTATGTTAATGATTTACCAGCAAATGTATAGGGTGGGCCAATGGAAACTTTCCACCCCGATTTTTTTGGTTTAAAATAAAAATCTCGGAAAACGCTCGGACACGTCCACTTTTAATTTGAAGGGAAACTATTTTTCATTTTTTTCATCCCCGTAGCTTTAACCCCCTAGCTGGAGAGAGAACAACCCCCCATATTTGAATAGGAGATAGGGGTCGCGCCATACACTTCTTAAAGGTCTCATCGAGTTCTTTTTGATCCTACAATTTCGCCTCATTATTTTTATCCGTAACGAAATGACGACTTGTCAAAATAAAAATAAATACAAATACTTACTAATTTATTAATTAGGTCTACACGTGAATTTTATCTAACAAACTGTTCAAAATGTCCGCCATTAACATTCATGGAAGAATAAAATTTTCGTTGAAGAATTGCCGAACGGGGGCTGCATAATGGGGTGGAGCCCCATCTTCTTGAAAAAACACTTCATGTTATGACAAGTTATTATCTTCGGCAACCCTCCCTTATTCTAGGAACAATATTGTCTTGAAGCAAAATAAGATACATCTCTCCAGTCAAATTGCCTTGCAAAATGAATGGGCCGATTAAGTTATTGCCTAAGATACCTGCCCAGACATTCAACCTTTCAGGATGTTGAGTGTGAGACTCTCTAAATAAATGTGGGTTTGACTCGCTCCAGTATCGACAATTATGTCGATTTATCATTCTTCTACAAACTGTAAACGTCGGTCATAATCATCCTCGTTAAGTTCGTGAAGCAATTGTATCTTGTAGGGGTAAAATTTGTGATCCTTCAAAATTCTCGGCCAGTTGCCTAGTACTCAATGTGTTATCCATTGTAATATGTTTTATAACTGCGACTTGCATACAACGATATTCAACGACAAGAACCGGATTATCTTTCTGATTCTGCACTGTTCCAGTTTCCATAAACTTTTTAATCAGCTGCCTAATGTAAGTATGAGAGACCTTTATCCTGATGTCTTTCATTAAATTGTCGTGCTGTTTATCTTGCACAGTCATTGTTTTTGCAAATAGAAATCAATTCAACCCGCTCAGCTATACAGGATGAACCTTAAAGAAGTACAGCAGTACAGTTCACTATTGTTCACTATTCACAAACGTTGATTTTTACTTCAGATAAATAGCAGCTAAGATCAGAAACAGCTACATTACTTGGAATAACATTTGATTAGGGGGAATTGGTACTCTCGTATTGAGAAACTGTGTTGAAAACTTGCATCACACATATTCGTGACGTAACAAAAAAATAATAAATAAACAATTGGTTTATATAATAAATTTCAAAATTATTTTAAGGAAAAATAGTTTAATCAGATATCTCTGGAAGGGTTTCGGTTTGAATTTAAACCTACTTATGACTGCAAATGTACATCTACCTGTATGTATGAGTGGTCAATAAATATTTACATTATTATTATATCTATGCAGTTTACTTATCTGTAGGAAGATATCTCATTACAAAGATATAAATATATGTATATTATAGTATCGTTCGTTGTTACACCCAAATGTCTAACCTTATATACAGGGTGTTAAAAAGAATGTAAAATATTTAAGGAGGTAATAGTATGAACCAAAATAAGCAGAAAAGTCTCAATTAACATGGGTCCGCAAAGTAACGGTAGCGGAGATATGGAATGTTTTATGTTTTTTAGCCCCTTTTTATTTTGTAAAAACGTTGTGTATTTTCTTATAATAGTTGGTTGTTGTTTAGTGAAATAAACAGTACGTATTTGACAGTTGTTCTCAGTGTACAAGTTTTCTTTCGCTATGGCTGGTTACTGTAACGCAGAATTAACAGACATGCATTTCATGTATGATCGTGTTAATGGGAACGCCACCAAAGCGCGACGTATTCATGTTGACGCTTATCCAAATCGTCAGATTCCTTCACAACGCATGTTTGGAAGAATTCACCAAACATTGCGTGATACCGGTTCCTTGAGCAAACAGTGCCATTTATCCGGAAGACCAAGGTCGGTAGAAATTCTAGCACTGGTAGAGCTGAATCCAGGTACGAGTGTGCGGAGAATATCAGCCGAGGTAGGAATTAATCGTCCTCTTGTTTGGAGAATCCTTTACGAGCAACTGCTTTATCTATACAATGTGCAACGAGTACAGGCCTTAAATCCAATAAATGATCATCAAGCATGTTTGGTTGTTTGCTGCTGGTTTCTACGTTATGATGCTGAAGACCTTCGTTTTCTTGCAAGTATTCTTTTTACTGATGAGGCCGGGTTCACAAGAAATGGGGTGTTTAATTTTCATAATACGCATATTTGGGCCGACGAAAATCCTCATGCTCTAATAGAATCTGGACATCAGGCACGTTTTTCATTAAACATTTGGATGGGTATTGTAGGTAACAGGTTTCTAGGTCCTGTTGTTTTACCAAACCGATTAACAGGCGCTGCTTACCTCAACTTTCTGCAGAACACACTGTATGAAGGCAACAAATGTGGTTCCAGCATGATGGTGCTCCAGCTCATTTTTTCAAGGCCGTTAGAGAGCATTTACACCAAACTTTTCCACATAGATGGGTAGGAAGAACCTGTTTTATGACCTCCAAGATCGCCTGATCTGAACCCTCTAGATTTCTTTGTTTGGGGATATTTGAAGACATTAGTGTATGGTACTCCTGTAAATAGCCTGGAAGAGCTGCAGCTACGGATTAATTAAAAGTATCAAGAAATCCAAACCAAGAAGGGTGTTTTCGAAAGAGTTCGATTATCGTTGAGACGAAGATGTCGTGCCTGCTTGGAAATGGACGGAGGGCACTTTGAACATCTTCTGTAAGTTTGTTTTTTGTTTGTTAAAAGCTTCCTTTGTCGGTTTATTCCTAATAAAATAAAATGTTTGAAAAACGAATAGTGGTCCATATCTCCGCAACTGTTACTTTGCGAACCCATATTTATTAAGACTTTTCTGCTTATTTTGTTTCATACTATTACCTCCTGAAATATTTTACATTTTTTTTTAACACCCTGTATACGATTCAAACAGGCCAAACCTATCTTGTAGTTAAAGTTAATTAAAGTTCTCCTATTTGAGAGTGACATAATGAAACATTTAATAATTTATTTTGTATACTTTAGTTATGCACATTGTATCTTCTTGCAGTTTTTGACAATCACTACTCACTACTTTTATATAAAATAACCTCTGAATTGTCTGTATTCACGCGTCCTATATTAATATGAATTTGACTCAAATTGCAATTTCTGTTTGCAATCAATCCTCTTTAATATTAATATTTTCCAGTATTTAAATACAAATAAAATATTTATTTTTATACTGTATGAAAGCAATGCCGTAAATTATTCTTTAGATCGTTTTATTAATAATTTAAGGATCTAAAATAATATTTAACTACTTTTTAAATATCTCTAAAGTAGAGCATAACATTTTGAATAATATATCCAAAATTGGCAAAATTGGAATAAAACTGGTTGCAAACGGTGGGCGATAATATATATCCAATATATTACAAAAATATTGCTTATAATTAAAATGCATATAATGCTACGGATGGACGCTATAATATATATGTATACCTATGCAGTTTACGTGTCTGTAGGAGCATATCTTGTTACAAAGATATAAATACAGTATGCGCCAAAAGTATGGAATAAATTCAATTAAAACGAAACAATTATTTTTTGGGAATAATCCTCGAACAGGTCGATTTTTAATTTAAAAATACATATTTTAGCGTAAAATGCGATTTTCAAATGTCATTTGTTTTCGAGTAATGACGTATCGATTTTTTTTTAAATGGCAACATCATATTTTTCTCCTTGATTCTGAAAGATCGTTTAATTCTCTATCAGACAGTACTAAAATTTTGCCCTCTTACATAGGAAAGTTTTCGAGTAAATGACGATTGAATGTTAGAAAACGTAAATTTTATCCATAAAAAAGTAACATTTCTGAGGTATGTAAAATAAAATACAATTTATACTTAAATTAAATGTTTGAATTGCCATCCACCAACTTCTTGACAATGCGCAAGTCTGTGAAGAAATTCTTCTTGCACATTATGAATGATTTCTGGGGTAACTCTGCGTATTTCGTCCCGAATGCGATTTTGAAGTTCTTCTACATTACGTGGTTTATTAATGTACATTTTTGATTTCAAGTATCCCCATAAAAAATAGTCAAGAGGCCATTCTATCGGTCCGCGTCTGCCGATCCACCTCCCAGGAAAACAGTTGTCCAAAAAATCTCGTACAGGGCGCACATAGTGCGGAGGTGCACCGTCTTGCTGAAACCATATGGTATCGTCAGGAATGTCAGGGTCATTATCGTTAGGAAAAATTACTGCAAGGGCTGGAACAAGGTCATTTTCTAGAAACTCTAAATATCTTTGTCCTGTAAGGGTTCCTTCAAAGAAGAAAGGCCCTACTTTTCTGTCGTCAACTATTCCAGCCCACATTTCCACATTTTAAGAGTAAATAAATAAATAAAATGTGGCCTCATCTGAAAAAAGTATTTGCCGGTGTAAATTTCTATTTCCTTAACATAAATCCATTAGAATTTCGCAAAAGTGTAAAAAGTGTAAAAGTGTATTAGATCGGGATCATCTTCATTGAGTTCCTGCACAAGTTGAATTTTGTAGGGATGATATTTTTTCTTCCTCAAGATACGTAGCACTGTGCTCTGACTAGTGCCATTGTTTAATGCAACCAATCGTGAAGAATTATGAGGATTATCCACCATACTTATCAAAATGTTCTGTTTCTGATTTTCATTAATGCTTAGACGTCCAGGTTTTGGAATATTTACAACATTGCCAGTTTCTCTAAATTTAGACTCTACCTTACTGACTGTTGATTGGCTGATAGGGCGATCTGGATATTTTTCATTAAATAAATAGCAAGCTTCCTGCTGAGTTCTAGTCATATTCCCGCATCCGATAAGAATTAAAATTTCAGTTCTTTGAGTAACAGTTAAATGTGCCATAATACTTTAAATTGAATAATAATTTCTATGTCGCTTACAATACTTATTAGAAAGTCGGTGTGACAATGACACTTTGCAAAGATTTTCACCTACGTGATCCATAAAAGAACTATGGAATTCGAAAAACTAAACTTGATAACGTTTATTTTAATTGATTTACGTTTTCTAACATTCAATCGCCATTTACTCGAAAACTTTCCTATGTAAGAGGGCAAAATTTTAGTACTGTCTGACAGAGAATTAAACGATCTTTCAGAATCAAGGAATAAAATATGGTGTTGCCATTTAAAAAAAAATCGATGACGTCATTACTCGAAAACAAATGACATTTGAAAATCGCATTTTACGCTAAAATATGTATTTTTTAAATTAAAAATCGACCTGTTCGAGGATTTTTCCCAAAAAATAATTGTTTCGTTTTTATTGAATATAAATTCAAATTCCATACTTTTGGCGCATACTGTATGTGAGTGGATATTTTTTGCGTAAATGCCTTATAAAACATTCATGTGATACTTCTTTATGGTATTATAATACACCTAATCGGGATCATTCTACATTATTTTCTAAATTAAAAGCTTACGAAAGCAGTAAAGTGCCATTTAGTAGCCTCCGAAAAATTTTAGAGACTATATTATATCTCTAGAAAATATTTTTGTTTCTATTTTTAATAAATTTTATATTTGTCATGGGGTCAGCCACAGGGTTCAGATGTAGGTAAGGTTTGAACACTCATGCCCAATTTTCCCATATAAATGTTTGCTTTCCTTATATTGTTACCTATCGTTTGTTATAAACAATAAATGTACAATGTTGCGGACGGCTGCTCTTTTAGTCGGGGCACTTTTTTATAGTCGTGGGTTCTTGACTAGCAAACTGTTTAAAAAGATGTTATAATTGGGCGCCACCTACAGAATAATCTGTTCGGTTTGCCTTTTCACCCCTGTAGGAGGATGATAAATTTTGCTGAAGTCAAACAGTTTGAAATAAAATACATACATAAAAAAAATAAACACAGTTTATTTAACTTGCCCACCAGTTGATACACAGACGTGGAATTGAAGAAGTTGACATACAGAAGTGGAATTTAAGCCAGTTGACAAGTTCATCCGTTGTTGTTAACGTTGGAGATGACTCCGAGATGGGCAGCTTTCCTCTCGTACCTGGATAGTGCCGCTTACAATCTAGATTTCTAAACTTTAGAATGGCCTTCTTATTTCAATTTTGATTTTTCAACAAATAAACTTTCCAGCAACGGTTAAACAAAATATTCCAACTTAGGAAATAGAAATTCTCGAAATTCAATCGATTATTGAATTAATTGTTCATTTAATTAATTATCTGTTTAATTAATTGTTTATTTAAATTGTTTGTTAATTAATTAATTAATTATTGGCCTCTAAAGTTAAGAAAAATAACAAAAGAAAAGAAAAAAAAATAATAGCATGTGCTTAGCAAAGATCAAGGTCAGGTCAGGTATTTTATATCCTTAGTTTCAAAAAAATAACATAAAATATTGTTTAAAATGAAATCTACTATCGATAATAATCTTAATTAATTAAATATATTACCTCCATCCTTATTGATGACTTCAATTAAATTCAGATTTATTTTCAAAATGTGGCTTCGCACTATAACTAAATCTGTAATATGCAAATACTTCAACCGACCAAAATCAGAACGAAAAGGGACTAGAATTTAGGTTCCTGTAGGTTTTATACGCTACAAAGATCTAAAAAACTCACTGAAATCTGATTGGTTCGGTTTCTATGTAATTTCGGGCTAATGTTCGTTCGAGATCTCAGCACATTGTTCCAATAGTTCGAATCGAATTGAATTATTCTGACAGTTACCTTAACCTTGATTTTTGCCAAAACAAAGCTTATTACAATAAGTGATACTAATTAAATAATAAACTGTTAACAAATTACTAGAGTGTTATACAGAGTAGAAAAATATAACATAACGATATACATCGATGTAACTGGTTCACAGTAATGGTAAGTAAATAAATAATAAATATTTATCGTACAAAGTGTTTAGGCTAACTTGAAGAAATCTAAAGTTACATGGTACACTGGATATGGTTTACACTTACTTAATCTACCGACATTATACAGGATGTGCAAAATACCTTGTTACTAGACGTTTCATATTGAAATTGTGACATTCTTAATTTTATAATAAAAGGAATGTTACAATATACAAGAGTTAGGATTTATTATACGTTTAAATTTGCAAATAGGGTAGAATTATAAAAAAGAAACTTCTAAATTAAAATTTATTCAGAATTTATAATTAGGAAATGTAAATATAATTTAATTGCTTGTTTTTCTTAATGAGTCCGACGTTACCTGTACAAAATCCCAATTCACCTAATGTTATATTTCAACTATAATAAATTTGTAAATTTCTAATCTAATTTAAAATTCTATAGTCAGATGGATACACTAATCTGCAAAAAAGTTCTGCCATTTAAAATAAATGTGATGTGCCATAAGTGGCGCCCTCTACTAGTGACGTCTAAATTAGTTAAAAGTTCTTATTTGCCGTGCCAAAAACGTAATTGTGCCAATTTTTTATTTAATACTTCGACAGATTTCAAAGTTATTGAGATATTTCAAAATAAAATTTAAGCATTGAACGCCCTGTATCTTTGAAACCAGCAACATTCGGATAAGGCATATTTGGCTCGATCGACTTTTTTTGGTCACCAGTATCTCGAGCTCCGAGATTTCCCAACCTTTCACAGTCACCCTGTATATATTTTTGTTTCTATTTATTTGATTTGTAATGTTTTTGTTTCTCAATAATTTTGTTATTTTTATATTATTTGTCTTTCGGGTTCATTATTTTTGGTTTTACTATATTTTAAACTGTTCTTATAAAGGACCCCGCAATAATCTTATGGAAATTGGGTTTCTGTCAAATTGTCTGAATTTTTGATATGTTGTAGATTTTGTCATCCTGAACAAAAGTCTCCATGGGCACAAAGTGCCAAAATGAACATTTTGGCAGCTACGGAGCTGCCAAAGCTCCCCTGACCCGTTGCAAAACTATTCATTTTCAATACTATTTACAGATGTCAAAAACATATTTTAATTATTGTAATATATAGGGTAATGTTTTTGAGGTCACTGGATTCAACCCTCATGTCAGATTGGACAAATTGACCGTTGACAGCTGTCAATACACTGTCAACGAAGAATAGAAAAGTAAATATTCTCTTTTCACATTGAGAGTTTGGGCTTTTGAGGCAGCTGAATTCAATTCTCATGCCAGATTGGCAAAATTGACAGTTGACAGCTGTTAATTGACTGTCAACGAAGAATATAAAAGTAAATATTCTCTGTTGAGATTGAGAGTTTGGATTCTTGAGGTCGCTGAATTCAATTCTCATGCCAGATTGGCAAAATTGACAGTTGACAGCTGTCAATTGACTGTCAACGAGGAATATAAAAGTAAATATCCTTTTTTCGCATTGAGAGTTTGGGCTTTTGAGGGAGCTGAATTCAATTCTAATCTCAGATAGAAAAAATTGACAGTTGGCAGCTGCCAATTCACTGTCAACGAAGAATAGTGAAATAAATATTCTCTGTTGACATTGAGAGTTTAGGTTCTTGAGGTCGCTGAATTCAATTCTCATGCCAGATTGGAAAAGTTGACAGTTGACAGCCGTCAATTCACTGTCAACGTAGAATAAAGAAGAAAATATTCTCTTTTGTTATTGAGAGTTTGTCAACTACCATTTTCTCCAATTCTAAAAAGAATTGAATTTAGCGAGTTGGCCAACATAAACTCTCAATGTAAAAAGAGACTATTTAGTATTTTATCCTTCTTTGGCATTTAATTGACACCTGTCAACTATCACTAACGTCATTAACCCAGCCGGCATTTACGTTCAAATACCGTTTGGAACATATGCTAAGAAAAGTACATTTATTGTGCGTAAAGAATTTTTCTCGCAAATAAAATTAACTCCCGCAGCTATATATCAAGGTATATCAAAGTTTGAAACAATGTTATTTGGTTTAATTCCCTTCCTTTGGACAAGAATCAAATCTTGTAGGTGTGGTTGAATTTTCATTGCTGGTCCTTTAAACTTGAATTCGGTATCTCACACTGCTCGGTTTCCGGACACTTGGCGGTAAATACGTACGGTTTCCGTTGAACCATCATTTCTGCTCATGTTCGTTTTTTCAAAACTAAAAAGATTTTTCCCTTATATTTATCAAATCTCGCATTTTCGATATTAATTTATTCTTTCAATAATCATTATTGCTTATTTTGTAAACATTATTTTTTCTTCAAAAAGTACCACAAAGTACTTTCGATTAGCCAATAAATGTGCTTTTCTTAGCATATGTTCCAAACGGTATTTGAACGTAAATGCCGGCTGGGTTAATGACGTTAGTTGACAAGTGTCAATTAAATGCCAAAGAAGGATAAAAGACTAAATAGTCTCTTTTTACATTGAGAGTTTATGTTGGCCAACTCGCTAAATTCAATTATTTTTAGAATTGGAGAAAATGGTAGTTGACAAACTCTCAATAACAAAAGAGAATATTTTCTTCTTTATTCTACTTTGACAGTGAATTGACAGCTGTCAACGGTCAATTTGTCCAATCTGACATGAGAATTGAATTCAGCGACCACTCAATGTGAAAAGAAGATATTTACTTTTATATTCCTCGTTGACAGTCAATTGACAGCTGTCAACTGTCAATTTTGCCAATCTGACATGAGAATTGAATTCAGCTCCCTCAAAAGCAAACTCTCTATGTGAAAAGAGAATATTTACTTTTCTATTCTTCATTGACAGTGTATTGACAGCTGTCAACGGTCAATTTGTCCAATCTGACATGAGGGTTGAATCCAGTGACCTCAAAAACATTACCCTATATATTAGAATAATTAAAATATGCTTTTGACATCTGTAAATAGTATTGAAAATGAATAGTTTTGCAACGGGTCAGGGGAGCTTTGGCAGCTCCGTAGCTGCCAAAATGTTCATTTTGGCACTTTGTTCCCATGGAGATTTTTGTTCAGAATGACAAAATCTACAACATATCAAAAATTCAGACAATTTGACAGAAACCCAATTTCCATAAGATTATTGCAGGGTCCTTTACTTTTATTCTACTTATATTATGTATTTATTTTAAATAATGAATTTTTATTATGTAGGTATTTTTTTATTGAATGTTTTCCTCTTATTTGTTATTTTCTTGTTTATCTACTTATCCTGAAGTGAATTTAAACTGTGGTTTAGTGAAACTTATCAGTGCTCAACCAAACAGGCCTAATGACTTAGTATGATGTGTATTTAACATTTCTTCTTTTACACAAGTCGCTCCACTTATTGGTGGATATTCTGTACCTCTAAATAAATTAAACGATGATGGTGAGATATATAGATCGTTTTTATTTAAGACCCTTATATATTTTTAATCCGGCTCTGCCTGTTTCGAAATTCATTTGTTCTTTAATAAACTTAATACTTCTAACAAAATATAAAGGATTGATGATGAAACAGAGAGGGAAAAATTCCATTATAAAAAGAAAAAAATTGTCTGACGCAAGCATTTTTTGTTTTATTCGGCATTATTTAAGGCGGTAGGTTGTGCGGAACGCAATTAACTTTCTGGTTTGTAATTTTTGCAAATTATGAAAACGCGGGGAAAATAAAGCATGTTTTTAATCCTGTTATTTTCATTACATTTTAGTAGTGTTTCCTCTCGTATTCCAAATATTTTCAAGTACAGATACATTTAAATTATAAATAGGCGCAATTTCTCTTTGTCTCACCAGTCATAAAAAATACAATCAGATCGAAATGACGATAGAGAAAGAAAAGGATATTTTACTTGGCACATTAACTTCATCGTATTTACAGAAAATTTAGGTATAATTATTGTTAAATAAATCTAAAATGAATAGTTATCGAACAGGGTTTTGAACAATTAATTAAATAATTACTACAAAATTGTCTTTTATTTCTAAGCATAAGTATTTTTTTTTAAACAGATTAACTAAAATTGAACAAAAATTACATGACGACAACCGGAATTAAAAACACTTTCGAATGAGGTGTCACTCGACCTAGAGTGCCATTTAAGATTTTAAAGTTGAATGCGCCCCCGCGAAGGGGGTCGTTCTGGCGAGTCTGTATTTTACGCTAAAATGTGTCCCCCTCGAAAATAAAATGGACGTGTCGCGGCAATTTTAATATTTTAGAACGTTGTTCAAAATAAGCCGGGTGCAAAGTTTTCAATGGTACACCCTCTATGTAAGTAAGTAATATTTATTTATGTTGATATACAGGGTGGTCAGTAAGTAATGGTCAATGGAGACATACTAGATTTTTCACTTCAAAATATTACGATTTAAGCCAATATGCCTTAATAAAATGTTGTAATAATAAAAAAGATACATAGTGTCAAAGTTGGAATTTAAAAAGTGATTTTTTATAATAATTAGACTGTATTTGACTATATATTTGGGAATAGATGTTTTTGAATATGAGAAATCATGATCTGTTGTCTATTTCGATCGACGTATTCCCTAGAGGGCGCCACATCTGCCATATTTGTCACGTAAATGTGAGCGTAACTTTTTTGGCCCTAACGTTATCACGTTTTTTAATAAAAAATCTTAAATGTACAACGTGTTTTTGAGAAAAAACGGTATACTTGTCTTTAGTTTTATAAATCGATCATTTTCGAAATTTTCGAGAGAGAGAGAGAAGAACACTTTTCAACAAACAGCTGCATAGCTGTACAATATTTTAAATATATATACAGGCTGTATCACAAGAGGGCCACTCCCTTGTATCTCGCTTAATATGCGAGACACGTCAAAAATATTTAATTGTTTTTGTTGCATTTTTGCAGACCTATTATTATTGGTTTTCACATTAGAAACAATTGGGTTTAAAATTATTTTGACACAGACAATGTAATAAAATAATATTATAAGAAAATCTGTATTTTGCACAAAAAGAGTACATTCTGTTAATTATTTTTTTGCAATTGGCGTCTTTGAAACAGGTTCTACATTATCTTGAGTAACACGAAAATATTTAGGTACATTTTTTTTAACTAAAATTGAAAAAAATGTAATAAATACGAAAGATAAGGGCAACATGTAGTATATCACATGAAAGACGAAAAAACAGGCAATTTTTTGTGGTCATAGCCTGCTTCAATAAAAAATTTTTTTATCCGCCTAGAGGGCGCAGCGAACCACATACGATATTTCAAAAATCTGTTTATATCAGGTGGAAGGTATTAATTTTGCAATAAAAATGTAACACCAATAAGTTTTCTCTATCTCTTAAAATAAAAAAGGTAGACAGCCTTAAAGTTTGGGCACTTTACAGGTTTTTTTTTGTTATTACTCATAAAGTTGGCCATGGATCTCAAATTTGTTTTTACGAGCATAAAGGCCTCCAAAAATGCAACAAAAAACAATTAAAGATTTTTTACGTGTCTCGCATGTTAAGCGAGATACATGGGAGTGGCCCTCTTATGTGATACAGCCTGTACAAATATTGCTATAAAAATAAATATTTTGAAAGATTTTTGTACCTAAACCGCTTTCTGTCGTTATATATTCGTTTTACTTCGATATCTTTGAATATTCGCAGAAATTGATGTTGAATAGTACCGTTGAGTGAAAGATTATTTCACTACAGTACCGTTGAGTGAAATAATCTTTCACTCAACGGTAGTACATACTATACTTTTTATTCAAAATAAGCTCATCATATAGTTAAATTAATCTAAAATATTTCTAATTGAATTAATACATTTTGAAGTGATTTCTACCTTGAATTATATAATTAGCCCAACAATGTCTCTTTTAACAGACGGGAACGATTTTATTAATATATGTATGTTTAGGTGATATGATGGAGAATCGGAACAGATAAAGTTGATAAATCGGTCTTAGTAGAATGTTCTTAACATAAAACTCTAATAACATATACGGTTAAAGGGAAATACACTGTCGTAAAAAAGCCGTTTTGAACAGATTATCTTCAGCGAAAGGAAAAAGTAAACTACATACATATGCCCTTATATATTTTTTAATATTAAGCAGGAAATCACTGTATTAATATTATTGATATGAAATAATCCAACACCATATATTCCTAGATTCTAGTAGAACTGAATTTTGTTTTTATTATTTATATTATATTTGAGCACTTATAATACTGTTTTAGAAGATAATATATTCTACACCTTTCCATTTTAATCAAACTGTAGGATCAAGACTGAAATTTCAATTTGACCCACAGTTGAATAGTTATAAATTTCAGGTTCTTTGTAAAAGCGAGAAAGAAACTTAATTTTAGCATGTTTTATTCAGATTAAATATGTCTTTTTTGTCTCGTAATTTTAATCAGCTCGGCTACGCTACACTTCGCTTCGCAAATACAAAATTTGCGCGCCATAAAACTGACACTTCTAATCCTCATATAAGAATATACTATATTATTTATTTATTAAGCTTAAGACATTTTGCTTACATAATAGTTACGTAGTGCTGTCTTGTTATAACTTAATTTAAAACTTAAATTTAAATTAGGTTAAATTAAATAGTCCAGAAACAAATTTATTTTCCAAACAACTACTTTGCCCACTCATGCTCCGACCAGCATTGAATTGCACCTGGAAGACCTACAGTCATTCGTCAGCAGCCTACCAAACATATACTGGTTTCGAGCTCGAATAATCCTAGCTGTTTAAGTCTGTCTAACCCAACAGAAGCGACCATAACTACGCGGTGTAGACAAACTACATCCAACGGCCATTCGCTTCAATGCTGCTCGGAGCATTAAACCGCAGGGTAGTTGTTTCCTGGAAGTCCATGTTTGCAACATATTGTTATCGCCGAATCGCGATAGATGACGCTAGCTTTCATTGGTTCTACTGCGATGTAGAACCCTTCGTGTCTGTGACTTGTCAGTCCCAAATAGCGAATGGCCGCTAAATGTAGCTTGTCTACACCGTGTACTCAAAATTATTTCAATTAATTGAGAAGAGAAACACAAATAAGATAATTGAAATAAGTAAGGCTCATTTATTTTCTAATAACAGATAAAACTTTGTAGAACCTGCTCACTTTTATAAATATTACATCTTACATTACACCTTACATTTTATAATTTCATTTTACAGGGTGTCCCATAAAAAATTTCACGAGTAATAGGTGATTTGTGACGTCAAAATAATGTAATCTGGCCAACTTACCTTTTTATCTTAGTCCAAAAGTTGATAGTAACCGAGTTACAGATGTATTTAAATGAAATTTGGTATTCAGGAGTTGATGAAGTAGATGAAACTATTTAATTTTATTTGATCTACAAAAAAAAACTTTCAGATGAAATATCTCTGCCATTTAACTTTATTATACATTTACTAACTTTAACATTATATATATTTTCATTAAGATTACATAAAAAAAGATTTATTTCCCGAGAATAAATAATGTTTAAATAAATTGAATTGTTTGTTGAAAAAAAAATTGTCGGTGTACTCACGAACGGTGATACTTTATTAGTCATGGATATACCAAAAAATGTAATTTTTTAGAATGTCAAATTTAAAATATACCTTCTCGTCTCAAACATTTTATCATAAAAAGTAATGATTTCGCAATTACATTAACTTACATACAAACTTAAAAGCACCTTGAAAATAATGAGATCAAAAGGATCTCACACGCATTTTAATGATAATTTGATTGGTAATATGATGAAAAAATAAACATGAAAATATACGTTTATGTGTAACACGTCGGCGTCGTTCATCAAGTTTCTTTGATGTCCTTTACATTGCTTTTCACGCAAACACGAAATAGATGGAACATCGTATATTTTAAAATATCATTACTATCCGAAAAACAAATCTTTAATTACCTAGTAACTCACATGTTGTACTTAAAGCAGTTATTTCAAGTCTTCCTCTATTCGTAAAATAATAGGAACGAAATAGCATTGACATTCCTCTTGCTATTAATAAAAGTAAAACCCTTGACTATAATACTCAAGGTAAAACTGTAAAGTTAATCATTCCAAAAAAATGTCGGAATTGTATTTGAAACACGCATTTATTTCTGTATGATGTTGAATTCAATTCCTTACTGTTGCACATAAAATGTTAGAAGGCATTTATTTTTCTCCAGATGGAACCAAAAGTGTATTTTAGGGCAGTACCCATTATAAGCCACATATAACTGGTCAAGATAAGATTGTACAAAGAGTAGCAAATTATTCTTAAATCCAAACGTGTTTAATTTATGCATTAAAATAGGATGGCTGCTTTGTCAAAAACATGCAACTCTTTGCATTGTAGATATATGTATATCCATTCCAAAGACCTTGGCAGAATTTGATAAAATGGCTCACGGCATGCCAGTGAGATACAACGTGGGGCATATGTAAATTTCGGCTTTGTTTTAAGAAACTCAAGACAGTTTTCTGAAACTAATACAACTGTCTTGCTGTTTAATGCGTTCGCTCTGTCAAAACTGGAATACGGGTCACTTGTTCCACTTATCAAATCCTTGTTAAAAAGTTAGGGTTAGTTAGTACCTATGATTTAAAACTGACATTTATCCACTTCAGGGAGTACCACAAGGCTTTACTAAATATACTCTATCTTAATGGCCTAAGCACATGACGTATGTGTAATTCGTTGGCCATTATGCATTATTTTCTCACACTGCTCATTCTGTTACCCGTTTTTTCAAGATCTTTTTATTTTCCCTTTTATTTATGGATCTTAATTATCGTCAGATGCAAAATTCGGTAAATATTTTTCATGATGCTATTAAACAAAAAGTCTTTGCAAATCATGTTACTTTACACGTTTTGTTTTTTCGTTTATTTAGATCAGTTTCTTAGTTTGTATTTATTCTGCAATTCTTTTGTTATATACGTGTGCATACTTTTTTTCTCTCTATATGTTTATATTATATATTTAAGTTTTTTACTAATCCCATATTATCCCCACTCATTACTTCGATGTCGGGTTATTTATTCTAAATTAATAAAATGGCTATAGGTCGATAGTTTTCAATATCAGAAGAATTACCACTCTAAAAATACGACAAACACTTATCACTTTCCAAATAGTAGCAAAAGTGTATGTTAATAATATAAGGTTAAAACAACGTGAGAAGTGACACACAAAGTACTCCAGAACAGTCTTTAATGAGAAAATTAGGAACTTGATTGTTACCACAAGTCATTATATTATTGACTCTGACAATAGAATGTCGCACATCCGGTTCAATAAATGCTACACATTAAAAGCTTTAATGCTTCCAAAAGTTTAATCTATATTGTTAGTTAGATCAGTGGAATATACATGCACTAGAGAATTATGTGGCAAAGCTATTTACTATTGGAATAAAAATGCTCGTCATCCAAGAAGACATTATGCAGGATGATTCAGAACTTATCTAAAAGAATTTGGGAGTAGATGCGTCATGAAAAGTCGATATCGGAAAAAAAATGTTTATAAAATCCTTACAGTTTCAGAGTAAAACATTCTTGAAGTTGTAGTATTTTCAATCTTTACATCGTTGGGCCACTACAGTCTCTAGAGAGGCGATTCCGAATATTGAGTGCATTGAGTGCTTTAGTGCATTGTATGCACTAAAGTTTTTGTGACGCCGGTGTTTACATTAGCTTTTTAAGTGTTAAAAACGGCTTAAGTGTATAGTAACAACTCGGATATCGTTTTAATTTATTACGCTGTGAAAATGCTTTAGGGGAACGATTTCCCGGTAACCATGTGCCAAATGCAGCTACCTATACAGCAGTGTACAGTGAGTGCAAGTGTAGTGCAGCGCGGCGGAGGAAATTTGAAACCGAATCGTGGAAGACGGTCTATTTATTATAGCAGTCTGACGTATCATACACGAGGTTCAATTATATCCGTACCAGGATGACCGGTACCATGGCCGCCAATCATCGTAATTCCTGCCAATAACTTACGAGTTCAAAACGAACAAGAAACAAAAACATTTGTGTTAGTTTGTAGAAACTGGGTAAGACGAGACCAAAATGTTGTTGTAATATGGCATGTTAAACTATATTATTAATTAAAACCACAAAGTAAAGATATTAATAATTAATAACAATGACGACAAGAGCAGTTAAATTTGCTGTATAAAATCAACATTATAACATATTATTTATTTCTTTCCTTGAGCATTTCTTTCCATGTTTTGCCGCCTTATCAGATTTTACAGTGAACTAGTTTCCAGTGCCGTGAAGAAGTGTATTTTTAAATCATTTTCGAACTGCCCTTTTTGATTTTTTCTTTACAAAATCGTAGTTGTAAGTCTCCTGCACACTCAGATTTTTGTGTGGTACGTTTCTTATTTTGAATAAAGGACCAGAAACTTGGATTAGTCTTCGAATTCTCTTGCAAAGAATTTAAATAATTATTATACGCATTGGCTAATCGATGCTTAATTGTGGATCTGAACCTCTTCTATTATTTAGAAATATTATATTTTGCGATTTAATATAATTAGAGTAGGTCTGGTAAGTGTATTTGATTCATTATTTATACAAAAAGTATGCATAGAGACACGCAACAGGTTAGATTCAGTGGTTAACAGCAACAGCTGATTTTATTTTTGAATAATAGTGAGTGAGTAAATATGAGCAGAAGTGAAATCAAGCAGAGTACGGGTCTGCTAACTGGACAATGCATGCACCCAGAGGAATGGGCTTATACAATAAGGATGCCATACGAAGATTATTTAATGAGGAGGATGAAATAACTAGCGCTAGCCTCCATATAATCTCCGAATGTGAAGCACTAACGCGATGGAGATATAACCCTCTGGGAACAAACTATGAGGAGTCTCTTACAAAATGATAACTTAGTAAAAGGGCTTTTAAACTTGACGAAGGTAACAAACATACAATAAACAGCAACACAGTCGCCTACAGGCTGCAGTGGAACCTTCATCTCCACATGCAAATATTTGCCTCTAATGCTTTCAAAAAATGTAAAGATTATTGTCATCGTGCAGTAGCCTTTTTTACACCTTTAAGATTTAACTACTCCTTACACCCCCGTCATTACACTTGAGGAAAAAGATATTCTCTGTTTTTCAAATATTTAGAATTTTTGTAAAAAATGATTTGTTGTGGAATTATATAGCTAATTTTTTTATTCAATATTTTTTTGCAATTTAGGTAGTAGTAGACGTAGACGTAGTAAAGGCTTACTGACAGATGTCAGGCATTGAAGTGTCACATTTACTCCTTAGGCATTAGAATTATTTTTACTGCTGCTAAATTAAGAATTAAAATTTGTCGTCCTGTTTGTTTTGAAACATTTACCTTTTCTATGTAGATTGAAGTGTTTTCCCTAGTAGATGGTTTACGAACTGAGAGCCCTAGTATCAAAGGCGGTAATCTCCACCATTTCCACTTTTTGTTAAAGCGCAAAAAACTGCTACTCTTATTACTGCTTAATTCAAAGGAAGCATAGTTTCCAACGAAAGAACTACATCAGATTTTAAGGTCATGTAAATAAAAAAAAAAATTGTCTTTTCTGAAAAAAATGTACAAAAATAAATGGAGAATGCCGTGTTTGATACTAAGAGTTGGATTTTGCAAGATTTATTACCAAAGGTTGCACTAAAATGAGTTGTAAAATAAATACCAAGTATTTTGGAATGGACTTACAGACGAAAGAATAAAATATTATAATTAATTCAACAAAATGTATAATCAAAAATATTTTACTGAACATAATAATACACATTATACGGCACGTCATATGTTCGCTGTTCGGGTAATGGAAATTGCCGGATTTGATTCTCATGTGATGTTTTAATGCAGTTTTGTAATGGCATAAAGCCACTTTTGATAATCGCAAACCATATATTTAGACACAGCGCGAAAAACTGAAAAAAATCATGTATTTAACTCGATTTCGTCAAAAAGTGGAGATTGCCGCCTTTGATACTAGGGCCCTCTACTATTGAATCCTCCAAAGTGGTTGAATCGCTTCCAGAACTTGATGTACTTGCAGTAGGAACAATTTTTTTGCTAACAACTGTTTTACGAGTTATGGACTCCTTCCTGTTAATTGGTATGCTTTACGAATTGAATATTTCCAATATTGGTGATGTTGTAATCATTTAAAATAGCTCTGAGAATCGCATATATTGACCATAATGAAGATTTCATACTTTTGCTTAATACAGAAAAATATACCAGTAGTACATTTTCTGAAAAAGATATAATGCTATTTTCAGCCCGATATAAAGATTAATTGATAATCTTTTATATATTTGCTGATATGAATTACACTTTATTTGCTTTGCTGATTCAATAATTTCTGGCGGAGTTAATGTGAATTCTTCCATCTCAAGTAATAAATAGTTATTTTTATGTATTTAAATAGAAACAATATAGTGATTGCTGTTTACCTAAGTTATTTACTTAACGCTCATCTCATAGCAACCACAGACGACCCGATGGAATTATTATTTATGAAAAAATTTTAAATAAATAAAATAAATAGCTTTGTTTGCTATCATAATAAAATTAAAATTGATCGGCGAAAAAATTATGTGTTTAACTTGGTAATAAAGGAAACGCCTTTTAGAGATGCCCTTTATATACTTTATACATCAATATTTTAAATTTTTGCTCAAATTAGGTCTCCTCTATAGAAGTTGAAAGAAATTCCCAATGAAACAAATAAATTACATTGTATAATATCTATTTTATACAGCAAATTCAACTGCTTTGCCGCTGTTGTTATTAATTATTAATAGAATTCATTATTTAATAAAATAGTTTAACATACCTGATGTTGAACTCGTAAGTTATTAACAGCAGCTATGATACGTTTGCGTAAATCATCAATAGTGCCCACTTCATTTTAAAAAGAAATCCAAATGATTTAGGAGGTCGTAGCGGCCATGGTACCGATCCTCCTCGTCCAATCTCTTGGATTGCTTGGACACGCTGTACATGGTACGGATACCTATAATCGAGCTTCGTGTCTGATACGCCACACTGCTGTAATACGCCGGGGACACTTGCACTCATCGCACATCGCGATAAAAGTAGCTGCATTTGTCACATTTTTAGCGGGAAATCATTCTATTAAAGCATTTTCACTTCAACATAAGTTAAAACGATATCCATCAATTCGGAGTCGCTATACACGTAAACCATTTTTGACACTTGAAAAACTCTCATTACTATAAGTAATCGGATTTCAATAATCCGAATATCAGCGATGTAAAGGTACAACTACAACTACAAAAATTTTTTTTACGACGCATCTATTCTCAAATTTGTTTAGATGGATTGTGAATCACCCTGTATAAATATTGAATTACACCTCTTGGAATGAATCGAGAGATTCTCAATGTTATGTGTTTTTTTTTCACGTATTAAGTATGAAACATTTTCCTATTCAAATTTTCATATATGTAAGCAGTGGCTACAATTTGCCGTAGCTTTAGTAAATGAGAAAAGAATCCCTGACAGTTAAAATAAAACTATTGTTGAGTGGTTTTGTCGTCTAAATAACACAGCCGCAACTGACAAACTTCCTACTATCAGCTCCACTTTCCATAATGTATCTCTTAACAATAATGTCACCACCAAAAGGACTGAAAGCTTCTAAATTTGAACGGTTGATGTGTTCATTACGCCAAAAGAATAAAAAGATTAAGGTTGTATAAAGAGTGTCTTTACTTTCAAAGTGCATGGCACGTTTCAAAAAATCTTTTGTCTCGCCTGGAATAAAACTTCTGATGGGTTGTCGTCGTACTAAACCTGTCATATCTGTATAGAGGTAGCGATTTTACAAGGTAGAAAATATTAAAGGAAAATGACAAGCTGCACACAGCTGCTGTTATCATTTCTCAATATAGAAATCTTTTAGCAACATTGTGTTTAACTGTAACAAACAGTAAATTTTGAAAGAGTTTGAATGATATTGAGAATTAATGCGAATCTGCAAGATAAAAAAAGAAGCTATTAAGATAACATTCGGATAGGAGTAAGCAAGTGACGGACGAAGAGCGATAAGACCTTTCAAAACATAATCAAATCACCCTATAACAATCGGTAATACGACACAAATTTTCTGATGATGCGTACTAGTATTGATGCTAATAGAAGTCCAGCAGCGTTGCCACTTAGGATCACATGTATTTTTCAGGTATTCATTAAGCGTTTTGTCAAGTACTGACATAAAATTCACTCATCATGCCCTCGTAATGCAAGTTCAAAAGCTCGGCAATATTTTATACAACAAATAATTTTGGATAAAGCATACCTATGCTGTGTCACATTTTCGTTATCTTCTTCTTGAAAGCAAAATCAAGTTGAGGTCGTACGTTGATATTCCCAATTAATGCAAATCGCATTTAAGTATGAATATAAATGAGAATCAAATCCATTACTCATGATTAGTAGGTACCGAATAATACATACGCACACGGAAAGCACAGATGCACATGTCTATTAAAATGTCTTTCATAAATTCTTCCATGGCTCTGTTCAGCAGAGGAGACCGCGATCTTTCACTACTTCACTTTAACCAACTTGAATTGCATTTTTATTTAGGCAAATAGCAAATTTTATTAATAATTATAAACTATACTACTAAACATGAAGTTCACTAACGCCTATCACACCAATGTAATGACTAATGGATGAAGGATGAAGAAGAATAATATCGAAGGCGTGCTGGTCTTAGAAAAACATACCCGACGACTAATTCCGCCGGTAACGTAATAAACGGGAATTTGAACTATAGTCTGTTTAGAACTGAAAGAGAGTAATTAAAGCTTATTATGTATGCAAATCGTAAATAAATGTAGTGCAGGTGCTTACATTCAATATTTTTATATTTTGTATTGTCGGTATAGATGAGGTGTACTTCTAAAAAAACTTTGTGTAATCGAACCGGACTAAATTGTAGCAGATAGCTAAAATTTAATCCCCGACAATCCGTCTTTGTCTATGTCGCTTCAATTTCTCGGTCCATTTCTCTTATAAGTAAACAATATAAAAACAGCTTTTCAAAACTAGAGGCTACTTTAAACATGATAACCGGGTTAAGAGGGTTTTTAGTAATTCAAATAAAATTATTCAATATTATTATCAAAATATTTATTTAAATTTAATGAATAGACTTTTTTTTATTCCACACAAAAATATATGTATTTTGAAAATTCAAATTATGGTGAGTAAATGTAGTGTTGTATAAATGTACAATAAAGAAAATAAAAAAGTAGGTATATTAAAATTCATCCTCTGAATATTCTGATGAATTATCTTCGCCTCCTAGATTGATAACGATAGGTTCCACAGTAAAGTCAATTAAAATATAGAGTTCCTACATTTTCTCATCTTCTTTTTGTACATGATGTATATATCTTTGCCAGTTATCTGCAGTTACTCGTTCCAAGGAATCTTTTAACAAAATTTTCACGTCACTTAATTTAAACGTCGTATTATTTCGCGCTACATCTCCTTTTACGTGCTCCCAGACTAATTCGATTGGGTTAAGTTCACAGTGATAAAGTGGTAACCGTAGTACCGTTATTTGGCGATTTGTTGCCAATTTATCCATAACATATTTTTTATGATCTTTATTAAGACTGACAAGTGTCAAAAGTTCCTTTTTCACCATATTTGTTTCAAAAGAAATGTTTTTTCCGGATAACCATTGAATAATATCGGCTTTCCTCCAAGCAGTCGTAGGCGTCCGCTCGGTCTGCCGTGAATGGTAACTGGCATTATCCATGACAATTACAGACCCCGGAGGAATAAGATCCAACATCTGTGTAAAATACTCTTCGAAAACATCTGCATTCATGTCTTCGTGATAGTCACCTGTATTTTTAGATTCAAATAAAAGTAAACCGCCATCTACGAAACCACTGGCATTACCTGTATGTGTCACTATTAATCTTCGCCCTTTACCTGAAGGTGCCTTGAACCCTGTTGAAAGTCCATCCAAAAATGCTTGTCGAAAACTTTTTACATTTTTATCTTGCCATACTTTTGTTACATTATATCCCTCGTTAACCCAAGTTTCGTCTAGATAATAAATATTCCTCCCTTCGTCACGGAATTTTCTAATTGATCTTAAGTAGGATCTTCGCCAACAAATAATTTCATCTTTATCGATAAGAACTGACTTCCTGTTCTGCTTTTTCCAGCAAAAATTCAACTCTTGTAAGACGGCCCATAATTTGCCTCTACTGATTTTTGGCAAATCGTTGTCCTCTGAAAGTTTACTTAAAATTTTGTTTAGCGTTGGTATTTCTTTTTTAAAATAAAATGAGTGTACTTTTCTGCGAATGAGATTTTTGAAGAAATCATCTATAACGACTTTTGACCTCTCTGTAGATGATTTTGAGAGATTTACAGTATCTTGTTCATTTTTTGTTTCCTTTAAAAGTCTGTAGATCGTCGATTTTCCAATCCCTGTCATTTTGGAACACTTTTCCACGATATCGTCAACACTGTTGGTAGGATTTTGGTGTTTCAATGCATTAAATACATTTAATATAATAATCTTCTCATTCTGAGACAGCGCACATCTTTTCACGCGTTTAGCAGGTACGTAATCTGATAAGCTCGACATTTTACCCAAACAATATTATATCCATTAGCACAATAGTCACTAAACACAAGTCACTCTACTGCAGTAGTACGTCTTCGTATATTCAGATCTAAGACTCGATTGATCTGTCACAATATTAGTGTTACCCGATAATTACCTGAAACGAAATATTACCACGCCCATGGCCTATTGATACGGGTGTTTATAAACATGAAAATTTAATTATTGTTTATTTCTGTTATTATTTAGCGGTTCTACAGCGCTTGTCATGGAGCAGATATTAAAAACAAGGTTATTGACCTAAATACGGTAGGTCAAGATTCGGATTGCGGGATTGTTGATCACTGAATAGGCATGTCTCGGACTGTTTTTTGTTGACAGCTTTATTACTGTATGTATTTAAGAGATCTCTTTTAGGTATCTTAAAACTAATTTTCTTAGAAAAAAATCGAGTTTCTTGGATGCCCTAAATCATATGATGATGTAAGGTAAGTCGAACGGTTGCAATGCACTTAGCGGAGCGGTCAAATTGACTTCTAGAGGCATCTAGAGTTTCCCCTTAAATACAAAAAACGGCTCAGCCTCTCTTAATAATTTAACCTATTCAGTATTCGATTTTATTTCACTATTTATGTAAAGAAATGTGAATGGTCTGTTTTGATCCGTTGGAGTTTTGCAATTTCAATATTAAATATTTTTTATGTTGAAACTTAATATATTAATTGCATACTTTTAAAAAATAATTTATAGCGTTAAGGAAATATAGTAAAATATTCAAATTTATCAACGTCGCATCAGGCCGACACTGAGTTGAATTGCCGCCAGCAGTCAGTGACAGTCTAAAAAGGGGGTTTAAATAATAATTTTTCCCTATATTTTCTTAAAATGAATGACATTATGACTGAATCACCCTGTATATTTATATCTATGCTATTTATGTGTTTGTAGAAATACAGGGTGTTCAGTGAAGAATGGGCTTCTTTAAGGCTATCTTCCTTTTACATAAATATTGTGGTGAATAGACAGAAATTCTAACAAATTATTAATTCAATAAATTATTACAGTAACGTTTAGTAACTATATGGCGGACATTTCAAAAATAAATTTAAAAAAGAATTTTATATGTGCTATTTTGTTTAAGTTTAAGTGGTCATTTTTTATTTAATTATTTTTCAAATATCTTTCTTTCGTCTTGTCATATTTCTCTGTATTCTGTTTCAAGCTGTTTTATAAGAACGACATTACTAACTGTAACATTTTTTAATTAATAATTTGTTCTAATTTAAATATTGATTTTCAAGTTTAACAAATACGTTAAACCCGGTTTCCTCTAAATTGGTGCATTTTGGCGACCAATATACCTATTTTAACATTAACTGAAGGCTGTTTCAAAATAAGTAAATAATAATAAATAAATTTCTATTTTTTTTTTTTTAATTTGAAAGAATAATAGGTAGGTATAGTGGCACAAGCGCTCGGAACGCCCGATATATTTAATTCAAAAATCAACTACATATGTGTGTTTATTTCACAAAAAATATCTTATCTTCCCGATTTCGAATACTACCCAACTAATAAGAAAATTATCATAAAAGAATAATAAGGAAACGGTATTATATTAAGGTAAGTTGACTTAATTCACATTATTTTTGTCCAAGGAAGTTAGCCTTAAAGTATGGTCCATTCTTTACTGAACACCCTATATATTTCATTACACAGATGTAAATATATATTATCGCTCAGCGTCCGTAACCTGCTTTAGTGTAGAATCAAAAATAAATCATTATTTTCACACAAATTATAAAGTAAATACTCGTAAATCGAAAATCGATATGTTTCATTTTATTTATCCGAATTATTAATAAAATAATGAAATTATAGGATGTTAACAATAGGTCCTACCAAACTTCACCAACATACTGAAATACTGGGGTTTGTTATACAGGGTTAACTATGACTATATACAAATATTTTAAGAGAGGATAGAGAAAAATAAGAATTAACGGAATTGTCCGTAAAAAAATGTCCAAACTTATTTTATAAAGTTAACAAAAATTTTTCGGAACTATATTAAACCCTTATTTATCGCCGACTCTGACCTTCTGTCAGCCTCGAGGTTAGGTATATGCCATAATGTCAAAGGTGTCAAAAGTACTAACTGATATTTATTTCCAGGATTGATATTTGGAGATTTGAAGATGCTTTCTTACATGTTTACATTAAAACTTGTCGTTGTAAAGGGTTTTTTATTTGCTATCTCTCGTTTCATGGGGGACCTCTCCTTTCCTCGGCCGTATGTACTCAAATACATAAAAACACTGCCACACAATTGCCGCTGAAGCATTACAGTAGTTGTTCAAAAAGGATTCGGCATAATATTTTGTCTACTCGGAAAACATATTTGGTATTACGCTGTTACACGATAATATGCACTTATCGTACTTTCCATAAATTACATAAAAAATGCGTAAAAAATAAATTTGCGAAGGTAAGTACTGAAAAATGATTTCAAACTAATTACCGTATACGATATGTTTGACAGAATCTGATATAGTCTGCAGTCACCATCTGTATGCCATTAGTGCAAAATGTACGCGGATATAGTACACAAAAAAACACAATACCATTATATATAACAAACATACATATTAAAAACTAAGCATTTCTGTCAGATAAAAACTCATCGAACGTGTAGTAAGCTCCCGCTAACATCCGTCGCTTAATTGTGGTTTTAAATTCCCTTACAGGGAGACTCTTAACAACTAATGGCAAGCTATTATAAAATTTAGATCTCCAGAAATTGATGGCATTTCTGTTCCTAACAACTCTCAAAAAATCATCCCTCTAATTTTCGTACTCGCTATATCTGGAAGAGTGTGTGTGAATTCCACGGAATTCCGTATAGTCGTGCAAGTTCTGCTTATGCATGCATAAGCGCTGACAGTATATATACTGAAGGTACCGTAAGGATCATTAATTCTTTAAATGTATGTTTGACATCATCCCGATATCCCAATCTAACCATGACTCGCAACACCCCCCTCTGTACCGCGAAGACGCTCCTCAGATGTGCAGAGTGTCCCCAAATTACAATATTATATGAGAAGGCAGCATGAAATAAAGAGTAGTAAACAGTCTTTATCAAGTCAAAAGATACTTCATCCCGCAAATTTCTAATAAGGTATATTACTCTAGATAATGTTCTGGCGATATTAGTATTAGACTTCCCACGTCAAACTCTTGTCGAGCTACACACCCAGGAACTTCACCGCAACCTCAGACGCGACGCCATCACTGGGAGTCCTCGTACTAAAAATCATTTGTTTCGTTTTATTTTTATTTAACATTAACTGATTTGCAGCAAACCAATCTGAAGCATCTGCGAGTGCCATATCCATGCTAGCCTGCATCATATCCCATTCTTTATTAATAGATATCAGTGTTGTATCATCAATAACACCCCCCGTGCTGTACCCACATTTTTCGGCAGGTCATTTATGTATATGAGAAAAAGCAGGGGACCGATAACCGACCCCTGAGGGACACCATAACTAACCTCTTTTCCAGAGGATACGGTGTCATTCAAGGAAGTGACCTGTTTACGCTTGTACAAATATGATTGCATTAAACCCAGAGATCCGCCCACGACCCCATACCTTTCCAGTTTCGCCAGAAGTATATGAAGATGCACGCAGTCAAAAGCCTTTGACAAGTCACAAAAAGCCTCAGTAATATACGTAACCAAGCCACTCACTGCCAAAGATGTCGATTTCCCTGGTCGAAACCCGAACTGACACAGGGACATTAACTTATTATTTTCAAGATACCGCATTAATTGAGCATAAATAACCTTTTCGAATATTTTGGCTAGCGAGGGTATTAAGAATATTGAACGATAATTATCCATTACTTGCGTCACCGTTTTTAAAGATGGGAATTACTTTTGCGATTTTCAAGCAAGATGGAAAGTGACCACTTGTAATTATAAGATTATATAGTTTTGTCAATGGAGATATTAATGGTTCCTTTATACGTTTTAACAATTTGGTACTAATTTCATACACGTCCTGACAGTATTCTTTAAACCAGTAATTGCATCTCTCATTGTGGCGCACGATATTTCTTCAAAAGCGAATACTAAATCTACAGGGTTCAACAGACTAAGAGGCTCTACTGAGGGAGTTATTTTTTTTGCTATATTAGGAGCAATCGATGTAAAGAAATCATTGAAATTCTCGGCCTTTAGTGTTTCATTTATAACTGATTTTTTAGCTTTATTTCTCCCTTGGTTTATTATATCCCATGCTGCAGCAGTTTTGTTTTCACTATTTCTTATTTATGATTCATTTGCCGCTTTTTTGCTATCACTTATAACTTGCTTGTATTGCTTCCTGAATATTTTAACTTCTGTCACTCGCGTTACATCTCCAGGATTCAGCTTTTTAATTCAATTAATAATTCAAGGTGGTTTCGCATCCGTCTCAGATCGTCGTTAAACTATAATCCTGAAATGTTTACAATTTTGTGTAAAAATTCTTTAGAATATTCTTTCTAAGCTTTGATCAGTGTTCTTTGATATTTGGAGAGTATGCAACTAAAAATGCAAAATGTCAAGTTGTCATCATAATCGCTTCGAATGATAATATGTATGTGCTGTTTATTTTTCTAAGGTTAAGGGCAAATCCAGCAAAGCTTTGGCAGTCGTACATGATTTTAGATTTTACACAACTACAGGACTGCCGCGGGTACGTTCCTAGTTCTATTAGTAGGTATTCATAAATTTCAGTTTTCATAGAATAAAACGGTATTTGATTTAGGATGGTCTGTGTATATAATGAGTGAATATGACAGTGTGCAAAGAAGAAAGGAAGAACGAATGCAAAATACTGCAGTTGCATTCAGATTAACTGTTATGGTATATCAGGTACTATTATTAATAACAATTGTTGAAAGAGGATTTTGCTCCACTTTTTAAACATAGAGCTAGAATTACGAAATAAATTTTTCATTGTCTTTTAGGCCTCCCTGACCACATGGTTAAAGTTTTGGTACTTAGTCATAGTTAACCGTATAACAAATCCCAATAATTTTCATCGATAAAATATGTCTCACGGTGAAGTTTGACTAAACTTACCGTTAGCACTGTATATATTTTAAGATTAAATATATCATTAAATCAACCTTGCTATGGTAACTGTCTGTAATTTAATTCATAAGATATGTTTATTTAAATATAATAAACAATTACAAACGACGTATATCTACATATACACTTTAATTATGTTACAAAAAACATTACTACACGGAAGATTTGACTGGAAAAATATTACTAAAACAGTGTCCGTGACAGCTATGAAAAGCAACTTTCATTAAGCGCTTTCAGAATGGTAATTAACCTCCTGCCAATTATTAAATACCCTACCACTACATCAAGCTGACGTATGTGTTACTGACGTAGATAATAGCCGTTTTGAAATGAATTAATACAGCAATTACACATAGCTTTGAATTCAGATCATTAAAAATAATCTAGCTCGTAGAAACTGCCCAATAGTTTTCAAGACATGATACTATAATACTCCAAATATATTTTAGTCGAAGTTAAATTCTCTAAATCGCTATAGGGATACGCAGGTATAGGAAGGTGAAACTCAGGGTATTATTAGTTGAAAACTTGAGAATTGTCGGAATACAACCTTTCTCGTTTAGCTAAGTATGGTTAAATCATCTACATAAAATTTAGCATTCAATTTAATTCTAGTTTAGCCCATACAGGCTAGTTCATATTTTCCTAATTATTAGTATGCGTGTGTTACAAAGGCTTTGGTTTACCTATATATAGACAAGTAATTAAAAAAGTGTAACTGAAGGAAAAATTATCTCTTTCTGGATGTTAATTATGGATGTGAAATTCATAGATCCCTACATATTTTACAGGAAAACAATTTTACTCTCCTACATATTTTACAGGAAAACAATTTTACTCTCAAGAAAATTGTTTAAAGTTATTTTTGTATAGCTACCTATGGTTTTCACCAATGAAAATGAAAGAGATACCAACAATGTTTAAAAATGCACAATTACCAAATTATACGACGTTACAGATATTTATTTTATCAATAAAATTATATCAGACGGAATTAATAATACTAAAAATAAGCAATTTTGGACAACTGAAAATCTATAGCCAATTGTACAAAGAAAGAGTGTGATATTGAATGGGAAAACTGCATGAATTTTAAACTGGTTTGGAATGTATTACAGAGTAATCTTTTTCTATTATTCTGTTATTCTATCATTCTGTTATTCTGTTATTCTGTTATTCTGTTATTCTGTTATTCTGTTATTCTGTTATTCTGTTATTCTGTTATTCTGTTATTCTGTTATTCTGTTATTCTGTTATTCTGTTATTCTGTTATTCTGTTATTCTGTTATTCTGTTATTCTGTTATTCTGTTATTCTGTTATTCTGTTATTCTGTTATTCTGTTATTCTGTTATTCTGTTATTCTGTTATTCTGTTATTCTGTTATTCTGTTATTCTGTTATTCTGTTATTCTGTTATTCTGTTATTCTGTTATTCTGTTATTCTGTTATTCTGTTATTCTGTTATTCTGTTATTCTGTTATTCTGTTATTCTGTTATTCTGTTATTCTGTTATTCTGTTATTCTGTTATTCTGTTATTCTGTTATTCTGTTATTCTGTTATTCTGTTATTCTGTTATTCTGTTATTCTGTTATTCTGTTATTCTGTTATTCTGTTATTCTGTTATTCTGTTATTCTGTTATTCTGTTATTCTGTTATTCTGTTATTCTGTTATTCTGTTATTCTAATAGTCTATTATTACATTCTAACATTAACATTAAATGAGAATGAAATGCAGTTGAAGATTCAGATGCTTCCAGTACTTCAACGCTCTGGTTTTTTTGCAATCTCAATTTTTTTATTGATGGATTCTTCTATACAGGGTTAACTATGACTTATTTATATTTTTAGAGGGGATAGGGAAAAATAAGAATTAACGGAATCACCCTTCAAAAAAGTTCCAAACTTATTTATAAAGCCAAAAAAATTTTTTTTCAAAACTGTATTAAATCCTTATTCATCGCCGTCACTGACCTTCTGTCAGCCGCGAGGTTAGGTATATTCTGCCAAATTCAAAGGTGTTAAACATAGTGACAGGTCACTGTGTTGACACGTGTATCGGTTTAAGCCGCTTTGAAAGGAAAAAAAATCTTTACAAAATGTAGATTATTATTTAATCATTTAATGAGAAATACGGCATGGTAGCACAAAGAAGCAGCAACTTCCTGACTAATATTTATTTCCAAGATTGATACTTGGAGAGATTTTAAGACGGTTGAATGATCTTCTGTTTTCTTACTTGTTTAAATTAAAACCTGCAAAGATTCTTCTTCCCTCGATCGTTCTTTTTGTGTAAAGCGAGGTACCTACTTGGTTTGGCGGTCTTGACCAGGTTGATTACTTACGTCGGGAAAAAGCACAAAGGATAACAACAAAATACTACGTGTATGTACATAAATACATGAAAACAGTGCCACACGTTTACCGCCGTGGCATAAAACAGCTGTTCGATGTGGTTAAAAAAGTATTCAGCATAATATTTTGTATATATACTCGGGAAATGTTTTTGACGCTGCCGCACGATAATATGCACTAGTCACACTCCCATGAATCAGCACCTTATCCGTCATCTAGGCATTTGAATACGACATATTTGTAAATACACAAAAAATACGCGAAAAATTAAATTTGCGAAAAACAAGTACTGAAAAATTATTTCAAACTAATCAGAGTACCGTAACCGTATACTTACGTTATTTAACATCTACAGACGACATCTGCAGACCACTCACGGCAAAAAATTATTAAACTTCTTGTGTTGTTGTGTAATTAAATTCTGTTAATACTAATAATAGCAAAAATATTAACAGTAATCGACGATGATTGCATAAAATAATTAGTAATATTTTAAATTATAACATCCCAAGATGTTTACAGTGTTCTATAAAAATTACCCTTAGATTATAACTAACTTCGCATGTTCTTCATGGTTTGGAGCATGGAGAGTATGCAACTAGCAATGCAATATTCATAACTTAGAACTTATTGTTTTTACATCAGCTAAGTGACTAATTTTCAACGTGTTATAGTAATTAAATAAAGTGTTTTATGTCGGATATGTTAGTGGATAATTATGATGAATCTGCATGGAGTGACAATGTAGTTTTGACAGCGTCCAACAAAAGAACGAATACAAAATATTGCAGCTAACCGAATTATCTGTTATCTATCTACTTAGACATTATTATTATTATTATTAAAAATGTTTATTTTCGTCGTTTCTACACTTGAAATTCTTGAAAAAAAAACGACCGCATGGTAGTTGACATATCTAGCCATGTCGTACGATCATTGATTGTCATAGGCGCCGACTTTCCGTAGGAAAAGAGAGTTTTGCCCTATTTTTTTAACATTGCGCTAAAATTTCTAAATAATTTTTTGATTGTCTTTTAGACCTCCCTGAGCACGTGGTTAAAATTTTTGTACTTAGTCATAGTTAACCCTTCGGCGATCATTGCAGATCTCCTTCCTCCATGTCGTTGTAATGCTGTGATGTTCGTTCCTGCTTTTGTCAATAATGTAGTGGATGATCTTCTCATACAGTGACCGGTGTATAACTCAAAGTGTTGTTGATCGAAATAAAAAGCAATTTTCTATGGTGTGTGTATTCCAATGCAACTTGATATTTTTATAAAATACAAAAACCTTTTATAAGTAATATGGGTCTTAAAGATATGTATTTTTTTCATAATTCTACAGGATTGATTGGAAAACCTTCCTGTGTTACTGTAAAACTACGAAATTTCTAGGTCTCTGTATCAGGTATAATTACATACAAATAGAAATCCTTGTCTTGCACATTTTTCACACTCAATTCAGTTCATCACATCTGCAAGCGCCTGCAATTTCCATAATTACAGTTGTTTTCATGAGCAAAAATTCACCATCTGATGCTTCTTTCAAAAACTTGTTAATATCATTGCAAAATCAAAAAGCGTTTAAATTATAAATATCAATGTTTATGCAAAGCTGGAGAGTTGACTTAAGCATTGAACACTTGGGTCCAAAATTTCTTGCGTAGTTCAGGAAAGTAAGCAAGCAAAACATTTTCATTGATACCATTAACATGCTTAACTTTCATCCAGTCTTCAATGTAGCCGCCTTTGCTTCATCAATAATGTGTTCCAGCAGTTCTTCCTTCACTATTTATCGTCAACAAATTCTTAAATAACTAAATGACGTCTTAATGACAGTGTTGTTTACTATTTAAAAAAACGCACATCCGTGTTCCATAGTAACATAAAAGCACGTTGATACTATGTGAATTCACAACAATGACATTCTAAACAACCTGCTAACAAAAAAAAGTAACATTTTGACATAATATCGTTCTTACTGTTGGATACAATTTTGTATGGCACTAATGTGCTATGTTGTATAAGTCAGTTGGATATATTAAGCTAAACATTTCCCAGCGTGGCATATACTGGGATTTTTTTACTGTTTTAGAAAGGTATTATAAGCTAATATAAATCAAATCTCATATCAATGAAGTCATATGTATGTTCTCTGATACCAAACATCTAGGTATGCTAATGAACAATTCCACAGACAAAACTCTATTCAATAATTATCTAAAGAAAATAAACTAATTTACTAACCTTCTAATGAAACACTATAAATATCTAACTTCACTTTTTGGCATTGGGAACACGACAAATTCAACCACAATAGATGAAATCTGACCTATTTCTGCATTTTTAGGATTGCTTCTTCAGGTGGTCTCCTTTAAGTTGAATCAAATGTCTAACTATAAAAATTATTATAAAAATTAAAATTATTTGAAGTTAAATAACGACAATGACAAAAAGTGACATCCTGTCAATGAATTAAATATGACAATACCTACTTGACAAATGTTCACCTTTTATGTGTAGTTCAGGAAAGTAAGCAAGCAAAACATTTTCATTGATACCATTAACATGCTTAACTTTCATCCAGTCTTCAATGCAGCCGCCTTTGCTTCATCAATAATGCATTCCAGCTTAAAATACCTTTCTAAAACAGTAAAAAAATGTTACAAAAGCTAATAATAAGGAATATATGGGTAGATATTGTAGGTGTAATTCAACGCAGGTTGGGGTTTTTGTCCACTGAGTAGTTAGTTTCACACAAAATTATTAATACCTAAAAATATATAAAAAAAATATACAGGGATGGCCAGAAGTACGAAATAAAATTCATATAATAATAATAATAATAATAATAATAATAATAATAATAATAATAATAATAATAATAATAATAATAATAATAATAATAATAATAATAATAATAATAATAATAATAATAATAATAATAATAATAATAATAATAATAATAATAATAATAATAATAATAATAATAATAATAATAATAATAATAATAATAATAATAATAATAATAATAATAATAATAATAATAATAATAATAATAATAATAATAATAATAATAATAATAATAATAATAATAATAATAATAATAATAATAATAATAATAATAATAATAATAATAATAATAATAATAATAATAATAATAATAATAATAATAATAATAATAATAATAATAATAATAATAATAATAATAATAATAATAATAATAATAATAATAATAATAATAATAATAATAATAATAATAATAATAATAATAATAATAATAATAATAATAATAATAATAATAATAATAATAATAATAATAATAATAATAATAATAATAATAATAATAATAATAATAATAATAATAATAATAATAATAATAATAATAATAATAATAATAATAATAATAATAATAATAATAATAATAATAATAATAATAATAATAATAATAATAATAATAATAATAATAATAATAATAATAATAATAATAATAATAATAATAATAATAATAATAATAATAATAATAATAATAATAATAATAATAATAATAATAATAATAATAATAATAATAATAATAATAATAATAATAATAATAATAATAATAATAATAATAATAATAATAATAATAATAATAATAATAATAATAATAATAATAATAATAATAATAATAATAATAATAATAATAATAATAATAATAATAATAATAATAATAATAATAATAATAATAATAATAATAATAATAATAATAATAATAATAATAATAATAATAATAATAATAATAATAATAATAATAATAATAATAATAATAATAATAATAATAATAATAATAATAATAATAATAATAATAATAATAATAATAATAATAATAATAATAATAATAATAATAATAATAATAATAATAATAATAATAATAATAATAATAATAATAATAATAATAATAATAATAATAATAATAATAATAATAATAATAATAATAATAATAATAATAATAATAATAATAATAATAATAATAATAATAATAATAATAATAATAATAATAATAATAATAATAATAATAATAATAATAATAATAATAATAATAATAATAATAATAATAATAATAATAATAATAATAATAATAATAATAATAATAATAATAATAATAATAATAATAATAATAATAATAATAATAATAATAATAATAATAATAATAATAATAATAATAATAATAATAATAATAATAATAATAATAATAATAATAATAATAATAATAATAATAATAATAATAATAATAATAATAATAATAATAATAATAATAATAATAATAATAATAATAATAATAATAATAATAATAATAATAATAATAATAATAATAATAATAATAATAATAATAATAATAATAATAATAATAATAATAATAATAATAATAATAATAATAATAATAATAATAATAATAATAATAATAATAATAATAATAATAATAATAATAATAATAATAATAATAATAATAATAATAATAATAATAATAATAATAATAATAATAATAATAATAATAATAATAATAATAATAATAATAATAATAATAATAATAATAATAATAATAATAATAATAATAATAATAATAATAATAATAATAATAATAATAATAATAATAATAATAATAATAATAATAATAATAATAATAATAATAATAATAATAATAATAATAATAATAATAATAATAATAATAATAATAATAATAATAATAATAATAATAATAATAATAATAATAATAATAATAATAATAATAATAATAATAATAATAATAATAATAATAATAATAATAATAATAATAATAATAATAATAATAATAATAATAATAATAATAATAATAATAATAATAATAATAATAATAATAATAATAATAATAATAATAATAATAATAATAATAATAATAATAATAATAATAATAATAATAATAATAATAATAATAATAATAATAATAATAATAATAATAATAATAATAATAATAATAATAATAATAATAATAATAATAATAATAATAATAATAATAATAATAATAATAATAATAATAATAATAATAATAATAATAATAATAATAATAATAATAATAATAATAATAATAATAATAATAATAATAATAATAATAATAATAATAATAATAATAATAATAATAATAATAATAATAATAATAATAATAATAATAATAATAATAATAATAATAATAATAATAATAATAATAATAATAATAATAATAATAATAATAATAATAATAATAATAATAATAATAATAATAATAATAATAATAATAATAATAATAATAATAATAATAATAATAATAATAATAATAATAATAATAATAATAATAATAATAATAATAATAATAATAATAATAATAATAATAATAATAATAATAATAATAATAATAATAATAATAATAATAATAATAATAATAATAATAATAATAATAATAATAATAATAATAATAATAATAATAATAATAATAATAATAATAATAATAATAATAATAATAATAATAATAATAATAATAATAATAATAATAATAATAATAATAATAATAATAATAATAATAATAATAATAATAATAATAATAATAATAATAATAATAATAATAATAATAATAATAATAATAATAATAATAATAATAATAATAATAATAATAATAATAATAATAATAATAATAATAATAATAATAATAATAATAATAATAATAATAATAATAATAATAATAATAATAATAATAATAATAATAATAATAATAATAATAATAATAATAATAATAATAATAATAATAATAATAATAATAATAATAATAATAATAATAATAATAATAATAATAATAATAATAATAATAATAATAATAATAATAATAATAATAATAATAATAATAATAATAATAATAATAATAATAATAATAATAATAATAATAATAATAATAATAATAATAATAATAATAATAATAATAATAATAATAATAATAATAATAATAATAATAATAATAATAATAATAATAATAATAATAATAATAATAATAATAATAATAATAATAATAATAATAATAATAATAATAATAATAATAATAATAATAATAATAATAATAATAATAATAATAATAATAATAATAATAATAATAATAATAATAATAATAATAATAATAATAATAATAATAATAATAATAATAATAATAATAATAATAATAATAATAATAATAATAATAATAATAATAATAATAATAATAATAATAATAATAATAATAATAATAATAATAATAATAATAATAATAATAATAATAATAATAATAATAATAATAATAATAATAATAATAATAATAATAATAATAATAATAATAATAATAATAATAATAATAATAATAATAATAATAATAATAATAATAATAATAATAATAATAATAATAATAATAATAATAATAATAATAATAATAATAATAATAATAATAATAATAATAATAATAATAATAATAATAATAATAATAATAATAATAATAATAATAATAATAATAATAATAATAATAATAATAATAATAATAATAATAATAATAATAATAATAATAATAATAATAATAATAATAATAATAATAATAATAATAATAATAATAATAATAATAATAATAATAATAATAATAATAATAATAATAATAATAATAATAATAATAATAATAATAATAATAATAATAATAATAGTATATTATGCAACGATCATGTAATAACCATTACCATTATGAGTTGCATGCGCTATTTTTTCTACACCCGACAAATAATCAAAAACCATAAATTTTATATTTTTATTGAACACAATAGGTAACAGTAATTATTGGTATGAACTGCATTTTCTGCTTTCTCCGATATGTGTGGAGGAGTCAATGGTAATTCTTCTATATCGCTGATATCAGACATTTTGATAAATTATCGAAGTTTAGCTAGGTATCTACGAAAATTTAATACGTACTGATTTTGACATCTAAAATAATTACATAAGAACCTAGGATAAACGTCAACGGAAACTGTTCACAGATAGAATCTTTAGTTCATCATTAAGGCTATTATAAATGTTAATAGAATTGTAAGTAAAATATCTTGTAAATACCGCCGTGAAGTACCTAGGAAGAGATAATTTAAAATTACATCTAGCTTAAACGGGGTGTGTCTCATACATAAAAATAAACTTATTTCGAAGATAAGAAGGAGTAGAAGATTGAAACAAACGATACACAAATACAGACATATGGTACATAAAAACATTTTCAATATTAAGCCAATGCAACTCTTTTATTTTAGCTGATACTCTATCAAACCTCTTCAGACCAAACACAAATCTGCAACACAAGTTCTGAATTTTTTGAATTCTATACTTTGTTACTTGAATGAGTTAATTTTTTTAAAACGCCGGAACACGTTAACTGATCTTGATTTTTTTCTACCTTTCGGTTATATAATAATTAATTTTTCTTCAACCCCCTAACTCCCAGCTACCCTTACTTTTTTTTCAAATGGAAACATAAGGCATGAGGGGGCTCTCTGAAAAGCTTATAGAAAATCAAATCCAGCCATACCAAATAAACATGTTTTATGTTTTCAATAACAATTTTTTTTATTTAGAACCAACTAGATAATTTACAAAAATAAACTCAATAACGCAAATGCTGAAAATGTCCTCCATTCACTATTTGGTATTTTCCAAGAGGATAGCAAAAGCTGTCCACAGCATTCCGAATGACTTCAGCTGGTAAATTATGCATCTCCGCCCTAATCTTGTTCTTTAAATTATCAATATTATTCGGTCTGTCCTGGTACTCTTTCTTTCAAATATCCCCGAAGAAAATAATCCAGGGGCGTCAAGTCGGGGGATCTTGGCGGCCATTCAATTGTACCCTGTCTACCAATCCAACGATTTAGAAACATTTCATCTAAGTATCTTCGAACAGCAATACCAAAATGTGGGGGAGCGCCATCTTGTTGGAACCAAATTCAATCAATTTCATGAGGAAAAATGACAGGTAGAGCAGGTATCAGATCAAATGTTAGGAAATGCAGGTAGCGTACGGCAGTAAGATTTTCTTGAAAAAAATGGGCACAAGATTCTGTTGTTGATGATACCTGCTCATTAACTTTCTGTGGGTACTGCGTATGCGATTCACATGTCCAGGGTGGATTTTCCTTGGACCAAAAGTGATAATTGTTGTGTCTGTTAACCACTCCGTTTAAATAAAACGTAGCTTCATCCGAAAAAAATACGTCTCGTTATAAGGCATTATTGTCGTCACACCGTGTCATCATTTCCTCACAAAATTGTAATCGCCTATAATAATCGTGTTCCAAAAGTTCTTGTACAAGACATACCTTATAGGGGTGGTATTTCTCTTGTTTAAAAAACATTCGAATTGCAGTTCAAGAAGTATCGTGATTGCGGGCCAATGAAACAGTCGAAGTATGAGGATTTTCAACAAGTTCTAATGCAATGTCTAATTTGTTTTCTTAATTCGAAGCACGTGCCCGTCCAGTTTTGGGCAAAGTTTATACTGTACCGTGTTCCTCAAATTTGTGAAATATTTTACTTATTTAACTGTTCCTTGCGAGTTTAGGTTTTCGAGGTATTTCGCATTAAATAAATCGCGCACTTCATCCTGACTTCTAATTTTGTCTCCACATCCAAGCCATATCAACATTTCAGTACGTTGCCTTTCCGATAGTACCATTTCGATTCAGTAAATAACTTGATTTTGACACAACTTCAATTTACAACTAAAGTAAAAATTAACCAGAAGGCGTGCAAGTAAATGGCTCCAAAAAAACACAACATAAGAATGATATCTGTTTGCGTTAACAGTGATAGGTACAGTTTCAAGTTCTTTATTTTATTCTGTGCAACTTCGTGGAGGATATCACTGAAGGTAATTAAATTTTATTTCACTTATTAAGTAGGTGTTTTATACAACTCTAAAAACAGATTGAAAACATAAAACATTATTTGGTATCGCTGGATTCGATTTTCTATAAGCTTTTCAACGAGCCCCCTCATGCCTTATGTTTCCATTTGAAAAAATAGTAGGGGTAGCTGGGGGTTAAGAGGTTCAAGAAAAATTAATTATTATATAGGTAACCGAAAGATGGGAAAAAATCAAGATGAGTTAACGTGTTTCGGCGTTGTAAAAAAATCATTCAAAAGATATGAATTTTATTCCGTACTTCTGGTCATCCCTGCATTAAATAACACACTTGTACCATAAATAACTATTATTTTAAACTTTACTAAGAATGTAGGAATGCAGCTTCCTTATTACATTTTATAAGGATTGGGTGTACGCGTGTTGAAAACGATCACGCGGCACTCTGAACTTAATTACACAGATAAATTGTAATTCTAATTAGATCTGACAGTCACGTAACTTGTAATCGATAGCAGTCCAGGAAACTGCTCCTTCTATCGACAGAAGGAAGAATGTAAACAATATACCTACACCTACATCAAACCAATGGAAAATGTTGCTGTTCTTAAAGAGTTTTTAAATACGTAATATTTTTTTACTGATGCTTTTGGTGTAAAAGTTGCTTTGGTAAATTTTACAGTCTTAAAAATAATACGTAAATACAGGGTATTAGAAGTTTGACTGTCATAATTTTAACAGGCGATAGCATTCATCAAAATAAACAAAAAATCATATATAACATGGGTTCTAATCGCTCAATTAGATTAGGAATCGCTCCGTAATTTTCTGCATAGAATATCATAATATGCAATATTTACTACTTCAGTTGTTTACTTTTAGTAATAGAATAAAGTAGGTATACAAGTGCGATTCAGCCTTGCTGCCTTGCTTGTCATATTGTGCGGCATCAACTTAAAAACGTAAGTAATGTGTATTGAGGTTGATTTTCGGTAAACTATCGAACGAACGATTTTTCGTTTTATGTTTTTTTTTGTCACTTTTTAATGTTGTGAACATTCTGTATTTTGTTTTCGTGTATGGTAGGGTCGGCAAATAAGGTCCGACTGGAAATAAGGCCTGGTGGTGGCGCGCAGGGCATTTTGTGTAAAATTTGTTATAAAAAGTATTCTATAATTAGAAATCCATTATACCAACTAAATAGTTAGGGCTAGATGTCACACACATTTGCGATTTTGAAACATCTTCAACAGCTGTTCAGTAGCAGAAAATCTGTTGAAGTAGCCGGTGTTAGAAAACTTATAGATTTTTTACTTGTTGGTAATTTAATATTTTTTCGCACATTATTATAATTTATCAGATTTAGCTTCTTTAATTATTTTTTTTGCTAAATATGTTACCAAAAAATGTTATTTTCACTTTTACTTTTTAATAGTGCTGTTAATTAGTTATACGTTTGCTATTTACAACAATTTGAGTTAAAAACAATCGAACGTCTTATTTTTGCTCTAGGTAAAGTCCACTTACAGGGTATTTAAAATAGTTCTGCACTTTTATTTGGCATATATGAGAGTTATTTTATGTCAGCTTACATAGGTATGTAAAGGTTTAACTGTGTTTCATATTAAAATGTCGCTATTTTGTCCAGATTTAAAAAAACAATGATGTTTCTTAGGTGGGCCTTATTTGCCGACCGTACCTTATAGGCCTTATTTTTCTATAACTATTTTTTTTTCAGTTTTCTTGAGTTCAAAAATATTATGTATTATAGTTATGAAAGAATGGGGAATACCACTAAATTTGGTATTTTGCATTTTTAGAGAGTACTCTAAAAAACATTGGATACGTGTCATAGGATTTGGACTAATATGCAGTTTTACGAGAGATATTAATTATTTAAAACAACATGACGTCACGCGTACATTTTTACCAGCTGGCAACAATGCATGACAATCACAGAAATAGAGGAAGGGAAAATGAGCGTCAAGATGCGCGAACTTAGTAATTACGAGGCCGTCATTTTGAATTCATCTATACGAAGGGGATTGAAAATATTATTTTATCATGTCGTTTCAAAATTTGTATTTAGAAACACATTAAATTTTAAATGAAATACGAACAAATATGTACTTTTTAAATTTTCAGTTAGCTCGAAATACGAAACGTTCAGTCTCCCGTCCGACCGTTATCTGTAAATATCTTGACTTGAAAAAGTGTGACGTACATGATTTCAAAATGACAGCGCCCGTAGCGTCCTAGTGAAATGTGGATGCGCACTCGTCGAAGCTCGTTCTCCTCTCCTCCATTTCTCTGGACGGAAGTGACAAATGATGTTTACAGGCACTATATCTGTCTCTATTTATACAGTACTGCAGTTCATTTATTTTATTCTAAGACGAGTTGCATGCTATTGCTCTGTTGCCGCATGTTAAAAATGTACATCTGACGTCACATGTACATTAATTTGCCAATAAATTGTTTAAATTTAATTTAATTTAGAAAACAACGAATATGGTCTTCATATATTTCCAAAACAATGTAATTTACTGAGTTTCCAAAAACTTTTCCAACATAGTGGCATTCCCCATTCTTAAGGTTACCACATCTCACAGTAAAATGATCAAATTTGTGGTGTTTTTAGGTGCAGAAATTTCGAAACATAAAAGATGTAGAACAAAAGTAATATCAAAAATAAAATTCTTGATGTTTTGTGTATCGCTTTTGCTATTTACATTCTCCTCAAATACAATAATAACTTTTAAAAAATGTTTGTAAGACACACATTAATTTGCTATTCTAACCCCACATTTTCACATACTTACAAACAAAAGTTCGCATGCAGAACTATGTAAGTTTATGTTACAACAATATTTACATCTAAAATTAAATTTAAAAGATTTCTATAACTAAAAATTTGTTGGTTATATCGCTTTGTGTCGTTATATATTCGTTTTACTTCAGTACCTTTGAATATTCGCAGGTGGCATGAGATAACATTCCTGTTATTTGCTAAACTCTATATTATTCAGCTCTTAAACGTCTAAAATTATTTGTATATGCAGAAACCACTATTTCAAGAATACGATAATGGTTTAACAAAAAAAATAAGTTTTTTACTTTTGGTCATTTTCCGTCATTTCTTGTTTAGTAAATTTTTTATATACCTAATGTCTGTGATATTTTTTACGTTGGTTTTTAATCCAGCTAGCACTCAAAATATGATACTTTTAAATTTAGGGAGAATATTTTGGTTTCTTACATCCTGTATGTATCAATTTGATCGTCTCTTTCAAAATATAAAATTTAAACTTAATTTAAATGTAACACTTTTAATCTAATTTTTTTTTAAGTCACCACAAAAACAATTGTTACAATATAAAGTTACGAACTTTTATTATAAAAACGATAGTTATTGCTGTAATAAATTCGTCTTACAAGGCAATTTTAATATTCAAAAATATTCAAAATAAAACCAAGTATCAAAATTGTATAGCGTATATAAAATTGATACTATTATCTTTGACATAATTTCTAGTTTAAATTTTGATCGTTTCACTTCATAAGCCGACATATTTAACAAATGTTTTATTTTGTTGGAAAAGTTGAATATTTCTGATTTTAAGCCAGATTCAAATTAATATAAATTACAATTTTACTTTAATCACTATTTGTCTAAAAATTTATTTATCTTTGATTAATACCAAAATATGTTGAGCAGCCCCAGTATATTTTACGACATACTCTTTGTCGAGATAACAAGATCTTCATAAATAAACCACCATATATTCGCGGAATAAGTGCTCCTTAAAGTTTTCTTAAACCTTAACTGAGGTCATTCTTCTTATAAAGGAGCCATGAAATATCTTTAGAAAAAGTTTAAATCGTATAAAACTTATCTGAGGTTCTGCAACTAATGGTCGATCTTTACACTTTAGCGATCACATTTATATATCCGAAACTTATTCCGGGAGTTTCTGTTTCGATGGAAAAGAAAATAATACACTTCAATATTTTACCTTATCTGTCTTTTGCAACTGTTAAAATATCGCTCAACCGAAAGAAAACGGTTACTCAAAATTTCCAAAAAATTTGTTTTGATGCAAATTGATTCCAGACAGTCTATTTTTATGTGATGGGTGTTTATGCTTTATAAAAATCAGTATTCCTTCCGATATTATGTATTTTTATATGAGTAATGTATAATTACCTACCTTTTTATTAAAAACTGGAGATAGTGTGTATCAAAGATTACGGAATAAAATTAAATGAATAGTGGATATACAAGCAAAAGCAGGCATTAGAACATGGGAAGAATCTGAATAAATTATAGCATCCCTCATTTGATTTGAATACGGTTTTCCGAGACGCACGATTTAGACAATGGTAGAGAGAGGAATTATGAGGAAAGCCAAATTTAGAAAATTTACAAGCAAATTGAACCAAAAATTTCAAAAAAGAAATAGTACTGTTCGATTTCCAACTGTCAATTTAATAAAACAAAGCCTGCATCAGATGAAACCATACTTTATATTCCAATACAGAATAGAATTAGTGGAAAGTCCAAACTGTGCATGCAATGAAATAAGAAATTTGCAGTATATTATCTTGGAATGTCCTTAGTTTTCAGTATAACGAGAACATTCTATCTGGAGATCTCAAAAATGAGCAATTTACAGTTAATCTTGTGTATTTGCTTTCTAGCAGTTCAGTAAGACAAATATGCAGGGTGTTCATGCATGACACCGAATAATGAGAATATAACCTTTGTCATTAGGAGTGAAGCGAGAGGTATGAATTTCATTTTATAATTATTATATTTTGAATCAAAGAGAATGAAAATTAATTAAGAATTTTTTAACAAAAGGTGCTTGTGTGTTTTTAGATTATTGCTTTGGCCTTGCCAGTTAATAACTTTATCAGTACTTGTGTTAGTATGAAGCCAGAAATTTCTGATTGTTTTTCTTTTTTTAAAATATTTTTTATTTTTTCCACCCGTTAGTTTCTATTTAACATCTTGTCATTTGACATTATTTGATTTTTATGTACCTGTTTCCCAAAATTTATTTCTGTTACATCTTTATAATTACCGTGACTATCGTGATCTAGATACTTATTTTAGCTTTCTCGATGAAAGTGTACATACAAGAGCTGTCAATCTTCATTCTGCTAATTTTCAGTTTCAAAAATCCCGGAATGCCGCCAGTTTGATTCCCGGGATTTTTGGGTTTAACTGTCAATTTTATAGATACGTTGCAGTCTAATGTGGTATACGAGGCCACAGAGTATTAATACACATATGTTGTATTTAATTTAGTGACCAGGTAAAACATTGAACATTGATCACATTTCTACAAAGTAATAACTGCTTTGCAGTCTAATAGATATTTTTAATACGGCTTTGTTCAGCACAATGTTTTACCTGGTCATTAAATTAAATATAATATATTTGTATTAATTAATTACTCTGTGGCCTCGTATGTCACATTAGACCGCAACGTATCTATAAAATTGACAAAGTCAAACCCCAAAATCCCTTGAATCAAGCAAGCGGCATCTCGGAATTTTTGGAACTGAAAATTAGCAGAATGAAGATTGACAGCTCTAGTACGTACCAAAGGCTCTGGAGCGGTTAGGTACAAGCAACAGAGTAACCCTGGTTTGGATACCTGGTCATGCGGGTATCCAAGGAAACGAGGCAGCGGACTCGTTAGCAAGGCAGGGTGCCTCTTCCAGCTTTATAGGTCCGGAACCGGCTCTTGGCTTAGCTTCGGCTACTGCCAAAGCAGTCATCGCGACCTGGGCGGAGGAAAAGATAAGGGAGTACTGGCGAGATCTGCCAAGATTAGCTCATTCGAAGGCGTTCATAGGGGGCACTTCGACAAAGAGAGCTAAAAACTTGCTAGAGTTAAATAGGCTTGACCTGAAAACTCTGGTTGGCCTATATACTGGGCACTGCCGGTTAAGGAGTCACATGCACAAGTTGGGGCTGGCTGAGGAGGCCGAGTGCCGATTGTGTTTAGAAAGTGACGAATCGGCAGAACATATTTTATGTCACTGTCCGGCTGGAGAACGGACCAGATCTTCTATATTTGGCAAAGTGCATCTCTTGCCAGAAAATCTGGATAGAATCTCACCCAACAAGGTTATTGGCTTCATAAAGAGGCTAAACCTGGTGGGTGAAATATAATAAGTATGTGAGCCACAATAGACCACAGGGTCGCAGTGGAGGGCTAGTTTTTGGCCCACTCACGTAGAACTAGAACTAGAACGTACAATTTCATCGAGAAAGTTAAAATAAGTATCTAGATCGCGATAGTCACGGTAATTATAAAGATAACAGAAATAAATTTTGAGAAACAGGTAGATAAAAAGCTAATAATGTCAAAGGACAAGATGTTAAATATAAACTAATGGGTGGAAAAAATAGTGTACTAAATCAAAAATATTAAAAAAAAAAAGAAAAACAATCAGAAATTTCTAGCTTCAAACTACCACTACGAGTACTACTAATAAAGTTACTAAGTGACAAGGTTGAAGCTATAATCTAAACACACACACGCACCTTTTGTTAAAAAATTCTTAATTCATTTTCATTCTTTTTAATTCAAAATATAATAATTATAAAATGAAATTCATAACTCTCGCTTCACTCCTAATGACTATATTCCCATTAAACGTTAACTGTTCCGTTTAAATGTGTATCGTAAATTAAAACGTTGCACTGCAATAATCTTTCTTGTATGAGAACGTAAAATTAAATTGCATTTACCTTTTTTGACCTTAATTATTTTTAACTGAGTAATGTTTCAGGAAAATAGCATTAAAATGTAATTTTAATTATTATTATTACTGCTGTAACAGCATCAAAATAAAACATAATTCCTTACTCTACAAATGAAAAAAATACCCATTTTTAAGCATTATTCTACTTTAAAAAATCTCTTTCGTAACTGACATCTTGTTTAACAATGTCATTCTTTCACTTAGTTCTCCCTTATTCTGAAATATTAAAGGGTATCATATAGAAAACAAATTCACAACAAGAAATCTTATTTATCACAGAGAAAATGTTCTTATTAAAACCCAATAAATAAATTACATACTTTATTTACGGATAGTGAAATAATGTTTAAAAGTAAAAACAAGTGATGTGTAGGATAAATCTGAAATAGAGAGCTTTTTTATGTTATTTTGCTTTAGTCGTTACAAATTTTGAAAATATTTGCCATAGTTTCCATAAATGCATCGATATTATGTGAAATGACCTTGAGAGGCGACTGGATGAATCGCATTCACGTATTGGAATTACACGGATAAGTTTAGATATTACCGACGTTTCGATTGGAACTATAGCAATAATGGAGTCAGTTTTAGTCGAAATCTCTGATGTGATTAACTGAATCGATTTGAGAGTGATTGGCGATAGTTAATAATGATTAATTGGATGCATTAATAATATTGGAATTTGTAATTGTATATGATGGCTATGAAATATTATACAGTATGGACCATCGAAGAGTTACCACCCATGTTTTCTTCGATTTCATCATCGTCATATTTGTTTTGACGGGGGCATATTTTATAGATGTATGTAATCATTTGCCAAATGTCTACACTTAGTGTATATTGTATATTTTCGGTAAAAACAATATATATTTTTCTCAAAAAAATTGTCTTTTCCGATATATATTTTTAAATGAATGTTAGTTTTACATATGTTCACATTTTGTCTCACCCAAAGCAAAACAAAGTAGTAAATTGCAATAACAGAAGAATTTGAGATTGTTATGTATATCATCATCAACATTGAAATGAATTTTCATCATAGAATGCTCAGTTTTAGTTTTCATTTCTGACCCTAAACAAAGGAAAAGAATCAAGTGATTATTTTCCTTTTTGAATAGGTTTTTATTGATTAATAAATAATCTATTCCTGCAACAGCTTTTGCCATATTCTGAAATTATTCTTTAAATAATTCCTTTATTCATGTGTTCTCTTTGTTATCCTGTTTTCTTTATGTACAAAATAAATTCAACTAAAAAATTATATAATGCCTGTTTTGATAATTCCTTGCATCATCGAAAATTATCCCGAATCTTAGATCGGTTGGGTTTCAAGTTAAAAATTTAACTGCAAAGGTAAAGTACTAGGTTCACAAATATTATAATCCTTAAATTTTACTTAATTCAAAATCGCTTACTAATGTGGCACTTTACCACATTGGAATATCACTTTACTATATAGTCACTGTTAATAAAAAACAGTTTGATACAAAATTGTTTTTATACAATTGTCCAAATTTGGAAAGTTCAATTCTCCTTGTTCTTCCTGAAAACTATTTTCACTTTCTAGCATTCCTAATTGATCTTGAATTGCCATTTTTGGAAATTTATTGACGATATAGCCATCGGCCATACTAGTTACCTGTCATCCTCCACGTCTTTTAAGTGTTTGTATATCCATTCTACTACTATCATCAAGGATGGTGGCAGACGTTCTCATCAAGCAATGGCCAATGGAACCGGATGCATCTGGGAGTGTTAAGTATTCTACAACTCTTTGAGGAATTTTTGCAAAACTGTCGATGTCAACAGGTTGTATTGTGCAGTTACCGCGTGATTAGAGTTGTCACATCTTTTCGAGACGTGACTGCCCAGTCTCAGATGTTATACATACAGTGGGAGCTAGGTCGTGGTTCGGAATAAATGTATGAAATAATTTTATAAATTTTATTTAGATGTTAATTGTTGAGCGCCACCAACCGTTGAAATAATATCTGAGTTATCAAATTGTGGTTGGCCACAAAAATAACTACCACCTGGACATTAATATTCAACTTAACAAATTTTAAATGTTAATTTTAACAAGCATCTAATATTTTCAGAAAAAAATCGCTATTTTGTCCTTTACATTGTTTAAATAGTAAAATCAAATAGTTAATTAATAATGGTTTTTCATATGGCTTTAAGCCTAAAAAAAAACAATAATCTTATAATGACTAAAACGTAATGATAGTTGGAGATTTTCAATGATTTTCAATATGGATCAAAGCCGCAAAACAAATAAAGTCTTTATCTAAAGAAAATCTGTATGATTAATAAATTTAAATATTCTTACGGAAAATTTGAGTGTGTCTCTACAGTGTCGATCTCACCAAAATCTCTATTCCTTCTGCTTAAGCAACCATGAATCCCTCGGAAGAACTTCCACTATCAGGCGTCATATTGGTTCCTCAGAGTTGTTTTTTCAAATTAGACCCAAAGTCCAATTTGAACCAGTAACGACTAATGTATGGCCAGCATTAAAACTGGCAAAAATCTGAATTTATACCCTACTTACAATTTATCTCACACTTGTTGGATTAACCGCCCCGCTTGAACTTTTAATTAATATTCGACAAAAATATCTGTAATAACTAGATTTCCTTAAATTAACTATGAACATAAAAACTTTAAAATATGACCCTATTAATGAAATTTAATACATGAATGTTTTTTCCACCCTGTAACCTATAACACATGAAATTCTTTACTTTTATTAAAAATTCCCAGACATACGCTTGAAATATGAAAATAATTATTATTTTATAAATTAAATAATCAAGATAATATATTGTTTTAGATGGATGACTCATATAAAATGTTATTGCATATTTTTATCTCGCGGTTTTGGAGTTCTCGAGTCGCACTATAGAGGTTACAAAATCACACTCGACCCGCGTGTCAGCTTGCAGAAGGGTTTAGCGTATCATTTCCCTTCAACAGGTGTACCTATCGTGCCAACTTAAATAAAATCGTTATTACCAACCTTAGAAATTTAAATATTTATGTGATCCGTACTGAACTGATTGTAAATATAAACAAAGAGATAATTAACTTGACACGTGTGTGAAATAGATTGTAATCACTACCTGAATGAACCAATAATATTTGATATTAATTAATTATTCTTAACTTATATTTCTGAAACCGATATAATCGCTGATAGAGACAAAATGCCTGCTGCTTAAGGTGATCTGTAACATAAAATAAATATTTTTAAATATAATTCTCAAAACAATATCTATAATTTCAGTAATTATTAAAAACAATATTTTACGCTGCAGATTATCATATAGGGAAACGTTCCATTTAAAATTAACATTACAGTGTAAATGAAAAATCTATTGTGTTTTATTTTTTTGGGTCTCAATCGTAAATACTTATAAATTTCATATTTGTTGCATGATGATCATATGGTAAATATACGTTTCTTTTTGGTTTTGGTATCATGTAAAGTTATAACGAAAATTTTCCCCGTGTCTTCTATATCTTTAGAGTACACAATTCTGCACTCCGACATGCCAAATGTACCACTTTCATTAATAAGAACTTATCGTCTGGAGCCTTTGTTAAGAACATACTGAAAACTTTTAACTTTTTTGCTTCGTATGTGTCATTTTAACATTTTAAAAGTATCTTTTTATATTCTGATATCCATGTTTTGTTTATTTGTAAAACATTTTTCAACAAGGAATATGTAGACCATATACTGGTTGCCTTAAAAGATATTACCTAAAATAACGAAACACTGCACGAAAAGCACTAAAATAGGTAGGTATGTATAAAAAATAGCTTAAATACCTTCTCAAAAATATACGCTAACATACACTTTCATCAGTTTTTAATTAATTATATAAATAAACAAAGCCGTGACAGGTAACGGAAATGCTACACAAGTGAATTTTTTGAAATTTCTAATTTTGTAATGCTTTTATATCTATCACTATTTGCATATAATTATGTACTAACACAAAATACAAAAAATAGTATAAACAAATCTTGTAAGAAAAGCAGTTTTACTAACCTCGTAGAGCTATAGTGTTTTTCTAAACTTGCTGTTTAGCATTGTATTTGTCAATACTGTTCCTTTGTTTTACTATTTGAAATAATACCTTTATTTTCGAGTATACTAATATTTTATTCGACCTCAAAATATCGCTCTATGTGCACACCGTGTGTAAATTTTCTTTTACCGCCATCTGTTGTTAAACATGAGTATTCAACGCGTTCAATCGCTGTCACCATTTGTCACGTCAAACTAAAAAGCCAATTATGAACAAACAAGTATGCAATTCCGCTTCAAAACATTATCAGTAGTTGCATTATAACGAGCTGTCATTTCCAGGCTCAAAAGCGTTTAGCGTCTCTGTGCCAGTCTACGTTGTGTAAAACACTTGAATTTGAACCAGGAAGCAAAAAACAATCATTATCATCATTTTAGTAACATCAAAGTAACAGACGTGACTGCTTCGGCGACTGTTGTTAATGTCTTTATTTACATTTATTTTCCGAACTGCTATTATGTTACGGGACTATGTGTGATTTCCTCTTTTAAATTACAAGTGAAAATCCGATACAAGGCGACGTTGCGGCAATTATTAATTAATTTATTTTTTCTGGAACGATTCCTTTAGAAGTATTAAAAGATGGGAAATGACATACACTTCTTAACTCGTTCTAAATCAATGATTACTTGTAGATGAAACTTTGGAACGTACAACACCGCAATTTTTACAGTCACTAGTAGTGTACTGGTTAAATAATATAAGTTTTTTAGGTACTGAAATCTCGAAAAATAAAACACGTAGAGCAAAAGTAATATCAAAAATAAAATTACTGATGTTTTGTTTATCCATTTTTTGCTATTTAAACTCTCCTCAAATAACTTTTAAAATACATTTGTATGACACACATTATTTCGCTATTCTAACCCCACATTTTAACAATTATTTTCACACACTTATAAACAAAAGTGAACAATGAAGTATAATGAATAATCTCGATAATGAGCGTAACGAATCCATCCCTGCTGAAATCGAAGAAGCCGCCAGTCGAGCAACATTGGAATTATTGCCGACGAAATCAAAGGAACAGTACGAAATCGCTTATAGACGCTTTTCGGAATGGTGCAACATTAAAAAGGTCCCTGGGAAACGTAACGAAAGTGTTTTACTGGCATATTTTGAGGAAAAAGCCAAGATATGGAAATCGTCAACGCTGTGGTCAAATTATTCCATGATCAAAACTATGTTAAAAATAAAGCAAGATTAAGATATAAGCAAACATTATAAACTTATTGCTTTTTTAAAACGGAAGGGTGAAGGATATCAAACAAGAAAGTCAAAAGTTTTGACAAAGACGCATATCGACAAATTTCTCACAGAAGCAGAAGACGAAAAGTATCTGATGATGAAAGTCGCAGCAATAGTGGCTGTCTTCGGGGCGTGTCGCCGGGAGGAATTGTGTCAGATGACCATCGACAATATCGAATATTTGGGCACTTCGGTTGTTGTGACCATACCAGATACTAAAACGAAAGTGTCTCGGACTTTCAGTGTTGTTGGTGAATTTTATTCAAACTTTTTTAGAAAGTATATGGCACTCCGGCCACCCAACGCTGACCATAGACGACTTTTTCTTAAATATATGAAGAATAAATGTGTGAAGAATCCAGTCGGAATTAATATGTTTGGTAAAATGCCTGCCGACATTGCAGAGTTCTTGAATCTACCAAATCCTCAACTTTACACCGGACACTGTTTTCGTCGTTCATCGGCGACATTGTTAGCAGATTCTGGTGCAAATCTTACTACCATCAAGAGACATGGAGGATGGAAATCTTCGACGGTAGCTGAAGGCTACATTGAAAATTCACTGGAACAGAAGAAGGAAATTGTGTGCCAAATACTTCCTACTGCTGCAACTACTAGCAAGACCACCAGTACTACCAGTAGTATTTCTACAGAAAGTAGATGTGACACACATGTTGACAGTAAAACCAACTTAAGTATGATGACTCCTTAGGGATTTACAATTTCAAATTGTTCTAATTTTACTATAAATGTTAATAGTAATAACTAGTTAAAATGTTGGTTTGTACTTATTTAAAATAAAAAGTTGTTCATGTGTTTGTTAAAACGTTTTATTAATTTTCAAAACAAAATTTAAATAAACTTTGACTTACTTTTAACAGGCGTGTCAAAAAATGACATTTTTAACATCAAAAATGACAATTAAGAAGCCCAGTTTTAACAGTGTTGTAGAAAAAAATTATTTTTATTGCTGAAATGGCGTGGCCTATCTAGCGTGTTTTGAATTTATTTTATTGGAAACCAAAAAAAAAACAATTTGAAGTTTGAATAATTTTGTGTTTTGTTGTCAAAACTGTGCTAATGGCTGATAAAGACGATTCAGAGGTAGATTCGGACATTGAAGAATCGTATCAAATAGGTTGTGGGTCATTAATTTCCACAAAATTAAAGGTGAGGTATGAAAAAGTCTATCATGCCTTCAGGGAAATTTAAGATTGAAGTCTCCGGGAAGCTTATGGGCAGAGTACTCTATGCTTAAAAGTAGGATCAACTTAAATAATGGTGTCGATATATCGCATTTAAGAAGTTAGTAGCAGTTCTAAAGAAGAAAAATAATGGACATCATGCGAAAAAATCAAAGGTACCTATTTACCAGAGAAGAGATGAATAAATTCCTGCTGGAAACCCCTGATGAAACCTATATTATGATGAAAGCAGTGATAATAATGAGTCACTGGGGCTCTTAGGCGTGATGAACTTATGAAGATGACAGTTGATGACATTACGGATGAAGGTTCGGTTGTCACTGTTAAAGTGTCTGAAACCAAAACACATATTAGTCGAATTTTCACAATCACAAGGACAAGGCCAATGAAAAAGTCCCTTTTTTTGACGATTTTGCGAAAATATGCAGCTTAAGACCTAAGGAGACTAACTCTCGTCGATTTTTCTACTCAGTTCGTCAGGGAAAATATGTAAATCTACTTGTGGGTATAAATACATTGGGACAAATACCACAAAAAAATGCCGAATATTTAAAACTGCAAGATCCAAAATCCTGGACATGCTTTTAGAAGGACGTCGACGCAATACTGGAGTTGCTGTTATGGCACTCAAACGTTATGGGGGCTGGAGGTTTTAGTGATAACATTAATGTATTATTTGACTAACAGAAAATGTAATTTTAGGTCTTCTGGTGTCGCTAAAGGATATATTGCAGAGTCTTTAACAAAAAAATAGAGTTTGCTGATAACATTTTACATACAATGAATTTGACACCATTCCAGTGTTTGAAGACAGAACTACTGGAGTTTATTCTAATCCTAACATATCTAACGCAATAAGTAATACAGAAAATTCAATTATTGTAAAAGCAATAGGTAAAAACGAGGGAAAAACTAATATGTTTAAGAATTGTATAAATTGTACCTTTAATTTTTACAATAAATGAGCCCAGCATTTGTTGGTGAAAAGAATTACTGATTTTTACTTACCGCATTAATGCTGTTATGAACTGAAACAACACTATTATTTTTTTTATTTCTATGGAAACAAGCCACAGTGTTGTATATTCAACTTACAGAATGTGTCAACAATGACAGTAAGTGCATATTTCAGAACTATTGTGCGAAAAATATCATATCATGCTGGGCTTATTAGGAAGGACCGAGTGCCGATTGCGTCTGGAGACTAGGGAAATATCAGAACAAAAATATATTATGCCACTGTCCTGCAGGGAAACGGAGCAGAATTTTCATATTTGGCAAAGTGCCAACCTTCCCGGACGATCCTTATAAAATTTCCCCCAATAAGCTCAGTTTATTGTGCGAAATATAAATTTGGATATGAACCATAGTAAACCACATAGTTACAGATTTTTTACCCTACTATTGTGAAACACTTCATTTACTAAAGGTTAACCTTTAGGTGATAATTATATAACTAAAAAAGCGCCAGGGATTGTGAAACCGCTGTTGATACATTTCTTACGCTTAAATTTAACTAAAAGCTAATAAGTAGCATCCACATTAAGAGAGGTGTGGGAGGTTCCAATTTCAATTGTTAAGAGTTATTTGATCTTCTTTTACAGATTCGTATGGGCTGTATCTAGCGAAAACTTTGTATTTTCACGATTTACAAATCAAAATCCAAATAGTAATAATAGCAATAATAAGTGCCTAATTTGCTTCAGTGTTACTGAGTTTCAGAGTTACTTCTGAGGAAGATAGCGACATGTCTGTCAAAACAAAGAGGAACCTTAAAGCAGCATGGAAATTATTGAACCACAAACATGGGATTCTTTCAAATGGAAAATATTATATACAGAATGATCCGTTTTTCATGGTTTAGCATTGCCATCGCGGAGGCTATAAAATATACAAGGTGGCTCAAATTAGAAAAAAGTTGGTTCTTTTCATGACCGATAAACCAAATAGATTCAATATATCTGCTGCTGTAAAAAATACTGAAAATAGCGATTTTGCAAAATATCATCTAGTGTCATTATTATTCAACAGAAAGAGCTGAAATTTGGTACTAGGGAATAAAAATATGCGAGAAAGAAAATTTTTATAGTCACTGGTTGCGGCTATGCAACATTCAATTGCTTTTCTTGTTATGAGCGCCATATTGGATCTTGAGAGTACCTAATAGATGTAGATTGAAATTACAAACACGTGAATATGTAACACTACTATTTTATTTGAAGAATAACCCTTAAAATTAAAAAAAACAATAATTTAAATAATAAATCTAATTAATGTACTAGACGTAAAACAAAGATCAACATTTTGGTAGATTCGATATTCTCTAAGTTTGTTTTTTTTATTGGAAGCATCATTTCTCTGATAATCTTCCATTAAATTATAAGCAATAGTAATTTAGAAATAGTTCAACAAAATGGCGCAATTGCCTATAATTCTACAATGTCTTTCCAAATCCGCGATTGGATTTGCACTCATGGGCCTGTTGCTTGACTTCCACTGTGGTCATTTCTGAACCCATTAAATTTCTTTCTTTGAGATAGTCCAAAAGATAAAATGTATTACAGTCTATGAAAATATAGATGGCCTACGTGACATAAAATCTGCTGCCTTTGTGGACAATATTAGATTAAGAACTGAGCTTTTTATGTGCGAAAATGGACGTCACTTGCTAGTATTGATGCAGGATTTGTAGAATATTTGTGTATTTTGTTTGGTTAAGTGTTGAATTTTGTCCTATTTTATTTAGATTATTGTTTTTTTATTTTATGGGTCATTATTAAAAAAAATGGTAGCGTATTTATTACTGTCTAGATCCAATATAGCGTCCATAAAAAAACAACTGAATGTTACGTAACCGAAACTAGTGGTTGTAGAAATTTTCTTTCGACGAAAATCGATTTCTCCTATATTATTATCCCTCTGTATTAAATTTCTACTCTCTCTGTTGAAAAATAATATCGCTAGATGGCATTTAAAAAAAATAAAGATAAAATTAATTTAATTAATTTTTAAATTGATTTTAAGATAAATATAATTTGTGGAATAGCTAAAATGTTAAAGAATGATGCCACAAGATTCATGCTACGCTTTATTTTGTAAGAGAAATCAATTGAAACTGCTATCCTTCACTTTTATAAAAGAGGACCACAATATATAAATTTATTTCTTTTATTCAAAATGTCCCTAATACGTATACACAAAATATATATCTATGCCACTGACAATGTTGGCTATATGAACAAGGCTTCGCGATCTAAATAATATTGTTAATTTGTGGTGGGAGGATTTCAAATTCTTACTCTATAAATTCAACTTGTTAACACCCACTGATTGTGAGACAGGACTTACGTAACGAATTACCGGCCTTCGGTATTGAGATAGTATGCAGGAAGAAGTGCGCCGTTAAAAGAGAAACTTTAAAAGGGAGATAGAGAGCGAACAGATTTACTAAAATATAATCGGACGTTGGACGTGTACACTCCCACTTATGTACCAAAATAGTATTTATCCTATTTTATTTGATTTCTGGTTATGCAAAAAACGGAAATTGAGTGAATAAAATAATATCAAGCAAACATACATTTCCGCAGTCTTGTCTGACTGTTTTAACGTCAGAATTTCTTTCTTTCTATTTTATTGTAGACCATAGAGAACGTTTGGACTTTCCAAAGCTATTTATTAATATGGTGAATGCGGGAGAGTTGCCGCACTTTTTGAAAAATGGTTCTAATTTTCGTACATTTTAAGATTTTTTTTAATAAACCAATATACAGGTATTGCTTTAAACTTTATTAAAATACAAAAATAAACTTAAATTCTAAGAAAACATAAACATAGCAAAAAAAACTTTTTTTTTACTAAAATCGGCATTCCTCCCACACTACTGGGAAAGATGCCGCGTAGAAAAAGGAGAGATGCCGCAGTATCGACATGTCTAAATAACGCCAAACTTTTATTATTATTTTTTTTTCTTAAATCGAGTCTAGAACAGATGTTACAAACAAGTGACATATAGCCATTTTAAGCATTTCAGGTATTGCAGTCAATCCACTTTTTTAGTTGTCGTTTCATAAACTTCGAAGCATTCCACGCAGCGTTCCTGATTTTCATTTTTCTTTTTAGCTAAAGGTTCATCATCGCTGTCGCTATATTGTTTTTTTTCTAGCTTTTCCACTGGTATTTTTAGTTTCTTCTACTTGTAATAATAATTAGAGGACATTTCCGACAAAATTTAAAAAATCGCCTGCATTCTAGTCCGAGGCTCCCTTTCCGAAGTTTACCACCAGCCATTCATTCTACGTTTAAGAGTCTTTGGTGGCACCTGATAACACCTATAAACTTCTGTTTTGGATATCTCACTGGAACTAACTTTATTAATGTCTTATTGCAATTGTTCTTCGGTCCACAAGGCGTTTGGGCGTGCATTTGCTTTTCTTTGATATTTTCGTGACATTTTTCTAACAGCTATGTAATTTCAATTTAATAAGTCATAGCAAAACAATAACCTTGAAAAAATAGCTCGCGGCATCTATCCTTTCTGAAAATGCGGCAACTGTCCTTTTTGTTGGGAGATGCCTTATCAAGATCACAAATTTAAATCGCAGGAAAATATCTCATGAAACATCTAAACATAACCTCACAATACTTGAAAAAAACTTACCAATATTAAATAATACTACCAAGTACCACGTTGCTGAAAACCACCCTTATTAGAACAGTACGTAAAATTTTGCCAAGAAAATTTAATCTTACCTTCGTAAATTCGAAGATGGCAAGCGATATTTTTAAAAACAAACACGTCCGATGTCATAGACGTTCACTAAACGATCGACTCCCATAACAGGTATACTTTGTTGCCTAATTTTTGGCGTAATCATCAAAATACGTTAAAAGCGGCGTCTCTCCTGCCGCGGCAACTCTCCCGCATTTTCCCTAAACCTAAACTTTTAAAATTTACATTCTGATTTAGTTTTAAAAAATCTCTCAGAATAATAATAATTTAACGCTCCTGTAAAAGATTATTTTATTTTCTGTAATCATTAATAAGTAATTTCTAATTCGGCAAAATTTTAACCGTGTATGAAATGTATTTCGATTCCGTTTGAATTTATTTCATTCAATACAATTATCTAAATTCCTATAAACGAGAAGCCAGCCTGTGATCGTACCGGCTTAAATAATTTTAGATCCTATTAATTTTAATGAATTCTTGAGGCTTGGCTAGACTTTGTCTTAATCCGAATTAATTAAATTAATATTATTATTTAATCTACTGGCGGGTCTAATTTCTCTTCTCTAAATAACTTTCGCACATCCAATTAGATAGATTATGAAATTAATTCGTAACATAACTGAATCTAAAATTTAAGGTAGGCTTCTGGTTTGCGTTGATTAAGTTACAATAATAAACATATTTGTATCTTGAAAATGCTGATCGAAATTAAATTATATAAGTAAAAGAGTTTGTTTGTAGAATCTCAAAATCCAAACTCACTAAGAGCGCCGTATTCTTGAAATAGTGTTTTCTACAAATATAAGTAATTTTAAACATTTAAGAATTGAATAATACAGAGTTTAGCAAAGAACAGGAATGTTATCTGATGCCACCAACTAATATTTAAAGGTATCGAAGTAAAACGAATATACAGGGTTAACTATGAATATTTTAAGAAGAGATATGGAAAAATAAGAATTAACGGAATCATTTATCAAAAAATTTCAAAACTTATTTATAAAGCGAAATTTTTTTTCTCAAAACTATATTAAATTCTTATTTATCGCCGTCACTTACCTTCTTAGACCAGTGCTGAAGCCTTTGAAAATGGTAAAAAGTGAAAAAAAATAATAGTAGGATGAAACCCATTGGAAAAGGAAGAGAATACAACAAAAATGAGAGAAAAAATAATTTACGGGCGATCTGAGGTCAGGAAGGGGAAGGGGGTGAGTTTTTAAGGGTAAAAAACGGTTTATCTTGATTTCCGGCAAAACTACAAGTAATATGGAAAAAATTATAGGTAATAAAAAGATGTACAACTTTTATATGTACACTTTTTTCACATAACCTCAAAATTTATGTGAAAAATTCAAATAACCAAGTTTTTGGTTTTTTATTTTTATCTCTTATAAAAAATAATTTTCGTTCACGATATTTGGTGAACACTTACGTTTTTATGTCCCAAATACACTGTAATTTTTTTTGATTTAATACATACATTTTTTCATCTTATTTTGACTTAATATCGAAAAAGCACCCTAATTTTCAATCGAAAATTCTCACGTTAAAATACCTGCTTTTTTAAAAAAAGTCGGTTGGCTTTTTGTTCTTTGGACTCTCTACTATCTTATGGTGTAAAAAAATATGCATTACTGTGGTAAATGTTCTCAGAAAAAACAAAGAAATGATGTGACAAACTCGAATCCGAAAATTTTTTTTAATCATTATGTACAATTTTGAGCTTATTAAAATTTATACTTTAACTACTCGAAAAAAGTAAGATTCCATATTGCACTGATAAACAAAAAAATTGCAAGGCGAAATATACTACTATAATTAACAACTAAATAAGTTAAAGTTAATTTAATAAAACATCTACAATATTTTTTCGTTTCTTTACATTTTCTGAGAACGTTTACCAAAATAATGTATTTTTTTACACCATCAGAAAGTAGAGATTTCAACGAGCAAAAAGCCCACCGACTTTTTTAAAAAAGCAGATATTTTGACGTGAGAATTTTCAATTGAAAATTAGGGTGCTTTTTCGATATTAAATCAAAATAAGGTGAAAAAATAAATATTTTAAATCAAAAGAATTCCAGTGTATTTGGGACATAAAAAGGTAAGTTTTCACCAAATATTGTGAAAAAAATTTATTTTTTGTAAAAGATAAAAATAAAAAACCAAGAAATTGGTTATTTGAATTTTTCACATAAATTTTGAGGTTATGTGAAAAAAGTGTAAATATAAAAGTTGTAGATCTTTTTATTACCTACAACTTTACTATTTAACTTTTTTGCATAGGACTTGTAGTTTTGCCATAAATCGAGGTAAACCGTTTTTTACCCTTAAAAACTCACCCCCTTCCACTTCCCGACCTCAGATCGCCCGTAAATTATTTTTTCTTTCATTTTTGTTGTATTTTCTTCCTTTTTCAATGGGTTTCATCCTACTATTATTTTTTTTGGTTTCAAAAATTATCGACCCTGGTCTATCTGTCAGCCGCGAGGTTAAGTATATTCTACCAAAGTCAAAGGTGTCAAACGTAGTGGTCACCGTGTTGACAAGTTTATCAGTTTACGCGCTTTGAAAGAAAAAAAAACAAAATGTAGATTATTATTTAATGATTTAATGAGAAACAAGATATGGCAGCACAGGGGGGCAGCACCTACTTTAATAATATTTATTTCCAGGATTGATATGCAGCTTTGCGTACGCAAAAGCTTGAAACGCATGATCCAGCTTCTTTCATTTGTCTGTGGTTCATGCGTGTTTCCCTTTACGCCGAACACCTAACTTAAAGCGCGGTGCATAGCACTCAATAGAGTGTAGCTGGAAAGCAACTCAGGTTGATTACTTACGTCGGGAAAAACCACAAAAGATAACACAAAAATACACACAAATGTACAAAAATACATAAAAACACTGCCACACGTTTACCGCCAAGGCATTATAACAGTTGGTCAATATAGTTAAAAAAGTATTCAGCATATTTTGTGTACTCGGAAAACTTATTTAGTATTACGCTGCCACACGATAATATGCACTTGTCACACTCCCATAAATCAGCACCTTAACCGTCATCTAGGCGTAAATACACAAAAAATACGAGAAAAAATAAATTTTCTAAAAGCAAGTACTGAAAAATTATTTCAAACTAATCAGAGTACCAGAACCGTATGTAATATTTTTTGACATCTGCAGACGCTATCTCTAGGCTCTGGAGAGTATGCAACTAGCAATGCAGTATTCTAGGTTATGTTATTTTAGAACAGTTACTGACTAATTTTATACGTTTTATAGTAAAGTAATGATGATTAATTTCATAGGCGCCGACTTTGCGTAGGAAAAGAGGCCCCATTTTTTAACATTGAGCTAGAATTCTGAAATAAATTTTTTACTGTCTTTTAGACCTAACGCTATACCCTATATAACGACAGAAAGCAGTCTAATCAATAAATTTTTTGGTACAGAAATCTTTCAATATACGTATTCTTTTAAATTTAACAGTAGATATAAATATTGTTGTAACATAAACTTACATAGTTCTGCATATAAGATTGTTCGCTTTTGTTTATTAGTATGTGAAAATTATTGTCAAAATGTTAGCATAGCAAAATAATGTGTGTCTTACAAACGCATTTTAATAGTTATTATTTTATTTGAGCACAATTTAAACAGTAAAAGTGGATAAACAAATATATATATATCATATTATTTTTGTTCTACATGTTTTATTTTTCGAGATTTCTGCACCTAAAAAACATCACAAATTCGATCACTTTACAATGAGAAATACGACGACCTTAATTATATTTTTTGTATCAATGATATTTATTTCTAATTTTATATTAGAAATCAAATATCTGGCACCCAACTAAATAAAGTTAACAAATTTCTTACAATTGGTTATATGTATATATCTAAAAAAATAAGAATTAATTTATTCAGGTGTTCACACACGATTTTACATATTTCGACTAACCAAACCAATACCAAAATAAAGTATATAATCACACAAAAAGCACAGAATCACAATGCAACAAAAAGAAAATTTAAAAAGACTGCGATTATATTGTTAAACGGAGATGAGCGTGTTAAATTGTCAAACTTGACTTACAACTTGATAATATATTTGCAATTTTTGAAAACGAAAGCGGAGAGTTTTCGAAACATCAAAAATGAGGTAGTGCGCGATAGTGATGTGATTCTTGTTATTTTTTACTTATCTGCTTTTTTCAGTGTGAGATTCTTTGGTTAGACAAACTTAGTTTCAAAAATAACCCTTGACTGATTCTTTTGGAACAAGGGCTTATTCAATGAATCTTTATGTTTTCAGAAGTGTGGCAAAATACCCAATTAGACTAAAGAAAAACTAGAATTATGCCACAAATAAATAGCTTCAGAGAATATCTTAATCAATTTAAAATTAAAATCCTCAATTTATCCATTATAATAATAAAATATAACAATAGATAAGTAGTTAACCTGTCATAATTTTAATAAAATATAATGGTTGAAATGGCGAGTATACTTGTATCATTGTTAACATGGAATATTACTACACAGGCAAAAGTTTTGAGGAAAAAAGTCGAGCAATACATTCAGTTAGCATTCTCATCCATTGTGAAAACTATTTCTAAATTAGACGTGAAACTATTTTTTTTAGCACGTCTGTGTACTAATGACACGTATTATTAGAGCTAAAGCTAGTAGAAAATAACTTCAGCCAAGCTGCCATACGATGTCGCTTCCCTAGGTAATTTAATAAAGTGTGTGCCTTATTACGCTTTTATGAAGATTTTTATTTTGCAGCGAGTTATAAGCAAGAAGTAGAATGAGCTTTAATATACGTCAAGAATTTTTAACACAAAATAACTTTACTATGTATCATTTCTCAAAGGTTAGTTCTATGTAGAATATACAGAATAATGATTCTATATTACGTGCGTCATATTGATACGGCAAATGATATTATTAATGCATTTGTAGTTTTCTTCTCAAAATCTTATTTACCGTCATCTAACAGCAATAATTTACTCTCAAGCAATAATATTAATCATTTTATATACAGGGTGAGTGAATAACGGTATATATCTTAAGAGCAGATTGTTAACGTCAAAACGATTGAGCCCAACATGCCTTATTCAATTGTTGCTCCTTTTCATTCTACAGGGTGTTAAAATTGAAAAAATGATTTCGATTTTTTGCTATATTTTAAGATTATTTTGAAAATGTGTAGTCTTATGTTTTTTGAGGTAGCAATTACAAATATGCAAACAGTGTTGACGTCACGACTAAGGGACGCTAATTGCTTGTTGCGCAAGGCTTGATCATTCAGTTTTACTTGAAAAGCTATATATGTTTGGTGTACCTGAGGCTTTATTAAGTTTTTTCAAATCTTATTTTTACATAAAACAGTACGGTTATAATGGGTGTAAATTTATAGAGTATGTGGCTACGTCAGGAGTTCCTCAAGGCTCTATTATTGGCCTTTACTATTCATTCTATTCAATAACGACTTAGTTAACAACTTAGATATAAATTTTCTTCTCCATACCGACGACTTAAAAATATACTACTTAATTCGTGCCTACCATGACTCCGTTCAGTTTCATCGAAACCTTCATAATACAAATTACTAGTTCTATTACTACTTCTCTATTTTATTTACGGAAACTACAAGGAAATATTTTTCCCAGGTCTTTCTTTTTAAGATTGTACATAATTTGACCGCCAAGAACTTATATCTAAATTATCATTTTCTCATCTCTAGACTTGCTCTAGAGGAATCGGGACTTTCTATTTATCGACTCTTCGTACTGTTGTACTGAAACATACACTACTTTATGAAATTTGTGTCAACGACAATACAAATTCTATATACATTTTTAACTACAGTAAATATTATATTTTTAATGTTTCGTAGCTTTTAGATAGGTAATCTTAATTTTCACTTGTATGTTTTATATTAATGTATCTAAGTTTAATTATTTTATTATTCTCCATTTATGATATATTACAATTTTTTTTTGTATTATTTTGTTTTTGTTCCTTAATTTCATGTTATGTATGGTTTCAGGGTATTAAGTAAATAAATAATATATCAGAACTGAATGCGAATTAGAGTAGGTTATTGCAAAATAAAAAAGCCTACCAAATTATCGTAATGATCCTAGCTATTGTGTAGTTCAAAATAATTTATTTATCCTAAAAATTGTTACTAAGCGATATTCACAAAATCTAGCTATCGTTGTAAACAAAATCACACTTTAAATGCCATTCTAATGTTGACATTTACGCTTATTATAGTTTATAATTGCGTCTAACTTCACGAATATGTAGAAAAAATGCTGTGGAAAGCTGTCACTTATTATGTATCGAACAAAATGGATTTCATTTTAAACATTTCTTTGAATGAATATGATTATTTACTTTTTTTTATTTATTTCCATTTAATTAATTAAATTAAGGTAACACAGTATTTTCGGTTTTTCTTGAACATCCTATCGACCAGAAGGCCTCTTATAGGTAAAATTTAATGTTCTTTCATATTTTTCGAAAACATTTGTAAAATTTCAATTTGGCTATACTTCTTTTACAGAGAGATTTATATTTATATCTTCATCAGTGGAATTTAATATGAGATGATTTTTAGTAAATAAATAAATATGTTTGTTTTCCATACAGACTGACACAACAAAGTATAGGAATAGTCAATATAAATGTATAAAGTTACATGCTAAAGAAATTCAGCAATATATACATCTATCTATTAAATAATATTTTAACTTAGATTTAAATTTAATTAGAATATGAGTATTTTGAATTTCTACCGGTAAAAGATTAAAAATCTTGGGTCCAAAAATAAATGGAGACTTAAAATTAACATAGTATTTAAAACATGGTACATAAAATGTATTTTGTTGTCTTGTTTGATAGATATGTACTGAACATACTTTATTAAAACTATTCATGTTATTAAAAACGAAAACACATAATTCAAAAATATAACGGCTGAGAAGTGATAATATTTTAAAACCTTGAAAATTGTTTTTCAAGAATGTCTACTTGATATACCCGCTATATACCGCAGAATACATTTCTGAACTTAAAATACATTTTTAGCTAATGCAACACTTCCCCAGAATAACATTCCATACTTTAACCTGGAACTTACTTGTGCATGATACAAAGCTATAACCTGTTTCTATTGGTAACACACATTTCAAATTTCTAAAAACCAAAGATGCAATTTATATATTAAATTATTACATTGCTCCTTCCAATTTAGACAATCGTCCAATTCGAGACCTAGAAATTTAGCGTTCTTACAGCTGGGAATGGCAATATCCCTAATGTTCATATTTAACTTTGTACATTTTTTTTGCCAATTATGGAATCTTATAATGTATGTTTTATTAATATTAAAATGCAGAGAATTTGCTGTATACCAATGAGCAATGTTATTAAGAATATTGTTGCATTTGGCCTCTAATGCTACATCTATTTTATAACAAATCAAAAGAAATGTGTCATCAGCATAGCTTGTTAAACATGCGTCATTAAACACTTCAAAATCATTTACATAAAGTAAGAACTTACCCAATAGTGAGCCCTGTGGGACTCCTAAATTAAAAAAACACTTTAATATTTCATTTTATTAACAATTCCATCTTTATAATGCATTATATTAACAAATTGCTTTCTATTCGTTATAAATGTTCTAACCTAATTTAAATCCAAACCACGAATACCATATAACGACAATTTTAGAAACATATATCATATTTAACACAGTCGGTATCGAATTATTTGCTCTCAATTGGTCTCCGTCTTTCGCTGCAACACGACAATTTTTTGCCAGCAGTAAAAAATAAATAAATATCAACGCCCTGTATTTCAGAAACAAAGCGTTTTCGAACCCGTATAGGCATATAGAAACTTTTAGTCTCAAAATAAGCTCTTGAAGTCCTGCTATTTAAAAGTGAGACACGCTGTATTTGCATCAATATATACTGACTGATTTACATCGATGGACCATTAGATGTTTTCATAGTTGTAGTAATTACTTTTTCCTGCCAATCCGATCTAAAGAGCTTTACTAAACATTAAAATGTCCACTACTAAAATCATTTTCCATCTACAGAAGTTTAATTTATTATTGTTCGAATATTTATTGTATTTAACAAGATTGACCCTAAAGCAATTTAAAAGAAGTATGTTTGTATGCGGGACACAACGCTATTAATTGTATAAAAACTTTGGGCAGTTGAACCCTAATGACTTTCTTGATTTGATTGAGGACAGATTGGAAAAGTAATTTTATCCAATAAAAAGAGTAAGAACTGATTTCCAGATTTGTAGCCAGCCGCCAGGATGTCGGGAGTCTGCCAAGAAAGAAAACTAATGTGTCAACTGCTTTATATAAATGTTTATTGCTATTTACTTTCAAGGAAATTAATTTTTTAACGCAACATAAAATTGCCTCTAGAGAGCCCCCTGCTCATGATTGCACGTGTCTTGGATTTTAAGCGAACTTTTCATTTATGCATAATATCCTGCTGTTAACTATAGGAGAATAATCTCCCCCCTCCCCACTTTCTATGTTTTTTTTTTGTTTTCGAATAATAAACAAAATTTCAAATTTTCCACTTTTCGATACATATTTGTAACTTGATTATTTGTAAAGTTAGAAAAAAAAAATTAATGTTCTTCAGACACTTTTTTGAGTAAAGTCCAGCAGCGTGCCTAATTTTTTTCTAATTTCTAATTTTATTAATTTTTGAGTTATAACCTAAAGTTGTGTTTTTTTAAATACAAACCATGGGTGGCTCTTTTAATTAATATAATATGTGAGGTTAAATATGATTATTTGCCATTTTACTAGCATTTTGGTTTTGACCATTTAATTTTCTCTTAAAAAAGGACTAGAGAGTGGGGAGTGGGGGACAGGGTAATTTTTCTTTATCTCCTATAGTTAACGAGATAGACTATAAAAACATCGAAATTTGCCCACTCTGTACAGCTTTAAAAGATAACATCGTAGATTTTAAAGAAATACTTTTTAATACCAATATAGGTCGGTGTAACTAGTAACTTGGTTATTCAACAAATTTTACAATGGCATGTTACTCTGATCAAAATGTATACAAGGTTATCCAAAAAAATTTGGGAATAGATATTTTATGTAAAATGCAGTCAATATCGTAAAAAATTTGTTTGTAAAATCCTTATAGTTTCTGAGAAAGAAATTGTTGAAGTTGTATCTAGAGCCATCGGAATGAAATCCGATTGTAATTAGTTTTTACGATACTGTTGACATTAGTTTTTCTAATGTCATTCATAGTTTACATATATAGTAATTGGGAATTGATATTGTTTTAATTTATAAGACAAAATTTCTCGTCTGTACGCAGAACGATTTCCCGGTAGACATGTGCCAAATGCAGCTACTTTACCGCGTTAATGCAACACGGGCGTGACATGGGAAACTTGCAAACCGAATCGTGGAATATATATAAGTCCAGGGCATCCACGACATATTGCAGAAGTTGAGGAACACATTTTAGAGATTGTTGAAGAGAATCCTCGCTTAAGTACTAGGCAAATCGCTCAACAAGTACAGTGTGGTCATACCGACGCTCAATTATATCCGTACCATGTACAGCATGTCTTAAGGCTTACGGTGAGCGCTCTATCAAACGATATATAAGATCTGTTCCAACAACCGTCGAGAACTGGTTCAGTACCGTGAGAAATGTTTGACCAACACCGTCTTACGTCGCATTCGCCGAGAGTACATTAACAACTGAACTGACTGACTAGTTCTGGACGGTTCGGAATCGATTCTTGCTGTGTTGGAGCAAACCCATAGTTTTCGCTCAGTAACTCCTTAACGGATAATGATAAAAATATGCGGTTTTTTTAATAGACTATAAATATTATTTTACGTCGACGCTGTGTTTTGAAATTTTGAAATAGGGTAAAATTAATTTTTTTTAAGAAGAATTTTGCATATTTTCAAAATTTCAAAACACAGCGTCGACGTAAAATAATATTTGTAGTCTATTAAAAAAAACCGCATATTTTTATCATTTTTCGTTGAGGAGTTACTGAGCGAAAACTATATCCCTTTGGATCGAGCGCTCACCGTAAGCCTTAATAATGCCAAGGGATTCTCCCTTTCGAATTAGACTTTGTGAATGGCTGCTGCAACAAAAATGCTCAGATTTACAGCTGACGTGTTAGTTACACGGAATGGGAATTGTTAATAAATATTTTTCGACGAAGACACGATGCTATGCGTAGAACGGTTGGAATTAAAAAAGGAAGAAATGTCGAAGTGGGAGGGCAGCGGAGACAATAAGTCAGTGGGCACGTGACTAGCTCCGTTCGTTCGATGTGACTTAAAATGGTCGGTCTTTCTGACACTAGTTAATTAGTTAGTTAGTTAGTTCTACGTGAGTGGGCCAAAAACTAGCCCTCCACTGCGACCCTGTGGTCTATTGTGGCTCACATACTTATTATATTTCACCCAACAGGTTTAGCCTCTTTATGAAGCCAATAACCTTGTTGGGTGAGATTCTATCCATATCTTCTGGCAAGAGATGCACTTTGCCAAATATAGAAAATCTGGTCCGTTCTCCAGCCGAACAATGACATAAAATATGTTCTGCCGATTCGTCACTTTCTAAACACAGTCGGCATTCGGCCTCCTCAGCCAGCCCCAACTTGTGCATGTGACTCCTTAACCGGCAGTGCCCAGTATATAGGCCAACCAGAGTTTTTAGGTCAAGCCTATTTAACTCTAGCAAGTTTTTAGCTCTCTTTGTCGAAGTGCCCCCTATGAACGCCTCCGAATGAGCTAATCTTGGCAGATCTCACCAGTACTCCCTTATCTTTTCCTCCGCCCAGGTCGCGATGATTGCTTTGTCAGTAGCCTTGCTAACGAATCCGCTGCCTCGTTTCCCTGGATACCCGCATGACCAGGTATCCAAACCAGGGTTACTCTGTTGCTTGTACCTAACCGCTCCAGAGCCTTTTGACAGTTCCATAAAGTTCCTGAGTTACACCGGTAGGATCCAAGTGCTTTTAAAGCTGCTTGGCTATCAGAGAAGATTTTTATCTTTCTGACACTAATTCTTTCTGAATAATTTATTATATGCTAAACAAGGTAATATAGAATAATATTTAAATTGAGATGTATTAATTATTTAATACTTGAAATATCATTTATATAAAATTTGAAATGTATTAAATATGTATGTAAAATTTTACTTAAAGAATGAATAACTAATTGTTATATAAATGTAATTGCAACCCATAATAAAAAACAAAACCTAACAAAACAAAAAGACAGAGTGTTCCATCTGATTTGAAAAAATTTATAGCTATTTGAATTTGTCAAAATGTAACAGCAAGAACAAAACGTTCTTTATAAATACCAAAAATCAACTTGATATCTATTTCCAGGAAAAAATTGTAGACACGCACTCTAGCACACGTCAAGTTTTTCTTAAATAAACAATATCACAAAATCTAGAACTCCTAGTAGGGAACATTATACAAAGCGACCTTAAAATTATGCGTATAATTCAAAAATAACCGGAACTGCTGGAGAGTTCTAGATATTTTAGTTGTGTTAGCTCCATGAACTTTGCCATGTTGCTAAATATTCAAATTTTTCAGATCCGTATTTTCCCAGGCGATCGACGCAGTTCCCGGTGGGACACCCTGTATAGGCACCTATAATATTTCTTTAAAATTTCGGTTAGTGCTTTTAATTAGCAGTAGTGTTTATAAGAAAAATATCTTTTCTATTGTTTATGAATGATTTGAAAGGAGCGGTTCACACAGTTGGCTAAATCTAAAATATTCTGAATTAGAAGTCTTTTATTATACCTACGATGGATACGATGTTAAATATAGTCTAATATATTTTCATTATTTAAGTAGTTTACCATTTGTTAATTTTTAATTTTTTTATAAACTAATTAAATAAACCCATGCTTCAAACGGATTTGTTAAGGATTGCTATTGTTAAACTATTTTTAACAGTCCAATAGTCCAAATTTGAATTGAATTTTCCATGTTTATAGATAGTCAAAACTGCTACATACATTTTCATAATTAACAACCCCTAATGTAAAAATGTATGAAACAAATTTAAAATAAAAAGTAACTACTTTCTTATGTAGAGGTCAAAAATCTTGAGGCGTATTTTGTAGTCTTAGGACAGACAAAACAAATCAGCTTTTGATTTCTAAATCGCTCGAGATAATTTCACCAAATTCTGTCTGAATATTTTAATATGACAGTAGGTATGAAACAAAAAATTTCCAGTTTTATAAACTTACCAATGGCGGAGATACGGATATCACCGATCATTATTTGCCACAAAAATATATCGCCCAGTATAATATTTTATTGTATTTATTTTATTTTATTTTATTTACACTATTCAACAGGTCAAAGACCCAGTTATAGAATAGGAAAACACACAAAAAAGCATACATGAAGTAAATTACACAATACCACATAACACATGTAAACAAATAACAAAAAATAATCAATCTAATTATTTAGATAAAGACAATAACAATTACAAAACAAGTTTTTTCAGAGTTGAAATATTGCAATCCATAAAATCTACGGGCAAGATAACTTCATTACATAAATCACACATATTATGATGTGGAGAGTATTGCAGAATATTTGTCCTAGCAGGTGGCAAATAAAACATGTTAAATTGTCTAGCTTCAATTCTGGGAACATGAAAGCTCAAAATTCGCAAGATGGCACTGCAGTCAATGACATTATTCATTACTTTATGTAAACAAATTAAATAAGCCTTTTTACGTCGATTTTCCAAAGTTTCAAGGCCAAATCTATTAAGCATTTCAACTTGAGGGAACCCAACAGAGGGATACTCACCATCAGCTTTAAAACTAATATATTTCAAGAATTTACGTTGAACATTTTCAAGAGCATCCACATGTACAGCATAATTAGGACACCAAACAATTGATGCATATTCACAATTGCACCTGACAAAAGTAGAGTATAAAATTTTCAAAGTGTTAGAATTCCGTAACTGTTTACTATTTCTTATAATGAAACCAAGAGATCTATAAGTTCTTGTAGTAATATAATGTAGATGGTTATTAAAAGACAATGTTCTGTCAAAAATAACACCTAAGTCACAGAAAGTATCAGGTCTAGACAGCGTATGTTGCTCGATGGAATAATCAAAAGAAATTAACTGTTTCTTAATAGAAAAAGACAGTACATGACACTTACTAACATTTAGTGACAGATTATTAACCCTGCACCATTCATCAATGACATTAAGATTGTACTGAAGTTCAGCAGCATTATCAGCGTTCTTGATCGTACTAAAAATTTTCAGATCATCTTCATACAACAGGCAGGGCACAGTTAAATTATTAATGATGTCATTAATGAATAAGCTAAAGAATAAGGGTCCCAAATTAGACCCTTGAGGGACACCCGAGGTGGCTCGTACTTCAGCAGACTTGCAACCGCGGTAAACAACATGAAGACCTCTGTTAGAAAGATAAGAGCTAATAAGACTTAATAAGTTGAAGGAAAAACCAAAAAAATTATCTAATTTATTCAAGAGTATTGCGTGATCAATTCTGTCAAAAGCCTTTGTCAGGTCAGTGTAAATCACGTCAGCTTGAAATCCATCATCAATGGCATTGGCTAAAAACCGTGTAATACAGAAGAGATTTGTAGACAGTAGACCTGCCCTTAAAAAAACCATGTTGCTCCTCCGTAATTAAGTGTTTTGTGTGATGAAATATAAAATCATACAACAGCATTTTAAAACACTTGGCAAAATTGCTGATTATAACAATCGGCCGATAATTACCAATGTCTGATCTATCCCCTTTTTTGAATACTGGAGTGACCTTAGAAATTTTCCACTGTGATGGAAACATACATGTATCCAAGGACAGGTTTATTAATCTACACAATGGTGGCGCAAATACTGCGGCACAGTCCCGCACAAGAAAGGATGGTATTCCATCCGCTAACCGCTAGTTAACTTAGGCTTTAATTTTATTAAACAACACCTAATTTCATCCTCCGAAAAAGAACGAATTTCAGGCAAGCTAAAGTTATTAATGTCGGAGACAAAAGACACATTTATAGGGGTAGAATACGATTTTTGGAAAACAGAAGCAAAAGCATTACAAATCTCCTCTGGATCAGAAAAGGAATCATGGTACATATTAAAAGTATTCGGTAAGTCTGAGTATGAATTTCTTTGACATATAAATTTCCAAAAATTCTGAGGTTGATGAGTAATATTATTCTCAATATCCAATATGTAATTATTAAACAATATCATACTGTCATACTTTACTGTACGTCTTAATGTCTTAAATTCATTATAATGATTAATATCTCTAGAACGTTTATACCGTTTCCACAAGAAATGTTTACGTCTAACATCTCTAATTAACGATCTAGTGTACCAAGGGGGACAACACCGAGAACTTACACGTGAAATAGGAACGAACATGGAAAAAATCCTATCCAAATGATCATACAATTGTTGCAAGGCAACATCAACATCAGTGCATTCATCAAAATAACAAGTCAGATTCAAGCAAATGTGTATAAAGTAAGGGAAAATTTGCTCTCTTAAAATTATACTTATATAACAGTTTAACATTTCTAGTCGATTGCGAGCTACACCTTCTTATAGGATACCACACCACAAGAGGAGGATGATGCAAATCTTCAGGAAGAAGAACATCAATAGCTCTCTCAACTTTGCACTTATTATTGGATAGAACAAGATCTAAAATGTAATTATTTATATTTACAACTGAATTACTATAAATTAAATTAACAAAATTTTATAACGGCATTAAATATAGGAGAATCGGTACAGTGCAATGAAGCAGACGCGTATGCCGGGACATTGAAGTCACCAATTTTCAAAATGTCCGAGACAAAAATATAATCTAAAGAGCAAAAAGCATCCAAGACCAAATTATACACCTCAAGTGGCGCATTTGGAGGAATGTAAACTACAAAAAGATAAACAAATATTACAGATATTACAAATAAAATAGGTCATCATATTGCATTACCTTCACTTTTTGTTTCTTTACACTTTTTTGTATTGCAAGCCGATTAACAACTAAATCAAGTGCATTTTTACACAGCTACTTAAATTACTTCAACATTTCTCAGAGGCCATGTAAAACAATAATGATAAGAATCCGTCATCTTTTTTAATATAAGTGTATTGTCAAATTAAGCTTATTTTTAAAAAGATTAAGTATTAATACTATTAATAATGGCTTATGCAAATTTAAATGCTGAAATAGCCAATATGGCGTTGTAGATGGAAATGGTACTGACGCTATATACATATAGAATAGAATAAAGTAGCAAAGTTAATAACGTCTAACTTACAAATACATTATATCTCGCTACAATTTTAAAAATATTTTAAAAGCCGAAAATTTACTCTACAAAACTGATATCATTGCCATTAAATACCAGATAAAGTGGATAAAAGATATGTTTTGCCTGTTAAAGGCTTGTAAGAAAAATGCTCTGCGATTTCAATTTTGTGCAAAAACGCTAAATGTCATCAATTTTTTTATTTTCAGTACTAACCGCGAACAACTGTACAAATCAGTATTTTCGTGTGTAAAGAGAATTTTAAATAATTTCGAATGTATGGAATAAACCAAATATGTGACAAATAAATGTTTTCATAAAATACTTACGTTCTAAATAACTAATCCCTCAAATTAAATTTATAAAAAATTGATTTTTTTATGGAGACCGTTGGAAACGACGGCAATAAAATACCAATGAAATATGTTTTATTTTCATCATTTGAAACAATAATAAAAGGAAGGAAAACAATACTTCATCAATTTATTACGAACAAAATTCCCGACGGATATTCCTGAAAAGATAATAAAATCCGTAATTTGATATCCCTTATTTCTCACAGCGTTATATACACCAATCGATTAAAGGAAACTGAACAATGAGAATACCAAAGAAGCGAGTTTTTCGATGGATCGAGAAATTTTATTTATTTGTGAGTAAATTAACCTGTTGAAACACGCTTTAGAATGCTGATAGCTCAGTATTTATACCTACTTTTATCCAATAACACAAGAATATATTTACGTAAAAAATGTACCTGCTGGAAATTAAAGTGCAAATTTTCAAAATCCAACGAAGAAAACTTTGAACAAAGCACATATGTGAGGATCCTTATTAAACGAAATTAAGAAACTCCAGTAGTATAATAATAGTTATTTATGCAACAAGTGTAAAAACGTGAAATTCTCCAACGAGGCCATTAGGCCGTGTTGAACAACACGTCGAGTGCAATAAGCACTTTTTGTACGAGTTCATTTCTTCTACGTTCATGCAAAAACCAAATAATGTTTTATTTGTAATGTGTTGATATTTAAAGGAAACTAATTTTATTTTTAATAAATTGCAATTTCTAATAATTTCATAATCCAGTATGTAATAAATACGATTGAAAATAATATAAAATTTGCAATGGGGAAGTTGCATGAATTTTATATTGATCTGAAATGTATTACAGAATAATCTTTCAAACATATTGAAAGGTCAGAACATGTATCTGACGGCAATAATCACATAATAATTAAAATATTAATATTAAAAAATTGCTATAGAATGTCAACAAAACCACGTGATCGAAAACGCAGTGTCATTGGTGTGACGTCAAATGCCAGTACGCCATCTTGCTTATGTTACGGCGATCGTGAGGTAAATAGGCATTTGTTTCGTTTTTCGTGGCATTTCTTTTGAGTCATATGTATTGTAAATACTGCGTAAGGTAGTGCTGTTATAAACAAGGTTCCCTGTTTGTGTGCTGTGCATATTACATATATTTACATAAACCTACAGTTAAATTTAAGATTTTCAAAGATTTCTGTACCTAAAAATTTGTTGGATAGACAGCTTTTTTTCATTATTTATTCATACTTATTTCCAATTACTTAACCTTACATTAAAATGGTCTTCACAAACATACAACGTAGAAATGCTGGAGAGCTTTACGTTTCTTGACTTTCTTATTTCGTCGCAATTCATTGCCATCCATCACATTTTTCTTGTCTTTTGAATATTTGGCATGGATAATTTTTTTTTTTAGGCACTGTATGGGAAGTATTTGTACATAATGGCACAATGCAATATTTCATCCATTTCCCATGTATTAATGCACTTTCTGTACTCATTTTACAATTTTCAACACCAGTCTCTGTTTAACACAATAACACTTATTAAATGTCACAATGACACAAACGGCAGACTAACTTCATGAACTCTTTTGTTTAAAACACAAATTACTCAACTATTAATTTTAATGTATGTACTCGTACCTCGTACTGCGACTGCGTTGTTCAAAAGCACATAACAATGCTTTGTGGTCCAAAGCACACTAAACACAGATTATACAGGACCCGCGCAACTGGCGGTTGACGTCACAGGTTTTCAATATGACGGCCACCGTTTTGTAGGGGCGTGGCCAGACTAAAACTTTAAATACCGTTTTTGGGCTTATTTTTCCACGAAATTGTCTGGGACAAACGCCATTTCGATTAAAATAATACATTCTTTCATCTCCACGTATTTGAAAAAATCATGCAATTTCCCCATTGCTTAAAACGTAGTTCAGTCTCCCAGAAAATGGGCTAAATATGACGTCGATTTGAACGTTTATGTTTGTCATAATCACAGAACGCTGTAGTAAAATGACAGATGAGTGCAATAAAGAATCCGTTTTTTCAGTAAATATAGTTCAATAAAGTTGTATTTTACATGAACGTAGAAAAAAATAGGGTCATTATGTGATGTTTTAAGATCATATTCCTCGAAATTTCCATGTTAGTATTTTGCATATTTTATGAAGCTAGAAAACAGCCAAGATTATACTCACCTAAAATATACTGATGAGAGCTAGCAAGTCCAAAACTGGTATATGTGTAGTGGGTCGCTGACAAATGACTTTAGATGTTTGCTATAGGTTTTTCAGATGTAATCGAATACTGGTCGGGACATTAGCCCTCAGAGTAGTTGTGTCCTAAAATTCTCCTTTTGCAAATGTCGTTATCGCTTAGGTCCACCATGGAGTAGCTAGTGCCACTAGATGTAGGTAATTACTACATTTCGCGCAGTATACATATGATTTCATTGATACGAACTGCGAGAAAATTGATTTGATTTAAATAAATAAGTTTTTTTTACGTTCATGCAAAAAACAAAACTTTATTGAACTACATTTAGTGAAAAAACTGGTTCTTTATGGCACTAGTAAAATATTTTTTTTATTGCACTCATCTGTCATTCTGTTACAGCGTTTTGTGATCATGACAAATATAAACGTTCAAATCGATGCCATATTTAGTCCAGTTTCTGTGAGATTGTATTACGTTTTAAGCAATTGCATATTTTATTTATCTTCAATCATATTTATTACATACTGGATTACGAAATTACTAGAAAATACAATTTATTAAAAATAAAATTAGTTTTCTCCGAATATCAACTGGGTTTTCGTAGAAAAAATATAAAATATTTTATGCACAATTTCACGTCGCGCGCAATAAACACTTTCTTTTTGCACCTGTTGCATAAATATCTATGAAATACATTTTACAATACAGTAAAAAAACGTATCATTTATTAGATTTCGATTTAGAAAATTGTAGCAAACTAATTACTTTGTAATTTTGATATAATTATAATTTCCAAATATGCATATATTTAATAATACATATTTACATTTTATTCACTGGTTTAATGAACTATACACATATAAATTGAACATTCTCTATAACTTAAGTCGTTTTTCGCAAACAAAAAATATTCACAGGGGTGTTTAGGCAACTTAAACATTTTTTCGTAAAATCATTGGATAATAATGACATTGCGATTGTGATTTCAATGGATTGGTCAGTGGTCGCGCGGTTTAAAGGTCCATTTATACACATCAGATCAGTGTCAGTTCAGTATCAGTGTTATTTGTGGTCAATCACTGATGCCAGTTTACACATATCCGTTCGTAGTCCGTAAAAAGGAGATAGTAAACGATCAAATAAAGTGATCTGAATATATTTATCATGCAATTGATCAAAATTTCGTACTTGCTTGATAAGCTTTTCATCCATTCGAAACAGTAAAAAAATCTGGTCAGTTCGTCAGAAGAATTACAAAAATATCGTCGCCGGCGTATTTAAAAGCTACTGAATGGACACTGAAGCAGCACTGACAGCACTGATATGGCACTGTTACGGATGTATATAAACACGGCAATTTAAAATCTAAGCAACGATTTTTTATGTTTCACTGATACTGATACGGAACTGATACGGCACTGATGTGTGTAAATAGACCTTAAGGCGTCACTACTTGAATCAAGGTGACTAGATCGCTGTGGATTCGACCCCCGCAGCCGGTAGACCATATATAAGCTATATTCGTGGAAAGGATTGTCACCTTCTCTGCGGATATGGTAGGGTGGAAGAATATTAGCTTGGATCAATGTGAGAGATTGATACCGGTTGGCATTTGACTACTCCCCTAATTAATGACGTTTTTCAGGTTTCCCTCATTCCTGCACTGAATGGTGGTTAGGGCTTACCAACGTGTCGTTCCTGGGCACAACTGCGGCCTGCTTAATAAGAATATGCAACCCCCTCTCCCGCACAAGTCTTCGACTTCTGGGCTAATCCTCGTGATTATAATGAGGGGTAGAGATATATTATTATTATAAAATCGAAATGACAGTCTTTTAGGCACATGCGTTTAAAACAATCATTTTTACGCACATGTGCGTGAAAGTAAAATAACTGATTTTAAATTATTTAAAACATTTATTATAAATATTAATAACACAATCTTTCAAATCAGATGACTGGGCAATAGGTGATCATACATTTTTTTTCTTCACTTCGTATAACTTTAATATTGGAAGAAGACCGTGCAGTCGCAGCATCACGGTGCTGCTAGTGCACGGAGTTTTTGGAATGAAAGTGGTATTTTCTTTCTCCCCGAGAATTTTCCTTGCTATCGCCTGCTTATTTTGTATGGAAATTTCTATATACCCCTCTGCCGCAGAAGTCGAGCGCCAATCCCCGTGTCTCTTGAGCATCGATATATTGGCTCCTGCATCTGCAAGGAAGGTTGCAGACCGTCTAAAGCAGTGCCAAGTATATTTAGTAACATTAAGTAATCTAAGAAATTCGACAATCTTTTTAGGAATTTAACCTATGTTATATATACCCACTGCTTGTGTAGTACATCTGGAATTCCTGTACGTGTTAAAAAAAAATCGGTTGTGATCAATGGTGGATGGACGTAGACTGGCATATTTGCGGAAAATTTCCAAATAATTGACTCCTTTATCTCCAACATTTAGTTTTGGTTTTTTTCCACTGTTTTAGAAAGGTATTTTAAGCTAATATAAATCAAATCTTCTACAATTCCTATTGTGGGTGTAATTCAACGCAGGTTGAGGCTTTTGTCCACTGAGTAGTTAGTTTCACACAATATTATTAATACCTAAAAATATATAAAAATTTAGTTTTGGTATTGGGAATAGTCACTTTAATGAACGACTTAGCATCTTCAACGTTTTCTGTACGTAAATAAGTTAATTCTTTCAACCTGTTCCTTAGAAAATATTTTAGATTTTCTATAACCACTTGATTTCCTTAACGTGTTGCCAGCAAACTTCACGTCGCGTGCCTAAAACATCATCATTTCGCAACTTGTATTGAAAATAACTTTTTGGTAAACCTAATTCGGTAAAATAAAATGAAATGTGTGTTAGATATTATTCATCCATTACTTTTTTATTACTGCAACTTTAATCTAATAAATTTCTTTATCTAAAGTTATTATGAAAGAAAACATTTCCAGCAAAATAGCATACAAGTTTGTAAGCTTATATTAAAAATGACATGATTCGGCAAGTATGTCTCTAGAATTGCAAGCAGTATTAAAAAGGGTTTTTTATTGCGTATCTCGCAACAACTCTATACATCGGAATTCAGAAAATGTATCTAATAAAATTCTGAAACTTTATTGCAGAATATCAAACTAAATTAATAGAAGCAGAAATATCAGCAAGGAATAAATCTTCGCATAAAATTCTTGCTCGTAAATATGTTACAAGAATATTTTAATATTTAATTCCTGTTATATGAATAACTTCAAATGCATAGCTTCCGCCTAGCACTCTTCTATTCATAAGGGATTCCATTACCATATATTCCAGATATAAGTGGGCAAAAAATACTAAAATGCACACTAAAAATTGTTCTCTTCAAAATGAGCAATTTCATTACACCAATAATCGGATTATATTATTTGCTATATTTACTTTTAGTCTTAAATTACACAGATTTACGAAAAAAAGGTTGTGGTCTCATGTCTTTTGACGCGCTGAATCCGATACATCAAGAAAATAGTTCTGTCGAGATATTTTTCTCTACAAAATCCTAAAAAACTGAAATCTATCTATAAAAAGCTACTAAGAAAACAAACACATAAAGATCCTCATACTGCAGATGCTGCAGTTTTTCAGAAAGAAAAATTGAGTGCCTGTAGTAAATTTTCTGTCCAAATAAAAACCAGAAATCAAACAAAGAAAATTGATGAAACGGTTACTCAATTTCTCCCCTCCCTGTCCTAGGACATAGAAATTTTACATACTAATTAAATTTTTCATTATGAGAAACTTTCCTTAACTCTTTTTGTTTCTCTCATAGTGAGAAGGCACTTTACTATTGAAAAACATAAGATTTTTTCAAATTTTCAAGGCTGTTGGCCACGTCGTCGGTTTAAGACTTTTGACGTTTCGAGAGACATGTCGCTCTCTTCTTCATAAGATCTGAAACTGGATAATATGATGTCTAGTCGGTATTTATATAGGTCGTGCTCACTGGACCACCAGTTTCAGATCTTCTGAAGAAGAGAGCGACACATGTCTCTTCCTCAAGAGTCTTAAACCGACGACGTGGCCAACAACCTGGAAGCAGCCAAACTGTTGATGGAAGCCTCCAAACTAAATATGGTGGGTGATTCACAACTCCAAAAAAAATGGAGAATAGATGCATCATGAAAAATGGAGTCAATATCGTAAAATAAAATTTGTAAAATCCTTATAGTTGTGGTACTTTCAACCTTTAAATCGCTGGGCTACTGTAGTCTCTAGTGTCATTAGTAGGGGAGACCAGGTACGAAAGTAACATATTTTTGTAAAGCCGGATAAATAAAAAATTAACAAAGTTATATAAATTTACTTACTATCGTTTCCTTGGCATTTTATATATAGAAAAAAAAATAATATTGAAGTAATTAAAGTTCGTATTGATGTACAATTAATAAAAAAGTAGAGAGTGTACGTCGTTACAACCTACCCTATGGTATGGGTCAAAAGTAACAGAACATGGGGACGTTTGTTACATATGAATAATAGGTAATAACTAGGTATAGCAAGTTAGTATTTACAAGGTATTTGTTTATTGATTATACCCGTGGTATAATCCCCACCACGGATTATACCTATGTAAAAGTAAGTTGTAGTGCAGGTACATAATATATTTTTTTATTTGAAAAAAATCTGTCTCCAGACTCATCCATATTCCATATTTGAGATGGAACAAGTTTTTCCCAATCCATAACAATCTTTCCCACGATCTGTTGTTCGTTGTCTTTTGTTAGGCATCCTAAATAAAGAGAATGAATTTGTATATTTCCACACAGTATAAATAACAAATACTGAAGTAATTATCTGGATATCTACAGAATTATCATTTTAAATATGACAAATACGATCATAGGTATTAAATATGAGGGACGGTTGTAACAGGTTACAATCGTCCCCCTATGGCATTGTTACAATCGTCCTATTACGCATTTTTCACGTGATTGACAGAATACTGCTTAAAACTTTTTTTAACGATTATTTTTAATTAAAATACCATGCTTAGGTTATAGCCAATATTGCTATTAACTGAACAAACCAATAAAATAATTCAAAATAACGTTCAGCTCTAGGATTATGATAGATTAAGATAAAGAATGAAAACTTACTTTGCATATCATTTTGCACCGTGCAGGTCTTAACTTGAACTAAAACACACTACGGATATTGTTGTTCAAATAAGTTAATGTAGATTTGACTGCCGACTCTATGATGATATCATAGACAAACCTCTATAGAAAGACAATAGGCTTAGTGTTACAACCACCCATGTTACTTTCGTACCCGGTCTCCCCTATGCATTTTATGCGCGTTTTTAGTGTTAACGTTTTTTCTATAGTATTTGCATTAGTTGTTTCAAGTGTAAAAAATGACTTACGTGTATAGCAACTCAAAGTTGATGGATATCGTTTTAATTTATGCTTAAATAAGACAAAATGCTTTAGCAGTTTATCGTCGGTCGACTTTCCGGTAGACAAATGGTGTCAAATGCAGCTGGTTTTACAAAATAGTGTAACACGTAATGTTCCAATCAACAGCATACTGTGTCATACACGAGGCTCAATTATATTTGTACAATGTGCGTGTGTCCAGGTACAGTGTGTCCAAACATTAATACCAAGGGATAATCCGACTACAAATTAGATTGTGTGAATGGTTGCTGCAACAAAATGTTCAAACTCTCAGATTTACAGCTGGTGTGTTAGTTAGGTGAAGCTATTTTCTCACGGAATATAACATTCGTAATTCTCACGTTTGAGATTTTGAAAATCTACACAAGATTCAACGGGATCATTTCCAGAAACGCTCTCCCTTAAATGTTTAGGCAGGGATTGTAGATGATCGGTGATCGATGATTATTTACGCGAACGTACCATAGCTGCTGCCAATAAATTACGAGTCCAAAACTGACAAGAACCACAAACATTTGTGTTAGTTTGCAGACTGTACAAACTATTTTTACACGTCAATAGACAACATTTTGAACAGTTGTTGTAACATCAGGTATGTCAGATTATTTTATTTCTTGTCGGGTTTTACAGTGGACCAGTTTCCAGTGCCGTGCATAAGTGTATTTTTAAATCATTTTCGAATTGCCTGTTTCGATTTATTTTTTACAAAATTGTATTTGTTAGGGTTCTTTGAGAATTCAAACATTTTTTGTATAAGTTCTGAATCGCCCTGTGTAATAAAATGTGAAATTATTATTTATGTTTGTGAGAATTTTTTAAATTATTTTCCTATTTTTTTCACTACGTAAGAGCTTGTTATTTATTTTTTTAAATAATAAGAAACTAATTCTATTGTTGCAGAGGGTTAACTTCAACATTAACTAATTACTAAATTAAGTTCAATAACTTCAAATCAATTAAAAATTCAAATAAAAAAATATTAATGAAACGTATAATTCCTATTAACTTCATGTGGTAATAAAACAGATAACATTTTTTTTATGTAAATACCCTAATAGGGCATTTATCATTTCAACTCATTAAAGTGTTTTATCTACTCCTATTAATTTATATATTAATTATTCAACTGCTTCTGAGCAATTAATAGTATCAATAAACAAATAGCGTGAGTTTTTATAGTGAATTATTATAACTCACGCTGGGCTTCTACAATGATAATTCGGTATGTAAATAGTGTACGCAGTAAATTCTTGGAATTTTTTAAGACGATAAATACATCCCATTGATATAAAATGGAAAGAATTTTTTACAAATGGAAAGCAATGAATAATTAAAAGATTTTAAAATTATTAAATTGCCAACACCTCTTAGAAGGCGGAACTGTCAAATATTATCATTGAGGGGACTAATGTCATTTGATATTTTAACAAAATAATTTTGACGTTTTCAAATAAATTTTCTTTCTCGATACTTGTATCTTAGTATTTATTGTTATAGTCTAGATAAAGTATAGTATTCATCTTGCGGTAATAACTAACTTGAAGAATTACAGCACTCGCCTGCGGCTCGTGCTGCAAACTTCATCTGCGTAAGTTATGACCAGCATTACCGCTCGTTAAATAATATACCATTATAGTATAGTATAACAGCCAGCTATTAGAATGTATCAAAATTATTATCTTTTATGACACATGCTATTGTCTGGTATGTTTTATTGGTTTTTGTAGATACATGAAAAATAATTGGTACTTAAATTCAAAAGGCGTATTAAAATATTTCTATATCATGATGTAACAGCTATAAAACTGCAAGGAAATAATAAAGAGTTTTAATATTAAAACTCGGTATTAAATGCATAAGCTGAAAGTGAAACCACTAAAAGCCACCACTAACCAGTAAATATTGTGTAAATAGAATAATGTAATAATAATATCTCTACCTCTCTACCACGGGTATTAGCCCAGAAGTCGAAGACTTGTGCGGGAGAGGAGGCGGCATATTATTATTAAGCAGGCCGCATTTGCGCCCAGGAACGACTTACGTGGTAGGCCCTAACCACCATTCAGTATAGGAATGAGGGAAACCCCATTAATTAGGGGGGTACTTAAACGTCAACCGGTATCAATCTCTCACATTGACCCAAGCCAACATTCTTCCACCCTGCCACCCGCAGAGAGGGTGTCAATCCTCTCCACGAATATAGCTTATGCACGGTTTACCGGCTGCGGGGGTGGAGTCGCCTCGATTCAAGTACTGACGCCTTAAACCGCATGACCACTGACCGATCCATTGAATTGTATCAATACTTATGGTCAGTATTAAATAATTTCAGTAAATTCCAATATATTGCAAACGCTTTACTAATTTTTCATTTTAGAATCCGCAAACCTTTCAAGCATTTTTCAAAATTTCAAATATTTACGGAGATATTAATCTGATCAGATAGTCCACTGACGTAACCTAATAAAATAAACCATATGATTTACTGGAAGACGAGGTTGCCATATCGTAGGAAAGATAAATAATTTTTTCACGTAAATTCAATTTTTGCTTTTGTTTGTAATTTAAGAACAGTTGTATTTAGCAATGAATAAAGCAAAATTATCATAAACGATTAAAATATGAATTTCCGCAAGTTCGATACTTTGCTCAGTGATTCCAAAAAATATCATACACGTGCACAAAAGCTCACCTACTTAGTGAAAACTAACTATTTAAACAGTTGTCCATATTTCACAAGTTAATACCATTGTACACTGTTAGAAAGATTATCACAAATTATCCCCTTAAATTATTTTATGAAGAATAAGAAGCAACTATGATTTTCACACAACTTAAAGTTAATTTTTGCCACATAACCTCAAACAACGTGTCAGTACTAACTGTTTCATAGTGGGTAAAACAGATTTTAAAAATAAACACAAAACATGAATAACAAAATAACTAACTTGATGCATGCGTTCAATATCAAGAGAAGGCAAAGTAAAATATTTAAAAGCAGAGTCAATCACATGCAAGAAAGAAACTGGTGTCGTAAGCACAGGTAATAGGTAGATGTCACGAGCAGTAGGCGAAACGTCCCGCACCAGCCCCATCATCTCGCACTGATAATCGACGTCGACGAAGAGGTTATGTCGATATCGGTGCACTAGTATTGTTCAGAGTAAAGGAATAAGCTGTGGCAAAGGCAAGTTACAAGTGGAAACAAAACGTAATATTTGTAGACAGGGATTTGATAATTTCAATACACGCAAATTTAGAGTTAATATAAGATACTTCTGCATCTTTTGAAACCGAACTAAGCTAATGGTTTCTTTAAGTATCTATTTTAAGAGATGCGGCACTAACGTATAAAACGTATTTAAAATTTATTATTTTCACAAGCAGTGTTTTACTCTTAAGTGTATTTAATTAATATTTATGATTAAATAAAATATAGCGCATTATTTAAACAATGAAAACGTTGACATGCTAAAAGCATATTTGTTAAGTAGTGATAATCAGTGATGGTGATAACGATAAGGTATTGTGATAAGTTGGAGTGTAGTAAAAATGGATAATGAATTCTGGATAACTATGATTGTGAGTAGAGAATCTGGTTTATATTTTCAATTTATTGATGAGGTATAGAAATGGCAAAGGGGAGGAGATGCCCATTAATATTTTCATAAATAAACATATTTCAATCATTCTTTGACATGTCTAAAAATTCTAGTTCCTTCATTCTCAATTCACATACACCATGAGTCTTAAAAATATTAGCATCGAAGTTGGATCAGTGGTCCTCAACAAGTTTTCGACTTAAAATTTGACTTTTTCATTCCTGTGTTCTACAGTAAACTGTACTGCTGGTTAAAATATTTGTACTTATTTAAGATTCACCCTGTATATTTGATTAGTAGAATATTACATTTTCTCTGATAACTGCTGTTTAAAATTGTATCCATTTTATTAGAATTACAAAAAGGTTTTGCTAAGATAATCCGTATCGTTGGATTTTTTTTTGTACTTGTGGGTGTTGCAATATCACGTAGTACAATTTAAGACATATTTGTTAAACGGACATAATATGTACTAGACAGATTTAGAACCTGTATTTGAGAATAATTTCAATAACAATAACGGTTGATCTTGGCTAATACTATTTAAGTGGTTCTAAAACTCTCTATTATTTGATAACAATATTAAACATTTCCCAGCAAGAAGTAGCTTTCCAATATATTTTTCATACGTGACAAAAATTGAATTGCGTTTCATCAAGCTCTTGTAACGTTTGAAGTGACAGACCAATTTCCTGTCCAAAAATTAATCGAAGCTCTGTAAAAGTAGAGGGAAATCAACTGTAGCCTACCTTCTCTCCCTTTAATTTGGCTTCATCGTAAAAGCCAAGGTTTTACATGATATAATTGAACAACATATTTTTTCTACATCATTTAATTAAACAACACTTTCTTTTCTCGACCTAACGAAAGATGCAAAGTTGTATGAACTAAATATAAAACTATAATATAGCAAGTAATAAAGTAATTAGAGTATGTATATAAAGTCGATGGTTTCATGATAATTTGTTAAACTTTCTCTGACAATGGGGAAGTTGTATAAATTTTATATTGGAAGGTCAGAACAAGTGTCTGGTGGTAATAATAACATAATAATTAAAATATTAACATTAATAAACTGACAATGTGGCCGAAAACGCAATACCATTGGTGTGACGTCCACGTCATTCAGCGTGGTTTATGTTTCCGTAGATACAGGTGACAGGTGCACTGTAACGGTGTTTGTTTCTTGTGTTCTTGTGGCATTTTTTGGATCATAGATACTGTAAATACTGTAGGTAATGTTGTACAAGTTTCACGATGGCGGAAATCGGTTTTGTGAAGCATAATCGGATGATTAACTATTATTAATTTGTCAAGAGTAGATTCATTTAATTTTATATTTATGAACTTCATTATTGCTAATCCTCACCTCATTTGTTCAGCAAATACGGGTAGTGAAATCAAACAGATGTCTATTAATTTTCCGTTTTTAACATTACCATAATTACTAGTGGTGGTGTGGTGAACTTTCAGTATTGTTAAACGTAACTTATTTTTTTGTTTACGATATAGATCCGCTCGTGAAAATTACAGCGCCAATGATGTTGGTTATGTCTAGATGGAGGGTTTCACTTGAGGTATTTATAAAATTATGCCATCTGATGTCACATTAATTGTTTTAATTTGAAAAATAATAAATAAAAATATTGAATAATGATATTTAATATTTATTAATTTTTGATTGATACTTACTACTGCTTTCATTTCTCATTAAATATTTAAAATCCTTATTTATCACTTTTATTTATTATGGTTTCAGAATAAAACAGGTAATTTAATGTAGTTAAATCAGAGACAGCAAAATTGTATAAATGCCTCAAATTACATTCTACACCTGGTAAATTATTAGGTTTATGTGGAAGAATAACGCAGATTTAAATATTAAAATAACTTTAATATCAGTGTCAACACTTTATAAAGATTATATACAGGGTCGGAAAACGCTGATGGTCTATCTGAGTTTACACGAGAGCGACAAAGTAAAGTATAGAAATCCGTGCGATAGACAAAGATGACTATATTGACGACGTTTTATAAATTAGAATAACATCTGAGCAGTCGCTCCCACTTCTAACCGAGCGCATCCGATTGGCCGGAAGGTTTGGCAGGCATCTGTCAGCAGCTGGCAGCTTCAGTGCCGATGTTTCTATATGCGGAGTAGGACGCATTTGCTTAAAACAAAGCTAATTCTTACGTACTTTTAACTATTTAGAATTATTTCATAAACCTACCACCTAACAGTGTATGAAAATAATTGCAATTATTTTCCGCTTTTGTATTTATTTAATAGCCGCTCTGGCAGAAAGTAATACTAAAACTCTAAAACATAAATAAACTTAAAACTTATTGCAGTAAAAACGAAAGAAAAAAATTAATGTTGATGTTCAACTAATAAGTTGTTCAAAAATGCCCCCCTTTGTGCCTCGCAATACCCTAATCTGTCATAGAATTCGGTTCTTACGTGTTCTAGCATTTCAGGGGAAATATTATGTAGGACGTCTTCAATTCGGGCCTGTAAATTGACTAAATTACGTGGCCTATCATGTGAATGTCCGTAAATGGCCTGTTTTAAATGCCCCCAAAGAAAGAAGTCGTTGGGCGATAAATCTGGCGATCTGGGGGGCCATGGAATACTGCCTCTTGTACTAATAAGATGCTGAGAGAATGTGGTTTCTAAATATGCTGTTACTCGACGTGCATTATGAGCGGGACAACCGTCTTGTTGAAACCACACATCATCAAAGTTGATATTTAATGCTCGAACTGGTAAAGAAGTACAACTGTGAAACGGAAAGTGATGGAAACTCGCGGAAGGAAGATTGTATTTTTAAAATGAGTTTTCCAAATAAAAATTCTATTGCTATATCTTACAAGATGAAACTTAGTCCGTATAAATGAAATCAAAAAGAGTATACTAATAGAAAGGACGAAATAGTGATATGGCGAAGAAACTAATTAAAATAAATATTAAAAAATAAGAATCTGGATCGAAGAATATATTAAATTTTGACGAAACATGGGCGTATGAAGGTCATACGGAAAGCGGTACGATATGATATAGTAAGTGTTAATGTGTGACCGTTATAGTGACAGTGCTAGTAACCAATAGTAAATAGTGTGTATGTATTCTAAAGCCTTTTGTCCTTTTCAATGCGGAATTCGCAAATATTTGCGCGATTTATTTAACGGTGGAAAAATCTCTATTTGTAACAAATGTTGTCAACTACCTATAACATTTTCTACCATTTTCATCATGAAACTGCCATGGTATATTATTAGAAGTTCAAAACAAACTTATTAACACCACATAATAATGAAAGGGGCATTAATATTTGAAGTGTTTGACAGTATCGCAAATGTAAAAAGTTGAGATTTTCCCGCCATAAATAATTAAAACAGAAGTTGTAAAATTCGTGCAAAAATCCGTAAATTTCGCGTCCATGAGGACAAGGCTTAAGTGTGTTATCTGCAGAGTGCGCATCAGGTAGATGTAAGTGGGTGGTAGTGGGCAATCGCCGTCCATAAGAACAGGGACACATTTAAAGTAAATTGTTAATGTGCTAGGTTCAGCCGACGTCAACTTATTTTTGATAATTTTGTGTGCTTTAACTCTTCTCAAGTGGCACGCTTAGATAATCATACCACCCTTACCCTTCCGTACTCATCTCTGTGTTGTGAGTTAGTCACTTTCTATTATTTTCGACCTTGGGTAATTGACAAGATAAAAACTTTAAATTTTGAAATAATTCTTATAATTGTTATTATCTAACGCCTCGAAATTGGTAAAAACTGTTATATCACTGCTTCTACTAAAAATAATGGATGTTATGTAATGAAACAATTTTTGTCATTTTTATATATTCCTTATATCTGATCACATTCAAATTTAGTACGCCTATGAAATCTTGCTCCCTGCACGCTTCGCCCGTCGCGCTGGTCAACAAGCTAGCGATTAGTCACTGTCCACAATTTCGACCGCTGGTAAAATATCAGAATATCGGAGTTGGAGTTGCACAAGTAGCGACATCTCTTGCGAAAGCGAAAGGCAGAGATGGCGATTGGTCGCTGAGATATAAGTGGGAATGGATTTTATTTGTTGAATGATGAAATGGGCGGTGACTATTTAGATTTTAAAACGTCGTCAATATAGTCATCCTTGTCTATCGCACGGATTTCTATACTTTACTTTGTCGCTCTCATGTAAACTCAGATAGACCATCAGCGTTTTCCGACCCTGTATATTATAACATTATTCTGGATCTACTATATGACTGTAGTTAACTGTAGTTGAATGGTAAATAGTGAATGGTAAAATACAAAGAGATACACTTCTTATATATATATATATATATATATATATATATATATATATATATATATATATATATATATATATATATCACTTTTCTACCTGCATCCTTAATATTTAAGAATAACAAATATAGGCCCAATGAGGGAAGGTTGAACTTCGCACTATAAACAAATCATGCATGTGTAGAGACTAGTCGAGTATTTTATTTTTGTATATATCCAATATAAATGGTATTTGGAATGAAGCGCTAAATACAATAAATTAGAAAAAAATGTAAGTTTACTTTAGCATTTTTCTAAACACCCTATATACTTCTGGTAACTTAATAGAAAAGTTTAACTGATTCTTTACAATTTTACATTTTAATTTTTTTTATAAACTTAAACCTACTTACTTCTACATTTCCCATTAAACTTCTTCCTTTCGACGCGCTTCTTCGCCCTACACCATATTTTTCATTTAATTTTTTTGGTATATATTACTAAATACAATATTTTTTATTAGGCGCTGTATGATGTATTCGTACATAACATAATGCAATACTTCTTCCATTTGTCCGTTGAGATGTACTTTACGAGTCTAGTTTGCAACGTTTTTTAACACCATATCTGTTTAACACAACAATGCACAATATCGTATTAGGCAGAGAGAATAGAAAATAAGAGTAGTTATTTCTTACTATAAAGTTGGCAACAAAAGGAAGCAACCCTCGATGGACATCTGTAGTGAATTAAACTAAAAAGCGGGATATTCGAATTTATTTCCTACTTACATATTTTTTCTGAAAGGAAAATATTTTACATTGTAGCAAAAAACTCATAATAATAGCACAAATTGTTAGGATAATTGATACAAATTATCATTTGTGATATTATTATGAGTTTCTTGCTACAATGAAAAATATTACCTTTATATTATTAATATACATATCTCACAATTATTCTTTATAGGGACTTTTTTAATAAATATAATAAACTCATGAAAGAATCATAATTTTGTTATTAATGTTAACACATAAATACAAACAAACAAGGATATAAATACAAAATAAATAACTTTATTGTAATTAAATTTTGTGACTGCAATCTACTGCAATACTAATGGCACTCCCTCAAATCAGTTTTTGAAAGATTGGAAGTTCTGAATAGAAATTTCATTAGATCCTTATTATATATGAGTGGAACGATTAAGAACGGTTGAAAGTAGATTTCATTACGAATGCGTTAGCAGTTCTAAATGAATTGTCAAATTCCTTTTAATGAGTGCCATTATTACTGCAATAGATTGTACCTAAAGCCAGTTACGGACGATGAGTGATAATATATTTATATTTTACGGGAAGCAACGGGAAAATTAATCTGGAAAAAATCATCTCGGGTAGAGATTCATCCTTATAAATGCTTAACAGAATTAATAATAGGTCTGTTTCCACAACAGTCGGGCAAGTTTCAAACCGTCCGGTAATACTCGATCGGTTATGTTCTCTGATCGCGCCGATATTTTTAGCGGTGTTGGTGGCCTAAATGATTTAGGATCGAGAGGGACTATCCCTCTATATCCTGCCTCATCGCTGTAGACCTGGACAGTCTCGCGAAGGTGGGTCCCATCCATCGTCTATTTTCATTAATTTTCCTAATATAATGCATTTTTTTTTTTCAATAATTTAAATCGGATATTTCCTACCACTAATGAGTCTATTTTAGTTTGTCCTCAAAACTATCAGGCGATAGTACCATGTTCTAGGAAAAATGCAAAGTTCCTATAGACCAGGAGGGTTACAGATTTGCATGGCTCTAACGTGACATAACTTTGATAACTATTGGAATCGCTCGGGAATGGTATACCTATTGAAAATATCCAGGTGCGCCAACTTGAAAAGGTGTGCTATTTACATAAACAACGAAAAAGTGAAAAAAAATGCGAAATTCGCGTTTTTTTCCGGAAACAATCGCATATAACTCGGTAAGTATGCATTTTAGAGAAAAAATGTGTACTTATAAATTTGTTCCTAATGAAATTTTGTACAAGACAGAGTTAGTGCGATATCCGTATATTTAAAATGTTCGCTGTAAAATGCTCGAAAGTGCAAAAAAAGTAGTTAAAAAGCAAGGTAATTTTAAATTATTTATTTAACAATGAAAAAATAACCCAATCACTCCATACATTTAGAGAAAAGTACTTGATTGAAATACAAAACGAGAACCGCAAGGCCGATTAAGATCGGACTGACAGTTTTTGCATAATGCAATTTTTAAGAACCTACCTCGAAAAGGGACCATTTTTTAAATTTTGTGCCAGGCTAAAAGTTATGAATATTTTTTGCGCCCGCGCTTTTACACCTTCATAGATCCTTAAACTATCATATACAATTGCTATCTTAACCATTTTTTAATTTAAAAAGTTTGAAAATTTTGGCTTTTAAATAAATAAGCCTGTGAAGAGGAATTTACGAGTGGGAAAAAATCGGAAAGTATAGAAAACTAATACTCAAAAAGACGCTTCTTAAAAAAAATCATCCAATTCGGTCCAGTAGATGTTGAGATATTTATTAACTTCTACTATTAAGTTGAGAATGGTATGCGGCGTAACGGTTAATGATGTAACCATAAATTATATACCAATTAGTTCCTGACAATATATTACGAGACATCAGTTGTAAATGTACAAAGGGCTGCACAAAATCTTGTAATTGTGTAAAACACGGATTAAAATGTTCCGATTATTCCGATTATTATATGCCCCGGTCAAACTTGTAAAAATTGCCAAGAAAATGTATTAGACAGTAATATAGATGTAGAAGATAGTAGCGAACTTGATATTGATGGCGACAATGATGTACAATTCCATGTAAATACAGACATATTAACAGCTAACGAATGCGTTTCCGACAACGAAGACAGCGACGACGAAATTCCGTGTATGCCAATCAATATAATAAATGAACTTGTATTATAAATAAATTGTGTAAAATTAATGAAATTCTCACTATTTTACGATTATTTATACCTTATCTCCTGTTATTCAATGTACTATATGCATTAAATAACAATTAAATTAATTTATCACATTATTACGAATTAATTCTTCAATTTAATACTAATTTACAATGAATAATATACATATGATCAAGAAAGATATTATGATTAACACTAATTTTTGGCAACATTTAAAAATGGTTTATTATGAAAATCGACCACCGATTGTTTATTTTTTAAAATTGATAAATGTAACTATGAAAATTGAAATATTCTCGTTTTTCTACCCCAATTAAAAAAAAATCGTCAAAATTGGTGTAGTAGAAGCCGAAATATATCATCCTGAAGCGAGCGCGCCGATTTTGAAGCACCGATTTCAAGTTTCGCAGTCTATTCCCATCCCTCCGAATTTCGGTTCCGAGAGCGCACTACACAATGTTTATGCAAATTTTTGTGCATGATGCACACGTGTAATTTAATTTTTGAAAGCAGATACGAAAATATCTGCGAAAAACCTATCGATTGGTATATAATTTATTGTTACATCATTAAACGTTTTGCCGCATCCCCTTCCCAACTTTGAAAGTTAATATCTCAACATCTGTTAGACCGAATTGGATGATTTTTTTTAAAGAAGCGTCTTTCCGAGTACTATTTTTCTGTACTTTCCGATTTTTTCCCACTCGCAAATCCCGCTTCACAGGCTTATTTATTTCAAAGCCAAAATTTTCAAACTTTTTAAAACCTCTCAAAAAGCTATGGTTAAGATAGCAATTGTATATGATAGTTTAAGGGTCCAAGCACGTGCAATAGCACGAGCGCAAAAAAATATTCATAACTTTTAGTCTGGCACAAAATTAAAAAAAAAGGTCTTTTTTCCAGGTAGGTTACTTAACAATTGCATTATGTAAAAACTGTCAGTCCGATCTTAATCGGCCTTACGGTTCTCGTTTTATATTGCAGTCAAGTACTTTTCTCTAAATGTATGGCGAGATTGGGTTATTTTTTCATTGTTAAATAAATAATTTAAAATTACCTTGTTTTTTTACCTACTTGATTTGCACTTTCGAGCATTTTGCAGCGAACATTTCAAATCTACGGATATCGGACCAACTCTGTCTTGTATAAAATTTTATAACAAACAAATTTATAAGTATACATTTTATCCTCTACAATGCATACTTACCGAGTTATACGCGATTGTTTCCGGGAAATACGCAATTTTCGCATTATTTTTCACTTTTTCATTGTTTATGCAAATAGCACACCTTTTCAAGCTGGCGCACCTCGATATTTTCAATAGGTATACCATTCCCGAGCGATTCCAATAGCTATCTAAGTTACGTCACGGTAAAGCCATATTTGAAAGATTTCGTCGCAATTATCCTGCTAATAACGATAGGAACTTTAGTATGTCCTACGTCAAACTGAAATGGACTAAAATGTAACATATATACTATATTATACAGGGTGAATCTTAAATAAGTACAAATATTTTAACTGCTGGTGTAGTTCGTCATTTAAATCAGTCTAGTGAAAGCCATTTTTATAAATTTCTAATATTTACGGAGATATTAATTTTTTAAAAAAAATCCCACATTTTGAGGACCGCTGGCTGATTTTTCATCCAACAACGTAATGAAACATATGATTTGTTGCGAGGTTGCCATATCTCCTCCAATATAAATATTACGTTTCCTTTAACGTAATAGTTCTATTTTAAAAATACTTGTTTTAAGCATAAGTACAGTAAAATTGGGTATGTAGTATGATACGCAGCAATATTAACATAAATTTTAACATCTGAACTAACCTTACTATACTTCAACGATTAAAAATGAATTTCCGCAAGTTCAATACTACCGTAAAATATTTAGGAAGGTATTACGTGATATTACTATGTCCAATGTTCAAAAATTATACATAAACGTGCACACAAGCTTACCTGTTTGTTAAAAAATTAACTATTTAATCAGTAATCCACATTTCACAAGTTAAATGTCATTGTACACTGTTAGAAAGGGACACAAAACACAATTTCCTTAAGTTATTTTATGAAGAATAACGAAAAACTATGCACGCGTTTTTTATTTAAAATGGAAAAAATGTCAACTTTGAGCAAATTTTATTGCTATTTTCATGCATTATGTGGGGTTAACAAGTTTGACTTGGGCTTCCGATAATCTGTCATGACAGTCAATGACAGTTTGATAATAAAAAATAATATAAAATGTTACACTTGACAAAATTCGCTAAAAGTTGAGATTTTTTCTTTGTGTAATACTGGCAACACTGTGAACCACACGTTCAGTCTGCAGCACTATGACTCATAAAAGTATGAAGGGTCGGTCTAGGCCAGCGGTCCTCAACAAGTTTTCTACTGAAAAATTACGAAATTTATTTAAAATTTCACTTTTTTATTTCTGATTTTTTTGTAAAAAAACTATTAATTATGTGTTCTACACACAAAACTATACCGCTGGTTAAAATATTTGTACTTATTTAAGATTCACCCTGTATATAGTAACTTTTAATTTAGTGCCACAAAAGCAAACAAAACTAATTATCTCCAATGTACATAGTTAATTAATTTTTAAGAATTCAAGTAAACAGGGACATGTTTTAAGAGGTTATTATGATTAATATAGGGATATCTACTCAAATAGAGACATATCCATATAGTAGAGTCTTACATTTTTCAAACAACTTCTAAATTTTATTGAACTTTCTATATTTGCAATATAAATATGCAACAAGATATAGTAATATGCTGAATAAAAAACTACGTATCATTATAGCTACGTCAACCTGCAGTTAGTTGTGCATTGTACATTTTATAAATTTGGTGGTAATTTATGCGAAACTTGTTACTTGTAAACAATACGGAAACACTTAAATACGTGTGTGTACATTAATCTTTTTTTGTGTAGGTATTATTTGCCTAAATTAAATTTAACATCTATGTTTTTTGGTACATCAACATAAGAATCTTTCATGTTTTATACATTTTTGTGTTAAATTTCTTCTCGTTTTTTGATAAAATCTTGTGAAATACCAAAAATTTTATACTGAGTTTCAGCCAAAGAGGGACATAATATGTGCTATGCAGTTCTAGCATAAGGAGTTTATGTCCCATACGTTCATTTACCACACGCAAAACCAGACTATAGTATTTTTTGCTAATTGTTAGTTTTGTTTTGTTTTTTTTTCTCAATGATATTATTCACAACTATCTGTATTAATAAAAAAATTTAAAAAAATCTACTGCAGGCAAAATAATTAAAATTTTCGTAAAAACCAGTCTGTCAACAACATGCCATTTTTTCGAAATTGATTTCTTGAACATGACTCCTATTGAGTAAACTCCTTGGATATTGTAATGTTTTTTCCACATGCCGGAATAGTAATTTATGTTATAAGTCCGGTAGGTGACTTATTACAGAACGAGTTGTTTTAGTAATATAAGAAAAAAGACTATTCATAATACTGGAAGACTGGTAACAAATTATCGACCCTTAAACATTTTGAGTACTATCTGTAAATTGTTAGAGAACATCATAATACGAGTATTTGTTTTCCACTTTCAAAGGTATGTCAACTAAACTAAATCTTTTAATATATGCTGATTACGTGTCGGGAGCTTTGGAGGAAAGTGTTGAAGTTTCGTACATTTCTATTCATATTGATTTTATTATTGTCTTTTGGTTGTATGTGTATTTATATAAATTGTGCTTTGTACTCATTTGACTTTTGCCCGTGAATAATAGTATATTATGCAACGATCATGTAATGATGGTTATTAATACACGAGCATTAACCGGGATACGAAACGAGCCGAAGGCGAGTTTCGTATGGTTTATGCTAGTGTATTAATAACCATTACATGAGAGTTGCATACGCTATTCTTTCTACACCCAATAAATGATGAAAAACCATAAATTTTATATTTTTATTGAACACAATAGGTAACAGTAATTATTCGTATGAACTGCATTTTCTGCTTTCTCCGATATGTGTGGAGGAGTCGATGGTAATTCTTCTATATCGCTGATATCAGACTTTTTGATAAATTATCGAAGTTTAGTTAGGTATCTACGAAAATTTAATACGTACTGATTTTGACATCTAAAATAATTACATAGGAACCTAGGATAAACGTCAAACGCACAGCATGCTTGATTGAAAAATTATGGGTTTCTATTGATTAAAAATCTGTATCGTAATGGGTATCATTATGAAACGGATTATGGGCATATAAGTGCATTGTTATAATACGGGAATATAGAAAAATAAATAAATAAATACATTCATTAGAATAATATAGGTGTACTTCAACATTATTTAATAACGTGTTCACACTGTATATTTAATCATTGATTAAGCGCCTGCTTGTGCCGTCTGCAGACGATCCGTTTGTTGTTTTCCTATATCTCATATATACGATAGAAGATTTAATAATCCTTTTATTTCCAGGCGAGCACTACTTGGCACAATGAAACCATACACGTTTGCACCACGGATCGAGCTTACTGGGTGAAGGAATATATCACTGAGAATATTTACTTCATAACATATTACACATTCAGGGTTCTGTTCGTGCATCTGATACCTTGCGTAGCTCTGGTTATTTTGAATCTGCTCTTGTTCCGAGCCCTAAAGCAAGCACAGAAGCGAAGGGATATCCTACTTTCTTCGAAGAAAAACCAGAAGACGGAATGCAAAAAGTTGAGAGACTCAAATTGCACTACACTCATGTTAATCGTAGTTGTGACTGCATTTTTGATTGTAGAGCTGCCCCTAGTGGTTGTTACAGTACTGCATATGGTGTCCAGCACTTTTTTTGAGTTTTTGAATTATGATGTAGTCAATACTTTGATACTGTTTACTAACTTTTTTATTATACTGAGTTACCCCATTAATTTTGCCATTTACTGTGGTATGTCTAGGCAGTTCAGAGAAACATTTAAGGACCTTTTTATAAAAGGTGCGGTAAATGCGAGAAATGGATCGTCCAGATATTCCATCGTAAATGGACCTAGAACGTGTACGAATGAGACAGTTTTGTAATTTTCTACGTTAATATAACTCAAATGAAATATATGACGCTTATGTATGGACTTGAAAAATTTTTTGTATGATGTAGGTATATTTTTATTTATTTATACATATTTCAAAACTTTAACTGTACATAGAACTATATTGTATTATTACATGGTGGAATGTAAAAAGGTTATTTGAAGAAAATGTTATGTACATATTATCTGTTTAATATAGAACTGTATTAATTTCTGTGTGCAAAATATGTTGTCAGCGACTTTCAACAATTCGAGCCCTTACTTGAAAGTACTTGACAATGCTCTGCTCTGTATTTTAAACCTTACTGGAGACTTCTAGGAAGGTTTAAATATGTAGGTATTTCTGTTTTATGTCTAAAATATAAAAAAGTATGTACTACAAAAAGAAAGAAATGTTAAGTGTTATGTATGTATTCAGATGTTGCCTTCCCCGATATATTTAATAAATGTATTAAAAAACCTAAAAAAAAATCTTTACTTCTATATTATTTTACAATAAATAGTAGGTATATATTTTATTTTTAATTTTCTCACATTTTACTCTATAAAAGGTGTCACATAATATATTTCTATATTATCGTTGATTGTTTTTTAACTTCTAACGTATCCCTGAGATCTATGACGGCAACGTTCAAATACATATTTTTATGCCTATTTAACATCGGTATGAAAAGTCTATCAACAGCGACTTACCAGCTGCTGAATAGAATTTGCAATACATAGTCAAAATAGCCCTACAAAATCGCCCATGAGCCTATTTATAACTTCTGATGCAGCGCTGGAGAAATGGCGGAGGCGTTCAAGCAGCATCTCTAGAGTACCTCCAAATGCAAATAATTATGTTTAGTCATAATAATAGTAGACATCATCATAGCTGCGTAGCTATATATTCTATGGTACAAGTTTGGCATTAAAAATTTGATAACATCATTGTCATATAAAAATGCTATTGATAATATTGACCATATAGCTGTGTTTAATATAGGCCAAACAGAAACAGATATTTAGTTATAAAGTGTACAAAAATGCAAAACATACACAAAAATATTTGCACAAAATATCGGAACATCTTTGCTGTCATCCTTGCTCCTCTTACTGTACCAACTTCTGATATGTTCCTGCATAAACTTCCTGTAGACTTGAAACTTGGTAAGCAGTGGAAAATTAAATTGAGGATCGGAAAACCGATTATTAAACACATTAAAGTATGTAGCAACATTTTTCTTATAGAGGGTTTTATGGCAGGTAATTAATTATAACACGGTTATATTGTGAATTATTTAAGGATTTTTTTTAAATCTGTGTTATACATTACACTGCCAATTGTCTCCATTTAATAAAAGATGGATATTTCATGGGGTGGCTGAACTAATACAGACGATATAAACACAGGTTTTTTACAACATGGGGCTTCTTGCTTCTGCTTCACCTTCTTTTAGAGGTCGCACACGATTCCCCAAATAGTTAAAGATATCTGAACTGAACCATTATATCTGAAAGGTTACGAGAATACTAGGAATTCACGATATATATGCACTAGGAATGTCTTACATTAAAGTTAAAATAATGCTTTTGATTAGTCCTAAAATACACTTTCACCTAAAAAATTACTTAAGTACAAAGAATTACATCATCAGACACAATATCGCTGGCATCCGACATCTTGAAGTTTACAGCGCCATCTAGTGGTTCGTAAATTTAAATACTATGATAGTAGGTGAGACTAATGAACTGCCGTTGCGTAGAATTGAAACTTGTTATCAACGGACGGGGATGTTATTGAGATCGTACGAAGGCAGATTCTTTAAATTTCTTCAAGATTGACATTACTCTACGATCGATATTGCTCATCATTTCCCTATACATATGCCACATCGATAAGTACTTAATAATTTAAAAAGTTTAATTACAACTGATTATTATTTTTTATGATATTATTCCATCAATTTTGAAATCAAGTGTTATCTAACGGCGATGCTGCGACATATAAAAGTTATTATTAACGTTAATATTCTGAAAAACGCGAAACCTGTTATGCCGCCGTATCAGCGACCGCATTGTTAATCTTGCAAATTCACATGAAAAATCCCCGTTTTCTAAAAAGTGACGAGAGCAGATTGACAATCGAAAAAGAATCGCGGTGGTGATACTGATGCGTTTATGTTCAATGCATTCATATAACACTGCAATGATATTGTAGTAGCATAATTAATTTCAAATAATGGTTATGTTAATAGGGATAATTAAGCAATCTTCACATACATCGTCGTGTCTTGTGCATTTCTCTAGCTTTTTAATTTAATTCAAATTCATGCAGATAGCAAAATATTTCAGATTTTTACTGAAAAATTCCTTGTGACACGGAAAATCCCCAAAAAAAGGGAAAATCCCTGGTATCTGGCAACACTGGGTTCAATTTCACATAGGTACTAAATTCACAATGAACATAGAATCATAGTCAGTTATTCTTGTAAACCTATGACTGCAAAATCACGCTTTAGCTTAACCCTACTTCTAAGGACGAAAACATAAACAATAAAAGTGGCACACAAAATAACGAGTTCAAGTATATGCAGTATACAAAATCATTCAGTCCTAATGTCATTAATTTTAAGAGAATATAGGAAAAAATGAATAGGAATACGCGACAATTTTTTTTTCTTATGCGGTTTTCGGTTTACGCCGAAAAAAAATATTTTCAAACCATTATTTAAACTCCCTTATCGGACTGCTACTGACCTGACCCGACGTTGCCAAATTTAAATATTTTCCTACTACCTACTTATTGTAACGTTAAAATATGTAATAAATGATATAAATTATTTTTAAAAGCATACACAGTTAACATATTTTCAGTTTCAGTTTAAAAATATTTAATATTGAAGTTACAAAATTCCAACGGATAAAATTACGGTGGAATTCACCGAGGTTCGTTCAAGTCCATTTTCCTATGCCGACGTCGAATTGCATTTCAAATAGCGTGGACCGACGTATCTCCTTTCTCCTCTCCCATAAGTTACCACTTCGCGTTGTTTACGAAAGGTGCGTTTCGCGTTTATTGTTATTTGTGTCGCTAGTGTAGCTTTTAATTAATTAAATTTACTATTTATCCAAATAAAAATGCAATTCAAATTGGGTGAAACTAAATTTCACAAATTTCCCTATAAGGAAAACCTATCCTATCCTATCAACAATTAATAGTGAAAGAATGCTGTCGTCTCCTGCTTCTGATTTAAACAATGGAGTTGTTAAACAGAGTCGGTGGAAATTTTAATAGATGTTTTAATAAAGATAGATTTAAGCAACAATTGCAAATGTGGCTGTTCCGGGAAAAAAGCTTAGCCTAGAGGCGTAGGGAATCTGATTGTGATGCACTGGTGTAAAACTCATATTCATAATCAAATGCAATTAGCATTATTTGAAAATATTCACGTACAAGCTCAAATTGTTATCCTATGAATACAAAATCATGCTTTAGCTTAACTAAATGTAACCTAGAAAATACTATGTCATTATTTTAAACAGGTAGTTAATCATGGTTTTCGGGGCTTCAGGCGCAACCTGATTTGGAGATCATTGTCTCAACTAAGAATGAGATGGTTCATTAAAATGAACATTACAGAAAATCATACTTTTTTATTTTTAGAATTAACACAAGCATAATATACAAATAATATTAAGATAGGGAAATAAAATAATATTCTCAGGTACTATAAAAAAGAATAAATAAATAGTCATAACACAAAAAATCACGCTCAGGTAAAAAATCGCAGTAAAATTCTGCATCATATTTTCAGTAATTTAGTACTACCAATTAATAAAGACTTTTATACACACACATAAAGTTAGGAAGCCACTTCTTTGACAAGAACAATTTCAGGGAGATTGCAGAAATTCCAAAGGAAGGTCTGGAGCACGTCTGGACGCGAAACTATTACAAAAAACGTATGGCGTGGGTGCGGCAAGCAAAGTTTATACATTTATTCTAACTTTTAATTGTAATTGTACTGCTGGTTGCTTATTTACACTTCCCTCAACTTGATGGAGATAGAGATGGCCAAGTTATTGCAATATTCCTTAAATCAATTTTTAATGAACTTTTTATTAGATTTCTATTGGTGAGTGAAACAATTAATAACTTATGGAAATGTTGAAAGTAGATGTCATTACAAATATGTCACCAGTTTAAAACAAGTCATCAAATTCGTTTTAAAGAGTGTCATTATTATGACCATAGGTGGTATGTAGCCTAGCTTATTTATGAATTTGGCAATATTGCATTCAGGCAGCTAACGTGTTGGTTTCGGAGCTGTAAGAATCCGTCAGTGACAGCCTGAAAGGGTGTTTAAATAATGATCTGAAACTATTTTTTTTTTTTTCAGTGTAAATATACATATAAAATTTTTATTACCATATAATCGTACTATACTTATTTCTCTTTATCTTCTCTTAAAATTAATGATATTATGACTGCATCCCCCTGTGATGACTAACAAATACATAAAATATATTTCACAATGACTGAAAACTGTTTGATTATAATCTGTTTTTAAAAAGGCAATATGAGGTCCCCTTTAAAACCCCACAAAGATGAAACTCATTATGTGAAGTTTTTCAATAATTTCGTCAAGGTGCTTCCTGGGACACTGCTGCGTTTTTTAAATTTTGTATTTTTTCAAATTAAACATCTTAAAATGAAACTTTCCTTTTGCTTGAATGACTTGTATCACACTTTGTTGTCGAGAAAAAAAAAATAGAAATCATGGCCCCTTTTTTAACAAATAAAATATGAATTCGTTTTATTATTCTTTTTCTTGTAGACGGTTCATATTATGGGCAATAAACGATAGTATTTTTTTTATAGCCTAAGGTTGAAGTTACCCAGATTTATTATTTTAAAGTCTTTATCATACAGTGTTCACAATTTAGGCATTAAGTTGTAAATCTTAGTCCGCCACTGGGAAACAAAAAGCCAAATAGCTTTCAAGAACACTATTTCAAGAGGTCCTTCCTAGTGTCCATATCACATTATATTTTTATTAAATTAGATTGAGTACTTTAAAAGTTATTCAAGAAAAACCGATTTCCAACAACGTCCTTCAAGCACACATATCTTTATAGAGAGGGCCTGTAGGAAAAACTTGTCATCTTATTTTTTCATGTTCTATCTGCACCCTAGAGATTTCCCACATTTCTCGAACACCCTGTACATCTTTAATTAAGTTAGTTGGTAGATTTTATTTTTAATTGCTGTATTGGGTTTATTGTCTCTATTTTTTTTGTTTCCATCCTGTAATTGGTACTTATGCTATTGGACCAATATAAAATTTTCTAAAAACCATCGATCCATATCGTCGCCCCTTCATCATCAAGTAGGTTTTATCACGTGCGTCTTTCAAAAATTTCTCAACTTTTTGATTTTTTTAAAACACTAGATGATTCACGTTAAAGCAATTCTTGGAAATTTCTTTATGTCAATATTATTTTTCGTTAACAATATTGTTCTCATCATTAGTAAAGGCTCTACTGGGATACTCTAGATTTTTGTTTAAAATAGGCTAGTAGAACTGCTTTAGTGATAAGAGCTACTCCCTTTTGAAAACTCATATTTATCTTTGGATTTTGTCGGTAATAATGATTGATCGCGCTTCTTGCTGATTCTTCTATGCCATCTTCCATGTTATTGTTGTAAGCAGAAGATTTTGACATTTCTCATAAATCACTGGCGCAATAATATTAAGTAAAGCCTAATAAACAAACGCGTTTCTAGAGCAACATTTCCTAAGGATTCTTTTATTAAAAAGCTCTGTCTTACATAGACATCAAAATTATGAACCAACTGCCATTAGGTATTAGATCTTTGGACACTGAATTAGCTGTATTGACTTATCCATTGCCATCTTATATGTAGTGTTTTTATAGAGAGATGAGTCTGTCAAGTAGCGGTTATTTGTTACGTTATATTCAATTTTATTATGTATGTGGTCCTAAACTGGCAAAACTGTTTCGCTTTAACACTCGAACGCTCTGTGGTTTCGTAGTCAGAAAGTTTGTGTGCCGTCTTACCGGGAGTTATCGGTTGATTTAATTCTCTTTTAAAAAATTGATTGAAAAAATCTAAATTTAATGTACTTCATCTAGCGTAACAAAAGTACATGCTTTACACATTCACAAAGCAGCGTAACTCAATTTCGTATAGTTTTCAGGATAACATTACACTGTCGGCGTAGCACGTTTTCACGAACCGCCGTAACTTAAGTTACGCTAGTTCGTAAAATTTTATTTTGGTGGTAAGTATAAATAAATAAGTGTTGTATCTCACATTTGTCTATTCGGACTTGTAGCAGAATAAACTCAAATACTACAATTAAGGCACCGTGTAAAAGGAAAGCATGTAAAAAGATATGTAAGGTGCAGGTTTTGACTTGCGGCAAGTGATATATCTACCCATATTAAAAGAAAGTGTTATATTTTATAAAAGTTTATCAAATTACAACTGCACACTGTACAACATTGCTACTAAAGGTTGTTTTTGCTCTATGTGGCATGAAAGCATCAGCAAACGAAGCTCAGCAGAGGTTAGTACTTGTGTGTATAAGGCCCTCCTAATCTATGATGCAAAAAGCATAAAATATCTGTTGCCTTATTTTCTGACGATTGTATCGGACAGAACAAAAACTCTATTATTAAATATTACAATGCTGCCTTATGTTATAACCAATAGTGTTAATATCGAAGAAATCAGTTTAAGATTCTTCAAAACATCCCATGGACAAAATGAAGAAGATACGGCACACAGTACCTTATCCAAAGCTACTGCCTATAGTGAATCTTTCCCAAAAACGCCATCCCTATACTGTTGAGCTCTATAAGGTAATGATTTCATTGACTAAGAAAATACCTCAAAATTTGCAGGTACGCACTACAAAAGTAGCTTAAACTGGTGAGCCTATGAAATGGATCGATTTAATGAAACTTAAAGTTAGGAAATATTTTTCAAAACAAGTCACTTGCAAACAGAAAATCAGACTTATGATTGAACATTCAGGTTAAAGTAACCGATAGCAGTAAACCCAGATAGCATTATATATTCACAGAATATTACAGGAATAACCTTTTTTGGATATTGGAATACTCCTAGAAGATGCTGTCAATATATATATCCCAAAAAGAATATTCTTAGAAAGTGCAAGTGGGACACTTTTAGATAATCTGGGAATAATCGTAATAAATATTAATGGAATAATCGAAAATATTCCTGGAATAGTTACAGGATATCAGTAGAATAAAAATCTAGATATTTCTGGATTAATCTAACTGTATTATTTTCGTTATTCAGGTATAGTCCACAAATATTCTTTACACATTACACATTTACAGCTTTTTAACATAACTTTTCTATGAATATTCATTAGAGTTAATTCTGTAAGGTATACAGACAGGCTGGTTTAAATTAGACAAAAGTTTCACCTTTTCATGGCTCAACCTAAACAGATCCAAGATATATGTTGTCATTGCTGAAATATTATGTAAAACCTGAAAACAGTGATTTTAGAAAATGCCACTTAGTGTCATTATTTCGCATCAGAAAGCACTAACATTTGGTACAGAACGATAAGAATATATTTCGTTGAAATAAAATTCCGATTAACACTGGATTCGGTTCTGCAATTGTTTTTTCCTTTTGGGCGTCATATTGGATCTTGGTAGTAACAGAAGTAAAGTAAAAAAATTACAAACAATTTAATATTTAATAGTACTATTTTATTTAAAAAATAACCCAGAAAATTTAAAAAATTAATTAATGAATATTGTATAACGAAATCTAGTGCCTGTAGAAATTTTCTATCGACGAAATTGGATTTCTCGGATATTCTTATGCCTCTGTGCCAAGTTTTAGCTCTTTCTGTTGTGGAATGGTCGCGCTAGATGGCATTTTTTGAAATGTCTAGTTTTCAGTTTTTTCACATTTCAGCAATAACAGCAGATATCTCGGATCTGTTTGTTTTATCTTATTGGTCGTGAAAAGGTGCAACTTTTTTCTAATTTGAGCCATTCTGTATGTTTTATGGTTTTCTAGATGCCAATGGCAAAGCACAAAAAACGGACCACACTGTATACAAGAGCTCCAGATTTGAGTTCATAAAACCCAGGTCATCTGCTTATACTAACCTTAGATTACTATATCTCCTGAAAAAATGACTAGACATTTTCTCTAAACAATAGATGAACTTTAGCTTAAGATTATGCAATATCTGCAAATTAATTATGACATTCTGTAATTGTCAGAATGTAAATATGATTGCTAACATACAGTAAAAATGCTCAAAATATATATAGATATATGTTTATTCTTTAACGTTTACTATCCTTATAAAATATTATAGATTATTGTAAATCTTCGTCTTCAACTGATATCTGAAATATTAAAGAAAAATAACATTAACCTACAAATTTTTAAACATTTATTTATTTTATTTTTTGTATTTTCTGAAAACACTTACCAATAGTACTGATTTTTAATACAATAAAATATCTTCGTGAATTTTGATGGAAAAAATACACTTAATTTTTCCACTAATAAGGTTTGTCAATTTAAAACACCAGTCACCTCATTTTTACAAGACCTATACTATGTACTACGATTTGCTCTTGGAAATTTAGGCATGTTTAATCGTCAAATATAAGTATATAGTTCCATAAAAGTAGGTATGTTTGTTGTTTAATCCAGGAGATTTATTTACAGAATATTCCTTGTAGGTATATCGTATAAGAATATTTGTGAAATATTATAATGTGAATATTTGAAGAATATTTATATGGGAGATATTTATTCTAAAAATATTAAGGAATTATTCAGATTATATATATATGCAATTAAGGAGATTTACAGATCATTCCCTTAATATCCCGTGCTATCTGGGCAGTTAGGATAACTGGGTGGACATAACTGAGCTCTTAACCGAAATGGAAAGATTGCAATGATCGAACAATCAGTTATCCGTGCCTGTTATTATGGCCAGATAACAGATAACCCTGTCATGGCAGTTAATTTTTTACCATACTCATCTGTTATCACTCATATGTCAAAAAATGTCAACCAACGCAATTAAAATTTAAAACATAGGTACTTAAAAGTAGGTAAATATGGCAAGAGATTAGAGCGCACGACCCAATGACAAAATTCTAAACTTCATTAAATGTAATAAAATGTTGGGAGGCAAAGTATACCTAACGCATGTTAATATAGGAACTTTGGCAAAATTTTGAAGTACACATAAATTCTTTAATGTATGGGCCAAAAATAAATCCCCAACAGTGGTGGCAGGTACGTTAAATATTTCATATTAACTATTATTAACATATTAAGAGTAGAGAACTTCATCAGGAATTAAAAACTAGTAAAAACTGGATACAAATATTAGATATGTATACTCAGTTTACGTAGGTAATCAAAAATGTACCTTTAGGCATGTGATCTGTACTAATTACAATTTACTACGCCTTGGTGGAGTCAATGTTGCAATATGTTATAATTGGATCTGATGCAGCCATCAGTGTTACTGTAATCCATTAGAAATTATTGTCAATAACACATACCTAATAAACATATTTAAAAAAATAAAATGTATTATTTATACCTACTACCAATAATTAAAAACTAGGTAACTGCTTTCATTGTGCCTTTCCCCTATTGTATTAATAAATTAATTATTTAATTGTTAATAATATTAATTAATAAAATATATTTATCTTTGTTTGGTAATATTTAATTAGTTATCGCTATCATACTCAGAATAACAATCTTAATTGTACAAAACTGTAATCTAACCTAGAACAAACTTTAGTTTTTTTAGGTTGTATTTACTGTCAAACTAGTTATGCTGTATTTGACTTATTATATAAAACTATGATATGACAATAAATCAGTGGCGGCTCGTCGTATGAAGCAACTGAGGCCGGGCCTCACTGTAAAATTTGCCTTTCACTGTATATTTTAATACCCCATAATTTCCAATCCCATTGCCTACTACATTTATCAAAAATCAATGTAACGAAAAAAAATAATTGCTTCAGTCTTAGTCCTCGTATGTTACGTACCTCTGGTTTATATTTCAATATCCCGCCGTTTCTGTTTCTACCCGCGTGGGGAGTCCGGGTCACCCACCAATCCCACCACAGTGAGGCCGAATTTTCCGAGCCTAAAATTGCGTCGCACATGTCTATACGTTATGGTTTTCCTCACCACGCGAGACGGTTAAAATCGATGTTTTTCGCTCCATGTCCGCTCGAGACTGAGGCCCGATTTCTGCCGCCTCAAGTTTTTAGTTCAACGGCAAATGGACGATGTGATAGTGGCTAGTAACCGTAGGTAACTTGTGAACTGTAAATTATTTACTTGTGTGACGCGATTAATCGATTGTTCAAGTGTTAATACTATTATTTATGTGTTTTGCATTTGCAGTGGTTAGTGTTAGTGGTTGATTAGTTGAATGTGACTTCTTAAATATTCTGAAGATTAGGTGGTAAGCGCGGTGGTAAAGTTTTAGGGACAAGGCAGGTAGGATTAATTTAAAGAAATAAAAAACAACTTCCTTACAAGGTAAGACTAAATTTAACATAGAATAGGAATCTAATTTAAATATATATTACCGATAGGCTCGTCGATAGTTATTTATAATAATGAATCTTTCTCACGATATTATTTTATCTCTATTTGAAACGCCTTTTTCAATACGTAAAGGAGTAGAGAAACGACAAATTTTGAATAGTCGGCCAACGCTTTAAATTTAAAATATCCCGAATATGCAAACTACAACATTTGTTTACTACAAATGTATCATAACATATTTGAAATAGATACTTTATGTTTTGTACAGAGACGAACAATTTTATAATTTAGAAGTTCAGAAAATGGTAGAAATATTATACAAGAAATTTAAAATGATATTTTCCGAAACATACAAATTATTTTGCTTAGTTTTAACAATTCCTGCAGTAAGTGTTTCAGTAGAATGAAACTTTTCGTGTCTAAGACTTACTTAAGAAATACGATGACACAAGAGCGCTTAAACAACTTATCGATGATGGCTATAGAAAAAGAACTGTTGCAAAGTCTTAGCACCAATTCCCAATTTTATGAAGACATTATAAATAAATTTGCGAATTTAAAAGCGACGAATAGACTTGTTTTATAAGAAGTGAAAGTATTAAAACATTTTTGGTAAAAGTGGCTTTGTTTTGTAAATAGATAAGTAGTTGAAAATTGGTTTTTATATTTTTTCATATTTTTAGTGTTTTAAACACGTAGGAACAATTTTTTAAATTATTAGATGCTGAAACAAATTTTTTTCTATTATTTATACCAATTGTAAGTAAAAATCGGAGTTCTGATGTTATTTAGTTTTTTAATTTATGGTTATAGTAGGGCTATTGGTGAAGACCTCCAAAATAAAAAATGGTCAACGCGTCAAGGAATATTACCTCAGGGGAGACGTGTAAATTTATTCCTATTTCCTCTTGCAGCTACCACGAGCCGCCACTGCAATAAATTGAAACTGAATTGTACTATAGATAAATAATAATAAAATTATACATTATATTATTATATGTCAAATGTCAACTACGAGAAATAAAATTAAAATATCTGACCAATAAAAAGCTCCGGTTACATTTAACAGCAGGTTATTGCAAGCCACAAAGCTAGAAAAGATATAGACTGCGTCGGTTCATGATATAGGTCACGTGAGACAGGTGCCGCATTTTCTAAGGACCTACAGTCCAGAAAATGGATATTTTATTTGCTTTATGTTGGCGGTTCTGCAAATATGATGGCTGCATTGCAATCTGAAATTAACTAACTTGCTGTCATTTTAATGTCATTAAAGAATGTGACATGAATGTGACCAATCACAGTAAACAAATGAGCTCACGCTACAATAAGACCAACGTAAATTGGCATAAAAACCAAGTTTTACCGATTTGGATCTTTTAGGGCAGCCATGAATTTGCGGTCGCCGGCAATATGACACTGGCACAGTCTATATTTTTTCTAGGTTTGTGTTCCAAGTAGTTTCATAACTGGGTCACGTGATCATAGTTAAGTAACTGGGAGAAATAAACTTGACAGAAGTGTCAATCATACGAATTTCTGATTAACCTACCAGTTATCTTTAACAGTCATGTTAGTGTTACTTGGATATGATCAATCATAGGTCCGTATAAGATACTTTCACTGAAACAACAAAAATTTTCATTGAAGGGGATTCAGTTAGTCTCAATTCTGCACCAGTAAAAAATAAAAATATTAGTAACAAGAATTAAAGACTTTCAATATTCTTATCTTTACCTTCGGCATGAAGACAAGTAAAACCACAACGTACAACACTTTCTGTAATATTTTTGATAATTTATTTAAGGTATTAACCTACAGAAGTAATAACTATTTATTTTTGTTATGTCAATATATTATTTGCTTGTCTTTTGTCTTTCATTCCATATTTTCTTTTAAACTTAAAGTTCCATCGCAAGTTATATTAGCAGGTAGCAAACCAATTGTCAATTTCACGAAGTGACGTATCTCAATTTTTTGCAAAATTTTGATATTTTCCAAAGGTAATGATAAGTTTCCGTTATAGTATATGAAAGCTAATACTTTTAACTATATGCCCAACTTGCAGAATCTCAGGTTTGTCATCTTTCTTCAGTGGAAGGACAAAAAGTATAAGAATCATTAAATTGTTCTCCTGTAAAATTTGAAAAACTGAGATAAGCCACTTCGTGAAATATGCGACAATATCCAACTCGTCCAAATAGCATTTTCTGTAGGTATAAAAAATAATATTATGGGTGGTTTTAAAATTTTTATTCAATAGTACTGTTATTTTTTGTTTATATAAATACATATAACAAATCGTATGGTGTGTCATTCATTATATATAATTCGCTGATGAAATAAAGTGGTTAAAAAAGTAAATAAAATAATTTACAACTACGTAAATGCCGAAAAACGTTTCGTTTATTTTTAACAAAAATGCACATTTGTAAAGCGTTATACAAAAGCGGTATGAACAACAATGGGTGCTCGAAAAGGCACTTAAAGAATCAGTTAAATATTTAACACTGGTTTAATTATACGGCTATCCGCTTCGGTGACCCAGTCAACAAGAACAAACTGAATCGTACACACCCACATTCCTTAAAATACACCAATTTAAAAAACACAAAAAGAATAACGAATAAATAGAATACTATGATCAGGTAGAAGGGACATTGTTATAAATAATGTATTGGTAATATAGCAACAAATAATAAACCTACTCTACAGTATATACACATAATTACAAAGTGCCGTCCCTATGGGAAGCCCACTAGCGACTTATAATAATGAATAACATCTACATAAGCATTATTGCACCGACTCTAAAAAGAACTGAACATAACTCTTGTTTAAAGTCACAAAACAGTTAAGGAAACTACATGCATGTATAAAATCAGTTTTCCTTTGTTCATTATAAAAATAATAAGAATTGAATACCATTATATAGATTATCGTATCTAGGCTCAATATATATTAATTTACACTTTAAATTACCTATTTATAAGATATTGAAAGTTTAAAGTTTAGTACATAACAAATACTTTTTTTACAAAATGTCCATATGGCCTGCCATCTCACGATTGTTCTTCTTCGCAGTCACTTTTCGTTATTATCTGCAACAGAAAAGAAAATATTTATTTTCATTACACAAAAACTACGTTTTTTACAATACAATAATTCAATTAATTTAAATCATTTATTTAAGGTCATCGTATTCCTCGCCCAAAAATGATCACATTTGTTGTGTTCTTTTAGGTACAGAAATCTCGAAAAATGAAACATGTAGAACAAAAATAATATGATAAAGAAAATTCTTGATGTTTTGTTTATCTACTTTTACTATATAAATTCTTCTCAAATAAAATAATAACCTTTTGTAACACACGCATTATTTTGCTATTCTAATCCCACATTTTAACAAATATTTTCACATATTAAACAAAAGCAAACAATCTTATATGCAGAACTATATAAGTTAATGTTATAACAATATTTACATTTAGTTAAATTTAAAAACAATACATATTTTGAGATTTCTGTAAGTACCTAAAAATTTGTTGGTTAGACAACTTTCTATCTTTATATATTTGTTTCACTTCGGTACCTTTGAATATTCATAGGTGGCATGAGATAACATTCATGTTATTTGCTAAGTTCTATATTATTCAATTCTTAAATATCTGAAATTATTTATATTTGTAGAAACCACTATTTCATGAATATGATACCCTTAAATTTAAAAATTACTGTAACTAGAATTACATGAAACATTGGACAGATCGTGACATGTACAGTGGAACAAATTCAACACCTTCAGTAATAATGAAAAAAATTGGTAATAGCTGTTTTACACAAAATTTATTAAACAATAAATTGACAATTTTGTAAAGAAATTGATCAATTTCATTGCTGTTAGCCTCAAACCTTCTCTAGTAAAATTCAAATATTTTGTAGTCAAAACCCTTCTAATTATTTATATTTTGTTAATTTCAACTAAAGAAATTAAAAAATAATGAAACCATAATTGCTTTCGGCATATAATTTTTCTTTGGAAAACGATGACTAACCTTTGTCATTAACTTCCGAAAGATTAGTTATAAACTTATGCACAATTAGTTGTTATTTAAACACAAATACAAGATGTACCTAGATATCTCTAAAATTGGATCAATAAATTAGAACACGTTTTAAATCTGCAATTTATTGATATCAATAAGCATATTAGCTTTGTTCACACAGTACACAAATTAATTTCCAATCGTCCGGAGCGTCCGTATTCCAACTAAAACAATGGATTTTCAACCTTATGGAGGCATTACAAATAAAATGCGTGTGCGTCGAACGGTTGGAAACGGTTTCCAACTGTTGTGCGAACGGGATTAAACCAATTAATAAATCGATAAATCACAATTATTAAAATCAATTCCTATTTTAAACTTCCTAAAATAAATTGGAGGTCAACTTTATTAGTCAATTGAATATTTTCTGGGAATGTTCCCAAAAAAACATTCCAGGAATTATTTAATAATACCTACCAATAACCTTGTTATTTGTATATTTTTTACAAATCTATAGTTGTTAAGTTACTACAAAATAACACAAAATTCATGTTGAAACACTTTCAAAATTTCAAGTATCTACATTGCACAACTTAATTTTGAAAAACAATCTGTAAGTGGTGGGAAATATTTGTCTCAAAAGTTTCAAATATATTATGTAAGGATATTCATGAGATATATTTGGCAACATATTTTGGGAGTATTTCGAAAAAAATATCTTCCTGGGACTTTCCCATCTCTAAATTGTCAAAAATGTTTTCAAACTTTTCAAAAATTCTAAAAATTCAGAACTATTAATTTCGGCAACATTTATTTATTAACTGATAAGCAAAACATATTACAATTATTGTTTATTTTTGATGATATTTACTCATTTTATAAAAAATCTTTCATAAAATACAAAACAATGTGTTTTTATTAATAAAATTATTAAACATCGATTTTGAAATAATTTTTTTTTTTAAATTACAAATGATTAGCCTATTTTTTTTAAATTAAAAATGAAGGTGTTCAACTATTTCACATCTCCTTATATTGAGAATATCCTGTACATAAGTTTAATTTATATAAAATCTAAATCAATTATTTAGAATTTTTTAAACAATATTATCAAAAACCAATCAAAAATAAAAGTATCTTCTATTTGAGTAGTAATCCATAGTCACATAATAATTATATTTATAACTTAAAAGAAGAAAAAAATATATATATAATAAATGATTACAAACAAAAAATAACAGAATGCTAAATACAAATATAGCATTAATTTGTTATTAGACATTTAGAAAGATTACCATATGATCTTGTTATTCTTACAGTCTAAAGAATGATCATATGGATCTACCATAATGAGCTAATTTGGGTAAACCCCTATTAGCAACATCATCTGGTTCAAAACGTAATGTATGAAAAATTATAACAGATGAAAATGTTTATTTAAGGCTTACGGTGAGCGCTCTATCAAACGATATATAAAATCTGTTCCAAGAACTGTTCTGTTCAGTACCGTGAGAAATGTTTGACCAACACCGTCTTACGTCGCATTAGCCGAGAGTACATTAACAACTGAACTGACTGACTAATTCTGGACGGTTCGGAATCGATTCTTGCTGTGTTGGAACAAACCCATAGTTTTCGCTCAGTAACTCCTTAACGGATAATGATAAAAATATGCGTTCTTTTTTTAATAGACTATAAATATTATTTTACGTCGACGCTGTGTTTTGAAATTTTGAAAAAGTGTAAAATTAATTTTTTTTTAAATGAATTTTGCATATTTTCAAAATTTCAAAACACAGCGTTGACGTAAAATAATATTTGTAGTCTATTAAAAAAACCGCATATTTTTATCATTTTTCGTTGAGGAGTTACTGAGCGAAAACTATATCCCTTTGGATCGAGCGCTCACCGTAAGCCTTAAGCACAATTTTGAAAGATATAAAAAGAAACTGAATTATGTATTCTAAGATTTAATTTAAAAAAAATACATTTACTGTATAAATAAACTAGGTAAAAATATACGATTTCGCCTTCATATGGCATATTATCACAATATAAACCAACTGAATCAGTGTTGTGCAGATATGTTGAACTTTTATTATTAACATACGAATAATTTAATAATCTGTTAAACATTTGCGGTTTATGAACTCTTTATTTTGCACACATAAAATTATTTTATATACACATTGTCAACTATTCTCAGCAAGGTAATGTTTACAAATTACATCTCGATGAGTCAAAACCGAATTCCGTAGTGATTATTTTGTGAGGAATATAAGTATAGGGTGTGGTGTTTTTAATGCAGAATATTAAAAACCTAAATTCCTGACAGCAAACGAAGTAAAATAATAGGTGAACAGAGGTCGGCAAATCCTGGATGTATTATGACCACAAACCAACCTCATATCCTATACTGTGACCTATGGAGTGGAAAGTAGTGAATACTACGAGATCAGTGTTAATTTAACTCTTCTGATTTTATATAAAAGTGGTTTGCACCTCATTTAGTTTTTAAAATCTAGTCCTGAAGAAACAAATATTTGTGAGATGTCGGTAAGGTTATACCAGATTTACAAATTTCCACATAATTATATCATCTGGCAACACTGCTTCAGCATTTAGATAGGCAACCACTAGGTTCATACCTGTCGATGGAAACATTTTGGCCAGGGCTGCATGAGGATTTATTTCTTTACTACAAAATTGAAGTTCAGTTTTAAAAGAAAAACGTTAATTTAAGATTTTTTGACGTAAGACTTTTTTTATTCCGAATATTCCCAGGAATTCGAATTTTATTTTTTTGTGCGTTAATGATGCCACACCTTGCACATGGTGTTTCTGACATAAGTGTTTTTCTTTAAATGAGTAATAAAAAAATAAACATCGACTGATCTAAGTAGTTTTATTTAAAAATGTTTTACTTTAATCAAGAATTTGCAGAAATTGGGTCAGTGGCCGTGTTTTGAAAGCATAACACTAATTATTTTAATTTTGTATGATTACTAAGAATCTTTACCACCATAGATAAAATTACATCAGATAATTTAAGAAACCAATGACATGCATAGTTTCCATTGACCCTTCAAAAAATATTTAGTGTGCCACTGTATTAAATATAAAAAAAAAACATTATCTAGTTTAATAGAAAAAAATTAACTTTGCAACATCTTTGACTAATACATCGGATGTGAACAAGGAAGCTAAGAAATAAAATTGCAGACATGAACTTAAGAGAATAAAGTATAAAGACAACACACAACATCAAAATAGACAAATAAACTTGTTATATAATATAATACTTTACCTGTAAAGAGCTATCTTCAAGATTCTGTTGTTCTGAGGCACAATCTGTCGATGTGAAATCCTCACTATCGTCAAAAGGTATGGGGCTATGGAGATTGTGATCTACATGTATTCGTTCTCTCATTTTATGTACTTCTTTTCGTAGCATATCCCTCTCTTCTTCGATCTGTTTTACTTCACTCTGCATTAATAAAAAAAAATAATTAAACCACTTAAAAGTTTTCATATTATCTTTAAAAGTGTCTATGATTGTACCAAGTCTAAAAGTATTTATTTTTCCAATATAATTTTGTACTAAAATAATAAAGTAGTTCTCACAACGAAAAACATTTATAGTTAAGAAATACCATCTACACTCAACTCAGCGGCAAAAAAAAACTGGCCACTAAAAATTAGCCCCAATTTTAAATTTGGGCTCCTTGCGTACCCGTTGATTTTGATGATCTTTTTTTTAAATTCTACATTAATTTATCAGGAACGGCATATATGGGGCGCAATAAAGGACGAGTTTTTTTCCCGAAATTTGTAACACCCTGTGGAGTGTAGCAGCTACACTCGCTTTTTTTAATCATGACATTAACTCTGTTTTTATTCGAGATACACTGTTTTAAAACGAACGCCTCGGGAAAAGTCAAATAAACATCAAAAAGTAGTTTTAAAACAATTGAAATTTAAAAAAAAGATAAACAAATTTTAAGGAATTTTAAGATATTAATCCAATGTGTCCCCCTCGTTTCAAAATGGCTTCATTCAATTGACATGGCATGGAATCAATAAGGTTTGTAACAAATCCTTGTGGAATTGCATCAAATTCTTCCTGAAGTGCAACTGGCAGATCAACTACATCCGTTGCAGATAATGGCATTTTTTTAATTTGACAACAGTTGACAAACTTTTAATTGTCATATTTGAAAGAATCAATCCTTTTTCGCCTATGCCACCTTGATTATTTGCAAGTAGAAATTTCTGCTTGCAAAGCCTTTTTCCGCCTGTAACTGCTGCACCCCATAGGGTGTTACAAATTTCAGAAAAAAACTGTGTCTTTATGTTGCGCCCCGTATATGCTCAAATTAAATTCCGAATAAAAATTTCCAACATAGCATCCGTCCCTGAGAAATCAATGTACAATTTAAAAAAAATCATCAAAATCAAATAAGCGGTACGTGAGGAATCCAACTTTAAAATTGGGGCTAGTATTTAGTGGCCGTTTTTTTTGCCGGTGAGTGTATTTCACTGGATTCAAGGATCTACCAATTGCATATTAACAACTCAGTGTTATTTATACAGAAATATTTATCCATTTTGTGATGATTTCAAGCAGAAGAGATCTGTTACCTTTATAGTAAATATTTATATGATAACATATATTTTTATAAATATAAAACTAAACAAAATTAAACTTTGTTTATATAGTTTTTGGGAAAAACACGCTTTGAAAATGTATAAATAAATCGGAAAAAAGTTTAATCATAAAATAATTTTTGGACTACATCAATTTGTAAGGAACGTAAATAAACAGTTTGAAATACTATTCAAGTACAGGTACTCGTAATTATCAGTTTAGCAATTCCTATTTTACCAATCCTTTTGGATGTGAAAATTTTTTGAATTGTACATTATGTGAAGGTGTTTGGAAAGTGAAAAATCGGATGCATATTGTAATAAAAAAGAATACTATTGATAATTATTAATACATAGCCACATTTTTTTTTCAAGACATATATGTGTTTAATTATCTAAAAAAAAATTGTAATTCGAAATAATGTTATCAACTTGTAAAATAATAATTTTGATAAATGGAAAAAAACAAGATTACACAGATAGCATGTTGTCTTTGACGACTGAAAATTTAAAAAAAAAAGAGAAACTCCTACAATTAGTTGTCAAAGAGCAACTACAGCAATTTATAGAAATGAATAATATAATATTGACACATCAAGCAGGATTTAGAGAGAACAACTCATGTGAAACTATAATATGTAGGTGCAGTGTTTCTGGACAAAGTGCTATTGAAACAACAGAAATATCTTATATATATATATAAAGAAGTTAGAAAAGTTAGGTATCAGTGGCACTGTAATACAACGGTGTATTTGGACAACAGAAAGCAAATAGTAAAATATGATAGTGCTTTGCCAAAGTCAAGGCACGTACAATATGGACTTCCACAAGGATCGGTGTTAGGTCCTATTTTGTTTGTTTTGTATATTAATGACAGAAAAAGTACTTAATAGATGCATTATAAAAATGTTTGCCCATGATACTCTAATTTACTATATGAAAATATTTATAAATGTCCGAGTGTAAATAGTTTGAGTTTAAATTTAAATAAAACAAAATGTATGCTGATCCAACATAGGTATAGTAAGAATTGATACAATATGAATATTGGAATATAATAATATAATTATCTGAATCATCTAGACGTGTTGTTAAAATAATATTGGATTTAGTGAATAATAAACATTTTTACTAACTGATTCAGAATTGTAATGTTTCCCTATACAAATATAAACGTCTCACTTAAATTGATGAATCCCTGGAACTGTTTATTAGAATCACAGCAATAATCGTGTATTTGTCTTTACATTGCTAGAAAAATCATTTTAATGTTAACACTGTCATGTAACTACATCTGATGCAATAATGTTAAATGGCTTTTTACATAAAAGATATAAAACAACTCTTTTGCAAATGTATATTCAATTTTTAACTCAATAAAATTTAAGACTTAATGCACTTACCAAAAGGGTCGTGAGTTGTGAACTGAGAGAGGTAGCTAAATCTCTGACCAAATTTACTGGTATAGTCAAATGTGTGGAAGTCACTTCTTCGACGGGTTGCTGGCTTGTACATACGGCATGCTTGCCACCTTTTGCAGTAACAGCTTCGAACTCCGTTATGTTCAGTGATTGATTTACGGCTTTCTGGAGCTGGTCAACCTGAAATATTGCCGCCAATATTCGCTCCGATGGTTCTCGACTAGTCGAAGTATCTACACTGGCCATGTCGGCGATGTGTTGGAAATGCTCCCGAGGAATGCTCATCATATCGGCAACTAAGCCTTCCTTGTCTGCTAGAGCTTGTTTCACCAAAGCATCCTTCCTTCTGATTTGCTCTGTGAATATAACAAGAATTTAATAATTTATAAGTATGTATATAAAAAATATACCTTTTATTAAGATAACTATTAAGATTAGTTAAAAAGCTAGTTAAATATTTTAATTAAGGCAATATTTTTTAAACTTTTAAATTAACTTGAAGTGAAGTATATTGAAAATACTCTCACATCTACATACATACAAATGTTTTGCATAGTCTAAATAATGTGATTTCATTTAAATATTTTACTTTCTATGGATCTATAAGCCCCATCGTTTATTTTAGATAAATAATAGTATATTATTCAAGCATATAATGATGGTTGTAAATCACGATGGTGGAGGTTACAGCACTAGCTGTAGGCGAGTGTTGTAAATCACCCGAGTGAATTTCAGCCATTATATGCAAGTAGAATACTATATTTTGTTCACAACTATCAACAATATTTTAGGAAACCTTTTACTGAAAACATTACACAATATAACAAATAAAACTTTGATTAGTAAACTTCTATCTTCATTCGATAAAATGTTAATATTGCCGTAACTGGTATAATGGATAGCGTTTGGCTTTCACACAGGAGGTTGAGGTTTTAGGTTCAATTGCTGATACCAGAGAATTTTTGTTTTATTGTTCTTTGAAACAAATGGATAATGATTTCATTATTCACTAGTGAATAATGGATTATTATTTAGGAAACACATGTATAATGAACTTTTTATAGGATAGTCATGGACAAAATTGTATAACTTCTTTCTAATTCATGTATTTATTTGCTTTTTGAAAATTTGATTAACTGAATTTGAAGTTTACTCACTAGGCTTATTCAACCTCAAAATAACATACTTAATTTAGTAGGCAAATCTCGCATTACAATTACAAAAATACACAGTTGGTTTTACCGGTTTACATTCGTATTCATAGAAATAAAATTTCTTCGAACATCTCTATAATATTTATTTTAAAAATTAGAAAAACTAGTTAAGCTATACAGGATAATCTACAAATATATGGAACGACAATATATGACTATTTTTTCCTATGGATTTCCTAAGCACATTGTCTTTTGGACATAAAAGAATTTTTTTAAAAACAAATTTTGACTGCATATCCAAAACACAATGAGTAGTGCGAATAAAAACGTAGCAAAAACTTTTTCTTAAAATTTCAAGCTTGAGCTTGCATTATTTAAGCTAAAGCTATCAATTTTCCTTCGTATATTTTAGCAAGTTGTGTGAATAAAAGAATGTTTCAGACAAAGCTTTTGTTTGGCAAGTTTTTGAAGGTGCTTTGCAAGTTTTTGAGGGTACTAAATTCATCACTATTGGGCTATTTTTGAGAGAAACGCAATTTCCTAAAAGTCAATAAACTTTTATCTATTAATGTACAAGATGTTTGATAACAAAGAATACTTCAATCAATAATACTTCATAGACATACCTTCCTTGGATGGAATAAATCGATTTACAAAATTATCTTAGTACCTACAATTTTATTAGACCAGGAGTTAATAACTTATAAGGAAGCTTATTGAGGTAAATTAATCTAACTTAGTTTATCTTCATCTAACAAAGCTATCATTAAAGTATAAGACACTTAATTCCAGACACCGTATATTACATATTAAGAATCAGGTAATTGCAATTTTCGTGAAAATGGTGTACGGTCCAATGATTTCAACAAGTGTATAATATATTGCAATAATGAAAAATTTTATATTACGAGTACATAGTAAAAAACCTAACCTCAAAATTAGTATTCTTAAATTGACACTAGAAAAGGCCATCAAAAACTAACAGTAACGTATTTGGCATTCTTAAAAACCTCCTGGCACCTAATTTATACGTAATACATTGCTTTTTAAAGAATATATGACTGAAGTTTCGCTTCAAAAGTCGTCCGTAGGAAAAAAATTTAAAAACAAATGTGTCACATTTGTGCAAACCTTATATTTTATGTATTGTCGCCTTTTTAAATAAATATAACTTCTTTATTAAAGATATATAATAGCTTTGTTGAAAATAGGTTGAATATGTAGGTATCAGAAGTGAGAGTATAGAAAAAGCAAAGGGTGCGGTAAGACTGTGCATACCTAGCGGTGTGAGCATGGATTCTGCAGTGAGAACTGGTGGCACCGCAATGTTGACCTGTGATGGTTGAATTAGCGGCCATTCCTCTGCACTCACCTTTGATGTTTGAATACCACCACCAGCAACCATTTCTAAAACCATTACCTCATGTTACCTTTTCACCATAATTTTAAACATTTTCTTCATTACTGACGTTAGAAATATTTCAGTATGTGCGTAAAATTACATATAATGGAGAGGACCAACCCATGTGAGTACAACGGCTAAATAATTTTTAGAACTTGAAAATCTGTATATCTCTCAATCTTTTATTTGAAGATAGACTAAATACTTCTTTCAAATGGTGGATTGAGAGATACAGATTATTTAAATCCTAAAAATCATTCAAATATATAAATGAAGAATGCTGTGTTTTAGATCTCTGTTTACTATAGAGATTTTAAAAACTAGAGAAACGGAAAATATATAGAAAATATTTAAGTAAAACATCTTAGTTATGATTTAGAAATATAGCATCTTAGTACAAAGCAGTATAATAAATAAATATGTACAATTTCCTATCAAAAACTTAACAATCCTATATAAAAAGAAACTCGAACGTAGACTGAATTATGTCTACAATTTTACAATACTCATTTAACTTAAAGTGGCACTTTCATTTTGATTTTATTTTTTATTCTATAACGGATTAATTAATTGCACAAACTTATGTAACAATATTTAGTTTCTATTTATTATGTATTTTTTACTTTTATATTGTTTTAAGTAGGAATAAGAGTATTTAAGTCACTGTGGTCTTAAAAACTATCATGGTGCACTGTAAATCGATTATCGTCGGTTATAAAATTAAATAGATTATAAATAGATCAAGAAAAACAAAACTGAAAGGTAAATAATTAATCACTTTATGAGTAAGATCAGTATCACAGATTAACTGAGACGAAAGCCACAGAATGACCACAAACGTACCTATAGCTCCAAGAAAACGTACAGTTCCAATAATTAATATGATCAAAATAATTACTGATAAATATTAATATAAACATCACTACATAGTTTTACAACAAGGCATATAATACTTATTTATGCAACAAGTACAAAGTGTGTGCAATAAGCACTTTTTGTACGAGTTGCATACAATATTTTTTCTACGTTCATGCAAAAACCAGTTTATTTAGATGCCACTAAGTGTAGGAAAATATGACATTGATTTGAACGTTTATGTTTGTTATGATGACAAAACGCTGTAGTAGAATGACAGTTGAATGCAATAAACATTTTATTGCACTAGTGCACTAAAGAACCACTTTTTCCACTTAATATAGTTCAACAAAAATTTTGTATTTTGCATGGACGTAGAAAAAGAAATTATAGCTATGTCAAAACATATTGAAAATATGTTCCACTGATTTCATTAAACATAATTATTATTGAAGTGTGTGCTCAGAAAATAAAAACAAAATGAATTATACACTGAAAATAGAAAAAAAATAGAAATGTTTCTTCCACTAAAATAAAAAACTATTCCTGTAATAAGAATTTTTCCTTCATTTCCTCCTCCTGTACATATTATGAACATAGCTATATTTCTTTAAAGCCAGTAGACTGTATGTTTTGATGATTTACTATTTCAAAACCAAATGTCCTTCAAGGTTTTTCAATCTTAAAACTATTTTCTGCCCAACATTTCAGTTTACACTATTTTTCCCGAGCTTTTGTCTTTACCGCCGACGTTGTTTGTGCAAATTGGAAACATTTCATAAACGATTAGTGGAAGCCCTCTTTGAAGTGACATTAATGAAAAATTAAAATATCTAAACCGGTTTTACACAGCATCCTGTAAAAGTAAATACTTTTATCATTACTTTCTCATTATGCATGGCGTTGTTACATTAGTAAGCCAATATTAATGACTTAAATTTATTTTTAATAACACTTGAAGATAAGTGTACATATGTATATTTCTTGTTATAAAATATTATTTCCTTTCAGTGTTATTTGTTGTGAGAAAATTATTGGTCAACATTAGTGATCATACTTGTAGTAGACTGTTAATGCTAACTACTTTTCCTACTAAATCAAAACATACTGACCTGGAGATGTAGCCGACTCTCTATCGGTACCTTCGTTCTGGTCTTCGCCTTCGACCTTTTCGTTGTCTTCAGATTCATTAACACCCTCGGATGCGGCGATGCTGTCCTCGCCTCCAACAGCTTCAGCCCTTCCAACAATTTCCCCAGAAGGTGGCAGGTCCTGAACGCTCTCGGAATCGTCCGAATCCGTGGGGGCTTCCTGGCGCTTACCTTCCCTCTTCTTATGAGACTCAGTGGCGTCCGAGAAATGTTTAAACCATCTGGAAAAACAAGCGACCGGTAAAGCCGTGCGAATAACAACAAAACGTTGGCGTGTTGCGATACGGACAAAACACAAAAACTAGATCGGACCAAAGCGTCGATCTCCAGCAGCGCCGCTTAGATATATATACGCTTCGAAGAATCAAAGTTGGCGGGTCGCCAAGTTCTGCTTTATACTTTTTTCAATTCATTGGGTATTCGATAGAAAGAGATGTTTCCAACGAAACGCGTATTATTAAGCCATTCTGATTTACTGAAGTTTGTTTTCATCGACTGCCATCATCAAAATGAGTAATTATGAAATTGGAAGGATGTACATGTTTACTCACATAACAAATATCAAAATATATCAAAGTGCGAATATCTTACATGACAAAAAAGTATATTTCAAGCTAGATGAAAGTTAGCTAAATTGTGTAAAGCCTATTGCATCGTAATGTACCTAGGTTTCAGTACAAAAGTCCAAAATACATCCTAACATCTCAACATCCTAAAGGCACTGCTTCATCAAACTGACGAAAGACAAAAAGCTTACACACTTGTAACAGAACCTCGATGCGTAACTGCATCTCAAACATGTTCAAAGTAGGCTGTGACACGCATAACACGTTGACAGAAAAAATTCTCTTCAAACACAACTTCGGTGTGTCGCAAACATTTTGATATTTTCATATTGCGTGGTCCGGTTAATTGTGTTAGGCCAAAAAAGTCCACACTCTGGGCAACCACACATCCATTGACGTGATGCTGTGAACCTCGATGCGAACAGCCACATTGACTGTAATGTTACGTGACGAGGTTTATGCCCGGTCTACAAGAGGCTAGTTTTTCAAGCTATGATAGCAGGCTAGTATTCTGGCGTCCTATTTCAGCTGGCTCTATTGGCTTAGCACAATGCTAGAACGGTACACACGATACAGACAATTTTAGGTCAAAGCCAATACATAAGTAACAAAAATTATTAGACTGAAACATTTATTGGGATACTACGCCAAGTTGCATTAAATCAATTATTATCACTGACGTTGTTGTTTGTCCCTATAACAGGCAGTAGTGTCTTTATAGATGAACAAATTTTAAATTTCATTATTCAATTTATGCATTTCTAAAACGCAAAATTTGAAAACGGCGCATCTTCGCCATATAGTAGCCGATCATGTACTAGCTTTACCGTCCACACGAAACCAATACGCGAACCCAGGATAGTAAATCTGGTGCAAAACGACGTTACTAGCGCAGATAATGGAAGTCCATCATATTGAAACTATGCTTAGATGATACCTTACGCGCTTCTTCACTAGCTTAAAAACCAAGATAGTTCTATTTAAATGTAGCTAGAGTTGCTAACTCGCTACCTTACTAGCACTACCTTGTTATTATAGCGTAAAAAACTAACCTCGTATAGACATTACGGAGTTTCGTCCACACGGTCATACTGAAGTTACATGATGAGGTTCGCGACGAAATTCTGCTGCGAGTGTGTACACGGCTTCTCTGAATACAAAATATACTGATTGTACTCCAGTAAGTATGTTTAGTTGTACTCTAACCACCATTATAAACATGTTTTTCAAAACTAAATCGTATCCACAATTGCCGCTTGCTTCACATAGCCTGAATCAAAACGAAAGCCGGAGGTCGATCTATCTACAAATAGATACAAGCAAATTTAATTCATCGCAAAATGTTATCCTGGAAGCTAGCTGTTTAATAGCAGCATTTACAACCAATTTCAAATTTTCAGTACCCTGCTGTCAGTGGAACCAAATAAAAGGAAAGTCGTTGCTGTGAACATTATTCTAAACACTACTGCAATTACTATATAAAAAGACAGTAGCGCCAATCGAGTGGAACTTGTTGAAAGAATTTTGATTTATTCTACTACTTTTCGGCAAAATGCGAGCAAAACTGAGTAAACGTAGGGGTGCTCAAGATGAAGATCGTGGTGGACTGAACGACCAGAAGGTGTTTGGAAATCGCTCGCCAAGCTGGGGCTTACACATTAGAGAGATAAATAAATTCCGATTGAATATAAAAAAATGTAAAATGAAATAAAACAATTATTTTTTTACTTAAACATTGTCATTTCTTGTAAAATTCGTATCTAATTTAAGACGATTCTAAAATAATACTTTTTTTTCATTTTCCTGAAGTTTATTACAAGTTCTAGTAGTTATAGTAAAAATACTTTATCAATTAGTGTTACTATCGAGAAAAAGAGTGGGTCATTTGGTGAGTATGTCTAAAACATCACCAATATTTATGAGTACCTTATGAGTTCTTATAAACAAAACACCAATGCATAAGTACATTATGAAAAAAGCACAGTCGCCCTTAATGCACTTTCAAAACCAAAAAATTCGCCCCCAACGTGTAAAAATTTTCATAAAATTAAAAATATTAAATTAAAGTTTTAAAGCTAAAATATAAATACATAATTTATCTTTAATTTTCGTACCATTAAACATATACAATGTTTAGGGTGTACCTTAAAAATAAACAAAATTCGTATTACTGAACAACGATTCTCAGTTTCTTTGTATGAAAAAAATTAGTTATACATCATAGGTACTTTACTTTTCCGATATCTTAAAAATAGCGCCACAGTCAAGTCTAACATTTTCCCGTGGCGACCGTGTACAAAAATATTTCTCAATCTCAAATGATTTATATTCATGCTATGCTGATAGATTAAAAGTATTCCATTATCTGACTTTTTAAATTTTTAGATTTAAAATTCTAAATTTAAATATCATAGATGTAAATACATAACCTATTTCGTTGAAAATATTTAGGGATATCTATAATATATTCATCAAGTTTTAAATCAGCCAACGGATAAGAAAACAATATTAAAAGTAAATGGAGAAAATATATATTTTTTTAAATATGAGCATATTCTGTAATTTATTAAACGAAATACGTTCCATAAAAATAATAACTACAAATTCTAGACAATTTCAATTGCACCAATAAAAAATTTCCACGCCAAAATTACAGCCGCTTTTATTATTTAATTGCAGTTTGCATGTATCTTATAATTTTATTATTACACAGGTTTGTAAGTAACAACATAATATTAACAAATATTTTAAGCAATTTCACTGCATTACCAACATTTTGCTTCCAGGAATCTATAATTAAATTATCAAGTACTTAAAATATCGCCAAAAATACATAACTAATAGTATGCGTTTAATATATTTTATAATATTAATTTGAAATAGTTAGGATACTCATTACGCTTAACTAAATATTATTATTTTTAAAATATTTGCATAGATTTTGGAGATAGGATTTTTTGGGGGACGAAAAAATCTCAAATTTTGACGTCATTAGTAGAGAGCATACTTTTAAATAGCATATTTTTACGGTCTAGTGTATCCACTATTGAAACAATCGATTCTTCTACCTTTTCTTATTTGAAAAAGATACACCTTGTTCAAGTCGTTAAGAGTAACCGTTTTCGAAATAATCATGTTTGAAATATTCTGGACGTCGAGTTTTGTTTTGGTTTCAGGTAAAATGCCTTATCCGCTGAAAATACAACAAAATGTAACTGCAAAAGTTATTCCGAATGGTAAATTATGATGACGTGCAAAATTTCAAGAAAATCGAGGAGGTTTGTTGAAACCGTAAATCTTTAAATTTTCAACAATTTCATTAAAGCACAAAGATTTCATCAAAGCAGGCCGTCTTCTTGAAATTTTGCATATCGCCATTATTAGTATTCTGAATAACTTTCAAGTAATATTTTGCTGTATTTTCAGCGGAAATAGCGCTTTACCTTAAACAGTTTTTACTTGATGCACTGAATATTTCAAATGGGATTATTTCGGAAACGGGTTCTCATAATGACTACAAAAAGGTGTGCATTATTCAGGAGAAAAAGGTAGGAGAATCGATTGTTTCAACAGTCAGATGAATATACTAAGTCGCAAAAAAGTTATGTCATTTATATGTAAATATTTACATTTTTTAAAAAAGTTATTTACAAATATCGAAAATAAAATTTCAACTTTGACACTGCGCGATTAAGGTAAGTGTGGCTACATCGCATTATTTTTCGTCAGGGATCTACTCTTGCTCTACGTTACATTAATTTCGGGACACCCTGTATATTTAACATAAATTAAAGAAACCTTTAAACACAAATATGGAAAAGAATCACATTGCTTAAAACATTCTCATAAATTTCAATGGGTGAGTTTTAATCATATAACCAAATTTTAACTGATTACTCTTAAAATTTCCATCCGTCAATCAAAGAAAAAAATCATTTCTATATACCATTTCTGAGTGACACTTTTCGATGTTTTCTACTGTTGAAATATGCCATATATTTTTGCAGATTTAAATAGATATGAATATTTTCACAAGCACAAAAGTTATGATGAAAACTGTAAAAACAAAAGTAATGTAAACAAGACAAAAAATACGAGTATGTTACGCTTTTCCCTCGGGTTTTCTACGTACAAGAGAAACCCATCTATTATTATCACGGTGTTCGAGAAGATCTTATTGAAATATGCTCATTCAAGTACGTAACAATACTAACAATATACAGGGTATATTAATTTCCATATTAAAATACTAAAGCTAAACCAAAAAAATGTGAATTCATTGTCGACAATTTCTAGGCATAGTTTGCATTCATGTAATATTATTTGTTCAAGAATGTTAATTACGTGTTATCATTTGGTCTTTACTTATACATATACTCATAGTTAACATAATTCGATGTCAGCATTTAAAGTAAGATCCAGACTGTTACTATGACATTAAAATAATGCTTCCATAGGTAATGCGTACTGTGTAAATATTTAAAACAAAGCTGAGATTTAGAATTCTACGTTTGCAAGAGTGAATCACTCGTAATAATTACATTTCCCAGATATTTTACCTCGAAATAAGGCTGCCCCTTCGCTTTTCTGACACTAAAGCAACGGCTAGTGTTAAACTTCCTCTACGCTCCAAACGCACTAAAGGGTTGCTTTTACCATTGTGAAGTTTCTCCAGCGATTTCCGTCTTTGGGGTAGTCTGAACGACAAAGACCCCGACCTGGAGCGGCAGCCCGACATTTCTTCTATGGAAATGATACACTCGCCCGCAAATCTGTGTGAAAACCACTAATGCGAACGACGGCAAAAAATATTGTAGATTTTTCACCGCCCATGGCAGCGAACGTCGAGCGAGACGCGAAATAGTCAGCATGTAACTACCACGGAGCTTGCACTGCACCAAAAAGAAACTAACTGGTGGCTTGTAAGTATTATCAAGGTCCTGGTGCTTATAGCATAATTACGTGATTTACCTTAAAGTAAACAAATATAGTAGCTCATTTGCTCCGGCAAATATACACATAATTAGTGTTTGATGCTTGTAGACAGTATATTTACAACGTCGATTTAAATATGTAACGCGCGCATCCTCCATAAACATGAATTGATTTGATTATAATCCATTACAACAATACTCTTACATCTGTTATATAAAATTTAATATTTCACGAGAAAGATTTATCCCCATGTATGTCTATTATTACTTCTGGGTAGTGAAAATGATTGTTCTATTTTTATTTCTTCGATCTCAGAGTTTAGTTACTTAGCTCATTCCTACAGTCACTCTCTTAGTCTGGATTTATACAACTTGTATTCTTTTGTTTAAGAACCTGGTAATATTCGAATTCCACGTAACACAGCTAATTTCTGATAATAATAGCAATTTTTTTTCTTTTAACGGACAGGTCTTTATATGCGTGAACCTTAACCGACCAATATTTATGCACTCCACATGCAAGAATTACATATTTTTGTCATTTCATAGAGTGGCATTCATTGTCGACCAAGTTTTATTACTACCTATCTATTAACTTATGGCTAATAAAAGCGCATTTTTAGTTTCCACGCAGAGTACAGTGCTCAAACCATCGCCTGCTAAATCACGTCGTCTGGATACTACTGGCTACTAAATTCAAGATTTTAATTTCTTTGTAACATTAGAATAGAATCATACTGTTTTTTTACATTTACCAAAATTAAAATTGCCACCACATTTATTTATTTATTTATAAATAACACATCAGGCAAAGTAGCCAAAAAAAGTGTTCCACAAAGTAGGTAACAAAAAAATTAAAGAAATTGGTGTACAATTTTGAAAAGAGAAAAAATAACAACACTACAAAAATGTAACATAAATACATTTATCAAGTAAAAGAGAGAAAAAACTACATTATAATTAGAAAAAATAATTTACAAATTAGTAAGAAAAAAATTCATAATATGCTTTTTGAAAATACCTATAGTAATATTAAATATATCCACATTAGAAAAATTCGTATTAAAAAACTTACACATTCTATTAATTGGAGAATTCTGTCCAGAATGAGTTTTACAAAAAATTATTGAAAAAGGGTTACGTACTCTAAAATTACAGGGAGGCACATAAAAATTAATATTAGATAAAAGTAAGGGCGAGTCTACATAGCTATGTAGTATTTTATAGAGGTACATCACGTCACTCAATTCACGTCGATTCTGTACAGACATGATATTAAATTTCTTTTTGATGATTGCTATAAAATTAATGTTATATGCTCCATTGACTTAATAATCTACAACGGTTTCCGAGAAAGACACATCTAAATCTATTGTTGCTCCAAGCGACTTCAATAAGGTAACCTTTCTTGAAAGACTGGGGAAGAGATTTTTCTAGTCCAAAATAATATACAGGGTGGAAAAAAGTTGTAACGGTTTAAATGGTTCAAAATCGTCGCCGGTGGTGCCCTACTATATACCAAAATGGACAATAAAATTGAATTTTCCATCCCAAGAAACCCCTGGATACAAAATTTCGTGAAATTAACGTGAAGCAGTCGAAAGTTATTAAAGAAAACGCGATTTATTTTTTGACACTCCGTTATTATCAACTTTTGGACAAATGCAAGTTTAGTTAAATCAACTTATTTTCAGCTATACTTTATGTGGAGAAACGCTGTCCCAACCTTTTAGGGACACCCTGTATATGGAAATTCATCTTCACTGTTTTTTTTTGTGATTCCGACATTTAATCTCTCAAAAACTCATTGTGGTGTGTAAGCTTGTCTACTTAATTTAAACTATTTATTTTGATAAATTCTGTGATATGCTAATTCCAAAGTTATTTGGTGAAGCATCACATAGACGACTGGTAAGTAAATTTATCTGAAACCATAGACGTATAGAAGATGTTTTTAATGTGTATTGCCGAGAACAGCATTGGGTTACGTACGAAATCATCTTCACTAACATATGAAGTGTTATGTGTTTCCCCTTAAATATGGTGTGTTTAAACTACAGTTTTCCAGATATTCTACCCAACTGTATATAACACTGTATGTAGCAAACCACGTCTCCTCAAGACAAATTATATATCGATTTAATTCCCTTTGTGCACTGCACTAAACTTCCTAAAATAAATATGTATTTACTCTAGAAACCACCACGGCACAAACTACAAAATTGAAATTGGTGACATAAATTAGCAACAAAACAGTAACAAATTATCCGCCACGTTTTTAGCGGCCGCATTTTATTTTTCATTTTTAGACGAGCGCAAGGCAGCAACAAATTTTTAATTGATTGTACGAGTTGAATGGGTAATTTATTTATTTATGAAAAACTATACACCGTCAGAAAGTACTCAACGAGCAACAAAATATAGTGCAAAAATCTATTTGCTATCATTTTTAATTGAGGAGTAATTCGATGGCTAGCAGCCACCATTTTTCTCAAAAACGGCACAAGGTACATAATTGAAACTAGTGGCACAAATTAGCAACAAAATATCCAGTACTTGTTTTTGGCGGCCGCTGATGTCGGATTGCCAGGGTAATAGACATTATTCGCTTCACGATCTAAATTAACTCATTAGAATAGCATTGGATGATGAGCACGTGTAACTTGCATTCCAAAACTGTATATGTGAATAACGTATACGGAACGACCCACATAAAACGAAACAAATACACTCCCAGAGTCTGACAACTTTGGATGAGTTTTTTTTTATTTGTTTGATCTGCTGAAGAGTATATTTTTCTTTTTCTCATTGTAGATCAGATAGAACACTTCCACATTGCGAACATGTATGTTTTACAACACAATCGTCGATTAACATTAGAAAAACTCTAAGCTTAAATTTTCTGGGTTAACCGATGTCAAAGCACTACTTAACTAACAAAGGCATAAATGAAATATGTCTTCCGTCTCCACGATAAAGAATAACAATATAACCTAAGTACCTGTTACTATATCTAAGTTATTTTTGTAAAAGTACGTTTACTTCTATCGTTAATACTACATTTCATTGTTTTCCATCTTTTTATGACTGATGGAGTAGTACTAAAATATATACACTCCACAAAACTATAGGAGGAAGGAAGGAAGCTATGTAACAAAACCATGTGTCGTTTGGCATGAGTAACTAAAAATAAGTATAAGATTAATGAGACGTACCATCCGATAAACTATGAAAAATGAGGAGAACCCACTATTTTTAAACAAATACATTGACATCTTAAGTTAAATTTGGATACTTACTCTTTGGAGCTAAAAATATAAATTTATTAGTTCTGTTATATTTTTCCAGTCGGATTTTTTATTTACTGAAATGTCGTAGTCACATTAGAACAAGAAATACAGTTGCTACAAGTCTGTAGACACAGGTATCCTTGTCCATGATATCGTATAATATTATTAGTTAGGTATACATATGCGATAAAATTAAAGTACCACAGAAAAAGGAAACTTGTTTAGATTGTACCCATCAACGGTCAATTATATTCATTTTCAATGATAATTGCAAAACGATTTTACTAAATTGAAGCATTATCTATAAATTAAATATCTCTTCTGCTATTTCCGCCTTTCTTAAATGTATTGAACAGAACATTTGCAAAAAACGTACAATGTTCATAATAATTTTTTTTTTGTCACTCTGCAAAAATGGTTAGTATTATAAAGAACATAACATAGACAATAAACACTTTCAAAAATTATTTCATTATTAATTATGCATCTGTGCGCAATAATTTACATTTTCTTCAAACTGCCTTCTATAACAGTACCTACAATACCTACATGCCAGGTAAATAATTGAGAACTGATTAGCAGAATAAAAACTGTATTAACAAAGGCATTAATTAGCCTTGTATTTACTAATTCTCTACAATCCAAACATGTTCAAACCCTGGGATAGCTATTTGCAAGGTAAAGAAATCCATTTATTGCAAATAAACGTTAATTTTATGGAAATACGAGTACATTTCTAAAAAAGGCAATGCCCTTTAAATACTACTGCATTAATAATTTAAATCACATACCTACGTACCACTTTGAAGCATAACACATAATTTCGTTCTCTTGAAGACTATTTTTAGGTGCAAAAATTGTTTTGTGCCTTCAACAGTAGTTTATCGTCTAAACGATTAAAATATTCAAATATATAGGGTATTCCACATAAGAACCGACACAGACAGCTAAATTTAAGGAGTCCCAAAATGTTGCAATTTTACTAAATATACCCATAGACAAAGTTGCACACAGGCGGTGTTACAGGCCTTCAAAGTAGGGCCAAATATTTTGAAAAAAATATATATCTAAATTACTTTAACTTGGAATAACCAAATTTGGTACATGATTTAGGTTTATTATTGGTCTTTGATATGAGTTTAAGTAAATTTAAACACTACAAGGTGTTCATTCAGGGTGACTCATGTTTAAAATTATACCATACTTTTTTCCATTGATCGAATTTAAAAAGAATAATATCCTGCGCGAAATTTAATTTAAAAACACTTTTTTTTACTCTTATTAAATTTTAAAAGTTTTCAAGAAAAAATACATTAATTGAAACAAGATTTTAGTAGTGTTTATTAGAAGAAATAAAACAATCCATAGCAGGATTTGTCTTTAAAATTTGACAATAATAAAATATTTTATTTCTGTTACTGTTTGTTGTTCAAAATGACTGGAAAATTTACAATCAGCGAACAAATTGACATGGTGCTTGTGCTAGGTTTCTGTGAAAGAAATTAGAAACGTGGAATAATATTGGAGGAGGTTTCCAAATCGAGTATTCCCATAGAAAAACATTTTCTAATGTTGAATGAAAGGCTCGAGAGACATTAAAGCTTTTCATTAGTATCCGAGAACGTCCTTGTGTAATAAAGGTACAAGATGAAGAAAATATTTTGCAATCAGTTGAAGATGAACCACAAATAAGGTAAACGTTTATATCATGAACTTCTGTACACCGAATTCTTAAACGTAATCTACTACATCCATGTCACATTTACAAAGTGTAAGAGCTATTCCCTCAAGATTTGGATCGACGAGTGACCTTCTTCAAGTTTATCTTGCATCAGGATATTAATTTTCACAAGAAAATTCTTTTCACCCATGAGACTTGTGTCACTCGTAGATTCACAACTTTCATGAATATTCCGATGTAAACCCCTGTGCATAACTTTCAACGCGAGTTTAAGATACATGTTTGGGTCGGTATTATTGATCGCTATTTGATTAGACCACATATTTTGCCAAATCGATTAAATTGGCGAGTTATTTGGAATTTCTGCAAAATAACTGTCCCTGATTTAATTGAACATTTACCGTTGCATTAGACTTAGAGTTTTGGTTTATGCATGATGGGGGCACCGCCTCATTTTAGTGCTATTGCTAGACTTTTTGAATTATAAGTTTCCAAAAAATCGTTAAGACGAGGAAATAATTGTCCTCAAAAGTGGCCACCACGGTTGCAAGACCTCAACAAATGTGATTATTTTATGTGGGGAACATTGAAGGATTTTGTTTATTCCTCGCTAATTGAATCCTGAGAAGATTTGTGGAATCGTATTGCGAATAAATGTTTAACGTTATAAGAAACGATAATCATTTACTTAATAGACAGAGTAAATTTTAATTTTCGGCAGAGTAAATTTATGTTTCAGAGGAAATGGTGCCCATTTTGAACAATTTCTTTAGTTTTGATTTTATATTTATTTTATAGTTTTATTACTTACTGTCAAATACAAAGCCTACTACTGACTTTTTTATTTCTTCTAATAAACACTTAACATATTGTTTTCATTAATGAATTGTTTTCTTAAAAACCTTAAAGTTTTTTAAAATTTAAAATGAGTAAACAAAGTATTTAAAATTAAACTTTGTGCGGGATATTATCATTCTTTTTATTTTATTTTATTTACTTTACACCACTCAACAGACGAATGCCCAATTACACAATGGGAAACACATGCAAAAAAAGATATACAAAGAACATATACATTAAAAATAACCAACAAACATGTAAGAGATAAGAAAGAGAAATACTAAACAGATACAAAAAACAGAACCAAAAGAAACTTAAATTCTTAAATTAAGATACAGAAAATTATAATAATAGTAGTTAACACTAAAAATAGCATTATATTAAAAAAACAGCATCATAATGCTGCTTGTTTCAAGCTTGCAAGAGAACAATGAAATATATCAACCGATGACTTTAAGTTGTTATAAGTATTGCACATAAAACTCAATGGGGAAAAACTTCTAATATTAGTTCTTGGCGTCGGCAAGTAAAAAGTACCAGCGTGTCTTGAAACCACCCTGGGAACATGAATATAAAGTCTATTTAATAAATCACCACAATCAGTTAGGTTGTTTAATAATTTAAATAAAAATACTAAATAAGCAATGCTACGTCTGTTTTACGTACAAGTTTGTACAGTTGGTTGGTAGCTTTTTAATGACAACGTTTATTATTTTCTATTCCTTTTCCACATAAAGAATTGTTTCTTCTCAATTTCTTTTTTCTGAAAAAAAACGCTACTGCCATTTGTGGTTGACATAATTGATTCTTTTGTTACTCGCAAAAAAATAAATCCAACGAACTCTTGATTAAGCATCGTAATATTTGACATAATTAAACCGCTCCCTTTACCAATTCGCCATGTGCCCAATTTTTTTTTAATAACCAATAACGAGCTATTCTCCGGAGCGTGGGAATTAAGACAGCTAGCACGCGATATACATCTGCCGTCTTTGTTCTTCCACGTTAAATATTAATATATCAGATTCGTTTAAACGACATGTGTGCATGGATGCAGACTATGAAATATGTCCATTCTGCATTTTCTAACTCAAAACAAGCTAACACCTAACTATATTTTTCCAAACCCTGCCTTATAACGTGCTTGAATGAGTCAGTATATTTCAACAATATATGATAATTCGATTTTCGCAAAAAATGCATGAGAAAAATAGATAAAATTTCAATTTCAACGTTTCAACCAAATTTCTCGATAAATTTTAAAAACAAAAATCAATTTCAATGTGAAAAATAATTACTATTAACAATGAATTTCAATCAAGTTTCTACATTGTCGTGAATCATAGTTACATATTCTATTAAATACTAATGGTATTTATTTAAAAAATGATTTCAATAAATTGTAAAATTTCAAAACATTTCGGGTTTACAAAATATTGAAGAAAGAGAAAAAAAACATTTACACCGATATCTTAAAAAATTGTGAGTTGGGATACGTCCTGACGATCCTTTCAGATCATTTACTCCATGTGAAACGGCACTTCGTAAAAAGGCAATGATAGAATTTTTTGGTATAAGACTTTTCTATTGCCGCACCCTGTATGTGTGTGTACAATTTTCGGTTCTAGTTTGTTTTATTCGAGCGTGCAAAATCTCGCCCCAGATGTTTGGATTATTCATAATGATGAGACAAAGCTGTTGGGAAGTAATAACAGGGCCGCGACTGTATAATACACACGCGTAAAAAAATAGGAAAAACGTGTGATGTAGAGGAGATGATGAGAATGTTATAAAACAGACTTGCCAAATGACCTAATTACAAAGAGTTTATTAAATTTTAAAATCGTTTCCAGTTCTTTTAAGCGTACGAATTACCAGTTCTTGTCCAACCTAAAATTGATCATGAACATCATGACCATCTAAATGAACATCAAAATTTTGTTACTAAATTAATATTAATACTGATTTAGAATATTAAATTCAAGCACATGCACAGGACTGATTTTGTAGAAGTAATCAAAAATTTGTTTAAAGTAAATAAAATTATAATTTATAATAGTGGAATTATATTGCAGTACTTAAATAAGTAATAATTATCGATTACTTATTTGACAACAAATTAATTCGACAGAACGACTTCTAAAACTTTTTTGATGATAATGTAAACGTTTATGCCCTTGAAAGTTTTAAACTGAACCTACCACATAAAAAAAATTACTAAAGCATAACCTAGAAATGATAAGTTTGTTGTTGTGTCCACATATTTCAGTACTTTATTAATGTTTCTGACTCTTCAAAGTCAGTTAGGGACTTCTTTATATTATCCATTATTTTATATTTAGATTTAATTCTAACAAAATGTTTGTGTGATATTTGGGCACTTTTGGAGGCATTTTTTATGTTAAATTTTACAATTTTTTAATGTTTTATTATCAGAACGTGTTCGTTATTATATATATTATATTTCAATTATACAAAGTTTTCACCGTATATTTTTTTCATATTTGGCTGTGTAGCAGCCATAGTCGTTGCATTATATTTACATGAAGAAAATATGCTGCAAATATATTTTCTGTATCCGAAGTTGAAAGAAAGCATTATCAGTGACTGTCATACATTCAAAATATCATATATGATGTATGATAATGATACTATTTAATGCTGTTGATAAAAATAGAAACACATTCACAATGCAATGACACAACTACATGGGGTGATAAGAAATACATAATTTTATTGGAAATTATTACAATTTCGTCGCAGTATCAAGTAATGTCATGAGTGCAGATTTAATTATGATAATTAAACTTCGGCCCACTTGGAGACATGACAGAGACGGAGATTACACAATTAGTAGACTTATAAGTCGCGTAGCTTCAAACAGAATGAGAGCTATATTAGTCCAAGCATCGTCTGCTAAATCGCGTCGCCTTTGCAATACTAGTCTGACGAATCACCTGAATTTTAATCTAGAATTCTGCAGTGTGCTGTAGTGTGGTGACACCAACGTTAGTATTTGGAAACATGCACGTCATGCCATAAATGTCAGAATTTGACATTTGATATTGACACTGTAATAGCTTACTTTTTAATAGAACCTACTTATATGATTTGGTATACAAAAATGTACGTAATTTTTATCTACCATTTTAAAACAATAAAATACGCGGCAGTGATACTGCTCCAATACTTCACACGAAGCTTTGGTGTGTAAATATTACACATTTTTCATAAAACTGGGTACATACGTATTAATAATGGACTGCTACTCCTATACTTTCACCATAAAAACGCAATACTTATTATTTTAGATTGTATCAATGTATATATTTAAAAATGAAACGTGAACAGAAACGTACACCTTAACGGATATTTGACATTTGTCATAATTTCTATAAAACAATTGACGACTATGTCCGACTACGTCATTTGTGCTGTAGTGTGCTGCCACGCGCGATGAGTCACTGCAACGGGCAAAGGAACATACTAGAAAAAGGACGGCTGCTGCGATTTAGCTGATGATGGTCCAAGTCAAAAGATGTTAAAGTACATATGCTTTTATCAAAATTATTTTGTGAATTTTCAATATTTTGTTCGTCGTGTCTTCGACGATATTTCTATTTTGTATGTCTGTTTAAACTAATAATAATAGTAATAACAATAATATCCCTCGTTCGAATGGCAAGGATATTTTAAAAGACGGAAATTTCTGCTGGTGAGAGGACAGCATATTCAAATGGCCGCATTTCGCAAAAGAACAGCTTAGGATGGTGTCATTCATAATCACCGTTCATTGAAGAATGTTGAAAACCTCATTAATCAGGGGGGTGGTTAAACACCGACCATTATTAATCTTTCAGACAGACCAATCTAATATTTTTCCACCCTACCATACAAATAGAGAGGATGTCTAATTAACCTCTAAGAATATAGGATATTACCAATGAAAGTCTCCATGTAATTATCTATGAAACGTCTTTCCTACGACATTTACATTCTATCTTTTTTCTTGTTTTTTAAATATAAATTTTGATGAAAAGCTCTAAAGAAAACACGCATCTCCCAAAACACAAAAGTAATAAATAAATATACAGTAAATGTGGACGTAAGTTTTTTAAAGGTAATGGTATGTATCCCGCAAAATTAATTATTTTAACCAAATAAATAGTCGAGTTACATATATATTTTTTTAAATTGCTCTGAAAATGTTTCCGTCACCACTGGGTAAATACGCCAGCTTGAATCGGCATCATCAGTGGTTACCTTGTTATCTTTTTACGTCAATTGTGTGAAACTATAAGAGTGGCAGAGAGCGTAATAACAATGGAAAATAATTTGCTTTTCTATGACTTGCCGACACGTTTTTTTTAAGTCTTAGTATCAATAACCTTTAAGAGTTACCGTTAATTTGGCGACACGAAAATTATGGTGTTTGCAACGCGGCAGTTTTTACTGGAATCAAAAACCGAATATGTATAATAGAGTAATGTCTTATAAAGTTTAATTTAAATTACAGTTTTTACAACGAAATTTGAGAAAAGAAACTTGTGCATTTCTAAAGCCGCGTATTCACTTGTTAACAGAACCGTTGCGTAACTTTGTCCATCGTCAGTTAAATCGCGTCGCCTTTCTAATACTTGTCTGTCGAATCATCTTCGGCTAAATCGCAGCAGCCATGCATTTTCTAGTCTTCCATGGCTCGTTTACAGCGACTCAGTGCGCGCGGCAGCACACTACAGCACAAATGACGTAATTGGACTATGTCATCAATTGTTTTCATAGAAATTACAACGTCAAATATTTGTTAACATATCATTTTCAAATTGATACAATCCAAAATAAGTATTGCATATTTATGGTGAGTGTAGAAGTAGCAGTCCATTATTAATACGTATGTACCCAATTTTGTAAAAAAAAATGTAAAATATTTAGGCAAAAGCTCTTTGTGTGAAGTATTGAAATGGTATCAGTGTCTCATATTTTAAAATAGTTGATAAAGAATACGTGCATTTTTGCAAACCAAATTAAAAAAGTAGGTTCTATTAAAATATAAGCTGTTAAGGTAAGTTCATGCACTAACGATTTGCGAGTTGCGGTTTGCGGACTTCAATTTGATTGGTTAACATAAAATATTTTTGACATCAATTCATTCATTTCAATTTATTGTGAGAATCGCAAAATTTAAATTTAGGGGGCGGGAAAATAGAAATAGTTTCAATTTTTAGCGATTATTGCAATAATTTTGACAAACTGCGCATGTACAACTCCGTCATGTTTTCCGTTGCAATACAAATGTCAAATGCCAATTAAGTATCCAAATCAATCACAATCTCGTCTCACTTGTAAAACGTTTATTTATTTCACAATTAGAAGTATTTACAATATTAAATAAATATTAAAAAATGGAAAATAACGTAGAAGAACAAAGTCAAGTAAGTGTGAATAACTTATTTTTAATACTTTTATATATACATTTTTTTTACAATTTGTAGATATTTAATTTTTGTGAAAATTGCCTTCAGTTAACGGGACAGGGAGGACATGTATGTACAGAAAACTGGAATAATGAACGTGAGATTAATATCAATGAAAGTTCAGTAATAGGGGAAGAAAATTTATGTGAGATACTGATTGCTATAAAGCAACACTGCAGTGATTAGTTTGTAAAATGTCTGTTCTTAATATATGTTATGTATGAAATAAATCAAAAGTTAGGTGTTTATAAGTTTTACTTATATTTAAGCTGTACTTTATTTAAATTCTGACATTTATGGCCTGATGTGTATGTTTCCAAATACTAACATATGTGTCGCCCACAAACCTAGAAAAAATATAGACGGTGCCAGTGGCATATTTCCGACGACCGCTAATTCATGGCCGACTTAGAAGGTCCATAATCACTAAAACTTGCTTTTGACACCGATTGACGTTAGTGACACTGTAACCTGAAGCTGATTATATTATCGGTTATTGTAATTGTTTACAAACAACAATCTCTCTTTGTAGTTTGTATTGGTGTCGAGCTTCGTGGTTATAGTGAATTAGTGTTTTACATTTTGTGTCTTTGTAAAAAATTTACTAATTTCATTTTGCAATATAGCCATAATATTTGCAGTAGCACCAACATACAACAAGTAAAGTATCCATTTTCTGGACCTTAGGTCCCTAGGAAACGCGGCACATCATGGAACGGCACCGTCTATATTTTTCCTAAGTTTATGGTATCGCCACATTACAGTATTCTAGACTGAAATTCAGGTGATCGGTTTGGATAGATGCGAACCTCGATGCAAAGACCTATGTCGCGTACAGTTTTCATGTTCAATGCGCACGCTAATGACCGCCGCACCCAACTACGTACTCTCTGAACTCTGACAATTTGTGTCCGTTGTGGACAGTAGCTTTGTTTATGTAAATTCGAAAGAAAGCCTGAAAAACTTCCTATGGGTTAGAATTCGTTGGTCACAACCCGTATAAATCTAACCATCATTAAAAGTTATCTACATGAAACATGAAGTTGAACATTTAGTTACTTAGACAATACAACCGTAACTTTAAACTGTTATTTTTAGAATTATACATATTTTTACAATATGTATATAATTGTAACAATATTCAGATATGGTCTACCGTTAACTTATATTAATACAAATAGTATCTTTAAAAATAAAGTAAATAATTAAGAAACAACGTAATTAAAAAATAACGGATTTCTATTGCTTATTGATTCTTGATCTATTCTTCTTGACTTGTGAAAATAAAGATGTGCGTAAAAATTAGAATAATGCGCATGTGTGATTTTACAAACTTTATTTAGCAGATGACAAAATCAACTGCTGACAATCGACTATGTACAAGGAAGTTTTGCTACTGTTCATCAGAAATTTGTGTGAAAAGAAACCGAAACGCTGACAATCAGTTCGATGAATATTTGCTACAGACTGAGCATGAATTCGCGATTCGTGATGTGTGATATGCTTGCTACAGACTATGCGTGAATTCGCGATGCGCGGATTATAAGGTATTTGTCATCGTGTTACTTTAAATGGATTTTCAACGAAGAAGACCCTACACACTATACGTAAGAAATTCGTGCATAGTGTGCAGGGTTTTTATGAATGGATTTTTAACAAACAAGACCCTACACACTATTCACGAACTCCTTGCATATCACGAAACGCGAATACACGCATATGTAGTAAGCCGTAAGTATAACACAAATTCTCCGTATACTGATGATTATTGCAGGGACCATTATCGCCTGCGTGAAATAGACTTAAATGTAGATTTATAGAGAACGTGAAAAACTAAATCCAAAACTAAAAAAAATTATTCATACAGTACTTTGATAGGTTAAGTTATTAAACTATTAGATCCTTATAATAGGCTCATATATAACAATTTTAAGTCGATTTAGATTGGATTAAAAATTTTATTTATAATAATTTTTGTGGCATCACAAACATGAATTTACCTAACAGCAATGACGCAAATTCAATTCTATTTTCCTCATATAGTTTAATAATAGGAATAAAGATTATTAGCTATTTTCCCTTTAGAATCTATGTTCATTTACTTACTTTTAGTCACAATAATATGTGGTATAGGTAATTACTTTCGATTGTTACATTCGGTCTTTAAAACTCTAATAACCATACATATAAACATATTTAAATTTTTTCTCCCTTTAGAAGCATTAACCTTGCTGAATAATAGGTATTTTTCTTTCAACGGTGTATTGGCACCGAATGCTAAAAAGTGTAGCAATAATTTTTGCAACAACTATTTTGCTGATGTGTGTGGAATTCTGCACTGGATAAATATATCTCGAAAAAAAAAAATCACTGGATATACTAATTGTATACAGGGTGTTAACGATAAGTTTGACCAAACTTCACCGACATTTTCTATTGATAAAAATAATTAGGGTTCATTATACAGGATGTCTGGAAATGATTTGTCAATATTCCTGGGGGTGATTCTACACAAATAATTAATGCCACAAAGTCCAATAACATTTTTTCGAAACTCAAAATTAGCATTAGGGTTACGGGGTACCAGAAAAAAGTTATAAAATTATGAATAACTTTTTCTCTAATTTTGTTCAAGTATCAGTAGTGTTCCTTTGTATCCACATTCTTAACTTGACGCATATTCTCCAATGCCAAAGGGTCTAAACTGTCCTTGGCCTTCAAATGACTTGATACTTTTTTATTTGAACATTTTTATAAATTTGAATAAAACTTAAGATAGTCGAAATACCCTTAATAAAAATCCTCATTATATTATGTTAAAATAATCTACTTTAAATTAACAAAAATGTATTTAATACCTAAGTTTGTGCTAATACCTACTTAAGAGTCCTCTTTAGGTACCTTGAAACTAGTTTCAAATTAAATCCCGTTATTAATTTATACATATTCTTTGTTTCTGAAAATAATTGATAATAAATTTGGAATTAAGAAAGTGCATTTTAAGTTAATACCTGCTAAAGGAGCCGCTTACGTTCAAATAGAATTAGGCGATGAGATATAAGGCAGGCAAAGACAGAATATATAAGGGAAGTAGGATGGTTGCAGTGCGGTTAACGGAACGGTCTAGTTGATGCATCTAATGTGGCTCCTTAAATTAGTCACATTATTTTTTTTGTAATAATTTAAGTTCAGATAATACCTTCACAAAAAATGTTCCGAATGCAATACATAAATTAATTCTTCCCAGGAAGTTAAAACAATTTCTAGTGAATATACCATTCTTAAATTTTGAAAATGAGTTGAAACTCGGAATAACAAACCAAATCCAAATCTAGCTTAATAAGATTTTATGAATATGTTACAATACAAAAGCACATACAAGCATACAATTATTTTCTTTCACCTGTTTGGTGTACTTACAATGCCTACATATTTCTCCACTCAGTGCAACCTAGTGCAATCCAGTCGAGGAGAAAGAAAAATACCTAATAACTCAACAATGCTACCAATATGGTAGGCTTATCTAAAGATAAAGAAGTCCTAATTGTATTTTTTATTCAAAATTATTTGTTACTAAATATTGTATTTAAATCCACTGATTTCTAAACAAGAACTGTTTATATATCAAATAATTTTTAGAAAAATTATTTTAAATTTTGCAAGGCTGTACCCAAACTCATTACGAAAATGAAACAAAAATATTTAAAATGAAATAAAAATTGTAGGTATCCGAGTACTTTGCCAATTTTACTAAATTTATATCAGAAACTGCAAACTTATGATTGCTGCTAGAGTGATACAGCTGCGAACAAAAAAAGTTCGATGAAATGTTTTAAGCAAAAAACTGGGGAAGAAGCGTGAGCAGTTTTGGTTGAAAGTTTTTCATTGTCCACAGTTGTTCAAAGTTCAACACGTGAATGAAACTTCAATAATTGATTCAATAATACACCATACATCGAATAAAATGAAAATTTTAAGTACTTACACTTCTCGTTTGATCTCATCCTCTGCTATCAAATCATACATTTGACTATTAAGTGTGGATGTGTTGACAAGAAAGAGAGAATTTTTACCTAAAAATATAAAAAACTCCCATCAATATCTGGCCTTTTTACTCGCCGGTATCCAAGTACTTACAAACTGCATTCGTCCTGACTATAAGTGTACTTATTTTAATGACAGGAGAAAGGGGGGCGGGCTGGGCATTGGAGCCTGACTGAAAAAATTTTAGTAGAAACTTGTCGCCTTCCCGATGAAGGATTACAACAGCTTCTTCTAATAACAATATATGAACAGGCACAACTGGTTTATTAGGCCTTCTGAGTTGCATGCTACCCTCTATAATCAACTTATGCTTGGTCAAATCCAACGCCTTGAATTCTTGGGTTATTGGAAGTTCAGATCTTTCAAAATTGCTTGCATCCAAATGTTTTTGAATCTCCTCTAACCTATGCCTATTATGGGCTACCTTGGCAGCTTCGTTCACATAGTTTAAAATTTCTTTGGACAAGTTCTGTGCCCGTTTCAACATAACCACTTCTTCCTGCTGGGACTGCTCTTCCGTGTTTGATTCTACACTGTTGATAAGCCTTTCAAGAAGAAGGGGGTATTTTGACAGCCTCTGCATTTCCGTGGGGAGGATACCCTGGAGAGGTAATCGCCTTTAAACAGAAAAAAGTTAGACATAATTACTCATTATTAAACTGTCTACTTACCTGCACTGTCGTTTCTTTTCGCATTCTGACAGCAGGGCATCAAACTTTGAGTCGCGCTCCCGACGCCGTTTGATAAATTCCAGAGCTAGCTGCTGCCTCTCGCAGAAGTTTGCAGCAGCCTTCTTAAGTGACTCTCCTTGACGATCATCGAACATATTTACTAATATATCGCCAATCTCTTTTACAATGGAGTCCTCCTTCCTCCGTCTTCTCATTGCCTTGTTAATTTCTGTGTGAATATCTAACATTTCTTTTATGTTTGGGAAGATTAGGTTTAGTTCTTCAGGCTTCAGGACCTGGCTCTCTTGAAGTTTCTTGTAAAAGATTTTGTACAGTACTTTGAGGTTACGCACGTGAGAGCCCTCCGTGTGAAAGAGTTCTAAAATAAGATTAATCATGGTTTATCATGAACAAATTTAAACTTCTTTGAATGTCTACAAGTACCATTTTATAAGAAAGATAATGTACAAAAATTATGGGAACAAAATTCAAATCTGACGTGATTTTATCGTTCCTTACCGTTAATGACATCCTGTCTCTTCTTTTCGTGAGGTGGCAGATTCCTTAGCTCTTCAGGAGGTACAAAACTTTGCCAGGGTTCTGCTTCGACATCCATGTCACTATCGGAATCGAGATTTCCTCTTGAAGCCCCCGTTTGACCAACAGTATCAACACTGTTACTTGGGCTCTCTGATAATCGGCCACTATCAATTAAAACACATTGACATTAAAGTAAAAAAATAAAAAATTAAACCAGACTAACTACTAGCATTTTTTGTATAATTTTTGAAATATGAATATCACTAAATCATTTACAAAATTAATAAACTCCTCAAATAATTCATTTATATTCTAAAGTTCAATATAGTTATCAGAATGAACAAGATATTATAAAAAAAAAACTACATACTTGCAGGATATGCTTGAATTAGAAGAACTACCAGAGTCAGTATTGGACAAGCCAGGTTGCCTATCCAAATCCACATCTCCGCTGCAAAAATAAAGGAACTTATTAAAGTATAAATTGGGAAAACGTGTAATAGCAATGACAAAGGATTAAAAGGAAAGATAATTTAACAAAACAAGGATATACCGTTTAATATATTTCCTAATTCATTACTATAAACAGTATACCTTTTTATAAATTGTATATTTTTATATATATTTTAGATTTAAACTTTACAACTGTGTTCCAGTATCTATATTAAATTTGCAGCATCACATTATTATATACTTTAAAAATAAACCGTTTAAATATATAAATCAATTATTCTTTAGAAAAGAAAAGAAAAAATTAAACAGAAATGACGGCCTAATCAACAATGTTTCAATTCTAAAAGTGATTCTGATTTATAAAAAATATATATATATTTTTTTATTTATATTTTATTTATAAAAATATATATATTTTTTATTTTTTATTAAAAACAGATATAATATTTATGGATTTTTATTTACTAGTACCCAAGATATAAGAGTTTAACTTAAACTTAAAAAACTAAATATTATTAACATTTCAATAATAATTGTTTTATATGGTTTTTACAGAAATGTGAGAAAACACCAAAACTAATAATATAAAGTCATTTGTTGCTCAAGATAATAATACATACGTTACTGATTATGCAGGCGATAATTATAATCTTAAAACTATTACTTAAACTTGAAAATAATGCACTTAACATTCACATAACTAAATAAAATTGTTATGCTCCAAATATCATTAAAGTGAAATAGCATTTTTACTGCTTCATAAATAAACACAAATAAAATGAAGGACTTTTAAATAATATATTTACGTGCCATAAAAACAATTGTTTTGGGGATAAATACCCGAAAAAAGATACCAAATAAAATACTGCTACATTTCACCTCTGAGATTTCAAGGAAGAATCATCTTGCTGTGTCATTACTGATATATATCTCCTCTGAGAATAATTTGTATGTATTAAAAAGTTGGTTTAGAACATCACATGTCGAGTATATTAACTTTTGTATACCGAATTTATTTCAAGAATTCCGCGAAGCAAATCGATTGTGAGGGAAGGTGCGATATCCGAACACAGAATCCAAAACAATCCGAACGCGTCGTTTCCCGCTGAATAAATTTTCATGTTTCAAGATTTGCACTAAAAATAAAATCGACTTGAAAAATCATATTGGAAATATGCCTTTCTGACCGTCTATAAACATAAACAATAACACATTGACGTAACGGGACGTAATAGGGAATCACCAAACATTTATCACTATCAAATGCCGCACCGAAATAGATACACGGAGTGGGACTCGGTGTTGCCAAATTACATCCCCATAAAATATAGGGGATGCTGGAATTCACGGATAAGGTGAGATTCAACTCATAGTGGATATAAAACTATTAGGGAGATTTCCAAAAAAAAGTGGTATTTACAGATTTTAAGAATATAGAAATATTTCAGAGTTATTTCGGTATCACATTTATGTTTTAGATCCAGATTTATTTCAAGAAATGCTAATTAAATTTCAAGTCATTAACACGATTTGTAAAAACAAAACGTATTTCAGACAGAAAATGTAAACAAACGCTCTCTTGGAATATCAGTATTTCATACTATTATTATTTATCGAGTATTCAATAGTTACTATGTTATATGAAGTCTTTATATAAAAAATAACTATTATTAATGTTAGTTGTATACGAATTCTGAAATATAAAATTACATCACATAACTAATGAAAAATAATTTTACATTCTCTGTCTGAAATTACATTTCCCGAAATAAATTAATCTGAAATACAATTACTTAACCCTACCTACCAAGTGTAATACGTATGGAAAAATAAGGGGTAGAATATTTTTTTCATTTCATCTACTAGTTCAAAGTTTATAGGTAATGTAATATTCAGCATTTTCTTTAGATCATGCAAGTTACACTTAAATTCAGGTAGTTAAAACATCAGTTTTAATAAATGATCAAATAAGTATAAGAAGAGTATAATCAATCATTGGTGAATTTGTATACGCTGCTGATCAAACTTCAGGGGCGTCAAACATGGGGAGTAGTAACTCTTTATTCTACACCACTGGTCATAGCCACTAACTCGTTTTTTACCGATATTTTTACACAATACGACGTTTTAGTAATATATTGATAGGATGAACCGTCAGCATTTAAATATGTTAAAGTTTTTAAACAATATTTAAGTAGTCGAGATATAATTTTGAAGATAGTTCTGAATCTGAGAATCTAAAAAAGTTTTTCTTCTAATACCTTGGAATTCGGTGGCAAGGAAGGTCCATAATATTACTCACACAATAATGAAAATGAATACAGCAATTAAAAAGTGGCTAACACAGATGTTTGGCTATCGTCAAATAGTGTTTTCTACAAATACAAATAATTTTAGACATTTAAGTACTGAATAATATAAAGCTTAGCAAATAACAGGAATGTTATCTTATGCCACCTGTTAATGTACAGAGGCACCGAAGTAAAACGAATATATAACGACAGAGAACGGTCTAACTAACAAATTTTTAGTTACAGAATATCCGTCAAAATACGTATTTTTTAAATTTAACTGTAGATGTAAATATTGTTATAACATAAACTTACATAGTTCTGCATATAAGATGGTACACTTTTGTTTATTATATATAATATTTATAAATAAGTATGTGAAAATAATCGTGGGGTTAGAATAGCAAAATAATGTGTCTTACAAACGCTTTTTAAAAGTTATTACTTTATTTGAGGAAAATTTAAATAGTAAAAGTGGATATACAAAATATCAAGATTTTTTTTTGATATTACTTATGTTCTACGCATTTTATTTTTCGAAATTTCTGTATCTAAAAACACCATAATTTCGATTATTTTACGGCGAGAACTACGGCGATCTTAAGAAGATTTGAACAAATAAGTATGCAGATTTGTTATAACTAGTTGTTCAGTTCTATTGTATTATTTATAGAAATAATTATTGCTCTATATATTTAGGATATATTTGAATTCATATATAAAATACAGACGTTTATTAAATTTCTATGAACTCCACACCAGGTGGATAACATCTTTAATGATTACCCTCAATATGTATAGGTACTTTGGATCCATACTAAATTTACTAATTTAATGTTATAATAGAAACGATACTTATAAAAAAAATCGCAAATTTCAAAAATTCTAATTTAAAGACGGATTTTTTTACACAACTCAAATAAGTAATGATAATACTTAGTAAGGCTAAATCTAATAAATGCATAGGCTAATAATCCAGAGAAATATCCTAGAGCGTGTACTATTTTCATACTTTAAATTTTCGTTATAAAAAAGACCCACAATCAGTAAATATGAAAAAAAGAACATTAAACTTTGAGAAAGGTGTAAAGCATTTTCATATTGATGAAAAATTAATTTTCAATGAAAGTAAACTTCGACATTCGGCAACATTGTCCGAAGAGAACCAACGCGGAGCGACGAATCCACAGAGGAAGGTCGCCGATGAATCGATTGCGCCGCCGCTAAAACTCAAAAGGATTCGTCGCGAATGTATAAGGACTCTATAATAGTCTACGTCTAGAGGATTACCTTTATTAGTCATAAGTTTATAATCGATTAGCGGTACGCTTTGTAAATCACTAGAGAAGTTACTAAACTATTATCTACTTGCTTTCAATAAATCCAAAAATTCTATTCTAAATATAAATATTCCAAATGGCTTTACAGGTTATATTCTAGAAAGGTTATTCGACAAAAAAATATCAGTTATGACCGTTTGCCAACGGCATGATAACAATAACAAATTTTCTATTAACATGGGGCGGAAATAAATAATGAAATTATTAAAATTAATTGAAACTCAATTTTCAATTAACGATTACAACAGATTTTTTTTCTCTAAGAAAATTGTTTGAATTTTTTGGTCTCTCTTATCCGACATCGGTAATATTTTAAAAGTTATTTATGCAACAAGTACAAAAAGTAAGTGTTTATTGCACGCGACGTGAAATTGTCCAACGAGGCCGTCAGGCCGAGTAGGACAACACTTTGACAGATGAATGCAATAAAAATTTTATTGCACTAGTGCAATAAAGAACCACTTTTTCCACTAAATATAGTTGTATAAATAACTAATTTTCCACGTTCATGCAAAAAACAAAACTTTACTAAACTATATTTAGTGGAAAAAGTGGTTCTTTATTGCACTAGTGCAATAACATGTTTATTGCATTCATCTATCATTCTACTACAGCGTTTTGTCATCATGACGAACATAAACGTAGAAAACATTTTGTATGCAACTTGTTCAATAAGTGTTTATTGCACGCGACGTGAAATTGTCCAACGAGGCCTTAAGACCGAGTAGGACAACACTTACTTTTGTACTTGTTGCATAGATAACTATTAAATATTTAATTTATTTGTTTTACAAAAATTTAATAATCGCCGTGATCACCTGATCTCATCCCCAATAATTTCTTTGTAGATTATCTTATCTTAGAACAAAGGCACAAGAAATACGAATTTGTGAAAATGAATGGTAATTCAGACAGTGATGAAGAATTTACAAATACTCCACAAGAGTAACAAGAAGCTATATAGCAATGGTTCTCTAAATTTGTTACCTATGTACTATGAATTGAATGAACAACTGGAAAAAAAGTAAAAACGCAAAAAGCCTAACAGAAAATGTATTATTCGTTTATCTATCGGGAAAATCAAAGATTGTAAATGCAGGTACACTATGGTCTCAATTTTCAATGTTGAAAAGCACTTTTAAAGTCAAGGAAAATATTAATTTTGATAATTTTCATAAAGTTCGAGCATTTTTGAAGCGGAATTCAGTAAATTGCCTGCCCAAAGAGTCCAAAATTTGACCCAAGAACAATGCATGAAGTTTTTTTTTAAGGAAGCAGATAATAACCATAAAGTTTAATGTAAAATTTAAGGAAAAATTTATACAAAAGTTTTAGAAATCTTTCCAAATTATCGTTTGGATTTGTTTAGATAAACAAATATTAAAAAATATAGAAACTAAACCAGTTTTAACTTTTTCAAATGGCACGCTCCGTATATTGTATACGATATTTGAATACAGCATTACATTAAAATTGTATTGTATATTGTAACGACACCAAAAGATAGTATAAGAACCTCATTTTTTAATTTCTAAAATAATCCTCTACGTGGATGTCAAAATATAAATGGATAATACATATATAAAATCTAAATAACTGTTATAGGAAAACTTCGCACGATTTTCAAGGTCCCTTCCATTTAGCTAACAGTAAGTGAGATGTGTGCAGTAATATAATTCTACGATATCTAAACAAACCCAGAACCTGCTTAATTATGTACACAGGCAAATTGGCTTGAAGTTTTAAATTTAACTCTTTATTCCCCCATTGCACTGAATCAAATTTGCTGCCTTCATGTCATGTTTTTATGGCACTTTGACGGATAGATAATAAAATAAATATATGTAAAATGTTATCAACCAGTTTATAAATAAGAAATTACGTAAACTTACCTTGTGGTGTTATGTGAAGGATCGCTAATATTCCGCCGTTGTTTTCTCTGCAAATATAATAAATAGATATTGAAGAAATTATGTTCACGTATGTTGTAATTTGGTTAAATACTAATAGGTTAATTAATATACTGATAAGTTAATACAACCATAAGAAGACAACGTCTTTGATATATAAGGTGCTTCCTAATTGCGTGCAGAAAATCCTTTAGTATTCTATGGTTAAAATGGAGGCAATTTTGTTAAATAAGCTTAGGGTTGCAAGAGCGTCGTTTCTCAGATATAGCTGATAACATGTTTTTGGCTAATTTGGCATATTTTTTTAGTATGCTGGTAAGTATCAAATTTGCAGCTAAAGTAAAGTGCCAGTGGCGGGATTTCACAGAAAAAAGTATCACCCTGTATAATTATGCAAACAAAATTGGTGTTCATATGCTCCATTGCATTCCCATCATTTTTTCTTTCTGCACATTTTTTTTGTCACTAACCGTTTGATTTTCTTAACGGGGTATGCCACTGGTACTTTACGTAAGCTGCAAATTTTATATTTTATACATACCTACTAAAAAAATACGCCAAATTTGATAAAAAATATCTCAAGGGGGTTTAGAAGTTTAGAATAAATTTTAAATCGATTTTTTATCAGCTTTGGAAACCTTACATCTGGAAAACGACGCTCTTGGGACCCTATGTTTATTCAATAAAATTACCTTAATTTCAATCATAAAATATACCCGTGATTTTGGGCAAGCAATTAGGAAACGCACTGTATACTGTCTTACGGTGACGGCCAATTAGAATACTTCGATTTCAATTTTGGAAATTTAGGCTTAGAGGTTTTCAGGCGTGCTCTCTTTAAATAAAATAATGACATTTCATTTTTGTAGATCCTCCAGTTATACTGGAAATCGTCATCTACTTCCTCATCCGCATAACGAATCGCAAATACACGCATAGTCTATAGCAAGCCTAACTATTCTGTTCTAGACAAGAACTGCTTTTTAAAACAAAGAACAGACAACGGCAATTAGTTGTATTTTATGCTTAATAACTGCCCATATTTTACTAATTTAACAAATTTCCATTCACAAGTAATTTGAAAACACTGAACCTTGAATTATTAATTTAATGAAAAAAAAACAATAAATTACTTTAGAATTAATTATATTGTGTCTTAAAATCATTATTAGTAATAAAAATATCAGATTTATTTCTTACCTTTTCCGATTGCTCCTTTACACTTTCCGATCGATTTATGTTACTATTTATCCTCCTTTTGCTTCCTGTAGCAGGGAGACTTGTAGTACTGTAATAAAAACAACTATTAGAATACATTAGAGTGCTTTTTACTTTATTTTAGCTAATTCAAAACAAGCTGCTAGTTAGGACTAGATCTGACTTACACACAAAAAGGAGATTTGAAACGTTAACAATGAGGCAATATAATTTCTAATGGTCAATAGCAATTGTCGTACAATGAGTTCACAAAAATTAATAAATCAAGGTTACCAATTATCCGATACCAGCTTCTTTAACCAGTTTTCAACGTGGCCACTGGAAAAGGAATGTATTGGAAGCGACAGAAAGTTATCCATGCCAATTTCTGGAATCTGCTCTCGTTTTACAAAACTCGGTAAATGTCACAAGTTTCTACAGAAGACGGACTATAATTAAAATGCTCCGAATAAATAGCATTTTTTAGAGAAAATGTAGAAGCAATTTTAAATATAATTGATATTTGCAATGTTCAACAGTTTGTTTAAAATTTTGAAATAAAAAAAAGCAAAAATACATTTGGTTTTGTTGCTGATGCATTACTCAACAGCATGAATCTCTAAACCAACGTTTCTTTTAATTTAAAGAAATGTTACTTTCCCAGTTTTTCTTGGAATACTTGTTTATTGCAAAATTATAGTACTAAACAATGTTCAAATATAATAAAAATGTGTAGTATCTAGGTAGCCAAATAAGAGAAATCATTCCGAGTTGACAAATAATACAAGCCTCGAGTTTCGGAAAATTTAGGCTTTATGCTATAACATATTCGTATTTACCTGTTCATTATGTACGTTTATCTTTGTTCTTATCTAATCATAAAATTTATTTTCTAGCGAACTTTGAAATCGATCGATGTAAGTAATGCTAATAATTTCATATTTCGGGCGTTTCGAAATTCATAAAACTATATCGCAATCTCATCCCAATACTATCAGAAGTAAGAAAATATCACAAGCAAAGGGTTTTCCCAAAAACAAATGAAATATAAATAATAAATCACACGAACACACACCTAGGCTTTCTGAGAACACCATGACGTCGTACAAATAAGTCCTCCGACCACATTGCAGAAAAACCTTGTTGAATACTGTTTAACATGGATTATCTTAATGAGTTTAATTGATATTTTTTTGACGCGGGCATGTCTGCGTATGAACAACAACTGTACATGTACAACAATTTCCCTTGATCAATAATCTAATCTGCTGCTCGATAAAAAATGACAAGGCACTCAAATTCCAATTTGCAGTGTAATTTCGTTTATCGCTCTCTCACAAATCGATAGCCACACATCGTTCTGAAACAAGTTTATGAAACTGAAAGTGACTAGATATCTTTTTTCATATAAGTACAATCGTGTGCAATAAAAATGGCACTCTTTAAAATGAATGTTGCTATTTCTTTTGAACTTCTGACGTATTCGTAATGCAATCTGCGGTCAACTTTTAACATTAGTTCTTTGTTTCACACACCAATAGAGATTTAATGAAATTACTCAGAACTTCCAGAAGTTCAAAAACTGTTTTGAGGGAGTGTCATTATTATTGCAAAAGCATGTACCGCTCCCTTGTAAACTTTTTTATTGTTCGAAGGTTATTCTTGATAAAAAGATTTACTTATCTTGGGAAGCCATGAGCAGTAATCCGATATGTAATCAAACATACAGGACGTTAAAAAATAATGTTTTTAATAATAATAAAAAATAAAGGCTCTTTGCTTAATAAAATTTTTACATTTTTTTGAACGTCCTGCTTGTTTGGATACATATTTGATTATTATTGGTCATGGCATCCCAAGATAAGCAACACTTTTTATCAAGAACAACTTTTTCTCGAAAAATTAACAATAAAAAAATTTACAAGAGTAATCCGGATACATATAAAATAAGAAAAAATCTTCGCTTCAAAGACTACAAATTACAATTTGTTTATCCCAATATTCCGTGGTCATTCATCACACAAAGTGCTTGCAATAACTACAGTTATTAAGTTTGAAAACATATTTTATATATTTTTTCAAGGTTTACCTTCATAATGAATGGAAATTGCTTCGAAAATTTTGAAACCAAAAATCTAGAAAATGGTTTTTCGTGGCGTCACTTTATAACTCCTTTGAGTAAAAAAAGATAAAAGTGCAAAAAAACGTTAATAAACACAAGACACACACCGAGAAGCAAAATAGTTATGACATGACGTTTTAAAAACAAGTAGAGTCGTACCCTACACCATCGATAAGTAACATCAAAACTATGACCAGATCTGAATTTCTGATGCTTTATCAAACGGCTTAATTTATAAAATGAAATTAATATATATCTAACTATGGAATAAATGACTCCAACGAGTCAAGGATTGATTTCAAATTGTTTCGACCAGGTAAGACCAAAAGTTTTCGTTCAAGTTGCAAGTTTCTTGTCATAGGCACGTACAATGAAGATACAAAATCGTGATCATCTGATTGTTTTTGATCAATCTGGACCGCAAAATCTCGACAATTTTCTCGAACAATCTGGTGAATTAGGTAATGCCAACCAAAAACCCTAAATTACTTTCTTTTTTTAAATCTACCATTTGAATAAATTATCTTTAATTTTTCGTTTCAGATAATTATTATTAATGATAGTTTGTATATGTCAGTAATTTCTTTTTCACCTTCTGTGAAAGAGCTATTATAACATCGTGTGATGCAAATTTAGGAAAATTTTTAGCAATTAAAATTTATGAAGACAATACTATCAGTCTAAAGATATTAAAATACCTCTGGACAATAGTATAGAAGCTAATTCCTAATAATTCAAATTTGTTTCAATAACAAATAATGGTGCTATCATAATATCGTTTCCATAAGTAGTATAAATAACTACATGTGTTTCGCCAAACATATTCATATTTTAGGCACGTCTGTTCATTGTGTCCATTTGTGTCCCCCATGATTACTCATCATAATCCTTTTATTATATTGAATGTAGGTAGCGTGTCGTCAGGTAATTTATATACCTGCTGTATTTACCACTAATTTTATTTTATTAGATATTAACCACCAATATTCTTGCAGTATTAGAAACAATGCTCAAAATTTTTTTGCAAAATTCTGCTATATTTTCTTTATAAAATTTCTATTCGCACTTCTGACGAAAATTTAGAGCACGTTCTAAATTAATATTGCAAAGAAATATTAAAATATTTTCTCTCTTTGTATCACATTTTTGTTCGAAAAATTGTGCATGTAGATATTTCTTTACAGAAATTTGTTCAGAAATGTGATCGTGCCATAATATTATGGAACATTTGTGCAGTATTAGGGTTACACTTGCATGTGATGCGTTACCTCAAGTCTTCTAATGATTTAGGCTTTGTGTAATCAATTTTTTTCTTTAAGTTCATCGGAAACAAATCTGGTAAATGCGAGAGCCATTCAGTTGACACTGAATTATGTGATACCTGTAAGACAGTTTAAGATAAACATTTTAAAAAATTTGTTTGACAGGCATCGCATGTTACAGTCCAACCTTGTTGAAAAATTAAGTTTGTGGACCAGTTAAAAACAAAAAATAGTAAAATAAGTAATTCTTTTACCGAAATAAGTTTAGTACCTACAATAAAATTTGGAAATGTTTTAGAACATCATTAAGATTTTCCATTATATTTCATTCCATGAAGTCGATAATTCGATCATATTATAAATAACCCTTATAAAACCTATACTTAAATGTTAAATCTGACGCTGGCCCTAGTTTGACTCTCTTCAGAAACTGCGGATATAGAATCTCCATATTCCATAACAATAAAAATAACAGTTATTTTCATTTCACTTTTAAGTTGTTCGCCATATGCCCTAATGCACGCACGTAACCTGTTTTCCAAAGAAAATAAGTGCCGGTATAGTCTGTGCGCCACAATAAATTCATTAAATATATTTTCTATGCGCTGACGCAACTGTTCCTCATTGTCAACAGCATGAAAATTTCGTTTCATTTCATTTGACCCGACACTTTAAAATCTATTGGATTGAGATCTGGTTACCGTGGAGGCCAGTTTAAGGGAGCATCTTCTCCTGGGTTAATCCAGTGATTTGGGAAGTGCTCGTTTAACCACTGTCGACATTGACAGTGGAAATGAGTAGGGGCATATATGCATGCATTTACCATAAAGAACCTCTTCTTACCAAAGGAATATCCTCCAAAAACTCATACTGTTTAGTGGACAAAAACTGATGGTACATTGCTGCGGTAAAATGTTCAGGCATAATGTGATATCCAAATAGATTATTTCCTAATATGGCAGCCCTGACATTTATTTTAAATGAATGCTGATAGTGGGTTACCTTCTGAGCATTAGGATTTTCTTCGGCCAACATATGTACATTGCACATATTAAAAACCCCGTTTCTGGTAAAGGTAACTTCATCACTGAAAATAATATCCAGACAGAAGCATCAGATCTTCGTCTTGCCCGTCCAAAAGCAACTGAGAAAATTCTCTACGCACGGCCTGTCCTGCGGTAGAATTAGCGAACCTTATAAAACCAATGGTAAAATGTCTTGTTTATAATAATAGGAATAAAATAATTGTTTTTGTCTCATTATCCTCCATACTATCATATGATACATATTATTTTGGACTGCTAGTCGTCTTATACTAAGTGTGGCGTTAGCTTCAACTAAATTTAAAATATTTTCCTCATTCAAGGCATTTCTCATTATTCTACGCTTGCCTCTCTCAAAATTGTTTCTTTTTAAAGTACTCCGTTCTCGCAAACACCATTTTATGCAAAGAAATGTTTTATAATTATTGGGCACATTTCTGTTGGGGAACTTTACACCATATCGATGGGCGATTACACTTGCGTTTTCACGACATTCGTCGTTTTAAATTATCTTTATCTATTTTTATTCACTATAACACAGCAATACATAGACTCAAATAACATAAATTTTAAACTAAAAATACTTGATATTTCTGTTAACTATCAGACTAGTTGTTTTCCCCATGGCACACTGCAATAAATTTATTTTGCTATGTAATGAAGGTTGAACGCACGTTAGGAATAATTGAAAACGATTGAAAATGACGCATGACGTATTCAAAATTAACAAGAATGCCTTTTTTATGTTAAATATTTCACACTATTTTCGAGTCAGGAACTAGAAAAAATTACCTTAAAAAAAGATACGATTAAATTTGTCCCTGGGCCCTGCATTTTCTCATGCCCCTGTAGCAAACTTTGAAATGTATTTTATGCGACTTTTTAACCACGTCAATCTTAAATTTCCTGAATTACTATTGAGCAGTTTTAGCCTTTTAAGAGAGAGAGTATCTCCGTTAGGAGCCACCACTGACTACAATAATTGTACTAAGGTTTTGGTCGACTTGTTTTACAAGCTCACACATTTTGAATACCTACTACTGTTACATCTTGAGTTTATCTAATTTCTTCCAAATAAAATATTTCAATCAACTAGCCGCAGGTTCACCAAAAACCATAGATTTACATAAACTAGCAAATCATGCAATCACTGAAGCATTAACCATCTATTTATTACTTAACTTTTATATTAAACGATTCGTTTCTACAATACTGACCCATAAAATATGTATTAGAAACAAGCATCGTCTTTCATTTATAAACAAAAAATATTGAACAGTTGTAATTATTGCATTTAAATTTAAAATTGTTTTAGATATCATATTATTTATGTTTAGATAGTTCTCCCGCTGTTCTATCAGCAACTTGTTAAATGCTATCTACTTCCAGATGTCCAGCTGGCCCAATTCATTATCTTTTGAAGGTCATCCATTAATTTGAAAAGTTATGTTTTCATAACATCGATTTACATCGATAAATACAAATGAAATAAATGGGACTGAAAATGTCGAATGTTATCTACTTACCAACTAATAATAGTTTTTGAATATCGGTCTGCTATTTAAAAAACTTATTGCCTATTAAAAACGATAATAATAATTGACTGAATTGCCGTCAGTACTTCCAATACGAATATATTAACACATATTATTGGCTTCTTACTTTTTATATTATCTCATCTATAACAACTAAGCGTAATATTGTTACGTCATTTGTGTTGAAAAAAAGAATTAAGGAGTATAGACATATAGCACCTGTTCTATCCGAAGCATCTATAATAACAATAAGAATGTTATTAACCAGCCGAATAATTAAGATTATTATCTAAATAACTACCTTCACGTAACAAATAATTAACAGCATATTTAATCATTACACCTACTGAAAGACAGAGTTCGTTCTACTTGACATTTTCAACAGCTTGAAATTACTTTTATCCCTTGCTAACAAGAAATATAAAGAAAATAAATGTATTTTGATAAATACTAGGAAAAGTACATAGTTTCATGTTTAAAGAAAACTATTTCCATATTTAAAGAAAAAATAACACATTACATTACATGAAAAAAGATTAATCTCAATTTTGACCTCTTATTTATTTACACCCAGATTTTAGAAAAATGATTAAAACCAATTTGTATTAGCTTAAAGTGATTGTAGAGCCATAATTAGAAAAAATTAAATTATATCTTTCAGGTTTAAGTTAGAGGACAAGTTCAACAAAGTTTAGACGTACTTGTTCTGATCAAATTATAGCTCTAGTGTTATTCTGAACAACATTTTTACATAGTGAAGACAGAGGTAAAGACCATAAGTGACAAATCTCCTTTGTTACTATTTCAAGGAAATGACCATTGCAAGTAAACAAGAACCAAGGGCGAAGTTAGGCGCAGGGTTTAGCTGTCCCAAAAATCGAATTAGCCTCCTCTGACCTAACTTCGCCCATGAAAAGAACTTGGTCCAGAGATTTGAGAATAGACCACTTACCTATCTGGTGTCGAGACTTCTGCTTTCTCGTTGGCATCGTGGACTGAATCTGTAGTGGAGGGTGAGTCCTGAACTTTGAGGCCTTCTTCGCGAACAGCATCTGGTCTCCTGTCAGAACCACTTCGAGATACTGGCTGACCTTGTTTAACATCCCCTGAAACAGGCAAGTGTCAATCAGAATCGTCAATAATCTATATGAATGTGAGGAGACAATACATATTTATATGACATGCTAAAATGCAACTTCAATTTGTCTCTAAAACGCAACAATCAATTGATTTTCTTTGAAGCTTTTCTTTAAACTAGCGAAAACATTTCTCCAAATTCTGATATTTATCATTTCTCTAAATGTAGATTCAAGTAAAGAAAATAAAAGGGATAACATGTTATGTGGATATCGGCATGTGTTGTATTAAACATATTTACCTACATATTATATACAACGTGTTTTCGAAAACCATAACTTGGGGGGCTAATAGAACATCAAAATTTAAAAATATTTTGTCCCACAAACCATGGTCCTATAACTGCTATATATCGCCTTTTGTTTTTAAGAGACAAGGCCTTAAAAATGATATTTTTAAAACCACTTATACCAGTATCTTTTCCATGTAACGCATATAAATAAGCCTTAATTTGCATTTAAAAAGATAAATATGGACACTCTATTTATGAAAACAATGACGATACGGCCCATAGTAGATAGTAAAAAAAAGTGCTTTTGTTATTATGCTTTAATTTTATGGTATCTTTTTCCAAAACATCCTGTATATCTATGGGTATGGTGCACAACGACTAAAAGAACAGTTTCTAATATCAGAAAGAATAAAAACGTAATAGCTACAGCAGAATGAAATGTAACACGATAGACAGTGGAGTATCTTTGACCTATTCTTATTTTGCAGCAATTATGTGTAAAGGATTTCTTTATCTTATCACTGATGTATACTTAATTGTTTCCGTTGTCTTGTTATTGTGTGTACTAGAAATAGATAATTCAAAATTTACGGTATTTATGTGAATTACGTACTGCTTCTATTAAAAACAACGAGGCTGGAACTGAACTTTGTATAAAATCTAAACTGCAAAATTTCAAAATATAATTTTTGGAACAAATACATATTTTGTAACAAATTATATCATTTATTACAAGTTTTGTTACAGCAATTGTTATTAAATCAATAATAATACTTGACATATAAGGTAGGCAAACCTCTAGGGTATTTCGGAAGGTATTACACTGTATGTGATCCAAACACTGTTGGATGAATGTTACAGGGTATTTGATTATTCATTGTACAGGTATCGCAAAGCACGGTACCGAAATTATTGGATATATTACATCATTACGAACATTAATAAGGCATTACAGAGCATTATTTCATTTAATTTTAGGACATTAGCAGCAATGCGGAGGTTAGCGTACACAATTTCTGCAATAGGCTTCAACAGCAATCTCTAAACTGAACCAAATGATGTGTTGTCTTTTGTGTAATACTATTCTTATAATAGCGGGTTTACACATGCATGGATTTAGTGGCGCCAGTAAAATAAAATTGCATATGTAAACCTCTACTGGCGTGCCATTTTTATCAGTGCTAGCACGAATAAAAAAAGTTAGAGTATTCCAACTTTTCAATGCGCCAGATTGACTCATCAGCTTATGCAAAGAAAGTTTTCAAATGTAAACCTATTCATGCACGCCAAGTATTTATGTACTACTATACGAGATCAGGTTTTGTTTAGTATTTGATTTTACGTTCGTTTATAATATTTTACAATATGAGTAACAAATGTATTTCGGAAAAAATCGTTTAATTTTTAGAGTATTACAGAGAATGTCCTTTTTGTGGGACCCAATTCTTATAAAAATAGAAATGTAAGATAATATCGAGGATAATATGTTTATGTAAAGATCACAAGAAACGTAAATAGTTATTATTTTAATTCTTCTGAGGTCAAAGCTATAATATTCTCTCCAAGGAATGCATATACCTTAGAATTGAATAAAATCTAGAAAGCAAAAATTGTCCTTGGTTTGCAGTGGCTGATAAATTTTTGCATTTAGTAGGACAAGTAGGATCACTATAGCTAGTAATCAACGAATGAAACTGGCGCAATAAAATCTTAATGTATGTGTAGTAAACCTGGCATGAAAGTCCAACTGACGTAAATACTTGCACCAGCAAATCATTGCATATGTAAACGCTCCTTTAGCGTATAAATACGGCAAGCCTAGTGCGAATCGCGCCTAGGTCGACCGACGAGCCTTCACGAACTTTGTCTGATCCCTATGGTACGACGAGCGCGTCGACAGTTTCCTATTATTAACATTTTATTTATTTAAATATAAAGTGAGCGAAAGCGAAAGATAAATTTGTTATGACTGACGACGAAGAATATACAGTAACATTAGTAGTTTTGTGCAATAGTGCTTTAAATTGCTCTTTTCTTTCTGTACGTCGCCACTTAGTTACTTAAAGAAAAATGTATGCAAAATAAACAGTTGTTTAAACAATTAAGTTATAAGGGTGGTGATTTTGAGTCGATTGAAACAAACATACCTATACCAAGTGTTACATTATTTGTCATAATTAATAATTATTGATATTTTCTGATATAGCCGTGCCTTTCTACAAATATTGAAGTGTAGAAGAAAAACAAACCTTTTTATAACAAATATTTCTATACTTCTTTTATTAGGAATGAATGGATTATTTAAATGATTTAACCAATAAAATCCAAACTGACTCGCTACTTACCTAGAAATTCATAAACATGGTTTTCTACTCTGTAAAGGCGAAGAGTCAAAGTGTCTATATTTACAGTTGTTATGGAAATTAAGGGCAATTGTTTTCTCATGGCATACATTGCTTTTCCTTTTATGCCGTAACTTTAAATTAGCTTTTAAGATTTAAACAATTGAAATAAATATTGTCACAGAATTTGCCCCGCTCGCACCCAATTCGACGATTGTGATATCGCGAAACACTAGATTGCCCCGATCGCCCCTACGCGATTCTGGTAAACAAACAAATAATACCGTGTATCGAGGCGCAACTGGAAAAATTGAGAATCGACGAGAATCGTTCGAGACATGGATCTAGAGATGCTAGAAAATACCGGGTCTATAAAAGAAGAATAAACGGCCGAGTTAGTCAGTCTTGGAGTGTTTAGTTGGAAATTTACTAGAGTTTAAAAGTGAAATAGTGTTTAGTTGAGTTGTAATTAGTAGTCAGTAGTGTACACAGTAGTTAATAAAGATAAGTGATTAATTAACGTTTGTTTTCTGGTAAAAGAAAAAGTCTGGTTAGGAAATCCGTGACAATATTTAGCTTTCTGAATCCTCCAGTATTTTAATAACTTCAATATTTTCTAAAGTTTGCGTTCTTGTTAGCAAATGTGTTAATTTCTTACATTTTTATTACATACTAAACGGTTGTCCTCTGTTTTAGCGAATGTACTCCCTGCATACTTAAAAGTGTTAAGATTAATTTCCCTAATTTTTAGAAGTTTACCAAGAAACTTTTTCTAAGAACTGAAAGAGCATTGCTTAGATAAATTTTTTATAATATCTGAATAAACCTACACACAAAGGTTTAAATAAAATCCACGTTTAAATTTGACTATTTGCTTTTACAAAGTAGAAAAACCATGTTTATGAAGTTCTAGGTAAGTAACGAAGCCACTTTGGATTTTATTGGTTAAATCAATTCATTCCTAATAAAAAAATATATAGAAATATTTGTTATAAAAAGGTTTGTTTTTCTTCTACACTTCAATAATTATTGTGGAAAAACACGGTTAAATTAAAAAATTAATTATCGCAAATATTGTAACACTGTACACTGTAAAACAAGTATTCTATCACCTCCTAAAATTATTGTAACGACTTGCAAGACACCCTGTATAATAAAAAGTCAATATATTTATACTATATCTAGCAGATGTTTAACAACTTAATTAATAATACGATGTGTGTTAAAAATAATAATCATCAATTTTGAAAAAAATATAAACCCAAAATATATTTTTCTATTTATCCCTATTTGATAATTTGTTAGTTTGTGTAGGTGTCAAAATGTATTTTCCTCGGACCATTCTATATTCAGAAAGTACACCTACCACGTCTTCCGTTTCGCCGACTAAATATCTGTACGAGTCTGACACAAACTTGTCCCGCTAAACATTCCAAATCCCTTTGAAGTTGTGACAAAAACGAACAGAAAATGAATCGCTGCAAACTTCCGTCGAGTGGCGCGAGGTAGACTCGCAAGCCCCGTATAAATATGACGAGCTAGGCACGTTCTTGGCTCGAGACCGGCGCGACTCGGTGTATTTACGGGTATATGCACCTTTAGAATTTATATTTATGCGATTGTCTATCGTCTTTTAATAATCGAAAGTCGTCATCGCAAACTTTAGACTAATAAATTGAAATAAGTAAAAGTTTTGACAAAAAACTTTCCTGATACTGTAATAATTCACCTTGAAGTAGTTAACGGAGGTTGATGTGACATAACACAGCAAAACTCGTTCTATAACATTTCACATTTACTGTTTGACGTAATAAGTGGTCACTGGATGATTCATTCTTCTCGGTTCTCAAGAAATTGCACTGACTGTTTTATTTTGCTGCTTTAAGTAGTTGCCTACAAAAGCAGCAGAAACCCCAATTATTTAAAAATTGCATTTCTTCGATCCAAGAAAGCAAAATAACACAAAAAATGTTTAAATCTTCAGAAAGTCTGTAAATACCATTTGAACACCTTTTGAACCAAAGCTTGAACAAATGGTAGACAATAATTACTGCAATTTAAATGGAAATTAAAAGTTCGATAATCTGTGAAATAATCAACTATTTTAACGGAAATTATGAAGTTACATAATCTTTCCATTTTTATTCTTTTTATAGTAAATTTAATACCATAAATAATAAATAGATAAAATCAGTTAATCGAACAAGCTGCTAAATTCTATGAAGAGTATCTCAAATTACCATTTGACAAGCTATTTGATAATTTTAAGTGAGTCAAAAATTTTATATGAGGATGTGCGAGAATATAATGAAAAATATTTAAGTTCGTCATAAGCGATATTGGCGGTAGTGTTTTCAACTATTCACGCACTGGCCAGTTCAATTACATGCGGCACTATATACCTACATTCATATACAGTTCTTGATTGAGGTCAAGTCCAAAAAGAGCCACATAGATTTGAATTTAAAGCATAATAGTGTATGACGTTCGATGGAGTTTCTACATTGCACAACTCTATTTGTGTAGGTAGGTATATCAATCAAAACAAAAAGTGATCTGACTATAAACGCAACAAAAAATACATTTGCACTTGGCAGTGATGTTATATTCAAATTAAAATGTTTTCGGGTAAAAGTCCATTACTGATGCGAAGAATATAAACAGATAGTAAATACTCTAAAATAATTAAATTTTTCCTATGACGATGATTCATATATCGATAAGATAAAAAAATAAATTCTACATAGGTATACGTAAATTTAATTTTGTTTACTTACTAACGATAGATATATGTTTCTTCATACCTGCATTGATTGTTTTGCCATAATTAAGTAACACTTTAATTTTTGAGGTTCTTCTTGAAATATTAGCTGTAGGTATTATGTTTTTGGCAGCTAAAATCTAATATGTGTGATAAATTTCAATACCAATAATTTTAAAGGTGTTATTGAAATATCCGAAGAGTGATCTAGGGCTATGAACAGGTATGTTCACCTGACATTTTTAAAAATATTTTACCTGGCCTGGCTGCCATTTGTATCTATACGGATAAGTTTGGTAAAATTGCAATATTTAGAATCTCCTAACATGCCTGTTCTGTATCAATTCTTATAAAAGAACATCCTGTTTTCCTGTATATTATAATATTAATCCCTTGCTATTATCTGCCGATATACAGCATAAAAAATAATACTGAAAAAATGTACACTTAAAATGTTATCACATTCAGCTCTCTCTTTAGATCATCTACTACACAGGGTGAATCAGCAACCTTATATGAAATACAGTTTATACATTTTTTAAAATTCTTCGGCAGGGTTTATGCAGCTTGAAATACAGAAACATTATTTTTGTTTTATCATTAAGCTTTGATTTTGTTTTAATTTTTTTTATCAGTTTATTATACAAGTCAATCTAAGTACAATAACTATTAAGCGAGTTTCGTGAGGAAATTTAATATTATTGGTCAATACATACAATTACATAGGCAAATCAAACCAAAAACATAAACATAAGCAAAGAAGTTAAAATATTAGTTAAAACTGTTAAGATCGCTTTTATAAGACTAATGCTGTGCTCAATTCTAAAACTAATGAAATTCTGAAACTAAGTGCATAAACCTGCCATAAAATAACCAGCTCTCAACTTTAAACTTATGACTAAAACAAAGTTTGAGGTTGCTCCTCCTCATGTCTTCTAATATTTTTCCGCGTAAAACGCCAGCTGACAGTAGGGTCGCCAGACCTCCAGGTTTGACCTGGAGTTTGGGAGTGTGATCGTACATGATGAAGTTGAGGAATATTTAATTATGAAATAACTACTGTGGCGAAGGGCGTTATTTATTTTTATTATTTATTCTTCCTATTATTTTTTTAAGATACTTCATTCTTGTGGAAGTGCAGTACAGTTATTATACATACTTAGGTATGTATTAGATATATACCCATATCTGGCTCTATCAAGAAATAGATCTGGCAACCCTAGTTACCATCAGTGAGGCACAATGTTATTTACCAGTGTGGTAGTAAAAAAATGTCGGAAAAATTAACTTGCTTCAAATAACTTGGCTAATAAAAATGAAGCTATTCAATCAGTTAGTTAGTTGATGTGGATACGTACTGTCAGTATCATACCCACATTTAAAGAGAAATAAGTACTTAGATGTATTTCATGAAGGGTTTAACAGCAGCGTTGCTTAGAGAAACAAAAAAAAAAAACAAACAATTTCTTCCCTGAATCATAAATGAGTGTGAAAAAATTTGTAATCGGTTACTTGGAAATAATTACTAAAAGCTATAAAACTTTACCGACTAGTACATACACTTTCTTCATATATACATAAAATGGAATAACCAGTGGCGTCGGAATAAATATGTACCAATTTAAGATATCAAAATTTAGTACCTCTCTGAGCCTTTGTCAGAGAATTAGCCCAGAAGTCTAATCTTACAGATGTCCAATTCTTTAATATTAATAGGTATTTGTATACGAATTTGTACCAAACTTTAAACAGTATTTAGGTAATTAGGCGGTACCGATTTTTAAATATACCAAATGCCGTTACAAACCTGCTTTTTTGTTGAGAGAAATTTATATTCTTATATAAATTTCTTAACGTTTGTCGCAACATAGACTTCATAAAAAATATACCTACTTGTAATGTAAAAACGTAGCGTTAAGTATTGTTTGTTTTTCGATAAATTACCTTGTTCTTCCTTATGGATGTGCAACCAACTAGGTAGCTTATGCAGACTAGTCTGTGATCCAAGTCCTGATACATTATTTACACTGCCAAATGCAATGAAATCGAACTCCTTCTGGACATCCTTTGCGCCGCATCTAGCCGCCACCTGCTCTAGAATTTTATTGCGTCTAGTCCTTAACAGATTCAAATTTATCGCACTACTCGACTTTGCCTTCGCCAAAACTGGTTTCTCACTAGAAATATTGGTTTCATCAACCAAATCCGTCGACTTTTTGGAACCAAACGTCTTTGGCCTAATCCTTTCCAAATTGGAAGTTTGTCTAGTCAGTCTAAAGTCGAAATGAGTCAAGGATTTCCGTAGACCGTTGGGCGTCAACACCGCCACCTCATCTTCTGGTATCCTACCGTTAATTTCTAAACTCTTTTTAGGTTTAAGTTTTTTGGATTTTAGAGCCGCGTCTACCTCATCGGTTTTGGACGGTGCGGAGACACCATCACTTTTGCTTTTATATATTTTTGACTTAACTCTCTTCAAGTATGAAGGTTCTGTATTTACCACTGGTTCTTTCTTTGTCGCAGCTTTCGCAGTGGAAGTTTTAACTGAAGCACTTTCAGTCTTCTTTTTCTGTTTATTCTTTAAATTATTTTCTTGATTTAATTTCTTGGTAGCCTTGTCTAACTCTTTCCTCGTGGGAACGGCTCCATTCTTTTCCTGCTCTTTACCAATATTTTTGGCATTGTTTATTTTTAGACTTTCCGTGCTGCCGGACAGTTTCATGGTACTAGAAGGTCGGAAGAGGTCGCTAAACCTCTTGGCTTTTCGGGCGTGATCTATAACGAAAAAACCACTAACAGCTCTAGTCAGAACCGGAGGAACTGAATCATTTTCTTTTAATTTAATAAGTCCGTTTTCGTTTGGCCCATTATTTTCAATTACAAAACTATCACTGTATCTTTTTAGAGCGTTATTAACATTTCGTTTATTCAAATCGCTAGTTGGGTTTCTTAGCACAACATCTGCGGTTTCAAGGTCCTTATCAATTAAAAGGGTGACATCACCATTGCTTCCACATGAAATAGATTCTTTGGAGTTTTTAGACTCTTGCACATTTGTGTTATCCGCACTACTGTTACTGTCCTTTTTATTGCGATTTCGACCACGATTTTTACCAGGCTTGGACTGTTTTTTCTTGTCTTCGCTCTGTTTTGACGACGATGTGTTTAAATCTGTCTCTACACTGTCAACACTGTCATTTGCCGGGTTTCTTGACTTTGAGTTTCTCCGTTTCCGGTTGGTTATCTTATTTTTAAATGATGTCATGTTTTTGTTACTGCTGCGCGTATCCGCTTGCTTTGACCACATAATTTAAACACGCACTGATTAGTTACATTCCTATAATAAAATATAAAATTTAATTCCAATTTATTCGTACATTTGCGCACATTTCGTCATTTGAAATTTAACAGGGCACATTCTAATACATCATAAAAGGGATTGAAAAAGTAATTACTAATACTTATAAGTGTTCACTTCGTACCGATAAACTCGACAATGAAAATAAAGATAAGTTTGCAATAAATTATCGTTAGGTATTTATTTGACGAAACGATACGATGACGTGACTTGAAATTTCAAAATAATTCATTGGTTGATTAAATTCGATACATAATCGCAAACTCAACTAGTTTTTACTACACGTATAGGACGTACTTATACACTATACCCACGAGTTATTATTATTAATATCTACACATTTATTTTTTGGCTTTATTTATACCTCTATAGGAATAGTTAACAAATAATGCATTAACAATTTATGGGTACATAAGTATTACTTAAATAATTTATAAAATAACATTTTGATAACAATAAGAAATGGTAAATAGTCTAAATAAATTTAAAAATTGTGTAATAAGTTTAAATTGTTTATTATGACATTGATAACAAAGGTACGTTGCTACGTGTCAGTTACAATATAAATAGGTAGGTACCTATAAAGTTACTTGTAAAAATTTATATCTATTTTCGAATTAAGTCATAAATTTTTGCCTCATTTTTATACTTATCTACTTATAAAAATAAAATATTGCTAGGTACTAATGTTACTACTGACAAAACAATTGAGTGTAGGTGGTAGGTACCTAGAAAATCTTTTTCACATTTTAATCTTAAGTAGGTACTATTTTTACAGAGTGTAGGTACCACTGATAAATTGAAAAATCTGTGCTCTTAATAGTTTGTATAAATTTACTCAATATTAGCTGTATGGAATTTAATGTAAACAAAACTCCTCAAATAGGCCTCTAGATGCCCTGAATAAATTAGGTAACTGAATACCTATCTAAAATTAAAATCTCCCTTCTTCCACCCATTGTTTTTAATTCCTTGTTATTTGGGAGTTCAAAAGCAAATAGTAATAAAATATCTAGTAATGAAATTTAATGCTGGTAAATTCCTGCTACTTACAAATTATATCAGAAAAGAAATGAGTTTGAAATAGGCAAATAGATGCAGTAACAATTTGTGTTGATATGTTGTCCAAAATTGTCTCTCTAATTTTATTGTATTAATTAAATAATAATTTACATAAATATTTCTTATACCTACATAGTTGTAAAGTGCAATGGGCGGAAGCGGCTCGGTTTCATTATTAATAAAAAATTATTACTCATAAATCTCACTGTGACGATATTATTCCTGTTAACATATTTATAATAGAGCACCACATGATTAATCCTCTCTTCCGTTAAATACTGATATAGCTACGTGCTGCCTGAAACTGTATTACCTAATTTTGGAAGGGTAAACTATTATTATTATTAGATATTATTACCATAATAGACGTTAGATAACTTTAACATTTATATTGGTACCTGTAATAGGTAGGTATGTATTTGAGGATAAGTTTTATTTAGGTTACAGAAATTCTTACAGTGGCAGATGTATTCATTTAAATTGTATATTTATTACAAAACTAAAATATTAATCGATACAGTGACCCAGTAGTTACCTCATAGGTAATTTAATAAACCCTCTTTTAAGGTTTCAGGCCTAATCTGTATAATCGCATTAATTTTAAGAACTATTTGCAGACATGTACGTTCGCATAATTCAAAACAATTAATGAATAATAGTCACACAATGGCGAGGAATTATTAAATTATCATCCAATAATGGAAACATGACTCGATGCAAAGTGCAAAGCAAACTGAACGACGAAATATGCGCAAGTGAACAACTGCTGTTGGTAGGTAGGTATAAAAAGGATGCACTGCCTTGTGCATTTGCACCTGCTTATGTTTTAGGGGTCGATAATACACCCAAGCTGTTCTCCCTAGACTACCACCGACAACACTGTTTTTAGTACACACAAAAAGAATCCAATTGATATTTTCACTAAAAGCATAACCTCACTTTTCGCCACCCATACAGGTACAATTCGAACACCGTCACCAACTAACAGGTAACACACAGAAATTCCACCAGCATGAGTCAATCGTTTAACTGCCGACCAATGGCCATCACCATCAGCGAAACGAAGGAGAACTCTTGCTGCCCCGGGTCGTGTAACAACGGAGGAGACGAACGGAGGTGTCCCGACGTACACAAACTGTAATTTTCAACTGCCACACGCGTTTTACGACGAGTTGCTCACTCGTCGGCGCACTGACGATAGCTAATGGCAACAAACAAGACCGAAAACCGATTGTATAGCTTACTAGCCGGCTATTCAACTCAACTCGAGCGTGTGGTGCTGGTGCTGGCTGTTTCCTTTCCTTACTCAGCGGTTCAGCTGCCGTCATGCTTTCTCTCTCCTTCGACTTCTAAACGTCTAGCAAAAGGTTGAAGGGCAAAATTGTTTGTTACACTCTTCACCCCCAACTTATTACCGACTCGTAACAATAATTATTGCATCAATGGCCTCTTCATAATGTGTCTGTACTAGGCAGATATTTTTATTTGTCATAATAAATACTTACTTACATATGTGCCATCAAACTAGTGAATAGTAATTATTGTATTCATACAAAAATTACAATATTTCTGAAACGAACTTACGATACGAATAGGTATAATAATAAAAGACATTACTCAGAAACCAATTTGAATAACAAATATCATGCAAATACCAAATCTTCAATGCCAAAAAAAATTACTGGTTTGATTTAGGAATACTGGAATAACAGCTACCTTGTTAACTGAACCCTCATCGTCACCTCAACTTTTAAATATAATTATACATAGAAACTATAGGTACAGATAGTCCAAAAGGAATAATCGATAGATAAAAATAAGTTTTTAATCACTAACCATTTTATTCAAATTGGTCCTTGGTGTGGTATATACTACCATTAGTACCTGTTTTATTGTAGAGGTCAAGTAATTCAATTACAGGAATTGTTTATTTATTATGAACTGTTTTGTTGCACCTAGTCCACTATTCACAGGCAATGGTATTCTTTTTGCAATGAATTGCAGGGAGCCCTTGCACCTGCCATTCCTAAATTTCTGACTTGCAGTTTGTTCTACAGTCATCAATTCGCAATTGCTATAGAAGTAATACAAACACTCCAACCCGAATGCACACTAAAAACTAAACTGTTTATTCAAATTTGACAATTGACAATAACAAACAGCATTACAGTTTATACTTTGTGCATAACATAATATAAAATAAAGGTGTCAGTTAATATATTCTGCAAGCTCAACAATCAAATAATAATCAAGTAAAAGCGAAATAAGGCGATTTAAAAATCGAGGAAGACCTATATTTTGAAAGTGCAAGATTCTTTCAGATGCCACGGCTATTGCAATACGCTACTGTTCAATTGCACACTGTAAAGCGGGTTTTAGCGTTATTTCAACTTGCCATCTCACATTTCGTAATGAAAATTGCCGAAGAAAATGAAGATGAAAATGTGACTACTACTCAATACAAAGATATGCTAATAAGCAAGTTGAAGTCCTTATATCGTATCCTATTCATAAACAACGCCACCGAACTTGGCCATCATACTATCTATTACTTGTTAGAACCTTTCAAACATAAGTTGTCTTATTTGCAGTAAGAAAGGAAATGAGACGGTGTAGAACTGGATGAAAGCTGCAGCAAAAAGTTTATTTGTAAACAACATTACATGCTTTTGAACGTACTACGTGTGTTATGAAGATAATGGTAATGGATACTCTAGTAACAATAGTATTACACATTTTCCTTCATTCTATAGTAGCATTTAAAATCTCGGTGCAATCATCTCATGAATAAGTAAGTATATATGAACTACGTTTTAATAGAAAATTGTAACTTAAGTCAATAAATATATATAAATATTGATATATTTGAGTGAATTTTCTGTTAATGAACACTAAAAATCATCGTTCTATCTCATCTGTAGTTCCAAATGTGGCGGATTGTACGCTTATGCTTTGCATATATATAAAAATGTAAAATGAGTATTGAGCATAATATCATTTGCCCTAAAATTTTATATCCCTGTTGAGAAATTGAGGAAACATTTGAGGAAGTAAAGGTTCCCAAATTTAACTAGATTACTTTTTTCTGTGCAGGATAGGTAGTATATTGCACAGGAATTTCCCATAAGTGCCTATCTTCAGAACATTCCAATGCATTCTAAAAATATACGAGATCAAATATAAATTTTATAAAAACAGAACATTCAGTGTTTATTATGAAAACATCCCCAAACAGAAATATGCATCTTAATTTTTTAAATGTATTTTAACATGAACAAAGTTTACTAAATGAACAGCAATAAAGGATTGCCACCCTCTCTGCGGGTATGGTAGGGTGGAAGAATGTTTGCTTGGGTCAATGTGAGAAATTGATACCAGTTGATATTTGACTACCCCTCTAATTAATGAGGTTTTCCAGGTTTCCCTCATTCCTGCACTGAATAGTGGTTAGGACCTACTAACGTAAGTCGTTCCTGGGCGCAAATGCGGCCTGCTTAATAATAATATGCCGCCCTCTCTCCCGCACAAATCTCCAACTTCTGGGCTAATCCCTGTGATTAGTATTAGGGCATATTATTATTATTATTATTATTATTATTATTATTATTATTATTATCCTCTGTATATTCGCATTGTAAATCAAGAATGGCAGCAGTTAGCCTTAATAAGGTGGTAATATTTTGTGAATTTTACCTGAAAGATATGCTGCCAGCAATCTATATCAGCATTATTGGAGATCCAAATGTACCATGTTCCTCCTACTCAAAATATGTTTCAACGGTAGAAGTTATTATAAATATATATTATAGCGCCAGTGGGTAACGTTCTATACATTTTAATCACAAGCGATATTTTTCTAATATATCAGATATACTATATTATAGCTCACCGCCCGTTACCGGCTTAAGACACTTTTTCTTGTCAACTCATGCACTAAAATGTTTCTTAAGAGATATTCTGCCCATAAAAGAATGCACAAAGAGAACAGCTTTTATTTATTATCAGGTGCAGTGGAACATCAGTTTTCTTATAATTTTGTGTTCCGTCATAATTTTTTATGGCAAAGTCGATTGAAAAAACTAAACTATCTTTAGTGAGCGGAGAAATGATCCAAACTATAGAATCAATCTCTAGGTAGCGAACGATAATTTCATAAATAAATGTGTGCCGCTTTCTCCAAATAATGATACATAATAAATTTGACAGTTTAATGACAAAATGGCCAATTAGATTACATAGATGTATTGTGACCATGTAATGCATCCATGACGTGCAATAAAATAGATAAGTTCAAGCAAGAAATCCAGGTTACAAACTGCCAGAAAGATTTAACAAGTTATGAATATGTTTTCAATAAAGACAGTTTGGAACCAGTCTGGATTCCTTGCTTGAACAGACCTATTTTATATGAAGGTAAATAATAAAAATTCCTGTGTAATACTTATCCCGATTATACAGGGTGTTTATTAATTGAATGCCGATACTTAAGGGTGTGAATCCTTCGGTCATTTTAAGAAGAAAACTTAATATCAACATATGTCCTAAACCTCTTAATTTTTGAGCTACAGGGTGTGACAGTTTTAAGAAAAAATTTACTTTTTTATTATAATTTTCTTATCACTCCAGATATTTTTATGAAATTTTGTACACACCTATTAACCATTAAGGAGCATTGTTTGATGTAAAAAATGTTTTAAAATCTTTGCCAATGACGTCCGTACGAGGTTTGAACTAAACATTTTTGAAGAAAAAAATGGTACGCCACTCCTTTTTCTAAAAACTAAAATTATTTTTAAAATCTCCATTTATTTTACAGCAAATTCGGTCCCTAGACTTACTCTCGTGCGATGCACCATTTTCACGTAAAAAAATTAAAACCAAAAAAGTTTTTTCCCCAAGTTCATTGAGACTGCTTTTGATATTTTGTTGCCATTTTGTGACACCCACCATGCGTGGAAACCCTTTTTTAGGACAAAAATTAATTTTCTACTTTAACCAGTGACCTCCACGTAGGCATAATATTAAATGTTTGGATAGAAAAAAAAGGTACGCCTCTGATTTTTTTAAATTTTATTTAAAAAATCGCGATTTATTTAGTAAAACGATAAATTCAAAATCTTAAACCTAAAACGAAACGACAAGACAAGACAAGAAAATACAAACAAAATAAAGAACCCAAATTATGTATTTATAGTAGTTGTTGAAAGTGTCCTCCACCCACACGTATGCAAGCATCTACTCTTCTTCGCATAGACTGACGTACATTTTCAAAAATTCCTGGGGTGTCTCTTATGGTTTAACAGCATACTATATTATACGATTTCGTAACTTTTCTTCGGCTTGAATCGGCACTACGTACACTAAGCTTTTCAGATGACCCCAGAAAAAGTAGTCTAAACTATTAACGTCGGGAGATCTGGGCGGCCATGACTGCGTTCCTCCGCAGTCTATCCACCGATCGCGATAGTGGTGATTTAAAAATTCACGCACCCGTAAGCTAAAATGTGGAGGCGCACCATCGTGCATTAGCCACATCTGGTTTCTTAATAAAAAAGAAACGTCTTCAAGCATTGGCGGCAGATCTTCTTCAAGAAAGTGTAAATACTGTCCATCTAATCTTCTTGGGAGAAAAAATGGGCCTATCAAATAATCGTCAATAATACCAGCCCAAACATTTAATGAAAACTGTTCTTGATGATTTGATTCAACAATTGCAAAAGGGTTTTCATCCGCCCACAAATGGTTATTATGGAAATTTCGTATTGAGTTTCGAGAGAAACTAGCTTCATCGGTAAAAAGAATGTGCTTGTCAAATAACGGATTCTAGAGAGTAAATGCCTGGACTCTTTGAATGTGATATGGATATAACAAATTTTCGATAAGAATTTTCCAAACACGTACGCGTGAAACATTAAATGTTGCTGCGATTTTCCTCGTGCTAGTTTCGGGGTTCTCCTCAATTTCATGTAAAATTCCTTCTTCATGTTCCGGTGTTCTTACTGTTTCAGGGACTCCTTTAGCACTGTGGTCTACTTTTAAATTTCCGGTTTCGTGAAGACATCTATGAATTCCAGAAAATGTTCTCGGATCGGGTAGTGCCTACGCGATTTGGATACCGCGTATATCCTCCTGGCTTTTTATGCATTTCCGTCGGTAGGTAACCCCATAAGTAAAATGCATGTCAGCTAATTCACCGATTGTAAAATTTACCATTTTTTCTGAAATTTTACCTCCTACTCTAATAATAATTTTTTAATAATGAAAAATCAATGTCAACTTTATTGCGAAAAGAAGCGTCAAAAATTATAGCACTTTACCCAGCCTACTAATTTTTATTTAATTTGCTTTAAGAGGGCATTTAATGAGCTTACCGTTTTTTCTATTCAAATATTCAATATCATGCCTACGTGAACGTCATTTGTGAAAGTAGAAAATTAACTTTTGCCCCACAAAAAGTATTTCCACGCATGGTGGGTGTCTACAAAATGGCAACAAAGTATCAAAAGCAGTCTCAATAAACTTGGGGAAAATTTTTTTTTTGGTTATAATTTTTTTACGTGAAAATGGAGCGTCGTACGAGAGTAAGTCTAGGGACCGAATTTGCTGTAAAATAAATGGAGATTTTTAAAATAATTTTAGTTTTTAGAAAAGGCAGTGGCGTACCATTTTTTTCTTCAAAAATGTTTAGTTCAAACCTCGTACGGACGTCATTGGCAAAGATTTTAAAACATTTTTTACATCAAACAATTAATAAACACCCTGTATATTGTTACTGTTTATATTTTTCAATGTCATTCTTGGCACGACCATTGAAATAAATTGTTACATATTCCACGCAGGTTTTCTGGAATAGTATTTTAGCTTGTGCACACGTTCTTCATCACAAAAATTATTTATGTATCTGTTTGATGCCCAACAGATTTTGCATCCAGTTTACAAAAAACGGTACTAGAGATACGTTGTTAGTTGGAGTTATTACAAAGTAACATAAATACAAATAGTCGTAAAATGCGTTTACTTCAAAATTATAAGAGACCTCCACTTTTTGACAAAATATTTTATAACGTTCAAACAGTACGTTTTAGGCACCAAGTGTGATACATGAAGTCACACTAGAATTGACCGAGGAATCCAAATATGCAGTAATATACAGGGGGTTCCATTAAAAAAAAGTAACTTTACTTATGAATCACCCTGTATATGTCTAGGAATTCCAGTAAAAATATTTTTAGTTTGTAGCTCTTACAACCCACCACCCCCCACCAACAGCAGATTTTAAAATGTATATCTATAACCATAATCTTGCGTCCACACACTTTTGGCCCACCCTATATATTAAAAAGTATAGGCCCAAAACGCTACCTTGTGGTAGTCCAAATCGTACTGTTCTCCCAGGGTTCTTGTCATTAGAAATTGCAACACGCTATACTCTTTCTATTAAGCGAATTGTCTCTAAATCCTATGTTTTCCAGTGTTTTTATTAATTTGCCATGACAAACGGTATCGAAAGCAATGGCCAAGTCATTTATATATTTCATTTGTTAAATTATATATTGCATCTTCAGTTGACTTGGCCTCCTGGAAGCCATTCTGGTTATCTGACAAAATATTGTACCGTTTAACATATGAACATATTCTTTTTTTCAAAATATTTTCACAAATTTATGCCAAGGTACTTAACAGGGAAATTGGTCTATAGTTTGAGACTTGTAGTCTCTCCTCAGATTTAAATAAAGGTTTTACTAGCGCCTCCTTAAATACCTTTGGGAAAATGCCCTTATCCATTGATAAATTTTATAGGAGAGTTAGTGGCTTAGAAATAAATTTTGCAATATCTTGAAGAGTATCCGTCAGCGCCTGGAGATTTTCCACGTTTTAATTGTGTAATGATTTGCCTAACCTCATTTTCATCGGTTTGTTCTTAATAAAAAGAGTTAGAAAGTTTTGTTTCTTCACATATATAATCTTGGTCTATTTTTATCTTGCTTGCTATTGAACTGCCTACATTAGTAAAAAAAGCTATTAAAAATATCTGCAATTTCCGACGGGTCGCGTTTTAAGATATCTTCAGAGCTTTTTATTTCGCTAATACCTCCATTCCTCTTTTTTTATTATTAAAGTGTATATTTTTTAAACAATTCCACAATTTTTGTGAATTATTTTTGTTAATATTTATTAACGATTTTTGTTAATATTTATTAACGATTTGTAATAATTTAGTTTGTATTTTTTGATATAGTAAACATTTGGTAATTGATTTAATTAATCCATTTGTAATCCATTCCGACCTTTTTACTTCTTTTCTTTTTATTTTAGTTTTACACGTGCATTTATAAACTTTTTTAGTTAAATATTCAACAAAAAAGTCGCATTATCTGCATCTTCTTGTATATACACACTGTCCCATTTTCCAATATCAAGAATGTTTTTTAATTTAAATTAATTCAAATAATTTTTATATCTATTTTCTTCTCTACTTTCATGAATTATTTTTTGTTCAGATGAGCCCAAAATTTGGAAGACGATGGGAAAGTGATCGCTAATAGTAGTTTGCATAATAATGGGAAGAAACAAATCCAAATTCTTTTTTATTCGTGAAAACAAATGATCAATACATGTTTTACTGTCCCGATAAACCCTTGTATACTGATTTACCACTGAAATAAATCCTAATTCATACAAAATATTCAAGTATTCCTCATTATAATCACTATTACCTAAAACGTCTATATTAATGTCACCAACAAGTATTTCTGCATCGCAAATGATATGATTTGTTGACTGAAGATTGGTTTAAGTGGTTTGTAATTCTTATGTGTTGTCTGTTTAGTTCTTCTTTACGAAAGGCACCAATTTCTTAGAAAAAAATCCAGATTCTAAGATGCCCTAAATCATATTTTTTATACGATAAATTAGGGTTAAAGAAAAACAAAACAAATGGGCATCCTAGAAGCGGCAAATTATTTTATTAATTTCTTTGCACTCTGCTTCTCGAATTAACTTATAATAATTTTGTAAATTTGGAACTAAGAAAGTGCTGAGTAACCGCTTACGTTCAAATACTAAATAATAGAATCAGGCGATGAGAGACACGAGGCAGGCAAAGATAGAAGAAGTAAAGAAGTCATACGGTTATAATACACTTCGGGGAATACAGGCTGTACAAATTTGTACGGTTGCATTTAACGTAGCCCCTTAAAAGTTTAAAGTACGATCGCGAAATTACATTTCGTCTTAACCTTATAAGACAAGACTTAACAGCTCAAATTGCAAGACAAGACTTAAAAAAGAATTCTTGCGAAACTAGACCAAATATAAGGGATAATATTTAAGTGAACATTAGCTGAACACATAAATTTGCCTTTCTCTTGTATGCCTACTTTATTTACAGGACATACGTAGCACATAAAATTAAAATCAAAGTTTACTGAGTCTAGGTTGCAATTCTGCTGAACTAGAAACTAATTAAAAATTCACTGCCACTTGACTGAAAGAGTTCCGACTCTGTTTCGCCTATTTCGTTCACTACATTTTCTATACTTTTTAAGTCCATTTATCGACCATATGGATAGTTAGGTGTGAGTTCCGAAATCTACCGAGAGTAACCATTATTGTTACCAAATTCATAATAAAGTTCCATGTTTCTCATGGGCAGGACATAATCACGGTTTCCTGATGAAAACATACTTTTTTGTGGCTTAACTAATTTATTTTGTCTAGTTTACCTATGTCATAGAGTATTTGTAACGGTTCAATTATATTTCTTATATTTTTACAGAAAAAAATTTACTTCCAAGATAAGCCAGAGGAAGAAAAGAAGAAGGAGTGAGATTGCAGATTTTATACTGATCTGTACAATTATTTAAAAATGAGATAGAAAATCATATAACAGCGACATATCAGATAAAAATCAATATAATTTGATGTTTTCTAGAAATTTGCACCTGCCAAAAAATAAACGAGTTAAGCCAGGGGCACATTGCTCTGATGCCACACCATGCCACGTGACGTGTGGTATGTATTCTGTATGCACACTTTTACCACGCCATGCGATGCCACGTTACGTTATATTCGACAATTCCATCAATTTAAAGAATATTTCATATCAGAAGAAGATCAAACTCAAATTGTGAGTCGAGGATGAATACATTTAAGTACCCTAATCCATTTAGCTAGAGTCGTTAAAGTTTATGTTGTTTCATTAACAATGTGCTGTGAGGAACATTGACGTCAAAATTAGTCAAAAATTCTTATTTGTCGTACCAAAATACATAATTGTGCCATTTTTTTTATACTCCGACAGGTTTCAAAGTTATTGAGATATTTCAAAATAAAATTCTAGCATTGAACGCCCTGTATTTTTGAAATCAGCAACATTCGGATAAGGCATATTTGGCTCAATCGACTTTTTTTGGTCACCAGTATCTCCAGCTCCGAGATTTCCCAACCTTTCACAGACACCCTGTATAAATACATAAGAATACACGTTGTAAGATTCTTCTGACGTTGTATCACATGGTGTGGCGTGGCGTGGTATCAGAGCAATGTGGCTTGGCTTTAGACATCTGCAAAATTAGGTGTTCGGCGCTATTGAAAAACTAACCAAAAATGAAAGGTTCTACGGTTTTTTTTCCTGTGCGAACACCATCTACAGATGTCAACGTTGGATTTAAAAAAAAGTACTACGGTGCTAACAATGCAATGTAAAGTACAATTCATTTATGGATGAAAATATCGTTGGTATACACTACTCATATTAAAAAAATAATTAATGCCTAACTTATTGAAATTAAAATATAAGTAAATAGAACATCTGTAATAAATATTAAATTTAATTTAAAATTAATACTTCATATATTATTTTTATATATGAGTAAATTCTAAAACCAATGGTTGCCCTTTCACAAAAATTTTAATGTATACATGAGGCAAAGGATTGCATCTTTTGCCGTGATAACAACCGATTTTTCTTGCGACTCTGCGGTAAAGGAAGAAATTATAAGTAAATAATGAAATTTCTTCACGTCCACAAGTCGAGTATCTCCGAACAATCCAATTGTAAATTGTATAAGTATAATATGAGTTAAAAAGTCGGTTAAATTTATGTATTTATATTTTTATAATCAGAAAAACCCTCATTCCGGAAAATAAGTACAAATTTCATTTTAAAAAACACGTATCATAAAATATTTAAAATTTTATTTTAAAGAACACGTAACATTGAAGTCGCAGAAGCAATATTTAATAGTTTCTTTATAAAAAATATTTGTGAATAAAAACAAGTTTGCAAGACGACAATTATTTTTGGTGAGTAATCCTGTACATGTTAATACGTATTTACTGGCAATTGCTATTTAGAGAGGCGTTTAATTTATTTTCTAATTCTATCGCTCTAGACTGGTGCCGGCATCTATCGATGACAAACCCAAGCGTAACATTAAGTTACAGAATTTTACCGGAAACAAATCACGTATATCCTTCAAATGTAAATGAAATGTAAATTTCCCAGTACTTGTTAATGTAGATAGCAGTGTGGCCAAATTCTCAATTTCAAATCGCAAAAATGCTTTTGTTCACATTTAATTTGATATTTTTTTCCGGTTCCGACTGTACAACCTTATGTTATGTCAGTTACGTATGTCAAAACATGAAAGAAGTAATTGTATGAGATCATGGCATGTGTTAACACGAAAAAGCAGTAAAAGCGTAGATAACAAACAACATGAAAAGGAGAAGCATCAAAAAGTTGTAAAGTAGTGAAATTACCAAAAAGAATGATGGAGGACCTGCAAAGCGAACTACCAGATTTAAGAAAAATCGTTGCACAGTGCAGAAGTTAAATTATTCGGAAAAGCTGCAAACTGTGAACAGCGGCGATAGTAAATTTGCGCCAAATTTGGTAAAATTTAATTTCGACAAAGCCGATTGGCCGCGAAATTTCAGAAAACTACTATTTTGCGGGATAATGCCCCGACCGACATTGAAACCTACAGCAAACAGACGCTAAATCGTCAGCGGTGTCACCAGGCATATACCGATAAAATATAAATGTTACTTTCTTAGTTTTCCTTGACATATATTTATAATATGCCATAAGTACAACCATGCAAAGAAAATTAGCTATGCAAATAACTAGCTATTACTCCTATTAATACCTCGTCATTCACATTAACACTCCCCGTAGTTTATATATCAAAGAAACATAAAAGTTATCGTTCATTTTATATCATTAGATTGTATATTTATACATAATAGTGTATCAAAGAATAATAGAACAATTTATAAATAAATATTATGTGAGTCGCATGATCCTTTATTGTAGCTAATAAAAAAATAATTAAATTAGTCAATGCCAAACCGCAAAAAGCGTTTTAAAACAGAAGCATACAATGCGGCATACAGTGTCCAGAAATTAGTGGTCAAAAATAATAAAGCAGGAAAAGTCAAAATAATGTCAGCACATATACATGTTTGTCCTATTTGGCTTCCTTGCGGCTACACAGGTTTGCCAAGTAAGAAGTTACCTAAATACTGAATTTCAGTCATAATTTCTAAACCATTACCTTGCCAAACTCGAAATTTGGTGGAGTAATAACTCATAGTAATACAACTTTCACTAAATTGAAGTTAGATATGCTTCATTATGCAGGTACAGTGAAAATTATATTTTAGGATACATAAAATTTTGACGGTGCTGCCAAATTTTATATTAGCAGTTTGATCAATTTGCTACAAAAAATGTATACCTTATTTTATTCGATTTTTTTACCATTTGCGAGATAAACTCATAGATATGCAATAATATTTTATTAATAATAAAGTTAGTATTTCCAGGCAAATAAAAAATGAATAATATTAAGGAACATTTTCAATATGAGTACCTCGAGTTTCAATACATTTTCTAAAATTGTTTAAACACCTTCGTTCTATACGAAACAACATATTGGGGTAATTTTTATTTTCTTGTTTGGAAATACTAACTTCATTATTATTAAATAATTATTACATACATCATTAAATATTGATAAAACATATTGAATAAAACAAGGTATAGCTTTTTGCAGCAAGTGATAGGTAAACAAAATGTCAAATTTTATAAATTTTAAAATTTGAATTTATATAATCAAACATGTTTAATTTCAATTTAATGGTTTAGAAAATATGAGTGAAATTTAATATTTATCTTAGCCTTGTATATTCGTAAGAAAGCCAGATATGACAAAAGTGTATATGAAGTAATGACATTATTTTGACTCCCCCTATATACTCTATCCTTTTGATCACTAGGTTCTGAATCTTCTGTATAAGTTGCCAGTATTTATGTAATAGGACATTTTTAATAACTTCTCAATAAGAGATTTTTCTATATGTCTTCCCTTGAGAATCCGTAGACTACACTTTAAAACACTTCACCACTTTTCTATTTTTTTTTTGCAAAATCTAATTCTAAGAAACCCAATTCTATTGACCTGTATACAGGATATCCTGCAAGATGTTATCGATATATTATTCTGAAAGACTACTTGTACAAATAAATGTTAATAATTTTGAAGCAATCGTACAACATACTTAATTAAACTTAAACGTTTTAAATCGAATTTACTGGATGCACCTACAAAACGCTACGAAGGAGAAATGGGAATATTAAAATGGCTGACATTTATAGGTGCCATTTGCAAATATCATGCAGGCTACTAGAGCACAACCGCCCACAAAGGAATCCCACGACCCACAACTGAGTCATGTCATGAGTATATCAATCGTTTAGCAACATGCTTTCCTGTTTAAATTTTATCAAATATCCGTCTGGGTTTAGCTAGAAATATGTACGAATATTGTAATTTATCGAAATAACCATTGACAAATAGTTATAGTAAATAAAAGTGTCCGCCAAAAACTTAGCAATATATGGAGAAAATATTGCTACTATATTCCTGAATTTTTATTTCAAGATATGCACGAAAATATCTGTTTTACAAGAAAATTGAAAAATCTGAACAATTCGTAAAAACTACAATTCAAATGTTAAAATATAAATAAATGACAATTTCTCAGAACATTCTTCATTTTAATATTTTAGACTTTTATGGAATAAGTATTTAAACAATTATCAGTCCTGTACGTTTTGGATGCGAGAAAAATGAGGACAAAATACAATCGAATTGATTTTGATAATTTTTCACTGTAGGTATGTATATAGCTAGCAATCGAATTTCTGTACTTCAGGTTATATGATAACATCCATAAAAAAAGATTACACATGTGGTGTATCAGCAAGAGATGGCATAATTTATTAAAATATCACGTTGAAAATCAACAAATGTCAGCTTGGCAATTAATTTTGTGTGTAAAAAATTATCTTACCGAATATACCTCGAGTGTCGAATCTTGATAAATACTCAAAATGTTGTCAATCGGATTCCTTCAAACGTGTTGTCTTAAGATTGCCATATTTCTCGACGTAAAATGATTTACAAATTTGTGGTTTTTTAGGTTCAAAAATCTCAAAATATAAAACACGTAAAGCAAAAATAAAATTATAATGTTTTTTTATCTACTTTTACTATTTAAATTGTCTTCAAATAATATAACCTTTAAAATGCATTTGCATGACACATTATTTTGCTATACTAACCCCACATTTTATCAATTATTTTTACGTAGTTATAAACAAAAGTGAACAATCTTATATGCAGAACTATGCAAGTTTATGTTACAACATCTACATCTACAATTGAATTTAAAAATACGTATTTTGAAAGATTTCTGTACCTAAAAATTTGTTGGTTAGACCGCTTTCAGTCGTAATATATTCGTTTTACTTCGGTACCTTCGAATATTCGTAGGTGGCATAATATAACATTCCTGTTATTTGTCAATCTCTATGTTATTCTGTTCTTAAATGTCTAAAATTACTTGTATTTGTAGACACATACTATTGCAAGATTACAGCGCCCTTAAGGTAATCTCCAAGCAAGGCGCTTTAAGTATTCTCAATAATTTGGTGTATTATGCAGGGTGTTTCAGGAGGAGATGTACATACTGCAGTATGTTATTCTACGTTCAATTTTAAGAAAAAAAATTGCTATGAAGTTAGGTCTGGAAACGCTTCGTTTAGGATATACAGGATGTCAAATTAAAAAATAGTAATAATTGCATTTTCTTTAATAACTCTCGACTACTTTGAATTAAATTCATGAAATTTTGTATGCTGGGATTTCTTGGGATGGGAAATTTAAATTTTATGCAGAATTGACTATATCACCAAGAGGGTGCCACAAGTGGCCATCAGGATCCTTTTAAATCGCTTCAACTTTTTTGTGCCACGGTGTATGTCATTTCGGAATAGAAAAACATTTTCTCTTACTTTTTCTACTTAAAAATGTACACCTTATTGAAGTCTCTAAAAGCAGCCGCTTCCGTTAAAAACTCATCTAAAGCTGATGATGCATACAAATTATGTATTAGAGTGCTACCTTCCTTTTATCTAAAAACAAGGCATAACATTTTAAAGACTAAGAACTATTAGTTTTTAATCAAAACAGCCTGAATAAAATATCTAAACAAAATGTACAAAACCTGACAATAACTTTCGATTCACTCTAATACAAATACAAAAAAGTTGTAGCGAAGGATCCTAATAGCCGCTTGTGGCGCCCTCTTGGAGATACAGCCTAAAATTTTAATTTCCCGCCCCAAGAAATCCCAGCATATTAAATTTCATGAATTTAACTCCAAGTAGTCGAGAGTTATTAAAGAAAATGTAATTATTTTTTTTTAATTTGACATCCTGTATATCCTAAACGAAGCGTTTCCAGACCTAAGTTTATAGGATTTTTTTTGCTTAAAATTGAACGTAGAATAACATACTGATGTAGGTATGTACATCTCTTCCTGAAACACACTCTGTAGATGAAAATCACTTTTAAATACTAATTGCATTATTTTTTAGAAATCTAGACATCTAGGCATTTTCGAGGACATTTTATAATTCAAAGCGAATTACTGTAAAATATACGTTGAACGTAATAATAGAAAAGGAAGAATAGATTAATAGATAATGAAACATATTCAAATGACACTAAAGCACAGAATTAAGTTTTTATTTTTAATTAAGGAACATAATATAATTAGTTAGTAGTTGTAAATAGTTTTTTAAACCTTGAACAGTGATCTAATATAATTAAAAATTCTATTAAAATTGCGGATATACATATTAATTCTGTAAAATGTTGAAAAATTTCGCATATAGCATAATTAAGTAGAGAGAGACGCATTTGTCTTTGTCTGCTCAATATCGCCTATAATTTAGTCTGGTTGATTTGGTACCAAAACACTCAGGAATGAACAAAATTTAACACATTATTTGTATATAAACAGGATCTGCTCAAGTATATTAGCAGTTCATTGCATAACACTTAAAAATAGAAACGTTATCTTATACCTAGTACCTAACAAATAGATAAATTTGATACTTTGCTTATATGAAATTAAGATAAACAAAATATATGTCAGTGATTTATATATGTACGCCAAATTAAATGTATAAGTAACAGCCTTACACAAATTTAAATGAAGCTTTCACGTAGGTAATTGCTATTTTTAATTTCCAGGCAGTGAAAAATTACATGTAATTTTAAAATTAATTAATATTCCTAAATTACTCTAATTTGTTAGGGAAATATTTGTGGATTTATACTGACGGTATGAGTGTTTCAAGGAGTTTCCCAAAGGGGAATTTTAAAAGACTGTTTATTGTAGAATATTTAATCTAACAATAAATACTAAATTACTACAACGAAATACGCACATGCAATAATCACGAATACCATAAAAATAATGTGTCTGGTGTCGTATAAAACGTAAGCATTTACATCAGGTAGGTATTCGAATAGTATTATCATATTCTTTAATTTCATTAATTTTGGGAAACATTTATATAATACGTGTCAGTTGTGGTTATTTCAAAATCAAATAAAAAAGTTGTTAATGTCATTATAGTAATTTCAATACCATAAATATAAAATTTAAAAAAATACATGCAATAATCCCGAGTATATTTGCTATTAGATAAAAGCTATATAAAATTGTTTTGCATTACACATTTGAATATTGGCTATTATTAATATAGTTTTATAATTGCCACATCTGTTTATTCTGCCACGATTGTATACATCATTTTAATATTATAAACAAAATTGTTAAGAAACCTGTTAATACCGATTTTATTTGCTATATATAGATATTATTTAATATATTTGTTTTATAAAATTATGCTAGATTTAATAAAATCCTCTACAATTTTTAAAGAATTCTAACAAAAGTTTCCTTCCTTTAACAATACGCCGCTTTCCAACAACTTCAACACGTGTGTGTATATGTGGTTGCCTGCCTATTCATATCCTTTCCTAAGCGATAACAGTGAGATAAAAATTATGCAATATGATAACTCGAAATATTACACTAAATTTAATTAAATAATTAAATGCTGTAGGTAATTATTAAATGTTTGTCTTCAATTTTATTGGAATTACTAGATGAAGTCATTTGACGACTGTACGTGATGGGTGCGTCTCGTGTGTCACACTACAAACTAGTATACCTACCTAGTAAGAAATATATTGGGTAATTAATAAGCAAATACTTTTATGGGGGAAGATTAATTTCCTACGCCAATTTCTATCTTAAGTATCCGCAAATTCAACATAGTGTTATATGGTGAGAGAATTTAGATGTAACTTGTGTCCTATAAAATGTACGGACTGAAATTATTATGTAAATAAATAAAACAGAATAAACAAACAACAATACAATATTTTTATATAGAATTATACAAACACGTATTTAGACATAATACGACCTAAGAGATTTGTAAGATAAATGCATTATTATACATCTTCAACTCCGCTTTTTCTAGATCGAGTTGAATGAGGCGCTTTATAAATTTTCTTCCGAGATTATTTAAGGGGGAAATAATCGGCGGCTGCAGGAGAAATTCCGTAGTTTATTTTGGGTTTGAGCAGACGGCGGCGTGGAATGGCAACGGCGATGGTGGAGCGAACCATCAATCGATACGGGAATAAGGGGTTCTCTGGCATCTGACTGCATCGGCTGACAGACTCGGAAGCTACCGTAAAACGGGCAGTGAGCAATAGAGATACTAATACTAAAATATTCTGCTAATCAATAGACAGACCTTAGTATTTTAATAGTATCCAGTATAAAAACAAGTATAAGATATTAAAAAATTACACAATAAAAGAGGATCAGCAAAATGTATTACTTGCTTTGTTTCATTAAAATCAGAAGAAATTATCAACCAATCACTGTTATACTTTTATTTAAAAAAGTAGGCTATGGAAATTTTATTCCAATCGTTGATTGGCGAGTGAAGCTCAGGATTACGTCTCCGTGAGGTAAATATTTAAACTATATCTAGGCACTAGGCAGGACAGAAGAAGGTTGTTTTATTATAATGATATAATTATTTGTTTACTTCTTTTGTATTAAAGAATAAATATTATTTCATATACTTACCGAATTGTTCGATTGAACTTTGTAAAAGTGCATTGATCTTTTAGTTTTTTAGCAATGATGAATAACCTCAAACATAGCGACTGCCGACTGCAATTGCCTATTCTTGAAAAGACAACTGACTGACACAGTGCGCGAAAATGAATCTGAATCGCCAATAGCTGTCAAAATGCAGCGTAAAGCTAAGCGCATACTATTAACATCGCATCAGAGTAATTACTATAGGGTATCGAATATTATCCGCTTCGAATGGACCGCATAATATGCAGAATTCTATATGATGTTGCCAAATAAAATGCGATGCTAATAGTATGCGCTTAGCTTAAAGTCAAGCGCATACTATCCATCTCACGATATGATTTTTGCAAATTAGAGACACCACATACTGGATGTGTGTAGATACACAGGATGTCTCTAAAAGATCTGGATAAAATGCTACCACATGCTCCTGGGGGTCGAGATATGATGATCTAACCTAATTTATAATACATCAATCCAAAATACTGAATAAAGTGTGAAGGAAAACAATGGGTGTATGTTTATATTTATAAAATAAAACTTCAAAATCCAGATATCAAAAAAAAAAAAAAAACGGTTGTTCAAGACGACTCTTACCAAGTATACTTTGTTTTAAGAAAAAACGTCGAAGAATAAGAATTATTGATTAAAAAATCATCTATCACGGTTTAAATGTAAGTGAAGTACTGTAAGGGCGCCCTCTAAAATTTACTGGAAATTCGAGGCCATATTTCAATTTCTCCCGTCAGAAATCTCCCCTCTATCAAGTTTTATATATTTACTACAATAATAAAGTTAACTAAAATAAAATCGTATCTTCGACACCCTGTATCTCGGAAACTATAAAATTTTAGACTAAGGTAACTTGATTTAGACCATCATATTTTGGCCCCAGGAATATGAGGTAGCATTTTTTCTCAACCTTTTACAGACATCCAGTACACGTGGTGTTGTGACTAGTGCGTTTCACTTATTTGTACCTAGCCTTTGCTTGATATTTGTTAGAGTGCATAAAACATTTAGTAATCACGAATTTACTTTTGAACGTTTTCCTCAAGCAGTGGCAATCATTTTGAACACTACTACATACTTATAATAAGATTATTCTGTTGTGAGAAAAGCTCTAAGAAGAAAAATTAAGGTGAATATATTTAGGAGTATTTGTTATTATTGTGCAGAAATACTTGAGATGATTGTTGTGCGATAATGTTACATTCAAAACTGATTTTGTCATAACTCATACCGTTGGTCAGAGAAAAAAATTGTCAATAATGTTTTGTTTGGTAGAATTTATCATGCAGCAAAATAAAGGTATTTAAATTCCGGACACCCTGTATACATATTAATAGTACGCTGCTATTTCATTTTTACCAGGAATAACAATACTTCATTATTATATAAAGAGAAACTTAAATCCTAATAGATATTTTTGAGAAAACGGGGAGGGGGGGGGGGTCTGTGTGTGTTTTAGACAAAAAATCAAATGAAATACCAAGACCTGCCTGCCAAGAAAGGGTAAGAAATGCAATTATTGCTAGTCCGAAAAAATTTGTTGTTCAATATGCTATTAAAAGAATTGTAGTTACTGGGCCCAAGAGAATCCCAGCTAAATTCATCAACGGCCTTTACCGGCCATAGAATAACTGTATGATGTACCATCATTTCGTCTAGGATGATTGGACCCAATTGTTTGGAGGATGAGGATAGTGGTCAGATGGTAACGGTTACCGCTGCGCGCTACATTCTTTTTACTGCAAATTCAGAATGAAATTGTATGTTACTGGTTTCAACAGGAATGTTTTAAGACAGTTCCTTCCAAACAGATTGATATCTAACATCTAGGACTCATACCATTCAATGGTCAACAGGATCCAAGTATTTTTCAATGCCAGATTACTTTCTCTGAGGGCATTTAAAACATAAAGTGTTTACAAATAAACCCTGAAATCTAAAGACGTTGGAAACGAATATTACAATTGCATTTCTCGGCAAGTTCTTTAAAATGTTATGCAAAAATCTTCCCGCCAGTTATGTATTGAAGAGATTGGGGAACAACATACCATTTTCAAAGAATAATAAAATTCCAGTTTCAGGAATACATGTTCATTTGTTTTGTTTGTCAATAACTTTTTATAAACTATTTAGTGAGTTGCTATTTTGTCTTCTCGACACAAAAAACGCGATGTTCTGTTAACCATCGCTACATTTGGGTAACTGTCAACAAGTGTAACAAAATCTCTCTTCCAGACAAAAATGTCAAGTTTTTCCGTTATTAATGAAAACAAAATAGGTAATACATTTTACCTGACCTTGTATATTTGTTCCGACAACATTCAAAACGTAGCACAAATTATCAGTAATTGTAACAAAATTTCAAATTAGTCCCCACTACTGATGGAATTAATGAACCCAAGTTATTACAACCTAATTTATAATGTTGATAAACTGGTTTTGGTTTTCCAAGAAGAACCAAAATATGTAAATAAAAAACCAGTAAAGAAAGTTTATCTTTCCACTTATATGAAACGCTGGCGCTGTCCGTAGGCTACTCGTATACTCATGCACTCACCGTAACCTTATGCATTGTGATTCCAATACGCTTTTTATTTCAATTACATTTTTTAAATATATTGTGACAGAACAGCATTGTATGATATTCACAAAGAGACTGGATAAATCTATGGATATTCACAATAATAAGTGATGTGATTTTGTAATTTCTCTGAATAACTTTACTCTAAAATAACTGTCTTTAATATGACAATTAATCATTGAAAACATTTTTGTAACGGATTTATCTTTTTTTAAGCGTAGCACGTACTATAATTATTTCCTCAGTGAATTTTATACCTTGATACTAGCCATAGAAATCATAAAATATATAGAACATCAAAAGAGGTACCGAAAATAGTTGACCTATGGAGAAAACGCGAGTATGGTAATATTGCAGTAACTTAGCTTTTATGAGCTGAAACTGATTCCTTATCGATAATTTATACGGTACAAAAAAGCCGTTCCAATTTACCCGAGAATTTACATCAAATCGTTCCTTTTCCGTTAGTGATACCACCGATAAAATTTACTCGTCATGCGCAATATGGAGTAAGTTCAAATAATAAAAGTTGAGCATCCTATTTGAACAAATAATACCATGATTCCGTTTACACCTTCTAATGTTAATAACTGAAGTAAATCACCTTTTTCCATTCATATAAAAATCAGGTTGGGCCTTGGGCCACAATGCTTTCATCTATTTCTGACGTCACTTGTAACTTTAAGTAAGTGTTCCTTTTCTCCTATTTAAGAAAGTCTCGAGTAAATTGTGTCTAACGTATTATCCGAGAATGACGATCAAGAAAAGGAACGAGTCCTTGGTTGCACTAACGGGGTAGCTTCACACTAATGGATGGAATTTTCAAAATATGAAAATTTTACGTACAGTTCGTACGTAAAATAAACATATAATTTATATGGTCCAATTAGAAACATTCCGTTAATTTTCCCTAAATTGCTGTTTTCTAAGCTCTTCTATGGTATGACTATTTTTGAGTATAATGTACAGGCTTCTGGCGTTCTGTATATTATACGATTTCTATGACACTAACACATTTACAAAAATATGTACGCGTGTATAAAAATTTACAAAAAATATCAGAAAACCTGCTTACATTTTGAGGTATGTATGTATATGTACACTCACACTGCCTATAAAGGTTTTCCGCTCAAATCAGTTTCAATAGACACGATCTAGTCATTAGGTTTTTTTTATCTTACACTTTCGACACCAAATCTTTTACCGTGTAAATACACTTCTTGTTTCCTTTGACGGTGTATTTGCACTGGGTGAAAAAAAGTGTAGTAATTTTTGATTTTGCTGGTGTATGGTTGTGGAATACTGCACTGGATCAAATATTTCAAAAACTAAGTCTGAATTCTAAGCGCGGTTTCTCACACGATTAGGGTGTCGGTATCGGTGTCGGAGTGAGTTAAGAGGAAAAAGCACTATGAGGTCGCGGTCTAGACATATTGTGAACCGCTTTGTGCGTAAAAGTGTGTGCAAAAGTCCGTGATTTTTTACAAAATCAGTCGCATTTTGTGTTCTCTTCTAATGGTTTTAAATGTACATGTTTGCACTAGCAGGTCGGGAGCTGGACGCGCTCGCGAGAATTTCGGTCAGTCGCGTCAAATAAAAGAGCTAATAAAAATACATCTTACACAGGACATATTGTGACATCTAAATCGCACAGTAGAAGAAGGAGGAAGCGAATAGAGAATGACATATGCTACTGATTTTGTAAAAGTCTGTGATCAACTCGGCACAGAGCGGACTGCGATGCGACTAAACCGCGACCTCATAGTACGTCCTCTTAAAGGTTACACACTACTTCAGCTCTCAAGAGTATTGTGTACTATGTACAGAAGAATAAGGTTATATGATTCTAAAGGTATATTTACACATTAGAAAATACTGAATTATGAATGTTTCAATAAAAACGCCTCTAGTTATTTTCTTTCGTCTATTTCGTGTGGTTACACTCACTGCCTACACATTTCTCAATGCAATTTAGTGTAACCCAGTGGAGTAGAAAAAATACCTATTAATGCCTCCCAAATTTCTTATTAATAGCCCATAGGTTCACCCATTTAATAATAGTATACTTGTAAGGTTGGAGCCAATGTGCATTATGTACGTTTTTGGTGAAGGATGTATCTGCTCGCAATGTACATTTTAGACAAATTGATCAGTTTCCATCCTAATGTGACACGAAATGTTGAAAAAAAAAAAAAGATTTTCTAAGATTAAGTACTTCATATTCAAGCATGGATTATTTTTTTTAATTTTTGAATAAATTCTGTCAAATAAAAACCATTTTAAAGCACCAGTATGTACCAACCGAACCGAGGTACCAACTGTATATCGGTATGTGAATGCTATCAACAAATATACAGCCGATCCTATTTAAATACAATATGAATCATATTTCTTTATGTTGTGACATTACTGCCTTATTTTATCAAAAAAGCACGTACATTGAGTTAATAAACATGAAGTAATTAAATCGTGTAAAATAAATCATACGAACTTAAAATAATTTTATCGCCCAGAAGAATAACAGAATAACTATTCTGTAAACTTTGCTTATGTTCAAGTGAATTATTTTCTACGTGTGGTATGTACAATTATCTGTCCCATTACTGTTACACTATGTTGATGGGGAGTTAAACCAAGTGCCATCCCTGGTGTCTACGTTTACAAATCGATCACAAGACAAATGAGGTAACGAACACACCATGTTAAACAAAACCAGAATGTAGAACTATGTTTAAAATAATTATAGAACATGGTAACACAAAAAATTTTAAACATCATAAACATGTAGCATTAACTCCATTGACAACCGTACATTAAAAACAATCGTTGCGTTTAAAGTATAGGTTAATATCTAGTTTGATGGTACAAACGCAGTAACTTTTTGGGGTTAACGTTATCGATCAGTGATTCTGAATTCAATCGTGATTCCAATAAATTGGAGGTTTCAAATGAACATTTCCAATAAGAAAATATGAACTAACGCTGAAATGTAGATCTATTATTTGCCTCTTCAATCAGTTAACACAAACATTTAGGTCAAATGTGAAAAGGATGACGTTTTATAGACGAAAAATCTGCACTTTTAGTAAAACAATAATTACCAGTATGTAAAATGAAAATCCACCCAGGACCGTACACCGAGAAAAATACTACTATTTACAGCAATACATCCTGGAGAAAACTTGTATAATATACACAATGAAGAGATACTTAATTTTTCCAACAGCTGAGATTTTTTTAGAGAAGACTTGTGCATTTAAAACAGTGTTCCTAGTATTATTTTTTGGTTCTTCATCAAAATATTTAGAAGTTATTCAATAAAGCCAGTAACTAAACCAACAGTATAATTGAATATAATTATATACAGTGTTCCAGATTTTTATACATTAATTTGGAGTGGTGATAAAGACTGGAAAAATAAAGGGACTCTACTTAAAAGACATACCTTCGAAAATGCACCGTAACTCAAACACAGAGCATTAAAGTTTGATGAAACAAAAGTTTCTAGTTTTCTAAGGAAAAGCGAAAACGATTCTTTTCAAATTTGGCACACTACCTTTCTATGTAAACCCGCATCTATTGCGCAAATCTAAAGTAGTTACAGAAATCAGTAGCGCCGCTACAAGGGTTTCATGCCACTTTTCTAGAAGTAAGAAGCGCTGAGTATTTTTTTAAAAATCAGAAATCCATTAAATTCTCTATTGAATTCTGAACAAGAAAACAAAGCCAGTGGCGTGCTACTTATTTCTAGAAAAGGGATGTAACCCCTGTATCGGCGCCTATGGATTTCTAACTATTTTTGATTTGTATAGCAGATGCGGATTTACATAGAATGGTAGTGTGCCAAATTTGAAAAGGATCGCTTTCGTATTTCCCTAGATATTCTACAAGATTTTGTTTCATCAAAATTTAACGCCCTGTATTTCATTAAGTAAAGTCCGAGGGGTAATCCACTGTTTGAAATTTGTACAATGAAATACCTGTTTTTAAAAATATTACCTTATTTTCCCAAAAAAATACCTCATCAAATAAGCAAATACCTAAAAAATACACAAAAATCACGAATTACCATCAAGTGCCCAAAGAATACCTATGACTATTACCCAATAATATCCTTAAGTACTTACTACTAACATATCGTTAAATACCCAAAAATACCGAATAGTACCCAAAAATACCCTTAAATACCCAGATAACTAAGAAACGAGAAATACATTAAACAAATCTAAACTCGTGTCCAAGTTGGTAGGATATTGTGGATTATCATATTGCGACTGATCGTGGAATTGATACTTAGATCGATCCCTCGACTCGATCTGAATACATCTGAAAATCATATTTTGGATTACATAAACTGTATCATATACCCATTGGCGCACCCAAAAAGGATGCCAATACCTACACTATGCCCCCTTCAAGCTAACTAAAAACAAACTTTTTCCTCACCTATGAAATCATAATATTCTCATCGGGTACACGACTACTGGATACCATCGGTGTCTCCAGTACAAAGTACTACCAAAATCTTTCATGGACAAGTATAAATGGATGGGTATAGAGGGATAATTCAATTTTAGCCCGTTTGTTTTCCATCATCTATCACTAGAATTAGATAATTATTGTATAAAAAGGCTTCTTTTTTGTTAAATAGAATATGAATATGATAGGAAAACCTATTTTAGCAATATTTTAATTTTTAATATAGACTTTCATTCACTTTTTATTACACATTTTTCATCAATATAATATGTTGGTGAAGTTAAAGATAAAGTTTAACAAATTATACCATACTAAAATTTGTTAACAGAAGAGGGGAAAGATTGGATATATTCTGCGTAAATGCCTTATAAAACATTCATATACTTGTCTATAGGGTACTGTACTGTACAATCTATTGCAATAATAATGGCACTATTTCAAGCGAATTTGGCGATTTAGTTCGAAGTGGATATTCGTAGTAAAATCTACTTTCAATTTTAAACATTAGTGCTTAGAACCGTAGAAATCTATTGAAATTTCTACACAGAACATCCAGTAGTCATAAAACTGATTTGAAAAACTGTCATTACTTTTGCAATAGATTGTATCTAATTCGAATCATCCTATATTATTTTCGAAACCAAAGGGTTACAAAGACAATAAAGGGCCACATAGTGATTTAACAGTGCCTCCAAAAAATTTTACAGACTATTTAATATATCTAGAAAATATTTTTGTACAGATTTTTAATAATTTTTATATTTGCCATTGCGTCGGTCAGTTGTTTACTTATATTTAAGCTGTGCCATCGTCATAACGCATGCGCGATCGCCATTGTATTAAAAAATTGGCGGGAAAATACTAATTTTCTCCGAAAATACCTATTAATTACCTTTGTAATACCCAATAAATACCCATTATTACCTTGATAGTACCCAAAAATACACAGAGTACCTGAAAATACCGAAAAGTTACCCATAAATAGGCACAAATACCCAAAAAATACCTTTATTTACCTACAGCTTGTACAGTAAAATACTCCAGTGGTTTCCCCCTCGGTAAAGTCTTTATTTTTCAACTCTCTATCACCTCTCAAAACTAATGCACATGCTTCTATTTAATTTCAATAAAATTCATATTAATTTAACATATTATAACTAACTATAGAACTCCTGAGCATAATTTTTAAAATACTCTGTAGAGCAGTAGACTAGACATTATATACGAAGTATATATTTAACAATAAATAAAGTTGGATTATATAAAAAATACATTATTACTTAACACTTAATTTAAATTGCGTTAAATTACTATTATAATTATTTACACATACTCTGCTATAAATTTACCTAAATGAGTTTTAATAATATGTTTTACAGATAAAAATAAAATTTATAATTTGCTGCTTTCCTTTCCTTTGAACGCGGATCATGCAATTTTATTGGTGTAAATAAATGGATGGATTTATATTCGCGTTGATTAAAAGTTACGAGTTGCTATTTATTAAAAATTCATCTACTACGTGACCAAACCAATTGCGTCCTCATTTCATTCACAGATTTAACTTTTTTTCAAAAATACGGAATAAATATACATAATTTTAGTTGTCTACAGCAATCTATAGTAAAATTTGTAATTTATTTTTACAAGTATAATTTAATGAATTACCTTTGTCGCATTTCCTTTCTTTACGACTGTTCCTTCTAACTGAGTGAAATAGAAAATATTAAGAGTTTCTGAGATCAGTTCTGTGTACTGTATCAGAGACGGCTTAAGGTCTGTTCACACAGAGTCAGGGACTGGTTTGAAACTGTCGGAAATGTTCGTCCAACCACTTCCTGATTTACATGCACAAAACACTCACAACTTAACTGTTTGAATATTTCTGACAGTTTGAAACCAATTCTTGACTCTTGTAAGAACAGACCTTTAGACAGCAAGTAAATGAAAATGCTCTAAGTTCAGCTTCCAGTACCGCTTGTTAATTTTGATATGTATTTGCACCACTGTCATTCATAATATCCTAACAAATTTTAACGGTAGTGGTGTCTTTATTATTATTGCCTGTGAGTGTTTTTTTAGTTATTTATAGTAAAGGGTTTTGTATTTTATTTTAAAAAATTAAATGCATATTTACGCAGTAAAAAAAATGTTCAAATCATTTTTTAAACCATTTGTCAGGCTGTCACTGACCGATTCATACAGCTCCGAAACTAACTCGTTGACCGCCTGAACGTTTTCATATTTAAAAATTTTCGCTAGTATTAGATATCATAAATAAGCGTGACTACTATCACTATCTCACTACTATTTATTGCCATAATAACTACACTCTTTAAAACGAATTCGGTGACTTATTTCAAACTGCTGACGTATTTGCAATGACATATACTTCCAACTTTTGGCATAAGTTCTTAATTATTCTACTCACCAAACGAAATTTAACGAAAAGTTCACCAGAAATTATTTTAAGGGAATATCATTATTATTGCAATAATTTGTAAGTCTGTATATCAATAAGTCGAAGGAAGTGTAAATATGCAACCAGCAGTACAATTCCAAAGTTAGAATAAATCTATAAACTTTGCCTTTCGTACGTACGCGTACATAAAATAGTTTTCGCGTCCAGACGTGCTCCAGACCTTGTTTTCGATTATCTGCATTCTGTAATCGCCTTGAAATTGTTGATGTCCAAGAAGTGGCCTGTTAACTTTGTGTGTGTGTGTATGTATTTGAGGTTATATGAGGATAAAATGCGGTGTACTGTTTTGATTATTAATTTTGGAGTGTAAATACCACTGCTTTATTTATTTTCTTTTAATGAAAGTTGGGAAGTGTGAAACTTCTACTTAATCAAAACACTCTACATGGCCAAGTTAATACTACTGTTAAAACCAGTTATAAGAACATTCAGCATGCTTCTTTATTTTCTTGGATTTTATTGGTTTCATATATTTTATATGTATTAGTAGATAATAGTCTATGAAAGAACAAACATTTAGCCGTGATGTGGTAACGCAGGTGTGACGTTGCTCGTTTCACCGCTCAGCATCCTATGCTGTCATATCGTGACTAGATGTGATAGTAAATAGATGTCAACACAGAGCGCCATTTTACCGTGGGATATGGGTTGATTAGCATTAATTTAAGAGGTCAAATAAAAATTTCTTTTCCGTTTTTCTGTCTTAGGCCTTCCGAATATGAGGTTAAAATTAATGACATTGTGACTTAATCATCCTGTATATTTTTCAGTGTAGTATGTAGTCGTGATGTGGCAACACAAACGTGACATTGCTCGTTTCACTGCTCGAAACTCTGTCGTGACTAGGAAACTGTTGTCAACACGGAACGTTGTATTATCAAGGGTTGACTTACTTAAATTTAAAAAATCGAGTACAAAATTGTTTTTTCGTTTTTATTAGGTCTTTCAAATGTGTGGTTACAATGAATGACATGATCGAATTACTCTGTATACATAAAAATAAAAGCTGAACATGAAACTTAGGACATGAAATTAGTATCAAGTGCAGTCTCTCATTTCTATATCCACTTTGTTATGCAATAGCTATTTCGAGTGATTATACTGTAAAGTCAAAATATTCGGGGTATTCCAACAGAGGCGCTTATCATATAACAAATTATATTCACGAACCAATGAAATATTTATTTTTGGACACCCTATCATTACCCACGGCGCCCACGGCTCATACTTAATTGAACGAGCAGCTGGGTTATAAAATTTTAATTGCTTTAATAAGACGCAACATTTGGGCATATAAACTGATTTGTTAATCGATATGAATACATTTATGTATAAACGTATTGCATACGCTTTACCATTACACATCCATCTAACAACCTTCACTGCGACAGGCGAAGAAAATAAGAGAATATTTTTTCCTAAATCTTATCCGAAGGACCTTACAATCCTTCAAAGATTATACGTAAGATTAGAGAAACAAAGTTAAGAGCAGTTCAGAGTTGCTCATCTTCAGTGGCAAAAAGCTGATTAGTTTATTTTAATTAAAAATACATAATTATGAAAATTGTATGAATTTCAAGTACAGCCCAAGTTATGTTAGGAAGGACGTAGAAATGCATGCAGTAGCGCAGATATGTCGGTAGGTACTCAATTATTATCTCTAGATGTATATTGCCAGGATCTGCTGAGAGTACATATTTCCAAAATTTATTTTGGAAAACGTTTAACACAAATTTTCTACTGTACCAGTTCAAAACTTCACGATGAGCCATTTTCAAATTTCGTGGACACTGTATCACAAACACACCACAATAGAAGAATCAACGCAATAGAATGATTTTGAGGATCATAATTCCAACTATTCCTAGTTCGGCTCTGTTCAACCGTCAATTTTTTATAAGAAGTACGTCTTGTTGGATATCCTTATCTTGTGCAGATATTTTTTCCGCAACGTTAGTCTTATCTTATTAAGGAGCGTACAGTATGACTTAGATATACAGTATGCGCCAAAAGTATGGAATAAATTCAATAAAAACGAAACAATTATTTTTTGGAACAATCCTCGAACATGTCGATTTTTAATTTAAAAAATACATATTTTAGCGTAAAATGCGATTTTCAAATGTCATTTGTTTTCGAGTAATGACGTCATCGATTTTTTTTTAAATGGCAACACCATCTTTTTTTTCCTTGATTCTGAAAGATCGTTTAATTCTCTATCAGACAGTACTAAAATTTTGCCCTCTTACATAGAAAAGTTTTCGAGTAAATGACGATTAAATGTTAGAAAACGTAAATCAATTAAAATAAAGCATAAACGTTATCAAGTTTAGTTTTTCGAATTCCATAGTTCTTTTATGGATCACGTAGATGAAAATCTTTGCAAAGTGTCATTGTCACACCGACTTTCTAATAAGTATTCTAAGCGACATAGAAATTATTATTCAATTTAAAGTATTATAGCACATTGAACTGTTACTCAAAGAATTGACATTTTAATTCTTATCGGATGCGGGAATATCACTAGAAGTCAGCAGGAAGTTTGCGATTTATTTAATGAAAAATATCCAGATCGCCCTATCGCTCAATCAACAGTCAGTAAGGTAGAGTCTAAATTTAGAGAAACTGGCAATGTGGTAAATATTCCAAAACCTGGACGTCCAAGCATTAATGAAAATCAGAAACAGAACATTTTGATAAGTATGGTGGATAATCCTCATAATTCTTCACGATTGGTTGCATTAAACAATGACACTAGCATTGTATAAATAAATATTTATACAATGACACTAGTCAGAACACAGTGCTACGTATCTTGAGGAAGGAAAAATATCATCCCTACAAAATTCAACTTGTGCAGGAACTCAATGAAGATGATCCCGATCACCGCTTACACTTTTGCGAAATTCTAATGGATTTATGTCAAGGAAATAGAAATTTACACCGGCAAATACTTTTTTCAGATGAGGCCACATTTTGCCTGAATGGTACAGTAAACCGTCAAACTTGCAGATCTTGGAGTCGGGAAAATCCTCATTGGATGGCAGAGGCACATACCCAACACCCTCAGAAATTAAATGTATGGGCTGGAATAGTTGACGACAGAATAGTAAGGCCTTTGTTCTTTGAAGGAACCCTTACAGGACAAAAATATTTAGAGTTTCTAGAAAATGACCTTGTTCCAGCCCTTGCAGTAATTTTTCCTAACGATAATGACCCTCACATTCCTGACGATACCATATGGTTTCAGTAAGACGGTGCACCTCCGCACTATGCGCGCCCTGTACGAGATTCTTTGGACAACTGTTTTCCTGGGAGGTGGATCGGCAGACGCCGACCGATAGAATGGTCTGTAAGATCGCCAGATCTTACACCTCTTGACTATTTTTTATGGGGATACTTGAAGTCAAAAGTGTACATTAATAAACCACGTAATTTAGAAAAACTCGCATTCGGAACGAAATACGCAGAGTTACCCCAGAAATCATTCATAATGTGCAAGAAGAATTTCTTCACAGACTTGCGCATTGTCAAGAAGTTGGTGGATAGCAATTCGAACATTTAATTTAAGTATAAAATTTAATCAATTGTATTTTATTTTACATACCTCAGAATTGTTACTTTTTTATGGATACAATTTACGTTTTCTAACATTCAATCGTCATTTACTCGAAAATTTTCCTATGTAAGAGGGCAAAATTTTAGTACTGTCTGATAGAGAATTAAACGATCTTTCAGAATCAAGGAAAAAAATATGGTGTTGCCATTTAAAAAAAAATCGATGACGTCATTACTCGAAAACAAATGACATTTGAAAATCGCAATTTACGCTAAAATATGTATTTTTTAAATTAAAAATCGACCTGTTCGAGGATTTTTCCCAAAAAATAATTGTTTCGTTTTTATTGAATTTATTCCATACTTTTGGCGCATACTGTATTACAAACAAGTGGAAAGGGCTCAGAGGTATATGTCGAGTTTCACCAACATTTTATTGCCTACTTCCTATTAGGAAAATGATTCTATGTTATATTTCACTTCCTTATAATTTAGTTATAATACCTAGAATACGAGATCTGTGTCATGGCAGCGAAATAGAGTTTTTCACGCCCGTTGCTATGAGAACCCGAAAATAATGACGCTTGGGTTGTTATGGATATATTTGAAAATCTAGCATTGACGTATTACATCAGTCAAAACCACAAAAAAAAAAACGTCAAAGCTTTGACCTTTCATAGTTTTTATTTTGTGTGAAATATAAAACCTTGTATACACTGGTGTTATTGGATGATTATGCTCATCAGGCGACAGCCATCCCTTGGACTTACGGCTCACGGGCTAAATACATCGCTCTCTGTACATAATAATAATAATAAATAATAAAACGTCTTTATTGCAAGTTCTACAAAGAGAAATTTACAATGGGTAGAAATCTAGCCTAATGGCCATTCAAACTTAACCCCTCCTAACTAATACTTATACCTAATTAATACACTAGTAATCCTATGATAAAACAGAAACAGAGAAAAAATAAACAAATACAAAAATAAACAAATATAATAACAAATAGTGATCAACATAACGCCCTTGGTGCATAAATATCTATCTTTTCTGCATTCAAATACAGTACATGTAATAGTCATAGGATATGCACTTATAATCTTGTAAAAAATAAAATGAGATACAATTCAATAAACTTTTTTATTTGACGGTTAACTGCACACAACTAACAGAAACCATTTCAATTCTCCCAATTTCAGTTGATTTTTGTTTAAAGTTTGCAAGCAGTCAGTTACTATAAATGAGCTCCATTATACCGAATCTCAAGCATATCTTTTTCCACATCCAAATCGTTTTAGGATAAATATTGCTGTTATTAAATCTGACAATAAATGCTTGTCGAGCTGGTTGTTATACATACTATCGCAATTTGGCACTATTTTACTTCCGTTCCCTTATCGGAGTTTTTTTTATCTTCAAACCTCAAATGAAAAATGTCAGGGTTTAATTTATTTTGTTAGTTTTAATTAACATCCTCTAGTGTTGCATTTATGAATTTTTTAGGTAACACTATTAAACAAAAACGAAGACATCGAGACCATTTTTATTAACTTTAAATTTTGATTCACTTAGAAAGACCAACGCATGTTGCAGTTTGAAAACGATTTTAATATTGGAAATGGTTAAAATGTAACAAATGTTCGGTCATAACCGCTGCCTTGACTGTAGCGTTTTTGGCAGTCCTAATAACTATTTTTCTATGACGATATATTTTCTGTGGTGGCATCAATAAAATAAATTAGTGTAGTAGCAACAAAATGAAATTTAAAAATTTGAATGAATAGAAAATGAATGTTTTGCTGTCAATGTTTAAAAATGTTACTTTAGCAGCCTGCCATAACTTTTTATTGTATTTTGGGTATACATGAGCACACGGTTAAAATTTTTGTACTTAGTGATAGTTAACTCTGTAACTAATAATGATTTTCAATGTGTCAGAAGTTTGCTTTATAGAAAATTCTTGAATTTTTTGGAAAAGAGAACGGCAGTCCACAGGCGGACAGACAGTACACCAAAAGAAAAAAAATGTACGAAATATAAATATCACTGTCAACAACTGCAATTCAAGTGTATTCAAAATTCAAATGCATACGATGCATGTCCAATTATAAATTATAAATATTTCTTTAATACCTTCGATGTAACAGTACTTGAAGCTAAACAGTAATAATTAAACTGTAAATAACTATATTAAATATTTATAACAGACAAAAGCACACATTTCTATGATACCACAGGGATGAAGTGTTTAAGAGAAAATAATAGAACCGAAAGCACCACATATACAGGGTATTCGGAAAAACGTCAGGAAACTCCCGAGGGTTAAATAATACGTCAAAAATAAAAAAGTTAGGGTTACTCAAAGTCAAAATATTTATTTTTTTTTTTTTATTTTATGTAATGCTTTAATTATTATCCAATCGCAATAATCGGGGTTGATTTTAAGTACCTATGTCGGGTGCATTGAACGCCTAAAGACATGTTCGATTAGTTGTAAATTATTTCTACATAAATTAATAACTTTTTTAAATAGGAGTCAGTTACCTTGAAATCTGGATCGAAAAACTAGTAAAATATATGCTTAAGAAAATTGTAAAAATAACTAGGTATGAGAGAAGTTAATTCTACAATTACTGTGGTATGTCCATAAAAATAAAATATCAATGTATTACTTCGATAAAACCAGTTTGGTATCGCCTTAAAAGATTAAGTGTACTAACTAAATGTTTCCTATTTTGTACATGTATTTTTTCAGAGCAAAATTGTAATCACTGTTCTCTGTAAAATGAAACTTAACTCAACCTGTTAATTTCACTAATAATATATTGTATACATCACAGATTTAGAAATATTTTCGGCAAAAAATGCTGGCATTACGCACTTCACCTACTCCCCTCAAATGCTTTAGCTCGACATGCGTTATGTAGATCAAAACATAAATAAGAAATAAAAATAGCTGCCAACTGCACAGCAACATTGGCAAATTAATTTACGGCAATAGGTTGCGTTATTTATAAATATCGAATTCTTTATCGTTTATCCATAAATAATTTAATAATTACCCTCAACACCGAAACTATCCAGAGTAATCGTGACGCTCGATAAATCATGCTATTTTACGACGAATCAACCGACGCCGCGACGCCCCTCACGCTCCTCACTCGGAAACAGCTTAATTTATAATCCATACGGCACGTGAAATATTATATTTTAACCTAGTGCTACATGGAGTTTATAAATAGTTGAGAGACCGACTATCCTCTTGACTTTCATACTGGTCGTAAATGAATTTTATAACAAAATCTTGTACGTACAAGATGATGAGACTTTTTCATCTAACTTAGGAACAGACGTGGGGAAGTTGCATGAATTTTATATTGGTTTGAAATGTATTACAGGGTAATCTTTCAAGCGACATATTGAAAGGTCAGAACATAATCATTAAAATATTAACATTAATGAATTGCCATAGAATGTAAACAAATTCAAGTGACCGAAAACGCAATATCATTGGTATGACATTACACGCCGTTTAGCACGGTTTGTTTCCGTGGATACCGATGCAGGTTACGGTGTTGGTGATGTAAACAGGCGTTGTTTCTTGTATTTTTGAATGTTTGTGGCATTTGTGGATCATAGATACATAGTGTAAATATTGTGTAATATTAGTGATCTGGTGAACTTACGGTATTGTTCAACGTAACGTCCTTTGTTTAAAATTTAGATCCGCTCGTGACAATTACGGCGACAATGCTGTTACATAAGTACCAAATAGATGGTTTTACTTGAGGTATTTATAAAATTATGCCATCTGATTTCACATTAAACTACTTGTTTTAATTTGAAAAATAATCTAAAAGTAATAAATAATGATATTTAACATTTATTATTTTTTTGTAATTAATTTAATACGTTTTAATTGCTATTTCGACTCGATTTTTGTGACATGTATTCTTGGGATATTGCTTGTGTTGCATACTGCTTGTTTGATTCAATATGAGTACAAAATAGTAATTTTAAATACGTCATAGTTACAAAGAGCACAAATGCTTTGGAAAAATTAATTATTTGTTGGCCAATTGACCAAAAGCAAAGAAGAGTGGATTACTTTAATATTATAATTATAATAGTTTATTCAGTTGTATATGGCGTTTTTGTAATGCGTTTTTTTGTTTTAAATATAGGCTGAAGGACATAGACACTTATCTTTATTTAAAACCTATATGAAATGTGGGAGAATATAATTGAAATCATAAACGTTTCGTATTATACACTTTTGAGTCTCGATTACTAACACAGAAAAGAAAAAGCCATTATAGAAGAATTATTGTGTGAAATTTAGGGAATTTCATTTTGGAGTAGTGGTTTTGAGAGTTCCACGGCCGGTGTTTTATTTGATCTAAAGTGATTTTCAGGGTTGTTAAGCTATGACCTAGGTAACTGCCAGTAACAGAATTAACTTGCACATTACTAGTCTTAGCTGAGATTCTTTGATCTGCCTTTGTTGTTCTCGGGATAGGTTTTGTAAAATGGACATGACGTTAAATAGATGACAATTACTTAGACAAACGACGAACAATATACAGGGTTCCGGAATATGAGTACCTTTATTTTGTTATATGATAAATTGTACAAAATAAAATATATTTTACAATTTTTTTTCTGACCAACGGTAATTAAATTATGACAGGTCTTCCATATATGTGATAACATCGCACATCTACCATGTCAGGTGTTTGTAATAATAATCACAATTACACCTAAACATACTTACTGAAAATGTATTTCTTAAAGCTCTTTTCACAAGACAAGACTAAAATACAAAATAATAATTATAAGTGTTCAAAATGATTGCCGCTGCTTGCGAAAAGCGTTTACCGCACAAACATCTCGTAGCCAGAAAGTTTTGCCCAGATTCGCCATAAATTTTTGTTTTTTTGTTTCATTTTTATTTATGTTACACTCACAAAAATCTAACAAACACTAGATATAGAAAAACTAAATGTACTAACCGCACTACTACTACTACTACTACTACTACTAATTATAATAATTTGAGGCGAACGGTAGCAATTGATGGATTGCAATAGTGTCCTTACATTGTCGTAAACAAACAAAACAAATCACGGTGCACGAGCTTTTACATAACCATAGTTTGTAATTTGGTAACAGTTTTTCATTTTGTTGCAGTTGTATTTTGTAGAAAACGTCATACATTTTTTCGTAAGTTTTCTGTTGCTCTTGGTCAGATATATAAGACAAGTATCGGTATCAACTGTTTTTCATTTACACTCTCGAATTCGCCGATTTGTTATAGATAGTGTTTATTAAGCCACCCTGTAACCCACATCAAAGCGCATTGAAAACACCTAATATCAAAGTTTACAGTAATACTATGTCAACATCCACAATGGGCATATGTAGATAAATGAAAAAGTACATGCAATGATTAATGAAATATAAAATAATTACCTTATCTTTAAAACACCTACACAAATAAATATGCTGAGAAATGATGTGTTTCTTGATTGATTTGTATAAAATTTGTAATATACAGGCACCACATGTGTAATTCATCAATCTTCCCTGTGTCTTTATCAAGAAAATATGTACGTAGGTAGGTACCTACTCCTTAGCTATGCTGTTTTCTATCGTTACAATAAACAAAAAATTAGACATTTTTACAAAATCCTTAAAGATATGTGACTAGAAGCAACACAAAGAACAAAATTGGAAAAAAGTTAACATTTTATGACTACTGGTAGGGGAGACCGGGTACGAAAGTAACACGGGTTGGTTGTAACAGTAAGCCTATTATCTTTCTAAAGACGTTTGTCTATGATATTATATCATCATAGAGTCGGCAGTGAAATCTACATTAACTTATTTGAACAACAATATCCGTGGTGTGTTTTAGTTCGAGTTAAGACCTGCACGGTGCAAAATGAGATGCAAAGTAAGTTTTCATTCTTTATCTTAATCTATCATCATCCTATAACTGAACGTTATTTTGAATTATTTTATTGGCTTATTCAGTTAATATCAATATTGGCTAAAACCTAAGCATGGTATTTTAATTAAAAATAATCGTTAAAAAAGTTTTAAACAAGTAAATCGCGTGAAAATTGCGTAATGGGACGATTGTAACATGTTACAACCGTCCCTCATATTTAATACCTATGATCGTATTTGTCATATTTAAAATGATAATTCTGTAGATATCCAGATAACTACTTCAGTATTTGTTATACTGTGTGGGAATATACAAATTCATTCTTTTTATTTAGGATGTCTAACCGACTTTACAAAAACATGTTACTTTCGTACCTGATCTCCCCTACATGTGTACCCCTAAAGAACAAAAATTGCGTAATCTTGATTTCCTTCTTTTATATTCAATTCCTTTTCAGTAAGTCCAAAAATGTAGCAAAATCATGTTTTCCTGCGAAACATCGGCGCCTATGATGACTCAGATATATCAACTAACGTGTTTTTTTGCATTCGTTTTTCGTTATTTCGTTCCAAACTGTCAAAACTACTATATTTTCACTCATGACAAGTCCGTCTGGACCCTCTAAAAAACAAAACACACTTCGTATAGAGTTAAAATGCCCATTTATCTTCCCTAAGAAAATCGAATTAAAGAAATACTTAATACCTAGATAACTTTGAATTGCAACCGCGGCGTCCGATAATCTAGAAAAACGTATCGGGAGCTTCCTATATTATAGGAAACAGATATCCATCACAAATAAATTACTATAAAACGTTTAAAATTTAAAAAAGGCACTAAAAATGAAGGAAAACACAAAATCACAACGTAAACATGCAGGATTTCAATTATGACAAAGAATTTCATCGTTTAGTGTTGCTGGTTGCTGAACTTTCTAAACGTCAAACGTGCGAAATAAATAACTTCGCGGTGGACGGACCGCCACAGTCGGCGACAAATAGGGGTTTAATATAGTTTCGAAAAAAATTTTTCACGCTTTATAAACAAGTTTAAAGGGTAATTCCGTTAATTATTATGTTTCTCTATCTCCTCTTAAAATGTTTGTACTTAGTCATAGCTAACCTTGTATATAATATTATATGTGAATAAGAAACACTATGTAACAAGTAACTAAAATCACAGCTAAAATGAACCCATTTCAAGAAAATCCTTTGGTCGTTGTATATATTATCTCAGAACAAACAACAACAAAAAATCATAACTATTGTAGCAAATATTATAAAAATATTTTGGAAAGATCATGGACAAAAATAGTCACTTAATTGTTGCAATGTTTTCAACAAGGAACAAAATTAAGCAAAAATTAATTAATTAGCCAAATATATTCTATCATATTATTCCTAATAAAACTACAAGCACTTCTTTGTGTAATAACTTTTATTCCCCATAACAACACTAGAACAGCTGATATAACTAAAATACTTAAAAACCGCGCGAAACACTTTCTACCGCGCTTGGGGTAATGTTAAACAGCGTGGAATCAGAAGGTTAATATAGTCGTTATTTAATTTACCATATAATAATAATATATCTACCCCTCATTCTAATCACGAGGATTAGCCCAGAAGTTGAAGACTTGTGCGGGAGAGAGGGCGGCATATTATTATTAAGCAGGCCGCATTTGCGCCCAGGAACGACTTACGTTGGTAGGCCCTAACCACCATTCAGTGCAGGAATGAGGGAAACCTGGAAAACCTCATTAATTAGAGGGGCAGTCAAATGTCAACCGGTACCAATCTCTCACATTGACCCAAGCCAACATTCTTCCACCCTACCATACTATTTAGAAATATATATTTAAGTAAGTGCCAGACCTTGACATTTTTTGAAAAATGTAGTTATTATTTTTTAACTTTAACTAGTCTTTTTCGAAACGTAACATTCAGTGACAGCTCCTTGTAAAAGACTGCATACAATTAAAAAAATAATACCTTATGGAGAAATTTGCTGACACTTTCCTGATATTTTGAGATCTCTGAAATTCCCTGACAAGTCCAGATTTTCCCGGTTTTCCAAACTAGTAAATTGAACGGGATAGAGAATAATTATCCCTTTATTATACGAACATGTAACTAATTTAAAATATATGTAATCAGATAATTCCAATTCCAGGGTCATTTAGAAACAACAGTGAATGAAAACAGAGGACAATTTTTTGCTACTCTACTAGAATAAACTCGAGAATAAATAATAAAAATTTATTTGAAATTCTTTGGCAGGTAACTACTGCATCGAATAAGTTGCTCGCCGTATTTTGCATCCCACATTTAGTTGCGAATACATATTAGAAAGTATTAAATGAACCATTAGGCCATGTTATCAGAAAAACAATCGAGATCGCGCTAAAAGGTTATTGATCAAACATTTCAGAGGAGGTAGAAATATCGAACAACGCCTACGAAACTGTTGAAATTATCGTTTCATTTATTTTCGTGAGATTTATTAAACATATATCATTATGTATTTTTACTGTGAATATGATATCATAAACTGCCTCAAGTATAAAAGGCAGCAAGTTGTAAATTTCGAAAAAAAAAACAGTCAATGAGTATAGAATCTAAAGGTGGGTTGTCATTAGTCGATTTCATTGACCAATTTCGTTGAATATATGCCACTGAAATAAAATAGTTTAATGTGAAAGTACGTTCAATGATATATTGATCGATTTTATATTCAATTCTATATTCAATGGCATATATCCAACAATATTGATCAATGAAGTCGTAGTTAAATCGTAGCTTTAATAAATGTTTCTTTTGTACGATGCATTTAGTAGCGTAGTAGGATAACAAATGCAAGTACAGTTAAACAATATAACAACGCTCATTGTTACAGTTTTTAAGTTAATATTTAAACGAATCTAACCTTTTGAAACGCAATTTTTAACAAATTCGTATATTTAGAGGCAGCAAAGAGAAAGTACGGCATTATTAACACCATATCCCGCAGAATTATTTTAAAAAACCATTAATACTTAAATTAATTGATGGTATACTCAAATTTTTTGACAATGTAGTAATAAATAGCCATGTTTTTGTCCAAAAGATAAAGGAAATGATAAAGGGTATTCTGTATCTGTTTGTCATTACAGTAAATATTTGTACTCATAACTAGAGTGGTTTCCGCGTGCGGCATGTAAATTTGCTCACTCTGTATATATTCCCACGGAAATTAGAAAAGCTTTTATTGCTGTACTTAATACTACTAAGATAAATTTTATATTCTAAATACTAAATGTTAATTCTTGTCATAAAAGTTTGATGTCTATTTATATTTTTTATTGTATTAACCGTAGGTATATGTATATCCTCTGTATTTTTACTGAATCCCATGATTCACGTAACCCTGATTTATTTACCCATTTGATTGGATTACTTGGATGATACCCAGAATTGGATTAAAACAGGATCAACTCGAAGGCGGAATTAATTATAACTGCATAGAATCGAATATTTTATAAATTTCACTGATACAATTAAAGAAATGTTTCAGATTCAAAAACTGTTGAAACATTAATGTATAAATAACGTATACATAAAATTCTAATAAATTTGAATGTGTCAGTTTTCAAAATAAACATTCTTTTACTAACTGAATGTTTCTACATTCTCATTCAGTCTACAGGGATTACTTTTTTAATTCACACTTTATATTTTAATTCAGACTGTAGCACATCAGTAAACTTGACATTTTTTTAGTTTAGGCATTTCAAAACTAAACCTATTGCACTGATGAAGTAACAAATTTTGCCTACGATTTTTTCGGTAACCATTTCCCTACTAAATAAGAACAGAAAAAGATTGTTAAATATAAAAAAATTTGAAATAAATTACCATGAAAACAACCTGAAGTTTGGCATTTTAAGAAATCTACTTCACATGACAATGTCGTAATATAGAATATCTCAAACATCTTACCTGAACTAGACGAACCCCAGTTGGGCAATTTTAACAACTTCTTAAAACTACTCGATCTTTTCAAACTTCCTGATCTAGTAGTATAATCCTGAGACTCCATATAAAATGCTTTACGTTCACATCACAGTAAAAAAAATAGTGCAGGCACGGATTTTTTAAGTTTCTCTAGCATTCAATTTAAAAAACACCTCGGCACGTATGTACGTCAAGCGTATTAATCTCTGATAAGATTTTAAGTTATTGACATAAAGTTGGGAATATCTGTTTTCACACTTCAGGTCAAAAGTAGATACTCCCGAATAACTATGTTTAGGGGTAAATCAGTCTTTTTTTAAATCACGTGTATTGCATTAAAACTATAACAGCTCAATTAATTTGCAGCTCAGGGAAGATGATCTAACTCTTCAATGGAATCTTATACGAGTACTAATAAGTTTGATCCGTCAATGCGCTGAACAGTTAATTAAATAAACGACGCCGCCTGAAGATATCCAATTAGAATACATTTTGCAGATGTCAACAATCGAATCAATTTAAATGATAGTTGATCCTTGAATCGTAATTCAATTAAAGAGTTGCTTAGGATGTACTGATTTAAGGGTTGTGAAATATTTTGATCGACATTATTTTTTGTTAAATAGGAAATATATACAGTTTGTAAGTATATTTATAACCCAATAGTTTAATTTTCAGAAATATTATTAGGAATGGGGTCTAAAGTTAAAGAAATACAATTTGTTGGCAAGTTTTCCGTGTAAAAAACAAATATATAAAATGGTTTTATTTGACTTTAGAACCCATTCCCAAAAATATTTCTAAATATAACACAATACATTATTATTATTACCCTTTATTATCGTTATTATTCGGAATATGAAATAAGGTTTCGAATAAAAAGTGTAGGGCTGTAAATGACGTCACTTAATAAGTTAATAAAAGCACAGTGGCGTGCATAAGAGGGGTACCAGAAGCACTAATGTATTTTTCAATGGAACGCCCTATTTACTGTTGATTTTTTGAGTAATTCTTTTTCTTCCGATTTGAAAAATATAGCATATATTCCTATCTTTAACCGTTTTCGAGTTCTTCAAAATGGTATTCAAGATATTTATTATACGAACAGATTACAATAATTATCGTGTATGAAAATGGTAGGTATTTTGTTATTATATGACATTTATTTAATCAATTGAAATTGAAATAAATGTTTTGCATTTATTTTTCTTAATAATCTATTCATTTTCAATGTGCAACACCTCGAAAACGGTTAAAGATAGGAATGCCATATTTTTAAATTCAAAAAAAGGATTAATTAACAAATTCCACTCCATTAAAAAATATATTATTTCTTCTTGTACTCGACTTCCGCACATTACGGTGCTTTCATTAACTTATTAAAGGGATTCGGTTACAACCCTACAACTTTATTTTATATCTCTAATCATAATGATAATAGTGGCCTAATATAATGAATAACTTTGTACATGTTATGTAGGTAAAACCAAAAGCTCAGCCTAAAGTAACTTCTCGAAGATGAGGTAGTCATAAAAGTTTATGCCAGTATGACCTACATTTCAAGTAATAGCAAATCGATGGGCACTCGTATTGTTGTGGTGAAACTATTCGAAACATCATACCAATTGAAACGCATGTTCTATATATTTTTTAATAAGTAGAGCTCGATGCAACCACAGTGACTTATGACAGTTATTTGATAAACATGGAGAATGATCCTGTAGACAGAACATCGAATATTGTTATATAAACATTGGCTTTAAAATATAACACTTTCAAGATATGTAGAGGATGTTGTGTGCTAAAGATTATTTTTTTATTTAATATTTCTCGTCATAAAATGATAAAATTTGTGATGTCTTTAGTTTCAGAAATCTCTAAAAATAAAATAGATATCAAAACTAAAATTATTGATGTTCTGTTTATGCATTGTCACTAAATTTTCCTCAAATAAAATAATAACTTTTAAAAACCGTTTGTTCTAACCCCACATTTTAACAATTATTTTCATATACTTATAAATAAAAGTGAACAATCCTATATGAAGTTTTAAGTGTATATGTTATACCAATATTTTTTACATATACAGCTAAATTTTAAAAAATACATATTTTCATATATTTCTTTGTACATAAAAATGTGTTAGTTATACCGCTTTTTCTCGTTAATTATACGGTTCTACTCCGGTGTCTTTGAAAATTCGCAGAGATAACATTCCTGTTATTTGCTAAGCTCTAGATTATTCAACCATTAAATGTCTAAAATTATTTGTAAGAGGCACTATTTGAAGAATACGGCGCCCTTAAAATAATATTTTTGGATATAGAATATCTCGTAGGACACTAAAGTTCCTATTACAAAGTTTCTGAATAGCAGTGGCGTCAAACAGGGGAAATAGTGACTGCGTTTGCTATCAGAATTTCAATCGACTGTTTTTTTAGTCACTAATTTTTATTGTTGTCAAAACAATTTCTTTATTTTTACATTTCATACAGGTAGAAAAAATTGAAATACGAGATATCATAATTAGGTAGGTATTGACTTTAAGACTTCACAGTTTGTTCTGTTATTCCTATCTACGGATGCTGGTTTTCATGTTATGCCTAATTGCCGCCAATAATAGAATTAATTAAACTGTACACGTCTCAGAGAGCCATAGTTATCTGAGAAGCGTTCCGACTGGATAGCCGTAGAACCAACAATAGAAACCGAAATAAATACACTAAGTTAACTACCATTAAGTAAACAAATTTTAACCATGTGCTCAGGGAGACCTAAAACTAAAACACAATAAAGAAATTATTTCAGAATTCTAGCTCGATGTTAAAAAAATGGAACAGATGGCTTAGACGGGCTTAGATGTGTCAACTACCATGCGGCCGTTTTTACAGAGCTATATTGCATTCATTTTTCGTTCTTTGGTTCCAACTGTCAAAACTACATTTTCACTCATTACAAATACAAGTCGGTCAGGATTACCAACTTACAACAGAATACACTTCGAATTAAATAAAAGGTCCATTTATTCTAAGAAAATCGAAGGAATGCTAAAACGTTTAAAATTTAAAAAAACACTAAAAACTGAAGAGAAACACCAAAATCACAACGTAAACACACAGGACTTCAGTTATAACAAGGAATTTTAACTAATATAGTATAACATTGCTAGTTGTCATACTTTACAAACGTCAAACGTGCGAAATAAATAACCTCAAGGTGGACGGCCACCAGAGTCGTCGATAAAAAAGGGTTTAATACAATTTCAAAAAAAAATGTTGGTCATTTTATAAATAAGTTTGGAAATTCTTTGAAGAGCAATACCGTTAATTTTTATTTTTCTCTATCCCCCCTCTTAAAATAATTGTACTTAGTATAGTTGGACCAAGTAATTCTAGTAAAGAAAAGAACGCACTATGCGGTCGCGGTCTAGGCGCATCGCGGACTGTTCCGTGCTGAGCTGATCATGGACTTTTAAAAAATCAGTAGCATATGTCGTCCTCTATGTGTTTCCTACTTATTCCACTGCAATCATTAAGTGTCAAAATATGTGGAAAATGTATTTTTATTAGCTCTTATTTGACGCTATGGGTCGATATTCTCCGAAAAGTTTTCGGCGAGATCACGATGCGAGCAAATCCAGCTCTCGACCTACTGAAAACGTGTAATCCAAGTGACCAAGACCAGTGGGTAAGAAATCTGGTATGAAAACAGAGTCACTACTCCACTAGGACATCCAAAAACTTTTTTAATACAAAAAAATAATAGTAATCCACGTAATATTTTGCATAAAATATTTTAATTTGCTTAAGAGATATAACAAATATCTGTGTCTCGAAAGTCATGAATGTTTATCGATTAAATAAAATTTACACCTTGAAAAAACATCTTAAAACTAATAGTAAACCTGCATTTGCAATTAAATTTTTAATAAATGAGGTACATAAATAACTATATGTACCTATAATATTCATCCATAAAGGTAATAATTGCAGAAAAAATAACGTAGTTGTAAATCTTAACCCAATGTTACTGTCACTAACTATTCGCAAAATTTCGCATGATCACTGTATACCAATTCTGAGTTGTTGTTACTTAAAATAACTATCTGCTGTTTATCGCTATTTTATAGGATAAAAGTTTATCATCAAATTTGAAGTTAATTATAAATAGAATGTTTTCATATCTATATTTTTAGTTATTAGTAAATTAACACGCAACCAATACCAACAAGTATTTTTATTTCATTCAAAGCAAAACATGCTGTACCTAAACACTTTATGTGGACGCCCACAATATGTTTAAATGCTAATTTCTTTAGTCTGTGACTACATTCAGTTTTGGCAATACATATTTTTTTGCCAACGTTATTTTTATAATTAAAATATACGTAATGACCTCAACGATAAGCTAGCGTCCATATGTTTTTTTCACAAGTGAGACGACAATCGGTCGTGATATCGAATTGTGGTTTTGATAAAGACTATATCTAACAATTCACATAAAACTGTACTAAAAATATTGGTCAGAATGCTACTGTTTCTATAAATGTATGCATAAGTACGTAGATACTACAGAGTGTACCTAAACTGAAATAGAATATTGAATTTATAGAAAATATTAGGTATGCTAAAAAACACCTAATTACATAGGCCAGAAAATACAAAGAGATATTAGGATTATAAAATATTCTGTGAAGCTATTTGCTTGTATCATAATTCTACTTTGTAGTTTAGTTTAATTGGATATATTGGTACATTTTGAACAAAAATTGGCAAAATACCCAATTAAACTAAAGAAAAATTGGAATAAACTTGTATTAAAAAAACAATTTTCTTTTAAATAACTTCAAAATAAACTCAAATCGAAAATTTATGACAGGATAGGCAAAAGTGAAATTCAGTCTGGTCTTCAATAATAAGTTATAACAATCTTATGAAAGAACAATATTTTCACCACTGTAATAATAAAATTACATTACTCGTTTACAGACATGCAAATAATGTTAAAATGTGCATTTTATTAGTACCATAGACTCATGGGTGCCAGCAGAGTAGCCCTGAGGTTTTACCTCTTTGCCATTTTCTACAGATATTTCCGTGTTATATATATATTTAATATCTATATATATATAGATATTAAAATATTCACATTGCAAACCGCTGAAAACCGCTGCTGTTAAAGGCGCCGTATTCTTGAAATATTATACAAATAATTTAAGAACTGAATATTAGAGCTTAGCAAATAACAGGATTGTTATCTCATGACACCTGCGAATATACAAAGATACCGAAGTAGAACGAATATAAGTATAACGACAGAAAGCCGTCTAACCAATAAATTTTTAGGTACAGAAATCTTTCAACATACGTATTTTTTCAATGTAATTGTAGATGTAAATATTGTTATAACATAAACTTACATAGGTCTGCATATAAGATTGTTCACTTTTGTTTATAAGTGCCTATGTGAAAATAATTGTTAAAATGTCGGGTTAAAATAGCAAAATAATGTGTGTCCTACAAACGCTTTTTAAAAATTGTCACTTTATTTGAGTACTAGTTTAAATTAAATAGCAAACATGGATAAACAAAACATCCAGAATTTTATTTTTCATATTACTTTTGATGTGTTTCATTTTTCGAGATTTCTACACCTAAAACACCACCAACTTGATTATTTTACGTGAAATACGGCGACCTTATACATATATTTCATCTAACAAAATATTGTTCACCATACATATGCACGTTTTCCATTTTGCCCCCCCACTGATAAATTTTTCTGCAAGCTCTCATGCATAGACTAGAGATAAATAGTAAGTCCTAGCAAATATGTCTGTGAAACTGATGTAACAATTTCAAATGACTGTTTTTAACCTAAACTTTTGGCATCAAATCTCCATTATTCATGAATATAAATAGAACCGCTACACTAAGTAGATCACAGAAAAGTACAATAACTACAAATGACAAATGAATAATAAAAGCGCGCAAGTAAAATGCTAAATATACATTTATATTGCTTCAACTTTAACTTTGTAAATTTAATAATATTTTATTTACAAATAATTGGAGACGTAATTTTGTAATGTCGATAATAATATTTCACATCTTAACATATTACGAACATTAAAAGCAAGCATGGACCCCTTACATTTATTCAACTCCATGTTCTCAGATGCTGCTCGGAGCTACTAATAAAATGTTTGAATATTTGACAAAAGGAACAAGGCGAAAACCGGGTCCGCGCCAGCAGGTAAGGTAACAAGTAAATATGCCCAGCTTAAATCTCATCCGATATATTCGCAACAGATTCTTTAAAAATGCTCACAAAAATGCAGTTCTACGTGCAATGCGTGCTATTTCAGCCTGACACCACCGACAACTGTACTGTGCGGCAATTACAAATTACAAGACAGACATAATCGCGGCAGTTCCTGTTTGGAAATTTCTAAATGCGGCACATACACACACGTGACACCCTAACACTAAAATAAACAAATGCACATCGCAGAGGAAACGAAGGAAGGATGTTGTGTGGAACTGGAAACAGAGATGCCGGAGCGTCGAACCAAGATGCGCGGCGGCTGAACCTGCCGGCGATGAGTTTCCGTACTCACTAACCTGCCCAACACGAGACACGAGGCGCTCAATGTTTGACAACGGCAACCAGGAGCGGCGCAGTGCGAACGACGGAACGGACAGACAGACCCATGACTTGCCATTCTGTGAAGCCCATTCACAATGCGTTTTTGATAAATTATTGAATCTCGTCGAAAAATATCGGACCGCCTCTTCGTTCTGACGACCAACAAATTAAGACTGGCATTTTAATAGTTTTCGAAATAGAACTGAGTCGCAGACTGAGCGGACGCGAGGTGTCAAAGTTCAGTAAACTCTAGGAATACTCTGTGAGGAATACCATGCTTATGCTTACAAATGGGTACAATAAAAGGGGGGAACGAAGAAATGTGATATATTATGAGAAAGTCTTCGTCGACTTATGGCTCCTAACAAAACTTTAAGTCTAACAAGAATTTAACATTACTTTGAAACAAAATCAACAGTCCAAACGCAAAAAAAATAATACACGCAAAAATATACTTATACTACATTAAAAGGTTTCGTTTGATAAGTACCTAAACCTAATACTTAGAACTTATATTAAATATTTTCTAAAAAGAAAAAACAATGCAGTGTGGCACTTGCCATTCCCACTGGCGATGGCGTCTCCTGAAACTGACTACAAAATATACGTGTATTCGTAATTCGTTACACCCGACTCGTGAGGGATTCGTGGCTAATAATCTGTAGGAACTAGAATTAGTGTGTATCTAAATAACACCGAAAAAATGTAAGAGGCGATTTTCTGATAAAAATTAATAGGGGTCTCTGGTATAAAATTTTTTGAAAAAACCCTTCTCTGAATAGTTTCACCACTCCAAAAATTAAAAAAAAAAAAAAATTGTTTTTCTTTTTTATCTTCCATGTATATAAAGTTAAAGAAATAAAAACTTGGTGAAACTACACTTTTGAAATTTTTGCAAACCTGAAGATATTTTTTCCTATAATTTTTTTCGATACAATTTTTTCCTTTTAAAAAATATATCTAAAACGCCTCATTTATTTACTAACTTTTTGATCTTTTCAAGTTTTTTTGAAAAATTAAGGATTTATGAAAAGAAATAAATGTATTGCAATGCATTTTTAAAAAGATGAGCTGTTTAACGCGAGTGTATTTGCCGAAAAATCTAGTGGCCTGTTCTTTACAATGGAATCTATAGAAACAAATACCAATGTCATTTTATTTATATTTATTTATTGAAAAAATTCCAAAATGTGTAGTTTTATTGACAGATAATGTTCACCAAGTTTGGTATCTTTAGCTTGATATACATGGAAGATCAAAAAGAAAAACAATTTTTTTCTTGGAGAGGCATAACTTTTCAGGGAAGGATTTTTTCAAAAAAAATTATACCAGAGACGTCTATTAATTTTCATCAAATAATTGCCGCTTATATTTTTTCGGTGCTATTTAGATACACCCATATAAAGCAACAATTTTTTTTCTCCGACAAAGTGTAACGGAATTATGACAGCAAACAACTCATGAATATATGACAACGTCGCTCACATACCATGTCAGGGTTGTCAGGCATTTGTACATAATAATTACAAATAGGTATACCCTAAACATAGATACTGCGAATGGTTTTCTTAGAGCTCTTTTCACAATACAGAATAAAATGTGGAATAGTTACGAGTGTTCAAAATGACTTACGTTGCTTGCGAGAAGCGTTTACCATATAAATGTCTTATAGCCAGGGTTTTGCCCAGACTCACCATAAATTAACATGTCATGCAGCTAGTCACAGTTACTATAAATTGTTCCATTTTTAGTTATATAAGGAAGCTGTAGAGAAAAACGAAACACACTAGCCACAATGACTGACTGATATTAACTTTTAGATTAATAGCAGCAGCTGACACATTGCAATGTTGTCAATTGCAGTCTGTTACAGTTTTAAGCATTTTCTGAGAAATTTCAATTGTAAGAGCTTTTACTTAGTTTGTAATTTAATAACACCGTTTTGCATTTTCTTGCACTTGTATTTTTATTTTTGAAATGTATTTGTAGAAAAACTATTCGTTTTAGAGATTTTTTTTTCATATAAATTTTTTTGTTGCTTTTGGTCAGATATACAGGGTGAATCTTAAATAAGTACAAATATTTTAACTGCTGGTGTAGTTCGTCATTTAAATCAGTCTAGTGAAAGCCATTTTTAAAAATTTCTAATATTTACGGATATTAATTTTTTTAAAAAATACCCACATTTTGAGGACCGCTGGCTGATTTTTCATCCAACAACGTAATGAAACATATGATTTGTTGCGAGGTTGCCATATCTCCTCCAATATAAATATTACGTTTCCTTTAACGTAATAGTTCTATTTTAAAAATACTTGTTTTAAGCATAAGTACAGTAAAATTGGGTATGTAGTATGATACGCAGCAATATTAACATAAATTTTAACATCTGAACTAACCTTACTATACTTCAACGATTAAAAATGAATTTCCGCAAGTTCAATACTACCGTAAAATATTTAGGAAGATATTACGTGATATTACTATGTCCAATGTTCAAAAATTATACATAAACGTGCACACAAGCTTACCTGTTTGTTAAAAAATTAACTATTTAATCAGTAATCCACATTTCACAAGTTAAATGTCATTGTACACTGTTAAAAAGGGACACAAAACACAATTTCCTTAAGTTATTTTATGAAGAATAACGAAAAACTATGCATGCGTTTTTTATTTAAAATGGAAAAAATGTCAACTTTTAGCAAATTTTATTGCTATTTTCATGCATTATGTGGGGTTAACAAGTTTGACTTGGGCTTCCGATAATCTGTCATGACAGTCAATGACAGTTTGATAATAAAAAATAATATAAAATGTTACACTTGACAAAATTCACTAAAAGTTGAGATTTGTTCTTCCTTGAAGCAAAGACATTTGTGTAATACTGGCAACACTGTGAACCACACGTTCAGTCTGCAGCACTATGACTCATAAAAGTATGAAGGGTCGGTCTAGGCCAGCGGTCCTCAACAAGTTTTCTACTGAAAAATTACGAAATTTATTTAAAATTTCACTTTTTTATTTCTGATTTTTTTTGTAAAAAAACTATAAATTATGTGTTCTACACACAAAACTATACTGCTGGTTAAAATATTTGTACTTATTTAAGATTCACCCTGTATAAAATTATAGCACTCATATTCCGGACACGCCCTATTAACAATACAGTCGAGGCCATCGGGACCAGGTGACATCACAAAATTCCCGTAAACAAAGACAAAATATAGTCTTTCTCGAAAGATGGACTGAGATAGACAGTGTCATACGTCACAAAAGATCTCGGTTTTCATTGGCTACCTGCTAATGATCCCGACCGTGCAGTTAATAGATCATGACCCACAACTATAGCAATTTGCCCGTTATCCAGAATTTTTATTTATATTTTCATATATCCTTCTGTCATCTATCTCAAGTAGGAAATATTAATTTGCAATTATCTACTTATTTGTCCCACTATTAAAATTTCGAAGTCGACATTAATACAACTCTGCGATGCAGGGCCGTAGCCAAAGGGGGCTAGGCCCTCAGTAGAGGTAATTTGAGCCCCTCTAAAGAAAAATGTAATTCAGTGTATACTTTTTTTTTGGTCACTTTGTATGAAGGCAACATTTGTTTTAGAGCTTAGTTCTTTATTACAAATGTAAATATGAATATGTTCAAAGAAAATATGTATAACAACACAATCATATTAAATTAATAATAAGTAGTAACAATAAATTTCTATCAACGTTAAGAACACACCTAACAGTGAAAATACTTACCCGAAAAAGTTACAGTTCAAAGTTTCAATGTCATATTATACATGCTTTTATAAGTTTTAAACTATTTTCAATGCAGAACAATTTTATCAAATGCAGTAAATGGACAACAAATCCAAAATATCACAAAAACTCCATATTATCCTTACCATTCGTGACTAGCAAAATTCTATTTATATAATTAGCAAACCCTGTCCGCTGACATCCGTGAAACTATTACTGTTAATAGAGTAATATACAGGGTGGTTACTTTTACGACGCCCAGTACACAGATCTCGAAATCGATAATATGTACCTACAAGGTGGCTTTAATTACAAAAAAGTTGTGCATTTTTATGCCTTTCAATTTTCTGAAAAGAAATATGAAATATGTTGTGTAGTTCCTAAAACAGTGGCTGAAAAGGTGCATTTTCTTTTTGTTTCTGTAACTTTTTTATTTTTCTACACCTAATGTGCAAATTTTCATAAGCAACGTTTGAATTTCTTCAGGCCACCCTCATACATGTATATTTAAACATTTCTTTCCACCAAAAATTAATAAATAAAATTTTTTGAAAATATTAAGTTATTCTCCCAAAAAAATAATTTACCAGTGTATTATTTTACTTGCCGTAACTGGAAATATTACTCTAAGACAATTTATAAAAATCTGAATAATTCTCTCTAAGTTTTTTACCTTTAAACCTTTTGTATGGCAATTTGATTATTAGAGTATTTTTATTTAATTTAATATTTATTGTGGTGGATAAAATGAAAATTGAGTTTAAAGATTAGAATTCATATATTATGATTATTTAAAAAGTTATGTACCATTTAAATAATACACAAATTGGTATTTCCCCAAAATATATATTAAAAACCTAGTAAAATCACTACTCCTATCACTTTTTTCTAAATTCAAGTCACCCTGTATAAAGAATGTTTTGAAAATAGTTGAGAAAAATGGAATGAATTTTTCAGACGATTTTAGAGAGGGTGTTTTATACAAAAAAAAAAATTGTTTCTAGCCTCCCCTAAGAAGTCACTGCCCTTTAAAAATGAGTGTTAGATTCAAGTTGCCATGGCATTTCAAAATCGGTTTAAATAATAATTTTATTAATTTTTTATCTCTTATTTATCAGAGAAAAAACTGACAGTGGAGTATCGTGGTTTCAAATTGATAAATATTAACTGTTTCTCTCTGGAGTCTCTCAAGGGTCAGTTCTCGGTCCCATGTTATTTTTAATCTTTATAAACGATATCACTTGATTTCTAAACTGCAATGTACTTCTTTATGCCGATGATCTCAAGTTGTATTTATTTGTGAGAGACTTGAGTGACTGTATTTTGCTTCAGTCAAATATAGATAAATTGGTGCACTACAAATCTATTGCCTCTAAACTTCTCTAAGTGTAATTTGATGGCTTTTACTAGGAAAACTAGTCCTAGTATACATATATGATTATTAATATTAATTTAATAAGGATATGTAGCGGTTTCAAAGATCTTGGAGTGATGTTTGATGTTAAATTAAATTTCATACAACATATTAATAACATTTAAGGTATACAGAAAGCTTGGTTTCATTTTAAGAAACTTACAATAATTTACAGGAGCTAAAACAGTTTCTTTACTGTTAAACGCATTTGTTCAACCTATATTGGATTATGCTTTCCCTGTTTGGAATTCACATTAAGAAGTTCACATCAATAAGTTAGAGAATATTCAACGTAAATACCTGTGGTTTAAATCTGATAACTGTTACCCTATCCAAAGAATATCTCAAGATATTTAGCTTAGACGGTTTAATCTTGGCGATCTTGCTTCACGGCGTTTAACGACCCTTCATAAAATTATTTTCGAAAATATTAATTGCTCGGATTTGTTAAACGACTATGTCTCCATGTTTCCCGCTGTGAAATTCGTTCTTCATCTTTGTTTTATCTACAGACTCTGAGAACAAACTTATTAAAATTTTCACCCTTGTATACAATGGCTGATACTCATTTTCGGATACAGAACTTTGTAGATATATTTTTTGATAATATTTCACATATTAAGAGAGTTTTTTTAAGCCACAACTCGCTGAACTGATTTTTATATTTTTACTTTTAACCGGTCTTTTTTTTTGTCGAATTTTTGAAAATGTTTAATGTATATGTATTTTGATGCTTTTTATCTTTATATACTTATGTTTTTATTTATGTATATATGTATAACATTATAATTATTGTTTTTTACCACCCAATAATTGGTACTGACTGTCGGGTGGTGTACTCTAAATAAATGAATTAATAAATTAAAAACTTCGATTGAATGTAGTTTGTGTTAAATTAAATAAACTGGTAATGACGGTTGATAGAATCCTATTCTGATAATTTCATTTAAAATATTATTCGGATAATCATAAAGTTGAGATGCAGACTTACAAATTTAACTTTTTTCTATGAATATTAAAAAGTATTTCAAAATTTGTGTGGAGAGAAAAAATGTGTGGCAATGAGGAATAGGTCAGGAAAATGACATTTTAAAACAAACTGCATCCATGCAAAAAGTAGAGTTTTCAATTTCAACCGGTTTTTAAATATCCATGGAAACTTAATTTTCAACATCCACTTTTAAAGTGAACAGCACTTAGAGGAGCACTTAGGCTGGTATAAAAAATCTGCATATAAAACACTCCCTAAAATCGGATGAGGAATCCATTGTTTCATTCAACAAACATTTTTTTTGGAAATCGTGGTTGTATCAGTCACTTATATATTTGGTTTTTAATTTTTATTTAAATTATTCGGCTGACATCGGCTCAACAATTGTTAAAAATTGTAAACTTCCTGTTTTATTACAAAGTCCCAATGTTATAATATTTAAGCCCAAACAAGTATTTTTTGAATATGAGGCCATTAAATATATTATTCTGAGGCTTAAAAGACTGAATACATATATAGACGGCTTTACCAGTCTCGAGATCCTCCTAAATCACCAATCAACATTCAAGTAATCGTAATATTGATAGATTGTATTTCTATCATTTTATCTAACTTATTTTCAATTTTTTACTGATCACTATCAAAAGCAATGCTTTCTTTATATTTTCATATAAACTCAAAGTGGGAAAAAGTGATATAAAATAATGTGATCTCTCACTAGTAGATTTGTACAGTAAAAACATTGTTATAAATGTTTTTAACAAATTTTATAAAAATAAAGACACTTACCACTGTCGTTTTGTTCAAAGCTGCTGTCCCTCTCCTCCATTTGTCTACGGTCTTTCTCCACTGTAAATAAAATAAGCAGTTAACTTCCAACTATTTGCAGAACCTTATATGAACATACTTTGCAAGAAGTGGGATGTCTTCTTAATCCGACTGTGGTCGGTGTTATCCTTCATTCCGATTAGTTTTCTGATACCTCTATCCTTTTTTATTATAGGTCCAGGGCAACTGTCATCATAAAGTTTAACACAATGTCTATGTAAATTGATATGGCATACTGGAAAAATAAAAAGAATGGTTAATTTTAAAAAATCATTAACAATTCTAATTAAAATTCCCACCTGAACACTGGTATCCTTGGGGACTAATTCCAAATATAATTTGGTGGCAGTTATTACAACCTATAACAGTATAATATTGTTGCGCGATGTACTGGTGACCAAACACACTTAACTGAAACAAAAATATTTCATGAAATAAATATGTAAACACAAAATTGATCTAAGAGTAAATCAGCAGCAAATAAGTTCTAGTGTGTCCATTAAAATGAATCTCCTATTAGTTTGATTTATAGTTGTCAACGTGTAACTGAAATTTACTTTTTTATACCTGAATCAGAAAGATTAATTTTTGTCTATATTAAGGTTCCCCCTTTAAAAAATATCAAATTTCTGTTATCATTAGGTAGGTACTAAATTCTCAAAAAATAAAACATGGAGAACAAAATAAAATTTTTAATGTGTTGATTAAAACTATTTATTTAAATTTTCTTCAAAAAAAAAAATACTTTAGAAAGCGCTTGAAATACATGCCTTTTCTGCTATGCTAACACCACCTATTAGCAATTATCATTTTCACATAGGTAAATAAAAGCAAACAATTTTATATCTAGTACTAAATAAATGTCTTACAAGAATATTTATATCTCCAATTAAATTTAAGAAAATATGTATTTTCTTTTGTTGCTATTTGTGATATTCAGAACATATACAGGTGGTGGGGAATAATATTCTCATTAGCAAAAATTTTGTAGAAATTAGTTATATACCTACCTATGTAAAATTATTTATCTTGCTATTTTCAAGTGTATTTTTAACAATTTTTCATAATTTCAAATTTGTTGCTTGTGCTATTAAAAAAGGAGTGCACATACATGTATTAATTAATTCAAAGACAAAAAACGAAATTGTTAAAAAGATGATTCAAAATTATGAAGTAAGAAAAATATAGTCAGAGCACCTGATTATAGTCAGTAATATAACTGATGTATAAATTGATACAATTTCGGGGGCCTAGTATAATTACATGAATGAAAAAAAAATATAGTGCAGAAAGAATAATTTATACTTAATAAAAAACTAATGAGTTGGTATAGAAAGAGAAAATATTAAAAAGTGAAGAAAAAATAACTATAGAGAACATTATAATTTTATTAAATTAACAAATAAACCATATTAAGCATTTGATTTTCTTGAACAAAGTCCAGATCAAGCAATGAAAGGTGAACAAAAGACATAATTTCAATGTCGCCAGTATTCAACTATTCAATATAACGTGCATGTGATTGATATTCAGTAACTTTACTGGACGTTCTACTGCAATAATTGCGACAAGGATTTGAAATAATTATAAATACATTTGTAGAAGATGTATAGAGAGTTAAGTAAATGAAATATTGCAAAAGAAAAAATACTACTGATTCATATACTTATTTCATAGAAGGTGAAAATAAATTACTGTCTATAGCTATCGTAGATATGGACAATAGAATAGTTATAGGAAATGATGGTACTGAAGTATACAGAACTTAAATAATGAAGATGATGATGATAATAAAACCGAGAAAACCTTTGAGAGATCCACATGACAACAATAACAATTTCCATTTGTAATTCAAAATAAAAATAAAATTATTTTTATAAACATAACCTTAACTTAGTTACCAGTTATTCACTTGTTTCTAATGGTCTTGCTTTTATTGCATCTAAATTCTAAGTCTCAAAACAAATCAGTTGCAAATTGGTGAATCCTAAGCTGAAATTATTTATATCTATAGCAATAACAATTGGATATATTTTTTAACTTTGTGAAAGAAATAGTTCTAGTACATGTCGAGATGTTAAAAATATATTTAGGTACAGAACAAATAACTCATTACGACAATGTTTTCATTAAACTTGGAAACAAATTTTATCTGTGATTGAAATCTTTTATATATTTTGAACACAACGCAACTTCAACAGATAATAACTATAAAAAATTAAATATAAATTATAATACTTCATGGAACTATTAAAATATCACCAATTTTGAACTGTTTAAACCCTAAATGCAAACAAACAATTTATTTCTTTAATAAAATCATCATTTACCTTAATTTTAAAAGGAATATGTACGTAGGTATGTAAAAAGCATCACATATGAAAGAAACTATAAAACTACAAGAACTCCAAAGATTAATTTTTATTGGTGTAAAAAACTGTAGAAGTTTTTTTTGCAGAAATTAAGTATAAAGGGAAGGAGTACTTACTATACAATAATCTTATTGTTATTTAAATCTATGAAGATGGTGTACACCACTAAAAATAATAGCCACACAAACTATTGATGTTACAAGATCTTATCAATAACATTAATGTGACTCTTGCCTTGTGTATTTCTCAGCGTGACATAAATTGTCTCGAATTAAACTCAATCAGTAATGAGATTTATTGGAGTAGTATTGACGATAAAAATACAATAAATGTAATACGTTGTTTTAAATATTAAGATTGCACTTTGAAACAGTAAATCATGTATAATTAGAATCAAAATTTACATTCATTTGTATTTTAAATAGTAATTGATCTAATTTGATTTTATTTTTTTTTTTTTTAATATAAACTAATTATTTGTTATATATTAACATTAACATATTAATTATAACAATAACGAATTTGAAACACTTTTGTAAGTATTTCAAATTATTAAATTTTTCTTGATAAAACTTAAATGGAATTATACAAAATAAAATCTCTAAATTTGGAAACTGTTATATAATTGTATCTAACTAAAAATAATGCATGTTATATCATACAATTATTTTTTTTGTCTTTTTTGTATACTTTTCATATTTGAGTGCTTCCAATTTAGTACTCCAGTAAATCGGATACGTATGATTATTCAGACGCTTTGAACTTAATCCGGACATAACCAGTTAAGAAGTAGATTGCGCATTTACCGCTGGTAAGTGAGCCATGTTCGTTGATTTGGCTCATGAAGCTGCTGCGTTTTTTAGTTGTGGTGGTACGAACAGTTCATGTAATTTAAATTGGTACAAAATCCTAAAAATGAAAAATGCGACTAATCTGTAGTGATTTCAATTCGTTGATTGGACCAAGAATTAAAAAAATGTCAAAGAAAGACTGGTTATAACACTGACATTTTTGGCTGCAAGAGATTCGTATTTAAGGTTGTAATATATTTTCTAGATATACAAGCAATCTACATCCAAAAAAATTATTGCAGAAGTATGCAATTTTTTGTAAGCCATTTGCTAGAACACTTCACAATTTCTAATATAAAAATTACTAAATATGAGCGAACGTCGGTGCATCATGGAACAATACTGGTATGCACGGCATTTATGTATCCATTTTCTGCAAAAGCATCCACAAACATGCCTCACGTGGCAGACACGCGCAGTGGATACAAAGCTTCAGGTTACTATTAAGTGTAAATTTATAATGTGTTCAAGCATAAGTATTTCACTTACTACAGTTTTCTACAAGACAAAAGAAAAATTATGAAAAAAGTGGAGAACCCGGAGGTTTATACAGGGTGTAACTTTGAAGGGGGGTCCGATTTGGTGGGGTGGTAGTCCGTGTGCCCTAGATTGCTAATCTGAAATAAATTTTTTTTTAAATGAAATAAATAGCCGAGTTATAATTAATTATTTAAAGTGCACCCAAATTGCTATACACACCGCCCCTGTACAGCGTCCGAGTTTCACTGCAGAACCATATCTACGGTGTTACCAGTTAGTTGTTACCAGTCTAGACGTCGGAACTTGTTCTGTCATTTCAAGGTCGTATCCACGCAGCGCGACCGAAGCTGATATTTTATAAGGTGTATTGGAAAAAAATTTTGCCACAAGATCTCATGTGATCGCATCAAAAGTACTAAAACACGCAAATGCAGAAGCTATAACAAACATAGTGACATAATTCGACATAATTGTGGGGCCATAAAATGTGAAAATGAGGATTTTTTTAGTGAGGTAATGTGAATGCAGAAGACAATAGTCTGGATATGCAAAACTACAGATTCCAATTTATTGTGATGAAATTTCGGCGACGTGAGTCACTAGAAATAACATAACACCAATTCAATGTAAATACCTATGTTTAACATATTTTTGCATGTATACATCTCAGTCTGATCCTAATAAACCGCCAATGATACGACAAGTCCCGACGTCTACATGTTAAGTAACGGAGATACAAAAAAGAAAAAACTGCAATGAATAATGTTTTAAATATGCTTTTTTATAACACTGCGACTCATCAGTCATTATACTTTTCTGTCAATCCTGATGGAGTATGGATACTAAAACCATTTTCGAGTGTTGTAAAAATTTACGTAATGTAAAAGTACGTATAAAATACAATTTTTTACTGATCTATTAACTAATTATTATTATTAAATAATAGTATTGGTAGGTGGATTTTAATACGTTACCTACTAATTATTGCCATAATGTTTTAAAATAATTGTTGCTGTTTTATAAAATGTACGTAATTAAAAATAAGCAAATTATTAATCTGACACTATTTTTAAGGGTTTCATCAATGCCCCTTCGATAACCGTGGCATTGACCTAGTTTATAAAATAAAAATATCGCATAAATACTGCACACAATAGATGAAACCAGACTAGGTCGTTTTTTATAAGAAATATACAGATATGAGAGAGAGAAGCAAGTTATCTGCGTGATTTTTTACTGAAGTCAAATTAGAATTTGTTTAATGAAGGTTTGTATTTTGCCAAGTTTAATTTTGTAATAATTTAAAGTGGTATTTTGTGGAATGTGTTATTCTGTACAAATGTATAAAAACTTTATAAAGGTCAGTTTTCATTACCAAGTGTGTGTGGTATTATGAAAAAAATATGATACAAATTAAAAAAAAGCTAATATGTCTAAAGCTTCCTTTTTTATCAAAATTAGACAGCGACTACAAGAAAACGATATCAGAGGATTACCGCGATAGACACATACCGTATAAGAAAATGTCTGTATGATTAGTTCAACATTTAAGAGATTATGGGATTTATGAACGCCAATACTCTAATGTTGAGTAAAAATAAATTCGGAAAGTAATAATCTTGAACTGAATATTTTAAATGCCGAAGAAGAAGACTCTAAGTAAGCAAAAAGGATTAAGTATGTATTTATTTATTATTGAGTTTTCTGTTAGTTGACTTGTTTCTGTTTTATAGTGTGTTATCCGTAAATGAATACATTTTTAATTTTTTATTTATATGGAATAATAAAGTGAACACCCACTACAAATAAATGTATGTGTCACAAAGCAGTGCCTCACGACTGGCGTGGACCTTTTGCTTTCTAATAGAACTTCTTTTTCCATCTTCTACTTCAATAATTAAATATGGCAACAATCCTGGTGACGCTGCAACTAGATATGCTCAGTGGTTGTCTGCCCAGTGGCGTACTATGAAAATTACGAAAAAAGGCAATAAAAAAAAAATCAGTTTTTGCGACAGAACTTAAGAAAACAAACTTATGATATATGTTTGTAAAGGTCACGGGTACCCCCCCTCCAAACCGGACCCCCCTTCAAAGTTACACCCTGTATACGTGGTTCCTTCGGCAACGTAAAATATGGAAATTTAATTTGAATTTTTTTTTATTACAAGTACATACATATTATATACAATATAATAAAGATAATGTTCGGTAATCCGGACAAATTCGTTAATCCGACCGTTCCAAAAACTATGTAAACTATGTGTCCAGTCTATCGAAATTGTACTGTACATCTGTATGAAGTATTGCTCTTTGCATGCTTCGCCCGTCACGCTAGTCTAGAAGTTAATAGTGAGTCACTCTCTATATTTTTGATGGTTGGGTATAGTTCATATTTCACTATATTAATTGGTTTTAACAGGCAAGGAAAAAAAATAGATCCTTATAGATAGATAGATATTTATTATTATAGCCGCATTTAGAAAATATAATATGAATCAATTTTCAATAGAAAATTTAAAAAATATAAAAAATAATGATATATATACAGGGCGAACCTTAAATAAATACAAATATTTTAACTACAGGTGTAGTTCGTCGTATAGATAAGTCTAGTGAAAGTCATTTTTAAAAATTTCAAATATTTACAAGTATTAATTTTTTTTTTAAATAAACCATATGATGAGGGTGCCATATCGTTTGTAATATAAATAATTGTTTAATGTAAATTAATGTTCAATTTTTGGAGTTGTTTCTAATTTAAAAACACTTGTTTTTAACAATAAGTAAAGTAAAATTATCATAAACGATTAAAATATATATTTCCGTAAGTTCGATACTATGAATTAATGTGTTTAGGAAGCTACTTTGTTCAATGATTCCAAAAATTATCCATAAATGTGCATAAAAGCGCACCTACTTACTGAAAAATCAACTATTTAAACAATTATCCACATTTCAGAAGTTAATACCATTGTACACTGTTAGAAAGGTTATCACAAATTATACCCTTAAATTATTTTATAAAAAATAACAAAAAAAACTATGATTTTCACACAACACCTTAGAGTTAATTTTCGCCACGTATCCTCAAACAACGTGTCAGTGCTAACCATTTCGTACTTCGTAGATTCGTAGTGGGTAAAACAGATTTTAAAAATAAACACAAAACATGGAATAACAAAATAACTAGCTTGATTTATGCGTTCAACATCAAGAGAAGGCAAAGTAAAATATTTAAAAGCAGTGTCAATCGCATGCAAAAAAGAAACAGGTAGACGTCACGAGCAGCAGGTAAAATGTCTCAAAGAGGTTATGTTAGTACCGGTGACAAGTATGGTCCAGCGCAAAGGAATAACCTGTGGCAAGTTACAAGTGGAAACAAAACATGTAATATTTGTGAAAAAGGATTTGATAATTTCAATACACGTAAATTGAAAGTTAATATGAAATAATTTTGCATCTTCTGAAACCGAACTAAACTAATGGTATCTTTAAGTAATACACTGCTTGACGCATCTGTTTTAAGAGTTGCAGCACAAACGTATTAAATGTATTTAAATCGTCTTATTATTTTCACGGCCAGTGTTTTTCTCTTGTGTATTAAAATAATATTTTTCATGAAATACAGTCTGATTAATTAAAATATGGCGCATTATTCAGAAAGTGAAAAGGTTGACATGTTAGAAGCATATTTGCCAAGTAGTGATAATCAGTGATAATGATAACAATAACGTATTGTGATAAATCAGTTGGAGTGTAGCAAAAATGGATAATGAATCAATTCTGGATAACTAAGATTGTGAGTTGAGAATCTGGTTTATATTTCCAATTTATTGGTGAGATATAGGAATAGCAAAGGGGAGGAGATGGCCATTAATATTTTCATAAATAAACATATTTCAATCATTCTTTGACGTCTAAAAATTCTAGTTAACTTTGTTGAAGCCTATTCGAAGATATTAGTGCAACACTGGCACACTGTGGAATTCACATCTACCACGACTTCCGGATCAGCGGTCCTTAACAAGTTTTCTATTGAAAAATTAGGATTTTTTTATTCCTTTTTTTTTTTTTTGTAAAAAAACTATTATATGTTCTACACAGTGAACCGTACTGCTGGTTAAAATATTTGTACTTATTTAAGGTTCACCCTGTATATGCAATAGATCGGGTCAAAAAAATAGATAATTCATTAAAATCAGTTAATAAATAAAAAAATATATGAGCATAGCTAGTCCTTAGCAGAATGCAAGCATGTCAAATATATTTTGCAACTAGTTTGAAAAAAAAAAAAAAATCTTACAATACATTCCCGACTTGTCCCCATTTTCCAATCTAACATTAATTCATGTTTTCACTGACTTTTTATAATCAATTTGAACAGGATTGTTTTACTAAATCTATATTTTTTTAAATTTTTAACGATAGTCTTTTGTAAATGTAAAAAGTTCTTTGCATTTCATTTTTGATAAAATTTAGTTTTTAAAATCTCTACATTAACTCAAATTGAAGTTTTCAATTTACTATGTCTCCTAATTATCTGATAAGTATCTTTTAATTTCTTTAAATTTATCGCAAATTCTCTTCCCACCATTCAGACATCTAAAAAACTGTAATTTGTTTCACAAAATATTTCACTAAAATATATTCAACCCACATTAATCCAATTTAAACACGTTTTGTGTTTCAATTTCTCGTATTACTATATCGAGCTAACGGCAAAGTTGACAAAGTTCCAATAAATTTAAATTGTGTGGAAAGATTGCTTATAGCACAGCACTCAAAAATTTCATTATTTCTATGACATTTCCCTGTTTGCTCTGACCTCAAGAAAATTATTTGACTTTTCCTGATTTTCTATACCTGTAGCAACTGCTCACTATTTTGCAAAATACTAAATAAATTATAATATAAGCACTTACCTTTCGAGAGTACTTCCCAATAAACTTTGTCCGGAAGGATTTCTCCTTACTAACAAATGTTGGGCACCTATCGAGAGCGTGTGTAGTTGGACGAATCTGGAAAATTCTCGTCAGAACTGTGGTAAAGGCAGCTGCTGTGTAATAACGCTTCAAATCACAATTTTCCTTTTCAATTTCTTCTAGATAAGGGTCCAATTTTTCTATGAAGAGAGTTTCATATAATTTTGTCTCTTTTGCTTTATCATTATAGACTTCTGCAAGTGCCTGGTCTGTAGGTCCAAAAATTGTACCTAATCCAGCAGTTCTCTTTTGCTGAAACTCTGCTAGTAGTCTTGTTAATTCTTCCTTAGCTCTTGATCTGGCCTTCCAGAATATTTTACGCAGCCGGTCTTCTTTATCAAATTCTTTCGTAAGGACATCGTCGATTTCCCTGGCTATATTCTCATCAACATTGCTTAAGCGTAGAGGCTAAAAAAATTATTATATTTACCATATTTTGGACAATTTGTTTTATTGTTATTAACTTAATAAGTATAGGGAGGACAGTTTGGCACCAGTTCGGATTCTCTTTCTGAACAGACCTAATATAATTCTATGAAATGGTTTAAACAGAAAATATACTCTTTCCATTATCAAGTTATCATGTCAGAGTGTTTGTTGTAAATCACACCTTTAAGTAATAATAAAGACAAGAATAATGATAAGGAGGATAAAGACATAAATGAAGACCGCAGTGATAATAATAATGTACGTAACATTAACGTTGAAGGCGATGACGACGGCAGCGATAAAGAATATGACAATGTTGCTGGCGATGATTTTGACTAAGATAATGAAGACACTGATGCTAATGTCAATGATCATAATGACAATGATAATGAAGATGATGATGAGGGCAATGTAATGTCACTGATAATGTATACTTTTAAACAATGTCACTTTTTTTTTGTACAACTGAAACAAATTTTCAAGCAGATTTCAGAAAATGAAAAAGATCTATTTACAAAAAAAAATAATAAAACATGCAGATAGATAATATAATAAATTCAGTACACCTTTTCATAAAAAATAAAATGATACATTAAAATGTATAATTACATTATCAAAATTGGTACTTCCTATACATAAGTTAATTGATGATTTTAATATTATTGAAAATTTGATTCTCATATACGGGGTGACTCAGTCATAATGTCATTAATTTTAACCACGTATTCGGAAGGCCTAATAAAGACAGAAAATCGAAAAAAAAAAATTTTTTTACTCAATCTTTAAAGAAATAAACAAATCACCCTATAACATTCGGTAACACGACGCTCCTGGTACGCTACAAACTTTCTGATGGCGCAGCCATACGGTAATCGAATGCCGGAGGAAACATCGTTGCCACATCATGTTTACATACATAAGATCGTCTTAATACTTCAGTGTGTTATTTAAATTTACCACCATTTATTCGCATTTTCTGCATTTCCCGCATTTCTTTCTCCCCAGATTTGGAGATCACACCACACATTTGGAGAGGGGAAGGAGAGAATACAAGCACAAGCAGTAGTTTGTTTATTTCGGTCTTGTGTGTCTCGTTGTAAATTCACAATGCCTAATTATACAAATTTCTAATATGCGGAAATGGTAGTTATATAGAATGGGAGAATGTTTGCAATATGCATGCCGCAGATGTTGAATACCGGAAACGTTTTCCTATATCCCAAAGCAAGGTCTGCAGAATATTACGTGAAAACTCACTGAACCCGTATCATTTTCAGAAAGTTCAGGCTGTAGAACATGCTGATTTCCCCAGCCGTCTTGAATTTTGCAATTGGCTGACCCTAATTTTATTAATAAAGTGTTATGGATGAATGCAACTTTACTCGAACTGGCATTTTAAACAGGTTAGTACCATACTACTTAAAAAATAATACATTTCTAGGCTAGATGTACGTAACTACAAACTAAATAATTAATTGTACTTACGAATAATAATAAAAATTCATATTCAATTGTAAAACGTAGTGAAAACGTAATATCAAAATTATTAAACTGTAATAACCTAACATTCGAAAATATTTATTTATTATCTAAATTTGTTTTTATTAATTATTAATATTTAAAGAAAATTCATTCATGTATCTAGATAAAAAAGTTAGCTTTACCCCTTGTCCTTAAATAACAGTACAAAAACTAGGTAACAAGATTATTGACCTAATAATACAGTAGGTCAAGATTCGATAACTTTTATGACCATCAGATCAAAGGCGTGCTGTTTCCATTTTGGACAGTTTTTTTGCCGACAACACAAAGGTTTTTTATTACTTAGTATTTAAACATGAAATACTTCATCTTCTCTTAATAATTTACACATTGGGTATACTCGCGACAAGAATTCAGACGACTTACGTCATACGAACAAATGAATAATTCACTATATTTTCATCAAAATATTTAAGAAACTGCAACTGATAGTAATAAAACTATATACTACACTAAAAGTTTGCATTATATATTGCACTAAATTGCAAAAAATTATTGTTTTTAATGCGACCAAATATCGAAAATTACGTTGACAATAAAAACAAATGTGTAACGTCAGCCGTGACGTAAGACGTCTGAATTGACGCGAGTATATATGTTTTTTATATAATGTACTTAAATGGTTTATTACTCGGTTTATTATTAGATACGTTGGAGTTTTGTAATTTCAATGTAAAATATTTTATAAACTGTGACTAAGCAGTCTTTGCAGTCATAACAGCCACATTTGGTCGGACAAAAATCCACACGCTAGTTGTCGGTTTAACTTTCAGAGGCGATTTGTTGTCAACGTATAGACAGGAGTGTACGAGGACCGTAGATACTACCGGAAAACCTGAATGGACCGCGCTACTTGCAATTTTGAATAGAATTATTTGATTATTATTATTTGATTTCATTGGATATTAACATTTTAAATTATTATTGTCTGAACTGAGCAAGAAAAAATATGAGATTCTAAAATAGTACTAGGAAAATATTTCAATTTGGCAAAGTAGCATCAGGTCGACATCAAGTTGAACCACTTTGAACTGTGAGCTGTAAACGACCAAGGCTGTGAGCGGTCATTGACAGTCTGAAAAGGGGGTTTACATAATGATTTGAAAATATTTATTTTCTGCGTAAATATGCATTTAGATTTTTTTTTAATCGCGTATTCGTATTATACTCATTATTCCCTATCTCCTCTTAAAATTAATGAGATTATGACTGAATCACCCTGTATAATTAATCATAATGTGTGAATGTGTTTTCCATGCTCTTATAACAGTAGTTTGATAAATATGGTCCCAAATAAGCATACTTTACATACACTACAGCTAGCTCACAAAACACAAAGAAAAAATAGTACATTTTTTCGTTAACATAAAGTGTCAGAAGACAGTCACATAGTTGGCTTCGCAAAGCCGTCATATTTCGCGGACAAATCAATATTTGTGCGGTCACTTCTCAGAGAGCTTCTATATGACTGAGTGCAAATATTGTCCAAATTAACCGCTGCAAGAGTGCATCTATTAACCCTTTCAAAAGAGAGCAAACTGCTACACTTCGGTTTATATGTCAATTTATACACATTATGTTTATCATTGTACGTCTAATTTTAATAGTTTATAAAAGGTTATCATTTTTCTTAATGCAGTTATTTAAAACCAAAAAATAGTAATACTTGCATTTAAAAATATCCTTTGTTTTAGCCGCTAGATGTTGCAGACCACCAAGGCAAAATCTAACTTAGTAAAGTATGTAAATTAATCATTTTGAATTTTATTATTTATGATTTGTGAGATCCGTTCAATTACAATGGCTAACATTACTAATCCGGAATGTGTAGAAATACTGCAAATTTATGAAATTTGTTAAAAATCGGCCTTAATAGTTCGTATGTTTGTAAACTGTTTTCCTGCCAGGTTTATTTCTCATAGAAAACCTTTCATCCGTGTGGTACAAATAGTCCAGGATACAGGATAATTACAACCAAGACGGGAGGTGTAACTTTTTACTCACCCCATGATATTTTACAAAATGATCTGTACTCTGAGAAAATCAGTATCAGTAAGGGTACAATTTTATGAACCGCTTTAGAGTAGCAAGCTACTCTCGATAAAAATTTTACTTGCCATATTCTGGTCACTTTCTTATCCAAATAAATGAATTGGCCTCCAGTAGTCTGGATTTAAATTTGTAAATTTCTATTTTTGGATGTAAATCATTAGTATACACTAGTAAAGTGACCAAGAGATGACTCATACAGTGAATAGATATTAGGAACAGTAGCTCCTTATTAACTTGTACCAAGTCAAGGTCGTGTAGAAACATTGGGGCAGGTGGGAGCAGTTTTGAACATCTTTAAGGTACAGGTTTGGTTTAACAACAAATTTTCATCAATCCATCTATGATTTTATTTTTCATCTAGGCATATATTATCATACACTTAGGTAGTTTTTAAATATTACTAATTAAAATTAGATTTACAATGATAAAAACATCCTGTATTAATCAAGAATATTAATTTGCTCTTGATGACAGAGACTTTTGACTATGTAAAATTACTGAATATTGTTCTAAATTTAATCTAAATGTGCATATTGTTAGAAACCAAGGGCTAAGGAAAATAAACAAATTCCTCGGGATAGGGTAGAAAAGACAACGAAGTAACACATGCGACTGCAGACAGGCTGATTAGCTGAAAGAATCGAACTTATATAAACATTTTGTTCTCAATATTAAAACTTGTAAATTAATTTAATATAATTTATAATTTTGAAGTGTATTTCTAAAGTCCACTTTACATTAACAATTTCTTTGTCAATTAATTGATCAAGTGGCTTCGTCAAGTCAATTTACAAATGTAATACTAAAACTTGGACGTCAAATAAATTGATGAAGAACTTCGTCAAATTATTGACGACTTAAAACTTATTCTAATTTTTCGTCAATTTTTACTTCAATTCACAAATACCAACCTAAAATAAATGTAAATATTTAACCAGTAACCGAGCAGCAGCAATAATAAATGCAATGGAAGCTTTTTTGACTGTTTCTCACTTTTTTTTGCCTTAAAATATAATTAGTAAAGTTACCTTTCATTTTTAAGTTTTTGTTTCGTATACAAATGCGAATGATATAACGTCATTAGTTAAAATTACTTTTAGGTTGGTACGGGTGACGTCTGACAGCAAAATTGTTAAGAAACTCGCCAAAGCCCTGAACATGCCCTTAAGGTTATGGTTGAGGGTTAAATGATATCATATACACAAAACAAAAATAAAATTTACAATTAATCTAAATTAAAATAATGCTAGTAAGCAAATTTCTTACCGCTCCTGGAACTAAAAAGCAAGAATGTATCTCAAAAGCCCATTTTCTCATTTCTTTGGCATTTCCTTCCTTATAAAGGTCTGTTAATAAGTAAAACATCAGACTGTTAGGATCAGAATTTGATAATATATAATTAGTGAAGACAGCTAGATGAGGTAAGTGTTCCCATAACTTGGAAAGGGATTTGAAGTAACCATGGTCTTTGAACTGATTCTAAAAATATATAAAAATACAGACACTGTTAATTATAATAATTAATATCTATGACTCTTTAATTGTGGAAAACATTACGTTAAAAGTTACAGAAAATTATAATCTCTAAGAATTAATAACAAAAGTAGGGCAGGAAAAGTCACATTTTTTAAAATTAGATTTATTACTTTCATTTGAATTATTTACTTTATCTGAAATAGTTTAATTATTTTTCATCTTTATAAAAATCTGATAAAATCTGATTAATAAAACCATTTCAAAAAAATTATTATTACAAAAAACAAAACACTTGCAGGAAACAATATTTTGCAATGCAAACTGAATAAATTAATTTTTATGTGTCCTCACTTATACCCCAATTTCTATTTAAAGTTAGTACAATGCGGTCTCGATAATCCAGATCAATTAAAACCGCGGTGATCCGGATTTTTAAAGAATGTTTATATTTTTGTATTATTATATTATACAAAAAATATAGTGTTTATATCCAATTATGCATAGTTTGGTTACTGGAGCTACTAGCTCTGTTGCGTGGCTGGTTTTATAACTAAATAAATTAATTGAAATAATGTGTTAATTTCATCTGCCTTATTTTTGCTCTGGTTTTCCAATATTGCTATTTCTCTCAGATTTTTGAAGATAAGTATAAATAGTTCATCTAAAAATTATAAAAAGTTGAATAACCTAGAAAAATAGAGTTGAAGTTAGAGTTACATCTACACCCAATTGCTGAAAATCTAGAGTGACTCATGTCCCGTTCACAATTTATTGCAGTTAAGACAAAGAAAAATACATGCAGCCCATATATTTTGCTATAAAATGGTAAGTGCCACATATCTCTGAGAGCACACTCGATTACACAATTTCTGCTGAAGCAAATACGCATGCGCCAGATAGAAACATTTCATTTCTATTGGTTGTGACGAATTGACAGATCCACATGTTCCATTTCCAGTGCTATTATAGGTATGCGCATGGAAACATTTCAGGTATATCCTTCCGCTAATTTAATTATGAATGTAATTAATTTACTAGTGATTTTGTGGTCTTAAGAATGGAGAATAAATCAAACTCTAGAGCGTATTCTGAAAAACGTATGCCCTAATCTAACAAGTGAGGTATATCAGATGACATGTATGAAGGAATTAGGGGGCAAGTTCAAAATACAGTATACGCCAAAAGTATGGAATAAATTCAATAAAAAAGAAACAATTATTTTTTGGGAAAAATCCTCGAACAGGTCGATTTTTAATTTAAAAAATACATATTTTAGCGTAAAATGCGATTTTCAAATGTCATTTGTTTTCGAGTAATGACGTCATCGATTTTTTTTTAAATGGCAACACCATATTTTTCTCCTTGATTATGAAAGATCGTTTAATTCTCTATCAGACAGTACTAAAATTTTGCCCTCTTACATAGGAAAGTTTTCGAGTAAATGACGATTGAATGTTAGAAAACGTAAATTTTATCCATAAAAAAAGTAACATTTCTGAGGTATGTAAAATAAAATACAATTGATTAAATTTTATACTTAAATTAAATGTTCGAATTGCCATCCACCAACTTCTTGACAATGCGCAAGTCTGTGAAGAAATTCTTCTTGCACATTATGAATGATTTCTGGGGTAACTCTGCGTATTTCATCCCGAATGGGATTTTGAAGTTCTTCTAAATTACGTGGTTTATTAATGTACACTTTTGACTTCAAGTATCCCCATAAAAAATAGTCAAGAGGTGTAAGATCTAGCGATCTTGCAGGCCATTCTATCGGTCCGCGTCTGCCGATCCACCTCCCAGGAAAACAGTTGTCCAAAAATTCTCGTACAGGGCGCGCATAGTGCGGAGGTGCACCGTCTTGCTGAAACCATATGGTATCGTCAGGAATGTCTGGGTCATTATCGTATGGAAAAATTACTGCAAGGGCTGGAACAAGGTCATTTTCTAGAAACTCTAAATATCTTTGTCCTGTAAGGGTTCCTTCAAAGAAGAAAGGCCCTACTATTCTGTCGTCAACTATTCCAGCCCATACATTTAATTTCTAAGGGTGTTGGGTATGTACCTCTGCTATCCAATGAGGATTTTCCCCGACTCCAATATCTGCAAGTTTGATGGTTTACTGTACCATTGAGACAAAATGTGGCCTCATCTGAAAAAAGTATTTGCCGGTGTAAATTTCTATTTCCTTGACATAAATCCATTAGAATTTCGCAAAAGTGTAAGCGGCGATCAGGATCATCTTCATTGAGTTCCTGCACAAGTTGAATTTTGCAGGGATGATATTTTTCCTTTCTCAAGATACGTAGCACTGTGCTCTGACTAGTGTCATTGTTTAATGCAACCAATCGTGAAGAATTATGAGGATTATCCACCATACTTATCAAAATGTTCTGTTTCTGATTTTCATTAATACTTGGACGTCCAGGTTTTGGAATATTTACAACATTGCCAGTTTCTCTAAATTTAGACTCTACCTTACTGACTGTTGATTGGCTGATAGGACGATCTGGATATTTTTCATTAAATAAATTGCAAATTCCTGCTGTGTTCAAGTCATATTAACGCATCCGATAAGAATTAAAATTAATTTCAATTCTTTGAGTAACAGTTAAATGTGCCATAATATTTTAAATTGAATAATAATTTCTATATCGCTTAGAATACTTATTAGAAAGTCGGTGTGACAATGACACTTTTCAAAGATTTTCACCTACGTGATCCATAAAAGAACTATGGAATTCGAAAAACTAAACTTGATAAAGTTTTTGCTTTATTTTAATTGATTTACGTTTTCTAACATTCAATCGTCATTTACTCGAAAACTTTCCTATGTAAGAGGGCAAAATTTTAATACTGTCTGATAGATAATTAAACAATCTTTCAGAATCAAGGAAAAAAATATGGTGTTGCCATTTAAAAAAAATCGATGACGTCATTACTCAAAAACAAATGACATTCGAAAATCGCATTTTACGCTAAAATATGTATTTTTTAAATTAAAAATCGACCTGTTCGAGGATTTTTCCCAAAAAATAATTGTTTCGTTTTTATTGAATTTATTCCATACTTTTGGCGCATACTGTATAAGTGGGGTGGTTCAAAGAAGTAGTTCATTAACAAGAATGCCCATGAGTAAAGTATATGTATAGGGCAATAAAGAATGGCAAAGAAGTGCAACTGCAAAATGGAAAATAGTGGAAACTATCGGAAGGAATTTGCTATTTTAAACATGAGTAAAACTGATTAAATAAAAATTAATGTGTGACCGTTACAGTGACAGTGCTAGTAACCAACAGTGAATAGTGTGTATGTATAGTGCAATGTATTCTAAAGCATTCACACTTCTGCTTAATGATGGAACTTTGATGACTTTCAGAGATCATTCAACTTTTTATAATTTTTAGATGATCTGTAGTGTCTATAATTTCTCAAACTTATGTTTTCTTGTCGGAGTGGGGTCGCAACCACTGCAGGGCTGCTATTCGATTTATCTATTTTCAATGGGAAAGAAAATACGAAAAAAATTATAAAGATGCTTACAAATTCCTGGTCTGAGATTTCATCATCCTCCATACTTATAATAGGTTCCTGGGTGACTTGAGGATTAGCAGCATGTATTGGAGAACTGTTGGCCAATACATGTGTAGATCCATTACCCCGAAAAGGTGAGGCATCAGGAGAATCCATTAAGCTCTAAAAATTAGTTTTAAATAATGTATAAATTTTATCAGAAGCGTGTAGCAAAAATATTTTCATTTGGCACTCGCTACACAAATATTGTCACAATATCAAAACATCAGATGGAAATACATATTTAAATTTTTCTAGAGATATGCATAGAAAATTTTTTATATTTGGAAAATTCTATTTTGTTTTTATCAAAACATTTAGGGAATACATTTTAAATATCTCAGAAAACTTTGAATATTCCAGATAACTTCCTTAAGAAATTTAACAAAAATGTTTTCTGTAAGACTTTTTATAAACCACTAGTAAACCATGATGCATTAGGTGCTTAAAGTAGTTGTTCCTGTTACTTAGCATTTAATCGAGATTTAAAGATCCTCCTTCGAGTTACACAAAGGAATAGGAAAATTAGTTCTTAAGAATATAAACATTTTTGTCTATGCATAAATCCAGTCGCAATAACTTCATATTTAATAAATAATAATATAAAGAATTGTTAGAAAACACTGTTGGCTCCACATATATTTTTTTACATTCTAATACTTCGAAAAATATATGTACAGATCTTCAGAACAACTGAAGTGCTTCAATCAGAACATAGTAAATGATTTGTAGTATTCTGAACCTCATTCCCTATTTCCTGAATTATATGTATAAATATACATATACATATATTATTACAGTTTAAAGTTCACTTAAACTTTTATCTATGACGTCACTGGACAGTATCCTAAACTGTGTTGCCTGTTATTACCTTTATAAATATAATGCAAGCAATTAACAGAGTAGTGCATGAGAGAGCATAACTGATATTTTTGTAAAAATAATTTGCTTTTCCATGACATATTATTTTAAAACCTCAATGCAATGTTAATGAGTTTTGACCCTCACTTAGTTTAGGTGAATATATGCTATAATATGCCAATAGTGGGGTAGACAGGCAAAAAACAAATGGTTAGCATTAATTTGAAAAAATAAAAATGACCGAATATATTATCACTGTTTCATTTTATTGCATTTATTTTAGTTTTCAATTCACAGAGTTACGCAAAAGGTGCTCGTAATGCTGTAGATAATTTTTGTGTAAAGTGTTATTTTTTATTGGAACCAAGATAGAATTTTGAGTGTAGCGTTATATTTTAAGATTAATAATAAAATTTTAAGTGGTATTTAGTGTTTTGTGTAGTATATGTGTATAACTTTAAATTTATTAATTCAAATTTGTTCTAATCAAATGTTTCACTTTTCTCCTAAACTTTGAAATCTGACAACAATGCATACCACAACTGTGTTTGACTGACACTAGTCTGTCCAGCAGGGGGATATAAAAATTACAAAAGGTTATAAAAAATCTGTTTTCACAATAAAATTTCAGAAAATAAGCTTATGATGAGTGACAGATTAAGTTTCTTTTGCATATTATATCTGTTTATTATACATCTAAAACCTAATTTTTACATTCAGATAAGGTTGAAAGTGCCTTAGTATGTCATAACAAAAATTATATTTCTGTTTTAATCCAAAAATGGTATACACTTACACAAAACCACAAACAAAATTGAAAATGTTTATTTTATTCAAAAAATTATGGCAGGTAATAATCCTCTAAAACATTTTTTGGGAAACTCAATATTGATGGAGATGCACAGACTAAAAATTATTTTTTTTAATAAATATTTTTAAATAGCTCTAATTTATTGGAAAATTAATTATTTTAATTTTTTTGTCTTTCACAGAATGAAACAACTATTAAAAGAGAAAAAAATATTATCATCCGATGTAATATGATAGGTATCAGCAAAAAAAATTATATACAGTTTGTAGCAATTTTTGGGCTGGTTGCCACCTCATCAGTTTTGGTTTCTTGATATTTCGAGATATCACTCTCTTGATCCCTCCGAGATAAAGACTTACTTCTAAGGAAAAGAGATATGTCTCTGGAAATGTCAAGAAACCAAAACTGATGACATTAGAACCATCCCAGAAATTATTCAAACAATTTAATTTCTTTAAAACTCAAATTTATATATAAATATTTTGAACTTTGATAAAAATTATAAATAAAAAAATATTTTGAACTGAATTGCTTGTCCACACTTTCTATTATTTTAGACAATGTAAATTTAATTTTGTAGTGGAAAAATGTTATTGTTTTATAAATCCTTAAACCTACGTCTACGAGAATTTTGAGTTTTGAACTGATTAGTGTTAAAGTGACATCTTTGTTTACAAATAAATAAATAAAAAATAGTATCTACCTCTAAGGGTACATCAGGTGATTAACCTTTTTATGAGTAAAATAATCCTTTAAATTGTGTGCTATAATACCTGAATTTTTCAGATTCTATTAATTTTGAGAGAATAAGGCCATACAAACATTAACTTCAGTTCCAAACAGAAAAATTTAACTAATGCATTTCAATGAACTATAATTTATTAGTTTTCTCCATAGAAATCATAAAATATATAGAACACCAGAAGCCTTTACAATAGGCACTTAAAAATAGTCAGACTATGTAGAAAGTAGCCATCTAGGGGAAACTTAATGTAAGCTGTTGGTAGTACTGCTTTTAATACCAGCGTACAATTGAAACCAAAATGAAATGTTTGTAATTGGACCATAGAAAACATATTATGTTCTATGAATTCGACGTAAAATTTCCATAATCTGAAATTGCCGCCCATTGGTGTGAAGTTAACCTGTCAGTACAACCAACACATAAAAGATAAATTACTGCAATATTACCAGACTCGCGTTTTCTCCATAGGTTGACTATTTTCGGTACCTCTTTTGGCGTTCTATATATTTTATGATTTCTATGGTTTTCTCTCACATAAGTCTCGATTTCTGGACTAACCTTAACAATATCAGAGTAATATTATAGAATTATATATTGTAATACAGAATTATAAACTCACATCTCCAAATGTGATATCTCCATCCTCTGGAATACAAATTCTGTCTTTTCTAGAAACTTGTGGACTAGGATAAGGAGGAGGAGGAGTTCCCGGAGGTGTTTCCGCCCCCTCCCACTCCTCTTGTCTAAGATCGTTCATGCTTTCAGAAAGTTTTCGTGAACTATCAGCTCCACTAAGACCCATTAGTGTTTCTGGACTAGATTTCGTTCGATGATGGGTTGGGTTGGGTGACTGCAAAGCAATTTCAATTATTTAAATGAGTCTCATTATAGAGTCTAAACAGATTATATTTGTGTATGCACAAATTTGTTAATCATTATCCAAATCCAAATATCCGCTAGACTAGAAACATAACTAGTTCATTAATATGAGCAACAAAATAAGAGAGATATTTTATCAGATAATTAGAGATGGATAGATTAAACAAAGTATTTTAAAGTATACGCTATACTGAATGATATATACTACACTTTACCAATGTCAGTGTTAATGCTTTTATAGTTATATGTACATATGTACAAGTTAACATGGCCAAAATGATATGATATAGATACATGCAAATGTACAGTTTCAAAATTATCATCATACTGTTATTTAAAAATTAGTTTGCTTGTTGTGTGAAAAAATTTAGTACAGATTTTATTTCAGTATATACAAATTTATAAATAAAAGATCATTCAATCAGAACATCAATGATTGCTACACAATGTCTTATTAAAACAGGAAGTTACATTTCTTACTGATGAAATTAGAAAAACCTACACACCTTTACCTTTCAATCAATATGTAATTCAATACAAATGAAATTAAAAAACTGACTCAATTTGCTTCAATTTGGTAGATTTGACACTGTGGAGAAACTAAACAATAATAACATATGTTCATACTTAGCTGATTAAAGCAATATCAGAAATAAATTCTAAGAACTTACCCAGACCTTTAATATTAATAAATATGATTTTTATTATCAAAATTAATTATTGAAACTGATACGTCATAAACACCCAGTTTATAATTAATTTAAAACAGTAACTCTGCTATCATTAAGTAGGTACCAACTTAATAAGAAAATGTATCTATATACAGGGTGGACCATAAGTAAGAGTACACAGAGAAAGAGTGGATTTCTCGTATAAAAATGTGATTTAAATTTACCTTATACCAAAATGTTTTTTTTTTGTAACTATTGAACACATTTTAATATAGGCACAAAATTTGGTACGGGGTAGTTTCTTGGGTTAGGAAATTCAAATTTTCCAACTAGTCTTCATCATCATATGCCCGATTTTTATTGAAGATACCTCATGAAAAGTTAGCTCAAATTTTCTAAATGCACTTTTGTTAATATAAATTTATCAAAACTACATTACAAAATTTAACTACAGACCAGGTGGGTTGAAACTGATAATATATCATGATCTACAAGAAGAAAAATCTTTCTATGTTCAATAGCAAACCCAAAAAATGTTTGCCATTTTATTGGATACCTCTATCTTATACAAAAAGTTTAAAGACTGGGTGCAATTTTGTGAATGACTATTAGATCAGCAAGTTCTCGATAAAAACTTTACATGCCACATTGTTGTGACAGATAAAAACACTTTTACCTGTCCTCGTGTCACTAACATTTATAACTCACACATTTGGAACAATGAAATTCTGCAAGTTTTAAACTTACTTTAAACATTATTTATTTTCAACAAGAATTTTCAGTTAATGTTGGCGCTGATATAGTAAATAGATTACTTATCAGACCATTTTCTAGAGAATAATTTGCTTAATATACTACAAGTACCATTAAAGGTGTGACGCAATATGTGCTTTCAACAGAGCGGTCATCCACTACACTTCTACCATAAAGTGAAATAATTCTTACGTTAATATCCCAATAAATGGATTGGGCTTAGTCAACCGATTCTGTGGCTTCCCAAATTTGTGATGTAATTTTGTTACATTTCTATTTCTGAAGGATAATGAAGTCACTGACAACGATAGAGCAGGTATTAGAAACCATAACATATTATTTACTGGTCTCATAAAACCAGACTGCATTGAACTTTTTGTCAACCCAGGAAAATTTTCAAATTTCACTAAGCTAGTGTTGAAATACTATCAAGATGTCACTGTTTGAAGTTTGGCATACAATGATAGAAACACCCTGTATAGGTTTATTTAGAAAATAAAAAAATACTTCATTAACCACAGACTTTAAAATTCATTTCTTATAGAAACCATACAACAATATTTTCACATATTTAATAAAACCTTTTTCAGAAAATTCTGCCAAATCCCGCATGTACTTAAAATATATTCTACTGAGACAAGTCTTAACCACAATTTCTATATCTGAAATGGTACGGAATATGAAGTTGATTGAACAAATAATTACTTTTTTATTAATAATATCATAGATTTATTAGTAAACGGAGATATAATTGGTGACATTTTGAAGCAATCAGACAACGTTATTCTACTTATTAATTATTCTGAGTGACTGGAATGTTTCTTACGGAGATCAGGTTTTAGCAGTTGCCATATTTTCATTTATGCAGTAATTTGCAGATATATGTTAGTCCTTGATTTAAATTTATTAATGAATTCTAACATAATTGCTATAATACCATAGCATAATTTAAAAATAATTATACTAACACTTCTTTGCATCAACGTAATATATATATATTTTTTACTATATTTACTTCTTTGTCATTCCATACTAACAAAATGTAGAAAGTATGGCAATGTTGCTTATTATTTATTGTTCATTTACCAGTTCCGCTACTACACAATCACACTTGGTGTGCAGTATTTCTGTTGGCCAAAATTTGTTTTTTTGCGGTTGTTAAGAAAATGATGTGTCAAGTGTGTAGAAAACTGAGATCTTTTCGTCCCGAACTGTCTGTTTATAGGTAGAATTGTCAACACGTGCTCAGAAGTTATATTGTTTTTCACGTTCTCTCTCGCCTTTCTTCATCGTACACATGCACAATGTATGAAAGAAAACAAATGGCAATTTATGAATGAACGATTCATCTCTCTTTGCTTATTCTATGAATATAAATTCACACTGCAAATTACATATATTGTCAAAGTAGGATAAAACCATAAAACAAGACAAAGAAAAACTGCAATAAAAGTAAAAATTATAGTAAGATTTTAAAATGTATTGCACAAAACAGTAACCAAATTGAAATTAATGATTCATTTTTTTTTTAGAAATGTTGCTTCAAATTATCATAGATATGTATTTTTTATAATGCTGGTGCTTGGTAGACATTAGCCAGAGACTTTTTATATTACAAAAAAAATGTTATTTCTTTTGAAAAATTGTCGTGAAGAAATTCTGAATACAATTACTGTAAAATATAAATTACATAATTTTGCCCTTAATTTGACAAGATGCCAATAATTTATATAAAATTTAACTAATGCTATAAGATCACTCCAAATCTCATATTTACATACAAAAGTGTATATTTATAAAATATGAATCTTCAATGGAGTAAACAGTAGGCAATGGGTGATGTAGGTAAAATAGATTAAAAATAATAAGTCAATGTAAGTTTCTGTTCAATAAGTTAAAAAAAAGCAAAGCACAGAGCAACGGCAGCTTTATTGCGGCGGCACTGTACACACGGAGTGGTGAAGGCAAACACATTAAACATTAAGAATTCATCAAATAAGATTCTACTATGTTACTTACATAATTGTTAACTAACGTAGCGCAGGTCGCCACTAATGGGTAGGACATTTGTTTATTTATCGAATTAACCGCATCCGGGTCCAGCAGCTGAGGCAGAGGGGCCGAATGAGGTGTTCGAGGTGGCAAAGGAGGGGGTTTATCGGATTTGTCCAAAACCAAGGGGCCAAATGGTGGATTACGTTTTCGCGAGGATGGAATCGTGTTTGCTATGTTAGAGTTAATTTCGTTGTTAAGGGAATTAATGTCTAAAGGCACTTTTCCATTAATACGTGATAAGGCACGTTTATTATTTAAAGTATTAGTGTCCGTGTTGACTCGCTGACGGGACTGATGGGCATTTCTCTTGGGCAGCGGTGGAGGCACGTCCGAATTTCCATTGGGTGAAGTTGATGTAGTATTTCGGTGTTTTTTAGGAGATGGAAGAGGGACAAAAGTATGAGAAGAATCTAGGAGCGGAGATTGTTGCTGTAAGAGAGAGATCAAGTAAAGCGTTGTTAGTTATGTGTTGATGCCGCTGAGGCTGTGAGGCTGCCTAATATCCTCCAAAACATTATGAATGTTTGTTAACTTGCAAAGATCCATTATTTAAAGTACCCATGATCGGCAGGATTAATTTCAGGGAAGTGCATCTGCATGTACACATTATATTATTACCTAACTAATAAGATATAATTTATAACACTACATCCTTATTCAGAATCTCCCCGATTTTTTGTTCTCATTTTGGGAAATGATAGAGCATGAGAACAACATAAGTTTCATTTCTATAACAGTTTTCTATGTGCACTCCATTTTCCTGATACAGGGTGTTACAAATTTTAAAAATGTGTATGATTTTTTTTTTTATTTACCAATCAAATAAATTATATTTTTCGTTCAAACTTGGTGTGAACTGATCACAATAAAAAATTAATATTACGACGTGAATTACTTTTTTCAACTAAAGCCAATGGCATAGTATGAGGAGTCTTGTTTACACCCTAAACACCCTAAACTTCTGCACCAATGGCAAAAAGCACTTTTTCAGTACAAATATTACAATTTTAGTCTATTTTCTGAAAGGAGAAATTCACTAAAAACCTTTGTTTTTCAGATATTTCGACTTAAATGATGTTCCATTTTCGTCAATGCAATGATAGAATTATCTTATTTGGATTGCCATGTCTTAATTTAGTTCACCCGAAGCTCTTCGAATACAATGTAGGTAATCAATTATACACTAGAACCGCATACATCATTTTTTCCTTTAAAAAGAAAAATATCTAGTGCAATAAGATCCAGTGATCGAGCTGGCTAAGCTACTGGATCACCTCAACCAATCGATCTTTCTCCGTAGATCATATTAATCAACTTATAATTTAATCATGCTCCAACTATCCCAAATCGCACAACAAACAAACTGATTTGATATGATTGCTGTCAATAATATTGTTACAACCTTAGAAACAAGCACTGGGTACTTACTCCTATAATTTTTATAAGATCTGCACAAACCCATAAAATAATCCTGATTAGAAAACGTCAAAATATTTCAAAAACAAAGCTTCTACACAATAAAATTACAATATTTGCACTGAAAAAATACTATTCACTATTGGCATAGAAGTTTAGGAGATTCAAGGGCAAAAAAAAAACCCTTATCTACGCCACTAGCATTAATTCAAAAAAGTTATTCACTTCAAAGCATAAACATTTTATTATGATTACTGCATACCAAGTTTGAATGAAAAATATTTATTTGTTTATAGTCAACAGTCGAAATTGTGGATAGTGACTAATTGCTAGCTTGTAGACAAGCGCGACGGGCTAAGCATGCGGGGAGCAACATTTCATAGGCGTACTTAATTTGAATGTGATTTGATATAAAAAATTTACAAAAATAATTGCATTACATAATATCCATTATTTTTAGAGTAGAAACAGTGATATAATGGTTTTTACCAATTTCGAGGCGTTAGATAATAAAAATAATAAGAATATTTCAAAATTTAAAGTTTTTATCTTGTATATCGGTGTACTTAAGTTAATTTAGAAACTTTATCAAGACAAACTGAAAAGATTCTTACCAACATTGTAAATATATCCTATAAAATGATGCCCTCTTGGGCATCGATGACCCACCACCACCCGGCTCATGCCGCCACAAGATATTGTCTATTTATGCATTTCATATAATATATAATATTTTGTGAAAATCATAATTGTTTTACACGAATATTATCATTATCACTAAATTAGTACACATTACGTCAGAATCATAACAAACTTCAGTATCACTGTATGTTCAGTATTTATTAAAATAACCACTCGTTCACTTTGGTGTCACATCCACTTCACTATAACATGACACTTTTATTTCATTATCACACTTTCACATCTCTGCCACATATTCATTTCACTATCACAATTTAATCTTCACTGTAACACTTTTGCCTTACTGCCACTATGTAGCAAAGTTTTCACTTCATCAATAGAGATGTTGCTATCACTGTCACTTGAATAATCTTCGCCTGAGATGGATAATGAGTGGGTCTATCAAAACATCTACTGTTGTATCTAGATCCCACATACGTTGGTTCTCCTTCTACACATGCCTAATACACTTACGCCATGTTTCAGCAGTGACATGATTAATGGCCTTCTGTAACAATAACTTCACATCACTTAATTTAAAGGTGGTATTATTTCGTGCTACTTCAGTTTTTATTTGTGCCCAAACTAACTCTATTGGATTTAATTCACAATGGTATGGCGGTAAACAGAGTATATGATTTCCTCGCGCTTCATCTCATCTACTACATACTTAATATATCGACCTTTTTCTCTTTGGACAATTTTTAATAATTGTGGCTTGAGCATGGTGTCCGTATATTCAATATTCTTTGATTTTAACCATTTAATAATATCTGCTTTCCTTGATGCTGATGTGGTAACTTTTCGACTCTCCTGCTATGATAACTTGCGTTATCCGTCACAACAGCTGCTCCTGGTTCTACATATAATAAAATAGATTCAAACCATTTTTCAAATACTTCACTCTTCATATCCTCATAGTAATCTCCCGTCCTACGTGATTCAAAAACATGCAAACCATTTTCTAAAAATCCCAACTCGCTTCCAATATGTGTTAATATTAACCTACGTCCTTTTCCAGAAGGCGCCTTTAATCTTGTAGAAAATCCATCTAAAAATGCTTTTCTTTTACTTCGAACGTTACCATCCTGCCAAACTTTTGATACCGTATAACCTTTGTTTACCCATGTTTCATCCATGTATATATCTTTTTGCCCGATGCACAAAATTCTCTTAGTTTTTCTAAAAATTCTCTTCGCCATACTACAATTTCATCTTTTCCATCGAGCATACTTTTACGATTTCGTTTTAAAAACCAAAAATTCATGTCATGCATTATTCTTCTAAGAACTTCGTCAGATAATTGAGGCATGTCCTCATCTTCAGCTATTGTAGCTTAAATATTTTTTATCGTCGGTATTTCATTTCTGAAGAAGAATCCATGAATTTTCCTGCGAATGGCGTATTTTACGTCATCATCGACTTCTGTTTTTTTCCTTCCCCGTGTTTCTATTTTTTTCTTCTTTGGATTTACTTCCACACTCTTTTTTTATAGCACGATATACACTAGAAACTGACACTTGTGTTAACGAACTACACATATCAACAGCTTCACTAACACTTATGTTAGAGTTTCGCACTCAAATTCCTTCATATACGTTTTTCATTATTATCAATTGCCCGTTACATAGGTTATATCGATTACTAAGAGACCTTTTACTAGAACTGGCACTTTGATCCATTTTTAACTGTTATGTTAACTTCACGGTTGCAATAATTTATTTTTATTATCTAATATAACCATAGAAATAATGCCCCGCGAATAGCAGCAAATCCCCCAATGCACGCATATTCTAATGGCGTTCTAACCTCGGCAAAGCCATGTACTAACGCTCACGGTTTACACACACCAAAATATTGTTTTCCACAATGCAATAAACAGACATAGAGAATACATCGGGCTTCAGTTTGACTGAGTCTTTATCGTGGTGCCGTAAATGTGAGTATAGTATCGTTGTGCATAGAAAGCGACACAGTAATAATGAGGTAAATAATGTGTAATCTCTTATAAAAATATTATACGCTTCATAGTAATAGTGTTTTTATATTATCTATTAGTCACTGTCCACAATTTCGACCGCTGACTATAGTAGATAATATAAAAAATATATTTTTTTAAAGTTAAACGCTCTATATCAGGAAAACGGTGTGTCATAGTGAAACATGTTATGGAAAAGATACCAATTATTTTTTCACACTCTATATTTTCCCAAAGTTAAGAATGAAAAAACAGGGACACTCTGCATAATTATAGGTAGGTGGGTATATAAAATTTGAACAACCTAGACGTCTAAAGTTTTTATTCAAATAGTGACTAATTTTTATTTCTTAATTTTTTCTATGTTTTGTCTTTCATGGCAGGGCACCCATGAAAGTACCTTAAATAATAAATTTATACTGCCAGATCCCATGCAAGCAAAAATTCTCTCCACATCCAATCAAAATTTCAATATTAGTAAATTAATGTCGTGTAGTATATTGGCTGCCCCAAGTGAAAAATTAGACAATCACCATCACAAGTGCCACCACATCAGCTCAACTAAAAAATGTACAGTAGAATTGAGCCGTTGTGGGAGATCTTGAAACCCACAACCACTCACTAAATTAAAAAGCAATTCATTCAATACCAGCACACAGACAAACAGAACAGAATCACTACTGCACATTTCATAACATCATACATTGAACAGTAAACAACTTACCTCGCTTTGACTACGTAGCAACATCGCCTGCAAGGTTTGAAGATTTCTTTCTGTTTTAGCTAATTCTAGGCACTTCTTCTCATCAGGGGAGGAAGCAATCTGGCTGCGGAGAAGATCGACATAATGCTGTTCTTTTTCTATCATCAACCTATAGTATTGCTCTTTTTCCAACTGAAGCTGGTGCTGCTTTTCATTCTAAAATGTTTAAATTATGAAATGTGATTTTAATTACACAATAGCAATCTGAACAATGTTGTAATATAATATATAAAATCAACATTTCTGTTTATTTACTTTGTATAGCATTTTTTTGTCAATTTTAAAGGCTTACTCCTATAATCAACGCTGTTTTTAATTTATAGTTATCCTTATTACAGGTACAAAAACAATACAAAATGCAAATATCCTCATAGAATGTCAGACTCTTTCAAATAGAATTATTAGTTGCATCTTTGGATTACAAGAATTGGATTATACAGGGTGTTTTTAAAATCAGTGTGTTAAATTTAACCCTACCATTCAAGTTCTGTGACATTAATACTAAAGACGTGTCTCATAGACGATTTTTTGTAACTCGATCAAAACTGAAATCACAAAAGAAATTCTGCAAGAAAAAAAGTCATTTTAGTTGTTCTCTGTAAAAGTTGGACACGTTTTTTTGTACATTTGGGACAAGAAAGTTGTTGACAACTCAAACAGACATAAGTCGTATGCTTTCTTCAAGTAATGTTAAGTATTATTTTTTTTTCAATTTTATTTGTGGTCATTGATTGTCCGAGGACATATGTAAGACATAGTTTTTGAGGTAATTTTGGACATTTTAAATAACATTCAAGTTCTAGTGTAACCAGATGGAAAGCTAACATTTCTGAAAATTTAAATTTTTCAATATATTTTGGATAAGATTATCCTAGAATCCTTGTTGGGTTCTTACTTACTACTGAGGCGTTCACACTAACTATACTCTCGGAGATGGCAAGATATCTTCTAATCCATGGATAAATTATATGGAGTGAGGAGCAATTTAAAGAAGTTAGCACAATATTTAATTAGGGCAATGCAGTTTGTGAGATCGCTTGTTACTTAAGGGTTAAACATACATTGTTAGAAACTCCAGCTTGAAATAAATGTAAGAATAATATAAATGAACTATGTATCATAAATCTATATTAATTCTGCAAAAATTGCTTGAAAATATTTCCAAGAGCTAATAATCTTGCCTCTAAAAGACTGATGATGCTGCCACCATATCAGCAAATTCTTGATTTGAATAAGACATTTTTAAATAAAAAATCGTAAAACTATTGACACTCGGTTGCATTGTCTTTAGACCATAGATAGTTTATCAAAAATTGATTATTTTTGCATTTTCTAGAGCCACTTCGGAGGAATATTACACTTATATTTAAAACAGGTTAAAAACAGAGTTTCTTTTTTATTATGCCATGACTTTTTTATATTAGGAGCAGAGTGTAAATAAAAATAAAATTGCCTAAAAATGCACTTACATCAACAGGCTGAGGTCCGGTGATTCTAGATGATGTTGGAGTTGTTACAGGTCTAGTGAGAACACTTGGTGATGCCATATTCCTTAAACCACTTGATCGCTGTTGAACGGTCAATTCTACTTGAGATGAGGCTATAACAGAAAAAGATAAGAATTAGTTATCATTAATTAAACAATTATTTAAATAGAAGATCTGTAAATCATATTTTCAGCGCTATATTATAATCTTTTTTAACTGAATTTGGAATATATTTCTTTTAAAAATAAGAACAAATAATAAAAATACTAATTTCTTACAATCGCGAGTTTACGCATAGTCTAAGCTTTAAAATAAGTTATAAAAATTAGCAGTTGCAGTTATTTATTTTAAGTGATTTTTATATTCGGTTTGTTCCAACACAGCAAGGATCGATTCCGAACCGTCCAGAACTAGTCAGTCAGTTCAGTTGTTAATATACTATCGGCGAACGCGACGTAAAACGGTGTTGGACAAACATTTCTCACGGTTCTGAAACAGTTCTCGACGGCTGTTGGAACAGACCTATTGTATTAAAATTTATAAAAGACATAATATATGTATAAGTAACATACTGGAAGAAAATAGAACTAAGACCTAAAGAGTAGCATACAAGGCGTGACTAACGCGAGGGTTCGTTTTTTTAGAAGTATTTAATACCGTTTCACCATTTTGCTAATCTGAAATTAAGTATTTTACATCTGTTATAACAAATCAATGAATAACTATCATCATAAAACTATGTAAATTTGCTTCAATCATTTCCCTTGATTTCTAGTGTTACCACATTGAAATTAAAACATCCTGTATACATGACGTGATTACTAAATAAGTTACACATATATTTATATAAAAACAAATTTTATTACGTTTACGCATATTAGAGTCACCACTGTAATTTTCATGAAATAGTACTCCACTCCATAGATATTACTGTTCTATGTTACACGCTGTAAAAAAAAAACATGAATTCAACGGGCTGTACATTTTTTTACTTTTAAAATGCATAACTATCATTATTATCCTTGTTTTGCAAATCGCTCTTGTATGTATGTATGTCATCGAGTATATTATTAGATGCACTGATGAGCAAGAAAAAAAATATATAGTTAGTAAAATAGTTATTTTTAAAATCAAATTAAAGCAAAACCGAACAATGGTGCATTGTTTACAACCACAATGACGAATACTGGATAAGTGGTAATTTGAAATATTGTATTTATCAAACTACTAAATGATTCACTCTGTTAAATAAGAATTCCTCAAATATGAACACTTCAACTTATTTGTAACTAATTAGAGTATAATAATCTCAAACTGTATAAAAGAAAATTACAAAAATGTAAACTTTAATTAACGAGTTTAAAATGTGATACCTATTTTATCATTAGTGTAATATTGTTAGAATATTAAATAACATAATTTTTTTGTTAACGGCGTTCCACAATAATTATTCACGAAATATACTTTTTTTAAACACCGTGTAAAGTATTGCAACTTGAAAACTAATGAAATTTTTATATATTATGCAATCTAATATAAATACCTATAAAGGAGAGGACGCACTATGAGGTCGCGGTCTAGATGCATCGCGGACTGCTCTGCGGCGAACTCATCACGGACTTTCACAAAATCAGTGGCTGATGTCGTTCTCTAAGCGCTCCCGACTTATTCTACTATACTATTTAAGGTCTATTTACACACATCAGTGCCGTGTCAATTCCGTATCAGTATCAGTAAATAATAAAAAATCGTTGCTTAGATTTTAAACATCCGCCACAGTCCCGTATCAGTGCTAGTAGTGCTGCTTCACTGTCCGTTCAGTGGCTTTTAAGGGCGCAGTTTTATAAGCAAATTTTCAACGAATTTCATAGCTGTTTGTTGAGACAGTCTAACAAAAATTGAGTAAGTCAGAAAGAATATCTCTTCACTATGTCAATTACACAAGTTTTCTCCAGGATGTAAAATAATTTCCAGGCTGACAAATCAATTTTATCATAAAATCTCCTGACTTTTACAAGTCAACTGCAGATTGAGAAAATTGTATACGACATTATAAACATTATCACATCCCGCAGAATTCTTTTAAAAAACTAGTGACACTTGAATTTATCAAGTATTTTTCACGGTGTATAGAACACAGGTATAAGGTACAAATTCAGGGTTTTTCATGTTTTTTAGCACATTTTCCCTTCAAAAGCTAAAGGAAGTGATTCAATTTCAGTATTATATTTTAGTACTACGCTAATAAGAACCTCCACTTACTTGGTGTATTTTTTGTACATATTTAAATATGATTACTTGTCCTTGAAATGCCAGCCTTAAATATGTGGGCGACTATATTTTTATAATTCCACTGACAAACTAACCAGATTTTTCTATTGCTTAGAATGGAAAATCTTATCAAGCTGGTACGAAATTTTGATCAACTTCATGATAAATATATTCAGATCAGTTTATTTGATAGTCTACTAACTCTTTTTACGGACTACGGACGGATATCTGTAAACTGGCATCAGTGATCGACCACAAATAACACTGATACTGAACTGATACGTCACTGATGTGTGTAAATGGGCCTTTAGATGTCAAAATATGTTCTGATGAGTGATAGGTGGACAGATGAAACTGAAGTAGCAAATTTGGTAGCAACTTTATCCCAACGTGACCCTATATCTGTATATGGCGTCACTTGTTAAACCCACTGAAATGTAATTTTATATTATTATGCCTGGAATGCGCTAAAAGCTGCGCGAATGGATTATTCATGATCTGCGCCATATTTTGTTTTGTGCCTCTAGCAATGGCGGAGCAGTAGGGGCTTAGCTGATTGTGAATTAAAATGAAATTGAATTCTGGAAATGGAGAATTATTTCGTGCTATATGCTGGTTAATTTTACAGTCCCTTATAAAACATGACATGTTCCAACAATAACACCCACAAAAATACACAAAGAATAACACTAACGAGATACAAGATAAAAGAAGAAACCACACTGTACGCCAATGACGTGCTTACAAACAAAATAATGGGAAATTAAGAACACAATTCATATCGTACGTGCAGATGGTTGTCTCTCTCGCATACATAACCAATGAAGTATGTTTTGATGAGTTTCATGTGCCTCCTTTTGTCTGCTCCTAGGGTTGGTATCTTTATTTGGATGCGCAAATGGACTAAACGCATTCCATATCGTACATTTCAGTGGTTAAACCCCATCAAGTACACAAATTTTAACCATGTACAAAAGGAAGCCTAAAAGACAATAAAAAAATATATCGGAATTCTGGCTTAAAACATGGAGCAAATTTCCTTTCTCTCCGGAAGATCGGTAACTATAATAAGCATTGTCCGAAATGGTTTAGTTCTGTCAACTACCATACGGCCGTTTTTTACAGCGTTTCCAAATGTGTAAGCATTGAAAATAATTTTATTAATAACAATACCTGAAATCCGGTTAGCTGCAGTATTTTTCATTAATTTTTCGTTCTTTCATTCTAAACTGTCAAGACTACATTTTCACTAATTACAATCAGTAACAATTACCAATAAATCAGACTTCGCATACGGTTTAATAAAATGCCCATTTATTCTAAGAATATCGAATGAAAGAAATGCCAACAGATAATCAGAACAATTTTAATGCACCAGCGGCAGTTTTGACCAATAATCTATAAAAACAAGCAGGCGAACTACATTATAACAAAAATATCTGTACCTGACACAAATTCCTTTATTAGTTTAATAACCATAAAACGTTGAAAATTGAAAGAAGGCCTTAAAACCTGAAGAAGAACACAACGTGAACGCAGGATTCAATTATTATGACAACGAATTTTACCGTTTAGTATTGCTGGTTGCCTATTCTTTAAACATTAATTGTGCGAAATAAATTATTTGCGGCAGAGGCATAGTCAGCGATAAAAAGGGGTTTAATATAGTTTGGAAAAAAACACTTTTTTGCTTTATAAATAAGTTCAGTCAATTTATTAAAAAGTCTGAACAAGAAACTTTGTTTGCCGTGATGGTTGCAAGTGACGCAGGTATAATAATGGCCAATTTGTATAAGAAAAAGAAACCCCGTCGTTGCTGGCGCACTGAGCTATACAAAATTTGAAATGGAGCTGAAATGATGTTGGACATGACGTTCCAGAGCATTAGTGGGCAGTATAAAAATTCTCATGCTTCGGGTCCCATAAGACAGAATATAATCTACAAGTTTCTATTAGCCTATGCATCTCATCATCTGGCCAGGTCACCATGATTTGACTCAAAAAGCCTGTCCACACTTGCGAGCATATAGTTTTGCCGTCCAAACTGACACTGAGCATCTCTTTGTGTTCGCAGAAAAAACCGCCTTCCGCCGGCTACAGCAAGCGGCTCACTTACTGCTCATAGGAGACTCGGGCATTTATGCTGCTCAGCTCGCAAGTCTATACGTGCCTTTACAGTCCGCAATTCTTACCATCAAATATCTAAAATCCTGAGTAGCAGTTTGTTTTACAGCCGCCAATTCGCAATTGCAATAGAAGTTATACCTATACACTTCAACCCGAATGCACACTAAAAACTAAACTGTTTATTCAAATTTGACAAGTGACGCAAACACTCAAACTAACAATCAAATAACATTCAAGTAGAAGCGGAAGAAGGCAATTTGAATTTGAAAGTGCAACCTAAAAATTTTGTGTATGATGACAATCATTAAGCTGCATTTCAATGCAAAATGCAAATTTTAATGACGTGTTATACAAAAACTTTTTTTTTTCGAAAACGGTCAATTTTATCGAAACAAATGTAGAGTACCTTTTTTAAAGAGGAATGACAAAAGTATTTAAAAATTCAGTTTTCGCCTCTATAAAATGACACCTGTCAAAATTTTGGCCAATGAGTTTGGTGGCAAGTCCGTTCCTGACTTCCCTGACAGTATAAAACATCTACTGTAGCATTTCATTAAATTATACAGGTTGGTTCAAAAGTTAGAGCCGAAAAGGTAAATCGCTGGGTACCCTTTAGGGGTTCTGTATCTCCGTTAAGGGGCACTTTAGGAAAAAAAAATTATGACAAACTAGTGTTATTTTGATCTCCCCTATACACTCACGAAAGTATGCCATATACTTACCGGACACCCTGTATACCCAATCATGTGTCAACTTGGTAGAAAAAGATCCCATATTTTCATTTTTAAATCTCTTTATCCACTCTTTTATATATATTTATCAAATACTACACAATAAGAGGTATCTTAGGCCCGCCACGCATCGCGCATACCAGTTCACCTGTTTCCAGAAATTCAGTTTTATGTGTCTCATGTAAAATTTGCTTATTGAAAGTTTGGCCCTTTTTCATTTAATTAAATTCAATTTAATTAATTTAATTAAAATTTTAAGTTACTGCATCTCCAAACTTAATAGATAGACCACGATGTTCATAATAACCAATTAGTTTAAAGCAGTTCAACACTTAAATGAGAAACATACATCTTGTCCGGTGTTTCAAATATACCTAAACAATATCGATAAAAGTGCACTTTTACGAAATGGGACTTGTTTGTGACCATGAACACATTTTATATTTATAGTTTTAATCATATGGGTAACAAGTCAAAGCTTTTCGGTTTCGGTTTATTATCTGTTTCAATATTTTAGTTAAAATAATGAATAAATTAACAATTTTTCTCATGAACATATTTAATACAAATACATCAGAATATTTACGCACATATTTGTTAAAGGATCTCACTTTCTTAATTTATGATGCATGATTTATGGATACTTTAAGAAAAATGACACTGAAAATTAACAAAGAACGACATACGTATAACACATTATTTTTACTTTTAATTACGACTGTTTTATTTTTTATTTTACGTACACTTACGTACAATGTGATTTATGTTTTGGCAACTACTACATTCTGGAATAATACACTCATCGCTATTCTTTCTCCTGTCTAACCAGAGGAAAACTTAAAAACATCAATTAAAAATATCCATGAAAGCCAAACCGTTTGTATCTTGTATCATTTCTATTTCACATATCAGTCAGTGTTGCCTCAAAAGTACATATTTGTTTTTGTTTGCACAATTTTTACAATAATTTGGTGGGAAAAGGGTTTTTGGGGTAACCGAATATGAATATAAGCTTATTTTTACCTAGAAAATGTACGGGTTGCTGAGAATACCTTTGACAGTCTTTTCGTTATTGCAATAAGTTTAGTAGAAGAGACATCAATCAATACTTACTTGAAAATGTTTACTTCTTAATTTTTGTACACAAAAAATTGCATCTAATAAATTTTTGTAAACTTCCGAAACTAACGTTGAGTTTATAAAAAAGTCTTAACCCTAACTTAGCCTTAATCTTTACCCTAAGAAGTTAAATTTACATATTTCCATGTGCACGTTTATAAAAATCCTAACTTAGTCTGTCTTAACAAGGTCTTAAGACCTGACCTTGAAAGTAGATAGGAATCTTTTACTTCTTAGGACTAAGACTAAGACCAAATAAGTACGCATGCCCAAAAATTATCCATTTCCTTCTACATGCCTTCTACGGCGTCGGCGACTGGCCGGGGCTTCACAAATATAGGTTAAGTTACAACTAAATATTTATAAACAGTGTCAAAATTTTAGGATTAAGATTAAGACTAAGGTTACGGTTAAGGCTAAGTTAGTACTAAGTTAGGGTTAAGATTTTTTTATAAACTCATCATAAACTACAGTTTTTTCACTATTCGTCATTATTTGTCCTCAACTATAATTTCCCAAGTTTCTGTGTATAGGTTAAAAATCACCCTGTATAGGTATTTACTGAGATTAAATTTTTTCCATGCATCTGAAAATAATATTTGGCTAGATAGCCATCCCTCAAATTAACAATTTAATTATTACTAAATTGCTAATTATCGTTGTTGAAAATTCAGAGGACAAACATTTAATTGAAATTGTTAATTAAACGTACATTAATTCTCATTTAGTGAAACAAAAGCATCCATTGTCTTTTTAATCAAATTATTCGTACTATTATCTAATTTAAGCTAACAATGTTAAACACAGTATTAAAAACGTACCTGGCCTTTAGTGACACAAAATTGAAAATAAGTATAGAAGTGTTTCATAAAAAAATAGAACTTGAAACTGTGTCTTTACACTGCACCATATTCACCACAATATACATATTTATATTACGTATTAAAACAACTGTTTGAAGGGAGTACCTACTAATAATAAGAAATTCAGAACTCAAGTCGTAAAGATAGCCTGAGGATGTCTGGTTTATGTAAAATTTTTCCACCATCATAGGTGATGTCCTATATGAAGACTATCTGGCGCGGTGCAAAAGTAAAGAGAGCATAGGGGCCTGGGCAATATGGGCATAAACAACAGCTGTCTATCGTTTTTCCGGTTGGCCAACGTTGCCAAATACCCTCCCTAAACTATAGTTTGTCAAATGCTATAAGTTTGCAAGTAACGAATTTAGTGTTATATAACTATCTAATGTGTTTCAAAATAAGTGAAAAAAAAAATTTTATTGTATTGCTCGGTTCATTTTAATAAGAAACTTTTTCGATGTGTTTTGTTGTAATAAGAAACAATGAGATTATTTCAAATAACGACAAACGGTGTTCCATTAATGATTAATATCTTTCAAAGGCAATAATCAATTATTGTTTTCTATGTATATATTTCTTGGAGAATGTAAAATCGTAACTTACGAAAACACTGGTATTTACCATTATTATTTAAATATAAAAAATTAAAGTATATAATGTACTATCTGCCATGTATTTTCATGCAAGCCTCTTTTGTGTAGAGTAAAAAATTTTTTATTCGAGGCTTAATCTAAGGGAACATGATTATATCAAGTAATAGCCGAAAGAATTAATTGTTTTTTTCTAATTTGCTAAAATGAAGTAATAAGCCAATAAAACTTAACCTATATTTTTTTAAATTTTAATTTTAGCAATTTAAAAAAATATAAACATAAAACGAATTTGGCAGACAGTCGCAACGTATTAATGAGTCCGCCATCTAGTAATAAGAATACAACAAACGTCATATCACTATTCTTTTTCTTTATGGCTGGTTTATAATAGAAAGTGGTAAAAAACTGGAGTACCTAATTGAATTCCTCAGCAGCAACCAATAAAACATGTCACACCTTAGCATCCAAACTGGAAATGATAACTTTCGTTATCTGTGGCTGAAAACACAACTCATTTTTCCAAGTATTTTTATATACTGCAGGGTATGTCTTGGGTATCAATAAATTACGTGGCTCAAATGAAGAAAAAAATGAGCATTTGCCTTTCAATGTTCTGAAAAGTAATATATTTTGCGTACTTCCTAAAATATAGGCAGAACACTGTATTTTCATTCAGTATACAGTAACCTCTTTGTATTTTATATAAAATGGAACATCCCCATTCAACATATATTTGATAATTGTTGTGTATGTTTAATTTAAATCTAATTATTAAAACCATATAAGTACGGTTTCAACCTCGGTTTCAACATACATTATTTTGATGATACAGATTTAATTTATGTCTTTGTTTATGTGTATTCCAATGAGAACTTTAATCCAAAAAAAGCCATTCGTCTTACTGAAGTAAATGTACAACATGAAGAAGATATAATTGATGCCATCATTGACAACTCTTCAAGTAGTGGGGTTTCATCGCCATAATGTACAAGCGTTAAGGCTTATTTACACCAACCGAGTATTGTTTGCGAACACGAAGATGCATGGGCGGTGATTCAGTGTTCGTTGCGCGTCCGGTGTGAACAGCTTATTTAGAACACGAGCGGAAGGTGTTTAAGTGCTGTAAAAGTATATAAACTTTTTTAAATAAATATAAATTTTCGGATTGCGTGAGTTGTTTTGTTTTCAAATTTGTTGTGTTGTTTTCGTTTATTGCGTGTTGTTGTTGTTTTCAGCAAATGGAGTGGGATAACGAAAAATGTTTGTAAAAAATCAAAATGCGATGGTGACATTCGGTTGAAATTGTTGAAAAGTTCCGTTTTAGCCGCCCTTAAGTCAGCCATCAGTCGCGCATAGTTTCTTCCTTTCAAAAATGAGGATTCCCACATTCTGCGTTCCTCCTCTGGTGGTGCTGCTCAATTTCGGAAAATATCAATATCGACGCAGCACAAATTGAAAGCTTTGATAAAGCGGGTGCTATGTAGGGAAATTTTGTTGGGAACTTGGTTGAATGTTCGAGAATGACGTGCTCAGGCAATGTGAACGGCAGCCATCCCCGCGTGTTTGCGAACGTTCGAAAACATTTGCAAACGTTTTAGAACGTTCGCAAACAATACTCGGTTGATGTAAACAAGCCTTACATGCTCCTCAGCGATTAGAATTTTGCCGTTCGTTACTTCAACAGCATGCACACAATTATAGATTCATTTCGCGTGTGATGTGGTCTGATGAAGCGTATTTTACTAGGGATGGCATAAATAATAAAGAAACATATTTGCGCGTTATAAAGCCGCGTACTCACTTGCAAACCTCACAGCGAACCTCGATGCGTCACTTCACCGTGAACAGGTCAAAGTAGGTCATGATTATGATTCATTGCGTTTTGAACAACTGATGTTATTACATGCGTAATCCGATCAGTTGTATTTGGAAAAGAGATTAAAAAATACATTTTCAAAATCATGGAGAATTGTAATAAAGTGTAAATTGCGGCTGCGGCATATATTTATAATCATTTTGCAACAAAAAAAAAGACAAAAAAGATGGTGACAGACACGTTTGTATTCTAGAAGAATGAAGTACAGTCGTTGTAACTTCATAACTAATTCCAGTGGTCTTTACAAAAAATGTTCAAAGCTGTTCAACTCATTTTGATTTGCTGATTAGTTTGATTGGACCAAAAGTATCAAAAATGATACATGAGAAAGTAATGTAATATGTTTATAATATTCCATGTTATTTTTACTGAAATTTTCCGGACTTTTTTTAAATAAACTCATACAGACTCCGGCGGGAGGAAACTCATTATTATCTATTTGAATACCCTCATCATTCATAATTTGGAAATTCTTATTACCTATATTACATGTTTTTTAAATAATTTGGTAAATAAAAACTTTAAACACAAAATAATAATTATTGTTATAGCTACCATCATTTTTATTTAATAGGTTACTTTGTAATATGTAATTATATTTTTTAAAATGCTTGTAACTTCTAAACAAAAACGAAATGGACTATATCTATGTTTCTATGGGCCTACGAAAAATATTTGACATATCTGCCAAAGTTTGTCATAGAGTTTGTAAAGCACCTTATATACATGTTGTTTTTAAATTAAGTATAATGTGATCATCTAAAACTTATCAATCACTCAATACTTAAATATAAATAAATATTTTCAAATTGATTATCGTAATCTAATACGTAAACTCTTATCACTTGTATACTTACATATTATAATAATAAATACCACAGTAACTGAATATGTAACAACAATTAAAAATGTTATTTCATATATTTTTTTTATTATAGTCTGTTTAGAAATGAAAGAGAGTAATAAAAGCTTATGTATGCAAATCGTAAATAAATGTAGTACTGGTGCTTATATTCAATATTTTTATATTATGTATTATCGGTATAGATGAGGTGTACTTTGTGTGATCGGACCGGACTAAATTGTAGCAGGTAGCTAAAATTTAATCCCCGACAATCCGTCTTTGTCTATGCCGCTTCAATTTCTCGGTCCATTTCTCTTATAAGTAAACAATATAAAAACAGCATTTCAAAACTAGAGGCTACTTTAAGCATCATAACCGGGTTAAGAGGGTTTTTAGTTATTCAAATAAAATTATTCAATATTATTATCAAATTATTTATTTAGATTTAATGAATAGACTTTTATTCCACACAAAAGTATATGTATTTTGAAAATTCAAATTATGGTGAGTAAATATAGTGTTGTATAAATGTACAATAAAGAAAATAAAAAAGTAGGTACAGTGTAGACTTGATATTCCGGATCCTCTATAATTCGGATTCTTCGGTAATCCGGACTCATTATTTCAAACACTGTGTATTCTGTAATCAGGATTTTTGATGTTTCGGTAATCATAACATACGTATTTATGAGTTTATGTTGTGTTTTTTGAAGTTTAAGTGTTTATTTTATGAAATTAAGATGAATTTATATTCCGTTTTATACAAGCTGTGTTCCATAAATAAAAATAAGTCCTAAAATATAATTTTATTACATATCAGTCGTGAGTTGCAGTAATCCGGATTTTTCGGTAATCCGAATCAGGCTGGTTTTAATTAGTCCGGATTATCAAGTCTACACTGTATATTAAAATTCATTCTCTGAATATTCTGATGAATTACCTTCGTCTCCTAGATTGATAACGATAGGTTCCACAGTAACGTCAATTAAATTATCGAGTTTCTACATTTTCTCCTCTTCTTTTTTACATGATGTATACATCTTTGCCAGTTATCTGCAGTTACTCGTTCCAAGGAATTTTTTAACAAAATTTTCACGTCACTTAATTTAAACGTCGTATTATTTCGTGCTACATCTCCTTTTACCTGCACCCAGACTAATTCGATTGGGTTTTAAGTTCACAGTGATAAGGTGGTAACCGTAGTACCGTTATTTGGCGATTTGTTGCCATTTCATCGATAACATATTTTTTCTGATCTTTATTAAGATTGACAAGTGTCAAAAGTTCCTTTTTCACCATATTTGTTTCAAAAGAAATGTTTTTTTCCTGATAACCATACCCCGGAGGAATAAGATCCAACATCTGTGTAAAATACTCTTCGAAAACATCTGTGTTCATGTCTTCGTGATACTCACCTGTATTTTTAGATTTAAATAAAAGTAAACCGCCATCTACAAAACCACTGGCACTACCTATATGTGTCACTATTAGTCTTCGCCCTTTACCTGAAGTTGCTTGAACCCTGTCGAAAGTCCATCCAAAAATGATTGTCGAAAAGTTTTTACATTTTTATCTTGCCATACTTTTGTTACAGTATATCCTTCGTTGACCCAAGTTTCGTCTAGATAATAAATATCCCTCCCTTCGTCACGAAATTTTCTAATTGATCTTAAGTCGGATCTTCGCCAACAAATAATTTCATCTTTATCGATAAGAACTGACTTCCTGTCCTGCTTTTCCCAGCAAAAATTCAACTCTCGTAAGACGGCCCATAATTTGCTTCTACTGATTTTTGGCAAATCGTTGTCCTCTGAAACTTCACTTAAAATTTTGTTTAGCGTTGGTATTTCTTTTTTAAAATAAAATGAGTGTACTTTACTGCGAATGACATTTTTGAAGAAATCATCTATAACGACTTTTGACCTCCCTGTAGATGATTTTGGGGATTTACAGTATCTTGTTCTTGTATCATTCATATTTGCTTTTTGTAACCTTATATTATTATTATATGATATTACCATTATTATTTAACACTCCTATAATTAATTATTTATAGTTTTATTCTCAGTTGCAATTTCTTAAATATTTTGATGAAAATATAAGGAACTATTCATTTGTTCATATGACGTAGACGTCTGAATTCTTGCCGCAACTATAGTCGAATATTTCTGACAGTTCCAAACCATTTCCAACTGCAAGGAACAAACATATTATCACAGACTAACTGTATGTAATGTACATTTAGTCTATAATGTCTGAATGTATGTAATGTACATTTAGTCTATGATATTATCAAATATCCAGAAACGGACTGACCCCCGAGGCTGGCATTATAACAATTTTATTCAAAATTTTGATAGAAATGATTTTATAAAACTGAAAATTATTATTTTTAGATATTCGTAAAGATTTTTCTTTAAAATAAAAATGGTACTCCTTTTTTATTTCGCAAAAATGTACGGTTTTCGTGACAAATTGATTATTTCCACTATTCAAGTTTTTTTTTTTGTTGTACCTAAGTACCATGCAGGTATTTTTAATTGGTCACTAGTTTCTCTTAAAACATCTCCATTTTGAAAAAATTGCACTACTAAATCTTTTTAAAACGCGCAAAATGGACCAGATCTTATCGTTCTGTTGAGACCTTTAGTCGCATCTTTTAAACGATACCACTAAATGGACCGTACTTTTACCCTCGGACTTACCGCACAAAATTCACATCGTCAGGCGACAAGACAAGTATATATGAGTGTAATAATAACACCGAGAATTATTATGACAAATATAGTACAAATACTTATTGCCTGATGATGTAAAGTTACACAAAATCACTGGCGCAATTGAAAAAAAAAATTATTCCATCAGCTAAAAGCCATATGTAAACGAATACTTAAACTAAGCGCATACTACTAACATCGCTCGGAACGAACTTTAATTGGCAACATCGCATTAGAGTAATTACTATAGGGTACCGCATATTATCCGCATTGAATGGACCGTATAATAGTATACGAAATTTGATGCGATGCTGCCAAATAAAGCTTTAAGCTACACACACACCATTCACATGGCACGGAACCTACGGATTTTATTTTTGTTTGCTGTAAATGTAATTACTGTAGTGTATCGCACATTATCCGTATCGAACGGACAAACGAGTATAGTATATAGTAATTACATTTACAGTAAATAAAAATAAAATCTGTCCGTTCCGTGCGATGTGAACGCCTGTAGCTTTAAACCTAAACACTTTATTTTCGCTTGTAAGACTAGTTAAGCAAATCTAAAATATTTTCTATAGTCCTAGTTCAGGTACTAGACGAGGTCCTACTTTTCCACAGGTTTATATGTTTTAATATGAAAGTTGCGTTTACCATTTGAAATACAGAAGAATATAATGGAGAATATACTAAAATATAAGTATTAATTTCCTACATAAGTTTCTTTTTTTAATGTATTTTATAAACATAACATAGTGATATTTTAGAATGTGCATGAATTAATGGGAACTATAAGGCATCAGAGTGTATTAGTTCGTGAGAATTAAAGGGCATTAAGTAGGGAATTACTGGGCAAACTGGGCGAAGATTAAGGGCATTACAGGCAAAACTGGACATTAGTGTACAACATTTGGCCAGTGGTTTACCCCTTGGTACAATGACAAAATTTTATTGTTATCTTGCTTTACAAATACTCTGTGGGCGCCCTTGGTTAGGGAACAATTTCGGATTTCCACCGGGACGTAATCTACTTTAGAAGAATTCGATAAAAAAGGTGACAATCCAGTATTAGACGACAATTTTTAATTTCTGTCATACTAGATACAATCTATTGCAATAATAAATGGCGCTCTCTCTTAATAGTTTTTGAACTAGAAGAAGTTCCGAGCAGAAGTTTCATTAGATCTCCATTGGTGAGTGGAACAAGTAAGAGCTAATGTTAAAAGTTGAAAGTAGATTTAATTAAGAAAACGTTAGCAGTTTAAAAGAAGTTGCCAAAATCGTTTCAAAGAGTGCCAGTATTGCAATAGATTTTACACCGTCTCCAATTGAAATTACAATTTACAATTTAATCAGGTAACATTCAAACTTTTATTTCGACGAGCTATAAATAGAATCTATATCATCTTGCATATTGATTTTGGTATTATGACATCAGAACAACTTTACTATGCTCCTTCATTAAACATGCACCTATGTATCCGCTAAATAAGTTATAAATATGGAACATTTTAAACAGCTATTACCTATATATCATGTACGCTTTTTAGTATCTTACAAAATTTAAAATAATTAATCCAAGATAATGCAACATGTCCCCAAACAGATATGCAGCCAATAAATAAAGACGGAATAAACATAGCTACTTCGTATGCTGGTAAGCTCATCTTAAATAGACTGATGTTAAGAGTACACCAGTTGACTGAGTCCGCGTCAAATTTCCTTGTACTTTATGCCATTTCGTTATCTGTTACATAGATAACAAACAAATTTGTTGAACTGTATTCGTGGTAGCATATTTTTTGAAATATATTGTAGTCAAAACTTAGAGCACGGCGGCAGCGCTCTCGGAGTGAAAATATTAAGAAATTTCGAATTTACGAAAAATTACAAATTTTTTGCAAAAATCTTACAGGAAAAAATTGTTTATTTTTGTGTCAGACTGGGTGGAAAGGTGGTCATTTTGATCTGGAAAAGAGCATTTAAAAAAAACAATTGTTTTACATAAAAGAGGATAACTTTGCACAGTGTGAACTTTAATTTTATAGCTACTTGCCAAAAATAAGCTCGTAAGTATGGAGCTCTAAATTTGTAATTTATTAATTTCAATATGGAGGCCAAAGTATGCAACGCTCTTACAATAGTTGCATAAAACCAATCCTTGACGTTTTCGGTAAAGCGATTTTTTTAATTAAAAATATAGATAATACATACTATAATAAACAGAGAACAAATATAAAACTAAACCAATTCTTATCTTCTTAAATCTACATTTAAATTTGTGAAAATATTGTAAGTACCTATAGAAAAACATTAAAAGTGCAAAGTACCTAGATACTTACATTTTATTAGAGCAACAACCTGGGTGTGTGTTGATTGCATAACATTAACACCATTAACTTTAATTATTTTGTCTCCGGCGTGAAGCCCCGCGCGTTCAGCTGCTCCTCCTAAAAAAAAACAAGAACTTTAGAAACATGAAGTACCTACTTTTGCAATAATAATGACACTTCCTCAAAACAGTTTTTCAACTTGTGGAAATAGAAATTTCATTAAATCTCAAGTGATATGTGAAACAACTAATAACTAATGTTAAAAGTTGATAGGAGATTTCATTACAAATACGTCAGAATGCCATTATTATTGAAAGCGATTGTACCTACATAATATCACAAAATATTTGTTGTTGTTCAAGTATTTTAAACTGTTTTACGTTAATCCCAAAATTGTAAATTAATAAAAAATTTCAGGTGTTCATAATATTATATAGATATTATTCAGTATTTGAAAAGTATGAGCTAGTTGAATGTTGGAAAAATACGACCTAAGTAATAATAAATAATCGTTTATTACTAACTTCTTTTTAAAAAAAACCTAGCTTAAACGAGATAAATTAACTAATTCGCTTTCGGATTTATAGCCCTGTTTAAAAAAAAACATGAAATTTACGTTTTGTTTACATTATTTTTTAACATTCCAATTTTTAATAATATATTTGTTATACATAAGTTATAAATGACTTTTCTCATATGTACTAGGTATTAAAAATTTATATTTATCAGTATATCATATCATGTATTCTTTTAACTTAATGATATACTGTATATCCTCAATCGTTTTGACAGTGTAAATACTTACATTATCAAAATATAAATATAGCTTTCAAGAAATATTTGCTATATATAAACAAATTTATGTAGATGCTGCTACTTGAAATGTTAAATATAAACTAACAGTTTTAATTCAAATAAAACATTTATTTCACACAAACAAATGTCTTTCGCACCTAATAAATGAAATTATTAATTATACCTAATTCGTTCTTCTATATTTTTCTTTTGTTTGTAATAGTACTACTTACCGTGAGAATTATTTTTAAACACAGCATTTTTTAAGCAAAGTAAATTAAATTCTACTATTTGTGAATGTTACAAGCAATTTTATACAAGCATCCCATAAAACTTATGGTAATTTTTTAAAAGAAAAAAAAACCCGCGACTCATTGCTCTTAAAAATTATACATCTATTCTAGTTTACAATTTGTAAAGCCCAATACACACGTAAGACGGCCAAATTGACTTGTACAGTCTAGGTTGTCAGACTTGCCTGCGTGTGGTGTAGATGGGCTAGAAGACAAGCATGAATGAAATTTCAACAAAACCGATTGTGTACCGTCTTACCTTCATGCAAGATGGAACATGTGTATACAAATCAAACTTGACTATACGATTTATGCAGTTTTCTGTTGTTTTAGGTATGGCTGATTAATAATTAAACGCTTATGAGGATAACAGCTTTTATGAAAATATTTTTTTTATTTCTATCAAATGATGCAACATAGATAAACAATACTTGGTCCCAGCATTCATTGTACGTTATCCAGTCCCGCGGTTCCAACTGCGTTTCTCGCCGTAAAATGATAAAATTTGTGGTATTATTAGGTAGAGAAATATTGAAAAATAAAACATGTATAACAAAAGTCTCGACAAAAGTAATACCAAAAATTAAATATATCGTTTGCCAACGTAATATTTTCTTATTTTTTTTTTTATTGCAATATAATTTTCTATTAAGCTACCATGCTGTATGTAAGGTCAATCAGGGGGAAATCATTGGTAAAGTAAACTTTATCACTCATTTTTTTCCATTAATTGTATTCAGCACTTCATCCCAATTCCGCATAATAAGTTCTGTATTAGCTCCTACAATTTACGAAATGTAGAATGTTATTATTTGAGGCAATTATAAAATTTTGCTATATGATTTCACTACATTAAATTAAAATATTAAATAAATAAGGATTTTTGTCATGTTTAAGGAGAAATGAAATCAGTAGCAAATAGCAATAAAAAAAACAATAAATTAATTTAAAAATAAATATTAAATATCATTAAATTAAAATAAGTAGGTTAATGTGAAGTCAGATGGTATATATTATAAATACCTCTATTTGGACGTAACCAACAGCATCGTTGCTGTAATTTTCACGAGCGCGTATCTATATTGTAAACAAAGAAATAAGACCTTTAACAATCACCACTAATAATTGTAGTAATATTAAAAACGGAAAATAGACACAATTACTTGTTTTGACTCCCCGTATTTCTGTACTAATGAAATTGATTTGACCCTATTGTAGTTCATACGCATAGAATTAAATGAATCCACGCGTGACAAATTGTCCGATTGTGCTTACACAAAACTCCCTACCGTCATGGGGAATTTGCACAGCATTACCTACACTACCCATGTCCCAAAAATGTCACAAAACCCAAACATCGTAACCTGCACCTGTATCACGGAAACATAAACCGCGCTGAACGTCGTGTGACGTCATACCAATGATATCACGTTTTCGGCCACGTAGTTTTCTTTACGTTCCATGGCAATTTACTAATGTTAACATTTCAATTATTATGTGATTATTGTCGCCAGTTATATGTTCTGACCTTCCAATATGTTTTGAAAGATTACCCTTTAATACATTTAAAACCAATATAGAATTCATGCCACTTCCCCATTGCATCGTGCAGTTTATCAAAAGATATTTGAGAGTTAAATGACTTCTAACAGTCACAGATTCATCCCGAGGCGTGTAATTTTTTGGAAAAGGTTACAAATAATCAGTATATTATAGTAAAAAATATCGATGGCAACTTTTTGATTTAAGGGACCCGCATTAAAATAGTATTTTCTATAAAGGCAAACTTTAAACATTTAATAACTGAACTAAATATACAATGCAACGGAATATTATTTCATGCCACTTGGGTATTTTCAAGGATAATGAAAAGATGAGAACTAAAGTAGAAACGCTATAACAAGCAAAGTATTAGCATAGGTATTAGGTACCGAAATCTTGTAAAAATAGCTTTGCAGAACTGCATTCAAAGGTTTGTATTTCGGCACACATTCAGTTTGGTCGAAAAAGTACAGTACAGTGCAACTGTATATCACAGGGTCACTGCTATAACTCAAAAATATCAAAATCTATTTTGAGTTGAAGACATTAACATGACATCGACTAACAAATGCATTGTTCGTATCTACACATAGTAAATTCGTTAATTTTGTAACTACAAAATTAAAAATATTTTCCAATATGGCTTTCTACTTACATTTAATGTAGAACACAAATCAGATTTTCCAAATTATTCAACAATCAACTTTTTATAGAATTTTACATTTGTCCACGTCGAGAAGTCTAACATTTCCCATTGAAGTGACTTCAATTCAATACTTTGTAAATACAAATTTAGTATACGCTGCAGCTGTAACCCATATTCAGTATTGATTTTTAACGTTTCTAATGAGAAGCTTGGATACGACCCAGAATTCTAAAAGGTATATTCTGACGTGTTTCCAACCACAAACGCCCTACATTTTTAATTCTTCCATATTTTACAACACAAACTGAAGTCGAATAATCAAAACCAAATAACATACAAAATATGTGGAACCAATCATTGAATTCTAGGGAATTAAATTTATAATTTGCCATTAATTGACTAAACGGAGGAAACACAAAATTTTCAATATATTAATATTTCCAAGGTCTTTACAGTTTCTCAATATAAAACCCAATGGTTTATTTGAATTACAAATCATATAATAAACGTGGTTAATAAATGCAAAAGGAGAATAAAAAATACGGCCAAATAGAAAAATAGTATATAGAGGATCAAAAAACCTAGAAGAGAAGAAAATAATTTTGAAAGATATAGGGCGATCTATAAAAACAGATCATTACAAATAGGTATTACATTTTTTAAAAGGAACACACTGCATATTTTTAAACATATGGATTTTTGGGAAAATTCTGTATATCGCAATAAAAACAGTTTAACATTTTAGTGTAGAGTTGCCAAGTTATATGGAATATACAAAGGAAAATACTTCGAATTTCGGAATAAACATGGCTTCGGAAAAGTTGTACTAACTTTCAACTACTTAAGTACTATCACTTGATGAAAAAATATTTGACAGGATTATCGACAAATGTTAAGACAAAAGCGGCTATATTGGATAATATCGACTGTTTTGTACAATATATACCTGCGTCATGTATAGAGGATTGTTACCATTACGACGCCCGCTACAGGGATCTTGGAAAATTTAAATGCTCCAGTGATGGAGATGCAGGGTATTGGTGGCATAGTTTTTTTAAATAACATATGCCACTCCTTTACTGTATCGATCATGATATTTGTATGTCCGCAAAGAATCTGGTTGTCGAAAACCAAGCCGTTTCCTAAAAAATCAAAATTTTATGAAAGGGTTACATAAATCCATATGCACAATTTCAAATTATTTCACACTAGTTTCAAATATTTAAAAAAATTAAAGATAATTTTGTTAAGCTAACAAACACTCTATAGCTTTTTAATGAAGCGTCCTATATAAAAACTATACGAGGTTCCACTTTTGTTCACCATTTGTGAATCATCCTGTATATAAAACCAGAAATAGTTAAATAAAATAATAAAAAAGTAATTTATTTTAACTTTGCTTCCTCCAAGAATATGTGGCAATAGTTCAAATTTTTCTGACCCTTATAAAATACACGTTTATTTACAAATTTTTACATTTTATATACTTAGATAAAATATTCACAAAAAGCAATTCTACTACTGTATTAGTACTAGTAGTATATCAAGTAACCTAACCTAACGTAACCCAAGTTAGGCACCTCGAGCATCACTAGATGGCATTGAAAACATAATTGAACGATCTTTAAAATGGATCACAATAATACCACTGTCCATTTAAGAGTGAAGGTAACCCCAGTTGAGAGGTAGAAGTTTGGGGAATTAATACAATCATAAAATACGAAAATAAATATTGAATTCAATACAAAGTATCTTACTTTTGTGCAGCAGCTATGACTTCGCTATTATTTGGTTCGTGACCAATCACATGCATGTTGTTTGATGCATCCTCACTCACTCTGTTAGTTGCATTAGCACATACTTATCCTGCTGGATGACAAACAGCTCTTAGAGCCTTTTCACAGAAGCGCCGTTGAGTGGTCCGTTTTGGCGAAACATTATTTTATATAAACTTATACGGGCGCGCCACAGAATTAGCAGTGCCACGGTGGCGCGTGACTCCCACCAAAACGTCAACCTTAAATTAGTGGCTCCACTCAGCAGCGCTTCATAGTGGCCCGTATGAAAAGACTCTATGAGCCTTTTCACACGCGCCACCGTGCAGCGCTTCTCGGAAGCGCCGTTGAATGGTCCATTCTAAAGAAACATTATTTTATATAGACTTATTCACACGGGCGCGGCCACAGATTTAGCAGCGCGGTGGCGTGTAGTCGCCGAATCCCACCGAAACGTCAACCATAAATTAGTGGCTCCACTCAGCAGCGCTGCATAGTGGCCCGTGTGAAAAGACTCTTAAAGTATTTTGAAACCATCGTAATGATAGGTAGCGGTTATTATTTCGTACCTAGTCAGTAGTTGATCAAATACATAAAAAATGTTGCTGCGTTTCTGGATACTATCTACATATTTCTTAAGGTGTTTAATAAACGAATCAGAACTGGATCCTCATGATTATAGAAAGTATCTACGTATGGACGAAACTACATATACGCAATTACTTTAACATGCTTCTGCATTACATCAAAAAGAAAATAGTGCATGTACTGTCTTTAATTTTTCCACCAATAAATATATTGATATATACAGTGCGTCCAAAAAGTAACGCATAAATTCATTATTAGCTAAATAAACAATATTATTAAAAATTCCCTAAACAGGTCGAATTTTTATTTTAATTTACTGTTTTTTAAACAATAATTTAATATACAGGATGACCTACCTTCGAGTAATGACATCATCACCGGTTTTTTAAATGTAACACCCCAGTTTTCCCCATTTCCGTTGCTGAGCTGATTTCAAAAATGTATCACAAGTTACGTACAGGGTGAGCAACAATACCAAAAGTGTTTATAAAAATTTAATAGAAAGTTATACGTTATTAAATTCAGATACAATGCTCCTGTCAAATTTTCATCAAGAAAATATGGATCAACAATTGTATTTCTCACAATACCAACCCACACATTGACCACAAAAATCACTAATAAACGTGTTTGGGGTGGTTTTTAATTGTTTATCAAAGTAGTTGTAATAACAATACATAATTACAATTAATTTTTGACACATTTATTCATTTGTAAACTAAAATTTTGGTATTGTTGTCCACCCGGTATCAAGCAACTTGTGATATATTTTTGGAATCAGTTCAGCAAGAAAAATCCGGATATGGGAAAAAGTGAGGTGTTCCATTTAAAAAAGGTAGGTCACCCTGTATTATAATTAAAAAAAACATTAAAGTAAATTAAAGAATCGACCTGTTTCGGGAATTTTTAATAATATCGTTTATTTAGCTAATAATGAATGTATGCCTTACTTTATGGACGCACTGTATTACCAAAGTATGCTGTAGTATTACTATAATAGTAGGCAGTTCATATCTCATATTCATCATATCAGTCATTTTTTACAGAAATAAATATTTCCGTATCAGAAGACTATGGAATATGTTAACCCACTGCTTCCCGTCGTTCTAACTTTCGGTCTGTACAGTGTATCTCCTCCTCACACATACACGGTTCGACTTGCTGGCAAAATTTCAAACGTTGGCAGTTTTTCGGGAGGTTGAGAGTTTAGGCTGGGCCTTCTGGCCAATTAGTGCTGGCAAAAACCGGAAAAAAGTGAAACCGATTAACCGCGTTCCGTAAAAACCAATTTCAGATAAAACCGGTTACCCGAATAGTGGTGAAAACCGGATAATCAAAACCGGTTATTTGAATACCCGAATTATCGGTTAACCGAATAACCGGTTAGATTGACAGATGGGATAAACATTGTTTTATGAAGATTTGGCTACTTAGGTAATTCGATACACTTTTCAATGAAAATATTTTAAATGAAACGTCCTGTAACTTCTGAATTTTTGAATTCTATAATAAACTTTAGTGTTACTTTATAATTATATAACATTTCTCATTTAGCATATATTCGTATTATCAAATATATCATAGCTAACTTTAAAAATTCATATTTCAGAAACAGTGAAAGTGGGAATCTTTATTGGTCAAGCACGTTTGAATTTCCTTAAGTTTGTCAATTAATTTTGACGATCCTGTACATGACAGGCTAAATATGAATACATCAAAACGAAGCATAACACCTAATAAAAATAAAGCTCACCTTTATTGTTTCCAAAATATGAATTTTTAAAGTTAGCTATGCCATTTTACAAAAAAAAATCGAGATACCTCCAAAACAGTTCATTTTAGATGAAAAATGTCATATAAAGTGACACTAAAATTCACTATAGAATTCAAAAATGCAAAAATATACAGGGCGTTCCATTTAAAATAACAAAATTGGTACCTACTACCAGATATACCATTCCTATACTTTCGGTATAACCGGAAGTGGTATAGCGTTGAAAAATGAAAATATTTTCATTGAAAAGTTCGTACATTAGTACAGTTACCCAAGGAATCAAATTTTCAGAAAAAAATGTGTACGCTATCTGCCAATCCTTCTAGTTGCATGAATAACCCTGTACATTCTCTACTTGAGTACATCTACTATGTAGAATGATGACTGATGACGAGGAACGGGGAGTGGAGAGAAACTAGATTTCTTTTTTCATAGAAAGAAACCACCGAATAATCGATTATCCGATTATTCGGATGTTTGGTTCGAATGAACAGATTTACAAGATTATTGAATAAACGGTTATTTGAAGAATCGACTAACCGATTTTCCGGTTTTGTAAAAATTCAAATTGTGCGAAACCGATTAACCAAACTATCCAAAAAACCGATTTCAGTTGTCAGCACTAAAATCGGTTATTTGAAGAATCGAGTAACCGGTTTTCGGGTTTTGTAAAAAACCGAATTATCCCGAAACCGGTTAACCGAACTATCCAAAAAACCGATTTCGGTTGCCAGCAGTAGCCAATACAACCACTAACGTTACGATTTGCCGGAAGGCCTCCCTTCCGGTAAGCCGCATCGTGTATGTCCACCATTATTCAGCTTAAACCAGATTTCAAACCCGGAAACTAGTACTAAAAAAGTAAATAAAGCAATTATTAGTATTTATAAAGTCTTTATTTTGTTTTTTATAAACTCTAATAATAATTACCAATATGACATTCAGCTTTTTTTTTTAATCAGTTTCAACAAGCTTATCTGTAAGTTTTCTAAATCTGGGTAGGTCTCGTCAATAAAACGAATCAGACTGTAAACAATACCCATTACGTAGATGTGCAAGTACCCTATTTACTTGTGTATTTAAATAATTAAATTACTAGGTTAACGTATTTAAATTTGATAATTAGATGGTTTGGTTTAAGTCGAAGTTTAATCATATCTAAAGACGATGGCTACATGCAGTACCTAAGTGTACAATTAGACCTAAAGACTTTAGAGAAACATGTGCTTGAGTCATTCTGTAAATTCTGAGAGATATTCACAGGATTAGTCACTGCGGAACCCTTTGCATAAAAGCAATTCCGCTGCTCGGAAGATTGACGTAATTCTTATTGCGTATAAATACATAGTAACTATAAATTTTACAGTTTACTTCAATGCTAGAGTTGCAAAGTTGAAAATGAATAACACGGATTAAATGTATCAAAATGGACAGCTAAGATACCTAGGTAAGGTACCTATCGTATATAGACAGCTAAGACGAAATGCTCTTCCTGAGACATAATTTTCCATTTATATCAAATATTGACAACGCACATATGACCTACTTTACCCTGTTCTTATCTCACATTGCAAGTACATAACAGCATTATGTATGTATGTATACCTACATAAGTAGTTATACATTAAAAAAAACTACAAAACGAAATTTAAATGCAATTGGCGAAAATCACGAGGTGGCTGACATCTGTTGATAGATTTCGGAGCTGCTGTCGGGGTGAACAACAAATTATTTGCATAATAGGAGTGTGAAGTTTTGTATTTGTTAATATTTTTCCATCATGTTTTCTGCATAAATAGTACCAGAACAATTTGAAAATAGTATAATTTTATTTGGAATGAAGAAGAGTACAGAATCTGCATAAGAGAATTTGTAATAAATCGATTTTGGGGTGAACAACAATCCATATGTGTAGATGTAGTGAAAATTTTCTGTATTTTTTAGTAATTTTTGCACAATTTATTGAAACCGTACGATATTTAGTTATAAAAAGTGTACAAAAATGCAAAACATACGCAAGAATATTTGCATAAAATCTCGGAAAATCTATACTGTCCCCAGTGCTTCTTTTACTGTCCCTACCTGTAATATTTCCCTGCATAAACTTCCCGTAGACGCGAAACTCTGTTAACAGTGAAAAATTCAATTGAGAATCCGGAAACCGATAACTAAACACATGAAAGTATGTTAGCATTGTTTTTTTATAGATAATTTTATGCCAGGTAATTATAGCAAGGTAATGTTGTGAATTATTTAAAGGTTTTTGAATTTCTATTACACATTACACTGCCAATTTTTTCCATTTAATAAAAGATGGATATTTGATGGGGTGGCTGAATTAAAGCAGACGCTGTAAACAACTTTTGACGATATGGGGCTTCTCGCGGTCTACCATAGACCAAATGATGTGTCACCTTCTTTTAGAGATCGCATACGGTCCCCCAATTAGTTCAAGATATCTCGAACCAAACCGTTATATCTGAATCTAAAAGGTTACGAGGAATTTATTTTACATTTAAGTTAAAATAAAACACAACATCCCTGGCAATTAAAAGCTTTATAATCTTAGCGACAATTGTAAACAAATTGTTAATCGCCTCTACACCCGACATCTAGTGGTTCGTGAATTTCGCGAATAAACTAATATGTAATTATTAACTATTATCTACATAAAATGCAGCGATTTAAATCATTCTTCTAATGTTTATTAAGCCTCGTGTCAAGTTAAAAGTAGATCCAGCTTAAGGGCGCCGTATTCTTGAAATAGTGTTTTCTACAAATACAAGTGATTTTAGACATTTAAGACCTGAACAATATAGAGTTTAGCAAATAACAACAATGTTATCTCATGCCACTGGCGAATATTCAAAGGTACCTAAGTAAAATCAATATATAACGTCAGAAAGCGATCTATCCAGCAAATTTTTAAGTACTGAAATCATTCGAAATACGTATTTTTTATATTCAACTATAGATGTAAACATTGTTATATCATAAACTTACATAGTTCTGCATATAAGATTGTTCATTTTTGTTTATAAGTATGTGAAAATAATTGTTAAAATGTGGGGTTAGAATAACGAAATAATGTGTGTCATACAAATGCATTTTAAAAGTTATTATATTATTTGAAGAGAGTTTAAATAGTAAAACATCAGTAATTTTATTTTTGATATTACTTTTGTATACGTGTTTTATTTTTCAAGATTTCAGTACCTAAAAAACATCACAAATTTGATAATTTTACGGCGAGAAATACGGCCACCTTAAGTAATTTAATCCCAAAACAACAGAACGAACTGAGTGCGCTGAACAAAATTGCAAATGTGGTTTGACTCCATATTAATTCAATTGGATTAAAAACGCAGTAGTATGAATACAATCGTAGAACGGTATGTCCCTCAGCCGTAACCACCTCATCAATAACGCATTTCTTTGCAAAATTATTGCTCTTGACTATATGCAGGAACTCATATTTCTTCAAACTAGCATCGTATGCAATTTTATGGATTTTAAGAAATTATTGAATATTCTTTTTTTTTTGTTCCGTATCTGGAATTCTTTCTCAATGTCTTTTTATATACATTCTATCTAATTAATTGAACTTGTTCGTCGTCTGTCCTAACTTCCGGATCTTCTCTATTACTATTTGTTTGAGCTCTACTAGTACCAGGTTGAGGTTCTTCCGAGAAATCCTCCCAAAGTCGTCTTATTAGATATGCAATATCTAATACCACAATATTTTTAAGGCGAAAGACGAATAGATACATATAGACACTAAGTACTAGATAAATTAAAACAAACACACACAACACTAATGCATTATTCACGATACTGCTTAAAAATAATGTATTCACAACACAAATTTATAATGAGCCAAGAACAGTAATTCAAAAACACCTAGTATATCAGGAGAGCAAAAATTATAACACTCTCGAGCCTGCAAAATCACCTAGCACTGAAAAGTATTATCCTGCACAACTTGCAAAGTAAACAAGTAATAATCTAAGTTGCATCTTTAACTGCGTTCTGTTTTCCTTATGGTGCAAAATGAGCTGTCAAAGCGAATAGAAAATAATTAATAATAATTTTGCTAAAACCATATATATAAGCAAAGGTAAATCAATGTCTAAACCTTATATAAAACCTATATTTTTCTCTGAATTGTTAATTATGTCAAATCTAATAATCTCAACCTACACGTTTCCCCGAGCATTTCCATGAAGCGTAATACGTTCTAAGTTGACCGCAGTTTTAAACGTATTACAAATGTACAAATTCCTAAATATGCATATTTTATCCAATTCTCAACAGATGCAAAATAAAAAAAAATATTGGATTTACGTAGTAGAAGTACTTGTATTTTTTCAACATATATATACTGGCAACAGTTAGATACCTAGTATCAAAGCTAGTATTACAACAAGGTCTCCAACTTCTATTTACTTTGCAAGTTTCAACACTAATCAAATTTATTTCAATGTGTTACGTGTTTGTCTGTTATATCATAATTATTTTTAGGAATGCTTCAACTGGGTACGGACTGGGTAATATTCTTTGACAAGTATGACTGTGATAGCAAGAATCATATTATACACTGCATCAGATTTTGTGTACAGTTATAAATAAACAGTAATCAAAATAATAATTTTATCAATTACGGGACATGTATACAGGATGGTCCATTTTGATTTGTATTTATAGGTATACCTAAGCTAAACACTTAGATCGTACTCATTTCTTAAACTTTCGGTCTTTACTACTGCATGGATGTTATTGTAAAAAAGTAAAATAATTAGTGGTAAGTGGATTCGTTATTCTAAATTGTTCGCTTTTAATTTCTGGACAACTAATCCAAAATAAAAAAAACTACATAGGCTAGCGACGGCTATGAATCGTATCGAGGATATCGGCCAGTGACGAATCTAAGGGGGGGGGGGGCTTAGGGACTCAAGTACTCCCCCATGGCATTGACAAAAAAAATTAAATAGTAAAAAATCTAAGATATAAATAAATGAACTACAGCAACATAAACATTTATAAAAAAACAATTGTTGTAAATACATATTTGATCTAATTAAAACTAAGCACAATACACAACCGTGCTGAATTCAAGTGATTGTGAGTCCTGATTGGCTTAACAGTACAATGCAGATCTATTTGTAATGTTTGAAGAGAAATTGTTATTCAGGGTGATTTACTCATAATGTCATTAATTTTAATAACGTATTCGGAACGCCTAATAAAGACAGAAAATTGAAAGAAACAATTTTACTCGACCTTTCAAAAGATAAACAAATCACCTCATAACAAGGATAACACGACGCTCCTAATACACTACAAATTTTCTGATGACGCGTACGAGTATTGAAGCTATATGTACAGAAGTCCAACAACGTTGACACTCAGGATCACTGCTTTCGAAAAGTAAGGAATAAATGCATTATTTTTGAAATTGAGAAGTTTTCGAAAAAATCCCCTGGCACGTCGATTTTATTTTTAAAATAGGCACTTTTTGACATACGATCCACATGTGTGACGTCATCGTTGTTCGAGATATGACGTCATCGACAATTTTTTTTAAATGGCAACCTCCAATTTTGACCATGCCATTTGAAAGAACATGTCATTCTACCTACACATCATGGGAACTTATGGTGTTACATAACAAAAATTTCAAGAAAATAATGTTTGAAGATTTTAAAATTTAATTTTCACAACACTGAAAATGATAATAATTATGTAAAAAATCGACTAAACTAAATGTTCAAATTGTGCACCGTTGGCTACCTGACAGTTGCCAAGACGATTAATAAATTCTTTTTGGGCATTATCAATAACTTCAGGAGGTATACGATGTATCTCGTGACGAATTCTTACTTTTAAATCTTCTAAATTAACCGGTCTAGTAACGTATACTTTACTTTATAAGTATCCCCATGTAACGCGCCACCCTGTATGTATTTGTTTTAGTTCTAAGTATTTGTGTTAGTGAGTGAAATAGCTACTGTGAGAAGAGAGTGCGATAGAGTGCGGGAACTGCGCGAGGCGACAAAAACGCCGTAACAGCGGACAGAAGGAGTGAGGGGAAAGATGGAACGCGGCGGACGAGATGGGCAGTGGGGAACGAACTAGTGTAAGGTTCGGACGTATGTCAATCTCGGTACCCACGATTGTATTTTCGAATACCTATTTAATGCTAAGTTTGCTATTTTGTTAGCCTTTTGCTATATAAAGTTATAAATAAAATATTATAGAGATATTCAGTAGTGTAGTTTATATTAAATCTTCGTGCACGTCGCATAAATTGGCCCCCAACTAGTGGCTGAAACCACGACCCAAGAATTTTTTCTCATACTCTAGATTAAGGATAAGTAGCTGGTAGCGGTTGTAGAAAGCGGGAGCTGGTGCTGATACATAAGAATAGTAGGAGCAGTACAGGAAAGTCAACTTTGGCGAGCCGAGCAACAGGTGGTCACAGGTTTTGACGAATTTGTCGGACGTTGGTGAGATTGACTGTTTATATAAAAAAAAATACATTGATATTGCCTCATAGGTATTCGTAGTCGAATGCTATAGGCGTTTATAAACATTTTAAACTATACATTGAAAAGTTGATGCTGAAATTTAGACTGCTGTTGTCTGTATATCTATACCTATAGGTATATCCTGTTAACGTTTGTTATTGAACATATTTGGTTATTTGACTGTTTCTGTAAATTCCATACACAGGGTGTTTATGGCCGAGAGTATTTGAAAAAAATGTATGTAGATTTATGTATGTACTTATGTATGTTGTGTTTTTATATTGATGCCAATAACTAGAAGTAAAACTAGCAAAATGGATAGGGAAGCTACTGGAAAAGTAGAGGAAACTTTATTAAAGTTAACTAGTGTTTTAGACAAGCTAAGTGCTAACAATGCTCATTTAGGTGAAAGTATATTAAAAATGAATCGGTCTATAGAAAATAACTTGGCAGGTTTAAATAATTCTTTTGTACAACTGTCTGTAGATATAAGTAAAACCATGGCTAGGGTTGATGACAGCGGGGCTGCTGGAATTAATCGAAATCTTGATAAAAATGAACTAAATGGGAGTGTTTCTGATGTAAATTGTTGTCAGCAAGTTAGTAAAAATTATATTGCGCTGTGGAAGGATTTAGGAGGGGCGAATTTGCACTTCTCACCTGGGGGGTCAGTTCATCCGGTCGGTTTCATGAAAAAACTTACTAATATATTTGAAGAGGCTGGAGTGCCTGCCGAAAAAAAGATTTCTCTTGCAGTTAGCTGTTTGCGTGGCTCGGCTCAAGATTGGGGAGTATTAAAAGAGGATTCGGTGGTTGAATTTGATAAATTTAAAAAGTTATTTTTAAGACGTTATTGGGGAATAGAAGAAGAGCGCAAAGCTTTCAATAATATGAAATTTGGGTTATACGAACACGGTTCTAAGGCCGACTATTTGTTAAAAATTGTTCGGGAGGCTAAGTATTTCTCGCAGCCATTGACGGACCAAGAAATTATTTCTTATGTAACTAATCACTTTCCACCAGATATACGACGAGGTATTATAAATTGTCAGAGTCAAAGTTTGGACGACATTGAAATGTATCTGAGAAAAATTGATAGCACATATGTTAACACTAATTCACGAATGGATAGTGGTACTGCGAACAGGGCGTATACAGCTAGGAATAATGTACAAAACAGTGGTAATAACAACCAGCAAAATAATAATTTTCGTAACTATAATAGACGTAATGGGAATGCCGAGGATGATTGGGGTGAAAGTCGAAACAGTGGCGGGCAACCAAATGTAAATCCGGTGGCAACAATATTTAATAATAATTATGATGATTTATTATCAGACGTTGAAGATGAAGTACCCGCGACAAATAAAGTGATGCCTACGGTGCACGTGGACATAGAATCGGTTACTACTCAGGCATTGATAGATTCGGGAAGCCAAGTTAGCTGCGTTTCTAAGAGTTTCTTCGAGAAATTAATAAAAGTGAATTCTAGGATCCCTAGCATCCCAGCCAAATGTGTAACATTAGTTGGAGCACTAGGTGATAAAAATCAAAAAGTTCAAAACCAAACATTACTTACGTTTCGGTTTGAAGATTTCGAGGTAGATTACACTTGTTTGGTTGTACCTAATTTAATAAGAGACGTCATTTTTGGATGCGATTTCATGCGAGATTACCGTGTAACTATAAACTTTTCGGAAAGTTATATACAGGGTGTGTTTGGTGAAGAAAGACGGGTTTATTTTACTGGTCAGCTTAGTAATAGTATGCTCGTATCAGTAAGTGAAATATCAGACGAACCTTTTGAAAATAAACGTACAAAACGGTCGTTAACATATTATACGAAGGAAGAGATCTGTCACGTCGCGATGCAAGCGGAACAATTTTCAAATAATGACAAAGATAAATTATGTGAATTACTAATAACTTATCAAGACATTTTTTCGAATGAACCTGGATTTACAGACGTGTATGAACATGTTATAGTATTAAACGATTACACTCCTTTTTACGTAAAACCGTACCCTATACCTCACGCGTATCGAGACGAGGTTCGGCGACAGATAAGTGAAATGGTTAACTGGGGGGTCATACAAAAGAGTCGAACGGAATACGTAAGCCCTCTAGTAGTTGTTAGGAAAAAAGACGGGACCATACGTGTTTGCCTTGATGCGCGCTATCTTAATAACAGAATGTCTAAGGATCACGTGATTCCTCCGAATCCAGCGGAACTATTTCATGAGTTCACACGTGGTCAGTGCTTAAGTACGATTGATCTGACTGCTAGTTACTGGCAGATAGGTATAAAAGACGAACACCAGAAATATACGGGATTTAGTTACGAAGGAGTAACGTACGTTTTTAAGGTTTTACCCTTTGGATTTTCAACATCCGTAGCGTCATTTATTAGAGCGTTAAGTATTATTCTTGGTTCAGAAGTAGAAAACTATGTGTTACCGTACGTCGATGACTTGCTAATATTTTCGAAAAACCCGTCGGATCATTTGAAGCATCTTAGAATTATTTTTGAAAAATTTAGAAATGCTGGAATAACCGTAAAATTAAAGAAATCTCATTTTGCTCGTACTCAGGTCAAGTTTTTGGGACATATACTAACTGCAGAGGGTATTGTAATGGACCCTGACCGTATTTCAGCTATAGTAGATTTCCCTACGCCGCGTAATCTTAAACAGCTACGATCTTTTCTGGGAACAGTAAACTATGATAGAAGGTTTTGTGGAAATTTCGCAAATTTGACGGTACCGATATTGAAATTATTAAAAAAAGGTGTAAAATGGGTGTGGGGTTTAGAGCAAGATGAAGCCTTCGAGGCTATAAAAACAGCTTTTTTGAATGTCACGATGTTAAAGCATCCTAATCCAAATAAAAGGTATTATATACAGTCGGATTCTTCTGGATATGGTTTGGGGGGTTATCTGTTTCAGTATGATGAGAAGGGAGATAAGGGAATTATTGCGTTCACAAGTAGGACGTTACATGGCAGTGAAGTTGGGTATACGGTGTCAGAGAAGGAATTGTTGGCAGTTCTGCACTGCTTACAACAATGGCGTGTGTTTGTTCTTGGTCGCGAGCTAACTGTAATATGTGATCACAAATCCTTATCTTTTATTAGAACTAGTCGTTTTCTGAGCGCTAGAATTACTCGCTGGATTCTTTATTTTCAGGAATATAATTTTGAAATTCAATATTGCAAGGGAAAAGTTAACGTTCTTGCCGATACATTATCGAGAAATCCAATTGGAAGCGGGAACAATGAACTCGAAGTTCCAGAATCAACGGAAGTCAGAGTAGAAGCAATTAAGCAATCGGAGTTATTGAAATCGGTTAAGCGAACTATGAAAAATATCGTAGAGGGACAGAGAAATGACAAATTTTGCCACAAAATAGTAAATGAACTAGAAAAAGCAGATCCGCCAAAGAGATATCGCGAATGGTTTTTAGTATATGATAGGGTTTTACTTCGGCGGGGATCTCAGAAAAACAAAGGTTGCAAAATCTGTATTCCTCAGGGTGATGTAGTTAAATTAGTGCTGCAAGAGCATGAGGACAACGGTCACTTTGGATCGGAAAAGTGTTTTTTAATGTTGCAAAAATATTATTTTTGGCCACGAATGCGGCATACAATTAGAAAAATTATTAGGGGCTGTGAACTTTGTCAAAAATCAAAAATTTCTCCTAGAAGTATCGGAGCGTATCATAGTGTTTTAGGTCAGGCACCTAATCAGATCGTTTGCTTGGACTTGATGGGTCCCTTGCCCACATCTAGAGGTGGAGCCACCCAATTATTAGCTGTTATAGATGCATTCAGCAAATATGTCTCGCTATACCCTCTGAGGCGAGCTACCACTAAATCAATCTTGCGTTGTTTAACACAAAAGTATTTTGTAAATGTCGCAATACCTAAAATTGTATTATCAGACAATGCGACTCAATTTTCTAGCCACTTATGGTCAGAAACCTTACAGCAATACAATATAAGCGTAAGGCACACGTCCGTTTACTTTCCTCAAGGGAACTTAACCGAACGGGTTAATCGGGAGATTGGGCGATTGTTGCGGGCATTTTGCCATAATAGTCATGCTAAATGGGCGGTAGTATTAAAAGATGTCGAAGGTTATTTGAATCGGGTGATACACGATGGGACTGGGTTTAGCCCCCACGAATTACAGTTCGGAAATGAGGTTAAAAATCCTCTTATAAAATCAATAAAATTTCCTCCTATCGATGGCGAAATACAGGACATGCAACAGAAAGTTTTCTTGGCTAGAGATCGGTTAATGTCTAAGGCCGAGCGACGTAAGGCTAAACATGATGAAAAATATAAACTTATATTTTTTTCTCCAGGTGATAGGGTGTTAATTCGTACTCACCCTCAATCTTCAGCGGAAAACCGTCAAATAAAGAAACTATTCCTTTTATATCAGGGACCTGCAACTGTTGTTGCCAAACGAGGACCGAACTCTTATTTAATACAGGATGATAATGGAGTATCGATAGGCACCCACAATGTCATCAACTTGAAACCATATATAGAACCATATAAGCCATAAGTCAAGCGTTGTATACTAAATCTAACTATGCAACTTTTATTTCAGTTATATTCATAGTTCAGTTTCTTATGTTAGATTTAGTAGGGGGGTAGTGTAACGCGCCACCCTGTATGTATTTGTTTTAGTTCTAAGTATTTGTGTTAGTGAGTGAAATAGCTACTGTGAGAAGAGAGTGCGATAGAGTGCGGGAACTGCGCGAGGCGACAAAAACGCCGTAACAGCGGACAGAAGGAGTGAGGGGAAAGATGGAACGCGGCGGACGAGATGGGCAGTGGGGAACGAACTAGTGTAAGGTTCGGACGTATGTCAATCTCGGTACCCACGATTGTATTTTCGAATACCTATTTAATGCTAAGTTTGCTATTTTGTTAGCCTTTTGCTATATAAAGTTATAAATAAAATATTATAGAGATATTCAGTAGTGTAGTTTATATTAAATCTTCGTGCACGTCGCACCCACAATAATCTAGGGCTCAAATCAGGCGATCTGGCTGGCCACTCAATCGGCCCCCTTCTCGGGTGATACATTTCGGTTAAAATTAAATTTTAAAATCTTCAAACATAAGTAATTTTCTTGAAATTTTTGTTATGTAATACCATAATTTTTCATGATGTATATGTAGAATGACAGGCTTTTTGGCATGGTCAAAATTGGGGGTTGCTATTTAAAAAAAATTGTCGATGACGTCACAAATATGGATCGTATGTCAAAAAGTGTCTTTTTTAAAAACAAAATCGACGTGCCAGGGGATATTTTCGAAAACTCTCAATTTCAAAAATAATTAATTTATTCGTTACTTTTCGAAAGCACTGTATAATAACAGCATGTTCGGTACTGAAGTGATAGATTTGTTTTCTAATTGCAAACTTCTTGTTTGCGATCTAAAATGTATATTCTACATATTCTTTGAGGTACCTTTAAATATGGTGGAATTTTTAAGGTATTCATTAAACGTTTTGTGAAGTTCTAACGTAAAATTCATTGCCCTCGTAACGCAAATACAAAAGCAAAATTTTATACAGTAAATAAATTTGGATAAAACATTAAACATACCTATTTTTGTCATCCCTTCGTTATGTTTTCAAAGCAGAATCAAGTTGAGTTCCCAAATAATGCAAATCGCATTTGATTATGAATCAGAATCAAATCCATTACTCATGATCAGTAGGTACCAAATAACACAGACGCACACGGAAATTATAAATTATAAATTTCTCCACGACTCTGTTCAGTAGAAGCCAACCGCGGTCTTTCACTGCTTCACTTTACCCAACTTGAATTGCATTTTTATTTAGGCAAATAGCAAATTTTATTAATAATTCACCAACCTCTAAAATAATGAATAATGGATGAAGGGAGAGAAGTGGGACCGCGTGCCAGATGCAGTCGACGGCGGGCTCGCCTGCATAGGAAAATGGACCCGAACGATGTTCGACTTACTCCGCCGGTAACGTATTAAACGGAAATTTGAACTACCAACTATCTATACACCGGATGTTTATAAAAATGCAAGTTTAATTATTACGGTTGCGTTTCACAATGAGTAGACATTAAAAAAATTGCCGCCAGCGGTCAGTGACAGCCTGAAAAGGGAGTTTAAGTAATAATGTGATTTTTTTTCAGCGTAAATATGCATTTAATTTTTTTTAATCACGTATTCATATTATACTAATTTGTTCCTATCTTCTCTTAGAATTAGTGAAATTATGACTAAATCACCCTGTTTCTACATCAAAAATATAAAATGACTCTTTTTGCAGTGTGACAGCTTTTATAACGAGCTGTAGACCGTAGGTCGTAGGTGAGTTATAAAATGATAATGATTTTTTCTAGGTCTGCAGTATACATCTAATAATATAAGAACCCATAGTCGATTAAATTCGAAGAACCTTTTGTATATCAAAAATAATCAAACTATAATCCGAATCTTGTTTGTACCAGTAAATTAAGCTTGAGAAAAGAACAAGGGACGCCTACATTATTTTCTATCATCGTGAAGCCTACACTCTGCCACTTATTTTTTATTATAAGATACCGAAAGTGTATCAAATCTTTATACTAGTCTGATCCGAAAATACTAAAGAGATTATCTGGATTACTCCAATAGATTAGGCAATAGGATTAATGCTGTAATAAAAAAAATAAGTACTTTTTTATTACTAGGATTACAATATATATATATAAATAAGTCAATGTTTTCTTTGCAATCAGTTTAATCGTTGAATATAAACATTTCTCAGTCCGTTCAAACTATTTCTGAATCATTTTCGTCAGTTCGAACACTGTATATACAAAATTCATTCAGAGTCGTGCAATGCGTCAGAATAGAAGTAAAATAACATAGAAGCGCATAAAAATGTATTTTATACATCGACGTTATTGAATCCGTAGATATAGTGTGAACTCAATTCAATTGTAAGACATTTTGACACTATTTCTTTACAATAAAATTTAACATTTTAAGGAACAAATCTTATTTTCTGAAAATGAAGTAGGTAAGTTCTGGCATTAAAATAAACATAGACGAAGCGTTCCTAAACCTCCTCAAATAAATTTATTTATAAATAGAATAATGCTCTGGGTTTTATTGGACCACACTATACGTGACTTTTGAATTTTCGAGTCAGTTTGTTTTATTTCATTATATCAATTTATCGTCATTACCTACACCTACCTACATCTGCACTTGAAAGGAAGTATATGTATAATAATAATTTTGTCTACCTGGAACAAATTGTAAACTAAGAATTTAGAGGGTCCGGTTAGTGTAGCGTATCATATACAAAGCTCAATTATATCCGTACCATGTTCAGCATGTCCAAGAGACTGGACAAGGAGGACCGGTACCATATCCGTCACTATCTCCTGACTACATCATTTGGACTTCTTTTTGTGTGGTTATTTAAAAAATGAAGTGTATCACACCGAAATAGATATATGCTATTGATGATTTACTCAAACGCATCATAGTTGCTGCCAATAACTTACGAGTTCCAAACGGACGAGAAGCAGAAACATTTGTGTTAGTTTGTTTCTACTAGGACGGGCCCAAAAAGTTGTTGTAACATCAGGTGTATGTCAAACTATTCTATTAATTAAAACCACAAACTAATTCTATTAATAATTAATAACAATAGCGACAAAAGCTGTTGAATTTACTATATAAAATAGGCATTATAAAATTTTATTTATTTCTTTCCTTCAGCATTCCTTGCCATTCTTTGTCCGGTCACTGATTGCATGCTTTACCGCCTTATCAAGTTTTACAATGGACCAGTTTCTACTTTCCAGTGCCGTGCAAAAGTGTATATTTAAATCATGTTCGAACTGCTCTTTTTATTTTTTTTTTTCAAAATTGTATCCTCTGTACACCTATATTTTTTTAGATAAGTTCTGGATCACCCTGTATAGTTTCATTATTCTCAGTTGCAGTTTCAAAAATATTTTGATAAAAAAGTAATAAAATTATTAATTTGTTCGTATGAAGTAAGTCGTCTAAATTCTTGCCGCAATTATAGTGGCGTAGCGCCTGGACACGCCCTCTTTCTCACGCGGTGGAAATTTGTAATTAATCTTAATATGTGAAATATGCGAATAGAAATCTTATATTTTGCAGATCAATGATTTTTCACTTGTACTTAATTTGAATGAAATAAAAAAAAATACTGAACAACCTATTGACACAGTGAAGAGATATTATTTCTAACTTACTTAAGATTTCTCAACAAACAGTTATAAATTATGAAAATTTGTGTACATAAATGGCGCTCTTAAACAATCATAAAACCAATAAACGACTTAACATTTGTTAGATAAATTGGCTACGAGATTGACTCAACTTCATTACATTATGAAAGCGAAGAGCCAAAAGCTCTTGCATTCTTTGGAATTGTTGTGGGTCCTGTTGAATGAAAAATGCGGCAAGAATTCTACCAATAGCTCCTCTGGAGACTCCGAGTCTCATAAGCCATTGACTATATAACCCTGCAGAAAAAAGTCCAGGAACAGTTTGAAAGTTATTATTTTGAGCAAATGTTGTAATCTCGGTTGTAACCAATCATTTACCTAACGAAAGTCATTTACTAGCATTAAGATTCTGTCTTTTGAAAGGTCAAGTAAAAATTAATATTTTCAATTTCCTATCCTTATTAGGCTTGCGGAATGGATGATTAATAACTGAATCTCTTTATATAATAGTGAAATAATTTTGAATCACTTCAGTTAAGAAGTATGTTACCTTCTTTGACGCTCTGCACGTAGACGGGGTTGTCTCCAGAAACCTTCATCCCGTACCCCTTTTCGTCCCTATTGACAATGACCACCACGTAGTGCGGTTGGCTCTGGTTGTGATCCATCAGCGAGGCTGGCCGCCCCCCGGCGCCAGTTGGCGTGCAAGGCCCCGGAGACGGCCGCCTCATGGATCCGTTCATGCAGTTGGGAGATGCAGAACCACTGAAAAAATGTACAACAAAGTATGATATAGTGTGCATGTTGCTACTTACTTGTAAATAACGAATTTAAAATAGATAATGGATAAAATCATATATGTAGTTATACCTATAAAAGTTATTCTAATTGATTTTAAAAAAATTAAGCTCGTAGTTGAAATATGGTCTGTTTGAATCGAGAGAGTAACCACTGGGATCAAAATTGTGACAAGATTTCGCGGAAGTCCGGGCAATTTTAAAGAATTTCCAACACTTTGTACTGAATGTACAGCCACAAAAAAGATATGACGATTTAAATCCGTGTGAACGTACAATTGACAGCCAATCTGCGGACGTATTTCAATTTTTCGTGCCAAAAAATTCCTCTGTACCAAATTTGATGTATTTATTGCAATATATATATATGAAGTTATTGAGAAAAAACTAAAATAAAATTGTAATTTCGACACCCCGTATCTTGGAAACTATCAAATTTTGGACTAAAGTAACTTAACTCGTAACTTAATTTAATTATAGACCATCATATTGTCACAGAATTTGCTAGAGATGCTAGAAAAAAGAAAAAGTCGGATTTGGAAAATCGTGACAACATTTTGGCTCTCGGAATATATGGTAGTATGTTTTCCATTCTCAACCTTTTACAGACACCATGTATATGTGAGTTATCTTTTTAAAATTGCTCAGAATTGTGACTTATACCACAAGAAAAAAAAAACGTACAAAAATTCACTGCCAGTGGCGAAAACACGAAAGATGGTCCTTTACGACATTGGCTGAACCTCAGATTGACAAAAAATGTGAAATTAACAGCTTCTTAGAAATAATGATTTCTTTGTTCTAAGTTTTACACAATAGTTAAATTATTTCATAAGGTGCGAACCGCTGAGGTTAATTCTTGAGTTAAACCTCGCCTTTCTTCGCTTCCCAGGTGCCGGGTGTCCGGTTTTAATGTTTTCAAACTTTTAGGTAAAATTGTGTGTGGAGACCGACATGGAGGCACTAATTCAAAATTTAACGTCGACATTCAGCCTTCCAGTAGTTCCAAAAAAACGTGATACGTGTCGTGCACCGCATGCTTTCCATTCGTCGGTCATGCGCCATGGCATAAAGAACTGTTCAGAGTGGGAGCGTTGCAGCCGCGTCTGCGACGCATCAAATATTCGACAATACAATATATTTTCAGTTTATAAAATGGCTCCAACAAGAGCAGTTCGAGGAGTTCGTTTGTTTTTGTTACTGAACATGTCATATCATTTTGGCCGATTAAACAAAAAAGTCGGAATTCACCCCATAAATAGGGAAAGGCATTTGTTTGGTGAATTCCACCATTTATACTATAAATTGAGAATGTATCCAGACCGATTTTGGAACTACCTGAGAATGTCCATCCGAACTTTTGATTACTTACTTACTGATCAATATTGCAGCAACGTCCTCCTCTGTTGGACTCATTTTGACGACTGGTCGCTGCTACGACGCTCCAAAAAATCAATTCCATTTGTTTTCGTCGCTGTCGCTGGAAGGCATCGCAACGCGACGCCGCGCTGATCGCTCTCACTCTGAATGCTTGAATTTGGTAACACTAGGTTGTTTAACTGTCGACGCTCCGCTCGTCGCAACGCTATCGCATCGCGACGCTCGTCGCTCCCACTCTGAACAGGACTTAATGCGACCTGAGTTATTTGCGAAATAGAGGCAGAAATAAGTATAATAATGTCGATAATGACGCAGGGTGACAGTAGTGTCAGTCTTTACGGGAAAATTTGCCTTAAGATGATGCGGAATTTTGCGTAATTTCACGCGATTTCTCGGGAGTTCGCACGATTTCAAACGATTTTTTGGGATTTCGCACGATTTCGTAAGAATTTCGAGAGATTTCCATGAGTGGTTACCCCTCGGTAATTACTCTAATGCGATGTTGCCAAATAAAATCCGTTCCGTCTGTTCCATACGATGTTAATTGGTTTGTTCCAAATGCATAGAAAACCATACAATGTACGGTTTCGAGCCTACGCAATAGCAAAAAAACTGTTCCAAAATAAAAATTATCGTTCCTTGTACGATTTCCTTAGCGTTCCAAATATCTTTGGGACGAGCATTGAGCTGTACCACGGTGATAATATCAGTACATGGTTGTATAGACATGCGCACTGAGTAATCTCGTTTAGATTTGACATTAAAACTGCTCAATTTAGTCGTTTTTGGATTGATAAATAATAAATCGAATTTTAGAATGTCTGTCCGTGGCTCTAGTTTTTAATTTTAAATAATCGCTTGCATATGACGTTGTATACAACTTCGAAGTTAAATTCAGAGGTAGTTCGTTAGGTTATGTTTGTCCCCACCTTATCGGTCAAGCAAACATTCGAAACATTCGCGATTCCATGCACGGTATAAACTTGACCCATGCGCCTATTATCATTGCATATAATCTCGTGACGGTATCGTGGCCGTACAAAAGTATTTATTTGGAAAAAACCTAATAGTATGCGCTTAGCTTTATTCCAAGCTTTAAATAGCAACAACTACTACGTAGGTTCATTCGTAAATAAATACATAGGTATAAATGACTATACATATATCTAATTAAAAAATTACTGCTTAAATTAAAATATCACTTTATTTTTGTTTTTCCGAATAATGCTGTTAAATTAATTGTTTCGGATGCTCTAGTCGTAAATTTGAAAACAAATGAATAGCATAAATTTTCTCGCAGATTGGTAAATTTGCTAAGGCATCTCGGTTTTTCTTAACTCATTTGTAGGTACACAGAAACTGATGAAAAAAATAATTTTGAAACGTTGACGAAATAGTATTTTAAAGCCCAATATCTATATAAAATTTTCAATTTGTTCAGACCCGGCAGGTATTTATATCGTTATTTTACTGAGAAGCAATTGACGTTATTGAATATTATTTTATAATACAATTATTAGTACTTAGCATTAATAATAATAATATCTCTACCCCTCATTCTAATCACTGGGATTAGCCCAGAAGTCGGAGGCTTGTGCGGGAGAGAGGGCGGCATATTATTATTAAGCAGGCCGTCTTAATTTAACTATAACTGGTTAAGTACCAAATTAGGTATGTACATTTCTGAAGATACTACCGAGGATACTACTATTTCTATGTAATTATTATCACATCATCAACAATCGCACTGCCCCATTAACTATCTCTATCTGAAGGCTTCCGAGACAACAATGGTAACGCTTTCACTTTGGAACATTCTCGAAAACATATGAATATCTAAGAGTGATTCTGCAGTTTTTTTTTAACAAATATGTAAATAAATATAAATGAAATGAAGAGAACTGGTAAAAAGCTCAAACTGATTCATTCATTTCTTCGCCAGTGTAAAAGGAATTCGTGTTGTGAATAACTCCGTCAAGAGGTTCATTAAAGATTCATGAGCAAATATTAAAACCGAGATTAAAACAGTTATTATAGATACTTTTTATTCAGTGCTATGGGTGCCAGGTATGTTAATGAGTCAAATTTGAAGTCATCTAAGAAATACATTTAAGCGTACAAAATAAAACATTCAATTTTGTTTTGTTTGTTTCATTACTTCATTAGATAGGTACTTATTTATTTTTAAAAAGCAATTACAGAATTTATAAATATTATGGCTAAACAAATTATTCTTCCAATTACCTATTATATTAAGGTAAGTATAATAAAGCTTTGTTTGTAGTGCACCAGAATCAGTTTCCAACCGTCAGAAGCATTCTCATTGCATCTAAAACAAAGCATTTTCAACCTTAAGAGTGTTCTACACCAGTTGACTGAGTCCGCGTTCAATTTCTTTGAAAAATCATAGATCACCAGCATATCTGTTGAACTGTATTCTCGCTAGCATATTTTTTGAAATATATTGTAGTCAAAACTGACAGCATGGTGGCAGCACTTCACGGCACCAGCGTAATGATAAAATATGAAGAAATTTCAAATTTAAGTTTTTTTTTTCAGACAGGTTGGAAAGGTGGTTATTCTTATCTGGCAAAAAAATATATTTTTAAAAAACATGTAATTGCTTTACATAAAACTGGATAACTTTGCACTGTGCGAAGTTTAATCCTAAAACTATTTGCCAAAAATAGGCTCATTACAAGTATGAACTTGGCGGCCTAACTATAAAACGCTTTTATGTGAGCATTATAAATGGAAAATAATCATTGAGGTTAGGATATTACCTCAATGAAAATAATTGAATGTTCTATGTTTAAAGTGCATAAATGTCATAAAATACTTCTCATTATTCAATACGAACGTCAAATGTATAACTTTTGTGCTTACAAAATGCTTTCTCATTCAGAAAAAGTTGATATGTTGCTAATTTATGGCGAGTCACAAAAAAAATTGAAGAAGAGCTAGAGCGCTTCGTTCCTGATCATAGAACCTTTACAAGCTTGGAGGCGACCGAGGAGGCGACCTTGCGACGAAATGAAGAGCATATTCTGTTCCGGAAGAATCGTTGAAATAATCAAATAATTGACCAAAGGATAAGAAACAATGTTAATACAGCTAGACTGTTATAGTATTTGTAACAAAATTATATAAGTACGGCAGGTTAGCCGGGAATTGAATTATTGACTTCGGATAAATCAACCGTTCAACGAATTTTAAAGTCCAATGGATATCATGACAACAAAATTCACAATTTGTAGTATGTACCTGAACGTCACATTAAAAACAGGCTTAACTTTATAGTATTATAGTAAATATAGAAACTGTTAATAAGATCCTTTTTCGGCACGTTCTTTAGACCGACGAAGTCGGGCTTGTCAGTAATGATAACTTTGTAGTAAATGTATAGTGTAGCACCATCGGTAGACTTTATTTTTATGAATATACATTGAACAGCGTGAGTTACCTATATTTCGTACAAGAAGTACTTCCTACACTTCTGGAGAATGTGCTTTCCAACTAAGGAGAAACCTATGATTTTAGCACGACGGAACTCCACCCTACAAGGCCAGTATTGTGCAGCAATATTTAGATAATACTTTCCAAGAAAAATGGAATGGGTTTAATGGACCTATTCAGTGGCCCGGAAGGTCACCAGATCTAACGCTCTCGATTTTTTTTATGGGGGAAGGGATTTGAAAGAAAAAATCACAAAGTAATGAATTAAACTCGGAATTAAACGGCTAAATGTTAATAAACGCAGCTCACAAAGAAGTAAGACGAAGATTGAATATCTGTCTTGAAATGAGAGGTATATATAGAGAATAGATTGTAGTATGAGGGCGTTTCTCTCATTTTTTAATTGTATAAAATATTTCCTGGGAATTGGTCAATATTGGGGAAATATTTTATACAATTGTTATGTCATGGTCAGTAATTTAGAAGGACTCATTTTTAAGTTTAGTTATTTTTATCATCACCTTATTAATTAATTAATTATCGAGTTTAATCCTTTAATTTGTTCTTAATGACATTTATGCACTTTAAGCAATGAATATTCAATTATTTTCCAACGACTACTTGATCCCTCCACCGCTAATGTGATTTTTTGGTAGTATTTTTATGAGACTCTTTAGGAAGATATCGCTTATAACTTTTAAACGGAAAGTAATACAGACAAAATTTTCTAATAAAAGTTTATTAGAAAAAAAGAGCTTTTTAACAGAAAAAAAAAATTGGGATGTTTCAGGGAAAAATATAATTGATGACGTAATTAGTCGTTTCTTTCAAATCCCAAACATAATATTTTTGATTGAAAATGGAACTTACCTCATCACTTTTAACACCACGTGTCCCAAATTTTATTTAAATTTATTGTATCCTCACAGTACGCCCATATCCCCATGAAGCTAAAATACATCGCTCTACTTAAAATTCCTTCCACATTTAATTATTCATTTAGTATTAATAAATGACTACTGAAAAAGTGACAATACAGAGCAATGTAAAATGGATAGTAATAGTAAAAAACCTAACTATAAAGGCAGAGTCGAAAAAATTGAGAAAAAAACAAAAGAAGTTAATTAATTGAAGAAGTACTGTATTTTTTTTTACACAGTCTCAACCGGTGCCATGGCCATTAACATCAGTTGATCATAGCCGCCGATTTAATGGAGGCTGTCAGACCCAAACTCCACATAAAAAATGTAATGTGCTGCGCCCCAAAATATGTAAATAATAAAATTATTGTTATTTGTACTCATCACATTTACATATAAATCGAGGGGGATGAGGTCGGTAAAAAAAGGTGGACGGTATCAAAATGAGGTCCAGTCCGGGCCTGACTGTACCTACCTATCCCGTGACCTATGTAAGGTTTATCAATGAATATTGTTATTGAACCTTGATTAATAAATGATAACAATGCGTCGTGCCCCCAACATCTGTTTTTGTTACATTTTTCCTGATACTCCCACTCTTATACTTAAGTAAACTTGGAAGTAATCACAACAAAGTAGTAAAAGTAAGTAGGCATCGCTTTTTACTGCCTATTCCAAATCTCACCATCATCAGCATGTTATATTTTTGCTATTAAAATGATGATTCATGTAAAGTAGGACTATAATCGATAAAGTTGTGGTCAAAAGAGTACGCGTTAAAAAAGCGTAAAACTAGATATAGTGGTGCCGAGGGTGGTGCCGTTCAATAATTTGAGCACAGATCGGCAGAAAATAAATAATTTTATTGAAATATCCAGACTGTTCTATTTTTAAACAATATAAAGGAATTAATTGAAGTATATTTATGAAAACAGAAGAAATCATAAAATCTTCAAATTGCACTGTCGTATAATAATTTAGGTCTAGATCAATAGAGATTGATGAATGACATCGGAAAATTAGCTTGGTTTCATCTTTTCAAGAGCTTAGGGGGCATGGAGAAGAGTGATATAATTATTTAATATACATATATTGATTTTCCGGGTTGTTATGCCGTGACCCCTGTTACTGATCGCTGCCAGTGACAGAATTAAAGTGCACATCCCTAGCTTTAACTGGTATTCTTTGACCTGCCCTGGTTGTTCTCGGGTTAGGCTCTGTAAGGACAGACCTGTATCCGGTATGTTTACCGAGATCACGACATAACAAACCGGAAACCATTAAGTACATATCAAACAATAGCACCGGCCGTGAAAGCCTAAAAACCACTATGATTAATATAAATTGAAAAAAAATCATAAAAATCCCAAATTGAGTTGTAAAATTGTTTATATTTAAGTAGATCAATAGGACTATAATTACATCAAAAAATTGTACGAGTTCTATTTAAAAAAAATGAGGAGCTGAAAATACTTACTTATTAAAAAGGTCGTAAAAACTACATATCAAACTGTCGGAAAATGAATTGCTTTTCTTCAAATTTTCAAAGACTACTTACTTATAATAGGATGGAAAATGATGATATATGTAATTAATAAAAATCAAGAAAAAATCGAAAAAACTTCAAATCAAACTGTCGGATAATAATTTAGGTTTAGACAAGGGTTTAGATGCTTAGTGATTAATGAATTACGTCAAAAAATTGTCTTAGTTATTTATTTATTTTTTTAATATGGAGTGAAAAATAGAAGATAAGGTAGATATAATAATAAAAAATCGAAAAAACTGCAAATTAAGCTGTCGATTTTAAATGTATCTCCTATTTTCAATCCCTATATTCTTCCAAAAATTAAACTAAGGCATTTTTCCGATGCAATGAATTAGTTAATCTCTATCGTTCAAAATTAAAATCGTTTCCCGACAGCTTAATATGCAATTCTTATGATTTTTTTTCTGGATTTTTAATATATCTCCGTATATCTCCCATTTTCATCCTCCTACATTCTTTATTTTAAATTAAACTAAGTAAGGCATTTTTCGTTCTAAATTAAAGTATTACTACCCGACGGCTTAATTTACAATTGTTGCGATTTATTTTCGATTTTTATTATATCATCCCTCGTATCATCCTTTTTCATCCCCTCATATTATTTGAAAAATTGAAGAAATGCAATTTGTAATTAACAAAGCTCTATCGATCTAAATATAAAATGTTTTCCGTCAGCTTGATATGCAGCTCTAAAGATTTTTCCGAGGATTTTTCTCTCGATTTTTAATATACTACCGCGTTTTTTCGTCCCCTCATTTTTTAAAATATAGAGATCTACGGCAATTTTCAATCGATCTACATATAAATTATTTTAGAACAGTTTAATTTGGAGTTTTACTCAAAATTTTACCTATTTAAAAAGTATATTTCTTATTCAAATGTAGAAAATATAATTTCAATCACAATTAAGTACTACCTGATGGGCATAACACATTGATACATTTTATTCAAGAAGAACGTGAATAATATAGGGAAAACACATTTTGATATTGACATAAAAATTTAATTAAATCCTCGTGAACGTGTTGAAAAATTAAGAAACTCGTTAAGAGATGTTCTTTCGAGGGGGGTAGGTAGGTAATCACTCATGCAAATCTTGTCACAAATCTTGCGAAATCCTGCGAAACCGCGCAAAATCACGTAAAATTCGCGTCATCGTCATCTGGAGGTAAATTTACCCGTAAAGACACAATACTATCCACCTTGCGTCATTATCGACGTTATTATACTTATTCGCGTTTCCATTTTGCGAATAACGCAGTTTCCAGCTCACATTATCATTCGCACGACACGTATCACGGTTGTTTGGAACTACTGGAAGGCTTTTTGTCTTCAAAGTTTAATGTTCTTTGTTTCATTTCATTGACTTTGCACTTCGACGTTAATTCTTGAATTAATGTCCCTATCCACTAGTTTCTCTAAAAGTTTGTAAACATTAAAATCGGACACCCTGTATCTGGGGGGCCGGGCCAAGTGGAGGGTTAACTCAACAGTTAACTTCGGCGCTTAGCACCTTGTGAAATTTAACTGTTGTGCAAAACTTAGACCAAACAAAAAAGCGCTATATCCGGCTATTTCTAAGAAACTGCCAATTTCACATTTTTTATCAGCTTGAGAGTTTCACCCAATGTGGTAAAGCGCCCCCTTTCGCAACTTCACCACTGGCATCAAATAATTTTTTTACTGTTTTTTTTTTCTTGTAGAGTTTGACTAGGATCAAAATTAATCAATGAATTTTTAACCAATAATGTCACAATTCTAAGGAATCTTAGAAAGATTCTTTTTTGTCAAGTTAATACATCAGGATGTTTTTGAAATTTTTGATATATCTCGTGTATACAGGGTGTCTGTAACGTTGCGGGAACATACTACCACAAGGGCCAAAAGCCTAAGTTTATTGATCTAAATTTAGTTACTTTAGCCCAAAATTTTATAGTTTTCGAGATACGGGGTATTGAAATTACAATTTTATTTTAGTTTTTCCTCAATAACTTCATATAAATTATAGTAATTACATCAAACAAAGAATTATTGATTAAAGAATCAACACACCAGTGCACACAAAATAGCTTATTGTTATTATTATTATTATTTGCTAGAAATTGGCAAAATAACAAACTTCATCCTAATGTACCTAATGTATTATACATAGAGGCTCCAATTTTGAAACAATTTTTTTCGAAAACTATATGCGAGCGCCGAAATCTGACTTCAGATTCGTGATCAGCATCCTCGAAAATAGGGGGTTGGAATTTTTTTGTTAAGATTGGAGAGTTTTACGCTATTGTAAATATTTACCTAGGTACTGAAATTTTCTTTAGTCTCGTTTAAAGTAATTGTTCATTTAAAATAGATATTTCTGCTTTTCGTAGTAGTGCGTAGAGGCCTCTATGTAATATTTTATTCAGGCATCTGTTCAAAATAATGAAAATGTTTTTTTTATAATTTAAACAGAGGCGTACTATTTTTTTATTGTAAATAATAGAGTGCTACAGAGTTTCTACGCCACTGGTGATAACTGGAATATTTAAACCTAAAATCATTGTAGTTTTGTCATCAGAAATGGTTTCCACTAGGGTTTCCAAGTAAATAAAAAAATATAATATCTAAATATATCAAAATCTTTTCCATCATGTATCTCGGAAACGGTTAACTATTTGATAAAGATATATTTGGGTAAATCTAATTTATTTTAACTATACAATCACTCCTTCCAAGGATGCCATCAGTAATACCTGAAACACCCTGTATAAAACTGTTTAGCTCATTGTTTAGATAGGTAGGTAATTTATACAATATAGGTATTATAATGAAATAAATTACCACTATTTAGGTAGGTGTGCTACGCCAAGAATAACTAGAGTAGTACTGTTAATGGTACCTACAATCTACATTTAACAATGATCCTTGAGTAATTAAAAAATTCTGATGGTAAGGTAGGTAACTAAAGAAAACGATCAGACAAAGGTCAAGAGGGGCACATTTGTTTATGTAGCTACCTACCTGATGATGATATCACGGGTATAAATTAATTCTAAACAACCTCCAATATATAAAATTTACATGTTCATAAATTGTGTGGATAACTGGAGAACAGACACGGCAATATGTAACTTGTAACTATATTGAAGACATAGGCCAAGACTAGCCACTCTTACGACTATGGAATATTTTCTTTTAACTTTTAAATAAAGCAACGCCTACTTTTATAAACAAAGTCAATGTCACGGAGAAGATATTTTGCTCATGCAAGTAGGCACTGACTTCATGAGACCGTTGAAAAAAACACTTGAATTTGAAAATTAATCAGTGAAAAATTGTCTAAAACATTTTTTATTTTATAACAAATGGAAGTTAGTAGGTACATAATTCTAAACAATACCGTAAGAAGATTCTATTTACGACATACGGTTGACTATTATGACAAACTGATGTAAAGCGGCAGGTAGATCACAATTAGACTGACGTAAGTGTGAACTAGCCTAGCCGCCCTTCGATTGTTATTCCTGTTTAATTCATTAATTTCCAAGAAATTAATAATCTGTCACAGACAAAGACTCACCTATCCGTTAATGTGGAATTTGTATTATCCATTACGATCTAATATAATCCAATATTTACACCACACAATTGTAAATAAATGTCCACGGCAGCACACATTTCTGTTGATTACACTAAATAACATTACTGCGTTGGGGCGAGTGAGAATTTTAAATAATTAACGCACATATCACTAACACTTAGTGTCAATTTAAAAACATTTAATTAAAGAAAACACTACTTTCGTATCGAATTTGTCGCTTAGAAATTCCGAGACCAACAAGTGTCAGCCATTTTGAGATTCTCAGCTCGAAAAACTGAGTGTGCGCACTTTGGTGATTTTAATAAATAGTTCGTGTCCATTCGTTCAATTCATTACTGATGAAAAGGAAAATATAAAGTTTTGCGAACAATGCGAACAGATTAAGGGTCAGCTAGCCATCTATCGATCACCATTCACTACTAGGATTTAGGTTAGTTATGTAGGGCGTAGGGTAGGTTAGATATTCTCAGGTACCTTTACCTTTCTTACCTATTTTAATATTAACCGCTGTAAAAAATAAATTTGGGCCCACTCCCCAATAGATTTTTTATGCTGATAAACAAAATCGGATAGGGTTAGATTAGAGACGGCTGTGGTTGCACATATATTTTGTTTTAATTGACTGTAGCTGTTCATAAGTTAAAAGTAAACGATATTATACAAAAATAGGTTAGTGAGGAGTAATTATCGGCATCGATTACAATTTTATGATAGGTACTTGGCTAATTAGGTACAATCGTTTGCAATAAAAATAACACTTTAAAATTAATTTTGCCATATCTTTTGAACTGCTGACGGATTTGTAATGAAATCTACGTTCAACTTTTAACATTAGTACTTAGTTGCTTCACTCTCCAATAGAGATTGAATGAAATTTCTACTTAGAACTTCCAGAAGTTCAAAAACGGTTTTGAGTGATCATTATTATTGCAAAAGCATGTACATACAACATACCTAAGCTGTACTAATTACCACAAGATATGGAGTAAAATAAATTTTCAAAAATTTGCAACATATCTAAATGGATTTTTTACACTCCTTGTACAGGGTATTAAAAAAAAATTAGAAACTGAGACATAGCGTCAGTATTCCTGAAATAAAATTTTCTGCAAATACAAATAATTTTAGACATTTCAGAACTGAATAATATAGAGTTTAGCAAATAACAAGAATGTTATTCCTATGCCACCTGCAAATTATTTAAAGGTAACCGAAGTAAAGCGAATATACATATAACGATAAAAAGCAGTTTAACCAAAGAAATTTTAGGTATGAACCAGTTATGAATCTTATAAGGTTTCACGACGGAATTAGGGTGCCTCCCTTTTTTCAGGGATTGACCCATTTTCAAAAGTTTGTATCGCGTCCTGGGCAAGGTAGAAGGTAGGTACTAACAGACGAGTTTTGTCCCGTACTGACATATGACTATGACATAAACCCCATCATTTTACTGTGTAATAATTCAGTGGAATATATGATTAAAGTTACTGCAGTCCTACAATATTGTCATTATAGCAGTCTAGTTCAGTTCTTGGTTTACAGCTTTTGGTAGTAAGTAAGTAGGTACTTATTACTTTTTCGATTGCTGAAATGTTTATTTATAAACAATTAATAATCCTAGTAAGAGTGGAAGCGGAGTCGGTGACCCTTAAGATTGAATTATTAGTAAAAGGCAACTTTAAGCTATCATGTAGGGAATTTTACAGCAAAATTAAGAATTATCAAATGCTTCCCAAAATTGTACAGTCTACAAATAAATATTAACATTAACTTTTCTCTCATTTTATTTCATTACACATATTTATATTCATGTTCTAAGAGGTTGCTGTATTAGCTAAGGTTGTCACCTGTCCTTACTTCAGCGTCTGTGTGAATTACTAGGACACAAAAAGACAAAATATGTAAAAATATCTTCCAATATATTCTAGTTGTCCCATTTTTTTACCGATATTTCACCAGCAGTTCTATTTTAACACAACACAGATTTGGCAACCATAGATACAATTCTTACCTACTCATAGAAAACTCGAAAGATGATGACGTGGCTCCATACAAGTAACACATAACGATAGCAAATTATAAGGTCTGTTCCAACTGCCATTGAGAACTGGTTCAGAACTGTCAAAAATGTTTGACCCTTACCTTACGTTACAATCGCCGAAAGTACCTACATTAACAACTGAACTGACTGAATAGTTCGCAATTGATTTTTGCTGTGGTTGGAACAAATCTATTTTTGACTCTTAATGACAGTAAATGACTTATCATTCTTTTACGGTTTTAGAAAGGTATTTTAAGCTAATATACATCCTACAATTCCTATCAATATATAAAGACTTATCATTTGTTAAATAAATTATCGGCTACAAGATTGACTCAAAATGACGATCTTTATATATTAAGGGGTGCATATTACAAGTAATCTAAATGGTCTACGAGACACCTGTCCAAGAGAATCTTTTATTGATCGAATTCTTGCCCCATGTGTTTTCATTAAATAGGACCCACATTACTCAAAAAAATCTGGAAGAATTTGGCAAATCGCCTTCATAATAGGTGCATCAAGTTCAAGGTGGTTGTTTTGTAGCCGATCATTTACTTTACTACAAATGATAAGTCAAGAGTATTTTGCTAACGTCATGTAACTTATGTAACCCAGGTCGTTTTATTCTTTCGAGTTATCATTGCGTCGTAAAGCCTCTTAAGGATGTATAACCAGTATTGACTTTTTTTTAATACATACTTATAAGACTCAGGCTCTAAAACGGCAAATTTTTGGACAGGAGTTCCTATAGTACCTTATATTTTCCTGCTGCATTACCTCCCCTATGTCATAAAGTTTGTAACCTTTTTTTTAAACATCCTGTAAGCAGTGGCGTAGCTAGAAATTTGACATGGGGGGTTCAGTGAACAAAGTATTTCAAACTAGATTTTTTTAATAAAAAGATAAATAATTTTTAATAAATTAAAACAGTAAAAAGTAAATAAAAAAACAGTCTTGTCATAAACATGTAAATAATAAACAGGTACGCACAATAGTTGTTACAAAAATGACAAAAATAAAATTAGAACTTAGTTGCAGGTGAATCCTATTGTAAGGTTGCCGTAGGAGATCTAGTTCACTGATTGCGTTGCTAAATCTTGGCGAATAGTGATTGCAGGTTTGTAGTGAGACATTACCGATCCTATATGACCCAACCAACCCAACCCATGGGGGGGGGTTCTGATCCCCAAAACCCCCCCGTGGCTACGCCACTGCCTGTAAGTATAGAATTTCCAAAATTTTCGTCACTGTCAAATTTTGTATGAGATTTAACACTGAACTAATGATAAGACTGATGAAATCTAGCTAAAGGACCACGTGCACTGGATTGAATATATTCTTCTTCGAACCTTTCAGCTTAAACCGCGTGGACAAATAAATCGAATGAGCACGCTAAGCCAAACGCCGAATAAACATGCAGATGTGGACGAACACGCAAACTGCATGCTTACTTATTAACTTGAGCTTTTTACTTCGAACGCCGCGCACGAACAAGAAGAAGCAAACGAAAAGCTCGCGTGTTCGAACTGTTTGTTGCATTCGCTGCGTTCTCGTCAGTTTCATCAGTGTTCATAGAAAATATAGACTATATTTTCTATGATCAGTGTTCGTGTACTCGTCGAAAATCATGGTCGTGGATGATCTGTTAGTGGCAGCTAGCGTCTTTTTTCTTATACATTACTTAACAAAGAAGAAAAATAAGTCAACAATAATTTGGATGAGTGCTAAAAGATATGAATATGAATCTTCTTGGCTTCTTCGATAACTCATCCCATAACTTCAGCAATAATAGCGCAGTCATAATACTTTTTACTAGTGTTGGGATCACTCGAGTGAAAAATAACTGCTTATTCGGTTATTGCAATAACCGAAATCACTCGGTTATCAGCTATATGAGTAACGAATTATTTATTTGATTTTTGTCCCACTGTTCACTAGTGTTGCCACCTTTTCATATGCAAGTAGGATATCTTTTAAATTCTCAAATAAGGACATTCTTTTTGCGTTGTATATGAACTATTTTTTTTACATTCTTCGTTTCTTTGTGTCCTGATAATTCTGTTTACTATGAATTTAACCATGTTTTCCGAGTAAGGACATTTCTAGTAAAAATAAGAAAGGAAGGACAGAGGCTGCAGTAAGAACAGGAAGTAAGTAAGGACAGACTGCAACCCTACTGTTCACTTACAACCTGCGTGTTCGAGCTCAAGACGTTACACAGTTGTCAACATAATTTTTGATATTTAATCGTGTTAAAAACAAAATCTTTTGCAATTTAGTGCAATATATAGTGCAAACATTTAGTGTAGTATATAGTTATTTCTTAATCTCAATTGCAGTTTCTTTAAAATTGTTTGATGATGATTTTTTAATTTGTATTGTTTATTTTAAATATATAAATTTACCCGTACAAAAAGTATATATTTATGTGTTTAAAATGAAACATTTATATATAAACTACAGAAATAGAAATATTTTCAGCTACTGAGAATTCAAGTGACCATTACTCGAATTATCAATCGGTTTTTGATATCACTTAAATACTCAGTATTCGGTTATCGATACAACTCGGTTTTTCCCAACACTACTTTTTACCTTTATTGTAATGTAATCCATGTTTTAAATTCTATAAAATGCAGGATGCTTTATTTTCAAAATCAGCCAATAGTCGACTTCCAAAATTGTAGAGAGTGACTAATGTTATAAACCTGCTCACAATTTATAGCAGTCAACACAAAGAAATGTACCTGCAGCCCGTATATTTTTCTTACCAAATCGTGTGCCGCATATCTCTGAGAGCATACCCGATTACATAGCTTCTGCTACGCATGCGCTGCAGTTAGTACACGTTAGTACGCATGCGCTGCTTTTTGATTGGCTGCGACGGATTGTCGGATTCAACTGTTTCATTTCCAGCGCTATCACGAGCGGGTATATCATTCGGGCGGTATACCTTTTCGTTAATTTAATTATGAATGTACATAATTAATTTTATTAGTGATTTGATCAAAGTGGGGAATATCGGATGATGACATGTATGAAGAGTTTAGAGCGCGAGGTCAAAATATGAGTCCAAGTGATGCTGAAACATGTATTTCATTGACAAAATTGTATGTGAATAGCATATGTGTGCAAATAAAAAAGTGGTAAAGAAGTACAACTGTGAAACGGAAAGTGATGGAAACTCGCAGAAGGAAGATTGTATTTTTAAAATGAGTTTTCGAAAAAAAATTCTATTGCTCTATCTTACAAGATGAAACTTAGTCCGTATAAATGAAATCGAAAAGAGTATACTGATAGAAGGGACGAAATAGTGATATCGCAAAGAAACTATTTAAAATAAATATTAAAAAATAAGAATCTGGATCGAAGAATGTATTAAATTTTGACGAAACATTGGCGTATGAAGGTCATACGGAAAGTGGTACGATGTGATATAATAAGTGTTAATATGTGACCGTTATAGTGACAGTGCTAGTAACCTATAGTAAATAGTTTGTATGTATTCTAAAGCCTTTTGTCCTTTTGAATACGGAATTCGCATATATTTGCGCGATTTATTTAATGGTGGAAAAATCTCTATTTGTAACAAATTTTATCAACTATCATTTTCATCATGAAACTGCTATGGTAGATTATCGGAAGCTCAAAACAAATTTATTATCACCACATAATAATGAAAGGGACAATAATATTTGTAGTGTTTGACAGTTTTGCAAATTGCAATTGACAAAAGTTGAGATTTTTCCGCCATAAATAATTAAAACAGAAGTTGCAATCGTGCAAAAATCCGTCAATTTCGCGTCCATGAGGACAAGACTTAAGTGTGATATCCGCGGAGTGCTCATCAGGTAGGAGTAAATGGGTGGTGGTGGGCAATGGCAGTCCCAAAGAACGGCATTTTAATTTGTAGAGAGGATGACACAGGTGGCACATTTAAAGCAAATTTTTAATGTGCTAGATTCAGTCGAAGTCAACTTATTTTTGATAATTTTGTGTGCTTTAACTCTTCTCAAGTGACACGCTTAGGTAATCTTAACACACGTATCTTCCGTACTCATCTCTGTGTTGTGAATTAGTCACTGTCTATTATTGGGTAATTGATAATACAAGATAGAAACTTTAAATTTTGAAATATTCTTATTATTTTTATTATCTAACGCCTCGAAATTGGTAAAAACTGTTATATCACTGTTTCTACTCTAAAAATAATGGACGTTATGTAATGCAATTATTTTTGTCATTTTTATATATGTTTTATATCTAATCGCATTAAAATTTAGTACGCCTATGAAATGTTGCTCCCCGCACGCTTCGTCAGTCGCGCTAGTTTACAACCTAGCGATTAGTCACTTTCTACAATTTTGGAAGTCAACTATAAATCCGAACATTGCAAACGCTACAATCTTCCGGACCTACTCACTGCCCACCGATGAACAAACAAATCGGTTTGAACAACTCGAACTCGAATTTACCGCCAAGCCACGGCACTTACAAATTGATGATTTGTATTAAAATAATTAAATCTGCCATCGATAGGTTAGGATTAGACGAATATAAAGTATATAAATAAATAAATAGCAATGTTGTGAATTTTAAAAGTAGTTAGGATCTGCTAATTTAATTTAATGCAGAAATACCCTTGCCCGAGTTTGAGGCGGACGAGTATCGAGAGCTGTAGGAGGGAAAGACGTCACCCCTCGCGATAGTTTAAATCCAATTTGACTTCGTATATTTCAAAGACTACTTATCACATCGACTTCAAAATTTCTGGGTCGACCATACATCATAAACGCTTCATAAAAATTAGACAAATATTTGAGGTTTGACCACATATCCCGAACTATTTTTCTCATCAAAGTATTTTATAAATATAAAGAGAGGCTGCACCAATACGAGCTAACCTTTCCATATTTCCTTGACGCACGCACTGGACACTGGACCTTTCAAGTAGGCTCATTTGCTAATTACATATATGTGCAGGAATATAGAAACTAGGTACCTAAATTAACACAAGCACATTGCAGTCGCTACTGAAGATGCCGACAGTGCGGCAAAACATTTGACAGCGTTGGAAGCTCAAAATGTGTAATATAAAATTACAGCTATAAAATTACAAATTGACTTTATTTCTTGAAAGAAATAGTCTATTTTATGCTAAGTATCTAAAGAAAACTCTCAGAATCACAATCAATTACTTACTAACGTTTTTGCTAGAATTTAATTAGGTCCTCTAAACTTTTCTAAAAGATGTTTACTGAGTTTGAAGGGTTATTCAATTTCCACAGTTTCACTATTTATTTTTTCTTATGACTATGCAAGTTAGAGTTTGTAATTTTTGGGAATTTCATGCCACAAGTATTTTGCCATTCCAATTCCATAGACGCCGCAAACATTTTCCAATAAACCAATAAGTACTTCAGAGTTAGGTGCAGATTAATTACAAATAAATTAATATTCAATATTGTCTGGCCAATTATTCAAATTGTTTAGTTGTTTATATATCGAATTGTGGGTGTGAAATGTGGTGAATCATGTAGTATCACAGTTATTTTTATATAAATAACCACGACATAATCATCATTCGTTTCGATACACTGTATCTAAATAAATATTTATTCAGAATGTTTGCTACACTTCACCCTAAAAAATATAGAAAATTAGATAGATATGAAAAATTTGTGAAATTGTCATATTTCACTGCAAGTATTTAGGCAGTCAAAGGAATCCTGTTGCCGGGAAAATCAAAGAAACTTTGCAACAAAACTGATGATTTTGATAAATGACGTTCCTTTAAAAACGTGAAACTCTGCACTGAAAATGTACTTCTAGCATATTTTTTGGAAAAATGTGAGAACTGGAAGCCGTCCTCTTTGTGGTCGTATTATTCCATGATAAAGGCAATGGTAATTTTACATCATAACATCGACATTAGCAAATATTCAAGATTAGTAAGACAAATGAGAGTTACAAACCAAAGAAATTTAGAATATTGGCTATAGGGGAAATTGACATTTTTGTGAGTTCCCGATTCATTATTTTTAATGATAAAGGTAAGTTGTCATCTTCATATGATTTTTGGTATATTGTCGTAGATAAGAGTTATGTAACATAACAATAAATGCTACTCAGGATTTAGATAAAACTTTGCTAATAATAACTATAAAATAATCCAAGACTAAAATACAGGATATATTTAGTACAATAGATAATGAAAACAAGTCACCAAGATATTTAGATACGTACAGAAGATATACATCTCTTCGTCAATCAGATACTGAGCATCGACGTTTTTTTTTATATATTATAGCGATAATAAATGCTCCAGGCAAGTGGTTGGAAAAAATACAGATTTTGTACAAAATAGCAAACCATCTTAAATTACCAAATCCAAAGGAATATACCGGGCATATAGCTAACTAACATTAAACGCCATGATGGTTGGAAATCAACGGTTGCTAAAGACTATATTGAAAATTCAGTGTCCAACAAAGTGGAAATAGTAAAAAAATATATTAACACTAATATGCCTTCAACTAGTCTAGTAGGTGTTTTGGATCTTCCGCAGAAATACTAGTGTTACTCAAGTTACAAATAGTATCCCTGCAGAACAAATATAAAATCGTCAGGACAAATTATGTCCTAATATAAAATATTATTACCTATAGAAACAAGTAGTTTCGTTAATTGAATTTTAAGCATAAACATGTTATTCATATTTATATTAGTATGATTAAATTGTATTTTATTATTTGTAGTTTCGTAAAATGTAGTAAATAAAATGATATGTCCCTTCAATAAAAATAGTTTTCTATAAAATGTTATTTAACATTTAAAAAAAAATACAATATCATTTACCTAATTTGTTTTATTTGAATCTAGAACACTTAAAGCGAGATTTTTAATTCATAGGTAGGTCTGTGACTCTGTGTTGTATTAATTTATGTTGCATATCTAATAGCTATAGTAGCTATAGTGTTTTTGTCTAAGTGCATGCTATAACTATAAAACATTTATTTATTGAAATATTATTTTGGGCCTATATATACCCTGCTTCTACTACGTAGGCATTACCATTGAGTAAAAGAATAGTATCTTTTACACAATGGCATTACTGAACTAACTTTCTAAAGCAGCTGGTTTTCGCGATACGATGAAAAATTTTACACTAGGCTTGTTTTATTTTCAAATTTGAATAATCCTAAAATAGTTCTAAATAATCATCCAGTTGTATTATCATCTCTTAGTAATTCCTAATAATGAAATTAGAAAGTCCAACAGAATTGCGCAAAAAAATATCAACCTCGTTAATTTTTACTGCTGGGGCACATTTAACATCATTTTGTTGTCCTGAAATAAGTAAACTACAGAAATATCGCCGATTTATTTGACTGTGTGGTAAGAATAGATCTTTTTAGTTTCAAAATAAATATGGATTATAAAGCAATGTTTTTTTCTAAATGAGCTATAGTTAACTAGAAAATGACTGTATTTATAGAGAATGCTCCTTTGAAACTAAATATCCTCGTAAATGTATTCACAAAAAACATAATTTATACATAGTTGAGTAAAATACGGCAGAATCGTGTTGCCTTGCTTCAAATTTATGTAATTTTCATTCCAAAATCTAAAATATGTGTTTGTGTATGATATTAGTGCTTATATTATCCTATTTAGATATTAGGTAATTATTATAATTACGTCGATATCATTTATTTTTAATTACACTCACTAAAAAGTTAACATATATCATAAACTTGTTTTTCACAGAAATTTTTAGTGTTTAAATTAATTACTTAGAGTTGTATGTTTTTTGGAGCCAACATGTTTTTCTAACTGTACTTACATTTTGTTATAAAATTGTATAAAAATTAACGGAATTTTGTTTGCTTTTTTAGACAACTTATACATAGATACTAGATCGTCTATCAATGATACAATGGCTATGACCTTTACTAACATTCATCACCACTGATTTAAGTGAGATGAACCATAACATTTTAAAATGTCCAAAATATTTTTTGTCTGTGTGTAGGTATTCCAATTTCCCTTTATATCTGTTAAAACAATATAGTAGGTAGGTATTTCAGAATTGAGACTAGTTATACTTATACTTCGGTAAGAAATACAATTAATTCAAAAATGCTTCAAATCGGATGCTATATTGGGAACGTCTCATCAGAAATAAATACAGCAGTGGAAAGGACATAAATAAGTTAAGTAAAGTATTAAACATTATATTTTAATTGAAATTATTTTATAACAACTATGATATACCTTATATATTTAAAGCTTAACAAAATCTTATTTATATTTGTATCCTGAAAGTATAAAATTACTACAGGTGTTTCCACAAATAGCTGTTGAGCAGCATCTTTTATCATATGGACAGTCAAAACTACTGCAGCATCTTAAAGGACTTCTACAATTTGCTCTTGCTTCAGGACTTGATGGTGAGGGACATCCAGATGGATTTATATCTAAGAAGATTTAGCATTTAAGAAAAATTTGAATTATTTCTCTAAAAGTTATGATAATTTTACGGTATAATTTAACATAAACATTTTATGACAATGAATTGTTATAATTTTATCCATATTTGCAAAGAAAAAACGGATTACATGATTATTCAAATTAAATTTGATCAAAACACTTTATTGGCACTACTTGATTACACGACAAATATTTTTCAGACAAATTTACAACTGTCAAATAAAGGTATTTACAAAAATTATATTTCATACGCAAACAGGAACATAATTAACAAATTACAAACGTAGGTGAGCTTCCGTAACAATATATATATTGATGTGAACACACCGAATATTAATGAAATAGTGAAAAATAATATCTACTTACAGTCACAGCATCGCTTGTAATATCTACAGCAATAGTTATTCACCACATCTCCACATGCCTTACAAATTGTTTCTATTTCATTATTTTGGGAAATTACCAATCCACTTGCGATTAAAGTGTACAAAACAGAAAGCTGTACATACATTATAATTTACTATTTGCACACGTATTGTCTCTACATCAATATATCCATGAATGTTGATTGACTAATAAGGTTGTGACATCATTGTGGTCTGTTTTCAGCATATTTAATTTGTACCCCCAGTCCTCAGTTGTCTTCAATTTCATATTCAGCACGTGTATGTTTCTGCCGATACGCTAATGTTAAGCCAATTATTATTTTATAGAGAATAACCTATGATACTAAATTTCAAAAAATATAATCCGCAAATTTCTAAGGGAAAATATTAGATGGTTTTCAAGCAAAACTTAATTGGTACCATTGTACAACCACGACATATAGAGATACTGTGGTACAATTAGTCATTGTAAAGAAATAATATGTATCCAAAACTCTCATAAATGTAATGTATACTAGATCGAATGTTTATATCTATGGCACGGACATTGTGATTATTTGCACACTACGAAAATTGCCCGGAAATTATGCACTATGTGCATGAAGTACCATCCAAAAAAAAGGTTAAAATTTTGAATGTAAAATTGATCCCAAGTATTTATGACCGTGTGATACAGTTCATGATTTGTTACTGTCAATAGTACCTAATTGCTTACAAATGAGCATATTCGCAAATACTATAATAGATGAATATAGAAGTCCTATTTTTTATTCAGAATTATTCATTGTTGCTATATTTACTATATTATACGATCATACATATTTCTGATCAATTACACATTCAAAACTTGATTTCTTCCAACCTTAAATATTCCTTTTTCTGCTAATTTTGTCAAAATATATTTGACAAAATATGTTTTACATATTTTATATACCTACTTAGCCATTTTACTGTTTGAGTCAAATCGTTAGCTCGAACCAAGATGCAACATTTCGTTATACATAGCATATACTAGTTACAAAAATAAATTTATTTTTATATTATATATTTTCAAAGTGTGGATATTTATTTATTTATTATAGAAAATTATACATAATTTTGAATGTCTCAGAAACGTCCAGACGTACAGATCTTAAAATATGCAACTACAAAAGTAGTTTTCAAGTTGAAAAAAAAAACATTGTCGGAGACTAGTCAGCTTTAGGAAGCCAATAGTGAGGATATGAATAAAATTAAGGAGAATGGTGTTTTTTTATTACACTGTAACCTATTCTCTGGTAAAATCTACAAAGGTGCGTAGAGCGAATATCAAAAGATTTTTAAAAATGCTGTTGAATTTAGAATTTTTCTGTCTCTTGTGCATGTTCTTTATGTAAATTGTTTAGCTTTCTAGCAAATTTATAAAACGCACAAGGAGCGTGCACACCACTAGGTGTAAAATTTGACGTATTTAAAAAGTAGGTGCTTACTAGGAAGCACTTGCATATTTTAGTATTCATGTCAGACAATACCTACACATGCGTTGTCCTAATCGATGAATTGGAAGAGGATTGAAATATACCAATAGCCTAGCCACCGCGATCACCTAACTTAAATCCTGTGAACTTTTATCTATGGGCATATTCTCTGGTTTATGTGACTCCTAATGATATAGAAGGTAATTCAGAATTGTGGCATGAACGTTTAATTTTATAAAAAACAATCAATTAATTTTCCAAAGAGTCAGATTTAGTTTTAGAAAGAGATGTATCGCGACAGGAGGAGAATTTCAACAATTATTATTATTTAAAAAATATATTTTAGTTCTGTTTCTGTTACTTCAAAAAAATTCAAATTAGTTGTATTCTTAAAAACAGACCCCGCTTAAAAAATTACCATTTTATTACCATTACATATAATATTGAAGTCTATACCTTCTGGAAAAAAAAATAAATTGTAAATCCTTCAAAAATATATTTTATTTGATAAACAATACAACTGCGCACAAAACAACGCAAAAAAGAATATTTGCAGACCACACTTGTACCCCGCTATCGATTTTAATAAACGGATAAAAAAAATCGTAAGGTAACCTTATCTCCAAGCTAGGACGATCAACGAATTTAATTTGCTTCTGCACAGATATATCATAGAACACAACTCGACTTTCCAGATTCAATTCCAAATATGTGCTATTTTTTTGCTTGTTGTACGACAACGTTTTATTCACCAATCCCCCAAAGGAATAAACTACCCCAAGAATTTTTTCCTGATTCAGCAACGTTTTGAAATCAATCCTGGAGTGATATATGTCTACGGTTACCTCCTTTACCAACCCAAAACACGTCAAAGTTGTATTTTTTGAACTAAACGAACCAGTTGTTCTGTTGAGCAATTCTTCGATATTTAAATCATACATTATTCTAATCCAGTCTTCAGGTGAATTAGCATCAGCGTTTCCAAACATACCTACAGTTTTATTTTGACCGGTTATTCCCCACATCTTCAAAACGGTCTTCTGCAATTCTCTGCATATTTCAGTACCGTTAAAATACTTCTTTTTGTTGAATAACATCACACTAAACTTGCACTTGGTTAGTAAGTTGTAACCAAATTCTATGGTCAAGTAGTTGGTCTTGTCCAAAATGCAATTTCCCTTTACGTTCTCTGATAATACCAAAAAATTTCCCAGATAGTCGTTAAATGTCCTTTGAACTTTTACAGTTGTATTGGTAGAATTTCCTAGATGAATCAAATTACCACTTAATATCGGTCTTCCGATAATATATCCGGGGTTTCCACTTAACATTGCCGAATAGTTTCGGGACTGATTAACCCACCAGAAATTAACCTCGAATGTTTGGAAAAATTCAAAGTCTTCCACTCCGAACTCATATGAGACTTCTCCCACAATTCCTAACAGTTCGATGCTGGTGTAGCCTTGAGTGCCATTGTGGTAAAAATTATATTGAAGTTTCTTTACTGCATTTTTGCATTCATTTTTGTTATTTCTTATATTAAAGTTACATTTGAAATCTAGGCGTGAATCATTCCGTGAAACATTCTGACAGTTATCGAAATTTTCGTTTTCGCAAATTTTCGGTAAAATGTCCAAGCATATATTTTTTGGGCATTCCTGAAAATTAAACAACTTAAAATACGGAAAGTGTTAAAGCAAAATTTAAGACTTACGCGTATATTTTTATATTTCGTCATATTAAAAAAATTCGGATTGGCAACCACGGTTACGTTCTGGAAATAGTTTCTGAAATGAAGATATTCATTTTCTTCACTGATGTCGATTTGAGCACATATACCTTTCACGTTCTTAAAATTTAAAACGTCTTCCTTCATTATACATGTATTTGAAAAATATTTATTTGGCACTTCTAAAAATAAATTATATTTTTATATGAGCTGTCTAACCAAACAATACCTTAGATGAAAATAAATTGATTTTGATAGTTCTGGTGAAACATTTTTAATTGCATTTTACACTAGTAAAGATAAAATCATTTAAATAAAAATTTAAAGGCTTAATAGAGTCATTTCCGTAAATGAAATTCTATCCTACAAGATTACACACTGCTTTAAAAATGTGTGTGTGTTCCTAACATTAGCTCTTTTCCAACACGGCATCTGACTGGTTGGAAACCTGTCCCAAGTGGATAGCTAAATCGTTCACCGACTTACTGCAGCGGAGTTGTATCTAATATTAAACTGACTGACGGCTTCGGACATGTTTCAAACTAGTCAGGTGCCGTGTTGGAAAAGAGCTATTAAAATATGCTTCATTTTTGATGTGTAGAGCGTTAGAGGTGTTCCGTTAGATGCATCCGTTCAAACTCGCGTTTCGCTAAGCATAACACAACCGTATGACTCACCGCTTCTAGGACGCCCATTTATATATTTTAAACCCAAGTTTATGTATAACAAAAATACAATGTTAGGACATCTAGAAGCTAGCTTTTTTTTCTAAGAAAATAAAATGCAATGAAAAAGCACGTGTAAAATATTTTTATAAAAAAAAACTTTCAGAACAGTTTTAAAGAAATATAGGAAACGACACTATTTTTAAATAATTACAAATTTGCTAAGGTAGCTTAACCTAAATCAGTTTAGCTTCATTTAAGGACGTACGGTTTATTTGTTTCTGGACTATGTACATAGTCGCATCAAATTAGCATGAAAAATGTGAAAATAGACAACTTTTTGCGGAGAAGTCCGATTGAGATGCGGTTTTCTGCAAAATGTTCAGGGAATTTTTTATAACAAAAGGTACATTTAACCTCTATACGCTCGCAAATTTTTAATTGTTTATTTAACAAATGACCCATTTTTGTTGAACATATGGCAAATTGTTGTAACTGGGCTAATTAACAAATTAAAAACTCTCCCGGAATCGTTAGAAAATTGGATTTTTTTTGCAATAATTCTGGGATCAATTGAACAATAAACAATTATATTTGCAAAAATCTTGTGCCGATGGTTCGCCTTAAAAAGACAGAAATCCCGGAAAAAATTTCGGGTCTCTAGTGATTCCGGGAGTAGAGTTATTAATTTGTTAATTAGCGAGGTTGCAACAATCGAGCAATAAACAATTATATTTGCAAAAATCTTGTGCTGATGGTTTGCCTTAATAAGCCAGAAATCCTGGAAAAAATTCCGGTTCTCTAGTGATTTCGGGGGTGGAGCTTTTAATTTATTAATTAGCCCAGTTACAACAATTTAGCAATAAATAATAAAGCTAACACCAAAGTGATAAAGAGGGACCTCGAAAACCCCCGAGAGAACATTTTCCAGACATTTTCGTTGAATCGTGTGACATTTGCCATATGTTCAACAGAAATGGGTCATTTGTTAAATAAAAAATTAAAAATTTGCGAGCATACAGAGGTTAGATGCATCTTTTGTTATAAAAAATTTGCTGAACATTTTGCAGAAAACCGCATCTCAATCGGACCTCTCCGCAAAAAGTTTCAAGTGAAATGCTAATTTGACGCGACTAGACTGGTTCAAATTTTAAGTAAAATTACTGGAATCGATAAAACACGTCGAAATAAGTAACTTATTTAAATAAACTTATGTATATATCGTAATACAGGGATTTTTTTTTGTTTCCTGAAGACAGTTAGGTTAACAAAAGTTGATATAGTCTTCTAGAAGCCTAAAAGCTATAAATTAACAGAAATATACGTCTTTCGTTCCACTAGTGGTGGAGAGATAAAATTTCACTAGAACATTTATTAAGTCTCTTGGAGATTTGTCGAAAAACGCATAGCTATACTCAAAAATCCTAAGTATTTAGGTTCCATGAATTCCATGTATTAATAATCACTTATACATAATAATCTTGTTGGAAACCGAGTCTACCTTTGTGAACTAGTGGTTCAATAGTTGATTAAAGAAACATATGTCGTAAATGTATAAAAAATTTAACGCAATATCCTAATAAAGATTAAATATTGATACCTAAGATTTTTAAAGAAAAATATGCGATTTTGGGTAACTGTAAGATACCTATTCTTCTCAAAAATTGATTGATTAAACGTAGTAACAGTGTGAGAATACAAATTTTCCAGTGGAGTATAATATTTTTATTAGTTAGCGAAGAAACCTTATCCCTCCGCCACTGATGGAACAAAAAAAATCATATTCCTTTTAAATTGCCCCTATTACACTATATCAACTTTTGTTAACCTTATTTACTTCAAGATATACAACAAAATTGAAACAAAAATAATTGCTTTAATACCCAAAACTGTTTCGATATTTTTGTTTATTTAAAGAAATCTAGGGTTTTGCTCACACAATTTGAACCTGTATAAGCAAATTTTAAAAATGAATAACGTCAATTTGAAAATTGGAAAACTTACGAAATTTTTGAATATTATTCTTGTAGAAGATCCATATATTATTCCCATATACAAAATCTTCCGACATATTGAACTTCACTTCCTTCTTCAGTGAAATATCCGGCCACGAAAATTTATTAATTTTTTCCTGTTCCGCCGCCTTGAAAGATGTCAGAGGCTAGAAAAGTACAGACTATAAGATACAAATAATATTCAGAATGTTGTTCGCATTACTTGTTTCCTTTGCACAGTGTAAGAAGGCGGCAAATTACTTTTCAGGACACAGAACAATCCGTTCTGATTGACGTGCCATTGAAACGGTGTATTATTTATGTAAATGTACTTCATGTAGTCGCAATACCTGGTGTCATAGTACAAATTTTCGGACACACAGTGGTGAAAAATCGATTTGTCTTCAGGGGAGCAGTCCTCATCACAGCAACAATTTATGTCACAAATATTAAGCTAAAATCATAAAATCCTCGAGTACCATTAGTGAATTGGCAACATAATGAATATCTAATTTAATTGAAAGGAAAGAGAAAACCTTGATTTCAGCTTCAGCTACATTAAGTTTGTTTTGTAGCAGTTGGAAACGGTTTGAAACTATCAGAAATGTCCTTCCAAATATTTATTTATTCCCAACTTAACTGGTCAAATATTTCTGGCAGTTTCAAACCGTTTAGAACTGCTGCAAAAACAAATCTATTATTTCAAATATACAGGATGTTCCGTATAAGAACCGACACAGAACAAGTACATGTAGGGGGGTCTCAAAATATTTTAATTTAACCAAACATACCTATAGACATAGTTGCACACAGGTGGAGTTGGAATATTTATAACATGCGAAGAACCGAACACCCGACTCGGAAATAACAACACTGCTGATCCTATAAAAACTTCTAATTGCATAAACGGACAAAGCAGTTCTCGACCTCCGCGGCACCCGTTAATATCTTAATGACTGCACACGAAAATGACTTTATTATATATGCAACTTTTAATATAAAATTTTATTCTATGCGGACACCATCGTGGCGGTCTAGACGTCGCGACGCTCCCAATTTGTTTTAGTTGAACTCTGCCGCCTTCTGTATCTTCGGAGTTTATCTAAGTAGAAAAATGTATTCCTCAAAAAAGGTGGTCGCACGATGGTGTCTGCATAGAAAATTGAAGTCATTAACAATCCTTAAAATCAATTGACAGACCATCGTCGCTATCTTTTTAGTTCCCTATAATTATGTCTGGGGAGATTTGAAGGAAATACTGATATTTATTGTAAAGTTAGCATATTTATAGGAAACAACAAATTTTAATAGTCTGTTCTATTTTTGCCAAAACAAATTATAAGTACTAAGATGGTAGTAAGTTTATACATGAAATAAATCTTTTATTTTCATCTCAATATTTCTACTCCATTTTTAAGATCAAAACAAAAGAATAAATGCCTACTTCCGCTGAAGTGACTGAAAAATCATATTACCTGTAAATTACAAGTACACAGTTCCTGACCAGAAGTAGTTACATCAATTCGGTGGTGTTTTCTACTAACACTAATGTTTGTGGTGTTTACTTTTGCTGAGGTGTCATTGGTGTCGGGTTTTATTGTAGAAATGAAACACGAAGAATTGGCTTCGCAAGTCGTCATTAGCGTCATTTCAGTCGTGGCATTTACATCGTCTGCTTCCGTTTCTACAGATGAAGTTGTGACAAACGTGGTAATAGAGGTGGTTGCCATACTAATGTTACTCGTTTCAACGTTGGCATTTTGCGTTGTCCTTTGGACAGCAGCAAAACAAGCAACTAACATAAAGTGGATAAAATTCATTTTTATTTATATTCTATTCCGTAATTGGTAAAATTTCTCAATATTATCGTCAAATCGAATGAGACTACTCCCATAGCCTCCGTCGATAATTTATATCTTTCTCCTGAGGAGAAAATCAGATCGGGATATTTTAATTGGAGGCCTCCACCCAAGAAATATTGCACGAAGCGTTCCTTCAACGATCCGAACGGTCTCCAAGTGTAGCAGTCTAACGTGTGGTTACCTGGACTAGTTGGAACGGTTACCAACCCGTAACCAAATAGATGAGCTCTTCCTAACCAGTCCAAATGATACACTTCAATATATATTTTAGGCCAACCTACAGAAGTAGAAAATCTATCAAAGCTGTGTTACTCTTTATATTGCATATGATTACAATGATAAAATCTGAATTATTATTCATCATCCTAATAAATCGTCTAAACTATCGATCGCTATATAAGTCCAGATGTAACGCTCTTAATCCCTGAAATTAACTATCAACAGATTTTTTAATTACGGTTTAATAATATAACAGTGTAGGTACTAAACGACTTACCTTGGAGTCCGGCGGTAGCCAAATGAATATCTATAGGAAAAGACCATATGCAACTGCTACTAAACTGCGAGAAACTTACGTGAGTTTGACCTTCTTTTTTCCCTGATATTATTCTCCAGTTGTTACCTTAAAAATTATACTAGTATAAAAATTATTGCATGACGGGTCTGACTTACATTTACCAATTTTGTATCCAATAAATTGATTAAGAAATTGATCAAAAATCAGTATATGTATTTATGTAGGTACAATATTTTAGACAATTTATGACGAATGTATTAATTACGTAGTGCATGTAATAAGTAATAACATATTTAGAGTATACAGGGTGATTCAGAACTTATCTGAAAAAAAACCCTTCACACGGCACTGGAAGCTGGTCCACTGTACAACCTGATATGTGAGGAATTCCCGAATAGTGTGTAGTCTTGTTCGTTAAAAATCCATTAATAAAAACCCTACACACGATGCACGAACCACGCATCGCGAATCGCGAATTCACACATAGAATGTAGCAAGCATAATGGATGACAGGATAAACAAATTGAAAGGAATTCCCAAGGAAAGAATTAAATTACATTTTACAATACCTATTTTTACACAGCAAATTCAACTGCTTTTGCCGCTATTGTTATTCATTATTAATAGAATTATATTCTATATATTAATAGAATTATATATCTTTTATATATTGATAGAATAGAAGCTAAGATATATAAAGTTATAATCTCCCAAAATTACAGCCTTAACTAATATTATGTTTCTCATTATACACTAATAACATAAAATACAATGCCAAAGAGCAATACATATTCTCAAATTTCAAGAGTTTATCGTAAATGGTTTAGAAAGATATTTATAAAATATATCTGGGCCAACCAATAATTAATTTGATATCCTTTCAAGAACTTAACACATCATTATCATTTTTTAACACTGGACCGCAGTAGGCGAACGTAATAAAAAAATATCATTGGAGTTTGGCTGCCAAAATTGTAAAATTTTCAAATATCTCCAAAAGTAGTAATCGCAACCCAAAATATACCATATGGGTTGGAAGACTATTCCAATGTGTGATAACTGTTTGAACTTGTCAAAATGTAACGCTAAGAAAGTACTATAATTTAGCGTAGTTGTTTACGAGTACCAAAATTGAACTTGATACCTATTTCCAGGAAAAAGATGCGCACACCTTCGTGCACCCTAGCACACCTCAATTTTTTCTTAATAAATTAATTTCACAAAATCTATAGCTCACTAGCTATAAGGAAAGTTATACAAAGCGACTCTAGAGGATACGCACTAGGCGGTCGCGGACTAGGCGCGGACCAGAGGTTAGTCTCGTACTCGTCTAGTGGTGTATTTTCTAATCCAATGCTTTTAAAGGAGAGAACGCACTATGAGATCGCAGTCTAGACACATCGCGGACTTTTACAAAATCAGTCGCATATGTCATTCTCTAAGCGCTTTCGACTTGTTCTACTAGACTATTTAGATGTCAAAATATGTTCTGTGTAAGATGTATTTTTGCTGACGACCTGTTAGTACAAACGTGTACTATCAATCTGTTGCCATAATAACCCAAGTGACCTAACTAGCAAAGGGGAAATGAGGGGAGGAGAGTGCGCGTGGTAAAAAGTTTAGCAATAATTTGGAAATTCGAAAATTTGTGTGAACCGAAAAACATTTTCTTTTTTAACAGCTCTAATTATTATTTGCAAGTGAAGAGAAAAAATTAAGGACGACGTCAAAAAATTGGTATCAATGAGGTGATACCAAGAATTACCACATCAAGTGTCCAGGTAACACACCATGCCCACATGGGCGAAGTTAGGTCATCAAATCTGGGGGGCTAAAGCCCCGGGTAGACTGTTTTAATTTCGGCTCTGAATGAATAAGGTGTGTGAGTTGTTTATAAATATTTTTGGAGGGGGCTAATTCGATTTCTGGGAGGGGGGAGGCTAAGCTCCCCCCCCAAGTCCCCCTCTAACTTCGTCTATGCATTCCCGCAGTGGCTATAATTTTTTAATATTTTCGATTATCTGTTATCTCTTTTATGATATAAAAAAATAAGTTTATAAAAATTAACGCGTGGGTCATTTAAAAAACTCTTGTGGGTCAATAATGTGTAGGCTAACGGATCATAGGTCATCCACCACTGCCCTTTATAGGTTCATAATGTAACTGGTTTCAATAAAACTGTAAGATAACTAGGTACTTATTTACCTATACATAAACCTATATGCATGTATATTTGTATAGGTACAAAAAAATAATTTAGAAATAATTGCGTAACTTGCATATTAAGAAAATAATGTAGTTATCGAATTCCAGATGCACGTTAAACACTAAATTTTATTAATCAATCAACTATTCGTATATATTATGTACTAGAGGTAGTTATTACTTACCAATGTGTAAGTACCATTTGCAAAACAAGTTTTGCTTAGGAAAATCTTTTGCTTGATTAATTTGCCCAATAATGTGAACTTCTGCCATAGGAAATGTCTATTTGGAATTAAAGAGTTGCGTGGTTAGAAAAATTACTACAATAATATTATTTGTTTACTATCCCTTTAACTGTTGCCTGGCAACCACCTAATGAAAAAGTGGGGGGATTACAATATGTCCTTATAGGTAAATATTGTTAATTGATTAATTAATTTTTTTAAGTTACAAGTGCGAACTTTAATTTTTCCTCAATTTTAATTTCTATAAGTATGAAAGTAAGTAAAATTAAATAAAATATATTCTTTAAATTTCTTCCTACAGATTTATTTGAAAAGCGCAGGTCACATTGAGCATTAAGCGCATGCTCAGTAGATATAAATGGTTCCTCAATCGTAAATCTAAAATGTGTAAGAATAAGAAGATGGCCGTGAAATATATTTTGTGACAGTGTACAAGATTCTTCAAGTTCATTTAATTTTATAAATAATTTGCTCACAAATGTAAGTATATTCATTTCAGTGTCAAAGTTTCATTCGTTATATATTTACACATTTTTTTTCTGTCAGTTTTTTTGTAGACAAGAAAGTCGTTAAATATATTTAAAAAATTCCAATTGTTTTGCTTAAATTTGTCGTCTGTTGTTAATATAGACTTAGCAGTCAGTTGTTTTCTTAGTCATTATTATTTTTTTCTAGCAAATTAATATGCCGAGACGATCTAACGATGAAGCATCTGATCAGGAACCACCGAGAAAAAAGAGTTCAAGCGGCATTACTAATGGCATAGATTTAAAACAGGGCGAAATAATAAAAGATATAAGTGGTAAACATTGGAAATTAGGAAAACCTGTTGGAATTGGTGGCTTTGGAGAAATATATCAGGCTTTCGATAATGTTCTGAAAGACATCAAGACCGACAACACATCTCATGTTGCCAAGATTGAGAGACATACAAATGGCCCTTTATTTGTAGAAATAAATTGTTATCTTAGGATTGCAAAATTGCAAATGAGTATGTTTTCTTATCGTTTTACTATTAAAAATTTAATGATGGCAGTCGATTTTATTGCTATTTACTACTGTCATTCATTCCATTTGTTTCAGTTGAAGAATGGAAAAAGGAAAGAAAATTGTCTTTTCTCGGAATGCCACATTATATATCCTCTGGTTCCCATGTCTACAGAGGTGAAAAATATCGCTTCCTTATATTACCCCGTTATGAAAAAGACTTGCAAGAAATTTTTCAAGAAAAAAAAGTGTTTAACCTAAAAACTGTATTGACAATATCCATTCAAATTTTGGATGTATTAGAATATATTCATAATAAAGGTTATGTACACTCGGATATTAAAGCTTCTAATATCATGTTAGGTAAGCAAGTGAAAAAAAGCTTACTTTTACCAGTCAGGAAGCCAACTAGAACAATAGGCACTCGGAATGCGCAAAAAAAAATTAGAAAACCGTGCACTAGGAATTTACGTCCAGTAGGAAGTATTAATTATATAGATGATATACCATACCTTGACGAAGTTCTGAATATGTACAATAAACATTATACTACTAATACACCTTTACTGAAACAAAAAACTGAAACTAATGTGAAATCGGATCAAGTGTATTTGCTAGACTATGGACTTGCATCGAAATACCTATTGGTTAATGGAGAACACAGAGAATTCTGCACAGATGAGCGACGAGCTCATGCCGGCACAGTATTATTCTGTTCCAGAGATGCTCACAAAGGTGTTCCTTCGAGACGATCGGATTTGGAGTCGTTGGCTTATAACATGATTTATTGGTTAACAGGCAGTCTTCCATGGCTTGACGATATTGAGCAGCCAGACATAGTTGAAAAGAAGAAAATTAAGTGCTTCAATAATCTGAAAGGTTTCTTGGAAGTTTGTTTTAATAATGAATATCCAGACTTTTTATTGGAGTACTTTAATTACTTAAGCAGGTTAAAGTTTGAGGTAGGTATGCACTTTTTTGGAGTTTAAGAAATTGTTCAAATATTCATTACCAATCAGAAATTTGTGTGGTTTTTCTTTTGATTTACAAATTTTTCATTGGAAGTAGTGCATACAAGAACGTGAATGATTATTTCACGTCATATGTACATATTAATCCCAATTGCTATTTAACCATTTCCTTTATTAAGGCTAATTTTGTGTATTATAAAAATGTATTTATTAAAAAAAATTATTTTGCAGACCCCATATCTAAATTTGTAAGGTAAGAAAAAAATTACTTGACGTTATGAATAAGTTTGCATTAACTGATTATGGTTATGAGATGCAGTTTGTTAGACATATGTTCACTACTTTATTAATTTATTCATACATTTTTAGAGGTGATACAGTGTAACTTATTCTTGAAAGTGAATGAGCGGTACTTCAAGAGTGTCTTCCTTTCATGAAAATATAATGATTTTGATTAAGGCCAAGTCAAGGATCTTAACCCGCCGTCACTCGCGTCTAGTTCTGTCACACCATTACTCGCGTGTTAGATTTTATCTAACAATGCAAAATAATAATTTTTAATCTAAAAAAGGGAATGATTACTGTTAAATAAGATCTCTGTTTTATGTTTAACTATGAAATTTATTGTAAGAATGTAACAAAACAAATAATATATTTCTAAAAGTAAAAATCTTTAGATGTAGAAAGAATATAGCTCTGCAACTTAAGGCATTATCTAAATTTAACTAAATTATTAATATGGAAAATTTTAACACATTGATGAATAAGTAAGTAATAATAATAAATGTTGAAACTAATTGTTATCGTAACATCCGTTATTCATCTTGTAAAATGCTCTGCCAGCACACTATTGTAGTTTTTCCAACAAATCGGCTTGGAACAGATATTGCATAAATGATTCGTAAATCTATTTTTTCGGGTAGGAGGACGTTTTCTGGATACAGCCAGTGAGGCATTCCTCAAGCGACATTGTCATACAGCTTTTGGTTTCTTTAGAATCCTGGGAAATGTCAAAATGTTAGATAAAATCTAACAAGGAGAGTGATCACGGGTTAATACCTTTAAAAAGTGATAGGTCTTCTTTTATTTTATTTTTTTTGAGATTATAATTAAAAAAAAAATAATTGTCTTTGAAGGTCTATGACTTTCTAGGCAGTAAAATTTTACTAAAGTAATTTATGCCAAAGTTTATTTTCATTTAAAGAAGCTCCCTGTTAAGTATGGTGCACTCATTGCTGGACACTAAATGTGTATATATAAATTTATAAAATTAAAGTTAACGTTGAATTTTGTTAGGTGCAGAATTGCTTGCAGATAATTATTTTCAAAATTACATTCAATTAAATGTATGATTTGTTTGTGGTTTTGCTAAAAAATTTTGTTTTTACAAGTGAAATTTTAATTACTTTCATTTCATTATTTTTTTTATTAAAACGTACAGAATGTCTATAAGTACAAAACACTAGCACAAGTTTCTGAGGCTAAAATATGAGAATCTAACTCAATTTACCTTAGTCCAAAAGCTGATAATTTCCTAAATACAGGGTGTTAAAGTTATTACTTAGCTATTACTATTACTTATTAATAGCGAGAAAACCAGATCTGATCACAGTTTCTGTGCACATTGCAGACGGTGCACAGATTGTGAATCAGTATATTAAATTTCTAGTTAAAAATTCTTGTTCCTTGGCATCTCTTATCCAAAAAAGGTATACCTACATAGTAGATTTAAATGTTTTATTGTGTACTGAAACTCATCATAGCAACGAGTTAACAATGATCAGTACCGTCATTAGTTGAAAGAGCAGTAAATTGAGCCAGATCCTCACATTTTAACCTCAGAAATTTGTGCTAGTGTTTTGTAGAGACCTTGTGGAGACACCTATATGTATAAAAGATACATGCAATTTAACTTTTTAAAATGGATTTTTTTTTTTTTTTAGTAAAACCATTGTCACGATACCTAGCAATCAGAATAGTAACTCAGTGTCGGCACCTTTACTCTTTTTTGTAGGTCGACCGACGCTATGTTGGTAGAACCTGTTCACAAATTATTACTAGTGTTGGGATCACTCGAGTGAAAAAAAACTGATTATTCGGTTATTGCAATAACTGAAATCAGTCGGTTATCAGTTACATGAGTAACGAATTATTTATTTGATTTTTGATTACTGTTCAATAAGTAGGCTTGCCACTTTTTCATATGCGCATGTAAAATCAATCTTATCTTTTTAAATTCTCAAGTAAGGACATTCTTTGCTTTATCGAATAGCAGGGACTTATGTATATCAATTTTTTTTTATTTATTTTGTCTTTGTGTCCCCATAACTATATTTTAATATGAATTTAATTATTTCCTCCAAGTAAAGACATTTCTAGTAAAAGTAAGAACGGAACAACATAGAGGCTGTAGTAAGAACTGTCCTTCTGAAGTAAAGGACAGTTGGCAACCCTACTGTTCACTTACAATTTGTGTGTTCGAACTCAAGATTTGTAACAAACGAAAAACCGAATAAGCATAGAAATAACCATCATGATATTGCAATTTCAACCTAATGTAATGTATACATAGAGGTTAGAATTGTGAAAAATTTTGGTTTTTTCGAAACCTAGATTCGGCTGCAGAAAACTAATTTTAGATTCGTGTTCAGCACCCTCAAAAATAGAGGGGTAAAATTTTTTTTATTAAGATTGGTAAGGTTTCCGCTAATGTAAATAATTACCAACAATTTTTGAAAAATTAAAAAAAATGAATTAACAAATTTTTTGTATACCTAACTCTCTAACTGTATTGTGTAATGCAACATATATACACTATATAAGATTTATAGTTTTATCTGAAATACATAAATATACCCATAAAAAAGTATAAAACATTTATTTATAACAAAAATAGTAATATGTCAGCTACTTCAATTCAAGTGACTATCACTCGAGTTGTCAACCGGTTTTTGAAATCACTTAAATACTCAGTATTCGGTTATTGAAATAACTCGTTTTTTCCCCAATACTAATTATTACGTTAAAGCTGGCCACATCCTTATTTAAATATATTAATTCCCTTTCCCGTTATTAATAAAAATGTACCGGTACATTTATCTAAATTAACTTGTTATCCTTTTATTTAGTTCGTCATACATTAATAAATTGACAGGTTTTATTTCAAAATTTGAATAATTGAGGTTATGTAATAATAATCCTGCCAATTGGGAGTTATATTTCTGATTGTTAACTGTTGATCTATTCCATCGTCTGCTAAATCGCAGCAGCCATTCTTTATGTTCTATTCCATTACCCAGTTGCAATGACTCATCGCGTGATATATTTTTCAATTGTTTGTCAGTAATTTGACATTTCTTAGAAATTATGACAAATATTTATACAAAAGTTTGTGTATAGTATAAGAATACATACATGTTTTATAAACCAAATTAGATAAATAAGTAATATTAAAAGGCAAGCTGTTACAGTGTCAATATCAAATGCCAAATTCTGACATTTATAACCTAATATTTGTTTCCAAATACTAACACTGGAGTCGCTAATTTACAGTACCTACATCACATAATTCTATATTGAAATTCAACATTCTGACATTAGCGACTCACATTTGTGACTCCAAAGAGTAACACAGAAGTCACCACAATACAGTACATTACAGAATCCTATATTGAAATTTAAATGATTCGACAAACAGAAGTATTACGCAGGCGACGCAATTTAGCAGACGATGCCTATTCTGTGGCACCTTATCTTAAACAATATTTGTCAAAATCACAGTTTTTTTGCCACAAAAATTTCAACTTGTCAATATAATAATGCAATTGATTAATCAAAAACTGACATTTGGTTACAATATAATGAATGAAATAGTCATAGATATTGAGAAATAAATGTAAAATCCTTTTGGTTTCATCAAAGTTAATAAAATAGTGAGCTCATTTTCAGTTTTGCGACAGACTGTGGATGAAAGTCTCGTTACTAATAATCGTCAATCATATCTCATCAATCATTTACTATCATTGTGTGAAAAGATATTAGGTGTATAATGTGAATAAATATAATTTTGCTTCATAAAATAAATACATAGTCTTTAAGTAACAAGATTATCCTTATCATACTTTATCCATAAATACACCTAGTACTAAAAGTAATTTATATATATATTTCATGACTACATACTTGACAGTTGTCAAAAAGTAATAGCTAAATTTTTGTATTGAATATGTTTTCACACTTTATCAATTTTCGCAATAACCAATAAGTATAATTATAGGAAAGTCCGGATTATGATTACATTAGAAATCTATTCAGGAAAGCAGTGCAGCATTATGGATACAAGAATGATTCGAAACTAGATTTCGATAATTTAGAAAGTGGTAAAAGTCGACAGAAGAAATTAAAACGTAAAGTAGTTGGTTGTGAAAATAAAAAACTGTTTCCAAGCAGATTCTTAATGAGCAGTCCTCTTATGCCCCTCCAGTCAAACATTATTTTTAAGAGGCCTAAACTTAGGAAAAAGGTAAAAAACAAGAAGATTAAAGACAGTGCAATGAACTGGTCTAAAATTTTAATGGATCCTGAGACCATAATGAAGCAAGCTACAAGAGAACGGAAAACAACTGAGGGCAGTGATCCAGGCACAATTACCTTGTCTACCAGGGACTTATATGGTATGAATCCTACTTACGCCATGTTGGAAGTTTATAACAAATATAAGGATCGAGACGTTTCTCCAAGATACAAAGGGGACAAGTAAGTTGATGATGATTTGAGTAATATAAATGAAATGGAGTTACATATTTATTTTGTAGTTCTTCTGAATTGGACAACATCGATGGCTATACTTCCGCTATGATGAATGTTTATAAGAGAATGAAAGAACGTCAAGAGTTTGAGTATGAACAGGCCCTTTTGAATAATAATAATATTAAAGCAAGTAGTAAAAGTTCCCGTAGTTCTGCTAGAAAACGGTTATCAAAACGAGCTAAACGTCCCGAGTCACCACCTATTCAAAGATCATCATCACGAACAAAGTCACAAACTATCGGTAAGCAATTATGATTCTTTGATTAATAACTTATTAATCTCTTCTCATTTACTTACCTAGTATGTTAGTAAATTTAAGCCAGATTATTCCTGATCCACGAACTAACATAAATAACTAAATCACAAGTTATTATTGTATTACAAATAGTCGATCAATCTGTGCAAAATGTTTAAAATCTATTGCTGCAAGAACACAAAAATGAAAATAAAAAAAATTTGCCTCATAGGTTCCATTTTTCCCACAAATATACGCAAATGTTTCTACCACAAAAAATGTGCATATTTTAATTCTTAAATTTAAATTATTTATCAAAACATTTTGACTTATTCATTTTTTTCGTCATTTATATGTTGCTAGAACATTTTTATAATTTTGTTCTGTATTTGTATGACTCATATATTTATTTTTTGTTTTTATAATACAAGGTGTTAATGATAAGTTTGGAAAACTATATACTGACATATTCTATCGCTGTAATTTATTGGAGGTTTGTTATATTGTTTATTTATTCATAACTTTGTTTATCCATAATTTGAAATATACTCCAATGGTGTAGTTACTGGGTTTGAAGTGTATATTTTTTCAATATATTTTTAGAATGTCTGATCGATTTTCCACAAAAAAATATTCCAGCAAAATGTTTGTAACAATGACAGGTCTTGAGATAATTAGGGTTGTTAAACATGCTTAACGTTATTAATAACTTAAAGCAATAAACACTAATTACACAATAAAACTACAAACCAGTGACATTTTTAACTACTTATTGTCATGAACAATTAACAGTTCTCCAGCAACAACATTTTTTTATGTAAGTTGTCAAAGCAAAAAATTGTCACCGTATAACTCCTTTATTAAGGTTTGAAGCAAAAGTTGTTTTATAACAAACGTCAATTATTTTCAGTGATAGAATATGATGGTGCAGTTTGTTAACACCCTGTATATGTTGCCAACATAAGTCCTTATCCTCATGAACTCAAAATTCGTTGTTAATTGTGCAAGATCATGATGGAAGTCTCAACATTGCCAACTGTAATAATTTATATCATTTTCATCGTAAAACTGTTTGACTGTCATGGTAAATTGTCAGAAGCTCAAAACAAACTTACAAACCCCACATAATTATCAAAATAGCAATGATATTTTAACTGCAAAATTCATACAACCGCAAATATTTGTGTCCATTGGACGTCATAGAGTAAAATTTTTTATTTTTATTTTTTGTTTTGGCTTCAGGATAACGCGTTTAGTTTGAATCACCAACACAGCAATATTTAGTTTTTCAAAATGTATTGAAAATAAGGAAAATATTTTCTTGTGATTTGGTAAAAACATATATATATATTATTATTAGTTATGGGTATTATTTCTGTTTCAAGTGATAATAACGAGTGGGGCCGTTACCATTTTTATTGCGCGCCGTCTTGGTTATGTGACGTTTAGCTCAGTTTAGCTTTAACCATTGTGTTGTGTAGACGTCCAAATTTTATAATGGATAAATATACACCTCAAGAACGAGCAGAAATAGTGACAGTATATATTGAAAATAATCGTTCCATTATTGGGTTCCATGCGAATTTTCGACAGTATGGTATGACAGCAGACAGACCTCGTTCTGGAAGACAACGGACATCTCGTAACGCTGAAAATGTGGCTCTGGTGCGCGATAGTGTTGCAGAGTCTCCAGAAACATCAATTCAAAGACGTGGTTCCCAGTTACACATTTCTGCACGCAGTTTAAGGCGAATTTTGAAAACTGATTTGAAAATTCAATTAGTCCAAAAATTGCTACCGAGAGATCCTGATCAACAAGTTGAGTATAGTAATGCAATCCTAAGGCTGTCTGGTGAAATTGAAGATTTTTCGTCTAAAGTAATAATGAGCGATAAAGCCCATTTCCTTCTCAGTGGCCACGTCAATAAACAGAACAGTCGGTTTTGGGGAACACAGAATCCTCAATTAATTCATGAAACATCATTGCATCCACTAAAAACAACTGTATGGTGTGGTATTCATGCTGGAAACATCATTGGTCCCTATTTTTTTGAAAATGGAGGTGTTGGAGTTACTGTTACTGCTGAACGGTACCAAGACATGATTCGAAATTTTCTTGTGCCTGAAATGGAAAAGCAAGGACTAGAGGAAATGTGGTTTCAGCAAGATGGGGCCACAGCACACACAGCCCGTTCAACAATTCAATTATTGAATGACGTTTTTCCACGAAGACTAATTTCACGAAATGGCGATTTAGCATGGTCAGCCAGATTTCCGGATTTAACAGCACCAGACTTTTTGTTATGGGGTTTTTTAAAATCAAAAGTTTATGTGAATAAGCCCCAAACAATTCAACATCTTAAAGACAATATTCGTCACGAAATTGAAGAAATTCAGCCTGAGATGTTGCAGGATGTCATGAAAAATGCCTTAAAAAGAGCCGAAAGTTGCATAGCGAACCACGGTCACCATTTAGCCGATATAATTTTCCAATCATAACGAAAAAAATATTTAAAGACCAAATAAACTTTTTATGAAAACCATACTTATTTATCTTTTCTTTGAACTAAATTATAGGCAATCAAAATGGTAGCATGACTTTTGCCCCACCTGTTATTAGTATTTGGTTGCTAGCTTTAATTATATACAGGATGTAACAGCGACATGAAATTATCTTGCAAAACTGATTTCTGTTGTCCTTGTTTTTCATAAAATATGAGCCTTTCCAACAAATTAAAAAAAAAATTTTGAATACAAGAATAATTAACATTCTCTAATTAAGCTCTCAAAATTAACAATCAATCTAGAAGAGTCATAGATTTAATAGTTTTTGTTCAACGATACGTTTTTGTTACATCGTTATTATATTCTGTATACCTTATGCTTTGTTTGGGTGCCTCCTCCTTAAGTATTTTCTTTTTCAATTTAAAAATAAAAAGCAATAGATATACGAGCCCAAAATCACAAGTTCACCCCTTCTTATACATTTCCATGTGCACATGTTACAAATATAGGAATAGAATAGAAATAAATTATGATGACAAAATAAAATAAACTATGATGACAAATACAATGAATCTATTTAGTTGAAAACTAAAACACTATATATATTTGATGACAATGACGATAAAACTATGTCAATGTAGAGCATGAAATCGTGAAATAGTTAAATCATATATCAATCATTACATTTTGCAGTCAGTTACCATTGTGTTGTCAACTTTTCTTTTTTTCAAAACTACTTGTAAGGAAAAAGAGAAACTATTTTGCAGTGTTTGCAGTTTGTTTACTTAGACGATTATGTAATTCTTTTTCATTCGATCCCTTGCCTTGATAGAGATAGAAGGAAAATATTGATTAATTAATATTTCACGTTTTGCTTTATGACAAGCTTCTTAGCAAATTCCAGATTTAAAATGAAGCCTACCAGTGACATTGACTTCAATTTTTGCCAAAAACAGCCCTTGTGGCAGATCTCGTTTCTTCCACTTAATTGAATTCCACCAGGGCTGGATATGCAGTTATATAAGCAGAAAATTATATCTTCTAAAACGTTACTGTTTACTATTGTATGAAATACCAGGCTGATTCCATTTTGCATTTGAAATTAAAATAGGCCCGTGTACAAACTCACAAAATTTAAAATTTTATAACGTCACAACCACTGTTTTCAGGAGCAACGCATAGAAAGCTAATTAGTAACTGCATCGTACTTCTTTATATTAAAAATTGCACATCCCTAGCATTAGCCGAGATTCTTTTACCTGCCCTGGAATTCGTCTGGATAATTCATTCTTGGTAGGAATATAACACAGCAGTTCACAGTGAAGTTTTGCTTTTCACATAATTTTAGAAACATTATTAATTAATTATCATAGTGATCACATAGTAGGCTTGTTGATTTATAACTTTTATTTATACTCGCGTCAAGAATTCAGACGTCTTACGTCACGGCTGACGTTACACATTTGTTTTGATTGTCAAAGTAATTTTCGATATTTGCTCGCGTTAAAAACAATCATTTTTTGCAATTTAGTGTAATATATAATGCAAACTTTTAGTGTAGGATATAGTTTTATTACTATCATTTGCAGTTTCTTAAATATTTTGATGAAAGTATAATGAATTATTCATTTGTTCGTATGACGTAAGTCGTCTGAATTCTTGTCGCGAGTATAGTTGAAAAATTAGTACACTTATGTGATTTTGGGCTCGTGCTATAAATTTTCACAGTAGTAAAGTCTCATTACTTTTTTAATACTCATAGTTCTTCAGAAGAAAGAAGTCCCACAACTGAAAAGGGTAAAGAGCATTCCTTTGCGAAGAACATATAGTTTAAGAGGTTAATGCAACTAGTTTTTAACATTCAGAATGATTTGGATGTTTACAAATCAGCATTATAAATATATTTTTGTAAGACTGCTGCATACATTTTTGTAGAGTATCTTTTTTTTTCTTTTGGTAAAAATTGGTAAACTATGTTAACCAAAAGTTAATGTTCTTTATGTGTCTGTGAACTTATTAGGAAAGTGAGACTGACAATTGGATAATTTGTTTTGATTAGAACACATACAAAATTTAGTAATAATTTTGCATTTACACAGAGGAAAAGAAGTTATAGAATAATATTTAGGACGAGTTAGTAATGTTAAAGCTTATTTTTTACGGCGATAATTAATTTGTTATTCATGATTACAGTAAATATTCTCAACATCATTAAAAATGTAGTTTATACATAATGGATAATTTATTGAAAGTTTATCAAAAACTTAAGATCTTGAATAAATTTGTAGTTATTGATTATAACATATAATTGAAAATATAATTGTAAAAGTCTCCTCTTTATATTTGTATGCGTAATTTAAACTTTGCTACACTATTTATGAAATTTTTCATGTAATCGTTAAGTAAATATTGCTGTAAATAAAAATACATCATGAGAGTCTTTAACTGTACACATATGTTAGATCATAAGTAAGTTAATGTTTTTGTTTATTTTTATAACCTGTGATTTATTTTTTTAATAAATGTGGTTCATATATATATATCATCTGTCATTTCTGTGGCCACAACATAGACAGGTATATACAGAGTGTCCTGTTACAAACATTGGTTGGTGACAAACAGTATGCATATAGTCGCGACAAGAATTCAGACAACTTACGTCACAGAACACAATTGTTTTTATTGTCAACATAATTTTCGATATTTGGTCGTGCTAAAAACAAACATTTTTTTGCAATATTTTGATGAAAATATAATGAATTATTCATTGCTGCGACTATACTATATAGTATTTTTTGTGCTTCTTAAATGAATATTCTTGTCACTTACCTTTTGAATGCTCATCTAAAAATTTCCTTGGGCACCTTTTCTAATATAAATCAGTTTAGTCTAAAGATGTCCTCTTTATATTATTTTTTTTATAGCTTTAAATTCCATGCTTATTCAATTAATTTAACTAAACATGAGTTCACTCTTTTCTTATTCACAGGAGAAATTTAATTTTTTATGATTACAAATTTATTTAAATTTTTATGTAATTTATTTAATGATTCAATTAAATTATTTAAACAGAGCTTTTGTTATTATTTAAATTGAAATATGTGTGATTTAACAAGTATATTTAAATTTGGTTTATAAATTGTGGCTTTCTATGAAGCAATTTAATAATTAATCTAATTAACCTATCTCTATCCAATTTTTTGTACAACCATTGTAGACTCGCTTCAGTTTTTTATGATTAGTTGTTGATTTTTACCGTTATTAGTTCACTTATTTATGTTGGTACTATCCTTTTCCCTTTATCGTCAATTTAATTTTATCTGGATATCCTAAACTTGTCAACTCTTTCTTTTCTTTACTATCTGTTTATTTGGCTTTCCTTGATTTCTCACTACCTGCTTTGTTGACTTCTTATGGATTTTGATTCTTCCTATATATTTTTTATGTTAAATTGTTTTTTATATCTTAAATATTTTAATAAATTGCCTTCACTCTTCCTTATACAGGGTGTCCGGAAAGTAATGGGACCCAGCTTAAACATAGCTTCCTGTGATCAAATAGAACCGATTTAGACAAACTTATCTTAGTCAAAAAGTGCCTCATTTAGAAGTTACAGGACTTCAAAAATAAATTGTTTTTTTGTTATGGGCATAATTAAGAAACGAAACGTCCAATCAAGTTCAAATTTGGTATAGTTATGTTTTAGATAAGTACAAGCATTGTGAAGGAGTAAGTAGTGCTGTATATCGTAGGGGGCGGTCTTGGCGGTTTTTTGTAACTCATTTTTATCGTATCTTTTGTTGGTCCTATTCTGATACGCTTGACGGAAAATTATGGTGAAGAAATGAATTTTGCGTAGAAAAGCTGTTCTGCAGATTTTGACAATAAACATCAATCATATCTGCCGTTTCTGAGTTGGAAAACTGATTATGTCGAGGTATATTTTCAAAATTTTACAAATTAATAATTTGAAATTATTTACATTACATTTACACTTTACACAACTACACTCTGTACAACAATTAATCGACATGAAACAAGTATAGCTTTTCTAAGCAAAATTAATTTCTCCATCATAATTTTCAGTCAAGCGTATCAGAATAGGACCAACAAAAAAGATACAGTAAAAATTTATTGTAAAAAAACTGCCAAGAACGCCCTCTACAATATGCGGCACTACTTACTACTTCACAATGCTTGTACTTATTTAAAACATAACTGTACCAAATTTGAACATGATTGGACGTTTCGTTTCTTAATTATGCCCATAACGAGAAAACAATTTTTTTCCTTTGTAGCCCTGTAACTTCTAAATGAAGCACTTTTGGACTAAGTTTATCTAAATCGGTTCTATTTGATCACAAGAAGCTATGTTTAAGCTGGGTCCCATTACTTTCCGGACACCCTGTATACTCGCGGTAAGGATTCAGACATTTTACGGTCATGGCCGACGTTACACATTTAGGATTTTTTTCGAGTAACCGTTGTCAGCATAACAGTTAGTTAGCGGTATCTCTTACATGAGACCCCCACTCCTAGATTAGTAGGCTCACTAAAATACACCGGTTATGGTTCTTCTTGAATCTGTGGTTGTTATAAATTAATAAATAATCATAACGTAAAATTTTGTAAACAAGCTACAGTAGCATGGAAGTGTTTATTTTTTGTGTGCTTGTTGAATTTATTTTTAATATATATTGTTTATTACACTTTAATTTTAATAGTAAAACCTTACTTTGTTCCACCACAGTGAGGCAAGTCAACATTTGAATGGCTAGAAAAATATAACTGCATTATATTCTAGCAACTGTTACAAATGGAAAAAGTAACATTTTATAAGTTGATTAACTTTATTATGGAAAATTATAAATGTAGTACAAAAAAAAAGGAAAAGTTCCTTTAAAACTATATTATTTTTAACTAATTCTCCAATCAATCAGACATATTGTATGAAATGTTCTCTGCAGGGTGCAGAAGAATTTATGTTATAATCTTAAAATTTTCGTAACCGCCTTTGGGTTACCTACCTCGCTGAATATGTTACTGATTTCAGTAACCGGTGTTATTGTTGTGACGTCAACAGCTACGTCATGTTTCTCCCCTCACTAACCGCTTTCACACTAAAACGGTACGGTTACTAAAAAATAGTTACCGGTACTTCAATGGTTACTCGCAAAAAAATCCTAATTGTTTTTACAGTCAACGTAATTATTTTTTGCAATTTATAATGCAACCTTATAGTGTAGTATATAGTTTTATTACTCTCAGTTGTAGTTTCTAAAATATTTTGATGAAAATATAATGAATTATTCATTTGTTCGTATGACGTAAGTCGTCTGAATCACCACTAGACATAGACCGGTTTTGGGCTTGCTAGCACTCATCAGTATGCCATAGGTAAGATAACCGGCAATTGAATCAGTGTGGCTGACAAGGGTTCTTGGCTGTTCACACAGATACTGCAGGTGTAATTCGATACCGGTCCGGGCATTAGTCCGCGGAGTAGTTGTTTCGTGCAGTATCATTTATAGATTTAAGGGCGCGTCGCCCAAGGCATGAGGTCTGCATTGAAGTACCTGCTGCAATGTAGGTCACTTCCTTCAAGTCGAGCCACTTAGGCCGAGCAGGAAGTAAGCAGACCACTTATATCTAATCTGCATTTTTTAGGTTATTCTTAACGTATATGGTTGACAATTTACTCGTGCACAAATTCTGAAAAAAATGTTAACTTTGGTCGATTTGAAGATAATATAAGAAAAACTCTTAAATGTATTAAATTGAACACTATATCAGAATCGCGACATTGAAATAAAAAAATATTATATGAAGTACCTCCACTATTTTTTCAAGATCAACTCGCCTCTTTTTTTGTTTTTGTTTTTTTAATTAACACACTATAAAAATATACTAAACTTTTGTAAAGTCCTGAGCTCCTAATAATAAATAATACCGAAATGAAACTGGCAATGACGGTGATCTCCAGTTAACTGATAATATCTATGTAAAGGTGTTTCTTTGACGGAATCATTTCCAACATTTTAATAATAAGAACATTCTTAACTTTAATAAAAAGCTTACGTGACTAAAATTTTTTTATAGAATTTTTTCTTTCCAAAAAGTAATTATTATTGTTTTTTTAGTTACGTTTTGGGATGGAGAAGCAGTCTCGTGATCAAAATTATTAATCCCGAAATCCTGATACTTAATCGAACCTGAAAAATGAACTCCCTAACAAAGAACCTGCTTCTCACTTTTGGCAAGTCATTTTTTAATAAACTTAGATTTTAGGGATTAGGTTATAATAAAATCACAACCTAAATAAAATAAATTCTTAGTAACAAAAATTGCCACAAATATTTCAATTCTGATAATTTTATTACATAAATTCAAATCTAGAAATGATTAGTTAACTTTTGAATGTCTGTGAGATCATCAATTAATTCTTCAATCTTGGTTCCAATTTTTTTTGAAACCTAGAACAAATCAGTTATTCAACATTATTAAGTAAATAAATTTATTTTACTTACTTCTGATTTTTCAGTTATAGAAAGATGCATAAAATTCCATACTAAATCACCATCAATAATTGCTCTTGCGGGATTGCACTGCAATTTTCTCCAGCTTTTATAAGTCCTGAAAATTTTATTTATGAATGTATCACAACAAATAATTTTATTTATTATTACCTATAAGCTTTAGGGTTTAACCCAGCTATATGTGTACCTTGGGAAACCAACACATTTTGCAACATAAGTAATCTACGGTAAGTTTTTTCTGGTACTGGCATGATATATCCTAGACCTCCATCCAAAGTTGCTAAAGCACATAATAAATATATAAATATTTTAAATTATTTTCTAAGCAATTAGTTACCTACCAAACATTGATATATATCTTCTGTCAGCTCCAGAAAAATGTTTTTTGTCTTCTCCCAGCTCTCCCAATTTGCATTTGATTTTGAAAAATGTATTAACTGCCTGTCCTAGATGGAAATCTGCTTTCCTCAGTAGTCGCTGACCTTATTAAAAATACATACCATTTTATAATGATGATATTGGGTGTGCATCTTTAATTCAAAATATTAAAAACCTAGATTCCTGACAGCAAATGAAGTAGGTAAAATAATATAGATCATCATAGGTTCATTATGAGATTTAGATATTAAAAGTATTTAATAAGTTACAATAGTGACAAAAAGTTAACGCCGATCATGGCCATACAGCATGCATTGATTTCGTAATCCGCACTGCAATCAGTGTTACAAGATGTAAATATTTTCTTCACATTGAAGCATTTTGACATAAAATTTGACCCCAGTGAAGAAAATTTGTTCAAAGCACTACAATGTGGAGAATTTTATTTATTTAGGATTATTTAGTGCAGATGTTCGATTCGTGATCGTTAAATGACATTTGACATTATTTGAGCAATAGGCCTTTGTAAACTATAATATCTACTCAATTTATGAGCTTTTATATCAATGCTGCTTTTTAATAACTATTCCATTTGTTTCAGTAATAGAAGAGTGTATAATAGTGTTATTGAAAATTATATTAAGTAAAAAATAAGGTGCTATTTCTTAACCTAAATTGGAGGGGTTGCTGTCAGGTGCTCTGCGTTAATGAATATCATTCACCATCTAAACTATCAGATGTTAAAATACTAGTAGCAGTTTCACGTTAATCTTGTAAAAACATACTCACATACTCTGGGCTTAATTTTCATAAGGTATTTTGATTTTTCAAAAAACCACTCTTGATAAAAAAAATCTAAAGCAAATGTGTAGACTTTCATTGACTGCAAAATGTATTTTTAGAAACAAATCAAAATTTGATCAGGGGTAAGAAAAAAAAAACATTTTATAAAAAGGCTAAAAAAATTACCCAAAGGTATTATGGTTTGGATATGTATATTTGTGAAGTGATTAGGAGTTTTGCACCTCATCGGTAGTAATATAAATGCTACAAAGTGTCAAACAGTCCAGATGAAGCTGCATATTGAATAGCATGTGACACATTTGGTGATGACGATTGTCTTGTCACATCCACCGAAGTAGCTCATATGGCTACCTTATCGAAACCCTGTGACACAAAATGAAACAACATTTGAAAAATAACCTTCAGCAAATCATTCTTGAGATGCATCCAAAATTGTACGACATATGAGACAATTTTACACCTGTCTTTTTTTTTATCAATTTCTGGTACATATATCTGCAACAGTTTGTTCGCTGATTAAAGCCAAGGGCGATGTTATAGGTTCCTTATTCTTTATTAATCATTGTTTTGGTCCAACATTTAGTTGTCCATATTTGTAAAATGTAATGGCTGTTATTATCCAAATCCGCTCAAAAAGTAATCATTACCTGTAGGTGACACAATATTGTAACACTATAATAACTGAATTATTTTCCTAAAACAACGAATTTATTACAAGTAATGCCTATCCTAACATACGTGTAGAACTGTTGCAAAACGTATGTATTCGTTACCGAGTAATGGGTAGTTGATAAGATGTAACATTTCAAAATTGTTATTTCTGCAAAAGTCTCGCTACTAGCATTTCGTATGACAACGCGAAAACTCAAGATATGTGACGTCACAGTACTGTTTATGCCTGTCTACCTATGTCAGATACCTGTGATTAAAATGCAGCTCGATAATCAATGTACAATGTGCAATTTACTATGTGCATACATGTCTCAATTTACATTTTTTTGTTACAAATGTATGGTACGCTTGTTCGTATGTTTGTTAGTTGATAATATAGGTAGCTTTAGCTAGTAGCTAAACGATGTACGATTGCATGCACATAGAGTCGCACTTCGCATCTATTCTTTTCAGTTGATAGGCTTCCTAAGTTTGTTATTTGAAATTATACATTGTACGATTTGTTTCACTAGTAAGCACTAATAAAAAAAAAATTATTTAAATGTTTCGGAACCTATTTTAAAAATAACGAGTAATGAATACTGTATACGAATATTAAGATTAAAAGTAACAAATACATACGAGTTAAAAAAGTCATTATTAAATTTCCTAGTCTTATACAGGGTTAACTATGACTAAGTACAAATATTTTAAGAGGCTATAGGGAAAAATAAGAATTAAAGGAATCACCCTTAGAAAAAATTCCAAACTAATTTATAATGCCAAAAAAATTATTTTCAAAACTATATTAAATCCCTATTTATCGCCGTCATTGACCTTCTGTCAGCCGCGAGGTTAGGTATATTCTGCCAGTCAAAGGTGTCAAATATAGTGACAGGTCCATTGACACGTGTATCAATTTAATCCGCTTTGAAAGAAAAAAAAATCTTTACAAAATGTAAATTATTATTTAATGATTTAATGAGAAATATGGTATGGTAGCACAGAGAGGCAGCACCTACCTTACTAATATTTATTTCCAGGATTGATACTTGGGAGAGATATTAAGAATGTTGAATCATCTTCTGTGTTCTTACTTGTTTAAATTAAAACCTGCAAAGATTTTTGTACTTCCTGTGGACCTCTCCTTCCCTCGATCGTTCTTTTTGTGCACAAAAGCACAAAGGATCACAACAAAATACACGAAAATACCCACAAATACATAAAAACACTGCCACACGTTTACCGCCACGGCATAAAACAACTGTTCGATGTGGTTCAAAAAGTATTTAGCAAAATATTTTGTATACTCGGGAAACGTCTTTGAGGCTGCCGCACGATAATATGCACTTGTCACACTCCCATCAATCAGACCTCATCCGTCATCTAGGCATTTGAATACGACATGTTTGTAAATACACATAAAATACCCGAAAAATTAAATTTGCGAAAAACAAGTACTGAAAAATTATTTCAAACTAATCAGAGTACCATAACCGTATATTTACGTTACTTCACATCTACAGACGACATCTGTCACGCCGATAAATTTTTAAACTTCATGTGTTGTTGTGTAATTAAATTCTGTTAATACTGATAATAGCAACAAAATTAACAGTAATCGACGATGTTTGCATAAAATAATTAGTAATATTTTAAAATATAACATCCCAAGATGTTTACAGTGTTCTGTAAAAATGATCCTTAGATTATAACTAACTTCGCATTCTGGATGGTTTGGAGCATGGAAGGTATGCAATTAGCAATGCAGTATGGCATAACCTAGAACTTACTGTTACTTTAAATCAACTAAGTGACTTATTTTAAAAGAGTTATAGTAATTAAATAAAGTATTTTTTCTACAAAACTGTTAAAAGTAAACGCGTGTTAAAAGTAAATCAAAAGCACTGGTGGCTACGAAAATTTTGGGTCATAAACATTGCGATCTGTGTGGTATTTTTTGATTTCTTATTTTTATTCAGTTTAAAGTTCTTCCGATTGTTTTGCAGAAAAAATATTGTATGATATACGTGTTAAAAATGATTTTATTTTGTTCGTGAAGTTAAAAAACTCGCTACGCTCGTTTTTTAATCATCTTCACTCACAAAATAAAATCTTACTTTTAACATGTATATCATAAATAGCTATTATGTCGGATATGTTAGTGGATAATTATGATGAATCTGCAAGGAGTGAAAATGTTGTTTGGCAGTGTGCAACGAAAGAACGAATACAAAATACTGCAGCTAACCGGATTAGCTGTTATCTACCAGGTACTTAGACATTATTATTATTAATACAAATGTTTCGTTTTGTTGTTTCTACACTTGACAATGTTGAAAAAACGACCAGTAGTTGACATATCTAGCCATGACGGATGATGATTGATTGTCATAGGCGCCGACTTTCTGTGGGAAAAGAGGGTTTTGCCCCATTTTTTAAACATCGAGCTAGAATTCCGAAATAAATTTTTTATTGTCTTTTAGACCTTCCTGATCACGTGGTTAAAATTTTTGTACTTAGTCATAGTTAACCCTGTATTTGCGACTCCTTTTCTCTTAAGTTATACTGTTGTGTATATAAATTATCTAAAATGTTGTTTTAATTATTTTGTTTTCACATTATTCAGTATTAAAAACCTTCCCCAGATATGTGGTGTTTCTTATTTTCCTTCAAATTAAATGTTGCCTGTTGAGTGAGAGTGAAGCAAATGCGTGCTATGCTCGTAGATTAGAGTAAAGACAAGGTAATAAAGATGTATTTAAAAAAAGAATGAAATTTTCAATTACCTCCTAAAGACTCTCTAGCTTCTGGCTGATACATATACAAGACTAAATTTTTTTCTCGGTCAGACACTAAAAATCCCAGAGATGCATTATCGATCATGTACTCTACAGAATATACTTCACAAGGTTTGAAATCCTACAATTATTATTATATATATGAGACAATAAAATAAAATTAAACATATAATCAACCTACCCTAGACACAAGAGACAAAGTTCGGTATTCTTCTTGGAATCGCAATAAAGCTATAGATTTGTAAACATCCGCAATTAGCAACAAACTTTTTATGGTAAGTATTTGATGTGTGTAGACTTGTGTGTCGATGAATGCTACTCCAATTAAATCATTATCTTTTAGTTGCCAAATGTAGATCTACAATTGGAAAGAAATATGTTTCAGGATTAATTGGCCAAATTTAAATTTAGTTTCAGGTGGTTATAATAAGTAAAATGGCTTCTGATCATATCTCCAGATGTCATTGGATATTTATACAAAAGCTATTTTTTTTTCAACCTCCAATTCCACCGGGAAGTTGTCTGTCGAGCAGTAGAAGACAGAGCTAGCTACACACTGCATGATGGTGCACCTCCCCCACCATAACTTATGTCATTAATCAACTCCAATTTGTCACATAAAGCTGAGCTGTAGGTCAGTAAATATGTCTGGGTCCATCAATTCTTTCGCCAACTGTCAAATGCGAGTTGTGAAGCAGTATTCGTTTTCTTCAGGCAGAAGGGAATACTGGTGCAGAAATTTATCGTAGAATGAGTCGAATATATGGAGGAAACTGACGGATGAGTGACACGGTTAATGACAGACTTGCGTATTTGTCAACTTTCATTATTAACGTCAGTTCGACCATCTTTAAATTTCGTGCACCATTCTCGTACAGCACCATCACTAATGAAGTTTTCTCCATATTCTCGAGTCATTCTGTGATAAATTTCTGCTGTATTATTTTCTTCTGTCCGAAGAAAAAGAATGACGCTTCGCAACTTGCACTTAGTGAAAGAATCAATAGATCCAGTCGTGTTTATGGATCTACAGCTCAACTTCATGTGACAAATTGGAGTTGAAGTTGAAAGTGATATGAGTTATGGAGGGGAGAGAGTAGCTATGCCTTCTATTGTCAGGCTACTTGACAGTGGAATCAAAAGTTAAAAAAAAAAATCAAATCATTTTCGAGTTACTACCTTTTAATTTACATTAGTATTATCAAGAAGTCCTTAATTATTCAATTTACATATACTCGCGTCAAGAATTCAGACGTCTTAAGTCACAGCTGACGTTACACATTTGTTTTTATTGTCAACGTAATTTTTGATATTTGGTCGCATTAAAAACAATCATTTTTGCAATTTAGTGCAATATATAATGCAAACTTTTAGTGTAGTATATAGTTTTATTACTATCAGTTGCAGTTTCTTAAATATTTTGATAAAAATATAATGAATTATTCATTTGTTCGTATGACGTAAGTCGTCTGAATTCTTGTCGCGAGTATAGTAAGCATTTTTTTAAGATTACTTAAACATTATTTAAGGGTGCCGTATTCTTAAAATAGGGTTTTCTACAAATTCTTATAATTGGACATTAAGGAACTAAATAATGTAGAGTTTAGTAAATAACAGGAATATCTCATGCCATCTGTGAATATTCAAAGTAAAACGAATAGGTATGTAATGACAGAAAGCGGTCTAACCAATAAATTTTTAGGTACAGAAATCTTTCAAAATACGTATTTTTTTATTTTTTAATTTTAAATGAAAATACAGTAAAGCTTGGTCACAACGTACACGCTTATTATGTACTCATGGTTATAACGTACTGAATAAACAAGTCCCGGCATTATTATAGGGCCTTCTTCTGTTGCTGCTTTTTGTTAAATGTTTGTATTTTTGTTAAGAATTAATAGAAATTTTAAAAATTTAATATATTTTTTTTAAACGTATTTCTGATATAACGTACTGATTTTTTAAGTCTTCGCCGGTACGTTATAACCGAGCTTTACTGTATTGTTATAACATAAACTTACATAGTTCTGCATATAAGACTGATCACTTTTGTTTTATAAGTATGTAAAAATAATTATTAGAATGTGGGGTTAGAATAGCAAAATAATATGTCTTATAAACACTTTTTAAAAGTTATTAGTCTATTTGAGGAGAATTTAAATAGTAAAAGTGGATAAACAACAGAAGAATTTTATTTTTGATATTACTTTTGCTCTTCCTACGTGTTCTACATGTTAAGATTTCTGTACGTAAACAAATTTGATCATTTTATGGCGAGAAATACGGAGACCTTAAACTTTTTTGTGAAATGAGCAGCAAATTATTTTAGAATTATCAGAACTTTTTTTATAAAGTAATACCAACTTGGAAATGGACTGACAATGAACTTTACAGTGTCTATTTCCATTTCATATCAATAATTGTCTTCAGATATATTTTAAAGGATTATCTTTTTTATTTTGAACATCTGAATTGATCAATTAATCCTGAAACAACTTGTATATTATTCTAAATTTTATTTTGGTGCCTACATGAGAATTTGCAAAGTAAAAAATGTTAAATATCTAACATACCTTTTGTCCAACAGCTGATACCAAGAAACCTTTAACTTGTGAGAGTGCAGTCACAGGTCCTTTTTGATCTTTGGCATATATTTCTTTAAATTTATTTTTAGTTAATGGTTGCCCAGGCTCTGGCACAACTTCTATGATGTCATAAATCAAAATCTAAATGAAATATAATTAATTGTTATATTTTATAGCAGAAAATATTGAGGAAAATTGTATTTTCTTAAAACGCCCCTGTACAATAAATTGGAAATGGAAATGGTTATATATCTATAGCCGATTTCAAGCAAATTACCAGTAATTACCGGTAATAAATTGTATTTACCACAGACATTTAAGCGCTTTGGTTATAGACGTCAAATTCCTCAAGACATCATGAAAAAGCCCTTTGTGATGTCATGAGTTTGAAATTCTATAACCGGTAAATACTCAAGTCAGCAGCTGGTTATTATTCTCCGTCTCTCTTATTCAAATGTCAATACATTTTATACTTATATACAAGTGCTACATTACCGTTGCAAATCTGCAGAAATTTCAGTATTGTTGTTTCAATGTTAAATAACCAATCAATGGCTAATACTAGCATACGGTTTTAATTCTTCAATTTGAAAATGAATTTTCTCTTCTGGAATTATAATAAAACGATACAATCATATTCGGTTAGGTATAACGAGAATTGTCACAACTTTCTTTAAGTAATTATTATTAAACTAACATCAAATCAACTTCCCATGTAACCTCAATAAACAAAACTTCTCATGTAACAACGTCCCCCGTTTCAGATCATAAGAGAAACCAATAACCAATTGTATTTTAGAGCAGTACATGTGGTTATAGCATGGTTATCGTGAGGGTCAGAATAGAGCATAACTAAGGGCTTCTGAGTTCTGAGAGAATAACCGCTGTTTTAATGGTCATTCACTTGAAATCGGCTTATGTTTAGGATTTATGTTTCCAGATTCATATTATTCAATTATTTTTACATTGTCAAAGAACGTTTTGTATATTTACATTAAAAATGTAGAAAAAATTACTAGTAAATAATTGTCGTTGCGTTATGTCATTAATATCAGAACAAAATTAATTCAAAATTTTTTGATAAATCAATAACTGAATAATTTGAAAAGCATTCTTAAAATTAAAGGAAATGATTGGGGTCTCAGCAACTATAAGAACTGTGGAGATGTTTAAATTGTCGCTAAGTTGTTTGATTAAAAGCCATATAAAACTTCTAAATACTTTTACACTCTCTTAAATTGTGCCCCAGTTTTCCGTTCTTGATTAATTGTGCCATGGCCTAAAGTTGTTTGATATAATATGTAAAATTGAGGTTAAAATACTTACCCTTCCTCTTGATGTAATGTCTTCCCCATAATTGTAATTAGTTCCAAGAGCGATATATCCCTTAAGACCAGACCTTGTGCCTTCATAAGCTAAAGCTACATTTTTTAAACAATTCACGTGTTCCCATTCGTCCAAATCTATTTTTGTGTTGGGAATTACATCCCACGATACAGGTGAAAATAAACAAATACTGAATTTCTCTTGGAGGGGATACGGAAACCTACAAAAATATGCTTTCAGTTATAATAAAGGGATCTGGAAAATGTTTATTATAGCCAATAAAGCTCACTGAAGTTAGCAATACCGAAATGAAGACATAATGTAATAAAAAGCGCAGCAGCAGTTACCTCTAGTGGTCATTTTTCAGACCATTCACCTTTAAGATGTGATTGTCCAGGACCATCTTCTTTTGATAGTACAAGATCCGACCGCGTAATTACTACGTCCATCTGTTTTTTAATTAAAATGCAATTTTGACATTTCACCTGACGTTTGTCAGACAAGTGGACAAAAAAGTAATTAAAAAAAAACACTGCCATTTTTTGATAGGCAATCCTACAGAAATGTATTCCTCTATTAATTAATAATCATCTAGTAAAATTGCATTTTAATTAAAAACCAGATGGACGCAGTAATTGCGCAGTCGGATCTCGTACTATCAGACGTACAAATAAAAGCAAATAGTAACGTTCTTATAAAAAGTACTACATGAACCGGTAAAATAGCATTATAAATATATTGTTTATCGTATTTCAAAAAATATTATTTTCTACTTAAGAAAGTATATTCACTTTTTTATTTTTATTATTTAGTTGCAAAGCTGATAGTGATGATTTCTGTATAAAACAAATTGTTATGTTTAAAACAATGCAAAACCAAACTCTTTATGAATAAATTGATGAATTAATTTATGACTTTATCAATATAAAAAATATTTTATATAAATCAAGATACGGTACTTTGGTTACCTATATTTACCTGTCTCCTTTTTCTTCTATAGACAATTCTTTATCCTCTCCGTTAAACTTGTAGTACCTATCAGATGGCTCTGCCAAGCTGGTAACAAGACAGTATGTCTTTGATTCTAAATGATAGCTAACAAAATGGGGGGTACACCTTAAAGGCACTTTCCTGACGGGCCAAGGAGCGTCATAACTCAAATGGGTTGGTAGTACCCCAATTCTCAGTTCTGACTAAAATCGATTTGCTTCAATAAAAAAATAAAGACCTGTACCTAACTAAAAACAAACCTTTCTGTTGAAGTATAGGAATCCTTGTGGACAATTTACGTTATTAAAGGGAGCAAAACTTAATACTTCTCCATCAATAACCATGGCGTGTGTCCTCAATTCACCTCTCGCTGTCAGAAATATCCAATAGGGACTTGCACCACATATGAAAACACCGTTATAGCCTAAAAGTAATCACTTATAGACATTTATACAGGTTATCCGGAAATTAATGCGACAAATGAAGACAGCAAATTCTAGGGATAATTTCATATGGATTTGACATAAATCATTTTGTTTAAAAACTCTTCCTAGGGGAGATAGAGCTCTTTGAGAATGGCCCTTTGACATTGTATTTTTTTAATTGTTCAGAATGCTGTTTATCTAGAACAGTGGAAACCCCTGACTTTAAAGTGATTAAGGGTCACAAATGCAGTCACGTATTAAGTGAAAGGCCAAGATTTTTTTTTTAAACACAGTGACTCATTTGAAAGCAGAGCACCTCTCTAAATGTTTTATTTGTTGGTCAATATAAAAAAATTTTTTCAATGACAGTTCCAATGACTTCTGTGCCAAATTTCAGAAATAAAATAAAATTTTAAGGGTTACTACAAATTTTTTTCAAGCGTCAAAATTCAGAGAAAAAGATTCGCAATTTTTCTATGTCTAATGTGTATGCATCACTGGATTTAGAGTAGTTTCAAGTGGGTGCAATAAGAATAAGAAATGCAAGAGTTAATATCATAAAAAAAATTTGTAAAATCCTTATAGTTTCCGAGTAAAAAATTATTGAAGTTGTAATATTTTAAACATTTTATAGGTATTAATCTTTTTTGTGATGTGAGTCTTCACATTAGCTTTCAAGTGTCAAAAATGGCTTACGTGTATAGCAACTCAGAGCTGATGGATATCGTTTTAATTTATGGCGATGTGAAAATGCTTTAGCAGAGCGATTTTCCGGTAAATATATACCAAATGCAGCTACTTTTACTGCGGTATGCAGTGAGTGCAAGTGTAGTGCAATGCAAGGGAAGTTGGTTTTGCTAAATAAATAAAGTAAAATTTCCATTTTTGGATAAAACAATTTATGTCAAATCCATATGAAATCCCTAAAATTCTTCTCTTGGCTTGTTGTTGTAGGTTTAGTTCAAATTGAGACAAACCCGTATTAACAAGTCAGAAGTGGCTTGTATCTAATGCATACTTCTAAACTGCTCTCTGAAGATATTCCACGAAATGGACCTTTCATTCAAATAAAATTTCAGTTATAAGAAATTGTAAGTATCGAGAATGAGAATATAACATGCTAAGTCACAACTTGACTGCATTCAAAATTTCAAATGAGTATTGCAAGTAAACCTAAAACCTTAATTCTTAAAGTCAATCAAGATACCGATTTGACTAAACTAGAGAAATTAGTTACTGTTACTAGTTTACTGCAAACAGTTGTCATAAATGTGGTGCAGTTACCCCTTAGGTCTTGTGACTCATTGTGCATGCCGCTAATATCCGGAAGGAAGGAAAAGAAATGCTGCCCTCTGGCCTTTCCGTAAATAATTATCAGTCTGTAGATTTACTCAGTAACTCGCTACAAATTATGAACTCATTGCAAGATATCAAGTATTGACAAGTATCCAACCCTTCTAATTTGTGTCAGCAAAACATAAAATCTATATTTTTTTCATTACTTACCTGAAATATTGCCAAAGTAACGCATCTTAATAATGCGTTCTTGTATAGCAAAAAAGTCAGAATTCTCCGTGTCAATCCTCCCTGACATATTGGGAAAATATATTATATTGTGCTTTATTTTTTTAAAGCGAAGTTTAAGGTTGCCACGTGGAAACCTAAACACTTCATATATGTACAAATCACGGTCTAGTCTGACCAGAAGTATTGGCCTCATTCCATTGTTACCTAAGCCAACCATTAAGATCTCCCTAACTTGGTAATCTTGCTGGATCTGCGCTTCATTTGCAAAAATCGACTGGGATAATGTGACTGATTCTAAACTATCTACCAATACCTTAAACAAATATTTACAGTTATTGAAAACCATTACTGTTTATAAAGAAACTATCTTCGACCTTCAGAAACACATATCATAAGTTTTTTGTCTCAACTTTTGTTGTCAAAACTGATTTTTTGAACCTGTTTTTCGTAATGTTAATATTTCACTGGTAGATTGACAAATGTCACCTGAAACAAGCCAATTAAAAATTAGCCGTTTGTTTTTGGCCTATTTACCACTTTGTTGGCGAATCCTAGCAGGTGTTTACCTATCGCCGGGTTTCAAAATAGTAGACAGTGATTCAGTTACAGCACATGTAGGTGGGCCACTTGAGAAGGGTTCAAAGAACTCAAATTACCAAAAATAAGTTGATACTCTTACCCACTTACCTATCTACCTGATGTGTATTTCGCAGATGACACACTTCAACACATAATATACTGCACTATTTACATACACACTATACACTACTGGTTACTAACATTGTCACTATAATGGTCACACGTTACTGTTCGTAGAACAGTTAGAAATAGTTTCCAACTGTCAGATACATACGCACTGAATTTATAATGCCAACATAAGGATAAAAATGCTTTGTTTTAGATGCAGTGAGCATGTTTCTAATGATTGGAAACTTATTCTAGTGCACTATGAACAGAGCTATTATAAGGTGCATTATCCACATAACCATGACAGCAGCAACTTCCATATGTGGCAAAACAGTGCCACACCTTTGTCATCGTATGGCCTTCATTTAACCATGATTCGTCAGTGTTTATAAAATATATAAAATATATTCTTTGATTTAGATTGTGGCCTAATATTTGTCTTAAATAGTTTCATCGTCATCATTATTTCATCTTTTTGTATCAGCATACTCTTTCGATTTTATTTTATAAAATCAAAATGTATGTCACACATGATTTGCAAAAGCTCTCTTATTAGGTAAAGTTTCATTCTGTGAAATAGCAACCTGAATTTTCTTATTGTCAGAAACTCACTTTTAAAATACCATCCATGAATTGTTTGCGTATTTTGTATTATCAATCTCTATCTTCTTCCTTCCAAAAGTTTCCAGTACTTTCCGTTTAGCAGTTGTATATCCTTCTTTGTCATTTTTTATTGCACAATATACACTACTCACAGGCACTCTTGTTAATGAACTATACATATTTCAACCATATCACTTACTTATACTTTGGTCTCGAGTCCTAATTAATAATAATAATAATAATATCTATACCCCTCATTCTAATCACGAGGATTAGCCCAGAAGTTGAAGACTTGTGCGAAAGAGGGGACGGCATATTATTATTAAGCAGATCACATTTAGGCCCAGGAACGACTTACGTTGGTAGGCTTTAACCACCATTCAGTGCAGGAATGAGGGAAACCTGGAAAACCTCATTAATTAGGGGGGTAGTCAAATGTCAACCGGTATCAATCTCTCACATTGACTCAAGCCAACATTCTTCCACCCTACCATACCCACAGAGAGGGTGCCAATCCTCTCCACGAATATAGCTTATATACGGTCTACCGGCTGCGGAGGTCGGACCCACAGTGATTTAGTCACCTCGATTCAAGTACTGACGCCTTAAACCGCGCGACCACTAACCGATCCTTTGTACAATTTTTTATCATCCATTAGCAGAAAGATATACCCAAAATTTTCCCACAAGGGAAGGCTGCAGATGGAACAGCTGGATTTGAAACTGGACATTTCAGATATGGTGCATACGACACTTAAATTTTATAGAATAAATATATGAGCTGGGTATATGTATCTTTGTGTTGACCGCTATAAATGGAAAGCGGGTTTATAATATGAATCACTTTCTACTATTTTGACATCCGACTATAACCTAAGTCAATGCCAGAGGTCACTGAGACTATACTACATAAACATTTTATAAAAATTAAAAATGGGACATAATTGTAATCAATTTTGTTCTTTGTAAAATTTTTATATAGTCTATTTGTAGTTTTTTTAATTATTATATTATAATTATCAAATTTCTCCAGAGTACTGAAGATGTTGAAATAACACGAAACGTCTATGATTAGTATTAGTTTTAGTTATAGTAAGGTCTTAAAAAGAGTCTTACTATAATTTTTAATACTCATATTTATGATGCATGTTTCTAAAACACTTTGTATTCTAAGAGTTAAATCAGTTACTAATAAACTAAAATTACTTACCTTAAAGCCAAAACATAAGTTTGTAACATAGAAACTCAACTTAAAATCTGGAATTGAATAGATTTCTAAATTTGAATTATCTCGAACAACAAAAAGCCAATAAGTAGGCTTAGGTGGGGTCAAATATTTTTTCCACCAATTATAATACACCTTTGGTTTTGGTTGAGGAGGATTCAGAGAAGGCATTTTAAAGTCAGTTTCTCCGTAGAGTAGATCATCCTCGTTTTCCACTTCTGATTTTGTTTCAGTTTCAGTTATAACGTGTTGAGGTACTTGGACAAATTCTTCAGGAATTTTATTTGTAAATAGACCAGATGTGTCCTTGTACATACATATGGTTGACACAGGAGGGTTCTGAAAATGTACATAAAAACAATTGCTTACTATTATTACCATTACATAAAGTAATTTTACATTTATACGGACTACATCTGAAATAAAGGTAATACAAGGTGTGAAAATAAACAATTTTTATTAAGGAACCTGTTGTCTAAAGTCTCATGTTAATTAATCAACAATTATTACGCAAAACTTAGGCACCGCTACTTAGTAGCTTGTGGAAAAAAATGTAAGCAATTTTGTAGAACCTAATATCAATTTATGATAAGTAATTTATTTCTAACCTAAAAAAGTAAACAACCTTTCTTCAAAATCTATGTGGCAGTTTCATATCTCTTTCAAAGAAATGTTACCAAAACTGCTAATTTTATTTTTAATTTTTTCATTAAATTAATATTATTACCATATCACACCTTCGCTATTATTATTTTTTTTCAAATACTCTCATAAATATGGATTCGAGATAACCAAGGTCCATATCCTTCTATCCATTTATTTTTAAAAGTATGCCATAACCCATTACAAACGAGAGGAATTGAATATCAGTTGAAAACCAATTTGTATCCTTTCACCTAATGGCGTTTGTATCAATAATCTCATTCGTAATTAATAGTATGATATGGACCTTGGCCCCCTCAGAGTACCAATTTGGGCATTATGGATATTTGTTTATGGGGATATATGAAACAATAAATTTGTATTGCTACCATATACAGAACCATGTGGTAGATTTCATTTTAACTGATGACAGTAGGCGTTAAGGGTGCCGTATTCTTGAAATAGTGTTTTCTACAAATGACATACGTGGCACAAAAGAGTTGAAGCAATTTAAAAGCATCCTAATGGCCACTTGTGGCGCCCTCTTGGTGATATAGCCAATTGTGCATAAAATTTAAATTTCCCATCCCAAGAAATCCCAGCATACAAAATTTCATGAATTTAATTCAAAGTAGTCGAGAGTTATTAAAGAAAATGCAATGATTATTATTTTTTTAATTTGGCATCCTGTATATCCTAAACGAAGCATTTCCAGACCTAACTTCATAGCAATTTTTTTCTTAAAATTGAACGTAGAATAACATACTGAAGTATGTACATCTCCTCCTGAAACACCCTGTATAATACACCTAATTATTGAGAATACTGAAAGCGCCTTGCTTGAAAATTACCTTAAGGGCGCTGTAATCTTGCAATAGTATATGTCTACAAATACAAGTAATTTTAGACATTTAAGAACTGAATAATATAGAGTTTAGTAAATTACAAGAATGTTATCTCATGCCACCTGCGAATATTCAAAGGTACCGAAGTAAAATCAATATATAACGTCAGAAAGAGATCTATCCAACAAACTTTTAGGTACTAAAATCTTTCAAAATACGTGTTTTTTTAAATTCAACTGTAGATTCAAACATTGTTATAACATAAGCTTACATAATTCTGCATATAATATTGTTCACTTTTGTTTATAAGTATGAAAATAATTGTTAAAATGTGGAGTTAGAATAGCGAAATAATGTGTGTCATACAAATGCATTTTAAAAGTTATTATATTATTTGAGGAGAGTTTAAATAGTAAAAGTGTGTAAACAAAACATCAATAATTTTATTTTTGATATTACTTTTGCTCTACGTGTTTTATTTTTCGAGATTTCAGTATCTAAAAAACACCACAAATTTGGTCATTTTACGGTGAGAAATACGGCGACCTTAAAATAAATCATTTTATGATATATTTTCCTAATAAATATTTTTTAATAACTGAGACGACTCAGTTTAAAGTTATTGTAAATTTTGAAGCCGACTCTAACCTACCCTAATAAGTTAAAGAACTATTTCACAATAAGTAATCGATAAGCGACATGTGATAAGTTGCACGCAGTCTTTGTTGAATGTCAGGCTTCCTTTATAAGCTTAAAGTTTCATTAAATAACCACGTATTATGTACGTAAACAAATCATTTCATTGTTATTATTTTTAGTATTTTAATGTGTGTAGTATCATTTTGTTATACATAATTTGCTGACATAATGATATAGGAATAGCCCAAGTGTATTGACAATAATGACCTGTGGATATGTTATTAGTGTATGGAGAGTGCAATTAAAATCGGCTGGTGCTGCTCCATGAAATGCATAGAAAATTTGCTTATAAATTTCATCCCTCTGCACGATTTGTTTATTTAATACAATGAACCCGACATACAGGCAAACACAGAAGGCGGCTGGAATACATAATTTAGGTGAGTTATTATAATAACATTTTATTGGGTTATTTCTTGCATACCACTTGTTCTTCAAATAAGTATACTAAAATTACTAACCCACTTTCAAAATCACCCTGTATATGCAAGGTAGTAATAATTGAAATAATGTAAATATTATTGCTGCTATGCATTTTTCCTGGGTACGATATACTACATTATAAATTTTAAAAAAAATATATAAAATATATTTTCAATAACAGTAATATGTATGTTTCGTAAAGATATTTTGCCAAATTATTTAATAATACATATTAGATTAGGTTAGATCAGCCCATATAAAATTTAGTACAGTTACGGTATATTTAAAATATCCGATCCCATTGTAACACTATATAGGTACATTTCATTTCTATATTATACTTGGTATCTATTATTTATATATTGAGCAAGGAAAATAAACAAAAAATATATATTTTACAGTGCACAAAGACATTTAATATTTGTGGACTGTACTATACTTGCACATTAATGTGTATGTTGTATACTTTACAAATATGCATTAAATACTGGACATTTAATTACAAGTATTTTTTTAAATACACTTACATTTGCTAATGTTGATTTGCTCACTACCAACTTTGCAGAACCTCGGATTTCTCTCAACATAAGAGTAATAACCTGTCCATCTGTGGTCATAAGAGATATGTACGGATCCGCACTAGATACATGAACAATAGGTGAACCCAAGTCCATAGGTACATGTTGCAGTTGAGTTGCACCTTGTAACAATCTTACTGCAACCGTTGTAACTTGCACTATATATTTATTGTTCCCTAAATTTCCAGCATATACAGTAGGTCCGTGAGTGGCAAAACCAGTATTGTCAATTTCATTAATCTCATGACCAGTTTGGAGAATCTAGAACAAATTTGTGGTTTCTTTCTAAATTTGAGTTTTCAAGATACTGATTTAAAAGCTATTGGCGATTTAAATTAATTTTCATGCGCTGTTCCAGTCAGCTGTTTTTTCAAGGATAGGCAGTTGGCAGTCATTTATAAAGTTCAATTAAACAACTAGGAATATGAATGCTAATAATAATTATTATTTTTTACAAAAGGGAACTAAATAAACAATATATTATTATAATAAAACCACCTCCTGCTGTCCTGCCTAGATATAGTTTAAATTTTTTCATAGAGGTGTAGTCCTTAGCTTGAGTTGCCAATTGTACATAGACCAATGTATTGAATACTAAATTAACAATTTATTTTTCAGGAAATTAAATGCTTTCACAATTAACTGAGGACTGCTGTAACTAAATATTTATAGGCTAATTTCACTTCACTGATATCAACCTCACTATCAGTTCAAATTCAAATATTCTGAGTCAAACCCACTGTCTTCTAATTCTTAGTTTTTGATTATTTTCAGCTAAAGTAATGAAAATAATGAAAGCTTTAGATATACAGCGTAATTGACAACTTATCTAAAAAAATTTGGGAATATATGTGTCATGATAAATGGAAATTCTTTTGTAAAATTCTTGTAGTTTCCGAGAAAAAAATTATTGAAGTTGTAGTACTTTTAACTTTTACATCGCTGGGCTACTGTAGTCTCTCTCGTGATCGCAATGCAGTCTATCCGTGTTTTTAGTATTAACGTTTTTGCTATAATGTTTACATTAATTTTTCACGTGTAAAAAATGGCTTACGTGTATAGCAATTTCTCGTCTGTACGCAAAACAATTTCTCAGTAGATATATGCCAAATGCAGCTGCGAGTAGAGCAACGTGAGTGTAACACCAGAAATTTGCAACCGAGTTGTGGAAAACACATTTTAGAAATTGTTGAAGAGAATCCCCAAATAAGTAGGAGGCAAATCGCTCAACAAGTACAAGGAGTATCCTAATCAACAGTGTGGCGTATCATACACGAGACTCTTTTATGTCCATAACTTACGAGTTCAAAACGAACTAGAACCAGAACCACAAAATTTTAAACATTTGTTTGTTGTAACATCAAGTACTTATGTTATATTAATAAAATTAATTAAAACCACAAATTAATTTTATTTATTTCATTTCTTGGGAAATTCTTTCAATTTATTGTCCATCGGCAACCGGGGCCATGCTGCATATTTTGTTTTCTGCAAAGTCAGGTTTTACAGTGGACTAGTTTCCAGTGCCGTGCAGAAATATATTTTAAAATTATTTTCAAAGTAGCCTCTTTAATTTTTTTTACAAAACTGTATTTGTTCAATATATTACATTAATTTTTTTTTTTATAAATTTTGAATCACCCTGTATAGACAGATATTGACAATAGTACATAATTTGTGATTTTTAGAGGTTACTGGTCACACAGGTCTACATGTTGATATAACACCATTTATAATTTCCGCATTGAGATATAAATTTTTATCACAAAAACGATAATCACAAATTACACTACAATTTATCACAGACATTTTTGCAAGGCAAATTATTTAACCTAACTTACACACTTCAGTTATGTGTGCGGCCAATATTTGAATTTTAGTCAACAACAAAGTTCAAGGTTAGCGTCAGTGAAATTGACTGATAAACTGTTGTAAATGTATAAAGCAGTCCACAATAAATTGTGTGTATTGAATTGATCAATTTCTTCAAAAATAAATTCAACTATTCGTTAATGAATTACATATTACAATCACACACATATTTTGATATCAAGCCTTAATTTCTCACTCTCTACTATTTTGAAATCCGATTATAGTAATATCAATACAGAATCTAAGTATTAACTAAATATCATTAAATTAAGTTTAAATGGAAAGATATCACCTGTTTTAAAAAAAATTTATTTCTTACCATGGTGCCATCTTCCTGACTTAAAATAAGGAAAGCATGTCGCTCCTCTCCACTTCTTACCGTCCACATATTAGAACAACCAGGAAGAGTAAATGTTGTAACAATTTGTGGCCTGATATTCCTTTGCAAGACACAAAGAGCCCCATTTTTACTGTGCCCTGCAGTTGTAACCAATTCCAAATCCAGGTCAGCAGTATTATTAAACTCTTCACTAAGAAAAGCTGGTTCACCAATGGATATATTCCCACAGGGTCCTATATTTATTAAACTGTCACACACTTCAAATACATAGCTGGAAATCTGGATACCCGCTTGTTTTTGATTACCATATACTTCTAGTTCTTCAGGGTCCCTAATATCGAGGACATCACTAGCCATGCAGTCATTTAAAGAATCTAGAATTCGATCTTCATATTGGGAACTATCATTTTCACCAATTTTCTTCTTTTTTGCACTGGGTTCTTCTCCATCATCTAGTGTTATAACTTCGTTTCTACTTTCAGTAAATCTGAGTAATAGTGAATTTCCAAGACGTGAACCCAAAAATAGAAAATTATTTTCACAAACGCAGATCTGAAAATTTATAGTTCTATATATTACAGGTAAAACTGGGTAAAAATAAAACTTGGCTTACACAAGTTGTAAGAACACTAGCAGCTGCTTTTTCAAAATGAAAACTTCGTACATATCTCATACTATCAGCTAATAGTGTTAGAACATATAATTCACCACCCTTTAACGATAACACAAGTGTGTCTTCTTCCAAAAATCCCACCTGGACACAATCCAATGTTATTTTTATATCTTCCTGAGGTTCTAAAAATGTAAATTACAATAATTTAATAAACTAATAATTTGTTTTTACAAATCACTTACTTAATGGAAAATTGGAACAAGTTTCAGCTATACTGTTCAAGGACACTCCATAAGGTGGAATGCTTTGATTTAGATATATGAGAGCGTTTACCGACATGATCAGTGTACCACCTATAGGCTTCTTTATGGGAACCGCTTTAACACAATCAAATGGAAGATTTGAAACACTCCAAATGACGGGATGTACTTTTTGTTGCAAATTTAAGGAAATGGCAGCCATTGCACAAGTGTCTGTTCTCACTGCAACTCGGCTGAAAATGTGTATAAAATTTTATTAAGATACTATATAATAATATATTCAGATCATTGTTTGCTAAATCTCTGCGCCTGTGCAATACTTGGCTTCCGAATCTATTGAATTTCAATATAGAATTCTCTAACGTCCTGTAGTGTGGTGACCCCAATGTTAGTATTTGATAATATAAATATCAACTCATAAATGTTAGAATTTGACATTCAATACTGACTGACACTGTAAGCGTATCTTTTAATAGTACTTACTTTTCTAATTTATAAATATGTATGTATTTACGCTATGCAAAGTGCTTCTGTATCAATTTATAAACTAAAAAATAATACGTAAATAGAAATGTACACCTCAATAGATATTTAACATTCGTCATAATTTTTAAGAAACGTCAAATTACCGATACAAACAATTGACAACTACGTCACAAGTCCTGTAGTATGCTGCCACACATAGAGTCACTGCAACAGAGCAATGGAATAGACTAGATAAAACACAAGAGCTGCGATTTAGCAGACAATGCTCATAGTTTTTTGATTTGGTTAATAAAATAACAGTAAAAGACAACTATAACCATTATAACATTATGTATTCTTTTGGAAATTAATTTAACCAAAAGGTTTTTCTTATTTTTCAGAATGTTAACGTTTTCATTTTGAATTCTCTTAATAAAAGTAAAATAGTAGAATTTTACATGTAACAAATAATTATATCTTGTCCTTGTCTGAAAACGCTCTTTTTAGGCTAAAATGACCTAATAAAGTAATAACATATACAGTATCTTGTATATTTTGGGTAATAAAACAAGTAATCACTATCAAAATCATCCAGTACATAAATTTTTATTGCAAAACCAACTTACCCTGAAAATGTTTTCAATGGTTCATACAAAATTAATAAAGTGGGTTCGTAGTATCCATATAAAAACTGAATATCTATTACATTATCAATTTTGTCAATAAAGTCTTTTAAAATAATCATATAAGAGGATAATATTGGGGCTTTAACACCACCAGTATTAGCAGACATAGGTTTAATATCAGTATCATTATCATCTATTGAACTTTCCCTTCGGAAGGGTAAAACAACTAGTTTGCGACCAAATACGGTCATAACAGCACATCTATTTTCAGGATCTGCCCTTACAATGGGGACATGATGATGATGAGTCCATCCATCCTAAAAATGAAATCATTAATTATCTTAAAAGGTACTTGTAGTTATTCCATTTTACTTTCATATCTTCTTCTTCAAAATAATGCAAACTAAGAGTTCTTAAATCGTGGTTCTCAGGATCATACTCAACAACAGATAACTTTGCATCAGAGAATGCTAAAAGTAAGGCATCTCTTTGAGAGTTCGCCAAAGACACACTTTGGATTGACATTATATTGCCGAATAACTGATATTGAGCCATACATTCTAGCTTTGATTTTGGTGGGTAGAATTCTAAAACATAATTACACAATACATAAATTTAATACCGACTCACATGCCTACTCATATACATTATATAATACAATCAAAAAGACAATTTTTTTCTCGTTAAAAATATTTTTCTCTGGTCTACTCCTAATAATTTGTCTGAATACTTACCACAACTATATATGTTTGATAAAGACATTTAGTAATATTTCTATCTGTAGTTAATTAATCGTAAGCGTTGAGTGAAAGAATAAAGTTGTAGGAAAGCATCCAAATTCTTAAGAAAAAAAGAATATAATTGTTTGAAATTTATGTAGTTGGTATCTTTAGGCAATATCCTTTAAGTATAAAATAATTATTGTCTCAGGACGTGGCTACCCTTTGTGTTGTAGACTATCAAATATTTTGGTTATATTACCATTTAAATTAATACAGATTTTAGAAGGCCGTAGTTTCCACAAAAGTCAACAAATTTTATAGCCTAATTTGGTACCAGCACAAATAAATGTAAAATTATTTTAATGTCATATGCAGAATTTTAGATGAATATAAATTAAAGCAAAAATCTGATTATTTCATAAAAAGTAGTAATAGTAGTAGCTGCTACTTGTACAATAGTTTATTTGAGTATAGTATACAAAGACATGTGAGAAACAAATCAAAGAATACAAGACAATTCATTCAAGAATACATTAAAAGTACTAAAAAAACCTACAAATAGCGATATTTCAGATTCTCAATATAGTTTATACTTTGTCTCATATTACCTGAATAGCGTTCTGTTCGTGCCTTAGGAGGGTCTACATCAGGAATAAGCCTAAACACTTTTAAAATATTTGCTCCTGCTGTTACTAAACACTTTTCTACTTTGTTGAAGAAAAAACATGAAATTGCATGTTCTACCCCTGTCGCCGGGTGGTGTTGTTTACAAATGGAAAACATTTTTACTACACTGTAACTATTAATTAATTATTTTATTTAATACATTATGTACGAAAATCTACAAATTCAAGACAAACGTTTATAAGAATTAATGTTTATTAATACATCTATGTCTCGAATATATATACAAAAACCATAACCTCAAACCCCAAGCTTCATCCTCAGTGTTGCCAACATGCCAAACCAACTGTTAAAAAATAGTTTTCGCCGTTTCCGGTCAGTGCAAGTGTCTATTATATCACAAACATAATTAAACATATTTACACGTGGTGACACGGTGTATTTACTATTCGCGAAATTCACGAACCACTAGATGGCGCTGTAAAATTCAAGATGTCTGAAATAGGGATGAACAACAATGTTTACAATGCCGCTGAAGATTATAAAGCTTTTAATTGCAAGGGATGTTGTGTTTATGATGTAATTTTTAGGAGACAGTGTATTTTAGGACTTATTAAAAAGAATTACTTTAACTTTAATGTATGTCAAATAGGGTGCATATAAATTGCGAATTCTTAGTATGCTCGTAACCTCATAACCTTTCAAATTCTGATATAATGGTTTGGTTCTAGATATAATACATAAGATATCTTGGACTACTTTGAGAATCATGTGCAACCTCTGGAAGAAGGTGCATGAGGGCTTTTTAAGTGAGTACATAATTTTCTGTGGAGTCAGAACGTGATCAGGCCCAAGTTCTCAAAGACTGTGTTTACATACGTCTGATTTAGTTCATCAGCCACTCCATGATGAAATATCTATTAATTAGTGGAGAGAATTGACAGTATAATGTTTAATGCAGATTTAAAAATAACATCCTCAAATAATTCATAACATAACCTTTGTTATGTTGTGATACCTGATGGCATAAAATCTTCTATGGAAAATTGTTTGCTACATACTTTTATGTGTTTTCTTATAGGTTTTACGATTTTCAGTTTAGAGAACCTTAGTTTCAGGCACAAACCACTGAAATGTACGATATGGAATGCGTAAAGTCCATTGCGCATCCAAATAAAGGTACCAAACCTATAGGAGCAGACAAAAGGAAGCACATGAAACTCATCAAAGACATAATAAAGTATGCTTTAACTAGTCTGTTTACTGAAATGTACGATATGGAATGCGTTTAGTCCTTTTGCACATCCAAATACAGGTATATACCAACCCTAGGAGCAGACAAAAGGAGGCACATGAAACTCATCAAAGACATACTTCATTGGTTATGTATGTGGGTGCGAGAGAGACAACCATCTGCACGTACGATATGAATTGTGTTCTTAATTTCCCATTATTTTGTTTGTAAACACATCATTGGCGTACTGTATGGTTTCTTCTTTTATCTTGTATCTCGTTAGTGTTATTCCTTGTGTAATTTTGTGGGTGTTATTGTTGGAACATGTCATGTTTTATAAGGGACTGTAAAATTAACCAGCATATAGCACGAAATAATTCTTCATATCCATAATTCAATTTCATTTCAATTCAGAATCAGCTAAGCCCCTACTGCTCCGCTATTGCTAGAGGCACAAAACAAAATATGGGGCTGATCATAAATAATCTATTCGCGCAGCTTTTAGCGCATTCCAGTAATCATAATATAAAATTATATTTCAGTGGCACAAACCTAGAAAAAATATAGATAGTGCCGTTTCGTGATACAAGGTCACGTGACAGGTCCCGCGTCGCCTAGGGTTCGGAAAATGGATATTTTATTTGCTTTATGTTGCAGTTCTGTAAACATGATTGGCTGCATTGCAAAAAGTATTTGTGTACCGTGTGGCTAACCTAGAAATCCTAGAATAAAATTGATAAAATAATTTTTAGCTGTCCTGCAAAAATTATAAATAATTAGATTTGTATATATAAATTTATAAAGAAGTATGTCTCGTTTAATCGTAAAGAATTTACCAAAAAACGTAAGTGTATTGTAATATTTTTAATAAAAATGTATATGTAGGTTAAATATTTTTCAAAATGTTTAATAAAATTGTGATAGATAAGAGTATGACACAATTATTATAGATAATGAATTTTGACTTAACATGTTCAGGTAACAGAAGAGACATTACGACAATTATTTGGCCAAAAAGGCACAGTCACAGATATACAACTTAAATACACTCCTGAAGGAAAATTTAGGAGATTTGGATTCATTGGATATCAAAATGAGAACGAAGCTGAAGAAGCCATTGCGTCATTCAATAAAACTTTCCTTAATACGAGTAGAATTACTGTCGAAAATTGTACAGTGTTGGGTATGCTTCTACTTTCATATTTCATATAGATTTGGATACATACATATATATTTTTTAAGGTGATGACAGCAAGCCTAAAGCTTGGAGTAAATATGCCTCTGATAGCACAGCATTTAAAAAGATGCATAAAATAGATAACACTCCCGACATAGAGATTAAAGAAACTGTAAAGAAGAAACAAGAAAAGAATGAAACTGCGAAGTTATTAGAAAAGGTATTAGCTGATGACATTTCTTGATTATTAATTATATATCTACTATATTGCATAAATTGAGAATTCTGACTATAAATGAAATTAGCTTAGTATAACATTGCTCTTTATTTTGATAATTCAAAATTTTCCAGATTAATGTTTAGAGAACAAAAATTGATTTTCAAATATTTCAGAATTTCTTAAAAACAAAATGAATTTTGGTTTGGTAGAATTTATCACATTCTAAATCTAAATTATCGTAATATCACTTGATGTAAAGTGCAGAAAGAAGAATAAATTTTAATTTTAGTACAAAGATGATGCAACATTTGAGGAATTTTTACAAGTACATGCTCCTAAAGAAATAGAAAAACTTCATAATTTAGAGAACAAAACTTCTGAAAACGAAGATAGTGCAATAGATTCATGTGAAGAAAATGAATCTGATACTGAGGTAAACTCTGAAAAGGACCCTGACGAGCAAGAAAAAAATAAATTTGCTAATGAACAAATTTCTGACTTGGAATATATGAAAAAACTTATGAAGTCAAGTGGAGATGCTCCAGAAAGAAAACCTAGGCAGAAGATGGAGAAAAAAGTTAAAGAAAAAATAAATCTCTTTACAGTTAAAGTAAGTAAATAGATATAATTCTAATTTGTTAGCTACTACAAATTTATATTTCAGTTGAAAGATTTACCCTACAATACTAAGAAAAAAGATATCAAGAAATTTTTCAAACCAATTGCTCCTTACAGTATTCGAATACCAAGAAATGTACATGGATTTGCTTATGTTGGATTTAAAACAGAAAAACTGTTAAAGAAAGCTCTAATAAAGGACAGAAGTTTTATAAGTAAGTAATTTAATATGTCCTGAATTTTATCTTGTTTAAAATTTATCTCGTTCCAAAATAATTTGTATACCTACTTTCTATGACTAATTTATATTAATATTTTTGTATAATTTACTTTTATTTATTTGTGCCTACCATAATTTTTTGTATTTATTTCATTAATCCCTTATTTTTAAAGATGGGAAAAGAATATCCGTGATAAAATATGTTATAAATGCTGATGGTGACAAAGATGAGAATGAGAAAAATAATAATCCCTTAAAAAGTAAATGGAAAAGTCAAGAAGAAGCTTTAAAGAATGAGGAGGATATTGCAGAATCTGGAAAAATATTTATTAGAAATTTAGCATATACTACTACTGAGGAGGATATTGAAAAATTATTTTCAAAATATGGTTAGTGAATTATATTCCATTAAACTTGGTTATTTTTCATCGTACACTTAATTTTAAATGGTGATATTTAACAACTCTACATTTAAATAAATGTCTATGTGAAAAATAAATTATTACTTGGACTGACAAAATACGCCTTGAGCACGCAGGAAAGACTTAGGTGCTCTTTGCACACCTCTTTTGGCCGCTTCGTGGTTCCCAAAAAAAGCCTTTGTGGCAGCAAAATGTTCAATTTTGGAGGGTGTGGGAGTGAGAGTTACCTACAGCGTTTAATGTAGGAATTCAAAATTGCTCTCGCTTGCCTCAATGCACAATCTGTCACTAAGTAGCCCCAAGGTGATACAACAAATTAATAAGACTTTATCATTTATAATTTCTGCACTAGCATTGTTAATAGATCAACAGATTTAATTTCGGACTCAGTTCATTTATTTGGATATGAATGTGACTATTGTCTCAATTAATGCTAAAAAAATGTGGAGCACCATCTTGCAGAAACCACATATTGTGCCAAATAAAGGTAAACATGTTATAAAAATTGTAAGTAGTTATTTCCAGTTAAACGATTAGATAGGATAAGGGGTCTATTAAGTAATTAATTCATGATACCACCTCAGATAATTAACTACAAATTATTGTTTCCAATGGATTTGTGTAAAAGCATATGGATTGTCAGGAGCCACAAATAAAATCTTCATTTGGCAACTGAGAGGTTGATCTTCTGTAAGTCATTCATAAAATTATACCCTTTAAAGAAAACCCTGGAGTTGTAGTTCTTGTAGATACATAACTTTTTAGTTGTAATTATTCCCAGGCCTAAAGGTCACACTAGTAAAAGATTGTTTATGAAACCTGCCAGGAAAATACTGTGCATACGTAAGAGTTGCCAAGGCTGAAATTTGGTCGGCTTTTTCACAAATTAATGGCATATCTGTATTAATCTTCCTGTTTAGTAATATTAGCAATCATAAATTACATGATACTTTCGAATTATAAGTTAAAACTAATTTAATTTGATGTTGGTGATTTGCGACCTTTGGTAGTTGAAAGGGAACATGTAACAGATCTGACTCATAATGTAATTTTTAAATGTAAATATTTCCTTTATTTTTTTGTTTTAAGAAAAAAGATTGTTAAAATAAAAGACTTACGGAACTATTCATAAACATTCTTTTTATTGAACATAATATCAGTTTTAATGTAAATTATTTAGGGCCATTAACAGAAGTTAATTTACCTGTGGATTCAACAACTAGGAAAATGAAAGGTTTTGGCACTATAACTTTTTTAATGCCAGAACATGCTGTTAAAGCCTATTCGGATCTAGATGGAACAATTTTACATGGCAGAATGGTTCATCTTTTACCGGGCAAAAGCAAAGATGAAAATGAAGAAAGCAATTTAGAAGGTATGTATGCCTAGACATTATATTGAATAGGTATGTATACAGTGTTTCAGAATAAATTAGTCACATTCAGAATTTAAATTCTAATTAAAGTTAATAGATAGCAACGGAAAAATCCTAATGAAAGAATGTCTTTAAACACTCTATGTTTGAAATATTAGCGTTGAGTTTTTGAGATTCTAAATGATAGTCACTCGTTACTTTTGTTGTTGGTTGATTTATACAGAGTGTAACAAAAAAGTGGGTCATTCTATTATCTGCGTATTTTTGGAGACAAAATTTAACGATTTAATCTTTCTTACCTATACATATACAAAAATGCTACTCTTAAAAGATACAGGGTGTTGAGTTGAACTTTTCAAATTGTCTTTTTCGCAATAACTTGGTGTTAATGTTTGACATATCAGTTTGAAATTTAATAGAGATATTTCTTGTAGGTGACCAAATCATTAAGGGTATTATTGTAAAGAACGCTTAAAAAACAAATCTAAAAGTTTAGAGGGTACCCCATGTATTTTATCCATCCCATTTTTTTTAATGTCATAGTGTAAAATTTTATTTAGAATATTTTATTGCTCTTTACAATTTTTCATAAAACTCTTGTTTTTCGAGGGGAGTCAAAATAATGTCCAAGTAAGAAGATAAATATTAAATTTCAGTCATAATTACTAAACCGTTTTCTTTGCAACCTCGAAATTTGTGTGATAGTAGTAACACATAGGAATACAAGTTTCACCATTGACCTGCCTTTTTGGTACACTTTGTATATAATATTGAGTTAATAAACCGTCAATATGTTTCTTTTTTCAGTATGCAATATCTACAGCATTTTGTTTTCAAAAGGACAGTAAAATTTTAATTTTGTTTATGAAGAAATATGAGTAGATAAGTATGTACTCATAACTGAAATTATTAAAGTATGCTATTAATTTCAGAATCTTCAAATTTTAAGAAAAAGAAGTCGGCCAAACAAAAAGCAGAGGCAGGTTCTTCCCATAACTGGAATGCATTATTCTTAGGACATGATGCTGTTGCTGATGTGATTGCGGATACATACGGAACGACAAAGGAGACCGTGGTGGGACCTGACGGAAAGGGAAGCGCTGCTGTTAGATTGGCTCTAGGAGAAACACAAATTGTAGCTCAAACTAGAAAATACTTAGAGCAGGAAGGTGTCGTTTTAGATGCTTTTAATAATGTAAGTCACTAATATGTGATGTATTATAAAAGCAATCTATTTATTAGAAATTAACTGGTATTGGTTGTTAATGTATGAGTACATTATTTATAAACAGAACATTTCAAACTTTGATTGTAATATACAGAGTAAGTTAAAAACAACTGCAATTTATTGTCATCATACTACGTCCATCTGTTTTTTTTTATTAAAATGCAATTTTAATAGATGATTATTAATAGAGGAATATGTTTCTGCCAGGTTGCCTATCAAAATGTGCCTGCAAATATTTTTTTTTATTAATTTTTTTGTCCATTTGTTCAACAAATGTCAAGTGAAACAACTAAATCGATGTAAATTGACTTTATATTTGGGGACATTTTTCGGGCTGTTTACACAATGAGGGGTTGTTATTTTGCCATCTGAAATATGCATTAAAATGAACATATTAAAAGTTTTTGGAGAACTACATACGGAAACACCCAAATAAGTACAATTTTGACAAATGCCTCAGTGGTTCAGTGTGTAGCATCCAACTTGGTACACCCAAGGTCAGAGGTTTGATTTCTGGGCAGGTCAACTTTTTGTTGTTTTTATTTATTTTTAATTGAATCTTTTGGTTAAAAATGTTATATTTATCAAACATACACCATTATGATACTTAATATACATAGTGCTTTGCAAAACCACACCAGACTACAATTAAAAGTTTACTTTTTGATATTTGTTGAAATCTTTTGGTAAATATCATAAAGTAAAATTTAAATTGTCCTGGTCTGGTTTTGCAAAACACTATGTATAATAAATGTTATAAATGTATGTTTGATAAATATACAATTTTTAAATTCAATTCAATAAATATTAAATAAAATTTTGTTTTTTGCCAATTTTGATAATCTGCATTCTACCTGAAAGCCAGCACTTTAGTGAATTCAATGACTTTATGCGTCTCCACTTTATTTAATAATATAGAATGCCAAAAGCTTTAGCAAGGACAATAAATACTATTGTTTTTTACCGTTGCCTGTGTTTTCATAAATTTCCTTTGAGGCAGTGAAAATTGCATATGATGTACTCATACTAGATAAAAATCCAAATTTTTTTTCAAAAAGAAACTTTCTGTAAAATATTTATCTTCAGGCACTAATTCAAATATTTTTATAATAAAAAAATATTTGGCTGTTTTTTTAAATCAGCCTGTTTCTGTAACATCCATGTGTATGTAGGTCGGTGCGAAAAGATCAAAAACAATAATATTGGTAAAAAATTTACCATCTAGGACTGAAAGCAAAGAAATTATGGATATTTTTAAGAAACATGGAGAAATAGGAAGGATAATTTTACCTCCAAGTGGAATAACAGGTTAGTTTGAAAAATATATGCATTAATTATTGCTTATTATTAAAATTGCTTTGTTTTAGCCATCGTAGAATTTCTAGAACCTTCTGAAGCTAGGAAAGCTTTCACCAAATTGGCATATTCAAAATTTAAGAATATGCCATTGTATTTGGAATGGGCACCAGAAAATAGTTTACTAGAAAGTAAAAGTAAACCGATCAAAGAAGTGAATGAAATAGCTACTGAAGACATTCAAGAATCAACTAGTGAGCAGTGTGCGGAAAATGAAGAAGACGATGAAGAACCGGAACCTGATACCACATTATTTGTTAAGAATTTAAATTTTAAAACCACAGATGAAGAATTAAGGAAGGTAAATTATATTTTTTATTTAAATATACAGGGTGAATGGTAAGTAGAGTAGAGTATATTTATTGACCACACAATAAGTACATACAGTATACAGAGTGTCCCGTTTGAAACTCCCTTGATCGTTATCTGGAAAGGTACTTATCCGAAATATTTGAAAATTTGGCAACATGGCAAAGTCTCTGAGACGAATAGAATAAAAGTATCTAGAAGTTCCCAGCACTTCCGGTTATACCGGAAGTCGATACCAACTTTGTTATTTTAAACAGAACACCCTGTATATATTATTGCATTTTTGGATCGATCATTATCTGGAAAGTATTGATCCGAAATGTTTGAAAATTTAGCAGTATGGCACAGTTCCTGAGGCAAATACAAATAAAATAGGTATGTAGAACTCTCCACCACTTTCGGTTATACCAGAAGTCGCACCAACTTTGTTATTTTAATACATTCGAGACGGTTCGGAGACATGAACTTTCTATTAGTCTAGAAAGCAGACCAGAAATGAAATAAATTATGCAATTCAATATATTTCTGATTTTGTTATTTTTCATCATATAGTAATCCTATTGGTAGTTTTCGAAAATATATCACTTAACGGCCTTAGTGGTCAGGAGCACATGGTTCGTACCAGCAAGGTTCCGAACTGGTTATTTTAATAATCTATTCTTTAGAGACGGCTTATACTGCGGGCGGTAAGATATTATTAGCGCCAGTGGCGTAACCAGAAATTTGACAAAGAGGGGTTCAGTGAACAAAGTATTTCAAACTAGATTTTTTCAATAAAAAAAAATAAATAATTTTTAATAAATTGAAACAATAAAAAGTGAATAAAAAAACAATCTCATCATAAACATGTAAATGATAAACAGGTACGAACAATATTTGTTACAAAAATGACAAAAATAAGATTAGAATTTAGTAGCAGGTCCTAATGTAAGGTTTCCGTAGGAGATCTAGTTCACTGACTGCTAAATCTTGGAGAATAGAGTGATTGCAGGTTTGTAGTGAGACATTACCTATATGACCCAACCAACCCAACCCATGGGGGGGTTCTGACCCCCAAAAACCCCCTGTGGCTAAGCCACTAGATTAGCGCTAACAGATATGTAAGAAAGGTTTTTTGTTACCATTTGTGTATATATTTTTAAGAATATTAATTATATGTGGAAAACTGCTGAAAAATATGAGTCAACAATCGATAAAAATACTTAAACTAGCTCAAAATTGTGACCAAAACTTTATCACATAAAAACTTAAATACAACCAAGTCCCGCTTAGAATAAAAATTTAGTATGATCTAATTTATCAGTGTATGAAATCTTTTCAAAACAAATAGTACCAAAAGTAGGAAAATTTTGAAAAACATTTTGAAATATAGGGGGTCCCCGGTGTCACGAATCTGATATTTTAGAAATATCTTATTCAGAACTTTAGGGTCCCGAAACTTTGAACAACAAAACTGTTACAAATTCTTTGTCATCTTGAACGTGTTGAACATCTTGAACACCCTGTATTATTCTGCAGAAAATTTTAGGGTTTTGTATAATATTCCCTATAGTTAGAAGTTATAGATTTTGTAATATTAACTTACTAAGGAAAAAACAACTTCCTGGAAATAGATATCAAGTTGATTTTTAATATGCATTTGGACTTGGACGACACTAGATTATGGTATATGGTATATTTAAAGATATTATACCACACGTTTTATTTTTGCTTTTACATTTTGACGACTTCAAACAGCTAGATTTTCTTATTTCAAATAGAACACTACGTATATTTTCGCGGTGTCTTGTGCACGTAGAAATTGTCTTAGTTGTATTTGTTCCAGGCATTTTGCTATGTTGCCAAATTTTCAAATATTTCGGATCTAGATAACGATGTCAGATTTAAAAAAGAGATATAACATATTAATAACAAATAAATAAGTATATAACAAGAAACATAAAAATGAACTGTGGGAGCATCCATATACTCATGAACAGAATAAAAAATGATTGAACATAATTCTCATAATACTGTTTTAAAAATGGGTATTGTTTAGTATCTTTATATGCTTATTATAAAGTTTTAGTAAATTACGTTACGATTTTTGCAACCTAAATTTAGAAGTTCTGAATAGATTAGCATTTCTTGTCGACAAGCATTATTGCGGAAGTTCTTCTCATACAATGCTGTGTTTACTCTTCCCATTTTCGAAGCTTCAAATACAATGTCAGATTCTTTACTCCACTACCAATTTTATGGATACCCATAACAACTTATAACATTGCCCATATATATTAAAAAAAAAACGGCGCTTCTTAAAATTGGGAAGACCCAAATTAACGTACTTTCTATATTTACTTAAATATTCATCCCCCAAGACAGTGACAGTTCTATTCTTATTAGTTTCAGTGTTAGGAATTTTGATGAGCAGCAAAGATCCCATGTCCTCAATATCATCAATTGTCATCGTTACTTTATAGTTCATCGCAATGACATACCCCAGATGTACCTGAAAATAAAAAAGAGTTGGTTAGCACAATATGAAACAAAGTAAATGTAATTTTATTACTTATCATAATATACTATTATGGAATTGGATATTCTCCAGTTTATTTACTTTGAAAGATAAAATTCATTTAATTGTGTAACAGTAAAAGGCCAAATATAATATTAAAAAGCCCATTGTCATTCCGAAATTTTGTTGATAAAATTCATTGTCTGTGTTGTGTTTAAATTGATATCATTTTCCCGTTTATTTTTAATGATATTTAGCGTTTTGTTTACTGGTACGTTAGTGAATAAACTAACTACGTCAAAACTCACTCATTATTATTAAAATTACTTGAGGAAGAAATCTCTTCGAAAAGTTGTTTGCTATTTTTAATATAATCGGTTTGTCCAAATAAAGGTTTAATAATTTGTAACAAGTGTTTAGTAAAATTTCATGCAGATTTTGTTGCTTTGATGTACAGTACGTTCAGTTTTTTAAACATTTGGAACTGATTAAATGGTATTGGCTATCAGAAGTATGCCCTCAACAATCAAATTTTAAATTGTAACTGTAAATATGGCTCATACAACAACTGTTTTGATTCATCACACCATCACAAAATTTTTCACAATCCCAAGTATTAAATATGAAATAAAATATACAAATAAATACAATACATTTCTGTGTTGAACATTTTTTATATTCATATATTTAAGTGTTGATTTTTGTGACTTAGCCTTTTGCTTTACGTTCCCAAGCGGCATTGTGAAACAAAATATCAAATCTATAGTTTAAGAAACACTTGTTTAATACATCTACATTAAGTTTTTGTTTTTATTTCAGCATTTTGAGCCATGTGGCAAGATTCATTATGCAAATGTCGCTACCAAGAAGGATCCAAACGATCCCAAGAACAAACTTTCGATGGGATATGGTTTTGTGAGATATATGTATAAGGTCAGTGCCGATAAGGCATTAAAAACGATGCAGCAGAGTGTTTTAGATGGAAAGTCTTTAGAACTGAAAAGATCTGAAAGGACTTTAAAGTAAGAGTTAGTTAAATAAAGGTGTTGATAATAGTATTAATTTTTACATTCTTTTTTTAATATAGAAACGAAGTTAAAAGTACCAGAAAAGCTGCTAAAAATGTAAAACAAACTGGTACAAAAATATTGGTGAGAAATGTTCCTTTCCAGGCAACAAAGAAAGAAATTCAGGAACTTTTTAGGTAAATGTCCCCATAATTATCAATGTTATTATTTTTACTCATTTTTTTGTAGCACTTTTGGAGAAATTAAAGCATTGAGATTGCCTAAGAAAATGGATGCAAGTCAAGGTTCACATCGTGGTTTTGCTTTTATCGATTACACTACAGCTTCGGATGCAAAGGTATGTCAAAAATAGTTATTTCATTCAAAACAAGGTTTTAAATTTTATGGGTAAGAAAATTAATCATTATTAAATAATGTTACTTAATTAAGTGAAAATATTTTGATGGGTGGTTCTTCGGAATATTTTATATGAACCACTTAATTTTCAAGATATATGGTGTTAACATTTTTAACAATATATTCAATTTTGCAATAACATCTCTGAATATATTAGACATAGTATGCTTTATCTAGTCTGTTTACTGAAATGTACGATATGGAATGCGTTTAGTCCATTTGCACATCCAAATAAAGGTACCAACCCTAGGAGCAGACAAAAGGAGGCACATGAAACTCATCAAAGACATACTTCATTGGTTATGTATGTGGGTGCAAGAGAGACAACCATCTGCATGTACGATATGAATTGTGTTCTTAATTTCCCATTATTTTGTTTCTAAACACGTCATTGGCGTACAGTGTGGTCTCTTCTTTTATCTTGTATCTCGTTAGTGTGAATCTTTGTGTATTTTTGTGGGTGTTATTGTTGGAATATATCATGTTTTATAAGGGACTGTAAAATTAACCAGCATATAGCACGAAATAATTCTTCATGTCCAGAATTCAATTTCATTTCAATTCACAATCAGTTAAGCCCCTACTGCTCCGCCATTACTAGAGCCACAAAACAAAATATGGCGCTGATCATGAATAATCCATTTGCGCAGCTTTTAGCGCATTCCAGTCATCATAATATAAAATTACATTTCAGTGAGTCTGTTACATTACCCTTTTGTAGTGACAGTACAGGACTTGTGAGGTAGTTGTCAGTTGTTTGTATCAGGCAAAATATAAATACCAATTTTCAAAATTTGATTGAGCATTAAATTATGTAAATTGTGTACATAATAATATATTTATTTTGAATTTCGGTCCAACACACTGCTATTAGTTCAAACCAGCCTTGTTACAAACAATACAATAATAACGGAATATCATACAGGAAAATATGTAATAATAAAAAAATAACAAATGAAAGATACTCCTCTGTTTGATAATTAATTTTTGACAATAATACTTACGACAAAACAACTAAAAACATTCCACCTATTAAATTTTCATCTAGAAGTAGATTATTGAGGTTTTTTTTTAATAAAAATGTCATAGTTTACTAATTTAAGTCATAGGAAATTGATGGTAATAATGTGCTGCACAGTATGCCGTATGAAACTGTTCAGTTTTGTATTTAGGGACATTACCACAAATAAAGCTTCTTCATATCTCCTAGTTTCTAAGATTTTAATTGGCACACTCTTGAATTTAGGATTCCCTCTACGTATACGTACAAAATGATCGACTATTAATCGACATGGTACAATAAATAGACGAAAACGGTTAGCAGTCGCGCGGTTTAAGGCATCAGTACTTGAATCGAGTTGACTAGATTGCTGTGGGTTCCACCCCTGCAACCGGTAGACCGTATATAAATTATATTCGTGGAGAGGATTGTCATCCTCTCTGCGGGTATGGTAGGGTGGAAGAATGTTGGCTTGGGTCAATGTGAGATTGATACCGGTTGACTTTTGACTACCCCCCTAATTAGTGAAGTTTTCTAGGTTTCACTCATTCCTGCACTGAATGGTGGTTAGGGCCTGCTTAATAATAATATGCTGCCCCATCTCCCGCACAAGTCTTCAACTTCTGGGCTAATCCTTGTGATTAGAATGAGGGGTAGAGATATTATTATTATTATTAAATTTATTCTTAATATCATTTTGTAGTGATTCTGAAAACAAAACTATGCAGGGTGTCCAGTAAAAGACACTCATACTTTAGTTTAGCTTCCTTGCACGAAAATAATGTGATTTAAATCAACTTACCTTAGTACAATGTTGCTTCCTTAAGAAGAGAAAGAGGCCGGAGAAAGTACTTTATTTTTATGTTTTTTTATGAGATAAACACTAACATCTTATTGATTTTTGTGCTAAATGTACAGAGCATTCTGAGCCTCTGTACCAATATGTTATTCCTTTCAGAAATGATTAATTTTGAAACAAGCTTCAATTAGCTCTAAAATAGATATACTGGTTGTATGCCGCAAAAATGCACCATTTTAAAGAGAAGTGTGTTTAATAATATACGAAAATCAATCATATATTCATGTATCACACAAAAAATAAAAATTTTTTCTAAAATTGTCTTATCGAATATCTCTCCCAGCTTAATTAAATCATCGAAAATTTTTCATTGCTCATGAATATTTTTAGAAATCAAATCAAAATATTCATGACTACGAAAAGAATTATCAGTAATAATTTAGTATAATATAAGTGAAAATTTTGCAGTATGGCTGGAAGTCAAACACTGTTTTTAAGAATTTTTTTCCCTTTGCATCTTTCCTTTCTTGCAGACTGCTTTTGAAGCATTGAGTCAAAGTACCCATTTGTATGGCCGACGTTTGGTATTGGAATGGGCGTCAACTGAAGAAGGTGTTCAGGAAATAAGAAAACGAACGGCAGAACATTTCAAACCGGCAGAGGAAGTAAAATCCAAAAAGAGTGTATTTAGTATAGAATAAGAAAAACTGTTTTAATTAAAACTTGTTTTAAATTGAAATATGTTGTTTTATGGACATTTTATTTAATACCAATCCTTTACAAATCATAGTCAGAAATAGGTCACAACCACGAGTTAATTACAGTCATAGTTTATGTTGAAAAGATAAATTAAATAATACAAATGTGACAATTCATCACTTAATTAATACACCTCTATTGAAGTTTTATTATCTACAATAATAATTCCATATGTGGTCTGCTTGATGAAATTTTAATGTCACGTAGGCCAACTGTAAGTTAGCATTACCGATATTTGCAAGCAATTTCTTTAAATTCGTCAGCATTTTATATGAGATGTCTTTAAAAGGTCTGTATAAAAAAGCTAGTACAAATTCCCGAGTCCAAATGTTAACAATTTATGAAGTTCAGGATGTCAAAGTTATTATTTTTTATTTATCAAATTTGGTACTTTGGGGTTTTTTAGGATGAAATTGAAATATGGTCACATTTAAAGCTTCACAATTTTTTTATATATTAAATTTATACTTCTAATTATAAATTCTTTTTGCTCGACATCTTTTGTCCAAAAAAGGTATACCTATAGTTGAGTTTCAAAATTAGAGTTCATTCATGTTATAAACCAGCTCAAAATTTATAGCAGTCAGCACAGAGAAATATAATATGCTGTCCATATATTTTTCTATAAAATTGTATTAAATATAGCAGCATATCTAATTTCATTTGCTGCAGCAAACATGCATGCACCAGATCAGAATGCTTGATTTCTATTGGTAATGACATCTTGACTACCATGGCTGTGGTTGGGTAAATTTTGAGTATATCTTTCCGCTAAGTTACTTGTAATTAATGCAATTCATAGAACAATTGATGAATGGTACTTTAAAAATGAGCTTCCCTACAATAAAAAAATTCAGGTTGCTATCTCACAGAATTAAACTGCGTAGAATATCTAGAAGGGTTTTCTTTACGAATTTTGTGACATGAATATTCGTTTTCTAAAACAAAATCAAAAGAGTATGCTGATAGCAAAAGATGAAATAGTGATATGGCAAAGAAACTATTTAAGACAAATAATATTAGGCCAAAATCTGAATCGGAAAATATATGACAAACTGTTTTGCCATATGGAATCTGGTGCTGCGGTTATAATGGATAATGCATTCTATAATAACCAACAATAAGTGTTATTATGTGTTAAAGTGTGGAGGTCATTGCCATCTAAAGGCATGGTATTCTACAGGTACATAAGTAAACTATTAAAGTGCTATGTTCACTTAACGTCCATTTATTTTTGGACCTTTCTCAAGGGACACGCCTATTGAATCTTGTCCCCTGCAATCCACACTTCTCATACTCATCTAAATGCTGTAAACGAATCACTATTCACTTGGAACTTGGGTATAGTGGCTATTGTTTCAAGAAGCCATTTCTGAAATAATCAAATTTAGATGTTTTATTGTGTACCGAAACCCATCGTAGCAACGAGGTAACAATGATAAGCATTGTCATTAGTTACAAGAAAGTCAAACAAAATTTTTCACTTGCCATAACTTAACTCATTTTAGAAAACCCCGAAATATCAAATTTCATAGTATTATTAAGATAAATATTTACAGTTTTAAAAAATAATAGCACCTTGTGCTATCAACTTTTGGACTAACGTTAAGGTAAATTTGGCTAGATCCTCATATTTTAGCCTCAGGAATTTGTGTTAGCATTTCGTACAAATCTTTTAGATACACTCTATATGTAATGTAATTCTAAAGTTTTAATTATTTTGAAAGTATAAACTTCTAGGACTATTTAAAATAATGCAAATTTAAAACAAAAATATAAAAACAATAATCGAGAAAGGTTAAACACAACGATTGAAGAACAAAATAAAACTAATAAAAATTTATTACAACACTGAGTCACAATGGTAACAATATAAATAATCTACAAAATTCTACAAATTACTAATCAACATGAACTACTTCTTCAGTAAAGTCTCATCTTGCATTGACAACTGCCCTAATTTTTTTCCTATTCGTTCATGAATATCCAAAAATTTTGCAACACATCTGTCAATGCATACTGCTTCGCCTTTAGCAATTTCTGCGTCATTGTACACTGGTGGAATACATTTCTTGTGACATGCAGCAGTTAAACGGTTGTACATATCAGCCATCATTTCAATTTCCAGTTCTTGGATAAGCTGCATGTTTTGCACTTCCTTTTGCGACATTGTAAGTTAGAATAGTAATACAAACTAAAAGTAGGAAGTGTATGTTCAACTAGGATGAGGTAGAGAACTTTCGATAACTTGGTTCGTATTCTCCGGTATTAGATTGTCTCATTCGTTCCCTAATTTTCATATTCTCATAACGCCTGTTATTAATATTCGTTTTCGATAAGTAGAAAGAATAAATACCTGCCGCCGTAACGATAGCCCTATAAAAATATATTTTTAAATATCTAAGGTTACGGAGCAGTAGACGCTAAATAATAAAAAAGTACTATTTAAATTTCTTACCAACCAATTCCTATTTTTGCATGTGTACCCAATGGCATTCTTTACATACAACATAAAATTATAACTGACATTAAAATCATTACCAAGAAAAAAATTATCATGCACGCTTTATTGACATTTCATATTTCATCAAGAAAAAGGAAGAGTAAGAAAATCCAAATGAATTCCAATCAATGCAGCTGCAGTTAGTGCCAACAGAAATTAGAACATATATAACTATAGTACCAACCTCTAGTACCAACTATGGAATATCTAGAAACAAAAAAGAACCAACATTGACCATTCGCTAAATTCACAATCCACTAGATGGCGGTATAATGTTCAAGATGTCGGATGTAGGGGTCGGAAGACCGATAAACCGATCAAGAATTTGCTTACAATTGTCGCTAAAATAATAAAGCTTTTAATTGCCAGGGATGTTGTGTTTTATGGTGTATTTTTTTGTATTTATGTAATTTTTTAGGTGAAAATGTATTTTAAGACTTATCAAAAGGATTATTTTAACTTTAATGCAAGACAATTCCTAGTGTATATATCGTGAATTTCTATTATATTGTAACCTTTCAGAATCAGATATCTTGAACTACTTGGAAGATCGTGTGCGTCCTCCAAAAGAAGGTGAGGCAAGCACATAATTTTGTTTGGGGTAGAATGCGAGAAACTCCATGCTGTAAAAAGCTGTGTTTGTAGCGTGTGCTTTAGTTAGCCACCCCATAAAATATACATATATTATTAAATGGAGAAAATTGGCAGTCTAATACAGATTTAAAAACATCTTAAATAAATCCTTCTATAAGAAAAATGTTGCTATTATATATACTTTTATGTATTTAGTTAATTTTCCACTGGTTATGGAGATTCGGGTCTACGGAAACTAAAAGGAAGTTTCTGCAGGGAAATATCAGAACGTAGGTACAGTACGAGCGCACTGGGGAACAGTACAGATTCTTCCGAGATGTTGTGCACATATTCTTGCACATGTTTTGCATTTTTGTACACTTTCTATAACTAAATATCATACAATCTCAATAATGTTTGTAAAACTACTAAAAAATACAGAAATTTCCATTACACCTATACATATAACACACAAAACCGATTTGTTGAATATTTGTTTACCCCACATCGGATTAATTACAAATTGTCTTATGAAGATTTTGCACTTTTCTTCATGCAAGATAAAATCATATTATTTTCAAACTGTTCTAGTACTATTTATACAGAAAAAAGTGGAAGAAAAATATTAAAAGTCACACAAAATTTCACACATCTATTATGCAAGTAATATGCTGTTCACCCCTACAGTAGTTCCGAAATCTATCAACAGATGTCAGCCACTTTGTGATTTTCGCCAATAGCCAATAGAGTTGATGGATATCGTTTTAATTTTTGACTATGTGAAAATGCTTTAGTAGAACGATTTCCCGGTAAATATGTGCCAAATGCAGCTAATTTTTCTGCGGTGTGCAGTGTAGTGCAACGCGAGGGAAATTTGAAACCAAATCGTAGAAGAGATGGAGGTCCAGGACGTCCACGACGTATTGCAGCAGTATGCCGTAACATACACGAGACTCAATTATATCCGTATCATGTACAGCGTGTATAAGCATTAATACCAAGGGATTGAAGATATATAGTTGCTGCCAATAACTTCGAGTTCAAAACAAACAAGAAGCAGAAATATTTGTCTTAATTTCTAGAAACTGGGTAAAAGGGGCCCCAAATTTTGTTGTAAATAGTAATTAGATATGTCAAACTACTTTATTAATTCAAAACACAGATTAATTTTATTAATAATAATTAATAACAATAGCGGCAACATCAGTTGAATTTGCTGTATAGTGTTATAAAATGGTATTAATTTCCTTTCTTGGAAATTTCTTTCCAATTTTTGTCCGGTCATCGATTGCATGCATTGTCGCCTTATCAGGTTTTATCTACAGTGGACCAGTTTCCAGTGCCGTACCGTAGTTTGAACTATATATTTTTTAACAAAATTATATTTTAAGTGACCCCTGTTGTAATGAATATATTTTATTTTGCTCACATTGTAGTTTAGTTCTTTGGCGCACGCTGTACTTGAAATTGCGATTTTTGCACACGACAGTATCCAGCGATCTATATAAAAGTTGGCGAAATCGCCTTCACTAGCTAGCGGTGCTTAGCAGGCTCTCGCCGTCTTCACGGCACTCAACTTTCCTTTCTGCCAGTGCTTAATCAGCCTCTCTCCGTGGCACTCAACTTCCTCACCGCCAGTACTTAGCAGGCTCTATCAGCGGCTGACTCCGAGCGTTTAGCAGGTAATCTCCGAGGTATTGAGTGTATTCCGCCGACTCCGAGTACTTAGCAGGTGCAAAGTTCATATGAACTTTGGCAGGTGTTACTCTGCGTTACTCGACGTCGTCCCCGTGGTCTTCGACATCGGGTGTTTAGCAGGCTTTTTCCGCGACACTCAGCTTATATTCCTTACCGCCCTATTTGTTATTTTGTAATTTTGTATTGTTATTTCAGGATTTATTTTATTTATGTAGGTTGGGGAATTATTATTGTTAGTATTATTTATTTACAGGGTGACATTTTATTTTATGAAATAAATATTTTATTTTGGATACCGAGTCTTATAATATTCCTGAACCTTGAACATAACTTCTCCACCGAGTGAACCCGGACTGATTAAAGTGGATGTACTATGTTGTGTGTGGATGTTCGGCATCTGCGACCGAACACCGAAAGTACGTCACACTGTACTTTAACATTTTTTTAGGTATTTTGTGAATCAACCTGTATATCGTGAATTCTTAGTATGTTCGTTCTGGTACTATTTATACAGAAAAATAATAAAAAAATATAATCTTACTCACCTCTACCGTGGTTCTGAAATCAATCAACATATGTCAGCTACATTGTGATTTTCTCCAATAGTTTGGATCAACGCTAATATAGCAATCTTGAGTGAATTTTCATTTTTCTGTTAAACCCTATCTTTTAAATAACCTTCGATTATGATTAAAGACCACTGTACAAAATGTCCGAATACTTTTATTTAAAAAGTACTTGTACAACAATAATAGTATCAACTAACAACTACAACAATCTTACACAGTTTTACCCTTCTACTTTAACTTTAGCAAATTTGTTAATTAGAGATGCGTTGTCTAGTGTGGCAGTCAGTGGCGTAGCCACGGGGGGGAGGGGGTGTTTTGGGGGTCAGAACCCCCCCATGGGTTGGGTTGATTGGGTCATATAGGTAATGCCTCACTACAAACCTGCAATCACTCTATTCGCCAAGATTTAACAACGCGGTCAGTGAACTAGATCTCCTACGGCAACCTTACATTAGGGTTCAACTGCAACTAAGTTTTCTAATTTTATTTTTGTAACAAATATTGTCCGTACCTGTTTATTATTTACAAATGTTTATGATGAGATTGTTTTTTTATTTACTTTTTATTGTTTCAATTTATTAAAAATTAATTATTTTTTTTATTAAAAAAATCTAGTTTGAAATACTTTGTTCACTGAACCTCCCCCCATGTCAAATTTCTGGCTACGCCGCTGGTGGCAGCCGATGTAGATTCAATAGAAATAAACGACAGATTTTTAAGTTATTGTTTGGCTTATAGAACTTCTATTATCAATTTAAATTTGAAAATACTTCTTTATCCACTTAGTTCTAATCACGCAAGACAGTTCGTGTAAAACATGACTTGTTTAAATGTATAGTGTGTCAAGCAGTTGCGGTAAGGAAGTCCTTAGAGAGTCCTGGTAGTCCTCGGTTATCGCGTTTGCAGGATTAATTTCACCTCACAATGAAATATTACAGACACGCTCACTTTACTTAACTCCTCCCCTTCTAGAATTGTATGGGTTGCAACCTATCATTTTTTTACATTGCTCTAGTTACATCTAGTATAAATTTTTTGTCCACTAATATTTTCATGTTAGAATTTTTTATTATAAGTTTGAGAATAGTTCCCTAATTTGCCTGAAATGTTTTGTATACACTTATTTCAAATTTCATTTATCATTTAGAAATTGGTTATGATTTCATTAGGTCATTGAACTATTGAGTTATTTATTGTAGGTAATTATAGTCTTTAACAGAGACTTAAGCGGTAGCTATTTATAACATAAGAAATAAAAGAATGTAGGTATAGTTACTAAAAATAGGCAATTTTTTTAGAACCGTTAACACCCAAGGGGTTAACCACTCATGGAAATCTTGCCACAAATCTTGCGAAATCACGAGAAATCGTGCGAAATTACAAGAAATCGCGGGAAATCACATAAAATTCTAGAAGTAACTTTACCAGTAAAGTCTGACAATACTGGCTATCTTGCGTCATTATCGACGTTATTATATTTATTCGCGTTTTTATTTCACGAATAACTCAGGTTCCAGCTCACATTATGTACGCGTTACGTATCAGGGTTGTTTGGAACTAATGGAAGTTTAATATATTTTGTATCATTTTATTGACTTTGCACTTCGACGTTAATTTTTGAATTAATGCCCCTATAAACTAGTTTCTCTAAAAGTTTGTGACCATTAAAACCGGACACCCTTTACTGAGAGGCGGGTCAAGTCGAGGGTTAACTCAAGAGTTAACTTTGACACTTATGAAACAATTTAAATATTGTGCAAAACTTAGAACAAAAAAATCACTATTTCTAAGAAACAGTCGATTTCACATTTTTTGTCAATTTGAGAGTTTCAATGTCGTAAATAGCCATCTTTCGTATCTTCACCACTGGCATCGAATAATTATTTTACGGTTTTTTCTTGTTTTGAAGGGTGTGACTAGGATCAAAATCAGTTTTTTGGCCAAGAACTCGACCAAGACCAAGACCTCGACAATTCTGAGCAATCTTACAAATATTCTTTTTTGTCCTGTTAATACATCAGGACGTTTTTTTTTGTATATATCTCGTGCATATAGGGTAAAGTTGGGAAAACATACTATCACATATTCTGAGGGCCAAAATGAGTTCACTTTTCGCAAATTTAGCTTTGTGTCATGGATGCGAAATTCGCGAAAATTCTCGCAAATTATTTAATGGCGGGAAAAGTCTCAACTTTTAGCCAATTTTGACAACTGCAATATTTTGTATTATTTTCATCACAAGTCTGTCATTGACTGTCATGATAGAATAGATATTAGAAGTTCAAGTGAAACTTACTAATCCCACATAATGGTAACATAACATTTCTGTTTTGAGAAATTTACTAAAAATTGACACTTTCCCGCCATTAAAAATTTAAATCAAAATCTGCGAAATTCGTGAGAAAATTTCGCGAATTTCGCGTCCATGAGACTTAAGTCAGGCAAATCCGTAGGTACTGTACTTTTTTCCACCTAATAAAATAATTGTTTTTTAAAGTTTCGGCAGATCGAGTTCCATCTTGCTCACTATATGGTTTATCTTTTTTATGTAATTTTGCAAAATTTTCGTTTAATAATTAGAGAGAAATTGTTTTTAAATTGTGTTTTACAATTTCCCAACTGTTTCAAACTTTCCTTACGGTTGTTTCATTATTGCCCCAGGTCTGTATCGATGTGATTGTACAAATTCACTAGGAAGATCTCTTTAAAACTTGGGGGAATATTTAGCGCCATTTAGTTGCAAGTGTATAGTCTATAAGTATAAAAAACAAGATCCATAAGGTAAAGTTTGACAACATCTATGAAATATGAGTTGAAAAGAACTTGTACAAATTTGTAACTATACTGCAGAAACATGAATCTGCATACCAGTGCTTTGGAATATTGTCACTTACAGTTACAGTAAAACGCGCCAATATCCTTGGCAGGATAAATGACCTCAGATGCGCGAGGTCGAGAAGGGCTATTTATCCACATCATTGCTGTAGGCCTGGACGCCTCGTAGAGGTGGGTTCTTTTCTCCGGTCAGCCTTGACCGCAATTGCGGTTGATGATGGCGGCTCGGAGAACCTCCTCCTGTCCTGGCAAGCCCCGTCGGCGAGGGCTTATCTACTGGTGCTCTTCTGTTTCCTCTTCTTTCTTCGCCGACTTGTTCAACCCTCGGCAGTAGTCATGTTTAGCGGATTAGCACTGTGGCTCTAGGGAGACGCTAGGACAAATAACCTTAAAGGCCCTGCCGTCCAGAGTCGCGGAAAAGCATAGGATAGCGAAGCCTGCCTAGGCGGACGTAGGGGTAGGATAGGGAAAAGTCAATGTCTCTTCGTAGTCCTATTCTTGATCCTGGCGGTCCTGAAACAGAAGAAATGTTTCAAGTTACCCCGCGTCCAGGAGTTGAAACCTTGGCCGCCTGTACCTGGCGGCCGCATCGGTACGGTAGTCCATTGCCGCCTGTATCAGCTGGTTGCTATGGACTTCTGCGCATGCGAAGGATACCTCCGCTCGCGTTTTTATCGCTTCCAGGGCTGGCGTTAATCCCAGTTCCCGCCGAATGTCGCTGTTGCGGACGAACCAGGAGGCCCTCCTCGCGCAACGCGACGTTCTCGACGGTCTGCACTCTGTTTCGGTGCGTCTTCGCTGCGTATTCCCACGTCGCTCCAGCATATGTCAACTGTGGCTGCAGGACAGTCTTGATTAACCTTACCTTGTTTACAAGCTCAGTCGGCTATCTCTATAGAAGCTGAGTTCGGCCAACAGATCAAATGCTCTAGATCTATCTTTCTCTCCTGTTATATCATGAAATTGAAAAAGGAAAAAACACATTTAGAGTATCCAGATCTATTTGTCGAACTTACCTTTCAGTTACAGTAAAAAGTATTTCGTTAGTTAGATCATTCTTTGTTGGTACTTACATATTTGTTTGTGTTTTTAAAAATACCTTTTTATTTGATAAACTTTATGTATTTCACTTATTTGTCTTTGTAGAAAACACTATTTAAAACATACGGGACCGTTAAGAATAAAATATGTCAGTTAGTGAAGGATTGATGTATGTTTTCTATGATTTCACTATTAAAAAAAAAAAAAAAATGGTGTGTCTGCTATATTGTTTCGTTTTTCAAAAAATAACTAACTAATTTTACTAACCTCTCTAGTATATCAAAATGACGCTTTCGATTAAGGAATAAATAAAAAATATGTGATTTTCATTCTTTGAGCAATCGCAATAAAATAAAATTATTGCGAATATTTCTATTTAATTATACTATAAAAAAAGTACAGAGTGGTCCGTTTTCCATGGCTCATCATTTGGTATCTCGGAAACCGTAAAATATGGTGGTGGTGGCTTAAATTAGAAAAAAGTTAAGTCTCTTGAAAGCTATTAAGATAAACGTAACAGATTCAAGATATCTGCTGCTGTTGCTGAAATATTGTGGAAAAACCGATTTTGGAAAAATGCCATCTAACGTCAATATTTCTCAACTGAAAGAGATAAATACTAATACAAAGAGATAAGAAAATACGAAAATTTCTACGCCCATTAGTGTTGGTTATACAACATACAACATACATTATAAAACATCTAGTTATTCTTGACTTACGTGTAAAATTCAGGGCCTTTTGTGATAAATCATGCTTATTTTCTTATTCTAAATGGCTTAGCCTGGAAACTGTTATACACCCTGGAGAAAACTTATACAATTGACAAAGTGAAGAGATATTCTTTCTTATTACCACAAATTTTTTTTAGACTGTTTCAACAAATGTTTTGAATTCAGTGAAAATTTGCGTGTAAAAACGGCGCCCGATGCCGACTTGACTGATTAAAAAGCAAGGATTTATAACATCGATATCAAATTTAACCTAATCTATGAGAATAATTGTTATCATCATATATATTTAAGTTTTACAATAACGAAGGTGTCTACAGCGAATAGTTCCAGAACGGTTTAGAATAGTCCCCCAGGTATATATATTCAAAAAGTTTTTTTTTATTTCTCCTAAAAGTGAAGTGTCGACTATATTGGACCGTTCACTACCGCAACTCGAACAGAGCTTATATAAGTCAAGTTCCTGTATATTGTATGTCGCTGTATTGTTTTCATTGCTCATTTCGTGTTACGGAAGCTGGGAATCAGATGTCAAGATGTTAGAGAAGCAGCAGTCTGTCGAAGTGGCGTGCTTGTATACTAGTGGGGTGTGATGGTATACATATTAGGGTGTAAGTCAACATCTGTGGACGCGTTACATTCTTACTCTATAGGAATCTCCAATCTTATTAACAACCTTATGACTTGCAATATACAGATTCAGAAATACTAGGAAAACAATTTAGTACAAAATTAATTTAATCCGCATTTTTTTGTTTTCCAACTTTTTAATTTTTGAGTTCCTAAAGTTCATTTTTTCTCCTATGTCTGAGTCACCTTACTAATTTTAGTAACTTGTGTTATTCATAAATTCAATACCGTAGGTAGGTATTCATAATTTAAAAAACTTAACAAAGGATAAAATAAGATTTGACGTAACTTCAAAAATTTTGGAGATACAGGGTGTTGAACTTTTTTAGTCAGTTCTCAATAACTAGTAGTAAATACATAAAACTTGGTAACAGTGTGTTTTCTGATTGAATATGACTTCGAATTTGCTGTCAATTGTAGAGAACGCCATCTACAGTACTTCACATGAATTCAAATCGTTATAAATTTTGTGTGCACTGGTGTAGTGATTGTTTAATCAATAATTCTTATTCTTTGACGTTTTTTTATTAAAGGACAACTGCTTTTTGGTTGAGATTTTAAAATTTTATTTCATAAACATAAACCCATTGTCTTCTTTTATACTTTATTCAATTAAGTACTATCAAATTTTGGACTAAGGTAAATTGAGTTAGATCATCACTGGGATCATAAAATTTTGGCTCTAGGGACATGTAGTAGCATTTTGTCCAGATCTTTTAGAGACGATCTGTACTGGATGTACAGGCACCAAAAAGTTATGACGATTTAAATGCATGTGAAATACTGTAGGTAGCGCCTTCTACAGTTGACAGCTAATTTGCGGACATATTTCAATTTATTATGCCAGAAAATTCCTCTGTACCAAGTCTGATATATTTACTACAATTTATATGAAGTTATTGAGGAATAACCAAAGGAAAAACTAAAATAAAATTGTCATTTCAGCACTCTGTATCTCGGAAAATACAAAATTTTGAACCAAGGTAACTTAATTTAGATCACCAAATTTTGGTCCTAGGAGTATGTGATAGTCTGTTTTCCCAACCTTACAGACATCCTGTGTTCGCGAGATATACAAAAAATTTCAAAAATATCTTGATGTAGTAACTCTACAAAAAAGAATATTTCTAAGATTGCTCGGAATTGTGACATTCTTGTTCAAAAAATTTGATTTTGATCCTAATCACACCTTGTAATACAAGAAAAGAACCGTAAAAAAATATTCGATGCCAGTGACGAAGATGCGAAAAGTGACACTTTACGACATTGGCTGAAACTTTCAGACTGATAAAAAATGTGAACTGGGACCTGCGTTATTCGCGAAATAGAAAGGCGAATAAGTATAATAACGTCGATAATGACGCAAAGTGGACAATATTGTCAGTATTTACAGTAAATTCGCAGGATTTCGCAAAGATTTCACAAGATTTGTGACAAGATTTTCATGAGTGGTTACCCCCTCGGCTAGGAAATCAAAAACAGCTGGCTGCAGTAACAAGAATATTCTTAATGATGCAGCTATCAAAAGGTAACTGCGGCATTTATGCCTATGCTCAATCGAATTAAAAATTTTACGCCTACGTTGACCTTATTTTGAAATCAATCGTTATTTCAGTTTTCAACCACTACTGTTGGTTTCTATTGATCAGGTCAACGGAAACCTACAGTATTTGAAAACTTTATAAAATAATGTAATCAAAAGAGGGTAACTCTGAGACCCAAATGGGCAAAAATGTTTTTCTAGCAGATTTTAATGAAAAATCCAAAACTGTATATTCTTTAACTGTAAGTATGTTAAAATCGATGGTAATAGTTAAAAATGATATTGATATATTCCAATATCTGAAACTAAAAAATCTCCTAAAGAGAAAAAAATGGTAAGTATAATCCAAAGAAATCAAAAATACCTACTTCCGGACAAGTTGACTAATTCTTAATTCAAGATCCAGACAAAATTTGTGGAATAAAATATATGTACATATACACTCAGTTCCAAAAAAAGTGACGCACTTGATTTTTGACCTAACTTTGTTTTCTTTTTACTTATAAACCAGTCGGTCGATTTTTAATTTTTTTTATGTGTTGGTAGGTAATTCCTTTGCCTTTCAAAGAAAATTAAAGACGTCGAATTTTTTTCAAAACCTCCTGGATGGTAGTGGAAAAACTCGAGTCATGTTATTTTACTCATTTTTGACTCACCCTGTGTGTTTATCAAGTAATGTTATAGTAGGTGATTACACTCTATATGAAAGATGCTTCTCTTGCGAGCATATTGTTTTTTTATTCATTGATTTATCTCTAAAATTGTCCTAATTACAGCTTAAGTTTTGTATATACCAACTTTCTTAATTTATCATTTACGTTTATCCATTGAGGTAGTATCTATTACCTCAATGCGTTTATCCCATATTTCTTTGTAGGATCATATTGCCTTTGAAAAACAACTGCCACTTGCAATTTGACGTTGTGCCATTTAACGCATTTGACGTTTTGTCATTAATTAAGTAGCATTAAACAAGTTTTAGTGACAAAAATTATATAAAATGCCTCAAATTAATTCCGAACAAGTAGCAAGATTAGTTGCTTTAGTAAACGATGGGCGTAGTAAACGTTACGCCGCTCGTGCAGTGAAGAAACAGGAAGCACTGCTCGTAAGGCAGGTTCTGGTCGGCCTCGAAAATCTTCTCCAAGAGATGATCGCTTCTTGAGATTGCGAATTTTACGGAATCGATCAAATACTGCGGTAAATGTTCAACGAGATCTTCGGCAAATTCGTGGTGTCGCACTAAGTTAGCAGACTGTATGTAGACATCTAAAAGAAGTTAATTTAAAAGCTAGAAGACCTGCAAAGTGTCCTAAATTATTGCCTGAACATCGTACTGCTAAACGACGCTTCGTTGAAAATTATGGAAACTGGAATATTCCTGCATGGTCGAATGTCTTGTTTACGGATGAGTCAAGGTTTTGTCTTAATATGGTTGATGGAAGAAAAAGAGTGTGGAGGAGGACTGGTGAAAGATTTATTCAGAATTTAATAGCAGAATGCCAAAATTTTAATGGTGGGTCGGTTATGGTGTGGGGAGGGATTTCAATGAATAGAAAGACACCCCTTTATGTTTTTCCGGTGAGGCGGTCGCTGACAGCCCAAATATATATTGAAATTTTAGAGCAGTATGTCTTACCTCGTGCAGAGTTAATGGGTAATAATTTTATATTGATGCACTATAATGCCCGACCACACACTGCAGCAATAGAGCGGAACTTTTTAGAAGCTACGGGTATCACCACATTACAGTGGCCTGCGAGAAGCCCCGATATGAACGCTATAGAGCATTTGTGGGATGAATTAAGGAGAATGATACGCTCTCGCGAGAGGCCTCCGGGAACTCTCGCAGAAATGGCAGATGCATTAGTGGAAGAATGGGATCGTATACCAATGGACAGGATAAGAAACCTAATTTCCAGTATGCCGCGTAGATTAGAAACCCTTAGAGTTGCTATACACGGTATTAATCAGTTACCCCAGGTTATAATGCGTTTAATAAAAGTGTTTCGTGAAAATCGAATGTTTATTTCGCTAGAAAATTTTCTCGATAAATTAAGAAAGTTGCAAAACTTGAGCAAAAAAGCTGTAATTTGGACAATTTTAGAGATAAATTAATGAATAAAAAAACAAAATGCTCACAAAAGACGCATCTTTCATATAGAGTGTAAGCACCTACTATACTATTACTTGATTAACACACAGGGTGAGTCAAAAATTAGTAAAAAAACATGACTCGAGTTTTTCCACTACCATCCAGGAGGCTTTGAAAAAATTTCGGCGTCTTTAATTTTTTTGGAAAGGCAAAGGAATTACCTACCAACAAATAAAAAAAAATTAAAAATTGGCCGACTGGTTTAGAAGTAAAAAGAAAACAAAGTTAGGTCAAAAATCAAGTGCGTCACTTTCTTTGGAACTGAGTGTATATTTTAATTCTGTAAACTTTGATCCAGATGATAAAATTTATCTTACATTTTACAATTACATAGGCTGTACTGATCTTGAGCGTAACTGAAGCATGTAGAGAAAATGAATTTCTTGAATGTCAGTTAATGATGTCACAGATTTGGATTCCTCAATGTTAGTTAATATAAAAAATACAAAAAACAGTATTAGCCGTACATTTCTCGTTAAAATTACTTAAATAACCCAGTTGATTGCATATTGTATTTAATTTTAAATTATTATTGCCCAGCAGGGACCAGGAGGAGGTAGAAACATTCTTTGCCAGGAGGGTGGGATTAGGATTGGTAGGGTAAGGATACATAAGGGGAATAAAAAACCAGAGAGAAAAAATAAGTAATAAGTTAAAATATAAGTCTTTGAAACGGAAACAAAATAAAAAAAATAATAGAAAACAATTATACAAAAATATTTTCCGAATGTACCTATTTATATCTCAGCGATATACATATACATACAAACAATAAATACATAACAAAAGTAGGTAATATATTTCTCACACAATTCATATACCTACTACATGACACAATAAAAACACAGTAGTAGAATGCAATCGTAGAACTGTATGTCGCTGAGCCGCCATCTTACCAATAACGTATTTCTTTGCAAAATTATTGCTCTTGACTGTATATGGAGTAACTCATCTTACTTCAAACTAACATCGTACGCAAAATTATGGATTTCAAGAAATTCTCTAATATTCTTTTTTTTTGTGCCAGTATCTGGAATTCCTCCTGAAAGTCTTGAATGACATGGAGCGTTGTCTAATGTAATGATACTATTGTTAACTAAGCCGTTTTTCTAATGCCTTTTGTTCTCTCTTACAGTGTTTTATATTTGTATGTACTCATCCAATTAACTGAGCTTGTTCATCAAGATGACGAGAATTTCTATTTTCTATATCGACCATCCTAATATCTTCTCTACCACTCTTCGTTTGATCTCTACTTGTTGAGGTTCTTCCGAGGTCTGAGTATTCTCTCCGTATTTTGTTAGATATGCAAATTCTAGATATATTAAAACAAACACTAGTTTATCACACACAATAACACAAAACTGAGTACTTGTAACACTGATGTATTATTTAAAACAGCATAACACTGATTATACAATTATGTACTCACAACACTATTTTATAATAAGCCTACGATAACAGTAATTAAAAAGCACCTAGTATAACACGAAAGCACAAATTATAACACGCTCGAACCTGATAAATTAAACAAGTAATAATCTAAGTTGCATCGTTAACTGCCCTCTTTGTCTTCTTTACGGTGTTCAAGAACGACGTATGCCGGTGAGTTGATAGACGAGAGGCTGCATAGTTGCCAAGTTTATTGCCAAGTTATGAAATTAAACGACTTCGTAAAACATGTGCTAATAATTCAAAATGTCATATACATATTTGATAAAGGACTAAATTTTATAAAGATATGACCCCATTTTCTTGATGTACAGAAAGTGGTTATTTTATTTTTGTGAAGTGTTAAAACGCTGCATTCAAATAGTGACATGTAGTCGCGGTGCCGATATAAATTTTTACATTTGAGCACATGGGTTTGATGGCGAGGTATATCGAATTTCGAGTTAGATTTAAATAAGCATTGGATTATGATATTTACATATTGTGATGATTTTTATGTCACTTGCTTGAAATTGCACTACACTGTTTCACGACTTTTGAAATTTTGCATATTCTCTTATATCGATGAAATAAAGTATAGGTAGTAATAATATGTCATATACTAATTTTCATTTGTTAGTTATTAAAAATTTATACTGTCTCATCGTGCTAGCCGCCGTCGCCACTGATTTCTACGCCTCTTGTCTCTTGTGGCAACGTTGCGTCCCGTTCGACCCATATCCTCTCGGTTGTTAGAGATAAGCGAAGCGCGGACGGACCCGAAGACAGTTTCGTTCCATTTCGCCTCGCAAGGTTTAGCACGCGAGCGCGCTCCTCGTCTCGTTTCTCACTGGAACGGCTAGTCAGACCTACGCTCTGTGTTGATTTATTTATCGAAAGATGTGTTCAAAAGTTGTTTTGGACGAAAAAATAATAGAATGTGTTAGAAGACATGAAGTCTTGTATAATACAGATGTGAAAGAATATAGCGATAATAGTTACAAATTGAAAATATGGCATCAGATTGCGAAGACCTGCGGAATGGCTTCCGGTAAGTTTTGATATAAACTGCTCAACAAAAATTCGGTATTGAAATACGAACTGTTATTTTCTGGTGAGCTTTTCAACGTTTATTTTATAGTCAACTAAATAACGTATTACTACTACCAATAATATTTATATTAAAAACTATTAAGGTAGCTCAGAATCAGTGGTGGGATTTTTTTCACGTTTTTTCGATAATATATCGAAAGCGAACGTCATTCTATAAAATAACATAATGAAATGGAGCAAGAGGGGTAACAGAAAAATAGAAACAAAGTGATGATAGTGAAATTAGCTTTAGAAAGCAAGTGGGAACAAAATCCCAGCACAGAATCGGCATCAGACCAACTGAATTAATGATGATGGGATGCAAGGCAAGGCAATGCAAGCTGTTAATGTTAATTATTTTTTGCCACGCCTTAGCAATGTGGGCATTCATGTTTTAGTAATATTTTTCCTCCACATTAGGTTTCTTTAACATTAAATAAATCTTAAAGTAAATGTGAGAAATACATCTAATTAAGATAGTGTGCTTTTCACAGAGATCTTTAAGTTATATTTCTGCGAAGAATTATTCAGCCTTTTAAGGGATATATTATGATTTATCAATTATATTTAAGGGCAAATTAGTAATCTAGTTGTTGATGGTACTAGTATTTGAATCATTATTACAGAAACTGGGAATTCGATATTTGTGGGAATCTGACTGTAGATCAGCTGTATGGTATGATTTGATGAAGGAACATTGGGTTTAGTTAACGTGAGGAGTTGATACCAGATGGCGTTTTACCATTCTCCTAGTCATCGTCTGCTAAATCATGTCGTCTTTGTAATAATATTTACCTGTCGAATCATCGTCTGGTAAATCGCAGCGGCCGTGCTTTATCTAGTCTGTTCCTTTGCCGGTTTGCAGTCACTCACCGCGAGTGGCGGCACGTATGTACTGTATATAGTTATCAATTGTTTGTATCAGCAATTTGACGTTTTTTAAAAATTATGACAAATTACAAATATCTGTTGAGTATACGTGTAAGGAGAAATATAGCGTTGTACTACACAGAGTGAATCAAATAAGTTCTTTAAACAACCATGTCAGGGTTGCTGTCAATCTTTTATTTTTAAATGAATAATGTGCCCTGTTATAAGTAAAAGTCAAGTGGTGTATGTCACTAATTATTCACATATTAGAAAGATATATGCTTCGATACTAGCACGTCGCCTTGATGTTAATCTGGCACTCTTTATTAGACACAGTGTTTTGCAAAAATATCATAAATTTTTAGTCTGAAAGAACATTAAATAAATAAAAGGATCTTTTCATGCAGATTACCTATGTTGTATTGTTGTTTGTCTTTGAGGTATAGAATGACAGATGTTTTTTTAATATAATTTTAGCCACGTTTCTTCCGCATATTGTATTGCATCGAAATTTGGTCTAAGTGAGTTTCTGAAAATGCTAAATACGTAGATGTTAGTTTTTAACCTCCTAGAGGTAAATACGACCATTTCTATGACAAAACTTATTGAGGTTGGGTTTTTACGTGTATTCGTATATTATAATGTAAAATGTTTTAGCATAAAGAAGTATCCTAGTTTCAATGGTTGGAATTATACAGTTTTTGAGAAAAATTGACTGTCCCAAACTCAGCCAGTTTTAATTCCTTAATGTACAGCGTGTATAGAAACCAATAAGCCTTACGTTAAGGGTAACTCCCTTGCATGAAAATAAACCAGCTAATGTGTCTCGGACAATGTTGGTTATTTAAAAAGTTCGACCTTCATAAATTTTTATCTATTTAGTACAGCAAAATCATGACCGTAATATTTTAAAATCATATTAAGGATATTTATTGAATCATTTAGTTTTCAAGTCAAGTTTATCACATTCTTTTTTAAATATGTTACCGTATGATTACTTAGTGCATATATCTTCCAACTATATCTTTATGATAGTCAACTGCTTACTTTTTCTTTATTGAAGGTTTGCACAAACTAAACTCAAATATTGTTATAGGTGAGGAAGCAAAAAAATATTGGAAAAACCTTCGTGATGGATACAGAAGTGCCCTCAAATTGTATAAATCGAATAAAAGCGACCCTTCTAAAAGAGTGAAAACATGGAAGTACTTTGATCAAATGAAATTCCTGCGTCCCTATATGCGGGATCGGCAACGAAATACTAATTTAAGTGCCGAATATTCCGAAGATACAGATATACCAGATGAAAATTCTCAAGAGCAAAGACCTGGTGGTGTTGTCAAAGAAGAAATTTCAGATATTTTTGAAACTCCAGATTTGATTGAATTCGACAATGATGGATATTTCCAAAGTGACAGTCCCACTCCGTCAAAAAAAGTGTGTTTAACTGCTAAAAGTAGAAATGAGCAGATAGAGGAAACAGAGTGGTCGCATTCGGATCTTTTTCAGGGGTCAGAAGATAGTTTGAAATTATTTTTTGATTCTATGTATGCCTCAACTAAAAAGTTATCTCCAGCATTACAACGTTTAGTTAAAAACAAATTATTTCAAGCCGTCAACGACGCCGAGGTTGAGATGGAGCAAACTGTTATGAGAGATTAGAAAAAATAGTTTGATTCTATCTCTGCCTGATATTGTTTCCTGCAGGAACTTTGGCGACCTGTTTTTCTAAGTGCTGGATGCGACTCTATAGTAGACAGATGTAATACAAAATATTAAGTTATTTTTCCCATGCATGGTAGGGGTCAGTTGGAAAGTTTTATCATGAACCTGTGCGATTACGCAATTATATACCATTAAAGGATATGTTGTGCAAAATTTATATACAGGGTTAACTATGACTTAGTACAAATATTTTAAGAGGGGATAGGGAAAAATAAGAATTAACGGAATCGCCCTTCAAAAAAATTCTAAACTTATTTATAAAGCCAAAAAAATTTTTTTTCGATATTATTTTAAATCCTTATTTAACGCCGCCAATGAACTTGCTTGTTGGTTGCATACTCTACAAGCATACAACAGTCGCTCATCAGTCAGTATCGCTGTCATGTCATAATTGAATTCCTGTGTTTACGCTGTAATTTTGTGTTCTTCTTCAGTTTTTAGTGCCTTATTTTAATTTTTAATCGTTTTATATTATTAAATAAAGACATTTGTGTTGGGTGCAGATACTTTCCCACAGTATAGTTCGCCGGTTTGGTTTTCTAGGTTATGGGACAAGCGGTTACATTAAAACGTCTATTATCCTTTTCCTTCGATTTTGTTATAATAAATAGGCATCTAATCTATCTAATTGTATCTACGGAAAGTGTCTTTTATCGGTAGTGTGTGACTGTAATGAGCGAATATGTAGTTCTACCAGTTTATAACGAAATAATGGAAATCGAATGCAAAATACTGGAGCTAAGGGGATTAACTGTTACCTATCTATCAGGTATTATTACTAATAAGAATGTTAATTTTCGTTTCTACATTTAGAAATGCTGCAAAAAAAACGACGATGGTAGTAGATATTGTTGACAGATGTAAGTTTTATCTATGGATCTAAGCCATCTCAGTCGGTTCTTATCATAGCGCCGACTTTCCGTACGAAAAAAGGGTTTTGCCCCATTTTTTAAATATTGAGCTAAAATTCTGGAATATTTTTTTTATTGTCTTTTAGGCCTCCCTGAGCACGTGGTTAAGTTTTTTGTACTTAGTCATAGTTAACCCTGTATATACAGTGTAAAGCCTTGTCCTCATGGACGCGAAATTCTCAAAAATACTCGCGAATTTCGCAGATTTTTATTGAAATTATTAATGGCGGGAAAATGTCAACTTTTCACGAATTTCGCAAAACAGGAATATTATCGCTATTTTCATCACTATATGTTATAGTAAGTTTAACTTCTGACAACCGATCATGACAGTTTTATGATGAAATTGTTGCAGTCGGCAAAATTGGATAAAGGTTGAGACTTTTCCGGCCATTAAATAGTTCGCCCGATGTTTCGCGAATTTCGCATCCATGACGACAAGGCTCAATCCATGCATTTCCACTAAAACTTATTTTGGCTACAGCTTTTGATTTATTTATTTGTAGGAATGAATTTATTTTAAATGTACAGTGGCGCAACATAAAGGTTTCTAACCTAACACTATAATAATAATCTAGTAATATAATACAGTAATATAGTAATATAATAATATATTGATATAATGATATTGTTCGCACCATACGATACATTGAGTATGTCTTGATGATGTGAATTTGTAAGTTTCTTTTATTTTGTACCTATGGCTGTAACTATTTGCTAGTTTTCAGTTAAGTTAGTTTTTTGATTTGTTTTTATTTTTTTTTTTTTTGAAAAAGTAGTATCAATAGCAGTCTATTTTCGTTAGAAAGGGTGTCAATCTAGTAGTAATTTAAAATTAAAACTTTAGATTAGTGAAAAGACGTTAATTCATTCCAAATCCTTATTTTTTTCTCTTCTCATTTATGTTTTAACGCCAAGCGAAATACTGGGGGAGCCAACGTTATTGGAAAGTTCATTGCATACAGTCCATTTTTAAATAAATAATTAGTAGGTTATTAGAGTATTACTTCCAATTTTTGCGAAAGAATGGAACAGATATAATAATATGATAATATAATTATACTATTTTTAAAGAGCTGAACTGGTGGACTATTATTAAGAATTTTGGGGGGCGCCAATGATTAGGTCGTGTCAATACGTGCCAATAACTGTTTTTGTCTAGGCACATGTGTGACGGGCGGTGGTTCAGCCCATTATAATTTAAACACAGTATGATCAAAGTTTACAGAATAAATATATAAGTTGTATCACTCTCGAATCGCCCCGTCCTACCAATTCCGCTCTCCTCACCCGTCTCAGGGACCGTTCGGTACCCAGGTACCTATGCGGTGGCCGACGCTAGAACTGTAACGTGTTGTGTGCGATCTATATAGTGTGAGACAAAAAACTTTGAATATCTGTTACTGTTTATTTTATTTTTCTTCTAAAAATGCCCGTGAAATATTGTACTGTGAATAATTGTCCCTCAAGACGTGGTTTTTATTTTCTCCATTGTCCAAAGGATAAAGCAAGGTATGTATTTTATATTTCATCAAATAATATAAAGAAAAGATCAAGATAAAATTTGCAACATTAATTACTTCTTCCTTAACGTAGTTTTACGTGTATCGATTTCTTTTCAAATATTCTTTAGCTTTGGTTCGATTAAAAATAATATTTCATGTCATTCTGCCTTTGACCTTGTTGGTATTAAAATGTGAAAATAAAAATTGTATACATATATCTCGACAAGTCTTTTAACCAATTGGACTAATTCGTAAGTTTCGATTTTTTTATATTTTTGCATTTTATTAAATTGTTAAAATTTCCTTTTAGATTGAAACAAACATGTAAACAAAAATTTTTTTGAAAAATGTCTATTATCTGAAAATGGGTGTTATCTCGAAACGATCGTAATAAATTTCTATGATTGCATAGTATTTTAAACTATGGTTTTTCCTATTATGACCAATTCCCAGGAAATATTTTATGCATTGTTATGTCATGGTCAGTAAATTGAATATTTTGTTTATATCATGTCATGTAAATTTAAGACTCAAGCATTTTTGGTTCATGCAGTTTATGATAACAATAATATTAAAAGTATGTTGGCGCCAAAATTTCAAGATGCTGAAGTTCACACTGATACACCGATTCTAAGTGATACCTGTGCACAAACAGTATACAGGGTGTCCCTAAAAGGTCTTTACAACGCTCCACTAAATATAGTGCGGCTCAAAATAAGTCGATTTAGCTAAACTTACCTTAGTTCAAAGTTGCTCCGTTTAGGCGCTATATGACCTTGAAGTTGCAATTTTGAAATCATTTTTTTTTATAAATTTAAAACGCCTTATGCGATTTTGCTAAAATTTGATAAGTTGACCCTGCTTTATAGGACAATAAACTCCATATCAAAATTATCAGTAATATCAATCCATTGACGTGGAATTTGTTTTCTTTTAGTAATTACACCTTCCATAATTCTACACTAATGGAGGAAAATATTGTTCAGTATAAAATTTAGATTAAGTAAATTATTTACAACTACACTCCACAGTCCCTAAAAAAAAACAGTAGGTATTACAATATTTATATTATTATTTATGATACCTATTACTTGAATAAAATTCTATTCTAAATTCTATTTAAGTTTAAAATGTTCATAAGGTTTATTATCAAAGCTATTATCAAATCTTCGATAATATATTACAATATTGAAATGCATGTTGTATCGCAATTTGTTGTTACTAGGTACATTGGGTCGACTTATTTGTCTACCGGTTATTCTAGAATTTATTTTTTTTTTAATTAATTTAATTTATTTTCTTTACCTAATTTTACAAATGCTTTTAAACAATTCAGAAAAGTATTTATATGTATTATTTCTTTTATTTTTTAATATTTTTAATTATTTATCATATCGGCAGCTGTGGGCCCTATCAGTACTGGTGCTCTATAATATTTTACTTAAAATAATTGTAAAAAACAAAATTTGCGAAAGGGATGAAACTGTTACAATGAAATTAATTAGTATTATTGAATTTTTAAAAATATTTACTTTGCTAGACGAAATTCTAAGGACTCACAAAATCGAAATAATCCATATTTCAACCTACCTTGTCTCACTAATTTTAATGAAGCTTAAATCCAAAGTGCAATGTCAAAGTAGCATACAACTGTGTACCTTTGTTCAAGACACGGCAAAAAGCATTTGGTTGCATGTACATGATTTTACAATAATAATGCCACTCTCTCAAAGAAGTTTTTGAACTTCTGTAAGATCTTAGTAGAAATTTCATTAAATCCCTATTGGTAAGTGAACAACTAATTACCAATGTTAAAAGTTGAAACTAGATTTCATAACAAATTCGCCAGTAGTTCAAAAGAAATCGCATAATTCATTTTTAATAGTGTCATTATTATTGCAAACGATTGTACCTATGCACATATAATTTTCATTTTTTACCCAACTACGTTGTCGTTTTTTTTTAATTAATTGCATTTTTGCTAGTGTAAAATTTGTATCCATGGGGGGAGGGTTAATTACCCTATTACTCCTTCCCCTGCAAATCCACCCTTGCCAAATAGTGAAATAATTTTGACGTTTACCTATTAGTATATACTTCAATCAGATTAATATTTGATAAATGACGTCCGTCAGAACTAAGTGGTCAAAAATTCAACCTAAACAATGTTCTTTCAGTCACCGCATGTGTTGAGAGAACATATATTGTGACGTAATTTATACTTGTTTCTTTATTTCCTTTTTCTTTTTAAAGATTTACAAGTCTTACTTTTTTATGTTCAATATTTTCCAAAACGTTCTCGCGAAATTACTCATATAAGCTAAGGTTTGATCGAGAAAGATAAAGTCAAGTTAAACTACACGCAAGGTGAATCTTAACAGTGACATTATCCGCATTTTATTGGTGGTAAAAATGGTGATAGATCTGAAACTCCAATAATGATCGTCTTTCCGGTGCAGAAGAGGTTCGCGTTTCGGCAGAAATCAGAATACCCTTTATTTGTTTCGGACGGCAATCATAAAAATCACGATGCCGAACTGAAAACATCCATCCATAAACAATACCATCGAGATCTGACGACCTATGCCGAGCGTCTCCACCGCGGTTCTAGTAGCGTAGCTGAACAGCAACCGCGCTTATCACCACCGACGGAACGCGGGTTAGTAGCGCGTCGGCATCCAGGAGTATAGGGTAGTAGCGCCTCTTCCTGCTCCCTTTGCGACATCGACGATCCCAATCTCGCGCCGAAAATATTACCGAACTTTTCTCTGTTCCACCTAAACAAAATCGAACTTCCACAAAAAGACATCACGCTGCGACTGTTTAAGTGATTTGTGTGGTTACAGCAGTTCTTAAACTTGTAATAAAAAACTTTTAAAGTTGTTTTCTTCGTGTGCTGGGAGTGTCGTTCTTAGATAGAATAGATATTTTCGGGGAAAATTGTACGTTATTCTTCTTGTGTGATTGTGAAATGTAATAATTTTGTTCCAAACAACAGAGGATGGTTAGCTACAATATGGAAGCGCACCTCAGAGTTACATTTGGAATAGTGCTTTGCTTCTTCTTTGTTAAAGGTAGGTTCTGTAGGATGTAGGATGTAGGTCTGTGCATACACACAGTGTTCTTGCATTAGTGCCTTACCAATTAAAAATTTAAATTACTGATGTTGTTTTTTTAGTCTGGTAATAGGTCAGTTTCAGTAGAAAAACAATTTTTTTACAAATTGCCAACGTTTCGGCTTATATTTAAGCCATATTCAGGACTCTAGAAATGTAAATATGTTACATAACTAATATAAAATTACAATAAATTAAAACAAAACACATTGAAAATTACAAATTAAAATTACAATTTTTAACTTAATATTAGAGCAAGCTAAGTATCTAGTAATATTTATTTTTATTCTATTCATTTTAAAAGAAAGGGGACAATGTAGGCAAACATACATTAAGCTGAAAACAAATTACAATTAATAATTTTATAAATTACCTGTAGTTAAGTTTTTCTTCGTCCAATTTAATATAAAAATTAATTGTTTATTAAAAGTGTCTTTTACAAGTGAAAAGTATTGACAATATATACCCATATATAGAATTATAATTAACATCAATGGGAAACAATCTATAAGAATCGACGAACTTTTATTCAAATAATGTATCGACTAGATACGGTGATAGAGGCGTAGTCATTTTTTTCCCTTTAAGTAAAAATGGAAAAAGAAAACACAAAACATTGCTATGTTTTATATATACCGGGTAGTGTAATTATTGTTTATTGTTTAATTCTATCAATTAAGTCTATCAAATTGAAATATGCCGTGTTTAAATTTTGAATATCTTGTTTTTTGTTAACAGAATCTTTATGTTTCTTAATATTAATCATTTCATGAAAAATTCTTTTTTTATAATTTTTTTGTTTCCCAATAATTGTAGCTTCTTCAAAGTTAAATGTATGTAAATATGTTTGTGTATGTTCTGCAAGGGCCGTTTTGTTATTGTTGGTCAATAAACACATTGGTTTGACGCTTCGTGCATATATGAAGACATGGGCGAGCACAAATAAAAAACTTGCAAATTTTACAAATCATAAAAATTTTTTTTTACAATGTAGGCAACAACAGCTATTACCAAATCACTTATGTAAATCAAATCTTTGTCTCCAATCTTTACTTGTGGAAAAAAACCTTTTTACAAACAAATGTCAAAAGTTAATTAATCAATTTTAATATAAAGCTCTTAACATAGAAATATCATATGTTCATTAGAAAGTTAAACAATTGAATAAGAAACTAACATATATTCAACACTTTGTTCATGAAAATCTACCAGAAGATTTGTACTATTCTTTTAAAACTTCGCAAGAAAAGTTTTTATTAAAAGAAATTACTAAAATTAAAAAAAACGCAAAAAAGTAAACTCAAATTTTTAATTAATAAACAGAAAAACCCAACTGATGAAGAATTCAAGAACAAACAATGGTTTGTCAATCTAACAGACACTAGTTTTCCAGAAGATATTCAACACATACTTAGTTTAGGTGATAAATTTAGTTTACCATATACTAAAAGAAATTTTTCCCTGGAACAACTTCTTATAGATGTAGAACTTATAATAGACAGTGGTTATAATGAGAATATAAAAATACAAAATAGAAACAAAGTCATTAATGTAATTAACAATCATGTACACAAAATTCATTATCAGAAAAACAAACCAAATCAAAACTTTTTAAAAAAAGTTAAAAAAACTAAAATATTTTTACAGGAACATAGTAATATTATGATAACAAAGGAAGATAAAGGAAACACAACAGTTGCATTGGAAAAATCAGAATTTTTCCAAAAAGCAGCAGATATACTTTCAGATTCCGATACTTATCAAATACTTCTTCCAGATCCCACTATTAAGATACAAAACAAAAATAATAAGTTAATCACAAAATTTCATCAATTAAAATTGTTAAATGATAATGAAACAAAAATATTGAAATGTGAAAATGGTGTTTTTCCTAAAATGTATTTTCTTCCTAAGGTCCATAAACCTAATACACCTTTAAGATCCATTCTTAGTTCTATAGGTTCTCCTACCTATAATACCTCCAAATACGTCAGTAGTCTTTTGAAATATGCTTTTCCTACAGACCAGTACTATGTTCGAAATTCTTTTGAGTTAGTCACACAATTAGTATGAAGATACCTAGTGGATATATATTGGTTTCTTTAGATGTAGTTTCTTTATTCACTAATATCCCTACTGATTTAGTATCAATTTAATTGGAAAAAAATTGGTATCTAATTAAAGACCACTGTAAACTTACATTAGATGATTTTTTGGAATTATTGAAATTTATTTTTGATAGTAGTTATTTTAAATTTAATAATAAATTTTACAAACAAATTTTTGGATTAGGCATGGGTAACTGTTTGCCACCTATTTGTTCAGATACTGTAATGGCTTAGTTACAGAAAAAAATGTATAGACAAGCTTCATTTTGAGGTATCAAATATCTTAACAGTCTTTAACAGCTTCCACCCCAGACTAAAATTCACATTAGAAAAAGAGAACTACAGCATAAGATAATATTATAATTACAGATTGGTATCACAAACCTACCTTTTCTGAAAGGTTTTTGAATTATAATTCTCAACATTCTTATACACAAAAACTTAATATTATAACTAACTTAAAGTCCAGAGCTCTTACGGTTCGTACACATACAGCAACGAGAAGTGTCATACACATCTCCATGATATCAATATATAGTAACTTCTGTCTGTAATGTAAACGGTCACTAGCGATATCTGATGCTTGACACATATATCGGGACACAAGTGTCAAATGTAAACGTACCCTTAATCTTTCTCACGAACAATTCCACAAAAAAAACTTTTAATAAGGTCATCTTAAAAATAATTATCCAATAAAACTTATAAGAAAGATAGTATTTAATACTCAAAACTTCAATAAACCGGTTCGTAATATAACTACTGAAGAAAATAACAAAAAATATTTTAAATTCCCATATATTAAACGTCTTTCAGAACAGTTAAGAAACATTTTAAAAAATGATAATTTAGATATAGCTTTTAGTAGTGAGAATACTTATTTTAAAATAAAATAAAATTACAAAAAAATAAATGAAATGATTAATATTAAGAAACATAAAGATTCTGTTAACAAAAAACAATATATTCAAAACTTAAACACGGCACATTTCAATTTGATAGACTTAATCGATAAAATTAAACAATAAGCAATAATTACACTACCCGGTACATATAAAACATAGCAATGTTTTGTGTTTTCTTTTTCCATTTTTACTTAAAGGGAAAAAAATGACTACGCCTCTGTCACCGTATCTAGTCGATACATTATTTGAATAAAAGTTGTCGATTCTTATAGATTGTTTCCCATTGATGTTAATTATAATTCTATATATGGGTATATACTGTCAATATTTTTCACTTGTAATAGACACTTTTAATATACAATTAATTTTTATATTAAATTAGACGAAGAAAAACTTAACTACAGGTAATTTATAAAATTGTTAATTGTAATTTGTTTTCAGCTTAATTTATGTTTGCCTACATTGTCCCCTTTCTTTTAAAATGAATAGAATAAAACTAAATATTACTAGATACTTAGCTTGCTCTAATATTAAGTTAAAAATTGTAATTTTAATTTGTAATTTTCAATGTTTTAATTTATTGAAATTTTATATTAGTTCAGGGCTCTAGAAATGTAACACATTTACATTTCTAATATAAGCCGAAACGTTGGCAATTTGTAAAAAAATTGTTTTTCTACTGAAATTGACCTATTACCAGACTAAAAAAACAACATCAGTAATTTATGAAAGGTCACTAGATACAACAAAAAAAATAAAAATTTTAATTTTCTAATTTAACAATAAAACAAACATATTTTTCCAGAATTATATAGTATATTTTTACAGAATTCTTAATTATATTCTAATACTTTTTGTGAGTCAAATTTTTTTAATTTTCAAAAAAGATGCACATATTAACTAAGTTGGAGATCATGGTACAGTGAATCAAGAGTAAGACTCAATATTGTTTCATTAAACATGTTTTAATAATATCAATTTTTGGCGACTGATTCTTTTAGCTCAAGGCATTATTTAATCATTTATTTAAAAATTCTTAAATAAATATTTGTGACTATAGAGCAAAACCTTTCAAAAATTAAACAGCTTATGATTCTACAGAACTAGATTCACTAGATTTAAATATCTAAAAATGAAATAAATCAGTAAAGTTGTAAACGGTAATATTATTTCCAGGTTCTGGCTATTTAGCATATTAGATAGACTATGCTTTTGGATTATCCTGGGAAAAAATTGTTGTTTTTTTAAATTCTTACTTGTTATTAATCAAGTCCTCAAGGATATTACTGTAAACGATTCCTGAAAAACAATGTAGAAACTGACGCGGAAAGGGGTTATTTTATCCTTCCACTTTTTCTGATGTACGCTTGTGGATGATGTTTTACAATGCGATTGTTTAAAATATTTTATTACTCTTGCTCATTTTTCATAAAACTTTTAATTTTCAAGATAAATCAGTTTTTGAGCACACGACTTTAGAGATAGTCGCAGCAGAATGAGTTGCACCTAATAACATTTTCAAATTTCGAATTATAAAGAAATAATTTGTAATATTCTAGCTTGCGTTAAAATGTTCTAACATATTTTATACAGAGTGTATCTAAACATAGGGCCAGTCAGATGTATTTGTTGTTTTTTATGGATATAAATTCGTGTATTAAGAAAAAACAGGGATTTAAGAAACATTAAGTATTAAACAAAATACTACTTAATTTTAATTTAAAACTGTAATTTTGACATTTTAATTTATTAATTACTCCATATATCCACCTGGCTCCAAAATGCATAGACGAGCTTTTTAAATATGAATATCTGATATTTTAAACAACTGGTGGTTCTTGCCAAAATTTTTCAGCCGCATTTGTAATACGCCTTTTCAATTGATCAATATTCTCAATTGATTTAGGATAAACGCCCCCCTTCATAAATCCCCAAATACTGAAGTCCAGTGGACTAAAAAGTGGGGTAGCGGTGTGACCACTGAATATTTGCGTTTCTTCTACATCCAGTTCATCGATTTGGAAAAATTAAGCTTTAATGTTGTCTAACATTTAATCCAAAATAAGACCATCAAGTTGCATCCACATATCTTGACGAAGAATAAATGGCAAATAGTGGAGTAAATTTAAAAAAAACTCATTTTGCAGTAAGTATAGAAATGTCACGGCATCTAAACTGATATGAGGATATCAGCAATGGATGATATCCTCATATCAATGGATGGATGAGCAGCAATTAGTGTAAATCTGCTTAGTAACTAATCAATTTATTAAATTCTTGTTTTTTCCCTAATAAATAAATTTATATGGATGAAATAACATTTACTTGTGTAACAATGATACATCTGGTTAGCTTTATGTTCAGATACACTCTGTATAACATCTTAAAACGTTTTAGAGCAAGTTAGAATATTACATATTGTTGTTTTGTAATTTAAAAATGTTATTAAGTACAACTCAATTTGGTGCGACTATCTCTAACATTGTATACTCAAAAATCAGGTGAGAGTAATATAATGTAACCTCTAAATTGGGTTAGCGTAGAAACACATCACGTAGACAAACAAACTTTATTGTCAAACAAATTTCACAACTGTCAACGCTTTACTTTGACGTTTGTCAATCGCTTTCGACAGTTTTCATTTTGTGCTTTCGACTACTCAACATAAACTGAACTGCGTCAGCAAAACCGATCCGCTTATATAGGCTTTTTGGAGTTCTCGAAGTTTCTGCGATCTCGAGAACGTGTCGAGAAACAAATAGAATATAGCCTGGAATATTCTGGAAAACGTCAAAATAAAGGTATCCCATAATTAATAAATTAAAAAGGTAGGTAAGCTTCCACAACAATAATATTCTAAACAAAATTTTACACTATAGCATCCACAACAATAATATTCTTAACAAAATTTTACATTATAGCATTGTAAATAATTGTTCATGTGTGTATGTCAGAAAAAAGTGCGGAGATAAAATAACCCCTTCCCCCAGATTCTATGTTTATTTTTTAGGCATCGTTTATAATAATACCATTGAGCATGTGGAAGATGCAAGAAGTATCAACATACATTTCAAAGTGATATGCGAAAATCTGAAGAAATATATTCAAAAAACAATTTTAAAAGTTCAATTTTACACCCTGTATTTTTTAAGGGAAGCATTTTTATATATAGGCAAGTAGAGTCGAATCGTCATATTTTGCCGCCAAAAAATATGCAGTTAACTGGATGACCTGTAAATATTTTATTGTTAGAAATTAAGCTACTTCATCTGTATGGCCCATTGGTTATGGGACACCCTGTATATATACATGTAAGATTCATTTAATTCATGCAATTTTAATTACACATATTATATTACACTTAAAGAAAGATATTAATATTGTAAAGGGAATCTGACCTCCACTATATTATACAAGTTATTAGGAACATTTAAACAAGAGATACGTTCGGCGCCACGTTCTAATGTCATAATGAAACGGCGCTCGTCCGCGTTCATAATTTATTTAATGTTTAAAACAATAAAGGTTGAATAGATAGAAGCGGGCACGAGCGCAAGTGCTTGTTCCCCTGCCATGCAACCGTGGTTCCTGTAATTACGCCAGCCTATTAGATATTCCGCAAAGAGTGGCCAACTTACCTCAAGGTATTTTACCACAAAATAACAGGCGTAATTGTTTTGTTGTGCATGCCTCAGATACTGTACTTTATCGTCATTAATCTTTGCCCTTACATCCCTTACACCTATGGGTGTCCGGGGGGAGGGCAGGAGGGCGTTTGTTCTCCTGCTGGTTTTTGCACTTAATACACCACGACGTAAGGAAGCAATGAATGGTTCCTTCAATAATAACTAAAGAAAGACGAGGAAACATTGTAGCATTGAAATTAAGTAGAGATATTAACGTTAGAAATATATCGCTAATTACAGAATGATTAAAAATGATATGGCAATATTGCTAGAGCTGTTAAAACATTGAATAAACTGATAATATACCACATAGGTAAATCCGTAGTGTACTAGCTACATTGCCTGGCTCGTTAATCCTGAGTCCAAGACAGACCGGGGCTCAGGAGCGGGGATCTATGGAGTATGACCAACAGTGAATTTATTTCACTCTTTGGTGAACTACACCACGGTCTGTCTGCCTCAGGCTGTGTAACGTGTGGTCCTGGAATGTGTCAGAGCTCTTTCTTTCTTGGAAAGGGACAATCGTGGTGTGACAGGCAATCAGAGGGCTGACATGTTGACCAGACAAGGCTCGAGCAGTCAATTTGTGGAGCCTGAACCAGTTTTGGGGTTACCACAATGCCATCTCGTAAGGTCCATTGATAACTGACTCAAAAAATAATCAACTGATTAGTCGGTTGGATCCGGTCTGCTTCAGGCCAGGTTACTTATTATGCTTAACAAAAGCAACGTCAGGATTGTCACGGGTCTCTTCACAGGTCACGGACATCCGAACAAGCACCTACATAGGATTGGCTTAAGCAATGTCACGAAGAGCAGATTTTACGACAATGGAGATGCGTATTTTATTCACATCGTAACTCTGTCTGTTTAATGCTTAAGAGACACGAAAATCTTGGGGCGGCTTTTCTGTCTTCTCAAGGCATTAGAGAGATTCCAGCAGAGCTGGTGGTCTCTTTTGCGCGCAGCAGCCTGTTTTCAACTCTATGATCAGTGGTATATACAATGGGTCTTCAGCCATGAGTGCTGCGGGCAATCCGCGCCGCCATCAACAACTACAACAACTAGCTACATTGACAGAATTTTGCAAAATTGGTTTCAATTGTACTAGAGTCTTTTATTAAATTAATCCGCAACTCGTATCAAGATGGCTAATATGCTAAAATATGACTACTATTCCCCGTAGGAATGGCGTAATGTTCAGAGAGAGCGATCATTATATCTAAACACTACGCCACGGCTACTAGGGATACAAATGTTTTGGCATATCAGCTGTCTTTAGAATGAGTTACTGATCGTTTTAGTAAAAGAAAATTTAATCGACAGGCCGGATTAATTGATTTAAGATATTTTAACTTTTTTATACTACATCACTATTTATAAGTATATTTATGACCCAATAGTTCAGAAACCAATCTTCAGAAATATTATTGGGAATGAGGTCTAAAGTTAAAGAAAACCAATTTGTTGGCAGATCTATGTTTCGGCTGTATTTAAGCCTTCTTCAGGACAATCCAAGAAAAGTTTTCCATATAAAATACAGATATACGAAGTGTACCAGTAGTAAATATTCAAAATTTGTGAGCGTGCAAGACAAGTCGAAAAATGACGAGTAGTTGATTTACCATGGCACACTGCAATTAATTTATTCGGCACATCCTACATACTTCGAATTTCAATATTTTTGAGTTAGAAACTAGAAAAAAAACCAAAATTACACAAATTTATATTCAAATTTCGTGACTTAATGTCCAACCGTTTTGATGTTACGCATTAAAAATTGTAAAAGTAACTTCTTTAAGAGAGCGTATCTCCCATCGGAGCTGCCACTGACAAAAACTGTACTAAGGTTTTCGTAATTTTTTGTTATTTTACAAGTACACAAATTTTGAATACCTACTACTGTTACACCTTGTATAAAATGAGGAATGGAATAGTAATAAACATATTATAGAATACACAGTAGTACAATCGTTTGCAATAATAATGACACTCTCTTAAAACAGTTTTTGAACTTCTGGAAGTTCTTAGTAGAAATTTCATTAAATCTCTATCGGTGAGTGAAACAACTTACAACTAATATTAAAAATGTGAAGTAGATTTCGTTACAAATACATCAGAAGTTCTAGAGAAAATTCATTTTAATGAGTGTCATTATTATTGCAAACGATAGTACATAACTTGACAATGTTCAGATCAGAATAAGAATAATATTATTCAGAAATGCACCTGTGTCAAATTTAGATAAAACTTATTGTTTTAAAAAAGTTAAAAATTATGTATACGTCTTGTATTTCAAAAATTGATGGTTTTAGGGCATACGATTATTAAGCACACTCCATTTATTATTCAATGTTTTATCAACTCTAGCAATATTAAATTAATAGGATATAGAGCTAGAGTAGATTTCTGGTGAGAAGGTAATGCAATGTAGCCAAACTCACCTTAGTCAAAAGTTGATTGTTAAAAAGATACAGGGTATCAAAGTTATTTTTTTAAATCTTAAATATTCGCATACATGTTGTAAATCGGGGTATTTTGGGAACGAGAAATTCAAATTTGTTTCTAATTTAGACGTCACTAGTCACTTTACTTTATTAAGTAAAATTTTGCTGTATTTTCAGCACTTTCACTTTACCTGAAACCAAAACAGGTTTTACTCGGTGTTGAATATTTCAAACAGGACTATTTCAAGAACTAATTTCTTTTTTGTTTGCAAATAAGTATACCTGTTTTATGTGAAACTGAATGTTATTTCTTTATTTTTGTTCAAGAATGTGCATATAGGGTGGACAATAAACTTTATGTTAATGGACCAATGCAACATTGGTCCATCAACATAAAGGTGGAATCATCTAGTGCCAATGGTGAAATTGATATTATTATATTACACATGCAGTAATAACATGATACCAAACTTCATCGCAATTCGTTGAACAGCTTTCAAGATATTTAAAAAAATAATTGGCAAAAAAGTTTAAAAAGTATGTTGGGCCCAAACGTTTTACTTTGATGCCAGCTATCACCCCTTGCTAATGTCCACTTAATTACGTGACGCTCTGTATAGGCAATGGAAAATTTGTAATGACTTGAAGTGTTCTTCATATGCCAAGAAAGGTTGCAGCGTTTTTAACCATTTTCATAGCTGTATTGTGATTTTGTGAATAGGTGGTGGAATGTTTTTTTATCGTTTCGAGCTATAAGGCAATTCATAATTTTCATTCAATTTATAACAAGTTGTTAGTTAAATTGTCAATTGTCAGTTTTTGTATAAATACAACTTACCCGAGGGGACGGTCACTTCATAAATAGATGTACAAATCTGAAAAATGTATTTAGAAAATAAAAATAAATACAATGAATAATACTTTTAAATACGAATATTTACTTTATAACACATTTTAATACGTTTAAATACAAAGAAATGCATTTAAATACAAATAAATATGTTTAAATAGAAACAAATTTATTTAAATACAATGAAATACTTTTAACTAGAAATAAATATCTTCAAAATATGTTTAAATACAAATAAATTCTAGTTTGATACTGTTTGTCTACTTGGAATTGAGCGCCAAATAGTTCCAATTTGCCCCTCTATTTGCTCTATTTCAAACATTTCGACCAATCCCAGGAGACGCACGGGATCACGTCGCCGAATTCATTCATTCAGTTTTTCTTGAACTTGTTTACTGTTTAGAGCATTTTGACTTGCTTTTGTGACTAGTGACAGACAAATTAATGTTTTTTTTATTATTATTAGATATTTGACACGTGTTTACACAGGTAATTAAGTATAATAATTATAGGTTTACTACCGGAGTTTTTGTTCAAATTTCACATATAGGGGTATTGAGGGACCCTGAGTACCACCACCTTATCAGATTTTAAATAAAAAATCGCTAAACGTTTTTATTGAATTCGTGGGGTATAAAAATAATCATGTAAGCCTTGGACAGCCATCTTAAACGCCGTGATAGGAACAGAAGAACAGGTTTTCGATGCCATTCAAAATAAAAAATTTTGATTATCTTGAAGAATAAAATTTTACGGATTTCTACACAAATAAAACTAGACACCCTGTATATCAGGGACACTCTGTATTTCCGCTCGGTAACTTGCGATTTTTCCAAACAGATGTTTTGCACCTACGCTGAAAAAGTTGGTGCAGATAATAAAGCTTGAATTGAATGAATAAGTTTACAAAAAGACAAAGGCTTATGAACTGTTTTTGTTAGTAGTTTTTAAACGTCAAAAACGAGGCATCTATTGATGTATGCGCGCACAGAAAATGCGCTAGAATCTCTTCGCCTAGACGCAACTATTTGCTAAGAAGGGGGAAATATGTAGAGACTAGAGAGCGTACGCATTTTGAAATGCTCATTGCAGATTTTTAATAAATGATTTAAACTCAAACCTCAAACATAATATTTATGCAGTTTGTTGAAAACAGGGACTTTGTACATATTATAAAATTATGTACTTTTTAGGTACGAAAATAAGGACTAAGTTCATAAAATGGGTCTGACTGGGAGCCCAAGGTTAACAGGTTTATGAAATTATTATTGTATGTTGGAGTCAGGGAATTATAATTTGTAGTCTGTTTGAAAGTACGCAAATGAAGCGCTTTCTAACGTTTTTTTCACCGCATTTGTATTGTGAATTTGCAAAAAGCAAAATGTATTTTAAATTTTATACCTGAATTCTAAGATTTTATTTAGAAGAATATGATGTTCATAAATTCCTCGATTACTCCAATACCTACAATTTTATCGTTAGTTTCTTAATTGTGTGCTTCCGATTGTGCTTCATAAATGAAAAGGTTGTTAGTATCTTTTTATTAATTTATTACCCAAATGTAGACATGTATTTTATTATATAATAATTATTACCAATTTTCAAAACAATTTTCACGGAAATTATTAATTATATTTAATTACATTACAAGTGACCTTCCCCTTGAACTTACCCGAATTCGTTCAGATATCATTGATAATAGTAGTTTATTTTATCCATGAATACGTTCATTTAGAATGCAGTAAGAGTTTGCTTGGTTATGCCACTTAAAAAATAGTCTATATTTCATCCATCAAGCAAATTGCATAGTTACGTTAATTAGTAGGTACAACTAGTCTCGTCTCTTATTTAGGTATATTCGTTGTGGTCGTTGGTCTGCACTCTACAACGTTCTGGTAGATGATTTCCACGAGTGACTCAATTCCATACACCAATTCCATGCTCCATGTAATTGTTGTAATTCTGGAATTCTACCGTCATTAATTTTTTAAGGTGACTTATGCGATATTTTAACCTTGTGATTATATTTGCACCTTTCCGTTTGTTTCTTAAAATCTTCTCGCATTTACATTAATGACGGTGTGTTCGAAAAGCTATTGCTAGTTTTTCAATAATGTATTCCTTCAATTCAGGTTATTTGTCTCGTTTCCTATTTTGCTTGATAGCACTTGCCGTGCACTTATTTTTTTAAGGGTTATCTAACTCTTTCTTTTGCTGAAACTGAAGGACCCCTTTCACTAACGAACGCGGTCGGACAACATGGATGCGTTCGTAGAATATTTGCTAGCATGTGTCTGGCGCCACCACGAGCACAACTTGGTTGGCCGGATTCCAGTTGTTGCTGTGTGTGTGGTACGCACCAACAATTTATAGTGTGAAAATACGAGTCCATATTTGAAAAATGTCTCAAAAACAAAATCAAGTAGATATGTTAATAGGCTTTTAAAAGAAATGGGTTATACAGCTTTAATTAAGTTGTATAAGACACAAAATTGAACCCGTTACCAAATACGTTATAAAAAGAAAATACCTTCCCAACAGTTCTCCTCCCGAAGGGAATTAAAAATGAAAAATCTATCTCTTCAGCAATTACAGCTTGCTGATGTTTCGTATCTTGCCGTGTTTGTATAGAATCTAATCATTTATAATAATTTGGAAAATGTATTAATGTAGGATTAAGTGTGAAAATGTATATATCTTTTAGCCACTCCTTCGGCCAAATATTTTTTCCTTATTTAACTTCATTTTTCATGATTAAAACTAGCGCTAATATTTGTTTTTTTCATGTAATGTATGCCGTTAGCTTGAAGTATTTTCAAATATTAATGTCCTTCTTTATTCATAGAATACTTCGACTATAGAGTTGGTGGAAAGTTACGTTCTGCAGTATCGTGGAAATAGGCCATAGATACCTTTTCTTTTAAAGATGAAGTGTTCTTTTTCATGCGTCATTGGTCGAAGGCAACAAGCTCTTTTTCATTGCGAATTCTTGATTTTGCAGGAATTAATGTATTAACTGCATCATTAGCGGCCTCCAATATATCTGTCGGAACAACATTGAGAGACTCCTCGCTCATTTTGGGTAGATTACGACCAAGAGAAATGAAAAATAAATCAAACTCAATTTTCAAACTGAACTGAAAATTTGAAAGCCTATGTCAAAAAATATAAACAATCAAAACTGCACGTAGTTATGGAAACGATAGGAATTTTTATCGGTAATTACCTGTGTCCAGCGTAATTCAGTGTCACAGCAGTTTTACTGCTGTTTACTCTAGCGGTATTGGCTGAATATGCTTCGCATGTTTTAGATAGCAGAGGACAGGTAGATGTTGTATACACAGATCTTTCAAAGGCTTTTGACAGGATTGATCACACGATTTTACTTCATAAATTGGTAAACTTTGGCTTCTGCAGCGACTTTATTAATTTCATTAAGTCCTATTTGTACAATAGAATACAGTATGTCAGTTACAATGGTTTTGATTCTGATAATTATTTTGCAACTTCTGGGGTACCTCAGGGTTCAACTCTTGGCCCCTTGCTGTTTATTTTATTTATAAACGATCTTAGTAATGTAATTGACTGCTGTAAACTGTTTTATGCTGACGATTTAAAAATATTTTCAAATATAGCTTGCTTGGATGACTGTAATAGGCTGCAGATGGAACTTGATAATATTCATTCGTGGTGTGTAAAAAACAAATTGCATCTCAACCCATCTAAATGTAAAATCCTTAGTTTTTCAAAAAAAATATCTATTTGTGAATTTGATTATAGAATTGGTGATGATGTTTTGTTTCGCTGTAATTCATGTAAAGACTTAGGCGTATGGTTTGATAAAAAATTTTCGTTTTCTGAACATATAGTTTCTAAAACAAATGAAGCCTTGAAGTTTTACGGATTTATTATAAGAAATTGTAAGAAATTTAATGATATAAATGCTTTGAAAACTTTATATTTTGCATATGTACGATCAAGGTTGGAATATGCTTCCTTGATATGGTTCCTTTTTACAATAACCAAAAGATACTTATAGAAGGTATGCAGAGGAAGTTTTAAAAATATTTAATGTTCAAGGATGGTGGTGTTTACCCCGAAAGAGGTATAGACTATAGTCTTTTAACTACCAGATTTAATGTTTAAGTTTAGAAGTACGAAGAATTTGTGCGTCATTAACATTCTTATATAAAATTCTGCATAGCACAATTGACTGTTCAGATCTACTTTCTCATATTAATTTTTTTGTGCCTAGGCTAAATTCTAGAAACACTCTAACGTTTTGATGTGATATTCTTAAAACTAATATTTTATTGAGATCACCTGTATATATTATGTGTAATAACTTTAATCATTTAAATCAGCCATGTGATATTTTTATTATTTCATTAAAATCTCTTATTATATTAGCTACTGAGCAATATATCAATTGACCTTTCTGCAATATTCTTATTTATATTTCCAGATATTAATATTATTGGGAGCATTCGTATGTATTTATGTATTATTTCTTGTTGATTTTTCATTTATTGTGTACTATTTTTTCTTTATATAAATTGCCCTGTAAATGGATTTCTGTTGGGCAATAAAGCATTATTATTATTATTATTATTATTATTATTATTATTATTATTATTATTATTACTGTTAGACGGTAAGCTGAATGGAGCGGTACTCATGAGCTTCTTGAAAAAAATCTAGCGCAAACTTTTTTCGCTTAATGCTGCCTGCATCCGCTGAATTACGTTGGACACAAGCATTGTCACAACAATACGATAGGTCTATTGTATAATGTAACAAAAATCGTGCGGAAAAGTGCATTTTACCGCACTAGGGCGCAAGTGCCTCTTTTTCCACCAAAAATCGTGCAGAAAAGTACTCTTATCCTCATGATCGTAGGAAAAAATATGTTTATCAAGTATGTAAAAATTTGATGTATGAACAGGACATAATAAAACAACAATTTTCGATCAATAAATTTATTTATAATGTTATTATACTCAGTTATGATTAATCATTAATTAACATTTCAAGAAATTAAATATTCAGACTCTTGGAAATCTTGGGCCCCCAGGAAAACAGTAGAGTCAAATGAGGTTCTACAATATCCTTTAAAATGAATCATCAAGCATACTACTTTCCATTTAAGATTTGAAGAGTGTAGGTCACCTCTGCTTACGGGTCAAAAATAGACTTACTTGAACATAAAGCTGATGAGTCCGATCGTTTTTTTAGTTTTTTCATCAAAACAAGAATATCTGAATGTTTTCGATTATAGTGTATTCTTCTACTGTAGCGGAAGATACTTTTTGCACAAATTCATGTATTTTTACATTTAACTCGGCAAAATTTATATTCGACCTTCACCCTGTACTTACGAAATGAAGGGATCTACAACATACGTTCATAAGGATGATTATAGCTGGAAATGTGTATTTCCACCCATAAACTGATGTTTATTAAAAGCGGGATACCTGCGTATTATAAATATTTCCTTAATTGGGGTTATTCCGTTATCGCATATTCTCCTTTCTAACTGTGCAAATTTCAGCACCCCAACAGATTTTCTTTGTATAAATATGGAGGACCGTGGACGTCGGGATGGGACAACGGCAGTTACGTACCCTTACCGAGCATTGAGGACTTGCGGTGTGTGTAAATTTATAATGGGGAACTACTGGGCACAAGAGATACTCAACTGTGGCTGGTGCATTTGAAGATTGTGGCAGCCACGCGCCTAATCACGTCTAATTAAGGAGTGCGGTTTGATCGCTGCACATTTAACGGCCTGACCCGCATTTGCTACCATTTCCGCGATACATATTGTATGCTAAAGTCTATTTTATGTATATATCTGAAACCGCAAGTTTAGTGGTATTATCCTGGTATGGAATTAATAAACTTCGGAGCGAAACAAATTAAATACATAAATATATCAAGGTTGGTTTTCCGTGTTGTTGTATGTGACCACGTACCGCCGATTTTCATTAAGGAAGCAACAATTATTTATCAAACCATGAAAGCGTAGAAGGGCCCCAGTTTCTTCTATACAGTATGTCCCACTTTTTACTTAAACACACTTGCAAAATTTTACCTACATTTATGATTTTTTCCATATTAGCGATTTTATTGGAAATCTAATAATGTAGTATTAATTACTGTAATTTGTAAAACTTAATAACTATTTCTGGTACCTACTTAAAATAACATGAAAAGCAAAAAATGTTTTCCCAAAAATATATTTACAGGTCATAGTGTTATTAATTTTAATATGTAGAAGACTAACTATTTTCAAACCATTATTTAATCCCTCCTTTCACACTGTTAAGCCTTGTCCTCATGGACGCGAAATTCGTGATAATTCACGCGGGAAAAATCTCAACTTTTAGCCAATTTTGTCAAATCATTTTCATCGTAAAACTGTTATTGACTGTCATGATAAATTGTCAGAAGCTTAAGTTAAACTTACTAATCCCACATAATGATGAAAATAGCGATAAGATTCCTGTTTTACGAAGTTCGAAAAAAGTTGACACTTTGCCGCAATTAATAATTTAAATCAAAATTTTCGAAATTTACGGGAGGCTTTACTCAGTGCTGACGGCAGTGCAATTCGGTATCGACCTTGCCAAATCTAAATATTTTCCTAGTACTTATTGTAATGTTAAAATATTTAATGAATGCCATAATTTTCTTTAAAAGTACCTATGCAATTAACATATTGTCAATCTTCAAATACACCAGCCACAGTTGAGTGTCTCTTGCACCTAGTAGTCATGAATATAAAGATATTCATGAACGAGGAAAAATTTCCGATTATTAATTTAAGCTCGAGGTATTTTCGATAAGAAAATTTCACACCAAACTATCTATTAACTTAGAAACAGAGATCACGTGCGATAATCAGACTCTGTATTGTAAATAATTACATATAGAATGTAATTACTGTTTGTTTTATACCAGACTTCCAAAATTGTAGAGTGACTAATGTTATAAACCTGCTCACAATTTATAGCAGTCAACACAAAGAAATATATATGCAGCCCTTATATTTTTCCTACAAAATCGTGTGCCGCATATCTCTGAGAGCATACCCGATTACATAGCTTCTGCTACACATGCGCTGCGTTAGTACACGTTAGTACGCATGCGCTGCTGGCATTTCATTGGCTGCGATCACTGAAATGTACGATATAGAAAGCGTTTAGTCCTTTTGCGCATCCAAATAAAGGTACCAACCCTAGGAGCAGACAAAAGGAGGCACATGAAACTCATCAAAGACATACTTCATTGGTCATGTATGTGGGTGCGAGAGAGACAACCATCTGCACGTACGATATGAATTGTGTTCTTAATTTCCCATTATTATGTTTGTAAACACGTCATTGGCGTAGTGTGGTTTCTTCTTTTATCTTGTATCTCGTTAGTGTTATTCTTTGTGTATTTTTGTGGGTGTTATTGTTGGAACATGTCATGTTTTATAAGGGACTGTAAAATTAACCAGCATATAGCACGAAATAATTCTCCATATGCAGAATTCAATTTCATTTCAATTCACAATCTGTTAAGCCCCTACTGCTCCGCCATTGCTAGAGGCACAAAACACAATATGGCGCTGATTATGAATAATCCATTCGCGCAGCTTTTAGCGCATGCCAGTCATCATAATATAAATTTACATTTCAGTGGCTGCGATAAATTGTCGCACAGTGTTGTTTTAGGTCCATTTTATTTTGTACACCATATGTTGGCTAAAATGTACAACTTTTGGTGCCAAAGTACAACTTTAAAAAAATTTCATTTCCTAATTAATTTAGCTAGTATACTGCTCAGATTTTGTTGTTTATAATAGCCACATTTAGCCACAATACAATTAGTGCAATTCATAATATAATTATTTTTATATATGTTAACATAACATGGAGTAGTTAATTTTACTAAAAAGCTATAGATTTCAATCAGCATTTAATGCAGTACATTATATGAAAGTAAAAACATCAAATATTCAAATTTCAAAATCCCCTGCTTATTCATTCAGTAATATTATCTATAGTTTTTGATTGTAACTCAAAATATCTTTAAGCGGTGCCCACCCTAAAGAACCACTTTCTATATTACTAAGTTTATCTTTAATTTGTACAGGACATGAAACGTGCAACCAAGTGTGGCATAGAAAATATAGAGAAACCACAGAACACTCGTACTGCTGCTTTCTACTTCTTCTTTCAAATAATTTTAGCAGAATATAGCTTGCATGCATATTAGCTCATTGTCAGTACCGTCACTATTGTACAATTTTTACTCAATTTTGCAAAAGTCGGTACAACGTACAACCTAACAATCAATAGTACAGTATTTTGTACTATTGTACAACTATTGGACAACCCTGTTGTCGGATCCAGCTGTTTCATTTCCAAGGCTATCATGGGCGGGTATATCTTTTCGTTAATTTAATTATGAATGTAATTAATTTTATTAGTGATTTGATCGAAATGGGGAATATCGGATGATGACATGTATGAAGAGTTTAGTGCGCGACGTCAAAATACGAGTGTAAGTGATGTTGAAATATATATTTCATTAACAAAATTGTACGTGAATAGCATATGTGTGCAAATAAAAAAGTGGTAAAGAAGTATAACTGTGAAACGGAAAGTGATGGAAACTCGCGAAAGGAAGATTGTATTTTTAAAATGAGTTTTCCAAAAAAAAAATAAAATATATTGCTATATCTTACAAGATGAAACTTAGTCCGTATAAATGAAATCGTAAAGAGTATACTAATAGAAAGGACGAAATAGTGATATGGTGAAGAACCTATTTAGAATAAATATTAAAAAATAAGAATCTGGATGGAAGGATGTACTAAATTTTGACGAAACATGGACGTATGAATGCCATATGGAAAGCGGTACGATATGATTATAATAAGAGTTAATGTGTGACCGTTATAGTGACAGTGCTAGTAACTAATAGTAAATAGTGTGTATGTATTCTAAAGTCTTTCGTCCTTTTGAATGCGGAATTCGCAAATATTTACACGATTTATTTAATGGTGGAAAAACAAATTTTATCATTTACCTATAACATTTTCTATCATTTTCATCGTAAAACTGCCATGGTAGATTATCAGAAGCTCAAAACAAATTTATTAACACCACATAATAAAAAGAGGCAATAATATTTGTAGTGTTTGACAGTTTTGCAAATTGCAATTGTCAAAAGTTGAGATTTTCCCGCCATAAATAATTAAAACAGAAGTTGCAAATTCGTGCAAAAATCCGTGAATTTCGCGTCCATGAGGACAAGGCTTAAGTGTGATATTTGCGAAGTGCGCATCAGGTAGGTGTAAGTGGGTGGTAGTGGGCAATCGCCGTCCATAAGGACGGCATTCTAATTTGTAAAGAGGATGACACAGGTGGCACATTTAAAGTAAATTGTTAATGTGCGAGGTTAAGCCGACGTTAACTTATTTTTGATAATTTTCTGTGCTTTAGCTCTTCTCAAATGGCACGCTTAGGTAATGATACTACCCGGCTCTTCCATACTCATATCTGTGTTGTGAATTAGTCACTCTCTATTATTTTCGACCTTGGGCAATTGAAAATATAAGATGAAAACTTAAAATTTTGAAATAAGTAAATTATTTTTATGATCTAACGCCTCGAAATTGGTAAAAACTGTTATATCACTGTTTCTACTCGCTCCCCGCACGCTTCGCCCGTCGCGCTTGTGTACAAGCTAGCGATTAGTCACTGTCCACAATTTCGTCCGCTCACTATAGTCTATATAGAGATTAAAAACTGAATAAGAACAACCAATTAAAATATCAAGTACTGTCAATGTCAATCTATACATAAACGTATTTCCAATGTATTTACATGCAGCTTACTTGATGGAGGACAAAAATTTCCGGAATTTTTTTTTAGTTATTATGTCTATTACTTGATCTTGCATTGTAATGCAAGATTTTACTGCATAATTTTACTCTACAATTAAATCAATTATTGGGAATTCATAAGGTAGTAGTAAGATCTTAGTTTCATAAAATTCTGTTTTGATCTATTTCGTTTTTACTCTTTTAAATAATGAAAATAAGCATTAAGCTTTATCCTATAGCCCGTGGTGTAGAATATAGAAATTGTTTGTTAAAGGTTTCTATCATAAAACTGAATCCATGAATCTGTAATTAAGCCTGGAAATACATATCCCATCAAATTTTCTGTGGCAGTATTGCCGGGGGTATTTTTAATGAAATTTTGTAAACATTGACTGATAACTACTGAATGAAGCTATAGAATTAATTAATGACGTCTCAAACTAAAAATGTGTGATGGTATGGTTAATATAGGCAGGTGGTCGTAAGTACAAATAATTACTTTGTATGATAAAAATGTTACACTTTTATAATTTAGGGTGTTACAAAAAAGTAGTCTTTAGATGAAAAACCTTCCACCATTTATTTAAAAAAATTTATTTCAACATACAGGATACGAGAAAAAAAGTTCAATATGTATCTGTTTTCTATTTACATCCGTAGTGAGTAAATAATAATGGTATTTGCTTAAAGATGTTTTATTTTAATATAAATATTTATAAAATGAACAATTCCCACTCAATTTTAATTGAAATCATTAGGATTTTTTTCAAGTATTCTACGTCTAAGAGATCATTTTCTTTATTGTACTCGTAATTCTAATTCTAATTTATCCTCAAATTTTGGAAATTTTATCTATAGTCGCGGCAATAATTCAGTTGACTTACGTCATACGAACAATAATTCATTATATTTTTATCAAAATATTTTAGAAACTGCAATTGAGAATAATAAAACTATATACTACACTAAATGTTTGCATATATAACACTAAATTGCAAAATATAATATTTTTAATGCGGCCAAATATTGAGAATTATGCTGACAATATAAACAATTGACTAACATTGGCTGTGACGTAAGACGTCTGAATTCTTGCCGCGACTATAACTAAAATTACAAATAGCAATTAACTGCTATTAAAACGACTGCTAAGTATAGCTAATCCTGAAACTCCCTGTATAGTTACAATCCTTATGCATTTAAAACATTAAATCTTTTTATGCACACATTTTTGTTAGCAGACAATTCGACAAAATGACTAACTATAACTGAAGGAATCAGTGCAAAAAGTGTTTGTCACAATTTTGAGTTTCTGAGTTCAGCTGTTTAAAACTTTGAAAAGGTTCGTACTAATAAAAATCAGACCTTTAGGCAATATAACATCAAACGTTTATTCGATTACGAGAAAAAATATTTTGATAATTTACTTTGGTGAAAAAAATGGGTTCAAAATATGAAAATGAGGAACTTTGGCTTTATTTCCCTTCTCTTTTAAATAGATAAAAAAAATAAAAAACCGGAATTATGCCGAAACATATTTCTCAAAGAATGAAAGTATACAACAAACTTTACTCATAAATATCACTATCACTTTAGATATCTTGTTCGTCAATCGCATTGTTAAACTCAGTCTCATAAAAATTTTGATTTAGCTACTTTTTGCACTGACTCCATCAATTATAATTATTAGTAACAATAAGTATGTCTGATTGACTGGTTAATATATTCGACGGATATAGCTGCAAATAAATATCGCCACTCACCATTATTTTTAGATGTTTTAAATTTATGCTATGTAATTCTGTTATATATAATTTAACAGATACTTACGTGTTTTTGTCACAGCTTCATGATAGCAAAATTTCAACTGCTACACAAAAAAATGTGTAATAATAAATAAATTAAATTTTGTTTAAACGTCTTAAAATGGTAAAAAATAGCCTTATGATCATACCTGCAAATTTTTAGAAAAATAAAAAAAATTGTTGTATGGGGAAAACTGAAAAGAAATATTAATATTTCTTTGAACGCGCGAAACGCCCTGTGACGTCAAACTGTGAAACAGGCTAGCGAACGATAATTACTTAGTGATTAGGTTAGGTTTTCATGTAATCTGTCTGCCAAGTCTGTCTTTAACGATATTTGCGTACCGTTGTGTTCTTTGTGTCATTCTTCGTGCAAAGACTTGGATATGGCTAGTAAGGGACCATATTTCGCAAAGCTTGAAGTGGGATCGGAGCAAAAACTTCAGTTCTTCAGTGAACGAAAAGAAAACGGGGTTTATGAAAGAGAACAGCACACAAAACTATATTTTTTGATTTTATTCCCCATCAAGTCTTATACTGGCTGTCCCGTTAATATGACGAAAAAATCAGGAGGTATTTCCTTGAACAAAAATAAGAAAAATAATTCCTATGAGCCTGTGTCCGGAAATGCTTCATTTCGGAAATACAGGGTGTTGAAATTTAAAAAAAATGTTGGGGTTTTATTAATATCTGAAGAACCCTAATTCCGACTTTTTTGAAATTTTGTATGTTTGTTTATAAAAACCATAGACATCTTCTGATTTAATTTAATTTATTTTATCATTTCCAATGCCGTACTTTGTTAATGGAAAAGGTTATTCATTTTTTGCTAGAAAACGAAGCAAGATATTAAACAGAGTAGAGACAAAAAGTTTTATTTTTAATCACATAATTATAAAAAATATGAAACCTAAGGAAAAGCAGTCGCATATCATATTTTTACGTTATAATTAAATTAAAAAATGGGAATTAGGGTTCTTCAGATATTAATGAAAACCCTATATTTTTTTAAAAATTTCAACACCGTGTATCTCCGAAACGAAGCATTTGCGGACACTGGTTCATAGGAACGCGGGATACAGATTATAAAAGCGGGACACGTGCCGAAACGGGACCGGCGGCTCAACATCGGGACTGTCCCGTTTAAATCGGGACGGATGGTCACTTTACTATAGTGAAACTATTAGCATTCTTTTATATAAATACTAGGTGACCCAGCAAACGTTGTTTTGCCATATCAATTATTTCTAGTAAATATTTTGGCAGTTAAATAAAAAATAACTAACTTATTGTAAGTGTGTGGTATATAACTAAAAGAGGAATGGAGCGCTGTGAACGATGACGGCCTATAGGAATAACAAAACACGAAACATTCATTTTTTGAATTATTTCGCGTGCCTGCAATTTTACTTCTTTAACGGCCCAAATTAGCCCCTTTACGTCCTGTTGGCCTTGTTCACTCTACAAAAAAATAGCCATATAGTAAAATAACAGCCGTTGTTGGCGGGAGCTCGTGACACGTATTGCGTACTTTTGAGGTTATGTAGATCACTTAATTAACTAATAATGAGAACTACACTTAAAATTAAAAATTTTATTAATTATTGATAAAATAGGAAATAAATAATTATGGCCCAGCAAATTAATAATAAATTTACTTGAGAATTACACTTAGAAGGTAAAATGATAATTGTAAACGTCACTACTACGCTCGATTCATACACAATAATAATAGTTGAAAACTGTGTAGGGAGTGAGAGAAGGCTTATTGTGTGAGAGAGGAAGGAGACCGGCTTCGTTCTCATCCCTACTCCGTACTGTTTACTGGGTAAAGCAGGACGCCCACTGAATCGGCACATCCCGGCACAGCACGCTCAGCGCGGCCGGCTGATTTTGATATGCTTGTAATCAAATGGAATAGCGCCCACTGAATCGGAGCCGTTCAGCACGGCGCCGCACGCTCGGTTCGGCACCGCTTCGTATTCTCGATAGGGCAAAATGTGCCGATCTGTGTCATGCCGAAGCAATGGGCGGTGGCTGTAAAACTGCCGGCCGTGCTGTGCCGTGCTGCGCCGGGCTGCGCGGATTCAATGGGCGCCCTCCTTAGAAGTGACACCGGTAGATGCATGGCGGGGATAACTGATCTAGTGATAATCGATCAGTTATTAAATTACTAAAATGGTTATTAAAAAATAGGTTTGTGATAGAAGGATGAAAATTAAGGGTTGTATGTATTTTTTAATGCCACATCATAAAAAAATAATAATAAAAAATGTTGTCCAAAAAATAAAAAAAATTGTTTGGGGTAGACCACCCTTATCACTTAGGAGTATGAAAAATAGATTACGACCGATTCTTAGACCTACCGAATATACATATAAAATTTCATAAAAATCTGTCAAGCCGTTTCCGAGGAGTATGGCGTCTAAAACTGTGACACAAGAATTTTATATATTATAAGTACTAAGTATAATATAATACGGAACCTTTAGTAGTTTATTATATAGCGTATTACATATTAAATGTAACACTTTTGCCACCTCGGAAAAAATAATTCGAAAAAAGTTGCATACCCCGTGGTCAATTTTTATAAATGCAGTTAATGTTTTTTAAAATACAATTGATTTTCAAGAAAAACCTCGTTTTGATATCGCACATTTATGTTGTATCCAAAAATTTCTTACTCTGTGGTGTAGCAAATAACATTAATATGATATGGTTGGTCGATTTAATTAAAAATTAATGTTTATTTACCTAAATCATACTAAAAAGTTATAAGTAAGTTATATTAATATCTCATTGATTATTTTAATATTATTAACGTTGTATTTATATACCATACTGTCCTGTATAAACAGACGCTTATTCTGCAAACGATAAAAATTAGAATAAAATGATTTAAGTACATTAAAAATTGTAAAACACATTCAAAGAAAATGTTCATGTGACTGCTAACTTTTATTGTGAACGCTTCCACATCACTAGTATTTTTGATTTTTCATTTAGAAATTCAGTTAAAACTCATTCTTGTAATTTTATTTATTTGTTTTATTTATTTATTTTTTTGATTTGTAACAATGGACTGCTTTATTTGCATCTTATATTTATTTCAAATATTATATTTTAGTTCTACCAGGGGAAGCTATGGGGACGTTGTCTTTGGTTATGTTCAAGTTAAAATAGTAGAAAGTGAATGTACAATAAGCTAGCTGGTGTTTCCTTCCTCCGAAATGCTAGTCGCGCTGCAGGAACCGTTTACTAGCCTCGAAGGCATTTTGACAGTAGTATTTATATAGCCTTAGAATCATTTATTATTCTAATAAAAAAAATAGTGTATATACACAATGTTATCTTTTTTACTGTAGAATTAAATTTTGAGTTTTTGTCAGTTTTTTTCAGTGTATTTAAGCGTAATAATTTATTATTATCGCGTAGGTACCAGTAGAAGATAAAATTGGGTCAGCATGTGGGATAAGGGCCTTTCATAAATATGTAGACACAAATGCAAGTGTACCCCATCTGGTCGTCTTCAACTCTCACGTCTAATTATTTAAGCCGCATACGTTCTCTCAGTTATTTTCTCTGGAGATCCAGACAACCGACGACGTTCTTATACTTCGTCTTTTTATTCTTGGAATATGGTTATTTTAAGAATATTTGAAGGTAAAGACTTAAACAACAAACATTTCTATGGTGACAATAGATATTTAAAGTATGTTGGGATATACAGTTTTGGGTCATGGAGGAATAATGTTTACACAGGGTGATTCGTAACTTATTTTTTTATTAAAAATTTTTATAGTTTACGAGAAAAAAATTATTGTAAGTTGTAAAACATTATAATAGTTGTAATATTTTCAACTTTTACAACGCTGGGCTACTGTAGTTTCTAACCAGATGATTCCGAATATTGAAATCCGTATTAACGTCTTTGCGATGCGAGTGTTTACATTAGTTTTTCAAGTATCATAAATGGCTCACGTGAAAATGCTTTAGCAGAACGATTTCCCGGTAAACATGTACCAAATGTAACTACTTTTACCGCGGTGTACAGTGGGTGCAAGTGTAGTGCAACGCGGGCGTAACATGAAATTTGCAACCGAATTGTGGAAGTGGTGGCGGTTTAGGGCATCAACGGCGCATTGCAGCATTGTGGCGTATCATACACGGGGTTCACTTATATCTGTACTATATACAGCGTGTCCAAGCATTAATAGCAAGGGATTGGACGAGGAGGACCGGTACTATAACCGCCACGATCTTATGACTTTAAATTATTTGCACCTCTTTTTGTGGGAATATTTAAAAAATGAAGTGTATTGCACCGAAGTGGGCACTATTGATGATTTACGGAAATGCATCATAGACGCTGCCATAACATACAAGTTTAAAACGGACAAGATAAGAAACATTTATGTTAGTTTACAGAAACTGGGTAAGACGAACTATTTTACTAATTATTAAAACTGCAAATGAATTTGATGTATAAAATAGTTGTTATAAAATGTTATTTATTTCTTTCCTTGGGAATTTATTTGAATTTTTTGTCTGGTTGCCGATTACTTGCTTTGCCTTGTCAGGTTGTACAGTGGACCAGTTTCCAGTACCGTGCAGAAGTGCATTTTTAAATCATTTTCGAACTGATAATGATTTTGATTTTTTTACAAAATTGTATTTGTAAAAGTTCTGTATACATATACAAGATAAGTTCTGAATCACCCTATATATTATTTTGAATTTATTTGTAAAATTGAGCAAAATTTGTAAGACTGGCTTTTTTATTTAAACAACAAAATAGAGTTGCTTAAATCAATTTATGCAGCGTGTTTCATTGATTCACCATTCAATACTTTTTAGTAAAAAATGGTCCAATAAACAATTTCTTGAAGTTTTAACATGGCCTTAGAAGAAACTTTTAATGGTGGATCTATACCTGAAGCTAAACTCATTAAAGTTGGTTAGATCGTTTGTACTTTTATTTACATATTATTATATAATAAAAAGTTTTTTGAGATTTTATAATATTTACCTAACTGATAATTCATAAAATATTTCCCTCTACTTAAAAGTTTTGTTTTTTTTGTCCTTACTTTGTATATTTACAACTTTGTTGAACATGAGTTTAGGTTTTCTTTGGAATTCAAAATTTCTTCAAGTTTAAATATTTAAAAGCAATTTAAAGTAAGAAAATTACCTTACAGAATTACTTGTTATTTAAAAATCATGTTTATTTACCATGCTACCAACAGTTAAACATTTTTAAATAATTTCTATTCAGTTAGACCATCAGTATTTTATTGTGTATTCGCGTTTAACGATCTACTTTACAATAAAATTTATAAGAAGGTATTTTAGACAACTTTTCGAATATTATACCTGTACATTATATTAGTAGTGGCAATGACATTGTTTGAGTTTGTATCCTTAGCTGGGTTAGTTTTGATTTAATATCGCATGTTTGTATTTCTACTTGACGTTTTAAACACTACCTTCTCCTTTTGCAAGTGTGGTTATAAATTACTAGGTATCTAATGCGAGCCAAAAAATCCTGTGTAATGAGCAACACAAGGTAGAGAACAATTTTCCTTAATATTTTCCCAAATATATTAGTGTCTATTGGCTATTATTTAAGTGGACATTTGCTAAAAAGCTAAATATTGCATTTTTATTGTAGGTATATGCTTTATTTAAAGGGCATTCAGCATATAAAATTCACTGTCACTTGACTGAAACAACCTCGATTCTGCTTCGAGTATTATGTCCATTAATTATAACCCATTATGTGAAACTCCATACTTCATAACGTCTTCCAATCGACCATGTTTCTCATTTGTATAAAATAGTCTCGCAAGAATAATGCAAGAATCTTATAAAATTGCTAGACAAGAAATTTGCGAGGCAAGACAAGACATGACCTTGCAAGATAGAGCAAGAACAAAACTCTTGTTTTGCAAGACAAAACAGTACAGTTGCAATACATTATTCTACAGTTGAAAGAAGAATGAAGTTTTAAACCGAACAATATATCATTTCTTATACCTATCTCTTAAGATTTTCGAGATATAATGAATTTTCTTATAAAAATGTTGTTATGAAAACTTAAATATTTCCTATTGACAAGTAGTCTGTGAAACAATAAAACAGTGGATACAAGTGACGCTGTCCAAGCAACTGACAACAAACTTGATATACATGACATGACAAGTAAAATTATTGTTTTATTGTTGAATTGCTAAACAACTACTATCGGAGTAAAAAGTCCAGACCCCTGGGTTTGAAAGCCGATATTGTCAAAACGTAGGAGCGAAAAAAATTTAAATTTGGACCATAGGTAGCCTCAATATTATTGTTATGCACAATCAAATCGGAATTTGTTTTTGGATATTCGTTTTTTAGTTATTAGAAATAATGTACCAAAAAACACGATTTTCGGGCGGCGAAACGTAATCCTGTCACTTCAACTCGTCATAACTTTTTTATTTATAGGCTTTAAAATGTGCAATTTTAACTGGTAATACATTAAACTGTGCTATTTGGACCTGTGTAAGTTTCTCTTCTTAGAATTCCTTATTTTTTATCTTGCGTAAAACAGAAGTTGAGGGTATCTTCGTAAATACAGTCATAGAACATATAAAAACCTTAACAAAGAAATGTAACAATTTAGTGAATTAATGCACCTGTAAACAGTGTATGGGTAAATATAGTTCTCAATTATTTCTTACGCGTTCCGTTCAAGCGGGGTAAAGTGCGGCGTAGCGGGGGTTCGCGCTGTGACCAGTGTCGGGAGCTTTTTTATTTCAGCTTTGTTAAGATCTTAGAAAACATTTATTTGATACATACTTCTGTATAGTATAAATATTGTAATTGTTATTTTCTTAGCTTTCTTGACAATAATAATAATAATATTCTTGTGGTACTCTGCATATTTGTGATTTTATTAACTATAACATATATAGTTTCATTTTATTATTTATTTATATCTCTTATACATTGTCAAAGTTGATCATAATATAAGATTTTTTCGCATTAGCTTGAATATAAAAACGGGAATGGTATATTTTACATACATATGTCTAAGTCGTCGTCATCATCATCAGGTATTTCCTCGCCACCATCATTACTGTTAACGTCGTCTTCGGCGTTCAAATTTATCACTAATGGCTCTACAGCAGTATCCACTAAATGCTCTTTTTCTATGTATTTCTGTTCCACTTTTTTTGGCATGTTCAACCCAGTTGGGCCAAACAGATTTGGTATATTTTCCATGGCCGATTGGCAAAGGTTCTAAACATCTTTTATTTTAAAAGTTGAATTTCATTTAGAAACGTCATTTTTAACATAAACTCATATTAGTTCAATAGGGTTTAATTCACAATGAGCCACGGGAAGCCATAAGATTTTCACCATGTCTTGTCGCAAATCCTTTGTAGTCCCCTGAAGAATAACAATAACAATTTATATTTTATAGATAAATATGTATGAAATAAGTAAATATTTTCTAACATCTTATCAAAGCTAAACTAATAAAGTATCCGACACTGGTCACGGCGCGATAGACGACCGAGTGCAACCCAGCAAAGCCCCGCTTTACCCTACTATATTTACTCATACACTGTTTACAAGGGCATTAATTCACAAAACTATTATATTTCTTTATTAAGGTTTTTATATGTTCTATGACGGTTTTTGTATTTAAAAAAAAGACGCTGTATTTAAGAAGATACCATCAACTCCTGTTTTACGCAAGATAAAAAAAATAAGGGATTCTAAGAAGAGAGACTTACACAGTTCGAAACAGCACAGTTTAATGTACTACCAGTTAAAATGGCATATTTTAAAGCTTATAAATAAAAAAGTTATGACGAGTTGATGTGACAGGATTACGTTTCGCCTCCCGAAAATCGTGTTTTTTGGTACATTATTTCTAATAACTAAAAAACGAATATTCAAAAACAAATTCCGATTCAATTGTACAAAACAATAATAGTGAGGCTACCAATGGTCCAAATTTCATATTTTTTCGCTTCTACGTTTTGGTAATATCGGCTTTCAAACCTAGGGGTCTGGACTTTTTACTCCAATAGTAGATGAAGTATTTGTTTCTGCCAGAGATTATTAATGCTTTTAACATTACTTCGACGTATATTACTTATTATTTAACTATAACCTTTCAATAGATTCATAATTATTGTGTTAACCAATACTTGACAGGTTAAAATCTGTGTTTTAAACATTGAACTGGAACCAAACTTTAATAAAGACTTAATTGACTAATTTTGCACAAGTAAATTAAACTACAAATGCCTTATTGGACAACAGAATTTCCAAAACAGTTTCAAATAAATTATGTTCTTCTAACATTTCACTACGACACAGCAATCAAAAATATTAATAATAACAGTTATGAGATGGCGCTTTTGCAATTTTTACAGTAAGATTCGTACTTGAATTCGAGGCAGTAATTATTTCTTCTTTTAAAAATAAGTTTCACAATAACTAGCCAGTTTGTGTAGAAAATAAATGAACTAATTTCAAGCCCAAGATGTAAGTTACGGCTTGGTTTTATGACAAACTTTCGTGAAATGTATAGCAGGTAACTCCATTCTATGTAAGAGATATTCATCACAAGTTTGAATAACCTTCTATTTCTACTCGTATTTACTCTCTTGAGAAATTGTATGGTTATAAATTTTTATATTTCCTGCTTTTTTCTCTGACATGGAAATGAGCAAATCTTTTCCTAAAGGTGTAGCCCGACTTTATTATCTCCGATATCTAATAGAACAGTAGGATTTATGGGTTTCGGGTTTTATAAACGCAAACTATCTCTGCAAAAAGTAAATTGTATTTTAAAACAATGTTATGGAATGTCTAACACAGTTTTATGCCCGGTTTACACGAGGCTAGTTTTACAAGCTAGAATAGCAAGCTAGTATTATGGCTTACTATGCTGGCTTAGTACTCACAACGGCAAAAGTCTTGGACTCCTCTTCATTATTGTTAAAGAAATCTTTTTTTTTGTGAAAAGGATATGTTCGATAAACTGAGTACTTAGAAAATTAAAAACCAGCAAATGTGCGACATTTTTGACAAAATTTATTAAATCAAAAGGAAGTAACAAAGCAAGTTCTACTAATAGTCGGTATGACCTCCACCACGTTCCAATAGCATATTGACACGTCTGTGCATTGAGATAATCAAGCGGTTAACGATCTCTTGCGGAATATTGTTCTGCCGCCAAGACTAACTCATCTGCTGTCTGAGGTAGAGGAATATGATTATGAATGGCTCTAGCAGCCCACATGGTTTCAATAGGATTCATGTCAAGAGAGTTGGCTGGCCAATCTAATCTATTGATATGTCCTGCTTCTAGTGTCTCTTGAACTCTTCTTGCGCAATGTTGTCGAGCGTTGCCGTCCACACCAAACAGAAAAATTTTCACCTAATTAATTACGTAGGGGGTAGATAATGGGTGTAATAAGTTGTTCGATGTAAATTTGGCTGGTCATATTGTGCGGTATACGAATTAATGGGGTGCAGCGGTTGAATACTATTTCACCCCAAAACATTACGGTACCTCTTTCATACGGAGCAACGGGGAAAATGAAGTCGTCGTTAACGACCTAGTTCTCTCCAGACTCTTTGTCGATTGTCATCAGTAAACCAGCCCAATTCTGGTTTCGTCTGTAAATAAGACCCACCGCCACTGGCGTAAAAACCAACCCCTGGCTGTCTAGCACGTAAAGTTGAGTTGTCTTCGAATAGTAGGTGTCGATATAATACGGCGAAACGTACCTTGAAAGTGGGCCCTGAGAGCTAAAGCTGATGTGCGGTGTCTACATAGGCATATGGCACCAAATACTGATCATCCTTTTCATTACATACTCGAGGACGTCCACTACGTGGTCTGTTTTCCACTGCATGAAATTCTTCATATCCGTGTACTATTCGTACAACAGATGATCTCTTAATGCCCAACATGCTCGATATCTGATGATTAGAATATCCTGCATCATGTAAAACAGTCATTCTTGCTCGGTTAAGGTCGCCGTATTTCTGGCAAAATATGACCCGTATTTGTAGTGTTTTTAGGTACTGAAATCTCAAAAAATAAAGCTCGAAGAACAAAAATAACCACACAAATAGAATCTTTAAAGTTCTGTCTATTCATTATTACTATTTAAATATAGTTTAAACAAAGTTTTAACTTTTAAAAAACGTATTTTCATATTGGTCTTTGCTGCTAACCTAATGTCACATTTTTATCAATTAATTTATCGTGCTTAGACATAAACCTAAACAATTTTATATGTAACACTAAGTAAGTTTATGTTATAGGAATATTTAGAACTATATATCAATTTTAAAAAGTAGTTAGTTTGATAAATTTCAGTACCTAAAAATGTATTAGCATTTTTCCATAAGGGTCATTTTCTCAGCAAGTTCGGTCTACTTCATTAGCTAGAAGTCTGTTACAAACTATAAAAATTTGACTCAATTTAACAATAAATAGTTCAGCCTCTGACTAAGAGGTGGCGGTAAAGTAAATTCTGTTTACAGGGCAGGCATTATTAGAAATCATGCATTTGATTGCATTGTTATTGATATAAATTTTCGATTTTACCACTTCGGAACGTGCGAAAGACGTTCTGTATGCAATTATGAGAAAATTTTGACCTTAAAAAAACCTCAAAATTAAGGGAACTACAAAAATTTCTTTAATATTAACTAAGGGCTATTGGAACACTGTTAACGAAAAAATACAGGTGTTTAAAACACCAAACCAAACTCCTGCAAAATTCAGAGAATTAAATCGATCTCATCCAAATTTTAAAATACAGGATGTTGAAAAAAATGTAGTCAAACTTGGAAAAATTTCAAAATTGACAGAATTTGAAATTTTTTAAAGTGAAATGATAACCACTTCAAAATTATAAATTTCAAAAGAAAAATCTTACAGTTAAATTATCTGTCCACTGATACTGCTGGCTATCGTAATATGAAGTATACAGGGATGCAGGAAACAAATGACGCTTACCTGTATATTAGTGTACATTGTCCTCATGCCGCCAGTGATTTTTTTAACATTTACTTTAAAACATTTATTAGCATTCGTCTTGTAAATGACTGTAACTCGTTGGAGGTTGACATTTATTAGGTAAATTGTATCTCAGCAATATATTTTGACATCTAGTTTTCGCCGTATAAGTTTGCTTACATATTTTAAAACCACCACACAAATAAAGATGTAATAGATATCAGGGTCAGGTTGAAACATAAAACGATTGTTTTTATTATTATCTTTTATTTTGCAAGTACACAAATTTTTTCAAAAAGTATATTGCTATTTGTCTTCTGTGAATTGTCTCACTATGTATTATTAAATACTTATTGCAAAAGGGATAAATAATGAAATAAAAATATATTTACATTATACAGGGTTGTTCGGATATGATTTCGAGAGTTCAGTTTACATGAAAAATTAATATAGATAATACTTCATCTTTTTTAACTTACTTGGTAGTAATAGTTATGAGTATTTTTATAATTTCACTCGATCTTTATCATAAACAAGGCACCATTTTCTTCTCCACTGTTTCTATCAAAGTAATTGCTGATAGAGCTACCTTTTCCAAACATGTAACTTCTTTTATGCTATTATCTCCAATCAAACCTAAAAATGTTATATTGAATATATATACATACGGACATATTTTATAGTAAAATTTTTTTTAGTTAACTACCTTTATAACTGTATGTATTATACACAGTGGTTTCATTTTTATTAATCAAAACTTTAGTAATAGTCTATGAAATAAATATCTTGTCCGGAAGCGACGGCGACAATTGAATTTCTATGGCGTTTCTTAGAAGATTAAATTTATTGATAAATTTGTAATATTATGGGAAAAATTTGAGTCCTGAATCGTTTTTAATTTTAAAAGTGCTAATTTATTATGGTTTTATTTATAATCGAAATAGCTTGTACATACTAAGATAGGTATTACATATTTAAATATTTATATGGTTAATATTAAATTAAGTATCTTCTGTCATTTTAATCTTTTAAAATAACTGGCAATAATGGTCAATTTTTCTTACAACATTCTCCAAGAGCGCTCTTTTATGATAAAGTTTATGATTCAAATCGTAATTTATTCGCAAAATGTCTACATAGCGTTCAGCAAAGGATGGGCCATATTTTAAGGCTAGCTTCTTTGGACAAAAATTATTTCAATTAAAATTGTACATAAATAACTATTATGTATTCCTAAAATTTGATAAATTAGAGATTCGATTCCCTTCCCCTGTTCCTGTTACATATAAATATATAATTATTAAGTACCTATTATTTAATTCAATTTACAAATAATGATATACATACCTTTCTAAATCCAACGAACTTTCAATTAATAAAAATGTCCTATAATTTTCACTAGTATTACACACATATAAAGAATACAGAAAACCACTGCTACTGCAAAGCACAGATTTGCAAAGGATAAATTGCAACTGAACGCTGAAATTTAGAATACGGAAAAATCGATATCCCATTTAGATGCTAGAGTTGTAAATATTTTGCCGCAGATCGAACGCATGACCTTCAAGCTCAGTTTCGGCATGTTTCGGCTACCCGTTATTTTCTGCACTCCAACTGTGACATTCTTTAAATATTTGCAGTTCAAGTTTTCTCCGTTAGATATCCAGCACTTCCCGGTACACAGTTTTATATCATTGTCAGTCAACGATCGAGGTACTTTCTTATTTAGAATACCGCAACCTTAAACGCAGAAATTTCACGTCCTGGCATTATAATGTACAAAAATTCAGAGAAACACTTGGTTGAATACACTGACAAACTGACCAGATTTGTAAAAACATTGTTCGCTAAGTACATGTACTATTTACCACATTAAGAAAAACCACTAGGTTTCATCGAATCATTTTATATACAGGGGGTTTGATGGTGTGTGTATAATGCTAGAGCGGTATATACGATGCTGGAAATTTTAAATCAAAGCCACTATCATTGTAGTCTACCGTGGAGAAAAATGAACAAAAGAAGCACAATTTTAAACTGAAATATTTATTTGGAAAATTGTGTCAAGTTGCATTAGAACAATTATTAGAAGAGTTGTTAGAAAAACGTTTTTCCTTTTAACAATGAATCACGCATGTTTGTCTTTATAACAGGGAATAGAAACTTTCTACTTAAAATTAATTTCATTACCTATATAATTGAGGCACTTCTGAAGCGTGTATACAGGATGATTCAGAACTTATCGAAACAAATTTGGGAATATCAATAGCGTAATTTTTTTTTTGTAAAATCCTTATAGTTTCCGAGTAAAACATTATTGAAGTTGTAGTATTTTCAACCTTTACATCGCTGGGCTACTGTAATCTCTAAACAGGCGACTCCGAATATTGAAATCCGATTACTTGTTGTAGCTATTAAAGTTTTTGTGATGCCAGTATTTATATTGGTTTTTCAAGTGTCAAAAATAGCTTACGTGTACAGTAGCAACTGGGAGTTGATGGGTATCGTTTTAATTTATGGAGATGTGAAAATGCTTTAGCAGAACGCTTTCCCGGTAAACATGTGCCAAATGCAGCTACTTTTACCGGGGTGTGCAATGAGTGCAAGTGTAGTGCAACGTGAGGAAAATTGAAAACCAAATTGTGAAAGAGATGGAGGTCCAGGGCGTCCACGGCGTATTGCAGCGGTGTGGAGTATCATATACAGAACGTCCAAGCATTAATACCAAGACATTGGCCGAGGAGGACCGGTACTGTGGCCGCCACGATCTGCTGACTTTGGACTTCTTTTTGTGGATATTTAAAACCTACCTACTATTGATGATTTACGCAAAGAGGCAGAAACATTTGTGGTAGTTTGTAGAAACTGGGTAAGATGGCCCCAAAAATATATTGTAACATCAGGTATATGAAACTATTTTATTAGTTAAAACCACAAATTAATTCTATTAATAATTAATAACAATAGCGACAAAAACAGTTAAATTTGCTGCATAAAATAGGTGTGCCGCTTTATCAAGTTTTACTGAGGGCCAGTTTCCAGTGCCGTGCAGTGTATTTTTAAATCATTTTCGAACTGCTGAAGGGCAGGTTCTTACAATATGGTATTTGTAAGAGCCTTCGAAATTTGTTCAATTGTTATGCGAAAAAAATCAGGAAAAGAATTTAATTTGACACCCTGTAGGACGGTAATTTAACAAAATCACAATATTTTTATACGAGAAATCCACTGTTGATATATCTGTGTATTATTACGTATGGTCCACCCAGTATATTGTTCTTCATAAACAAACGTCATTGATCTAAAATCTGAGTCTTATTTGGATTTATGGATCTTTAATGGTATATAATTTTAATGTTTTAATATGAAATATATAGTATTTTGCATTACCTACCTACACCTTTATCATTTTGAATTCTCTTTCTAAACGTTTTTGAGCCTTATATAGTCCATAGAACACTTTGTTTGAAGATGTCTAATTATTGAATTAGTATTTATTTTAGAAAAAACTAGATTTATGATGAATAACAGATTTAACTTGTACCTACGTTTTATTTTAATGTATGATTTAAATTAATTTTATTAATATGTATCTTTCATGAAAATAATGTTTTCTTTTAAATGACTGAAAAGATTAATCATCATCAAAATAGAATTATTATGTAAATGTCGAATATTTCGTAATATTTATTTCTATAAATAGTAATGACATTAATTTAGTCCCTAAAAATCTGCACAATAAAAAACTGTATTTTATTAAACCGCAAATAAAATTATTAATTAAAAAAATGGCTTCATTAAAAAGACATATTGCATTTTATTTAGAATAATGTACTAATAAAAAATATACCTAGCTAATATTTAGATATCCATTTATAAAAATAAACCATGACAAACCAATCAAAATTTCTTAATGCTAACGCATTTTTGCTGTAGTAGTAGTTTTTGTAAATATAAACATATTTAATTCACATGACATTTTTTTAATTTAGAAATATCTATAAATTTCATTAGTTATCTGCCAAGTTATATTAATTTATATTGTAGTTGAAATTAAGATAGATAAAAATTATTTCTAAACGTATTTTTAAGATTTTCATCAAATTAAGTTATACGCTCTGCTTTGTCACCAAATAATTTCAGATATATAACTGAACTATAACCTATAAGCATGTAATCAGTAATTATTTGAAATAAAAAAACTGATAGGTATATTGAAATTATTAATAAATTTTTATATTTTAAAAAAGTCACTCAAGAAATAAATTAGCACTATAGCAGATAGTGCTAATTTATTTCTTGTTTTTTAAAAAAACTGTTATTTTCATTATCTACATACAGTTTACCAAAAATAATGCCCCTTCTTCTGTTTCGAAATTCCTGTGCGTTTCCGAGTTATTTTGATTTTTAGTGCTTGATGTGGTACTAAATTAAGTAATTTATTTATTATCAATTATTGGCTAAATATTTAATTCTTTCAACAAAACCTACCTAAATATGGTTTGTTAAGGATTCTGAAAAGCCTAACTCTCTTATTCTTTATCTCTTTCCAATGTAGTTAAAATAAATATTTATATCAAGTCATACTAGACTAGACTTTTATCAGTTGAAATCTGTTTAGTACACAAATTTTAACAATTCTTATTTATTTTGTACTGCTTAAATGCTAATGTACTGCAACTAAATTACAAAAAAAAATAATATTGAATGAACATCGATGTTAATGTTTATGGAGATAATTGTTGAATTTATAACAATATTTAATTAAAAATTGTTAGCAATAACACATCAAACATTAAAAATCAAAATAATTCTGATACGCAGAGGAATTTTGAAACTGAAGAAGGGACATTATTTTTGGTAAACTGTATGTAGATAATAAAAATAGTTTTTTTTTGAATAGTCACTGGCGTAGGAGCACCCTCTCCACTCCGTCACTGTGCAAGTTCTGGAACATTCTTATCGCTTGCTTTATGCAACTTAATTAATAGGAATTATCCCCCAAATATGAAAAAAATCTAAGCATTCCTTTATAAGTTATAACGAAAATTCGAGAACAAAAAATTATATTCAACACCCTGTATCTAGGAAACGAAGCCTTCTACGACATATGTAGGAACTTTTTTTCTTAAAAATATGTGTTATATCTTTTGCCTACAAAAAACTGAGTCACCCTGTATACAATATAATTTTCTGACTTTCCATTACACTTGATTATTAATCATTTTTAATTTAAATCCTCTCTGATGAAGCCATCTTCACAAATCACTTACTGATTCACTTCACAGTTTGAAAAGATTCCAGTCAATATTTCATTTTTCTTATATTCGTCATAAATTATGTTTCGTAACAGTTTTTCATGCGACTGATCGAATTTCTTTGATATTTCTAAGCAATTTCGTATTTTTCTTTGTCCAACTCATTTCGTAATAATATTATAAATAATACATATTGGTAATTTTGTAAGATGCAACGATTTTTCCACAGCTCCACTTTTTTCTTTTTCTTGGATCTGTTCACAGAGATGTTGCCGTATTGCTAACTATAATTCCTTACTCAATGCTATAGTTATCAAAATCATCCTGAACTGCAGGAAAATAACTATTCGTAGGTACCAGATTAAGGATGAGAATATGCCCGGTCGGAATGTGTTTATAATATAGTCAATAAATTGACATACTGCTCTGTTACTCTTTATGTAGGTATTGGAATTTACCTATTAGCTCTTTAATTTTTTAACACTATTTTGCAAAAATATGTTTTTACTTTTACTAAGTTGGCGTTTCCCGTGAAACAACCGGAAGACTGCAATTTTAAGAAGGCAGTTTCCTTATCATTACATTAACGATTGGGCACATGTGTCACGGAAACCCGCAGAAAATAAAAAAGTGACCTTGGCGAGGAAGGAAGCGGGCTCCTTGGTAGAGGCATTTACCACGACTTGAATTTTGCTACCCACGAAATGTAATAGGGGTTAAATGGCGACATAGGGTGCGAATTACATGATGCATAATACCGCACCCCCAGCGAAATATCTGGTTTGGCGGAACCCCTTCGCCAGTTTTACTGTCTTTAACCCCTTTAACACGAACCACCTGATATTTCACACTTGTGGCTATGCCAGTGAAAATAATTTAGAGCCTAAAGCTTCAATAAATTAGGTACTAGAAGGGCTGCGGGGGCCCTAAATTGATGTATTGGTATTTCCACAGTTCCCTTTCTGCTGATGTTTTAGCTAATTGCAAGATAAGTAGGTGGAATATTTTACAACAAAATATGTTATTTCTTAACAATGCATATTGGGCGTCTGGAGAGTTGAAAAAAAAATGAAATGTTGAATTTTACTGGAAATTTTTTTATCTCTTAAAACATTATTTCCAAGCAACAATCCTTAACAGTTAAAAAAGCAGCGAAACAGGAGGTAGTCATTTCCAACATTTAATCAAAAATTAGTCTTAAGAAAATGAATGAAATTTAAATACAAAATGTTATTTTCGAGGTTATTTTATTAGTAGTATTTTTATAGGTATAGGTAGGTAGGGCTTAAGAGTACGCAAATATAATAATAATAATAATAATAATAAAATAATATCTCTACCACTCATTTTAATCACGAGGATTAGCCCAAAAGTAGAAGACTTGTGCGAGAGAGGGGCGACATATTATTATTAAGAAGACCACATTTGCGCTTAGGAACGACTTACTTTGATAGGCCCTAACCACCATTTAGTGCATGAATGAGGGAAACCTGGAAAACCTCATTAATTAGGGAGGTAGTCAAATGTCGACTGGTATCAATCTCTCACATTGACCCAAGTTAACATTCTTCCTTTTCACGAATATAGCTGATATACGATCTATCTGCTACGGTGCTCGAACCCACGCCGATCTAGCCACTCGATTCAAGTACTGACGCCTTAAACCGCTCGACTACTGACCGACTAATATTTTCAACTCTATTGGTAAGTTATAATAATTGCACAGTTGTTCAATAAGTAATGTGGAGTATAACTAAGAGCCCTATATTTAATCTTTCAAATCATGTATTGGTGGTTATGTGACGGCTGCAATATATGTCTGTTATGACGTGCCATTCATTTTACGGTTTAGCTTCGTAAAAAAGTACATTACAGTAAAATTTACTTGTAATGTACTTAATAGGGACATTGCATGATCTTTCCAAATCCATGCAGAAGAAAGATTGTATTATTTTAATCGAAATAGCGTTTGTCCTAGACAATTTCGTGGACAAATAAGCCTAAAAACGGTATTTATAAATTTAGTCTGGCCATGCCCCCCACAAAACGATCGCCGCCACAGCGTAGACCTGTCACATCAGACGCCGTTCGCACGTGTATCCCTAAATACAACAGTGTGCTTTAGTTTATATCTGTATACGAAAATATGAATAGAAAAATGTGGTTTAAGGAGATGAAGTGCGACGAAAGGAAGTATTGTAACATTGTTTTAAAACCATTTTAATGTAAGTTTATTTGGAAATATATATAGATTTAAGTTTATCGAAAAAATTAAAATTTAAAGTTGTAAAGAATCAATTAAACTGTTCTATTAATCTACCAGAACGTATACAGGGCGTTTAGAAAATCAGTGGTAAAGCAAACTCACATCTTTTCTCATTTATTGTATTCAGCACTTCATTCCTATTCCAAATAACATGTTTTGTATTTACTCCTACCATTTATACGATGTAGAATGTTATTTGAGGCATTTGTACAATTTTGCTATCTAATTTCACTACATAAATTACCTGTTTTATTCTGAAAACATAATAAACAACAGTAATAAATAAGTATTTTAATGTTTAAGGAGGAATGGAATCAGTAGTAAATAGAAATAAAAAAAATTAAATTAATAAATGTTAAATATCATTATTCATTATTTTTATAAATACCTCAGGCAAAACCTTCCAGCTGATACTTACTCAACAGCATTGTTGCCGTAATTGTCACGAGCGAATCTATATTGCAAACAAAGCAATAAGTTACGTTTAACAGTACTGTAAATTTACCACATAACCATTAATAATAATTATGGCATTACCTACATGGTATTTACGCTATGTGTCTGTGACCCACAAATGCCAAAAAAACGCAAGAATACAAGAAACAAACGCCTGTTTACATTGGGGTGTAATATCACACCAATAACATTGCATTTTCGGCCAAGTGGTTTTGTTTACGTTCTATGGCAATATATTAATGTTAATATTTTAATTATTATGTGATTATTGGCATCAAACACATGTTCTGTAATACATTTCAAATCAATATAATTATATTATAATAATTTCCCCTCTGCTGCGTACTTTTAAAACCACATATGCGTACTCTGAGGAACATGTGACCCAAAGAATATGCTTATTAAAGTTATAAAAAATAAGTTATTGCCAGAAACTATAATACGTTTACGTAAATGTTCAATAGTAGGTAACAAAAAGAAGTCTAAATAATTTACAGTCAGAAGATCGTGGTGGGCATGGTACAGGTCCGCCTCGTCTAATCACTTGATATTAATGCTCAAGCCTCATGTATAACACACCACACTGCTGCAATATGTAGTGGATGTCTTGAACCTCCACCAGGAAATTGTTCTGCTAAAACATTTTTACATCGTTATAAATTAAAATGATTTCCACCAACTCCGAGCTGCTATACACGTAAGCCATTTTTGACACTTGAAATACTGATGTTTATATTTAACGCTTTTTTTAAATACGATTTTGGAAAATGAAATACACTTTTTAACGCTTTTCTTAACGAATTTATTAATTCGATTATTATTTTGCGCAAAATGCAACATAATTTGACCATTTGTATTTTGAGTTGTAAATCGATTGAATTGTTAAAAATTTTGAATTGTTTCTAGTAGAACTGTAAAGTACCATAAAGTACACGAATATACTTACCCTAAAGTAATGCATGTAGCAAACTGGAAGAACACATCTGTTTTAGTAGATATGGAGCCCATATTCGGTAAAAGATAAAAACTTTTCATATAATTCTAAGTCTGAGTGAACATAATGGGAAAGTAATGATAATTTAAAGAGTTCATGTAAAGAAAGATTCCGCTCTGTGTGATCAGAATTAAGCAGAACATTATTTCTAAACGTAGTTTGAGACGAAAGCAATTTAACTTCGTGGAATTGACTCATTTACGATAAGAATTTATCTGCCTCACATTTATCGCCATTTACTAATTGGAATTCATTTCATTGAAATATGTCAGTTTCGTGACTGATAGCCATTAAGTGTCATGTTTGGATTTTTTATTAACATTCAATTTAGAACTAGGTATCTACGGAGATACAGGGTGACTCTGAACTTACACACAACATCACCAGTCTTGGACCCCCTATATATAAAATGATTCGATTAAACCTATTGGTTTTTCTTCATGTGGCAAAAAAGTACATGTACCAAGGAAACAAAAAAGATAATAAAAAATTGCAGACCATGAACCTTTACTTTATTACCAATGTTTTTACAAATCTGGTCAGTTTGGCAGTGTATTCAGCCAAGTGTTCCTTTCAATTTTTGTACATTATAATGCCAGGACGTGAAATTTCTGCGTCTATCTGACTTACATGCTTTACATGATGCAGGACATTCTTATCATCAGATATCGAACATGTTGGGTATTCCTAGATCATCTGTTGTGCGAATAGTACACAGAAGAATTTGATACAGTGGAAAACAGATCACGTAGTGGACGTCCTCGAGTATCTAATGAAAGGGGGATCGGTATTTGGTGCAATATGTCCGTAGACACCGCACATCTTCAGCTTCAGCTCTCAGGGCTTGCTTTCAAGGTTCGTTTCGCCGTGTCATATCGACATCTACTATTCGAAGACGACTCCACAACGCAACTTTACGTGCTAGAAGGCCATTACGGGTCCCCACTCTATTTCCAAGGAATTGTGCTGCCCGTCTCCAGTGGGTGCGAGAACATAGGGGTTGGCTTTTACGCCAGTGGCGGTAGTCTTATTTACAGACGTAACCAGAATTGGGCTGGTTACTGATGACAATCGAAAAAAAGTCTGGAGAGAACCAGGTCGTCAACAGCGACTACATTTTCCCAGTAAAGTTGCTCCGTATGAAGGGGTTACCGTAACGTTTTGGGGTGGAATAATGTTCAACCGCCGCACCCCATTAATTCGCATACCACAGAATATGACCAGTCAAATTTACATCGAACAAGTTATTACACCCATTATATACCCCTTACGTAATGAATTAGGTGAACATTTTGTGTTTATGGACGACAACGCTCGACCACATCGCGCAGAAAGGGTCCAATAGACACTCGGAGCAGGATAGGCCAGCCAGCTCTCCTGGCATGAATCCTATTGAAAACATGTGGAATTTCGTTGCTAGAGCCATTCATAATCATATTCCTCCATCTCAGACTGCAGATGAGTTATTCGTGGCGGCAGAAGAGGAATGGAACAATATTCCGCAAGAGATCGTTAACCGCTTGCACAGACGTGTCAATATACTATTGGAACGACTATTATTTAAGTAGAGAACTTACTTTGTTACTTCTTTTTGATTTAATAAATTTTCTCAAAAATGTCACACATTTGCTGGTTTTTAAGTACTCAGGTTATCGAACATATTCTTTTCACAAAAAAAAAAGATTCAGAAAACAATATACTTTTATACATGTATTTGGTTTTTCTGACAAAAAGATTTCTTTAACAAGAATGAGGGGGGGTTCAAGTCTTTTGACGTTGTATGTATAAGTACGCATAAATTTGTGAAATCTGAGGGTAAATAATGAAAAAATGTAGTGTATTATTTTTAGCTACGGAAGTTTACAAAAATTTATCAGGTGAAATTCTTTATTAAGAAGTAAACAAGTGTCAGGGCGATACGTTTGGTATTTGTAGAAGAACTTTGTTATCAGTTGTCGTCCTATTTGAGTGTATTTTCACGCGATCATAAAAGTGTGGTGCATAATTTCACCAACAGAGAACTTAAGGACATAATACTGGGATAGGGAGAATTACATCAATGAAATAATTACATCAGTAGCTGCAGCTCCTCTCTATGCCCAAAGGTTTCCCCAAAGATATCATCCGAGACGTGAAGCGTTTTTACGTGCTACCGTGGTAGAGAAACCGGCAATTTGCGGCCGAGGCCTGGGCTACATGGGGTCATTAGACCTAGGTAAATTGTGAATCTCGAAGAAGACATTTTCAATGCCGTCGATGAGCAGCCTAGCATAAACACTAGGACAATTGCAGCGCAATTTTGATGTCACAATCCACAGTTTGACGAACGTTAAGGCACTACTTCCTCTACCCATTTCACGTGCAGCGGGTATAAACCTTACTTTCAAGAGATTTTGATCGCAGAAGACAACAGTTGAAGAGTGGAAATTAGAAAGGGCCTAAGTGCCAAAAACAAAGTTTTGAAATAATCAAGAAAAACTAAATAAAACTCGGATAACTTTCATACGTAAACGTTTATGGGCATAACAAACTAAAACAATGAACAATGAAGGTTTATTAACAATACTTGGCAAACTAAACATTGTACTACAACATATTATACATGTTTAAAAGTGTGACATTAGGAAAAGGTCAAGTGCCATAACTACTGATGTTTAATAAAGAAACATACATAAAACACCTGTTCGTTCTTCTTGTGATACTAAATCATTGTCTTCAATCTGAAGTAGCTGTTTATAGAAGCGTTGATGTTCTGGATTTTTAAGATAAGGAATCATGCTTTGAAGAGATTTTTTTATTTTCTGATACCTTGCTTTCTGCTTGGACTGAACCACTACCTTTTCTTCTCCTTTTTTTTTGGTTTTCTTCCATTATAATATACTACAAATCCAGTAGTTGTGAGACACAAGGTACACGTGCACATGTCTAGACATTACTGATGTTATAACCTATTGGACTTAGAAACAACGTTGTCCGCAGTTGCTTCGTTGTTCCCTCCATCTTTTTTCTCTGAATTCATCAAGCCGTTAAAATCCACCTGTCTATTATATGATTATGATCCATTAAGCTCCTTTCCTTAGAATTTTTCTAAGGAAAATGTTTGCTCACATGCAACTATCGACATACACGAGAGGTTCCTATAAGGTTAAACTTTATTCTTGGTACTTAGAATTTTTCATAGGACATAAAGCATGGTACATAGAATGTTTCTACGTGAAAAACTTGATTTCGGAAAATATGTCGCTTAGGCCCTTTCTAATTTCCACTCTTCAGTTCCTATGCCACTTTTACTCTTATCTATGTCTTTAGAAAAAAATAATTTTGGAAAAACTTTTTGCGATTTGAAAACTTATTTTGTGATGTCTATCACCCTGTGTCCCTACATATATGTAATAGTAAAGGAAATATGGACAAAGGTACCATAAATTTAATGGGTTACATGGAGAAACGGTATTCCGTTCTATAAGTCCTTTAAGCCAATGTTGCATTCTATTCGGTATTCCTCGAGCATAGTTATACTACATATAAGCTTACCACTGAACATTAAACTAATGAATTCATGAATAAATAATATACTGCTTTTGCATAAAATAATTTACTATACAGTATCGTAGCGATGTGGAATGGAGCATCATTATCTTTATATTTAATTTGATTCATCTTCGAAATATTATAGTTGTTTTACTTACCCATCTTTAGCTTTATAATCCACAGTTCCGTCGCGACTCAACTGAGACATTTATTGAACTTGTAAAAAAGGAAACGCCGCAATTCCAAAAAAGGTTTTAATAACAATAACAAGATTAAATAAAGTGTTAACAAAAATGAAAGCAATAACAGTGGGCAACGGGGCTCACAAATAAGTAGACACTTTATAAATGCTTTATTTGTACACGCCCACGTCAAGATATGGGGAATGGCCTTACCAACGGTCTAAATAAATTTATAAAGTTAACTTTAGTCCTAAACAATTATATTTCATTTAACTGAGGCTCTGAAGTACCGAACCGTCTAGATCCCAAAGGGGAACTAACTGTCCCAAGGTTCTTCCAGAGATCGTTCGATTCCACTCTCTAGTAAAGAGTATAGTTGTTTTTCTAACTTGCTTAATTTCTACTGGCCTGTCTCCATGTATCCTGATAGACGCTATACATGTTTATATATAATTTTAAATTCCTACTTTACAACATTTATTTTTTTCTACAAACGTCAAAAAATTAAGAGGTTCGCGCATTGATAACAATATGCGACATGACACTTTCTTTGATTTTTCTACGTTATCATGACACATTGCGCGAAATAGTGTGCGAAATACATGTAAACTATATTAGATTTTTGTATTTTAATCTTTGTGATCTTCAATCAAGCAACCATCCAAGAAATCACTTATATCTAAATGTTTAACAATAATTAACACTTTTTCCAAAGTACGACAAAATTTTACACTAAGGTAGGGTTGGCAAATAAGGCCCGTCTGGAAATAAGGCCCGGTGGTAGCGCCATCCTGTGTAGTTTACGTAAATTATCTCAAAAAAGTATTCTATATATGTATATCTACTATACTGACTAAGTAGCAACGGTTAATTTCCGCACACCCTTGCGGTTTGAGCAATATTTCGATAGCCAGCTGTACTTCCATCGCTGTTATAAAATTTACCAATTTTCGATTCGATGAAAAGTTAAAATTTTTGCCGTGAATTATTCTCAGTTGTGTACAATAAGTAATGTGCCTGCTACTATATTATAACAACACTTCCTTCTATATACTCTTTGTTTATTTACATAGTTCACTTAACCTAAAAATATGTCAAACAGAAATAAAGCCCACCATACACTATACGAGGGCTTTATTTCCAACCACAACTGGGCCTTATTTCCTACCGTAAAATGTATGTACTTGTTTTTGCTTCAGATGTAAACATGGGAAAAATTTGCATGAATATAAGAGCCAAATGGAATTCCGATGCCATGCTAAGTGCGATAAATGCAGTAAGTGTTGGTAGATTATCTCAAAGAGTGGTTGCGGAACGTAATGGAATCCCAAGACGAACTTTAAGAAATCACTTGGCGTCGGGATCTGTAGACCGAAAACTAGGAAGGCAAAGTATTTTGATAAGACAGCAAGAGAAAGAACTGGTTTCTCGCATATTTCGTTTAGCAGCCGTAGGTTATTCAGTAACTGCGAGAATAGCCAGACATCAAGTGTATCGTTTTTGCCAACTTAACAATATCCCAAATAATTTTAATTCAAATAAAGAAATGTCTGGAAAAACTTGGTTCAGATCATTTAGGCAGCGGAACCCTGAGCTTGTAATACGCAAAGCTTAGAATATGAACCCTGCCAGGGCACAGAAGCTTAACAAATTCATTGTTAATAACTACTTTACATCACTAGAAAAAGTTTTAGAGGAAATGGGTATTAGGAATAAACCGGAACGAATCTACGATATGGATGAGAAGGGTTGCAGGTTAACCCTTCATCATCAGCAAGCAGTGTTGGCCCGAAAGGGTATTAAAAGGTTACATTTAGTGGCACCTGAACATGCTGAGAACGTGACAGTGGTTGGCTGCATCTCTGCTATCGGCACTGCCATCCCATCAGTAATTATCTTTAAAGGTAAAAGACTCAAACCAGAATTTGAGGACAATTTACCTGTTGGTACACTTGTTAAAATGTCTGCAAAAGGTTCTATGATTACTGAGCTTTTTATAAATTTTATAAAACATCTCGCAAGGTATAAACTTCCTGGAGAAATTTTGCTAATCTTTGATGGTGCAGCTTGTCATTTAGATTATTCTATCGTCGATGTGGCTGATAAATATAATATAAAGTTGTTTTGCTTACCAAGCAACACAACTCACGAACTTCAACCCCTTGACAAATCTGTTTACAGATCATTTGAGTTCAACTGGGATCAGGAGGTATTACGATACTGGATCCAGAACCCTGATCGGCGTATTACAAAATGTAGATTTAACCAAATACTTTCACGAGTTTGGACTAAATGTATGACTCAAGATAATATTATTAATGGATTTCGAGCTACGGGAATCTTTCCTTTTGATAAAGCAGCGATTCCTGAGGAAGCTTATGCTCCCAGCATTCCATCTTTTCTTGAAGGACAATAAATCAATGATGATAGTGAAAGTAGTGACGATAACATTCCCTTAGCAGAATTGAGAAACCGAATAAGGCATAAAGAAAATAGTGAAAACGAAAAGCCCAGCAATATCAATCAGTGCAACACTTCCTTTCATGATTTATTCGAGACACCTGAGAAAGTTGCTGACCGATCAAACGTTCCACGAAAGAAGGCTATTAATTACAGGGCCCAGTTAGTGACGAAAGATATTTTTAATAAAGGAGACCCAAAATTTAAGACACAAGCATCTTCTACCAAAGGTACTGTTCGTGAAAATCCAGAATGGTTTTGCTTTTTGTGTCAAACCAGCAGACTATTGGACATGAGAAAATGCCACTTGTGCCAAAAATGGGTACACGAGGAGTGTATGGGTGTGACAGAATCGGATGATGAAGAGTACGAGTGTCCACGATGTAAACATTAGCTTTTTTTAACTTTTTTGTCAAATATGTTGCTATAGAATGTTATTTTAAGTTTCACATTTTATATATATGTTGCTAGTTAGTTATAAGTTTGATATTTATAAAGTATAAGTTAAAACTTAGGCCTTATTTTTGTCCTAGGCATAAATAAGGCCCACGTCCAAAGTTTTTAAAAAGACTGTGTAGTTTTTTTAGAAAGCATATATAAAAGTTATTTTATGTTCTGTTATATAGATAAGTATATGTTTAAGTGTATCTTGGTATACAAAAGTCGTTATTTAGTCTATTTAAAAAAAAATTAATTAATGTATTTTAGATGGGCCTTATTTACCGACCCTACCTTACGTTATTTTATTTATGATTTACAATGTTAACATTAATGGTACAACCATTACAAGACCCAATATTTATTCCTAAACTAGATAAGTCACATTCAGCTCGTGATACTGCAGTTTTGGGGGTTGGAAGACTATCCGTTTTTGACGTGGCGGCAATTACCGTAGAGGTGGTAGCACTTGATCCTGAAATTTAAGTTCAAAATTGTATTTGATATTTGAATTTTATTATTGATAGAATCTTCGACGTATCCTTCGGCCAGTATAGGTATCAAAATTTGGTAATTTTAAGGATTTTGCTATTAAGCTAGGCATCTTTCAATACAATTTATTCCGATAATTTGGTTAAAACATCTTTTATTTTTATACTTAAGAAACAATCGGCGACTGGTAGCATAACTTGGACATAACATATTTTCGGTAAATGTCTATATCATCTAAATTTGAAACCGAAAAAAATCGTTGTATATTCGTTTTTGTATCGGGTACTTTAACAATTAAAATGGACTCTTTATCTTGTATGTCACCGACCGTCATTTTCGTCACGACGGCAAGCACCCGAAATACCCAGTATTAAATCGATAATTATCGATAATATCGAAAATAATACAGATAACCTAAAATTTAGAGAACAATCACGAAGTGGGCGACATCTGTTGAGATAGAATGAAATCCTTTCGGGTGTGAATAACACAGATCTTTAAAGAGAAGCGACAACTTGTCGGTAGAACACGCTGTGATATAAAAATTATTCATTATTTGAAGTTATTACTTCAATATTTTAATTATTTTAACACTTTAAATAGTTCTATAACACTTTTCCATAAGGATTGACAAATAAAACACCAAAAAAACACTATCAGATGTGTCAAACATGTGACAATTGTTAAGGAGATGTCAAGTAGACATTGTTTTTCACACCAAAATCGCGCCATCTACTGGTTATGTTACATATAGTTTACAAACCCCGGCAACGAGCCTGTGGCTCTTTGAAATCTGGCAACTTTTACCCTAAGGCTGGATGTGGAGTGAATGCGTCTGTCAGTTTGTTTGCATTCTATGATGTGTAGTGATTAGGGTTGGGCATATTTATCGATATATCGATAATCATACTGATAAAAAATTATTTTATTTATCGATAATCGATAGTTCCAAACCGTTATCGCTCTATTTAGCACATATCGAAAAAACTCATTTGAAGTCAGAGCCATCTGTTATATATGTTAATATATTTTATGAACAGTATTATATAAAATTGTATACCAAAATGTTGTGATTCGTCATAGAAGAAATAAATGAGTATTAAACTTTTTAAAGTTGTCAAATTAAGAAGCACATTTTGGCCCCAGTATATCTATTCAAATGATGAATTATTGCTTCTTCTCAAACATATCAGTTAGCATAACCATAGTTTGAAATCAGGAATAATGGATGAAATAGAATAAAAAGCCCCTTATGATACTTTTAGTAGCAACAGAGCGATACGTGGAGGTTCCATAATAGTTATTTTTTTATCTAGTGCGCAAAATGCTTACTTTGGTGATCGAGAATTGAATTAAAATTAAAAAATTAATCGAGATCACCAAAGTAGTCCGCGCATGTGTTGCAAACAAAATTTTTTCTACGAATATCAAAATATGTATATCCCCTAAAATTATTTTAAAATCAGTTTAGTAATGTTTAGTTTAATACAAAAATATATTGTGGAACTGGCTTAAAATGTTTTTCAAAATCAGGTAATTATTGTAACTATGGTAATTGTTGACAACAATAATCATTTGTAAGTTTTCCATTACATGATATTTTTAATTGTAAAATAATGGAAATTTCGAGACACGATGAACTAACCAGTACCCCACCAATTCGGTAATTTCAAATATTTTACCGGAGAAATAGAGGCAGTAGTATGAAAATATATATTAGCAATTTAAAGAGTGATGTGAAGCAAATAAAGCAAGAAAAAATATACAAAAATGTGCTGTTGGTATATTTTGCAGAAAAGTGTAAGAAAGTGAAGTGTTCCACGTTATGGGCAGTATATTCTATGTTCAAATCAACACTTAATGTTAAAGAAAACGTAGATTTTAAGAAATTTACCAGATTGCTTCCATATTTGAAAAAATTGTCAGTTGAGAATTATCCTAAGAAATCTAAGTTATTAACTCGAGAGGAATTTAATCAATTCATAAGAGAGACAGATGACGAAATCTACTTCATGGTTAAGGTACATTTATGATGATGATTGTTTTATGTGTTTTTTAAATTACTAAATATCATCATTGATTTCCTTTTACATCGTTTTAATACTGGGTATTTCGGGTGCTTGCCGTCGTGACGAAAATGAGGGTCGATGACATACAAGATAAAGATTCCATTTTGATTGTTAAAGTACCCGATACAAAAACGATTATACAACGAATTTTTACGGTTTCAAATTTAGATGATATAGACATTTACCGAAAATATGTTGCTCTTTGTCCAAGTTATAGCTATCAGGCGCCGATTTTTTCTTAAGTATAAAAATAAAAGATGTTTTAACCAAGTTATCGGAATAAATTGTATTGAAAGATGCCTCGAAAAGTGTTATAGAACTATTTAAAGTGTTAAAATAATTAAAATATTGAAGTAATAACTTCAAATAATGAATAATTTTTATATGACAGCGTGTTCTACCGACAAGTTGTCGCTTCTCTTTAAAGATCTGTGTTATTCACACCCGGAAGGATTTCATTCTATCTCAACAGATGTCGCCCACTTCGTGATTGTTCTCTAAATTTTAGGTTATCTGTATTATTTTCGATATTATCGATAATTATCGATATATCGATAAATATTCCCAATCCTAGTGCTAAATCTATATAAAACTAAAATAAAATAAAACGATTATTGTATTTAAAATGATGCAATAAGTTATATTAATTACCTGCTACTTATCTATTATATTCAATGATAGGAATCATTGAATCCACCATTGAGTATATTCCCTGTAATGATATGTTTACATAATTATTATTATTAGTTATAACATTTAGGTAATCGTATCAATATTTGCAGCAAATTTCACATATTTGAATTAAATTAATTTTCTGCTCAAATATACATTTTCCACCGTCTGTATCAACGTAAATACTTAAATCTATAATCTACAACAGTGAGTAACAGCTAACAGTGACCGTTAAACATCTACAGTCGTTGAGTATACACTAGCAGTTTTCTCACCGTGGAAAAAGCTTGCTGTTTGTTCCTACAAAACAGAATCATTGCCTAAACATCATGTATAGTATAACACATTCTTTTGGGCTTGTTTTCTTTTTTCTTTTTTATCAGAGATAGACCTTCCACATTTCATATTACTTTTATTACGAGAAAGCGTTCTGGTCAAATGTGCACTGTTCTATTAAAAACAAACGCAAATTTGGTAGACATGTTTCAAATTGTTTGTAATTTGTTCTTCTGAGCACTATTTTTATATTACAAAATACCAGTATAAAGAGTAGTTCCTAATGTGACCATGTGGTTTATCGTTTTGTATTTTATCCAGCAAGTTTAGTTTTCCTATGAAATTAATGACTATATTAGATGAAATTCTTCACATATCTTCTGGCAAGAAATGAACTTTCTGGTTCTTCTGCAGTACAGTTGCATGATACAGATTTGAAAAGTTCAAATAAAAAATCAAACAAAATAACTAAGATGCAGGCAGAATCAGGAAATCTGTCGCACTGAAGTTAGAATTTGCCAACTACAAATTACAAATTGAAGTGTGGCGCGTTTTCAGAAAAGATGAAGAGAAGATATAGGGTGCGTTGGTTTATATTTATCTTTATTTATTTATTTCTTATATATGCCAGATACACAAAAAGTGTTTACACACGTCCAATGTTTAAAGGAGAAATAATTATAGTAACTAAATCATACAACTAAATAAAAAAGAAAGAAAATGCAATACATGCATGAAAACAAATAATAAAAATCACACAAAATCATTAAAATTACGGGTTAAAACTCATCAAAAGGGTGAAACGCTGTCTTTAATAGATTTTTTTGTTTTATTTTTAAATATTTTAGCGTTAAGTTCCCTCACAGGCAATGCCTCCAATGTTGAAAAGCCGTAAAATCCGTTCCCTTTCTCATCCTTTGGGGTCTGAAAAATCCATCAACGTCATTTTTCTTTCTAGTTTCATAAGACACTGATCTCTACTGTGAAAGAGGTGCTGGTTTTTTTAACGTAGGGAAGACATTGGAAAATATAAATAGATAAGACTATAAGAACGTATAAATCAGTAAAAGAATTTCTGCAATAGACCCATCCGAGGCCAGACATAATACATATGGCCTTTCGGTGCTGGGAGAAATTTGTGCATTGGTGGGTGCATGCTCTCATATCAGGATGAATGAATGAGGCTGTGATACGAGTTTTTTAATGAAGGCAGTAAAACTTTGTGAAAAGAACTGCAGAGTAGATACAGGTGAATATTTTCTTACATACATATTCAACATGATGGTTCCAAGATAATTTAGGATCCAAATAAACTTCGAGGAACTTAACACTTTCCGGATTATCTATGTCTTTAAGACCGCCAAGACTACTATACATCATAGCTTTTGTTTTTGCGACATTTATGATCAAACGATTGCTGAGAAACCAGTAATTTGCGAGTACATGTGTCAAATCGTTAAGCAAGCAGCAAATAGTATACATAGACTGTTATAAAATATGGTAGGTAAGTCGTTTATATAAATTAAGAAAAGTAATGAACCCAAGACTTATGGAACCCCATGTTTGATTTCTAGGATTTCTAGAGTACCACGATAAACAACATATTGATATCTATCGATTAAATAAGAAGATAATAGAGGTACACTATCCATCGAAAACCCATAGTAAAACAATTTATTTAATAAGATCTCATGTGAAACACAATCGAAAGCTTTACGCGATTCCTAGAAATTTACATATCTTCTTTCTTCAAATCCTAGCTACATGAAATACCAAACGATCAATTTGCTAATTCAGTTGATAAATTGTGTCGAGTCTTTACGTTTTTCCATAAATCAATCAACAATATATATATATATATATATATATATATATATATATATATATATATATATATATATATATATATATATAGGGTGAATCTTAAATAAGTACAAATATTTTAACCAGCAGTATAGTTTTGAGTGTAGAACACATAATTAATAGTTTTTTTACAAAAAAATCAGAAATAAAAAAGTGAAATTTTAAATAAATTTCGTAATTTTTCAGCAGAAAACTTGTTGAGGACCGCTGGCCTAGACAGACCCTTCATACTTTTATGAGTCATAGTGCTGCAGACTGAACGTGTGGTTCACAGTGTTGCCAGTATTACACAAATGTCTTTGCTTCAAGGAAGAAAAAATCTCAACTTTTAGCGAATTTTGTCAAGTGTTACATTTTATATTATTTTTTATTATCAAACTGTCATTGACTGTCATGACAGATTATCGGAAGCCCAAGTCAAACTTGTTAACCCCACATAATGCATGAAAATAGCAATAAAATTTGCTAAAAGTTGACATTTTTTCCATTTTAAATAAAAAACGCGTGCATAGTTTTTCGTTATTCTTCATAAAATAACTTAAGGAAATTGTGTTTTGTGTCCCTTTCTAACAGTGTACAATGACATTTAACTTGTGAAATGTGGATTACTGATTAAATAGTTAATTTTTTAACAAACAGGTAAGCTCGTGTGCACGTTTATGTATAATTTTTGAACATTGGACATAGTAATATCACGTAATATCTTCCTAAATATTTTACGGTAGTATTGAACTTGCGGAAATTCATTTTTAATCGTTGAAGTATAGTAAGGTTAGTTCAGATGTTAAAATTTATGTTAATATTGCTGCGTATCATACTACATACCCAATTTTACTGTACTTATGCTTAAAACAAGTATTTTTAAAATAGAACTATTACGTTAAAGGAAACGTAATATTTATATTGGAGGAGATATGGCAACCTCGCAACAAATCATATGTTTCATTACGTTGTTGGATGAAAAATCAGCCAGCGGTCCTCAAAATGTGGGTATTTTTAAAAAAAATTAATATCTCCGTAAATATTAGAAATTTTTAAAAATGGCTTTCACTAGACTGATTTAAATGACGAACTATACCAGCAGTTAAAATATTTGTACTTATTTAAGATTCACCCTGTATATATATTGTAATAAAATTAAATTTAAAACAGATTAAATAATAAAGTAAATTTTCATATATATATATAAGTAAATTTTCACACTTTGTAAAAAATATGATAAATTGGTTAAAATAATTATTGATAGTATAAAAAAAAGGTGTAATATTGAAAATAAGTAGTATATACAAGCATTAAATATAACGTATCAGAAGAACCACATAATTAAAATTTAATTATTTAATTTCAATGTTTAAAAGTTAATACCAGATAAATTAGTAAAAATATCTGTACTTAGACTAATAGAAATGACAAGTACATAGTTAAAATAAAAAATTAACCCAGAGCTAGGCATATCAACTGATATTTAATAAAATAAGGATGACACTAATGTACATATCGTTAGCATCCGAGTCAAATATAAAAAGAAATTGATCAAATAAAAAAAATTCAAACGTCTGATTTTAAAATTTCCCATGAATAATATTTATTAATTGACACCTGTCAAAAATAAGGATGTAGACACATGGACAAGATAGCCATACCTATAAAAAGATAATTAATTAATATTTCTCATTAAATATAAAGAAATTTGTAAATTATAAAACATGGACAATGTGTAAATATGTAATTAGAATTAAGAAGTGCAGTGATGTGAATAAATAAAAATCAAAAACGATATGTTAAAATATTGTGAAAGTGACTTAATACAGAATCTAAAAATCTAGAATCCATATAGACTGGAAAACAAAGAAGTTGTTGAGTAGTTACGCAAGAAGATAGAAAAGGGGCAGCGTCGTTTTTGTTAGCGTCCCCAAAATTTAAGAAAAATTAAAGAATTTTATTAGAAAAGCATCCAAAAACATCACATACCAGAAGGAGAACAAAAAAAGGTTACATCATCTCCATCTCAAGACGTTCCAGAAGGATTTTTCCAGCAGTCCCAGTTTTACCAGGCCCAGTATCAACTTTAATTGGAATCCACAGCGGGTATTTCCATGTTCCCAGGAGATTTTAAACTAAAATTAATAAAAGTAGCAGGTACCATTTTAATTTGTGCACAAATAAATAAGCTAGCTAGCAAAATTCTAACTAAGGAATCAATATAGAAACTGAACCTAGGTATTCAGTATACATAGCAGGACTTACCTATGTAAGTGAAATAAAATAAAGGCCACTAAAAGTCCCAGAATTACTAAACACTTTCCACAATTTTCACAAAGCAAGTCACAAGCTTCCATTTTTATTTAATAACTTGAATTTATTTTTCGAGTCTACCGATAAAACAGAAATTTGTATATTGCTATAGATATGCAACTGATGGTACAATCAAAGAAAATGTGGGTTGTCTAGGCTTAAAAATAGAAAATGAATTAATTGACTAATAAAGACAAACCATTATAAAATTTGAATATAGCATTATTTATATAGTTTTAAAAGATATTAGATAAGGAAAAGACCATGTTTCTTTCCAGAAATTATTTTAATGTGGAATATAATTGATTATTTTCTGAGTTAATTATAAAAACATTTGGTTTCTTTCTAAAGAAAATAAAATACAAGATTAAAAAACAAATTTAACATTTTATTCTGTGTTTTGTGTGAAAGCTATAATTTAGACAATAATTAAATAATAAAATAAATAAAGAAATAAAAGGAAGTTCTTTTTCTATAAAGAACTGACTACTGAGTAGAGTCCAAGCTAGTCAGGGTAGAAGATTAAAAAAAAATTAAAGGTAAGAAAAGAATTTGAAAACGCCATAAATTTACATCATAAATACTCACACACAATAAAGATCACATATTTACATACTTATATACACACACTAATAAAAATCATAACAATACACACACATATATATATATATATATATATATATATATATATATATATATATATATATATATATAATACTATATCCTGACAAATTTGAAATTTTACTTGTGCCAATGTTTACTAGATGTCAATAAATATCACAAACCCTATAAATCAAATATGTATAGTAGCGACCACAAACTGGTAGCGACATTATAACTACATGGTGCCCTTTTCAATGTAAAGGGAAGTGTCGCCAGCGACAGTGCACTATGAAGCCAGCTTAAGACCTGTATTCGTAAGAAAAAATTAGAGTTTAATATGTCTCTAAAACAAGACGGGACAGTTTTACCCATGTTATTCCTTAAAACTGTTATTACAAACTTCTAATCTATTTTCTTGCAACAGGTACATCAAAAAGCATATTAATGAAAATATTGTGAATTTATTGAACGCATAATTACAATCTAATATGGTAAAGAAACTTCCAGATTTAGGTATATGTATACTAAATATGATTTTTTTTAAATATTTATATGATCAGTTTATATCATAGTTGTAGTACCAATATTCTCATAAGTAAATGATACTCTCAAAATTGAAAATGCAGTCAATAATTTAATCCAGAGAAATCACTTAGTACTTTTAATAAATTCAATCAGATCAATAGTTTAAAATACAGCTTTCAGTATTTTTTGAATAATTATCATAGTATTAAAATACAATTTCAGTTAATTGAAAATCAATAAGTATATTTCTTCATTACTTCAATCCAGAGAAACACTGTGGACAAAGATTTGAGATTATAATGTTGTCAGTAAGTTTACAATGTAAGGCAATCCTCTTAATCGCACGCATGTATAACAAAAGCCTTTGTGAGATATTGAAGGATGATATAATTTACAACAGGCAGTTGCTTCTTAAGGGCTCGTCGCAGTGGCTTTAGTCGTCAGTGTCATTCTGTGACATAGAAACCCTGCCTATATTTAGCTGGAATTAGTATATTAGGAAGAGGATAATTCGTGTCACTATCATGATTAGTGGCATTTATCTATTTAAAAATTTAAACATCCCACGTTTTATTTGAAGCAGAATATGAAAATGTACGTTTATACAGGTGATCCCGAATAATGTGCAAAAAGGGCAGATTGTGTTTTAATAGTTTCTTCGTTTCCAAATTTTTTGATTTAAACCCCCTTGAAGGAGTTACGTCCCCTTAAAAGGGGGTCATTTTGAAGTTTTATTTAGTTTCTTCCAAGCACTTCTCGATCTGTTACAAGTCGTTGAAATAGTACTCTGTATGTTTTTCATCCGATTTTTATGGCGTTAACTTTTTCGATTGAAAAATCTATTTGAATGTTTGTTAAATTTAGAATGTTTTGGTCTCTTATAATTTTTTTGTAAGTTATGGCAAGAATTCAGACGAGCTTATAATATTTTGATCAAAATATTTGAGGAACTATAACTGAGAATAATAAAATTATATACTACACTAAATCTTTGCACTATATATTACACTAAATTACAAACAATGATTGTTTTTAACGCGACATACTATCGAAAATTATTTTCACAAAAAAAAAACTATTACATAACGTCAGCCATGACGTAAGTCGTCTGAATTTCTGCCCCAACTATACAGTATGTGCCAAAAGTATGGAATAAATTCAATAAAAACGAAACAATTATTTTTTGGGAAAAATCCTCGAACAGGTCGATTTTTAATTTAAAAAATACATATTTAAGCGTAAAATGCGATTTTCAAATGTCATTTGTTTTCGAGTAATGACGTCATCGATTTTTTTAAATGGCAACACCATATTTTTTTCCTTGATTCTGAAAGATCGTTTAATTCTCTATCAGACAGTACTAAAATTTTGCCCTCTTACATAGGAAAGTTTTCGAGTAAATGACGATTGAATGTTAGGAAACGTAAATTTTATCCATAAAAAAGTAACAATTCTGAGGTATGTAAAATAAAATACAATTGATTAAATTTTATACTTAAATTAAATGTTCGAATTGCCATCCACCAACTTCTTGACAATGCGCAAGTCTGTGAAAAAATTCTTCTTGCACATTATGAATGATTTCTGGGGTAACTCTGCGTATTTCGTCTCGAATGCGATTTTGAAGTTCTTCTAAATTACGTGGTTTATTAATGTACACTTTTGACTTCAAGTATCCCCATAAAAAATAGTCAAGAGGTGTAAGATCTGGCGATCTTGCAGGCCATTCTATCGGTCCGCGTCTGTCGATCCACCTCCCAGGAAAACAGTTGTCCAAAAAATCTCGTACAGGGCGCGCATAGTGCGGAGGTGCACCGTCTTGCTGAAACCATATGGTATCGTCAGGAATGTCAGGGTCATTATCGTTAGGAAAAATTACTGCAAGGGCTGGAACAAGGTCATTTTCTAGAAACTCTAAATATCTTTGTCCTGTAAGGGTTCCTTCAAAGAAGAAAGGCCCTACTATTCTGTCGTCAACTATTCCAGCCCACACATTTAATTTCTGAGGGTGTTGGGTATGTGCCTCTGCCATCCAATGAGGATTTTCCCGACTCCAATATCTGCAAGTTTGACGGTTTACTGTACTATTCAGACAAAATGTGGCCTCATCTGAAAAAAGTATTTGCCGGTGTAAATTTCTATTTCCTTGACATAAATCCATTAGAATTTCGCAAAAGTGTAAGCGGCGATCGGGATCATCTTCATTGAGTTCCTGCACAAGTTGAATTTTGTAGGGATGATATTTTTCCTTCCTCAAGATACGTAGCACTGTGCTCTGACTAGTGTCATTGTTTAATGCAACCAATCGTGAAGAATTATGAGGATTATCCACCATACTCATCAAAATGTTCTGTTTCTGATTTTCATTAATGCTTGGACGTCCAGGTTTTGGAATATTTACAACATTGCCAGTTTCTCTAAATTTAGACTCATTAAATAAATCGCAAATTCCTGCTGAGTTCTAGTCATATTCCCGCATCCGATAAGAATTAAAATTTCAATTCTTTGAGTAACAGTCATGCCATAATACTTTAAATTGAATAATAATTTCTATGTCGCTTACAATACTTATTAGAAAGTCGGTGTGACAATGACACTTTGCAAAGATTTTCACCTACGTGATCCATAAAATAACTATGGAATTCGAAAAACTAAGCTTGATAACGTTTATGCTTTATTTTAATTGATTTACGTTTTCCAACACTCAATCGTCATTTACTCAAAAACTTTCCTATGTAAGAGGGCAAAATTTTAGTACTGTTTGATAGAGAATTAAACGATCTTTCAGAATCAAGGAAAAAATATGGTGTTGCCATTTAAAAAAAATCGATGACGTCATTACTCGAAAACAAATGACATTTGAAAATCGCATTTTACGCTAAAATATGTATTTTTTAAATTAAAAATCGACCTGTTCGAGGATTTTTCCCAAAAAATAATTGTTTCGTTTTTATTGAATTTATTCTATACTTTTGGCGCATACTGTATCTCTGTATTCCTCATTCGAAAATTTTACATTATCGATTATTTTTGCTACGGATTTGGATGACATTTGGCAAACGGATAGGTAGATCATAATCTGGATTAACACATAGGATGCCTTTTACCTCAGGAAGAGAAAGGATTCCGCATTAAATCTCGCGGGTCAGAAGCTAGTAAATAAATATTTATAATTATGTACTTTCTTTAAATATTAGGGGTTTGTAACTTTACCAGCACACAACAAATATGTACAGTGGCATTAACGTGGTTAAATAGATCAGTCACAATATTATTAAGAATCTGGTAAGTTCTTAGTCTTTATGAATTGTGACTGGGGTTGCCACCTGACGGTTTTCCATTGGTCTGACTTTATATTTTGCATCTGTGCAACATCCCCAGAATACGTCCCGTCTCCGTCACGCTTCCTAGGTAAACGCGGTTTAACATGGCCGACTGCCGGTCAGCATCTAAATGAGACCGGTTTTTTTATTATTCTCAACAGAACATCAACGTATTTGGAAAATTACTGGAAGCAATAATGAACTCTCCTAAAAACACAGGGTGTGTACCATTTTCTCACTGGTAGCGATAGTTATTGCTAAGTTAATCATTTTTATATTACACTACAAAATAGCAATTTAGTCGCAAAATTTCAGGGAGGATTTCCGGGGATTCAGAATGCACTGTTTTATACGAGGGGTAAACCGCACTGGAATTTTGGTGTACACTCACTTGGAATTAGTGGAATTACCTCTGGAATTAGAAGAATTAGTACTGGAATTAGTGAAATCAGTCGTGGAATTAGAAGAATTAGTCGTGGAATTACTGGAATTAGTCTGGAATTAGTCCTGGAATTAGTGGAATTCGTGCACATACTGACAACAATGTTAATCCAAAAATCTAAAAACATTGTGCGCAATACGGTGCAAGTGGCAATAGCGCATATTTCTAATGTTTTGACTGGGGTGTAATGTATGCATTCTTTTGTTGTCTCGTGATTGTGCACCTGTTACTTGCAGCATTGAGGGAGCCTTGTAATTTTTTACAAGATTTTTTATTTATGTAGGTAAGTCGGAATATTAGGGAATAACAAGGGAAATAATACTATTTGAAATACGTTTCATTGGATAGTAGGTTCGGGAGGATTGTGAGATCAGATAGGTATTTGTGGCAATTATATGACAGTGTCTGTCTTTGTTACATCGTTTAAAAGTCTTATTTCATGAGAATAATAATGTTAAGATTGAACAAAGAGTCACTCTTATTATTATTTATTATAACCAATTAATAGATAGTAAATAAGTTGACCAAAATTTTAAATAATTAAAAAAATATTTGGTTTTCTTCTCTATACAAGGTGTAACAGTAGTAAGTATTCAAAACTTGTGAGCTTGTAAAACAAGTCGAAAAATTACTAAAACTAGTACAATTTTTAGCGGAGGCGGTTCCTAAGGGAGATACGCTTTTTTAAAGGGATGACCTCGGAAACAGTTTTTAATGTGTAATATGAAAACGGTTCGATATTAAATTACGAAATTTTGGTGAAATATTAACCCTGACGTGCTTAATAAGTCTGATATAATATATTTCAAAATTTGCTACAGGGGCGTGAGAAAATGCAAAGTTCTGAGACAAATTTAATCATATATTTTTTATAGTTAATTGTTTCTAGTTTCTGACTCGAAAATATTGAAACTTGAAGTGTTTAACATAAAAAAGGTTCTCTTGTTAAATTTCAATAGGATGTACCATTTTTCACTAAAATCGATTTCAATCATTCCTAATGTTCCTCACATTCAACATCCATTAATAGCCAAATAAATTAATTGCAATGTGCCATGGAGAAAACAACTAATATGACAGTTAACAGAAATGTCAAGTATTTTTAACACTCTTAGCTCCGTTTTGGATAAACTTGCAAGGGAATATTTCTAGCGATAATTGTAAGTTTTTTTTAGTAATAATCCAGATATATTACTTATAATTTATTCAATGTTTTGTACATTACTTTTGAAGGAGACGTCTTTGAGAATACTTGAATTTGTGGTAGAAATATTAGTGAATTAGTGGTGGAATTAGCGAAATTAGTAATGGAATTAGCTGAATTAACTTGGAATTAGTGATAAAAGTATTAGCATTAGTGGAATTACTCCTGACTAATTCCACTAATTTCCTGAATTCCCTGAATTAGTGGAATTAGTAGAGTAATTAGTGGCATTACTTGGAAATAATTGGAATTAGTGTACAACATTTCGGGCTGCGGTTTGCCCCTCGGTTTTATACGTCTGAGAACAAAGCGATGTTGGTTGCTGCTTTATTTTCCTATTTTCAAATTTTCATTTACCATTTATTTAAAAAAATAATTATTGACAAAATTTGGACATGGTCCTAACCCATAGCGCGGTTTTTTGTTGTCAAAAAAGTGACAACTCTAATTCTGACATGGGTAATATTGTAAATTTCTTAAGTTTTGTCTCTAGAAAATTCACTTTTGTTTCAATTCAATTAATTTGACATTTCGCACAAAGAAGTTTGCAAATAATTTAATTTAAATCGCAGAAAGTGAAAATGAAAGTGACAGTGAAATGGGCTGCACACCCCGTGAAATGAGGAAAATGGCAGAGAATGTTAATAACCAACCCATGCCAGAAAAGTCTAAACATCTTTACGTAAATCATACACAATTTGTAAAGATTGGTGTCTTACAAAAAGTGTCATTTTCATTATTTATCTTGGTTAATAAATCAAGGTCATCATTAGTCACCCAGGTTAAAAAGATAGAAGTTTACGCGTCGAAGATAGGTCAATAGGTTATAGGCTAGTTGTGGAAAAAAATATTTATTTTGCAATCGAAAAGTCAAACCCAAAAATACTCGCCCAGAGGATGTTTCAGCAGTCTAGATATCAATTTCAGTTCTGAATTTCAAAGCGTTTGGAAGAAATTAAATATAAATTTTAATTCATTACCCTCTGTTAAGGGAGTCGTAACTTCTCCAGAGGAGCTTAAATACAAAAATGTCATATAAAGGATCCCTATTAAAATCGATCATACAATCTGTCCCCCATTTTTTTGCACATTATTTGAGACCACCCTGCATAAGCAGCTGTCAATTATTTAAGATGGAAATTGATGTACCTATGTGCTAAACAACAGTCGACTGTTCACATATATGCTCGTTCTTGTTTTGAAAATAGGTACTTCAGAATTGTGCATACCGCTATGGAGTTCATATCGTTTACTGAATATCTACATTGAATATTCGAGTCCACTGTGAACACTTACATTTAAACAATAATAGTGAATTAAATCCTTTTATATTCACAATTGTATAAAATAACAACTGCAAATACATTGTATTCGCTTAGATACAACTACAATGTATTCGCAATTAATTAATTTCTATTACTAAATCTGGTACTCCTAATGGTTTAAATTAAACTAATTCGATTATAAATATATACATACAAATTTGAGAACTGAAAATTCTTTGGAAAAATATGAGGATCTGATGTGTACTCACGAACAAATAAATAAACGATGGTGTTCTATCATTCAAGTGATTTATATAGGATAGCGGAAAATAGGAATGAAAAACAGGCGCTATTTGGAAAAGATTCAGGAAAAGATTAAGATCGATCAAGAATGAAATGGCTGCAAGCTGCAGTCGAAGATCTGCTAATTGAAATTATAATTAAGTAAAGGTAAGTAACATTAACCTTAATATAATAATAATATTCCATACCTAGTATTTGTATTTGTAAACAATAATTACTGAATTTCGGTTAGTAGTATTAAATATTTTTTTAGGCAGATTATTTGTATACAAAGCTAGTGAATACTTTACACACATACTGTACTCATTTATTGCATTTATGAATAAGAAATACAGATCATGTTTGCTAATAGAGAAATGTATCACTAATTATTTTGTGTCTCTTTGCCCAGTCTATTATTATTATATAAAGAAATTGCGTTTGCAGATATTTCAAAAGAAGAGGGATTTATGAATAGGAAACTGTAGAGGGTACCATATGTATGCTGATTCCATGAAAAATCCAGCAAGCAACTTAAGCGAAACTTTAAAAGTTGGAATATAAAAAAGTATTTACCGTTACTAGAAGGGTTTTGGTCTTGGAAGTATTTTTGATATGTAAATATTTAACTTTGTACAAAGTCCAGCAAGTATCGCAGGATGTGTAGACAAAAACAAATGAAACTATCGCTATGTTAATGTAGAAGAGTTTATAATATAGTCGCTGTAAGAATTCAGGCAACTTACGTCACAACTGACGTTACGCAATTGTTTTTATTGTCAACATAGTTTTCGATATTTGGCCGTATTAAAAAATATTTTTTGCAATTTATAATAATAATATCTCTCTACCCCTCATTTTAATCACGAGTATTAGCCAAGTCGAAGACATGTGCGGGAGAGCGGGCGTCAACGACTTACGTTGGTAGGTCTTAACCACTATTCAGTGCAGGAATGAAGGAAACCTCGAAAACCCCATTAATTAGGGAGGTAGTCAAACGTCGACTAGTATCAATCTCTCACGTTGACCCAAGCTAGTATTCTTCCACCCTACCATACCCGCAGAGAGGGTACCAAACCTCTCCACGAATATAGCTGATATACGGTCTATCGGTTGCGGGGATTGAACCCACAACGGTCAAGTCACATCGATTCAAGTACTGACACCTTAAACCGTGCGAGGACTGACCGACAAAATTTAGTGCAATATATGGTGCAAACATTTAGTGTTGTATGTAGTTATTATTCTCAGTTGCAATTTCTTTAATATTTTGATGAAAATATAATATATTATTAATTTGTTCGTATGACGGTGGTTCGTGTCGCGATTATAGCAATATTTGAATGTTGTGCTGATTCGTTAAGTAGCTCGAATAAGTTAGAATAAATTGTTAATTTTACATTTACATACATTTTGTTAAATTTCCATATTAGAATAGGAGTAACAAGCATTTATGAAAGTTTTGACTGACTTAGAGAACTAGTTGCACTTTGTGTCCATGATGATTTCTGTTTTGGATGTTTAGAACTACCTAGTTAGATTTATTAAATTTGACCGAAATTCAAATTACCAAGGTTTGTGCGGAATCCTTTACCGAAGGTTTTGTGATATACGTTATGATGGATTAATATTAAAAGGTTTTTGAAAAATAATTTTGTTAGCCAGGAGGCTAAAAGACATATTTAAAGTCAAATGCATCATAAAAACTCCATTATTGCTGTAACAATGGACTGGTTACTTTTATATAACTTATTTTAGTCTTCAGTGTCTACCATTCTAATGTATGTGGCAATTATTATTTTAGCAAATGTACGCTTGTAGCTATCTTTTATTTTTTTATTTATTTATCGACAGAAGGGAATCTGAGTACGCGATATGTAGCACGTGTCTACATCTAGTGGACATTAACACATGCTATGTGCTACATCTCGTGTACATCAAGCGTATAAGTAAAAAATAATGGATGTATCTGCAAAATATTAGAACTTTATTCGAACGTTTAGTAACTTAAAATTAATTACAAATCTGGTAACGTGCAATGCAGAGATCTGATTTTGTATCCGACAAAGGCATGAGATTTTATTATAACGATCACCTTGTTTAGTAGTTTTTGTTTTAAATATAGATTAAAGAGGTCATTAAAAATTATTTTTGTTTAAAACCTATGAGATGTGGGAGAATATAGAAATTAGAAACGTTTCGTATTACACATTTTTATATCTTGATTATTAACGCAGAAAGAAGAAAAAGTCGTTATAGAAAAATTATGTGAAATTTTGGTAATTCATTTGAAATAGTTGTTTTGAAGTTTCTATGGTCGGTGCTGTTATTTAATCTATAGTGATTTTTCGGGTTGTTAAGCTGTGACCTAGGTATCTAAAACATGCCGGTAACAGAATTAACTTGCACATTTCTAGCCTTAGCTAATATTCTTTGATCTGTCCTTGTTGTTCTCGGGCTAGGCTTTGTGGAGAGCGGATTCGTTTTCGGTATCCCTGGCTTCCCTTCGTATAATGATTTCGGGTCCTCTATTCCTATTGTTGTATTACGGCTGCTACGGTCGACACCGCGACAGCGATTTCGGTGGTCTTCCTAGATGCTTAGCAGCATGCAAATTTTGATAAATTAAATATTTTAGAGAAAACTGTCAATTTAGTTTTTAATCCAAAAATAAGCAGTATAATTTTTGTTATTTCGGGGAAAGATGAAATTTAACTTTGTCATTTTGTACCATTACTTTTTTGGGTAATTAATCAATTATAAGTAAAATATAGAGTAATAGTAAATTGTATATATTTAAATAATAGTAACTAAATAAAAATTAATTTGGTTACCTATAGCATCATTTTACAAATCCTAGCCTAAATGGATGGACACAAGAAAAAAGAATGAATCGAATGACACGAAGTAAAAATATTTAATATGTTAATAACTACTTTATTCTCTTCATTTCTGTAATATACAGGGTGTTCCAGAATGATGGTCAAATATTTTACCAGTGTATTCATATGAAATTTTTCAATTTGGGTCCTTCCTGTTGGGATATTCGAGTCTCAAAATGGCGAAAAAAAATAGTTTTTTTATTTTTCCTTAAAAACCGTTACACTTAGAAATTTCAATTTTGGTACACATTATCAGCTAGTCAAAAGCTATATTGTGGTGGTGTCTATTCATTAGCTCATGTTTCTGGAGGGCGGAAATAGGCAACCCCTAGATTTATTTCTTTTAGAAGTTTTTCGTGCAATGGGCGATTTCAACAAATCAGTCTTGACAGTTTTTGCAAATATTTGTAAACAGCTGACTCTTTCGTACAAATATTAGCCAATAAATTAACGGAATATGCATACGGTAGAATTGGCAACAGTTATAGGAATACCTATGTTTAGAAATATTTGCAAAAACTGTCAATTATAGACCTAATGGCGATTTGTTTGACAAGAGAACAGAGAAAAATCAACATAGCAACCGCCTACTGCGGTTATCAGTAATCGGTGACGAAAAGATGTTTAGAGTAAGGAAAACTATTTTTATTTTTTCCGCGCAAACTATTGGTTGTATGAAAAAATTACAAAAGGAAAAAAAGCAGTAAAATTAGATGTAGTATTAAAAAAAAGTTTTGATGAAATCGACTATTGGATGAACCAGAAACATGAGCCAAGGAATCAATACCTCCACAAAATGGCTTTTGACTAGCTGATAATGTATACTAAAATTTAGTGTAACCGCTTTTAAGGAAAAATAAAAAAAACTATTTTTTCCGCCATTTTGAGACTCGAATATCTCAATAGGAAGGACCCAAATTGAAAAATTTCATATGAAGATCCCCCCCTGAAATGACTTGTGCAATACACTGGTAAAATATTTGACCATCATTCTGGAATACCCTGTATAATAGTCCTTATTAAAGTAGTCCGTAACCTCTGGTAGCTTTACAGAATCAGCTTACTAAATTCAACTAAGTTGAACAATTCTACTAAAATATTAAGTTTACATTACAGTAATGAAGCAACATAACACATTTTAATCTGAGTATTAGTGTGTTAGCGGTAGATTTGCTAGTATAGAGTTGCGTGTAGTGACGTCACAAACGGTTGCACCGTTTTTCTGTCTGGAACCAATTTCAACGTCTTAGGTATATCTCGAAACCGCAAAAAGTAAATCTTATGAAATTTAAGGGCGTAATAAGAGTATCATGTACTATACAAAAAACCATATAAAAGAAATTTAACGGAACAATCGAACGGAATTGTTCAATCAAATATATGCACTACTGCTCTATCAAATTTGACAGGTACGGCACAGCTTTCCGTATGCGGCTGGCTTAGCGTTACCAGAGAATACATTTTAGTTAAATCTTTGAAACACACGGCATGCAGTTCGAAGCAGGCCGTTGCGGTCATGTGTACTAATCTGATTTCCACCTGCGACGAAGGTCCAGCACCAACGCGCTTGTAATCTCGAACGGTGGATATGTGTAGATATTTGCATAGCGCGCTCGTAGCATTAAAGCCAGGTGGGAACCGACTAGCAAATGCTGAAAAAAGCTTATTTTTGCACCCTTTTCACGGACACCGGCTCCTGATTTTCTCTAATATGCCAGTCAGAATAAAGGCTGCCGAACAGGGGCAAAAACTCACTTTATATGTATTTGATAAAAGGATTATGAGAGGATTTTAGTTTTTAGGTCTCCAACTCGCAACACGCCAAACTTTGGAAAATATATACGTTCTACGGTTCAGATAATGTTTTGCACATGTAGTAAAGTTTTTATATCGGACAAGTCATTTTGCCTAATTTCGTAAAATGCAAAGTTAAAACGTAATTAATGTAGCCGGTTTTGACAGATAAAGTGGTTTTTGTTCAAATATGTTTTACTACAATTTCGTTGTTATAAATGACCTTACGAGGCAATGAGGTAATCCTAAAGTTTAGTAATGAAAGAGGGTCCCACGCCGTAGTCCCTGATTAATTATATCCAAAATTATTTTTGGCAACAATTCAGAACTGTAATCAATATTAAACTGTTCAATAGCATAGTAGATAAATGAAACATGTATATTAAAAAATACTGCTGTTAAAGTAATGTAAATAAGTACTGAAGAATTTTTACTTATTTATAACATATTTTTAGCTTATCAGTTGTATACACGGTGATTTACTTAAAAGGCTCGATCCGGCAATATAAAGTGAATGTTATACTATTAAAACCAACTGATGATGAATAAATGAATGACGTATGACCTACGTTAGTGCATTATCATGTTAAAATCGACGTAAAAATTATTGATTTATTTTTTGGAGTAGGCACATGTTTTCAGAATTTTCGTATCATCATGCCTCCGTAGTGCAAGTTCAAAAGCTCCGCAATTTTTTTACATTAACTGATTTTGGATAAAACATATCTACCAGTTTGTTGTTATTTCTTCGTTGTTTTTGAAAGCGGAATCAAATTGAAGCTGTACGTTGATATTCCGAAATAATGCAAATCGCGTTTGTTTATGAATATGAGTATACCATTTTCATGTTTTTTATTTTACTCACTTAAGTGCATCAGATTAGAGTGATCAGTATTGAATGACACACATCGAAAACAAAAGTAAGCATTTTTCTCGGAACGTCCATAAATCCAATTGTTTCTTAAATAGGCCTTTATTAAAATGTCGGTTAAAATTTTTCCCACGGCTCTTTCCAGCAACTTCAATGTTTAAATCAGGCTGGGGGAGGACCGTGCTCTTTTACTATTAACTATTCCTGGTAGAAAAGTTTGTGAAATTTAGTTTCGCCCAATTTGAATTGCATTTTTAACAAACAAGAAATGTATCTTCCTAAACAACGCGAGGATGGTAAGTGGTAAGTAAGAAGAGAGAAGACCTGAACGAGCGGCTGTTAATATACAGGGTGTCTGGAATATGAGTGCCGTAATTTTACCATATCATAATTTGTACTAAACTAAACATATTTGACTTAACCATTTTTTTTTCTTTGACCAACGGTAACAGAATTATGACAGCAGACAGGTCTTGAATATGTGTCGCTCACATCTTAGCATTGTTATGTATTTATACATAATAATTACAAATAGGTACACCTAAACATAGGTACTTATTTGAATGAATCAGAGCTCTTTTCACAACCCAGAGTAACAGTTACAAGTGTTTAAAATTACTTCTGGCCCTTGCAAGAAGCGCTTACCGTACAAACGTCTTAACATATCATGCAGCTGGTCATGCTTACTACAAATTGTTCCATTATTGTTTATGTACACTCACAAAAATTAAAGAAAAACTAGACAAAAATGAAGCGCACTAGTTATACGCATTACTATGAATAATATTCCTTTGAGGTTATCAGTAGCAACCTGCACTCTGATACATTGCAACGTTGTCGAACGTTACAGTACACTTAACGAATTTTTCAGAAACCTCAATTATTTACTTTATTAATACTGATTCAAAAAACAAATTACGAACAAATTGCATCACAGACGCCTAATTGTACCATAGTTTGTAATTTCGTAACATAGTTTTGCATATAAGCAGTTGAATTTTTTATTGTTGGAATGTATTTGTAGACAAACTATTCGTTTTCACCATTTTTTTCATAAGACTTTTTTATTGCTTTTGGTCAGATATAAACTCATATACGGTACTCATATTTGAGACACCCTGTATAAGACGGAAATACTTTTTAGCTGTGCCGATTACAGCCGATTAGATGTCGGGGCGTGATTACTGAAGTTAAGAATTTTTTGTGGGACTATTCTGTTAAATACTCATGATTTCATTACACCGGGTGCTTATAAAAATGTAAAGTGGTTTGTTTCTGTTATTATTTAGTGGTTATGCAGCGCTTGTCATTGAGTACGTATTGAAACAAGGTTGTTGACTTAAATACGGTAGATCAAGATTCACTATTGCCGGATTATTTATCACTGAATATATCTTGAACTGTTTTTTGTTGGCAACACGATGGTTTCTTGTATTACTGTCACAATCTGAAAAGAGGGTTTAAATAATGATTTAAAAATATATATTTTTAAACTGTGTATTACACTCATTTTCTTGTCTTAAAATTAATGGCTCTGTGGTTGAACTATCCTGTTAAGTGCTACTTTAAATAAGATCATCTTTATAAATGCTTTCGCCAATGAACACTTTAATCAGACTTAACCTCGAACTGTATTGACTTCACAATTTCCAAAATCACAAAAAATAGAAAAGTATGTTATTGAAGATCTTTGGTTATAGCAAATGTACAGAGTGTGCCAACAATTTCTTGTAGTAGATTTACTCCTAATTGCTAAAGTTTATGGAAAAAATAATCTCCCAGAATGATAAACACGCTAACAGAGCATGACATAAACATATTTTCAGATATACAGGTTGCACCAAAAATATATTTTTTTATAAACTTTAGCAATTCAGAGTAATTCAAGCAATAGTTAGCGCACCCTGCACACATCAGAACTGATCACTTTAATAGTATGTCAGATTTATTTATTTCAACATATTCGTTTAAGAAAGAAAACTGTGTTACTTTACAGAAAATGGAAGACCGGATAGAATATGAACATAACTTGTAAACAAAACGCAACGTGTAATTTCTTTTTTTAAGAATAACAGTGTATCTCCCATTAATCAGCTCTTAATTTGTTGAAGATGTTATGCTGCAAGATGCCGTCAGCTAACCTATGAATACTTTGGAGGCATGAAAAGTCAACTGTAATGGGTATAATAAAAGTAATATCAGCTATACACCACTTGTGTCAGCATATATATAAAATTACCAGAAACAGAAACTCAAAAATTAATTATACAATTTAAATGAATTACGCATTTTCAAAAGTTATTGCTGCTTTAGTTTTTACACATATTAAAATTTATTGAGTATTTATTTCTTTACATAGTTAAGGAAACCCAACAGAATTCTGACAGAAATTCTAATAATAGGATTACACATCTGTGTGTAGACACTGCCCATACTTAAATTATAATATTATAAACTAAACTAATTGTAGCAACTAGACTAAGTTGCATAGCAAATAAGCAAAAATGAAAAGAACTACATAAAACAGGTATGACATCATTTCTCAGTTGATTTAAGGATCTATAAAATGAATCTGTTATTAAAATAATCATTGTAGTGCCATGACATAGAGTATAGTATTTTTGTTGCATTAAATAAATTGGAGAATTAAGTAAATAATTTGTCGAATCGAACTTCAAGTGAAACAGATTACTTAATTTAGTTTAATCGCTGTTTAATAATTAAGTAGAACTTTCCTATGATGTAGTTGCAATCGATCTTGTGATTAAATAATTTATAAGTAAAAAGTATATAATTGATCAATCTACGAGATGATAATTTTAATAAATTTTAATGTTTTAATCTCATAATATTAAAAATGAAGAAGTCTATTAAATCTATAATTTAAAATATTAACAAACCTAATCTGAATCTATACAATCAACATATTTATTACAAATCTCTCAACTCTAGTTGTCCTCATAATAAAACTTAAATTAAGCTTTCTTAACAACGGATTAAATATGTCAGTCAAAGGTTAATTTTGAGTCAAAATTCCCAAGTATTATACCGAATTGATTGTCTTGTTGATGTAGTAATTACAGTCGATTTTAGCAGTAAGTCGAGAAAAAGTTATAGAACAGCATTTATCTACATACAGGGTGAACATTAAATAAGTACAAATATTTTAACTGCAGGTGTAATTCGTCATATAAATGAGTCTAGTAAAAGTCATTTATTAAAATTTGTAATATTTACGGAGATTTTTTTTTAAATATCCACATTTTGAGGGTTGCTGATCAGATAGAACAGAGCACTGACGTAACATAATAAACCAGATGATCCATTCAAGACGAAGCCGTATTGTCTTTAAAATAAATAATTTTTTTTAAGTTAATCTGCATAAATTAAATTAAAAATACTTATTTTAAGTGATAAGAGACGTAAAATTGGTTGGTAGTACACTACGCAGTAATATTAACCCTAATTTTAACTTTTTATCTGACATTACCATAAACGATTAAAAAATGAAGTTCTGCAAGTTGGATATCTGATACCAACTCCCAATTAAAGTATTAATGACGTTACTTTGTTCATAGATTAAAAAAATATACATAAACATGCATAAAGGATAACGAAAAACTATGGTTTCAACCACAGAACATATAACTAGAAGAAGGGCGTATTCTTTATTCCAACATCGAAACGGCAGTGACAAATAAAGCGACTGTGGTACCCTCATTGTGTCGGGACACCAGAAAAATTGAACTAAAAAAAATGTTCCCTTAGTCCATAATAATGGTAACTTTATAACTTACCGGCTTCGTCGGTAAAACAGATATTGAATATTGTCAACTTTAGGGTCAAATTTATATTATTTTATTTTACAATAATATTTAAAAGAATATACACAATATTGCCATTTATTTACTATGGTTACATTATAGTATACTCATTTAAACATTACTGCAAATTTATAAAAAACTTGAGACTGGAAAAAAAATTTATTAAACGACAAAACGATAACAATAAATTATTAACAAAATCTTATTAATATTTATAAATATAGAGATGTTTTAATAATATTATTGTACATGTACATTTAAAGTGTGACACATTATTTTATTTACTCTAATCGTTGAGTGAATAAGCTTTATTCACTCAACGCTCTAACAGAAATGAATATTTATCAGAATGATCAATTGGTTTTGAATATTTCATGTCATTTTTGAATATCGTTTCACAATAAATATAGCTGGATATTGTTTATCAACGCTTGGAATATCCCATTATTACTTCATCATGATTATTAGCAACGGTAGGTACTTGAACAACATCGTATGTCTCCAATCGGGAAAGAATTTGCATTACATGAAATTAATTCATTTTGTCTTACCCCTTGTTCAGAAACTTCATTATTCAATGATTCATTATTAAATATTAAATCTACTGTACGAATAGGAAAAGTTTTCACAAGGATGCGATTACAAATTTTAGGATATAGAAAGTCGGAATCTATAAAAAGACGACATACAAACAAATGTTTATAATTCAAATTTGAAAAAAATTTTACAAGCTTTCATGCAATATAAAACTTTACGGATTGATGAATTTTCCACAGACGATATGAACTTCTACCCGATGGATATTTGCAAGAGTATAACTTATCAATAATAGATCATATATAAATTTCATTCAAAATCATAATAAATATAACATGTATATATCTGGTATTCTGTAGCTCATATAATATAATCTTTAGATCGCATCTGGTGGCAAGTCCTCATTACATTTTCTCTGTAATGGTAAATAAAATAATTAAAATACCTACATCCACAAAATAGAATGATTAGAATGTGGCTTCTAGAAACGGCTCTGTGTATTCTATTTTGTGTCGATAATTTAAAAATCATTTTAACTGGATGTTCTGATTCTAAAGGAGTATTTATTCTATATAAAAAATAATATAATATAATCATCATGTATAAAATACTGCAAGCATTTATTATGAATTAATTTACACATTGTTCATACAAATGTGACTAAAAGTAAATTTGCAATAATTTTAATTAAATTCATTAGTATATTTACCTTTGCATTTATAAGGACAATAAATCTTTACTTATCATTTTCCTTTCAGCCGGTATTTCTAATTTTTATTTTTTTCTTGCATAATATATGATTATGATCATCAAATAACCAAGAAGTCAATTCGTTAAAAGTAAACAATGACAATGTCGAAAAATTACGAAATTAGTAATAAACCTAAACACACCAGATTTAGTAAATTTTACCAGTGAGGAAAAACTAGTAACAAACTAAAAGTTACTTCCTTTTCCTTACCCCTTTCTTCATGTGTCGGGAAAAAGTTCGATCCCCACCACCCCACCTTGCTGCTGCGAATCTGGCTGAATTATTTATTATAATTTTTAAATTCTAACACCTATAAGTTATAGGTATTGCAACTTTACTAACGTAATGTATACATATAGGTTACAATTTTCTTGAAGTTAAGATATTAGTATAACACTGGCAACGCTGTAAACCACGTGTTTAATCTGCAACACTTGTGACTCAGAAACATCGTCTGGTCAGCGATCCTCAAAAAGTTTTTTTATTGAAAAATCACGACATTTATTTAAAATTTGACTTTTTCATTTCTGATTTTTTTGTAAAAACTACTGCTGGTTAAAATATTTGTACTTATTTAAGGTTCACCCTGTATAATTAACATTAATTTATTGCTGTGGCAGAATTTCTGAAATCAAATCCATCTGTAAATTATAACAATACCGTACATTAAACATTGTGATTTCACTATAAATCTTTAAATCAACAGCATACTCAGAATGAGTATAAGAAAAGAAGAGCTCCAAGGTGCAACTATTGTGGAAGTGGCATCAGCATAAGACGTGGAACAATTCGTGAAAATTTGCGCGAATTATTTAATGGTGGAAAAAGTTATAACTTTTAGCGAATTTTGTCAATTTCAATATTCAATATTATTTTCATAAAAAAACTGTCATAGTAGATGTCAGAAGCTCCAGTTAATCTTATTAATCATTAATCTCACATGATGATGAAAATAACGACAATATTTCTCATTTGCGAAATTCAAGAGAAACTGGCGCTTTCCCGCCATTAACAATTTTCGCGAATCTCGTGTCAAGGCTTTAGTATTTGTTTTCCATTATAGTTGAAATTATAAACATTTGTCAAGACGTGCTTCAAGTAGTTAATTGCAGTAACAATGCATGGTCTAATGAAATGTAAATTTACCGTTAATGAGGAAGTGTTGAAAAATAATTCCTTAAATTATTCAAAATTATGCAAGTAAATAAATCCACCGTTTTTCCTCTTTGTTTCAAAATAATTCACTAATTGAATATACAGGGTGTTTCAAAAAGACATGGCAATATTGCTAGAATTATTAAAACAGAAAAAAAAGTGGATTTGTTTAATAAATGTGTCCTACTCATTGTAAAAAAAATAAATTTGACGTGTAATTTTTTTAAGGAAAACAGATCTGATTAAAATTTGGCACATAGCAGGTACGTTTTTGCTAGTGTCGAACATGCTGATGTTATTAATCTCTTTGTACAGTAAGTAGAAATCTGACATTTTATTCTTCATCGTAGACCAAAACTAATATCAAAAATAAAATTCTTGATAATAATAATAATAATATTTCTACCCCTCATTCTAATCCGTGCCGGATTGTTTATCTCTGAATGTGTCTGGAACTGTTTTTTGTCGACAATACGAGGGCTTTTTTTGTATTGCTGAAGTGAGCAAGAAAAAACATGAGTTTATAAAATAGTCAATACAACAGTTTATTTATGATGTCCAATACTAGGAAAATATTTAAATTTGGCAACGTCGTATCACGTCCAGTTGAATTGGGAGTAGTGAATGAATCGAGGCCACCAGCAGCCTGAAGGGGGGTTTAAATAATGATTTCAAAACATTTTTTTCAGCGGAAGTATACATTTAAGAAGTTGAAGACTTGTACGGGAGAGGGGGCGGCATATCATTATTAAGCAGGCCGCATTTGCGTCCAGGAACGACTTACGTTGGTAGACAGGAATGAGGGAAACTTGGAAAATCTCGAAAACGTCAACCGGTATCAATCTCTCACATTGACCCGAGCCAACGTTTTTCCACCCTACTATACCCGCAGGGAGGATGGCAATCCTCTCCACGAATATAGCTTGTCACCGTCTACCGGCTGCGGATGTCGAACCCACAGCGATCTACCGTGCGACCACTGACCGATTCGATTGATTATTCACTTCTCTATTTAAATTCTCCTCAAATAAAATAATAACTGTTAAAAAGCGTTTGTAACATGTATATTATTTTGCCATTCTAACCCCACATTTTAATAATTATTTTCACATAATATAAACAATAGTGAACAATCATATTTATATCTACAGTTAAATTTGAAAAATAAATATTTTGACAAATTTCTGTACCTAAAAATTTGTTGGTTAGACCGCTTCCTGTTGCTATATATTCGGTACCTTTGAATATTCACAGGTGGCATGAGATAACATTCCTGTTATTTGCTAAGCTCTATATTATTCAATGCTTAAATGTCTAAAATTATTTGTATTTGTGACAAATATTATTTCAAGAATACGGCGCCCTTAAGCTTTTCCCATTCTAAATTGCGTGATATATAAAACTTCATTTTACCCAAAAATAAATTAGTGAATAATGCATCATTTTCTTTTCGACGTAAATGCAAAAAAACTGTATTAAAATCAACCAGGTGATCTCATTAACGGTATATATTTATCTAGTGTGTATGTGTTAAACTCCGAACTCTTCCATTGATATACCATATTTTACTTAATAGAAATTACCGTATATTGTTTATTATCCGATTTACATAGTAATTTGTTCCTTTAGTGAATACTGGAAACTTGTTAAGATTTTATTCTGCTCGGTGCTTCTTACGTGATTGTTACATAATAATAATCGAAATTTATTTATACCAGTGCGTAGATGTTAACTTTAGGAAAATATTTTGAGAGTACTGCAGCAGCAGTTAGACGCTATTCTGAGCTTAAAAAAGTTACAGAATAAAATATTAGTGGAAGTGCTAGCAACTAGCGCTCTCTACTTTGTACAAAAAAAATAATAACACCATTGTGTTCGACACTACCGAAAACATAACTATGTCAAATTTTGGTGAAATATGTTGTGTTTTAAAAATACATTTCCAAAATTTTATTTATTATAATTGCCTTACACTGACTTCATGCCTGGTAACGCCGTACTATGGTACGTAAAGATTTGTTAGTCCTTCTAGATATTTATCTCAACGACAAACTTGCACCGCACAGTTCAAAAATCCGCCCCCTCTCAAAGTCACAAAGCTGGCAAATCTGCTAAAGTCTACGTTCTTTAGGCATAATCAGCTGTAAAAAATTTTTGCAACAAGCTTCAGAACACTTGCAATACAAATATGAGCAGACATTTAAAAAAAATGCTACGTTATCAAGGTATGACCTATACAAACCACACTCCAAAAAAAAAAAAAAAATAGATAAACCTAAGAATTGATTAATTTTTTTACTTTCACCGAGAGAACTAAACATGCAAATTATCAAAATGAAATGAAATATAACGTTACGTTAGTAGTGTACAGTGCTTTCGAAAAGTAACGAATAAATTTATTATTTTTGAAATTGAGAGGTTTTCTAAAAAATCCTCTGGCATGTCGATTTTGTTTTTAAAAAAGGCACTTTGACATACGACCCACATTTGTGACGTCATCGTTGTTCGAAATATGACGTCATCGATAATTTTTTTAAATAGCAATCCCCAATTTTGACCATGCCATTTGAAAGAGCGTGTCATTCTACATACATACATCATGAAAAATTATGCTGTTACATAACAAAAATTTCAGGAAAATAATGTTTGAAGATTTTAAAATTTAATTTTCACGATACTGAAAATGATAATGATTATGTAAAAAATCGACTAAATTAAATGTTCAAATTGTGCACCGTTGGCTGCCTGACAGTATCTCAAAAATGAGTAGCTTCTAATACATACGTTTATTAAGCAAACTTCTTAGTTACGCATTTTTTAGAACTATCATTTCAAATAAGAATGTTTTGAGGCAACTTTAAGTGCAATTTGCTACTCTATATGGGATCTCATGAGCAGAGACATATCTCGGTAACTATGCTTATAACATCTTACATGATGTTAAAGTATTGAGAAAAAAAAACGGTAACATATATTTCTAAACGTAGCAGAGATATGTCAACCAAATTTAATGCACATTATCACGGAACTTGAACAAGTATTCAAAAATACCAGGATCCTAAAGTATCCACTTATAGATATGGGTAACTAATATCATTAATCTGTACCTCAGACGAGATGACAAAATAAGTCGTAAATTTAGTATTTGAACGAATATGTTTAGTTACTTAATTGTTAAGTTTTATTTTATTTACTCTATTAACGTAATTTTCAAATCATGCAATAAAATTTTAATATGACCTATTCAGGTATAATTTTTGAGCCACAGGATTTCCAAAATTTATAGTTCAAATTACTTCAATAAATTTTTTGGTAAAATAGTTTGGCTCTGTAACAAACTGTAGACTATTTTTGTACTTGATAACTCTTATAAAAGAAGTATAGTGATTTGGTACATGGTAATACAACTATCTTCCCCATAATTATTATTAAAATTAATTACGCAATTTTACACGATTGTTGTAGTTCGTACAATTCATATTTATATATTGTAACCTCAATGTTGACTGTGCGTGGGAACACGTCACGTAGACAAATAAACTTTATTGTCACTTGATTATAAAAGAAATATCCTTCAAAGAAATTTCACAACTACTGTCAACACTTTACTTTGACGTTTATCAATCGCCTTCGACTGCTCAATATAAACTGACTCCAGCGGCGAAAATAATCCGCTTATACAGGTTTTTAGGGTTCTAGAAGTTTTTCGGCGGTCTCGAGAATCAAATAGAAGGTGACCAAGAATATTCTAGAAAACGTCAAAATAAAGGCATCACAAAAATTATAAATTCTAACATAGACAGAAACATAATTAACAAACTAAAAAGGTAGGTGAGCTTCCGTAACAATATTTTAACGACCATTCTGTAAACATATCTACAAATACAAGTAATTTTAGATGTTTAAAAACTGAATAATATAGAGTTTAGCAAATAACATGTATGTTATCTCATGGCGACTGTGAATATTCAAAGGTACTGAAGTAAAATGAATATATAACGAAAACGGTTTAACCAACAATTTTTTAGGTACAGAAATACGTATTTTTTAAAATTTAACTGTATATGTAAATATTGTTATAACATAAACTTACATAGTTCTGCATATAAGATTGTTCACTTTTGTTTATAATTATGTGAAAATAATTGTTAAAATGTGGTTTTAGAATAGCAAAATAATGTGTGTCATTCAAATGCATTGTAAACGTTATTACATTATTTGAGAAGAATTTAAATAGTAAAAGTAAAGTAAAACATCCAGAATTTTATTATTCGAGATTTCTGCACCTAAAAACATCACAAACTTGATCATTTTATGGCAAGAAATACGATGACCTTAATCAAGCTAAGGCAGAATCTTTTACAGCTGCCTACGTCATTACAATTAATTCATCCTAATTTTGGGCATCTTCTGTATAATATAGGGCTCTTTCCATATAACTATTTTTTATTTAAGTCACTTGGTGTGAGGAGAACAAAACACTCCCCATTAGGTTATCAAGATTGGGTAAGTAAATTGAGAAAATGTAGCTTGGTATCGAAAAATTATAAACAAAATTCGTATTTTAATTTGTCTAAATAAATAAATTTAAATAAAAAATTGCTGTTTATATTTCAGTACAATAAAATATCACCTACACCAAAGTATTAGTATTGGCAATATTAGTTGATGAAAAACTATTTTGTCAAACTACTAATTATGTTAAAAAGATGGGCAGCGTTGGGGTGGATATTCTGCCACTCAGTTTAAAGTGATATTCGCAGCTGGTTGCTTTTCACCACCCATATCATGAAGTCTCACATTTGTTGTTAAATAAAATGCACGATACTTAAATGCACTTGTCGGCTAAATTTTATTTGAAACAAATGGAAATTAAATTCTCTCCAAATAAATCATATAGTTAGTTTAAATCAATAAAATAAATTTACTAATTCAACTATATTAAATTCTTGGCCGCTATATTCAGTCCAAAAATTCACCATAAATTCTTCAAATCAGTTATTCCTGTTGATTTATTATAGCTATTTATAGAATTTCAATTTAAAACCTTTTGATTAATCCTGAGCTTCATACATAGTTTTTCGCAATATTTTTCATACTTTCTAAAATATCACTAACCTATTTTATGTTATATTAACGTAGAGGTTTGTGCCACTGGGATTCATTAAAAATAAATATAAGGTAAGTTAACCGTGAAACAATTACTGTTTATTACATGCAATTGGCCACTAGGGCGGTTCACGGTTCCATCTCACTCTGTCTCACACACACAACCATTTATCCAAAACTGACTATTATTCATGCTACGTTAAGAACTCGACCTATTTGTGGTCTCGATAACAAAGGCATAGAAAGTAAGGAAACTTATAGAAATACGAGTGAGGGAAGACTAAAATAATACAATTTTATAGAAACAAGTATATTTATATAGGGTGTCCCGAAATTAATGGGCAAGAGTAGATTTTTGACGACAAAATAATTCAATGTAGCCAAACTTACCTTGGTCAAACAGTAGGTTTATAAAGATATATTATAATTTACCATTCTGAACACCTTTTTCAAGTAACATGCTACTGTATTTTCACCGGAAAAGGCACTACCGGAAACCAAAACTTTCGGTGCACTAAGTATTTGCATTACTTTGACGGTTACTCCTAACGACTTCAACAAGGTATACCTTTTCCAGATAAAAAAGGTAGGATTGTTTCAATAGTCAGAGGGATACACTAAGCCTCAGAAAAGTTCTGCCATTTAAAAGAAGCATGGCGTACTGGCGCCCTCTACTAGTGACATTAAAATTAGAGGCAAATGAATGAATTGAATTTCTCGTCCCCCAAAATATCCCGATGTATGCAATTATTTGGACTTTACGGTTACTTACAAATATCGAAAATACATCGCATTATTTTGTCGTCAAAAATCTACTCTTGTGTCCCATTAATTTTGATTGATTATTCTTCTCCATTTTATTTTATCCTTTACTTTGTACTTTAATCTGTCAATTTGTAGTTGCTGTATGTCTTTATCCATCTGTGCTTTCCGTCTTGACTTCGGGTCGCCCTCTAATCTTATGTGTTCATGTCATTACCATTTTCAGTGTCCTTATATCCAGCAACCCCTCAATATGCCCTAGCCATCTTAACCTTTGTACTTTTACCATGCTTGCTGTTCTCTTTGCATTATTTCCTCATTCGTTCTTTTCATCCACCCTTCTTCTGCTCTTTTTTCTCCAAACATTCTCCTCAATATTTTCCTTTTCCACATATTCAGTCCTGTTTGGTCTACTTCATTCAACATCCACGTTTCTCTGGCATACCTCACTACTCGTCTTACCACTCTCTTGTATATTCTTATCTTTGTTTGCCTACAAATATTTTTATTCCTCAGTATTCTCTACTGTCCTCCTACACATTTATTTCCTGGCATTATCCTGGCTTCGATTTCTTCTCCTATTTTAGGTTGTCTAGCAAATATAGTTCATAGATATGTGAACTGTTCTACTTCTTCGAACCTGTATATTTTCCTTCGATTTGTGCTTATTTGCAAAACTTGCTTTTTTGATATATTTCTTCCGTTCATTCAATGTAGTTAGTATTTTTTTCATTAATATATAGCCCCCTTTTAACTGACTGTTCATCTAATTTCTTTATTACCTGTTTTAGTTCTGTTCTATTTCTTGCTAGTACTACGAGATCATCTGCAAATGTCAGACACTCATGCCTTTTATAGTATATCATGCCTGATCTATTGATTCCTGATAAAAGATCTTCTTGAATCATTTAAATTCTTCTAAAACCTTATGTAGTTCTTTTCTATTTATTTTGTCAGAAGTTTGTTTATAGTCTACAAGTAAAACTGAGGTTAGTTTGATATATTCGAACTTGTCAGACTGAATATCTGGCAAAGTGAAAACCTGATCTACTGGACTTCTTCCTTGTCTAAAATCATATTGATATTTCACTATTTTATCCTTCACCTCTGTTACCAATCTGTTTTTTATATACATGGTTAGTCCTAGGTGATTTAGGTGTGAGTAAAAGCACATTTGGTAGATTTCTTCACAAAAGCACGATTTTGTGAAACGATGATGGAAGAATGTCAGGCAAATCCGGATATTGTCATACGCATCATTTTCTCGGACGAGGCATCTTTTTACACTGGACGATGGAAGCACACACTCAGCGTCCCCACAAGGTCAATATTTGGGACGGAATTGTTGATAATCGAATTTTGGGGCCGTATTTCTTCGAAGGAGATTTAGATGGCGCAAGATATTTAGATTTTCTTCAATTTGATTTAGTTCCTTCCTTGATTGTACTGTTCCCCAATGAAGAAGAATCAGATTTGCCCAATGACACAATTTGGTTACAGCAAGACGGTGCACCGCCGCACTATGCCATCGCTGTTCGCTGCACTTAGATCACGTGTTTTCTCATCGGTGGATTGGTAGAAGAGGACCTAAGGAATGTCCCGCCAGATTTAACACTGTTTTTTTTTTTATAAATTGAGTATATTCCAGTAGACATTTTAAAATGACGTGTAGTAATTTCAATCATTTTTTTAGTACGTTTATTTATTTGTAAATAACTTTGGTATTTGTAAATAATTTGGGTATTGTTGCCTACCCTGTAACAATTAGGAGCAACTTGTGATACGAACAGCTCGGTTAGGGTAATCCGGAAAAAAATGTGGTGTTCCATTTGAAATGTGATGACGTCATTACTCGAAGGTAGGTCACACTGTATATTAAAATATTATTTGAAACAAAAAAGTAAATTAAAATCAAAAATTGACCTGTTTTGGCAATTTTCAATAACGTTTTTTATTTAGCTAATAATGAATTTGTGCGTGACTTTAGGGACGCACTGTATTAAAGTTCTAATTTCAATATTCATCCTGGAATTTGGGACTCCCTGTACATACTTTGGCACTATCTTACTCTGCAAACGCGACGGAAAAGGGTATTGTGGAAATCGAGCAGCGCCGGGCTAATGTAGAAGAAATAGGATGTATGGTAGAGTAGATTTCACGGTATTAAGTCACAGCAGTCGGTCAAATAAACAAAGCTTCAGTTTTAAGGTTTTTAACCTTCGTCCCTCGACCGTGAACACATGCAGATTGTACATATATCAGTTACACAGTACCATATTTACGTTACCGTTGCCGCCTTGAATTTCCTCTTTGATAGACTAGTTGGAGAAAGTTGCAAAATTAGTATTATTTTCTTAGTTGGAATCTTATCTACTTATTACTTACTTCGTCGTGGTCTGTTTGAGTAAAGTATAGTATATGTGAACTGTCTTTAATAGAAATTGCATGTACACAGATCTAATAATTTCGAATTATTATTTCAATAAAATTAAAACTGTTTTTAAAACAGTTTGCGTTTACAAATAAATTTAATTAATAATAAATTTAACCCCAATTTAAAATCAATTTCCTGGAAAATAATATATGACTTTAATGACATTGATAACAACAACAACGTTAATGTGTTACTGAAACATTGCCTATTTTTTAGATAATCGTGCACTTTTAAATCGCTAGACCATATACTCCTTGGCTTACGCCTAATATAAAGCTACTAATAAAGATAAAGCTAAAATTAAACATCATATTCAACATAAATCTGATTCTAATTGGAATAACTCTAAACCACTATACACGTCTGGCCAACTAGTTATTTACCATACAAATCAGTAAATTACACAAATATTGCACCAATCTCCCCTATCAATTTTGACTCCGCCCCATATAATGTATCTTTTTCTACACCCGTATTATAACAATGCACTTTATATGCCCATAATCCGTTTCATAATGATATCCATTACGATACAGATTTTTCATTACGATACAGATTTTTAATCAATAGAAACCCATAATGTTTCAATCAAGCATGCTGTGCATTTGACGTTTATCCTAGGTTCCTATGTAATTATTTTAGATGTCAAAATCAGTACGTATTAAATTTTCGTAGATACCTAGCTAAACTTCGATAATTTATCAAAATGTCTGATATCAGCGATATAGAAGAATTATCATCGACTCCTCCACACATATCGGAGAAAGCAGAAAATGCAGTTCATACGAATAATTACTGTTACCTATTGTGTTCAATAAAAATATAAAATTTATGGTTTTTAATTGTTTATCGGGTGTAGAAAAAATAGCGTATGCAACTCTCATGTATTGGTTATTACATGATCGTTGCATAATATGCTATTATGTTATGGGTATAAGGGAATAAAAAAACGCCATAAGAAGTACCACAAATAAGACTGTTCCAGACAGCCGCGGGACATAGGCGTACGCATCATGTTAAACGTAATAAAATAAATTACGTAGAAAATAAGCAATAAATTAGTACAATTTATAACAATGTATTCAAAACTCACCCTTCTGTTTCAAACATTATTTTTGGAATTTGAATTTTTGTTTTGAATCCCCTATTTGGACTGCTTATGATTTCGATTGTATTCAAATTCTGCAAAGTTCTACTACGTCTTAATTAGAACACAATGACGCAAATTAACTGGTTATTATTTTTTTCATAAAGTTTTATAGACTAAAACACCGCCTTATTTATATGGGAAAATTCGTTATCGTACTGATGTTCATAATATTAATATTTGTGGAAATCAACTTTAACAGATCAGATTTCAGAAATCATATTTTTATAACTTGCTAAAATAATTAATAACCTGTCTTATCATACAATATCTGTTACTCAGTTCAGTTTTGTCTCTCGTTCAAAAAGAAATTTATCAAGTATACCTTATTTTAAGAAAAGAACCTTATTTTAAGAATACGAATGATTAATAAAAAAATCAATAGACAATCATTACTGATCCCATGTAATTATAAGATAACAATCAGATCAACATGGGAATGCCACCAAGCAACAACAGTATGTCTGTATGCTGGGCAAAGGGACACGAATGGTACTATGGCAATACAACAGCTGATAAGCTGGCTAGGAGTACATCGCGTAACGATATCTTTGGATCTAGTCCCTCCAGTATCCATCTGCCGTCTGCTTTCATTGAAATTATTAAGGAGAACACTCACAAAGCATTCCGAGGAAGGTGGAATGAAACAAATAGCTGTTAATTTGCTAAGAAGTTCCTAGAGTACTCCAGCAAAGATACAGCCAGAAATACTTGGCCATGACTACGATGAATCTTCGTCTAGTGACAGGTATTCAAACTGAACACTGTTGGCTAAGGAAGCACCTGTACTATATAGGCAAATGTGAAACACCTCTTTGTAGAGGCTGCGAACAAGAATACGAAACAGTACTTCATGCACTTTGTGAATGCACTGCAGTCTTGTCAACAAGAGAATTCGTGTTGGAAGAGCGATGGCCTTCTGTGGCCTAAATTAGAGGGATCCCCCTGAGCAACGTCACCACCTTTCTCCCTTTATTGGGTTGGTTAGGGGCTCAGGCGGATTGATCTCTTAAAGGGGGGAAGTACAAGGGGCGCAATGTGGCCTAAGTGCTGTAACTTTTTAGATTTAGACCATCATATCTGGCCCCCGGAATATGTGGTAGTATTTTTTCCAACATTTGACATACTGTAATATTTTCGCGGTAACAACATCTGTTTAATATGTTCATTCGAATACTTATATCTCCACCTATTGGCTAGCGCCCGAATGGCAAGATAGTTGTAATCTGTGATCGTAGATTCCTTCGTCGATTATTGAAAATTCAAACAGTTCTTTTTTTAAGTACTTTTAAAGACAATATGACTGGTGTTAATAAAAAATGTGTGTCATTCTTTGGGTTTCGCTGTGTCTGTGTGTTTCTGCACTAAGATTTTTGATCTATTATCATCCGTCAAGGGATAATTCTTAGTGTAGATTTTTATAGTGATTTCAATTTATATTGATATATATTTGGTGTTTCGAGTGCTATTTTAACGAAATTGCTGCCTGTTTAGAAGATTATTGACAGCAAACTGTAAGTACATCGTTTGCGCCATATGGCTCTTATGTTAACTTTTCTATTTTCTTGGCTTCTTTAAAAGACATTTGGAGATTGCTAACATCGCTTTATTACTGTCCGCTTATGGTCTTTCTACAGAGGCACCCTTCAAAGAAGGTATGTTAACATTTTTCTTGGGAACAGATAGCTAAATTTTTTTATCTCATTCCCAAGGGTGTTTTGACACGGCTATTCCTTCCCTGGTGATCGTGCTAGACTACCACTAAATCACTGAGTCATCCAGAATTACTCCTTTGGTCCAGTTTGTTCCAGTCTGGATGCAATAACGTTACATTCGCTGGTTGCAGCGGTGCAATTGCAGCTCTATTCCTGGGACCTGTTCTCCTAAGTGCAGGCTTCCAAAATCGTATACACTGTATAGCATCTGGAGTAAGTAGGAGACAGTTGATCTTACCATAACTTTAATAAAATTTGTTTAAATTTTTATTAACCAATACTTACCCGATTTAAATGAAAAGGGAATTTTATAGAGAGTTGAGAAAAATTACTTACCAGTAATTATTTCATCTTATAGCAGATTTAATTGGAGATAGTTAGTTTTAGTTAGTTTAGATTAGAGTAAATAAAAAAGATAGATATTTAATAATAGATTTAATATTATTCATTTTATTAGTTCCTAGACATATGTGTAACATTTATATATATTTTTGGCAAATTAGAGTTAGATATAATTTATTACACCAATTATTAGTAAGTTACTATACAGGGCGATCCATTTAATAATCATTTAACCACTCCATCTTTGCTACCTTGCAAATTAGTTAGTTAGATTTAAGCATTCCGCCGCAATCCTAGACATATATACAGAGTATTTGATTTATTTCACATTAAAGTGGTTTATATCGCGCAGCTTAAGTTTAGGCTAATAATATAAAACTACAGAAATTTATTGCGTTCTCTATAATAACAGGTAGGTTAGAAATCTGCTAACTTATTTATTTCATACACAGGTTGATTTATTAATTACTAATTGGTCTTTTTTTTAATGCAATGTTCCTGAGGTAACTCGAAATTATTAACATTTTTTCGCTTTGTTATATTTAGGAATATAGTTTAATATTTTCTTTTTATACATATATTTTCAATAATTAGTTCTACATTTAGAAAATTTTGATCACCTTTATCTGAACTTGAACTTACCTACCTACCTTGCTGTAAATAAATTTGTTGTGCTAATTAATTGTGTTACTAATTACTATATTTAAATCCTTTTATTTAAGACTAGTTATTAAATTCATGGTTGGTTGGTAGTTACTTATTGTCTGACTGGATGTCAACTACGTGGCGCTCGGAATTTTAAATCATTTTATTTTTTTTCTCTCGAATCTGCTCCTCCTCTACTGATACTAGCAGGCCATCCAAGTCAGAGCTCAGTAATTAATGATTAGACAATTTGTGTGCGTCGCAATACATATTATTTAACGTGTAATGTTCATGTTCCAGTTTACGAAAATATGTATACCTATTGCTATATTAAACGTTTTATATACGTTATTTACGTTTATTGGAAGACTTAATAAATTATGTAATATACAATTTCCCGATTTTTATAGAAATAAAAAACTAACACTGTTATTAAAAAATTTACCAGGCATGCCACAACATTATTTAAATTTTATATTTTCTAAATGTTTTATTCATTTCATAAGTTTTCATCTAATCGGCATTATATTCTTTGTATTTAATGAACCACTTCCAAATTCAAATTGTGGCTATCAACTATTATAGCAGCGGTATTTAAATGCCCTAATAAGTCACCGTCACGAATATTTTTGTTTTAATCCCTAACCGCTCTCGGTCAGGTGGGGTGTTTTGTTTGACTTCATTTAGAACGACAAAACAACGGCAATTTCCGGAACATTAAAACCTTTGCCGTTCATACCACTCCATCGTGGGAAATTTGATTTTCCAAAATACCTAGCGCAGTGAAGTAGACAGCTTTATATATTATCGTTTATTAGCATGCGATATTTTGCCCTTTCATCTGCAAATGTAGGTCGAATATTAATATCAAACTTTTGCGCTTTTCATCAAAAAATATGTATAGAGCTTCATCCGAATTATTAACGAGGCCGGGAATGTACAACTTTAAATAAAACCTCTTAACATATTTCCATCATCTCAGAGTGATCGTACCAAAATATGTGCTCGAATTAAATTTAATTGGCGCTTGCTTCGACATGCAGTTTAATCGAGTTCAAGACAAGTGATTATCAAGCACTTAATCATAATTCGTTTATCATTTCTTTCGTTATGCTATGATTTAATTTGCATTGGACAAATAAAAATTATTAATAAGTATTTCTTGTTGGTTTTTGCTACCTGCAATTGGTACAATAGTAGAAAGAAATGTTGGCATCTTATTTTGCTTTTTTGATCTTTTCTTGGTCTCGTAAAATAACACAAGACAGTTAGAATTACAAGACAAGACAAGAAATATTGCTATAGCAAAATTTTGCAAATATATAATAATAATGTTTATTCTTGAACTATATTCTTTTACGAAACTTTTTTTGGATTTATTGGAAAACAAGGTTCTATTTTAATAATTTAAAAATCTTCGTATAACGTTTCGTTCCTAATTAGGAGCTCATTTAAAATATTTTATTTGTTAAACTATTACATAATAAAAAATCCCCAAAAAACCACAGCAAACAGCAATCAGCTATGATAATAATAAATCTAATTCTTAAAGTTATAATATATGTGAACAAATAATTGTGTGAGCTTTAAAAAATATTGTTAATCAACAAATACTTCTTCTTTAGGAGTGATTTTTGCTTGTGAACCTAACGACGAACAAGAGTTTTATAAGAATAAAACTCTTGAACAGAGAACAGAACAGAAATATGTCTACTTATGGATTTCTGATTGACAGAAAGTGTGCCTATGCATAATAAATACAATTATATTTTGTTTATGATCATCTATTTACATTTTGCTAGTTTTCAATTTCTGATAAATATAAAAATACTATACGAGTATGCAACCGTATGATTTACTTGGCCTTCTCTCTGAACCTCCTTCTTTCATGCCACTTTAGAGCTGTCTCCTGGACTTGAGAGCGATCTGCTACTTTAATTGGCAATTGTTGACAAGAGCTAGCAAGGATTAAGAATTTTTATACTAACTGAATTTATATTGTCACGGATTTCCCAATCCGACTTTTTCTACTGCCAGAAAAACAATCCGTTAATTAATTACTTATCTCTATTAACTACTCAGTACACTACTGAACACTAATTACAACTCAACTAAACACTTATTTAATTAATCGCTATCTAAATCACTTTGATCTCTCCAACTAAACACTTCAATTCAGACTGTAATACAAGACTGACTAACTCGGCCGTTTATTCTTCTTTTATAGACCCAACGAATATTCCAGGTATATAGTATCTCTAGATTCATCTTCCCGAACGACTCGAATGCTTCTCATCGATTCCCCATTTTTCCAGTCCCGTCTCGATACATGGTATTTTGTTTGTTTAACAGAACCGCGTAGGGGCGATCGGGGCAATCTTAGCATTTTGCGGTACCACTGTCGTCGATTTGGGTGTGAGTGGGGCAAATTCCGTGACAATATTAATCAGGCAACTCGTTTTCTCTTTTTAATTAATTATTTTGCAAACAATAGCTTATACGTAAATTATGTATGTAATAAAATGTCATGAAGGAAAATTCATAAATAAATCATAAATAAAACAGTAACATGCACAACTACACTAGTAGCATTTTTAAGGGAAAATCAATTAAATAGTATTACATTGTAACAAAAGGTCTTATGATGATTCTGCGCCCCATTAATATACCATTCATCCTAAGGCAGCAAATTAATAGTGTTTTAAATAGTTCGAATATCAAAATGGGACCTGGACCCGATAGTATCCCTACAATATTTTGAAAATCTTGCAGTGAAGTGTTTGTTGACATATCATTTTTAATAAATCTTTAGCTCTTGGTAAATTTCCTAGTAAATGAAAAGTTGGAACAAATAGTCCCTGTACATAAAAGAGGGTAAAAAATGTGTCGAATTATAGTACCCTACTTTCTCATTTTGAAATTTTTGAATCCATTATTTCTGAAGAATTATTTATACAGTAAGAAAATAATTTCCTGATTTTTCAACATATGTTATTTAATTATTACTGATCAGTTTTGACAGATTTAGTATGATATATACAGGAGATAAATAATGCCATGTTCAACGGTTCGTCAGTGTCTGCCATATACACCAATTTTTCTAAGTCATTTGACAAGGGTCATCATCGGAGTCTTGTTGACAAGCATAAAATTGTCGGTGTTCACTACAACCTACTGATTACTTAATAGATAGAACGCAATAAGTTGCACTGAATAATTTTAAATCGATCACTGTTTTGAAAGGATCATAGTATGTCCGACTATATTGAATTACAGGAAGATCGGGATGGGTTTACAGTTTTCTGTGATAGTAACTAATTATTTTTGAATATTAAGAAATGTCATCATATTTTATTTTCTCGTTGCAATGCCCCTCTTGTATGCATTTATACTTTAATGGTACAAAAATTAATTGTGTTAATGAAACAGGATTTAGGCGTTACTCTCGATCAAAACTTATTTTTTAAGAGTTCTTGGCTTTAGACAATGGTTATATCCATTTTTGAATATAGTTCTACTATATGGAATCCTTTATATAGTATGTGAAAAAAAACTATGTCAATTATAGATATAATAGAAATAGACATTATTTTTTATATGAAAATAATTTGTCTTTTTCTAAATGGAGGCCATACGGTCGCCGTATTTCTTGTTATAAAATGTTCAAATTTGTGGTGTATTTAGGTACAGATATCTCCAAAAATAAAACACGTAGAACAAAAGTAGAAAAAATTGAAATTCTTGACGTTTTGTTTATCCACTTTTACTATTTAAATTATTCTCAAATAAAATAATATATAATAATAAAATAATAACTTTTAAAAACCGTTTGTAAAACATACAATTATTTTGCTCTTTTAACCACACATTTTAACAATTATTTTCACATGCACAAAAGTGAACAATCTTATATGCAGAAGTATGTAATTTTATGTTATAAAAATATGTATATCTTCAGTTAAATGTAAAAAATAAGTATTTTGAAAGATTTCTGTAATTCAAAAATTTTTTTGTTAGACTGCTTTCTGTCGTTATATATTCGTTTTAAATCGTTACCATAGAATACAGGTAATATGAGATAATATTCCTGTTATTTGCTAAGCTCTATATTATTCAGCTCTTAAATGTCTAAATTTACTTATATTTGTCAAAAACACTATTTCAAGAATACCGGGCTCTTAAGTTTATGAAATTTCTTGGATATATTTTTTGTTTATAAAATTTGTAATAATTTGATGGATTCAATACATTGCACAAATTTATTTTGCTTGAATCACAGATTGTATCACACTAGGTATATGGAAATTAAAAAAAATAATAATATTTCTATATTAAGTGTTCATATTCTGGTGACGCATTAGGAACTGATATTGATTTATTTAACTCAAGTTGTTCTTCATTTAAAAAGAGTTTGAAAGCGCATCTTCTTAACAATTAGCTGTATTTCTTTATTACATTGCCTAAGTTTGGTAATTTGATTAATTATATCGTTTTAAAATTGCGTTTTTTCATTTTTGTACTCGCATATTCAACTTGTCAGTTTATATATTTCTATTTTTGTAATTTGTGTTAGTCTGTTATTGGATAATTTTGTTTATCTGTTGCGAGGCCTTTTTTATTTATATAAATAAATTAATAAATAAATAAAAGATGAATGTATGTAGATATAAATGGATCGATCACCTGAAGTAACATTAGTTAAACAATTAAAAGATTTTGAATATTTTTCAACCGCATAGGTATTGTTTTTAATCACCTGTTTCTTTTAGTAAATATTGAATAAATTCCTTAATTCTTCAGGTAAGCGAACAAAAAGAAATAATTTAAACAGACATAAGGGAAATGACGTCTATTTAGCTATTACTGATTTAAATTTTTGCTCAGACATAATAAATCATAGCCTCATCTGGTGAACTTGAAAATATAGGTTTTATCCCATCCTTTGTCTTTATTCACTCATTAAATCTGCGCGTTAGTTCCAGTTTTGTCTGTTAACTTGCAATTTCATTCAGGGCCATCGTTAACAGGAAGCGGTAAAAGAGGAGAATGTACAATTTTATTGGTCGTTATTTTGCTGCTTTTAAATGTTAATATCTTGATGTAGCGACAGGAATTTGGCCGACTTGGGCATGGGCAAGAATACTTGAATTTGAGTCGATTGAAACAAACATACCTCTATATACCAAGTGGTACAATATTTGTGATAATTAATTATTTAATATTTTTTAATTTAACCGTGCTTTTCTACGATTATTGAAGTGTAGAAAAAAAACCTTTTTATAATAAGTATTTCTATACTTTTTTTGTTAGGAATGAATGCATTATTTAAACGATTTAACCAATAAAATCCAAAGTGGCTTCGTTACTTACCTAGAACTTCATAAACATGTTTTTCTACATTGTAAAAGCGAAGAGTTAAACGTCGATTTTATTTAAACCTTTGTGTGTAGGTTTTGTTGTAATAATATAAATTTTGTTAGGTAAATTTTTATTGTCACGCCCTGTTTGTTAGCTTTGCAGCTATCTGAAGAATAAATTGTACTTACTACATGTTCAAAGCTCGAGTTATTTTTCCAGGAGCGATTCACTTGGCTTCATTATTTAAATTATGCAACAAAACAAATAACTTAGATGAAATTAAGCATTCGAAAGAAATGTATTACGGTGATAAAAATTCACGTATTTGCAAAGGAACAAAACCTTTTAATAAAAGTATTACTAAAACAAACCTAACTGAATTATTGTTGGTTAAGGTGGCCATATTTGTGGCTCGAAATGGTAAAATGTCGATGTTAAAGTTAGGAATTTAAAACTCTTTTAAAGTTTAAGAATTATACATCATTCAATACTAGAAAGTTCAACTTAGGTAGTGTTAGTATTTATATTACTAAAATGTAGCAATTTTATATTTAAAATATTTGTAGGGCAATCCAACGAACTGTCAAATCACTTTAAAAATGTGTGTGTAGGACAAACAACTCGACACATGACAAACAGAAATTTGTGATTTTGTGTAGAACTGTGTGTTTGGCTCATTATATTTTATACCTATTTCGAAATACCAAGGATAATTCAGACTATCATAATGGTTTTGTTTTGTTATGTTATGAATTGTTGGAGTAGAGGACAGCGAGAAGATCAAGTTAGATTTTATAGAATTCCTGCTGCATTGAATTATAGACAAAGTACTGATTTCAATGAACTCTCTCATATAAAACGGCAAAAGTGGCTTTGTGCAATATAACGGCAAGACCTAACTCAAGAAAAAATTAAATACAGTGTCGTTTGTTCAAAACATTTTGGATCGGGTTAGTTAATAAAAAGTTATATACAATTTAAAAGCATATATTTCAGGTAAACCGGCTACTTTAACAGATAACTTACATCTTGATTGGATTCCTACATTGCATTTGGGTTAACAAATTACCACTGCAACGTTGTTAGAGACCAAGATGGGTAGATATAAACGAAAATATAGTGTTGTGCTAATGTTTTCTGAAGTTTTAAATATCTGCAATATTTATATGTAAAAGTAATATATACCTACCTATGCAGGCCCCTATTTTCCATTGGGCACTGGGCAGGGCCCTGCGATTAGTGGGGACCCCTAGTTCCTGCCAGATCAGCAACTCTTTCATATCTCATATTAGAAAGTGTAATATGAGCCTATTTCTCATATATTTTCATTATAATAAGAAAAAGTGGGTTTATACTTTAGGTAAAACGTTCTAGTTGCTGAATATTCGTAAAATTATTATTATTCTCAGTATTCACTGCATTTCGGTATATCTACAAATTTTTTCTTTCAAATGGGCCGAGGCAAGAAATAGTTGACTAATCAAAAATGAACTTGGTGCATTAAATTTTGATTTTCCCTGCTGCTAATGTTTTTTATTGTGCTGTAACAAACTTTCAATTATTATTGCAATGCCGCAATTATTTAAAATATCAAAAAACCAATTGATTATTAAACATTTTGTACTATTTATCTATGTACCCAATTTTTTTAGAATTGTATATATAACTTATTTTTAATATGTTTTATTAAATATATTTTAGATTTTTTTTATCAAATGGACTTTTATTTATTATTTATAATTTTTGTCAGACCTATATGTGAATTGGAAACAGTGGCATTATTAAGAATTTCAAGCCCCCGCAGAATTTTTCTTGAACTTAAAATAAATTCTGCCATGTATCTATGCATAAATAATTGTTAAAATCAAATTACGTATCTCTGTAATAGTTTACTAATTAATTATATATAACTGCCAATATTGTTATCAATATATTTTTTTATTAATATTATATATAGTATTCTCCAGGACCCTGAATTGCTAGGGCTAGCGGGGGTGTAATTATGCTGCTAGTTGGAGAGAAAAAAGAACTTAGGCACCTATTTATAAATAATATATTTAAAACTTGTACACTGTATTGAATTTTTTCTTGAGTTAGGTCTTGCTGTTTTATTGCACTAAGCCACTTATATGGGAGTTCATTGAGATCAGTTCTGTCTATAATTCAATGCAGCAGGAATCCTAAAAAATCTAACTTGATCTTCTCGATGTCCTCTACTCCAACAATTCATAACACAACAAAACAAAACCATTATGATAGTCTGAATCATACTTGGTATTCCGAAATAGGTATAAAATATAATGAGCAAAACACACAGACCAATAACTAAAAGTTCTACACAAAAGCACAAATTTCTGCTTGTCATGTCGAGTTGTTTGTCCTACAGCCGCCATTTTTAAAGTGATTTGACAGTTCGTTGGATTGCCCTATTGAAAGTGTCTTTTTTTATGGAATATTTACATAAACTTCAACAATTAATTTTTCACACTTAAAAGTCAAAGTAAGAAAAATGAACACAAACCTTTTATTCTTTATGTGTATTTTACTGAAGTCAAATAAAGTATTAATTTTTTATAGAAAAGAAACGTAAACTTAAAACTACCTATGTCGATTCGCACGTTGTTTTGATTATGGCCATATTTAAAGATAGTAAGATCACGTAAGATACAGTTTTCTGTATTTTTTGAGTCAAATAGTTTAGCTATTACTACTTACTGTCTTCTAGACTACTCTGCTAATACACGGTGACGACATTTTTAACCATTTTCAAACGTTAACTTATCCTAATACAATCTTTATTAAAAGATTTGGAATTTTACCATTTACTAAATAATCTCTCACGTTTAGACTGTTCAGATATTTTTTTGCGCACTTTTTTTAAACAAAGCGTTCTGTGTATTTTATTAATTTAAGAGTTGGAAATAAATCACACTATCTTTATTTTTAATAAGGGCTAACCTGTGACTGGTATGCTTTTCCACTCCTGAGATGCGGTGAGAGTTGTCTCGCTTTAGGTTTACTTCTAAGGGTTGGACGAATTGGCGGGAATCTGACTGAACTTACAGTTGTACGTCACCCTTGAATGAAGGTCGTCTTCAGTAATATGGGTTTTCGGATTCTTCTCTTTTTTCTCGTTTATCTTTTGCGTCCCCTTTTCGAACTCTCCGCTTTGTTGATCAACAACCATCACCTTGGAATCCTTGTCGTCAAGGCGATGCAATGCTGTCCATTATTTTAAGTAAGTTATTTACTTATTCTCATATGTAATGTTTTTTTTATCTTGTCAATAAATATTAATCTAATGCGATTCAAAATTAAAAGTGTTTACTTAATGATGATGTAAAGCTGTGGAAGAAAGGTAATACTGAAATGGACTTGTTTGAAACCAAAGTTATAACTAGATTTCGGGGATAAATGGCCCTTAACACGTTTTGCTCATGAGGTGAATTGCGTTAGCAATGTTTTAAACTTCTTATTAAAATCTACATATTCATATGGCATTAAGCCAGTACGATTAGGAAAATATATTCCAAATCACGATAGGCCAAGACCTATTAAGGTTTAATGAAAAGCAAAACGTTCATGAAGTAATCTAATCTACAAGTATTAAGAAGCTCAGATTTTAATAACATCAGACTTTCTCTTGATCATGCTCCGAAATAAAGGGAATATTACAACGCTCTGTTTGAAAATAAGGCAAATAGTCTCATTTTAAGACTGTTAATGGTGTACCTGTTATCCAATCTTTGAACTGGTTAAGCCAAATAGATTCGAATATATTATATTTTCAAAATGTTCGAGAACTTAGGACAAATATTGATTAGTGGTTTGCAGCTGTTAGCTAAATATTTTGGCGACAATTACAAACTTGAAAATGTTTTCCCATTACATTTCTAATATTATCGATAACCAAGGTCAGGTGGATACAATTACATTGACTTCTCTAAGGTGTTGGATCAAATAGATCATGGAATTATTGTTAATGACCTTGAAGCTATAGGATTTAGTGACACATGCTATTATTTATATTGGATCTTAGTAAAAGAATGCAATATATAACGGTTTTAATTCGAAGTATTCTTGCACCACATCTTAGATTTTTCAAGATTCTCACCTAGTACCTTTATAATCTTTAATTTTAGTCAATGATCTAATCCCTGTCATCAACTGCAATATAGTATTATTGCAGACCATCTAAAAATGTATTTTGCTGTCAGTTTCATCCAGGACTGTGAATTTATACAGTGTCACGTCAGTAAGCTTGATGCCTGATCAATGAATTAAACTTAAATATTTCTAAATGCAAATCTATAAGCTTTACTTTAAAGAAACATTCGATTAAGTTTAATAGATTAAACAATTTTAAATTGATGTGCAGTTGTAATGGACTTATGTGTTTTATTTGATAATACATTTAATGATCATATAACTTAATTCATATCATCTTCATTATGTTGGTTAGGTTTTATTATAAATAATTATAAATGTTTTAATAATACTCACGCCTTATAAGTTTTTTATTATGCTCTGCTAAGATCTTGTTTTTGTCTTGTTCTGTATTGTCTTGCAACACTAGTATCTACAAATAAAGAAATTTTTGGATTCAATATTTTTAGCATTCATTTTAAACCGAAAGCTTAAAATTTTTATGTTTTTGTAGAGTTAATTTTTAAGAAATCTCATAAACAGATTCTATTTTAACTGGGTAATGATGGGTTAAGTGGTATCTCATTTGAACAGCATTTTCAATATTTTTTATTTAGTTTTTGCGAAGAAAACCGACAATTTTTGAGAAACTAATCTAAATATTTTTAAATACATGATTATAGATGATGAAAAGACATCTCCATTTCAATTTTATCATATAAGAATCAACTTCGTCAGCATTCTTGGTTTTATTTTCTGTTTGCAAGGGGAATATGTGTCTTTATTAGTTCATTTAAACTGTTGACAGTAAATGCACCATTGTGAAATTAAAACCGCACTTTGCGTGTGTTATATGCTTTGTGAGTAATTATAGATGCATAATATAAAAAACTCATAACAATAACTGTTACTAACGAGGTAACTCCGAGCGACATGGAAGACGCAAAACGATGTACGTGCGCCAGACTTTGAAAAGAACAATGAGTTTGTCTCGCATTTGAAAATTTGACGGTAACTGAGCAGCTGCCTAGCTTGCAAGCCACTATATTTTATTCTCTTCCTTGTCCCGGTCGTAATTTTACATTTTTAATCACGCACTATCGCATTCGTTGTGACATTCTTTAAAAACTTTGTCACGTAATATATATCACCTTAGCGAAACCGGTTTTAAACGAAAGTTTATCACTTTTAATTAAGAGTAATTATTCGCAGGATTCGCTTAAATTGCGCTGTATTAAATTAATAGGACTCGTAATTTTAGCTAATGCTACTAAATGGTGTTTTGTAGCTAAACGCATTTCTAATGATATTAATTCGTTCTAAAAAAACTGGTGTATATACACATAATGTCTTTAAACGGTCTTTACAAAATTCTATGCGTTCTTTAGATCAAAATATGTCGATATAAATTAACTCACTTTAGTACAACTGAGATAGTTTGGGTATAAATTTAAAACGAGAAATACACATATATTATACAGTATACATTTAAATGAAGGAGCACAAATACCCAGATAACCAGAAATTCTTTAAATAAAATAAATTGATTTAACCAAACATACCTCTATCCATCGCCATATAATGGCGATTAAAGCAAGTGGTAGTGTTAGCTCGGTCTTTTAAGCGGCTTGAGGACGGTGATCTATAATATACAGGGTGAGTTAGTTTTTTATAGACAAACTTTAACAGAAGATAGAACACATGTTTTGAAGAAGAAAAGTTCCTATAAACATAATATGTCGTAGAAGGCTTCGTTTCTGAGATACAGGGTGTTGAATATAATTTTTTGTTTATAACTTATAAAGGAATGCTTAGATTTTTTTAGAAATAGTTGTTGAAGTTCTGTTTAAGAAAGGGGTTGAACACCCCGTCCACTCCGACACTGTACAAGTTTTTAAACTTTCTTATCGCTTGTTTTATGCACCTTAATTAATAGACATTTTCCCCCAAATATGATAAAAATCTAAGCATTCCTTTATAAGTTATAATCAAAATTCGAGAACAAAAAATTATAAGAACGTTACACACTGACGCTATAATATATATTTATATCTATGCGGTTTACTTGTTCTAAATTTCTTAACAAAAGTGTTTGTACGTTCATATTTCTGGGTATAAATCCGTTTTTATAAATTTCAAGTTCAAAATGAAAAAATTGATCCAAAATTTGCCTAATGAGGTCAATCAACTAATAGATAAAAAATTGTATTATTGATTTCTACCTCTTAGCATATATATATATATATATATATATATATATATATATATATATATATATATATATATATATATATATATATATATATATATATATATATATATATATATATATATATATATATAGTGTTGTGATAGTTGTGATGTGTGTTTTCCCGGATAGCTCAGAATTATATCATTTACCGTTCTTTTCTAAAGCACCAGTCTAAAGTATAACACTTTTTAAGTTTAATTTTCAACAAAGTTCTTGAATTGTATTTTTTTTATTTTGCTTCAGACATTAATATTCTTTATTATCATTATTATTTATTTTTATTTTATGAAACAAGTTAATCAAAATTTTTAATTATTAGCATGAGAAACCCTTTTCTCAGGAGCGGTTCAGTGAAGTTTGTATTAAAAATTATATATATTTTTTTATATATATAAAAAAAATTAAGACAATTTTATTATAAATAGATATCATCCAATATTTATTTAAAGTATTTAAAATTACCCTACGTAAAACCTGCTCTACTTAATTTCTATAATTAACAACATTATCATTAGCAACTATAAAATTTTTATAACCCTGTTCCCTTAAATCAGTCTTGAAACACCATTAAATAAAAGTCTAATATTTTACCTTCCAATTTTCTGTTTGAACTCTCGTCTGTGATTGTCCCTAAACACTTGTCTTTATCTGTAGATGCCTTGTAGAACTGCTCACTGTTGTTGTTTGAATTTAGCGCCTTCTAACTGTCAGATTTCTTTGACACCCGCTTTGCAAATGTCCAGTACGCACTGCTTCGGTCTTGTAACAGATTGTCATTAAAATATAATACCTTTTACTGTAGTTTTCTTGGTTATATGTTCCCTGTGCTGTGGTAAATAGTGAATATAACCCACAATGTAGTTTTCTTCGCTCTGCTGGATTGGATTTCGATATACAATGTTTGTTATACTTGTAGGTGAACTTTATTTATTCAGGTACGGTTTCTTTCTTGCTAATTTCCTACAATTCTTCCAAAATTTTCTTGTCTTCTCCAAAATCTCGTATCTTATTTATTTTCCCAATCAACAACTTTTTTTTTTCTTTTCCTTCCTATGCGACGTTTTTTTCTTTCTCACAGAGAGTTTTAATACACTACACTAACTATACTAATTATAAACTAAGTTGAACATACTTTTTCCTTTACATTTTATTATTTTATTCTGATATCTATTTATATTGCTTTATAAACTTCAAACATTTACTAACTAATAACTAAACATTTATAAATATACTAAATATACTTTTTAAATTCATCCTTTTTATACCAATTGAAACTTTTATTTATATTTCCTGTAATTTTAATTTTTGTGTCCATTACAATATATATATATATATATATATATATATATATATATATATATATATATATATATATATATATATATGCATGATAAGCATGATTATTTCCTTTTCTAAATAGTTCTTATGTTAACAAATTATTGTAACTATGTGTTTAGCTTTTAAATAAAATGTATTACAATATTTGTGTTCCTGCTACTATCTTGGCGAAGAAATTATTGTGGTCAAAAATATATATTTCCTAATTAAATATAATTGTATTTGTTTAGTTGTATTATTGTTACACTTCTATTGTTATATAGTAACAATTCTTATTTGTTCAGTTCAGAAAATAAGTCTTGGAGTCAGCGGTTTTAAAAACCGAAGTATTAGTTCAGATATATCATCATTTGGTTTCTTGGATATAGTAATATACAAACATTTCTAGACCACATTAACGGAATAGATTCGGACATCAACTTTACTATCGAGTTGAAGGAACACGATCCTTCCTTTTCCTAGACATCCTTGTGGAAAGAGAATTAGGGAGACATTAGACAGTATTTATATACTGATAGACTTTTGGAATATCTAGTCACATCACCACTCAGCCCAGAAAAAAGGTATCGTCAACACCTTAGTGCATCAGGTATGAAATATTTGTGAACCAGCATACTTGAAAGAAGAACTACATCTTCCCAGACACATTGAGCAAGCTATCAGGAGAATTCGTAAGATTAAGGAAAATGAGACAAATTATGCAGACACATTAGCATGAGGTTGATGAAGCATGGCGACCTAAAGCTACGGTTTGTTAGAGCAGTGCGCAGTGCACAACTCACAAAATAGTGACTGACAGTGTACCTATCGAACTTGTGTTTTGCGATTTCTTTTGAACTGCTGACGTATTTGTAATGAAATCTACTTTGAACTTTTAACATTACTTCTTAGTTGTTTCATTCACCAATACAGATTTAATGAAATTTCTACTCGGAACTTCCAGAAGTTCAAAAACTGTTTCCATGGAGTGTCATTATTATTGCAAAAGCATGTATGTCGAGACCAAATTGAATTTGATTTGAACGCAGTTTAATGTCTAAATTTTCTTCTGAGGAAGATTAGCAATTAATTGATTTAGTACGAGAACATCCAGTGTTATATGAAATTAAAAGTAGGATTTACAAAGATAATACCCTTAAAAATTACATTTGGAAAAAATAAATGTTTCGTTAACACTTTTGTTTTGTTTGCAGGACAGTATTTTTCCTCTTTTCTCTCTTTCATTAAAATAAGTACCAAAGTTTTGAAAATAAATTCTTACTTTTTGTAGGCATCCGATGTAACATGTTCTACAAATGTAGGCAATAAGGGTGGTTTTAGTGTCAGAAATAAATAATAAAGTTCCTTGTACCTGGTTAGTTCTCTGCTATCTATAGTATAGACAAAAACCTATTGAATTTGTTTGTTTTGCAGTGCTCAACAGTAATCTATTCTCATGACACTAAAAGTATGAAATATTCTAAAACACTTATCAAATGAGCTAATTTCAGCAAATAATTTTAAGGACATACATAACTGAGCATTCACATCGCTCGTAGATATATAAAAACGGTCAAGGTCATGGAGCTTAACCTTGTGTAGTACCATTGGTTTTATACTTCATCTAAGTATTTACTATACTCTATTCCTATAAATCTTATGGTAATACTAGATGCCACGTTTGTCCATAGACTTGTGACCAAAATAATGGACATGAGCTCTATGACATTATCTTTCTGTTGTCACTGATGGAAATAGGATCACAAACTACCGCTGGGGAAATATAGCATAGGCTCCTTTCGAATGATCAACTGATATTTTAACTTCTTCAGCTTCGGCTAAAGCCTATAACATGATTCTTGTTATGCCTAGGATGTCTAAGCAATACTGACAATAATTATTCCATTCCATTCGCAAATAAAATTATTTAAACTGATAAATTAGCGTTCATGAAAACATACGTCTGCTAAGCTCAGTTTAAAAAGAAAGAATGAAGAAAAAAAAGAGGATATACGCTTAGGATGTTTTTATTACAGAAATCTTTAAAATTGTGAGGTTCGGTGCAGAGTCGAGGGAACCACAAATTATTTTCAAGATGAGGTCGAATTATAATATAATATTAATAATCACATATTGAGAACTCTTCAACTAAATATAATTTCTTTATGTTTGTCACCAATTTAAAGGAAACGAAGGCAGTTATAAATAAGCACGGCTTTAAGGATGTTTTTGTTTGAAGGCAGGATTTTACTGAAGGGATTATGTAGTGGTATCTATGCCTCTAACGATTCATGCTCTATTTGTATTCGTTATTGCATTTTCTTGCACGTACTGCTGGACAAATTCAAACAAAAGTATTGTCACGCCAGCGCTCAGAACATGTATCAGTGGAACAAAGAGACAATTAGTTTCCTGGATAAAGATAGAGTTCGGAATTTGCAGACCCACAAAACCAACTAAATGTTGCACCAGACGGCTATCGTTCTGGAAGTTCATGATCACGGCAGCCGGATGGGAGAGACCTCCACATGTACTCGATCCGGGCTATTTATATAAATACAGAGTGGATCAGTGAACTCAGACCGGCGTAAACCTCAAAGCTAGTTATTTATTCAATGGAACAGATTAAAACTGGGCCTAATAACAAAACTTCGGATGTTTAATTCTCTCCTCATGCCGTCCATATTTCATTTGCTTTTAGTCTTGGCCTAAATTAAAATATATATGACTTTTATGTAAATTTATTATTTCATCGGTTAAATTAGAAGGCCTAGTTGCCGGGAGTTTGAGAAATAAAGGGTATATAAAGTTTTATAATTCACGGTTTTATGTTATAATTTATTCTTTTTGGAAATGTATTTCGTTATTTACTAGAGAATATTCTCTGAGAAAATAAGGTACTTTTGTTGTAATTTCCTAATTAAATAATTAACTTCAGCAATATTTTCCTTACTTAATAAATTTCTCAATTTTACTAAACTCAAAAATAATAATTTTTTATAGATTTTCCCCATTAATATCTATAAAAAATAATAAATTTCCTGATTAAAATATTAACTTCAACAATATTTTCCTTATTTAATAAATATTATGTTATAGTGGTTTTCAGGCTTTCACGGCCAGTGCTGTAATTTTATACATCGTGATTTTCCGGGTTGTTGTGCCGTGACCTAGGTAACTGGTAGCTGCCAGAAACAGAGATAAAATGCACACCCCAATGCAAAAGCTTAACCGCGACTGAGTCATTGCAGAGTCGCCACTGAAGATGTCGACAGTGAAGAGCGGTGAAACGTTTGGAAGCATGGGATACGACCAGTTACAGCGGCGGCTACGGAACGCCTCGGAGGACCAACATCATCCGAGGAACGGTTCCGACCGTACAGTCGTAATATCAACAGTAGGAACCGAAATCAATATATGGACGGGTCCAGAGACACCGATAGCGGGTCTGTCCCCACAGAGCCTAGCCCCAGAACAACCAGGGCAGGTAAAAGAATCCCGGCTAATGCTAGGGATGTGCATTTTAACTCTGTTTCTGGCCGCTATCAGTTACAGAGGTCACGGCACAACAAGCCGGATAATCACTATGTATCAAATATTATGTTCTAAGAACAATAAAGTACTGCAATGTCGGTCAGTGATCGGCGGTTTAAGGCGTCAATACTTGAATCGATGTGGCTAGACCGGTGTGGGTTCGAGCTCCGCAGCCGGTAGACCGTATACAGCTATATTCGTGGAGAGGATTGGCATCCTCTCGTGGGTATGGTAGAGTGAAAGAATGTTAGCTTGGGTCAATGTGAGCGATTGATACCGGTCGACATTTGACTACCTCCTTAATTAATGAGGTTTCCAGGTTTCCCTCATTCCTGTACTGAATGGTGGTTAGGGCCTACCAACGTAAGTCGCTCCTGTGCGCAAATGCGGCCTGTTTAATAATAATATGCCGCCCCCTCTTCCGCACAAGTTTTTGACTTCTGGGCTAATTCTCGTGATTAGAATGAGGGGTACAGATATTATTATTATATTATTAATGCGTTTTCAAACATAATTAATTACGCACTGCATTGTCAAATATTTACCTTTTATTGATGTAACACAGCCACACATAATTTACAATAGATTGGATTTTTGAAAATGAGGTAACTTCAATCATGGAAATAAGCTTATCTATACTGCTACTATACAAAGTTGCACTTAGGCGGAGTTACAGGCCTTCAAAATGGAGCCAAATATTTTGAAAAAATTAATATCTCTGAATTACTTTAACTTGGACTAACCAAATTTGGTATATTATTTAGGTTTATTATTGGTCTTCTTTGACTATGAGTTCAAGTAAATTGAAACATTACAAGGTGTTCATTGAGGGTGAGTCACCCCTAAAATTGTACCATACTTTTTTCTATTGATTGAATTTAAAAAGAACGATAATATCTGGCGCAGAATTCAATTTAAAACACATTTTTATTCTTTTTGAATTTTTAAAAACCTTAAGGTTCTCAAGAAAAGATGCATTAATTAAAACAATATTTTAATAGTGTTTATTAAAAGAAATTAAAAAGTCAGTAGTAGGTTTTGTACTTTACAATTTGACAGTTAATAATAAAATTATTTAATTTCTGCTATTATTTGTTGAACAAGGTTTGAAAATTTACATACAATCTTTCCTGTCTCTCGGGCTCGTCTTTCAGTATTAGAATATGTTTCTTTATGGGCAATCACTCGATTTGGAAATCTCTTCCGATATTATTAGGTATGTTGGGTTAAACATTTTGAGACCCCCTACATGCACTGTGTCACTCCTTAAAAATGTAGCAGTGGTATGGATTAACTTTAATATTTTTGGCTATTTATGTACCGCATAAGATCTAAATAAAAGTCTGCAACTGAAAATAATTTAATCTGTAATACCTATTTCATTCGCTGCTATTTTTAACGGTCTATGCATTTTATATTATTTTATATTCATATTTCTAGTTAAAATTCATTGGAGTGAGTTAGATACATATGCATCAATTAATTTGAGAACTTAACATATACACTATACAGTGATTATACAACCCCATGTTTATTATCCCTAAAGTAATGTAATCACAACTACACCCTCTCGTATAAAAGCTGTATCTATGAATTACAATAAAGGTAATCATAAAGTTTGCATAAACGTATCACATAAGACGGCCACTCCCATGTATCTCGTTTAATATGCGAGACACGTCAAAAATCTTAAAATATTTTTTATTGAATTTTTGGAGCTCTTTATGCTCATAAAAACAAATTTGAGATCCATGGCTAACTTTATGAGTAATAACACAAAAACCTGTAAAGTACCGAAACGTTAAGATTGTCTATCTTTTTTATTTTAAGAGATAGAGAAAACTTATGGGTAATAAATTTTGATTGCAAAATTGATACCTTTCACCTGATATAAACAGTTTTTTGAAATATCGTATCGTGGTTTGCTGCGCCCTCTAGGCGGACAAAAAAAATTATATCGAAGCAGGCCACAAAAAATTGCTTGTTTTTTCGTCTTTTATGCAATATACTACATGTCGCTCTTGTCTTTTGTATTTATTACAGTTTATTAATTTTAATATAAACCTAGCACAAATGCAACAAAAAACATTTAGAAATTTTTGACGTATCTCGCATATTAAGCGAGATACATGGGAGTGGCCCTCTTATGTAAGACATCCTGTATATTACTGAAAGAAAAATTTAAAAAACTAAAGTAGGAGTTTATCATAAATGTTTGTGAAACTTGATTCTATCATTATTTAAATGTTCTAACATAAAATCATTAACCCTTTGAATACTGGAAACTGGATGAAAATAATAAGACTACAATTTAATTCGAAGATTAACTTCACTCAGTAACTAATAGCTATACATTTGAACAAACATATATGTGAAATGATTGTTTCTTTAACTCTTTTCATTCTCAGAAATGTTTAGTATTGGTATTCAAGAGTAGATTATGAAGCAGATAATATAAATTGGAAATTCTTATTTTTGAGTTGTAATAAAATAAAATTTCACTCAAAATCAACAAGTCCACATTTGATTGTTTTGAAATAGTAATACAATCTGAGTTAACTGAGTAATGTTCACTCAGTTAATTGTTAGTTCAATTAGTCTATTGTCTCATCTCATCGTTTACTAAGTCAAAACTGACCAGACAAGACTCGAACTGTGAGTCATATAAAATCCACTTGAGACTGAAAAATTGGTCAGGAAAGTCAAAGAGGGATGCAAGAAACGCAAACTTCTCACCCTTCAAATAGCCATGTATTGACGGCATAAAACATCCAGCAATGGATGTTTTAATGTCGCACCTGGAGCGAATGTTTAAGTTATGCTTTGCACACTTCTACATTTCAAATTTTTGGAGGGAAGTGAGGATATGTTTATTCCCAAAACAAGCAGGTTATATTACACCACTCTGAAGACGTATCCACTTATCAGCCTGACCTCGTTCCTGCTGAAAATGCTGTGTGCGCGATATATAAGGGATGGTGTACTAACGGATAAACAGTCCTAAAACATGCATACGCTCCAGGGCAATCCACTACACTGTCCTCCACCAAGTGGTGGGCAGGACTGAAAAATCCTTGGGCAATAAACAGCCCATCATGGGGGCATTTATAGATATACAAGGAAAATTTGACGAAACAACTTTTCCTAAAATTAATTCAGTTCTGATGGAGTTTCTTGTACCATTTTTGTTTGGACTCACCAATTAAAATTTAATTCATTTCTGCTTCCAAAAATTCAACAACAGTTTTGAGGGAGTGTCATTATTATTGTAATAGCATGTACAAATATTTTATGAGCATTGCTGTAAGGCCATGGTAATGAAGGTAATGCTATACCTATTTGCCATTTTTGGATATTTATCTAAAAGTGGTCATTACAACTATGCTTCGCCTGAAGAACATCGGTTTTAAACCAGATGTAGGATATGGAGAAATTAAAAATTGCCCGTGGAATGAGGTCGTCAGAAAGATGTTCTTTCTATAGGTAGACACTGAAAGTATTTGTCCCCAGTTTGTGTTTGGTAGACTCTACACAGTACTAATTAGGAGGAAACACCGTCATGTAATCGACATGGTAATGCCATCAGACACTGTTAGTGGCCTCAGTCGTCAACAGCATATCTGTATGATGGGTTAAAGGTGTAATGACAATAAAGAAGTTGACAAGCAAAAAATTTAGTATCTTATTGCAGGAGTTACGAACAGGAAGACGTGACGTATTTCACGCACTATGTGAGTGCACTGGCGTCTCGTCAACAAGAGAATCCGTGTTGGATGGAAGATGATCTTCTATAAACTACATTAGCGACATCCCTTGAGCAATGTCATAATCTCCTTCTCTTGGTAGAATAGGTTGGTTAACAGCTCAGCTCAGTTGATCTTCTAATGGGAGGAAGTACAAGGAGCCATATGTCTAAATGCCCTAGCTCTTTAAGCTCTCCACAATTCCAGAAGTCTATTCTCTCATATACAAGCCTTAAATCAAAATTTTACAGCATTAAAAATAAAGTCTTCGTTTAGAAAACTGTATATTTGAAATAAAGGCAGCGTAGAGCCAAAGAGTAGGTTTTTTTTATTAGAATTTTACAAAAATATGTACCTAAATGTCTATAGAAAGTTTCAATAAAGTATCTAAAAAGACAATAGAGCTAATATATTTTTAAATATATTAAAATAAAATAAATCATACTTTTTCTTTCTTCTTTTATAAATAAATTATATAAGTATACTTTTTCAACTAAAATCTAAGTATTTAGACAGCTTTTCACTTTAACTAGGGTGCCTCGTATTCTGGAGCGTTAAACATTAAATATTTTACTGTATAAATATGTAGTAATTTTCCTATGGTATGTCAGAATTCTGAAATATTTTAGCTACTCGCTTTAGGGGTCGGGTAATAAATATCGTCGAGTGTCCTTCCTCTGATTAAATAGAACCAGAGACTAGTATTTCGATACTAAAACGAAACTGAAATTATACGTAGGAGGGCGTTTGGGTGTCGTTATTAATTTCTAAAATTTAAATGAAAAGCAAAGGTTGCGAAATAGATGGCATGTAAACCTACGACGGTTGAACATCTACATACACTATATTTAAAATACCTACCTCAGAATAACCTCACATACCTTACTTACATTCAGGTTTTCGAGGGTCGGTAGAATTTCGAAAATTAATGCGAAGTTGCTATATATTTTTTTATTATGACGCTTTATAAGGGAAATACAGGGTGCTGAAGTTTTCAAATAGAAAAAAGATGAACTTTTTAGTATGGCTACCACAGTAGTGGATATACTTAAGGCATATTTGGAATACAAAGTAATAAATATATTGGTATCAAGCAATTTAGTACCATTAAATTAGAAAAAAGTTATACAACCCTCTATACTATTAAAATTGATGACATTTCTAAATGTAGAATTTAATTTCAAACAAAACTATTTTCATATCCATTGTAGTTATATGGCAAAGGACAATGTTAAAAATAGCCGATTTTTGGCTTATCCGGGGGAACGCATAAATCATAAAAAAATCAATTGGTTATTGTTAATTAACATTAGAAATGGCCCAGAAATACGTCAGATAGCTGGGGAAATGTCGCTACTACCCCTAAACCTATATAAACTACCCTTAAATAGCTTTAAATGGATAATCATTAATTATTGTGTAAAATAAAAATGCTTGAAAATGATTTGAACAGGCAGTATGTCAATATAAAAGTGATAAATAACTGTAAAAATGTCCATTCCACATCTAAAAATTAAAAAAACGATTTTCAAAAGCTAATGGTGAACTTACTTTGACATCAAAAATAGATAATGTTTAAATGTTCAAGAGAACGCCTATTGCTAGAAAAAAATTATAGATTACTGCAAAAAATGTAAGTGGGGAAATATTAATTGCACCCCTAAATCTATATAAACTGCCTTTAAATAGCTTAAAATAGATAAGCATTATTTATTGTTGTAAAATTCGTTTAGAATGAAAAAAATGCTTAAATCACTTTTAAGGTTCATTTATACTATTGCGATCTGAAAAATGGGCGCAAGGATAAATTGCCATTTTTTCAGTACGCGCTCGCAAAGTGAGAACAATTGGCGTTATTTCGCCATTGAATGGGCACTTTTACAGTCATTTAACACTTTTTATATTGACATACTGTCTGTTCAAATCATTTTCAAGCATTTTTTCATTTTACACGAATTTTATAACAATAATTAATGATTATCCATTTAAACCTATTTAAGGGTAGTTTATATAGTTAGTTTATAGTTTAGGGGTAGTAGCGACATTTCCCCAGCTATCTTACGTATTTCTGGGCCAATTCTAATGTTAATTAACAATAATCAATTGATTTTTTTTATGATTTATGCGTTCCCCGGATAAGCCAAAAATTGGCTATTTTTAACATTGTCCTTTGTCTGATTGCATTCAATTCAGTGTATTCCTGCCAAAAAACAGTATTAATAACAATTACTATTATTATTGCCTCATGCCAAATAGCCAAAGGGGTATATACCTATCTATGATAAAATTACCTCGTTCCTTACGTTAAGAAGCTAACAACATGTTACCTAATTTTTGACTTTATTTGCGGTGGAAACTGTTAGGTATGCGCTGACTAGATTTTTCAGTGGAATCAGGAAGGGTTCTTTATTGATTATATTGATATATATTTCACATATTATATAGCATTATGTTATTGTTTTTTTTCATATCAGTACAGGGCGCCAAGTGGTTTAAAATCCACATACCCAATAATTATATTAACCATTAAAACATATAGCAAAGATGAAAGAAAATAACCACATAGGATTTGTAAGAATATTTACTAAATACCAACTGGATCAGCATTTACAGGACAGATTTTATTTTTTCCTGAATTTTGGAGCTTAAATCTATAGAAAATTTAATATTTACTGACTGCAGTCGCAACACAAAATTTAAAATCTATTCCTTAACTAATATCTACCACTTATACCTAAATTACAGGAATGCGATTAATCTTTTTGGGAGTTAAATGTGGAAATATTTATCTATATGAATATTCAATAAAGTCTTTAAATTGGCAGTTTGGGCATTGGTCTCTAGAACAGCACTGGTATCTCGGTTGTATATATTTATATTAAAGTGGTTCCTCACTTGTAATCAAAACAACAATTAAAATATCAACTATGTGGTACTCATCCAGTAATTATCCAGCGTTGTGGATTTCCAAGGATACCTGTACAATGGACATCACTGCCGGTGGCGTGTCGTTCAGGGCTTCACCCGGTATATAAATTCAATATTTTCAAGGTAGGGATATTCCACTTAAAAAAAAATGATATGAATAAATCTTAAAACGCTTGAAACGTTAAAATAATAGAAAGACATCGTTACTTAGATATATGGTTTTAGCAATAATAATTGAAATCAAATCAGCTCACATCGGTTGCGAAACACCCTGTGCTATACCCGAAGGCGTCTTTTCTACTGGTTTCTTGCGGAGACTAACATAATTCTGTCCCATTGATGGATACAAGACCATTCAAACATAAACGTATTCATCTTGATACCATAAAATTAGTCTTTAGTATGTCGAACTAATTTCACTAGTCACCAAGTCTCAACGCACGCTAAAGTTTTCCGCATCCGCCGTTCCACCTTACTTTTTTCCTACTTTTTAATCCCGTAAAAAGATTAGCCTACTTATAATTTGTATCTAAACTAATAGATGTCTCCATCAGTATTAAAATTATGAATTTAAATAAACTAAAAATCAAAGGAAACTATATTATCATTAGTTAATAATTCATTTTACTTATTAAGACGTATCAAATAAACGAGAGTTAGAGTTGTATGTAAACTGCAATATCAATTATGTATATATTTAGAAAAAAAAAACAATTAAAAAAGATAGGAGGCAGTGGATATTTTCTTTCTATCTAGTAATAATAATTATGTAGAAGATCATATTTCTCGCAGTCACTATAATGAGAATAAGTTTCAAAACAAAATAATAAAAAATATAAAAATTTAAGTAATAATTTTTTTTCCAAATTTACATTTTACTGCACTTTTATCTCCAATTTAACATTTTTCAAAGTTAAGTAAACATAATTTTTCTGTTCTGAAAAATACTTGTCTTCTGGTTTACGTAGATCATTTAACACAAAAATAAAAAGCTGTAGGTAATACTAATAACAAAAAAAGTAAATTAATACATACAAGTGTTTTGTGGTGTAATATATATTTTAAACTCTTTTTTTTTAAGTCTAAAAAAGAAAATCATATTTTCACACTGTATGATAGTATCAGTAAATGATAGTATGTAATACATGTTCAATTTTTCTTTAGTTTTATTGTTTTTTTGCCACACTTTTGAAAAAATAAAGATTGATTAAATAAGTGTGACAAAAACCCAATAAAACTAAAGAAAAACTAAAATTATGCCACAAATAAATTTCAGACAATACATGTTGAATTACCTATTCATAACTGTAATTAATTATTACATAATATGGATAGATATAACGTAAACTTTCATGTGGAAAAAATCTTATTCCGGTCCTGTTCACCGATTCTGTAAATTCCATCGCATGCGCTATCGCACTCACATTTCGAGGTCACCGCAGAAAACTGAAGGCAGCTCAAAGTGCCGACAACGGCGTGAAATTGCTGGTGCTGCTACCTATGCTGTGCCGGTACTGTGGCCGCCACGATCTCCTGACTTTAAATCATTTGGAATTCGTCTTGTGGGAATATTTAAAAAATTAAATGTATCGCACCGAAGTGGATACCTATTATTGATCGCATCATAGTTGCTGCCAATAACTTACAAGTTCAAAACGGACAAGAAGCAGAAACATTTATGTTAGTTTGTAGAATCTGGGTACGGTCCCAAAATTTTGTTGTAATATTAGGTATGCCAAACTATTTTATTAATTAAAACCACAAATTAATTCTATTAATAATTAATAACGATAGCGGCAACAGCAGTTGAATTTGCTATATAAAACAAAATGTTATTTATTTCTTTCCTTGGAAATTTCTAAATAATTTTCAAACTGCCCTTTTTGATTTGTTGTTTACAAAATTGTATTTGTAAGAGTCCCCTGTACATTTTTTTTTCTTTAAGTAAGTTCTGTTACCAAGATACAGGGCCTTAAAGTGATAAGAAAATTTTCAAATTTTTAAAATATTATGAGAAATAATAGAAGCAAAATTTCGTAGATATATTTGGATGACTAACTATTACCATGGAAACGTCATAGAAATCATAAAATATATAGAACGCTAGAAGCCGTTACATTAGGCACTCAAAAATAGTCAGACTGCGAAGGGGCTTAGACTAGCAGCTATCTAAGGAAAACTTAATGTAAGCAGTTGGTTAGACTACATTTTAATCCCAGTATACAATTGAATCCAAAACGGAATATTTGTAATTGGACCATAGAAATCAAAAATTGGACGCAAAAATTTTCATTTTTTAAAATTCCCGCCTATTAGTGTGAAGCTACCCCGTTAGTGTAACCAACTCATGAAAGCTAAGTTATTACAATATTACTAGACTCGCGTTTTCTTCATAGGTTGACTATTTTCGATACCTCTTTTGGCGTTCTATATATTTTATGATTTCTATGGTAAACATAAAGATTACTGTTTTTCTTTACCAATAACGTAGTTATCAACGTCAGTTTATTTAAAAATGTGTAAAAAGGGGACCAGACACTTATTTTCCACATTTTGGCACAAATTCCAAAAATCTTACTCTATTAGCAACAAGCTCTCTCTCGACTTTTTTCGTATTTGTTACCGTTATTGAGTAGGTAAATAGTTTTGGAGTCATTTAATACATATAAAAAAGATGCAAATAGTGATATTTTTCTTATTAGAAAATAACAATAAGGTAGTTGCATATTACTCTTTCTTTAGGATCTTGTATCTTTGAAACGAAGTACCTGGCTTGCTCATCTTTAGTTATAGACACTCATCTTATATTAATAAAAACAATAAGATCTTAAAAGGATGCCGCTTCATTTGTGGATACCCTGTTTATCATACCAGAATGTGACAATGTAGTTTCCACCATTTTTCAAAATTCTGTACTCGCAACAAAAATATCTTGTAAGAATATAGTGTATAAGTATTTATAAAAAAATAATAATTAAATTGTTTAGTAAATCTAAATAATTTATTACTTAAATGTTTTAATGAAGTAGTTCATAAATTAATACAATCAATAATATATACAGCATTTTTAATATCTAGATGGCATTATACTTAAGTAATCATTTAATTTTAGCAACAGTAGGTATCATATTTTTATTTTAAGAAGTTGAACGCATTCTTCCTTATTCTTGACAGTATCTAATAGATGCAACACAATAATCATGACTTGTGTAGCAATATAATTTTATATTCTATTATTTTCTCCAAGTCGTCCCTTTTCAAGTTCGTAGGTTATAGTTAATAAAATTACATTTCTTCAGGACCTGAATTATTTCAAGGGTAGGAATTAATCTAGTTGAAACCGCACTTTATATTCCATAAACGACTATTTTAAATTGAATATACAATGTATAAAGCACTTAAATTTCAAGGTAGAACTCGTAGAACAAACTGCAATGTTCCTAAATAAAAGCAAACAATATATTATAGAAAAAATTAAACCATTAACTTATTTTTAAAGCTTCTTAAGTTTTTGTAATATTGTTCCTAACGTCATTTTCTCATAACATCTGAAAAAATTTAACTTTTTATGGTGATTATCATTTTATTAATTATTTTATATCGATCGGTCAGTGGTCGCGCGGTTTAAGGCAGCCGTTAGGCCGTATATAAGCTATATTCGTGGAGAGGATTGGCACCCTCTCTGCGGTTATGGTAGAGTGGAAGAATGTTGGCCTGGGTCAATGTGAGACATTGATACCGGTTGACGTTTGACTACCCCCCTAATTAATGAGGTTTTCCAGGTTTCCCTCATTCCTGCACTGAATGGTGGTTAGGACCTACCGACGTAAGTCGTTCCTGGGCGCAAATGCGGTCTGTTTAATAATAATATGCCGCTCCCTCTCCCGCTAATCTTCGTGATTAGAATGAGGGGTAGATAGGGTAAAGTTGGGTAAATTGTACCTACTTTATATAATCTCTTTCAAAATTGCTAATTCAAATATTTTGTACCGATATTACAATAAATTTAGTGAATCTGGTATGAAACGAGAGTTTTAGCAAGTTAAAATCAGAATTAAAAAAAAATTTAAATTTGTCCAACCTGTCGATAAAATCGTACCATGGGATTGTACCTTTCGCGGCTAAATTGTACCTGATTGAAAAATTGTTGAAAATATTCTAAAAATATTAAAATACAAAGGTTTTTTTTGTTATGTGTTTATTCGCTTTACAAAACACTAAGTGAAAATACAGGATTGTACATTAACTAAAGACTAATTTATGGATAACGCAAAAATTAGCTCAAGGTGCAAAATGGACACAAAAACTTTTTCGAAGATTTTGCTTTAACACATTTCTCTATCATCTCTTGTTACATTTTTTGTTGCAACATTTTACCATGTCTTCTACTGAGACTTCTTCGCAAACTTCACAGTACCATTCGCTCTCATCAACTATAATTGAAATATCTGCACTTGGCATTGCTTTTGAAGTCGAAGGTAATTCTCTTCCCGACTCGTTTAAGGTATTTGCTGTAGAATTTGCTTTTGAACATCTTGGGGTTTGCATTTGCTTCTGTTTCTCTAGGTGGTCTTTATAAGGAGTGCTTGTTAACACAACTGTGGACTGGGATCCTTTGGATATTATCTTCGTAACCTGAGGACTTGGTTTTGGTAGTGAATAGATATCTTCAATAGAGACACCTGTCTAAAAACAACTTCGTATATTTTCTGATCTGAATTAAGACAATATTATTTTGTTCCTACTTACCTCTGCGTTATCTCCCGCATTCCTTATTTCCGTTGTATTAGGTAAGTTCTTTACTTGCTCGATTGATTTTTGTTGTATTGATGATAGACATGTTAATTCAATAATTTTGTTTATCTAAAAAAATATTTTTTTAGCAAATTATAATATTTGTAAAGATTTTATTTACCTACTTATAGCCTCATTTCTAGTTCTGCATGGTCTTGATTTTCAATTGGCTCAGGTGTTTGAGATTCCCTCAAAACTCCTGAGTCTACTTCAGTGGTACAATTTTCACATTCCTCAAACAGTTCCGATGCAGCAAATTGATGGTCCTTAAAAATATGACGATCAACAGGTCATATTCCTGTTCCGTGAAATCCTCTTATAGCATTTTCGATAGTGGCTGCTCTACTATAAGCCTCTGCTACTAATTGAGATATTTGAAATTGGGTTACACATAGACCAGGATTTGTGCGTAACCACTTTTCAACAGCTTGATCATAGTAGCACTGCATGGGCTTGAAGAATGCTACATCGAGCGGTTGCAATCGGTGTGTAGTATGGCCTGGTAATTGTAGCATAATAAATTATAGTTTAAAAAAACTAAATAAACACGCTTTAATAGTAAACCGAACTAAAAAGTAGAAAATAATTTTGAAGTATCAAGAGTTTGTTACAGCAATAGAAAATTCCGACAATCAATTACGACTAATTAATTGGGAATAAGATTAAATTAGAAATTAAATTATTAATAAAATAATTCAATTATAGTAAAAAAAAGCGTGGGGTGCAATTTACTATATTTTCATAATGACTTTATTTTTATAAATAGCTGCACTACTGAAATAATGGTAACATTTAATATCAAGCACCCCACGCTTTTTTTTACTATAATTGAATTATTTTATTAATAATTTAATTTCTAATTTAATCTTATTCCCAATTAATTAGTCGTAATTGATTGTCGGAATTTTCTATTGCTGTAACAAACTCTTGATACTTCAAAATTATTTTCTACTTTTTAGTTCGGTTTACTATTAAAGCATGTTTTTTTAGTTTTTTTAAACTATAATTTATTTTCTTAATTTTTAGTCTCAAAACAATAACAAAAGTAATTATAATTAAGAGCCTTAATTTTTAAAATATCTTATATTTGACAATAAATCTAAATTCATTTCATTCATGTTTACGTAACCTTTCCATTTCATATAGTTTTTCTATACATTTTTTTTTCTCCAGTCTCCTCTTTCTTTGTGTTATAGTTTCATTTTTCATTTTTGTTTGTTTCTATAAAATATGCAAATTAAAATTTTTGTCAACGTTCTCGTATCAAAATCTTTTTTTTTCTTTCTAATTTTACAAAATTTTAGATTCAAAACTTTCTTCAAAATTCTTGCCAAAATTTTCAAATCAAAATTTCTTTGAATTTGAAAATTTACGCTCTTCAAAATTTTAAAATTCAATGTCTTTTTCGAAATTTTTTCTAAATTTTTGGATTTTAAAATTTTTCAATTGAAAATTTTTTCCAAAAATTTTTATTTGAATTTTTTTATAAATTATCAAATTTTTATTTATTTCTAAAATTTTTTAAATTTGATTTTATCATGTAATTCCACAATCCAAAATTATTTACAAAATTTTGTATTTCAAAACTTTTTTAAACTCCAAAATTTTATATTTAGAATTTTTTTTTTAATTTTGAATTCTGTATTTTTTCGAAATTTTTTAAATCAAAATGTTTATTTGAATTTTGTTATAAATTATCAAATTTTTATTTATTTATAAAAATTTTTAATTTAAAATTAGGCGAAAACCTAAAACTAATTCTGTCAGGTCGCCATCTATACGTGAAAAGCAAGAGCACGAATCTATTACAGTCCCCTGCCCCTGCCTTGCCTGCTTGGAAACAACACTGATGGATTGTATACACTTAACCTGCAAAGTAATCTAAATAGTTTTTATTCTGATGATCCTAGTCAGGACATTAGAACAAAGTTATTAAATAATTGTATTGTCATCAGTCCTTGACCCCTGTGCAAATTTTCAAGCTGATCAGACTTCTTGAAATTGGTGAAAATTACGCTGAAAGATTCCGTTACATACATACATACATACATACAGGTGAAGCTAATATAAGCGTGTTAATAATATTATTCGCCTTCGCAATTTCCAGGGCTTCTAGGTTTCATGAATGGGTAGTATGACCATCAATCACTAGGAGAATTTTTTCTCCATTTGGTTGTGGTGGAATAAAGCTGACAAAATTGTTTAGCCATTTTACAAATAATGTCGAGTTGATATATCCTGTATCAGATATATCTACAATACTACCCGGTGGAGCACCCGTCTTTAATTCACTACAAAATCTTTTTCTTTTAAAAATGATCATAGGGGGAATGTAGACTCCAGCAGCATTAACACAACAAACAACTGTTGTGTTTGTTCCACGCTCCCCGTTTGCTAGAACGCCAATTTGATTTTTCCTTTTTTGGGCAAGTATTTTCTCTTTTGTCCGTAGAATACCCCGATTCATCTACGTTATATATATTACTTGGCTGAAGCTTATGTTCGTCGCAAATTTTCTCGAGAATATCAAAAAATTCGTAGACTCGCTTTTTATTAAATCCTTTAGCTCTTGCCATTGAGGTAGATTCAGGTTGTTGCAAATTTAGAACTTTGTGTCTTCGAATAAAGGCATAGTACCAGTCTTTGCCTGCCATTTGCTTTGCGTGGTTAAAATTATGCGGAATTGAATTCCTTTCCGCTTATTGGTACCAGCTTTCGCACGTCCGTGATGGTGATGCCAAATAAACATTCTTCTAGTTTTAAAATATGACCTACCAGATGCTTCTCCATCTGTTCAGACAAATTGTACGCCCAAATGCTTTTTTTCTTTCATTGGCTCTAATGTTTTTAGATAATAAATGTCTCTTTAATGTTGGATTTGGTATATTAAAGTTTCGACAAGTCTCGTTTAGACCACACTGCCCTCCTCTGTAAGCTTTTATAGCATTCTCCATGTCCTCCTCCGCCCACTCTCCATATTTTCTTTTCTTCTCCATTACTGGAATACAAACATTACTTAGGTAGGTATACCTATAGACTATGTTAAAATATTATTCGGGTAAATTGTACCGATACAAATTGCCTACCGGCCTAGTGGTACGATATAGCCGACTACCCAGATATTAAAATATTTTATATTTGCTCAGAACAAAGTGAGGTTATGTGAAATTTGATATATTGAAAACAAAGTAAAACAAATGTAACTTCTAAAAATAAGTCATATGTGTCTTTAAACTCACCTGATGTTTTGTGGATTCCATATAAATGGTCTTCGAAATCTGGATGCAATCGGCTACTAACTGAAACACTGATATAGATTCAAAACCGGTGAAGTGACTGGTGCAAAAACAAACTGGTGGCCAGCCAGTGTACTAAGCTTTAAATGTAAGTCGTTGGTAAACATTTTTTACGCGCCAATTTCGAAATAACACTATGGTACAATTTAGCCGACGGTACAATATACCCTATTTTACCCTATATTATTATTATATTCAGTTACTTTGGTACAAAGCTGAAAGTTGTGTGAAAATTACAAAAATACAGGGTGTAACAGGAAAGCAGGTCATTCCATTAACTGTGTACTTTTTATGACAAAATATGATAGTTTAACCCTAATTATCTATATACAAAAATACCCTCCTTAAACGATACAAGGTATTAAAGTTGAATTTTTAAAATGGTTTGTACGTTTTTCGCATATCAGTTTGAAATTTAATAAATATATTTCTTTGGTTGGTTAAATCCTTAAGTATATTACTGTGAACGATGCTTAAAAAACAAAAATAGAAACTGGAAGGAACGAGGTATTTTGCCTCTCCTATTTTTTGACTTACGTCCATGGACAATTTCTTTCAGTATCATAACGTACCTAATATTTTATTTAGATTATATTATCACTGTAGATAATTTTTCGTAAAACTCTTCTTTTTAAAAATTTAATTAATTTTTGAATGTCAAGCAACGTTAGAGATACCTGCATGGTTTTGGGTTCTACTATTACGTTGCGATATTGATAGAAATTGTTCATGGGCGTAATAGTAATAAAATATTCTAAATACAATTTTACACTACGACATTACAATAACTTGTCCATGGGCGTACGTATACAATTTCTACGTTTGTTTTTTACGCGTTGTTTGCAATAATATCCTTAAGAATTTGGTTAACCAAAAGGAGTTTATCTATTAAATGATCATAAGCAAAATTGACGTATTTAGGGAAAGAAAATCGCACGATTTATTTATAAGAAAGCTGTACATCCTAAACGAGTCACAGTTTGGTGTGCATAAGGTTTGTTCCTGCAGCAGTTTCAAACGGTTTCAAACTATCAGAAATGTCCATCCAACTACTTCTTGCGTTAAATTCACTATTATGGTCAGGAGGTGTAATTGGTTCATACTTCTTTGAAACAGTTATGTTAATTGACCACCAAGATCTTGTGATTTGACACGATCAATTCCTTAACTGAGGAAAAAATTATTAGAGACAGGTGGATTTTAACGGCTTGATGGATCCAGAGAAAAAAGATGGAGGGAACAACGAAGCAACTGCGGACAACGTTGTTTCTGGGTTTTTGCCCTTCATCATCGCAATGCAGCTTAAAAACAGGATGGAATAAGAAGGAATGGCAAAGAACACGAACACAAGAGAATGACAAGTACCCTGCCTATCTTTATTTGCGGCTTCGTGTCACACAGCCTCGGTATTGAGGCCAAGAGCAGCAGTCGCCGCGGAAGAGAGTCCAGCAACCACTGTCAGGGTCTCAGCCAGGAAATATACAAGAAGGAAAAGGAGCTTAATGGATCATAATCTTATAAGAGACAGGTGAATTTTAACGGCTTGATGTATCCAGAGAAATAAGATGGAGGGAACAACGAAGCAACTGCGGACAACGTTGTTTCTGGGTTTTTACCCTTCATCAGCGCAGTGCAACTTAAAAACAGGATAGAATAAGAAGGAATGGCAAAGAACACGAACAGAAGAGAATGACAAGTAGCCTGCCTATCTCTATTTGCGGCTTCGTGTCGTGTTGCGGCTCTTGGCCTCAATACCGAGGCTGTGTGACACGAAGCCGCAAATAGAGATAGGCAGTCTACTCGTCATTCTCTTGTGTTCGTGTCCTTTGCCATTCCTTCTTATTTCATCCAGTTTTTAAGCTGCACTGCGCTGATGAAGGGCAAAAACCCAGAAACAACGTTGTCCGCAGTTGCTTCGTTGTTTCCTCCATCTGTTTTCTCTGGATCCATCAAGCCGTTAAAATCCACCTGTCTCTTATAAGATTATGATCCATTAAGCTCCTTTTCCTTCTTGGAAAAAATTATTCGCGTTATTTATTAGATAGAGCCACAATTCAGCCAACATGTCACTGAAAATTTTAACAAGAGTGGCGTTGCAAGAGGTGATTATTTAACAGATATTATTTTTCGTATTTAATGTAATATATATATATATAAATGTGAGAGTCTGAAATCTCTTAGATATGTCAATGACTGTCTTTACGAATTTGTTATTTTTTTGGTATATATCTTGCTAGCATTAAAAATTAATTAGCCAGCATACGATTATCCCACCTTGATAACGTCGCTTTGCATTTTAAATCCTGATGAAATCTCTCACTTTGTCTCTGATGTAATCGCGAAGACAATGTTGAAGTAGTCAGAATGGGAATCCATGAAATGCAATTTCAGAGTTATTAAGCAGTCCTGCTAAGTATCATTGTCGCACCTCATTAAATTACGGATCATTTTTTATGTGTTATATAAATAATTCTTAACACTTAATAAATTATATATCTACACCTACTTGATATTCAAAATATCTCTTAATTCAATAAAAACTGACAGGATGCGGAAAATCAACTCAAAACATAATTTATCATCTGCAGAAACCGTACCGGTAAAATCCAGATCTTAAAACCTACTTCATTGCTGTCTGAAATGCCTGAAATGAAACATTTAAAGGAGTATAAACTAATTAATTCTTTTATGAAGTCGAAATAAAAAGGTAAAAGAAGACTGACTTAACACAAAACGAGCCTCGAAATAAAAGAGTTACAAAGATGATAAAAGTCTTAATTTAAACAGAAAAAGAGTCACAATTCACCAACTAATGAGGAAAGTTAAGTCAAAAAAACGTGAGAATTACTCCATCTCGTCTTATGCAGATTTGAGGCGTGAACTTTAATTACACCAGAATTGTCTGGCAAACCCTGACCCCTCCGAAGCCCGGGGAGGCTCAGACGGTCCCAACTTACGTAGCTAAAATATAAAAGTAGCCGCCTCGGGTCGGGCAATTAGTCCACTTGTTTCTAAAATTCTGTGCTCAAGCTTCTGTTGGAATTACACCCCCACGTAATTTAATTCTCGAGTAACAAGAAAGCGGCTCTGTTTGAAAACCCCAACGCAGTGCTGCTCTCTGTTTGATATAGGAACGAGTACAACTTTAATATGAAATATTCTTTCAATTGTACAGCGTGTCCCGAAATACTAAAAGTAAGGTAAAATTTTAATATACGGGGTGTATGGAAAGGTTTTGGGGAAAGGTCAAAAATGAAAGGTCAAGGAGAGATCAAAATAGTTGTAGTACTTCATATAAAAACAATTTGCTATCGGGCTTCGTTTCGCTTCGCCAAAAAAGTAAGAAGTTAAAAATATATTACCTAACTAAAGTGCCTAACTCATTGCCCGTTTTCAATTTTAAGCTGATATTCAATATGTCTGCATTATACACGTTTGGGCAATTAAAGTAACTCATAGTAATGCCCATTTTCAAGTTTAACTTCTGATTCAATAATAATATAAATAATCTTTTTCTACAAAACTGTTAAAAGTGGGCTTTTTAATTGCCATTTTTGATGTTAAAAATGTCATTTTTTGACACGCGTGTTAAAAGTAAGTTCCTTTTAACATTAGTGTTAAAAGTAAATCAAAGTTTATTTAAATTTTGTTTTGAAAATTAATAATACGTTTTAACAAACACATGAACAACTTTTTATTTTAAATAAGTACAAACCAATATTTTAACTAGTTATTACTATTAACATTTATAGTAAAATTAGAATAACTTGAAATTGTAATTCCCTGCGGAGTCATCATACTTAAGTTGGTTCTACTGTCAACATGTGTAACACATCTATTTTCTGTAGAAATACTACTGGTAGTACTGGTGGTCTTGCTAGTAGTTGCAGCAGTATTAAGTATTTGGCACGCAATTTCCTTCTTCTGTTCCAGTGAATTTTCAATGTAGCCTTCAGCTACCGCCGAAGATTTCCATCCTCCATGCCTCTTGATGGTAGTAAGATTTACACCAGAATCTGCTAACAATGTCGCCGATGAACGACGAAAACAGTGTCCGGTGTAGAGTTGAGGATTTGGTAGATTCAAGAACTCTACAATGTCGGCAGGTATTTTACCAAACATGTTAATTCCGACTGAATTCTTCACACATTTATTCTTCATATATTTAAGAAAAAGTCGTCTATGGTCAGCGTTGGGTGGCTGGAGTGCCATAAACTTTCTAAAAAAGTTTAAATAGAATTCACCAACAACACTGAAAGTCCGAGGCACTTTCGTCTTAGTATCTGGTATGGTCACAACAACCGAAGTGCCCAAATATTCGATATTGTCGATGGTCATCTGACACAATTCTTCCCGGCGACACGCTCCGAAGACACCCACTATTGTTGCGACTTTCATCATCAGATACTTTCCGTCTTCTGCTTCTGTGAAAAATTTGTCGATATGCGTCTTCGTCAAAACTTTTTACTTTTTTGCTTGATATCCTTCACCCTTCCATTTTAAAAAAGCAATAAGTTTATAATGTTTGCTTATATCTTGATCTTGCTTTATTTTTAACATAGTTTTGATCATGGAATAATTTCAAAATATGCCAGTAAAACACTTTCGTTACATTTCCCAGAGACTTTTTTAATGTTGCACCATTCCGAAAAGCGTCTATAAGCGATTTCGTACTGTTCCTTTTATTTTGCCGGCAAAAATTTCAATGTTGCTCGACTGGCGGCTTCTTCGATTTCAGCAGGGATGGATTCGTTACGCTCATTATCGAGATTATTCATTATACTTATAATATTACTAGAAAATGCTGTCAATATTTTTGCGTTTTTTCCGTAACTAACAACAGCACTGGTTGCTACGAAAATTTTGGTTCATAAACATTGCGATCTGTGTGGTATTTTTTGATTTCTTATTTTTATTGAGTTTAAAGTTTTTCCGATTGTTTTGTAGAAAAAATAGTGTATGATATACGTGTTAAAAGTGATTTTATTTTGTTTGTGAAATTAAAAAACTCGCTACGCTCGTTTTTTAATCATTTTCACTCACAAAATAAAATCTTACTTTTAACACGTATATCATAAATAGCTATTTTCTACAAACATGTTAAAAATACAATTTTTAACACTCCCTTGTAGCATTAAAAATATTGCTTTAAGGCACCAGTGCCTTAAAATGATCACTTTAAAGCACTAGTGCCTTAAAGTAAATGTCAAATTGTACACAATTCTGCCACTATCAACTAAAACGACCGCATTCCTAGTTGACGTTTGAGCAGACACAACGTTTAAAAGTGAAAAATCCAAAGCTTTCAAACTTTTCGTAAATGATGAATACAACAATGGTTGCCACCATAGTTACTATATATCATTGGCAAGTGCCCACTTCGAAAATTTGATATAGTCCCTACGATGCTATTTACAACTTAACTTATTTTTACCCGGGTTCATTCTTTTTAATGCTGTTTGTACAAAAAATATTGTATGATATTTGTGTTAAAAGTATTTTTAAAGCACTGATGTAAATTGTAAACTTTTACATTCGTACCTTAAAAATGCACTTTTAATACTCACATCACAAATAACTATTATTTCACATTTCCTATAACACGTATAGATTGCGACAATTCATACAACACACCTTAACTAATATCTACACATACAATGAGAACAGATAATACAATTTAGTAAAATGGTATAAAACACAAAACTGACGAATGTAAAATAATTAATTAGTTAGATCTTCTCAGCTAGCTCACCAAAGTGTAAAAGCATTTACTTAAGAGGTATTTCATAATTTTTTTTTAAACAAAGATACTCTCATAATTGTTTAATTCTAATGGTAGTTTATTAAAAATAGTTGAACACAAGACATAAGGGCTTTTTATATGTGAAACGTTATAATTATGATGATTATGATTATTATGATGATTTATGATGATTATGAAATATGATTAGCTGTCGTATATTATGTATATTTACTAATATTTAACGCAAATTTATTTCTGTTTCTATTTATTTTATAAACAAAATATGCTGGCTCATATACAAAAATTAAATGTAAAGTTAATAAATTATTTTGTTTAAAAACTGGTTGGCCTAATAGACAGTATTAATCTAATGATTTTTTTGTGTAAAATAAAGACTCTTTCTATGTCTGCACCAACACACAACGCCAAATTTTTGTTTAGATAGTACTGGCTTCAGATTTCGCATCGCGAAAAATGCGGAGTTTAACTTGCTACAAATTAAATCTATATGGTTAGATCAGGTAAGAGTTTCCTGGTTTCCTTTAACAATAAGTCCAGAAAGTTTATTACCGAAAATTGAGAAACCGTGAACCGAAAAACCAACTAAGAATCAGCCTAGGTTGTTCACGTCGTTAAAAAAATTGTATGTATGTCAATTTTTGGTGATTCAGTACCAATTTATATGCAATGCAAAATGCCTATATTATACATGAGCAGACGAAATTATCTATTTAAAGTTGACATCTTTGACAGCGTTGCTAAATCTGGCATTTTTCTTTCATAATCAGATTCCTCTCTTATTTTGCTTAAAAACAAAGATATACCATGTTTCAGTCGATATCTTGTCAAAGATTGCCATGAAAGAGAAAACAAATGTCAATCGGACAAAGAAAAAATACATACACTACAAGTTTAACAACACTTTAAATTGCGACCACAGTAAAGATAATGAACGTATAAAAAATGTACCCACTTTTATGGCAATTTTTGACCTTATTATAATTTTTAGGCACCCCATAAAAACACTCAATATACATTTGTCGGACAAATTTGGTATACCTATAGATATAGATGTTGAATAGCGTGGTAATATTATCTTTTTGCAAAAAAATGCCTAATACCACTTTCTTAAAAAACTACGCTTTTAAAAAATCGTAGTAGGCCAGATTTTTATCAAATCAATAAAATGGTTAGTAGAACATAACCTCCCTTCAGAGTATTAATTGTAAAAAAATTGGCTTGCGGAAATTCCACAGCCTTCTTACATTTCCAGAGCTGTTAACCTGAAAAACTGGACATACTGTATGTGTTTTGTTTCATTAGCATTACTTACTGAAATTAAATATTTTATTTTCGATTTTACTATTTCACTCTTTACATTATCATCAATGAAATGTTCCTAAAAAATTTTCAACGGTTTTGCTACGTATAAATTCGAAATTCAAAATATTATCGTAAATGTGACAGACTGTGAAATATTTTTGATAAAAAATTGCCAGAAAATACATGTTTCTTCAAATAAAATGTGTGTATTTTGTGTTTCACAAATGCAAAATCACTCATACTCATTTAATTTATTTTTCGATTAAAATTAAGGGTTAATCAAGGAAAAAATAAATAAAGATTGTGCCCGTGATTATACCAGAAAACATTTTAAAAAATCTGATAAAACCTGTTCCTATCAAGGTGGTCTACGTACAGGTACACAATACGAATAGTGACAAAGACAATATGTTTCGTATTAGATTTACACTTCATGAAAATATGGATGGAGGTACATTAAATCAGATTTATTAGTCATCATGTTCATATTTAAATATTCATGTCGGAGAAAATTTATCTGATCTCGATACAATGGAAAAGTAAATGAATAATTAATTATTAATATATAACCAAGTACCTATAGGCTATTAAAAAACGATTTCATATAGATGTTAGAACTGTTGAATAAATATCCATTTTCAAAACCTGTTATTACTTTTTCAATTCATACACGGACTATGTCAAATAAAAAAATAATATGTAACATTATACAACTGTTTGCTCTACCGCTGACTAAAAGCTCGAAAAACAATGCTTACAAACTTTCCTTTTAAATCATGCCAAATAAATGACATCAGTTTGCTGTGTTGCTCATATTTGAAATATTAACAGGAAATAACTGTATTACACCCTTGGTAAATTACATCAGGTTAGCATAATAAACGGAGCAAAATTAAATTCAAACATAAAACAATTATTTTGGAACGTCATTTACGGAACGTATGAAAATGTATTCAGAGTTTTAATCTTTCGAATTGAGAAGATAACAATTTCTCTTTCCTTAGGTATTTTAAACATTTTATCTCATTTATTTTCTTCAATGAAAATTATAACTTACAGTATTTCTTGATTTCTAAGTTTTAAATTATTTTACTATGAACACTACCTAAAAAGATAAACTAACAAATTCGAAATGTTATTTGGTCATCCATAACCCACCACTAACACTCACTGACTTGAAGATGTTCCCTTACAAAGTGCAGACAGTGCATCAGCTGTTAGCTGTTGATCGCCAATCGCGTGTAACCTACATTCAGACCATCCTGAATCTGCACCACGAGGAAGACAACTTTTCATCGAAAATCATAATGAGCGACGAGGCCCATTTCCATCTCTGTGGATATGTTAATAAGCAAAATTATCGCTTCTGGAGCATCAAAAATCCGCATATAAGCCACGAGGAGCCATTACACCCGCTCAAAGTTACACGATGGTGTGTTGTTTACGCTAGAGGCGTCATCGGGCCTTAATTTTTCGAAGACGCTGCGGGTCAAACGACTACTCTGGATGGCGAGCGCTACAGAGCCATGCTCAACGACTTTCTCCTTCCTCAATTGGGACTGGAGAATATGTGGTTCAGGATGGAACAACGGCGCATACTGAGCAACGCACAACCGAAATTCTGAGGGCTGCATTTCCGGATCTCCTAATTTCTCGTTTTGGCGATTTGCACTGGCCGGCAAGATCGTCCGATTTGTCGGTTCCAGACTTCTTTTTGTGGAGTTTTCTGAAGTCACGAGTCTATGTGAACAAGCCGCAGACTCTTGAAGCTTTTAAAGAGAATATCCGTCAAGAATGTGAGAACCTATCGCCGGAAGTTGTGGCAAGAGTGATGGAGAATGACTTAAATCGAGCCCGTATGGTCATCACTTCTGGCGCCGGCCACTTGGCCGATATCATTTTCTCGACTTAATGGAAAAAAGTAAGACATCAAATAAACATAATCCAAAAGTTTTTCATTCATAAAAAAAATAGCCAAAGACCATCAGGTGACAACTTTTGCGCCACCTTGTATAAACCTAGCGGGTAAACTATTAAACATTTTATTAGGATACCCTATAGAAATCATGAAACATATGTAACCTTACTTAAGTTAAAGATAATAGTAATTGTTAATGAAGGGTTCTACAATGCACGACAGCTTTATACCGGGTGTTCCCTCTAAGACTTTCAGTGCGAATATCTCAGAAACCAATGCGACGAAATTTGGTATACAGACACTAGATGGCGCGTAGAATCTGATGATAACATCAATTTTTATACAGGGTGTTCCATTTTCCAAGAAATCGATTTAATTTTGATTTTTTGGTTGTCAGCCCTGCTAAAACTTATGTTTAAATTGAAATATACTTAATTATGAACACATTCTGATAAATAAACATTCCAAAATTTCAAAATTTAACATAAAAAAACGCCTACAAAAAGTACCCAAATTTCATTGTTTTGTCATGTAAAATGTGTATAGCCTTGAGCCAGACTTACACAGAAGAAACTAACACCGGTGAACGTCAAAACTATGAATTGTCAAATATTAATGGCATGAAGTATTTTATTACACATAAATAACGCTAAATAATGGATTTAATGCAATTTACGTATGCACAATGGTGTTTTTGAGACTTGTCGATAAAAATTTAGACTTGAGTTGAGGCTTTTGGAGCATTGTGGTCGCCGTACCGGCGCAGTCTACCGCTAGAGTTACAGCGTGAAGATTGTGTAAAATATCTGTGAAAATTTTTAAATTATTCCATTATAATGTAATGAAACTTCAGTAAATTGTTTTTTTATGTTACTACAGTGTACAATAATAATTAGGTTCACGTATTTTTTATGACAAAATAATTTACAAAATTGTGTAAGTACCTAAAGAATATCCCTGTTTTCCAATTGCTGTAATAATTATTGATTACTTATTTAGCAACAAATAAATTTAAACAAAACCATTTCTAAAACTTTTAATTATAATGTGAACGTGTTTGTCGTTGAAAGTCAGATCTGAACCTACCCTAGCCCCACAAAAGAAAATATTACGAAAGCATAACCTACAAATGATTGATTCTTGTATCCACATATTTCAGCACTTTACTTATGTACTTATGTTTAAGAAGAACTCTACATCTGTAAAATAGTAAACAATGAACTACAATTTCTGTATTTCATGATACAGAACTGAAATAAAGCAACTGGTTTTTGCTAGGAAGAATCACCTGTAAAATGTACTATACCCAGTAGGTAGGTACCTATCAAATAGTCGTTTAAAGCTAGATAATAATTTGTAATTATTGTTTTTATCTTTCAGTTATGTGTGGGCAGTGCCACAAATTACATTAAAACAGACACCAAAAAGAATAAGCGAAAAATATTACGGACATTTTCTTGGAAATAATTCTAAACATGGAATGATGGATAATATTAAAAAGAAGTCTGTAACTCACATTCTTTGAAGAGTATTCTATAAGACATTAAATTCAGTTGTCTGTCGTAGGTTTTAAAATTTCTAAACGAATAAACTAATAAAGAAAAATAAACTAATTTCATAATTCTATGTACAGTATGAAAACATCTTGTTAGAATATCTTTAAAATGTTGAAAGCTAACTGTTACAACATAACGTAATAAGGTAGGTATTGAACGATGAAACGGCAAGATTTATTTCTAATCGTACATGCATGTACATTCCTCAGATTGAACGTTGCTCTGTAAATGAAATTAGAATACAGAATAAGTGTTTAATATAAAATCAGATGTAATAATGTAGATACTTAATGTAATTTTATTTTATTGTTAATAAATTAAAGTCTGTATTTGTTGTTTTTTATTCTACTCAAATTATTAAACAGAAATGTTTCAGAAATAATATAAAATTAATTAATACTTAAAGATGAAGGATCAAGTTATTTAATTTAGTTACTAATTAAAAAATAAGCCACAATGTAGGTACGTATTACTTTTTAATTAAAATTATGCTGGTTACAACTGAATCATAGCTAGCTATAATAAAATATAAAAAATCACTCCTTTAGTCTTTTTTGAAAATTTTGTTCTTTTGTAAAATACTCTCCAATGTGAGTTAGGGGACTTCTTTATATTATCCATCATTCCATGTATAAAATTAATTCTAACAAAATATTTGTGCGATATTTTTCGTTCATTCTGTTTGGTGTCCTATTTTACGAATCGTTTTGTTTCAATGTAATTTGTGGCACTACACATATACCTGAAAGATAAAAACAATAATTACAAATTACTGTCTAGCTTTAAATGAATTCTTGATTAATTAACAATAAAATAAATTTACATTATTACATCTGATTTTATATTAAACACTTATTCTGTATTCTAATTTCATTTACAGAGAAATCTGAGGAATGTACATGCATGTACGATTAGTAACAAATCTTGCCGTTTCATCGTTCAATACCTACCTTATTACGTTATGTTGTGTATATGTTGTAACAGTTAGCTTTCAACATTTTAAAGATATTCTAACAAGATGTTTTCATACTGTACATAGAATTATGAAATTAGTTTATTTTTCTTTATTAGTTTATTCGTTTAGAAATTTTAAAACCTACGACAGATAACTGAATTTAATGTCTTATAGAATACTCTTCAAAGAATGTGAGTTACAGACTTCTTTATAATATTATCCATCATTCCATGTTTAGAATTATTTCCAAGAAAATGTCCGTAATATTTTTCGTTTATTCTTTCTGGTGTCTGTTTTAATGTAATTTGTGGCACTGCACACACATAACTGAAAGATAAAAACAATAATTACAAATTATTATCTAGCTTTAAACGACTATTTGATAGGTACCTACCTACTGGGTATAGTACATTTTACAGGTGATTCTTCCTAGCAAAAACCAGTTGCTTTATTTCAGTTCTGTATCATGAAATACAGAAATTGTAGTTCATTGTTTACTATTTTACAGATGTAGAGTTCTTCTTAAACATAAGTACATAAGTAAAGTGCTGAAATATGTGGATACAAGAATCAATCATTTCTAGGTTATGCTTTCGTAATATTTTTTTTAGTGGGGCTAGGGTAGGTTCAGATCTGACTTTCAACGTCAAAAACGTTCACATTATAATTAAAAGTTTTAGAAATGGTTTTGTTTAAATTTATTTGTTGCTAAATAAGTAATCAATAATTATTACAGCAGTTGGAAAACAGGGATATTCTTTAGGTACTTACACAATTTTGTAAATTATTTTGTCATAAAAAATACGTGAACCTAATTATTATTGTACACTGTAGTAACATAAAAAAACAATTTACTGAAGTTTTATTAGATTATAATGGAATAATTTAAAAATTTTCACAGATATTTTACACAATCTTCACGCTGTAACTCTAGCTGTAGCGGTAGACTGCGCTGGCACGGCGACCACAATGCTCCAAAAGCCTCAACTCAAGTCTAAATTTTTATCAACAAGTCTCAATAACACCATTGTGCATACGTAAATTGCATTAAATCCATTATTTAACGTTATTTATGTGTAATAAAATACTTCATGCCATTAATATTTGACAATTCATAGTTTTGACGTTCACCGATGTTAGTTTCTTCTGTGTAAGTCTGGCTTAAGGCTATACACATTTTACATGACAATACAATGAAATTTGGGTACTTTTTGTAGGCGTTTTTTTATGTTAAATTTTGAAATTTTTGAATGTTTATTTATCAGAATGTGTTCATAATTAAGTATATTTCAATTTAAACATAAGTTTTAGCAGGGCTGACAACCAAAAAATCAAAATTAAATCGATTTCTTGGAAAATGGAACACCTTGTATACAAATTGATGTTATCATCAGATTCTACGCGCCATCTAGTGTCTGTATACCACGTCGCACTGGCTATGATGGTTTCTGAGATATTCGCACTGAAAGTCTTAGAGGGAACACCCGGTATAGCCGAGAGCGGGCGTGAGTTCGATTGCTGATTTGAAAATAACAAATACTTTGTTTCAATAAATTTCAACAAATAATATTTTGTAAGTAGACAACCTTGGACGCCAGCCGTTCCAGGGAAACGAAAAAAAAATTGAATAAAATACACGATAAACCAAAGTAATAAAAAATTGTTTAAAAATATTTAATTTTACTAGTTAATGTATCTTAAATTCACATGAAACAATGGATAACATAAAAAGTAAAAGCGCAAGGGTATGTTTGTTGTTCTCTAAATAATAATATAGAAAAATGCCATAAAACAAATTGTGTTAAATATACTGTACGTACTAAATTAAATTGACTATAATATTATGTTGCTAGCTAATACGAATATTAAATTTAATAAAACGAGTATATAGGATGTATTGAAAACACAGAGCATTAATATATTCAACATTGAATCTTTAAAAATTATTTAAACAATTATCCCCTCCGCAAACAGCTGTTAGGGAGTTCACAGTTGTATATTAATATAAGTATGTACATACTTAATATATTAAGTATGTAATATTGAAAAGGCATAAGCATAAAAAGGAGTATATAATCACAAATAAAGTAATTAGTAGTTGTCGTTGGATAAACTGATTTCCCCTGCAATACTTAAGATTCGATGATGCACTTGCATTCGTGATAAAAAATTGGAAAGAACTTACAATATTATTGAAAGTTGGTACAATCTACTCCTAAATGGTCCTGGTCATATTCCAGCAGTAGTTTTACAGAAAGTGAGTACACCAGTCTCTGGGGCTCTTCCAAAGATAGATGGCTATGTCACCCTCCTGGACTCACCAACAAACTTTGTCGTAATGGACATACTTCAAACCGTCAGCAGTATATGGGTGATTCAGTGATGTTACCAATGATTATCTACTACTTTAGGAAGTACTTCGGCCTGGATAGTACGTAATACGTGATACTCAATAAAACAGAATTTCATAAAGCGTCATACTGTAGCGTAGTAGTAAACGTTAACGTAAAGTAAAAAGCCCAAAATATGACTACGTCTAAGTATCACACATTTAACTCTATTTAACAAAACAAAAATTATTTAAACATTAATATCTACCTCAGAATATTATAAGGCCACTATATTTCGCACAGAGCGAGCGTGATTTTTAACAGGCCAATTCCTCGACTGTCGCGTTCGCTTCCTACATTTCTTGTCTATAAAAAAAAACGACTCTCTGGCCGGTGTAAAATAGCAAATAAAAATGGAAATTCGAATTGTTATTAAACATTTAATAAAATATATTTATTATTGGAACATCATTTTACCACTAATCATATCACTGCATAATATTGTAAATATTTTGTTGATAAATTCTAACTTATAAGCAGAGTGTAGCACTTTCAAGAAACAATTTTCAAGTCTCAACAAATATTAACGATCTTTACCTCTACAAGTTAAACTAATTTACTGCTGACTTATATACTGTATATTATTGAAGTAATTCTAAATACAAAAAAATGTAATGTAATTATAACACAAACCTTTGAACAACACCCTATTGAATATATGGTTGCCTACTAAATGTAACTTTTACTTTTGCCCTATCTCTCTGGAATACCGCGTGTTTTACTAAATTAACCGTTACACATATAGAACGCCAAAATTATCAACCTATGGAGAAAACGTGAGTAATATTGCAGTAACTTAGCTTTTATGGTTTGGTTGCACTAATGGAGTAACTTCACACTATTGGACGGAAATTTCAAAATATGAAAATTGTACGTCCAATTCATAGAAACGTATGATGTCAATGGTCCAATTAGAAACATTCCGTTTTAGTTTCGCTAGAATTAAAATGCAGTATAACCATCAGTTTACATTAAGTTTTGCCTGCTTTCTAAGCTCCTACATAGTCTGACTATTTTTAAGTGCCTAATGTAAAAGTTTTTGGCCTTCTATATATTTTATCATTTCTACGGGACAGCCACGTTTCAGAATGACAAAAGTGTAAAAAATTATAATCATTTTTAATAATTATTTTATTTGTTTATTAAAAAAACAATATTACAGTATTCTTAGATAAGTTTAAAAACTCAGTGAGAAGGATGGTACTGCATGCTTGAACTAGGTCATGATCGGTCATTATTTGATAAGTGCCAATATTGCATCAACAATATTTTTTAATTGTACAAAAATACACATGGTTTTCAATATCAATATTTTTAAATAATCAAAATATATGTCATTCAGATATATTAAAAGTTCCAAAAAGGATGTATGCATGAGTCAATATTATTGTTTTGACAAATATTGCCTTAATTCATTTCAGTCAGGTGGCTAAATACACAGTTATAATCAATTCTGTCAAAAACAAATTAACAAGCGATAACATCTAAATCAATATATTGATTCAGATCAGAACTTCTAGGTAACAAAATTTAAATGGTATGAATATTTCGTAGTATTATTTTCAGTTCTGATATCTAACTGGAATTGTAATGCTAAAATTCTCGATGGTTTCCAAAACTTGAAATATCATAAAAAAGCATTCAGCATTATAATATAAAATAGAAGAAAAACGGGAAAACAATTTTCTTTTGGGTTACTCTTTTTTTTTCAAGAAATTGAACAACCCCTCTATAAAATCAAAAATACAGTAACATTTTCAAGACTTGAGAAAGAGTAGAAAATTTGATCAAGAATGACACTTTATTTACAAATAAAAATTATTTCCCTCTTCCCACTATGCATATACTCGTACGTACTAAATATGTGTAATACAAATCACATTCGGTAGTTTTATGCCACTAATTTGTTTGTGATCTTTTAACAACGCAGGACCACAATAAAAACAAGCCAGACGGACTAGACCTATATATTCTTATGTATTTTTACTCGCTGAATCTGGGAAATCCGTTTAGTTCCATCAGTTAATATTTAAGGTCACTCTAAGATTACTTACAACTATTAAAAAATAGATATGTAAGTGTACCAGACCACCATACACATATGTTTTTGAGGTAGAACCCCACCAAGTAAAATCAAGGTAATTTCAAGGTCGAATTGAAAGACAGAATGGACAAAACTATCGTATTTATGTGTTTGGGCTTGCTGGATCTAAATCCAAGGTTTAATTAACTCCATCTGATGAACTTAATCTGAAAACTCGTTCATAATCCTGGAACTGGTGCATAAGAGTGCTAAAACCGATATATTTTGAATATTATACAGTAACATTCTTCTTAAGTTTGAAGGTTTTAAGTCTTGCTGGTGGATACCGTGTACGACTCTCTTTCTTTATGATATCTAGCTTTCTAGCACTTAAAAATTGTCCATATTGACTACTTTTCACAAAATCTTGGCGATTTTAGTAAAAAACAACATGAAACATTTCATCAGGACTTGAGGGATACAGAAAGATATTACCAAAGCAACTGGTTACATTCGCTGACTGATTGTTGCTGGATGTTCGCAAAAGGTACATCAGAAAGAGAACGAAAACTTAACTGGATGTTCGCAAAAGATGCATCAGAAAGAGAACGAAAACTTAAGACAGTCATTCCATTGCACAGATCTTTTGAGTGTAAGAAAAGCTATATAACATAAAGAAAAAGAAATTTCACAGTTAAAACTCTCAAACTTACCGTAAACCTTGCTGTAAAAAATCATTTCTCTCAAAATTTATATGGCTTTTAGCTGTGCATCAGTTGTAGGATTATGAGTTTATGGACGTTATTGAGCATTAGAGTTTTTAGGTTGTCAGGTTAAGCTGACCCCAAAAATGTAATTATAGGTATGCGATGGTTTTGTACATTTGCATATCTTTCTTTCGATTTGACTTTAAAAAATAACCTTGAATATAATCTGAATTAAATAAACTCCGGATTCGGAATCATCAACGCCACAGCATAAACGTAATATGGTTTTGTCCATTTGCATATCTTTCGATTTGACCTTGAAATAATCTTGAAGCTAACTGATGAGATCAAATCCAGTGATTTAAAAAATATATAAGTACTATGGTAAAATGCACTCCTAAATTGTATCCAGCAACTCTTAGACCTTAGAATGACCTTGAATATTCTGACAGAATATTAAGTGAAACTCTTGACTGACATATCATATATTCTTGCAGTATTGTGCAATTATTTTTCCGTCTCAGACTCGCATAAAATAATAACAGTGACTGGCACCACTACACTGGCACAAACATACATTTGAAAGAAGTGTAGAAATTAGCAGTAAGATATTGTCGTAATGGACATCTAAAATTTCAGATCTTACAGCGTTCTTCTTGCAACTCTAACCTACCTCTCTGTTATTGTTATGTTAAGACTTTTAAATGGTTTTGGAAAGAGAGATACTTAGATACTTCTTTCTGATCATCTGATTTAATAGAAGTTAATGTAATGGCGTGACCTAAAAATATAAGATTTATATCCTTCATTGAATCATATGTTTCAAAATCCTAATTTTAATTTTATTATAAAAGCAATATATTTTATGTAAAACTAAGACGAGCTCTTATTGTAAGTGGGAATATAAAAGGAATAATACGAGTTATATTTATACCACAGTGGACATACGTATCGCACTGAAATTTATAGGTAATAGAAGCACATATTGGAATCCTTTCTATTATGTTTGCCATCCTTTAAATACCATTCGCAGGGATATTCCTATTCCTTTTATAGCCATGTAGTCTTTTTCAGAAGACTACAAGGAAATTACTTACTATTTATATTTATATCACGTAATACATATGTTTTGCTACTATTCTCTTGCAAATATTTTAATTATTGACAGATGGAGAAATTTATTAAATTCATTTAAATTTATTATGCCAATTATTTATATTAACGGTGTAGTGATATCTTAAAAACTCAAATTTTATGAATCAATCATTTACTGAAAGAATTTTATTTTGAATTGATTGATTTTTTTTCTTAATTAAGTACCTTGACCATCCGCAAATTAAAACAATAATTTTCTACTTTTAGATGGTTAATGCTTTTAGATCTAATAAAATTGCGAATTATAAGAACTTTACAAAAACAGTTTACATTTGAAAATTCGATAAATTAAGCTTCATTGGAAGATATAGGTACTGCCAGCTAATGACAACATAAAAGTTTCTCTTCATTTACTCAAGCAAGTGACAAACTCGATTTATTACTGTAAAACTTTTTTATATGTTGATCAATTGTGTACTTCTTGCTAATTTTGATGATTTAAGTATACACTTCTGCACGGCACTGGAAACTGGTCCATTGTAAAACCTGACCTTGCGCAAGGCAACGCAATCTGTCGACAATTGGTGGCAAAGTGTAATAAAATGTCAACAGACAGAAAATTGAAAGAATTTCCCAAGGAAAGAAGTAAATAAAATTTTATAGCACCTATTTTATATCTATTTTTTATACATTTTTAGGTATTAATAATAGTGTGTGAAACTAACTACTTTGCGAGGAAATTGTAGAAAAAATCATTTATGTTAGCTTAAATTACATTTACAATACGGTAAAAAAAAATAAAATAAAAAACTATTTTATATCAACAAATTCAACTGCTTTCGCCGCTGTTGTTATAACTGTTAAAAATTTTGTCCACCGACGTATAAACGCTTAAACACATTTGAGCCCGTTTTACCCGGTATTGAGGCCAAGAGCAACAGTCGCCGCGGAAGAGAGTCCAGCAATCACTGTCAGTCTCAGCCAGGAAATATACAAGAAGGAAAAGGAGCTTAATGGATCATAATCTTATAAGAGACAGGTGGATTTTAACGGCTATTCCATCCTGTTTTTAAGCTGCACTGCGCTGATGAAGGGCAAAAACCCAGAAACAACGTTGTCCACAGTTGCTTCGTTGTTCCCTCCTTCTTTTTTCTCTGGATCCATCAAACCGTTGGTGTAATGATCACTTTTTTATCAAAAATAAATTGATTGTTTTGATAACAAAATTTGATTTTTTTGACGAGTATTTGTTTAAATAAAACCAAAAAGTTATTCCATTTGAACATCTTATGAAAATTTAATTTTAAAAAATGATTTTCTAATAAATATATGTTTTTTCATTTCCCTAAACAATTTGTTCAATTCTTTATAAAAATAACGTTTTGAAATAAAATACTGTTTTTGATTGAAATTAATGTGCATTTCGAATCCAATAATGCGTTTATTTAATTCAAAAACTCATATCTTTAATCGAAGGATGTGGAAAAGGAAAATAATGTAATATTTTAATTCTTTTTGTAAAGTTTTTAATCGAAATTTTATTAGGTTACATTATAATCATTAGAAAAACCGTAAATTAAAAAAACTCAATTTCCTAATGTAGCGTCGTCGAAAAAAGTAATTTTAATAATAATCATTTAATGGTGAGTTTTGACGTAGTTAGTTTATTCACTAACGTACCAGTAGACAAGACACTGAATATCATTAAAAATAAACTGGAAAATGATATCAATTTGGCAAACAGAACAAAATTAAATGTAGGATGTATAATGGAATTACTAAGTCTATGTATAAAAACAACATATTTTCAAATAAATAATGAATTTTATCAACAAAATTTCGGAATGGCAATGGGCTCATCATTATCACCAATTTTAAGTAATATTTTTATGGATTTTTTTGAAGAAAATTATATTCAAAATATAAATAAAAAACCAACTATCTGGTGGAGATATGTAGATGACATTTTTGCAATTTGGCCTTTTACTGTTACAGAATTAAATGAATTTTTAAATGATATTAACAATAAAGAACCAACAATAAAATTCACTTTGGAAATAGAAAATAATAATATGCTACCATTTTTAGATGTTTTAATTAAAAAACACGATAATTCTGTAGAAACAAGTGTTTATAGAAAACAAACTCACACCAATAGATATTTAAATTTTAAATCTAACCATCACATCGATATTAAGAAAGGTGTTGTTAAATGTTTATATGATAGAGCAAAATTAATTTCATCAAACAATGATATCTTTAACAACGAACTAAAATTTATTAAAAATGTTTTAATAAATAATGAATACCCTCCAAATTTTGTTGAGCATTCAAAAATATTGCAGATAAAACTAACACTAAGACAAATAAAAGAAATTAATCATACAATAAAAATTCCATACATTCCTATATTATTAGAAAAGTTAAGAAGAATCGGTAATAAATTTAATATTCGAACAGTTTTTCAGACAACTAATACCTTACGATCATTTTTGTCAAAAACGCGTCCAAAAAATGATATATAAAATTCAAAAAATTGCATCTACAGTATACCTTGTGAATGCAATAAACATTATGTCGGAGAAACGTCTCGGCCTATGAATGTTAGAGTTGAGGAACATAAAAATTATATAAAAAGAAATTTGAAAAATCCAAAATTTGCGAACACGCTTGGGAAAACGGTCATGTGATTCAATGGGATTCGGCAAAAATTTTAGAGAAGGAAGATAACGCGACAAAAAGAAAATTAAAAGAGACCGCGATTATTTTGTTGAACGGAGATAAGTGTGTGTCAAACTGTTCAGTAAACATCGATCATTGTTGACTACAGTTGTATCAAGAAGAAGTAAGTAAAAATAAAATAAAAATCATTTAACATCTCTATGGAAGCAGATAAACAAATTTTAAACTGTCAAACTTGACAAACGGTTTAATATTTTACTACTATTTTGAAAACGAAAACAGAGAGTTTTTCGAAACGTCAATATTACGGAAGTGCGCGATAGTGATGTGATTTTTGTTATTTTTTACTTATCTGCTTTTTTCAGTGTGAGATTTTTTGGTTAGGCAAACTTAGTTTCAAAAATAACCCTTGACTGTTCCGTTTGGCGCAAGGGTTTATTTAATTAATTTTTATTATTTTTCAGAAGTGTGGCAAAAACCCAATAAAACTTTAGAAAAAAAAAAAAAGTATTTGTTTGAAAGGAAAAATTCGAATTGTTTCCTGTAAACAAAAATTAATTGTTAATAGGTGGCCGCTAGATGTAGCTGTGCCATATTTAGCTACTCAAGTATGTCGAATTTGAGAGATATGAGCAGCCAGGGTTAGTCGGCAGTTTACTCACCACTCACCTAATGAGAGCTAATAAGCTTGTTGAGTATTTGCTATAGATTTTGTAATTTTGTGTAATTCAATGCTGGTCGGGGCATTAGCTTGCAGTGGTTTTCTGAAATTCCTGAGCAATAAGTTGTTGACCTAAATAAGCAGTTGTTTATTTAGGGCAGCAGTTTAATTAGAAAAAAATTTTTGAAATATACAAATATTATTTTGTCATAAAATATAATTAAATCAACACCAGAAGTGTACCATTGAAAAAAAAATAATGATTTTTAATGGAAACAAAAAAATGCTTTTTTACACAAAATAACTATATATATATATATCAGCTTTCTCAAATTTTTTTTATTTTTTTAGGCCCTATACAAACAAATCATTTATTTCCATGAAACAACATATTGTATATCTTACATACATACTTACATATATACACAACATACATAGTTGGCAAGAAAGACTTTCATCTAACATGTACAGGGTGATCAGAAAATCAGCAAATATAAAAATCGGTCAAGAATTTATGAAAGATGTTTAAGTTAAATGCATTTCGCATATATAGCGATTTTTTTAGTATTTTTTCCTCTACTTAGAGTAATTTAAGGTTACCTGAAATGTATAATATTAGTAATTATGAATATTTTTACCATAGCATTAATTGGAAAATATATGAGAGGAATAATCAGTAAAACTACTGTGTATCCATTAAAAGTACTACTTTTTTTCTATGGGAATATTTCGATTAAAAATTATGATTTGGGAAAATATTAAAAAACAAAATTAGAGGCAGTGTTAAATTTATTTCATTGAATGAGGTACAAAATTAGTGCAGATAATTTAAAAACATGGTTGCACTATACATGTCCAAATGTCAATGGGTTTGGATAATGCTTAATTTAGTTTTATTTCGAATACTTGAGCGCAAAAGTACCATTCCGCGTTCTAGATACAAAAATAACTATATCATTAGTTAGGTATTTAAATTTTTTAGAAAGTCACATATATTTGTCCTCTTAACTTTGATAGATAAAAACTAAACCCTATTTAATTTTGTCCATGTTTAGGTATACGCGCTTCTCTTCAAATGATCTGAAGAAGCACTCCCTGCAATGATCAGAATACTTTTTTGCGGGTTCGCAAAGTTTTCCGTAATCAACGTCACTAATTCGGCGACAATTGAATGGAACTTTAAAGAACGGACAAAAAGAGGTCTATCTGAACCTAAGAGGCACTCGGCGTTAATAGTCTCCGTATAGAGGAGAGCGATTAAGGGCACGCGTAATCACATTCCATGACCGATAAAACGATTTACGGTGAGCGGAAATGTCGTCATTTCAAGAACAATGGATCTGATAGATTTTGTTTTAAAGGGGAACAAGACAAGGCAAAGCTTTGCCACGACCGAATTTCCTTATTAATTTCGAATAGTTCCGCCGACTAAGGCGTGGCCTGTTTTTGCCTTGCTCAGGGGCTTGGATTCGCTCTGACGATTCAGACTTGAAGGTATTATTAATGGAAGTGAATCTAGTATCTTGCATGCTATTTAGATGGATTTTACTTTAGGGTCACTACATTCACCTTCTGTTAAAGTATCCACTAACTTGATTTTTTATCATATTAGAATAACTGGCTTTTCCTTTATCAAATAAAATATTTTTTCTTCAACCACACGAAAAGTACAAATTTGTGCTTCCAAAAGAAAGCAGAAAGTTACACTTTTCCAACGAGCGAGCGTATTTTTTGCTTTGTCGCTCGGCGAGCAACAAAGTAACCAAAACGCTCGCTTAGTTACCATGGAAATCGTAATAAGGAATAAGAAACGTCTAGTGCACAGACTTAGAAAAAATATAGACGGCACCGTTCCATGATAGGTATACATCACGTGACAGGTGCCACGTTTCCTAGGGACCTAAGGTCCAGAAAATGGATACTTTACTTGCTTTATGTTGGTGTTACTGCAAATATAATGGCTATATTCGCTTGCTTCGCCTTGCTTTTTACTAATAAAGAAGGAGTTAGAAGAATTCTGCAAACATTTATATTTTGTTACAAATAGATGTAAATCATAAGATGACAGTATTTAAATAAATAATTAATGCTAAAGTAATTTTTTATTTTTATTTTACAGTAACTACCATTTTAACAGAAACACATATGTAGCGCAAAGTGATGCTCACGTTTTGAAATTAAAATTGTCAAATTTATCAGTAATTAATTAATTATTATTGTTTACGAAACATTTTTATGAAGAAACCGGTTGTCTATATATCACTCTTTTATTTTTCCAATAATATAATACGCAGTTGCTCTGTAATAATAATTAAAGCTTTAGGAGAGCTATATCGATAATAACGCTTAAACTATCATTTTTATGAACATAGTAAAATATATATTATTTTTATGCATGTCAAACTATATTCCGTTGCCGTCACTGCCGTCGTGTTTCTTTAGATATATGTCAGTATGTCCTTATCCAACCAGGCATTCTTCGGACCAAAGTAAAGGAACTTTTCTTATGCACGTTTGATTTTGGAGTTCCATTTTTAAAATACAGGGAGTTATAATAAAAATTTTATAACTGGGTTTTTATTAATCGCTCCGATAGTTTTGAAGATATTTGTTTGAAATTTGGCACATTTTTATCTTAAGTCGGCACACTTTCTGTGTAATTATGAACGGAGAATAGGGGGAGGGGTTGGAGTACCCACGGAACCCCCCCCCCTCCAATTTTTTTAGTACCTACGCCTATGCTTTCAGAATATATTTTTTAGACTGATAGCGTCTTTATTCTTTTTTTCACTCTTATAAGGTTTTGATATGAGGCTTGGTTTTCGAGATATTGCAACGTGTTTGCATGTGTTAAGTGATTTCAACTTGAAGGTGCTCCTCTGCATTATGGTCAAAATGTTCAGAACCATTTGAATGGAATCTTTCATATGGATTGGTATAGAGGACAGCTTACATTATGTTAAATGGTCATCTCGTTCTCCCGACCTCAACCCATTAGACTTTTGTGTCTTTGGTTTTATGAAAGATCTCGTTTATATAGTTCCCATACTAACTGAACAACAGCTAAAGGAACGAATGCTAGAAGGTGGCGAGCACTTTAACCTGAAACCACATATTTTTCTATCCATTAATCTATAATTGTAATAACCTCAGGTGGGTGAAGGTGGTATTACAGTTAAATTAGCTAATTTATCTGCGGTGGTACCCATATTGAACATATAGTTGAAATTAGTAAAATTTTTGTTTTTTTTTACTGTTTGATCTATGCTGTTTGTTTATTTCAATTTACTGAATAAAATGGAAATGACCATTTAATACTTAGCGATATTTATTTCGTGCCTTACCTATCACATGCAAAAAGTTACAATATCTCGTAAACTGAGACCTAAATCAAAATCTTATAAGAGTGAAAAAATTGAATGAAAACACATTCTATCTAAAATAATATTCTAATACTATAGGGTCCTAAAAAATTGAAGGGCGAGGGGGATCCGTGGATACTTCAATTCCCCTTTTCTCCATTCATGCTTTGGTATTTTAGACCAAAATTGCACAGAAACTACGCCGACTTAAGCTAAAAAAATGTGCCAAATTTCAAACAAATATCCTTAAAATCACCGGAGCGATCTATAAAAATTATTTTTTAAATTTTAAATTTGACATCTTGAAAATGGAGCTCCAAAATGAAAAGAGGCATAAGAAATGTTTCATTACTTTAGTCAAAAGAATATGTGGTTAACGACTTGACCTACTAATTTGCAACACTCTGTATATTATGAGAGAAGATCGGTATGTTTGTGGGAAAATAATTGTTGATGATGTCATAATTCTTACTTAGGACATTAATAAAATATACCTACATATTTTTTAAACGAACCGCATTTAGTCTAATTTGACTTATCTTCTCAAATTCAGTTATTTATTCTTGTTCATTATTCATTATTCATATAATGAAATATAATTATTTTATATCTTGGAAAAAGTAGGTAACTTACATTATCGAAAAATAACGTTTAAATAAAATATGCCCTTATTTTATATTTAACATTATTTTTTTCTTAATTTATGTACTTATACTTATTTTTTATACAGGGTGATTTTAAATAAAGTAGCAAAAATGAGACCACATATTCCTTAGGTAAAAGTAAACCGATTTAACCTAATATACCTATATCCAAAGTCGCTTAATAAAAAAGATACAGGGTGTCAAAGTTAAAGTTTTATTTTCGATATTTGTAGATAACTTCTTAAAAAATTCAAATATTTACTTAAAATTTGTAAACCAGGGGTTTTTGCGGGTGAGAAATTCAAATTTGTTTCTAATTTTGACGTCACTAATAGAGGGAGCCACCTATGCCACATCATGTTTAGCATAGCAGAACTTTTTTACTGCTTAGTGTATCCATCTGACTATTGAAACAATCGATTCTTCTACCTGTTATATCTGAAAAAGATATATCTTGTCGAAGTCGTTAGGAGTAACAGTTTTCGAAATAATTTCAGGTAAATTGACTTTTTTACTGAAAATATAGGAAAATGTTATTTGAAAAAGTTATTCAGAACGGTAAATTATGGAGATGTGCAAAATTTGAAAAAGATCGGCCTGCTTTGAGAAAATCTTTGTGCTTTGTTGAAAAAAATGGTTTCATCAAACCTCGCCGATCTTCTTGAAATTTTGCACGTCTTCATAATTTACCATTCTGAACAAGTAATATTTTGCTGTATCTTCAGCAGAAAAGGCACTTTACCTCAAACCAAAATAGTTTTTACTCGGTGCACTCAGCATTTCAAATAGGATTATTTCAAAAATGGTTACTCCTAACGACTTTAGCAAGGTATACTTTTTCAAATAAAACAGGTAGGAGAATCAATTATTTCTATAGTCAGATGGATACACTAAGCTACAAAAAAGTTCTGCCATTTAAAAGAAACATGATGTTCCATAGGTGGCGGTCTCTACTAGTGACGTCAAAATTAGTAACAAATTTGAATGTCTCACCCGCAAAAACTCCTGGTTTACAAATTTTAAGTAAATATTTGGATTTTTTAAGAAGTTATCTCCAAATATCGAAAGTAAAATTTTAACTTTGACACCCTGTATCTTTTTTATTAAGCGACTTGGGATATAGGTATGTTAGATTAAATCGGTTTATTTTCATCTAAGGAATACGTGGTCTCATTTTTGCTACTTTATTTAAAATCACCCTGTATATATGATCATATTTTACCATTGAGGTAGTTATTACCTCAATATATTTTACATACAATATCCTATCTTCGAACAATTATAGTGTCGTACGAAAGATAATAAAATTACGTTAATATAGAAATTGCACATCTGTCAATATAAATAATAATATTTCTTCCATGTTGAGTGTTAAACATAAATTATTAAGCAAACAAACGCTTGGAAACATTTGCCCGCAAACAAAGTATTTATACATTTGTGTAAAGACGGTTTTTTTGACAAACATTTAATTTTATTAGGTTGCAATTGGGTTCATATCAAAAGACAAAAAAAAAACGCAGTGAAGCAGTGGCGGCAATTTGTGCTGGCTATATATTTCTTACTCCGTCCTGGACGGAAAACAGAAAACATTTGATCACTTGTTTAAATGTTTTTAAACAAATGTTTGCAAAGATTTTTTAAACAGCTTTTATGCTGTTTTTATAGAGATGACTTTTTTACAAATTTAGTGTATTCTGCGTAAAGTTCATGAACTTCATCCGAAATTTAATATTTAAATCAGTCAAAAGGTTGTTTTCAGCACAGCGATAACGTCACTAAAGTTTGTTTTACTTAAGCAGTGTAAATTTGCCTCATATCCCGTGAGGAAAACTAAATGATTAAATTTAATATGCACTGCCTGTTCAGCAAAAGTTTTGTAACTACTTTATGCAAAATATTACGTTAATTTAGTGGTAGAAACATTACTAGATTGTTTTAACTGTTAAAATATATAAACAATCACAGGATTGGTCCTTAAGTACATTCCAATAATAAGGTAGGTGATTCTTTAACTAATTAACTCGGAAATGAATTGAATTTTTATCACAGTGTGGAAATGGGTAAATTATAATGCCATCTTATTAATTGCATCTATAGGTGACTACTGTTACAAATTTTTCTTAGTGATATATATCTATAATAATATATATCATTAATTTTATTTTTTTTGTAGATACTTATACTGAGTGTAAAATCGGTACAGAATATGTTACTAATTTTTAATTACAAATTTGGTAATGGCTTGAGGTAAACGATTCTATACTTAACTGAGCTCTAAAAATTGGTAAGAATTGGTGTTTCATTTATTGTATATATGAAAGTTTTAATAGAAAAATATTATTCTCTTAACCTTTTTTACATAAATCATGTATTTATAATAGTTTTATGTCGCGGAATTTAATGGCCCTCGATGTATTTTTGGTTTTTCCTGCATGTTTACCTTGATAACTTGAAATTATATTTGAAACAGAAAAGAAATACCAAGTAAAAAAAAGTGATGAAAATAGTGCGTTAAATAAGTTTAAAGATAGGAATTGACATTTTTAGTTAGTTAATTAGTAGTACTTACCTTAAAAATATCAATTTGTTCTTGGAACTTATTTAACGTATAATCAGTTCATCAATTTTGTTAATTTAAAATTAAACAGTAAATAAAATTTTCAGAATAGGTACAGGGTGATTGATTTAATTGAAGAAATGATTTTTTCTTATTAACGGCTGGAGCAAAGTGAGCATTGCCAAACAAAGTTTGTTTGGACTAAAGCCTTGGACGCAAAAATTTGCGCGAATTGTTTAATGGCGAAAAAAGTCTCATTTTTTTGGCGAGTTTTGCCAACTGTATAATATTAGTCCAGTCATTTTAGGCATTTTAAACCTCAAACTGCGGAAAAATTCCTAGTGAGCTGAATTTTGTATACACCTTTATTACGGCGTTGTAATGATGATGTGAAAAATCGACATGATATCGTGCCGGCTAAAAAAGTTATATAGGTGAAAAGGTCTCGAAAATCAGTTTTTCGCAAATATCTCGCCACCTATTGCTCGGAGGTCAAATTGTTTGTCGTGAAATTATCTACAAAAAATGCCTCTTGCATTTTTCTGTAAAATTAACCTTTTTCGGAGTAGAGCGCTGAGAAAGCGACTAGAATGCACTGACATACGGTATTGTATATCGTATACCAATGCATAAACTCTATTGTTTTTTATTCATGTTTGTAAGTGTCTTCAAAACTTCTATCTGATACTTGGGCGTTTTGCGAAGAATATACTTATATTATAGAGGTTTGGGAACTCTACTGGCAGATGTTCCGTATTTTATTGTTCCGAGACCCGTCTCTTTATACCTTTTACTGCCTGTCAGACTGTGTTTAGCTCAGTTGAAAATTATTTCTTGAGTGTTAAAGACGTTATTTTAGTAGTTTCATGCTCTTGAACAGTTTTCATAATAAAGTGCAATGAATTGTTATCGGATGGTGATGTAGTAGAAGTTAGGCGTGGTCTACAACCATTAAGAAATGCTAGTATCGCTAGAGGTGATGGTAATATTGAATATTTAAGTACTGTGATTTTTGTAAATGTTCATAGTAATTGTCGTAATAATTATACGAACAATTTGAGTATTGCGGTATTACCACCAGCACCCGATGATCTACTGAACACAATCTTTTGTAATTGTGGCGGCAAATGTGGATGCAAAAAAATTGGATTAAGATGTTCAAAAGTTTGTGGACATTGCCGTGGCCAGTCATGCTTAAACGCAGAGTCATCCAGAGTCAATTTTCTGTGATGCATCCGTTGATACATATAAACGCAGTCAAATCTATAAGTTATGTAGGGCCTTTAATAAAATAAATTATGACAATTTTTATAATGATGACTTATGGTCAAATTTAGACTTGATTTATTTTTGTATAGATATTGATAAAAAAATTGAAATTTTAAACAATACTATTCTCCAAATTATTGATAAATATGCCCCCGAAAAAGTTATGAGATTTACTAAACCTCCAGCCCCATGGCTAAATATGGATATTAAGGCCTTAATGTTACAACGTAATAAGGCAAAACTTAAATTTATTAAAACAAAATCTATTGCAGATGGAGACATCTATAGAGCGCTAAGAAATCAGGTGACATCTTCTATACGAGCTGTAAAAAAAATATATTTTAGGCAAATTGCTGAAACCAAGAACTTTTCACTTATTTGGAAAAATCTAAAATATTTGAATATCACAAAAAGCGAGAATGCAATCCCTTCGTCATTGTGCAAGGTAAATGAGATCAATAATTATTTTATAAATAGTATTCCTAATATTAATGTGAATTCTAACCTAGTAAACTTTTATAATACTAATGTAAAAAATGGCATAGAACCGGATTTATTTAATTTTCGTTTAGTAGACCTTGAGCATATAGATGTAGCCCTAAACAAAATAAAAACTAATGCAATTGGGACTGATGGTATAAATTTAAAGATATTAGATATTTGTTACCCTAAAATTAAATTATACTTATTAAATATCATAAATAGTTGTATATTGAGCAGCTACTTTCCCCGTCGTTGGAAAAGTGCCGTGGTAATACCTATCCCTAAAAAACTCAAAGTTGAAAATTATAAAGACTTGAGACCTGTAAGTCTACTTCCTACAATGTCAAAAATTTTGGAGTCTATAATGTCTGTTCAGATACGTGAGTATTTAGATTCTAACAATATTTTACTCAAACTGCAGTCTGGTTTTCGCCCTTACTATAGTTGCACAACTGCGTTACTTCGAATAACTGATGACATACTCAAAGCAAGTGATAACTCAAAACTAACATACTTGATTTTATTGGACCTTAGCAAAGCTTTTGATTGTATACATCATAATATGATGACTGCCATTTTAAAATATCTAGGTTTCAACAAAAATTCAGTAACCATGCTACATAATTACTTGTCTAATCGTACGCAGTGTGTAAAAATTGAAAACTCTAGGTCTGAGTTTAATTCTTTGGATAAAGGAGTACCTCAAGGTTCCATACTAGGTCCCCTTTTGTTTTGTCTCTATACATCTAATTTTTTTGATTATGTCAAGTATTGTAAAATGCATATGTATGCGGATGACACTCAGTTATATTTTTCTTTTCCTTTTAATGATCTAAACACATCTGTCGGTAGAATAAATTCGGACCTGGAATCAATTTTACGTGCAACTAAAGAGCATGGCTTGAGTTTAAACGCTGAAAAAACTCAAATTCTTCTTTTTGGCAATAAAAATCAATGTGCTTACATTAGTAATAACGGTATTCCTTTAATAATGGATAGTACTCGTCTTACATTAGTAAATGAAGCAAGAAATTTAGGTTTAATTTTTGATAATTCACTAAAATTCCACTCTCATGTTTCCAAATGTATCAAATCTGCATACGGATCTTTGCGTTTGTTGTACCCTCATCGGCATAGTTTAAGCAAAGAAGTTAAAGTCATGTTATGTGAAACATTAGTCTTGTCTAAATTTAATTACTGCTTACCGGTTTATGGTCCATGTTTGAGTGCTGCAAGTAAGTACAAAATCCAGAAAGTACAGAACTCGTGCCTGCGTTTCATTTTTGGCATCAGAAAGTATGAACACGTTTCTCATAAATTACAAGAAATAAATTGGTTAAATATGGAAAATCGCTTTATTCTGCAAATGGCATGTTTAATTCACCAAGTTAAAAATAGTAAGAATCCTGAATATTTATTTGAAAGTTTGACCACTCATGAAAATCTGCACATAATCAATACCCGACATAAAACAAATTTTGTTGTTCCTATGCACAGTACTGCTAATTATGAGAAATGTTTTACATACATGTCTTCCAAAATTTATAACGATGTTCCAGTGAATTTTAAATTGTGTAAATTGCCTGTATTCAAAACTCGTTATCGAGCTTTTCTTCAACAGAAACAAAATCAACAAATTTAAGTTCTTGTGTGTGTTCTTTTTTGTTCTGTTATATTAAATAATCACTTTATATTTATATACTGAAATACTGTGTCTGCTCTCTTATTTATTCGCTCGCCTGTATGTATGTATCATTGACCGGAGTTAAATGGAAGAGCAGTTGCAGCTTCTGGCTGTATTCTGAATTTCGCTCCGTGATTTTTTTTCCTTTTTTTATCAGTTCTGTTTATAATAATTTTATATATTATTTTGTATAAAAGTGAGAAAGGAAAAAATAAAAAGACATTATTATTATTATTATTATTATTATTATTATTATTATTATCCAATGATGATTTAAATATAGTAATAAGTCGACTCGGCGTTTTGTCAGCAATTGTTAATGATATAGAAATTGAAGATATCGACAATGAATGACAAACAAATATTATATGCTAAAGTTTGTTCTTTCTGTATTTTTCAGTATTCAAATAAAAAATTATCCACTCTTCAATAAAAAAACCTCTTATTACATATGGATTATGCCTACGGGGGAAATCATGTAAAAACGCGCTTTGCATTCTACCTCGAAGGTGATGAGGAAACGAGTGCATTGTCATAATATAGTTTCTTTCTCAGCGTTCTACTCCGCAAACGGTTAATTTTACAGAAAAATGCAAGAGGCATTTTGTAGATAATTTAACGATAGGTGGCGAGATATTTGCGAAAAACTGATTTTCGTGAACTTTTGACCTTTATAACTGTTTTAGCCAGCACGATATCAATGTCGATTTTTCACATCTTCATTACAACGCCGTAATAAAGGTGTATACAAGAATTCAGCTCACTAGGAATTTTTCCGCAGATAAAACCTTAAATGACTGGACTATATTTTCATATCATTTTAATTATAAAACTGTTATTGACTATCATGGCAGATTGTTAGAAGCTCAAGTTAAACTCACTAACCCACATAATTATGAAAATAGCGATAATATTCCTGTTTTGTGCTATTCGTAAAAAGTTGACAATTTTCCGACATAGTTTATATCAAAATCTGCGAAATTCGCGAGAATTTTCAAGAATTTTGGATCCATGAGGACAAGGCTTAAGACTTAATTAAAATAGATATCGAAACCATATTTAAACAACGTTGTTCATGACACTTCAAATATTGTTTTCTCAAAAGCATACCAATTTTTTTGCGAATACTGGAAGAACTTACTTTTTTAAATTATGGACCGATATTCTATTTCAGGCACCTATAGTTAAAGTAGAAAAGGAAGCTGATTTTGAAAAAAACTGAATATTGGCCTATATTGTAAAAAGTCAACTTTATCCGAAAAAGAAAGCGCCACTATCTATGTGTAAATACTATGATGTTTATATTCTAGATCTATTACATTAGATTCTTTCTTAAGTATTCTTAATTGATGCAGATAATTTTTTGTTGCCTTTATTATTATTGCTCGATTATGGGATATTTGTTATTAAGTTAAAAATTGCATTTATACTGTTGCAAGTTACCGCACTTGTTCTCTTCAAAGGCTAGTTTATAATAGGGATTAAATAAAATACATTTAAAACATTACCGACTGTTTTTGCAAAGCTCATTTGATCTAAATTGACGTAGTAAACAAAAAATTTCTGTTACACAATAAGTGATATGTATCTTTGAAGCTGTTATAAACAGAATAAAAAAAATTGGAGCATCACAACGCCCAGCGTCGTTTAGTTATGGTTTCGCTATCTACCTTAATTTCAAGTCTTAGTCAGCCTAAACACACTTTATATGTCAACACTCACTTTGCGATCACCCTGTACACATGGAAAGTTTTTTCATAAAATGACTTAAAGTAAGTTGGTCTATAGTTCTAATTATCTTTCTTTTTTAACTCAATATTGATATTTCATCAGTACACTGAAAAAAAACTAGGTGCCTGTAAAAACATTTTGTTTCATGAAAATAATAAATATTTATTTGTATAGAGCCAAATAAATATTTATTTCTTGATACCAAATCATTTTTTTGCAAAAGTATAGTTATTTTGTGTAAAGATAGCATTTGTTTTCATTAAAAAACATATTTACTTTTTAAAATAATTTTTGTACATTTCAAAAAAAAATCCAATTAAACATCTGCTTATTTAGGTGAACAATAATTAATGTTCAGGAATTTCAGTAAACAACTGCAACATCTGAAAAATCTATAGCAAATAGTCAACATATACCAGTTTCTAGCTTATTAGCTCTCAGCAGTACACTGTAATGAGTGGTAATATACCTTAGTATAATTCGATTTTTTTATTTCAGACAAATACTTTTTTCGACCATACGACTATATTAGGATATAGATTTTTTTATTTACGATTTCTCAATAGATTATATAACCTAATTAAACGGTATTTAAAAACTTTACAAACATAATTAAAAAATTACATATTTTCCTTTTCCACATTCTTCAATTAAAAATATGAATTTTTAATTAAATAAACACATTATTTGATTCGAAATGCATTTCAATCAAAAAAACATTTTTTTTATTTTAAATCTTACTCTTCAGCCCGCTTTACATTAACAATTTCTTTGTCAATTAATTGATCAAGTGGCTTCGTCGAGTCAATTGACAAATGTAATACTAAAATTTGAACGTCAAATAAATTGGTGAAGAACTTCGTCAAGTTATTGACGCCTTAAAGCTTGTTCTAATTTTTCGTCAATTTTTACTTCAATTCAGGAATACCAACCTAAAATAAATGTAAATATTTAACCAGTAACCGAGCAGCAGCAATAAATAAATGCAATGGAAGCTTTTTTCACCCTAAAATATAATTATTAAAATCACTTTTCTTTTTTAACAGTTTTTGTTTCGTATACAAATGGGAGTGATATAATGTCAAAAGTTAAAATTACTTTTAGGTTATTGGTACCGGTGACATCTGACAGGAAAATTGTTAAGAAACTTGCCAAGGCCTGAACATAATGTAAAACCAATGTGTGACCTTAAAGAAATTGATGAATTAATTCATCAATTTCTTCGATAATAAATTGTTGGTGTATTGCCCGCTTTATACAGATTTGCACAAATTGTTTAGGGAAATGAAAAAAATATTTATTCGAGAATCATTTAAAATTACGTTATTATAAGATGTTCAGATGGAATACAGTGAAAGTCGGATAGAACGTTCCTGAAGGGACAGGTACAATGTGGACGTTATATCCCGTCAGATGTTAAATCCGGCGGCAAGAAAAGTAGAATTTAAAATCAAGAAAACGATACAATTTTGTTTACCAATACATATGTATTTAAAGTAAATCAACATTTATATAAAAACAAAACATAAAACATTTATTTGTAAATAAAACAAGTTAGGCAATCACATACGTATTCAGAGAAAAACAAAAAGACATTTACATCATAGACCTTATAAATCATGGACGCGCCCGAAACCGTTTTCTGCCTATACAAATCGTTGATGCTCAGATGTGTGCGACAGAGATAGAGCTAGTCCGGGCAAAAACCCACAGATCATTGGCCGAAAAAAACAAAAACCGTAAATGACAGACGTATGACAGACGTGTGACAGACCGAATTATATTGGATATTTACTCATTTATTCAGAAATTTAATTTATAATTACATTTTGATAATAACAATTTGTAAGAAAGGTTTTAATTATTTAGGAAAGGTTTTGTCAGGTTATGTTTATATATTTTTCTGCCCTAGAACATCTGTTTTTCCCCGGACTAGCTTCATCCCTCTTGTACACATCAGGACAGCGCACTTCTCTTTCTCTAGGGCCGGTCCATGATTTTATAAGGTCTATGATTTACATACATACATACTACATATGTATATAATATGTATAGGTACGTAATATGTAGACGTTTTAAAAATATTTATGTATTTTTAAAATAATCGGTTATTTAGATTTTTTGTTCAGTAAATTACAATTAAATGCAGTTTTAATTTTCTCTCGATTTTTCCATATTGTAGTTACTGATTAAAGTGACAGATTAAATTCGGCCGAAATAGTGGCATTAGATTCACCATTTTCTAATCGAGCAATAATTGCACCTTTTTCTTCTATTGAGAGTACCTTCCGTTTATTTGCAGCCATTTCGTATGTTTAAAGCTTCAATACTATTTACAAATACATCGTAACATGCCACAGACAGATACGAACTGACTTGTCAACTTGTCATTGTCATATGAGGTCCTTCCATAGGACCCATATGACGGTATAGCCGACTCTAAGGCTAAAAAATGCAATAAAATCTAGCCGCTATTTGCGACTCCGATGTTATAACCGGATACGCTAAATGCAGTCCTAGAATACATGTAGATTCAACCAATATCGAAAAATTTCGCAGTTATAAGCAACTTTTCGTTATAAGTAACGGCGTTATAATAGCTATTTATGATATACGTGTTAAAAGTAAGATTTTTTTTTTGTGAATGAAGATGATGACTTCACGAACAAAATAAAATCACTTTTAACACGTATATCATACACTATTTTTTCTACAAAACAATCGGAAGAACTTTAAACTCAATAAAAATAAGAAACCAAAAAATACCACACAGATCGCAATGTTTATAAACTAAAATTTTCGTAGCAACCAGTGCTGTTGTTAGTTACGGAAAAACGCAAAAATATTGACAGCATTTTCTAGTAATATTATAAGTATAATGAATAATCTCGATAATGAGCGTAACCCTGCTGAAATCTAAGAAGCCGCCAGTCGAGCAACATTGGAATTATTGCCGGCGAAATCAAAGGAACAGTACGAAATAGCTTATAGACACTTTTCAGAATGGTGCAATATTAAAAGGGTCCCTGGGAAATGTAACGAAAGTATTTTACTGGCATATTTTGAGGAAAAAGCCAAGATATGGAAATCGTCAACGTTGTAGTCAAATTATTCCATGATCAAAACTATGTTAAAAATAAAGCAAGATCAAGATATAAGCAAACATTATAAACTTATTGCTTTTTTAAAACGGAAGGGTGAAGGATGTCAAGCAAAAAAGTCAAAAGTTTTGACGAAGACGCATATCGACAAATTTCTGACAGAAGCAGAAGACGAAAAGTATCTGATGATGAAAGTCGCAGCAATAGTGGGTGTCTTCGGGGCGTGTCGCCGGGAGGAATTATGTCAGATGACCATCGACAATATCCAATATTTGGGCACTTCGGTTGTTGTGACCATACCAGATACTAAAACGAAAGTGCCTCGGACTTTCAGTGTTGTTGGCGAATTCTATTTAAACTTTTTTAGAAAGTATATTGCATTCCGGCTACCCAACGCTGACCATAGACGACCTTTTCTTAAATATATGAAGAATAAATGTGTGAAGAATCCAGTCGGAATTAACATGTTTGGTAAAATGCCTGCCGACATTGCAGAGTTCTTGAATCTACCAAATACTCAACTCTACACCGGACACTGTTTTCGTCGTTCATCGGCGACATTGTTAGCAGATTCTGGTGCAAATCTTACTACCATCAAGAAACATGGAGGATTGAAATCTTCGACGGTAGCTGAAGGCTACATTGAAAATTCACTGAAACAGAAGAAGGAAATTGCGTGCCAAATACTTCCTACTGCTGCAAGTACTAGCAAGACCACCAGTGTTACCAGTAGTATTTCTACAGAAAATAGATGTATCACACATGTTGACAGTAAAACCAAATTAAGTATGATGACTGCGCAGGGAATTACAAGTTCAAATTGTTCTAATTTTACTATAAGTGTTAATAGTAATAACTAGTTAAAATGTTGGTTTGTACTTATTTAAAATAAAAAGTTGTTCATGTGTTTGTTAAAATGTTTTATTAATTTTCAAAACAAAATTTAAATAAACTTTGATTTACTTTTAACATGCGTGTCAAAAAATGACATTTTTAACATCGAAAATGACAATTAAAAAGCCCAGTTTTAACAGTTTTCTAGAAAAATGACTTTTACTGTAACTATTTATTTAATTTAAACAAATACTCGTTAAAAAAATGAAATATTCTTACGAAATAAATCTATTCATTTTTGACAAAAAAGGGATGGATCGTTACACCAAAATAGATTTGTTCCTCGAGAATAAATTGTGTTTAAATAAATTGAATTGTTTGTAGAAAAATGTTTTTTTTAGGTATATTTATGTTCATTTGTATTACAGTGCATAACACAGTAAATGAATTTAATGTTATAACTGTTTTGTATCAACTACTTCTTATGGAAGTAAATCATACCCAAATGTAACGAAATTGCAAAACCGCATTTACTATTAAAATGTGTTTCTCAGTCTGAGCTCTCGGAATAAATTCTGCATGAACCTCACATTGAGAGGAAAATCCGAAATCCTTTAGCGACTCAGTAGTCCCGTTGTATGTTTAGCATTTTTATTCACACTAACGTGGAAAGTTTTAAATCCCTAAATTGCATGAATGTTTAATGGGCTTATTTACATTATTAACTAAATTCTGTTGGAAAAGAATTAAGATATTGTAATGAATACTTGATGAAGCTTTCGGTTTTGAGATACAGGGTGTTATGTTTACAAAAAAAAAATTATCAGAATGAATAAATTTTTAAGATTGTAGACGTTATGGGAAGGCGTTTCGAAAAGTGTATTGAGACACAGACATAAATGTTATGAATTTTTAACAGTGTCTTTAATATCATATAAATATATCCTGTACCTTCTACTCGGTGATTCAGAAATACTAGGAAATTGTATATTACCTGCAATGAGAAATTATTTGACCAGTATTTTTTTTCCATATTCTAATTTTTGGAATCCATTGAGATTGGAAAGTTTGTTTTTTTGCACAATTCTTTGGAACTCCTAAGCCGTTTTTAATGGAGTTTGGTATAGGATATTAGATAGTATATTTGAACATTATTAATAAAATAGTTATGAGTAATCCCACTTAGTTTTTTTTTTCAAAAACTTGTATTTCCATTTTTTTATAAATTCTTTACCAGTGCATTAAAATCACTGTTTGATTCTACACAAAAGAGTACTCCTTATTTATTTTCATTTGAAACTTAATTTTCCAGATAAAGTTGCTAAAGTTGCAATTGAAAAACTTGAAAACTTATGAATGTATAAAATTTAAACAGACTGAGTGACAGATGTCGATTCGTGATTACCTGTCACTTTATTTTTTCAAGAGATTTAAAAAATTACGTAACTACGTATAATACTAAGCTAAGAAAACATTTCTTCTATCATTTAAAAAAATAGTCGTCATGTGAAGACCTCATCAATTACAGGCTCTACATCTTGTTTATGGATTTTTCAGTTGTATTTGACAATGTTCACACTACAGCTTTAGCAACTTTTTCAAATTATAGGCCAATATCAATTATCCCCTGTTTCGCGAAAATTTATGAATTAATATTGAAAAAAACAACTTCTTGGATATTTAGAATATACCAATCTCTTTAATCCCAATCAATTTGGATTTAGGAGTAATTTGTCAACTACACTAGCAATAGATAAGTTGACCTCATATATAAATAATGGGTATAATGAGGGTAAATATGTGTGTTCAATGTTTTTTGATCTCACTAAAGCTTTTGATTGTATATGTCATGATATACTGATCGACAAATTGAAATTTTATGGTTTTACACCTGAAAGCACGTTACTGATTAAGTCTTACCTCTGCCATCGACAACAGTACGTATTATATAATAACAACAAATCAAATATTTTAAATTTAAATTACGGTGTACCTCAAGGTTCTGTCCTAGGACCGTTGTTATTTCTATTGTATATTAACGATTTTCCGACCAGCGTACGAAATAACGTACTCGCGATTCTCTTTGCTGATGACACTAATTTATCCTTATCTAATAATTTGTTACAAGACCTGATGTTAGACGCTCCAGCAGTCGAAGACGACACATTGAACTGGTTCACCTCAAATAATTTATGCCTTAATGCAGCTAAGACCGAAAAGATGATATTCAGCTTACGTCGTTTAGACGAAGTAAATAATCCCGATTATATGAAATTTCTTGGGGTGCATTTAGATCCTAAAATGCAATGGGACATACATACCCACTTCCTCTGTAATAAGTTATCCAAAGGCATATACTTAATCCGTAACTTGTACGGCAAGGTATCTCAACAGACACTAGTGACTGCTTATCACAGTCTGATTCATTCTCGATTGTCGTATGCTATTCTGGTTTGGGGACACGCGCCTTCTTCTGAGACCGTCTTTTCAATGCAAAGGAAGGCCATTCGTATAATATCGGGTTTGAGATACAGAGATGACTGTAGAGGACAGTTTGTAAAACTAGGCATCTTAACTGTGCCATGTACTTATATACTCCAATGCATTTTGTATATTAAAGAACATGATAATATGTACACCGTCCGTAGTCAAATCCATTGCCATGACACAAGAAATAAATTTAACATAAACACCAACTTTCATCGTCTAAATAAAACACGCAACGGTACATCTTATCTGGGAATTCAGTTTTTTAATGCATTGCCCTCTTCAGTGCGAAATTTAAGCCCTACATTGTTTAAGAGAAGAATAAAAAAATTTCTATTGAACAATGCATTTTACACTATACAACAATTTTTAGATAGTGATCTCACCGTTTTATGAAATCTTGACTAAGACTTTGCATATTTTATTGGCAATATTTTAATTCATTAAATTATGACGTTTATGTATGTCTTATTTATTATTTTATTATGTATCTACTGTTTGTCTTTTATTGTGTATATTATGCGTATTTTTATGACTATTTTTAGTATTTAATATTTATATTTTGTATCTTACCTAAATGTACTACCATATTCTCTGTTTTTCTGACGTGTGTAAACACTTTATGTGTATTTAACACTAATAAATGTCTAAATGTCTAAATGTCTAAATGTCTGGAAACTTAAACTTTAAATGAAAAATGTAAAGAGTACCTACTTTTTTGTGCAGAATGAAAAGCTGCTTCGAATGCAAAACAAAAGTTTTTGAAAAAGAACTGAGTGGCATTACGCATAACTATCGCCCTCTGTGGTACTTGATAAAACTATATTCTTAATAATTTTCAGATATACTATCTACAACTTCATGCCAAATTCCATTAAAATCGGCTTAGGGGTTCTGAAGATATTTGCAAGAAACAGAATTTTAGACTCGGTGTTACAGACATATAATTTTCAATGGAGGCAGAAATTTATTTCGTCAGCATTTCGGCCAAGATGTGCAAGTAGCGTTATTCAAGATTTTTTTGAAAAAATGAAGCAGTACAAACTCTATTCTGGCGCAAATTATTAAAACTTGTTTAATGTTTTCAAGGCCTACTTCGAATATTTTTACTGTTAAATTCTACAAAAAAATGTTTAGCGATATTTTTTTTCTTCAAATCCACGGCACTAGAATCAGTCCCTTAAAAAGGTTTTATGTCAATTTCCGTAAATAAATAATTATACCTAATTTTATTAAACGTTAATTATATGTTTTTAAGTTTAATGTGATTGATTACAAACGTATAATTAATTTCTCACTTCTTTAATTAGTATTTTATAGCCAACATTTTTTTAGACAATTATTATAAATGTATCTAATGGAATTATGCCTCCTTTAGAATTGAATAAATCCCTCATTATTAATATACAGGGTGTCCGGAATATGAGTGCCATATGATAAATTGTACAAACAAAACATATTTGACTTAACAATTTTTTCTCTCTCTAATCAGCGGTAACAGGATTATGATAGCAAACAGATGTTGAATATGTGACAACATCGCTCATATAATATCTTAGGAATGTTACGTATTGTCACGGATTTCCTAATCTGAATTTCTCTACTTCCAGAAAAACAATCCGTTAATTATTTACTTCTTTATTAACTATACTCAGTACACTACTGAACACTAATTAAAACTCAACTAAACACTTATTTAATTAATCGCTATCTAAATCACTTTGATATCTCCAACTAAACACTTCAATTCAGACTATAATACAAGACTTATACAAGACTAACTTAATCGGCTGTTTATTTTTCTTTTATAGACCCAGCGAATATTCCAGGTATATTCTAGTATCTCTAGATTTATTTTCTAGCATCTCTCGAACGCTTCTCGTCGTTTCTCAAATTTTCTAGTCCCGTCTCGATCCACGGCATTTTGTTTGTTTAACAGAATCGTGTAGGGGCGATCGGGGCAATCTTAGTAATTCGCGGTACCACGGTCGTCGATTTGGGTGTGAGTGGGGCAAATTCCGTGACACTGCCCCCTCCTTAGGACCGATCGTCCCGATCGGATACACCTCTATATGGGGACAGACGCTCCAGATGGATAACCTTCATCTTACTCCTGGGAGTCCTCTGTATCCGGTACACGACATCATTGATTCTTTTAATGACGGTGTAGGGGCCCTCCCAACGGTTCTGTAGCTTAGGCGATTTTCCTTTCTTCCGCGTGGGGTTGTACAGCCACACCAGGTCACCTTGTTGGAATCCGACTGTATTGGCCCGGACGTCGTATCGAGTCTTCATGCGATCGCTCTCTAGTCGCATTCGAGATCTGACTTGATCGTGTACGGCTGCTAGTCTTCGTTCTAGCTCATGGGTATAAGTGTCTGGCTCTGTGGGCTGTTCCGCAGGACGACCAAATACCAAATCTGCGGGAAGGCGAAGCTCTCTTCCAAAGATGATCCTTGCGGGAGTCTTCCCAGTAGTTTCATGGACAGCTGAGCGGTAAGCTAACAGGAAGAGTGGAATGAGCTTGTCCCAGTCTGTCTGGTTCTCGTTCACAAACATCCTCAGATTGGTTTCTAGTGTGGCGTTGAAGCGTTCTACCATACCATCTGACTGGGGATGCAGTGGGGTGGTCCTGGTTTTCCGGATTCCCATAAGCTCGCAGACCTTTCGGAACACGCCTGATTCGAAATTTCTGCCCTGATCTGAATGTAGTTCCATGGGCACACCAAATCTGCAGAACAGGTTGTTGACTAGCGCTTCTGCTACGGTTGTGGTCTCTTGATTGGGAAGGGGGTATACTTCCGGCCATTTGCTGAAGTAGTCCATGGCTACTAGCAGATATCGATTTCCACTTTGGGTTTTCGGAAAGGGGCCAGCGATATCAATGGCAATCCTCTCAAACGGCGCTCCTACGATGTACTGGCGCATTTTGCCTCTGGAACGGGTCTTCGGTCCCTTGCTTGCTGCACATATGTCACATTTTCGGCACCAATCTTCTACATCCGTCCTACAGCTCACCCAGTAGAAACGCTCCCTAATCTTCTGTAGAGTCCTATTGATACCGAAATGTCCACCCCCTGTACCTCCATGTACTTCCTGCAGCACTTCCTTGACCCGGGACCTCGGGAGTAGTACTTGTTTCTTGACCTCCGTTCCGTCATTGTTCTCCCATGCTCTTTTTAGGACACCGTCTTCCAACACCAGGGAATTCCATTGAGCCCAATAGCTCTTTAATGCTGGACTTTTACTACTGACTTCTGCCCAAGAGGGTCGGTTGTTGGCTTCTTTCCAGTCTATTAAAGGCTTGATGTCACAGTCAGCTTGCTGGTCTTCTCGAATCGCCGCTGAACTCCATCGGTCTTCAGGTTGGGCTGCTACCACCTTACAAGGAACTGATGAGATGTTCTCTTTCCTTTCAAGACTACTGCAGTGTTTGCAGTTGACAGGACAGGGTCTCCTAGAAAGGGCATCTGCATTTCCATGTTTCCTGCCGGCTCGATGTTCAACAACAAAGTGATATTCTTGCAGCCGTTCCAGCCATCTTGCCATCTGTCCTTCAGGGTTTTTAAACTGTAGCAGCCATTTAAGGGAAGCGTGATCCGTTCTTAGGAGAAATTCTTGGCCATACAGATATTTATGAAAGTGTTCTAGGCTCTTGACGATGGCAAGCAATTCTTTCCGAGTCACACAATAGTTCTTTTCCGCTTTTGATAGGACTTTGCTGAAGTAGCCCACTACTCGCTCTTGACCATCTTGTACTTGAGAAAGAACTCCGCCAATTCCAATGTTGCTTGCGTCCGTGTCCACTATAAATGGTTGTCCAGGTATTGGGTATGTCAAAATCGGGGTAGTAGTGCAGAGAGCCTCTTTCAGCGTCTCAAAGGCTTGCTGGCATCTCGGAGTCCATTCGAACGGGATGCTGTCTTCTGTCAATTTATGCAGAGGCTTGGCAATGTCTGAGAATCCTTGGACGAATCGTCGATAGTATGTGCATAGGCCGAGAAAACTTCGAACTTGATGTTTGTCTTTAGGAACCGGCCAGTTCTTTATGCACTCTGTCTTCTCCGGGTCTGTTTTCACACCATTTGGAGTAATAATGTGGCCTAAGTATCTAACCTCCTTTTGGAACAGACTGCACTTCTTCGGGTTCAACTTCAGGTTCGCTGCTTTCAACTTCTTGAACACTTCGGACACGTTCTTCAGGTGCTCCTGGAAAGAGCGTCCCAGCACCACCACGTCGTCCAAGTAAATCAAGCAGGTCTCCCAATGCAGGCCATGAAGTACAGTTTCCATCAGTCGCTCAAAGGTGGCAGGGGCATTACATAGACCAAATGGCATTACATTGAACTGCCACAATCCATTTCCGGTAGTGAACGCTGTCTTTTCCTTGTCTTCTGGGCTGACCTCGACTTGCCAATATCCACTCTTTAAATCCAAAGTGGAAAACCCTTGCGCACCAGCCAAGGTGTCCAGAGTATCGTCAATTCTTGGTAGTGGGTAACTGTCTTTCTTGGTGACGTCATTTAATTTTCTGTAGTCCACACAAAATCGGGTGGAGCCGTCTTTCTTCTTGACCAGGACTACAGGAGAAGCCCAAGGACTCTGAGATGGCTCTATGGTGCCCTCGTTTTGCATTTCAATTAACATCTTGTTAACTTCTTCTCGCTTGGCTAGTGGAAGTCCTCGTGGTGGCTGCTTTATAGGAGGCGATGAACCAGTATCGATTCGATGCTTCACTACATTGGTTCTCCCAAAGTCGCCTGGTTTAAGTGCAAACACATCTTCATTTTCACTTAGCAGCTCTTCGAGTTGTTCCACCTCCACCTCTGTTAATCTTTCCTTGGCCCTATTCACGATGTCTCTTAAACATTCTGGTAGACTGGTCTTATTTGGTTTCTTCTTCGTTTCGTTGATTTCTTTGAGTGTTCTGACAATGGTAACAGGTTCACAGACTCCTACTTCAGTTCCCTTTGTAATTTTCTGTGGAAAGGTTTTCAGGTTCACTACCCGTACCATTGTGGTTTTCTCAGGTTTAATCAGGGTACGTCCGGTGACTATAGATTTATTGAACAAATCCGGATTACTGGGTTCCACCACTCCTACACTGCAAGACATTTCCCCATCCATTACAGTGGCAACCAATGTTTCGGTCTGAGCAGGTAGTACCACATCTTCTTTAACAACGAGTCTCCGTACAGCGTTATTCTCAGTGGTGGTCGTTAGCACTACTTCCTCACCCATTATCCGTAACGTACCAGCATTCAAATCTAAATTCACCCCCTTTGCTCGTAGTAAGTCTAGTCCGAGTATGACATTATCCGATATATCTGCTACCAGGGCTCTATGTTTGAATTTGACGTCTCCTAATTCTACTTCAAGCTCGCATTCCCCCTTGACTGGCAGTTGTTGTCCATTGGCTGTTGTAAGGACATAACGTTTGGCAGGGTTCTTAATACGCCAAGCATGAATAATATCTGGCCGAACAATAGTTCTTGCCGCTCCAGTATCGATTACCATAGGGAAAGTACGACCAAAAATACTGCCTTCTACTAGCAAGGAGTCAGAGTCCTGGAGACGTGACAACGTAATTTCTTCTCGTGGGGCATGGTAGGAGGACGCAGCCGGCTTTTGCCCCGTCAAGCCGGCTGAACCTAGTTTTCCTGCGCAGCCTGGGAGTCGCGCTTTTGCTGATCTGCGACTGGGGCCCTACACTGTCTTTTTAGATGTCCTGTCTGTCCACAGTTCCAGCATTTGAGAAGGCGATCCCTTCGACTATCAGGTTGTTCCTTCTTTGTCCTAGTAGATGGACTGAATTTATCAATAATCTCCTTTAGCGTTTTTATTATGTCTCCATTTGCCATACTATCGCTGTTATCACTGATGACCCGAACATGCCTACCAGATGCCATCTTTGCTGCCTCGAATTCCAGTGCATGCGAAAGAGCGTCGTTCAACGTTTTAGGTCTGGCGAGTCGTAATGCCTGCTGGGTTTCGCAATCTCTTAGGCCATCGGTAAAAACTTGGATGGACAGCTGGTCTAAGAATTCGGACGGGGCTGTTGGATAAGCCAATCGAACCAGTCGGGCAACATCAGTCTCAAAATGCTGTAAATTCTCTCCATTCTGTTGGTGACGATTTTTCAATTGTGCCTGGTAAACTTGCTGCAGGTGCTTATCCCCATATCTCATTTCCATATGCTGTTTTAGAATGTCGTAGTTACTCTGCTGCCCAGCAGGAACTCCTTGTAAGACGTCAAGAGCTTCCCCTCGTAGAGCAACTATCAGAGCAGTAGCTTTCTCACAATCAGACCATTCGTTTGCGGCAGCTGCTGCTTCAAACTGGCGCAAATAGACATTCCAGGAGACCTTGCCGTCGAATTCAGGGGGTTTTGTTTTCTGAGTTCGGATAACAGGTCCTTCTGATTTGATTACGCCATCCTTTCTTATTTTGTCCAGCTTATGTCGAAGCTCTTCGCAGGTTTCTCTAACCAAGTTTATTTCTTCGTCTATTTCCTTTTTGTGTGCCAACAGTTTCTCTTCTACATGTATTTCTACTTTATGTGACTGTTCTTCTAGCTTCTCTTCTAGTGTATTCTCCAATTTTTCTAATTTCGTCTGCATTTCTTTCGTCTGGTTTTCCATTTTACGTCCTTGTTCTTCTAATTTCTCTTGCGTCGTCCGTCCCTGTTCTTCCAATTTCTTTTGCATCGTCTGTCCCTGTTCTTCTAATTTCTTTTCTAACTTTTCCTGCATCGTTTGGGATTGATCTTCAATTTTATGCCCTTGTTCTTCAAATTTCTCTTCCATCGTCCGTCCCTGTTCTTCTAATTTCTCTTGCATCATCCGTCCCTGTTCCTGCATCGTTTGCATCATTTCTAACAGCTTTGCTAGTTGTGCATCCATGTTGACTTGACTTCTAGTTACAGGCATTCACTCTATTTTGAAAGTTCTAGAATGTCCACGAATGTATTTCTAGATATCACTGTTGCCTTTCTTACAATCAAACGAGTGCAGTGATATGCCACACTTGGGTCTTTGTCTCACTTCGGTATAGAGTTCTAGAATGTTCGAGATTGTTCTTCTCAAATAACACCGTTCACTTCCTTAAGTCACGACGAGTGCGGTGATATGTCACACTTGGGTCTTTGTCCCACTTCCGTATAAAGTTCTAGAATGTTCGAGAATGTCCTTCGCAAATATCACCGTTCACTTCCTTGAGTCACGACGAGTGCGGTGATATGTCACACTTGGGTCTTTATCTCACTCCTGTACAAAGTTCTAGAATGTTCGAGATTGTCCTTCGCGAATACCACCGTTCACTTCTTTACGTCAAGACGAGTGCGGTGATATGTCACACTTGGGTCTTTGTCTCACTCTGGTTTAAAGTTCTAGAATGTTCGAGAATGTCCTTCGCAAATACCACTGTTCACTTCCTTGAGTCACGACGAGTGCAGTGATATGTCACACTTGAGTCTTTGTCTCACTCCCGTACAAAGTTCTAGAATGTTCGAGAATGTCCTTCGCAAATACCACCGTTCACTTCCTTGAGTCACGACGAGTGCGGTGATATGTCACACTTGGGTCTTTGTCTCACTCCTGTACAAAGTTCTAGAATGTTCGAGATTGTCCTTCGCGAATACCACCGTTCACTTCCTCAAGTCACAACGAGTGCGGTGATATGTCACACTTGGGTCTTTATTCCACCCACGCACAGGGTTCCAGAAAGTTCTTCCAACTTCCACTTAAACCCACTCACGCACAGGATTCCAGAAAGCTCCTCAAACTTCCCGTTAAATCCACTTTGTGGACAGGCTTCCAGAAAGCTCTTTAAAACTTCCAGTTAAATCCACTTCCGACACCAAATTGTCACGGATTTCCTAATCTGAATTTCTCTACTTCCAGAAAAACAATCCGTTAATTATTTACTTCTTTATTAACTATACTCAGTACACTACTGAATACTAATTAAAACTCAACTAAACACTTATTTAATTAATCGCTATCTAAATCACTTTGATATCTCCAACTAAACACTTCAATTCAGACTATAATACAAGACTTATACAAGACTAACTTAATCGGCTGTTTATTTTTCTTTTATAGACCCAGCGAATATTCCAGGTATATTCTAGTATCTCTAGATTTATTTTCTAGCATCTCTCGAACGCTTCTCGTCGTTTCTCAAATTTTCTAGTCCCGTCTCGATCCACGGCATTTTGTTTGTTTAACAGAATCGTGTAGGGGCGATCGGGGCAATCTTAGTAATTCGCGGTACCACGGTCGTCGATTTGGGTGTGAGTGGGGCAAATTCCGTGACAGTATTTATACATAATAACTACAAATAGGTACACACTAGCTATACGCACTATTATGACTAATGTTACTTTTAGGTTACCAGCAGCAGCCTGCAGCCTGAAACATTGCAACGTTGTGGAACGTTACAGTACGTTACAATTTTAACGAGTTCCTCGGAAACCTCATTTGTTTACTTCATTAATACTGATCGAAAAAACAAATTACGTTGCAGCTTTTTTTTACTTATTGCAGTTGTATTTTTATTTTTGAAATGTATTTGTAGACGAACTATTCGCTGTAGACAATGTTTTCATAAGAATTTTTTATTGTTTTTTACGAAATTTAGCATAAAACCGTTTTTAGACAATGCTGAATTCAGTGTCGTATAGTTATAATATATTTAAGAATAGAAAAAATTGCTTTCATTTGCAAAATGCGCAATGTGAGGTTCTTTATAATATGTAGTATATAAAATGGCGAATGCGCAAGTAACATAACAAATATATGTTATGATTTGCTTGGTTGTTTAGTTTTTGAGTAAAGTGCTAGCAATTTCACAACCAAGAAAGTGAAAAATTTTAATTAATTATCGTTACAAAAATCGTTAATAACAGAAAAAATAATAGATATAGGTATAGGGAAGAAGGGTTAATATACAGGCTGTTTCATTTAGAGAACCAAGATTTGGTGATAGAAGGTAAGCAAATTCGACAATAAATTTTTACCATCTTGTGTAACACTTAGTTTTTAAATATATTTGTAACAACTGATAGGCAGTAGGTACTTCAGCTTGCATGATTTACAATTATATTAAAACAACTCAGTTACTATAACACTTTTGGATTTACCACAACGAACTTATATAGTTTACTACATTTGTAGTTTTATTATATGATAAAATTGTAAGCAGAAATTTAAAGTAACTGTTTCAGTAGTACTATGTCTAGTAGATATAGCCTTTTAAAGTTGCAGTCTTCTAAGGTTATAGAATGATATATTGTTAAGTCATTATAAAATCTTATAATGACTAGTTTATTATGCCTTCAACGTTTTTTCGTTATCTATAACCCAAGCTATTACAGAAAACATTTCCATTGCACCAACGTTTCATTGTAACAATTAATTGTCAAAAGACAATAAACATAACAGTCAATGTGAAACAATAATAAAGTTTACTTGTTATTACAATTCATATTTCCATTACATACTTTTCATCGTGTACTCGGTTAGAATGAAAATTCTATCACCGTAGTTTCTTCGAAATATTACACTCACATTGAATTTCCTCATTCCAACCTGGTTGCAGAATATACTATTCTACAATCAGTAGTACAAACAAACATTTGTAATTTTCAATTTGATAATCGGATATATTGTTTTACTCGATAGAACAAATGATGTTAGTACTTTTTTGTTATAGCAGAGGTGTCTGTACATAAACATATCATATTCCGTAATATCATAATATGCATTTGTGAATTTCTAGAAAAATGTTTATCTACTGACATATCGTAATCAATACATCAGTTGTATTTTAGTATCATAAGACTGTTCAGTAAGTATTAGGAATATAACGAAATAAGAATTACAGAAAGAAAATATTTTTTTTTAAATTCTTATGTCACTTTTTTTCGAAACGTTCATTTTTATCCGTATATCAGTAAAAAACTCTTTCAAAATAAGCAATAAGGAGTGTTTCATATTTTCCCGTCCGTGTTTCACATTTTTCTCATCGACAGGTTAAAAGTGAAATAGAATTTTCAATTTTTTTTAGTAAATCACATACAATTTTGCACTTTTTTAAGTACCAATGAAGGATAAAAGCAATGTTGCATCTATTATCTGGAATAACTTCGTTACTTTTTCAATAATAAAACTCCAAAAATTTAAGGAACTGTTTTTTTTTTACACCAATCAACCCTATATTTAAAAAAATAAGTTATTGCAGTTTGTTAAATATTATTGGTAGATGTTGATTTTAAATTAGTTTATTTTTTTGTAGAGACATAGGTATTACCAGCGTTTAAAAGAATTTATGAAATTAATTTTTTTCATTCAATAAAATTTTCTATAATATTATCATCTACTATACAGGGTGAGTCAGTCATAATGTCATTAATTTTAATCACGTCTTTGGGAGGCCTAATAAAGGCAGAAAATCGAAAAAAAATTTTTTGCTCGACCTTTAAAAAAATAAACAAATCACCCTATAAAAATCAGTAATACGACGCTCCTGGTGCGCTACGAACTCTCTGAGGACGCACCATCAAATGCCGGATTAAACATCGTTGCCACATCATGTTTACATACATAATATCGTTTAACACATCAGCGTGTTATTCAAATTTCCGCATTTCCCGCATTTCTTTCCCCCGAAATTTGTAGACAAGACATTTGGAGGGAAGATAGAGAGAATAGTGAGAATACAAGCAGTAAGCAGTAGTTTCTTTATTTCGGTCTCGCGTATTCGTCGTAAATGTATAATTTTACAAATTCTGAATATGCGGTAGTGTTTACGAAATACGACTGACCCTAATTATATTAATAAAGTTCTATGGACTGATGAGTGCAGTTAACAGGTTAGGTCCATACTACTTAAAAAACAATTAATTTTTAGGCTAGATGTATGTAACTACAAACTGAATAATTAATTGTACTTACGAGTAATACTAAAAATTCATATTTATTTGTAAAACGTAGTGAAAACGTAATATCAAAATTATTAAACTGTAATAACCTAACATTCGAAAACATTTATTTATTATCTACATTTGTTTTCATTAACAAATAAATCAATATTTATGGAAAATTAATTCATGTATCTAGATTAAAAAAAAAGTTTTACTCCTTGTCGTTAAATAACAGTACAAAAACTAGGTTATTGACCCAATAATACGGTAGAGCAAGATTCACTCTCGATTACTTAGATTAGCGGCGTGCCATTTCGGTCTTGGACAGTTTTCTGTCGACAACACGATGGTTTCTTATTATTTAGTATTTAAACACGAAACATTTTTCAGCTTCTCTTAATAATTTACTCATTGGATATAGGTTTTTTATGTAATGTACGTAAATAGGTTGTTACTCGGTTTATTATTAGACACGTTGGAGTTTTGTTGCAGTCATAACAGCTACATTTACTCAGAGAAAAATCCACACACTACTTGTCGGTTTAGCTTTCAGAAGCGATTTGTTGTCAACGTATGGGCAGGAGCGTACGGGTATCGTTTGATTACCGGAAAACCTGAGTGGACCGCGTTACTTGCAACTTTTAATATAATTATTTGATTATTATTATTTGATATCATTGGATATTAACATTTTAAATTATTATTGGCTGAAGTTGAACTGAGCAAGAAAAAATGATATTCTAAAATAGTCAGTACAACCGTTTATTTGTGCTGTCTAAAACCTAGGTAGGTAGGTAGGTACGAGAAAAATATTTCAACTTGACAACATTGCATTGCATCAGATCGACAGTTGAACTGTGAGTTGTAAACGACCAAGGCTGTGAGCGGTCAGTGACAGTCTGAAAAGGGGGTTTAAATAATGATTTGAAAATATTTTTTTTGGCGTAAATATGCATTTAAATTTTTCTTTAATCGCGTATTCGCATTATACTCATTATTTCCTATCTCTTCTTAAAATTAATGACATTATGACTGACTCACCCTATATTTTCAATGCCCGTGCAATTCTACTTAGGACAAATTAGTGCCAAAATTTGTAAAAAAATAAGAAGTTATTGCTTATAGTATTTTAGCAAATGTATGAATTTCAAATTGGTTGTTTCGAACATTTATTATTTCTGTATGAAATAAAAAATGTAACAAGTTTTATAACCATTTTGAAAGACGACAAAGAATTTTCACATAATTTTCGTATTGAACTAAACGAAGCTTTCGTCTACAACATTTTCTATTATCTAATTTCTCAATTCTTGTCTCCTGTATGCTACACTAATTTAATAATACAGTCATTTGCGTTGGAATTATCATTCTGATCACATTTTTGGAAAAATAAGAAGAATTATAGGAGAATTCAAAATTTACAAATACATTTTTACAGGATCTTTACTTAAAATGTTATATTGCTCCTTTGTTTAAACTCACATTACTTACGGTATCTGGATCTGGGGTGACATAACTAAAAATTTTGTACAAAAAATTTAAACAGTGCAAAGATGGATCATAAAAATTATGCATGGGAAAGACTTTACCTACCTTAGGGAACGATTATATGCGGAGGCCCAAATCTTTGATATCAGGCAATTATACTTTCAACGCTTAATATTAAGGGATTTTAAATCTAGAAATCATATTGTCACAAAGTGTGTGTGACTATCTAGTAGGGAAGTCTAGGGCTTCCCTCGAATGTCACGGAAAAATGTGTGACTGTCCTGCACCACCTATAAACATATAAAAATAATACCTCTCTTATATTCTGGGGTACTCGCTTGGCTTCTGCGAGAGGTAAAAAAACTCAACCTTTTAATAAAAATACAGATTTATTAAAACCATAACAATAACCATACTTACAATAAAGTGGACTTTTGCGCTGGGGAGTATCTCTTCTAGAGATCAGAGCCAGCCAACGGCTGACCGCCGACCTTTGGCCATGGACTGACTCTGGCTATGGACTGGCTGGCTTTGGCCCAGTTTCAGTAGTATTTATACACATTCGGAAAATGCTGAGTCTGTCAGAATTATACTATCTATTGAAACTATGGGAACAACTAGTAAGTCTATCACTTGGTTCTTAGAGAGAGCAAGAAGGATAGACATAGTTTGGTTTGATAGTAACCTTGCAACTGGACGCTTTTAATTGTTTTGAATTTCACTTGTGTAACATTGACACACTTTCGATTGTAAATATGTTTATACTTTTGTTTCAATAAAATAATTTGATATTCGTATATACGCTAAAATTATTAATTTAAAATAATTAAAATATATGCCCAGCTGTAAATTATCTCTCTAAGATCTCCTTTGTTGACAATATAACACCAATAGTTCATGAACACAACATCAGGTTTTCTAAAAACGATTGGTTATTATTACCCATAGTAAATAAACCACTAAGATATTTTACCTATCTTACTCCTTTAGCACTTACCGAGATCCCGCCACATACAAAAGAAGCACGCTCCATTCATAGTTTAAAACAAAAACTAAGGACATGGTTATCAATTACCAGATTTAAAATACATAGTGTCATAGACAGGAAAAATATTTATTATTACCTGAATTACATTGTGAATATAATAATAAAAGTAACTATTAGTAATAATATGTTAAACACTTACCTTTCTGTTTTTACTGAATCCATTTATATTCTGTTAGCTGCTGAGACACTAGGCAGAGCTGGTAACTTGTCTAATATCCATAAAATAGATTTAGATTGTTTAATTTGTTTGTTTTATAATATTAAAATCAATGGGTACTCTATAAGGCGTTATACAGTGTGGATGCGCCGGACACACACGGGTTTCCTGCTTGTGGACCAGTGCCTTCATTGTATGGCATTATTAGATTTTAATACTTCCTTAATTAAAATTATTTTATTGTCCATATCTTTATGTGTTGAAATTGTTAATCAGATGGTTATAAATCACATCGCACAAAACTTTCCTAAGCGTATTTACCTAAAAGTTTGGCACGGAGCACCGCATTGTTGATGCAGGAAAACCTTCAAGAGAGTTCGAGCTAAGCTTCACGGTGAACTAACTGCCGACTGTTAAAGAAGAAACCACATTATTGCTGAAAATGAATACCTCTCAGAATCCCAGAAGTAAAGTAAATTATTTGTGAAAACCTAGTTCTAGATAAGGATAATGGTTAGTGTTCTGTGCAATCTACATTTTGCATTAATTGTTCTGTTTTTTCCTCTATACATTCAGGTTATTCCGTTTCAACCGAGAGCTTTTCCAACGATTATTTGGGAGACTGATCCTCAACGAATGATAATGTGTGCTAATGAAACTGCCGTGTAAATATTAAATAGAAGAACTGAATGTTGTTTGTCTTTCACTAAATACTTCCAATATTCTTTCATATTTGATATAATCGTTTGATGTGTATCAGGGTGATTCAGGACTTAGGTATCAAAAAAAATAAAATAATAACAACAATACAGTGAATGAATGTACAGTGGACTTTCACAAATACAATTTTGTAAATAAATAAGAAGGGTAGTTAAAAAATGATTTAAAAATACACAATGAAAGAAATAAATATACAGTACGCGCCAAAAGTACGGAATAAATTCAATAAAAACGAAACAATTCTTTTTTGGGAAAAATCCTCGAACAGGTCGATTTTTAATTTAAAAAATACGTATTTTAGCGTAAAATGCGATTTTCAAATGTCATTTGTTTTCGAGTAATGACGTCATCGATTTTTTTTTAAATAGCAACACCATATTTTTTTCCTTGATTCTGAAAGATCGTTTAATTCTCTATCAAACAGTACTAAAATTTTGCCCTATTACATAGGAAAGTTTTCGAGTAAATGACGATTGAATGTTAGAAAACGTAAATCAATTGAAATAAAGCAAAAACGTTATCAAGTTTAGTTTTTCGAATTACAGATTGCCAGATCTTACACCTCTTGACTATTTTGTATGGGGATACTTGAAGTCAAAAGTGTACATTAATAAATCACGTAATTTAGAAAAACTTCAAAATCGCATTCCGGACGAAATACGCAGACTTACCCCAGAAATCATTCATAATGTGCAAGAAGAATTTCTTCACAGACTTGCGCATTGTCAAGAAGTTGGTGGATGGCAATTCGAACATTTAATTTAAGTATAAAATTTAATCAATTGTATTTTATTTTACATATCTCAGAATTGTTACTTTTTTTATGGATAAAATTTACGTTTTCTAAGAGGGCAAAATTTTAGTACTGTCTGATAGAGAATTAAACGATCTTTCAGAATCAAGGAAAAAAATATGGTGTTGCTATTTAAAAAAAATCGATGACGTCATTACTCGAATACAAATGACATTTGAAAATCGCATTTTACGCTAAAATATGTATTTTTTAAATTAAAAATCGACCTGTTCGAGGATTTTTCCCAAAACATAATTGTTTCGTTTTTATTGAATTTATTCCATACTTTTGGCGCATACTGTATATCAGTAAATTCAACTACTGAAATTAATTTGTGGTTAACACAAATGTTTCTGGTTCTTGTCCGTTTTGAACTCGTAAGTTATTGGCAGCAGCTATGATATGTCCGCGTAAATCATCAATAGTGTTCACTTCTGTGCGATATACATCACTTTTAAAATATTCCCACAAAAAGAAGTCCAACATATTTAAGTCAGGAGATCGTGGTGGCCATGGTACCGGTCCACCTCGTCCAATTCATCGTACTTCTTGAACTTCATTAACTTACTCCCGAATATTTTGTCGAAAATGAGGGGGAACACCATCGTGCAAGAACCACATTTGGAGTCGAGCAGTTAAGGGTATCTTCCTGAAGTCCAGGCAGATCATTTTGAAGGAACTTGAGATACTAAACCCCATCTATTCGATTTGGTTATATGAGTGGTCCCATCAAGCGATTATCGACAATCTCTGCCCAAACATTTAAGGAAAAGCGTTGTTGGATATGATCCCGTTGAATGGCGTGCATATTTTCAAAATCCCAAACATGATTGTTATAAATGTTCTACATTCCATTTGTAAAAATAGCTTAATCTGTAACTAACACGTCAGTTGTAAATCTGGGATTTTGAGCATTTTATTGCAGCAACTATTCACAAAATCTAATTCGTAAGGGGTAATTCCTTAGTATTAATGCTTGGACATGCTGTACATGGTACGAATATAATGGAATTCCAAGTATGATATGCAACACTATTGCTTGGGACATTCCTTGTATTTATTGAGCGATTTCCCTGCTACTTATTCGGGGGTTCTCTTCACCATCCTCTAAAATATATTCCTTAGCTTCTGGAATACGCCGTGAACGTTCTGAACCTACTCTTCCCCGATTCGATTGCAAATTTCTCGTGTCAGGCTCGCGTTGCAGTAAAACTAGCTGCATTTGGCATGTCTACCGAGAAATCTTTGTGCGTACAGACGAGAAGCTGCTATAGCACTTTATCCTACTTCACCATCAGATTAAAACAATATCCATCAACTCCGAGTTGCTATACACGTAAGCCATTTTTACACTTGAAAAACTAATGTAAACACTGCCGCAAAAACGCTAATACTAGAAACGTGGATAGAATGCGTTTCGATGATGCTAGAGACTACAGTAGCCCAACGATGTAAAAGTACTATAATGATTTATTTTTTAAATATTGACTCCATTTTTCATTACGCATCTATTCCCAAAATTTTTTAGATACATTGTGAATAACCGTGTACAATATTTGCTGTTCATATAAAATTAATTATCAATGATGACAAACCAGGTTGTTTGTTTAATATTGATTTTATAATTACTGATTCTTACTTCTTTTTATATAAAAGGTTAGACTACATTATGTTCTTAGTATCTGACCAAATACCAAATTAAAATTTATAACTATCTTTATCTAATAATGTTTTGTTGGAAAAAGTTGCGTCTTTCTACATTTAAGTAGATTAGAAAATTTGTAACTACAGCATGAATTTTCTCTGAATAGTTTGTAAGTTTTTTTTTTGATGAAATTTGGAACGCACCTATTTAAGAAAAATTATTTGCATACTTACGTTTTTTTAAAAAAGGACTGATTATTTTTCGATCCTTGACCGAAAGTAGTAAAGATTTAGTTCAAAGGTAAATTTACGTTAGACAAATAAATATATAATTGAACATTAAAAATAAACAACAATATTTTCATAATTGATGATATACGTAGGTATATATAAATTTATGGGAATCATAATGTGTAAATTACGTTTTGGAATAACGCTAATAGCAATTACCTAAAGGTAACAACAAAGTACATAATTTAATTGTTTGCCTAAATTGCTAATGTTGAAATCCCTGGAAACCTTTTTAAAGTCTAATGGGTTTAAAGAACATTCAGTTTCCATTAAACATATAACTTATTCATGTGCACCCTTGGTTTTAATTGTAGAGTAAAAAAGTGGGTTGCGTTTTCACACAAAAATTATAATAGAAGTGTTGGAATGTAGGTAATTTAACACCTTAATTGAATAATTAGTAGCAATGAATAAAATATGTTATTTTTAAAGTCAATTAGGTTTGTTAATCTAGAACATGATGAGTATTCTAACTGTAAGTATTAAATTTATTTAAAAAGTGGGATTTTGATGATGAATATAATTATATTGGAGTTGTAGCAAGCCTGACAAATAAATCAACATGTAACTGTTACGCTCATATTATTATATCACCATTGATTATTTATTTTTAAACATAATAATTATAAAATGTGTATTAAGTATAACAATGTGTTAAGATTTCAAAGTAGAAGGAATAAAAACTCAGACTTCCATTGTACACATTTTTTATTTGAAAAGCAATTGAAATATTTTTTTTTTACTTCATATTATCCGTTAAATGACTATTGCCCGTGGGCATTTTCGGCCGGGAAATGAAGCACTGGCATTATCTGGTAGCGTAATGTTTAATATCTATTTAATTAATTTTAAGCTGCAATTATATTAATACGCTTAAGATAGTTATGGACGGTGAGCTATATATATATATATATATATATATATATATATATATATATATATACATATATATATATATACATATATATACATATATGTATATATATACATATATATATATATATATATATATATATATATATATATATATATATATATATATATATATATATATATATATACATACATATATATATATATACATATATATCTGATATATTACAAAAATATCGTTTGTGATGAAAATGCATAGAACGTTACGCATTGACGCTATACTATATATTTATGTCTATGCGCTTTACTTGTCCGTAGGAATATAAGAAGAAGAAGAAGAAATGTATTTATTGACTACGTTAATACATTTAACAATATTATAGTAGCAATTCAGTATAAATACAAACATTGGGATATTAATGCAAAAAGTTCAAGTCACTCTATAATACATTAAAAAAAATGCATTTAAAAGACTTAAAACAATTTTAAAACAATGGTAATTAAGTCAAATAAATTACATAATTATATATAAGGACTGAAAACAGGTTTAAAACAATAATAATTAACTTATGAAGCCAATTTATATATGTACAAGAACACACAAGAAAAAAACAAAACAATCCGAAACAAAATTTTATAGCAAAGAGGCATGATTGTGTATAATTTTTTTAATTACATTTTTAAATTTTGTGGTGCATAGTGTTTTTACTTTCAAAGGAACTTTGTTGCATAATCTCAAGTCAAGAGAATTATTTGTTGATATTTGTAGTGGAAATCTTTGACTTCTGATTAAATTGACAGATCTCGTTGGGTAATTGTGGAAACTGGAATTCGTGTTAGATTTTAAATAATTCATATGTATTTCAATCAAAGAGTAATATATATATAGAGAGAAGGAAATGGCACGATAAATTTTTTTGTGGCTTGCAATGTTCCCTGGGCCCAACCCGTGCAATTATACGAACAATCTTTTTTTGAAGTTTGAAAACTCTCAACGATGATGACGCGTTCCCCCATAGGATCACTCCGTAAATTAAACATGAATGTACAACACCATAATATGCATTCAAAAGCATATCATCATTTAACACCTTTCTAAGTTGTCGCACGAGATAAATATGCTTAGAAATCGTCCTACAGAGATTGTCAATATGAAAAGTCCATCTGAGAGAGCCATCAAGAGTAATGCCTAAAAGTTTAGCATGGTTCCCATCTTGAGAAACACCACTGGAGAAAATAACACTTTGGGTTTTTTCTTTGTTTAGCTTCAACTTATTAGCTGAAAACCATGTTTCAGCCTTAAGAACACTATTGTTAGCGAGCTCAAGAGTACGTTCTCTACTTTTATCTGAGCATAATAATGTTGTGTCGTCAGCAAATAAAATGCATCGCTCAGGAGCCATATGATAATAAAGGTCATTAATATAAATAACAAACAGAAGAGGCCCCAAGACAGACCCCTGAGGCACCCCATATGATACACATTTAAAGTCTGATAAAATATTATTAAAACTGATAGACTGTTTCCTACCCGTAAGATACGATTTGATCAGTGATAGACGAGTTCCACGACCTCCATGAAATAATAATTTTTCCAGCAGCGTTTCATGACATATGCAGTCAAAGGCCTTACTGAGGGCACATAACGTTGCAGCTGTATAAGTGTTGCTCTTAAAACCCACAACCACCTCCTGAACTACACTGACACTAACTTTAATTAAGCATTCTATAATTTTGCTTATAATTGGTATAATTGATATGGGGATAGTTATCAACCTCATCAAGGTTTCCCTTTTTAAAAATAGGTGAAACTTTAGAAAGTTTAAGAGCGTCAGGATATCTCATTGCAAAGATATATATTATCGCTCACCGTCCGTTACCGGCTTAATGAGATATATTCCTACATTATAGCGTCAGTGATATTTTTGTAATATATTAGATACATATTATAGCTCACGATCCGTAACTAGCTTGAGGCGGAGCAGCGGAGCAGGAAGTAGCAGACCACTTATATCTCACTTGCACTCGGTTTATATGTGAACATAAATATGAAAGAACAGCCAATTCAATTGTCGGTCATCTCATCTATGCTATACTGATGAGGGCTAACAAACCTGAAACCGGTCTATGTCTGATGGTGTGGTCGACAAGGATTATTGGATTTTCACACAGTTACTGCAGGTGTAATTCAATGCCGGTCGGGGCATTAGTCCGCGGAGTAATTGTATTCTGTAATATCATTTATACAGGGTGTTTCAAAAGGAGAGATGTACATACGTCAGTATGTTATTCTACGTTCAATTTTAAGCAAAAACACGCTTCGTTTACAGGATGCCAAATTAAAAAAAAATATATATTTTCTTTAATAACTCTTGACTAATTTGAGTTATTTTCAAGAAATTTTAAATACGGAGGTCTTGAGACGGGAAATTCAAATTTTAAGGACAATTAGCTTTACCTCCAAGAGGGCGTCACAAGCGATCATTAGGATCCTTTTAAATCACTACAACTCTTTTGTGCTTTGGTGTATGTCATTTCGGAATAGAAAAACATTTTACCTTTCCTAATTAAGAAATGCACACTTTATTGAAGTCTCTAGGAGTAGCTGGTTTCGTTAAAAACTCATCTAAAGATAATGATGCATGCAAATTATGTATTCATGTATTATTGTCAAACTACGAGATTTCTTGGTCTTTATATCAGGTATAATTACATATAAATAAGAATCCTAGTCTTGAACACTAGTTATTTGCTCACGCAACTCCCATAACACAAGTTTACAAATTTGAGTCAACTTTTGGATCTGAGCAGATGAGAATGATTATTAACGTTATTTGATGCCCTGAACTGAGATCTTCAATCCGTGTGTCAAGATTCTATCTAGATCTATCTAGATCTAGTTTTCGAGTTCGCATGGTGGCAGTACTGCGCTCTTATAACGGTTATCAGCTGACCACGTTGCATCGAACATCTTTTGGAACTTGTTTTTGTACTGTGATTGTACTTCGGAACGTGTGAAAATGCAAAGAAAACGTTGCAGTCGATTGAAAGTGTTTTTGTTACGTTTGTGGATGTTATATTATCGGAAAACGTGGAAAAATCATGACAAATGCATTTTTTGCAAAATTACCACAAGATTGGAGCTCGAATAATAATAATAATAATAATAAATAGTTAGTTGAAGACTTGTGCGGGATAGGGGGCGGCATATTATTATTAAGCAGGCCGCATATACGGTCTACCGGCTGCGGGGGTCAAACCCACAGCGATCTAGTCACCTCGATTCAAGTATTAACGCCTTAAACCGCGCGACCACTGACTGATCTAATATCTCTCAAGATACATTTTCTGTATTTACATCTCCCCACAAAACTTGGGCAACACCAGCGACGAGCATGGAGAGCGGCTACAACAAGATATAGCGAAAATCGAAAGGCTATACCAAGGATTTTGGCCGGGACGAAGGCATGATGAGCGACTACTGTTGGACCCTAATGCGTGAAACAGATCCCAAGCAATATAAAAGATTCAGTTCAACCTCTGCTCATTTATGATTTGTCCTTTTGAATTCAATAAATGGCCGTTAATGGACAAAAATAGGAAAAAAAAAATTTATTATTGTTTTCATGAGCAAAAATTCACCAACAGATAATAGAAAATTGAATGAAGCAATAAGTTAAATTATTTGAACATATACTGACCCTGACCTGTCTCGTGAAAGTTAAACTGTTAGTTGACAATTTAGAGGCATGAGACATATTATTATAACTAACTACAGCATTATAAGTGAAGAATCTGTGACATAGAGAGGAAACATGTCTTGGTACTAACTACATAAAGACGTATTATTTATTATTTAAAAAAACCATGCACCATCCGTGTTCCATGGTAATATAAAAGCACCTTGATAATTTGTTAATTCGCAACAATGACATTCTAAATAAACTGCTAGCAAAAAAGTACCATTCTTATGAGATAAAATAGTTCTGTTGGATAAAATTTTGTATGGCACTCATGTGATATGTTATGTTACTTGTACGGAGATATTAATTTAAAAAAAAACACCCACAGTTTGAGAACCGCTGACCAGATAGACCACTAACGCAACCTAATAAAATAAACCATATAATTTACTGAAGGCGAGGTTGCCATATCGTCTCTAAGATAAATAATTTTTTAACGTATATTCAATGTTTGCCGTTGTTTATAATTTAAGAACACTTGTTTTTAGCAATAAGTAAAGTAAAATTATCATAAACGATTAAAACATGAATTTCCGCAAAAACTATAATTTTCACACACCATCTTAGAGTTAATTTTCGCCAGATAACCTCAAACAACGTGTCACTGCTAACCATTTCGTAATTCATAGTTTCGTAGTGGATGAAACAGATTTTAAAAATAAACACAAAAGATGGAATAACAAAATAACTAGCTTGATGTATGCGTTCAATATCGAGAGAAGGCAAAGTAAAATATTTAAAAGCAGTCAATCGCATGCAAAAAAGAAACTGGTGCACTAGTATGGTCCAGGGCAAAGGAATAAGCAGCAAAGGCAAATGGAAACAAAACATGTAATATTTGTGGAAGGGGATTTGATACTCTTAATACACGTAAATTGAAAGTTAATATGAGAGACTTTTGCATCTTCTGAAACAGAACTAAGTTAATGGTTTCTTCAAGTAATGAACTGCTTGACACATCTGTTTGAAGAGTTGCGGCACTAACGTATAAAACGTATTTAAATCGTCTTATTATGTTCATGGGCAGTGTTTTTTTCTTAAGTGTCTTGTGTATTAATTAATATTTTTCTTGAAATACAGCGTGATTAAATAAAATATGGCGCATTATTCAAACAGTGAAAAGGTTGACATACTAAAAGCATATATGTTAAGTAATGATAATCAGTGATAGTGATAACGATAGCGTATTGTGATAAATCTGTTGGAGAGTAGTAAAATTGGATATTAACCAAATTCTAGATTGAACTATGATTGTGAGAATTTGGTTTATATTTTCAATTTATTGGTGGTGGTATAGGAATGGTAAAGGGGAGGAGATGGCAGTTAATATTTTCATAAATTAACATATTTCAGTCATTCTTTGACATGTCTAAAAATTCTAGTTAATATTGTTAAAGTCTATATGAAGATATTAGTGTAACAGTGGCAAGGCCGTGAAATTCTCATCCACCATGACTCTTAAAAATATTAATATCGTAGTCGGATCAGCGGTCCTCAACAAGTTTTCTATTGAAAAATCACGAAATTTATTTAAAATTCGACTTTTTTATTCCTGATTTTTTTTTTGTAAAAAATTTGATAATTATGTGTTCTACACATTGAATTGTATTGCTGATTAAAATATTTGTATTAATTTAAGGTTCACCTTGTAGTGTCTTTTTTTTCAATATAAAATATGCATAAATAAAATATAGTGAATTATAATAACTATTTTATTTTCAGGTATGTGCGTTTTCACTATATGCAGATGATACTATTTAATAAAATGTTGGTAAGTAATACTAATTTAATGTTTTGTTGACAGCAGAAATATAGTTTATATTTTGTCATTGGCAGATAGGTTGTGTCAAGTAACGTTCAACCTGTCAAATAATTTAGTTACTGCTAGCATAATCTTGTTTCCTACAGAAAATGCCGACGGCAATAAGTTTTTCCTCATTGACTTTAGGAGAAAATGGTTCTTATAAAATTAATTTTTAGGCATAAACTAATGAACCTGACTTGAGCGTAGGGTTACCATATTAAAAATTACTAAGCTAGACTACGACAATAAAAAAATCCAGACGATATCGGACATTTGATTAAAAATATTATTTATTAATTTAATTTTAGACATTTAAGAATTGAATAATATAAAGTTTAGCAGATGACAAGAATGTTATCTCATGTCACCTGCGAATATTCAAAGATACCGAAGTAAAATCAATATACAGATAGAGAAAATATTTAACCGATCATGAGGAGATTCTATTACATACATTTCAAATGCATGGGGTACTGGTGGGAAGATGACGCACGTCAGGGTGGGCTTAGTCAGTACTCCCCTACTCTCCTACGCCCACGGCCGAACGCCAAACGAATAGTGTGCTATACGAATACTGGTTTAGTCCGCCAAAATAGGGGAGGACGCGTCAAGCTTGGACGGCGAGCAGTGGAAGGGATTATTCTTAGCATTTCATATGATCGGTTAAATATTTTCCCTATCTGTATAACGTCAGATAGCGATCTATCCAACAAAGTTTTAGGTACCTACTGAAATATTTCAAAATACGTATTTTTTTAAATTCAACTACAGATGTCAACATTGTTATAACATTAACTTGCATAGTTCTGCATATAAGATTGTTCTCTTTTGTTTATAGAAAAATAATTGTTAAAATGTGGGGTTAGAATAGCGAAATAATGTGTTATACAAATGGATTTTTATAGTTATTATATTATTCGAGAAGGGTTTAAATAGGAAAAGTGGATAAACAAAACATCAATAATTTTATTTTTGATATCACTTTTGCTCTACGTGTTTTATTTTTCGAGATTTGAGTACCTAAAAAACACCACAAATTTGATCATTTTACGGCGTGAAATACGGACACTTTAAAAATTTATATTTGGACAATTTAAAGGTATATTACTATAGATTATCTGATAGTTAAATTATCTATTGCATCTGTTTTTAGTAGGTACATTAGGTATTATAGTGCATGACAAACTTAGATTTTCACCTAAACTGTAATTAAGCTTATGAATTTAAATTATCTTATACTGCATATAGGATTTCGATTTACTACTACAGTTATGCCGAAATTGTGTTCAAAACAAAGGATACAATGTAAAGGTAGCGTTTAAGTATGGCGTTAACTAAAATCCGTTAGGAGTGTTTAATTTAAATAAATTTCGAAATATTCGACAAGCGAGTAAGCTTACTATTTGCCATTAATTCCATACTTAAATATCATCTACTTCGAATTTAACTATTATGCAGGTTTGTGTTTGAAAAAGGCAATGAAATTAATTACTACAAAGGCTTTTGACATCGTAATTTAAAATCTGTTATTAGAAGTTCCGCAAAATATAGGCATTAGAAATATGCCCTGCAATTTATTTGATATTTTGATAAAATGTTTCAATTGGTAAATGTATTAGTTCTGAAGAAACTGTAAAATATGACGTACAGTCCTGGGACCAATATTGTTGATGGTATAAGGTATAAGAAAGCGGTGCGTATTTTTGGCGGCAAAATATGACAATTTAACCCTACTTACTATCGTTTGCAATAGTAATGACACTACCTCAATCAGCTTTTAAACAACTGAAAGTTCTAAGTAGAAATTTCATTAGATCTCTATTGCCGAGTGGAACAACTAAGTACTATTATTGAATATTGAAAGTAGATATCATTACCAATAATCGGCAATTGTGTCAAGTGCTATTATTATTGCAAACGATTACCTATATACAAAAATTTCTCATTTAAAAGATACAGGGTGATAAAGTTGAACTTTGAAATTATTTTTTTTGCTATAATTTTTTCAATTTCTCACGTATCACTTTGAAATTTTGTAGAGATACTTCTTGTACAATGCCATAATGTAAAATTTTATTTAGACAATTCCTCTCATGTCTAAAAAATCCCATTCACGAATGCATAAATCGTGGTTTGCTATGGGCTAAATAGGAAGGAAGGGAAAATGCAACTGGATAAAAAAGCGGATAAATTACGTTATCATAGCAACGCTATGTTACTTTATTTATTAAAAATAGCGTCAGTTTAAAATTGTTATATGTCAGAATCACAAATTTATCCAAATGTCTCAATTTGGTAATACGTGTGAAAAAGAAATAGTAAGTAAATGAAAACAAAAATTGTATCCCTAAAAATACTAAAAAAAACAATCATCAATTTGGACATTATTCTGTTCATGAAATTGTCTTACCAAATACCATTCGAGCTCAGATTTTGAACCTAATATTTTTTTTATGTTTGTTTTCTCGTATTTACTTTCGTAGGTAATTTAACTCCAGCTGTTCGACAGTATATACTCAAAAAAAAATATAAAAAAATATCCAGCTAAATCTGACCTTTTATGGTATTACTCCCGAATATTTGATTACTTTTGACAATTTTTCGTAATACTTAATTTTCGAGATAAATTCGGTTTTTGGGCATACAACGTATAGTCACAACAAAATGAGTAACATTTTTAAATTTAAAGTTACGAAGACACAATTTGTAATATTTCAAATTGCTTTAAAGTTGTCTTACTTATTTTCTACAGAGTGTCTCTGAACATAGTGTTAGTCAGATGATCCATTTTTACCCAAATAAATTTTATGAATGTAAATTCGTTTATTAAGGAAAAAACAGGGATTTAAGAAACATATTAGTTATTAGTCATTGATCGAATAACATCATTTATAAACGAGGGATTTGAGGAGAAGGCTTATGTAGTTACGCAGTTTATCGACTTAAGCAAAGCTTTTGATTGTGTTTCCTATGATATTTTACTAGAGAAATTATACTACTATGGATTCTCATAGCGGAGTGTATGTTTGTTATCATCCTATTTAATTAACAGGTTTCAATATGTTAACCATAATTGTGTCAAATCTAATTTGTCGGAAATAAAACACGGAGTTCAGCAAGGATCGTTTTTGGGTCCTCTGCTATTCCTTATTTACATAAACGATTTCCCCAGTATCTTTAATTGTGAAGTTTTAAGCATACGTTGATGATACTAGTATGTCTATCTCTGGCTCTGATTTATCTGCTGTACTCAACTACATATCTCAAATACAATGTCTAGCAAATGATTCATTCGCTAGTAATAAACTTACAGTCAACGTATCTAAAATAAAAACAATGATTTTTAGTCTTAGAATTTTAAATGATGAGAAAGCGTCAAGTTTCTGGGCGATCATTTAGATTCGAAGTTATCCTGGAACCAACATGTTAATTACATTTGCAGTAAACTATCCAAACATCTTTACTTATTCCGAAGCTTTGTTCATAAAGTATCCCTATCCCTAACTGTTTTAAAAACAGCGTACCATTGCTGGATACATTCTATAATATCTTATACTATCATAATGTGGGGTCATGGCAGTGCACTAGTTTTGTAGGCTTTTGAAAACTAGAAAGGAGACTGAGTATACTGGAACTTAGACACAAATTTATTTAAAATGAAAATAAAAAAAATATCTATCGAGTCATGCTTTTTTTGCATTTAATTAATATTTTAATAGTGATTTTATAATGTAGTGTTTATTGTATAAAATGTTTTGTTACCTTGTTTAGATGTTTTAACTATTACTTTTTATTAATATAAATAAACAGTTGTTAAACAGACTTACACTAATTGCTGCGTATACCTTACACATAGTCTACTAATAGGTTTTGATGCCGCGACATTCCTAAACTTTTTGCAAAATGATTTTTTTCACTTTACTCGACAGTTTGCCACTCTTCGTCAAAATGGATGTAACTTGATGGTGCTCCGCCTCATTTTGGATTAACTGTTAGATAATATTTAAGTTTAATTTTTCCAAATCGATGAATTGGATGTGAAAGAGACGCAATTATTCAGTGGCCACCATGCTGCTCTGATTTTAGTCTATTGGATTTCAGTGTTTGGGAAAGACGACGTTTATTCCGAATCGGTTGAAAATAGGCGGAAAAATGTATGCAATAACTATAGATTTTTCAACATATTAGATAAACTTTATTTAAAAGAGCTCGTTTATGCATTTTAGAGACAGGTAGACAAACAATTAAAATTAGTAAATTAAAATGATAAAATTACAGTTTTAAATTAAATTTTAGTATAACTCTTCTCTTTAATAACCAGTCTGTTTCTTAAATCCCTGTTTTTCCTTAACAAACAAATTTACATTGATAAAGAATATTTATTTGAGTAAAAATTGTATATTTGGCTAATCCCAGAGACACTCTGTATTAAATAAGTTAGAACACATTAGAGCAGATTAGAACATTACAAATTATTTTTTTGTAAAACTGTAAAAATGTTATTAAGTGTTCATTTTGATTTTATCTCCAACTTTACCTGCCCAAAAATCGAATTGATGTCGAAAATGTTTTCCGAAAAATTATCAAGAGTAATAAAATATTTTAAATAAACGTTTTACATTACGACATTGTGAAAAACTGTTCATAGGCGTACGTCAGAAAAAAGTGGAGGGATAAAATATCTACCCCTCTCCCTCGTTTCTACGTTTGTTTTTTAGACATCGTTTATAATAATAACCCTTGAGAAATTGGTTAAGAACAAGAAGTACCTCTACAAAATTTCATAGCGATACTTGAAAACCTGAACAAATAGCGAAAAAAACTATTTTATAAGTTCAACTCTAAGACCATGAATCTTCTAAGGGAGGCATTTTTGTACATAGGTAAGTAGGGTAAAAATACGAAGTTAAGGGGATAACCTGCTTTTTTATTACAACCTGTATATTTAAATAATTTACTTACCCTTAATATATCTGATACAATAATTGGTTTTGCTGCTGATACAGCTAATTATCATCAAGCTGACGGTAGAAAACTGCTAAAACCAAAAGTATAATAAGACATAATATGCATTATTGAATGATTTAATCATAAAGTAAATTTTGAAAAAACAAAATTAATTTCTTTTGCTTCGTATAAAAACACTTTATCACATATAATATAATACAATAAACTAAAATAAATATTAACAATAAAGATAACTAAATTTAAAGTATTCAAAAACAATTTGAAAATCTTCGTATTTGTATCTTACTGCTAAAATATATAATTTCTTACCACTTCATCTAAAACTTCAGCGAAATAAATAGCTTAGGTTTATTAAGCGAAATAAACATATTGGATCCTAAACGCAATTTACAATAGTTATAAATTAAAAATATTTATGAATTTGTATATATGTGAATATTTGTTTTTTTTTTATTTTATAATAAACTTAGAAGAAAATTACAAGAAGTAGTACTGAATATTCTATTATTATCTTCTAGTTCGATAAAATAAAATTTTGGCAAAAAGAATAGCATGACCACCCGCGATTTTGATGTGGTTTTTGTTCTTTATTTTGCACTAAACATGTATGAATATGCAAACAAATAAAGTAAATTTTTAGGTTTCAGACATTTTCATTAAAAATTTTTAGAATAAAACCTGAAGAGGTGTTTGATACATTCACTTCATATTCTTACACAATCTTGTGATAAAAATTTTTGGGGCTATATCCTCACTTGCTTTTAATAAAACACTAAAAATCATTAGATATATTTGAAACCTATAAGAATCATAAACAAATTTTCTGATATATTCGATGAGTAAATAAGCAAATATATTTCGATGTGCCAGGAACAACAGATAACCATTCAATTTAAAAACTTAAATAAGGCATGCTATCGAATTTCACGTTTGCGACCCTGTGAAAATAACTTGGAAAATTGCGTTGGGCAATCACCGGACTAGAGCTTTAAGCCCTGAGAAAGCAGGCCACTATATCCTCCGAGATAGACTCTTCAGTTCAGCGGGAGGCGCGTAAATAGAAATGGGAAAAGAGGAAACAACCCATTGTCAGACTGGACGTATGGGAATTGCGGAAGCGTCCTTCTTCCATTGTCATACACTGGGGAACTCCCGCACACCTACCCAAACATTTACGGTCTCGGGGATAATTACCACTCACCAAGTCTTCTGTGCCAATTGAAAAGTTTTGCCTCAAATATTTAATTACAGCTACATCGACGTGTACCTAAACGTTTCAAGGAGCGTCATTGGCATACAAGATCGGCGGATTGTGTATATACTGTGATCGACGATAAAAAATGCTCGTATATATGAGACGATAATTGGTATTTTGAATTCTGTTTAAGTTTCTTTATGTATGGGACAGAAATTTAAAGAAAACAGAGATAAGCGAATGTGCGGTTACATTTATGATGTGGTAGTCATGGAAGTAAGCAAGCGAGACTTGCAAGAAAAGTTAATGATTTGAAACAAGGAAAGGAAAAATGTGGGAATAAAACAAAGGTGTAGGGAAATCTAGAACTAAATATATTAATAGATAGCACAAAAATAGAACAAGTGTATCAGTTCAAGCAGACTCAGAAAATGAAGAAAAAAATAGAGAAAAGTTAAAATGTGCAATGAACAACAACTTTATAAATAAAAGAAAATTCACTAAAATAACAACCTGTCCAGTTCAATTTACAGACCGATACTGACATTCCAAATCTTAGCTTAAATAAAATGGGCATAAACAGATCAACGAGGAGGCAAAATCGGTGGTCAAAAAGAAGAGAGGAAGGCCAAAGAAGAAATTTTGAAGAAGAACTAAAAAATATTAAAGGAGGCAAGAGATTTAACGTAAATAGGAAAGAATGTAGTGTAAACCAAATCAGTCATAGAGAAAAGACAACTGAGCTGGACATTTAAATAAAATAAAATGAGCATAAGCAGACCAACGGGGAGACAAAATTAGTGGTCAGAAAGAAGAGAGGAAGGCCAAAGGAGAAGTCTTGAAGAAGAAGAACAAAATATGGAGGGGATCTAACATAAATATGAAAGAATATAGTGCATTTACTGAAAAAATTGTATGCAAATATATTGTAATTTTGCCAAAAAAGTGGTGTTTTATCGCAATAACAAATACAAAAATTTGTTAAAAACGCAATCTTTTGTAAGTTTGTAAATTAATACATTTTTCTTTGTAAATAGTCATTGTATTTTTACAATGTCAATGCAAAAATACTGAAAACTTGTAAATTGTAAATAAAAATGTGAAATTACAGTAGAGAATGTGACTTATGTGTGGATTTACGAAACATATGTAAAAATGAACCAATAGAGTTATTATCACGTGAAGTACATTAATAAAATTGTAAAACTACAAGATATTTGTGAAACTACTGGTAAAATAATGGGTAACAATATACCCCTTATTTTACAAGTAAAATTACAAACTAATTTTTTATTATTCAAATGAATAGTGAAGACTAGACTAATTTTAAGCCCATAAGTTTTAAATCCGTGTCCTACAAACTTTGGCCTTTTATATACAGAGTGGGGTTTTAATTTTTTCGGTTTTTATCAAAAATTTTGAAAACCGCTGAAGATATTATGTTAAATTTTAGAATAGCAGAATATGTTATAAAATAACATACTTTTTTATTTATGTGAACGGTTTTCGCCTAGAAATAGTTTGCAGATATTCATTTAACAACTAAAATATTTAATTACTCTTCAAAATGTTAAGTTGTACGTTAAATGTAAGAAAAAAACAGCGGCGTAACAATTATTCCGTTAAAATTGTATCATGACGTAGCCATACATACGCCACTGGTTAAATAAAAGTTATTTTGGCCAAAAAGTGTGTTTTTATACCATAACTTGCTATTCTAAAACTTAATGTATTATTTCAAATGGTTTTCGAAATCTGATAAAAACTAAATGAAAAATAAAAACTTCAGAACTCTGTATATCGAAAACCAAGCTTCTTAGGACATATATTTATATTAACCCGCATAATTAAAATTTAAGAAAGCACAAAAATGACCCATTAAAATAAATAAGGTACTTGCGGCTAATAAAGCCTTTCGCAACATAATAAAAAATACCGCCTAAAATCTTCATTTGTATACAAACATAAGTGAGAGACAAATACATAGCAATACGTAAATTGTTTATTCATTCTGGTGTTTCGCCAGTAGAAAAAGTTGTTTCTGACAGCGCGGTCACGTTTACTAAATAATAAAATAAAACCTTATGCGAAAATCATCATTATTTTCTTTTCAACGAATTAAGCTAAATACTATGTGTGTATAATAATTTTATATTTATTATACTTCATAATAATCATGTTTTCATTTTCGTATTGGTCGTTTAATATAGATTTTTTTAACAATTCCAAAATTTACATGTGTTGCACGGTAGTAAGACTTGTAAAGACGCGGGCTTTATTTTACTCTCACAGTCCTTATGATTTAATTTAAGTTTATGAGTTATATATTGTTTAGAACCGTACTGAATTTTATTGTTTCTTTCTATTTATAAGATTTTTAATCTACTTTACATTACAATGTGTCATTTGTAGTAACAAATTTTAAACAATGGTTGCGAAAAAGAAGTTTAACGTATCCGATCCTTAGAACCGAAAATACACGATTTTATCTAAAGTATGGTCTAAATACATGACCCACAGCAATTGTCTTTGCTCCATATTCTTTGACTCATCCCAAACAAACAGCAAATAAAGAACATCCAGATGCATCTAAGCTCAGTTCAAATAGACTAAACACATTAAGTACAAATTCTCCTTTAGTTTCTCCATCATAAGAAAATAAATGTCCAGATGTTAAATGTTAATTGTTGTTCAACCATTAGATGATGATTCTTCTTTTACTATTGAAACTAGGCTCCGTTCCTTTCTGCATTTTTAAATATAATATGGATAATTTTCTTTGATTTAAAGGTTATATGATGAGGTCTTATGATAATACCATATTATAATAAGGCCTATATTGCTGTTATTTTAAATAAATATCTTTCTTCTTGTTTTAAATATGTCTTGTTTATCTCTAAGATAAAGGAAAACTGACTTATATAAAATTTACTTTATTATACGCAGCATTTCTCGTTTTATTTTAAATTGAAGTTATTTAGGCCTTATTTATTATTATTAGTCCAAGAAATCACAAAAACGGATATAGGACATATAAACTAATAGAACTCATAAAAACGTAATAAAATTAAGACAAATATAGACAAAAATAAAAGTATAATGAACAAATATTACCCTATCTATCTAAAAATTATGTCAAGTAGCTGCTTACAAAATAAAAAGCATTTTGATACAGTATCTTGTATTATAATCGTGAAATTAATTTTGCAAATTAAAATGGGAAATATTTTGTTTGACAAATTTCAAAGTTTCAAGCACATACAAACAAGGTAACGTTGTCAGAAATATTTCTTTTACCACAAAAGTAGATCTGCACGATTCAGAATATTTTAATCCAAACATATTTCTTACGGCACGTTTTTGTAGTAAAAATATTCTATTGCAAACTGTAGAGTGTAGGGTTTCCCCAAAAAATTATTGCATAATGAGCTATAGATTTGAATTTTAAATGATAAAATGCTCTTCCAGCATCTTGATCAGCAATGTATTGTATCCTCCTTAAAGCAAAACATAAACTAGAACAATTTTGACACACATAATCAACATGATTTTTCCACGACAATCACATGTCTATATGTAATCTTAAAAGCTTAAAATTAGTAACTTGTTTGATAGATTTCCCATACAATAATACCAATAGACTACAAGTATAATTGGAACGTAGAAGATGAAATTGTAATATTGTTTTGTGTTTGTTAAAAAATCCCTTAATAAATCGAAACACAGTTCTCTAATACCATATCACTTAATTTTGTTTAGAAGCAATTTAGACGCAATGAATGGTTTACACAATCGAACGCTTTTGACAAATCAATAAATAAGGCTAGTATCTCATTATTTCAATGTAATTGTTTGTATACAATATTAAGAATATTTAACAATGCCGTAATAGTAGACTTATTTCTTCTAAACTAATGCTGTTTTTTAGATATAGATTATTTGCTTTAAAAAAAAATATTATCCTTTTACTAATAGTTTTTTCTATAATTTTCGAAAAAACAGATAACAAAGATATACGTTTATAGTTTCCAATTTATTCTGGATTTAATTTCTTAAAAAGTGGAATTATCTTAGATATTTTTCTTAGTCTTAGTCCATTGTCTATACATAATATCTAATGTTAATATATTATCACAACCAGAATTTAAAGTATTTTTTAATTCTCGAATTATACGTATTATATTATTACCTGCAGTTACCTTAGATAAAATTCTCTATATGTTAGATCTCCTAGATCGAGAATGGATTACATTTATAACAAGGATATTCTTATATTTTTAGGTATTAATAATATTGTGTGAAACTAACTACTCTGTGGACAAAAGCCCCAACCAGCGTTGAATTACACCCACAATATCTACGCATATATTCCTTATTATTAGATTTTGTAACATTTTTTACTGATTTATATTAGCTTAAAATACCTTTCTAATACAGTAAAAAGGATATTCTTTTCTCTACTTAAGAAATATTATGCGGCATAAACTTTTACAGCAGTGAATCGAAACTGTTCAATGTTTATTGCCGTTTCATAAACAACTTTCCATCGCAACTTCTACTTTACGATAGTACATATTATAATTTCCGGTAGGAGCGCTTAACATGTTGTGTTTTACTAAAGGATTATACGTAACTTATATTTCCTCCCCCATTGTCCTCTATCCTTTATCCTATCACCATTACTCAACCAGCCGGTGCCATTCCCTCTATGCAACTTGCGTATATGTTTCAATTCCATTATCCACTTATCTTTCTCGGTATATGTTGCTATTCTCTCATCCATTTACTTAAATGCTCCTCTCCTGAATATAACCGTACAGATAAATTTTCTATACAGAGAGCTTAATGATGTTGAAAATATAAATAAGTTGGAAACGCTTGATACGATTAATTAAATAAGTTCAAGTTCAGTTGTTTTATTTGAAATATTTTATTTTCAGTAAGTATTTTTATAATATTATGTTTCAAAATAGTAGAGAGCGATTAATTTACAGCACTTAGATAGTACAGGAAGTAAGGGTTGCAAGGGACAACATTCCATAGGCGTACGACTTCAGAAGGGTTCAAAGTACACAACATTGCCAAAAATACGTTGACGTAGAGTGAACCTCACTTTAATGGTTTATAAGCTCACTCGTGTGTTCACAAATAATTGTAGAATGCCGTCCTTTTGGATAGCTATGACCCATCCCTTATAACTCTCCCTGATGCGCACTTCGCTGATATCACACTGTAATACTTTACTCTACACGCTACCGTTTACTAGCACTGTCACTATAACGGCCACACGTTAACATTTATCGTCGGATATGATCGTCTATTACAACTAAAGTTCCAGGTATGTGGAAAAATAAATTCAAATAATTTTTCAAATTCTTTGATGTATTCTATGAGATACTACGGTTCATAATTCATAAAATCATAAAAATATAAATGGAGCATAATTAATTTGTTTCATCGAATTATTTTTATGAAAGAATATTTAATCATAAGTTCCACAAAGCATTTTCTTTTCATTAGTAGATAAATTTCTACATTTAAATTAATTTTATGAATAATTTATAGTAATTAATAATAAAATAATTACACGAAAACTGATACTAGTACAATTTACGATTTACGAGAAGAAACTTGTGACAAAAACTTTATGATAACATAAGAAAAAAAAATATCAATATACGACTATTAGCTTCGAGGGTATTTTTCCCTTTCAGTAACTGATTATTTCGGTTACTATAAAACAACGACATAAGTATAGCATAAGAAATTTTATTCTATTCGGTTGAAGTATGTTACTAAAAAAAAAAAAATTATTTGTTTTGGCTTTGGTTTAGTTAAACCGTTTTATTTTTTCTTGAAAAAGTAGTCCAATGTTACAAACACCGCGTCTCTTCTAGGTGAGATCTAACCGGTCTGCTACTTCCTGCTCGACCTAAGCGGCTCGACTTGCAGGAAGCGACCTACATTGTCGTAGGTACTTAACCGCAGACCTCTCGCCCTGGGCGATGAGCCATTAAATATATAAATGATACTGCAGGAAACAACTACTCCGCGGGCTAATGCCCCTACCGGCATTGAATTATACAGTATGCCATAGGTGAGTACCTACGACAATGTAGGTCGCTTCCTGCAAGTCGAGCAGCTTAGGCCGAGCAGGAAGTACCAGACCGGTTACATCTCACCTGAACTCGATTTATATGTGAACCTACATATGAAGGAACAGCCAGTTCAATTGTCGATCATCTCACCTATAGCATACTGATGAGGGCTAACAAGCCCGAAACCGGTCTATGTCTGGTGGAGTGGCCGACAAGGGTTCTTGGCTGTTCACACAGATACTGCAGGTGTAATTCAATGCCGGTCGGGGAATTAGACCGCGGAGTAGTTGTTTCCTGCAGTATCATTTATAGATTTAACCGCATCTCTTGTAGTTTTCGAGATACCCTGCAGTTACAACGAAATGGGGATACACTGTCCACTGAATCTTGGGATATTATGTAGAAACATAGATCTTGGTCTTTGATAAAAAATACATTTGCGTATTTAGTTTTGTTGAGACAACAGTAACTTAATATTTTAACTTAAGGTAGTTCTCATTTTCATCCATTTTTTTTTATTTTTTCAATGTAGATTTTGCTACTTAGAAAAAGAAGTAGTAATTCAATTTATAGGAACTTAAAATTCTAGTAATTTTGTTCTAGCATAATACCCGATCGGATATATGTACTAGCGTTTATTAGTTGCGAATTTTTTATATTAAGTATTCAGATATTTATTAATTAAAATAGTGCTCCATTTTAGTTAAAGAATGTCAAAAATATTTTACCTCGCTTATAATTTTATACAGAGAATGTTTAAAGAGAGATTTTATTAAAATAAGGTTCCTTAAGATATAGTGTACCTATTTGTTAAAATATTTAATAAATCTGTTTTGTCAATTGAAAAACAAAAATGTTAAAAGACTGTTTAAGATTTATTGGGGAATATTGTATACATACTATATTAATATTTAAGATGGATACAAATATATTTTTAATCATATAAATAAGTTCAGGTGAAGATATTTTTCGGGAAAATTAAAACAAAATTGTTTAAATCATCACCATTAAAACGACTTTTTATTAAAGAAGGAATTTGGTATTTATAACGTAATACATCTACTACTGTATCAATTTATTTTATATAATATTGATATCCAGGTTTCAAAATAGTAGATAGTTACTCATTGTATAAATCGATACTGCAAAACGGGAATTAGTTGAAATTTGCGGAAGGAAGAAAATAGACTGATGACAACACAAAATACGCGATTAGAATTTGAAAATTCTTTGCTTGTCGTGATTTAAAAATAAGTAAGCCCTGTTCCAAAAATTCTGCTGTGCTTCAAATATGGGTTATTATTAGGTCTTGTTCCCTTCCAGTAAGTAAAAAATCCTTCAAGAAATGTCTTTTGTTTGCTTTGAATATTGTAATTGTGCCACACTTTTGTCACCGTGTGGTATTAGTCTTCTAGATATTCTAGGCAAAGTTTCGTCCTGTGAGATAGCAATCTGTTTTTTTTATTGTAGGAAGTTCATTTTTAAAATACCATCCATGAATTATTCTACTAATCGCGTATTTTGTGTTGTCATCAGTCTATTTTCTTCCTTCCGCAAATTTCAACTAATTCCCGTTTTGCAGTATCGATTTATACAATGAGTAACTATCTACTATTTTGAAACCTGGATATCAATATTATATAAAATAAATTGATACAGTAGTAGATGTATTACGTTATAAATATCAAATTCCTTCTTTAATAAAAAGTCGTTTTAATGGTGATGATTTAAACAATTTTGTTTTAATTTTCCCGAAAAATATCTTCACCTGAACTTATTTATATGATTAAAAATATATTTGTATCCATCTTAAATATTAATATAGTATGTATACAATATGCCCCAATAAATCTTAAACAGTCTTTTAACATTTTTGTTTTTCAATTGACAAAACAGATTTATTAAATATTTTAACAAATAGGTACACTATATCTTAAGGAACCTTATTTTAATAAAATCTCTCTTTAAACATTCTCTGTATAAAATTATAAGCGAGGTAAAATATTTTTGACATTCTTTAACTAAAATGGAGCACTATTTTAATTAATAAATATCTGAATACTTAATATAAAAAATTCGCAACTAATAAACGCTAGTACATATATCCGATCGGGTATTATGCTAGAACAAAATTACTAGAATTTTAAGTTCCTATAAATTGAATTACTACTTCTTTTTCTAAGTAGCAAAATCTACATTGAAAAAATAAAAAAAAATGGATGAAAATGAGAACTACCTTAAGTTAAAATATTAAGTTACTGTTGTCTCAACAAAACTAAATACGCAAATGTATTTTTTATCAAAGACCAAGATCTATGTTTCTACATAATATCCCAAGATTCAGTGGACAGTGTATCCCAATTTCGTTGTAACTGCAGGGTATCTCGAAAACTACAAGAGATGCGGTTAAATCTATAAATGATACTGCAGGAAACAACTACTCCGCGGTCTAATTCCCCGACCGGCATTGAATTACACCTGCAGTATCTGTGTGAACAGCCAAGAACCCTTGTCGGCCACTCCACCAGACATAGACCGGTTTCGGGCTTGTTAGCCCTCATCAGTATGCTATAGGTGAGATGATCGACAATTGAACTGGCTGTTCCTTCATATGTAGGTTCACATATAAATCGAGTTCAGGTGAGATGTAACCGGTCTGGTACTTCCTGCTCGGCCTAAGCTGCTCGACTTGCAGGAAGCGACCTACATTGTCGTAGGTACTCACCTATGGCATACTGTATAATTCAATGCCGGTAGGGGCATTAGCCCGCGGAGTAGTTGTTTCCTGCAGTATCATTTATATATTTAATGGCTCATCGCCCAGGGCGAGAGGTCTGCGGTTAAGTACCTACGACAATGTAGGTCGCTTCCTGCAAGTCGAGCCGCTTAGGTCGAGCAGGAAGTAGCAGACCGGTTAGATCTCACCTAGAAGAGACGCGGTGTTTGTAACATTGGACTACTTTTTCAAGAAAAAATAAAACGGTTTAACTAAACCAAAGCCAAAACAAATAATTTTTTTTTTTTAGTAACACACTTCAACCGAATAGAATAAAATTTCTTATGCTATACTTATGTCGTTGTTTTATAGTAACCGAAATAATCAGTTACTGAAAGGGAAAAATACCCTCGAAGCTAATAGTCGTATATTGATATTTTTTTTTCTTATGTTATCATAAAGTTTTTGTCACAAGTTTCTTCTCGTAAATCGTAAATTGTACTAGTATCAGTTTTCGTGTAATTATTTTATTATTAATTACTATAAATTATTCATAAAATTAATTTAAATGTAGAAATTTATCTACTAATGAAAAGAAAATGCTTTGTGGAACTTATGATTAAATATTCTTTCATAAAAATAATTCGATGAAACAAATTAATTATGCTCCATTTATATTTTTATGATTTTATGAATTATGAACCGTAGTATCTCATAGAATACATTTAATTTAATATTCTTTATATTAATTATAGTCTTTGATACACCTATAAGCAGGTCTTTCATAATTAATTTTACATATAGTTCACAAATTTTTTGCTACAAACTGTATCATCTCTCTCGTATTTTGGAGATATTTAATAATAATAATGCCTTTATTTCATACCAACAGAATATGATAACTATAAAATATAATCAAAATAGAATATATAATATGTGGAAATGAAAGTCACGGAGCGAAATTCAGATTACAGCCAAAAGCTGCATCTGTTCTTCCATTTAACTCCGGTATTCTAATACAAAACAACAGTGCAAGAGAGCTGACACAATATCTCAAATTCAATTAACATGATTTAATTTTGCTGAGTTTCTTGAAGAAAGTTCCGATAACAAGTTTTAAATTTATGTAAACTGTACGACTTAAAATTTTCTGGGACTCTGTTATATACTGTAGAAGAAACGTAGGTAAAAGAACTCTCATAGCGGGCGGAGACATGGGAAGGGATAACAAAATTTGCTTTATGCCGCGTATTTATTTTGTGGATATTTTCGTGAGTGACCAAATTATCATATAAGTAATCAGGTTTTTTATTTTTGTTAATAAAGTGTATTAGTGAAGCTGTTTGCAGAATAAATCGATTCTCCATGTTAAGCCAGTTCACCTCTCGTAATTTTTGAGATATATGGTCAAACTTCCTGATGCCAAAGATAAACCGTAAACAGGAATTTTGAACCAAATGCTCAAATCGTGTCGTTGTGGGTATAGCATTCTTAACGATCCGTATGCAGATTTAACACATTTAGACACATGAGTGTGAAACCTGAGATAATTATCAAATACTAATCCTAAATTCCTAGATTCATTTACTAGAGTAAGCTGGGTGTTAGTCATTATTAAAGGAATATTACTATCACCAATAATGGAACACTGATTTCGGTTACCAAAAAGCATAATGTTTGTTTTTCTAGCATTTAAACTTAAACTATGATCTTTGGCCGCACATATAATAGCTTCTAAATCTGAATTTATTTTATTCACAGACTCATCCAACTCCTTGAAGGGAAAAGAAAAATACAACTGCGTATCATCCGCATACATGCACATATTACAACACGAACATAGCTAAAAAAGTGTGACGTGTAAAGAGAGAATAAAAGTGGACCTAATATGGAGCCTTGTGTGACTCCTTTACCTAATGATTTGAACTCAGATCTGTATTTCCATTTGAAAGATTTAATGTTACACGATAACATTGATTGTAGGGGAGCGGGAGGCAGTTGTGGACAGGGGCACAAGTGGACAATTTAAATTACTCGCGTTAAATTCATTTTAGGAGGTTCATCTCATGATCACTAGATTGCATTAAGATGCTTTATCTCTGGATGATACCAATAGTGAATTTGTCAACTGTTTATCCATGACAATGATTATGAATCTACGAAGCCTTTGAAAAGTAAACTTTCTTTGTTAACGAAACTATGCGGCAAACGATCCACAGCTACTTTAGATTATTCTCCACTCTTATGCTATTTTTACTTGTGATATATACTACAGGTGAATTATACAATAAATAATATGGTTTAATAAAATCCATATTACACAAAAGATTAAAGAAACTGAGGGACCAAAATTTGCTCGATATAGATATTAGAGTAAATAAATATAGCTCAAAATACTCAACCCAACAAATTTTTACAAATAAAGAAGTGGACGATTTGGAGAAATATGTTATACACTCTTCCAAGCTACAATATGGATTACCATATTATCAATTTCGTAAATTTGCGTGTGAATACGCATCAAGACTAAATAAAACGATGTAAAAAATCGCAGGAATTGAATGGATGAAAGGATTCATGCGCCGGCATCACAACTTATCTCTGAGGAACCCAGAGAATACAAGCTCGGCCAAACAAAAAAAAAAAACAAAACGAGAAAGAAAAAAGAAAGCAGCTTCTAGAAGAGAAAAGGACCAACAGAAGCAGAAAAAAGACAGTTAAGCATGTCAGACAAGTATTTGAGGAAGAAACATCGGAGAGTGACATTGAAAATATGTGTGAAGAATCAGATGTTGACAGTCGAATTGATTTCGATGATGTACATTTTGAAGATCCCAATAGTATCGAAGTACATGATTTCGTACTTGTCAGATTTGCTACGAAGAAATCATTAAAATATTTTGTAGGACAAGTCATTGAAATAACTGAGTCTGAGTGTTTGATAAATTTTTTAAAGATAACTGAAAATCAGAATTTTGTATTTCCACAAATAAAAGACGAATCCTATATTCCAAAAGATGATATTATCTTCAAACTTCCTACGCCGAATAGCAAAGGTGGAACTGTTCGCGCTGCTTCAATTTATACATTTAATGAGCTTTGGTGGATACAATATAGGCTAGATAAGCATATTTTTTCCTAGTCTAAACTAATTTTATAGAAAATATAGTTATATACAAGGATTTTTGTAGTTTAAATAAGAAAATATATATTTTAGTTGACTTTAGTGGTCCATTTATGTGAAAATTCGAATTATTTCACAGACGTTTAATACGGCCACTTTTGCCCCTATTAACATATGGTCTTGGTGTTGTTGTTAACATTTATATTAATATTTCAAAGCAAAAAGATGATATTCTCTAATTACAATTATAGATTCAAAGTGACATAGGGTCTACCATTTTGGTTACTAAGTAGGACACTTATATTAATATATAATCTTGCAGCAAACTACATAAAATCAGGAAATCCACAACTACCTCCCGCTCACCTACTGTAATTTTAATATCAAAGGCAAAATTATAAATATGAGTGTAAACATAATTGAACAGGACATTATAATAGTGAAGTATGTTACTACATTTTCAAAATGGCTTCTATCTACGTGTAAGTTATATTTTTATTGAAAATGGGTGATTAAAATAAATAATTATGCGGAAATAATTACAAGTACAAAACAATTACAAGAAAAAAATTTGAACAATAATTTATTGTGACATGATGACAAAGTATATTTATATATAAAGGTGGTATCTTTTCTTATTTTTATAGTTGCGATTACCTCGGTTACTATATCAAATAGTGACGTGTTTTACATCTAATAACATAAATACACATACCAAAGCTCATATCAATTGTACAAATTATATGCAAATTATTTGGAAAAAACTAAATGATTTTATTTCGACTAAATAATCTGTTGTAATTCCAAGTACACAAAATATTAAGACACCATAACATACATATACATAATAACTGAGAAACTGCACCTACCTTAAATTTTATCTCTTTGTTACTACGGGGCATGAAGCTTGTGCTTGTTTTATAAAAAATCCTTATATAAAACATAAAAAGAAAAGACAGTGTCTCTCATTAGGGCCGATCTATTCTAAGTGTCTAGAGAACCGTTTAAAATAATCACCTGCTGCAAACGGCAGGGCAATCTGCAGAAATGAACATGTATGGTAAAACTGAGACTCTGAACATGGAGTATCTTATCCTTTTTTAGGCGTTTGAATCACGTTTACGATATTGTTACTTAGCAAAAAATCATCTTTATTAATATCGGATATAGTTAGTGGCCACTTCAGGACCCTATGAAATGGATGTAAATTGAGTGTATATCATTTTTTTTGGAAGTCACTATGACTGAAGGCAACATTTAGAAACCCCCAGCATTTCACTAAGCCCCCCTCGACAGTTGGCTTTATTTCGAACTATAGGTATCTAAATGTTTAATATATTTTTTTTTCTACACCCGTATTATAACAATGCACTTATATGCCCATAATCCGTTTCATAATGATACCCATTACGATACAGATTTTTAATCAATAGAAACCCATAATTTTTCAATCAAGCATGCTGTGCATGCTTGATTGTTTATCCTAGGTTCCTATGTAATTATTTTACATGTCAAAATCAGTACGTATTAAATTTTCGTAGATACCTAGCTAAACTTCGATAATTTATCAAAATGTCTGACATCAGCGATATAGAAGAATTACCATCGACTCCTCCACACATATCGGAAAAAGCAAAAAATGCAGTTCATACGAATAATTATTGTTACTTATTGTGTTCAATAAAAATATAAAATTTATGGTTTTTGATTATTTATCGGGTGTAGAAAAAATAGCATATGCAACTCTCATGTAATGGTTGTTAATACACTCGCATAAACCATACGAAACTCGCCTTCGGCTCGTTTCGTATCCCGGTTAATGCTTGTGTATTAATAACCATCATTACATGATCGTTGCATAATATACTATTATTATACATTTTTTATCTTTAACTTCGTTAACTACTTTTACTTGGTTTCAAGGTATTCAAATTAAATCCAGAAAACTTAAATTCTCATAGTCCAATGAATTTATTCTTTGATATCCAATGAGAAGCATACACTAAAAAATTACTCTAAACATAAACTAGTTATTAGTAGCTATATGAAAATAAAAAACTGCTTATTTATATTGTACTAATGAAATTTTACATACATATCTGAGATACTGAAATTTAAAAATAATAGTGCAAATTCTCAAAGAAATTAACTCTCTGTAATAAATAATTAATTGTTAAGTACTCCGTCTACTACATTGTAACTTAAAACTGTATAATATGATAACAAACCGCCAATAAAAAAAAACCGTTTTTGTGGTCTTGGTAACGCAGGTTTTTCACTTTTTCTAAAGGTCTGAACATGCCACTGACCTAATGATAAATGTTGTCATTACTACTCTCCATCTGAAATTAGAAAAAAATTACTTTATGAATGTCTGCCCTATTAATTACATTATTTATTAGCATTAGCATTACCTATTTGGTTTAGGTTTAAAAATCTGCTAGTTACTTGCTATAAACTATTCTCCTGTAAAAATATTTATGTACGTTTGTCTTGAAGTTAACAGCACATATAAGTACTTCGAACGTGGCAGTGGAAAATGAAAACTAAGTCTTACATTTACGATATGCTTTCTAGGTCAGCTCTACTATTATTACTCAAATTTAAAGAAAATAGATGCTATTAAATATAGTTGTATCGTCAATATTCATCAAATAATAACACTATTTCCTGGAAATATATGACCGCATACACTTGGTTATATCTACTAATTTTATATATTTACCTATTATTGATCACATAATTAATCGTTTAAGAATTTCGTGGAAATTTAAAACAACGGCGACATACAAATTCCGAATTGATATAAGGAAATTTCCTAATTAATGTTTTCCTGGTTCCCGTTATTCCTTCACTGAATGGTAGTTAGAGCCTATCAACGTAAGACGCTCCTGGGTGCAAATGCGGTCTAATTAATAATAATATACCGTCCCTCTCCCGCATAAGTCTCCGACTTCAGATCTAATTTTCGTGATTGAAATAAGAGGTTAAATATTATTTCTATAAATATTTATGTATTTTTATGCATAAAATAACTTAAAAGTTTCATTACTCAAGTTATTGGACTATATTTTATTTATGAATGAAACAATATTCACCCAATATTACAGGGCAATTTTTCAAACATATTGAAAGGTCAGAAGATGTGTCTGATGCAATAATCATGATAATTAAAATATTAACATTAATAAATCGCTATAGAAGGTAAAAAAAACTACGTGGCCAAAAACGCGATATTATTGATGTGACATTACACGCCGTTCAGCACGGTTTGTTTATTTCCGTGGATACAGGTGTAGGTTACGGTGTTGGTGATGTAACAGGCGTTTGTTTCTTGTATTGTTGCGTTTTGTGACATTTGTGGGTTCTAGATATATAGTGTAAATACTGTGTAGGTAATGCTATAGTTATTAGTGATGATGTAGTGAACTTACTTTGTTGTTAATCGTAACTTATTCCTTTGTTCACGATATAGATCCGCTCGTGATAATTATGGTGACAATGCTGTTGTCGTTTAATGGGCGCTTTGTATTTAGAATTTTTACAAATCTACATCTTTATGCTATTAGACGAGGTTATAATTATTACTAAATGACGAGGTACAATTAGACATCCGGCACATTTTGTGTATTTTACAAGATGGGACCTTTGTCCATTTTAGCCTTGCGTACATGAGTTTTTGGACAATACATTTCAGAATAAGTGAGTGAGGTCACCGCATCTCAACCCTAGTGATTTTTTTATGGTGAGACACGAAGAATTGAATGTTTCAAACGCCAGGAAATTCATGAGAGGAAATGATTTGACAGATAAATCACATTGCCATATCAATACATTGATATAACATGCAGGCCACTATCCTGCTAAAAATGTTTCCAGAAGTTCTTTTATACAGAGCCGTAAGTCCTACTGGAGGAACGTGAGCCCCTCCATAAAAGTAGCCTGCTAGAAGTACCCAAACTCTTCCTTCATGCATGCCAAAATCGAATATAGCCTGGAATGTTCTAGAAAACGTCAGAAAAGGTATTACAAAAATTATGAATGCTAACGCAAACAGGAACACAATTAACAAACTAAAAAGGTAGGTGAACTTCCGTAACAATATACAGGGCGATTCAGAAGTTAAAATACAATTTTGTAAAAAAAAATCAGTAAAAAAATCAAAAAGAGCAGTTCGAAAATGATTTAAAAATACACTACGCACGGCAGTGGAAACTGGTCCACTGTAAAACCTGACAAGGTAAAGCATGCAATCGGCGACCGGAAAAGATTTAAAGAAATTCCCAAGGAAGAAACTAACATTTTAAAACACCTATTTTATACAGCAAATTCAACTGCTTTTGCCGCTATTATTATTAATTATTAATATAATTAATTTGTTGTCTTAATTAATAAAATAGTTTGAAATATCTGATATTACAACAATAAAATTTTGAGCCCGTCTTACCCAGTTTCTACAAACTAACACAAAGGTTTCTGCACAGTCTATTACAGTCCGTCGTCTTCACGTCGCACAGTGGCGCAAAACGCCACTGTGCCACTCAAATTACTGTACACCCCTTAGGGTTGGGCCGTATCGATCCCTCTTTCTCAATTTTCGCTTTGGGTCTTTATTTTCGCGGAATTTGACTCCAAAATTAGGTTTGCATGGAAAAAACTAGATTTTTCGCACAAAAATTACCCTACGGAACACGAGATTGAGATTTTGCCGGACTTTTTTATGGGGGAATGCTCGTCTTGGAAAGCCCTACAAGAATGTCCACTTAGATTTCGGGAAGAAATTTTCACCATTCTGGAAAAATTTTTGCGGATTCCTCGAATGTGTACAAATAATTTTTGTGAGATGAAATTTGTTTCCAATACTTTCCCAGTTTTCAGTAGAACGATTTCTGATATGTGAAAACTTTTGGATGATTGTGGCTATTTTAAGGGCAACGGAAAATTTCTCCCCGAAAACTAAGTGGACAGTCTTGTAGGGCTTTCCAAGACGAGCACTCCCCCATAAAAAAGTCCGGCAAAATCTCAATCTCGTGTTCCGTAGAGTCATTTTTGTGCGAAAAATCTAGTTTTTTCCATGCAAACCCATTTTTGGAGCCAAATTCCGCGAAAATGAAGACCCAAAGCGAAAATTGAGAAAGAGGGATCGATAGGGAATTTTATGACAAACATTTAAAAAAAAATCACCTCAAACGGCCCAACCCTAAGGGGTGTACAGTAATTTGAGTGGAACAGTGGCGTTTTGCGCCACTGTGCGTCGGCGCCTTTGATGTCGAGGACCCAGATTTAATTTTTTTTTAGACAACTGCGCATTTAGCAGCGCACATTCGCGCGCTCAAGGGGAACGGTGATTTGTCAAGAAATAGATTTTTTCCCACTTCGTCGTGTACAAATGAATTTCATTGGTGTTTATTTCGTATTTAGCCGTGATTTAGCTACAACCTCTGGAACCTTCACTCGACGAACTATATAAACTGTGGTGTCTGCTTCCTGTCCATTTTGAAATTGTAAATTAATGACAGCAGTTGTGATACGTTTGCGTAAATCATCAATAGTGTCCACTTTGGTGCGATACTCTTCCTTTTTGTAAATATTCCCACAATAGAAAGTCCATGGTGATATTAATGCTTGGACACGTTGTACATGGTACGGATGTAATTAAGCCTCGTGTATGATACGCCACACTGTTGCAATACGCCGTGTATGCCATGGATCTCCATCTCTTTCATGATTCGGTTTCAAATTTCCCGTGTCACCACGCATTGCACTAGATTTGCACTCACTGCACACCGCGGTAAAAGTAGCTGCATTTTGCACATTTTTATCGCGAAATCGTTGTGTTAAAGCGTTTTCACTTCACTATAAATTAAAACGATATCCATCAACTTCGAGTCAATATGCGTGTAAGCCATTTTAGACATTTGAAAAACTAATGTAAACACTCGCATCACAAAAACGTTAATACTTACTATAAGTAATTGGATTTTAATATTGGGAATCGCCGAAGAGTAAACCACTGCTTGAAATTTGTACAATAAAATACCATTTTTTTAAAATATTACCCGTAAATACCCAAAAAAAATATCTCATTAAATAAGCAAATACCCTTAAGTACCTAAACATATCGTCAAATACTCAGAAATACCAAATAGTACCCAAAAACACCCTTAAATACCCAGATATCTAAGAAACGAAAAATACATTAAATGACCCACGAGTTCACTTAATATACCTTTAATTTTCCAAAACTGTCTCATATTTCTTTAGAAATTATTCCATCTACAGATCTACGTAAATAATATATAACTTTTTAAGGGAAAATTAATTTCTAATCCTTATTCAGTATAAGTAAACATATCTAAACTTGTGTCCAAGTTGGTAGGATATTGTGGATTATCATATTGCGACTGATCGTGGAATTGATACTTAGATCGATCCCTCAACTCGATCTGAATACATCTGAAAATAACATTTTGTATTACATAAACTGTATCATAAACCCATTGGCGCATTGGCGCATCCAAGAAGGATGCCAATACCTACCCTATGACCACTTCAAGCTAACTAAAAACAAACTTCATCCTCACCTATGAAATCATAACATTCGGTCTAAACAGGGTGTCCCTAGAATTATTGTCCGGATCCCAAATACTCATCGGGTACAACAAAATTCTTTTATGGACAAGTATAAATTGATGGTATAGAGGGAGAATTCAATTTTAGCCCTAGCTTTTTTTTCGTCATCTATCACTAGAATTAGATAATTGTTGTTTACATAAAACGATTTCTTTTTTATTAAATAGAATATGAATATGATAGGAAAACCTAATTTAGCAATATTTTAATTTTTATTATAGACTTTCATTCACTTTTTATCACACATTTTTCATCAATGGAATATGTCGGTGAAGATTGACCAAACGTATCGTTAACATGTATCATACCTATAATATGTAATATATTAATTTAAAGATAAAGTTTAACAAATTATACCTTATTAACATTTGTTAACAGAAGAGAGGAATGTGCTAGTATGTGAGTGGATATTTTTTGTATAAATACCTTATAATACATTCATATGATACTTGCTTATATAGGGTACTGTACAATCTATTGCACTGTTTAATTGCGAATTGGCGATTTATTTCGAACTGAATTCGTAATTAAATCTACTTTCAATTTTAAACATTACATCTTAGTTGTTCCACTCACCCACAAAAATCTATTGAAATTTCTATGCAGAACATCCAGTAGACAAAAAACTGATTTGAGGAAGTGGCATTACTTTTGCAATAGATGTATCTAATTCGAATCACCCTATATTATTTTCTAAACTAAAGGCTTACGAAGACAATAAAGGGCCACATAGTGGTTTAACAGTGCCTCAGAAGAAAATTACAGACTATTTAATATCTAGAAAATATTTCTGTATATATTTTTAATAATTTTTATATTTGCCATTGGTCAGTTATATTCAAACTGTGCTATCGTCATAACGTATGCGCGATCGCCATTGTATTTAAAAATTGGCGGGAAAATGCTAATTTTTCTCCGAAAATATCCATTAATTGCCTTCGTAATACCCATTAAATACCCATTATTGCCTTGATAGTACCCAAAAATGGACAGAGTACCTAAAAATACTGGAAAAATACCTATAAATACGCACAAATTCCCAAAAAATTCAAAAAGTACCTTTAATTACCTACAGCTTGTATAGTAAAATATCCCAGCGGTTTCCCCCTCGGGAATCGCCTGGCTAGAGATTACAGTAGGCCAACTCCATTTTTCATTTTTCATGACGCATCTATTTCCAATGTTGTTTAGATAAATTGTGAATCAACCTGTATACTGTACTATATATTACATTAATACATAGAAAGTGATTCACAACTTATCCAAGAAAATTTGGAATACCTATTTTTGATGCCGCATCTATTCCCAAATTTTTTAGATAAGTTGTGAATCACGTTGTAAAGTAATTTGTCGTTTTTACTGTCGAATACACTAGTCAAGACGCTGTCCTACGTGTGTCATTTCTGCGACTAAAATGGAAGCTTTTCAGTAAGTTGTAAATGAATAGAGAGGTACAGTCATGGTTAAAAAATGAGTTGCAAGCTCATAATGTATAGATTTATACCGTTGCAAAATTTGTCATTGTCAAATATTACGTTTTACCCAAATGAACCATATCTCTTCTGCCGGTAGGATGCTTAACATTCTATCATTAAAGGACAGTGGTTACGTCATATAGCGTTGTGCTGCTGGATATTGAGACTATTTTGAACCCATTCTTTCGATTTCATTTATTACGACCTTATTGTATTATTGCTAAATAAACATTTGACACTGTTACTTTCCCGTTTATTTTTGGATATTTCGAAAAGATGAAAATGAGTAGAAAACACAGTTAAATATCATCCTGTAGAGGTATTTTTTGAAGAGATCGAAAGAGGCACATGGTTATGTAGTAATTAAATTTGGAATTTTGGTTGGAATTAAGATGTTTTTATTAATAAACTTTTTATAAAAGATATAGAAACTTTGCTTAACTCAGCATGCGAGCATTTCGGTCTCCAATAGACTCATAATAAAGCGTTTGGTTGGGTGTATCTACAAACTTTCCTTACAAAAAAAACTTATACGAGATTACTTCATGAACACGTATTAGAGTTTGTATTTTTATAGACTCAAAAAACTAATCCGTGACGCAGAGGTATTACAAACTCATCTTTACTTCCCCTCACTGATTTTATCGACGTTTTTGATCGTAAAACACACAAATAACATTCCGTTCTGGAAATATACGCCATAATTTTTATAGTATGACGATTTTCTAAAGGAAATAATGAATACAAATATCTGTTTGAGTAAAAAAGAAACATAAAATATCTTGTGTAACTTCCAATCCATATATGTTGTTGTTTGGGTTTTTCGCGAAATTTTCCTTAAATATATCTCATATCTGGTTCACTAAGTAAAATTGAAATATATTCTTTGTAACTGCTTGTAACTAGTTTTGGAATTTAGTTTGCTCAATTTTTTAAATACCTATCACAAAATTTTTAACCACGTGGTCAGGGAGATCTAAAAGACAATAAAAAATGTATTTCGAAATTCGCTCGATGTTTAAAAAATTGAGCAAAACCCTCTTTTCCCACGGATAATCGGCGCCTATGACAATCATCATCTGAGACGGCTTAGATATGTCAACTATCATGCGGTCCTTTGTTTACAGCGTTGTAAATGTAGACGTAAATAAACATTTTTATTAATAATAATACCTACCTACTAGATAACAGTTAATTCGGTTAACTACAGTATTAATTTACGGTCTTCATTGCAAACTGTCAAAACTGATAAAAATTTGTCTGTAATTTCACATAACTTTACGTTGGCAATTTGCGGCCAGCGTAAAGTTATGTAAAATTACATAATAATTTGGTATATGAAATAAGTACACTGTGTCACCCTTGTCCTATATTGCAAACTCAAGTAATATGAAATAGTATAACACTATTTTTTTTGGCTACTTGCAATTTCAGCGGGGGCGTGGGTTTCGTACAATAAAAAAATAATAACGAAATAACAAAATGGTGTCTTTTGGGCGCTAAGTGATTTACTGAAAGGGCCCTCAACCAAAAAAAATTATAATGAAGAAATCACTAACATTCAATATAAGTTTATTGCAGTGTGAAATTTTTTTACAGTTTGCCAAAGATGTATAAATAAAATTAACATAAAAAAATAAGCTAAAAAGGGCCATTTTCTTGCAAGATTATTGACTGGTCAAGTATATATAGCTTTTCATACACACATGCTAATAAGTACTTAGGTTTAGGTTTAATCTAAATTTTTGCTCATATTAGGCACAGTACGCATTAATACGGGCCAAACTTACCAGGTGAATCAATGATCGATAGTGATGTCGTTATTTGGTACTTGGTACTTATCTGTTACGCCCTGTACAGCGGTAGAAGTCGTATTGGGTGGTACTGGACTGCGGATGACCGTGCCAGAAGAGTGAATTGTCCCTAAATACCTACTGCTGTTATGTAGATGGCAAAGCTCTGGCATACAGGACTTGCAAAACGATCGTTCTCCCAAAAAGAGAAAAAAAAATGAAGAGGAACAGCCAATTTGTCCAAAGTACATACAAGAAGAAAACGTCTAAAAATATAAGTTACGCATGAGTATCTTGCATAGTGCGGTTGCGTAATGAGTTTAACACTTCAATTGATATAAATTTATTTATTAAGTTAAAGTATGCTTACCTCCAATGCGGAATTCCCTAAGAAAGGAGACGTTGCAGAAAGATTACGGCCTTAATTAACACAACTATAAGACAACGTCTATCTTCACAAACTTCTCCATCAAAAGCGACGTTCTTTCTTTTACTCGTGGCGTTTCAATCCGTATAAATAACGACAAATTCCACAAAATCATTTACTTGCTCACGTCCATGTTAGCTGGCCATTTTTATAGAAACGAAAAAACCGTTCGTTTTATCTATCGCGACTGAGACTGATATTTTTAATTTACTCTCATAGATGTGCCGCCATGTTCGATAATACTATTTATTTATTTATAGTAAGATATTTGATTCAACTTAAAGGGGACCACCTGAAGAAGCAATCCTAAAAATGCAGAAATAGGTCAGATCTCATCTATTGTGGTTGAATTTGTCGTGTTCCCACTGCCAAAAAAGTGAAGTTAGATTTTTATACAGTGAGTAAATTAGATTATTTTCTTTAGATAATAATTATTGAATAGAGCTTTGTCTGTGGAATTGTTCATTAGCATACCTAGATGTTTGGTATCAGAGAACATACATATGACTTCATTGATAGGAATTGTAGGATATTTGATTTATATTAGCTTAAAATACCTTTCTAAAACAGTAAAAAAATACTATTTATTGTTTGAAAAGAATTATTATTAATGAAAATATATGAAATGTACCTAACAGAAAAAAAAATCGTAACAACTGTAATATTGCAGAAATAAATATGTTATGTGGTTTTACAGCTATTTTACTAAATTCCATCGTAAATTTGTGTTACGAGTATCATAATACATTGTCGATTTATACATTGTAATTTTTAGTATAGATACATAATTTAAATTTTCTTATATTTTAAATATACTTCCATTTATAACTAACACTGAAAAATATGCATTGAGGAAACTTTTTCAATAACTAATTTTATTTCACATATAGGCATGTCACATTTTTATTTCTTTATAGTTAAAAAGACCTTATCAGTAGCAGACATAATTTTTGTGTAGATTTTTTTTAGTGGAATTTGTCTATCCATACTCTAAATGTAAATTATTCATCCTTATCTGTAAAAGTGTATTGTTCACCCCTCATCTAAAAATGTATTGCAATGTAGGTACCTATTTCATTCGTATTAGGAAATATGTTGAATATTTTTCCTGAAAATACTACACAATTATTCTTGAAACATCAGTATATATTTCTTTGTTTTTGCAAATATTTGTAGATATACCTACGTATATCTGTGTAATAATAAATATTTTTAGCTCGAATGTTACTTACAGTAAATTTATAATAATCTTAACTATGATTACTGTCAGAGAGATAAATATGTTGTTTGAAATGGATGGTGTATGGGATAGAGGCACATGTTATGGTGTAGTTTTGATGCAAACATTTAAACGGCGAACCTACTGTTTCAGTTCTATTGTACTTACGAATTGTATAATATTTAAATTGGCACAACCTGCAAGGGCACACGAAAAAAAATATAATCTTATTCTTACTGTTTTACGAATATCCCACAGAAAGTCCTTATTAATGAACCGTATATGTTTGTCTAGCACGTTAACGACACAACTAAAACGTATTAGGTTATGTTGATGTGCTTCTGCGCATGTGCAACAGAAATCACTTCTGTAAAATTTCATAAAACATTTAAGTAAAAGTAAACAGTTCCATTGTATTATAATATGGCGTTACCACACTATTTCTGAAATTTCCTAATTTTGTTACGTAAAAACACATACACTTGATTATTCCTTAATATATAATGTAAATTAAAATTAATAAATAAGTATTATGTAAAAATAGCATAACAAAACATGGAAATTTCTACCCATTTTTATCAGTTTACCTACTAACATAATACACAGTCCGCGTACAGATAAATAAAATTCCGATTTATTCTAAGAAAATTGAAACTTAATACCCACTAATAGAAAACTCGGAATGCACCTACGCCAGTCTTTAATTATAAAATCTTCTACGGTTGCCGTAGCTCCGTTGAATTTGCACTTGACTCTAAAAAAACAGCACATAGCATAGGGCAAACAATATTATAGGGAAATATAGGCACCCAACATACATTCCTTTATTTAATTACCTTAAAACTTCTTGTCATTGTAAAATATTTCAATTCGAATCTAGATAATCTGATCATTTCAGAGACAGAAAAATAATAAAAACAGTATTATATAAGCAGGAAGGCTGGTAGTATAAAAGTGAGTTAAGGTTATGCTACGAATATATTAATATTAAAAAAAACAAGTTTATGAATTCTCACAAATATGCTTAGAGTCAAGCTAAAAACTACATACTTTCTGTGTCAATTTTTAAAATTTCAATATTAATAATATTCAGGATGAACCTTAAATAAGTACAAATATTTTAACCAGCAGTACAGTTCACTGTGTAGAACACATGGTTAATAGTTTTTTTTACAAAACAATCAGGAATAAAACAGTAAAATTTTAAATAATTTCGTGATTTTGCAAGAGAAAACTTGTTGAGGACCGCTGATCCGGAAGTCATGGTGGATGTGATGTGAAAATATGTTTATTTATGAAAATATTAATGGCCATCTCCTCCCCTTTGCCATTCCTATACCTCACCAATAAATTGAAAATATAAACCAGACTCACAATCATAGTTATCCAGAATTTGTATATTATCCATTTTTACTACACTCCAACTGAGTTATAACAATACGTTATCATTATCATTTGTGTGAAGATATCCACACATTTCTATCCACACATTCCTATAACAAGAGAACGTATGTCGTAGCTTAGATGTAATTTGCGCCTGCGCGGTAGATACACATTTGAATGCTACCCAAACGTTTCTGTATCAAGAGCAGTAATTAAACTAATTTCCAGCAAAATGACATCACAAGATGAGAAAAATATGTAACGATTTTAGAAAATCTTTGTTTTCTTAAATGATAAATAATAATGCGATATTTATGACAATTATAATAAACATGTCTATGTTGCATGGAACTGTGTCATTTTGGGGTGTTCCACAAAAGCCACCTTTAAAGTAATAGGACGTTAGCACGTTTCTTATTCTCTAAATATTTAGGCATAACATTATTCCCTGCGGCCTGACACTCAATGTGGCTACCATTGCTGTACTTCTCACTTAAAATCACACCTTTCTACCAAATTCGGTGAGGGTATATGGTGGGGCTATTGAGATATTAATATTTCGGTAATAATAAGAGTTGCGTTGCGTCCCCTACGGCCTGACGCTCAATGTGTATTCTTCACATAAAATTACACCTTTCTGCCAACTTTGATAAGGGTACATCGTTCGGTTATTGAGATATTAATATTTCGGTAATAATAAGGGTTGCGTTGCATCCCCTACGGCCTGACACCCAATGTAGCTACCATTGCTGTATTCCTCACCTAAAATCACACCTTTCTACCAAATTTCGTGAGGGTACATTGTCCGGATATTGAGAAATCAATATTTCGGTATTAATAGGGGTTGTGTTGCATCCCCTACGGCCCGATACCCAATGTGGCTATCATTACTGTATTCCTCACTTAAAAATCACACCTTCCTACCAAATTTGGTGAGGGTACATCGTCCGGCTATTGAGAAATTAATATTTCGGTATTAATAAGGGTTGTGTTGCATCCCCTACGGCCTGACACCCAATGTGGTTACCATTTCTGTATTCTTCACTTAAAATCACACCTTTCTATCAAATTTGGTGAGAGTACATCCTTCGGTTATTGAGATGTTAATATTTCAGTATTCATAAGGGTTGCATGCATCCCCTACGTCCCGACACCCAATGTGGCTACTATTACTGTATTCCAATCCTAAAATCACACCTCTCTACCAAATTTGGTGAGGGTACATCGTCCGGCTATTGAGAAATTAATATTTCGGTATTAATAGGGGTTGTGTTGCATCCCCTACGGCCAGACACCCAATGTGGTTACTATTTCTGTATTCCTCACTTAAAATCACATCTTTCTACCAAATTTGGTGAGGGTACATCGTTCGGTTATTGAGATGTTAATATTTCAGTATTAATAAGGGTTGCATGCATCCCCTACGGCCCGACACCCAATGTGGCTACTATTACTGTATTCCAATCCTAAAATCACACTTTTCTGCCAAATTTGGTGAGGGTACATCGTCCGGCTATTGAGAAATTAATATTTCGGTATTAATAGGGGTTATGTTGCATCCCCTACGGCCTGACACCCAATGTGGTTACCATTTCTATATTCCTCACTTAAAATCACACCTTCCTACCAAATTTGGTGAGGGTACATCGTTCGGTTATTGAGATGTTAATATTTCAGTATTAATAAGGGTTGCATGCATCCCCTACGGCCCGACACCCAATGTGGCTACTATTACTGTATTTCTATCCTAAAATCACACCTTTCTAGCAAATTTGGTGAGGGTACATCGTCCGGCTATTGAGAAATTAATATGTCGGTATTAATAGGGGTTGTGTTGCATCCCCTACGACCTGACACCCAATGTGGTTACTATTTCTGTATTCCTGACATAAAATCACATCTTTCTACCAAAGTTGGTGAGGGTACATCGTTCGGTTATTGAGATGTTAATATTTCGGTATTAATAAGGGTTGCATGCATCCCCTACGGCCCGACACCCAGTGTGGCTTCTATTACTATATTTCAATCCTAAAATCACACATTTCTACCAAATTTGGTAAGGGTACATAGTCCGGCTATTGAGAAATTAATATTTCGGTATTAATAGGGGTTGTGTTGCATCCCCTACGGCCTGACACCCAATGTGGTTACCATTTCTATATTCCTCACTTAAAATCACACCTTCCTACCAAATTTGGTGAGAGTACATAGTTCGGTTATTGAGATGTTAATATTTCGGTATTAATAAGGGTTGCATGCATCCCCTACGGCCCGACACCCGGTGTGGCTACTATTACTGTATTCCTCACCTAAAATCACACGTTTCTACCAAATTTGGTGAGGGTACATCCTCCGGCTATTGAGAAATTAATATTTCGGTATTAATAGGGGTTGTGTTGCATCCCCTACGGCCTGACACCCAATGTGGTTACCATTTCTGTATTTCTCATTTAAAATCAGACCTTCCTACCAAATTTGGTGAGGGTACATCGTTCGGTTATTGAGATGTTAATATTTCGGTATTAATAAGGGTTGCATCCATCCCCTACGGCCCGACACCCATTGTGGCTACTATTACTGTATTCCTCTCCTAAAATCACACCTTTCCATCAAATTTGGTGAGGGTACATCGTCCGGCTATTGAGAAATTAATATTTCGGTATTAATAGGGGTTGTGTTGCATTCCCTACGGCCTGACATCCAATGTGGTTACCATTTCTATATTCCTCACTTAAAATCACACCTTCCTACCAAATTTGGTGAGGGTACATCGTTCGGTTATTGAGATGTTAATATTTCGGTGTTAATAAGGGTTGCATGCATCCCCGACGGCCCGACACCCAATGTGGCTACTATTACTGTATTCCTATCCTAAAATCACACCTTTCTAGCAAATTTGGTGAGGGTACATCGTCCGGCTATTGAGAAATTAATATTTCGGTATTAATACGGGTTGTGTTGCATCCCCTACGGCCTGACACCCAATGTGGTTACCATTTCTGTATTCCTCATTTAAAATCACACCTTTCTACCAAATTTGGTGAGGGTACACCGTTTGGTTATTGAGATGTTAATATTTCGGTATTAATAAGGGTTGCATGCATCCCCTACGGCCCGACACCCATTGTGGCTACTATTACTGTATTCCTCACCTAAAATCACACCTTTCTACCAAATTTCGTGAGGGTATATTGTGGCCGTAAGGGATGCATGCAACCCCTATTAATACCGAAATATTAATTTCTCAATAGCCGGAGGATGTACCCTCACCAAATTTGGTAGAAAGGTGTGATTTTAGGTGAGGAATACAGTAATAGTAGCCACACTGGGTGTCGGGCCGTAGGGGATGCATGCAATCCTTATTAATACCGAAATATTAACATCTCAATAACCGAACGATGTACCCTCACCAAATTTGGTAGAAACATGTGATTTTAAGTGAGGAATACAGAAATAGTAACCACATTGGGTGTCAGGCCGTAGGGGATGCAACACAACCCCTATTAATACCGAAATATTAATTTCTCAATAGCCGGACGATGTACCCTCACCAAATTTTCTAGAAAGGTGTGATTTTAGGATTGGAATACAGAAATAGTAACCACATTGGGTGTCAGGCCGTAGGGGATGCAACACAACCCATATTAATACCGAAATATTAATTTCTCAATAACCGAATGATGTATCCTCACCAAATTTGGTAGAAAGGTGTGATTTTAGGTGAGGAATACAGTAATAGTAGCCACATTGGGTGACGGGCCGTAGGGGATGTATGCATGCAACCCTAATTAATACCGAAATATTAACATTTCAATAACCGAACGATGTACCCTCACCAAATTTGGTAGAAACATGTGATTTTAAGTGAGGAATACAGAAATGGTAACCACATTGGGTGTCAGGCCGTAGGGGATGCAACACAACCCCTATTAATACCGAAATATTAATTTCTCAATAGCCGGACGATGTACCCTCACCAAATTTTCTAGAAAGGTGTGATTTTAGGATAGGAATACAGTAATAGTAGCCGCATTGGGTGTCGGGCCGTAGGGGATGCATGCAACCCTTATTAAAACCGAAATATTAACATTTCAATAACCGAACGATGTACCCTCACCAAATTTGGTAGAAACATGTGATTTTAAGTGAGGAATACAGAAATGGTAACCACATTGGGTGTCAGGCCGTAGGGGATGCAACACAACCCCTATTAATACCGAAATATTAATTTCTCAATAGCCGGACGATGTACCCTCACCAAATTTGGTAGAAAGGTGTGATTTTAGGATAGGAATACAGTAATAGTAGCCGCATTGGGTGTCGGGCCGTAGGGGATGCATGCAACCCTTATTAAAACCGAAATATTAATTTCTCAATAGCCGGACAATGTACCCTCACGAAATTTGGTAGAAAGGTGTAAGTTTAGGTGAGGAATACAGCAATGGTAGCCACATTGGGTGTCAGGCCGTTGGGGATGCAACGCAACCCTTATTATTAGGTACCGAAATATTAATATTTCAATGACCAAACGATGTACCCTCACCAAAGTTGGCAGAAAGGTGTAATTTTATGTGAGGAATACAGCAATGGTAGCCACATTGAGCGTCAGGCCGTAGGGGACGCAACGCAACTCTTATTATTACCGAAATATTAATATCTCAATAGCCCCACCATATAACCTCACCGAATTTGGTAGAAAGGTGTGATTTTAAGTGAGAAGTACAGCAATGGTAGCCACATTGAGTGTCAGGCCGTAGGGAATAATGTTATGCCTAAATATTTAGAGAATAAGAAAACGTGCTAACGTCCTATTACTTTAAAGGTGGCTTTTGTGGAACACCCCAAAATGACAGTTCCATGCAACATAGACATGTTTATTATAATTGTCATAAATATCGCATTATTATTTATCATTTAAGAAAACAAAGATTTTCTAAAATCGTTACATATTTTTCTCATCTTGTGATGTCATTTTGCTGGAAATTAGTTTAATTACTGCTCTTGATACAGAAACGTTTGGGTAGCATTCAAATGTGTATCTACCGCGCAGGCGCAAATTACATCTAAGCTACGACATACGTTCTCTTGTTATAGGAATGTGTGGATAGAAATGTGTGGATATCTTCACACAAATATCATTATCACTATCACTGATTATCACTACTTGACAAATATGCTTTTAGTCTGTCAACCTTACATTTTATTTAAGCACACTGTATTTCACGAAAAATATTAATTAAATACACAAGACGCTTAAGAAAAAAACACTGCCCTTGAAAATAATAGATGATTTAAATACGTTTTATACGTTAGTACCGCAACTCTTAAAACCGATGCGTCAAGCAGTGCATTACTTAAAGAAACCATTAGTTTAGTTTGGTTTCAGTAGATGCAAAAGTATATAATATTAACTTTCAATTTACGTGTATTGAAATTATCAAATCCCTTTCCACAAATATTACATGTTTTGTTTCCACTTGTAATTTACGCAGCTTATTTCTTTGCGCTAAACCATATTTGTGGTGCGGTATCAACATCAACATAACCTCTTTATAGTGTTTGTAAACCTGGACTATCAATTCTAGATAGAGGGGCTGGTACGGGACATTTCACCTACTGCTCGTGACATCTACCTTTTACCTGTGCCTACGGCACTAGTTTCTTTTTTGCATGCGATTGACAGTATTGACACTGCTTTTAAATATTTTACTTTGCCTTCTCTTGATATTGAACATACATCAAGCTAGTTATTTTATTATTCCATGTTTTGTGTGATAATCTTTTTAACAGTGTACAATAGTATTGTATTAACTTCTGAAATGTGGATAACTGTTTAAATAGTTAGTTTTTCAGTAACTAGGTGAGCTTTTATGCACGTTTATGGCTAATTTTTGGAATCATTGAACAAAGTAACTTCTTAAACACTTTATTTGATAGTACCGAACGTGCGGAAATTCATATTTTAATCGTTTGTGATAATTTTACTTTACTTATTATTAAAAACAAGCGTTTTAAAATTAGAAACAACCGCAAAAATTGAATTTACGTTAAACAATTATTATCTTACAGATGATATGGCAAGCTTGCCTTTAGTAAATCATATGGTTTATTTTATTAGGTTACGTCAATGGTCTATCTGGTCAGCGGTTCTCAAAATGTGGGTATTTTAAAAAAATAATATCCGTAAATATTTGAAATTTTTAAAAATAACTTTCTCTAGACTTATCTATATGACGAACTACACCTGCAATTAAAATATTTGTACTTTTTAAGGTTCACCTTGTATGTATGTAGGTACATATTTTTCATATAACGGAAATTAAATTACTCTAACATATACATTTTTAAAATGTTTGAAATTCAAGTTATAGTTAAATTAACTACATGCAGCGAAAATGCATGTTGAATATAAACGTAAAACGAATAGATAGAAGAATAGCAAAAAAGAGGCTAGGCCATACGTGGTGATAATTTGAGCCGGTATACGTGACAGTAAAGGGAAACGGCATAAATCTTCCATTTTCCTGTATCATGTTCTCTAAATCAAATCTGGCGCCGTAAAATATTATTCCCCATGGATATGTTTAAAAGGTCAAAATCTGTCATAGCCGCTGAAATATTTCTATTTGTTCTGTTCTCTTAAATAGATATGTATAGAATGGACCAGGTTAGACACTAGAAGTTTCTTGGAATTCGTGAAGTAAATAAAATATGTAATGGTTGGTCTTGAGCTTCTAGGAGTCGTTTTCTATAATCTCGAACTTTATTTATAAACATTTTTGGGTGTTTATTGACATTTCTATACAGAGTCCAGTGTCATAAAAGATAATTTTCTATAACTTTGATTATCAGTTACAACCCAAAGTAATCCTTTCGAAAATGGCACGCCCTATAGATATTTTTGGATTTTTAAAAATTTTAGTTGGAATGGTGTATACAGGGTTACTATCACTATGTACAAAAATTTTAACTACATGCTCAGGGAGTCCTAAAAGACAATAAAAAAATATATTTCGCATTTCTGGCCTCTATGTTTAAAAAATGGGGCTCTTTTCCCGTGGAAAATCGGGGCCCATGACAATCGCCGTCCGAGATGGCCTATATATATATATATATATATATATATATACTCGCGTCAAGAATTCAGACGTCTTACGTCACCGCTGACGTTACACATTTGTTTTTATTGTCAACGTAATTTTCGATATTTGGTCGCGTTAAAAACAATCATTTTTTGCAATTTAGTGCAATATATAATGCAAACTTTTAGTGTAGTATATAGTTTTATTACTATCAGTTGCAGTTTCTTAAATATTTTGATAAAAATATGATATATTATTCATTTTGTTCGTATGACGTAAGTCATACTACATCTACAGGTAGGGAGTTGATATACTACCTGTCGTTTGTTACTCGTTGTAACTGTCGTATTTTGCATTCGTTCTTCGTTGCACGCTGTCAAAACTACATTTTTCATTCGTTACAGGGCCGTTACTAACAGAATACACAGACCATGTTAAATAATAGTTTAAAATAATACTAATTATTTTATGCAAACATCGTCGATTATTGTTAATATTGTTGCTGTTATTAGTATTAACAGAATTTAATTTCCGACCAACACAAGAAGTTTAAAAATTTATCGGCGTGAAGTACATTTTGTACTAGTGGCCTACAGATGGCATCAGATTCTGTCAAGAATAAGATATCGTATACGGTAATTTGAAAAAATTTTTTAGTACTTGTAAAATGATTCAACATTCTTGAAATCACTCCAAATATAAGTCTTGGAAAAAAATATTGGGAAATTACGTGCTACCTCCTTGTGTTACCATATCGCGTTTCTCATTAAATAATTATCTACATTTTGCAAATATTTTTTTTTTCTTTCAAAGCGACGTAAATTGATATACATGACAACGCAGTCACCAAATAATTTTTTTTCACTTTATAAATGTTTGGAATTTTTTTGATGGTCGACTCCGTTAATTCTTATGATTCTCTATCCCTTTCTAAAATATTTGTACTTAGTAACAGTTAACAGTGATGTTTATACCTTCTGTATTTACAGAAGGTATAAACATCAAAAATTATATATATCAACGGTTATATTCATATGTCTCATCAGTATATTCTTGGTACCTTTGATTATAAATAACTTCATTTACAAGCAGGGTACTAGTATATTTTTCGTAATTCCGTAAAAAAAATATTGTCTTAAATACAAAACTTAACCAGTTCGTACTTCTCGATTTGCTTTGTAACCCATCAATACATGTTGTTTTTCTTCAATACGGAGCATTTAAACAAAAAATTACAAAGGACATAAAATTATCAGAAGAAAATTCTACGTTTGATATTTCCAGAAAAAGCTGCATAGGCGTACTTAAAAATAATTGGAGGGGATAAAGGGTACTGCATCCCTCAGTTACCTCCATTAACCATTCGATTTTCTCAACAAAATTACGATAAGTATGCCGGAATAAGATAAAAGTACGTGCAAAATTTCAAGTGTGTATCTTACAAAACAATAGGATTATTAACAAAAATATTTTTTTTAAATGTAACTTTAACACCCTGTATATTGAAAGAGGGTCGCCCAAATAAAAAATGGCATAAGGAAAGTCTCATTATTTTTGTCCAAATAATATGTGGTTGATGGTATGACCTTCTATTTTGGGACACCCTGTATACGTATATACCTCTTTGGGTTCGTTATGGATATGTAAGGGCTTTCAAATAAGAAGTTAAATATTGAATTTTATTTATTTCTAAACAGTTATCTTAGCAACTTGGGAAGGACAGTCTCTTACTTCAATCTCTGTGTCCTTCCGTCCTTACTTTTACTATAAATATCTTTACTGGGCGGAAATGGTTAAATTCATATTAAAATAGAATTATCGGGACACATATAGACGAAATATGTAAAAAATGCATTTCAATGCATTGCAAATTGATACACAAAACTACTACGTTTTTGCAGTTTGCAGTTTTACGTTTGGGTCTCTTTCTACAATACAGTATATGCGCATTGTTCTTAGACTAGTTGTAGGAACACCTATTTTAAAATAGTATTTATATTTTTATTCGGATATCTGTTATAATTTAAAGTTATTGATTACGTAAAGGACTTTAGCTGAAAAACTAGAAACTGCAGAAATATATAAAGAATGGAACTGGATTAAAGCAAAAAAACTTTTCAAAAAGTAATGAAAAACAAACACTTGTACCTCTTAAGTGAATAACATGTCGAGATGTGACCTCCCAATGCCAATATTGGTACTATTTATACAGCGTATAGACAGAAAGAAAACGTCGATATAAATTTAGCTTAATGGATCAAATTAATTAATGAGGGCTTATTTAATTTTATTTTCATTTCGAATTACTTCAAAGGTTTGCTGCAATGGTCAAAGGAAGCTCATATTCAGATTAAGCTGTAAAGTCCTGAGTATCTTTTTTTAATTTAGTTTATTTGATTTCTTAAGGGCTTTAATACTCAAACAGTTAATTTATGAAATTATATATACCTACTTAGATAATAAGTTAAAGCTGTTAATTCTACATAGCAATAAGTAACATAAAAGCGTAGTAAGCTGCATCATTTTGTAAGCAACAGTTAATTTATTTAAAACAATAAAAGTCTAAAGTCGTCACTAAGGAATTTATGTCAAAAACAAATCATAGCTTTTTTCAAATCAAATCAAACATTTTATCTATAAAGAATTTAATCTATAAATACCAGGAGTATTAATGAAATCAATACTTTGAAATTAATTATTAATTGCCTAATAACTTTTCAGAATCAATTAATCAAATTGTTAATGCTATAACATATGCTACTCTACTGTTATAAAATACATCCATCTTTACCCCTATAGAAAATTTAAATATTATAATAAATAAAATGCAAAACTTATACTCACTAAATCAAATTGCTCAATTTAAAAATAAACACAGTTACTATATGTTTTTTGGTATTCAACTATCATTCAAAGGCGAGAGAATAATTGTCTTAATTCATTGTCCAATTTTAATTAAATAATTCCACCCCAGAAACCATATCTTAACCTCAATGAGAAAAATTAATATCAAGAACTGTGTGAAAAGATCGAATATACCTTTTATTGCCATAACCGCCTTCAAACCGAAGAAGATTGCGTAGTTTATTTATTTTGAGGAATGAAATCAACTGTTCTACTGTGTATGTCCATGTGAAAAAGATGATTTCAAATCAAATGTCCCTCCAAAATATTTTGTTTAGTACACCTTTCTACACAATGGAAAGATGTTCTATAGAAAAACAGCAAAAACGTCGATCTAGAAGCTACCTACTAACAATTCCTGAAAAATGTCGTTATATTATTAATCAAAAACAGCTTTCTTCTGAAAATAAAGATATTTCGCCTGTTACAATCATGGAACTTCCATCACTAGATGTCTCCAAGCTAATAGGACGATCAAATAAAATCAAACTTAATAGCTTGGATATCGAGGAGCTTTCTCATTTGGCAAAGAAAATGAATAATCATCTTGAAATAACTTTACCTGTGCAGCCGTACAGTGTTATTATTATTATTTGCTTTCTCATTGTGTTATCACCTATATTGGAGTGACATGCTACTACAGAATTGTTACCCTTACCTGTTACCTCTTCCCCTAATAATGATCAACCCAGCCAATAAGTCAAACCCTAAGTTTCCATTTAAGGCGGGAGGAGTTACATGTTACACTGACATTGAGTCGATCCTGTGTTAACTGATAATTCCACTGACTAATAAAGTGCGGTAGAAATGCTGACAAAGATTATTTTTGAAGTTTACCTTTTAAATCGTGTATTATCAGTAACTTTTTTGTAACTTTGTTAATTGTTTACATTTTCTATTGTCCATTGTTCCTAATGCATGAGGCAACCTAGTAATTATTATATTACGTATGTTTCATGGTTATATATAAGATCTAGTTTTTTTCAGTTAACAGTTTTTGACTTAATAAAGACTGATTTAAGCTAACTCTGTTTTGAGCTTAGTAAATACTTGCTGTTAGCTAATAATAAAACACAACCAGAGAGAACGAATACCTTTTTTGGGTAATTTAATTAACAAGAGTAGACGGTGAGTCCAAAAACAGAGCCAAGAAAGCGGAGGAGTTTCTTCGAACCCAAGAACTGCAAGAAGCTCAACGTCTCTTCGTCAGAAAGAAGTGAACAAGTTCATTTACCGCAACAACAGAGGTAGGTAAATATAAAAATAGCTCAGTTGCTAATGTGAAAACAAAACAGGCATATATGTCATATGAAAAAGTATATACAGAAAAACCATACATAATTCAAATTGACGGCGAAATGGTTGAAAATAGACTCAAAAGTTAAATAATAAAAAAGAAATTGAAAGAGGCCATACCAGCACACGAAATAACAAACAATCTCACGCACTCAAACTAGCACGGTGAATGAATTGATGGATGAACCGTCATATAAAGCGCTTAGAGTAGAATCCCACTCATGCAATAATAATAGTTAGTATTCTATAGTTATTACCCAAAACACGCAAACTATACCGCCTCGAAGTACACACCATAACCAACTTAATGACACCGAACTGAACTAATTCACGATTCTTCGGCACATTTTGCCTTTATTTGTGACGTATTTGGCGGTGACAAGTAAACAACTTCACTTATCGCAGTAACATAATTAGTTGTGGTACTGATCTGTACCGCTGTGACAATTATGGGTTCTAGTTATGACAAAGTTTATGTTTCAGTCATCATATCTACCAACAACAATTACACACGATAATAACAAATATTACTAAAAGTGAATTTTGAAATTTAATAAAATACTTTACTGACCACAAGTGATGTAATCGCTTGTTAGTAATATACATGTGCAGAATTATTTTACCTGTGGGTAATATTTAAGACACCTACACCAAATAAAAAAATATTTGCGATATTTGTTTGCAACATAGTTTACTTGGAAGATTTCTCAGTGTGCTCATTCTTTTATTTAGCACTTAGTTTATGTTAAAAACATTTGACTTCTTTCGAAATATAGACCTAATTTAGGAATGTGAAGGATTACGTCAATTTTCAAAACAGTGTAATTCTTTTTTTACTGTATTAGAAAGGTATTTCAAGCTAATATATATCAAATCTCCTACAATTCCTATCAATGAAGAAGTCATGTATGTTCTCTGATACCAAACATCTAGGTATGCTAATGAACAATTCCACAGAGAAAGTTCTATTCAATAAATATCTAAAGAAATTAATCTATCTAAATTTACTAACCTGGTTTAATGAAAATACTCTATAAATATCTAACTTCAATTTGACAGTGGGATCTCGAAAATTCAACCACAATAGATGAGATTTGATCTATTTCTGCATTTTTAGGATTGTTTCATCAGGTGGCCTCCTTCAAGTTGAATCAAATATCTAACTGTAAAAATTATTATACCAATAAATTAAAATTATTTGAAATTAAATGTCGACAATGTCAAATTGATTAATCTGTCAATGAATTTAAACATCATAACGACCTACTAAGTTACTAACAAAATTTTACCCTTTATGTATCGTTTTTTTATATATTTTTAGGTATTAACAATATTGTGTGAAACTAACTAGTCTGTGGACTAAAGCCCCAACCAGCGTTGAATTATACCCATAATATCTACCCATATATTTTTTATTATTAGCTTTTGTAACATTTTTTACTGTATTAGAAAGGTATTTTAAGCTAATATATATCAAATCTCCTAAAATTCTTATCAATGAAGTCATATGTATGTTCTCTGATACCAAACATCTAGGTATGCTAATGAACAAGTCCACAGACAAAGATCTATTCAATAAATATCTAAAGAAATTTATCTATTTAAATTTACTAACCTGGTTTAATGAAAACACTCTATTGAAGTTAAATATTTATAGAGTGTTAATACATAAAAATATATAAAAACAGTGTAATTCTGTTCTGTAAAATTATGTGTAGCTGTGGTCAGTATAGTTAATAAATCCTAGCCAAGTTAAGGGAATAAAAATGACAACTGATATGGCATATTTCTAATTTTTCGACGACAGACAATTTTTCCAGACATGTGGAATGTTCTGTATCTGTTTTACCGTAAATTGTTCATTTTCCATACCACGTTTATAATATAAAATGGACGTAAGGAAAACGATTTCTTTAATTAATTTGTTTAATGTACAAATTAATAGCATCTCTTCATCTGTTCCATGTGCTAATGATGAAATTTAAAAGACTAATTAACAGACCGTTGAAAATATTTTGCCATTAAAATTAGTGCCCTCATTCATATGCACAAATTAAGCGAGCAGCTAATTTATATAAGCGCCGGTTGGCTTACCTAAATATTCACAGGAATATTACTGTTCTGTTCACCTTGATAGTGTCACAAATAAAAACGTTCTCTTTCATTAATGAATGAAATTGCAAAGCCGTAAACTGTAAAATTTATATGAAATTTAATCTAGCTGATATAAAAGTTACATTACATTTTTTTTCAACAAACAGCACGCGATTGCGTTTGATATATCAGAATTTTTTATATTTCTGACATTAATTGGGATAAGAGTGTTTACACAGGGCGTTTCGTCGAAAACAAAATGGACTAAATGTCATAATTTCGCAATAAAAAAATGTTTTATTCCTCTGTAAATTATCACCTCACCCATCATCTCACCTGAATTAAAAAATGATACAAATAAACTACCCAACTAACAATTTGGTATTTTATATCAACTACTTACAAAAACGCTTTCAAAACAAATCTTATAAAACAACAGGCCCAAAAACATTGTAAGAATGTTTACACAGCAAATATACAACCAAAATTGGCACCATATTATAAAGCATTTTACTCGCCGGCGCCGTTGAGATTTTTTAAGGCAATAAATCAACTAAACAACAATTTTATAGGGGCTCTATTTTGGTATCTTTAGTAGCAATAATATGACATTTTTGTATCATAAAATCCGACAAGAAAAGTAAATTATTTATTAACTGTATTGTAAAGGTATCATAAGGTATAAAGTAACGAGCATCTCTATTTAATCACAATGCCTGTAAATGAAATGTTATGTGGGGGCATTACTCAATATTATTTTACGCGTTTTACTGCACTTTGTGAAAGCAATTTCGTTTTGACTTTTCAATATTAGGCTTAATTGCTGATATTTTTCTATAAAGAATTTATAACAGGAACGTATCGTAATAGCAAATAATATATGCAGGCATTTAATGTCATGGATTTTTTATATTTGAACATTTCAAGAAAATGGGTGGGATACAAATAGGAACTCTTTTAATTTCGAAATAAAAGTCATAGTTTTTTTGTTTTGATAACTTTACTTTTTTTAAAATGCGCCATTCCTTTCGATTTTTTCACTGACTTAAATCTGATATACGAAAGCGAAAGCAAGAAGTAAAACTATTCTCCCTAATTTGGATATTGAACTTCCAATTTCTATTCGCGGTAAACATACTGCGCTGCTAATAAATATGCTTAAATCGTATGGTACGACACTTACATTTTTCGGTGCCACATGAATTAACAACGGTCTGGTCAACATATTTACGAATACAAAAGAAAACATACACACCTTTGCAATTCATACGTCGTTATCTGATCATTCGAACTTACACCTTAAGGCGGACATTGATTTAAGCATTACTCTAAAACTAAGAACCTATCGACCAGTCCATGAAAAAGGACTAGTTGACTTAAACCAACAATTACGTGACATGAATTGGGATTCTCTATTTTATTCAAGCACCTATGGAGCCACTTTTTTTTAATTTCATCGAAATCATATTAAGGAAGATAAACCTAGTCTTTCCTAAAAGAACTCGACTATTAACCTCCTCAAACCGCAAGAAGTTTTTTTAATTCAACGATCGCCTTCGAAGAATGCGCGAAAATTTGAGATTTCTGTACGAATGTCATGCAAGAAATCCTTTTTATATATTTTTAGGTATTAATAATATTGTGTGAAACTAACTACTCAGTGGACAAAACCCCAACCTGCGTTGAATTACACCCACAATATCTACCCATATATTCCTTATTATTAGCTTTTGTAACATTTTTTTATTTTTTTAGGAAGGTATTTTAAGCTAATATAAATCAAATATCCTACAATTCCTATCAATGAAGTCATGTATGTTCTCTGATACCAAACATCTAGGTATGCTAATGAACAATTCCACAGACAAAGCTCTATTCAATAATTATCTAAAGAAAATAATCTAATTTACTCACTCTATAAATATCTAACTTCACTTTTTGGTAGTGGGAACACGACAAATTCAACCACAATAGATGAGATCTGACCTATTTCTGCATTTTTAGGATTGCTTCTTCAACTTAAAGGAGACCACCTGAAGAAGCAATCCTAAAAATGCAGAAATAGGTCAGATCTCATCTATTGTGGTTGAATTTCCACCTTCAGCCACTCATTACAGTGATTACATAAATGGAGTAATTCACTATAACGAATTTTCTTTTATCCAGTAACATATCATGAGCCAGATGAAAATATAACTCGTCTCAAAAACATAAAAAATCATCCTCATGATATCGTTAAAAATATTAAATACACTATATTATTTCGCCTTAACTGAGATTCTTAATTTATTTCACAAAGTATCTTTTTCAGTGTGTGTATCAATGTTTTTTGATCTCACTAAAGCTTTTGATATGTCACGATATACTTATCGACGAATTGGTTTTACACCTGAAAGCACGTCACTGATTAAGTCTTACCTCTGCCATCCACAACAATACTTATTGTATAACAACAACAAATCAAATATTTAAACATAAATTACGGTGTACCTCAAGGTTCTGTCCTAGGACCGTTGTTATTTCTATTGTTTGTTAACGATTTTCTAACCACCGTAAGAAATGACGTATTCGCGATCCTCTTTGTTGATGACAATAATTTATCCTTATCTAATAAAATGTTACAAGATCTGATGTTAGACATTCCAGCAGTCGAAGACGACACATTGAATTGGTTTACCTCAAATAATTTATGCCTTAACGCAGCTAAGACTGAAAAGAAGATATTCAGCTTGCGTAGTTTAGATGAAGTAAATAATCCTGATTATGTGAAATTTCTAGATATGTATTTGGATCCTAAATTGCAATATACCCACTTCATCTAATAAGATTTAAAGATATATACTTAATCCGCAAGTTGTACGGCAAGGTATCTCAACAGTCTGATTCATTCCCTAATATCTTATGGTATTGTAGTTTGGGGACACGCGTTTTTTTCTGAAACCGTTTTTTCAATACAAACGAAGGCCATTCGTATAATATCGGGTTTAAAATTCAGAGATGACTGTAGATTACAGTTTGTGAAACTACGCATCTCAACTGTTCCATGTACTTACATACTCCAATGTATTTTGTATATTAAAGAACATGAGAGACACTGTCCATAGCGAAATGCATTGTCACGATATAACTAACTAACTGGCTAAATTTAAGTCCTGCATTGTTTAAGAGAAGAATAAAGAAAATTTCTATTGAACAATGCATTTTACATTGTACAACAATTTTTAGATAAGTGATTTCACAGTATTATGATAAATGTCGACTAAGGCTTTGCATATTTTATTTGCAATATTTTAATTCAATAATTTATAAGGTTTATGTATTTCATAATTTCTTATTTTAATGTATACATACTGCTTGATGTGTATTTTTATGACTATTTTAGTATTAACTATTTATATTTTGTATCTTACCTTAGGAACTGAATGTATTATCATATTTTCTTTTTTTTTTGAAGTGTGTAAACATTTTATATGTATTTAACACTAATAGATGTCTAATGTCTATTCAATAATCATTTATATAAATTAGTAAAACTACAAACGAAAATGTTATTGAATTGATATGTTACCAACAAACAATGAAACTTAATTTGGTGCACAAACAGACGCAGTGCATAACAAATCGTGAAGTACCGAACTCCATCTGTCACATTTAAAATTTTTTCGATTTTCCTTCGGGAATTTGATAGAACGTGTTCTCTTTGTTCTCCAGCTTTTGTGTCCAAACGGTAAACTAGAGATAGTTTCCTGGTGGTTAGAAACACACACATACACGCGCTGGGCGGATAGATCAGAACACTTTGCGATAAATTTAAAGTTTTTGCAGCTACTTTAATTGAAAGTTTACACAAACCCGTCGTAGTCTGCAAACGGAAATGGAATTCAGTTGTATCGGATACCCCGTGAGGTTACTCAATCATTGTTTAAAGTTTAACGTCCTTCCTTTATGTTTCGGATTGCAACGGTAAATATATCTCTACTGGGATTCCGTTTCAATTCTTGCTTAATTTGAAGGTAGTAAAGCGTGGTTAAAAGTATTGGGGATACAGCAAATGGTGATATATGCGTTAAATTGGATATACCGTGGGGTACAGTACGTACGCTTTAAGAGAACTAGGAACAAAAATCCTGGTAATGAGGAGCGATAAGCAACAAATACTAGTTATTTAGTTCCTTCGGGAGCGTTTAATAACAGTTGTTTTTGTTGTACTGAAGAAAGCACTTTATTGCCTGTTTGTTACAATGCTAACTAACGCGACGAATGTCGAATCTATTATCTCTTGGCTCTAGTCGCCAGCTGAATATTATATATAAACGTGCTACTTGCGTAAGCATAATTATATCTAGTGAGTTTTCTCAGTAATCTACTGTAACTACATAACGTTATAAAATGGAATGTGAATAACAGGAAAATATATATACAGGGTGTTTGGATAACATGCTATTGATTAGATGGATGACATCACGTAAATTTAAGCTAGTAGTGTGACAACCGATAGCCTTGAAATCACAAATTATTTTATTTATTATATTTTGAAAATACACTATTCTACATCGTTTTTGTTTAATTATAAAACAGGAAGATACTGCTCATAAATATATAAAGTGACAACAAAATAAACAACACAACCAAACAAAAAGGATTTTTTTAAGTTTGTTACAATTTTCACAGCCATCCTTCCAAGGAATTGGATCATTTTAATTATTTATTACAAAAACTGTCAATAACAGAAATATTAAAAGATATAGATATATGAAAATGTAATATGTAGTCGACAGTTTTTGATTAAATATACAGGGGTTTAGCGGTTCGGCAATATTCAGCACCCTGTGTAAAATTAAACAGTTTTTAAAATATGTGTAAAAAATAATAGCGCCCCCCCCCCCCTATTTCTTTTTTAAATATCAATACTTCAGATTGCATGAAAAAATAGGCAATTTTGAATTACGCTATTGAGAAGTAACTTTTTTGATTGAATTGAAATACCTCGAAGACCATTAGAGATGGATATAAGGAAGATTGATAAAAGTCATCCTAAAAATATGCCTAGAATTCAAATATGCAAGAATATACAGGGTATTCCATTTAAAATAAGCAAGTAAATCGCGACATCTGGTATAACCGGAAATGCTACAAGAATGTCATTATTTTGTCTTGCATGACTTTGACGTTCAAAATTTTCAGGTCAGCATAAAGTGAAGAGGATAATTTCTAAACCAAACCCTAAGTCCAGTGATCGCAAATAAAAGTTACTACTACTAGGTACTACTTTTAAAAGGATGAGTCGATGGACTATTAGTAGGAATTTTGAGAAGAATTAATGATTAGGTTGTGTCAATATGTGTCATAAATTATTTTGCCTAGACATTTTGCATGACACACAATGGAATAATCAGTCATAATTTAAACAAAATATGATACTGATTCGGGCTGGAAAGCTTTATTAGCGGCAAGTATGTTTAATATTAAATTGTTTTTCTGTATATATTGGTAAAATGAATAGTTCGCGGCCTCTAATGGCAATTTCAATTACTAATGGGAGGAGGTTGATTTTGTACAAAAGTGCCGCGAGAAACAATCCCAATCGCAAGTTAGTCGCATACAGTCCTTATCTTGGTCGATAGTGAATTCGCTTGATAATCATCACCATCTACACCACTAGCAGCAGCAGCACCACCACCGAGGTCGGTAAGTGCAATTTTAACGCCTGCAAATATTCAGTATTGCAATATTTCGCTTTTACGCAACAAAGTGTACATAGAGAAAATCTAAAAAAATTATAAATTTAAATCTGTTCTAAACAATATGTCAGCGGCGAGTGGTTAAATATGATTTAGTTTATTGTAAAAGTGATTTTCATATCACCATAAATTAGAATGATATCCAGCAACTCCGAGTTGCTGTTCGCCTACGCCATTTTTGACACTAAAAAACTAATGTAAATACTCGCATCGCAAAAACGTTAACACCTACTATAAGTAATCGGATTTTAATATTCGAAATCGCCTGGCGAGAGACTACAGTAGCTCAGCGATGTAAAGGTTGGAAATACTACAAATTAAATAATTTTTACATTCTACAAAATTATTTTTATTTTTACGATATTTCCAAATTTTTTTTTAGGGAAATTGTGAATTACCCTGTATACTGTACTATACATTACATTGATACATACAGGGTGATTCACACCTTATCCAAAAATGTTTGAGAATAGTTACATTATGGAAATGGAGTCAATATCGTTAAAAAAATTTGTAATTGTAGTATTTTCAACCTTAAGGTTGTCGTATTTCTCGACGTAAAATTATTAAATTTGTAGTGTTTTTTAAGTACAGAAATCTCGAAAACTAAAACACGTAAAGCAAAAGTAATATCAAAAATAAAATTATTGATGTTTTGTTAATCCACTTTTACTATTTAAATTCTCTTTCTGAACCAAAAAATTTATTAGTAGACCGATTTCTGTCGTTGTACAGGGCGATTCATAACTTATATAAAAAAATGTGGGAATAGATGCGTCATGAAAAATGGAGTAGAAGTTAGAGGAGACCAGGTACGAAAGTAACATATTTTTGTAAAGCCGGATAAATTTAAAATTAACAGTTATATAAATTTCCTTACTATAAGTCGTTTCCTTGGTATTTTATATATAGAAGAAAAATAATATTGAAGTAATTAAAGTTCATATTGATGTACAATTAATAAAAAAGTAGAGAGTGTACGTCGTTACAACCTACCCAATGGTATGGATCAAAAGTAACAGAACATGGGGACGTTTGTAACATATGAATAATAGGTATTAACTAGGTATAGAAAGTTAGTATTTACAAGGTATTTGTTTATTTATTATACCTATATAAAAGTAAGTTGTAGTACATAATATATTTTTTTATTTGAAAAAAATAAATAAATAAAAAAATAGAATAATGAAACAAAAATATAAAGTAATAATAAATATTTTTTAGTTGTCTATTGCCAGACTTGTCCATATTCCATATTTGGGATGGACCAAGTTTTTCCCAATCCATAACAATCTTTTCCACGATCTGTTGTTCGTTGTCTTTTGTTAGACATCCTAAGTAAAGAGAATGAATTTGTATATTGCTACACAGTATAACAAATACTGAAGTAATTATCTGGATCTCTACAGAATTATCATTTTAAATATGACAAATACGATCATAGGTATTAAATATGAGGGACGGTTGTAACATGTTACAATCGTCCCCCTATGGCATTGTTACAATCGTCCCATTAATTTTTGACGCGATTGACATGATACTTGCTTAAAGCTTTTTTTAACGATTATTAAAATACCATGGTTAGGTTTTAGCCAAGATTGGTATTAACTGAACAAGCCAATAAAATAATTCAATTTAACGTTCAGTTCTAGGATTATGATAGATTAAGATAAATAATGAAAACTTACTTTGCATATCATTTTGCACCGTGCAGGTCTTAACTCGAACTAAAACGCACTACGGATATTGTTGTTCAAATAAGTTAATGTACATTTCACTGCCGACTCTATGGTGATATAATATCATAGACAAACCTCTTTAGAAACACAATAGGCTTACTGTTACAACCAACCCGTGTTACTTTCGTACCCGGTCTCCTCCAGTATTTTCAACCCTTACATCGCTGGACCATTGTAGTGTCTAGCCAGGCGATTCGGAATATTGAAATTCGATTACTTTTTGTAGGTATTAAAGTTTTTGTGATGCCCATATTTACATTAGTTTTGAAAGTGTCTAAATTGGCTTACGTATATAACAACTTTGAGTTGTTGGATATTGTTTTAATTTATGGCTATATGAAAATGCTTTAGCAGTAGATATGTGCCAAATGCAGCTACTTTTACCGTGCTGTGCAGTGAGTACAAGTTACTGCAACACGAGGGAAATTTGAAACCGAATCGTAGAGATGGAGGTGCAGGTCGTCCACGGCGTATTGCAGCAGTGTGGCGTATCATCAATTATATCCCTACCATGTACAGCATATCCAATCATTAATACCAAGGGATTAGAGTTAGAATTAGTTTATTTGGCACAGAATATACAGAGTGTCATAACAACGATCTGATATTATACAGCCCGTCAAAATTCGGAAATTTTCCTAATCTATTAAGTAAACATTAACAATGTGTCACTATGTTATGAATATAGCAGTATATATACAAAGAATTGTATTTGTCATGTATTACAGTTAAAATATAAAACAATAAAAATACACAAAAGTTAAAATTGCAGCTCCACTGTTTAAAAAAATCATTTACTGAATAAAAACACCTATCCAAAAGGAACAATTTTATCGTATTTTTTAAATTTTTTAAGTTATCACTTTCCTCAAAACACTTGTGAACGCCAACTGCATGATTATACAGCTGTAACTCCATATATTGGGGGTTAGCTTGGCTGATAGTGAGCCTAGAATGATACGTCAAAGAGCGTTCTATTACGTGTTTCGTACTAATGAATAGTTGACCTTCTTTGCTACTTGTTCATATTCTCCCTGACGTATATTAAAATCGAGTAAATATGCAGACAAGAAAACGTCAAATTTTTAAATTTTCTGAACAATTCACCCCAAGACGTCAACGCAAAACTCGAGTCATACATCTGAATGCTTTTTTGTGTGCCATAAATATACGTTCTGCACCTGCAGCCAAGCCCCAGTATATAATCCCATACGAAATTACAAACTGAAATAGTCCAAAGTATACAAGCTTTAATACGTCAATTGAGATCGTTAATATGTTGAATCAAAAATGTACATGAGCTGAGTTTAGGCAGAATATAGTTAATGTGATGGTTCCAGGTAAGTTTATGATCTAAATATACCCCCAGAAATTTTATTACGTCTACGTTCTCGATAGACTGTCCTTCTATTCTAAGCAGTATGCTTGAATTTACATGCGTGTTTTTCGCAACAAACTGTAATGCTGCAGCTTTCTGTCTGTTTAGTTGTATCCCATTAAATCGTTTCCAGTCTGTCACATAATCGATACAATGCTGTGATTTTTGTAAATTGTTGGTGGGACTTTCATCAGATATTATTATATTTGTCATCCGCGTACAGAACGAAATTAGCATTCTGTATAGTGCTTGTTGGCAAGTCATTTATATAACAGTTAAACAGAGAGGGAGAGATACACGATCCCTGTGGGGTACCTTTTTTAACCTTTGAACAGATGATTTGACACCGTCGACAACCACTTGCTGTGTCCTGTCGGCGAGATAGGATTTTATCCAAGAGTTACTTGGGCCCCTAATACCCATAGGGTCCAATTTGTTCACAAGCAAGTCGTGGTCGACAGTATCGAATGCCCGGCTTATGCCAAAAAACAAGCCTAATATGGTATTCTTGTTATTTAGCCCTTCATATACATGTTGTATTGCCGCATCAAGAGCGGTGCTGTTGATTGCTTGGATCTAAAACCATTTTGATGTGTACTCAAGATATTATATTTATCAAAGTAATTATTTAATCTTACATTAAAAAAATATTCAAATATTTTTGCAAATTGGCTTTGGAGGGCTACGGGGCAATAATTTTCCATATTTAGAGGACTACCTTTATTTTTAAATATTGGAATTATTTTAGATTTTTTAAAGGCATCTGGATATTTATTTTATGTAAAACTTAGGTTAATTATAAAAAATAAAATAAAAAATATCAGGTCCTTTACTGCTATTAGAATGGTATCAGGAATATCATCAATACTACAAGATTTTTTCCTGCACACCCTAGACAAGGAGGACCGGTACTGGTCGTCACGATCTTACTTTACTTAATGACTTTAAATCTTCATCTACTATTGATGATTTACGGCTCCCTTAATTTTACAGAAAGGGTTTACTATTAGGACTTTAACCTAACCTTTACTTGCATTATAAATTACACTTTTACAAATAGCATTCGTATAGATAACAGAAAAACCAGAGCTTTATAAAAATCCTGTAGCAGATGCTCTTTATCTGGACAAAAGTAAAATTAATTTAATATATATATCAAGTAATCCTTACTATGCGATACAGGTTCCGCGTGATAATTGATAAATCAAATAAATTAAACCAAACAATACAAAATAAAATCCAACTACTAATACTACTCGTGTATATGATGTTGATATTTATATATTGATATTGATATGCATATGTAATTCAGATAAATGTTGTTAGCTGGTTAGAAATTATTGTTAACACTTATCAAACTTGTCAATATTGTTATCCTGCGTTTGGAAATTTAACTAAAATATATTTAGAAAGTATACAGAGCGATTTATTTAAAACTACTCAGGCAAATTACTGGGCACTAAAAAAGTTAGTCTGTGAAAACTAGCTTTTAGGAATTTTTATTAATAGATCCATTTACACGTACGCTCCAATCAGTTGGTTTTGGAACGACGGTAGGAGTGCCGCTTTGAAGCTAGAGCCATATTTTGAAGCGTACGGTTGAAGTATGTGTTGTTAAAAAGAATAATGCTACAAGCATAGACGCCAGGATTGTAGATTTGGAGTATATACAGTATAAAATAACATCGAATAAGTTCAAACTCATTTATCAGTGAATTAATTTGGTGATGCATTTTGAGTAAATTTAACAAATAAGTGAGCTTATCTACTCAATATTTGGTTAGAGTAATGGTAAATGATAGTGAGTTTAAACCTGCACGCGAGTCAGGTACGCGCTCCTTGCCTGTCTTGCAGGGAGTATAGACTTACATATTTGGCGTTTGCAATTACAACGTACGCTCCAAAACTGTGAGAAAACCGTTAGCGCAAACGGGCCTATTGGCTTCAATTAAGTTGGCGTCACGACGCTAACAATTTTTTTGTTGACGGTAATTCTAGCGGTGTTATAATTAAGTTATATGTAATACAAATTGTTGGTTTCTAAACCTTGTTTGTGATTACATTTTCCAATTCAGACCAACTGTTTCGGATATACAGGAGGTATTACAAGAATTCCTCATAAATATAACATTAAATTGTTTAAACTATTGTAATTTTGGGGAATAAACAATAGAGGTTTCCTAAATTTTCTGTACATAGTGCTTGCTTGATATTTGTGAGCGTACTTAACAAAAAATGGAACAATTTATAGTAATCATGATCAATTGCACATGTTAATTTATGGCGAATCTGGGCAAAACTCTTTTGCCACAAGACATCTGTACGGTAAACGCTTTTCGCAAGCAACAGAAGTCATAGTAACTTTTTCAGATTTTATTCTGTTCTGTGAAAAGAGCTTTAAGAAAACCATTGACAGAATGTATGTTTAGGTGTATTTGTAATTCTTATGTACAAACACTTTTCAATCTTGCCATGGTATATGATTCAATACCTATTATAGTTCTGTCATCGTTGGTCAGAAAAAAAAATTGTTAAGTAAAATACGTTTTGTTTGGTATAATTTCTCATACAGTAAAATAAAGACACTAGTAGTCCAGAGGTCCTGTATATTATTTTGTGAAATTGTACTGCTAGCATATAATATATTACATTATTCCAACACACACTTTAATTTTAAATTCGTATGGCAAATGCTACCTATATTGCATGCAAATTTTCATCTGCATAAAAGTTCATTATGGAAATTAGTTACCCCTCTTTTTGTATAACATGCTTCATCGGTAAATAGAGCAACAAAAACTCAGGGAAACTCATAGCTTAGGAAAGTAAGCAGTCAAGTACGCAATGAAATGATGAAATTTATGGTACAGATAGTAGTCAAGTTAAACTACTTGTCCACCATGCAGGACCACTTGACTTGCCACACTGACGGAAGTAAGTACCAGACTTAACAGCTACTTTTTTCACCACGCAAGAAGAATATTTCACTTGACTTTACCGCTTTATATGATCGTTTACTTGACCAGTGTAAATTTGCTTTAAAGGCGCGGTATGGATTATAGCTTGGTAAAGTAAGTAGTATAGTAGGTAATCAAGTGATATTTATGGTACAAGTAGCCTCGGCAAGAATTCAGAAGCAATTGTTTTTATTGTCAACATAATTTTCGATATTTGGTCGCGTTAAACACAATTACATTTTGCAATTTAGTGCAATAGTGTCTTGTAAGTCGTTGCAATAATTTTTAGAAGTGATAGAATACTTGATTTTTAGTCGAATGAAACAAACATATCTATACACCAAGTGTTACAATATTTGTGATAATTAATTTTTTACTGTTTTTTAATTTAATTGTGCTTTTCTACAATTATTGAAGTGTAGAAGAAAAACAAACATTTTTATAGCAAATATTTCTATACTTTTTTTTATTAGGAATTAAAATTATTGTAACGACTCGTATAATGCAAACATTTAGCGTAGTACATAGTTTTATTACTGTATTAGGAAAGTATTTTAAGCTAATATATATCAAATCTCCTACAATTCTTATCAATGAAGTCATATCCCAACTAGCAAAATAAATTTTATAAAGGTTGTATAAATTGTTATAATATAAATCTTATAGGAGCTTCAAATTCATATAACGTAGTTAAATGCCTTTATACGATATTTATAGAATCGAAAAGGGCCCACTTTTATAAAACACTTTGGTAATGTAACAGTTCTATAAAAAAATGTATACAACACTTTTAAAACAATTTTATACAGCAACTATAAAAACGTTTTGTAGTCTGTATTTTGGTATTATTTAAAGAAACATTCCATTTTTTAGTGAAGAATATTAGAACAAAATCATTTTAAGATTGGTGTATAACGCAGATTCATAATTATTTGTACTTATATTTAAAAACGGGGTCACTCAATGGCGATCATTTGTGTAGATGGTAGATAGGTTTAATACTTACAATATTATCGTGTCAACAATCAGTGTTTCAACAACGAAAATTTTATTGCGCCGCAAATTTTATTGATAAACTATAGATATGTTTGTGACAAAAAAATTATGCGCTTTAGTTTAGACCACATTTGCTTTAAAATTATAAAAAATAAATTTAAAAAATATTAAAATTAAGCTTTCTTTAATTTATAATATCGTTGTGTAATTATATTTAATGATCTTGTTATAAAATAGTCTTCCAAAAATAGCAAAATTATGTTTTAGATATAATTTTAATAAGGCTTTCAACTAATTTTCCATAATGGCGGCAGTCGCCGATCCAACAAATCTCCATTTAAAAATGGCGACTTACAATACAATGATTTTATTCCACATAAAAACATAACAAAACATTTTAGTGTAAATTAGAACTATATACGATAAAATGTTTTTATAGTCTTAAATATATTTAAAAATGTGTGTGCACAGGTAGATAATGTTTGTATCGAAAGAAGTTGCCAAGTTTTATAAAAAAAATTACAACAAAATATTATGTACTATCATTCATTACCTATATTAATGGTGTTAAGTATTATTAGTTAATTATAATAATAGGTATTTAATTTAAAACTAAACTAACCTATGCAATAAGCATTACCAAAAAATTAAATCATAGTTACTTTCTCGTACTGATTTTTCGTATTTTTTCGCAGCCATGAAGCACCATCATTATTTATATAATAAAACCTATAAGTAAAATTGAACGTCGGCACGTTTGACTGGAAACATACATTCAAGAATTTGTTTGTATTCTTTCTTGATGAGTGCTTGGTAATACATAATACCTTAGGAGTTCAAAAACTAAGGTTAGGTTTGGAATTTTATTACGTGGTATATACAATAATTTTGTTTTCTCAAGTCACAATTTTATTCTATAACATATTTATAAAACAGGAATATTTTTATAGATTAAACACAACTATAAAACTATTTTATAAATAAGCGCATTTCGAGGCTAAAAAATAATTTTATTATTTTCCTTATATATCCTTAATAAAACACGTTTATACAACTATTTTATAAGATTATAATTAGAAGTCATTTGCCTAAGTACACAACTCTTTCACAATATGTTTACAAACCTTAAATATAACTTTTTTAAATGTTGCATAACGTATTATAATACTTTTATAAAAAATTTAAAGAACTGAAAATTATTTGTTCTATAAAACACGTTGTAAAACTATTATAAAACAATATTACACAATTATTTTCTTCAGGAACAAAATTATGGTAATTATTTGCTCTATAAAATCAAACTGTTCGTTAAACAACGCAATTCGATAGTTATAAAATAATTCGCTTCTTTTAAAGTTCCATTTTGCTAGTTGGGATGTATGCTCTCTGATACCAAACATCTGGGTATGCTAATTAACAATTCCACAAAGCTCTATTCAATAATTATCTAAAAAAATTAATCTAGCTAAATTTACTAACCTATGGTTTAATGAAAACATTCTATAAATATCTAAGTTCACTTTTGAAACTGTGGGAACTGGAAAGTTATTTCTGCATTTTTAGGATTACTTCTTCAGGTAGCTCCTAAGTTGAGTCAAATATCTAACTATAAAAATTATTATACCAATAAATTAAAATTATTTGAAATTAAATATCGACAATGTCAAAGGTGACTAAATCAATGAATTTAAACATGATAACGACCTACTTTAGTCCGCAGAGTAGTTAGTTTCACACAATATTGTTAATACCTAAAATAAATATATAAGAAAAACGTTTTATTACTTTCAATTGCAGTTTTTAAAATATTTTGACGAAAATATTGTCACGGAATTTGCCCCACTCACACCCAAATCGACGACTGTGGTACAGCGAATTGCTAAGATTGCCCCGATCGCCCCTACACGATTCTGTTAAACAAACAAAATGCCGTGGATCGAGATGGGACTGGAAAAATGAGGAATAGACGAGAAGCATTCGAGTCGTTCAGGAAAATGGATCTAGAGATGCTAGAATATACCTGGAATATTCTTTGGGTCTATAAAAGAAGAAGAAACGGCCGAGTTAGTTTGTATTCCAGTCTGAATTGAAGTGTTTAGTTGGAGAGATCAAAGTGATTTAGATAGCGATTAATTAAATAAGTGTTTAGTTGAGTTGTAATTAGTGTTCAGTAGCGTACTTAGTAGTTAATAAAGATAAGTAATTAATTAACGGATTGTTTTTTCTGGCAATAAGAAAAAGACGGGTTAGGAAATCCGTGACAATATAATGAATGATTCATGACGTAAGTCATTTGAATTCTTGCCGCGACTATAGTAGTCAAGTCAAGTTACTTGTCCACCGTGCAGAGCCACTTGACTTGCCTCACTAAACGACGCAAGTCAGTACTTAGCTGATCGGAACTATTTATATGACGCAAGAATATTTCACTTGACTTTACCGTATTACGTAACCGTTTACTTGATTCGTGTAAACTTGCTTTGACTGCTACCCGCACCACCAATGTTATCACTTGATATCTTATTTCTCCAAGCTATAGTTGTGTCACGTCAAGTAAAATACAACTGCGCAAGTAGGAAGGCAACGTACTTGACCCATGTAAACTGCACTTAAGGGCAACTACAACAACGGCGGGTGCCTTGATGTACAATTATTTGGAAGCCTTTCAGAATGTACCTTGATACATTCTCGATTATTTTTGTTGACAGTATCCAAAAACTAGCTTTCGTTTATTGTTCGGCTATGATAAAAAAGTTTTCAAAATTATTTATCAGAACCTTTCGAACCAGAATAAAATATAGTTCTCATAAGCTAGCTATTATTGTTTAGCTATTTTTATACGAATTTTACACTTTTTAGTTTTTAAAATTGTTAACGAGAAAATATAACTATAAATTTCAGAAAAGAATTGAAAAATATTTAACTGCACACAATGTGCAAAATGTCTAAAAAAAAATTATATGTATGATTGCTGTTTGCAGTGTATCAACTGGAAAGTAAAAAAGTATTAAAAAAACTGGATGAAGCATAAATCTAAATTTGAATTTTGAGAACTACTTAAAACAATTTTTTTTGCGAACTTGCAACATTCGCATCCACCAATTTCATGCCTATGAGGACTAGTACTTATTTAGAACGACGAATACATAAAATATACGTGTGTTTGTTAAAAAGATGTAAAAATATTTTTTATAATTTCAAATGTTGCATTTGTAACTCATTTTAGTTTGTAGTTTATTTAAATCGATTTATTTTTATCCAAAGAACGTGCGATATAAGTAAAAGGCTATTAGAGCTACCCTATACAAGCATTTTATTTTAATATTTGTTTTTTATAAAGATATCTGATTCTTTAGAAAACTTTTTTATTTAGCCGATAAAAAAGTTTCGTTTAGGAATTTAACTGTTTGAAATATTTACACATTAATTAAAATTGTTTGATGTTGGGCTGTGTTGCGGAAACAATGAAAAAAAGGTGGGTTAGCAGAAATGGGGAGAATTATTTAGTTATTGATTGTTATACAGAGAGTGTTACCTATATTTAACGTTGGAACCAGAAATGTTTGAAAATAAATATATTATATTTTTTTCCAAAAATTTTTAGCAAAAAGTTACTGTTTTAAAAATTTTTATAAGATATTTGGAAAACACGGAAATAAAACTATACTAATATCGAGATAATTTTAATGCGTACCACAACACTGAGAAAAAACCCTCCAAATAAATTGTTGCTAAAAAAATTAATTATCGTTTTTTTTTTATCTGATGTAAGTGGTTATATATTACTCACAGGTAATAATAATAATAAGTAAAGTAAATTTCAGAATTCACTTCAGGTAAATCATTAGTTTACTTGTAATTATTTTGCAGTTAATTGTAGTTAGTAAATTAGGTTACTGAAACATAAATTGGAACCCATTTTTGTCCCATCGATACAGAGCGGTACCGGTACAGACCAGGGGGGCGGACCAGGAGCCCTGGACTCATCCTATAAGCTACAGTGCCATATGTGTATGCATTTCAGAATCATCTTAATGGATTGGCAGTCTTAAGAATTAATCGAGAACATCAAATCGATTTAAATAAAGTATTACATAATTTAACGTGACAGAAGAAAATAGGCGTATTCAAATATTGTTGTATTTTTTTTCTACATGTAAGGTAATCTATGCTTATAAAATGAAAGACATAAGTCCCAGGCCTCTATTTTATACAAATTTTTTGTTGGTGCAAGTGTATTTTTACGTGCTACTAGTATTTTATTTCTCATTGCATGTTTACTAATACTGGCGCATCCGCCAAAAATTTAAATACATAAAATTTGTAAATATTTGTGCAGAGGATTTTGTTTGATGATATGTATTTGTGTAGAGGATTTGGTTTAATAAGATAGGGTGGGAACGCCTAAAAGTTGCCATGACTTAAGAGTACTCATTTGTTGTTTCATTAGTTGACAAAAATTTAAAAACGAGTTGATGGTGAGTACAGCAGATATAATAAAATACCACATATTGTTAATAGTACGTCTCTGCCAATTTTATTTTTCTCTATATCGAAGTTTTGATGACGTAAAAATATTTAAAAAAAATCTTTGTAACAAATGAATACATTTACATTATGCCCAGTTTTGAAAATTAAATGTTTTGGACTTTTGGACACTTTTGAAAACATATTTAAATGCAAATTTACCCTATAATTAGAAAGAACTTTCGAATACCTCATCTCTGTACTTCAGAGAGAAGGAAGTTGCACCAATTTGAGGCAATAAAAAAATGTTCATGACAACCATTATTTATTTGCTTAAGAAATACTATATGACAATAGCTATACTCATTGTCACTAACAAATAGTAACTCTAACGATTGGTACAACGCATTCTCAGTTGCTGTTCAGTTAATTGTAGGTACTTGCTTATCTGAACGATTCTGTGTATACATGTATCCTATTTGATTAAATAATTTAAAATTGCATTATTAACTGGAATTTCTGGTAACCTTGTCTTATTGTGGCTTTCGACTCCAGAAGTTCAAGTTCACTTACTATTTTTTGAGCACGGTGTTTTGGAGAACCTGTGTACTGGTAATAATACTCCATGAAACAGTCATCACAGAGCAATTGCACGATGTAGACTTCAGATTAAGGCAAAAAATTGCTAAAATAATTTATCTAAAGTAATAGATATACGGGGTGAGTCAGTCATAATGTCATTAATTTTAACCACGTATTTGGAAGGCCTAATAAAGGTAGAATATCGAAAAAAATATTTACTCGACCATTAAAAAAATAAACAAATTACCCTATCAAAATCGGTAACACGACGCTCCTGATACGCTACAAACTTTCTGGGACGCAGCCATATGACTATCGAATGTCGAAGTAAACATCGTTGCCACATCATGTTTACATACATAATATCGTCTAACACTTCAGCGTGTTATTCAAATTGACCACCATTTAGTCGCACTTTCTGCATTTCCCTCATTTCTTTCCCCCCAAATTTGGAGATCACACTACACATTTGGAGGTGAGATGGAAAGAATTCAAACAGTTGTTTGTTTATTTCGGCTCGTGTATTGGTCGTAAATTCACAATGCCTAATTTTACAAATTTCGAATATGCGGACATGGTTATGCGGAGAATGTTTACGAAATGCGAATGCGGCTGCTGCAACATTTTTCAAGTGCGTGAACCTTTGTGCAAGTGCTTTAACGCCTTCGCGATACGGGTTCTGTGAAACGGCGTCGGGAACTTGCGGGACATCGGCAAAATGACTTAAATGTGAAGCTGTTTTAAATTTAGTTGAGGGGCAGCCTACTATTTCTAAAAGAACAACTTCATGGCGATTGGAGATATCCCAAAGCAAGGTCTGCAAAATATTACGAGAAAACTCACTGAACCCGTATCATTTTCAGAAAGTTCAAGCTTTAAAACCTGCTGATTTCCACAGCCGTCTTGAATTTTGCAATTGGTTGACCCTAATTTTATTAATAAAGTGCCATAGATTGATAAGTGCAACTTCACTCGAACTGGCATTTTAAATAGGTTAGTACCATACTACTTAAAAAACAATAAATTTCTAGACTAGATGTACGTAACTACGAACTGAATAATTAATTGTACTTACAAGTAACACTAAAAATTCATATTCAATTGTAAAACGTAGTCGAAACGTAACGTATCAAAATTATTAAACTGTAATAATCTAACATTCGAAAACATTTATTTATTATCTACATTTGTTTTTATTAACAAATAAATCAATATTTAAGGAAAATTCATTCATTCATTCATTCATGTATCTAGATAAAAAAGTTAGTTTTACTCCTTGTCGTTAAATAACAGTACAAAAACTGGATATTATAACTAGGTTATTGACCTAATAATACGGTAGGTCAAGATTCACTCTTCACTTTTATGAGTATCAGATCAGAGGCGTGCCGTTTCTGTCTTGGACAGTTTTTTGTTGACAATACGAGGGTTTTTTATTACTTAGTATTTAAACACGAAGCACTTTTCAGCTGCTCTTAATAATTAACCCATTGGGTATAGGTTTTTTATGTAATGTACCTAAATGGTTTTTATTACTCAGTTTATTATTAGATACGTTTTGTAATTTAAATTTTAAATATTATTTAAACTGTAACCAAGATAATTTCTTTGCAGTCATAACTGCCACATTTGGTAGTATGAAAATCCACACGCTGCTGTCAACGTATGGGCAGAAATGTACGGGAATCGTTTGATTAGACCGTATTTTCTACCGGAAAACCTGAATAAACCGCGTTACTTATAATTTTTAATAGAATCATTTGATTATTATTACTTGATTTCATTGGATATTAACATTCTAAATTATTGGCTGAACTGAGCAAGAAAAAATATGAGATTCTAAAATAGTCAGTACAACCGTATATTTATGATGTCTAATACCTAAGTAGGTACTAGGAAAATATTTCAATTTGGTAACGTCGCATCAGGTCGACATCGAATTGAACTGTGAGTTGTAAACGACCAAGGCTGTGAGCGGTCAATGAGCCTGAAAAGGGGATTTTAAATAATGATTTGAAAATATTTTTTTTCGGCGTAAATATGCATTTAGATTTTTTTTTAATCGCGTATTCATATTATACTCATTATTCCCTATCTTCTCTTAAAATTAATGACATTATGACTGACTCACACTGTATACAGCACATGACTAGAATTTATACCTGTAAGTTAGAATTTCTTTGAAGCTGTTCTGATTTTTATTAAAAGCAACATATATTTTTAAATTCTTCTGTTTGAAACTGCTTACTGCAAATTCTTGGTTTGTTATCTAGATCAAAAGTATCTTTTCGATTGCATCTTAGCAACATCCATTCCGCTCTGTTCTTAATTAAGGTTCTTTTAGGACGCTATGGAAAGTAAAATATTCGCCAGTTTCCTTGTTTGGTTTTACAAGTAGCTACAATATAAATTGTGCTCCCAGAATTACTACGCAACATAATTTGAAATTTATCATAAAAGTATGTATTCTCAACAGCACTGAAATAACAACCAAAGCATAATGGTAACAAATACTAGAACAACAAGTATTACGCCAAAACAAGAACATTTATTAGCAAGTAATATTTGATATTTTCGATTCAAATACCATCAGTGACATGACACGTTACGTTACGGAGCGAAAGGAAAGCAGTTTCACCCCACATACTTCATTATCAACTTGCATTTATTTTGAATGTTCATGCATAAATATTAAGAAACTACAACAGCTGCAGTTTTATCTTTACACTTAAATAAGTACCTGTTAAAGCAAAAACCTTTCTTTTGATGAAAAAGCTATTGTCGTTAATTGAAAAACTGGCAGTAATAGCTCCTCAGCAGAATTGTTAGCTAATTTTAGGAGAGTCAGACAAAAGATGTACACGTAGCTGTAGTTTTTATGTTATAACTTTCTTGTGCCAAAGAATGAGTTCGCTGGGAACTTTACACGCTGCGGCGGAGAAGTTTCCAGACGCATCATAAAACGTGATTGTAATATTAAATCTCGCGTCTATTATATTTTAATATTTTTTTAATATGTGGCTCCTGAAAGTTTGAAACACGGTGCAAAATTAATTGAGAGTAAAGTTTTTACCATCGAAATTTTATGTCAAAAATATTATTCGTTGTTAAGAGATAATATTATTTTTATAATATCTCGTATTTCACTGATAAAAATTTGTCTGTATTACATAATAAATTTGTAAATGAAAAAGTGCACTGTAATATTACAGAAATAAACGTGGATAAAATTCCTTATTATGTTATGTGATTTTACAACTATTATGCTAAATTTTATCGTTAATTTTCGTCACTATAATTTGTATTAATTTATTATACATTGTAATTTTTAGGCTGAAGCTGTAAAATATAGATATGTAATTTTACATCTACTCCGTAAAATTTAAATTTTCTTATACAGGGTGTCCGGAAAGTAATGGGACCCAGCTTAAATATAGCTTCCTGTGATAAAATAGAACCGATTTAGATAAACTTAGCTTAGTCCAAAAGTACTTCGTTTAGAAGTTACAGGGCTTCAAGGAAAAAAAATTGTTTTCTTGTTATGGCATAATTAAGAAACAAAACGTCCAGTCATGTTCAGATTTGGTACAGTTATGTTTTAGATCTACAAATACAAGCATTGTGAAGTAGTAAGTAGTGCCGCAAATCGTAAAGGGCGCTCTTGGCAGTTTTTTTTACAATTAATTTTTATTGTATCTTTTTTTCTGGTCCTATTCTGATACGCTGAAAATTATGATGGAGAAATTAATTTTGAGTAGAAAAGCTATACTTGTTCCATGTCGATAAAATGCACCGTTTTCGGTAAAAACGCGTTTGAAAATTTCAGCACATTAAAATAGAAATAAATTTTCTAATTCGATCAAGTTACCACTTGTCAAACTGACGTTGATACGCTTAAATTAGATCAAAATTTGATCAAAAGTTTATCAGATTAATATTAATTGTTGTACTGAGTGTAGCTGTGTAAAACGTAAATGTAATATGTAAATAATTTCAAATTAGTAGTATTTTGTAAAATTTTGAAATCATACCTCGACATAATCAGTTTTCCAACTCAGAAACGATATGATCGCTGTTTATTGTTAAAATCTATTTAATGGAGGAGCTGCAGAAAGAAGGTACAGTTACATGGAACAGGTATAGCTTTTCTACGCAAAATTAATTTCTTTTCCATAATTTTCCGTCAAGCGTATCAGAATAGGACCAACAAAAAGATAGAAATGAGTTACAAAAAAGCGCCCCCTACGATATATAGCACTACTTACTCCTTCACAATGCTTGTACTTATCTAAAACATAACTGTACCAAATTTCGACTTGATTGGACGTTTCGTTTCTTAATTATGCTCATAACAATTTTTTTTTAAAGCCCTGTAAGAAAAATGGGAAGATATCTGTCCAATAAACATTAGCGCAAGCGCGCAACTAATTAGCTGTTGCTTGTTTACATTTTTATTGTAAGGCTTAACCCAACTTTTTTTGATATTTTCGTGACGATAACTGTGCAATGGAAAATTCTGATTCGTCTGCCTCATCATATGGAGAATATTTAAATATAGTCGGATATCTTGAACGGCCAAGACGTTATCGTGAAAGAGAAAACCAGTATGAAAAATACAGCGACTCAGAATTTCGAGAGACTGTAAATTTACTGATAGATTTAATAGGAGAACTAGTATTCAAATGCCTAGTACCAGAACAAATGCATTGTCAGTATTAGAAAAGGTTTTAATAACTTCGTTTTTATACAACATGTTTGTATATATTTTTATTTAGTTAATGTGATGTGCTATCATTAGGTAGGCGATAGTGGCGCCATGCACAATTATTTCTTGAAAGTGTCTTACTTCCATAAATGGCATCTGCAAACACTTGTGCATTTGCTAGCTCCCTCTATGATTATTGCAGATATTAAGATATCCATTCGACTGTTATGTATTCAACAAAATTTGGAAGGAATGCGTTCAGAAACCAATATACAGTTATCGGTCTGATAAACCGGCCATAATTCGGTTCTATTTGATCGCAGGAAGCTATGTTTAAGCTGGATCCCATTTCCGGACACCCTGTATTTTATACTTATCTTTATAACTAACATTGAAATATATGCATAGAGAAACATTTTTCAATTAAAAAAATGTATGTACCAAACAGTTCATCAGTCAGTTCAAATATTTTACTTTTGTTTAAGTTGAATACTGTAACACAAGCCAATTTAAAAATATGTCATATTATTTTTGTAGCCATATGGAAAGTGTGTTGACAGATGAAGTTGAAAAGAGGTACAAGTTTTTATTTTTAATATCATGGAAAAAGTCTGCTTGTTTAAATGTACTAATGTACAAGTTTAAGCTAGTCAATATGCAGGATATCTCTTACTAACAAATTATTAAAAACACAGTAGCTTTCAATATTAAAATTCAATAATAAATACGTTATGCATATTAACTTTTCTATAACGTCTGTAGAAAAATATTTTTTTTAGAGGAATTTGTTCATCCATCCTTTAAATGTCAATTATCTATCTTTCTCTGTAAAAGTGTGTTGTTCACTCATCATCTAAAAATATATTGCAATGTAGGTATTTCATTCGCTTTAGTAAGTATGTTGAATATTTTAGCTGAACATATTATATAATTATTCTTGAATCATCAGTATATATTTCTTAGTTTTTGCAAAAGTTTGTAGATATACATATCTGTGTAAAAATAAATATTTTTTAGGCTCGAATTTTAGTTACAGTAAATTTATAATTAACGTTAACCTACAACTAATGTTAATATCTGTTGTAAGCAGTTATTATTTTTGCTGTCAGAGATAAATATGTTTGAAGTAAATGAACGAATGTAAGTAGTATTGCGGCCGCAATACGATCACGAGCGGATCTATGTTGTAAATGAAGGAATAAGTTACATTTAACAATACCGTAAGTGCACCACATCATCACTAATAATTATGGTATAACCTACACAGTATTTACACTATGTATCTATAACCCACAAATGACAAAAAAGTAAGAATACAAGAAATGGACGCTTGTTTACAACACCTCAACCTGCAGCTGTATCCATGGAAACACCAATGATATCGTTTTTTGGGCCACATGGTTTTGTTTACATTCTATGAAAACTTATTAATGTTAATATTTTAATTATTATGTGATTATTACTGCCAGACTCATGTCATTCAATATGTTTGAAATTACCCTGTAATACATTTCAAATCAATATACAGGGTGTCCCAAAATAGAAGGCCATACCATTAACCACATATTCTTTGGAAAAAAATAATGCGACTTTTCTTATGCCATTTTTTATTTGGGCGTCCCTGTTTCAATATACAGGGTGTTAAAGTTACATTTTAAAAAACTATTTTTGTTAATAATTCCATTGTTTTGTGAGATACACACTTGAAATTTTGCACGTACTTTTATCTTGTTGCGGCATACATATCATGTAATTTTAGTGAAAAAAATCGAAGGGCGAATGGTGGTAACTTAGAAATAATTGGAGGGGAAAAAGGGTACTGCATCCCTCAGTTACCTCCATTTGCCGTTCGATTTTTTTCACCAAAATTACATGATAAGTATGCCGGAATAAGATAAAAGTACGTCCAAAATTTCAACTGTGTAACTTACAAAACAATGGAATTGTTAACAAAAATAGTTTTTTAAAATGCAACTTTATATATAAAGCTGTTTACAGGCCTTCTAGGCCCAGAGCTGTGTTATTCTCCTCCATTCCATTCTGTCCTTCGCCTTTCTTTTCCAATCCGTTACATATTTCTCCCTTAGATCTATTGCCACTGCCTCTCTCCATCGCTTTCTCGGTCTACCTCTTTTTTTCTTGTAGTTATGTTTACTCCCTACTATTTTCTTAACTGCCCTTTCATCTTCCATACGTTCTAGATGCCCTAGCCACTGCACTCTTCTGGCTTTTACAAATTCGTCTATTGTTGGTGCCTGGTACATTGCATATATTTCCTCATTGTTTCTCCTTACATAGCCTTCCTCCGTCTTCTTACCCTCTAGAATTCTCCTTAAGATTTTCCTTTCCCACCTTAAAAGGTTTTCTCTTGACTTCTTATTGAGAACCCAGGTTTCACTACCATACAGCGCTGTCGGTCTCAAAATTGTTTTATACATTCTAAATTTTACTCCTCTGGACAAATTTTTTGATTTCAATAAGTGGTTGACTGCTGCCGAACTTCTGTTTGCTTTTATTATTCTCCTATTTATTTCTTGTTCCTCATCACAGTTAGCTGTTATTAGCGCCCCCAAATACACATATTCTTGAATTTCTTCAAACTCCATTTCTCCATGCTCTGTTCTCAATTTAAAATTGGTATCCTTTTTTTGTTCTCCTATTCTCAAAAGCTTACTTTTCTCTTGATTTATCTGCAATCCCACTTTACGTGCTTCCTCCACAAGTTTTCTCGTTACTTGTTCTAATTCCCTACTATCTCTAGCAATAATAGCCACGTCATCTGCATAAGTTACAATTTGATGACTTTTAAACAATATATATCCTTCTCTGTTCAACTGACTATCTCTTATGACCTTTTCTAGTACTAAATTAAAAAGAAGCGTTGAGAGTGGGTCTCCTTGTCTCAGTCCTGTATCAATTGCAAAGCCTTCCGAACATTCACCTTTTATTCGTACTTTGGATTTAGTATTTTCTAAGGTCATTTTCAATAGCCTAATTAGTTTGGTTGGTATTCCAAATTGTTTCAAAATTTTACTTAGTTTATTCCTTTTGATCGAATCATATGCTTTATTGAAGTCCACAAATAAAACCATTGCTTTGATCCCATACTCATAGCATGTAGTCAGAATTTCCTTTACCATGAAGATTTGGTCTGTTGTTGACTTACAACTTTAACACCCTGTATATTGAAACAGGGACGTCCAAATAAAAAATGGCATAAGGAAAGTCGCATTATTTTTGTCCAAAGAATATGTGGTTAATGGTATGGCCTTCTATTTTGGGACACCCTGTATAATTCATGCAACTTCCCCATTATGAAATTATTTTTACACCTATGAAAAATTCTTTGTCTCGTGTCACGTAACTACATTTCGTGAAACAAACTGAACTGTATTTTGCAAGTCTAAATAAAATTGATGACTTTATTAAACATTTCATTCACGTTGTTGCTTAATTCATCAGACTTTGCAGAATATTAGTATAATCGACCTAAACTTTATTAAGTCTTTTGTTGAAACCCTCCCAGTAATATAAATAAGAGGATTTTTATCTCTCTCCTCCATTCTTTCAATTATATTTATGAGTATAATTTTTCCACATTGAGGTACATATATTCTTATTGTTTTTTCTCGCAAGCAGTTTGGTTTTATGGCTGTGTTTTCATACAAATATGTCCTAATAAATTCAAAGCCGTCGAAAATTTCAGGCCACAACCCGCCCTACTTTCGGTTAACGACACCTCATTTATAATATTAGAGCGTTGAGCACTTCTTTTTGTACCTTCCTTTTACTTTACCGTGCTTTGAGCAAAAATGATCACACGATAAATAAATTCAGGGATTTAGACTACAGATTTTATAGAACGTACATTTTTTTAAATATCATATTTTGTTGGCCCAGGTACCTTTTTATAAAGTGTTTTTTATTTTGCGTATTCAAATATATTAAATGTACCAATATGCTTTTAAAGAAATATATCTCTCTTATTTTATTTACTGAGATGACTTATTTACGAATAAGAAAAAAGTAACTCTTATCAATTTAGTAGGTAAACAGTAGACCAAATTTTTTTCCAAATAACAATTCAGTTTGTTTAAACATAATTTATTCTCGGAAATTAAATATTTTTTTTCTACAAAACTGTTAAAAGTGGGCTTTTTAATTGTCATTTTTGATGTTAAAAATGTCATTTTTTGACACGCGTGTTAAAAGTAAGTTACTTTTAACACTAGTGTTAAAAGTAAATCAAAGTTTATTTAAATTTTGTTTTGAAAATTAATAAAACGTTTTAACAAACACATGAACAACTTTTTATTTTAAATAAGTACAAACCAAAATTTTAACTAGTCATCATACTTAAGTTGGTTTTACTGTCAACATGTGTGACACATCTATTTTCTGTAGAAATACTACTGGTAGTACTGGTGGTCTTGCTAGTAGTTGCAGCAGTAGGAAGTATTTGGCACGAAATTTCCTTCTTCTGTTCCAGTGAATTTTCAATGTAGCCTTCAGCTACCGTCGAAGATTTCCATCCTCCATGTCTCTTGATGGTAGTAAGATTTGCACCAGAATCTGCTAATAATGTCGCCGATGAACGCCGAAAAGAGTGTCCGGTGTAGAGTTGAGGATTTGGTAGATTCAAGAACTCTGCAATGTCGGCAGGCATTTTACCAAACATGTTAATTCCGACTGGACTCTTCACACATTTATTCTTCATATATTTAAGAAAAAGTCGTCTATGGTCAGCGTTGGGTGGCTGGAGTGCCCATATACTTTCTAAAAAAGTTTAAATAGAATTCACCAACAACATTGAAAGTCCGAGGCACTTTCGTTTTAGTATCTGGTAGGGTCAACAACCGAAGTGCCCAAATATTCGATATTGTCGATGGTTATCTGACACAATTCCTCCCGGCGACAAGTCCCGAAGACACCCACTATTCCAGCGACTTTCATAATCAGATACTTTTCGTCTTCTGCTTCTGTGAGAAATTTGTCGATATGCGTCTTCGTCAAAACTTTTGACTTTTTTGCTTGATATCTTTCATCCTTCCGTTTTAAAAAAGCAATAAGTTTATAATGTTTGCTTATAAATTGATCTTGCTTTATTTTTAACATAGTTTTGGTCATGGAATAATTTGACAACAGCGTTGACGATTTCCATATCTTGGCTTTTTCCTCAAAATATGCCAGTAAAACACTTTCGTTACATTTCCCAGGGACCTTTTTAATGTTGCACCATTACGAAAAGCGTCTATAAGCGATTTCGTACTGTTCCTTTGATTTCGCCGGCAATAATTCCAATGTTGCTCGACTGGCGACTTCTTCGATTTCAACAGAGATGGATTCGTTATGCTCATTATCGAGATTATTCATTATACTCATAATATTACTAGAAAATGCTGTCAATATTTTTGCGTTTTTTCCGTAACTAGCAACAGCACTGGTTGCTACGAAAATTTTGGTTCATAAACATTGCGATCTGTGTGGTATTTTTTAATTTCTTATTTTTATTGAGTTTAAAGTTCTTCCTATTGTTTTGAAAAAAAAATAGTGTGTGATATACGTGTTAAAAGTGATTTTATTTTGTTCGTGAAGTTAAAAAACTCGCTACGCTCGTTTTTTAATCATCTTTACTCACAAAATAAAATCTTACTTTTAACACGTATATCATAAATAGCTATTGTCAAAAATAAACTGATTTATATGGTAAGAAAATTAAATTTTTTTGATGAGTGTTTGTTTAAATGAAATAAATAGTTATTCCATTTGAACATCTCATGAAAACTTAATGAAAAATGATATTAGCTTTTTTTTCATTTCTCTATTTTGAGATAGAAAATGTCTTTTGATTGCAATAAATGTGCATTTCGAATCAAATAATGCGTTTATTTAATTCAAAAATGCATCTCTGTAATTGTAAATTGTTGTTGTGTAAAAACCGTAAATTAAAAAATTCTATTTCCTAATATAGTCGTATCATCGGAAAAAAGTATTTATTTGAAAGGAAGAAATCGAATTGTTTGCTATAAACAAAACATAATTGTCAATAGATGGCCGCTAGATGTACCTAGCTGTGCTATATTTCACGTACTCAAGTATGTCGAGTTTGAGAGACATGAACAGTCAGGTAACTCACCACTCACCTATGACAAACTGATGAGAGTTAATAAGCTCGAAATCGGTATATATTGACTAGTTGCTATAGATTCTTCCGGTGTCTATGCTGGTCGGGGTATTAGCTAGCAGTTGCTTCCTGAGCAATAAGCTGTTGACCTAAATAAGCATAGAATATAATTAAATCAACACCAGAAATGGAAATAATGTTTTATTGAAACAAATGCTTTCTTTACACAAAATAACTATTTTTGCTTTTTCAAAAAAATGAATTGGCATAAAAAAATAAATAGTTGTTTGACTCTGTACAAACAATTTATTTCCATGAAACAAATTTATAACCCAACCTAATCTAACCTAACCTATCCTAACCAAACCTAACCTAAATAAACAGATGTTTAATTGAAAAAAATCATAGAAATATTGTTTTATTATAGAATATAATTAAATCGACACCAGAAACGGAAATAATGTTTTATAGAAACAAATGCTTTCGTTACATAAAATAACTAAATTTTTACTTATTCAAAAAAATGAATTGGCATCAAAATATAAATAGTTGTTTGACTCTGTACAAACAATTTATTTCCATGAAACAAATTTATAACCTAACCTAATCTAACCTAACCTATCCTAACCTAACCTAAATAAGCAAAAATCATAGAAATCTTGTTTTATTATAGAATATAATTAAATCAACACCAGAAATGGAAATAATGTGTTATAGAAACAAATGCTTTCTTCACACAAAATAACTATATTTTTGCTTTTTCGAAAAAAAATTAATTGGTATCAAGAAATAAATAGTTTTTTGACCCTATACAAACAGTTTATTTCCATGAAACAATTTTTTTTTACAGATACCAGTTTTTTTTTCGGTGATGTGCAGTTTTGAAAGAGGTCTAAACGTTTATTATAATACTAGTTGTGATTGTATGTGTTCAGATCTACTTCTTTTGTCCGTTGATAAAGATAGGTTACGTCGAACAACGGCATTTTGCTGAACAGCACCAATCTATTTGATTAATTTTTAGTGTTACACTGTGCAAATATAAAACAAATATTATTATTTTTAAATACCTTGTATGTTTTAATCCATAATATAATTTGCAAGAAGTGGATATAAGGACTCCAATTCAGTAAGTCTCTTTCATTATTTCATTATTCTTTATCTTTTATCTTTCCAAACCTGGTGTGGCAGCGCAGTTACTCCTGGAATTCGAATCGTCGGTAGATTGCTGTAGTGCAAAAATCCTGACACTCTTTCTTTGGGTTTTCTATCTGGCTGACCACCGAATTTCAATCTATCAGCGTCACTTCGATCATGGGGTACGTTCCTCCGACAGACCGTAGAAAATTACACTCGTTTGAAGTAATGTTGCCGGCTTTAGATTGAAAGTAAACATCGTTTCCGATAGAAACACGCCGGATAAGCCCTTACGGCCAGGGTCGGACTTTCAAAAGGTCGCTGATAGGTCCGTTTTTGATATATTTTTGTTTCGATTTGGTTATCGAAATACAGGGTGTCTTGCAAGTCGTTATAATAATTTTAGGATGTGATAGAATACTTGATTTTGAGTAGATTGAAACAAACATGCCTATATACCAAGTGTTACAATATTTGTGATAATTAATTTTTTAGTATTTTTTAATTTGCTTTTCTGCAATCATTGAAGTGTACAAGAAAAACAAATCTGTTTATAACAAATATTTCTATACTTTTTTTTATTATGAATGGCAAGATTATTTAAATTATTTAACCAATAAAATCCAAAGTGGTTTCGTTATGTACCTAAAACTTCGTAAGCATGGTTTTTCTACTTTGTAAAAGCAAAGAGTCAAATTTAAACATGGATTTCATTTAAACTTTTTTGTGTAGGATTATTCAGATATTATTAAAAACTTACCTAAGTAAAGCTCTTTCAGTTCTTAGGAAAAGTTTATTGATAAACATTCTAAAAATTAGGGAAATTAATCTTAACACATTCGTCAAAACAGGACAGCCGTTCAGTATGTAATAAAATTGGTTTAAGAAATTAAGATACTGAAATTCGATCATATAGTTGACAGTTGATATATATTTACTTACTACTGTAGGCAGAAAATGCAATAATATATGTCTACAATAATTAACTTGCGTGTCGACATCCGGTGTAACTTGAAGTACTGGAGAGTTATAGATATTTTAGTTATGTTTGTCCTAGAGTCTTTGCCATGCTGTCAAATTTTTTTGAATCAATAATATCTTCACCCCGTTGATTCTAATCACGAGGCATATTATTATTAAGCAGGCTGCATTTGCGCCCAGGAACGACTTACGTTGGTAAGCTCTAACGAATCAATGCAGATATGAGGAAAACCTCATTAATTATGGAGATGGTCAAACGTCGACCGATATCAATCTTTATTTATTGTACAGGTTGGTCCAACTTGCGCACTTAGGTATAGAAGGTTTTTTCTATTTTCCGAAAGAACAGGAAAAGGTAGCAAAGATATTTGGATCTCAATTTTTGAGAAAAGTTTAATAGCGAGAATCACATTTCGATATTTTGAATTGTTTAAGAGATACATCTATGGTAACTTTTCTACTTATTATATTAAAGTTTATACATTGTAAAGACATTTTTTCTCTAGATGTATCTAGTGGCTTCAGCAATATTTTTTTATAACTTCTTGTTTTCTGTTACTATGGCAAACATATATATTTTTTAATGAAACATCATACGTATTGTCAAATTTTTGAAAAATTTTTAGGATGTCATTATTATTTATTTTTGAGGATTTTGCGTAAGCTACTAGATTCTACTAGATGCTAGTTCAAATATTTCCAGAAATAAAAAAATATAGGGCATCATAGAAAAGGCCAAAAATGAAAAAAAAATCTATATCAAAACTAATCAAGATATCGAAATGAAATTTTCGTTATTCAATTTTTCTAAAAAAATATTTCCGTGGCATATAATAGATTAATAAGGCTACATGAGAAAAAATTAAATATCGTAAGGAATCAACGATTGTTACTTACCCTAAGTAACATATCAGACTTTTCCGTGAGTTTCTCAATAGCATCACAGCATCAGAATGTTATTTCAAAAGAAAAATGTACTCATATTAAGTAACCTACTTAACATGAATGCCAATTGCTTCTAATGTTAACAAACACCCTTATAGTAATACTGAATTTTTGATATGATAACCCCAGTGAAGTCAAACATTTCCAAAGCAAAAGATTCGTTTCTAATAAATGCTTAGATTTACATACAAAAAATGAAATGCTTTGGCATTTATGACTCATTTAGATTGAAAATAATACTTATTTCTATTATAGTCCCCATGTACTTTAAAATCAGCAGAATAATGCTTTTTAAATTTAGTACAGTACAGTACCTATTTGTACAAATTGTGTGAAAAACATTTGTTACACAAAACCGTACTTTTCCTAACTGATTATACAAATAGGTAGTTATTTTGTACTCCGATTACGCTCAGTTAACTAATTAGTAGTTGCAGCTTTATTACATCTTAATATATTAACTGCCTGCTTATTTTTTTTAGCTTAGGAATACATGTACATACAGGTATTGAAGTAATAAAATATTATAGTCTTACGGCAATGTTTTATTAAAATTTGGTACCTGCACATTTAGGTTATTTGTACAAAACAGGACACTTAACGTTATACAAAACATATATAACAGTGTAGAAATATATTCATAGAACTACTTAACTTAACATTTTATAATATTCAAACGAGATCTACGATGGTCTTATACTATTGCAAAGTAATATTAATTATATAAATGTGCATAGATAAGTACCCAGAACTTAAATCATGTTAATCCTCCAGAAGCCACTGGTCTTCAAATATGTATAAAATATAATTCTAATAGAAAATAATATATTTTTTATATATTATGTAAGATAAAGAAATCAATAGCAGGTACCCGATTTTTGTAAATGCAGAGATACCAATGCTTCTTTGCTTCAATAATTATGTATAACTTACTTCTCAATCTCATTTAGGTTATGTTAAAACCAGCACAGGACAAAACGATTTATAGTACTAAAAACACTCACTAGTCACTCTAGATATGATTATATTGCTAGTCACTACTCATTAAATTATGTAAGTACTTTAGTCCTAGGTACACGTTGCATTCATCTAAATGAAGCAAGAAATAATGAAGGCGTCATCACCCAACGCTCTCAACGATTAGTGGTAGTGCGTTATAAAATTAGTAGTGCCTTCACACACACATTAGGCATATTTTTACAGTCAATTATAAAGCGCTTTCGAATAGTAATACGACCCATATTTGTGACGTCATCATTGTTCGAGATATGACGTCATCCACAATTTCTTTAAATAGCAACCTTCAATTTTAACTATGCCATTTGAAAGAGCGTGTCATTCTACATACATACATTATGAAAAATTATGGTGTTACATAACAAAAATTTCAAGAAAATAATGTTTGAAGATTTTAAAATTTAATTTCCTCTTAGCTTCAGCAATCAACATTAAAAATAACAAATACTTTAGTAAATTATTGCAGCTAAACTTCATTTAATAAACTAGTTGATTTTACTACAGATCAGTCATATTAGCTGTTAGTTAACTAGATTTCATCATTAAAAATGTAATTCTTCCTGTTTACATATTGTGTAAAGTAGGTATTAGGTGAAGCCTACTAAATTGAACATTTGTATCTCGTAGCTTTATTATAGTTTGTTTGGAAATGAAAGAGAGTAATAAGACCCCAAGGTATGAACCGGCCATGGGCGTGGTAATATTTCGTTTCAAGTAATTATCGGGTAACACTAATATTGTGACAGATCAATCCAGTCTTAGAGCTGAATATACGAAGACGTGCTAGCGCAGTAGAGTAAAATTCGACTTGTGTTTAGTGACTATTGTGCCAGTGGATATAATATTGCTTGGGTAAAATGACGAGCTTATCAGATTACGTACCTGCTAAACGCGTGAAAAGATGTGCGCTGTCTCAGAATGAGAATATTATTATATTAAATGTATTTAATGTATTGAAACACCAAAATACTACCAATAGTGTTGACGACATCGTGGAAAAGTGGTCCAAAATGACAGGGAATGGACAATCGACTATCTACAGACTTTTAAAGGAAACAAAAAATGAACAAGATACTGTAAATCCCCCAAAATCATCTATAGGGAGGTCAAATGTCGTTATAGATGATTTCTTCAAAAATTTCATTCGCAGAAAAGTACACTCATTTTATTTTAAAAAAGAAATATTAAGGCTAAACAAAATTTGAAGTGAACTTTCAGAGGACAACGATTTGCCAAAAATAAGTAGAAGCAAATTATGGGCTGTCTTACGAGAGTTGAATTTTTGCTGGGAAAAGCAGAACAGGAAGTCAGTTCTTATCGATAAACATGAAATTATTTGTTGGCGAAGATCCTACTTAAGATCAATTAGAAAATTCCGTGACGAAGGGAGGAAACTTGGGCCAACGAGGCAAGATAAAAATGTAAAAAGTTTTCCACAAGCATTTTTGGATGGACTTTCAACAAGGTTCAAGGCACCTTCAGATAAAGGGCGAAGATTAATAGTGACACATATAGGTAGTGCCAGTGGTTTTGTAGATGGAGGTTTACTTTTATTTGAATCTAAAAATACACGTGACTATCACGAAGACATGAACGCAGATGTTTTCGAATAGTATTTTACACAGATGTTGGATCTTATTCCTCCTGGGTCTGTAATTGTCATGGATAATGCCAGTTACCATTCACGGCAGACCGAGCGGACGACTACGACTGCTTGGAGGAAAGCCGATATAATTCAATGGTTATCTGGAAAAAACATTTCTTTTGAAACAAATATGGTGAAAAAGGAACTTTTGACACTTGCCAATCTTAATAAAGATCAGGAAAAATATGTTATCGATGAAATGGCAACAAATCGCCAAATAACGGTACTACGGTTACCACTTTATCACTGTGAACTTAACCCAATCGAATTAGTCTGGGCGCAGGTAAAAGGAGATGTAGCGCGAAATAATACGACGTTTAAATTAAGTGACGTGAAAATTTTATTAAAAAATTCATTGGAACGAGTAACTGCAGATAACTGGCAAAGATGTATACATCATGTACAAAAAGAAGAGGAGAAAATGTGGGAACTCGATAATTTAATTGACGTTACTGTGGAACCTATGGTTATCAATCTAGGAGACGAAGATAATTCATCAGAATATTCAGAGGACGAATTTTAATATACCTTCTTTTTTATTTTCTTTATTGTACATTTATACAACGCTACATTTACTCACCATAATTTGAATTTTCAAAATACATATATTTTTGTGTGGAATAAAAGTCTATTCATTAAATATAAATAAATATTTTGATAATAATATTGAATAATTTTATTTGAATTACTAAAAACCCTCTTAACCCGGTTATGATGCTTACAGTAGCCTCATGTTTTGAAATGCTGTTTTTATATTGTTTACTTATAAGAGAAATGGGCCGAGAAATTGAAGCGGCATAGACAAAGACGGATTGTCGGGGATTAAATTTTAGCTACCTGCTACAATTTAGTCCGGTCCGGTCCGATCACACAAAGTTTTTTTTTTAAAAGTACACCTCATCTATACCGATAATACATAATATAAAAATATTGAATATAAGCACCAGTACTACATTTATTTACGATTTGCATACATAATAAGCTTTTATTACTCTCTTTCATTTCTAAACAGACTTTTTATAATGCTTATGATTGGTCAAATTCTGATTGGTGATTGCAATGTTGAATTTAACAACAGTCCTGTATGATATGATATATAATATGCAAATTATGTTTGTATAACTTTTGGAAATCTAATATTTCACGAAAATGATATTCCATGTAATGAAAATTTATGGGTATCGATGCACTTACGTCCGATATCAGATAAGTACACATAATAACTATATACCTCTATAATGTAATTTATTTTTAATCCAATTCCATAATGGCTGAAATATATCTGATGTATTACTATTTCTACATTAGACATATTTTGTTCTGTTGTAGCTGTGTGGAAATGTAATTATGCATTGGCCATACAGAGTGATTCTTAACCTACACCCATAAATTAAGCAAATGATAGCTGCAGGACAAGTATTGAAGAATAGTGAATTATTATACCTTTAAGATACCTTTCTATACATATTCATGTCTTCTTTTCCAATTAAAAGTCAACTATGTTCTAAGTTCCACAGATATTTAATTCAATTTAGCATACACTGTAAAAAATAATTACAGCTAACATAGATGGCAATTTATTTACCAATAATTATTGCTGTAATTTTCTTATCGATTGTGACTTTACAAATAAAATATAAAATTACGTTGTAAATTTATTTTGCGGTGTAATTTTAGGTTTTGCAGTTGTAATATTACTCTGTGATTTTACAATGTAAAAAGTATTTTTACAATGCAACTTGCACAATTTCTTGTAAAATTGCAGAGTAACTTTACAGGTAGTTGTATAGTTACATTGTAATAATACATTTTATATTATTACTGCAATGTAATTTTTTTTATTTATTGTACAGGATGGTCCAATTTGGGCACTTAGGTATAGAAAGTTTCTTCTATTTTCCGAAAAGACAGAAAAAAGTAGCCAAGATATTTGGAGCTTAATTTTTGTGAAAAAATGAAATGTGAGAATCACATTTCAATATTTTGATTTGTTTAAGGAACATGATGTTTTTAAATTTTGGTCGTTTTCTATGGTAACTTTTCTACTTATATTAATATTTATACATTGTAAATACATTTTTTCTGTATGTGTAGTATCTAGTGGCTTGAGAAATATATATTTATAATTTCTAGTTTTCCGTTACTATAACAAACATAGGTATATATTTTTTAATGAAACATCATAGGTACTTATGTAGTATGGCGCATCATAGAAAAAGCCTAAAATTAAAAAAAATCTATATCAAAACTAATCAAGATATAGAAGTAAAATTTTCGTTATTCAATTTTTCTCAAAAAATATTACCGTGATATTTGGACTATCTTTTCCTCTTAAAAGTGTCGAAACTGACCTAACTCGTACAGTCAATTTTGCAAAAACTTACTTTAAAGACATCTTGTTTACTACACCCGAATTCACTAACAGTGTTTTATCATAGATACTTACCTAAATAAAAAATCAATAGTAATTCATTTATACCCAATAGATTAATATGCCTACATGAGAAAAATTTAAATATCGTAAGGAATTAACTATTGTTACTTACCTCGAGTAACATATCAGACTTTTCCGTGAGTTTCTCAATAGCATCACTGCATTAGAATGTTTCAAAAGAAAAATATACTCATATTAAGTAATCTACTTAACATGAATGCCAATTGCTTCTAATGTTAACAAACACCTTTAATAGTAATATTGAATTTTTGATATGATATCCCCAGTGAAGTCATACATTTCCGAAGCAAAAGATTCGTTTTCTATATGCTTTTCAGATTTATATACAAAAATAAAGTACTTTGGAATTTATGACTCATTTAGATGAAAATAATACTTATTTTTATTATAGTCCCCATGTACCTTAAAATAAACAGAATAATTCTTTTTAAATTTATAATTAAAATTTTTGGACAAATTGTATGAAAACATTTGTTACACAAACCCGTACTTTTCCTAACTGATATATAAATAGCTATTTTGTACTTCGATTACAGCTCAGCTAATTAGTAGTTACAGCTTTATTTTATCTTCAATATATTAACTGTCGTTTGCTTATTTTTGTAGCTTAGAAAGGCATGTACATACAGGTACTGAAATAATAAAATATTATGGCGTTACGGCAATTTTTTATTAAAATTTGGTACCTGCACATTTAGGTTATTTGTACAAAACACACCACTTAATGTTATACAAAACATATATAACAATGCAAAAATATATTCATAAAACTAAAGTTAACATTTTGTAATATTCAAATGAGTTCTATGATGGTTTTATACTATTACAAAATAATATTAATTATATAGATAAGTAGGTACCCAGAACTTAAATCATGCTAATCCTCTGGAGGCCCCTGTTCTTCAAATATGTATAAAATATAATTCTAATGGAAAATTATATAGTTTTTATATATTATGTAAGTTGAACAAATCAACAGTGGGGTATCCAATTTTTGTAGATGCAAGGATACCAATGTTTCATTGCTTCATTGCTTCAATAATTATGACTTCTTAATCTCATTTAGGTTATATTAAAACCAGCATTAGACAAAACTATTTATAGTACTAAAAACACTCACTTGTCACTCTAGATGTGATTATATTGCTAATCACTACTCACTAAATTAATTATGTAAATACCTAGGTTCTAGATACACGCTGAATTCATCGAAATGAAGCAAGAAATAATGAAGGCGTCACCACCCAACGCTCTCAACGGTTAATGGTAGTGCGTTTTAAAATTAGTGGTACCTTCACACACACATTAGGCATATTTTTAGGCAATTATACAGAAAATTTGGTATGTTCAGTAATTTTACAATGTAAAAATGGATTTCACATTGCTAATTGTAAATGTATTGCAATATATTCTATAAATGTACACATTATATTTTAATTACATAGGAACTTTACGGTTTTGTTGTATATTGGCAGTTTTCTTATAAAATTACAAGCATCAGTGTAATATCATCATTATGTCTAGAATTATTTTAAGACAATTATAAGGATATTCTTACAAAGTATATTTGTAAAGTTACTGGCCTTTTTTCAGTGTACGCCCAGATTTTATAATGCCTTTTTAGAGGTTTTTTTTTTGCTATAAAATTATCAAAAAAATATATACAGAAAGTTTGAAGCACTACCTCCTTTGTTTTTTTGCCAGCCCTGGACAAACTGTATTGATACGTGTTTGGGAAATATTAATTAAAAAACGCAATTAAATTTATACGAATAGGTTAAGCCTTATATAATCTATATTATCTACTTATGTATTTACTTTTGTTGTTTAAATCAAATGTAGTGCTGAGCACATTTGGTTGATGTGCTTATTAAAATTTAAAAATGTGTTAGAATCAATTTGGAAGCATTGACCAAAATGGCAGTTATTTAGTTTTACCAGTCTACAACAGGCATCTTCAGGAATGGTTGAAAAAATTGAAAGTAATACTTTTTAATGGGCCTTCTATTAATGATCCAAGAAACAACCTTGTGAAGTTATGACATATAGAGTTGCAAACCATCTTGTATAGACGCCATATATATCTAATTATTTTACTTATTCGGAATTTTCTTGAAAGAGGCTTTATCTAAATATCTGCTTCTTAAGGCTGACAAGAGACTAGGTGTACATTTAAATGACAAATACAATTTAAATGAAATTACAAAACTTTTGCCCATTAATTAATACCAATTGATTACTGAAGTTCTTGAAGTGTAATATTGGGATAGCCGTCTAAGTATCTCCGTAAGTGTTCTAACAAATTGTAAAAGCTAAACCTGGCATATACAGTCTGTTTGATTATAATGCCTAGCTATACCGATACTCGATTAAGTATTTTAGACACCTTGTAAAGTATATATTTATATATTTTTAATTTGAATGTAATTTTCATAAATGATACTGCAGGAAACAACTACTCCGCGGACTAATACCCGACCGGCATTGAATTCACCAGCAGTATCTGTGTGAACAGCCAAAAACCCTTGTTGGCCACCCCATCAAACATAGACCGCTTTCGGGCTTGTTAGCCCTCATCAGAATGTCATAGGTGAGGTGACCGACAATTGAACTGGCTGTTCCTTCATATGTATGTACATATAAACCGAGTGTAGGTGAGATATAAGTGGTCTGCTACTTCATGCTTGGCCTAAGCTGCTTGATTTGCGGGAAGCGACCTACAGTGTAATATGTACTTAAATGCAGAATGCTTTCTACTGCAATGTAGGTCGGTTCCTGCAAGTCGAACCGCTTAGACCGAGCAGGAAGTAGTATACAACTTATATCTCACCTGAATGTCATTTTCTTTATATTCACGCACAAAAATTTTTTTTTTCGTTACATTGTAGATGAGTAACAACTTCATCCATATTTTTTTTAAATTACATTACATAAACTTTTTTTGTACATTCTGATAGATTTTTTATTCTCTTTATACCATATAAATTTTGTATATCTTCGCATAAAGAACTTTTGATAACAAATAAAAAAACTTTCAGCATCTGTCTTTAGTTTGCAGTGCTCACTTTTTAAATCATATCAAATAGAAGGCGCTGGAAAAACAATTTTGTAAACTGATGTTTGTCGCACATTGGTTTGTTTGTAATTGTTGTTACATTCAAGTTTAACTTATAACAAAATGAATGAATCTATTAAAGGAAAATCTATCAATTTAATTTTCAAACGTGTATTGCTTTCTGTTTTAAAATATTTCTTTTCCATGTGCCTTATTATTGTTTGAACATATAAAACTATTTAAGAATGTATATTTGTTTCTTCTTTAATTTTTATAGGCCTAGTTTAACAGGTCTATAAAAAAATTTACTTTAAGAAAATATATTTGCGGATAGATTGAAAATTACTTGATCAAATGTAGCTTTGTAAGGGTACCACTGAAAATCATTTTTGAAAAGTTTTAAGATATTACAAGTAGGAGGTTGCCATTGAAGATTAATCAGTTGAGGTGGCTGAGGGTGATATGACAAGTTAGAACGGGTTAGTAAATACATTGTTTAAGTTTTTACCTCCATATTATTGCAGTAATGGTTTTGAGAGATTTTTCATATCATTTTGTTCCTCAGATTACGCAATTTACACACAATTTAGACTTAACACCTTATTTTACACTTGAGTCTGATACCAACATAATTATTAATCACAATTATGCTCGTAAATTAGTCTACTGGTCGACGAGACACTTCTGCACTCACACGGTTAACCATATTGAACCAGGGAATTTGACCCAATTAAGGCATTAGATACGAACAAAAGGGTCCGCCTTATAGGCAAGTTGCATGAATTTATATTGATTTGAAATGTGTTATTATTACAGGGTAATTTCTCAAACATATTGTAAGGTCAGAACATGTGTGTGGCGATAATAATCACATAATAATTAAAATATTAATAATTGCTATGGAATGTAAACAAAACTACGTGGCAGCGCGGTTTATGTTTCTGTAGATACAGGTGCAGTGTTACGGGGTTGATGATGTAAACAGGTGTCTGTTTCTTATGATTTTGTGGCATTTTTTGGATCATAGACAGTGAAAATGTAGGTAATGCTGTGCGAATTCCACGATGACGGAAGCAGGTTATGTGTAAGCATAATCGGATGATTATTATTAATTTGCCATGGGCGGATTAATTTTATACTTATGAACTTCATTAATGCTAATCTTACTTGAAAAAATATTAAATATTATTATACGCCCTTTAACATTTCTAGTTAATTTGTCCTTAACTTGTGGACGCTTCTCACAGGCATTAAAAAAGGAAATATAAACCCAATTTATAAAAAAGGTAATTCATGTATAAATAATTATAGATCTATCACATTGCCTTCTAATTTTTCAAAGATATTCGAATACTCTTTTCTGAATAGGTTATTATCTTTCTTGTATAAAAATAATATATTTTCCGCATATCAACATGGTTTCTTAGCTGGTAAGTCCACCTCTACGGCCATTCATGCATATTATAATCGTGTATTGGATTTTTTAGATGCAGGAGAGTGCCCTGTTGGGATATTCTGTGATGTCAGCAGGGCATTCGACTGTGTAAATCATAATGTTCTATTGGAAAAACTATAAAGATACGGTATCCGAGGTATAGCATTGCTCTGGATAAAAAGTTATCTTTCTAATAGAACCAAATTTGTGTCGATGGGTGGTGTTAACTCAGACACAAGATGCGTATCACAAGGTGTTTCACAGGGCTCTATTTTGGGTCCTGTCCTTTTTTTGCTGTACGTTAATGATCTAGTAAGCTTGTCTAATGAAGCATGTTTTACCTTATATGCAGATGACATTTCAATGATTCTGTCTGATAAGTTGGATATAAATTTGACTAATAAATGTAATGATGTACTGTCAGTTATGGGTGAGTGGTTTTAACACAATTTTTTGTATGTTATGTTCTATGTTAATACATTCCTGAATTTTGAAGCCCGCTGAAAAAGGTCAAAGTGTTGACAACGGAGGGCAATTGCTGGTTCATGCTAATGTGGTTATATTTACAGTTTAGTCAATATTTGTTCAATAAACAAATTATTAATAACTTGACTATTATAATTAATCATAATATAATGATAGTAAGAGCTTATTGTTATTGCTACTGTGATATTTCAAACTTTTTTCTATATTTATTTAACTATAATTTTATTGTATTCCGACCCTGCAAGCATTAAATTACTGGGAAAGCCTGCGGCCAGTAGTGGCCAAAGCACAAAGCTGCAGATAAATGTCGAACATCGAAAGAATACATTACAGAAAAGCTAAAATTTGGCAAATAAAATAAGTACATAATTTATCGCTGCGACAACTTTGGCTTTAGCATATAATTTATTACACACACAAGGAGTTATTTAACTGAAAAAAATTATTGATATTCTAATTGGATTTAAAATTTTGTGTGACATATAATATGAAATAATAAAAGAATCATAGATTTAACAACGGCATGTATCAAAATTAAATGTATATAAATATTGGTGCGTTAATGAACTGTATTGCGTAAAAGTTTTAAATTAATTTAATAATGAACAAACAAAAAAAGCGTAAATGCTGAAGTAAGACACTTACCCTTAATTGGATGCTGTGTACTCGCCCCAAGCAATAGAAAAAAGCGATATACGAGTATATGGAAAAACGGCATGGCGAATCGCTTCACTAGCGGGTAATTTTGGAATTGAGTTTATTTCACTCGCGCACCGGGTCTTCGGTGAAACCTCACACCTTTTTGCCGTGAGTTTTTAAATTTAAACATGTATAAAAGATGGGCTAATTGTTTGTAGTTAATTAATAGTATAATGGACATTTACATATTTTACTTAAAATTAATAATCAAGCTGCATGATGAACTATATACTATATACAGGGTGTAACTTTGAAGGGGGGTCCGGTTTGGAGGGGGGGTAGTCCGTGTTTCCTAGATTGCTAATCTGAAATTAGTTTTTTTTAAAATCAAATAAATAGCCGAGTTATAATTAATTTTTTAAACTGCACCCAAATTGCTATACACGCCGCCCCTGTACAGCATCCGAGTTTCACTGCAGAACCATGTCTACGGTGTTGCCAGTTATAGTCAGCGGACGAAATTGTGGACAGTGACTAATAGATAATATAAAAACACTATTACTATTAAGCGTATAATATTTTTATAAGAGATTACACATTATTTTCCTCATTATTACTGTGCCGCTTTCTATGCATAACGATACTATACTCACATTTACCCCACCACGATAAAGACTCAGTCAAACTGAAGCCCGATGTATTTTCTATCTCCGTTTATTGCATTGTGGAAAACAATATTTTGGTGTGTGAAAACATGGTGTAAACCGTGAGCGTTAGTACATAGCTTTGCCGAGGTTAGAACGCCATTAGCATATGCGTACGTTGGGGATATGCTGCTGTTCGCGGCGTGTTATTTCTATAGTTATATTAAATTATAAAAATAAATTATTGCAAAAGTTAACAAATAACAGTTAAAAATTGATCAAAGTGTCAGTTCTAGTAAAAGGTCTGTTAGTAATCGACATAACCTATGTAACGGACAATTGATAATAATAAAAAACGTATACGAAGGAATTCTAGCGCGAAACTCTAACATAAGTGCTAAGATACCTGAAGATGAGGACATGCCTCAATTATCTGACAAAGTTCTTAGAAGAACAATGCATGACATGAATTTTCGGTTTTTAAAACGAAATTGTAAAAGTATGTTCGTTGAAAAAGATGAAATTGTAGTATGGCGAAGAGAATATTTAGAAAAACTAAGAGAATTTCGTGCATTGGGCAAAAAGATATATTACATGGATGGAACATGGGTAAACGAAGGTTATACAGTATCAAAAGTTTGGCAGGATGGTAACGTTCGAAGTAAAAGAGATGCATTTTTTAGACCGATTTTCTACAGGATTAAAGGAGCCTTCTGGAAAAGGACGTAGGTTAATAATAACACATATTGGAAGCGATTCGAAATTTTTATAAAATGGTTTGAATGTTTTTGAATCACGTAGGACGAGAGATTACCATGAAGATATGAACAGTGAAGTATTTGAAAAATGGTTTGAATCTATTTTATTATAAGTAGAACCAGGAGCAGTTGTTGTGATGAATAACGCAAGTTATCATAGCAGAAGAGTCCAAAAGTTACCGACATTAGCATCAAGAAAAGCAGATATTATTAAATGGTAAAATCAAAGAATATTGAATATTCGGACGCCATGCTCAAACCACAATTATTAAAAATTGTCCAAAGAGAAAAAGGTCGATATATTAAGTATGTAGTATATGAGATGGCCAAAGTGCGGGGAATTCATATACTCCGTTTACCGCCATAATATTGTGAATTAAATCCAATAGAGTTAGTTTGGGCACAAATAAAAACCAAAGTAGCACGAAATAATACCACCTTTAAATTGAGTGATGTGAAGTTATTATTACAGGAGGCCATTAATCATGTCACTGCTGAAACATGGCGTAAGTGTATTGGGCATGTGCAGAAGGAGGAGCAACGTATGTGAGATCTAGATACAACAGTAGATGTTTTAACATACAGTGATAGTGAAGTTTGTTATGATTCTGACGTAATGCGTACTAATTTAGTGATAATGATAATATTCGTGTAAAACAATTACCTGTATGAAATGTATAAATAGTCAACATCTTGTGGCGGCATGAGTCGGGTGGTGGTGAGTTATCGATGCCCAAGAGGGCATCGTTTTATAGGATATATTTACAATGTTGCTTTTCAGTTTGTCTTGATAAAGTTTCTAAATTAGCTTAAGTACACCGATATACGAGATAAAAACTTTAAATTTTGAAATATTCTTATTATTTTTATTATCTAACGCCTCGAAATTGGTAAAAACCGTTATATCACTGTTTCTACTCTAAAAATAATAGATATTATGGAATGCAATTATTTTTGTATATTTTTTATATCTGATTGCATTCAAATTTAGTACGCCTATGAAATGTTGTACCCCGCACGCTTCGCCCGTCGCGCTTGTCTCCAAGCTAGCGGTTAGTCACTGTTCACAATTTCGTCCGCTTCGTATAGTTGTTACCAGTCTAGACGTCGGAACTTGTCCCGTCAATTCAGGGTCACATTGCAAGCAGCGCGGCGCGACCGAAGCTGATATTTTATAATGAATTCAGTATTCAGTACATATAGGTAGCTTTGACGGTGTGCACTACGTGTTATTTATTTACATTACGTTCACGAGTACAAGTTAACGGATACCGTGCAGAAAAATAGATTCACAATTTGCCAGTTAGTATTTAATGGTACAATGTACTCTATGCAATATTTTACTTGACTGCAAACGAAAATCAACCGTAAAAGCCAGTATTCACCAGTATTTATAGTTAAGTGTCGACAAAACAACTACTGCTTGTGCCACGTTATAACAGGTGCATTGGTAGAAAATTTTGCCACAAGATCTCATCTGATCGCATCAAAAGTACTAGAACACGCAAATGCAGAAGCTATAACAAAAATAGTGACATAGTTTGACATAATTGTGAGGTCGTGAAATGTGAAAGTGAGGATTTTTTTAGTGAAGTTATGTGAATGCAGAAAACAATAATCTGGATATGCAAAACTACAGCTTCCAATTTATTGTGATGAGATTTCGGCGATGCGAGTCACTAGAAGTAACATAACACCAATTCATGGTAAATACCTATATTTAACATATTTTTGCATGTATACGCCTCAGTCTGATGTTAAGTAAAGAAGATACAAAAAAGAAAAAACTGCATAAATAATCTTTTAAATATGCTTTTTTATAACATTGCGACTCATCAGTCATTATACTTTTTTGTCAATCCTAAAACCATTTTCGAGTCTTGTAAAAAAGTACGTAATGTAAAAGTACGTAAAAAATACAATTTTTTACTAATCTATTAACTAATTATTATTATTAAATAATAGTATTGGTAGGTGGATTTTAATACGTTACCTACTAATTATTGCCAGTAAAACTGTTTTAAAATAATTGTTGCTGTTTTATAAAATGTACGTAATTAAAAATTAGCAAATTATTAGTCTGATAGCTTTAAAATGTTTTAAAAAAACAGTTTCAGTACAAAGGATTTGATACTATTTTTAAGGGTTGCCCCTTCAATAACCGTGACATTGACCTAGTTTATAAGATAAAAATATCGCATAAATACTGCACACAATACATGAAGCCAGACTATTATAGGTCGTTTTATCTAAAAAATATACACTTATGAGAGAAAGTAAGTTGTCTGCGTGATTTTTTACTGAAATCGAATTAGAATTTGTTTAATGCAGGGTTGTATTTTGCCATGTTTAATTTCGTAATAATTTAGTGGTATTTTTTGTGGAATGTGTTATTCTGTGCAAGTCTATAATAACCTTATAAAGGTCAGTTTCATTACCAAGTGTGTGTGGTATTATGAAAAAATATGTATACAAATTAAGAAAGAGCTAATACGAGAGCCTAATATGTCTAAAGCTTCGTTTTTTTTTATAAAAATTAGAAAGCGGCTGCAAGAAAACGATATCAGATGGATTACCGCGATAGACACGTACCGCATAAGAAAATGTGTGTTGAGCAAAAACAAACTCGAAAAGTAATAATCTTGAACCAAATATTTTAAATGCCGTAAAAGAAGACTCTAAGTAAGCAAAAAGGATTAAGTATGTATTTATTTATTATTGAGTTTTCTGTTAGTTGACTTGTTTCTGTTTTATAGTGTGTTATCCGTAAATGAATACATTTTTAATTTTTTGTTTATATGGAATAATAAAGTGAACACCCACTACAAACAAATGTATGTGTCAAAAAGCAGTGCCTCACGAGTGGCGTGGGCCTTTTGCTTTCTAATAAAACTTTTTTCCCATCTTCCACTTCAATAATTAAATATGGCAACAATGCTGGTGACGCTCCAACTAGATATGCTCAGCGCTTGTCTGCCTAGTGGCGAACTATGAAAATTGCGAAAAAAGGCAACATAAAAAAAACAGTTTTTGTGACAGAATTTAAGAAAACAGACTTATGATGTGTTTGTAAAGGTCACGGGTACCCCCCCCCCCTCCAAACCGGACCCCCCTTCAAAGTTACACCCTGTACATATAGGATGTAATAAAAAATCACCATCCAACTTGGAGGGACTATTCTACAGTAAAAAACAAAAAAAAAATGTTTATATAAACATATGCCCGTAAACGATGGCATACTCAGGTGTAGAGAAATAAAAATAACATGATTTACTAAGCAAAATATATAAAAATTAACATAAAATTCGTCGAAACATGAACACATTGGTATCTACAGTATGTTTTCAAAATATAAACCTCCCTCCCCTACACATTCGCAACGCTCTTTAGAAATGACATTATCACATGTTCAAATATCTCTGAGTTGTTGCGAATTTCATATTCACTTTTTAGATGACCCCAAAGAAAACAATCTTATGGATTTAGATCAGGAGAGCAGAGGGGCGCATCCAGCAAAACCACCTCGCTCAATCCAGCGTTGTAGATAATCGATGTCATAAATGTGTGAGCAAAATGTGCTGGTGCTCCATCATGAAAAAACACATATTTTGTCGTATCGTAACACTAACAAAAGTGTTCAGTTAAAAACCGTAAGTCCTTGAGGTAACTGGTTGGGCCCAATGAAATGGTCTTGTAGATACGACGTTTATCGAAAACTTGTGTTGATGTCTTGAAGGCTATGTTGCTTTTGTTTCCTTTTCAATTCCATAGCTATATTCAATAATAATTATATAAAATAAAAATGAATCGTGCTAAATTTAATATATTGAAAGGTCAGAACATCTGTCTGGCGGCAATAATCACGTAATAATTAAAATATTGCTTGATATCATTCCAAATCCCATGCTTCCAAATGTTTCGCTGTTCTCCACAGTCGGCATCTTCAGTAGTGACTCCGCAATAGCTTCGTCGCGGCTGAGCCTCTCAGTCAGTCAGGGATGCGACCAGTTGCATAGGAGGCTACGGGACGTCTCGGAATACCATCATTTTCCGAGAAACGGTTCCGACTGTAACAGTCGTAATACCAACAATAGAATCATAAATCAATATATGAACGGGCACAGAAATACCGATAATGGATCTGTCCCCACAGAGCCTAGCCCGAGAACCACCAGGGCAGGTAAAACAATCCCGGCTAATCCTAGGGATGTGCACTTTAATTTTGTTTCTGGCAGCGACCAGTTACTGAGGTCACGGCATAACAACACGGAAAATCACCATGTTATCAAATGATAGCACCAGCCGTGAAAGCCTAAAAACCACTATCATTAAGTATATAACCGTTTTCAGTTAAACGATTAGGTTCCATTCACGATATCAGCCCAGCCATTACTGAAAATTCTTGTTTAAAAAGAGTCTTTTTAAAAGCATGAGAATTTTCCGCAACGAAATAAACTCAGTCTTTCATAAGTTCCTAGCAAATTAAAATTTGAACTTTTTGAGTATTTTGCTATTCATATTTTATTTATGAGGTACATCAATTTAAATTAATATCGTCTTTGCTTTCATCATCCATAAACTGTCGTTTGGAAACACCTAAAGCCTCTCTCTAAGTCTTTTATGAAGTTCTTGGGATGTAGATAAGTTTTACTTTCTAGTACGGTATTAAGATGAGAAGTTTATTTTAGAGAATATTTGAAGCCTCCATTACTTTTCCAGGGCTTTTGTGAATGATAATTCTACATTGCTCAGTGCTTTAATAAAGCTTATGTAATTAATACTATTTCATAGGGTATTATGATTACCATTTTGATACATAACTACATAAAAAACTTTTTAAACACATTTATTATTGTTTTTGTATGTCATTTACCATTGAAACGAATTATGCCCAAAAATTGGAAATCTGTAATATTCTTTCTGTCAAAAGATATACAGGATGTTATAGTTATATTGATCAGTATAGTATCATACCGTATCAGGAATACGAGTGCCTTAATCTTAGAGGCTTGTACATCTGACCAACAGCTACAAAAACTCATTGAAAAAGTGTCTAAAATAAATAGTTTTTCTACAAATACATTCCAAAAATAAAAATACAACTGCAGTGAAATGCAAAACCGTGTTAAGTAATTACAAACTAAAGTACAATTAAGTGAAAACTTCTGTGATTTGTTAGTGTTGTGTTTTTTATATCGGTATTAATAAAGTAAACAACTGAAGTTTTCAAAAAAGCGTTAAAACTGTAACATATTGTAACGTTCCACACCAATGCAATGTGCCAGCTGCTGCTGTTAACCTAAAAGTAACATTAGTCATAGTAGTATTGTACATAATCAAAGATGGAACCAGCTACATGACATGTTAATTTATGGCGAATTTGGACGAAACTCTCTGGCTACGAGACGTACACTTCTTGCAAGAAACATAAGCTATTTTGAACAGTTTTAACTATTTCACATTTTATTCTTTGTGAAAAGAGCTCAAAGAAACCATAAACATAAACACCTGACAATCCTGATATAATATGTGAGCAACATTGTCACATATTCCAGACCTGTTTGCTGTCATAATTCTGTTACTCTTGGTCAGTGGAAATAAAATTGTTAAGCGAAATATGTTTTGGTTGGTATAATTTATCATACAGCAAAATAAAGGCGTTCATATTCCGGACACCCTGTATAGAGAATCTTATTTTAATGTGAATTGTTCATGTAAACCGAGGGGGAAACCGCTGAGGTAATTTGGTGTACACGCTAGGGAAATACAAGGGTAATGCGTGGGTAATACAAACATTTTTGAGGAAATAGGAGTAATACAAAGGTAATCCAGGAAATAATGGGTAATTCTGGGGAAGTACCGGGAAATTCGGGGTAATACGAGGTAATACGGGGGTAATATAGGGTAATACCGGGGGCAATACGGGGTAATGCGTGTACGGGTAATATCCCACGCAAAGTAGTGCCCCCTAAAATACAGTTATAAAGATGAGCTTTTCCGCAACAAAACAGTACAACACATTTTACATTTCATTTCATTCCGTCTCGATCTGTGATGTACTACCTAATGCACTCTAGCTCTACTCTGTACCTACAACGTATATAAATCGTTCTGTTGTGATTGATAAGATAATTAGCAAGGTAAATTACGTTCGTATGTGATATAATATTTTAGAAGTAATACTTACTTAAATATATTTCAATGGTTATTTATTCCCAATGCGGACAAAAAAATATAACCTTCAACTTCAATACGATAACATGGCGTTATTGTGTATACATAATATACTAGGTGTTTTGACACGAATATACAAGGTGATTTTGAATTATGTACCGTAATTGCTAGAGGTACATACGCTTTTTCCAAAACACAATAATAAAGGCTGAAATAAAAATAATTTATATTTTTCAAATTATTTTAAAATACCGATTTTAAGGTTGAGTACAGATATTTGAATAACTAATTAATAATTGTAAATATGACGTTGAGTATGCCGTTATAATGCATATTTACCACCTATTCCAACATATAACTATTATAGAATTAATTATCCTAAGTATACAGAGTGAATCACCCTTTAATGAACAAACTAGGGAGAATAAGAAGTAAGTCAGTTTGGTATAGAAGTTTTTTTGTTTTGAGACTTTATAACGAATGACCTTTTTATGTATGTAATTACTAAAATAGTGGATATTTAAGCCATATTTGGTGTGCAGTATAGGTACCTAAGCAATTAAAAAATATGTTAATATCCAACACTTTTGATAACCAATGGCAGAGCTAAGGCCAGTTCGTAAACTTAATTTAGACAAAATACTTTTTGTTTACACCGAGTTAGATTTTATGTTTATTAAAATTATTTTTTGACAGAAAAAATGAAGTAAATAGAAAAAATCTAATTTGCCATGTAATCGTAACAGATATGAAAAAATTACAAAATATAATTTTTGTTTCATATTAAAACCTATTTTTAAAAATCTTATAGATTTTAACATTATACAGAGTGGTAATATTGTAAATATTAATTGTAGTTCTGAATCGTCCTACATTGTAATTTGATTCCATCTGTAGTGTAGAATATTATTAAATAAATAAATAAATAAATAAATAAATAAATAAATAAATAAATAACTCTATTTTTATAAATTAAATATATTACTATTATTATAGTATTAGATACTACCCGTATCTCTGGTTGACAAAAGTGTTTGATGAAAACATATTTCAAAGACCTTAGTATAATTGATTTAACTTCCCAATCATAAGACCAAGTGCACTGTATAGACTAGATATTCTTTTTTTATAAGAAATACATTAATCCTAACTGAAATATATTTTGTTTAAATCGATTTCTTGTTAAAAACTCTTATTTTAAAAAAAGATATACATTTTTTTGTAACAGGTATACAAGCTAGCTAAAGGTACAGATAATGTAAAGGAAATAGCAGGTAATACTTGGAAAATTCTAGGTAATGCGAGGAAATTCTGGGTAATACGGGAAAATTCTGGGGTAATACGAGGAAATTCTAGGTAATATGTAGAAATTCTGAGGTAATACTGGGAAATTCTAGGTAATGAGGGGAAATACCTAAGTATTACCCAGGAAATGCTAGTTTAGGGGAAATAAAGGGAAATAGTGTACACCATACTGGTCAGCGGTTTCCCCCTCGATGTAAGCACATAGATCTCCAAGTTCTTCGTTTTCTAAAATAAAATTATGTTACGAATACTTTTTATTTTGGAAATTGTTGAAGTATTTACCCTTCACGTCACCTGAATGAGTCATATCAAATTGCTAAATTAATCAGGCGTAGATTCGCGTCAAGAATTCAGACGTCTTACGTCACGGCTGACGTTACACATTTGTTTTTATTGTCAACGTAATTTTCGATATTTGGTCGCGTTAAAAACAATCAATTTTTGCAATTTAGTGCAATATATAATGTAAACTTTTAGTGTAGTATATAGTTCTATTACTATCAGCTGCAGTTTCTTAAATATTATAATGAAAATATAATGAATTATTCATTTGTTCGTATGACGTAAGTCGTCTGAATTCTTGTCGCGAGTATTTATTTATATAAACTTTTCACTTTAAGGTAATAATTCTAATCAACACACCCTGTACAATAAGATAAGTTATTCCCTCAGAAATTGGAAATCACGAAATGTGTACCAATTCGGAAGAGAAACACTACATTTAATACCCTGAAATTCCCCAAAATGCTTTTAGAAAATTGTGCTATATACTTACATCGTGATAATGGAAGAGTAAATGAAAGACATTCAGACCGGAAAAGATTACTTCCCACTAGACAGGATTCTAACAACAGCAAGCCGAAAAGAAACGATTATAATGGCATCGGAATTAGTTGTTCAGTTTTGACACACTTTCGATTTTGTTTCAGTTAATAGCAGTACAGTGTGTCGTAGTATAAATCTGTTATGGAAAACTTCACTAGCAGAATTTATGCCATAGGGTAACCTCAAAAATTTGTATCTACCGTAACATGTATCAAATGTGCAAAGATCGCTACTTTTTGCATCAAGCTTGATGCTCCAAAATGCTTTTGAAGCGTCAAGTTTACTAAAATATTTATTACCTTTTAAGTTACAAGCAATTTCTTCTAGTGTAGGTAATTGAAAATGCTCTCGTTTTATTGCTTTGTTTAAATCTTTTGGGTCTATACAAATTCTTAATGAGTTACTATTAGGCTTTTTTTACTAAAACTAAAGAGTTTACCCAATCAATTGACTTGTCAACTTTTTCCATTATTTCATGATTCTCCATTTCTGATAGCTCTTTTCCTAACATTTCTCTTAACATTAGAGGAACTTTCCTTAGTGGGTGTACAACTGGAGGGACCGATTCATCAATTTTGATTGTATATGGTTCATCTAGACATCCAATACCTGAAAAAACATCATTGTATTTCAGTTTTACATGACTATAGTCATTTTTAAATTGGAAATTGGTGTTTTCCTCAACCTTTTCTATGTTATAGACTCTTTTTAAAATATTTAGTGATTTACATGTAGGAAGACCTATTACTGTGGGTGCATTTACATCTACTACATAAAAATTTAACATGTACATATCATTTTTATATTTGCACTTTAGGATGCATTTTCCTATTACTTTTAAACATTCATTTGAAAATGTGGTTAACCTACAATTTGTTTTCTGTATCTTTATTTTTTTTTCAGTAAATTTATTTTATTTATGGATATAACATTGGCCATTGCCCCTGTGTCTAATCTACATTTTAAATTATAATTATAAACTTTAAAATTAATTTCAAAATCGTTATCGATTTCTTCATTTTATATGTTTACTTAGCCTAAAAATAATTCATCTGAATCTGAATCGTCACTGTCATTTTTATCTAATGTCTTTATTCTTTTTTTGAAAGCAAACCTTTGAGTAATGACCTATCTTATTACAAAAATTACACTTAGCTTTGTAGGCTCTGCAGAGTTGACCAGGATGATTTGTTCCAGATCTCTGACATCCCATGCTTCTTTTGGAATAGGACTGAGGGCTTTGGCTCCCATGGGATTCTGCAGCTCCTCTTCTCTGTGTGTTGACAGTTTTCGTTTTCTTGTGGTTCTTTGGTTTTTTCTTCCTATGTAATTAACTTACTCGGACTTCCCAATTTTTTCTGCTTGAAGTTTGGAATTTTCAATGTTTTTACAGAGGATTATTGCTTTTTCTAGGGTTATGTCATCTTCTTCTAACCTTTGACGTATATTTTCGTCAGCTACGCCACATGTGATACATGTCTTTATTAAACTATCTTCTAAATCTATTAATTCACAGCCTTTGGCTCTGTTTATTAAGTCAGTGATAAATTTATTCACTGTTTCCCCTTCTAACTGCTTTCTTGTGAATAACAGGTACCTTGCATTGGATACGTTGCTTTTGGGTTTGAAGCGGTTTTCAAATTTTGCTATGAGAGGTTCTAATTCTAACTCATAATGTTCATTTTCAATTTTAAGCTGATATTCAATATGTCTGCATTATACAGGTTTGGGCAATTAAAGTAATTCATGGTAATGCCCATTTTCAAGTTTAACTTCTGATTCAATAATAATATAAATAATCTTTTTCTACCAACATGTTAAAAATGCAATTTTTTTAAAGCACTAGTGCCTTAAAGTAAATGTCAAATTGTACACAATTCTACCACTATCAACTGAAACGACCACATTCCTAGTTGACGTACAAAATAGGCTATAGATTGATTTCAATAAAATAATGTGATGTAAAATTGTTCACGATTTATTTGTACATATGTTGAAAGTGTAAATATATTTACAAAAAATAGAATTTAGAATTTTAATTGCTTGATCAAATTTACATCAACATAAGTACTGTAAACGAGACCGGGTAAACCTTATTCCCTTCCCAGCTATAACCGCCATTTGTTATCCCATATGCAGATCATGCGACTAGTGAACACCTGTTGAAGTTAGTTGTTGTCTGCGCTTCATATGAAAACAGGTTTTAATTCGCGTTCATAGTGCTAACGGTTAAAATAAATAGTATAATTTATTATGTAATAGTGAATGTATGTGCTTTATAGCTGTTGTGTATTTGCCTGTAGTAGAAAATCGTCCCATTGAAAAAAATTTGCTATTAAATATTAACTGTTGTTCTTGATAGGTCTTTTTTTTTGGACGAAAATCCATTAGAATACTGAGCGATGGACAGTAAAAGGGTGCAATTAAGGTCGTAATCCTCAGTACAAATTATATCTTTTCTGTTAGTTTCGGCTAATTTCAAGAGCCATCTTCAGGGAATGGTCAAAGTTAAATAAGAGCACTAATAATTAAGTTTACACTTAAGTTATACATAAATTAAATCCATATATTTCAGTTACTTTCAGTGACTGGTGTGCAAAACGTAAACAGCATTAATTTGGTGGTACAATAGAGCATTATTCGTATGTGGAACTTGCTGATATGCATATGATTTACGGAGAAGCTGGTGGTAATGGCAAAACGTAAATAGCATTAATTTGGTGATACAATGGAGCATTATTCGTATGCGGAACTTGCTGATATGCATATGATTTACGGAGAAGCTGGTGGTAATGGGAGAAGAGCCGCGCGATTGTCATCATCCTCATCATAGCATTTTTGCTAGAATTCATGGACGTCTTCGTTTCAGTGGCAGCGTCAGACGTTCCGGGGGGCAGGGTGGCCCTTCGCCATGCGGACAGTAAAGTTTAAGGAAGAGGTTGTGCACCATGTAGAGGCCAATCCGTCCACAAGCGTGCGTGCCATTGTACATGATATAGGAGCGGCACGAAGTACTATTTGGCGGGTTCTCCGGGATCAACAACTACACCCGTACCCGTACCATTGGTCTGGAGGACAATCTACCGCGTCGCCGTTTTTGTAATTGGTGGTTACAGCAGGAGTTAAGACAACCACACTTTGGTCGCTACGTTTTGTTTACTGACGAGGCCTGTTTTACAAGAGATGGTTATTTTAATAGCTGTAATAGTCACATTTGGAATCAAAATAACCCCTATGCCATAGCCCTCCGTAGAGACCAACATCAGTTTGTAATTAAAATCTGGGCCGGCATTGTGGACGAGCAGATCATCGGGCCATATTTGCTCCCACCACATTTTAATGGACACGTTTATGCTCAATTCCAGCAGCATGTGCTTCCAGAACTCTTAGAGAATGTGCCACTGGACATAAGAGCTAACATGTGGTTTCAACACGAGGGCGCCCCAGCTCACTTTGCTTTGCCAGTGCGGTACTATTTGAATGAAATATTTTCTAACAGGTGGATAGTCCGAGGTGACCCTGTGCCTTGGCCTGCGGGGTCACCCGACTTAATCCCTTTGGATTATTTTCTCTGGGGCCATCTAAAAGCTTTAGTGTATGAAATTCCTGTTCCCAACCAACAAGAGTTACTGGGAAGAGTGATGGCCGCGTCCGCACAGGTTCAGGACATACCGGGGATATTCCATAGAGTTCGCCAATCAATGAAGAACCGTGCCCAGCTGTGCACTGAGTAACGTGGAGGACACTTTGAGCAATTACTCTAAGCTCTATCAATAAACTGGTACTTTTTCAAATTTTCCTTTTTTTTTTTGCCGTAGCGACTAAACGGTATATTTCCGGAGAGGGGTTTATAAGGCAAATATGCTTATTTTCATGCCCTCTACAACCCCTATCATTTTGTTGCAATAATTATGGGACACCGTGTATATCCAAAATACATTACATTAAATACAAAATTATAATTGGCCAACCTGGCCTGAAGAAGAAAAATGAAAAAAGATAGATTAAGATTGATAGATTTACCTGATAATGTAGCTCTGGAAAATACTAGTTGAATTAAATGTGGCTATCTTTATAAATAACTTTTTTAGTTATACTATCATTTGTCGTTTTTTGTTATACTATTGGTATTTGCAAATGCCTCTAATTTTCAGGAAATTCTCGACACTGTTTTAATAAATGGCCTTATTTTTTATTACAAAGTTCTGGAAAACTTTAACCTAATATATTATCACTCTTATGAATCAAAATTTAGCGATCATCTTAATGTCGCTGATTTAACAGTTCTAGTGTAAAGAACTTTATGAACTTGTACAGTTACAGTATATTAATTCAATAGGATATGTAATAGGTATATAGTTCCTAAAGACACCTTTCTCGAATTAACACCCGACGGTATTTTTTAAGGCCTATAGTTTTAAAATCTACATCACATATAGTTATTGATTTACACCAGATCTTAACATATTTTTGCGAAGATGTTACTGTTGCAAGTAAATTCTACCAAATATTAGTTAAAGAATATTACATAAGCATTTTTATAAAATTTACTAAATTGCAATGTGGTAAAACAAAAATTTTACCGGTCCTTTTTTGCTATGTAAGTTCCTAATTTATATGGATGTAAACCAGAAACAATTAACAAATAATATACAAATTTTTCAAATTTACATTTGGGCAATCCAAAATAACAAAATTGTCAAATTCAAAGAGCTAAATTAAATTTTTATATATATATATATCTTTTGTTCATAGCGGCAATTCTATCGGCATATATAATGTAGGGTGGCACTGAATTCATGTTCTGTAGAAAAAATTAATCAGACGAATTGTTTACCGAAAAGATACATTAAGACCTGTTTCTGATTTGGAGAAATTTGAAATTTTTTAGATGATTATATCAGTGTGTATCTGTTTCATCGAAGCCAGACGTTCATGTTGATACCTTTGTTTCCCTTATTTATCTTTATTTTCTGCTGGTCGAATAAAAAAAAATGTATGTATGTACTCATAAATAATTACAGAACATATCAATAGGGTAATTACAAAAGGTAAACTGTCCAGTGCGCGTGCGATTTACCTGGAAATTCAGTGTATTTCACAAAATTATGTATCGTCTAATACCAAAATGTTGAAATAAAAGTGTGAAAATACCTAATAAACGTTTTATCATGCCAAGAGACGAGAAAGATGGGACATTGTGCTGGTATATATAGATAGACTGCTTTAAAGTGTCTATACAAAACCAATGGAACTAATCTTACAATATTTCACTTGGCTGCAATATAATAAAATTTTTAATAGATTGTACACCTGACAGCTTGGAATCAGAATTTTTAAATTTATTAGAACCAGATGCACAAATAATGACTGACTTAATTAAATAGTTTGAAGAACAGTTAGTAAGATCAAATTCTAGATTATGTGTCATATACTGTATCTGTTGGGTAATTTCTTGAGTTCAATAATTTGCTATTTTCAACATTAGCTATTCTATGTCAAGTATTCAGATCTACTAACTGAAATAATTTATAGTCGAATTAATATTAAAAAATTCAAATTTATCGTGAAGTGCAAATTTGATACTACTATTTGAAGTATATCCGGTAATGAATTTTACACACTACCTACACAATAGAAATTATATATTTACGGGTACCAAATACACAAAAAGTCTAAAATGTTCTTGTTCAATAAACTAAATTATTTATTCATCTGTACCTATAGTTGTATGAACGGCAAATCATGGGTAAAATAATATGAAAAGTGTTATTTTAGCAATATTGCATATTTTTCTTTAAATTACTTTTATGAATATGAATAAATACGTTAAATCATAAAATTAGATTTAATATTTTTGTGAATACCTAACTATGTATTATGTATGTGTCTACTACATGAAAAGTCCTTTAACAAGGTCAAAGTCCATTGTGTATATACACAAACTAATAAAACATAAAAAACGAGAAGCGAATGCACGGAGCCCATACAAACGGTCGCTCGCTAGGTAGTGCGAACGATAGGAATATGTGACGTCACATCGCCCGTTGGCGCGGAGCGAACTTTGCTCATTAATATCTCATTTATTTTTGGGTCAATTATCCTCATTTTTTCAATATATGTTTAAATTGATTAGATCTGTAATAATATTGGGAAATTTAGATAAAATTTGATTATACCAAATAATGCTATTATTTATTGTAAGTTAAATTTCAAAATCAAACAAAATGATATATTTTTATTGCATATTTGAATTATACTGATTTTGTAGAATTCTCACAAAGAAAGCTTCGTTCTAGATAAACTTAAGTGATTTCAAGATTTTACCAATTTGAAATGGAAAAAGTAAAGTATGAATCGAAGAACTGTTTTTTCAGATTGACGAACGAGTCAAAGATATTCGCAGTAGCTGACTGAATTGTGTCAGTGTTTATATAAAGTATAGTCAGTCAACCGGCCTTAGTTGTGGACCATGTTGGCTAGATGGCGGGACTACTTATAATTTATTGCAGTTGCAGTGTACGATCTTGTGTATTTTGTTCTATGTTTTTGCGATCGAGTAGCAACTAATTTGTAAAATAAATTATCCCAATAGTTTATTTAAATCGCATGTAATTGCTACTGAAGCACATTTTTATACTTTATTCAAATTAATTTATGTACACGATATTGTAATGACATGAGTTTCAGGACAGAAGCAGTATGCACATAAAGGCAAATAAACTCGCTTCAGCATGTAAAGCTTTCTTACTTTCAGACTAATGAACGTCTATTGTTGAAGAGATGACTGTCTCAAGTCCTTGTCAGAAATTTATTTTGAAAAGAACGTACTTTTATATTACTTGCATTAATATGCAGGATATTGACATATTCTCTAATACAGTAATAAGATTCGATTTTAAAAACCTTTCATCTCAAAAAATGAAGCGTTATTAAGCATGATTATTTTAGATATTTTCTGCTTATGTCTAAAAGCAGTGGCAGTTTGTGACTTTTTCAACTAGTGAGGCAAGCAGACTGTTTCAAATACGTACCACAGAATTAACATATTTTGGAAACTGTTGGCCTAATCATTATTTATAGGTAAATTAGAAAATACAAATACAGAATAATTTGCAGTTTGAAAAAATACAATGAGTAATTTTATTATGAAATATTAATAAATTTCGCGACAACTTTTTAAATCGGAATATTTCTGATGCTGAAAAAGCGTGCTTATTTATTGAATAACTAATAATATCGTTAGTATATTCCTCACGTTTTCCTGTACTTAAAGCCCTGTCTGAATCATAACCAGAACGAATCAGAAACGTTGATATGGCAATCTATGTTAGACTGCCTCTGTTGCACTCTCAGAGACGAGGCATGCCTCTGAATTATTATTGCATATTAGTTATTATCGTTATTACGATTCATAGAGGCAAATTCAAAGAGTACCTCAACGCCGCTGTTTACAAATCGCGCCGCCATTAATGTTGTTGTTGGTGTTACATTTATGTGTTTACAGTAACGTATAAATATACATAGGAATTACATAGCCAATATATTCTAATGTTACTGAATATAATAAATTGATTAGATGATTATAGTAAGCAGTTAGTGATTCTTATTTGTACATAGTACATCTAAAAAATATTTAAAAGATGTCAAAAAGACCATCTAAAGATGGTAATTATGACATCTAAATATTCCCCATATTTATGTCTATTTCTTATCATAATTAAACGTATTTAAGATGTATTTTCGTAGATATCTCAGTAATAGATTTGCTTTAGCTCTTATAATAATATCAATTTTTCTTGCATTTAGATGTCTTTTTTATAATTACAATATTACGTCTTAATATTTTGTATTTTTGAAATCATTTTGAAGACGTCTAAAAAGTATTTATTTTGTAGAAACCATATAGATATAATAATTACTCCTTCGACGAGGTTTTGAGGTTTTCCTTCCTCTGCCCTGTGTGGCGGTTGGTAGTGGCCATTGTGGCCAAACATAAATTAAGGATCCATTATTCCGTTCCTCATGGTGCCAATTGCTAGAGCCCAAATCTTGTAGATATCTTACTAAAATTCGGTTACACAGTATCAGTGACATATAAGTGGCGCCACCTGTCGGCTATTAATATATATATAATTAACTGAATGGTTTCGTTATTTTAATAAAAACACGCATATTCCACAATTTTAAAGAATATTTATAAACTAACTCGCTCGTTTAGCTGATGCATAATTTATCTGAGAGTAACTATAGATTCAAAGAAACTAAATTATATTTAATACATTACCTATATAAAACAAGTTTGTATATCAAAAATATATACATATCATATAGACAAATCTGTGTACATACTACATTTAAACTACACTCAAACCAACCATTTTTTTAAATAGTTCAGCCTCTGTTGATTGTTTGAAAAATACGCGTACTATTCCGATATAAGACACTATCACATAAACAAGTAAGCTGGAAACATCATATGTTACACCGTGATTACTGTAAAAGATTGCCATAACTTAAAGTGTTAAAAGTAGTATGATAAACACGAAAAATTATTAAAAAAACCTTTTTTATTCTGTATAAAAGTTTATTTCTCCAAAACAGTCAATTTTATCGAATGAAAACAAAAAAGTCTATAAAACGTTTTATTTAACTCTCATATTTGTAATATTTTAGATTATTATTTTTAGATGTAAAATAATTTATTTATAAGGTTCCTTATCAATTACATCTTGTAGATATGGAAAATTAATACATATATTTTATGGTAAAAAATATAGCCTAAATGACTTGATGTTGTTGTAGTATTTGTCATTTTTTATCTATCTTAACAACATCTAAAAACTAGTCTAATATATGATATCTATTAGATTAACTTAAATGGCTAAAATTTAATTTCGTCTAAAATAAAGTCTAAAATACGTCTATTTTAGATGAATCTAAAGACTGTCTTGTGTAATGCATCTAATTTACATTTTTAAAAAGCTTTAGACGGTTTTAGATGCTTTTTAACGTCTATTCGATGCAATTTGGACGGCCTGTGTTGCTTGGGTTATTACTAAAATCCGCACTTCGTTTGCAGCTGACATCATTATCAGGGGCGCACTGTTACTATTTGTAGAATATTTGTGGTGCAAACATACACATATAAAAAGTTAAAATCAACATCCTACCTTGTACTGGTAATTTATAATATCCAACGTTATTCATATTAAGTTTGTTAGTTTACAAAATTTTCTACTTAATTATTCACTTGTAGTATTGGAATAACATTGAATAATCAGCAACGGCTGTTCAGGTGTTAGCATGTGGCGTTTGTCGCTAATAATCCATTTCGGTTTCGAAAACGTGTGTTCAACGTCCACTCAACGTCACTGGGACATATTTAAAGTATACAGGGTGCCTTGCAAGTCGTTACAGTAATTTTAGGAGGTGATAGAATACGTGATTTTGAGGCGATTGAAACAAACATACCTATATATCAAATAATTTAACCGTACTTTTCTACAACTATTGAAGTGTAGAAGAAAAATAAATCTTTTCATAACAAATATTTCTATAATTTTTTTTAGGAATGAATGGATTATTTAAATGATTTAACCATTAAAATCCAAAATGGCTTCGTTACTTATCTAGAACATAGTTTTTCTACTTTGTAAAAGTGAAGAGCCAAATTTAAACGTGGATTTTATTTAAACCTTTGTGTGTAGGTTTATTCAGATATTATTAAAAACTTAACGAAGCAATGCTCTTTCAGTTCTTAAGAAAAGTTTCTTGATAAACATTCTAAAAATTAGAGAAATTAATCTCAACACGTTTAACTATGCAGGGAGCGCATTCGCCAAAACAGGACAGTCGTTCAGTATGTAATAAAAGTGGTATAAGAAATGAAGATATTTGCATTTTACTTTACACTTTAACTAAGATTCGAATGTATAGTATACATTTACGGTTGCTATAGAAACTAAGGACAACTGTTTTCTCATGGCATACCAAGCTATTTAATAGAAACATTGCTTTTCCTTTACGCCGTAACTTTAAATTAGCTAAGATTTGAACAATTAAAATAAATGTTTAGCTTTTTGAACCCTCCGGTATTTTAATAACTTCAATATTTTCTATAGGTTGCGATCTTGTTAGCAAATGGACCGGTAACTGATTTTTTGTTACCGTTGGTCAAACGAGAACTCGCGAAAAAATCCTAGCTGTCTCACCTGCCTCAACGTACTAGCTACCACTACCTAAAAGTAGACACTTTTATTTGTATACAAATCCGTAAAAACTTTATTCCTGAAAATAATCACAACAAATTTGTTTTATTTTGAATGATATCGAAAACTGCTTCCTCTGACCCTACCACGGTATTTAAGATGGCAAGACCTACTATGATTTTTTTATACCCCCGAAATTCAATAAAAACGTTTAGCGTTTTTTTATTTAAAATCTGATAAAGTGGTGTTAATCAGGACCCTTCAAAACTCCTATGTGTAAAATTTGAACAAAAACTATACAGAGTGTTTTCTTCTACGTGTTCTTAAAGTTTTATTTTTGTAAAAATTCATAAAAACTGGTTTTTGAAATAACGCAACAAATATTTTTCTCCAATCCTATCACGTATTAAGATGGCAATCCAAAGCCTCCTATGATTATTTTGATACCCCTCGAATTAAATAAAAACGTTTAGCGATATTTTATTTAAAATCTGATAAGGTGGTGTTACTACTTTGAACAAAACCTATACAGTGCTCTTTTTCTACACGTTCTCAAAGTTTTACTTTTACAAAAATTTATAAAAACTTTATTTTCCAAAATAACGCAACAAATATTGTTATGTTTTAAATAGCATCGAAAACCGCTCCTTCTAATCCTATATTGGCGTTTAAAATGGTGATCCAAGGCCTGCTATGAAAAAAATGCTTAGCGATTTTTTTTATTTAAAGTCTGATAAGGTGGTGTTACTCAGGGTCCTCAACACTCCTATTTGTGAAATTTTAATAGAAGCTATACTGAGTGTTTAGCTCTACACGTTCTCAAAGTTTTATGTGTACATTTCGTAAAACTTTATTCTTCAAAATAATCCAACATTTTGCTTTGTTTTAAATGGCATCGAAAACCACTTGATCTGATCTCTACTATGGTGATCCAAGGCCTGTTATAATTTCTTATACCCCCGCAATTTAATATAAACGTTTAGCGAATTTTTGATTTACAATCTGATAAAGTGGGGTAAATCACAAAACAGGATGAATTAAAATTTAATTAATGTCGTCTACTATAAAAAAATAAATCTCATAAACAACACTGTGTTGAAGCTAAAATGAAATAAAACAAATCAAACATTTATTAATTAACTAACAAAATAAATAAATACAACTAAGTTTTTTAATTTATTGGACTTTTGTCCACCAAACCACCCTCTAAAAGAATACATTTTTCAATACACTTCTTATTATTGTGCTGTTTTTTGATATAAAATAATTTTTGCAAAAAGAAAACTTTAAGATCGTGTAGAAGAAAACACTCTATATAGTTTTTGTTCAAATTTCACACATAGGAGTTCTGAGATGACCTGATTAACACCACTTTATCAGATTTTAAATAAAAAAATTGCTAAACCTTTTTATTGAATTTCGCAGGTATAAAAAAGTCATAGCAGGTCTTGGATCGCCATCTTAAATGCCGTGGTCGGGTCAGAGGAAGCGGCTTTTGATATTCAAAATAAAAAAAATTATGATCTTGAAGAATAAAGTTTTTACGGATGTGTACACAAATAAAAGTATACACCCTGTATATTATTTGTTTATACAGTGATACGAGTATTATTAATTATTAATATTTTGTTCGTTACTTCCGAATTGAAGAAATTGCACAGAGGTCAAAAAAATAAATATCGGTATAAAACAAGTCAAACGTGTAATATTAGTTTCTTAATACCCAATAAATGGTGCTAAAGCCAGTTCTTCTTCGCCTCCTTCAGGAATGCCTCTACATTTTAAGTTAAATATTTAGATCCTGAAATTTATAGTACCTTTTTTAAATTGCTTTTTTCTCAGCGAATGATTTATTTTAGTATTATAAAAATTTATGGGCTATAAATTCGGTGAAGGTAAAATTAACAACTTAGTTAATTATCATTGGGAGGGTTTCAAGTATAATTTATTTTCTTAACTCGTTATGTGCAGATGCAAATACATTATAAAGAAAATTGCGACAAATTGGTTATAAGGTTTGTAGCATCAGCAGTACAATATTTTTCAGATAATGGTCGATAGAACAGAAGAAGTGTAAGAACTGAAGACATTATTTGATTTCAGAATTCAAATATGTTATTTACTGGGATATTGGTCAAATTGTAGAACAAAGAAGTATCTAATTTTACGTATACGTTTCTGGTTGATGAACGATCAGAAAGAACATATTTTTAACTGAAACAATACAAAATGTTATAAATATAAACACATTTTCTTTTATTAAACATACCCACAAATGGCATAAAAATACTTTTTCACAACAATGAATCAAAAATAAAATTTTTGTTTCAAAATAGATATCTGTTGTAAACCATATACTTTCATAATTTTAAAACAGAATAAATTTGTTAAGACATTTATAGTAGTATAGTAGTCGATAAGTTTATATTTAAGGGAGCCGTATTGAATTAGTAATTCATACAAATACAAATAATTTTAAACATTTAAGAACTGAATAATATAAAGCTTACCAAATAACAGGAATGTTATCTCATGCCACCTGTGAATATTCGAAGGTACTGAAAAACGAATATACGTCAGAAAGCGGTATAACCAACAAATTTTTAGGCACAGAAATCTTTCAAAATATGTATTTTTTTAAAATTTAACTGTAGATTCTATATATAAGATTGTTCACTTTTGTTTATTTTCATATGAATGTAATTGTTAAAATGTGGCGTTAGAATAACAAAATAATGTGTTGGTGTTTTATTTGAGAATAATTTAAATAGTAAAAGTGAATAAACTATACGTAGGTACATATTTTTGATATTACTTTTGTTTTATTTTTCAAAAATTTGGCACCTAAAATAAAAACACAAGTACATTAAATTTTAATTTTCCTAAGAAGAGAGGGTAAAATCTGTAACATTAAAAACTAATTGTTAATTAAATCAAAATATGTATATGTGATAAATTGTCAATATCATGCAGTATTGTTTTCAATGGAATTAATATTTCTTTTTGTTTGTATCATTTTGAGTATAGCTCTTTTTTGAAAATTACATTAAAAAAATATGGTTCTTTTCTGTTGCATATTTTGAAAGAGAGGTGGAGTTTATATTATTTGTAGAAATATTTATGGTTGTAAATATGTTTATGTAAATATGGTTTTAAATTGGTCAAAAATATTTCAGTGGTTATATTGAGGTTTACAAGCAACATGTATGTCAAATTTTCGCATCATCCTTTTAATATTTTCCGACAGTGACGATATATGTGGAAAGGAAATATATTGATTGTTTTAATTTTTGATATTTGTATTGTTATTATATTGTAAATTTTGTGAATTATAATTTGAATAACAGAGTTATACAATTTTTCAGGATAGTTATTTATTTTAAGAACTTTTTTATTATTTTTTAAATATTTTTAGGTATTTTGTGAATTACATAATTTTATTACATTGTCAGTTAAACTATTGAAACATTTTTTTATAAGCAATAGTAATACGGAATTAAAATTTAAATATTTTTTGTTTTTATAGCACCATTATTATTATAATCAAGAATTAAATTAAGAGAATTATTTTTTGTTTCACTTTCAATGGTAAATTGGAATCTAGGGTGAAATTTGTTAAAATTCATGTTTAAGATAATCAATTTTATTTATCCGAATACAAGTACCTAATACAATCATCAACATATCTTTTGTGAAATTGTGGTACGATATCCAGATTTTTAATAACAGTATCTTCTAATTCCTCTAATGCTAAGTTGGCAACAGTTGCCGAAATAGGAGAACCGATTGGAGTTCCGAAAATGTGAGAATATTGTTTGCTAGTAGAATAGCTATGCCGATCCTGCTCCACAATTCAAGATGGCGACTGGAGCAGGATCGGCATAGCTTTCAGCCGTCTACGTCACAGCGGCTGGCACCTGCGCGGTAGAGGTTGAGGACCGTTTGTGCTGAGCGGAAGTATATAGTCGGTTTCTGTCGACTACGTCAGCTGGGTTGATGACCTGCTTATCATTATTATGTAACTAATAGGGTTAATTATTAAAATTAAAAATCGAATATAGAATGTATATCATTTATTATAATTCTTATACAATATAACATGCTACAATACATTATTTTTATCAATCCAAGAATTATGTTTGTCATCGTAACCTAACCATTTGACAAAAACTTTATTTCCTTTTTTTCGTAATACCTTTTCAACTAAGTGAGCGTCAGGATGTTTTACTCTTTGTAATTCCAATTCATAGAAGCCTCCTGTTATTTCTTTACCACTCTCATCATTCAATAAATATGTTGTAGGGTTGGTTAATCTTATTTTCCTAATGATAAAAATCTCGCTAGACCAGTTTGGAGTGTATCCTTTCTTAAAAGCTTCTCTATATTTGCTAATTCTCACATGGTCGCCTACTTTAAATTTTGTTATTTTATTAGCAATTTTTAAATGTGTATATGTTGATTTTAATAATGATCTTTCATTCCTTGATGTAACTTTAATTGGTTTCATCCTAGTTGTAGAATGGACTGTATTGTTGTATTTGTCAACAATTTTATCTAAAATATGATTCCACCTATATTCTCCTCCTAAGCTGAAAGCACGCCAAAGCATATTCTTTATAGTTCTAATGGAGCGTTCCACAATCGAAGCCTTTTTTGTACTATAAACGCTGTAATGGTTAATGCTATATTTTTTCATCAGTTTCTTGAAATTCTCATTATAGAATTCCTTTCCCATGTCGGTTTGTAGATATTTCGGAATTTTTTTAAAACGTTGTAAAATCCTATTCATTGCAATTGTAACATCCTGGGCTGATTTGCTCGCTAGTGGTTCTGTCCATATAAATTTAGAGAAGCAATTAATAACGATTAGTACATACTTATATCCATTATTTTCCTTGGAATATGGTATCAAGTCAATTAAATCAGCTTGTATTAAATCATTCAGACCTTTTATTACGGTTCTACGTCTTTTAAAATTGATTCTGGCAGACTTGTGTAATTCATTGACAATATCTTCTTTTACATTTGTTGCATATTTGTTAAAGTTGTTGAGATATTTCATATTGGATTCCAATTAAAATTACAGTATGTAAAACAAATTTCTATATATTTAACCCCACAGGAACTCGTATAACAATTTCTACAAATAAATTTTTGTTTTCTGTTTCCGGATTTTTTTCTCGAAATGAAATATTATCGTTGCGACGTAGCATAACGTTGACTAGTTCTGCCAAAGTAAATTCCTTTTCATTTATAATTGTTATGATATCAGTAGGGTAACCAGTAGCATGTTCAATCGTAGCTGCTTCGTAGAAGAAAACTTGACATGTTTTTATATCAGATATTAAATAGTTCTTACTGTTTTCATGAAAGGTTGTAGACTCAAATGTTAAAACAATATTATAATATAATTCCTTCACTATGTTTCCTGAGATGCTTGTTAACGTTACTTCAAAATCATCATGATCCGCAGATGAATGCTTTGGTTGACTTATGTGTCTACCAAATTTATCGACTGTCATTTTTTAAGTTAGCTGTAAGTTTTTGCTTACTACTCAATAATTTTAGATTCACGCAATTCTTCGATAATAGAAACGATCTCGTTAGAATGACCTGTATGGCCAGCGGTTTGGGAGGCAACTAAAAGCCTTAATCTATCAACAAGCTCATTAGGATCATCCCAGTATACGTAGTCGATTGGATTATTCGAGGCTTCCATTAACATACCAAGGCCTAACCTCTTTCGAGTTGAGGGTGCTATGATGCGAGGTCTTCGTGATGTTAGTGGTTGTATACTCAATGCGGAGATGATTTTTTTATATTTGTAAGATGCATTACCCTGAATTTGCTCATTTTCAGAGTAGTTTCTTTTATGAGCATTCGTTCGTTTAACAATGTCTAAGTAGGTTTTTTTATCACCTTCTGTGAAACTTTTTGGATGTTTCTTAAAAATTAATTCGTAGAGTCCAGGAGTCCCAGTATAATTTAACCCTCCTATAATTAAATTATTACCATCGAATTGTAGAGATGCATTACCAATTTTTAGTTCATTATGCTCGGGATCATATCTAACGCCATACCTAAAGTCAAACTCATTATGAACATCACCAATCATTTTATGAACATATTCTCTAGGTAAGGGATCAAGGTGATTTAAATAGTACATCATATCGGGCGAATTACCAAAGTCTTGAATATATTCTTTTGCATCTCTTACACTATCATCTAGTTCCTCATTGTTTCCCTCATTATCTCTATCAGCAATGTCATTATCATTTGAAGTTCCTTCTGCGACAACTGATGTATCTAGGAAACTTGGTGCATCAGAAGCCGTCGATCTATTATGTTTCGCTATGCTTTTCTTTGGTGAGCTAAACCTTGATTTCACTTCCTTTTTTATAAGCTTTTCACTTTTTATATTAGGCTCTCCATCAAGTTTCTCGGCAATTGTTTGTAAACGCTTCGTGATAGGGAGAAACGATTGTTCTTGAATTATATTTCCTTCTTTCAGAGCATTCAGCTTTTGCTTTACTATGTTCCTCCTTTGTATTAACAATTTTTTTACTTCAACTTCCTTTCTATTCATTTTGAAAGCATCAAATCTTCCTCCTAATTGTAGTACTTGTATAGATCCTCAATAAGCAGTAAAAAACAGGCAGCTGGCAGTAAAAATCAGGTAGCTGGCAGTAAAAAGTAGGTAGCTGGCAGTAAAAAACAGGTAGCTGGCAGTAAAAAGTAGGTAGCTGGCAGTAAAAAACAGATAGCTGGCAGCAAAAAACAGGTAGCTGGCAGTAAAAATCAGGTCCCAGGCAGTAAAAAGTAGGTATCTGGCAGTTAAAAACAGATACTTAACAGTTAAAACAGCGTAGTGTTAAGAGCAGTTCAGTATGAATACTAATAATGATGAATAAAGTTAGCAGAGCTTATTTCTCTTTATATATGTATGTAATGATCAAATGTCTTTCTATATCTACCATTATTAATGTCACTGTCTTTATTAATCACCATAAAACTATATTTGTCTTTCCAGCACAGTGAGCAAATTTCCTTGAACTTATTAAAACTCATATCGCTATTTATGTGATCTTCATATATATGCTTCAAATTCAAATCATCTTGTTTGAAGACTACCAGCATATTTGCGTTATCACGTATTAGATGTTTTGGAATACGTGTATAAGTTTGACAAAGGTAAAAGCAATCTACGTCTTTATGACGCCCCATACTGAAGTAATCTCTCATAACATTTTGTTTATCACAGGCTACATCATCAAAAATAAATATTGAGTTTTGTTTTACATCTTCAGGCGGTAGAATGTTGTTGCAGTTATTGAAGGCGTAGTATCCAATTCCTTTTATTGGTTTTAGAAGTTCTTCTAAATACTGATATTTTGATTGATAGAGAGACTTAGAAAAAATATAAATATTTTCAAACTTTAATCCATTGGGATGCTCAATCAAACTAATCATAACATTAGTTTTACCACAGTTTGATGGACCGACAACCAAGCAGCGGATTGTAGATGGTAACAATTCTCCATGTCTCTTCGAGATTTTTATTTCTGCGATATCATTGTTGTTAATAGGTAAATCAATTGGCTGTTTTATAATGCGCATGACGGAAGCAATACTATAAATAAAGCTCAGTCTATGATTGTGTGTGTATATATATATATATTAGATGTGATACTGGTATTATCATCATTCGTGAGTAGTTCGTGATGCCAAATGCTTAGAACAACAAGAAAATCTGGCAGAGGTATATTGAACTCTGCTATAAATAATTTACCAGTAGAGCTCCATATTCCAGGATATAAATTTTGTGGTCCTGGTACAAAACTTGCGAAGAGATTAGCAAGAGGTGATGTGGGTATTAATGGTTTAGACGAAGCTTGTAAACAACACGACGTGGCTTATAGCAGACAGAAAAACTTAGAGCAACGACATACGGCTGATAAAATTTTGGGTGAGAAGGCTGTGGAGAGATTTAAATCACCAAACGCATCTATAGGAGAAAAGGCAGCAGCCTTGGCTGTGGCAGCAGCAATGAAAGCTAAAGTTAAATTAGGAATGGGATGCATTAACGGAAAAACTAAAAAAAATAAAAGTAAAACTGGTAAACCTAAAGCGAAATCTAAAAAGGTTGGTGGATCGTTAGCATTTAAAGATGTAACAAAGCAAGCACGAGTAGCGCTAAAAGGTAAAAATGTGCAGAATATGAAAGATGCTATTAAAGTTGCATTAAAAGCTGTTAATAAAGTTAAGAAGAAGAAATATATTAAAGCTGCCCGAGTAATACCAATACCTAAGACAGGAGGATTTCTACCACTAATTCCATTATTTGCAGGCTTAAGTGCGCTTGGTGCTTTAGGTGGTGGAGCAGCAGGAATTGCAAAGGCTGTTAATGATGCCAAAGCTGCAAAGCAAAAGCTTGAAGAAAGTAAACGTCACAATGCTGCAATGGAAGAAATAGCTATGGGTAAAGGACTATACATGAGACCTTACAAGCAAGGCTTTGGTCTTTTTTTAGGACGCAAAAAACCTTCCAAGCGTTACCGATAAAATTACCGAAACGAGCTCTTACTAATTTGGATTTAATAAGATTGACTAAGAAATTAAATATTCAACATTTTCGAGGCATATTTATGAGAGATAGTTTACCACGTCGGGTGCATTATAAAGAATGTGGTATTATTAATCTAGACAATGAAAGAGGCTCTGGGACGCACTGGACTGCATATAAGAAAACTGGAGAAAAAGCAGTATATTTTGATAGCTATGGCAACTTAAGGCCTCCACGAGAATTGGTACATTACCTAAATACAAATGGACCGTGTAAAATATTGTATAATCATGAACAGTTACAAACATTTAATACATTCAACTGTGGTCATCTATGTCTGAAATTTTTGTATAATTAAAAATGCAGTGCTGTATTTGAATAGTATATTTCACGACACCGAAGATGTCGAATTCTTTTTTACTGTCTGGAAGAAGCTCAACTCTTACTTCTAGGTATACTCCTCCAATTATATTAGATGATAGTAAAGACTACGTCTTAGGGTTAATAAGCTTTGAGGCTTACAATTCAATTCCAAATATCGAGAAAAATAAGAACAACAAATTTTATTATGGTTCCAAGGGTAAATACATTGAAATTCCAGAGGGTAACTATGATATTGATGCAATAAATAAATATCTACAACGAGCCTTAGGTGACTTCAGATGGCATGATAATGATGACAGCATAAGAGAGGGAATTGTTAAGGAGCATCAAAAGCTCATTTCTATTAAAGCTAACAATAACACTCTGAAGTGTAGAATCAAATGCAGTGAGGACATTGATTTTACTAAACAAGATTCAATAGGACACTTGCTTGGTTTTAAACCAAGAAAATTGGCTGCATTTGGTTACCATGTATCAGATTTTCCAGTCGATATTTTTAGTGTAAATACCATTTGCATAGAATGCAATATTGTGAGTGGATCCTATATTAATGACAGGCAAGCTCACGTTATTCACGAATTTTTCCCTACAGTACCAGCTGGTTTCAAAATTGTTGAGACTCCAAGTAACGTTGTCTATTTACCCATCAACACTCGATTTATCGATCAGATTGTTGTTAATATAGTCAGTCAAGATGGTGAACTCATCAATTTCGGAAGAGAGGTGGTGTCATTAAGACTACATTTGAAGGAAGCGTGATCAATAAGTGCAATGGTAATAAGGTACAACAAACGTGGCGGTTCTAGTAGTCGAAACTATATAGGAGGTATATATTTAAAACCTTCCATCAGTTCTACACGAACCATCAAACCAATAACAGTAAGAAATCGAAAGTTTCTCGAATCTCTTGGTTTTAAGGTAATTTTTAAGAAGTGATAATAAAAATGGATATATTAAATGTCAACGAGAGGGCTTATTTTGACAACACTATTATTAACTCTGAGAAACATACTCATCAACCGTACGCATCTACGTCTTTGAATAATAATGATGAAATTCGCATTCCAATACAACAGCAGGATGTCTACACATTACCCAGTGAAAGTTCATTGTATATTGAAGGTAAATTACTGAAAACTGATAATACACCCTCCAAAACTGCTACATTTGCGAATAACGGTGTAATGCTGTTATTCGATGAAATCAGATATGAAATGGGTGGATATGTAATAGATCGCATCCGTCATCCAGGTCTAACCTCCATTCTAAAAGGATACGTGTCATTCAACACAAGTGATACTCAATATCTACAAAATAGTGGATGGCTTTTTAATAACAACGAACGGTCACTTATAGTTGACGATCATGGAAATTTTAATGTTTCAATCGATTTATCCACCATTTTCGGATTTTGCGAAGACTTTAAGAGAATTATTTTAAATTTGAGGCAGGAGTTGGTGTTAATTCGCTCAAATTCGGATACCAATGCTATAATAAATTCTGCAGAGAACGAGTCAGTTAAAGTTGTATTAAATAAAGTATTGTGGAAAATGCCTCATATATCAGTGTCAGATGTGGAAAGATTGAAATTAGTTGACTATGTAGCTAGGAACAAGGAATTGGAAGTTCCCTTTAGGGGTTGGGAACTGCATGAGTATCCTCTCCTACAAGAAACTCAACGTCACACCTGGAATATCAAGACGGCGACGCAACTTGAGAAACCTAGATTTGTAATTGTAGGTTTCCATACTGACCGTAAAAATAAATTGAAAAAAAATTTCAGTCACTTTGATCATTGTAATTTAATTAACATGAAACTGTATCTTAATTCTGAGATGTTTCCTTATGACAATTTGAATATAAATTTTGACAACAATCAGATAGCAACCTTGTATGACATGTATGCAAAGTTTCAACGATCGTATTATGGAAAGGAAAATGAACCTATTTATACACGTGCAGAGTTCAAGAAATATGCACCTTTAATTGTTATAGATTGTTCTCATCAGAATGAAAGTCTTAAATCTGGTTCAGTTGATATTCGACTAGAATTCGAAACTAATAAAAATATTCCTTCAAATACAAGTTGTTACGCTCTTATACTTCATGATAGATTAGTTAAATATAGTCCTCTAACTAGTACTGTAAGGATTTTATAAAACATATAATTAATCATTGTTATTGTTTGTTATTATTGTATATTACTTAATAAATAAAAATAAGTCTTAAAGTGCTTTAAATCATTTTATTCCTTAATTTCATTTAATATACAAAGAGTTCTATTATAATCATACAAATGTGTAGAAGGCCATGGGGCGGAATCGGGACCACAGCTCCATCCTAAACAAGCATCTAAATCTTGTTCAGCTTTTTGTATATTATCCTCAATCCATTTAAGAATATTACCATGATGAAAATTTGTAGATGGCTGAAACTTCCAGTGCAACTTTTTAGACTCTTGTAGCGTGCACAATTTGCGAAGTGTACGGCTTCTGGCATAGTATGCCGCTTTACACATGGCTTCATCAATCGTTTTGTCAATGGTTTTATAATTACTTAATATATTTCTTAGTGGAAAAGTGGTATTGTCAAGATATGGATAATATTTGTCATCTAGTAACAATTGAAATAAGTATATTTTGAATGATATTTTAATTGAGGGATGTAATATTTGTATAATATCATTCAATCGTTTAACGGATACGTATTCATATCCTTCTTTGTGACACACCGCCAACACGCTGTGAATAAACTCATCAAGTTCCATTTTCTTGTCCATCAACAATTCAATGAATTGTAAAGGAGGTTCTATATCATATTCCGATAACCACTTAAAGGCTTCCTCTGGAATTACCACTTCTTCCAAGATACTCTTTAATAAGTTGTATCTTTCTTCACTGTAACAGCACTCGATAATGCAACGTTCGATAAATTTATTGTAAACTTCAACGGTTGCATAATGCAAAGCAATATGCATCTCACTACACAGATTCTTCATAGTCATGTTATTTGTTGGAGAGATGAAAAACAAACTGATTTTGATCTGTTAGCTTACAACTTATATACCAGTAATTTGCTGACTCACGAACACACTATCCAGTTTATAGTAGACATTGCCACACATAATTTTATCGAATACAAATTCTTTTGTTTGGAATGTTATCGTTGTCAACTGAAATTCTTTCGTAACCCCAGGGCTTCGTATCTGTGCTCTTAGAATTTAAAATTCTTTTATCATCGTAAGGGTTAAGAATCATCTTATGTTGTCGAATTGTATAAACACAATGCTTTTTAGATCTAATTAGATGCTGTGGCTTGTAAATAATTTCATGATCGAACAGAGTTCTTTTGTAATCTTCAAATGTAATTTTCTTAACACTTGCTGATGTAGAACCCTTTGACTTTTTAACTATCTTGTTGTTATGAACTTTATAAGCATACATTTTTGCTCGAAGGCCTACAAATTCTAGCATGATTTTTCCATTATTTTCATCTTTCATCAAACCTGGCACTTTCTTGTTTTTCCGTTCTATTCCATATGAATTATGAGGATCATAATCAGATGTATCAAACCTCTGACTGTCTTCTTTAATATACTCATAAATATCAGGCACATTCAATTGATAAATTAGGCTATCGGTATCTGTGTACAGAAGTTTTGCTTTATTTTTAAATTTTTGCAAGATATAATCATAGTGAAATTCATATAGAAAAGTTTTAGATATATCTAGAACACAGAATCCTGCGTATATAGGTTTATTAAATAAAATTTCTAATTTATTCATTTCTACAATAATCATATCATCATCAAAAATGCTACAACTGTGGAAATTAGGTTTTGCAATATAATTTTGAGCGCCATAACGGCCGTCCCATTTAGTGGTCATACGGACATCTCTATATTTCCGTACGTTTTCCATTAATTTGCCGTACACAGCATTTATCATTAATTTATAAAAATTCTTATCAAAATCATTTTTAGCTTGCTGACGCAACGTGGTGTTTAAATCAATATACTTTTTCAACCACGCAGCTTGTTTGAATCTGAGAACTCTGTTAATTTTCTTTAAACGTAATCCATGCTTCAAATACAGCTTTAAATTTCTATAATGAACAACATAATTACTTTTTGGATATAATGTTAGTAATAATTTCTTTAATTTTGATCTTGAAGGTACTGGTGGTGTCATGTGTTGTGGAGCTAAAGGTAGATCACTATGAATTTGATGTAGATAAGTGGGATATTCTAAGTCACAATCGAAAATATAGCCAACTTCTGCATTATCTGGAATATTTATTATATCTAAATTTTCAATTTCATTCTCTTTCAGAAATTCAAATTCTCCATATGGTAAATATTCAGACATTGCAGCCCCATATAAATTGTTTATATCAAAATACATTAGATATACAGATTCTTGACTTGAATCATAGAGATCTCCCATATATTTATTATTTGCCTTTGCATATCTATTGGAACATTGAGACACTCCACCACGAATACCTCTCTCAATAAACATAAGTTTGTCGATATCCGTTAAAAGTTCTAAGTGTACTCCAGTCGTTTTAAGCATAGCATCGAACGCTAAACCTGGAGCAGTATAAAAATGTAATGGATCCAATTCATATGTTAATAAACAAGTTCGTCGAAAATTTTCGAATATATCAGCAAGAAGGAGAACATCACTTTTCAAGTATAAATCAGAATAATCACCTAACGTTTTTATGTTAAATGTTTTCCAAACATTAAGGGCATGCTGATAATCTTCATCTTTAATACATTCATCATGCAATTGACTATAGAAATTCGCTTTTGGTGGTAAACATGACTCAGTGAGTTTTTCCCACGAATCAATATAATCGTAAGGAAAAATACCCTTTCTTATTAATAAATTAAATTCTTGATCAGTGTTACAATAAGCCTTAACAATGGTTTTCTTTTCATTTTCTAAATAGGAAGATAATTTATCAAGACTACTAGACATAAAGCGGAATGAGTCGATAAATCGCAAGTGTACAGCAGTACCTTCAACCGTTTTAGTAAATGAAATATATTTTTCTTTATTAACTGGTAGCAACCGAACTGGACCTGCAAAACCGGTAGCCAATTGTTTCATTATAAAATTTGCATCATAACCGCTTAAATTATGAAAAACAACAGGTATATTAAATGAGTTTTGATAATTTAGATTACAATCTTGATGAGCAGCACCTCTGTATTTAGAGCTGAGGTGACAATGATCACGAACTTTGATATCACTCGATTTAAATGGTTTGGTACATATGTGACAGTGTGTTGAGGTAGCATAATTTATTTCTTGTTCGAATGATAAAGTTTCCATTTCTTTTGAATTTTTAAGGATACTATCAATATTCAATGCAATATCTTGTAGTTCTGAAATAAACCATTTTATACAGTCATCACCTCGATATAGTTTAAGTCTTGATAAATTATTATCATATGAACATTTCAAATAATATGCTACACTGAATGGTGTATGCTTTTGATAATTAACTGAATTGCACTTTTCCACTCCTAAGGTTTCACACGGTTCAAGAATGCTTTCAAGATCGGCATATATCACAAAAGGTACTCTTTCTTTGTAACTGAAATGCTTGAAATTTAAAATTTTATCCGACTCCATTGGTAATTTGAGGGCACACTTATTCATGTTATTGCAGTAAACTAAGTGTCCTTTAAGTAAATCATCAGAACTAAAATGATTTAAGCACCTATAGCATATGAAAGTTTTATGTCCATGAGAAGATAGTTGTTTTGAAAGTAGTGCTGACATTCTCTTTATCCATGCGAAGTGGAAAAATGTCTTATCGTTTGAGAATCCTGTAAAATTATTATTTTCAGTCGATAGCGCTAATAAATTAATGGGTTCTCTGTTACTATTTCTATAATCGCTTAAAGAAAGCGGCAAAACGTTTTTATTTTCTATACAATACAAATTAATAGACAAGTTATTCAATTTTTCAAACTTCTTTATATCATTAAGTTTTATTGGAAACTCGATGGAATCATATTTTAGAACATCTTTAAAATGAGGATAACTTGTTATTCTTTCAGGATGTTTATTTTTAGCTGGATATAGAGCGGAGATTACAGCCCACAGAAAACAAAATGAATCGTTATTTTCTACATTTATTACAGCTTTTTTTCGTGATATAAAACCTGGTAAACTCACATAAGTTGATGTTCCCCCTTTTAAAGGTGAAAATTTGTTAATATTGACTTTTAAGTGCAAAACCTCTGAAAGAGCCCACCCCGAATCTTTTTCACTAAATTCTTCTAATTTATTTGTTAAAGTATGGATTACGTTATCCCTGTACCAAGTTTTTAAATTAGTATTTATATCGATTATATGATTTTTTGTAGAAAACGTTTTCATATCGATATCACCACTTTGAGGTTTAATAAAATTACATACTAATACAACATTAACTTTAAGCATTGATTTTTGACGATATAATCTAATTTTTCTTTGAAAATTATTAAATGCCTTATTTAAGAAGTATAATGGATCTTTGATACTTAAATTTGCAATTAATCCTGTACACACTCGTCCGTCGAAGCAAGAATCAATCGAATGCCAAACTAAATTTCGACTACGTTTTTTTTCAGCAGTATTGTTCTCCAAGCCTGCTCCAACTTTACTAGAAGTATATCGTAAGTGCTGCAATTTAGCTAAATAATATTTCAATAATGCTAAGTTTCCTTCTAACTTAAAAGGATTTTCAGTATCCTCTTGTCGGTTAATTCTATTTTTAATCGCCGTCTCCAACAATTTCACATTACCTTTTACTAACTTTATTTGCCTTATTATCTCTTCTTTAGTTTTTACCAATTTTACGGCTTCTTCAGTAGTTTTCACAATTGTAGAACTAATAGAGGTTACGGTTTCAGGATTCATGTCACTGTACGGTAGCACTGAATCAAGGAAAATAACAACAACAGCAGCAGCAGCAAGTATACCAGATTAGTATGAGAAGTGTAAATATAAACTGTGCGATTTCTTAAAGAGTACGACTCATTTATATGCGCAATCCTGCTGGAGCTTGCGCAGATCTGCATTTTTGCATTTGCTATTGTTAAACGTAACACCTCAACCGCTTAATAAATATATAACTTATTCCTTCACATTTATTTTGAACAAGACATGTTCTTAACTATAACACCACAATAGCTCTATTACAGGTAACCTAATAAAACTTATATAAAATTTATAAATTATTTGTATATTTTGATTCAGAGTTTGAACAAGATATGTTCTTAAAAAATATACTGCAGCAACTATATTACAGGGAAAACAATAAAACAAAAAAATATATAATTTATTTCTTTATTTTGTAAATTCTAAATAAAAATTATATAAACTGTAAACATTTGCCAACGCACATGCGCAATGCTGCAGTTTGTGGTGCCAACATTCCGGAACCATGGGCTTCAATTTTGGACGTTCCAGAAGCTCAACCACCGGTTTGTCTACATATTTCCTGAGGAATTCAGCCTTCTGATTTCCCTTCACATATATTATTCCAGCTGTCTGGGTTGCTGCCTTAAGGATTTCTGGAAGATCCTCGAGGGATTCGTCGCCATTATTCCATGGAATACCATGATGCAAGTTGACTACCCAATACGCCTCTTTTTGTAGCTCCCGTGACAGCTGATTAAAGGGGAAAGGGGGTTTAAATATATAATGGTAGGAGATTTTACCATTATAAACCCCCAATTCCTTCACAGCCCATCTGATGTCATCCTTCTTGTTACTAATTTTGAAACACTGAATGTCTACCACGCAGTCGGAAGTCATCTTTTTCGAAAGATCTTTAAATATAATGTTCTATTTAGTTCAGATACTAATATCTGTAATATGGTTGAAAACTCTAGGATACTGCTTTATATACTTTCTAAATGATCAAGTCAGCGCTTATAATGATTGTGGTGGGAGGAATAACGAGTCTGTGAAACATTAAGCATTATTGAATACGTCTTGGTGGAACACTTTACATAACTTTATAAGATTTTAAGTCATCTTAAATACATAGAAGATATGAAAAAAATTGTTTGCCTAACTTAAAGTACGAATCTAAAAAAATTTAAAATTTCAAAGTTATTTGCATGGAATAGGTGAAAATATGAAACTGTATATCTTTATGTTTTCGAGGGTGCTCTTTCAAAATTTGTCATCAGAAAAAACCTGTCTGGAAAAAAAACATGATTTTTGAAAAAATTTTGAGTTTTGAAAATTTTTTTGATTTTTTTTTTAACATGAAACGAAAGTATATAGCAGATAGTATGAAGTGAAATAGATTAGATGAATTTGGCCAATACTATTTTCTGGAAATCGTAATAGGTAGTATGTCAAGGTCACGTATTTTTTTGCTTAATATACAAAAATCTTACATGATTTGACATTCCCTAATTGACCCTGTATCAGATTTTCCCAAAAATAAACCTATAACAGAGATCCTATGCACATCCAAAATTTTGGACATTTTCAAAGAAATTTCTGAAATCTGAAAATGAAACCAATCGTAGAATTTTTCTTAAATTTTAGCAAGTCATATTAGAGGTTGAGTAGAGAAAAAAAGTTTATACAAACTTCGTCGTCAAGCGTCACGTTTAAGGGCTAGGGGTGAAAAAACAAAATACCCTTAAACAGTTTTTTCGTTATAACTTGATTACTGTAAGAGATAGAAAGTTGGTTTTTTTTTTATTATGAAGAGGAAAGAGAAAGCTATCGAACGATGATATAATTTTGGTTTCACAACTAGTATGAAAATCGGGGGTGGGGGTAGCGCAAAATTTTACATAAGGATGAGGGGTTGCAATGTTACTTTTTAATTTGTAGAACAAAAGTATTTTCCAAAAATGCAATAAAAAAAAATAAGCGACTTAAAAAAAAAAAAAAAAAAAAAAAAAAGAAACTAAAATTCATAATTTTATATGTATGCTGTTGGTGTTGTTTAAATAGATATCAAATTACATAACACGGTGTCAAATTTCAAAACGCGGTGTCGAATTTCAAAACACAGGCGTCAAATTTCAAAATAAGGTGTCAAATTTCAAAACAAAGGTATTAAATTTCAAAATAAGGTGTCAAATTTCAAAACGCGGTGTCGAATTTCAAAACACAGGCGTCAAATTTCAAAATAAGGTGTCAAATTTCAAAACAAACGTGTCAAATTTCAAAACAAAGGTGTTAAATTTCAAAATAAGGTGTCAAATTTCAAAACGCGGTGTCGAATTTCAAAACACAGGCGTCAAATTTCAAAATAAGGTGTCAAATTTCAAAATAAGGTGTCAAATTTCAAAACAAACGTGTCAAATTTCAAAACAAAGGTGTTAAATTTCAAAATAAGGTGTCAAATTTCAAAACGCGGTATCAAATTACAAAACGCGGTGTCAAATTTCAAAACAAAGGTGTCAAATTTCAAAACGCGATATCAAATTACAAAACGCGGTGTCAAATTTCAAAACAAAGGTGTCAAATTTCAAAACGCGGTATCAAATTACAAAACGCGGTGTCAAATTTCAAAACAAAGGTGTCAATTTTCAAAACGCGGTATCAAATTACAAAACGCGATATCAAATTACAAAACGCGGTGTCAAATTTCAAAACAAAGGTGTCAAATTTCAAAACAAAGGTGTCAAATTTCAAAACGCGGTGTCAAATTTCAAAACGCGGTGTCAAATTTCAAAACAAAGGTGTCAAATTTCAAAACGCGGTATCAAATTACAAAACGCGGTGTCAAATTTCAAAACGCGGTGTCAAATTTCAAAATAAGGTGTCAAATTACAAAACGCGGTGTCAAATTTCAAAACGTGGTGTCAAATTACATATTTTGTTAACTCAGCAGGAAATGGTGTCGGATTACAATTTTCAAAGAATAAGTATGAAACTGAATTTTATCTGACAACAGAAAGTTAGTGACCTGTACAGTTCAACGGAATTCACCGGATGTTCATATTACTGTGTAAGTTGCAACAATTTGATATATAAGCATACTGCATTCGTTGAATATATTCATTCTTATACAAACCTATTAGTAGGTAACAGTATTAACTTCGATTCACAAATAATTCTTATTCAGTTCTAAAAATGACTTTGTTTTTATCTGAAGAGGCCCGTCTCGAGCTGCAGGAGACCTACCAGCAACAAATGCAGAATCCTGATTTGGATGAAGCCATACATGAGGCGTAAGTTTTTTTCTAATGTTTTTCTACGTTTTGTTAAACTATTTTCTCGTTTTTTACAGAATATCAGAGGAACTCAATATGGCAGTAAAGGCGATTACCTCCTTGGAAGCTTCGACCAAGCCAAGCCCAATTTCAGCGAAGGTGGCTGCTGCCAAAAGAAAGTGTTTTCAACAAGAGGATGACGCGGACGTATTCCAAAATCCTCCGCGGGAAAGTCCTGCACTTCCTTCTAGGTAAATATTCAAAAAATAATTTTAAAAAAGTCTAAAGACATCATCGAAAAATGTATGAATTATTATCTGTTATTTTTTGTTGCAGAGGCAAAAATTTGGGTTTGGCTCGAAAAAATATTAGACGGCCCTCATCTTCCATTCGCTCGCTGTCACCTACACCCTCGACCTGCTCCTCCTCTTCGGATTCCGAAGATTGGATAGGAGCAATTAACGAAGAAATGCAGCGGAGGGCAGAATTCCGTCAGCGGATGGATGGAAGAATGACTGCTATAAAAAAGAAGATTAAAAACAGCGATGACCTCATATCGCGGCTAAAAGGGGAAAGAAAATCACTGAGGGTACACAGAGAGACCCTTAGGGAACAGATTCGGCAGCTTGATGAGCAAGAACGCTCCATCGATAAGAGGGAGCGTTCTGCTAACGAGACTCGAAAAAAATATGAGGCCATCGCTGCAAAGTTTAATGAAATTAATAATTAATTATTAATTTCATTAAATAATCTTCTTTTTTGTATATATTTTGTTGTTTTGTATATATTTATATTATATTTTGTTTTTTTTAATTATGTATTATAGTATAGTTTTTAAAAAATATATAGTATTATTATCTATTCATTTGTTTTCTTTACCAATTCAAACCTGAATATCTAATAAATAATAAAGCATATTTTGAAATTATTTAGTTTTTGATTACAAGTAAAATAACAAATTTATTTAGTTTTTTAATTATAAATATATTTTCTCGTGAAGTAAAATATGTGCTACATAGCAGCTTTTCAGAATCATATAAAATATTATTAATGCAATGGATTATAGTTTATAATTCAAATATTAAAAAATTTTAAAATATATGTTACTTAGTAAAAGTTTTTAAACTAAATGAGATGTCAAAATGTTAGGGTGGTTATTGTTGCACTGTTTTATAGATTTTTTAAGTAACCAATGCTAAACGCAATTGTCTTTTTTAAGCCTATGGTCATGCTTGCAACAAAAACGGTCCAATAGAAACTCATTCTCAGTAATGTGTTACATTTTCTATATAAAATAATAATAACAATATATGTGTAAAATGTTAGATTCTACCTATATACAAGGCTCGATCAAGTTTCAGGAGAAAAACTATGACAAAACATTCACTGTATCATGTATTTTATAATATATGTACGGGGTAGAATAATAAATTTGCTAATTCAATATAAATATTTTTATTTTCTAACTAGGTACAATAAAACATTCACCTGAAATGTAAGACTTGTAGACAAAGGTTTACTTCAAATGTATATCAACATAAAATATTAATATTCGTTTTATGAATTTTTCATGCTTCGGTAATACACTGGAGCAGAAGATATAGTATACAAGGATTTATTTATAGTATATGTACGAGGTAGAATAATTGCTAATTCGATACAAATATTTTTATTTTATAACTAGGTATAATACATTGGTATGGAATATAAGAGTTGTAGACAAATACATATCAATGTAACATATTAATAATCCTTTTATGAATTCTTCATGCATCGTCTTGGATAAATGTGATGTCCGTTGTTAAACCAATTTTTCCTTTACTAACCAGATATACAGGTCGACTTCTTAAAGAATCGTTAAAGTTTTCAATACTTTCCTTCTCAAAATGCATGTAAAATCTTCTTGGTAAATAGCAGGAAAAATTTTCAGTTTCAGCCACAACACTGTCACCATATTTGGTTTTACTAAACCTCAGCTTCACTATTTTAAACTTTTTATTTATTTCTAAATTATTTTTATTTTATAACTAGGTATAATAACACATTTGTTTGGAGTATAAGACCCGTAGACAAATACATATGAATATAAGATATTAATAATCCTTTTATGAATTCTTCATGCATCGTCTTGGATAAATGTGATGTCCGTTGTTAAACCAATTTTTCCTTTACTAACCAGATATACAGGTCGACTTCTTAAAGAATCGTTAAAGTTTTCAATACCTTCCTCCTCAAAATGCATGTAAAATCTTCTTGGTAAATAGCAGGAAAAATTTTCAGTTTCAGCCACAACACTGTCACCATATTTGGTTTTACTAAACCTCAGCTTCACTATTTTAAACTTTTGATTTACTTCTAAATCTTTTACGTTCTTAATTTCTTTATATGAAGTTGCCTTGTTCAACTTTTTCAGATCCATGTTGAATATAAATGAATATAGTAGACTGACTGTTCAAATAAGTCTCATATATGCATATATATACTTTACCCACCCACCCATATTTCTCTAGTACCCCCTCCATCTTACATTTTGAATTATAATTTACTCTCCTACTTTTTATAATAGAGAGGCTAATAAGTTGTATCTGTTAGCTGTATATATCCCTCATCAAATAAATAACTGTATCATTATTTTGATGGAGAGCGGGAAAATATCGCTGATAGACAACAGAGCACTGTTAACAAGAAGAGAAACCACACCAACTGCAGATGTGGAAGAGAAAGAGGCTAAATTGAATTGTATTCAATTGTTTTAATAAATAAAATATTTTAAAACTTCACTGTGTTTAATTTTTAAATAATAAAAAGTAATAAAATTAAGTAAGATGCAGTAATTCTTTAATTAACAACTAGCAACAGTTACTTGGAATCACTTTTATCAAAGTAAGAACTAGGAACATGTTTTGATCCATCAGCACCCTCAAAATAATCCTTAGTTTCACATGTAAAACATTTTCTGTTTGGCAGGTCGCAATCTCCACCACATTTGATGCACTTATACTTTACTGGAACAGGCATATTGCAATTAATAACACTTCCGCTCAGCAGATTCTAATTTGATAATAATTAAAATAACTGAGCGTCACATACTTTTATAACAGCCCTTACACTAAACAGGTTAGGTATCCACAAAATAATATTTCTACAGAGTGATGAAAATAAAACTTTATTTTATAGTAATAGACATGCAACAAAACCTTTCATAGTAAATACGTGATCGATGATTATTATCTAAAACACTACTTATAATAAATGAGACATCATTGATTCTTCTTTGAAAGCGAGCTCTATCTCTAGCCATCTGCATCCAATCTAATTTTCTTGCTTTTTTAAACCAACCATCAGGATCCATAAGTATAATGGTTTTATTATTGTCTAAGTTAAATACAACCCGCTTTTGGCCACTCATTGTATCAGAAGAAAATCGATTAAACAATAAACTTCAAGTGTTAAACACTTTCGCTCAGCACGAGTATAATACGATTATTATTAAAATAGCTTAGCGTCATCTATCTACACACTTGTAACCCCTCCCAAACATTGTGACGTAGACGGCTGAAAGCTATGCCGATCCTGCTCCAGTCGCCATCTTGAATTGTGGAGCAGGATCGGCATAGCTATTCTACTTTTGCTATTAAAATTAAAATATATATGTTTAAACATAGTTGAACAGCACTGACAAAATCACGTAATTTTAATGGAGTAAAACATCAATAATTTTATTTTTGATATTACTTTTGCTCTACGTGTTTTATTTTTGGAGATTTCAGTACCTAAAAAACACCACAAATTTGGTCATTTTACATCGAGAAATACGACGACCTCAATAGAGGGCCATTTCTTTATACAACTAGTTGCCAAATCAGTGTGAATATTTGTATACAAAGAAATTACATCAAATGAAATAATAATTTGATTAGAAGGAAAATAATAAATATCCCGAGAGGTGTTTCACGTATTAAAAATTTGTACACCACTGCCAGTTTTAGGCAGTGCTCTTTAAAAATTGCCGTCATTACACCAATGCCCTAGGTACTGCCTAAATGCCCGGCGACACTACCTCAATGCCGGCAATGTCAACCATAATTCTGTTAATGTTGGTCACCACTGCCTTAATGCAGACCGTCACTGCCTCAGTGCCAATCGTCACTTCTCCAATACAATTTTAAACAGTATTAGAGAAATTGGGCAATGAAGTGAGAACGATTAAAGGATATATTGTGTGTAATAATTATGTGCATATTTTTTACAAAACTTTTTAACAAAAAATAATGGACAAAATTGTTAGTTAGATATGCATTGGCTAATATGATATACTGCCAATAAAAAAAAACTATAAACTGATTAAAACTATGTATGCATAACAGCTACTTACTTAATTATTAATTTTAATGACTTGAGTTTGACGATTCTCACTTTGTTCTCACATATAGATTTTGTTTAATTGACTTGGCCATCTTCTGACTCGGGTGTTTTACTAACTACTAAACTAAAGTAGACCGCACAAAACTAATTTTATATTTGTGTTCAGCATCCTCTAAAATGTGGGGGTAGGAGTTTTTTTATTAAGATTGGGGAGGAAGGATCCAGAATGCTTTTAAATACTATGACATTTTAGTCAAATCGATTTTTTGGTTTTATCGTGTGCCTTACGTAACATATTTTATCTAAATTTAATGTAATGGTAATTTTGGCGCGAGATAATATTGAACATTTCATATTATTATGTATAATGTAGAATAATTAATTACACCCCACTTACCCCTTAAAGGTTTGGGTCGAAATGCTTTGTAATTTTTATGTGCCAAATATGCAAGATACTGTACCTACAGTTCGTCGGCCAGCCCAGGTTTACCCGACTTATGCACTTGGGAAGCAGACAGCCATGTATCTGCTGGCGAACTGTCGAAATATTATTACTAGCTACGAATAATAAAATACCTCGTAAAATACACAACTTACCTCTTTACTTAATTTGCTAAGATTTAGATAAATTTTTCGATCTCTTCCGTTGCATAGCAAACGTTGCTCTTTTGATTGAATCACTTTCTTCACTACTTATATTTATACAGTTCTTTCGAAAAGTAACAAATAAATTCATTATTTTTGAAATTCAAAAGTTTTAGAAAAAATCCCCTAGTACGACGATTTTGTTTTTAAAAAAGACAGTTTTTGACATATGACCCACACTCGGACCCACATTTGTGACGTCATCGTTGTTCGAGATATGACGTCATCGACAATTTTTTTAAATAGCAACCTCCAATTTTGACTATGTCATTTGAAAGAACGTGTCATTCTACATACATACATCATGAAAAATTATGGTGTTACATAACAAAAATTTCAAGAAAATAATGTTTAAAGATTTTAAAATTTAATTTTCACAATACTGAAAATGATGATTATGTAAAAAATCGACTAAATTAAATGTTCAAATTGTGCACCGTTGGCTGACTGACAGTAGCCAAGACGATTAATAAATTCTATTTGGACATTATCAATAACTTCAGGAGATATACGATGTATCTCGTGACAAATTCTTGCTTTTAAATATTCTAAATTAAACGGTCTAGTAACGTATACTTTGCTTTTTAAGTATCCCCACAAGAAATAATCTAAGGGTGTCAAATCCGGCGATCTGGCTGGCCACTCAATCGGGCCCCGTCTCCCTATTCAACCATTCGGGAAGAGCTCATCTAAATAAGCACGAACAGGTGTTGTATAATAGGGAGGTGTACAGTATTGTGAAAATTAAATTTTAAAATCTTCAAGCATTATTTTATTGAAATTTTTGTTATGTAACACCATAATTTTTCATGATGTATGTATGTAGAATGATACGCTCTTTCAAATGGCATAGTCAAAATTGAGGGTTTGAGGGTTGCTATTGGCGGTCAGTGACTGCGCGGTTTAAGGCGTCAGTACTTGAATCGAGGTGACTAGATCGGAGTTGGTTCGCGCCCAGCTGCCAGTAAACCGTATATAAGCTATATTCGTGGAGAGGATTGGCACCCTCTCTGCGGGTATTTTAGGGTGGAATAATGTTAGCTTGGGTCAATGTGAGATTGATACCGGTTGATATTTGACTACCCTCCTAATTAATGAGGTTTTCCAGGTTTCCCTCATTCCTGCACTGAATAGTGGTTAGGGCCTACCAACGTAAGTCGTTCCTGGGCGCAAATGCGGCCTGCTTAATAATAATATGCCGCCCCCTCTCCCGCACAAGTCTTCGACTTCTGGGCTAATCCCTGTGATTAGAATGAGGGGTAGAGATATTATTATTATTATTTAAAAAAAATTGTTGATGACTTCATATCTCGAACAACGATGACATCACAAATGTGAGTCCGAGTGTGGGTCGTATGTCAAAAAGTGCCTTTTTTAAAAACAAAATCGACGTGCCAGAGAATTTTTTCGAAAACTTCTTAATTTAAAAAATAATAAATTTATTTGTTACTTTTCGAAAGCACTGTATATCACTGCCATTATTTACTAGTTTAATGCCGCAAAACTGCGATCATTTCCGACAATTACGGTGCCACTGCTGTAACTGCCTAAAGCACTTCAATACCTTCAACTACCTAATCAATGCAAACATTGCTCACAACATTCCCTTAACTGCCGTATTCACTGCTGCTATTTTGTACACCACTTCCGATCGCGAAACACCTCTCGAAATATCCGTTTCTCTAAAAAATGGTAATACAAGGTACAGCATATTTGCAGCAAATTAATAGAATAATCGTACTGCGAATGCAAAATGTCAAATTTGGCAACACCGTCAAAATTGTATAAATTCTAAATCTTAATTTTCATTTCATTTTAACCATTAATTTCGGGTCAGACTGTATTTTAGTTTTTTTGCCGTCTTTGCTTACGGCAATTGCACATTACGTGCATTTCAAAAGCACGAAGATCATTAAGTTTAAGATGTAGTAACATATTCGATACCCATCTAGAGCCTTAAATGGAACATCTACAACTTTCTTTATAATATCAACTGTCTTTTACTACAACTTAACTTGAATTTTATGTTGTAGAAAAAAACCTAGTGATGCAAATAACTACCTAACTGTATTTGAGTAATTAAGAAAACTTAAAGATTTCAAAAATTTGAATGTACTGAGTAGTCTTGAAATTGTGCTGATATCTTGCGATTTGCGAATATTGTCATTAATAATGTATATGCTAAAAGTAATATTATTTAGGGTTACTGGAATAATAATAAATCTTCTTATCGTTTGCTACTGATTCGGCAAAATATTGCTTTCTGGTCAGAAGGTTTAATTAAATCGCATAACAAAATTCGGTTGCTCAGCAATATATGAACTATTAGATTTGATAATACTGTAGATAGATATGTCATGTGTTAATTATGGGTACCTATTGATTAGGTATTTGTACGGTATTAATAGTTATATACTGGGTGTTTTTAAATGAAGTAGGAAAAATAAGACCACAGATTCCGTGAAAATAAATCGATTTAACCTAACATACCATACCATCGCATACTAAAAATGAATACTGTCAAAGATAAAATTTTATTTTCGATATTTGTAGATAACTTTTTAAAAAAATCCAAATATTTACATAAAATATGTAAGTCAGGGGTTTTTGGGAGCGAGAAATTCAAATTTGCTTCTAATTTTGACATCACTAGTAGAGGGCGCCACTTATGGCACATAATGTTTCTTTAAAATGGCAAAACTTTTTTGCTGCTTTGTGTATCCATTTGACTATTGAAATAATCGATTCTCTTACCTGTTATATCTGAAAAAGGTATACCTTGTTGAAGTCGTTAGGAGTAACAGCTTTCGAAATAATCTTATTTCAAATATTCGGTGTATCGATTGAAAACTGTTATCAATTCAGGTAAAGTTCCTTTACTAATGAAAATACAGCAAAATGTTACTTGAAAAACTTATTAAGAACGCTAAATTATGGAGACGTGCAGAATTTCAAAAAGATCGGCCTGCTTTGATAAAATCTTTGCTTTGTTGAAAAATGGTTTCATCAAACCTCGCCGATCTTCTGGAAATTTTGCACGTCTCCATAGTTTACCATTCTGAACAACTTTTTCAAGTAATATTTTGCAGTGTTTTCAGCAGAAAAGGCACTTTACCTGAAACCAAAACAACTTTTACTCTGTGCATTGAGCATTTCAAATTGGATTATTTCAAAAATGGTTACCCCTACTGACTTCAGCAAGGTATATCTTTTACAAATAAATTAGGTAGGAGAATCGATTGTTTCGATAGTCAGATGGATACACTAAGGTGCAAAAAAATTCTGCCATTTAAAAGAAACATGGTGTGCCACAAGTGGCTACTAGTGACGGCAAAATTAGAAACAAAATTGAATTTCTCGCCCGCAAAAAACCCCGATTTACAAATTTAATGTAAATATTTGGATTTCTTAAGAAGTTATTTACAAATATCGAAAATAAAATTTTAACTTTGACACCTTGTATCTTTTTTATTATGCGACTTGGCATGTATGTTAGGTTAAATCGATTTATTTTCACCTAAGGAATCTGTGGTCTCATTTTTGCTACTTCATTTAAAAACATCCTGTATAAAAGATAAAAAATCATAGTTCCCATTTACGTACAGGGTGTTTATTACGTAAAGGTAAACAATCCAGAGGCGTATTCTGTGGCCAACAATAAAGATTTTTTGTTACATAAGTGTAAGGTCTTAGGACAGACATTGTCCAACTACAGCTTGTCAAAAATTAAAAAAAAAATCAATTTTTAATGTCTAAACAGCTTGAGTTTATGTAACTAAATTCAGTGTGCGTACATAGTATGACAGTAGGTATGAAACAAAAAATTACTAGCTTTAGAAACTTACCAGTGGTGGGGGTGTCGATACAACCGATCATTATTTGCCAAAAGAATCCTTGTATAATATTACAAATAAAATAGGTCATCATATGCGCCATGTATTATGTTCCCCTTTCCTTACTTTATACTTTTTTGTATTCCAAACCGATTAACAACAAAATTAAATTATTTGATCAAGTACATTTTTACACAGATACTTTAATTACTCAAACATATCTAAGGGAGGTCATGCAAACAATAATAATAAACCGCCATCTTATTTAATATTGTGTATTGTCCAATTAAGCTAATTTTATAAAAATATGAAGTTTTAATAATGGCTTCTGCATATTCAAATGCTGAAATTTGCCAATATGGTTTACATTTATGGCCCTGCAGATGGAAATGATACTGAGGATAGGCGAATTTATATGAAAAGATTTCCAAATCATCCAACTCTAATTGCAAGAATGTTTGTCAACGTCTTCCGGAGTCAAGCTCATTTGAAAAAAAATTAATTCCTGGAAGAACGCTCGAGTTGGAAGAAGCTATTTTACACGAAATTGAAGAAGACCCAAATACTAGTACTAGGAAGATCGCTGCAAATCTTAATGTGAATCATAAATTAGTTTGGTCCATTCTGAAGCATCAACAGTTATAAAATTTTCCCACTACATTTTGTAAAAATTGAACAAAATGTAGATTTTGCTGCTCGATTGGAATGTATATATGAGTGCTAAGACAAAGTATGTGGTTTATGCACGATAGGGCTCCCCTATGTTGTAGTTTGACTGCTCGTGAATTTTTAAATGAAATATTAGGTAGTAACATGATTGGACGAGGCAGGCAAGAACCAGGTCAACCTTGACCACCCAGATCATCTCATATGAACCCAATTGATTTTTTTATTTGGAGACATCTCAATACATTAGTTTACAAGATTCCCATTGAATCTGAGGAGCACTCATGTCAACAAGTTATAGCTGGTTGCGATGTAATAAGAGCTCTACTACTCCTGGAATTTTTGCACGTATTCGAGATGCAATTTCAAAAAGATCTGAAGCATGTATTTTGGCTGAAGATGGCCAGTTCCAACATTTGTTATAATAGATGATAGTAAAGTAATTCCATTGTCAATTAATTACATTGTTATTATTTTAAGTAATGAGTATCGTAAAAATGCTCCTGATCAAATAAATCAGTTTTGTTGTTAGTTAAATAATGATCGATGATACCCACACCTCCGCCACTGGTAAGCTTCTAAAGCTGGTAATTTTTTGTTTCGCATTTTTTACTGCAGAATGCGTCCCTGAATTTTTTACCCCTACTTAAGAAACATCCTGTATACAGAGTACTTGTTAATTAGAGGTTACCCATTATCATTTTTGTGCTATCTGCAACAAATGCAACAGAAGAAACATAACAACGACCACCGACTGTTGTAGCCCTCGTCGGTATTCACCACGTCGACTTGCAATCAAACAGCCATAGATTATCCAAGTGCAGACAGAGAACTAAACGTAAAGTAATTGTTTTGGAAGCTTTGGTATGTGTAATTGGATGTTGCTTCTGGTACGGGCTCCATACGCAAACAAACCAAATCGAATTATGTTTCGATAAGCAAGTGTTGTAATGCAGATCGGCAATAGTACAACATTTCTGCCTCGAGCAAATAGGTCAGATAATAATTATAAAGAGGAGGAAAATAGGTAACTGTTGGATATCCATTTGATTATCAAATATTGTGTATTATACGGGGTGTTCAAAAAACGCTACAAACTTTGAGATATAGGAGAGGATGTTAACACATGAAAATATAGATTAGGATCTCCTGTTCGACTGTTCCGTTTTGGCATCAGAGTTTTGTGTCACAACTTAAATGCTAATAAAATACTTATCATTTGTAAAAAACGTTTGCTCAAATTGTAAATATATTAAAAAAGCAAACTTGTTTACGCCCATTGAGGGACATCTTATACAGGGTGATTCAGTCATAGTGTAATTAATTTTATAAAAATATAGCGAAAATTGAGCACTATCCAAATACTCGATTAAAAAACATCAAATGCATATTTAAAATTTTCAAATCATTATTTAAATCTCAGACTGTTACTGATTCAGTTTTCAGTTCAACACGATGTCGCCCTGACGCGACGTTGCCAAATTTAATTATTTTTAAAATGTCAAAATCTGTAGTGAATACTAAAAATTATCTTTATAAGTATGCAATTAACGTATTAAGTTTCAGTTTAAAAAATATTTAATATTGAAGTTACTAAACTCCAGCGGATCAAATAAACCATTTACATTTCATTACATAAATAGTGAGATAAAAAACAATTTATTAAGAGAGGCTGAAAAGTTTTTCGTATTTAAATACTGATAGTAACACAAAAAAACCTCATACTGCCAACAAAATACAGTCAGAGACATTATTCAGTAATAGGTCAATAACCTTGTTTTCAATTCCTACTCAACTACTAGCAAGCGCTGCAGAGCCGTCAAATAATAACAGAGACAAACAGTTAAATTCGCATTTATATAAACCCACGGTATAGTAAATATGAAGTCATGAGTATTTAACAGATTAGTCCCACAAACAATTATCAACCGTATGTTGATTCACTTAAGTGAAAAAATAAAAATATATGAAAATGATAAAGCGCATATTCGTAATCAAATGTGATTTGCATTATTTGGGAATGTCAGCGTATAAGCTTGATTCTGCCTTCAAAAACATAAGGAAGAGGTGATAAAAATAGGTACGTTTTATCCAAACCTACCTACCGTCTAAAATTTTGAGGAGCTTCTGAACTTGCAGTACGAGAACCTGATGAATCCGAAAAATTCTCAAAATTTTGGTATTGACAGAACTTGACAAGACGCCTAATGAATACCTTAAAAATATAATAAGTTTGGAAGGCACCTCAATAAATATACAAAATGACATTTTAGATTGCTTTTTAGACGTTTGTCAGAAGAAAAAAGATATATCACTTCAATATTGAACTTTAATGAACATGCTGCTATTATGTATGTAGTCCTGATGATGTGGCAACTGAATTTCACTTCAACTCTCGAACACGTCATCAAAAAAAAAAAAAAAATTTAGTTTACCAGGAGCTCTGTGTTATCGATTGTTATAGGTTCATTTGCTTTTCAAGCGTAGAGCTAACTTTTTTTTTCAAATTTCTGTCTTTATTAGGTCTTCTGAATACGTGGTTGGAATTAGTGATATTATGACTGAATCACCCGTATATTTTAGTAATCAGAAAACGCCAAGATTCCAAAAACAGAACGTAAATATTATATAGAGCGTTTAGCTTGAATGAAATATAAAATACAAATTTGACTTATATCGCTGCAATGCAGCTATTAATTGTTTTATTACCACAGAGTGTGAAGAAGATACGGAACGACATATGACTCCATCACTGTCTGGATGTAGCGTTGGGCTATCATGTTGCTTCTAGTGACCTACTACCATACGCGATATCACTCCATACCATAACACCTACTATGTTGCTCTCTATCAAATAGTGGATCGTGTCTTTCACCACGTCGCCTTCTCACTCTAGCAAGAGCATCGTGCATCCCCAAGCACACCATTGTAAGCGGTTAGTTCGATGTTAATGAGAGGCAGCACCCAATGTGGACTATAAGATAAGAGACCAAAACTTCAAATTCGGTGATATACTTTACTCACACCGACCATCCCCACATGTTCTTCACTGATTTACAATAGTCCGCTGCTTCTAAATCGGCCTTTGGGAGCTAAAAGTCGCAAAAGACGATCTTCACGCTCTGTGGTTTCTTTACGATGGCCGATGCCTCCACGCCTGGTAACACTGTAGTATGGTACGTAAGGATCTGTTAGTCCTTCTAGAATTTCTATCACCGACACACCTGCTTCGCGCAAGCCAACAATCCGACCCCTTTCAAAGTCACTAAGTTGGGAAATCTGCCCGAATCTATGTGCTCTAGGCATAATTAGAAATTTTTAAAATAAAGCTGCGTTATCAATGTGTGACCTATGCAAGCTCCAAAAAAAAACTTAACGGGTATACCTGAAAATTTAATAATTTTTTTACTTTAACCGAAAAAAGTAAACATGTAAAAATTATCAAAATAAAATGTTATTTAATAGGTAATTACTTTATCTACGTAGTATATTAACAATATAGGAAAAGTTATGTTAGATGGGAGTAATACATATATCAGAAAGGCTGGATGACTTAAATATAATATTCGTTTAGCGGCCAAAATGTAGTCTAGTAAATTCGATAGGAAAATACTTAATTTAATATAAAATTGTATTTTACATGATTATAAAAATGTAGCCTCTGAGAGCATAATTTGAACAAAATGGCTCGACTTTATCGAGTAATGGCCTTATACGGCTCCCACACTTCTATATATCCCTTTCTACAGAAATGCGCTTGCGAGCATCAAAACAAAGAAAAATAGAACCGAATTATTGATGTGGAAGCCCATTCTTATCTTAAATCACAAGACAGCAATATATTCTGTCAAGAGTTTATTCTTACTCACGATTTAAAACCAACATAACAGTTTAAAGTTACATTTGAAACATTTTTAAATTTATTAAAAATGTAATTTCATCAATAATATAATACTAATTTATTCACAAAACTACAATTAAGTAGTTTTTGCAAATCTCTCAAATTATAGTGTTTTCAAAATTTATATTTATTAACTAACATTAATAATAATAATAATTAATAATTAAATAATAATAATATAATCAAATAAATTAAATAAATATGACTTCATTGATAGGAATTGTAGGAGACTTGATTTATATTAGCTTAAAATACCTTTCTAATACAGTAACAAATTGTAATTGTACCAATTAAACAAAAATAAAAAAGATCACGTGTGTAAAATGTTCACCATTAGAAGATTCAGTGAAGTTTTGAAAAAGTATGAAAAAGCGTTTATACCAAACAGGGGAGAAGTGTTACAGTTTACTCAAATCAAAATTTTTCAATCATTATTCGAAAATTTCTGCTTCTTGGAGGGCTTTGATATAAATATCTCAATTTTTTACCGTAACTTTTTTTGTTTGACAAACATTAACTATTTAAATAGACGTACCAAAAAGTCTGTTATTTTAAAACTTTCGCATCTCACTTTTTTACACCGTTTATTAAAAAATAAAATAAAATTCATTGTCCAAATGAAGTCCTACAAATGTTTACGTAGATAAATAAATAAAAATGAAAATAATTAAAGAATCTAACTCAAGATCTCAAAAACAGTAATTGAAAATGATTTACGTAAACGTATCATAGTTGCTGCCAATAACTAACGAGTTCAAAACGCACAAGGAGCAGAAACATTTGTGTTAGTTTGTAAGACCGGTCCAAGATTTTGTTGTAACATCAGGTATGTAAAACTATTTTATTAACTAAAGCCATAAATTAATTCCATTAATAATAATAATAATAATAATAATAATAATAATAATAATAATAATAATAATAATGTGTCCTTATTAAAATTTAAACTGTACATAGTGAAGAAATATTATTAAAGAAGTGGCGAGGTTCAACATAATTGTTGCTCTGCCACCTAACCACTCCCTTTAAAGGATACGATACAAAGTAAAACTATAAGAAAATAGAAATCACAAACTATATATACATGAAAAGCATACTTGATAAAGAAGCATAAATACATACATATTTAAGTTGGTAACATAAGATTTGGCCTGTTTTTTTCAGAACTTGGCAACTAGAAGCAGACTTAATAGCAGAGAGGAGTTTATTATAAATTTTAACGGCATTATAACTAAATGACCTTTGAAATTGAGCAGTACTATGACGTGGGACAGTGTACAGATCACGAAATCTAGTTGATCGTTCATGCTGACCTTTAACAAGTTTATCAAAAAGATATTTAGGAGAACCCAATGTATTAATTTTATAGACTAGAGACGCCATATGAACCATATAACGCTCATTAAGTTTTAACCACTTGGATTGCTCATACTTGTCACTTATGTGATCAAATTTTCTAACACAATACGCAAATCTTAAACAAGGGTTCTGAAGCATCTGAAGACTTTCCTTGTCCCTATTTAATATAGCAGGCCAATAAAATATATCAGAGTAGCCTACATAACTAAGAATTAAGGTATCACACAACTTTAATTTGACATTAGTACTAAGAACTTCTTTAAAAAGATAAAGCGTGTTTGCAATTTCCAATAAGACTTCTGAATCAAATTGGACACATGTTTCTGAAACCTGAGGTCAGTATGGAGATACCGTAGATACCTAAATCCCGGCAACATATTGACGAAACTAAAGCTTTATCATTTAGGACAATGTTAAGATTAGGGTAATTAACTATGTCATCTCGAAGCGGTCCAAAAATTAGTAACTCAGTTTTTTTCTCATTCAAAACTAAACCATGAGCATTAGACACAGTAGAGATAACATTTAAATCGGAGTTGGTGTGCTCCATTGCAAAATCAATGTCCAAGATGGAAAAATGATAAAATATTTGATAATCATCAGTATATTGATGCGACTTAGAATATTGCAAAAATGTCGAGAAGTCAGCAGTATAAACTAAAAACAAAAGCGGCCCCAAAATGCTTCCCTGAGGTACACCTCTGTATATTTCAGAAATATCAGAAAATGATTCACCTAAATAAACTTTTTGGCGCCTCGCAGAAAAATAATTTGAAAAAAAAAACGTAACAACTAAATCACGCCAAAATATTTAAGCTTTAAACATAATGTAGAAGGTACTAGTGTATCGAAGGCTTTACTATAATCAAGAAGCACTAAATTTTGTGATTATTCCTGACTCTATATAGCTCATCTGTAACATCTAACAAGGCAATAGCTGTACTATGATTAACACGAAATCCAGATTGAGTTGGAGGCAAGATATTGTTATTATTTAAAATATTGGAAAGCTGTTCATGAACTATTTTTTCAAGAATTTTGGAAAGCGTAGGCAAAATACTGATAGGTCTGAAGTTAGAAATATTATTTGGATTATTATTTTTAGGCACTGGAATAACATGAGCTTCTTTCGAAACGTCAGGGAAAGTGCCAGTAGTTAAACATTTTTTAATCAAAAAAGTTATATAACCACTCAGGTGAGGAAACAGCAACGTGAGCATTTTTAAGTTAATGCCATCACATCCTTTGGCATTTGACTTGATTCTAGCAAAGACTTTCTCCACTGCATTGACATCTACCTCTGAAAATTGAAAATTTCTCTTTGTGCCAAAATGTTTATTAACGTAATTATTAGTAAGAAAATTTTTATCACCCGTACTTTGATAAATATTATTAAGGAAGTATTCGTTGAAATCATTACCATTACGAAAGAAAGAATAATTTATTTTATCACTATTTTTACTAATATTCAAAAATTTCAAAGTACGCCAGAAAGCTTTAGGGTCAGTTTTAAATTTGTAATGAAGGTATGCTTTTTATTTTTAAAAATGAATAACAATAGCGGTAAAAAAAGTTGAATTTGCTGTATAACATAGGTGTTATAAGGTGTGTCTGTTAAATCTTTCATTTGGGAATTTCTTTTCATTTTTTTCCCGGTCACCGATTGCATGCTTTACCGCTTTATCACGTTTTACAGTGGACCAGTTTTCAGTGCCGAGAAGAAGTGTATTTTAAAATCATTTTCGAACAGCCTTTTTTTATTTATTTATTTTTTTTACCAAAATTGTATTTGTAAGAGCCCCCGTACATCAAAATTTTTTTTAAATAAGTTCTGAGTAATCTTATATAAAATACGTTCAACCTAAGGGCTATCTCAGACAATCCCGTTGATGTAAAATTCTCGATATTGGAACCACATACGAAAAACGTTACGTATTAGAGAGAAATTTAAATCAGATTACAAATCTCATCCACAAGATTGTAACATCTGATTTCAGTTTCTTTTTATACAGTATCTCGATATCCCAAAAATAACCTCATCGGCCCAAAATTGCGTGTGACTGTTTTTTTTTGCAGGTCAACGTAATTAGTAACTTAATCTTCTAATATACCAGCAGCAATTAATTTTTGGAACATTTTAAAATATTTTTAACATAAATCATTTCAGAATTAAAGTTTTATATATTGCACGGATGCTATAACGTAATTTAGTTACATCCATCTCCAGATAAGATTTTAAATGTCACGGATTATTTTTTATGACGTATTATGATAGATTATACATTTTTCAGCCAAAAAGAATGATTAGAGAGGGATTTCAAATTTAAAGTTAAAAAGTTAGTGTTTGATCCATTTTAAAAAGTTTACTTCTTGTTTAATGCTAAAGTGAAATAATTACTTTAATGAGTTTTATAAGAAAGTTCTGAGAAAGTACTAAATAATAATTATAATCAACAAAAAAATTACAAAACAAATTTACAGGATGTAAATAAATATTCAGTGGGTGATTGTGAACAAATAAAATGAGTTTTTTTATATTAATAAAGCCTTATGAAGATACAACCCCTTAAAGATGTCAAAAAAATTGTTTTTATTTTTGTTCCGTTTTTGTCTTTTTTATTAAATTTAGTACATTAATTAAATATTTGTTTTTAAATTTAAACTCCTTAATCTAAGAATCTCATCTCTTTTTGCTCTTTTAATTGTTAATTATTACCGCGAAATTGCTGTGGTTCTCAACGCAGCTACTGGCGAATGTCCGCGAGAAACAAAAAAGGACTCTCGCTTGAACCGTTGACGCGCTCTCGTGTGTTATTATAGCTCTTATTTTTCCTATGTAAAACTACTGTTTTGCGACTGCAAGATCTACTGCACTTTGCGCTTTGCGCTTTGATGACATACATTCTCCGATGCAAAATGCTTCCACATCCTCTATTTCTTCGCCTAACTCCGCCTCTTTACAAAATAACTCTTCTGTGGCAAGCACTTCGCAAACTGCTACTCTAACTAATTTAGTTTCCTCCAAAAAAGTAGTTCTTCTTTCGACTGCTCGCATCAAAGTCCTCGATAAATGGGGCAATTATCAAGTCGTCCGCGCTCTCTTAGATTCTGGTAGTCAAGCTAATTTTATCACTGAAAAATGTTGTAATTGTTTAGGTTTTTCAAAACTCGATCTCTCTATTTCTATTCAAGTTTTAGGACAAATGTTTTCTTCTGCCGCTAAAGGAGTTTCTCTTAATTTTCGTTCCTTAAGCCAACCTAACCATAGTTTTATTATCGAAAGTTTCATTTTACCTCAAATTTGTGAGGATATGCCCAAATTCGAAATTTCTCTCAATTTCTGGACACACACATACATAACATAACTTAACGAATAATTAAACACACTGTTAATACAAATTGAAGCACTGTTCCAGGACATTTTTTAACTTTGAACACTCTTACGGCCATTCCAGAACCTAATCTTCAAAATTTAAATTTAAATCGCTGGCAATTGTTGCAAAGATTACATCAAGCCTTTTGGTCACGTTGGCATAGTGAATATTTACACACCCTACATCAATGCAAAAAGTGGACAGAGTCGAGTGAAAATATAACTATAGGAACAATAGTTCTCGTAAAAAATGAATTATTACCTCCGTTGCATTGGCAATTAGCCAGAATTGTAGACACTGTTCGTACTTCTCAAGGAACATTAAAACGACCAGTTACTAAATTTTGTCCATTACCTATGCATTCTCCTGTTTAGAGTGTCTTTTTCTAGACACTCTAGGTGGGCGGATATGTTCCGTTTTTGTCTTTTTTATTAATCCGCGCTCTCTTAGATTCTGGTAGTCAAGCTAATTTTATCACTGAAAAATGTTGTAATTGTTTAGGTTTTTCAAAACTCGATCTCTCTATTTCTATTCAAGTTTTAGGACAAATGTTTTCTTCTGCCGCTAAAGGAGTTTCTCTTAATTTTCGTTCCTTAAGCCAACCTAACCATAGTTTTATTATCGAAAGTTTCATTTTACCTCAAATTTGTGAGGATATGCCCAAATTCGAAATTTCTCTCAATTTCTGGACACACACATACATAACATAACTTAACGAATAATTAAACACACTGTTAATACAAATTGAAGCACTGTTCCAGGACATTTTTTAACTTTGAACACTCTTACGGCCATTCCAGAACCTAATCTTCAAAATTTAAATTTAAATCGCTGGCAATTGTTGCAAAGATTACATCAAGCCTTTTGGTCACGTTGGCATAGTGAATATTTACACACCCTACATCAATGCAAAAAGTGGACAGAGTCGAGTGAAAATATAACTATAGGAACAATAGTTCTCGTAAAAAATGAATTATTACCTCCGTTGCATTGGCAATTAGCCAGAATTGTAGACACTGTTCGTACTTCTCAAGGAACATTAAAACGACCAGTTACTAAATTTTGTCCATTACCTATGCATTCTCCTGTTTAGAGTGTCTTTTTCTAGACACTCTAGGTGGGCGGATATGTTCCGTTTTTGTCTTTTTTATTAAATTTAGTAAATTAATTAAATATTTGTTATTAAATTTAAACTCTTTAATCTAGGAATCTCATCTCTTTTTGCTCTTTTAATTGTTAATTACTACCGCGAAATTGCTGTGGTTCTCAACGCCGCTACTGGCGAATGTCCGCGAGAAACGAAAAAGAACTCTCGCTTGAACCGTTGACGCGCTCTCGTGTGTTATTATAGCTCTTATTTTTCCTCTCTAAAACTACTGTTTTGCGACTGCAAGATCTATTTCAACCAGCCTACCTCCTTTAGAAAACCATCTCCGAGTGCTGTGAAAGAAGACGCCACTTAGGTAAGAAAACCACAGCCCGTTTTTTTTTCTTTTTATATATATTGTACCTCGTTATATTTATTGGCGATACATAGAATCATATGTAACAACTGAACCAGTCTAAATACAGTCCATTTCGCAACAATTTTTTTTTTCTGTGACAGAAATGAACATGAAGTGAACATTCTCTGCTATCGAGAAGGCACTCAGTATACAATTTGTTTTAATATTCCTCTACCGTTGTAAGGGATAGAAAATTTGTTTCATACGTAACTATTTTGTTATTGCTATTTTACTATTTAAAAATTCATTTCATATAGCTTGATTCATTCTAAACAAAAAAAGAGTCTTATTTTATTAATAAAATGTGTATTTTTTAACTATTTTAATTTACTTGCATTTTTGATACTTTGGATTTATTTATTAATTTCTTAATTTGATTATGCGCAAGTGGTTTTTAGAACGGGATGTCAGAAATAAATTAAAATATATAATATTTAGTAGAATACAATTTATTTAGCTTAATAATGCTTATACAGGATGTAACTTTGAATGGGGGTCTGGTTTGGAGGGGAGAGTGCCTATGACCTTTAGAAACACATATAAGTTTATTTTCTTAAGTTCCGTCATAACTGATTTTTTTTGTTACCTTTTTTCGTAATTTTCATAGTACGCCACTGGGCAGGCTAGCGCTGAGCATATCTAGTCGCAGCATCCCCAGCATTGTTGTCATATTTCATTATTGAAGTGGACGATGGGGAATGAAGTTCTATTAGATTGCAAATGTCCAAGCTGCCCGTAAGGTACTGCTCTTTGACAATATATTTTTTTGAGTGGATGTTCGCCAGAAGTTCTATTATCTCATAAAAACAAAAAATGTATTATTTTACGGATAGCCCACTATAAAACAGCAACAAGTCAACTAACAGAAACCTCAAAAATAAATAAATACATAATCCTTTTTACTTACGCGGCTAGAGTCCTCTTCTACGGCGTTTAAAATGTTTAATGCAAGATTCTTACTTTCTTAATTTGTTCTCGTTCAACATTACCGTTTGGCAGTCAAAACTCCCATAATCTCTTAAATGTCGAACCAATCTTACAAACATTTCCATCCGATAACGTCTTCCTGCAGATGCCGTCTTCTTTTATTAAAACGGAAACTTTAATCATAGTTTAGCTCCTTCTTAATTCGTATACATGTTTTTTTCATAATAACACACAGACTTCGTAATGAAAACATAATATCTTTATAGGTTAATATACATTTACACTCAAAAATTCACATAGAAAACTCATGTACCCTTTTTAAGGGACAAAAGAGAAACTAATTCTAAGTCAAAATAAAAATAAAGCTGTAACATATTCGGCTCACTGGCCATTTGTTGTTTTGTGATTTTGCCGCTTTGGTAGTGTCCGTTGACGGTTATCATTCTAACAGGTGTGTTAACGGTGCCATTGACGGGACACATTCACGTAACGAAACATTTCAAGTTATATTTCAAATTCTAACATATATTTCTTTCGCTATATCTCATATCTGTATCTTTTTTAGATAAAATGACACTTATTTTGTTTAATATAATAGCATACAACATGTTCATGGACACTCAAAACTGGATACAAATCATTCTGGGAAACAGAAGTGCAAATTTGATGTTGACTATTGTCGAGCACAATTTGTGTAAAAGAAATGAACAACACAGAGTTTTAAAAGTAATAAATACTGAAGCAGCAATTTTGATCAAACGTAAGTGCCGTCTGTGGGACCTTTTAGGAGGTACCCGATATAATCATATTCATCGTCTGGTTTGATGTATTGCGTGCAGTATTTTTGCGGTATTTTATAAACTAGGTCAAGTGCAACAGTGCTTAAAAGTATGCGCCAAAAGTATGGAATAAATTCAATAAAAACGAAACAATTATTTTTTGGGAAAAATCCTTGAACATTTTGAATTTAAAAAATACATGTTTTAGCGTAAAATGCGATTTTCAAATGTCATTTGTTTTTTTTTAAATGGCAACACCATATTGTTTTCCTTGATTCTGAAAGATCGTTTAATTCTCTATCAGACAGTACTAAAATTTTGCCCTCTTACATAGGAAAGTTTTCGAGTAAATGACGATTGATTGTTAGAAAACGTAAATTTTATCCATAAAAAAGTAACAATTCTGAGGTATGTAAAATAAAATACAATTGAATTATTAGAAACTGTTATTTTTAAACATATTTTAAAGCTATCAGATTAATAATTTCATTTTTATTTTTAATTAAGAACATTTTATAAAACAACAAAAAATATTTTAAAATAAGTTTTACTGGAAATAATTAGTAGGTAACATATGCAAATCGACCTACTAATATTATTATTTAATAATAATAATTAATGAATATATCGGTCAAAAATGTTTATTTTTTACGCACTTTTACAGTACATTTTTACAACACTGAAAAATTGTTTTTACGATCCATCCTTTGTCAGGACTGACACAAAAAGGTATGAGTCGCAAGGTTATAACAAAGCCGAGTATTTACAAGATTATTAATTGCAGCTTTTTCGTTTTTGTATGCAGCTCCATTACATACATACGTGGTCACAAGTGGCAACACTATAAACAGTGTCCTGCAGTGAAACTCGGACGCTGCTCAAGGTCGGCATGGATAGCAATTTGGGTACAGTTTAAAAAATTTATTATAACTCGGCTGTTTATTTGATTTAAACAAAAAAGTAATTTCAAATTAGGAATCTAGGGACCACAGACTACTACCCCTCAAAAGGGGATCCCCATTTAAAGTTACACCCTGTATATGGTATTGCTTTTTCAAATGTTGATGCACATATTCACATATTCTCTCTGCATACCTGGTACTTGTTTGTATATTTTGTGTAAATGTGGGAGCAATTTGTCAGCAATTAATGACACATTTGTTATAATCCAAGATAACGGAATGGGATTATCACCATCTAGGGAAATATAGTGTAGAATTTGCGTTCAATATTCGTGTATATGTTTAGGTACAAGTTCCGTAAATAATTATAATTTCATCGCGACTTCTCTACTTCTAAGCAGAAGCAATTCAATTAGTGGACTCCAAAGAGCCCGGGAAGAGGGATCTAGCAGGAAACTGAGATTTGTCGCATACACATTGCGGATTATGAATGAGATTGCTGAATTGAATGAAATCAATATAATTTACATTACTAATATAGCTTCGCCTTGTTGGATGTTTTCTTGGGGTCGAGAATATGCTGGTAACTTTTGAATATTTCCAAGACTCCAGCCGCCTGCCTTGTTTTGGGCATTATTTGCATTATCGATGTTTTGCTTCAAATATTTTCCTTCTGCAGAGGAATTTCTACCTGCGTTATTTTTCCATTAATTCCGCTCTATGTCATAAATATTTATTAAAATCACGAGGACTTGGGGAGCCGACAAATTTAAATTTGTGTCGAAACAAGAATTCAGAATAATTCTGAATGACAAGTTAGCTATGTACAAAATTTCCGAAGATATTAGTTCCTAATGACGTTACCAATTTTAAGGTCTACGAGCTGTCTATAAAATTACAATTTGTCAGGTTTGATAGGTGTCAGCAATTTAGTAATTTTTATTAAAATTCAAATATTTGAAATATTCTGTCTAAAGATGTAGGTATTATAAATTAAATTTACAAACGGAAAGTAAATAAAAGCTACAGCTAAAAGTTACTAGATTATAGAAAAAATATTAATACGTTCTTAAAAAGGAAAAAAATCAAGATATAAGAAATAGATTTTAAAAGTAAGACAGATCGATGGTAGAAAGGTAACAAATAAGAGAACGAAAAAATATTATTGATTGCAACTGTACAAGACGATTCAGAATTTACCAGGGGACGCTTACAAATACAACTTTGTAATAAAATCAAAAAAGACAGTTCGAAAATCATTTAAAAATACAATTTGGGACTGCACTGGAATCTCTTTCACTGTAAAATCTGATAACGCGGCAGAAATGCAATCAGCGACCGGAAAAAATAAATAACATTTTATAACGTCTACTTTATACAGCAAATTAAACTGCTTTTGCCGCTATTGCTATTAATTATTAATAGAATTAATTTTTAGTTTTAATTAATAAAATACTTTGACATACCTGATGTTATAATAAAATTTTGAGGCTGTCTTACCCAGTTTCTACAACTAATACAAATGTTTCTGGTTCTTGTCCGTTTTGAACTCGTAAGTTATTGGCACCAACTATGATACCTTTGCGTAAATCATCAATAGTATGCATCCATTTCGGAACGATACACTTCATTTTTTAAATATTCTCATAAAAAGAAGTTCAGATGATTTAAAGTCAGGAGATCGTGGCGGTCATGGTACCGGTCTTCCTCGTCCAATCCGGTATTAATACTTGGACCTCGTGTATAATACTCCACATTGCTGCAATACGCCGAGAAAGTCCTGAACCACCTTCTCTTCCACGATTCGGTTTCTAATTTTCCCCGCGTTGCCTACCCTTGCCCTCACTGCACACCGCGGTAAAAGTAGCTGCATTTGGCACATATTTACCGGGAAATCGCTCTGCTAAATATATCCATCAACTTCGAATTGCTAAACACTTAAGCCATTTTTGATACTTGAACAACTATAATGTGAAGACTCGCATCACAAAAACGTTTAATATTCAGAATCGCCTGGCTAGAGACTACAGCTGCTCAGCGATGTAAAAGTTAAAAATACTACAACTTCAATAATTTTTTACTTGAAAAGGATTCTATAAAACATTTTTTTTACGATATTGACTCCATTTTTGATGACACATCTATTCCAAATTTTTTTTTTATTAGTTCTTAATCACCCTCATATAATTTTGCAAGGTTGACAGCCTTAATTCAAGATGAAGTGTTTGCAAACACATATGTATGATTTGTTCCTGAATACTACTTTAACAATGAAAAGTAATGCTAGTTTTACAAGCAGTTTTGCTGATGACTTTTATATAAATTTCTATTAGATTTTAACATACGAATATATTAACAGGACGCAACTTTAGTTCCACTATCGGAAGAAAAAGATTGCACCCATACTTAAAAATCTGTACAGAAACATCCCAGACCAGTAATTTTCACTCATGCATTGGAACGTCATGATTAGATGTACAGAAACATCACAGACCAGTAACTTTCAGTCATGCATTGGAACGTCATGATTAGTTTAGTGTACACATCAAATATAAATTACCAAACATTAAACTTAAATCTCAAGTTTTATAATTGCTTCTGAAGCAATGAGCGATATGTCTCCCGAAACATTAATAAACCTAAACCGATGTCGAGGCGACAAGCCCTATTAAAAAAGTCGAAAAAAAAGCCGCGTCTGTAGATCGATCTTCTAACATTCCTAAATAACTACATAGAAATCTAACGTATCACTTGGAACCAATAGTAAGTGAAGTCGAATCAGCCCATCGATTTGCCCGTTACATGTCATTGGAAAAGACAAACACCATGTCAAAAAGTTGCTAAAGATTTTATCAACAAGATCAAGGGAATCCAATTCCAGTGAGATGATGTGAGCTTTGACCTCATTATTTGCAAGTGCCAATAAAATAAGCTTTGGAAGAACTTCATTGAAGACTCATTATACAAAGCAAATATGAGGGTTTAGTAGATTTACAAAATGGTCCTTCTACTTTAGGGATAAGATCTATGAATAAACTGAAGGAGCAGTTATGGGTTCGCCCTTACCTCCAGCTTCAATCACCAACATGAAAACCTTCAGGAAATAGGCATTGGAGCCGTCAGTCTAAAGTCATAGTGTTGGTTTAGATATGTTGTCGATACATTGCTCATATGGCCTCATGGGTATAACAATATACAAAGATTTCTAGAACATATCATAGGATCGGTCTGTGGTCCCACGGTTTAAGGCGTCAGTAGTTGAATCGAGGTGACTAGATCGCTGTGGGTTCGACCCCCGCAGCCGGTAGACCGTATATAAGCTATATTCGTGAAAAGGATTTGCACCTTCTCTGCGGGTATGGTAGGGTGGAAAAATGTTGGCTTGGGTCAATATGAGAGACACCGGTTGAAATTTGACTACCCCCCTAATTAATTCCTACACTGAATGGTGGTTAGAGCTTACCAACGTAAGTCGTTCCTGGGCGCAAATGCGGCCTGCTTAATATTAATATGCCGCCCCCTCTCCCGCACAGGTCTTTGACTTTTGGGTTAATCCTCCTGATTAGAATGAGGGGTAGAGATATTATTATTATTATATTAATGGAATACAAGAAGCCCACCCATAATGATTGATTTGACTGACGAGTCACATCACTACACGGTTCAGCAATAAGGTATCGTTAACACTTTAGCAAGCATGAACCAATTGTGAGCTAGAACACTTGGAATAAGAACTGCATCACCTAAAATCTGTTAGAAAAAATAGATACATCATGAGAAATATTGAACAAGCCAACTAGAGGCGATAGAAATCTAGAAAAATCACATTACTTTAATCGACTATAAGGGTTTGAAACTACCCTCAATTTGAAAAAGATTATCTGTAAAAGTCAAGAATCAGTACCACACAGGTCAGTGACGAACTATGTACCAGAACGTTATGGAACAAGCCTTACATCAAAAACATTAATACCGATCAGGGATCAGGGAACTTGTGTCAGGGTGATGTTCCAAAGTTACTTCTGAGGAACAGACCAATATGTTTCTCGAAACGTCAAGAAATCAAAAGCGAGACATGGCAGCCCTTCCGAAAATTATTGAACCGTAGGTTCAATCTTATTAAAATAAATCACTTTAATTAAAAAACTGTTTACATGATTTACTTCAGATTAAGTAGCTAGTAAAGGCTATTAAGTAATAATTAAGAAAAAGATTATAATTTAGTATCTTGCTTTTTTTTATTGCGATAAGACCATTTTAAATGTAAACTCGATTAACGCCCAATTACTAATGTCCGAATTTTGGTTCTTGATGTATTTACACCACTGCAACATACACAGACTACTAAACCGAGCATAGTTCGACTGTGGGAGTAATTGAAATGCGGTTTACCAACTCGATATCCCACGAGGCCGACACACCACAATTTTCGCTGTTATTTAACGTGGCTGTTTAATTTAATTTATGTAGACAACAAACGGCGTTTGAATTCATTTCTCCTTGTAATCTTATTAAATTTGTTGAGTTAGTTAAAGAAAAGTTTTGAAAGAGTACCTAGTTTGCTTATATTTTGAGGTTTGACACAAGGAATAAAGTGAGCTTCTAAGCTATTTTCTTCTCAAATTTTCGTTTATTCGTATAAAACAAATTTATTTAACCTTTCATGTATACCTACTTAAATGTTTTATTAACAGGAAAAAGTGGTAAGTGAATATAAATTTGTTGTAGTACGTGTCACATCTAGTGGTTACTGGCATACTTAATGCTGGGTCTAGATGCTACAAGCAGAAAGCGACCCACTCTACTATGGGTACTATTGAAAGCTCCGAACTGTATCGCCATTGACGAAGGCTACCTCTTGAGGTGATAAAGTATTAACGCCGTTTCAAAGAGAGAGAGAGAGAAAGTGAGAAAGAGGGGGGGGAGGTAAGGTAGAGGGAAGGAGAGATGTTTGCTAAAACAATAAACTTCCATAGATCACAGGGCAGTTTAAATGAGCTTGTAGAAAACTGAAATAGTAATTTATCCGGTAGCTGTGTATGCGCCTCGTGAAAAACTCTTGGATTTGAATCTGACCAATAGCGGCAATTGTGACGATTTACCGTTCCGTTCGAGAAAAAACTGCATTCATCAGAAAAACAGATTTTAAAAAGCAACTGTGGATCGTTCCCTGCTCGCTCTCTCATTATTTCGCAAAATTGCAAACGGCGGTCATAATCATCCTCATGAAGTTCCTGGACTAAATGTATTTTTTCCACGGTCGGGAGTAGAAATCAGTTTCTATGACATTAAAATTAAAACAGAAGTTGTCGATTATTCCCAAGGGAGTATAATGCTCCCAAGGGAGTTTACATTATGGTGAACGTTTTTCATGCAAAAAAGAGATAACATTGACATTTAAATTAAATGTTACATTTGTACAATTTTCAAAATTAATATTAGAAGGAATATTACTTTCGCTTACATTTACAGTTTTTGTGATTGCGCTAGTAGTGGTACCTACTAAAACCTGATTAGCAATTTTGGTCTTATTTTCAATGGAGTTCTCGACATAACCCTCAGCGACTGTCGTTGATTTCCAACCAGCATGACGCTTTATTGTCGTGATATCCACACCAGCATCTGCCAGTAATGTCGCTGAAGATCTTCGTAAGCAGTGACCAGTATAACATGCAGCATCAGGTAATTTTAAATACGAAGCTACTACACTCGGAATTTTTCCCATGGTATTCTTGCCAACTGGCTACGAACTACGTTTTCCTGCTTTGTAGTAAAAAAGGCGCTTATGCTTGACGTGGGGAGGACGATGGGACAGATATTTTCGAAACAATTCAAGCATATTTCCCACATCGGTAACCAAAAAGGTTCGTGGAATCTTTGTCTTAATGTTTGGTGAAATTGACTAGTTCATCAGTTCGACAAGCGCCGGCAATCCCCAGAATTAATCTAACCTATAAAAAATCAAAATACTTAATAATTGAAATACCTAACAACAAAAGTAATTTTACCTTAATCATTAAAAATTCTTTGTCATCTGCACTTGATAGAAAACGGTCGATTTCACCCTTTGTCAATATTTTCGATTTTTTCGTTTCATATCCGTCACCGGTTCTTTTCAAAAATGCGATCAGCTTGGGGAATTTGCTTATATCTATATTGTCGTAAATTATCAAGTATGACTTAACCATAGAATATTGCGCCCATAATGTGGAAGACTTGTAATTCCTTGCATTTTCAGTGAAGTATGCCAACAAAACATTCTCGCTGTATACTTGAACATTTTTCTCGGCGTACCACTTTTTGAACCGATTGTAGGCTATATCGTATAAAGATCTTGACTTCGTAGACAGCAAATTGCTTTTTGCAATTTTTGCAGCCTCCACAATCTCTTCCGACTCACAGTTATTCATTGTGCACTAAACAAACTTTAAACTAAACCAAACTAGCACCTTAATTTGACAATTCGTTTTGTTTGTTTATTTTGTAGTTATGACAATAACTCAACGACTACTAAATAAATGCTCAAATCCGAATACAATAATTGTGGCGCTACTTACTTCAATGACAAAATATGTGTTTTTGTTAATGAGACCGTGGAAAAAATAGTATATACCATTCGGGAGAGATGCTATTTTGTCCTCGGTGCATTGTAGCCCTCGGGCTTCAAATTGCACCTCTGCCAAAATAACGCATTTCTCTCCCTTATACTATAATGTACTATTATTTTATAATTACACCATAATTAACATGTTAATGTGTAAAGCCTACACCTTCAATGATACAAAAAACGCAGAAATGTGTACAAGTTACACATGACATTTGTTATATTAACACAGTGGACTGTATTAAACCTTTAATACACTACTACATACAGAGAAATGTGTAAAAATATACAGAAATTTGTGTGGACCTCGATTCACACAGTATTGTGTTCTTTTGTGTTAAAATGTGTAATTATTTTTTTACAGTGTAGTGGTGAGCAATACTTTGGATTGATCTCAATCACTCACTATACTTAAAGAATGAGATCTTACTCTGTACATCTTTTAATTGGAACTATTATAAAGTTATAGATAAAAGAAATATAAGATGATAATTATCTAACTCAATTAAATTTCCAATGCAAAGGTGTTTATATTAATTCGTAATCGTAATACAACCAATAAGGTAAACACCTATACGGTCATATAAAGTTTTGTATAAATTTCATCTTCACACTAAGGGTTTTAAACGCCTACTTAACGCTCTTAAAATATAAATAACTATTACTGCTTTGTCAGAAACAATTAAAATTTAATATGACTCACACTGTTTATAATTCGTATTAAATAAGTAAATCCAGAATAGATGTCCTGACAAGTAAAGTGATCCATCGCTGTAGTTTTTTTAGTAAATAACAGTCATCAAAACAAATAGTTCCTAAATCTTCTTATTTGTGTCGTGTGTTAAGTTTTGCAATAATAATTAAATCACCTGAAAAATTATTAGCATTAAGTAAGAAATACTGAAAATGTTTTATTCCATTTAATCCGGCTATTATTTTTAGATATTATTGAATTTCATTGTAAATTTTGTTGAAAAATGAAAGTGCGAACGTAAGATGCGAGAGTAAATATGTTATAAATATTCTTTTTTTTTAAGTAGATAGTTCTCTTTAAGAAATTATGGAGAGTTGTTACTTTGTGTCATACTTTGAAGAAGATAGCTTCTAAGTGATTATATTAGACAAGTTGGCGATTTTCAGCTGGTGTGTTGTAAATAGATGGAAGGGTACTGTTGCCTGTTAAGGGACGGTCATTTATTAGTAGGGTTGCTAATAAAACATAACCCACATAGACAATTTAGACTAGGAATTTTCCACATTCACGAGCTTTAAAATATATGGAGAGTAATGATATGTTTCTTATGTAAAAAGTGGGGTCGCTAATGTTGCTTACTCTTCCCCAAGCACTTATGCAAATTAAACCCAGGTTGTATTCTTTAAAATTAAATAATATTTTTGACAGATTCCACAAAAATTTTACAAATACCTTGTTACAAATATGGAATATCAATAATGTCTTTAATTTTATTTTCGATGTTTACCGAACTACTTTGAGAACTAACGCCCTGATCATCGTTGAATTACGCTCACAGTATTTCACAGTTCTTACATATTTGTTCTTTGAACCAAATATACAGTATGCGCCAAAAGTATGGAATAAATTCAATAAAAACGAAACAATTATTTTTTGGGAAAAATCCTCGAACAAATCGATTTTTAATTTAAAAAATACATATTTTAGCGTAAAATGCGATTTTCAAATGTCATTTGTTTTCGAGTAATGACGTCATCGATTTTTTTTTAAATGGCAACATCATGTTTTTTTTCTTGATTCTGAAAGATCGTTTAATTCTCTATCAGACAGTACTAAAATTTTGCCCTCTTACATAGGAAAGTTTTCGAGTAAATGACGATTGAATGTTAGAAAACGTAAATCAATTAAAGTAAAGCAAAAACGTTATCAAATTTAGTTTTTCGAATTCCATAGTTCTTTTATGGATCACGTAAGTGAAAATCTTTGCAAAGTGTCATTGTCACACCGTCTTTCTAATAAGTATTGTTAGCGACATAGAAATTATTATTCAATTTAAAGTATTATGGCACATTTAACTGTTACTCAAAAAATTTAAATTTTAATTCTTATCGGATGCGGGAATATGACTAGAACTCAGCAGGAAGTTTGCGATTTATTTAATGAAAAATATCCAGATCGCCCTATCAGCCAATCAACAGTCAGTAAGGTAGAGTCTAAATTTAGAGGAACTGGCAATGTTGTAAATATTCCAAAACCTGGACGTCCAAGCATTAATGAAAATCAGAAACAGAACATGTTGATAAGTATGGTGGATAATTCTTCACGATTGGTTGCATTAAACAATGAGACTAGTCAGAGCACAGTGCTACGTATCTTGAGGAAGGGAAAATATTATCCCTACAAAATTCAATTTGTGCAGGAACTCAATGAAGATGATCCCGATCGCTGCTTACACTTTTGCGAAATTCTAATGGATTTATGTCAAGGAAATAGAAATTTACACCGGCAAACACTTTTTTCAGATGAGGCCACCTGTTGTGTGAAGGGTACAGTAAACCGTCAAACTTGCAGATATTGGAGTCGGGACAATCCTCATTGGATGGCAGAGGCACATACCCAACATCCTCAGAAATTAAATGTGTGGACCGGAATAGTTGACGACAGAATAGTAGGGCCTTTCTTCTTTGAAGGAACCCTTACAGGACAAAGATATTTAGAGTTTCTAGAAAATGACCTTGTTGCAGCCCTTGCAGTAATTTTTCCTAACGATAATGACCCTGACATTCCTGACGATACCATATGGTTTCAGCAAGACGGTGCACCTCCGCACTATGCGCGCCTTCTACGAGATTTTTTTGGACAACTGTTTTCCTGGGAGGTGGATCGGCAGACGCGGACCGATAAAATGGCCTGCAAGATCGCCAGATCTTACACCTCTTGACTATTCTTTATGGGGATACTTGAAGTCAAAAGTGTACATTAATAAGCAACGTAATTTAGAAGAACTTCAAAATCGAATTCGGGACGAAATACACAGAGTTACCCCAGAAATCATTCATAATGTGCAAGAAGAATTTCTTCACAGACTTGCGCATTGTCAAGAAGTTGGTGGATGGCAATTCGAACGTTTAATTTAAGTATAAAATCTAATCAATTGTATTTTATTTTACATACCTCAGAATTGTTACTTTTTTATGGATAAAATTTACGATTTCTAACATTCAATCGTCATTTACTCGAAAACTTTCCTATGTAAGAGGGCAAAATTTTAGTACTGTCTGATAGAGAATTAAACGATCTTTCAGAATCAAGGAAAAAAATATGGTGTTGCCATTAAAAAAAAAACGATGACGTCATTACTCGAAAATAAATGACATTTGAAAATCGCATTTTATGCTAAAATATGTATTTTTTAAATTAAAAATCGACCTGTTCAAGGATTTTTCCCAAAAAATAATTGTTTCGTTTTTATTGAATTTATTCCATACTTTTGGGGCATACAGTATAAATAGGCTAAAAACCATTCCATAGCATAATTCATATGTAAAAATAAGTAAGGATTAACTATCACTAAGTACAAAAATTTTAATCACGTACTCAGAAAGGCCTAAAGGACGGTAAAAAATGTATTTCGGGAATTTAGCTCGATGTGTAAAGCATGGAGCAAAACCCCGATCATTGCTTTCTCAGTTGAATATAAATGTTCCCAGTCATGCATCCAGGCACACTAGAACTTTTTCATGCAGAAGAGCCTGTACAAATTTATTGTCGAAGGCACCAATTAATCTAATGTGTTCTAAAGCGAATGTAATCTCTAACATACGCGATATTTTTTTGGCGCGATGTTCGGGAACTAAGAGTAGATAACAATAAACTGAGTACGATGTTCTTCAAGACAAGCATACATGGCAATTTTAAAAGTGTTTCATTTAGAAAGAGAGGACCTCTACCCAAATTTGTTCTTGAACTTCAGTATGCTGGCCCAGTTCCGATTTCCGAGAAGAAGAAAGCTAACCTTCTACAGCTATTACCTTATATTTCGGATGTATTTTGGGATTTTTACCAAACGCTACCAACCAATAATGAGAAGGAGACACAGTCAGACCTAGTATCTTCTGACGACGAAGAAAATAATTAAGAGTATTTTTGTGTTCTAGCTAAGAATAATAAAGTTTTTATTTCGTTAAGTTAGATTTTCGTTTTTAATAGAATGACTTAAAATGTGAATAATGAGATAAGTTTTTTTTTGGCAAGTTCGAAAGGGAATATCTCTTTTTTCTAAATTTTCTAAAAAATTTAAATATCTTTAAAACATAAACTTAAATATAAAAGAAGAATATATTTCTACTTTAGTCTGAATATTTGAGTATCATAAATATTTAACCAGATTTGCAGTTTGTAATCAAACTTTAAGTTATTTTCCTGAACATTCTCAATAATGGATTTATCTCCTTTTTCCCCGACACCACGGAAAGGTTATTAATATTATTAAACTGCCAAAACATCATATCGACACATTACAGGTTTGTCAGGATTACCCACTAATAGCAGCACACCATCGCGCTGATCCAATTCAAACAGCTATTTCATTAATTTTATTGAAGTAAAGCTATATTACAAATAAATATGGGTATATTCCACAGATAGTGTTCGCAATCATATATTATTTTTTCCTGATCTTCTCTTGTTCTCGCAAGACAAAACAAGACAAGACTTGACAGCTTCAATTGCAAGATAAGATTAAAAAAATTAAAGGCTTACGAGACAAAACAAAAAATATTGCTACGACAAGACCTTGCAAATATAAGACGGGGTAATATTTAAGTGAACACCAGCTGAACATTTTTTTTGCACTTCTATAATAATAATAATAACAATAACTTTATTGCATATATTGCATTACTACAAATAGCGTATAGTTATAGTGTATATGTACAAACAGGCAGGATATAAATATAAATACAAATAATACTATATAGTGTCAAACGAAATACTACAGAAAATATATAATATGTAATAACACGGAATAATTATATAAGATGTAGAACAATCAAGTACAATAAAAAAATACTCGATAAGAAAATTAATTTTCTACTGCATTAGAAAGGTATTTTAAGCTAATATAAATCAAATTCCTACAATTCCGATCAATGAAGTCATATGTATGCTCTCTGATACCAAACATCTAGGTATGCTAATTAACAATTCCACAGACAAAGCTCTATTCAATAATTATCTAAAAAAATTAGTCTAGCTAAATTTACTAACCTGGTTTAATGAAAACATTCTATAAATATCTAAATTCACTTTTGAAACTGTGGGAACTCGAACATTCAACCACAGTAGATGAGATCTGACCTATTTGTGCATTTTTAGGATTGCTTCTTCAGGTGGCATCCTGGGCTTGTATTGCAAGACGAGACTTTTTGGAAGAAATACTATAACATTGTCAAAGGAAGATAATAATCTTAAAATTATATTAACATTGTAACATTAAAATATGTTTGTTAGGAACCATAACAAATAAATTTCTACCGATTGTTTGACAATTTTGATAACAAGAAAAATAGACAAATTATTTATTGCTACAGCTGGCAAGACATATATGACATAGTTGTGTTGTCGATTGGATAGCTAAGATGCAGGATAATGTGTGACATTTGTCTGAGAGTAAATTTCTTATATAAGTATCTAATTTACATAGGAAAAATTACGTTGCGCTAAATATTTTTCAACCTGCCAACCTACCAACCTGAGAATTCTGTACCTATATTCTAAATTAACTTTTGTAATAAACAATTTAATTAAATTAATTATGAAAAAAATAGCCAAAATAAATCCATCTAATTTTAACTGTGGTAACATTTTGTCATTACATATTAAAAAAAAATGTTAGCACATATTTGGAAATTGGTCAATAAATGCGTCTTAACATCATTTTTAAAATTCAGATATGGTATATTGATTTAATGAGAAAGTAATCTACATTTAGTTTAGGGCAAAAATAATTCCCATTTTACTTTTTAGTTTCTCATAAAATTGTAAGTTTAAGCACATTTCTCAACAATACAATATTATAATGCTCAAATTGGCTATAAATGAATTAGGCATATACTTCAAATTTAATATGAATTGTTAGTTATATGAACAGTTACTAATTGTATTATTTTACTATTTCGAAAAACAACATACCTTATTTGAGTAAGTTTTTTACACAGAATCGCAGTACAAAATTATAAAAGATAATATAATAAGTTGAGAGTGACAGCGATTGAAAAAAAATGAATGGTAATTGAATACAAATTCAGTGATTTATAAATTTCCTGTTAAACATTTTAATCGATTTCGTTCACAATCAAATGGTAATGAGAATCATTGGTGGCTGATTCTTAACGCTATTTTACAAATTTAATCAAATATGCAGATGAGGCATTTACAAAATTGCAAAATAAGAACCGATTTAAATATTTAAATCCAGATTTGATTATAATACATCGGTTATCAATTTAAAAATAAATTGAAGATTCTTCAGTAGGTATTTGAAAAATGTAGTCACATTAAATGCCAATTTAGTTTTTTTGTCAATCTTATTGCACATTTATCAAAGTTTTAAAATTAAAACTATAAATATAAATTATTACATCGATATATTCAAGTGAATTCTTTATTTAATGTAAGGTGAAGTAAAGGAACTTCTAGCATTGTGTCCAATATTTGCAAATGATGATCTTCATGTCAATTTAAATATAAATATCTAACTTTCAAGAATATTATGTGTTTATATTTTATCACAGAATTGCAGGAATCGATTAAAAACGTAAACTCTAAAATAAACAAGTATCGACATGGTTTTCGTTGTGCAAGTTGTGTAAATTAATTATAATTGAATTACTTTTTCTAATGATATCGTATTTAATATATTATATTTTGTTTCAGGTATGGTGCTTCTTTGACAGAAACAAAATGAGGTAAACTAGAATAGAATAGAATAATAGAATTAAGCGCTCACTAAAACCTTTTCTAATTATTCATAATTATATTGCCTTACGCTAATAAAGTCCTTTACTTTTAACACATATTAATACACAATTATTAATGCAATATAAGGATTTTAAGTTTTTACCGTATTTTAAATGTATTAAGCTAATTCAAATAACTTTTTTTACAGTGGGTTCATTTTCGATTTTTTTTATTTCACCAATCAGAAAAGCTTATGTGCAAAAAATTACATTTTTCTGCCTTCAACTTCACCCCTAAAATTGCCATTAAAATTGGCTTTCTTAATAGCAAGGCGTGGCTATTAAATTCTATCGGTCGCATTACAAGCGCTAAGCATGCATGTTAGGGTACGTTTACATCTGACACTTGTGTCCCGATATATGTGTCAAGCATCAGATATATATCGCTAGTGACTGTTTACATTAGATTTATTGTGTGAGGATCTTCTCAACTTTCATAATGTATATATTTTATGTGTAACCGAATCCGGTTTAAAAGAAGATGTCATTTCTTTATTGCATGTCAAGGGTTATACGTTAATTAACTCTTACTGTAGAACATTAAAAAAATGTGGGGGAGTAGGAACTTGGGTTCTGAATGGTCTGCATGCAAATTCTGTTAATGTAAATGTTCCTTGTGTGGAACAAGACTTTGAATACTGTGTCGTTTCTTTGACAATAAATAATGAAAAAATTGTTGTTATAAATTGTTATCGCTCTTCTTCAGGAGATTTATCTATGTTCTTGAATAAGATTACTGATTTGTTAGATATTTTATACAAACCGAACGTAAAACTTATAGTCTGCGGAGATTTTAACCTTGACTTTTATAAGAATATACATTTTGGTGAGTTGTGCGCGGTGTTATCATGTTATAATTTGAGATCTTTAGTGAGGTGGTCAACTAGGGTTACTAATACAACATGTACATTGATAGATCATGTTTTCGTAAATTGTAATAATGATGGTCTTTGCTGTGTTTTCGACAATCACATTTCTGATCACAGAACAGTTTTTCTGGAATTGGATTCCATAAACACAAATTCTGGAAAAAATTCTTTTAGGTTGAGAAGAAGTTTTAATGCAAATTATATCTCTAGTTTTGAGAGATCACTTCTCAATGAAACCTGGGACAATTTGTATTTGATGAATGACCTTAATTACGCGTTTAAAAGCTTTTATAATATTTTTATTCATTATTTTGAAGTACATTTTCCTAAACGGAAATATTACAATAACATTAATTCTAAGAAACATTGGATAAACGACGACATAAAAAGGTCTAGTATGGAATTAAAGAATTTGTACTGAATAAAATTTCTAACCCTGGGTTAATTCCTATTTACAATGCATCCAAGAGAAGACATTGTAATTTAGTGAAAAATACGAAAAAAGAATTTTATCGCAATAAAATAGTTGATTCTGAGAATCCAACGCGCACTGCTTGGAAAATAATATCTGAAAATTATAATAAAGAGAAAACTCAAACAAGTTTAACTATAAATTTAAATGTCCAAAAAGTTGACCTTCCTAATGTTGTATCCTCAGCTTTTAATGATTTCTTTATAAACGCTCCCAAGAGTCTGTGTGAAAGTGTGTCGCCTAGTGTTATACAATCTCCTACACGTAACTATTTTAACATCCATTCTTTATTTTTAACTCCTTTTACTGAAAGTGAATTATTGAATCTGATTAAAAATAAATTGAAAAATAAAAAGTCGTCGGGGCCCGACGATATACCCATATTTTTAATAAAACGTGTCACTCCAATTATAATAAAGCCATTTACTTTTCTAATTAATTTGTCTTTTTCAACCGGTATTTTCCCTGATTCTTTGAAAATAGGAAAGGTGAGGCCTATATTTAAGAAGGGAGATCCGTCATTAATGGGGAATTTATAGACCTGTTGCAGTATGTAATACGTTCTCAAAAATTTTTGAGTATGCTTTTCTCGATCGGTTGGTAACTTTTTTGAGTAAATTTCAAATATTATCGAATAAACAACATGGCTTTCGACATAGCCGATCGACTATGACAGCTGTTCAATCATTTCATTCCGAAATAGTTAAGTGTATTGAGGCGGGCGAGTGCCCTGCCAGCATTTTCTGTGATCTGAGCAGGGCATTTGACTGCGTCAATCACGATACTTTAATATCTAGACTGTACGGATATGGTGTAAGGGGTGTTGCACTGGGTTGGGTCTCTTCTTTCCTCGCTTTTCGTAAACAATACGTATCTCTTCAGGCTTTTGACAAAAACTGTATTCGAGAAATAAAATCAGATCTTGTAGAGCTTGACATGGGTGTTCCTCAAGGCTCAGTTCTTGGCCCTGTGTTATTTATACTCTATGTAAATGAATTGGAGAAGCACATAGGCGATACATTTTTTACAATGTATGCGGATGACCTCTCTTTAATCATATCAAATAAAAACGAGAAGGATTTGGTCGATAACTGTACTAATATTCTTCATAAATTGTGCGAGTGGTTCAACAAGAATCAATTGTTTTTTAATGCTTCAAAGACTCAATTTATTAGATTTCATAATTTCCAGAAAATTTGTCCCCCTTTAGAGTTAAACATTAACGGTTCAGCTAAGAAAACCAGCGAAAACACCGTTAACTTTTTGGGAATCAGAATTGATGAACACCTAAGTTGGAAACCTCACTGTCAATATATTATCGGTAAATTAAATTCTGTTAACTTTGTATTAAGAAATTTAAAACGTGTTTTTGAAATGCAGCAGCTACTTTCCGTTTACTATGCTTTGGCAGAATCGCGCATGCGTTATGGTATTTGTTTTTGGGGTGGCTCCACCCTGTGTAAGTCTGTATTTATTTCCCAAAAGCGTATTTTGCGTAATCTTGCTAATGTATGTACTACACATTCATGTCGTGATATTTTTAGACGATTAAAAATTTTAACCGTGAGCTCTCTGTACATATTTGAAATAAGTGTTTATATCTTTAAAAACAAGCATAAGTTTATGTCGAATAAGGATTTATACATGACTAATACTAGACATAAAAATGATATTTATATACCTTTTGTTAAATACTCACTTTCGTTAAAGTCTCCACATTCATTAGGGCTTAGAATTTATAATAATTTGCCTGATAACATCAAAATAAGCGATAACTTAGTCGTATTTCGACAAAATCTAAAAAAGTTTTTAATTGAAAAATGTTTTTATAATTTAACAGAATTTTTTACATTGTAAATAATTTTATTGTGTATCGCACATGTACGTGATATATGTGTTATAAGTGTATGTATGCATAGTATTTGTTAATTTATTTGTTTTTAGCGTTAGTCTTAGTTTGTTGGTTTATTTGTGACAATTGCCATATATTATTTGTAATATCTTTTGGTAAAATAAATGATTCTGATACAGACAGAAGTTACTATATACAGGGTGAATCTTAAATAAGTACAAATATTTTAACCAGCAGTATAGTTTTGTGTGTAGAACACATAATTAATAGTTTTTTTACAAAAAAATCAGAAATAAAAAAGTGAAATTTTAAATAAATTTCGTAATTTTTCAGTAGAAAACTTGTTGAGGACCGCTGGCCTAGACCGACCCTTCATACTTTTATGAGTCATAGTGCTGCAGACTGAACGTGTGGTTCACAGTGTTGCCAGTATTACACAAATGTCTTTCCTTCAAGGAAGAAAAAATCTCAACTTTTCGCGAATTTTGTCAAGTGTAACATTTTATATTATTTTTTATTATCAAACTGTCATTGACTGTCATGACAGATTATCGGAAGCCCAAGTCAAACTTGTTAACCCCACATAATGCATGAAAATAGCAATAAAATTTGCTAAAAGTTGACATTTTTTCCATTTTAAATAAAAAACGCGTGCATAGTTTTTCGTTATTCTTCATAAAATAACTTAAGGAAATTGTGTTTTGTGTCCCTTTCTAACAGTGTACAATGACATTTAACTTGTGAAATGTGGATTACTGATTAAATAGTTAATTTTTTAACAAACAGGTAAGCTTGTGTGCACGTTTATGTATAATTTTTGAACATTGGACATAGTAATATCACGTAATATCTTCCTAAATATTTTACGGTAGTATTGAACTTGCGGAAATTCATTTTTAATCGTTGAAGTATAGTAAGGTTAGTTCAGATGTTAAAATTTATGTTAATATTGCTGCGTATCATACTACATACCCAATTTTACTGTACTTATGCTTAAAACAAGTATTTTTAAAATAGAACTATTACGTTAAAGGAAACGTAATATTTATATTGGAGGAGATATGGCAACCTCGCAACAAATCATATGTTTCATTACGTTGTTGGATGAAAAATCAGCCAGCGGTCCTCAAAATGTGGGTATTTTTTTAAAAATTTGATATCTCCGTAAATATTAGAAATTTTTAAAAATGGCTTTCACTAGACTGATTTAAATGACGAACTACACCAGCAGTTAAAATATTTGTACTTATTTAAGATTCACCCTGTATTTGTATCATGGCACTCGTCGCTATATGTGTACGAACCGTTTATACATATGTATTAAGTAAATACACTTGTGTCATACACATTAATTCATAGTAGAAAGAGTAAGTTCAATCGTGGCACGATGAGTATCCAAAAAAAAATTGCTACCTGTGTGACTGCCCTGGATAGGTTACTTAAGAAAAAAAAAAAAACGTTCAGTGTAGTTTTGAGAATGAATTTTAAAACATGAATTAGGTGTCTATGAATTAATTAATCTCGAAACTAAGTGTCCAGAATCCGCAACAATTCTCAAATTATTTAAGGATAACACCAACTCAATTTGAAAAGCTTGTTCGTAAAATAAATAAGGAAGATACCAAATTCAGAAAAACTATTAGCGTAGCAGAAAAAGATTAGCTGTATCTACCTATACCCAGTTAAAAATAGTGATAATATAGATATATACAGGGTATCTCACAATAAGCGTGCATTAGACGTATTTAGGAAACGATAGAAATATTTAAACAAAAAATAATATTTTTATTTCATTTTCAGATTCTACGTGCAATTTTCAATCAACTTTATTAAATATGCCATATGTCCAAGATCAATAGTTTTTGAATTATTTCGTTTCCTTAATTTATTTTTTTTTCATCATGGCTGAATTATTCAGTCTCCCAGGTAAGGACTTCAAAAGTAATTATTTTGTGAGGGAAATAACTTATGTACAACATGACATACAGAATATGAAAATAATTAAATAAAAAATACATGTTCCATTCAAAATAAGCAAGTTGACGTAAAATGTAAATATTTTGCATCAATTCAGTGTTGAAAGGAAAACAAAATCGTCTAAAAAAGAAATTTCAGATTTCTATCATTTACGGTTTCCTAAATATGTCTAATGCACACTTGTTGTGATACATCCTGTATATACATGTCTAGTTTTATTTGTGTACAAATCCTTCAAGATAATCTTACAAATATGGTTTTTAAATGTCTTTAAAATCCGCTTCTTCTGATCCTACCATGGTTTTTAAGATGGCGATGAAAGGTGTACTACCATTTTTTTATACTTTTGAATTTCAATAAAAACGTTTAGCATTTTTTAAGTTGTTATTCAGGTGGACCCCTCAAAATGTAGTATGTGAAATTTGAATAAAACTATACATAGTGTTTTCTTCTACACAATCTTAAAGTTTTATTAGTGTATGAATCTGTAAAAATGGTTTTCTTCGAGATATTTCAACAAATATTTGTTTGTTTTAAATGGCATCGAAAATCGCTTCTTTTGATGCTATTACGGATTTTAAGATGGCGACCGAAGGTATGCTATTTTTTACTCCTGCGAAATTCAATATAAACGCCCAGAGATATTTTTTGAATAAGTGGTGCTAATCAGGACCCTTCAAACCCCTACGTGTGAATTTTTAGCAAAAACTATACACAATGTTTTCATTCGTATACAGCTCAGTAAAAATTTATTCTTCGAGATAATGCAACAAATATTGTTTATTTTAAATATGTATGTCTATAGTTTAAGTTGAGCATAATATAGAATTTGAACGGTACTAAATCAGATTTAATTTTCAAATTTATAGTTTTTTATCCCCAGAAACATTTTCTCACAAACTGTTGAATATAAACAAATGAATTTTGGCAGGAACATTTACTTAAAAAAAGATATTTTACTGGAATATTTCCCATGTTCCTGGTTTGTTGTAAGTGGTGAAATAAACCACTCCTTCCATGTTTATTTTCCAAACATTCTTATACTTAAAAATTTCTTAAATTAAGAATTGTTATATGGACTTTATCTTTATTTGATTTTCTTTTAACACCCCAGAGTTCAGGTTCGTGGTATAAATTAATCGGTTCATTGATATCGCGTTTTACTGACTCTTTTTTATCGTTGTTTTTGAATTGCTGCCGACACTTTCACAAAAGTAGACGACTAGTCAACTAGAGCAATTTCTGTCAGGCGAATGCGAATATGAAAATATGTTTTTATACTCGCGTCAAGAATTCAGACGACTTACGTCATACGAACAAATGAATAAATCATTATATTTTCATAAAAATATTTAAGAAACTGCAATTGATAGTAATAAAATTATATACTACACTAAAAGTTTGCATTATATATTGCACTAAATTGGAAAAAATGATTGTTTTTAACGCGACCAATTATCGAAAATTACGTTAACAATAAAAACAAATGTGTAACGTCAGCCGTGACGTAAGACGTCTGAATTCTTGACGCGAGTATACATCTAATCGCATAGGTGTGTCGATACATATCGTAGACGCTTGATACATATAACTGACAGAAATGTTCACGCTGTTTAGATTAAATGCGATTTCTGCCCGACAGAGAATGAAAAATCGTTCAGTATAGATTTGAGAGTTGATTTTGAGACGAAAAAAATGACTTACTTATAGTCAATTAACATGCCAACTCAGTGTGGAAGATCCAGTGTAATTTAAAAAATTTTTGGAGATGTAATCAGCTTAGTTTGAAAGGCTTATTTGTAAAATAGTCATATAGTTAAGGTTTGCTGTGATATAAATTAATCTATTCATCAATATCGCCTTTTATCCATTATTTTTATCACTCAATATTAATAATTTGCAGCCGACACTACCACAAAAGTAGACGGTTACGTCAGCTACAGTAATTTCTGTCAGGCGATTCCGAATAGGTGTTTACATCTAACCGTGTAGATGTGTCGATACATATCGCAGGAGCTTGAAGCATATCTGTCTGACAGAAATTCGCCCCTGTTTACATTATGTATAGCTTCTAGCACCCTTAACGTGTGCGGTGCTTGGAAGTTCAGTGTATTTTATAAAATTAAGTACCTATTGTATAGTACCAAAATGTGGAAATTCAAATGTGAAAACACTTAATAAACGTTTTGTTACCATGCATATAATAAACATGTTAAATGGTAAAATTATATATAATATTTATGTACCTGTTATGTATTACTGTATTAGATAATGTGAAATAATACACACAACAATTTACTTCAACATTTAATAAGGAAGTCTCTTGAAAATATGCTACAGCTTGGTTTTAACCTAGACTCCATAGTTTTTCTACGATTTCTTGTAGCTAATAGTCAGTGGCGGAACCACAAAAGTAAATAGTTGTTACACCATATAAAATATATAACATACCTCTCCCCTACAGAACTATTTACATTAATATTCTTAACTTATACATACATTTATACAAGGAATACATTTATTAATAATTACACAACTAATCTATCCGGAGGTTTTAGTTGACTCCGACGTCGTAATGTTCGTGATGTACCTGGTGAAGTCACTGTTTCGTTATCACTAATAATTTCAACGTCACTGTTTTCATTTTCGTTGGCGCTATTATCTAACATTACATCCTTAGTACTAATTAAACTAGATTGTGGAATAATTGAAACTGATTTTTGTTTTTCACAAGATTTATTTGGTTTAATTTGATTTTTGTGTCGTTTCCAGATCATTCCACATTCTGTTTCAACTAAATAGGTTCTTTGGCCAATAATTTTTTTTATTACACCTGCACACCATTTTGCATTATTTGCTCTATAATCGCGAATCCAAACATTATCACCCTGATGTAAATATATATCATTTTTTCTTTGGTAATATTTTTTTTGATAATTTTGCTTATTTTGAACAGTTTGTTTGACTGAAGGTATTAATAAGTCAAATTTAGTACGTAACTCTCGATTGAATAACAATTTAGCTGGTTTTTCTCCTGTAGTCGTTTGAGGAGTATTTCTATACTGAAATAAAAATTCATTTATGAAATAATTTACATTTAAATTTTTATTATCGTGTTTTGCTTTTAGTAGAGCTGTTTTCATAATTTTTACCGCGCTTTCCCCTAATCCATTAGTTGCTGGGTGATATGGTGCTCCCAACAGTTGTTTTATACCACGTGATGTTAAAAAAGATTTAAATTCGTCAGACGTAAAAGTTCTCGCATTGTCCGTACAAATTTCCAGTGGAAAACCAAATCTAGAGAAAAGCTCGTGAAATATTTCCATTGCATGTGAAGTTGTTAAATTTTTTACCTCAAAACATTCAATCCATTTTGTTGTCGCATCTTGAATTACTAAAAAGTTTTTATTAAAACAAGGGCCAAATAATCAGCATGCAACCTTGTCCAAGGTTCTTTTGGCCAATCCCACACTTGTAATGATATTTTTGGTGGGCTGTTCGAAAATACTGCACACGTTTTACACGAATTTGCAATATTTTCAATGTTTTTGTCCAACAGTGGCCACCAGATATAAGATCTTGCCAATGCTTTCATTTTTACAATACCCATATGTGTGCTATGTAATTCGTCTAAAATATATTTTTGAAATTTTTTTGGAATTATTATACGATAGCCCCACATAAGACAATCGGATTCTATTGTAATTTCATTCCTTCTGATAAAATAAGGTTTAAATTCATCAGCTGGACATTTTTTAGGCCAACCATGACGTACATAAAAAATAATCTTACTTAATATTATATCTCGAGTTATTTCACGTTTAATGTCTTTGAAATTTAGTGAGAAAGCGGAATCATTTATATAATTTAAATATGAACTATTAACATTTAAACGTAAGTTTAAAATTTTATTATTATCCCGTTCTTGATCTATTTTAATTGGTAATCTAGATAAAAAATCTGCTGTATTTTTGTCAGACCTTACATATTTAATTTCATAATTAAAAGCAGACAAAATATGAGCCCAACGCTGTAATCTGTTAGCTGCTAAAGTCGGTAATCCTTTTTTTTCTCCAAAAATCGATAATAAAGGTTTATGATCGGTATATAAATAAAATTTCTGACCATATAAATTAAGAAAAAATTTTTTTAGCCCGAAAATAATACTAGCTGCCTCTTTTTCGATTTGGGAATACGCTAATTCTGCGGAATTCAACAATCGCGATGCGAAAGCAATCGGTTTTTCCGTATTATCCTCATATATGTGACTTAAAGTAGCTCCCATTGCCGTACTCGAAGCATCAACAGTTAATTTAATTTGTTTTGTAGGGTCATAATGTGCTAAAACAGTTGAAGACAATAAAATTTGTTTTGCATTTTCAAAACTGTTGTTACAATCAATAGACCAATCCCATGTGGTATTTTTTTTTAATAAATTATACAGAGGTTTTAATATATGAGCCGCATTTGGAACAAATTTGCAATAGAAATTTACTGCTCCAAGAAAAGATTTTAGTTCAGTAATTGTTTTTGGTACTGCTATTTGTTGTATTGCTAGAACTCTATCATCTGAAGTATGTAAACCTTCGTTGTCAATAACATGCCCTAAATATTTAACTGATTTTTAAAAAATTCACATTTTTCTTTCTTTATTTTTAATCCACAATCATGAAGACGTTTGAGTACAATTTCTAACCGATACAAATGCTCTTGATCAATTTTCCCTGTTATTAAAATATCGTCAAGAAAGCAAACTACACCTGGTATAACAAACAACTGCTCCATGATATTTTGAAATATCGAAGGTGCACTTTTTATGCCATAGGGTAAACGTGTATATGAAAAAAGCCCTGTATGTGTAGTAATAGTTACTAATTTTCTAGATTCTTCCGTCAACAAAACTTGCTGATAAACTTCTGATAAATCAATTTTGGAAAATTTATCACCACCTTGTAACTGTGAAAATAAATATTCAATTCTTGGCAGTGGATAATGTTGAACTAGTAAATGAGGATTTAAAGTCACTTTAAAATCACCACATAATCGTATGCCACCATTTTGTTTTAAAATCGGAACGATAGGCGTGGCCCACTCCGAAAATTCAGTTGGTATTAAAATGTTATTTTCAACTAACCTCTGAATTTCCAATTCAATTTTTGGTTTTAAAGCTAGTGGTACAGGTCGTGGTCTACAAAATTTTGGAACTGATCCTTCTGTTAATTTTAAAGCAACTTCAAACTTATTAAATGTACCAACCTTTTTTGTAAAAATATCCGCATATTTATTAATTAATATATCAATATTATTGGCTGCAGAATCTATTTTACATAATTTACTAGCAATTTTACAAATACCTAAATTAAGTATTGCTAAACCATTTCTACCAATAAGTGGCCGTCCTCCATTTTTTATGACATATGTTTTTAAAACATGAAATTTATCTTCAAACATAATATTTAAATTTAAAAATCCTATTGGCTCAAATGTCACACCAACATAATCTTGCAAAGACAAGTCATTTTTATGTAAATTCTTATTAGCAAAATGTATGTTTTCGATATAATTTTACAGAAATTGCTGATTGGGCAAATCCTGAATCGGCTTCGAAACTTATCGGTATATTTTCTACAATTAAATTAACAAATGTAGGTTTGACATTCTTTGTATCATCAATTAAATTATTATTTAAACAATGTAAATTAAATATTGACTCATCTGAACTTTCGTTTCTATTTTCTACGTCATTCAAAAAATTTTGAGAACTTTTTTTACATTGCGGAGCTAAATGCCCTTTTATGCCACACTTATGACATCTACAATTTTTATAAACACAATCACTACTCTTATGATTTTTCCTGCCGCACACAAAACACTTACGCATCCTATTTTGAGAATGATTCCTCCCTAGCGGCTGTCCTTGTCCCTGACTCGTACCTGCGAGTACGCTGCTGGATGCCCCTAGTGGAACTGAATGGCGTGGTGGAACTCGTGGCTGCCTCCCAGTACGCTGACGATGAAAATTCATATCGGCTTCATTTTTCACTTTAACTGCACCCAGATTTTCTCTTGCTGAATGTTCTTTCATGGCACATTCCTTAGATAATGCAATTTTTACCACTTTTTTTAAGTTTAAACTGGAGCTTGATGCATCTTCTTCAAAAAGACGGTCCATGATTTTTTCATCATTGATTCCAATTACAAAAACATCTCGCATAACTGTCTCCAATTCTTCACCAAACTTACAATTCATTACTAGACTTTTTACTCTGGCTTTCCATTGTGACACACTTTCATTTAAATGTCGCTTTGCAGTGTAAAATTTTAGTCTCCAAAAAATAAGATTTCACTGGTGAAAAATGTTCAACTAATAATGTGATTAATTGTTCATAAGTTTTGGTTTCGGGTAAATTTGGAACACACAAATTTCTTAGAAAAATATAACATTCCTCCGATAAGGTATTCAACAGTATCGCTTTTTTGCGATCGGTGTCGGTTATTTTATTAGCAATAAAAATTGCTTCAGCCTTTCCTTGAATATAGAAAAATCGGAATTCTTGGGATCAAATGCACTTAATGTTCCCAAAAGACCTAAATTATTGGTTTGATCAGTCATTTTAAACTTGAAACTTTAATGTCTTTTTACAATTAATACTTTCGCTGCACTGCACTTGCACGTGAGTTATCAAATAAATTCTCGTCGCCAATTTGTTATGTATTACTGTATTAGATAATGTGAAATAATACACACAACAATTTACTTCAACATTTAATAAGGAAGTCTCTTGAAAATATGCTACAGCTTGGTTTTAACCTAGACTCTATAGTTTTTCTACGATTTCTTGTAGCTAATAGTCAGTGGCGGAACCACAAAAGTAAATAGTTGCTACACCATATAAAATATATAACAGTACCTATTGCGTAAAAACATCTACAAAACCAGCGTTCATTGTGTATACAGAGTGATTTTGAAGGTGGGGTAGTAATTTTAGTATACGACTACTTATTCAAAGAACAAGTGATATGCAAAATATTGCCGAGTTAATATAAAAAATCATATAATAACTCACTTATTTTCACATTTCTAAATTAGGTAAGCTGGTCCTGTACATTTATGGTAAATGTTCAAAGTTACATTCGAGTTTCGCAGTGTATCTGTATCCCGGATTAGCTGTGTAAATAAACATATAGTTGTGCAGAGAGATGGAATCTATAAGGGAATTTCTGTATAGGTCCAACAGTGCCTGCCAATTTTGATTACACTCTCCGTACACAAATAACTTAATCCACAGGTTATTGTTATCAATACACTTGGACCATTGATATATCACCGTGTTAGCAAATTACGTTTAACAGAAAATGATACAACGCACACACTACAAAACATCAACATTTTAACAATAACACGTGTTTTTGTAACACGTGTAATACGTTGGTTTGGTTGGAATGGAAGTTTAAGGTTAGTAAGGCAACCCAAAGGAACGAGACATTCAACAACGACTCCGTGCGATGTGTGGTGGAATTGTCAATGACGTCTCCAACATTTCTGAAATAGCCGCTTGGTTAGGGTTTTATTACAGAGTCGGCAATAACTTTAAACTCAGTTACATCGGTTATTAAAATACATTTATTAGGGCAATATTTTTATAAAATGATTTATTTTAATGCCTACTGTCATCAGTTAAAATTAATACCCCACTTTCAGAACCACATAAATTAATAAAACACAAAAAACGTAACGAGAAACGAATAGTTATGTAACGGTCGCTGGTGGGATGGCGCGATGACGATAGGGTTATGTGACATCACATCGCCCGCTGCGCTGATTGAGGGCGGAGCGAACTTTGGGCATTAATATCGTCTTTATTTTTGAGTCAGTTAGTTTCAGTTTTTCAACATATGTTTAAATTTATTATATCTAATAATTTTATCAAATCTAGATAAAATTTGATTTTACCAAATTCTGTAATCCTCAAATTATATGAAACGCGACTTCTTGGATAAGAATAGTGTGAAAATTACTTTTAATTAGCATATTACCTTTAAAATAACGCATAAAGTGACTGATAATAAAAAAGTATGTGGATCAGGTATTGTGGTGAGTATTTCAATTAAAAAAAATTGTACTTATATCATAAGAGTACATACTCATAATATAAAGTCCAATATGCTATTTATTCTGTCTAGAATTTCTGAAGAACCATATTTGTTGATGGTCCTACTTGTATTTCCTTAAAATTGTTTTATAAATATCCATAAATCAGCCGCATTAATATTAACCTCAAGATGTAGTCGAGTGGTACCTAAAAATAAATCTCTTAAAATATGACGAATAAATCGAGAGAACAAATACGAGCCTGTTTTCGAACAATTGTAAACATGGGCTAAGGGTTGACTTAAAGAAAATACCTCCAAGCGATCTCTAACAGACCGGTAAATCTAAACCTAATTGCCGGATAAAAGCATCGTTTGCAAGAAATGCCATTCCATAACTGGCAGGGTTCGGAATAATATCGGGGAAATATAAAAAAACACGACGAGACGTTCTCCGTTTAGGCAGAGGAATTTTTTAATATATTATTTTAAATTTCCACAGTATTTCCTCCCCTGCCTTTACCTACCTGTATTTAAAATGGAATATAATGCGAAGGTTTTTATAAACATATGTTTTCCATGTAGAAATATTTAATTTTATACCATATACGAATAAATTTATTCATTTAATTGTTTCGTTTCAATTTAAATAGTGAATCCGTATAAGCTCTCTTGTGGGAACATATAAAAATGTATGTGTTTCTCTTGAAAATAATTCAAATTTTAAATATAAATCTATGTTGGAATTATTCATAACATTTTATAAACAAAAATGCTGTATTACAAGTAGGTACTGAATAAATAACTGTACCTATATAGTTAATACACTTGCGTATATACATTTTATTAATAATGTTTATTATTTATAGTAGTTCCGTTGTAGGTACAGCTGAGTGTAGCATGAATGAAAACCCAGGGAACAATTTTGCGGGAATAATTTTGCCTATAACGTTTCATGTGATCTATATCATCATTTCAAAATCTGTTTCTTGAAAGTATTAGATGTACTATACACAATACACAATAGGTCTGTTTCTGCAACAATTGGAAACGGTTTGAAACTATCAGAAATGTCCGTCCAACTGTTTATAATAATAATAATAATAATAATAATAATGATAATGCATTTATTGCCCAACAGAATAGACATTCCAATTACAGGACAAAACATATTATAACAAAGTAATGAAGTAACAGTGTACTTAATTTTAATTACTAATAATATTTAACATTTACTAAACTAAATCAGTCTGAAAGCTATATCATAATATAGATGAGGCCAGTTAAACACTTCCAAAAAATTGAGAACTAACTGATAATAATTGTTTGAGTGTATCAAAATTTAGGTCACATAAATGAGAAATTTGATCAAAATTAATTGACATGGTGTATACAGGGGATTTCGTAAGGACATTTGTTCTAGCATTACGACAGTAAAACATGTAATCATCACGAGATTCAGGCCTAGGTACACGTAAGTAGAACATTTTTAAAATTTCTGGTGAATCAATGAGGTTATGAAATAATTTAAACAAGAAAGATAGACTTGTGAGAACTCTCCTCAACTGCAACGATTTAAAATCGAATCTCTGCAACAGGAGGCCATGATCAAATCCTCTAGCAGGATAAATATTATCAACGCGATATGCCATGAATTTTAAAAAGCGACGTTGAACACCTTCAAGATGATGAATATTAACTTGATAGCATGGGTACCAAACAAGGCTAGCATATTCTAATCTAGAACGGACTAAAGAATAGTATAAACATTTCAAAGCACTAATATTGTTGAACGATGTGGAATTACGGACAATAAAGCCCAAAGTTTTAAAGGCGGTGCTTGAGATTGTATTAATATGTTCAGAAAATGAGAGTTTAGCATCAAATATTACCCCTAAGTCTTTAATATTACTGCTGCGTGTCAATGGCTTTGAATCAAGACTGTAATCAAATAAAATTATATTTTTCTTTAAACTGAAAGAGCAAACTTTACATTTATCAATATTAACGGAAACCATGTTTTCTATACACCACACCTGTATTGCATTCAAAAGTTCTTGCAATGCACGACAATCATCATAACAGTTAATGTTACGATAAAGCTTTAAATCATCTGCAAAAAAAAGGTGATTACACTGCAAAGATGACGATAAATCATTTATATAAAGAATAAACAGAAGTGGTCCCAAGTTAGACCCTTGAGGTACCCCAGAAGGAGCTAAAAAAATATGAGAACGGTATCCATTATATGACACATACAACTCACGACGGTCAAGATAAGATTTTGTGAGTAGTAGCAAAGAATCATCAAAACCAAATGATTTCAATTTCTGTATTAATATGGAGTGATTTACCTTGTCAAAAGCCTTCTCAAAATCTGTATATATTACATCTACTTGGCCTTTTCTATCAATATGGTCTGAAACAAACTGAGTAAATTCAACTAGATTAGTCACAGTAGAACGCCGTGCAACAAACCCATGTTGATTAGAAGAAATGCAGGTGCTAACATTGTTATAGATATATGCATATAATGTCATTTCAAAAACCTTAGCAAAATTTGACAAAATAGCTATAGGTCGATAGTTCTTGATGTTAGAAGGGTTACCACTTTTTAAAACAGGGCAAACTCTTGTCACTTTCCACATGGCAGGAAAAGTGGCTGTTGACAACATGAGATTAAATAAAATAAGAAGTGGAGTACAAAATACGCCAGAACAGTCCTTAATTAAAAAACTAGGGATCAGATCATTGCCGCAAGTCATTTTATTTTTCAATCTCTTAATAGAATTTCGAATATCCATCTCAGTAAATTTTTCCACATTAAAAACTTGAATGTTATTATACGGTACATCAAAGTCATTAGCTAGATCAGTAGAGTATACACTAGAAAAATAAGTAGCAAAATTATTTACTATCTGAATAGGATTATCAAAATTCTGTTCATCTAGGAACATGTTAGATGGTATACGTGTAGTACGTCTTTTATTCTGAATAAAAGACCAGAAACTCTTTGGATTAATTACAAAATTGTTTTGTATCGAATTCAAATAATTTTTATATGCATTAGATAATTGATTTTTGATATAAGATCTTAGTCTCTTGTATTCTTGAAAAAATAAATTATTCTGCGATTTTTTATATTTATTATAATAATAAGCTTTTAGTTTAATGTTACTAATGATCTCAGCAGTGTACCAAGATGGATATCTACGTTTATACATTTTATATACAGGTACATATTGATCTAAAATGCTATAAATAACTTCGTAAAAAGCAGTACAGGCAGAGTCAATATCGCTAAAGTTGCTTAAGAATTCCCAGTTTGTATGAAATAAAGCTTGATAAATACCAATAAAATTTGCTTTTTTAAAATTATAAGATCTGTTGCTATTAATATTTGTGGGGAAATTTCTTAACTTGCTGCTTAAATTGACTGATATTGATAGCGACGGGTGATAATCATCCTCATTCACAATAGGTACCGAATCACGAGACACATCACATTCCATGTCAGAAATACATAAATCTAATATCCTATTAAAAGCATTAAGAATTGTGTTATATTGTTGGAAGTTATTAAACTCCAGAAAGTTTAAAGTTTATTGCGTTAAATTCAATAGTAACGTGTCCTCAACTTAACTGGTTGAATATTTCTGACAGTTTCAAACCGTTTCCAACTGCTGAAAAAACAAATCTAATATAAGCTTATTGGTACACATTCAAATACATGTCAGTATAAAATACATATTAGATGTATAAAACACATTTAAAGATTTCAAGACATATCGCAGTTCTTCGATACAATCTCAATTCAAATTAAAATATTCTTCATTTGAACATCACGAACCAAATTTAACTGAACACAAAGATAAGGTGCGGCCAAAATGGCGTGTTGTTTGCCTGACATTGCTAACATACTGCAACTGTATAATTGTATACAACTAGCCAGGAGTCGAGAGGTGTGTTGAGTTAACATGGAGCGGGACACTTAATTTTTAATTTATTTCGAAAGTTTGTTCAAAAAATGGACACGATGCCTAACCTTATTTAGTCTAAGAAATACAGGGTTAATGTTGTCTCTGTATCTAATAGGATATTAATTAATAAAGCGTTGGCGAAACACATGAATATTTTTATTCAAGAAAGAAAGGAGCTTAATGGATCATAATCTTATAAGAGATAGGTGGATTTTAGCGGCTTGATGGATCCAGAGAAAAAAGATGGAGGGAACAACGAAGCAACTGCGGACAACGTTGTTTCTGGGTTTTTGCCCTTCATCAGCGCAGTGCAGCTTAAAAACAGAATGGAATAAGAAGGAAGGGCAAAGGACACGAACACAAGAGAATGACAAGTAGCCTGCCTATCTCTATTTGTGGCTTCGTGTCACACAGCCTCGGTATTGAGACCAAGAGCAACAGTCGCCGCGGAAGAGAGTCCAGCAACCACTGTCAGGGTCTCAGCCAGAAAATATACAAGAAAGAAAGGAGCTTAATGGATCATAATCTTATAAGAGACAGGTGGATTTTAACGGCTTGATGGATCCAGAGAAAAAAGATGGAGGGAACAACGAAACAAATGCGAATAACGTTGTTTCTGGGTTTTTGCCCTTCATCAGCGCAGTGCAGCTTAAAAACAGAATGGAATAAGAAGGAAGGGCAAAGGACACGAACACAAGAGAATGACAAGTAGCCTGCCTATCTCTATTTGCGGCTTCGTGTCACACAGCCTCGGTATTGAGACCAAGAGCAACAGTCGCCACGGAAGAAAGTCCAGCAACCACTGTCAGGGTCTCAGCCAGGAAATATACTAGAAAGAAAGGAACTTAATGGGTCATAATCTTATAAGAGACAGGTGGATTTTAACGGGTTGATGGATGGATAATCTTTTAGATAGCTCATCAATATGCTGCTTTCAAGATTTGATGATCAATATTCACACCAACAAATTCTACTTGAGAGGTAAAATTGGGAAACTCATTATCGTTATCGAGTTTTATCCTGATTGAGGAATATCTTATTTCAAAAAATCACTGCTTTACGTTACGTTACGTTAGTTTGTGTACTTTCTACTGAAGGATATTGATATGATCCGCACTGTTTAAATTGGTAGTATCATCCGCAAAGAGAATGATAGTATTAAGTGGATATGTCGTCACTATTTAGCAGATCACTAATATAAATGAGAAACAGTACAGATCCAAGGACCGACCCCTGCGGCACTCCATGATTCATGGTTAAGAATGATGATTTTTTACTGCTATTAAAAGAGACAAACTGTGATCTGTTACTCATATATGATTCAATAAGCGATATACTATTTGGATAAAAGTTATAACTTAAAAGTTTTTGTATTAAGATGTGCTTGCATTTTAAGTATTATGGAATATATCCCCTAAAATCGTTAGGACTTCTCTCCAATAATCTCTAAAATGTGCTCCTCAGCTGCTACAATACGCAGTGGACGCCCTAAGCCTCCACCCCTTCCACGATTCGGTTGCAAATTTCCAGCGATGTAAAAGTCATTTTTTTTTCTCGGAAACCACAAGAGTTTTTCAATTTTTTTTACGATAAGTTGTGAATCACCCTGGATGTATCATCAAAGAGGTGTGCTCGATATATACGTTATTTTGCTCTCCGAAAAACATATTCGTAATAATATTGTCACACAATATAAGGAAACATTGTAATTTCTCACCTCATACACTTAAACTGATACGTTATTCCCCTATGCGTAGTATCTGACATAAGATGAATATATTTATACATTACGCATAACTTTATCCGACAGGTTGGGGCTGTAAGCTACGAACTAATGCATTTTGTGTAAGAGAATAAAAATGTCACCTCGAGAAGTATTTAGGGAAAGCTTTTCTCCTTCGTTTGATACATCCCCCTGATACGAGAGACATCAGTGTCGCTATATGTGGCCTCTCTCCGGGCTTGTAGCTACTAATAAAAAACAGAAGAAGGACGTGGTATGTGGGAGAATAGAGTATTTCCTTAGACCGGTAAATTCCCTGAAAAGCTTGTCTTTTCCAATTTCACGCCAATGCTTCAAATTCGGAGCACCTGGCTATTCACTTGCAGGATATCGCTGAGTTAGGAGGCTATCATACCTACCCTAAACATCAATCAATCAGGATTTTCTACTAAAGTACGGCGTTTCATAAATCAATTATTAGACGGAAGTCAACTGGGTATTGATTTATAATGTATCTAAATGGCCAAAGTGTATCACTATTTAATAAACGTTGGCTTGGGGACAAATTGAATTGCGGTACTTAATTAAATGTTTCCCTACATTTTGCTTGTTGTTAAATGACTTGTTTATGTATGTATGTTGTTTCAATGAAGGCTTATAATTAAGTTAAAGTTTCAATGGAATACACCGACATTCTATGAAAGTAGATTTACTGGATTTAACCTTGTCCCTTTTGTACAGTTCGTCTTCAATAGCATAGATGAAAATGTTCCGGTGGATGTTGCATACATGGATTTTTCGAAAGCTTTCGATAAAGTTCACCATGATATTCTTTTTAGTAAGCTTCAATGTATTTTTGTGTATAGCAACCTCCTAGCGTGGATTAAATTGTGTTTAATCAACCAATCTCAGTACGTCGTTGTGAGTATGAATTGTAGTTCTGATGTAACTAAAGTTACGTCGGGGGTTCCTCAAGGTAGTCATATCGGTCTACTAATCTTCAGTTTATATTGAGCAGCCGAAAGCGATTGACAGGCGTCAAAGTAAAGAGTTGACAGTTGTGAAATTTGTTTGAAAGTTATTCTTCTTGTAATCAGAGTAGTAAGAATAAAGTTTGTTTTTCTACGTGACGTGATTCAAGTCTAAGTCAACGTAGAGGTTACTGTATTAATGAAATTAAATCATGAATTATTGTATCAAATCCCAAATATCAATCCCTATAAAAACTCTCGTAATGTTCATAGTTTGCTAAGTTTGGAAGAGCCTGGAAAATTTTTTGATCGTGCTTTGGTTATACAAAATTATTTATTGATGTTTTGATACTGATTTTGTCTCTTATAATGTTTTTAGCTCCAATATATGTTATCTGTCATTTTTAGTTGATATTTTTAGTATTTCTTTGGATTTTAAAAATTTTGTGAGGAAGTTTACAGTTTTTAGTAGGTAATTGTTTATAAGGTTTGCTATCTTTTGTGTCTTTTTTATTTTTGTATGTACATATAAGTTTGGTTATGTTCAAATTGTACTTCATCGCCTTGTTCATTGTTACGTTTGTAACGTTTACTCTGGGTCGGAATCTCTCTTTTTTGCTCTATTAATTCAATTTCATTTTCCTACAATTCTTCACATTATTTTAAAATATGATTTTAAATATTTAGATATTCTAAAGAAATAATAAACCCTTGCTTGTTAATGTGACCTCAGGCAACACTTAGTGATCATAAAATTAAAAAAAAATCATTTGTGCAATAGTTTGCCTGATAGACTGGACTTTTGCTAGGCAAAGCATTGGTGTGGACAAGGTGTGGCCGCGATTCACAATAGATTCAAAGCAAATAATAACTTTCTGTGCCTCCCACAGCTGCATATGATTATAAATAGTTGATATTTAATGCTTCTTAATGGCAGTTTGTGAATTTCTGCGCATATTTGGCTCAATGATAAACCCAGTCGTGTCGGCTGACAAACACGTTCGGCTTGATGTCAACGTTACACTATATTTTCAAAACGAACCTATGTCTATTCTATTCTATGTAACGTTAGTATACGTAAACTTTATTTGAGTATGTTAATTCTCAAGTTGATAGTCAATTGAAATTATTATTCACTTTTATCGATATTGACCTTCAGTTGCATTGTACTGCATCACGTCAACTCCTACTCATAAAATTTTAATGGGCTTCGTACAATATCACAAAATTTGAAAATAATATTTTGTCTTTAAACTATTTGACATAGAACTCAGGATTTAAATTGCAAGTACTTTTTTTTCTCATATATGTTTTAAAACTTGTTGACACAACATCGGCAGCAGCTCATATAATTTATTTGGAAGTGCATGCAACGTTTTCAGCTTCAAAAACTTTCAGTTTTGAAAGAAAAAAAATATTTACAAAATGTAGATTATTATACAATGATTTAATGAGAAACACGATATGGTAGCATAGGGGGCAGCACCTACCGTACCATTATTTATTTCCAGAATTGATGTTTGAAGAGATTTTACGAATGGTGTATCATTTTTTGTTTTCTTACTTGTTTAAATTAAAACCTGTCATTGCAAATAATTTTGTACTTGCTGGGGGACCTCTCCTTCCCTCGACCGTTCTTTTTGTCTAAAGTCAGAGTACCGTATGTACTATTTTTTGAAATTTGATGCAAACGCCATCTGTATCTCACTAGTGCAAGGCACTTCACGCCGATAAATTTTCTTGTATTCGGGAATTAAATTATGTTAATAATAATAATAGCAACAATATTAACAGTAATCGACGATGTTTGTAAAAATAATTAGTACTATTTTAAACTATAACATTCCAAGATGTTTACATTGTTCTGTAAAAATGTTTCTTAGACCCTTAGATATAACTTAGCTTTGCCATGAGTATGCAACTAGCAATACAATACTCTAGGTTATGTTATTTTAGAACAGTTAGTGTGTGTTAAACGTATTATAGTAATTAAATAATGTATTTTATGTGTGATATGTTAGTAGGTAATTATGACGAATCTGCGAGGAGTAAAAATGTAGTTTTGGCAGTGTGCAACGAAAGAACGAAGAACGAATACAAAATACTACAGCTAGCTGGATTAACTGTTATCTATCAGGTACTTAGGCATTATTATTATTAAAAATGTTGACCGCACGGTAGTTGACATATAGTCATCTCGGACGATGATTGATTGTCATAGGCGACGATTTTCCGAGGGAAATGAAGATTTTGCCTAATTTTTTAAATATCGAGCTAGAATACCGAAATCAATTTTTGATTGTCTTTTATAACTCTCTGAGCACCTTGTTAAAATTTTTGTTTATAGTTAACCCTGTATATTTATATCTATGCGGTTTACTTGTCTGTAAGAATATATCTCATTACAAAGAAATAAATATATATTATATTATCGCTCACCTTTTATCAATAGAAAATAGTTAACCTGCATAATATTCCCAAAAGTAAACAGATTTTAACAATTTTAGACAAAGAAAAACAACTAACGATATTTATTCCTGTCAAGTTGAATTATGTGCGGAACATCGAGTTGAAAAAATTACATCATTTTGCAAATTAATGGTTGTGACGTCACATAAAATATTTATTTAAATTTTAGAGTTATAAATAACTGAAAAAAATAATCGGAAAAAATAAATCAGCACGTTTTCAGTTCTTTTAAAATTGTATACGTGCCCATTCCATTAATATAGACGGGATGAAAATTTGACTCAATGGACGAAGGTGTGGGGTGCGTTATTGAAAGCAGTTTAAGTGAAATTTCACTTATTTTTTACTATGCAGTCATAAAGTAACGTTAGTACTTACTATCTATTTAAAATTTCAATATTCACCTCGAAAGCTGTGTATGTTTATTTTTCTCATAAGTTAAGTAAAATACAACAGGCAAATAGCTACACTCTGTACAATAGAGTGTAGCTATATACAAACAATCAGTGCAACTTTTATTCGATTTGATAGTAATTACACGTCACGGGTCACAACAAAATCATGCTCGATTAACGTTAAGATTTACGCGACGTCGACTGTACAAATGTTTGCAGCTTGTTTTTTAGTTGAATTCACAGCACATAAAAATCACTGGAATATCCAAAATTGAATTAACGGGGCAATCTTGTGTGAATATCCGGCTGTCGCTTTTGAAACAGTTCAAAATGCTCGATGACCGATGCATCGTTCCAAATGATAAAATTTAACGTCGGATTTAATTTCTGCGCTTCGGGGAGAACGATTATTCGTAATATTTTTTTATTAGTTCTTCGTTGATATTCAATTATTCCTCTATATGAAGGATCCTGACTTTTAATTAAACATCTGGTTTGTTTTTTATGTTTGCTGTTTGTTTTAAATGTTTGGCAATTAATTTTGAATTATTATTTGAATAAATCTGAAATTAGTTTTTTTATATAACTGGGACTGCAGAACTCTCTGAACTGCTTGTTTGAAAAATTGTTCTGCGGAAAAACTATAATAATTACAGGAATTATAGTTTGCGAATAAGTAGTAAAACTGAGTTTCGTTACTATTCACATCCAAAGGATAGATAAGTGTTGTTAATATTTTGAATTACTAATCATGTGAGGACAAGTTGTGACCTACTGGAAATATGCTTATGTATATTAAAGTATTTTTTTAGTCATCTGATTTTTTATTACATCTGTCAGAACCCATGAACAATGCACCTTCTGGTTACAATTACATGTAGCGAAAGTTTATTTGAGTGACTTTGCCAAGGACTGTTACGTTATAAATTGTATTATTGTCATTTCTTAATTTAGAAAATTACATTCGTAATATGGTGGTTATAAGTCTGTTTTTATATCAGTATTTCAGCATGTATCAGTCTGTAGACCATTTTCAAAATTATAATAGACTTTAGCTTAACAGCGTTTCTCGACCCTCGTGTCAGTCTGTAACACTTGTGTCAATATATAACATTAAAATTCAATAAAAATGAAACAATTATTTTTTGGGAAAAATCCTCGAACAGGTATATTTTTAATTTAAAAAATACATATTTTAGCGTAAAATGCGATTTTCAAATGTCATTTGTTTTTGAGTAATGACGTCATCGATTTTTTTTAAATGGCAACACCATATTTTTTTCCTTGATTCTGAAAGATCGTTTAATTCTCTATCAGACAGTACTAAAATTTTGCCCTCTTACATAGGAAAGTTTTCGAGTAAATGACGATTGAATGTTAGAAAACGTAAATTTTATCCATAAAAAAGTAACAATTCTGAGGTATGTAAAATAAAATACAATTGATTAAATTTTATACTTAAATTAAATGTTCAAATTGCCATCCACCAACTTCTTGACAATGCGCAAGTCTGTGAAGAAATTCTTCTTGCACATTATGAATAATTTCGGGGGTAACTCTGCCTATTTCGTCCCGAATGCGATTTTGAAGTTCTTCTAAATTACGTGGTTTATTAATGTACACTTTTGACTTCAAGTATCCCCATAAAAAATAGTCAAGAGGTGTAAGATCTGACGATCTTGCAGGCCATTCTATCGGTCCGCGTCTGCCGATCCACCTCTCAGGAAAACAGTTGTCCAAAAAATCTCGTACAGGGCGCGCATAGTGCGGAGGTGCACCGTCTTGCTGAAACCATGTGGTATCGTCAGGAATGTCAGGGTCATTGTCGTTAGGAAAAATTACTACAAGGGCTGGAACAAAGTCATTTTCTAGAAACTCTAAATATCTTTGTCCTGTAAGGGTTCCTTCAAAGAAGAAAGGCCCTACTATGCTATCGTCAACTATGCCAGCCCACACATTTAATTTCTGAGGGTGTTGGGTATGTGCCTCTGCCATCCAATGAGGATTTTCCCGACTCCAATATCTGCAAGTTTGACGGTTCACTGTACCATTCAGACAAAATGTGGCCTCATCTGAAAAAAGTATTTGCCGTTGTAAATTTCTATTTCCTTGACATAAATCCATTAGAATTTCGCAAAAGTGTAAGCAGCGATCGGGATCATCTTCACTGAGTTCCTGCACAAGTTGAATTTTGTAGAGATGATATTTTTCCTTCCTTAAGATACGTAGCACTGTGCACTGACTAGTGTCATTGTTTAGTGCAACCAATCGTGAAGAATTATGAGGATTATCCACCATACTTATCAAAATGTTCTGTTTCTGATTTTCCTTAATGCTTGGACGTCCAGGTTTTGGAATATTTGCAACATTGCCAGTTTCTCTAAATTTAGACTTTACCTTACTGACTGTTGATTGGCTGATAGGGCGATCTGGATATTTTTCATTAAATAAATCGCAAACTTCCTGCTGAGTTCTAGTCATATTCCCGCATCCGATAAGAATTAAAATTTCAATTCTTTGAGTAACAGTTAAATGTGTCATAATACTTTAAATTGAATAATAATTTCTATGTCGCTTACAATACTTATGAGAAAGTCGGTGTGACAATGACACTTTGCAAAGATTTTCACCTACGTGATCCATAAAGGAACTATGGAATTCGAAAAACTAAACCTGATAACGTTTTTCCTTTATTTTAATTGATTTACGTGTTGTAACATTTAATCGCCATTTACTCGAAAACTTTCCTATGTGAGAGGGCAAAGTTTAGTACTGTCTGATAGAGAATTAAACGATCTTTCAGAATCAAGGAAAAAATATGGTGTTGCCATTTAAAAAAAAAATCCATGACGTCTTTACTCGAAAACAAATGACATTTGAAAATCGCATTTTACGCTAAAATATGTATTTTTTAAATTAAAAATCGACGTGTTCGAGGATTTTTCCCAAAAAATAATTGTTTCGTTTTTATTGAATTTATTCCATACTTTTGGCGCATACTGTATAAACATAAGCTACTAATAGCCGAACGCTAACATTCGGCGTTCCTGACATGGCACGTCTTCAGGTCACTATTACCAGGATCACCACTTGTAATGAGAGACGGTTTGCCTTAGTGTCATCGTTTGTTTCAGAACTCTCTCAATACCATATATTTCTTTCAACCCAAGCCTATACAAAACAAATTACATGGCAACCGAGATATTTCTTTGAACCCCAAGCCACTACAATAACAACATAATAACAATCACAAGTGGCAGGCGGAATTTGTTTCAATTGCATAGCCAACAACTTCAATAGTAAAACAATCAACATGTAATAAGTAAAATGTGAACTTGGTAACGGCATTTTTCTAAAACGTGTGACTTGCACAGGTTGCTGTAAGCTTCTGGGCAAGTTTTCCACTGCAAATGCCCTTGATTTTGGAGGTACGTACGCTCCACCAACACGATGTCTCCAACTTTATACTGGATAGTTAACAGTTCCATAGAGTAAGTTTTCAGGTGTAACTCAATATTGGTTTTGCTTTTGCAAACATCATAATCTCTTATGGTGATAGAGTTCTGGGGATTTTACAGTACCCACAGTGTAGTAAGTCGCTTTTACTTGTGACCGTATCTAGGTTTAATATTGAGTAGCCAGTGACCACCAGATATAGACACGTAAATCACCTCGCGTACTCTTGTCATATAGCAGTTATGACAGAACAAACAGCCAGCATATTTCGTCGGTGGCCTCACCTATGAGAGCTAACAATCTCGAAACCGATATATGTCTAGTGGTCATCAATGACTGCTGAATATATGAGCAAATTTAAATAAATAAATGGCTAAATAGTAACGCAACTTTCCGGTTGCAATTTTTTTATTAGCAATAAATAAATACTTATTTATGCAACAAGTGCAATAAGTAAGCGTCGTAATAAGAATTTCACGTCGCGTACAATAAACATACAATATATTTTCTACGTTTATGCAAAAAACAAAAAATATTTTGTAATTCAGTTGATATTCAAAGGAAACGTTTATACAAAAAACAAAAAATATTTTGTAATTCAGTTGATATTCAAAGGAAACTTATTTTATTTTTAATAAATTGCATGTTCTAGTAATTTCGTAATCCAGTATATAAATATGATTGAACATAATATAAAATATGCAATTGCTTAAAACGTAGTGCGATCTCACAGAAAAGAAATTAAATATGGCGTTGATTTGAACGTTTATATTTGTTATGATCACAAAAAGCTGCATTAGAATGACAGATGAGTGCAATAAAAATTTTATTGTACTAGTGCAATAAAGAACCACATTTTCCACGAAATATAGTTCAATAAAGTTTTGTTTTTTGCATGAACCTAGAAAAACAAAATTAAGGATTTTATTTGAAAATGTCAATGATGTGCACAATATTCTGAAAGCATAACATATTTATTAATAAATACAGAATATAGTGGTCATCTTCACGAATTTATTTAACTTGTCTTCATAAGGCTATTTTAGATTAAAAGTAACAGCTTAGTTGAATTTCATTTTTGACAAAAAGAAAAGGAGAACTTCTAGAACTCCTAAAATCAAATCAATGATTGTGCAAATAAAATGAAGTAACTGTTACAATCAGTAATTTTAAGGTTTATTCTAAAATACCTCTACCTATTTAAATGTCAATGTTTGTATATCCTCTATAAGTAAGTTAAACTTTTTTAAGTAGGTGTTATTTGATACTACTTACCATCGGTTATAGAATAAGCTGCACTATCACATATGTCGGTTAAAGTTTGGTTTAACTTGTCACAAATTTTGATGTTAGAGGGCATTGCGATCAAAGCTCTCCGATTTGATCATCAGATCTCCCCCTCATATTTTTCATTAGATTTCATTTATTAGATTCTTCACTTGTGATTAATGAATATCCACACTTCTGTCAATAAATTTAAATTCTTCAGTGTGACAGTATCAGGAATGCGCAAAATAAAAATTCTCCTGTGTTAGCAATTGAACTCAAATTTACTGTGTGAAAGCCAAACACACTACCCACTACACCAGTTGCGGTAATATTAACATTTTTCCAAATGAAGTTCACTAATAAAAAGTTTTATTTCAGGTCGATCGTGGTAGCGCGGTTTAAAACTTCAGTACTTGAATCGATGTAACTAGACCGGTGTGGGTTCAAGCCCCGCAACCGGTAGACCGCATATCAACTATATTCGTGGAGAGGATTGGCACCCTCTCTGTGTACATGGTAGGGTGGAAGAATTTTAGCCTGGGTCAGTGTCAAATATTGATACCAGTCGACATTTGACTACCCTCCTAATTAATGAGCTTTTCCATGTTTCCTTCATTCCTGCACTGAATGGTGGTTAGGGTCTACCAACGTAAATCGTCCCTGGGCGCAAATCTGGCCTGCTTAATAATAATCTGCCGCTCCCTCTCCCGCACAAGTTTTTGACTTCTGGACTAATCCTCGTGATTAGAATGAAGGGGTAGAGATATTATTATTATTATTATTTATTATTTGCTGTTTGTTATTTGAAATTTATCGAGTGATACTTGTATATAATGACTGTAATTCACTCGAGTGATTTACAACACTCTATTACCACTCATATCGTAACATTCACTCTCGTGAATTGCAGCTATCATTATATGCTCGTTGAATAATATACTATTTTTGTAACTTCTTTTTATGGCACAAATTCTGAGATCTTACTGTGTCGATCGCAGTGCCCCCTGGATCCTAGCGACCTACCTAAATTAAATTTTATGCTTAGAGGTGCACCATATATTAGCTATTTTTTCATTAAATTCGAACTGATTTATCGGTGGCTGGCGGTCTGATCTTATAAAATATTACTTGTCACCAGAAAGGAATATTATTTGCCGTGAGTTTCTTTCACTTCTATTCGTCGACGTCAGTTAGCTACGGCCCAATGAAACCTGAAACTATTGCAATCTCCGTTGCAGCAGGCGCTTCTTCAGCGAAATATTCCTCTATTGTCAGCAATCCCACGATTGATATAATCGCTCGCTGAACTTCAGAAATGTTTGTTATTGAACCATAAATCGGTAAGCGTCTCGTTTAAAGCTCCCTACGTAATTACATCAAATACCGAATTTTTAATGCTATGCGGGCAAAATCTGGAGCAATTTGTGGTTAATATTCTTCGGCGGATGCTATTAAATCTCAGTATGACGACCACTATTTGAGTACGTTCAATATGTCTAGGTATAACAGCTGTATATAAGCTTAAAAAAATTATTATTTGTTGAAACGCACATTTCATAACCTTGGATCAGTTTAGGCCAAAAAGTATTTATAATCTGATAAATAAAAAGTTATAGCTATATTTCTAAAAAAACAATTATACACCGTTTAATCTGTTTCTACAGTATAAGCCATGAATTATATTACTTTAAAATGTTGAAAAAAATAAAACATAAAAACTGTGGAACTAATTATTTATTTATTAGAAGGACAAGGAAATTATTTTTTTAAAATGATATTATCTTCTGTCTGTCTTTAAAGACTTTTCGACACAGTCACTCTGAGATTTTACATATCTCTTCTGGAATGATTGCTTTTAATTGAAATAGAGACGCTAGTTTGCTGGTGTATACGGTTTTTCAAATATTTTCGCAAAAAATCTGCAGAGGATAAATCGTGACTGTTGGTTGGTAATCACGGAATATCGTCTCTTCTACAAATCAGTTTTCCTGGAAACATTTCTTTCGCCATAGGCAGACACTTGTTAAAGCTATGGCAAGTGACCATCTTACTGAATTTAGGTATTCCGATTATAACCAGCAAATTGCAACAACTGTGGTTCCAGTAACTCCTGTAACATTCTGATATACTTAGTGGAGTTAACAGAGTAATTGTGCCATCAGCACAATCTTCAAAGAAATATGGTCCAATGACTTCACGGACCGAAATTGTAGGCCATACCGTCACCTTAGGGTAATGAAGAGACCTTCTTTGATGTATGGTCTTAGGACTCTAATTGCTCCAATATTTACAATTCTGCATGTTTAAATGGAAATGACCTATATCAGAAAATATGATGTTGTTCAAATCCTCGAAATGATCCACCATTGTTTTGGGAGAAGACTTGTGACAATTTAAATCAGTAGGCTTCAAACCCTGAACCAAATGGATCTTGTACGGATGTAATTTTAAATCCAGCTTTAAAATACTCTGCAAGGTGGTGCACGATGTTCACAATTCAATCAAACGTGTGCGAGTCCATAAACCTGGATCGCGTTGAACTGAAACTGAAACTTGCTGTTCTCCTCAGTACGAACAGTTCATGGATCTCCAGTTTACCGTCGACACGTCTCTTAGATGTTTGCATCCATTTCTTGGTGGTACGCCACTGCCTTTTCTAAAAACTAAAATTATTTTTAAAGTCTCCATTTATTTTACAGCAAATTCGGTCCCTAGACTTTCGTTCGACGCACAATTTTTACTTAAAAAAATTAAAACCAAAAAAAATTTTTTCCCCAAGTCATTGGCAAAGATTTTAGAACATTTTTTACATCAAACAATGCTCCTTAATGATTAATAGGTGTGTACAAAATATCATAAAAATATCTGGAGTGATAAGAAAATTATATTAAAAAAGTAAATTTTTTCTTAAAACTGTAACACCCTGTAGCTATTAGCTATTATAGAACATTGTTCTCGTTTAAACCTCTTAAACTTCTACACCAATGGTGAAATATTTGTTCACTACAAATTCAATTCTATTTTCCGAAAAATGATGCATTTGGCAACATTTGCTAATAATCATTAATTTTTAAATAATTTGACTTACTCTAATCTAGATTATCCTATGGAATTTTTTATAATTTGTTAATCAGATAAAAGCATGTTCAACAACCGGTTTACTAAATCGATTAATTGCATTCTGAATTTCCATTGACGCTATCTCGAGGAAATTTAGTTTTATTTGTACATGTACGTAGACTAGTTTGTGTAGTGTGACAACTGACTAAGACTGCCGTCAGCCAGTCTTTGTTCGTTCTAGAGGTACAATTAGCTTGGTTTTGTGTGCTTGTTCTACTCGATGTAACTCAGTAATCAAGTTTTTACGGAAAGCTTCCCGTTAATTAGCAAATGGAACGCCGTTCGCGTAACTTTCGAACATTATATGATGAATGGGAATTGTTTAGGTATGTATAGATACGTAATTAAAAAAAATCTCTAACACATTACAACTTAATAATACATTTAAACCGTTAAGAAATATATATATGTAGCTAATATTATCATTTCTAAAAAATTTAATAATGCGAGTGTCGTTTTTTTTGTATAAGATGTCGAACAATTTTATTAGTGAATTAATATTTTTATGCATGTGCTGATATTTTGATAACTGAATTCTAAAATCGGAATTTGTACCAAATTTTACACATAAAGTAATAAGTAAGTAATATGGTGGCAGCACCCTGGTAATTAGAATACAGGTGGGCCCTTTTGGCCTACCCCATCATCCCATTACTTCTCGGAACTACCCGACACATCCTAATGAATGCCATGGTCTTAATCCATGATAGGCCCTTATCTCTTCCCTTTGCAGCACCTCGGAACCCAAGATCCCGTGTCTTAAAGATCGCGCACATTATACCTGCGTGGACCATTCATCTCATGTTATTTAATGTACACTAGACCAGCACCTGCATGGACTGTCACCTGCAACGACCGTCACTGCAGGTCGTGTCGGTGTCCTGTAATTTATATACTTGGCTGCGCTAGTCCATCCTAAGTTCTGTTTCCACAAAAGTGAGGGATTGGTTTCAAACTGTTAGAAATATTCGACCAATTAAGTTGTGAATGTGTCACTGAACTGTCGGACACCCTCGTTTATAAATTTCTATTTACTTACCTTAAACAAGCTACAAGTCTTTTGTCAGATCGCACTGCTCTACAAAATATTGTTTCGGTTGCTATAATGACGATCCAAGAAAAAATACGTTTATCTCACTCAAGTTGAGAAAATAAATGACAGCATCTTTTTATTGATAGGGTGAATCTCTGTTCATACAACATCGTTAAAATAAAAATTCCTTCTTCCGATCGACACTCAACTACTACTTAAAAACGTCTGCCATATACATAACCTCCACAAAAAGTTGCTGGTCAGTACTGGAGAAGTGTGTGAAGTTGTGCAAGTTTGCAGGTCCGCGCTGTGCTGATCCGTGCAGACATAATGTGTGCGACCGTTTAGTCTCTCAAAAGCCTCACATTGCCCGAGATGGGAGTGTTGTTCTCTATTTATCCCTATCAAACTTAAACGCCTTCTGAGACTACAGTGGCCTGTCGGAACCTCCTCTATTTGGTTCAGGGACCTTAGGCTAAAGTTCAGCACCCACACCTCAGATTTATAGGGCCTATAAAAACAGTCATGAGCTTATCTACATCCTCTATTCCTCCTCCAATTTAATTATAATATTCTAGTAGTTTAGTAGTAGTTAACAATACCTCACGTAATTCCAAGAATGGATTTAGGTCCCTGAGCAGGCGCCCCAGATTCGAGACAATCTAGTTGGTCAGCATTTTCTTTACCAAGGATTCCTTTATAGCCCGGAACCCAGACCAACTTCACATACCTCTGTCTGGCCAGATACTCCAAGGCCAGACAGAGACTCCACGCTAATGAACGAGGGTAGATCTCTTCGTTGGAGAGCTTCCTTGGAGGTTCTGACTGTCAGAACAGATAAAGATTTTCTCCTCCACACAATCTCTTACCTCTTCCTTACTTGTTACCTCTGTTTCTGTATTGCAAAAAACTATGCTGCATATCCCAATTTTCCAAATATATTCTTGCCCAAGTCGCCATCGCCTCCCTCACATTCCATGTTGGGAGGGGTGACATGCCCAGCAGAACCTTCAGAGTGGCAGTAGGGGTCATTCTCATCGCACTCGTTGCACATACCTGCATAAATTTTAATTCTATAAACTTCCTACAAAATTTTCATAGATTTTTGCAAAAAGCACTTTATTTAAAAGAATGTAGAAATCTAAATTTCATATACTTTTTTGACTAAACTAAAATGACATCGTTTTTTTAAGAAAAATATAAAAATGTTCCGTCTTTGCAATGTCTTAAATTTGTATTTTTAAAATCAATTCTGATTTTTAAATAAATTAGTTTCTTGCGACTAATAATATTTAACTTATACTCGTATTTTGTCCAACATTTTAATAATTATATTTATATATAGTGGTTAACACGTTAATAAGTTCTGTATTACTGAAATTAATAGAAATACAGAAGAAATTATTTTACTTCTAATTTCTAAAGCTATGTTATTATGGTGTCATTTTTTTCTCATCTAGTAAAGTCAATAAAGTAAAGGAAATTCAAGGGAGTGAGTCGCTACATTGATTGATTGTGTTATTAACCTCAATTTAAGGGAATTAAAAACAAATTATTATTCATGTATTTTGTATCAACGGAAATAAAACGAAAATAAGAAAGAACTTACTTCAGTATGTTTTGTAGGTCATGGACATACACATATATATGCAACAAATTGTTACATTTAATAGTAATTAGGTAATATATTTAGCGATGTAGAGTAAAATTGGAATGTATATATAATGGAATCTTTTTTATTTCATTGATTTGTACAAATATTATATTGTGAAAGCTGGAAGAAATGCTATTACTTGGATTTTCAAAAAATTGTTCGTGTAAATTAAATTAATTTTATTAGTTCAGTATCTAATATTTTGTTCTCTAAATTTTCCGGGTAAATTATTTTTTAAAATTGATTAAAGACATTGTTTTATCCCTAATTTTTTAATTTTTGAACAATCTAAATTTTATATGGACAATCCTTGGAATAAACAATAACCATTTCCATTTGCGATTTTCAAAATTTGAATTTTTTCCTTAAATGCACATTGTTATCCATATTTAGCTAAGTGCATAAAATTGAAATAAAAGTTATAGCAAAATAGAGTTTTCGAACTCACGCCATTAATTTTTATGAATACAGGGTTAACTATGACTTAGTATAAATATTTTAAGAGGAGATAGGGAAAAATAAGAATTAACGGAATCACCCTACAAAAAAATTTCAAACTTTTTTATAGTCAAAAAATTTTTTTTTCGATATTATTTTAAATCCTTATTTAACGCCGCCAATGTAAAGTAGGCAACCAACAAGCAAGTCATGCAACAGTCGTTCAGTCGGTATCGCTGTCATGTCCTAATTCAATTGCTGTGTTTACGCTGTAATTTTGTGTTCTTCTTCAATTTTTAGTACCTTATTTTAATTTTAAACGTTTTATAGTTATTAAATAAAGGAATATGTGTCGGGTACAGATATTTTCCCACAATATAGTTCGCCGGTTTGTTTTGGGTCAAGACTTTCTCCGTATTATTAGTCCCACCCATTTCTTTCGTCCGATTTTCTTATAATAAATAGGCATTTTATCTAATTGTACCTACGGGAACTGTCTTTTATCGGTAGTGAGTGGCTGTAATGAGCGAATATATAGTTTTACCAGTTTATAACGAAATAATGAAAAGCGAATGCAAAATACTGAAGCTAACTGCATTAACTGTTGTCTATCTATCAGGTATTATTACTAATACGAATGTTAATTTATGTCGTTTCTACATTTAGAAACGCTGCAAAACGACCGCATGTAGTTGACATTTGTTAAGATGTAAGTTTTGCCCCATTTTTTAAATATCAAGCTAAAATTCTGAATTAAATTTTTTATTGTCTTTAACCCTGTATAATAATTTTTTTGGACAACTACCTTGTTAAATAATAATAAAAATATGCTAATATCTCTACCCCTCATTCTATTCACGAGAATTAGTCCAGAAGTCGGAGACTTGTGTGGGAGATGGAGCGGCATGTTATTATTAAGCTGCCTGTATTTGCTTCCAGGTACGACTTACGTTGGTAGGCCCTAACCACCATTTAGTGCAGGAATGAGGAAAACCTGAGAAAAGCTCATTAATTAGGGGAGGGGGTCAAACATCGACAGGTATCAACCTCTCACATTGCTCAAGTCAACATTCTTCCACCCTACCAGACCCGCAGAGAGGGTGCCAATCCTCGCCAGGAGTATATCTGATCTACGGACTACCGGCCTTGGGATACGATCCCACGGCGGATTGGCCACATCGATTCAAATACTGACGCTTTAAACCGCTCGACCACTGACCTACCACAATAATTTAAAAAATAATTAATTGAATAAATGAATAGTTATCTATATTTATTACTCATAATGTCACTTACACTGTGTGTACGACCAGCCTGGTAATGGATTAGTGATTAGTGACAAGTTAGGACGAATTGATATCTCTACACACTAACCACTAACGGCAGGTTGACACTTCCATGTTGTGTGAACTTCTACTCTCACCATAAAAGTGCTTAGTGCAACTGATTAGTACGAATGATTAGCTCTAAGCTCGTGTAAACAATGCATAAATGTTGACATTAATTATAGAAAAAGTAAGAACTCATTGTAAACTGCACATCACAGTGTTTAATGGTTTAATTTTTCCAAAGAACCTATAAATACTTAGTATTTCACAACTAGGTACAAAACACAAAATATGTATTTGTTTTCGATTAAAAAAATATTTAGAATGGAATTTTCAACAAAAAAACACATTAGTATTAACCTCTAGCACTTTATCGTGTTATGTAAACTACATAACAATACGTATGAGTACACGGATCCGGAAAATCACTATACAGGGTGGTTCACAACTAATTTAAATTTTTTTTGGAATACATGAGTCGTAAAAACGAAGTAAAAATCGTAAAAAAATTTTTGTAAAATCTTTATAGTTTCCGAGTAAAACATTATAGAAGTTGTTATATTTTTAACCTTAACATCGCTGGGTTGCTATAGTCTCTAGCCAGGCGATTCCGAATATTGAAATCCAATTACTTATAGTAGGCTTTTGTGATGCAAATATTTACATTAGTTTGTTAAGTGTCAAAAATGGCTTACGTGTATAGCAAGTCGGAATTGATGGATATCGTTTTAATTTGAAAAATTTCGTTTCGAAATCGTTTTAAAATGAAAACGCTTTAGCAGAACGATTTCCTGTAAACATAAATGTGTATCAAATAATAGCATCGGCTGTGATAGCTTAAAAACCAGCTATTTATCTTTTTGACTAAAAAAAATTAATTTTCTTACTTACACTTATTATTGCATTGCTTACATGAGCTTAGTGATAACAAGGTTTACAGAATAAATATATAAGTTGTTTCACTCTCGAACACGCCAGCGCCTTACCAATTCCGCTCTTCTCACCCGCCTCGGGGACCGTTCGGGACCCAGGATCCTACACGGTGGCCGACTCTAGAACTGTAACGTGTTGAGTGCGATCGATATAGTGTGAGACAAAAAACCTTGAATATCTATTAGTGTTTATTTTATTTTTCTTCTAAAAATGCCCGTGATATATTGTATTGTGAATAATTGTCCCTCAAGACGTGGTTTTTCCTTTTTCCATTGTTCAAGGTATGTATTTTATATTTCATCAACTAATATAAAGAAATAGGTCACGATATAAAATTTTACGCGGTACGCCGATAAAAATTAGAATCTTTATTTGAAAGATTGTCCTGATCAATGCTATAAAAAAATTAGAATTTGAAGCAAATATTTTTCAAATGAAACGTCAAACATTGTTTTTGTATGAACCAACAATTTTATTTATAAAAAAAGTGTAATATGTAATAATTATGTAAGTAGGTACTTAATTGTCATGTAAATTTTACACTCAAGCATTTTTGGTTCAAGCAGAGTTTCTGATAATACCAAAGCTATTTTGGCGCCAAAATTTCGAAATTCTGAAGTTCAAACTGGTACGCGATTCTAAGTGAGACCTGTGCACAAACAGTATATAATAAAAATGGTTTGTCCAGTAACATCTTTAAATAAATTAAAATAATTTGTCTCACATTAATTAATATATGTATAGAAATACCCAAATCACTAAAATAATATTAAGTACTAAAAAATTACCTGGACATACTTATACATTGGGTTTTCATTTGAATATTTTTTTTATTGAAAAGAATATATAGTTTATTAAATTACAAAACAAGAATATAAAAAACGCCACAAACACTTTCGTGTAGGAGTCCAAGAAGAACTGCATTAAAATAGCAATTAAAAAAAGACATATACCTATACCGCAGCATTTTTAACTTGTAAGCAATATAGATTATATTATTTTACAATAAGCAGCCTTACATTCCCAATTGGAAAGAAACTACTTTTTTAAGTCCCTCGTACTTGATCATTTTTTGCGACAGTATTTATGTGCGGTGGTATGGCTTAGATCTCAAAACATCAAAAGTGCCGACAGAGAGTGGTATGACTTTTTATTCAGTAAACTTTGGTGATAGTCTTTAGTACTAACCACGTGTATTTTGTTGTAACGTGTAAACCCAAAGTATTAGTACAAACCGTTAATCAAAATGCGAGTGAGTGAATAGAAGCGAAAAGTTTATATAAGACGTCCAAAAGAAATAACTTTTTGTTTCACTTAAATAAATGGTCCCATAAAAATAGTTTTTTTACTGAATAAATAAATTTATTTTTGAGGAAAAAGTTATTCTACCAAAAAAATGGTTTACAAGGAAAATAAAGTGTAAATTACACCTTATATGCCAGATTCAATCAATCTTAATCAAATAAGTTAGCTTAGTATTATTAAGGATACTTAATAATGAATTATTATATTTATAATACCTACATAGGCATACAGGGTGTTAAAAAAAAGAGTGTAAAACAGTTCAGGAGGTAATAGTATGAACCAGAATAAGCAGAAAAGTCTTAATAAACATGGGTCAGCGTAACGGTTGCGGAGATATTCGTTTTTCAAACATTTTATTTTATTAATTATTAATTAACTAATAAAATAAATTGATTGAAAAACGAATAGTGGACCATATCTCCGCAACCGTTACTTTGCGGACCCATGTTTATTAAGACTTTTCTACTTATTTTGGATCATACTATTACCTCCTGAAATATTTTACACTTTTTCTTTAACATCCTGTATAAGTTCTTTGTAGAAGCAAAGTAAGAGTATATTTTTAAACTCGTAATCATTTACTGTAGAAAAGCGGGCTGTTGTCCGACTTTACGTTATTTTTTCAATTAATAACGCAAAAATATAAATGACTTCATTTCTTTCGTGGGGTAAAGACATTCAATAGCAATCTTATCGAGCGTTTTCTCACAATGGCGACACTGAATTCATAAACGAGCAATAGAAAGGGCTTTTAATAGGGCCCTTATTACTCGTAAAAATTTATGTAAGCCTTTCGTGAGCTTTAATGTGTCAGATAGGACACGTACTGTGTATTTAATGTCACTCTGAGAAATCGAGCCCTCATAAATTATTTATTTCTACACGGAAAATGGGTATTCAGTTGCACAAAAAAGTGATTCATAAATTCAATTTTAAGAGGTTTATGATATCAAAGAAAATTAGCGTTTTAATGAAGAATTTAAACGACGATTCCTCATTCCTTCGAACAGTTACCACCGAATATAAATTGTGTTCGAATGCTCCATCATAAATTTCTAAGTTCAAAAAATTGAATATCACAGATATTTTTTAATTATTTCCATTGTCTAATATTTATGTTTCGTTTCCGATTTTATTACATGAATCAATGATTTCATTAACAGGAATTAAAACAAAATGATTTAAATTACCTATATAAAAGAAGCAATTTTAATATAGTACTTTAAAGGCCATAAAATTTCATAAATTTTCTAACACAAATTCTTTTATCAAAAATAGTTCAAAATTTCGAAATTGTTCTTCTAAATAGTACTGTGTTTTTCTTTATAAATCTGTTGACCTATCACCAGGCAATAATTTCTTTTACATAAAAAAGTAACATCTGGTTTAATGAAAATATTCTATAATATTCAGTACTTAAGTTCACTTTTAAAACTGTGGTAACTCGAAAATTCTGGCACAATATATGAGATCTGACCTATTTCTGAAATTTTATTATTGGTTCTTCAGGTGGCCTCCTTAAGTTGAGTCAAATATCTAACTACAAAAACTTTTATATATATTAAAAGTAATGGGCAATGTCAAAAGTGATGTTGATCTATCAAAAAATATAAATTACAGACATTCACCTACTTTATCCAATATTCTACTCTTTATGTTATCGTTTTTTATATACATTTCTTTTTATTAGATAGTAATAATATTGTGTATAACTAACTACTCTACGGACTAAAGCTTCGACCAGCGTTGAATTACACCCACAATATCTACCCACAGTTTCAAACGTGAACTTAAATAGTGAATATTATAAAATATTTTAATTAAACCGGGTATGACTTATTTTATAGTAAATTTATCATATTAACCTTTATTGCAGATAATTATTTAATACAGCTTTGTCTATGGAATTGTTCATTAGCATATCTAAATATTTGATATCAGAGACTTCATTGGTAGGAATTGTAAGAAAATTGATTTATATTAGTTTAAATATCTTTACAATACAGTAAACAATTTACAAAAGCTAATAATAAAGAATATATCGGTGTAATTCAACGCTGGTCGGAGCTTTAGTCCACAGAGTAGTTAGTTTCACACAGTATCGTTAATATCTAATTAAAAACTGTATAAAAAACTGATGTTCCTTATACTGATATTTGTGGACTAATATAATACATGTTTAACAAAATAATCGTGTTTTCTTTGTTGAACGGAGATAAGTGTGTGTCAAACTGTTCAGGAAACATCGATCATTGTTGGCTATAGTTGTATCAAGAAGAATAAATATCATTTAACATCTCTATGGAAGCAGATAAACAAATTTTAAACTGCCAAACTTAACATACGTTTAATATGTTTACTACTATTTTCAGAACGAAAACAGAGAGTTTTTCGAAACGTCAATAATATGGAAGTGCGTGATAGTGATGTGATTTTTGTTATTTTTCACTTATCTGCTTTTTTCAGTGTGAGAATTTTGGTTAGGCAAACATAGTTTTAAAAGATAACCCTTGACTGATCCGTTTGGCGCAAGGCCTTATTTAATTAATCTTTATTTTTTTTCAGAAGTGTGGCAAAAACCCAATAAACCTAGAAAAACTAAAATTATGCCACAAATAAATAGCTTCAGACAATACGTACATTATGTGTTTTAATTATTCATGAGAATGAATAATTATTAATCACTACAATTTATAAATACAACCCTGATGTTTCCCCCCACCTAAGTCACCCAGTCGCTGAAAATAGTCTTCCAATTTCTTTGGTTGAAACCTTTTCGAAACAAACTATTGTATTTTCGTAATTTACTGAGCATTCTTTCTTCTTTCGGCTGTTTTATTTATCACATTTAATAAATTTAGGTTTTGTCGTCTACATTGATTTTTCTCAGATCAATGGCATTCTATTAATTATTTCCACAGCACTGCTTTAATTTAAGTCAAAATAAAGATATTCGAATCGAAAACGAAACAGAGTAACGCATTGAAACTATTATAAATTAGTTTCACCTCATGTACACCGGTAGCTGAAGAGAACAGTTTTCCCACTGTAAAATTTGAGGAAACATTTGGTATAATGCTGATGCTAAATCACTCGTTAGGGGAGATATAGAACGCAGAATTAGCGGAAACGGTGAATTGTCAGCAAATTTAATTTATTCCTAAATTCGATGAATGAAAGTTATTTTAGCTGGGGAAACAAATAAATAATGCCATTTCAAACATTAGACTTCTTAACGGTTTGTTGGGTTTTACGTTTACTTTCTGACTAAAACTGTTTGTACAAAATATTGTTGGTAAATACGAAATATAATACAAACATACTTAAAGGAAGGGAGGTTTTAAGGAGATATTTGCTAAAAATGAAATAGGATTGTAGAATAGAACCATGAAGTTATAAACTTTCGTTGTTATTATACGAGTAGTAGCTCAAACGTTAATTTAGGTATACCTGTATAGAAATAATAATAATAATAATAATAATATGCTTTATTCACACATAGCAAAAATACAATTAAATCGACAGCAATAAAAAATTAATACTTATAATATGAAATAGCGTAGTTCAACTGCGTAGCCTCAAGAGACAACACACTGTTTTTCCAAATATGAAACTTATCTTAAATATCGAGAATAAGTAAAGCGAATTAAAATATACTTTTACAACCTTGGACAAAATCAATAACTTCAGTTGTTCAGTTTAAAAAACGAATGAATTGGAACAAAAAGATTCATGTTGAAGATCGCGCACATTATGCCTGCACGGACCTGCAAACCTGCACCACTTCGCACAATTAAGCCGGGGGCACATTGCTCTGATGCTACACCACGCCACGTAATGCAACGTCAGAATGATCTGGCACCGTGTATTCTTATGTATTTTTATACATTATGTGTACATTGCTCTGACGCTACACCACGTCACGGCATGCAATGCCATTCGACGTGTTGCGAATCCGACTTGTTAGATTTTCATCATGCCGCATGGAGTCGCGTGGTAACAGTGTGCACCTGAATTTCATGTTAAACACATAAAATCACAGATAAAATTGATGAAATTTTGTTAATGTCAGATGGAGAGAAATCTTTATTTTTGGTGTCTCAACACTAAACAAATGACTTTTTATACGATAAAATAAGGAATAGATTGTAACATTTGAATATATATATATATATATTTTTATATAAGGTCGATATGTCATAGAATAGTTAAATAATTCAATTGTAACTGTACGAACTCAAGTTGAATATTTAAATCATCATTGTTTATTCAAATTTATATTATACGAACTGTTTACTTTATTCAATTATAATCTCCGTTTTTTACATTTGGAGTGCTCATCAAGGTGATACGGTGTTGGTGGCTCGCAGTTTCTACTTTCTCTATTTTTTCAGTTTCCTCAGTGTCTCCAGTTTCGGCTGCTTCTTAATTCTGTTCATCAGATAGTTCAACTGCCAGGAAATTCTCTAAATCAATGTCAATAGGTTCATCAACATTTTAAGTTCGACCTTCGCAAGTACTAAAAGGGATCGAACAACTCAGCTCAAGCTTACAACAGTCACAATTGCCCTTGGACACACTTCGACAATTACAAGAGGTTATATGAGTAATGCTGGTGGCGCTACGTCTTTGTTAGCAACCCGTTGACAGTGCGTTTCCAATCCTATTCTACTGGTTCCATGAATTTCTTTCCAACTCTGCATTGAGTGATATACTGTACGCACGCTGCCATACGACTGCTCGAATAGGTAGCAGAGAACGAAGGTGATCGAAATTTTTGCCAACTGCTTTTTTGAAACACATAAATTGTATTATGCATTAACTAGTGCCAGTGATAAAATGTAACGTAACGAGGCATCGCATGGCGTGGTAACAGTGCGCACATAGACTACATATGTTACATCACGTCGGGTGGCATGGCGTAGCGTGGCATCAGAGCAATATGCCCCCGGCTTTAAAGATCGCACACATTACGCCTGCATGGGTCTGCACGGACCAGCATTGACCATCATAGCACGGATCTGCAAACCTGCATGATTTCTCACACTTGTCCAGCACGGACCAGCAATTTTTTTATGTAGTAATTGGGTGTAACGAATGAAGAAACTCTTATTTTTACAATGTTGTATGAAAAGGAGGAGAGGGAAGAAATCAGGAAAATGAGAAAGTGTTGGTTCATCCTATCAATCAAAAGATAAAACTGTGGTGACTTTGATCATTTATTTTCTGAATTAGAGAGAGATTAAAACAAATTTTGTCAGTATTTCCAAATGTCACAAAAAGTTTCCTCTTGAATCATTCTCACATACAGCACCAAAACACAAGATTTCGCAGAGCAGTGTCATTTGATCAAAGAGTTTGTTTGTTTAAGGTAAGTAAATAGAGGTTGTTGATAAGCAAGGGAGCCCGACAGTTCAGCGACACATTCACAACTTAACTGGTCGAATATTTTTCTAATAGTTTGAAACCAATACCTGACTTTTGTGGGAATAGAACTTACGTTGGATATAGCGCGACCAAGCATATAAATTGCAGTCCGACATGACCTACAGTGAAGGTCGTTGCAGGTGACGGTCCATGTAGGTGCTGGGCTAGTGTGCGATGCTCCATTACATAACATGGGAACCTTTATGCTTTGCAAGTCTGTGCTGTGCAGGTGCAGGCATAATGTGCGCGATATATATATTTTTTTGAGGAAAAGGGTTTTAAAGAAAGTATCCGAAAAAGATTACTACATTAGAGTAGATATGAAAAGGCAATGAAATAATCAACGACACATTTTAAAAAATTTTGGACAACTATGACAAACAAAAATAAATAACCTTATATTGCCGAATTCGTATTTTTATGGCTGTTAAGAGAAGGAGAGCCAAGATATTTGTTGCTGTTGCTGAAATATTAAAAAAAACTAAAAATAATGATTTCAGAAAATGCCACCAAACGGTCATTATTTTACAGCAGAAAAAGCTGAAATTCGATACAGATAGAATATAATTTACTAGGAATCTATTTTCGTCGGAATAATATTTCTACAGCCACTAGTTTCGGTTATGCAACATTTAATCAAGAGACATTAGATGGAAAATTATCATACTTAGTTAATTGTTTGAATGCTCTATCTGACAGACATATCCCTATTCGCACCGCGCGTGTTACGAACTAAAAGCGCCTTGGTTGACTTTCCCCATTAAAATGATATAGGTTGAATGGAACAAAGCAATCCGTAATATAAGCGAACTAAATCTGAACGTGATCTGCAATCAGCAATACAAAAATCTGCGTACTTTTACTTTTCAATCCATTAAGAGGGAGCCTATTTTTTACATAAATTTAATAATAATTCTCCCAAGGAAGTGTGGCACGATCTCAAGTCTAATAATTATCTGCAGCAAAATAAGTTAGATATATATGATAACCTGAATGATCCGAACAAAGTGAATAATTAGTTTGTTAATTCCATTCCTCAAGTTGAACCATCGGAATATATTAAATCTTTTTACAAAAAATAATAAACTCAGTGATGCGGACTTTACTTTTCCAAGAAGTTAATGGCTTATTTGTTTACAATACAATTTGTATCATTAAATCTAATGCTGCAGGATGGGTTCAGTGTGAATTTAATTAAACTTTGTTGTCCCCATATAATCCCTTATATTATTCATTATTAATTTTTGTATAATCAATTGTGATGTTCCTACTGCTTGGAAGAAAGCAATTATTAAAGTTTTACCTAAAAAACCCAACCCCACATAGTTGAAGGAATTACGTTCGATAAGTATTTTACCCACACTATCGAAAATTCTAGAAAAAGCTCGTGAGCATCAAATTAAAATATATTTGGACACTTATTCGTTGCTACCTTCAGTTTAGTCAAGTTTCGTAATGACTTGTGTTGTGCTACTGCTCTACTTCATATCACTGATGACATTAAAAACGTTACAGGTTTTCTAAAAACTCATGTTTGTTATTAGAAAATTACATTAAATTTAGATGACAACAAGTTAATATTGACGAGGTTCAATCAGATTATATTTCATTAAAATCGGGTGTTCCACAAGGGTCCATACTTGGCCTCTTATTGTTTAAAATTTATACTTCTTCCCTTATAACTAAAATACGTACGAATTGCAATGTCCACTTATACGCTGATGATACTCAGTTATATATAGTTTTCAACCGCAGAAAGTGCAACAAGCTTGTATTATCATTAATGATAATTTAAAAACATTTATTGATTGTGTAACTGAACATCTACTTATCAATCGTACTAAATCTAAAGTATCGATTTTCGGTAGTAAATATCACCGTAAAAATTTGTGGAATTCAGTTAATATTGTCATTAATAATTAATTATTAGAGGTAGTAAATGAAGCAAGGAATTTAGGTGTTATACTTGATTTTGTAAATAAGTTACTACAACGAGCGTATTGTAATATTAAAATAATATATGGAAACCGTCATTTGTTCCCAATTCATGTAAAAAAATCTACTTTGTGACACCCTAGTATTATCTCTATTTAATGCTAAGGCGTTATATGGACCTAATTTGACACTTATTTACAAAAAGAAAATACGTGATATTTGGTATAATAAGACGTCAGCGGGTATCGCATAAACTGAAAGAAATACGATGGTTGAATATGGTTCTTGATAGGGTCAAGTGGAAGAGTATCTTTGTTGCGTTGTACGCAACCAAAGATAAACCCATTATTGTAATATTTATTAATTATAAAGTTATTCAAAATAATAAAATACGTTTATTATTATTCAATTCATTTTCTCTTATATTGAATCTTGACAGAAGTTGAGGAATAAAATTACAAACACGATAATATGTAACACTACTATAACCTATGAAATTCAGTAATTATAAAATCTTGTTGTTTTTGACGTAACAAGAAGACAAGAAAAATCAGTACTCAATTAAACAAAATATACAAATATTTAACAAATCCTCCGTAAATGCTTCAACGTCATGTCCATTTTCACACACACAGAGCTCAGTCCTTAATCTAATTTAGCTCACAGCACAGCGTTTTGAATGCTTTGTGAAATAGCCTTAAAAGCAGATTAAACCCTGTTGCATAGGTTTTCTATATTTTCACAGGGACTGCAGTAAATTTTACCTTTCAGATAATTCCACAGAAAGAAATTTAATGGGTTGATACTGTGGAGGCCATGCATCAGGCCCATAAGTCAATCCAATTATTTGGAAAGCGTCGATTTAAATATTGGAACAGCATTGCAGAATTATGAGGCCCTGCGCCATCTTGCTAAAACATTTCTAAAGTTTGAATACTACATCTCCTTTAATTATTTAAATACTTCTCAAAAGAAAGGCCTTCAGCAATAAGAACAAAGCTAGCAAATGTCAAAAACGTCTAGATTTTTTTATTTAAATTAAAAATTTTCTTTATTTTTATGGATTATTCTTCAGATAAAAGATAGTGTTATGCATAATGACCTCTTTGTATTTTTATATCTCATGGTTCTCACGTGCGTACCTAGCAAGTTAACGGTGTGCTTGTGTGTCGGCATAATTTCCTCATCTGGACGAAATACAGACCACTACAACTTGACCAGGAGGTGCAACCAACTTTTCATAACTGAGGTGGGTCATAGATTACACTTTACCGAATCGAGTTTTTTAACTCATTTAAATAACTGGTTCACCAATGATCCGAATGAGTTGGTCGGTTGCACCTCCTGGTCAAGTTGTAGTGGACTATATTGAGATGAGGAAATTATGCAAATTTGCATCGAGAAAACACAAGGATCAAGCTCATCGGTGGACCATAGATCAGCTAGACTTGTAGAGATGATTGGTACCCTCTCTGCGGGTACGGTAGGTTGGAAGAACGTTGGCTTTGGTCAATGTGATAGATTGATACTGGTTGGCATTTAATTAATCTAATCGAATCTAATTAATGAGGTTTTCCAGGTTTCCCTCATTCGTGCACTAAATTGTGGTGGCCTACCAACGCAAGTAAGAGAGTAAGACTGTAACCTGCTCACAAATATACCCGACATTGTTTCTGTAGAACTTCAGCTACGCTATTAATAAATTCAGGAGCTAATCTTCAACAGTAGCTGAAGGCTACATCGAGGAGTCTATGACTCGTTAATCAGTTGTCAGCAAATACATTTTCCCTACTGCAAGTACATGAAGTGCTGGAAGCGATTTTTTTTAATAATTCAACCACTTTGAAGGATTCAGTAGTTCATAAACTAGTGAAAACACAACCTAAATAGACGAAGTAAACTTTTCAAAACAAACAGAACAAGGTTTACATGCTATTCTAATTTCAGTACAAATGTTTACAATAATTAAAATTACTTTCATTAAAGAAACAAATTTTAATTTTGTGGCAGTAAAAATGATTCTTAAGCCTTGTCCTCAAAATTCGCTAAAATTCGTGCGAATTATTTAATAGCGGGAAACGTCTCAACTTTTAGCCAGTTTTACCAACTGCAATATTTTCTACCATTTTCATCATAAAACTCGAATTGAATGTCATGGTAGATTGTCAGAACTTCAAGTTAAACTTACTAATCCCACGTAATGATGAAAATTACGATAATATTCCTGTTTTGCGATATTTGCGAAAAGTTAACACTTTCCCCCCATTAATAATTTGAATCAGAATTTGTGGAATTCTTCTGAATTTTCGCGAATTTCGTATCCATGACAAATTTTTTATGCATAAAGAATAGTTGCATAAATAAAAACTGAGATACTAGATATTATTAAATTTGCATCACATTTTATTAAATTAGCGCCAGACACACTTTCATAAATGAATTCTCCGCAAATTTTCTCAGCTAATATCTCAGTGTTCTTATTGCAATTTCAAGTTAAAGTTTCCATTTAATTACACTCTCAACTTTAAGTCATTGTCAATTTAGTTATAATGAACTTTGTTTAAATTAACTTTATTACAGGAAATTATGAACGCATAGTAAACTTCCATCCACGTATTTCACGCCGGCTTGTGACAGCAGGGAGAGGTTCACCTACTTATTTATGCTGTTTTCCTTCATTATTTTTGTTTCAGGAAAATGAAGGCACCGAACGGCTTGCAATTTCAGCTTAATAATTTAACGCAGATCAAAGAACTACTTAGGTCCATATTTCCTTTTTCATCATTAACGAATAGTTTAAATATTTATATCGTAATCTTCCCGGTAATTTAGTAGTGCATGCAGTTTAGGTAAAAAGCAATTGCTGCTGAGCAAGCACGGTTTTGAATTTTCTGAACTAATTCTGTGACGCAGTGTGGTCGCCGTTAAAGTAATGTTTTCTGAAAAAAATTATATTTATGTTATTCAGTGATTTATTTCAGTTTTTATTTACATTATTCTCAATATTATATTAGGTTAATGTTACCTAACACAGTACAAATAGGTATTGTAAACGTACCTTTAACTTCTTAAGATAAAGGTACGTTTTAATTTTTAATTTTAATTTCGTTTATCATTTCTTTTGTTAGTATAGCTTGCAGTGGAGTGAGTGGAAGCTTTAGCCTGCCCATTAGTATATTAAATGAGGTTTTGAATGGGAAAATTGCATGAATTTTATATTGGTTTGAAATGTATTACTGGATAATACTTCAAATATATTGAAAGGTCAGAACATATGTCTGGCGGCAATAATCACGTAATACTAACATTGCCATGGGATGTAAACAAAACCACATGGCCGAAAACGCAATATCATTGGTGTGACGTCACATGACGTTCAGCGCGGTTTATGTTCCCGTAGATACAGGTGGCAGGTGCAGTGTAACGGTGTTGATAATGTAAACAGGCGTTTGTTTCTTGTATTTTTGCGTTCTTTTGACATTTTTGGGGCATAGATACTATAAGTAATGTTGAGCAAATTCCACAATTACAGAAGTAAGTCCCAACTTTATCTGTGCAGTAAATACGAGTCAAAGAAGCATGTATCTACCATTTTCCAATTTTCACATTACCATAGTTATTAGTGGTGATGTGGTGAACTCACGGTATTGTTAATCGAAACATTTCTTTATTTGCAACACAGAAATCGTGAAATTTATGGCAACAATGCTGTTGGTTACGTCTAGGTATTTATAAAATTATCCCATGTGATTTCACATTAAACTGCTAGATTTAATTTGAAAAGTAATAAATGAAAGTAATAGATAATGATATCTATTTTACATTTATTATTATATTTTTTTAAATAATTTTTTATTGCTATTTGCTACTGATTTTATATCTCTTTAAACATTGAAAAAGTTTCTTATTTATCACCTTTGTTGTTTATGTTTTCATAATAATAGTATACGATCCCACTATAAAACGACCATCACCGAGCTGGTTAATGAATGAAAAGTATTTTATATCCAATTAAATATATTAATAAATACATTGCAAATGGGTTGTCTAAAAAATTTCAGTCCAGAATATGATTAATTAAAAATTATTATTTTTTAAACATTTCACTGGTTTGGTTAATAGACAAATTCCATACCAATCGAAAGTATGAAGCCCATAGAATATGCAAGCGTTAGGTTGACTATTTTTTTCCCGTCACAACTCTTGGGTAGGCAGGTATAAACAGGTCAATCGATACTAGTAACTTGCACCGGTGTGGTTAATAAATTAAAGTTAAATTAAAATAAAGATTATTTCATTACCAACACGGTGGTATAGAGTTGTCTGCGAAAAATCAGTCCTGAATTCCGGTTGTCGAGTTTTAAAAAGTGAAATATTCCCCAGCAAACCATTCCATGCGATAGAAGAGTACACAGCATTGCAGCTGTGCGTAGTTCGTCCATACCGAAAACGAAGACGATCCGTTTATCTGTTTCTCCAAAAAATCGAATAAAGTCCGGTGGCGGCGGTACCTATTATTATTAATCTACCCCTAGGAACCCCTAACGCCCTTCAATGACAATAAAACAACATTTTCGTTCCTACTAATGATATGTCGAGATCGAAAACCCGTAAAAAATAAAATTTTCTAATAATCCATTTGCCGCCCCGAATTACGTTTAATTTTTTTTTAAGGAAACAATGCATATAATCAAAAAATTTTATTAGACTTTTCGATAGCTAGCTAAGGTGGAGAAGAAGCCACAAAAAAATTTCAATGATTTTAGACAAATTTCGTGTTTTCAAGGGCCGCCCTGGATGGGCGGCAGGAACATCATAATATCATTTCAAGTCACTACCAGGAAATAATAGTCTATACCGAAAATGAAGACAATCCGCTTATCTGTTTCTCCAAAAAATCTAATAAAGTCCGGGAGCGGTGGTATTTTGCCGCCCAACTCGTAAACTGTTGTTTGTACAAAAAATTCTATGGTAGCATTTTTTCATATTTTCATAAAAAACATTCGAATATGTATTCGAAATGAAACAGAAAAGGTCGATTTCTCGAACTCGTGACTTCGAGACTCCACCCCTCAGTTATGAATTCGGGAAACCTCCGATCCTGTCCCACAGCCGCCGTTTACCTAACCTCATGTTCGTCGTTAGGAGTAAAAAAAATTTTCCGCATATCTCACGGCCGGAATTCAGGACTGATTTTTCGCAGACAACTCTATACCACCGTGTTGGTAATGAAATAATCTTTATTTTAATTTAACTTTAGTTTATTAACCACACCGGCGCAAGTTACTAGTATCGATTTACCTGTTTATACCTGCCTACCCAAGAGTTGTGACGGGAAAAAAATAGTCAACCTAACGTTTACATATTCTATGGGCTTCATACTTTCGATTGGTATGGAATTTGTCTATTAACCAATCCAGTGAAATGTTTAAAAAAATAATAATTTTTAATTGTTAATTAATCATATTCTGGACTGAATTTTTTTAGACAACCCATTTGCAATATATGTATTTATTGACATATTTAATTGGATATAAAATACTTTTCATCCATTAACCAGGTCGGTGAAGGTCGCTTTATAGTGGGATCTTAGACTATAAAACGGGTAATTTAATATAGTGCAGTAAATAGAAATAACATTCTACATCTCGTAAATAGTAAGAGTAAATACAGTACATTTGGAATCGGAATGAAGCACTGAATACTATAAAACAAATGTAATTTGCTGTATCATTGATTTTTTAAATGTCCTGTATGCATTGTAGTAGCTTAACAGAAAAGTTTAATTGATTCTTTACAACTTTACACTTTATTTTTTTTATGAACTTAAACCTATCTGTATTTCCAGTTAAACTTGCATGAAAATGGTCTTCACAAACAGACAATATTGCAATGCTTGTTTCATTTTTTTTCACGGCGAAATATTTTTTATTAATGGGAACCTAGGGTTGGACTGGTTGGCTAGACTGTCATCAGGTGAAGAGGCCTCATTTTGACATTTCTTCCTCCTAAAGAGTTTGATCAGATACGGGTAACAATTTCTGTAGTAGCATGCTACTGCAATATAGGATGGAAGAAATAATGTAGCAGATTATAATAAAAACCCAGGAAGAATAATTTTCCTTTGGCTTCACAGGTAAAGCCATTTCATGAAGTTTATTCAATTTGTTTACCAAATGAGAGAGCTTTTCGATATTCATACTATTAAATTTGATTTTATTTGATCGTCTTCACAGCTTGAAGATATCTAGTGATAGAAGTTGAATGATTGTAACAGGCGAACAATACTTATTTTCCGAAGAAAACTCCTCGTAATATAATGAGATTTTTCAGGAATAGTTACTAGGTAGCTTCCGGGTTGAAGTTCTTGGTGTTTTTCTTCTTCCTTCCGTAATTGTTGTGTAGAAAGATGTAGTAAGCAAAATATTTTGGGAGAAATTTTGATTTGGAATAAATCTGTTCCACATGAACAGACACAGTAGAACAGTTGTAGGCTTCATTTCTCAAAATAATATAAACTATGCAATATTCTTCGGCTTGAAGATGGTTACGGCAATAAAAGATATCTTCGATATTTTCACACAGTTCTTCTTGATACTTGTATAGTAGCTATTTTTTTCATTGAGGATAATATATGGTTTTTGAGGTGGAATTATTTTACTTTGGATAGGAACAGTAGGTATACAAGAACAATGTTTTAAATGGGGTAGTTATTAAAATTGGACAATGAATTCAGAAAATTATTCTTTCGGCCTTGCATAATAGTTAAATACCAAAAAACATATAGCAACTGTGTTTATTTTTGAATTGAGCAAGCTGGTATAAGGTTTGAATTTTATTTATAATAATATTTAAATTTTCTATAGAGAGAAAAGTTTGATATATTTTGCTTGTCCTTAAATTTTATAAGTTCATTGGTAAAATAGGGTTGGTTAGTTTTTGAATAGCTGCATTATTTAAGCTATGGATATAAAACATTAATATACAGTTTAAACACTATGTGTATAATGTACCTAAAATGGCCAATGCTTTACGAGCACCTATATATGATTTAAACTCAGATGATTCTTAATTTTATGGATCCTGCTACGTAACTAATAAAACGTTCCGGATAGAACAATGTAGAATTGAAAACGCCATTAAAGTTGGTATTTAATTTGCTAATTTGGGTTTTACATCCTTAACTAACTAGTTCAACGAATATACGACAGTCATATTAAACTGTCTGAACTAGTAGTTGTTTTAGGTTAATATATTTCGCTAAAATGTTATGACAGTTCTGAGCTCCATAACTTCCAATTTTCACTGCCACAATTTTCCTGGAGGCATTCACGTAAAATGGCCATGCAGCAAAGTACAAACAAGTCTGGGAAATTCTAAACACATGCTAGGTTCACACTTGCTTCCAACTAAATCCTAGAGGGATTATATAACCTAGGATACAGTGTCGCCTCAGGTAATTATTGTATCTATCTGTCACTACTATAGTAAAAAGTCCAGACCTCTGGGTTTGAAAGCCGATATTGCCAAAACGAGCAAAAAAAATTATATTTGGACAATAGGTAACCTCACTATTATTGTTATGCACAATCGAATCGCAATTTGTTTATAGAAATTAATTACATTTACAGGAGATCGTCTGCATGATATGGCGAGTAATTCTTGTCGAAGAGAATACCTTGGATAAGACGTTCCAGAACTACAATTCATGATATACATTCCCTTGAATAATGGGATTAATTGCAATGTTTACCAACTGCACATACCGCTATTGTTGGATTTTGCTATAGATACTTACTATATACGCCTATCTCTGCGGATTAGTTGTGTTATGTAGTTAATTGAAGCGAAGCTAGACGTGTTTTCCTTTGGTTTTAGATGTAATTCTATATGATACTTTGTATAGTACAACATATTTATACTACGTGACAGAGAAAGGTAAACACTAATTAAATATAATTTTATTTTGATAATTTCTTACATGTTTACTTCTTCGAAAGTAAAAAAAGATAAAATTTTCAGGTTTATCTAAGTTTTTTTGGAGTTTGCATAGGTCGTACTTTCTCTTTTAAAAATGTCTGCTCACATTTGTATTGCAAACAACATTTTGTACAGCTGATTATGCCCAGAGTACGTAGACTTGGAGAGATTTCCCAGCTTAGTGACTTTGAAAGAGAGCGAATTGTTGAGTTGCGCGAAGCAGGTTTGTCGGTGAGAGCAATTTCTAGAATGACTAACAGATCCTTAAATACCATAGCACGGTGTTATCCGGCATGGACACAGAGTTAGAGGCAACAGCCATTGGTGAGAAACCACAGAGTGCGAGTAAGATATGGACATATGGCTCCTCCAGTTCCTGGATGTAGCGTTGAGTTGTCATGTTGCCTTTAATGAAAGCTAGCGGTGATCTGCTACACTGCTACAATTCATTCCTTACTAATAGAAATTAACAAGTTGCAATTGAAAATAAAATTTCTAAGTGAATGAAAAATATTACTGGTCTTCCACAAGAAAGTATTTTGGGACCTTTATTATACATATTCTATTTATTCAATTAATTTTCCTGAAACATTAAAATTCTGTAATTACCATTATTATGCTGTTAATACTCAGATTCATTTTCCTTTTGACTATGAAGAAGTACCACTTGCAAATCATTTAATAAATTCAGATTTGCACTCTATACAGTTTTCAATAAACATATGCTTAAAATGAATCCCGCAAAATCATCAGCTATACTTTTTTGTATTGCGTTTTAGGAAATAAGTTTATATCACAAATGAACATTATTTTAACCTGTTCTATCGATTATATATATCTGAAATTATCAAAATTAAACCTGAATCACCCTGTATATGTATTTCTCGTAGAGTATGAATGTTTTGTTTATGGTAATTATCGAACAAAGATTTATTGTCAGCTACAAAAATGCACACCTCATCAATATATAAACTTCTCTTCTCTCTTTTAAAAGGTGGTTCACATTTATTTCTGCTTCATAGAACCACTTATTGGTCAATTTTGGATACATTTTTGAAACTGAACCAAGAAGCCGCGTGTTGCTGGTCAACCCTTGTTAAGCTGGAAAGCATTGTCGGATGTTGCCTCTGAGACTGGCAAATTTCCCGAAGGTCTCTCCCAGAATATCGTTCTATGTTAATACCTGTAACAGCAAAAGGACAGAAAATAGGGTTTGTGTATATTTGTAATGTACATAGTTATTCATTACATCTAGACCACTCTTTATTAGAGATACGAAATAACGTTTCGAATAAAAGTTGTAGGGCTATAATTGAACTACTCTAATGAGTTAATGAAAGGACAGTGGCGTGCAGAATTATAGAGGAACAATCATAAATAATATATTTATTAATGGAGAACCCTGTGTAATGTTGAATTTTGAATTATTCTTTTCTTCTGATTTTAAAACTGTGCTATTTCCATCTTTAACCATTTTCGAGTTTTTGAGCATTGAAAATCGTATTTAAGCTATTTATTATACTAAAGAAAAATAGAATTATTAAAGTAGCCTATGAAAGTGACAAGTATTATGTTATTATATAGGGTATCCGGAAATTATGCATCAAGACTTCAGGAGGTGATTCCTCACAAGAAATTAGGGTCACGAAGTCCTATAACAATTTTTCGAAAACTCAATATTAACGGAGGTACAGGGTGTTAAAGTTAAAATTTTATTTTCGATATTTGTAAATAACTTCTTAAGAAATCGAAATATTTACATAAAATTTGTAAATCGGGTGTTTTTGCGGACGATAAATTTAAATATTTTTTCTTTAGTTTTATTGGGTTTTTGCCACACTTCTGAAAAATAATAAAAATTAATTAAATAAGCCCTTGCGTTAAACGGAACAGTCAAGGGTTATTTTTTAAACTAAGTTTGCCTAACCAAAAAATCTCACACTGAAAAAAGCAGATAAGTAAAAAATAACAAAAATTACATCACTATCGCGCACTTCCGTATTATTGATGTTTCGAAAAACTCTCTGTTTTCGTTTTCAAAATAGTAGTAAAAATATTAAACGTATGTATTGACAGTTTAAAATTTGTTTATCTGCTTCCATAGAGATGTTAAATGAATTTTATTTTATTTCTACTTACTTCTTCTTGATACAACTGTAGCCAACAATGATCGATGTTTACTGAACAGTTTGACACACACTTATCTCCGTTCAACAAAATAATCGCGGTCTCTTTTAATTTTCTTTTTGTCGCGTTATCTTCCTTCTCTAAAATTTTTGCCGAACCCCATTGAATCACATGACCGTTTTCCCAAGCGTGTTCACAAATTTTGGATTTTTCAAATTCCCTCCCCTCTTTTTATATAATTTTTATGTTCCTCAACTCAAACATTCATAGGCCGAGACGTTTTTTTTGTTATTTTATACTTATCTGCTTTTTTCAGTGTGACATTTTTTGGTTAGGCAAACTTAGTTTAAAAAATAACCCTTGACTGTTCTGTTTGGCGCAAGGCAGTGTGGCAAAAACCCAATAAAACTAAAGAAAAACTAAAATTATGCCACAAATAAATAGCTTCAGACAATAAATTTAAATATGTTTCTAATGTTGACGTCATTAGTAGAGGGCACCACTTGTGGCACATCATGTTTATTTTAAATGACAGAACTTTTTTTCATCTTAATATATCCATCTGACTATCGAAACAATCGATTCTACAACCTGTTTTATTTGAAAAATGTATACCTTGCTGAAGTCGGTAGGCGTAACCATGTTTGAAATAATCCTATTTGAAATATGCTCAGTGCACCGTGTAAAAACTGTTTTGGTTTCAGGTAAAGTACCTTTTCTGCTGAAAATACAGCAAAATATTACTTGAATAAGTATTCTGAAGTTGTTCAGAATCGTAAATTATTGAGACGTGCAAAATTTCAAGAAGATCGGCGAGATTTGATGAAACCATTTTTCAACAAAGCACAAAGATTTTATCAAAGCAGGCCGATTTTTTAAAAAAATTGCACATCTCCATAATTTACCGTTCTGAACAACTATTTCAAGTAACATTTTGCTGTATTTTCATTAGAAAAGGCACTTTAACTGCAGCCATAACAGTTTTTACTCAGTGTCTGAATATTTCAAATAAGATTATTTCGAAAACTGTTGCTCCTAACGACTTCAATAAGGTATACCTTTTTCAGATATAACAGGTAGGAGAATCGATTGTTTCAATAGTCAGATGGATACATTAAGCAGCAAAAAAGTTCTGTCATTTGAAAGAAACATAATGTGCCATAAGTGGCGCCCTCTACTAGTGACGTCAAAATTAGAAACATATTTGAATTTCTCGTCCGCAAAAACCCCCGATTTATAAATTTTATGTAAATATTTGGATTTCTTAAGAAGTTATTTACAAATATCGAAAATAAAATTTTAACTTTAACACCCTGTATCTCCGTTAATGAGTTTTCGAAAAATTGTTATAGGACTTCGTAACCCTAATTTCTTGTGAGGAATCACGTCCTGAAGTCTTGACGCATAATTTCCGGTCACCCTGTATAAAACATTATTCATTTTTTATTGTAGTTCTTTAAATAACTGTTTTTTTTTACATACAATTTTAACTTGCTTTAAGCAACTAAGGTAGAGTTCTTGAACCAGTTTTGTATATTAGGTTAGTTCAGCTTTTTTTTATTTCATAAATCGAAAGTATAAGTGAAAAATAATGGATCTGCAAAATATTAGAGTTTTATTCACACATTTAGTACCTTAAAATTAATTACAAATCTCCGCGCGAGAATGGGGCGTGGCCTGACGCTACTTGAATCAAATATCTAACTATAAAAATTATTATAAAAATTAAAATTATTTGAAGTTAAATATCGACAATGACAAAAAGTGACAATACAGTTAAAAATAATTAGTTACTCTTAAACCATTTTTATTACATACTAAACAACTGTCCTCTGTTTTGGCAAAAGTGCCTCCTGCATAGTTAAATATGTTAAAATTAATTTCCCTAATTTTTAGAATCAAGAAAGTTTTCCTAATAACTGAAAAACCATTGCTTAGGATAGTTTTTAATAATATCTGAATAAATCTACACACAAAGGTTTAAATAAAATCCACGTTTAAATTTGTCTCTTCGCTTTTACAAAATAGAAAAACCATGTTTAGGGATGATGTTCTAGGTAAGTAACGAAGCCACTTTGGATTTTATTGGTTAAATCATTTAAATAATGTATTAATTTCTAATAAAAAAGTATAGAAATATTTGTTATAAAAAGGTTTGTTTTTCTTCTACACTTGCAGAAAAGCGCGGTTAAATTAAAAAATATTAAAAAAATAATTATCACAAATATTGTAACACGTTGTATATAGGTATGTGTGTTTTAATCGACTCAAAATCAAGTATTCTATTACCTCCTAAAATTATTGTAAAAATATTGTTTTTTTGCACGATCCTAATCACACCCTGTACAAGAGAACCATAAAAAAATTGTTCGATGCCAGTGGTAAAGACGCGAAATATGGCGCTTTGCGACATTCACTGAAACTCTCATATTGACACAAAATGTGAAATTAACAGCTTCTTAGAGAGAGCGATTTTTTTTAAGTTTTGCGCAATAGTTAAATTGTTTCACAAGGTGCGAAGGCCCGAGGATAACTCTTGAGCAAACCCTCGACTCCCCCATCCCCCAGGTGTTTAGTTTTAATGTTTACATACTTTTAGATAAACTAGTGGATGGGAGCACTAATTCAAAAATTAACATCGAAGTGCAAAGTCAATAAAATGAAACAAAAAACATTAAACTTTGAAGACTAACAACCTTCCAGAAGTTCCAAACAATCTTGAATGAGTATAATAATATCGATAATGAGGCACAGTATTATCAGTCTTTATGGATAAATTTGCCTCCAGATGACGCAAAATTTTGCGTGATTTCGCTCGATTTCTCGAGATTTCGCACGATTGCACAAGATTTCACAAGATTTGTGGCAAGATTTCCTTGAGTGGTTACCCCCTCGGAAAAAGTAGTCTAGTATTGCGAAAACCGCCTCCTTCTATCTCTTATAATTTCCGAGATACCCCGCAGTTACAACGAAATTGAAACACCGTGTACAAAAATGTAACAACTAACAACACACATATTTCGATTTAAATACTGTGAAAACAAACATACACAAATCCATATTTATTGTTCGAGATTATGGTTTTAAATATAAATTCAGGATATATTTTATGAATTATTTATTTATCTTTGCAATTCACTAAAACACATTATGATGGCGTTATAAGGGGATTACAACGTAAAATCCGCCATATTATATTTTAATTTAAAACATCATAAAATATAAAATATTTTTAATAAAGGAAACAATGTACTTGTAGGTTAGTTACACCCAGTCGAATGGAAACCAGTATAATCCGGAGAGGCAAGTAAAACAGATAGCGTAGCAAAACATAACAATGGGGCTATATATGCAGTCGGTAAACATTACAATTATTAATCTCATGAATAGTGCAGAATGTACAACGTATTGTATTGCTGGAAGTTTCCCTTAATATAACGTGTCTTAATCTATTCCGCTAGGCCGGGAATTTGCCCGCTAAGACACACTGCTAAATCTCCCTGAATAATATTAATTAGCTTTATAGCAAGGTGTAGCGTAGGAATTCTTGTAGACACTGATAGAGATATATGAGACTTTCCAAAGCGAATGGTTTCTCCTGAAGTGGGGTTGTCTTAAATATATTGAGGGCTTCATATCATAGGGGCGTATATTCATTTTTTGGTAAAATTATTGTTATGGTGTACAGGGTGGTATTATTGGCATCCTTGAAAGGGGTGATTTCACACTGAAAATAACTGAGATTTACCCAGATATACTTATATCTAAAAATTGATCGTTTCCGAGATACAGGGTGTCAACGATTTAAAAATTTTTATTATATTTTTTTATTGACTTGGGAGCCGTTCGTGTTAAACCAACAATAATTCTAGATTATAATGGGATACCTTAGCTTTAATTATTCAGTATATTTAAATATTCCCATTATCACCAGTAGCGTAGAAACCCTGTGATACTCTTCTTTTATTTACAATAAAAACAGTACGCCACATAATATTTTAAGTAATTTTTCACTTAAAATATTTCTCCATTTCGTAGTTATATATACATAAATTAGATTATATATATATATATATATATATATATATATATATATATATATATATATATATAATCTAAATCCTTTTTACCACATAGTGGTGTAGGGTAACACTTTTCCCTACATTATTTTATTTCTGATACACAAAATCCGCCCACATTTTTTTATTTCTTGATAGTAACTTTACTTGTCTCCAAGTTGTTCTTCTACATTTCTGTATTTCTCCTATTACTCCATCCCACGTTTGTCTACGTCTTCCTCCTCTTTTTTTCTTTTGTATTTTTGAATCTCATATCTGTTTAGCTGGTCTCGAAAATTGTATCCTTTGTAGATGCCCCCACCAACTTAACTGTCTTCTTTCAATAAAATCTAGTGTATTCTGTATATTTAACTATTCCCTTATTTCTGTATTTCTCAGTCTGTTTCTTCTTGTGACCCCTTTCACTTCTAATATATTTCATTTCGATTGCTTGTATTCCATTTAACTGTCTTGCTGTAAGTACCCAAGATTCACATCCAAATGGTGGTGTCGGTCGTTATATTGATTTAAACACATTTATTTGTTTCTTCAGTTATGCCCTTATTATTTATAAATTTGTTCTTCATTGAGTAATATAATCTTGTAGCTTTCTGTAGCTGAAATTAACAACAGAATAGTGTTGTTAATTTCAGCTTCTTGTTTTCTACTACTTTCTAATTCTACATCCAGATATTGAAATGTTCTTAATTGTTCTATATTAACATCTTCGATTTTCAATGTTATATTCTAAAATTACCCATACCATTACTTTTGGTTTGGTTTTTGTTTAAAGTCATTCTGTATTCCTATAGTATTCTATTTCATTGTAGATTTTTCTGTAGATCCTTGTCTGTCAAAATTACATCATCTTCAAACACATCCTCTGAAATTCCTATTTGCTCTAAATTTCTGTATCCTACATATAATCACTTTCTATGCACATTTCTTTATTATATCGTCCTGAAAGAATATTAACTGGAACTCCCATGTGGAGAAAGTTATCCACAAGATTAGAATATTTCTTTGTAGACTTATTTGTGGAAAATTTTGAGGCGTAAGTTCTAAATAACTGTACTGGCTGTATGTGATGGCTAGTAGACCAGTGATCATATGCGGCTCGATAGTTCTATAGTTTAGTGATCCAAAGGACCAACCAACAAAGGTGAAACTCTTTGATTTACAGACACAAACTTATCTGTTTATAAAGACAAGCATGCCAAAGGTTACTACAATAGATGGAACAACGAATCTTACAGCAAGATCATCACCAATCTGATGATGGTCGCGGATGTTACGCCTGTGCGATTCAACTAATAATTGCCTTTTCTAATTCTATTTTTGGAAGGAAGCAATGGGAATGAAATAGAACCGATCTTCTAAAGGCGGACAGTTGCTGGTGCACGAATGACTCCAAAACTGCAGAAGCGATTGGAGCTGGTGTGTTGAAATCTTAGGACCAGGCCGTCGAGTTTTGGTAACTATGTTTATGGAAGTTTATGGAGTTATGGTTATGAAAGCTAGCAAAACATACAAGTCGATAACATTTTTCCTGGTTTAAGCCAGCTCTAAAAAATTTTGGATTCTGCCGGTGTAACTCAAAAATAATATGGAACTCTGGAAAGACTGTGAACCAGCAACAGAGTAACTCTGGTTGTTTGATCATTCAAGTTTTCAGAGGAACGAAGCTGCGGACTCTCTAGCTAAGGAAGGCGCTGTCGTCATTCATTGTTCCGGAACCAGCTCTTGGCACAACCTCAGTTACTGTCAAGCAGTTCTCTTGACTTGGGTGGCGGAAAAAGTGAAAGCGTTTATAACAAATCCATCTAGAAAAAGAGCTAAAACCTTGATAGAGTTAATCACGTTAAATCAGAAAACTCTAGTTGGTCTATATATTGGCAGTTAAAATATCACCTATAAAAGTTGAACTTGAAGTATCGACTGCGTCTGAAAAGTGAAGAATCGGCAAAACACATAATATTATGTCAATATTCTGCAGGGCAACAGACTAGATTTCCCTGATCGGCAAGGTGCATCTTTTGCCGCAAATATGGACAAAATCTCAATCAATAAGGTAATTGGCTTCACGAGGGAGGCTAAACTTATTGGGTGAATAATTTTTGGATGTAAGCCACAATAGATCATACGGTAGAAAGCTGGAAGAGCCCACTCACTTTGAATATAATCATAAGCATAGGTCAGACAATACCCTGTTATGGTAGCCGATCAAATATTACGCCACTAACTTTTAAAATTTGAATTGCAAAAATATCCAAGACATCTTTGTAATAATACATTTTGTAAAAGGCAAATTAATATATAATGTGTAATCATTTAAATAGTTTTTTGCTTCCACACGTATATTCACTGTTTTTTATACAACTTGCTAATAGGACATGTATTGACTGACACAATTATTAAAATTATTTAAAATGAGTGGTTCTAGTGCAGAATCAATACATTGTAACCCCCTGTCATTCAGGAAACAGCGAATGAGACATATTTAATTACCCCAGGAAACAAGAGGTAAATATGACTTTTGTTACAATTTATCTTTTTTAAATATTATTTTTGTTTTTGGTGGATTGTAGAAAAAATACACTGTACATCTCGAACGGATCATCCATATCGCACTCCAACGATTGAGAACTTCTACGGCGTCATGTTCAAAGTTCTCCTGCCATATGGACATCATATCCGCTCTTGTTGTACAAACTACTATTACTAACTCGAAGCATTAGAGAAGGCAATAACATAAACATAACATAAAATTAAATTTATACTTGTCAGCAGAAAATTTTAATACAACGTCAAACTTTTTACCTTGTTGGCTTGTCTGTAAATTTTTAACTATTTAGCCATTCACAAGTGGAGGATTCGAATCTCTTGAATGGTTGGAAAGGTGCAAACTTTATGTTTAAGATACAATCTTGATAATACAGGTGGACTTATCCTTACAGGTGGAGTTCAGATAAACGTAAAACTGACTCTATTAGGGATAAAAGTGACGTAACAGTATTAGTAGAAGGTTTGAATAATATTGCCAGAAATATCCAACATCAGTCAATGCAACAAAAGAGGATTTTTGTGGTAAGAGATAACAACGGAATCGAAATCGTTATTTCCAGTGCCTTGTGATTTTTTCTCCCCCATTAAGTGCTCCTCCGCAGATAGAGCTCTATAATCTGTCCATAATTGACGACTTTAATCATCTTTGTTTCAGGTTACCGTATTTCTGGCTACAAAAAGATCAAATTTATACTGTTTTTAGGTGCACAAATTTCGAAAAGAAAACATGTAGAATAAAAGTAATATCAAAAATAAAATTCTTGTTGTTTTGTTCATTCATTGTTACTATTTAATTTTGCCTCAAATAAAATAACTTTTAATGAGTATTTGTAAGACTTACAATATTTTATGATTCTTTAGAAAAGAAAACAGTGCCTGAAAGAATTTCTAATTACTTGCCTAAATATAAGCTACTATTACAGTCGGAATATGATTTCAAGTAACTTTTTCACAGAGATTGCTACAACAGAGTTTATTCAATTGATAAATAACAAAGAATATGTCATGGGATCTTTCTTCTGCTTTTGATAGTTTACATATTAATTTTGTGGACAACGAATTAGAAAAGCTATGTATACGTGAAAATATTAATAAGTGGGTGGATTTCATTTTTGACCGACCGAACTTTACGCGTAAAGGTAAATCATGTATATTCAAAAGAATTAAAGCTTACACGACAAGGTAGTGTACTGGAGCCTCTTTTGTCAACGATTTGTACGAACAAATTAGCTGTGGTCAGTCAGATGTTTATACATGATCTAAATTTAATTTGGACTCTCACAGTGACATGGTCTGTAATGATTTGAAAAAGCGTCCTTTGCTGTATACAACATATGCACATATTAACACAGTCTAGATCAAACTTGTTAATATTTATTACGCACTTTTTCAATAAAGACAGCTTGTAATATGGGGAAATGTTCATCTGTACAAAGAATTTTCTTGCTGCAAAGTCAATTATATAACAAATTACCTGTTGAACTTAGAAATATTATACCAATGAATAAGTTCAAGACGTCTATAAGAGATTTTTTCATGTTGTAATAGTTTTTGTTTATGTAATTATTATTGTGACTTTTTATTATTTTTTTGCAGATATACTTTAGTCTACTATTAAATATATAGTCTTTGATCCTGTTGACTTATTCTATCTAATTGTAATGATTATATTACTATTTTAAACCTACATTTTAAGATTTCAAAGATTTCTGTATCTACAAATTTGTTGGTTAGACCGCATTTTATTGTTATTTATTCGATTTAATGAAGGTAATTTAGAAAATTTCCAGGTGGCATATATGTATAACATTCTTGTTATTTTGTAATCCCTAGAAATTATTTTTTGTGTTTGTAGAAAACACTATTTTAAGATTATGGCACCCATAAGATGTGCTCTGGAGCAATGTTTCTAAGATATGACCCTCCAAACGGTCTCATCATTTGGATATTTTTATAAATAATTTTCTTTCTGATTAAATTAATGTAACGAAAATTGCTGGTAATAGGTATAGATTTCTTTCTAACTATGAATTATCAAGCAAATAATATTATTTTTTATTTAGACTTCTTTAAAGAAAAAAAATGTTCTACTTTTTTTACGAATTCTGCGTAATTTAGTCAGAAATAATTATTTTTAAGTAATATATTGTTCAGAAGAGTAACATTTTTTAAATATTTTCCCATAGTCATTTGTCATAATGACAGTTTCATTGTAGTGATTGTCACTTTCTATAATGGGAACAGCCTGCAGGCTGAAAGGGACCTACGGACGTACTTACAAAGTTACTAATTAACATAAGAAAGCAAAAGAGTAAAGAATATAAATTTTTATTTTGAATTTTAGGTTATAACTTTGAATCATAAAATGCATAAGAAACATAAAAAATCATAATTTCGAGTGCAAAGCAAATTCTTAAATTGTCCGCCCTGGACCGAAATACTAAAAATTTCATGTTGAAAATTCGTATGGCATCGAAAGCTTCACCAATACGTTGCCGCAACTCTTCAATGGTCACAGGCGTTAGCATATACCATTCTTTTTAAGTCATCTCACAAATAAAAATCATTCACGATGTGGCCATAGTATGGACACTTCATTTTCAAGACTAATCCATTTTCCTCGGAATGAGAAGTAGTACTTCAAGAGAAATATCGTCTAGCAGGTCTGGAACATCATTTTCCAGAAAGCTTAGATATTCAACATCTCTCAACCGATTCGGTAGAAAGAATGGTACCAGAACGTGATTGTTAACAATGCCAGTCCCAACATTCACTGAAAATCCCCGTGACGAGTTTCAAAAGTACCATGGGGATTTTCATCACACCACTTATGAACATTGTGCAAATTGATAATATCATCCCGTGTAAAACAAGTCCCATCGGGGTAAATAAAATATTTGAAACGAATGTGTAATTATCTTGTTGGCGACCAAGAATTGTGCGACAAAAACAAAGGCGGGCGGCACGATATTTTTTAACCATACCATAAACCCTTTGAAAATGGTAAGGGTATAATCCATTTTCCTTAAGCAACTGCCATACACAAATATTGCAGTAAAATTACGAAAAATCTTAAAATTACTTCGTTTAAATCATGCCTACGTCTCCTTAGACGGCCATATTCACGATATCTTGGAGTTAGGGCTTCAGATTCCATCACTTTTGCATGCATTTCCCTAAACAATCTTATTAGAAGGTTGCCATCTATCAGGGAAACGTTGCCGATAATTTCTTTGAGCCACCAGACCATTTCTATTACAGAAAACATAAATAAAATGCATATCGTTATATTCACGGTTAGTAAAAGCATGATGGTTCGTTGTTATAAAAAAATGTAAAGTCAAGAACAAAGATCACATCTCAGAAAATAAAGAAACTTAAGAATTTAAACGTAAGAAACGTGGCAATCAGTACAATGAAGCTGTCGCCATGACAGATGTCTACTATGTGAAAATTTTTAAATAATGTTACTGTTCTGACCCATACGTCATTTAAAAAATAATTATTTCTGACGCAGAAAGAGTAGAGAAATTGTTTGTTTAAAAAAGTCTAATTCATCATTAAAGAATACGAATATTATTTGCTTGGTAATTCAAAGGAATAAAAAGATTTCCAAAATTTCTATTAAGGGTTGTTACAAAACTACCCTTATTTATAGCCAATTTTTATGAAACTTATTATAGTTAAAGACCCTTATGTCATGACCTACAATTTTCATTGCTTTATCCTAGTTAGAACGAAAGTTATTTAAAAAAATATTCAAATGATGAAACCCCTTTGGAGGGCCATATCTCAGTAACGTTGCACCGGAGGACCAACGTTTATAGGAAGTTTTGGCTCTACTTTTACGACCTTAACTTTTGTACCAATTTTTCCAAACACCCTGTATAATATTAAGAACAAATTTATATCTACTAATTCTTATCTAATTCCAATTGTCGTCTATTATTAGGTTCGGTTTATCAGGGTTGTAATGAACGAGACAAGTAAAAATTCACTGCCGCATCGCGATAGCAATCAATTATAAAAAGTAATTGGGAAGTTTATGTGAAAAGCATTCGGAACGTTTAAATCGACAATCGAAGAGTCATTTCTTTAATGTCAAACTGAGGAATTTTCCGAGTCATTACACGCCCTGAATTAATTTGAAAGTTTTGTTCCGTAAGTTGCGGATACCCCTTATCACGCTCTTTTAGCTTTTCACTCAGAATATAAATCTCCACGGGACTAGTTTAATGTCCACATAATCAACATCTGGGAGAATACGTGATGCGAATATTGATGCTGAACTGTGTTTCACTATATTATTTTCATCATTCAATTTGTGAAGCCTCAGGAGTGGCCGAGCATTAATCGCCGTACTTCAGGAATTGACAAAGAAATTATTTTATTAAACTTTTCGGAATAATTTTGTATTATACAAGGTGTAATAATGACACCGGTAAAAATAAGAGAGTTTTAAAGTGTTTTAGTAGTCAAAAATGCTAACTTACTTACTCATTACTTAGTATATTAAAAACAAGATCAAGATTGTAGACCAGATCTATTGATTCCTATGTATTTTTACTTACTGCATTCGAATGTGAGATCCATTTAACCGCATCAGCTCATTCCAAGGTCAACTTGAAATATGTATTTGCAAATCAAACAATGAAAGAATATCCCAAAGAAAGAAATAAATACGTTTTATAACTATTGTGGTTTTAATTAATAAAATACTTTGACATAACTGATGTTACAAAAGTTTGTCCACCGACGTGTATCTACTCACATTTGGGCCGTTTTACTCAGTTTCTACAAAATAACACAAACAAATTTTCTGGTTTTTGTCCGGTTTGAACTCGTAAGTTATTGGCAGCAGCTATGATAAATCATCACTAGTGTCCAGTTCATTTTTTAAATATCTCCACAAGGAGAAGTCTAAAGGATTTTAGACAAAGATTCAAAGTCAGGAGATCACGGCGACCATCGTACCAGTTCTTCTCGTCCAATCCATCGCGCCTCTTGAACTTCATTAAGGTACTCCTGAACATTTTGTCGAAAACGAAGGGGAGCACCATCGTGCAAGAACCACAATTGAAGTGGAACAGCTAATTGCACAATTTCCAGAAATCTAGGCAGATCATTTCGAAATCATTTATTCGATTTGGTAATATGAATGGTCCAATCAAGTAATCATCGACAATCTCTGCCCAAATATTTAATTTTTGTGTTTCCTAGTAGCTTCTATAACTGGTTGTGTCCAGTGCTTCTAAACGTAGCGTAGCGTAATTATAATTAATAGTAATTCTACTTGGTAACGACATAACGACCTGAAAAGTCAATAATAGGAAATAATACTAGTTAGGCAAACAATTGAACTAATAAATTAAAATAATAAATTAATTTTGGACGGAAATGCTAAAAGCAAAAGGTTTTATAGATTTATATTTATTTCGGGCAAAAATATAATAAATTAAAAATCATTATCATTAAAAATCCGAATTGCATGACTCATTGTTATAAGAATTCAAACACGAGATGTAAAATTGTCATCTTAAGTTTGAAGATGTTGAATAAGACAATATTTAGATTTTTTTGCTTCTACTGAACTGTCCAATTTCTCTTGATTTGTTAAGTAAACTTAATCTTTTGTGGGCAGCAAGTAGCAAAAACAATTTAAGATGCTGATTTTAAGCATTGTTGCATATGGGTAATTAACTAATAAGAAAATATTTTTTCAAAATTATTCAAGTTAGTTTTTTCAAAATAATGTGGTATGTCAGATATACCAACAAAAATTAATTTGGTTTATGAAAATATTGAAAACATGATTTAGTGTCCGAAAGACATAGAGCCATTCCACATGTTGAGCAGGACCATATTGACCTTCTCTGGTAGTTTCTTGTGCTGCATAAGCCGCATCTTCTAGATATTCCATAAACAGGCATGTGCAACGACTGGTCCACCCTTTGCTCAATTGGAATTATTCTCTTGTAATTGTTGACCTGTTTCTTCGGTTCGAAACTTGACCTTGTTCTCGTTTTATTAATATTTTTACCAGCACCTATTAATCCCGCAACCACAGCTAAGCGAAAATCTTTCAGGCTCAATCCTGTGCTACCTCCACACCTCTTTTGATAAATAATTGACGCATTGATCACTGCGACATCGATAAAATGCCAGATAATTCGTGGCCACCATTTTCTACTTTTTCTGTCTATCTCAAGTTTTCTTTAACATATCATCCTTGTCCACAAATCCCATATTCTGGTTATATTGTTTCACCATTTTTGGACATGATATGTTGTTTACTTCACCTTTCTTATTTTGTCTAGGCACTGAGCTCAATTCAGATGGATTTTCAAAATTGGACACCAGGTAAACTATCTTTTTATCCATCCACTTGACACAAGAAATACCATATGTCGTTGAACGCCAATCAGAATCGCCTCGCGAGAACTGTTTATCAGGTTTGAAATCTTTTGGTAGACCTTGTTGTGTACATGTATCTAGTGTACCTAAATACTGAGAAAAATACTGAATTAAGTGTTAAGGTTTCGCCATCAAGTAATCTTGAGTAACCATAAGTAATTAAGTTTCATATTTTATGTCGGAAGGACGATATACCTCTTAGCAATAATTTAGAAAATGTGAATCTTTGAGGGACTAAAAGTAACGCTACTTCTTAAAATTAAGGATTGAAAAAGTACTTAACGCCCGTAATGTAGGGTATGCCAAAGTTATATTTAGGTACTTCTGTATTGTCTCAATATCTGGAATTTGGAACCTGGAGTTGTGGGAAAGATAGCAAAGGCTACACTACTTAGGCATCTTGTATTTGCTCCCATTAGGAGATCAATACACCTGGGTTAAAGAGAAAAAGATAGAGTAGATAGCCATCGTTCTCTCAACATAGATTCTCTTGTTGGCGAGACGATAATACACTCACAGAATACTTGAAATACCGTCTTGTCTTCCTGTTAGCATCCCCTACAAAGAGGTGCAGTTTGAGTACATTGTCACCAGGCGACGATTTGTCCTACACATAGCCAAGTACTTTTTGGCTGTATTCCTGTAGGGGTATACTCCAGGAACTCTTTGGCAAATTGACATCCCACCGTTTTATAAACTCTTTATGGGTGTAATAATTTCATGGAGGTACAACGAAGGCATATTGGAAGGACTAGATCCAAACATATTGACCTAATGCACTCTTGGCAAGCTTATCAGCTTCTTTACTGCCATTGCACCGCTCGTGTCCTTTTGCCCAGCATACAGATATGCTTTTGTCAGCTGAGGATCAGTGGCTGGTGGGATTCACATGCTGATCTAATTGTTATTTTATCATTACTTAAGATCAGGGGTGATTGTTTACTATCTGTGCAGATTCCGATGGTTTTGCCCGTTGTATGCCTACGAAATTATGATTCTATATAATATCTAAAGGCATTTAAAATATGGATGGATTTTTCATATTTCCAAAACATTTCAACGAAACGGATTAAATTTAGTTGTCATTTTTTTTTATTTTTATACCATTTCTTTACTTTTCTTCTAAATGCGCCACTTCTTTTAATTTTTTTTCAATTGACTTAGACCTAAGCAAGACATAAAACAAGACTTTTACCGTTCGTTATGACACAAACAAAACAAAGTCCCGCCATTTTGTTGTTTCAAATTTGTTTTATAGTTTGATTTGTCAATGTTTTTTTGTTGTAATTGTTCTATTATTATTTTTGTTTTACAAATGATATTATTACATAATAACTTAATTTCAGTGTATAATACAGCTATTTGCTCTTAGAAGTAAAATTATATCTAAGAATCTTTTAATAACAGTTCTTGTAATAAATTTATAAAATATTTCAGTTACTGACAATAAAATAATGGTACTTGCCGCTATAACAAAGCAAATGTATTTCGAAAGCAATAAATAATACAGCAGTAAAACTTAATTGTCGTATAACCTAAAAATTGTAAAACTGTTTTGCTGGTTGGGTATTACTTTGATTATTATTTTTAACCAGTGATGAATGAAATGTATAAAACCTCAATTTAATAAAATTGTTGATATTTCTTTCAGTTATATTTGCAGTATCTATATTATCTTGTGAAATACTTTTTCTAGAATTCGTTCTTAGTGAACTAATATTTTTATATTTTAAATATACTTTGCTTTATACATCTGTAACTTGAATGAATAGTGAATTTAACCGCAATTTTAACAGATCGTACCTTCTTCGAGTAGATTAAAACTTTGAACACAACGGGAGGATGAAAATGGTGCTTTTAAGTATTGAAAATTATTAACCAAAGAAATATTTTGTATATGCCTACCAAATTCTTGTTAAATATATCTACAAAGAAAGAGTGTTCATTATATTATTACCTTATCTTTTAAAAGCAAATGGTTGTTCCTCCATAAAGCACCTTCTCTGCTGCGTCATAAAAATTAATTATATTTTTAATTCACGTGATGCTGACAAGTTACAAGCCAAGTTTTAACATGAGTATGTTATCAACTCCGATACGTCTTCAAGATAAATAAAATTACTTATGTGTTTTTTTAAGTTGAATTATAGGTCAATTGGAAAAAATAAACGTAATGTTATAATCGTCGAAGTTACGTTGTATTATTGCAAAATATGCAAGAGAAAATTGATAATTGTAATTTAAAAAGCTACAAAAACAGAGACTACCTACGTATATAAACATCTCACAAAGACAAAATTGATTACAAAATTGAGACAATTGTATTACATCAACGTTTACATACAGGTGAGTCTTTAATAATGGTATATAGCTTAAGGGCAGATTGTTAATATGCCTTATTCAATTGTTGCTCTTTCTCATTCTCCAAGGTGTTAAAGTTGAAAGCTACTTATACTGTACTTTTGATGTAAAAATATGTCTGACTCTTTGTATTTTACACTTTTGATTTTTTTAGTAAGAAACAATTAAACTACCTTCAATTCTAAATAGAAAAAGTGCATTACAAATCGATAAACTCAACAGTCTTCGGGAAACAGACCGTTTAAGTTTTTGGCGGGAATTAAATTAGAAAATTATGGAGTCTTAAGATATCAGAGCTGAATTAACAATATGAAGGATACTACAACAACTGAACATTTTATTATGCATATCTTAACAAATTAGTAATCATAAAAGATTCTCAATGTGACCACCAGCGACATCAATGCACTTTCTTAGCCTCTTAAATTTTGCCTGACGTTGAATAAAGTTCTATGTTGCTTGATAATATTAACCGATTCTTTAATATTTTCCTACAGTTCTTCTTGACTATTAATAATTTTTTAATATCACTGAGTTTTATTTTCATGGGTTGCTATAACGTTAAATGGAATTTACGTGGCTGGTGCGCTACACTGTCACCAATTTCTTTGAATATCTCAGATATAAGACCAAACGTCGAAAAAAAAAACAGGAGACGAAAAAGTTTCGAAATTAATCAGGTCAAAGTGGTGTGTAGATGTTTTATTGAAATAATTTTTTTTTTGTAGTTTTGAAATAAAGGAAGAGGAGTGTAGCATACAAAATACACTTCTAAGAGGGGTAGGTAGTTCAAACTTAAGAAGCTTATGTAAGATCATAATGGTTGTTTGTGTTCCGAGTTTCACTTAAATCGGATAAGTGGTTCAAAAGTTATGAGGGAAAAACGAGAGAAAATCCTACTTCAACGCCCTCTTTCTCAGATGCGTTTTAGGAAATAAGTTTATATCACAAATGAACATTATTTTAACCTGCTCTATCAATTCCTGAAGTTATCAAGATTAAACCTGAATTACCCTGTATATAACTTTTTTGAAGAGTGATTCCGTTAATTCTTAATTTTCCCTATCACTCTGTACAATAAATTTCAAATTGATTCGACAGCATCAGGTACATACGTATAAATTTTTATGTTTTAGTCATATTAATCCTATAAATAATAAGGGTTCTAGATATGAGTACAGCTATTATTCTGCTAGTTATAATCATAGGTTCATTCATTCATAATGTAAACAACAATAACGAAATATTAGATTTTTTTTAATGGTCTCAATATTTATTAAATGAAATACTTTTATAATATAAAAAGATGGTTAACAACACAGTGATACATTAAAGTATGTATACGAATATTTTTATAAAATTTTATTATTTTCAAAATATACAGTTTCAATGATTTTATTTTCCTTAAATTTTTTATATTTTTACATTGTTTAATATTAATCATTTCCTGTAGAAATCTCTTTTTGTAATTACTTTATTTACCAACAATTTTTGTGTTATCAAATAATTATCAATTTTCTCCCGAAAATGTTGAAATAAAACAACGAGAACGATTAAATTGGTGTTTCTGTGTTAGCAGGTTATAAGCAAGGCCATAGAAAAACCTCTTACTGTAAATACAATTATATTTATAGTTTCTGGTTCAGTACAAATCAATATATTTTGTACGGTCCCAAAATATGGAATAATTTATTTGACACTTCTCTTTATAATTAGCAAACGAATACAATTTTTTAGCATTTCCAGAAAAATTTTAATATATGGATGACAAGGGAACAATATTAAAAGCTTTTAGTAAATATTTAAGGGATTAGGATGCCTGTTTTCGACAGTTAACATGGTTTTCCCTTTATCATTATTTTCGTTCTTTATACTACTGACTAATATGGGTATATATTTTGGTACAAAGTTCTAAATTATATTATTTAAGTAAGAGTGCCTTCATTTAACATGTTAACACGTTTTTTTAAATCTTCTATAGCTTTCTGAAAGCCGCTCGCTTAACGACAAATGTGCAAATATCTGTGTGTGAGTTTTTTGCTCTAAAATAAGTGAGGTTCCTAAAAGCAAAACCAGTGAAGTAAATTTTTTGGGTCAAAAATCAATCAATTATAACCTACTAATCATAAATGTATTGAAAAAATATTAGAAATTATCAATAAAAAACATTTTTTTTGACAGCCTGTAGGTATTAATTAAAAAAATACCTACTTATTTATTAAAAAATAATCTAAGAGTAATTGAATTTCTGCTATGAAATACAGGAAAAATTATTTAAATAGAGGTTCACCTGACCGGTAACTTAAGGAAGAGACTTAAAAAATTAATTAATCCAGGTATAGCAGCCACATAGGCAAGAAAAAAAGAAAACTTCTTATTTATATTCAAGTTTTCGAAGCCTTTATTTCTTCTACATCTGGAACCTACAAAGACGTAGAATAATTATCAAAATGTAAAAGGAAAAGTTGAAGGGACTTACGAAAAAGATTGAGATTAAGACAAAAATGCAATGGAACTATCCATCAAAACAAAAAAATTCAAAAAACATTGGCACAATGTCACAACTTCTTACATCACTTGTAATATTAAAAAAAAATATTACAAAACTGACCAATAAGCCAGAATGAACACAGATTACTCAAACATATTACAAAAATTTAGAAAAAACTTCTCTGAGCCTAACGGGTGGTTAAGGAAGTAAAGTTAGGTTAGAACAAACAAAAAATCTTAAACCAATGAAAAGAGTTGAATCAGCTACAGGCTGACCAACCCCAAAATAGAATAATAATATACTAATGCCAACCTAACAAATGTGTTGGCATTAGTATCAAAATTGAATAATAAAAGAACAGAATTAAGGAGACCGTCCAAGACCCAATATCTTATAAGAAAATCCACAAAAGGAATACTGGAAAAATATAAAACTCTGGACTGTCCAATACCAACGTCACTATTATTGTTAAAATTATTATTAAGAGCAAGCAAAATAGTATTGATTACACTGAGGCCATCAACATCTTTTCTGGAATTAATAGAATTGTTGTCGGTATAGATATGAAACATCTCTAAAAAACTTCTTTTGAATAAATTATCCTCAGAATCCAAAATCCTGAAATCATCGTAAGAAAAAGAATGCCCGTCATCAATTATGTGTTTCGCTAAAGCAGAAGAAGATTTACTAACTCTTACATCACTCTTGCGAGTAACAATCCTGTCTTTCAGACATGTACCTGTCTGACCTATATTTTTTTTATTGCAATTGGAACATGGTATTGAATATACATCACCATTGCTCTTTAAGTAGCAATGCAGTTTTATCTTTAGTATATGTATATATAACCAAAATATACTAAATTAATAGGGTTACCTATTAATTTAGTATATTTTGGTTATCAACAAGTCGGTCGTGGCTACCCTTGGATTTATTTTTATATACGTATATATACATATGTATATAAAAAGAAATTTTGAAAATTATAAAAAAAATCGGAGTGATAAATATATATTATTAGTTTTTGAGTTGTAATAACTTTCTTATATTTCAAAATATGACTGAAAAAATTTGTTGCTACAGATACATACAATAGTAAAAAACTAATATTTCTAATGTGTTTAGCATGCTCCAAAAATTAGTTGTACTAAATTTCAATGCAATTGTTTCTAGAAAAATTTTTAGCAGAAAGTAATTTTTGAAGTTACAACAATTAACTCACGATACATAAAAAAAGTTTAATCACTTTAAATTCAAGACTCGACAATCTTCTTCATCTCTTTCTCTTTCAAAATACAATTAAAAACATAACTCATTAACGTTAAAAAAAATTATAGACCTTATAAGCTCTGACTTTTACCAGCTGTCTTTGCCTCTTGGTATTAAAAAAAATATATCTTGATTCTTTGTTTCAGGTAAGAAGACATTTATATTAAACGGGGTTATAAAAAAAGGTAAGGCTTATTTTTTTATTTAAATTATCCGTCAAAGCTAACGCAGTTAGTGTTACTACAGTAACACTAGCTGAGACTGGAACCTGCAAAGAATAAATATTACGTAACCACCACCAAATTTGCTACTGTGCTGTTGTATAAATAACTTCATACAACAAGTTACAGGCACTGCTATTTATTTTCAACTGCTACTGGTCACTTTACAGTTACATGACTCCTAAGAGTCCTAAGTAGCTTTCCTGGTTTTGGGGACGTCTTAGTTACCAGTGGAATGACCTTTAAGTTTTTAGAACTTGAAGTGGTAAATGATCATAGCAGCGACTAACTCATGTTTTAGTAACATATAACATATAACTTAAAATTTGCATTCACTTTCAAGTAGCTTTGATAGTTACTGTGACGTTTAGGGAACCTTAATTGTTTTTTTTAATGTTGTGGAATTAGTAAATAATAATTATTAGCTCAAGAACGTTGTCGCTATTTGCAGAACCATTAAGCATAATTACGCTCAGTAATTGCAAAGTGCGTATTATCTCTTAAATTCACCATGAAGTAAATTTTACCATGTAGTTACTCAATATAAAACTATATTTATACTAAATGATACACTGACCCCGATTAAAATCTAAGTCAAATCACCACAAAAAATTCGAAAGACAAAATATGTGAAAGGGGTAACAAGCAAGGTCAGAAAGAGATAAAATAATGTAATAAAAATAATAACACTGGGATAAGTACTCAGTTGCTACAAGCAGTATGTTCAATGTAAACGTTGGACGTATCGCGTTCAGAATGAACGACAGGAAGAATGTTACTAAAAAGTTGCATTGGAAACCTTGAACAGACATTGTGTAGTAGTCACAACTTGACTGCTACTTTAAAATAACTGTACAACCTCGTTCCATACTTTGTAGTAAATATTATTTGAAAGTTACATATTAACAGTTCCCGTTACGGATGTTAAAGTACCAATTACTTTCAAGTTACGTTGCGATACGTTTTGACAGACAAAACTTTAGTCGCCATCATTGCAAATAAAACTTTTGACGTTATTTCTGCATCAAATTTATTAAATTGATGCATAAAAATTATTGTCAGTTCCAACGAACAATAAAAGCTTTCAGTATCTAGAGTGTTACATTCACACATAACGTTAGTAAAACGTAGACATTTTAAAGGCGCATGCTGCGTTTGTAAGTTTTTCAATATGTTTGACAACAAAACTGAATTCGTTTTAATTTTGAGGTTCATTCAGATTCAGTACCTACATGTTTCACTTATGTAAGTAATACGTACTGCTCATATCTGCCTAATATCTACTGAATTTGGAGTTTTAAGCAAATGGGGATGAAATATGTAGAAAGAAATGAAATGTAAAAATATTAGCTTCCAAAGCAAGAAACACACTAATATGAAAGAGTGATGGGAGAGTATTGAAAAGCTGGAATTCTTTAAGTTGTGGTTTCTACGTCGCGACGTCACCTCCACGGGACCACAACGTCGCTGGAACGTGACCGTACAAGGTCTGGAACCGTCGTCGTAAGTAAATAATGGGAACCGTGCTATTACGTGCCCATGCCTAGTGGTAAAACACTTTAAAGTACCTACAATAGTCGCAGATACGTTCCAATGACTAATTGTGCTAGTTGAAAAACCACTCAAGTACTACTGCAATCAAAATTTTCATTTGAAGATACTAGTTCCGATATAGGAGTGTAAAATTGTTAGAATCAGATTAAGTAGAGACAATCATATGAATAGGTTAATCTGATAAAAATATGTTCCGCATATTTTAAATATCAATGGGAGTAAAATATTTTGCAATTAAAAAGAACTAAAATTAGCGAATATTTAAAGGCTAAGACTGGAAATATCTATGTTTTAACATTTACAAGTTAATAATTTGCGGATTTCGATTCAGGGACAATTTCATTTATATTTACATAGTTTTTACTTTTTTGTTACATCAATTTCAAAAGGTAGAAGTTGCACAGTTTGCATTTTTCAGATATAACTACGAAGGAGCCGAATAGCCAGGCGACTTCATCGCCGGATTTCTCTAATTCTAACCATTTCGAAATGTCGCGACGTGCCTCGAATACCACGCTAATCGCACACATGAACATGCTAACATGCCAGCTCTAAATAAACTTGTCATGTTCCCACTAGTGCAGCGTGACCCATTCCGACCATATGCTAACACTTTAGATAAATACATGACCTGCTTTATTTTTTTTGCTCGATACGTTACCTCATATTTCATGAGGTGATTAGATTTTCTCCGTAATTCTGTGTTATTTGTTTTCTATTTTTTTTTCAAGAACTAATACAAGCGAAAGTAATATTCTTAACTAATATTAGTTTAGAAACATTGCACAATTGTTGTGATATTTTTATTCATGTCGAAAAATGTATCTTTAATTGAATCGATGTCTACAGAAACGTCATGTCTACAAAAGCAAATTATGAGGAAATGAAAAAACATTTTACTCTTGCAAACACGAAATTCCAGGAAACAACTACTCTGTCGGCTAATGCCCCGACCAGCATTAAATTTCACCTGAAAAAAAAAAAACAACTTAAGAAGCCCACCAGATATATACCAGTCAGTATGCCATAGATGAAGTATCTGAAGAATAACCCTAGATGATTAAGTATGTCTAACCTCTCAGAAGGAGCCATAAGTACACGGTACAGCGAGCGGCCATTCGCTACTCCATGCCGGACCTATCATCTATGGCATAGTGATGAGAGATAATAAGCTCAAAACCGGTATATGTCTGGTAAGTTTTTGACGCGTAACTTTAGATGTTTGGTATAAGTTTTCCAGGAGTAATTCAATGCTAGTCGGGGCATTAACCCGCAGAGTAACTGTCTCCTGGAATTCCGTGTTTCCAACATGCCGCTATTGCCGAATCGCGATGACCGAAGTCCCTAGTTTTCAATATTTTCTACTGCGACGTAGAACGTGTCATGTCTATGACCTGTTAGTCCGGCATGGAGTAGCCAATGTCGGCTAGATGTAGCTTGTCTACACTGCGTACTCATTTTACTATTGTTTATAATACACTTTGCTCCATTTCAATAATTAAAAATGATAGTAGGCATTTCAAATATAACGAAATATTGATTTCATTTTAAAAATAAAAATTATATTTTCTACAATGTTTTCAAACAATGAACATGTGACTTTTCTGCAAGGTGGAAGTTTAATAATTTCTTTATTTAAATAAATTTTATATTTCAAAAATTTTACAAAAAAATCTTAACAGTCTTATCAGTAGCAGTACTTTTTAGTTAATTATATTCCTATTTGTGTTAGAATTTGTAATTTTTGTGATATCTTTATTTTGACGTTTTCTTGAACATTCCAAGCTATACCTATTTGATTTGTTTCTCGACACGTTCTCGAGACCGCAGAAACTTCGAGAACCCTAAAAATATATATGTATATGTATGTATATTTCTTTGTACGACTTACTCTAATCTAATAAAAGAGCACTTTCCCCTAAGAAAAATTAACTTGGGTAAAACGAAACCTACCATCGTGTGGTTTGATAATACACTTAAACGTATGAGGCAAACAATTTCCACCATTAAAATAATATGCGATGTTACAAAAAATCAATTGCACTGCAATATCTATACTAATATGCAAAGAAAATATTCTGTTGCTATTAATGCAGCCAAAAAAAGATCATACGAAGATTATATAAATACATCCAGCAATAAACTTAAAGCTAGTTGGAATATCATCAACCAAGAGCGGAATAAGGTGCAGCCCGTAGTATTGCCGACAGTATCCGCGAATGATTTTAACGAATATTTTACAAATATAGCAAATAGGTTGCGCGGATCTATTCCAGTTAGTAACTTATCAATTGAGAAATTGTTTACTCGAGTTCCTTCTCCTTCTAGCTCTTTTTTCATAAAACCTGTATCTGAAGATGTAGTGCTACAAGCAGTTAAATCTTTAAAAGATTCCCCATGCACTGATGTTTTTTAAATTAATTCGAAAATAATTAAGGAAAATATTGAAACGATAATTCCATTTTTTACCTCATTAATAAATGCTTGCTTCAATAAAGAAATTTTTCCACAGTGTTTTAAGCTGACAAAGGTTATACCACTGTTCAAAAAAGGAGATCCAAATCTTACAGACAATTATCGTCCAATCTCTATTATACAAATTTTTGGAAAAATAAAAGAAGCCATATTAAAAGTGAGATTGTATACCTTCCTTGAAAACAATTCCGTTTTATGTGCGAGTCAATTTGGTTTTAGACCAAATCGGTCTACAACCAATGCAGTGCATGGAATTGTGAGAGACGTTGTTGTCTAAGTTGGAGCATTATGGTGTGAGAGGTTTGCCACTGGTTTTTTTTAAGTCATACCTAATGGAGAGATGTCAATGTGTGATAATTAATAATAACGTGTCCGAATTTAAAGTGAATCAGCATGGTGTACCACAGGGACTACAAATAATTAGGTACTACTGTTTTATATGTCGCCCCGTGTGAAGTTAGATTATTTTGGCTTGTTTGTGATGATTTATTATGATATTATGTTTGTTATATACTATATTTATATACACATCTGTGTACCCATTTGTTTCTTTGACTTGTCATAAATGTATATGTATATATGTAACATGGTCAAATAAACTATCTATCTATCTATGTACATATAAACGGATCGATTTTATCGTGATTGAAGATATTTAAGTATGTCAGCAGCTATAAATCTTTCCTGTACTTTCGTACCTTAGGTGATAATAGTGCTTTCATTTTTTAATTATTATTTTAATTATAAATATTGATGTTGTGTAAAACCTGTACTTTAAACAGTGTTACAGTTTAATTATCAGCACTTATAATCAGGCCAAGGGTTAATAAGGCTGGAGGTTGAGCACTGTTCTCTTACATGAAGACGTTGTAATCATCGGCGCAGTTCTCAACTTAAGCTAGACGGACGTTAAAACTCGGCACTTAGAACAGTGTGACGCTCAAATTGAATTTTCAACCACAAAACTTATTTATGGCATCATCAAGGTAGCAGACTACGTCTAATAAGGGGGAAATGTAATGCGGGATCGCTCCTTTGATAATAACACTTATTTGTTTTGAACGCTTTTCTATTACACCGCTGAAGGGGAATGGAAAATGGAGAATATTGACTTCTATTCTCGAAGCAAGAATAAAGTGCTGTCTTCGTGTAATTTATGAAAATCTGACAATGTGGTTGATTACTTTTGCTTAGTTTGTATGGTGTTTTCTTTCGTTTACCACACCGTTCTTTGGTAATAGCTTTATTCTTAAAAAAAAAATCAGTGGGTGTTAATGAGGTTAAGTCCACCTGTTTCGTATATACAGGGTGTCCAAAAACTAGTGGTCAAAATGATAGGGCAAACGGGGAGTCAAAGTAATGTCAGTACTTCATATAATACAAAATAAATAATGAATAATATTAAAGACCGTTTCCAATGTACATCGAGCTTTTATATATTTTGTAAAGTATAAACAGCTCCGTTGTACACGAAACAACTTGTTGCGGTCATTTTTGAAGAAATCACAACTCATATTCGATGAATAAATCAATCTTGTATGAAAAATGTATTACTATGAGTTACTATCATAAAAATTTTGAGGATGCCAGGATGGTTTAGAAATTATTACTGAAAATTGAATATTTAACTTCTTAGAAGGTCTGTATATCCGCAAAGAAGCCAGATGGGGGAAAAATGTAGGTATATGAAGTACTGACATTATTGTAACTCCTCTTGTATGCCTTATCATTTTTGACCACTATTTTCTGGGCATCCTTATTCAAGGTGCCAACAACAAAGTGTTAGACAGGGTCAGAACTTATCTAAAAAAAATAATTGTACAGAGAAGTCTTAAAAATACAAATTTGTAAAAAAAAATCAAAAAGGGCAGTTCAAATATGATTTAAAAATGCACTTCTGCACGGCACTGGTAACTGGTCCACTGTAAAACCTCATAAGGTACCAAAGCATGCAATCGGCGACCGAACAAAAAATGGAGAGAAATTCTCAAAGAAAGAAATATATAACACCTATTTTATACCGAAAATATAATTAATTTGTGGTTTTAATTAATAAAATAATAGTAACATACTTGATATTACAACAAAACCTTGGGTCCGGCTTACCAGTTTCTACAAACTAATACAAATGTTTCTGAATATTGTCTGTTTTGAACTTGTTATTGTTAAGTTATTGGTAGCAGCTATGATACGTTTGCGTATATCATCAATAGTCATCAAAGAAGTCCAAATGATGATCCAGGTGATCGTGACGGTCATGGTACCGGTCCTCCTTGTCCAATCCCTTGGCATTAATGCTTGGACGCGCTTGGTATGAATATAACTGAGCCTCGTGTATGATACGTAACACTGCTGCAATACGCCGTGAACGTCCTAGACCTCCATCTTTTTCACGAATCGGTTTAAAGTTTCCCTCACGTTGCACTACACTTGCACTCACTGCACACCGCGGTGAAAGTACCTGTATTTGGCACATATTTACCGGAAAATCGTTCCGCTAAAGCATTTTCACATTACATAAATTAAAACGATATCTAGCTCCTCTACACGTAAGCCATTTTTGACAAATGAAAAACTGTTGTATAAACTCGCATCACAAAAACATTAATACCTACTATAAGTAATCCGATTTCAATATTCGGAATCGCCTGGCTAGAGACTACAGTAGCCCAGCGATGTAAAAGTTAAAAATACTACAATTTAAATAATTTTTAACTTGGAAACTAATGATTTTACAAAAAAATTATTATTAATATTCTGAAAATGTACAAAAAGCTTTATAGATTCAGTATTTCTTGATTTTTATTTTGCGTACCTACTTTTAAACTGAGATTTTTTTCTAAAAGAATAGTAAAGAAAATTTAAGTCCAGCAACCAGTGCCATTACTTGTGTCTTTTCAAGCATTTTTCTTAATTACGATGTGGTGTGCGTAATTAGTATTTTAGTATCCTAACGTTTGTTTTATTATACAGGGTGTCCGGAAATGGTGCGTCAAAATTCTTGGGATTATTCTACGCGAAAAATTAATGCCACAAAGCCCTAAAAAATTTTTTTTAAAAATCAGAATTAGTGAGGTTATAGGTTTTCAAAATTTTTTTAAATGATTTCGTCTAAAAAGTTTTTTGTAAGTAAACTGTGTTTCTTTGAATCCATGTTCTTGTTTTCAAGGCGTACTTTGTTAATTTTCAAAATGAGTTCGAGTGAGCGATTAATTTTAACGTGATATAACAAAAGGAACCAACTTTTCTAAAGATTTCTTTTTAACAACATTTAATTACATCCTACATCTAAATTAATAGAAATGTTTAAATGAAAAAGTTGTAAGTTATTATTTTGAACACCAAGGATAATTTAGGCCTTTAATTTATCAACGTGGATGCAAAGGACCACTAGTGATACATGTACAGAATTATAAAATAATCTGTAAACTCATAAAAAAATTCATAAAAAATTTGAGTTTGAGTTTTTAAAATTTTTTTATTTCGTTACATTAATTTTTCATGTAGAGTCACCTCCAGGAATAATAACGCATCATTTTTGGATGTGAAAAAGATAAGAAAGGGGAAATGAAATGTGTTGTTATGTGATATAAAAAAATAAAAATATGTGCAGAACTAAAAGGAAATAAATATTATAAAAGACAAATTCAGGAATATTTTCCACAAACATTTTGTTCAATTTCAGAATTCTTTCGTTTGTTTATTGGAGCATATTTAGCCCACTTGTAAGATCAAAATCATTTGTTAATACGATTTATCTATTTTAAAAAAGAAACAAGAGCATCTGGATTAGGAACAAAGGTAGCACCTAAAAGTATCTTTAAATCAGCTACAGATGAAGATGTCACAATTTGTATACGAATAAATATCAACTGTATTTTAAGAAAATTATGCATACTTGTTTATGTCCAAGAATAGTGACGTGTATTGGGGTAGTTTGCGGGGTATAACTAAAGGAAAAGTATGTTAAAAGTCGAAGTTCGTAAATATTCTAGCGGCTTTACAAACCTCAAAGGATAATACAAAAAAGGTGTACTAGTTCAAAATCAATAAGATGTGCAATTTTCAAAGAAAAGTAAAGGTGACAGATAGGTAGAAGTAAATTTAAAAATCTTAATATGAAAAAATATTTTCCCATGGATTTAATATTATTTGGCGACTCAAACAACTATTAATTATTACAAGATATCAAAATAATTTTCATATATTTTGGTATATATTATAATCATTAGAGTTTAACTGAATTGGCTGATGTCATGAACATAATGCGGATGTTGAAATATTATCATCAGCAAATGGAATATATTTATTGGTTTTTTACTTACTATGTTACCTATAAATCGCGATATTCAGTGTACAATAGTTAAATATTGCTATGATTTAAGATGTACATGCTTTTGTAATAATAATGACACTCTCTCAAAACAGTTTTTGAACTTCTGGAAGTTCTGAGTAGAAATTTCATCAAATCTCTATTGGTGAGTGAAACAACTAATAACTAACTAATGTTAAAAATTTAAAGTAGATTTCATTACGAATACGTCAACAGTTAAAAAGCAATCGCAAAATTCATTTTAATGGGTGCCATTATTATTGCAAATGATTGTACCTATCTCTTTAATTATAAGAAGTATAATCAATAATTTCTTATTATAAATTTACACTCAACTACGTGCTCTACATATTTTATTTCAAGACACTGGGTATATGTTCCCCGATAATTTTAAATTTTGCCAACCCTAACATTGTTAACATTTCCCCAATCTAAATTTGTGTGTAATTATTTGAATTTAAATAAACTTTGCTTTCCAATCAGTGTTACCCTCGAATTAAAACACTTTTTGTATAAACAGCATAAAAATAAATTAATTGCTCTTGGGAGATTAACACAAAACCTTTCGAATAGTTCAATATGTTCTTTGGCAACATCTGTTATCAAGTTCGGATGTAACACCGTATTCGCAGATTTAGCTAACATCATTTAATTTGTGGCTCTATTTATACAACAGGCTTGGCAAATTCAGGTCTTTCCATTGTTTTTGTGTGAGAGGAACAAAGTAAGTCAATAGACTGTATTGGCAAGCCTTTACGCTCTAAATAATATTGTCCATTTGTAGTAGGAGGACCTTAAATCTTTCATCCGTAAAATCAAATATTTCACATCCATTGAGTGACATAGAAGCTGATGTAATGAATTATCGGCAAGTCGACCACCGATATTGAATGGGTAGGAAAACTTTAGGTGGAAGTGAAGAGTGGACCGACTTATTTGAATATCATTAGATGGTGAGCTTGTACAATCTCGTTTGTATTTTATACATTTTAAAGGAATAAAATACTGCGAAATAAAAATATTGAAAGTGTTTATTTCTCTGTCTGACTGTCTTAACACCAGAGTTTCTTTCTTTCTTTTTTATTGTAGACCAAAAAGAACGTAATTTTGAATGCTTTGTTAATACTATTTATATATATGTAGAGCTGTTTACAGGTCATTTAGCTCCAAAGTTACGTTATTTTTTTCCACTCCGTTTCCTTTCTTCCTTTTCTTTTCCAATCTGTTCCTCAGTTTTCTTCTTTTTTTCTTTATATAATTTTTTTAACTGTTCTTTCATCTTTCATTCGTTCCAGGTGCCCTAACCTGCACTGCACTCTTCTGGATTTTATTACGCCTATCTAATTCTGGTGCCTGGTACATTCGGTATATTCATCACTCATTATTTCTCCTTACATAGCCTTCATCCGTCTTCTTTCTCCCTAGGATTCTTCTCAAGAATTTCCTGTCCCGTCTTAACAGGTTTCCACTTGACTTCTTACTGAGGATCCAGGTTGCACTGCCATATAGTGCTGCCGGCCTTAAAATTGTTTTGTACATTTTAGATTTTACTCCTTTGGACACATTTCTTTATTTAATTAAGTGACTGACTGCTGCCGAACTTCTGTTTGCTTTTATCATTCTTCTATTAATTTCTTACTCCTTGTCACAATATTTACCTGTTATCAGGACTCCCAAATATACATATTCTGAAACTTCTTCAAAGTCCATCTCTCGATGCTGCGTCCTCAATTTGAAAAATTTGGGAAAAAAATTTTTTCCCTTTCCAATGGTAATGTGAGTGTATTAAAACAATTCTAGAAAAAGATATATTTAAAAATTTTATTTCCTCCATCTTCTGTGCCATAAATATACTTATAATATAGTTTGGCAAATAGTTACAGTTGATTAATCAAAGTCTCATCAGTTCACACTTTGCGGTTTAAAACATTTAGCATGACATTTTTGTCGTACATGATGGAAGAAATAAACAAGGATTTAAATAATACTTTTTTGCATAATCCTTTGGGTTTATATTCGGGGTGATTCACAACTTATCCCAAAAAAATTTGGAAATAGATACGTCATGAAAAATGAATTTAATGTCGTACATTTTTTTTTGTAAAATCTTTCCGAGGAAAAAAAATGGATATCGTTTTAATTTATGGTGAAATAAGACGAAATGCTTTAGGAGCTTCTCGTCTGTACGCAGAATGATTTCCCGGTAGACATGTGCTGAATACAGTAAATTTTCAACCGAATAGTTGAAGAAATGGATGTCCAGGGCGTCTATGGCGTATTGAATCAGCTGAGGCACACATTTTAAAGATTGTTAAAGAGAATCTCTATATAAGTACCAGGCAAATCGTTCAACAAGTACAAAGAATGTCCCAATCAACAGTGTGGCGTGTCATACACGAGGCTCAATTATATCCGTACCATGTACAGCGTGTCCAAGCATTAATACCAATTTGATTTTGTGAATGGTTGCTGCAACAAAATACTCAAAATCTCAGATCATCGATGGTTTGCTTCTCAGCACTTCAGTAAATAATAATATACTATTTGTTGCAAATCCAAACTTAGTAGAAATACACATAGAAAGAAAAAATGTGTTAAAAGCATTTTATTCTACAAATGAAATTATCTCTTTATTCCATATTTTCTGATTTAAGTTGAGCCCTATGTCAAGTGAAAGTATTTATATTTTAGTATTAAAGGAACAAACAAAAAATTAAGCATCGCAATTAGTGGAACTATTTTGGATCCTACCGTTAAAAGTGATATTTTTTTGTTAGAAAGTGCCGTTCCAGATGGGGTAACGCATTCTGGTCAATTATTTTAATGTCGATTATTTAATAAACGATCATTCTTGATTTAAAAAAAATGTTGCTTGTCTTGAGATATTACAAACTGTAGTCCAACTTATGATAAAATATGGTGTTCGAAAGTAAACAATGTTCAAATTTTTCATTTTTTTTTTTTTGTGAAAAATGTCAATCAACATAGTTATCCCAAAACCGAAGAAAAATAAAAAATCATTGTTTACAAGCATATACAAAGCATTCTGTTCATTTTTCTATTTTATGAATTTTTATAAATAAAATTAACTATCAGGAATTATGTTTTCCAAAAAAATCAACAATAAAAATATGTGTGAAATTCCTTATGTACCAAAATATCATTACCTACTATTATTTTTCGAAAAGTACAAAAGAGTTTAATAAAATAAATAGCACAAAAAATATATTTTTTCAGTAAAAACATGCAATGCATTATTTTATTAATTTCTATAGTATACTTGATAACATTGTAAATATAAATTAACTACTTGAGTATTTATGGGAAAAGTAGCATAACAATTAAAAACGGATTTTGTTTGTTCCTTTGAAACTACATGTTTAAGTAGTAAGTACTTCGATTTTCACACAACTTTATGAAAAAAGTTTTTAACAGAAATAAAAATTAAGAACCGCTTACTTACATCGCCGTATTTCTCGCAGTGAAAATTGTGTTTTTAACTATTGAAATCTCAAAAAATATAACATATACAACTTATTGACGTTGTGTTTATTCACAATTACTGTTTAAATTTTACTCAAGTAAAATAATAATTTTGAAAACTGTCTGTAAGACACGCATTTGTAGCTGTCCTAACCCCACATTTAACCATTATTTTCATACACTTAATTATAAATATTGAACAATTTTTATTATCAAGTAAATTTTTATTATAAGAATATTTATATCTACAGATATAATTAAAATAAGTAAGTATTTTGGTAGATCTATGCATCTAAAATTTTAGACAGCTTTTTGCAGCTGTTTGTTTGTTTTACTTCAGTGTCTTTGAAAATACCCAGGTGTCATTCCTATTATTTGCTAACACCTGCATTATACAATTATTAAATATTTAAAATTGTATGTCTGTAGAAGACATTGTTTCAAGAATACGTCAATTTTAAGCCAGTGTTATATCTTTATAATTAAGAACATTGTACGCCACATATGTATTTTGAAACGCACAAATGTTAACAAAACAAAGGTATATGTTTTCAATATTTGATCTAATCTAATTGGCCTGTTTACACTTTAATTTCTCATATTTCTCTTCAATAATCCATAAATAGTCTTTATATTTTACATTTTGGAGATAAATAAATATACATTTATGTTAATATCTCTTATGTATTTTCTATGATCTACGACAGTTTTCTTTATTAAAAAAATATGAGCATAAAAAACTAAAATTTAATTTTATTCGACATAAAAATTATAGAAAATATAGATATTTCTGACTTTCCGAATTAATGCATTGTCCTATTCTGAAAACGTATACTGCACCGCAAGTATAAACTTAGCTTACACACGAAACACGAGCATATGTAAAATTCAATTTCTTGAAAACCGTAACACGTAGCGAAGTAAACTTTTATTTAAAAACTTTTTCATACTATCGACTACATTTGTCTCAAATTTACTGGTATTGACTTTGGAACAATTTTTTTCGAAAAGGCTTTAAGTTATTAAAAATTGGTATGTACCGTTAGAAGCGCTGTAGTTTTTTATATATGTTGTGAAAAAATTATGAACGTAACTTGAATCGTTGATTTACAAACGCGATATATGTTTCGTAAAACATAATTGACAAATAACGTCCGAAGCACCGACAATTTGAATTTATAAAGTTAGACCCTACTGAAAAAAGTTGTAAAAGTTCATTTCAGATGCCGAAATTGTCCCTCTAAAAGATGGTAAATGTTTAATTTAGTTATATCTTTATTTAAAAAAACGGTATAATTGAGAACCAATTTTACTCCACTAATAGAGTTGTGATACCTTTATTTCAGTGTATCTTTCGTTTTGTCTCCATCCCAAATGCATTAGCCTCTAGGCAGCACATATTTCAGCGTTTTGTCACAACACGTCAACATAGTCTTACTCTGCGCAGCGATATATCTGGTTTTAACAAAACTTGATCACGTGTTTCACCGTTAGCCTTAACCCAACTTTATGCAATAGGCTTTAATTCTCTCCAGTAAACCTAAAATTATCATACTTACTTATCTGTGTAAACATGTGTCAAATACCTAATAATAATAAAAAATCATTAATTTGTCTTTCACTAGTTAGGTACACAAAAGCTAGTCGAAATCCATGCGTATCCTGGGATTGGTCGAAACGTTTGAAATAGAGCAAATAGAGAGCCAAATCAGGACTATTTGGCGCTCAATTTCAAGTAGACAAACAGAATTAAACTGGAATATATTTGTATTTAAACACAATTCTTTAAATTTTTTGTCCGTTCTATTTTTATTACACTTTGCCGCCGTGCCGGTCGCCGACTGCATGCTGTGGCTTGCGCAAGGTCAGGTTTTACAGTGGACAATTTTCTAGTTCGTTCAGTTATTTATTAGCTAAACAATTTTTGTGACTAACTGCGGAAAAGTTTGAAGTTGAGCTTTACTAAACTATGTGTCATTACCAGCATAATACATGAATTTGAATTTACGTAATGGTATTTTTTATGATACATATTGAACCCTACGTAGATACTTGGCGTATGTGCATCAATATTTCATAGTACATTGATAGAGAAATATTAGCTTTTATATAAATGATATCACTTGGTTATAATGCTACCCACGCTTTCGGTGTTCTTAAAATCCGGCAATAATGCCACTAACATCAGTTTGGTGATTTAAAAGGGTTATTTAACTTTAAAATACCTACATTGCATCCAACCGTACTGCTTTAGAAAATCCTAGACATAAATATGAGCACGTAAAAGTATAGCAACGTCACATTTTAAAGCCGTATACACCTAATAAACTGTCGTCTCATGACAATGTACTTCTATGTGTGTTGTTTTAAAAAACGCAAGGAAATTCCTTTCTTGCATGGCGCATAAAAATTTAGCGTCTTTATTATCGCTAGTAAATCTTTCTCTAAGGAATATAAAATGCAACTATTGCCAGCGGCGTAGCGGGAATGAGACGATAAATTTTTAATATGAAAATATATATTTTATATACAGGGTTAACTATGACTAAGTTCAAAAATTTTAATCACGTGCTTAGGCAAGTCTAAAAGACAATAACAAATTTATTCCGGAATTCTTGCTCAACGTTTAAAATATTTGGCAAAACCCTCTATTCCTACGGAAAGTCGGCGCCTATGATAATCAATAATCGTCTAAAATGGCTAGATATGTCAACTACCGTGCGGTCGTATTTTGCAGCGTTGTCAAGTGTAGAAGCGATATAAATAAACATTTTTATTATTAATAATAATGCCCAAGTACCTGATAGATAACAGTTAATCCGGTTAGCTGCAGTATTTTGTCTTCGCTCTTCGTTCTTTCGTTGTACACCGCCAAAACTACATTTTCACTCCTTGCAGATTCATCATAATTATCCACGAACATATCCAACATAAAATACTTTATTTAATTACTATAAATCGTTTAAAATTAGTCACTTAACTGTTTTAAAATAACATAACCTAGAATACTCGTATTGCTAGTTGAATTCTCTCCAAACCTTAAAGAACATGCAAAGTTAGTTATATTTTAATGGTCTAAGAAACATTTCTACAGAACACTGTAAACATCTTAGGATATTATAGTTTCAAATATTACTAATTATTTTATGTAAACATCGTCGATTACTGTTAATATTGTTGGTATTATTAGTATTAACAGAATTTAATTGCCCAACAACACAAGAAGTTTAAAAATTTATCGCATTAGTGGCCTACAGATGTCAAAAAAGTTTACATACGGTTACGTACTCTAATTAGTTTGAAATAATTTTTCAGTACTTACTATTCACAAATTTAATTTTTCGCGTATTTTTTGTATATTTACAAACATGTATTCAAATGCCTAGATGACGGATAAGGTGCTGATTTACGGGAGTGTGACAAGTGGCATTAATACCAAAGACGTTTTCCAAGTACACAAAATATTATGCTGAATACTTTTTGAACGTGTGGCAGTGTTTGTATGTATTTATATATATTTGCGTGTATTTTTTTGTTATCCTTTGGTTTTTCCCGACGTAAGTAATAGACCTGGTAATGACCGCCGAACCAAGTAGGTACTTCGCTTAAAACAAAAAGAACGGTCGAAAGAAGAAAAGGTCCCCAGCAAGTACAAAAATCTTTGCAATGGCAGCTTTTAATTTAAACAAGTAAGAAAACAGAAAATGAGACATTCTTAAAATCTCTCCAAATATCAATCCTAGAAATAAATAATAGTAAGGTAGGTGCTGCCTCCCTGTGCTGCCATATCGTGTTTCTCATTAAACCATTAAATAATAATCTACATTTTGTAAATATTTTTTTAACGTTCAAACCGGGTAAACTAATACACGTGTCAATGCGGTGTCACTATGTCTGACACCTTTGACTTTGGTAGAATAGAGGGTGTTAAAAAAGAATGTAAAATATTTAAGGAGGTAATACTGTGAACCAAAATAAGCAGAAAAGTCTCAATAAACATGGGTCCGCAAAGTAACGGTTGCGGAGATATGTAATGTTTTATGTTTTTTAGCCCCTTTTTTTATTTTGCAAAAACGTTGTGTATTTTCTTAATAGTTGGTTGATGTTTAGTGAAATAAACAGTACGTATTTGACAGTTGTTGTCAGTGCACAAGTTTCCTTTCGCTATGGCTGGTTACTCTAACGCAGAATTAACAGACATGCATTTCATGTATGGTCGTGCTAATGGGAACGCCACCGAAGCGCGACGTCTTTATGTTGACGCTTATCCAAATCTCCAGATTCCTTCTCAACGCATGTTTGGAAGAATTTACCAAAGATTGCGTGATACCGGTTCCTTGAGCAAACAGTGTCATTTATCGAGAAGACCAAGGTCGGTATCTACTTCTAGAGCAAAAGAAGAAATTCTAGCTCTGGTAGAGCAGAATCCAGGTACGAATGTGCGGAGAATATCAGCCGAGGTAGGAATTAGTGGTCCTCTTGTTTGGAGAATTGCTCACGAGCAACTGCTTTATCCATACCATGTGCAACGAGTACAGGCCTTAAATCCAATAAATGATCATCAAGCACGTTTGGTTTTTTGATGCTGGTTTCTACGCCATGATGCTGAAGACCCTCGTTTTCTTGCAAACATTCTTTTTACTGATGAGGCCGGATTCACAAGAAATGGAGTGTTTCATTTTCACAATACGCATATTTGGGCTGACGAAAATCCTCATGCTTTAAAATAATCTAGACATCAGGCACGGTTTTCATTAAACATTTGGATGGGTATTGTAGGTGACAGGTTTTTAGGTCCTGTTGTTTTACCAAACCGATTAACAGGCGCTGTTTACCTCGACTTTCTGCAGAACACACTGTATGAGTTTTTAGAAGACATTCCTTTGAATCAGAGGCAACAAATGTGGCTCCAGCATGATGGTGCTCCAATTCATTTTTCCATGGCCGTTAGAAAGCATTTTACACCAAACTTTTCCACATAGATGGGTAGGAAGGGCCAGACCTGTTTTATGGCCTCTAAGATCGCCTGATCGGAACCCTCTAGATTTCTTTGTTTGGGGATATTTGAAGATTAGTGTATGATACTCCTGTAAATAGCCGGGACGAGCTACAGCTACGGATTAATAAAAAATGTCAAGAAATCCAAACCAAGGAGGGGGTTTTCGAAAGAGTTCGAATATCGTTGAGACGAAGATGTCGTGCCTGCTTGGAAATGGACGGAGGGCACTTTGAACATCTTCTGTAACTTTGTTTTTTGTTTGTTAAAAGCTTCCTTTGTCGGTTTATTCCTAATAAAATGTTTGAAAAACGAATAAGTGGTCCATACCTCCGCAACCGTTACTTTGCGGACCCATGTTTATTAAGACTTTTCTGCTTATTTTGGTTACCTCCTGAAATATTTTACACTCCTTTTTTAACACCCTGTATACCTAACCTCGCGGCTGATAGAAGGCCAGTGACGGTGATAATTTAATATGGTTTTGAAAAAAATATATAAATTTTCGCTTTATAAATCAGTGTGGAAATTTTAGGTATGAGTTAAGCTTCTTGATATTTATAGTCTTATATTGCTCTATTAGAGATTGTTTTCTGATTTCACAAAACTGTAGATCCTTTAACAGAAGTTGTAATATTTTATTAAATTTAAAAATATGTACAGAAGCATAATTTTAGTCTAGTTTGCAGAATGGTGCGATAATTTCCATAATTTGTTCAGTGTTCTATGTGAGATGCTTCTATTGGATCAATAGTGCACAAAAGTAAAATTACTCATTTCTCTCCTGCTCAATAGCGATTGTGTATTATTTATATGCTACAAGGTATAATAAAACTGAATTCAAATAACTACAATCAACCTCGTAGAAATTCTTCTAGTTTTAATCATCATACTGATAACCATTCAAATCGTTCTAACAACCCTCATAATAACAAAAAATGGTCAAACAAATTTCCCAAGATTTTAGTAGGTAATATGAAAACAATTTTACAAAAGGTGAATGTTCCGTAGCACTTAATGTAAGTCTCAAAGAACCAAATCATATTCACAGTTACCCCAAAAACATATAATAAACATGATCTGATCTCCAAATCTGAGTGTTTTTTATGGGGTTGTGTTATCTAAAATAAAAAAACATTTTATAAACACTTAAGTTCACTTTCGAAACTGCAGGAATTCGAAAATTCAACCACACAATTATAGAGTTCACGACTTTCTTTCCGTCTTATTAGAGAGTAGGTATTATTGTAAATAAAAAAAGTCCTGTCTGTTTAAAACTGATATTTTTTAATTCACTGGAACGCACATTTGCAAGTGATTACTGAGATCCATAAACAAAGTAATTCCTACCCAAAGTTATGTTCAAACAGTCTCGTTAATCTAATGAAAGCGCAGAAACAGTAGTTCACTTCAACCGCAACTGATATTCGGAGTTGTACAGCTGTTAGAAATCTTCTTAACTTTGGTAAATGCATTACCTTTCATTTTGTTCGGTTTCCATGTTCGGTTCTTGTTTGTAGAGAGCGAAGCTATGATTACAGATTTTAATCAGAATGTGATATCCAATTTTTGGATTATTATCATAGTCTATTATGTTTGATTTGCTTTCTAAATTGAACAAGTTAATGTAATAATTACTCGGTAATGCAATTGTGCAACGTTATAATCTGGCATTAGTGTTACTGATCCATACTATTTTAGTCTAATTAGTAATTGTCACTATGAGTACCTACTATACCTTTCCAAAAGAAAGTCAACGGGGTCAAAATAAGAAAATAGAGCAGTATCAATTCAAAAGTTACCTAGTTAAATCTTAGACTAAATATATTTTAATATTTTTAGGTGGGTATACAAGTGTGTATCTATATCCTCAAGCTATTTACTCATTACCAATGATAAAAACTAATGCAATTAAGGTATAACTTTAAAATAAAATTAGTACAATAATTACTGATTTTTTATGGAATTCATACTTTCATTAGGTAGATTTGTCAAGTAAAAATTATGAAAAATATCTTATAAATATACAGACTTTCAAAAGGTGTAAATAACTATTAAAGGCATTAAGAAAAAAAATTGTGTAAATCACTATAATTCCAACATACTTTGTTGAATGTAAAAATAAATTCCCTGTCTGGTACACCACTGAAATAAAGAATAACATCAGATTGAAAAACAAATATCAAGTAAAATATAAAAAAGAGTTGAGTTGAGTTTAAACGATTGAGATCTCTAATAAAAACATAAATAAATCGTGATTATAAAAAGCATCATAATGTGCAAAATTCAGTGACTGACCCTGCCAAGTTTTGGTCATATATGCAACAAAAGAAGGGCACTTCTAGAATATCTGATTTAGTAGTGTTTATTCCGGGACCAATATTATCGTAGATCATTCTTGTCAGCAACTATATAATCATGATGAAACAATTTTGCATATAACGAGTCTAACTGAAGAAGAAATATTAAAGGCAATTATGAATTTAGAAAATGACGTCAGATCACGATAAGATCTTTTCTTGTGAAAGATTGTGCAAGAGCTTTTTTACAACCATTATGTGTTGTGTATAATTTAAGGCTAACGGTGAAACACGTGATCAAGTTTTGTTAAAACCAGATATATCGCTGCGCAGAGTAAGACTATGTTGACGTGTTGTGACAAAACGCTGAAATATGTGCTGCCTAGAGGCTAATGCATTTGGGATGGAGACAAAACGAAAGATACACTGAAATAAAGGTATCACAACTCTATTAGTGGAGTAAAATCGGTTCTCAATTATGCCGTTTTTTTTAAATAAAGATATAACTAAATTAAACATTTACCATCTTTTAGAGGGACAATTTCGGCATCTGAAATGGACTTTTACAACTTTTTTCAGTAGTGTCTAACTTTATAAATTCAAATTGTCGGTGCTTCGGACGTTATTTGTCAATTATGTTTTACGAAACATATATCGCGTGTGTCGCCTTTTCGAAAAAAATTGTTCCAAAGTCAATACCAGTAAATTTGCGGAGAGCTACATTAATTATTGAAAATAGAACTATAGTTATATCGAGACAAATGTAGTCGATGGTATGAAAAAGTTTTTTAAAAAAAGTTTACTTCGCTACGTGTTACGGTTTTCAAGAAACTGAATTTTACATATGCTCGTGTTTCGTGTGTAAGCTAAGTTTATACTTGCGGTGCAGTATACGTTTTCAGAATAGGACAATGCATTCATTCGGAAAGTCAGAAATATCTATATTTTCCATAATTTTTATGTCGAATAAAATTAAATTTTAGTTTTTTATGCTCGTATTTTTTTAATAAAGAAAACTTATCGTAGATCATAGAAAATACATAAGAGATATTTACATAAATGTATATTTATTTGTGTCCAAAATGTAAAATATAAAGACTATGTATGGATTATTGAAGAGAAATATGAGAAATTAAAGTGTAAACAGGCCAATTAGATTAGATCAAATATTGGAAACATATACCTTTGTTTTGTTAACATTTGTGCGTTCGAAAATACATATGTGGCGTGCAATGTTCTTAATTATAAAGATATAACATTGGCTTAAAATTGACGTATTCTTGAAACAATGTCTTCTACAGACATACAATTTTAAATATTTAATACTTGGATAAAGTAGGTGTTAGCAAATAATAGGAATGACACCTGGGTATTTTCAAAGACACCGAAGTAAAACAAACAAACAACTGCAAAAAGCTGTCTAAAATTTTAGATGCATAGATCTACCAAAATACTTACTTATTTTATTATATCTGTAGATATAAATATTCTTATAATAAAAATTTACTTGATAATAAAAATTGTTCAATATTTATAATTAAGTGTATGAAAATAATGGTTAAATGTGGGGTTAGGATAGCTACAAATGCGTGTCTTACAGACGCTTTTCAAAATTATTATTTTATTTGAGTAAAATTTAAACAGTAATTGTGAATAAACACAACGTCAATAAGTTACCTTTGTTGTATATGTTATATTTTTTGAGATTTCAATAGTTAAAAACACAATTTTCACTGCGAGAAATACGGCGATGTAAGTAAGCGGTTCTTAATTTTTATTTCTATTAAAACCTTTTTTCATAAAGTTGTGTGAAAATCGAAGTACTTACTACTTAAACATGTAGTTTCAAAGGAACAAACAAAATCCATATTTTAACTTTTCCCATAAATACTCAAGTAGTTAATTTATATTTACAATGTTATCAAGTATACTATAGAAATTAATAAAATCTTGAAATAATGCATTTCATATTTTTACTGAAAAAATATATTTTTTGTGCTATTTATTTTTTTAAACTCTTTTGTACTTTTCGAAAAATAATAGTAGGTAATGATATTTTGGTACATAAGTAATTTCACACATATTTTTATTGTTGATTTTTTTGGAAAACATAATTCCTGATAGTTAATTTTATTTATAAAAATTCATAAAATAGAAAAATGAACAGAATGCTTTGTATATGCTTGTAAACAGTGATATTTTATTTTTCTTCGGTTTTGGGATAACTATGTTGATTGACATTTTTCACAAAAAAATAAAGATGAAAAATTTGAACATTGTTTACTTTCGAACACCATATTTTATCATAAGTTGGACTACAGTTTGTAATATCTCAAGACAAGCAACATTTTTTTTAAATCAAGAATGATCGTTTATTAAATAATCGACATTAAAATAGTTGACCAGAATGCGTTACCCCATCTGGAACGGCACTTTCTAACAAAAAAATATCACTTTTAACGGTAGGATCCAAAATAGTTCCACTAATTGCGATGCTTAATTTTTTGTTTGTTCCTTTAATACTAAAATATAAATACTTTCATTTGACATAGGGCTCAACTTAAATCAGAAAATATGGAATAAAGAGATAATTTCATTTGTAGAATAAAATGCTTTTGACACATTTTTTCTTTCTATGTGTATTTCTACTAAGTGTGGATTTGCAACAAATAGTATATTATTATTTACTGAAGTGCTGAGAAGCAAACCATCGATGCCATGTAAAAAAATACTATGCGACAAAAATAAAATTAGATAAACAAAACCATATTTCAAAAATATTTTTATATATTCCATAAATCTCAACTACCCATTTGCATTCCCCATTTTTTTAATATTTAATTATGTTTTAATGAATACGTCTATTTAGCAATGTCTTAGCTGGTGTCTATTATTCAGTAGGCAGACACAGAATATTATATTAAAAATAATCTATATTTCTGTATTTGAAAAACATTATATTTTTAGTTTCAAGATTTAACAAATTCGTAATTATAATAAAGCTATTAAACTACAATACGTAATCATTTCTCTTAAGTCTTTTATAAAATCCGTAGCGTGTCAGTCCTTTTATTTTAGTTTTTCGGTTTTCGTTCGGTAACTATATATATATATATATGTTATTCTATTTTTTATATACTATAAATATTATTTTACATCGAGTGAAAAATTTTAAATAAAAAAAAATTTACATTACTCAACATTTTAAAAAACGGTATTGATGTGAAATAATATTTGTAGTCTATTAAAAAAAAACGTCTATTTTTATCATTTTCCGTTGAGCAGTTATTGAGCGAAAACGTGGCGAAAACTATATTCCGTGTGATAGAGCATTTACCGTTAGCCTGAATCACTTCTCTCAGTGTTGGACATTTAGAATCTAATGTGATCGTCTCTTTTATCAATGCCACCGCAAGGGGGCAGCATTTTATTGCTAAGAAATATTTTTTTAGTTTTCGCTCAATAGCTCCTCAAGGGATAAAGATAAAAATATGCGGTTTTTTTTAATAGACTACAAATATTAATTTACATTGACGCTGTGTTTTGAAATTTCGGAAAAGAGTAAAATTCATTTAAAAAAAATAATTTTACAGTTTTTCAAAATTTCAAAACACAGCGTCGCTGTAAAATAATATATGTAGTCTATTAAAAAAAACCGCATATTTTTATCTGTATCCCTTGAGGAGTTATTGAGCGAAAACTTTATATCGTCTTATCTTATAGAGCGCTCACCGTAAGCCTTAATATTAAAAACATCTACGTCTCCTGACATATGGAAATTGTCGAATGTGTGTCCGATTTTCAAGAGCAGTATGAATACTGAAGTCAAGAACTATCGACCGATTTCAATGTTATGAAATTTTTCAAAAATACTTAAGATAGCTATATATAATCGTATCTATCCTGCTACAAGAACCTTAATATCGTGGGATCAGCATGTCACAATTCATATCTAAAGAAATTGATTTGCAAGAACAGGTTGATGTAATTTACACTGAGCTTTTGATCGTGTCAATCATAAAATTATTTTGCAAAAATTGAGTGTGTTTGGTTTCAGTCATAAATTGTGTAGTCCTTTCGAGTCATATCTCCTTAACAGAAAGCAATATGTTGCGTATTTTGGACACAATTATTTACTATTACAGCAGCTTCGGGAGTTCCTCACGGGTCCAATTTAGGGCTTCTGATTTTCTTATATTTTATAATGACCTCTCGTCTGAGTTGAGTTGTAGGAAGTTATTATTTGCTGATGATTTAAAGCTATTTAGTAAATTATCAATTATTGAATAATGTGAGAGGTTACAAAATCTACAACTCTTGGGCAGTTGGTGCACGAATAATTGTTTGCAATATAAAGAAATGCAAGATTGTAACTTACACTTGCAAGTTACATCCAAGAACATATGATTACACATTGAATTCGGAAATGCTTGACAGGATAAACTTTATAAAAGACTTAGATGTTTTGTTTGACTCACAGCTCCTATTCACCAAGCAGATGAGGTCACTTCATCTGCGTTAAGAATGCTGGGCTGTATTGTACTCAACTGTTAGTCATTTTCTAATGAAACTGCTTTAAAGACTCTTTATAATTCTGACATTAGATCTAAACTCGAATATTTTTCATTGGTGTAGTATCCACGATATGATTATTTAAAGCCTTCTTTAGAAAATGTCTAAAGAACATTTTTTAAATTTATGTCACTTAAAGTAGATGATTTTTATCCAAAGAGAGGTTAAAACTACACTATTTTACTTAATAGATTCAATTTCCCTTCTCTGGAGTTCTGGCCAGTGTCAAGATTTTATTCAACTTATTTCATAGCAAATTATAATGTCCGACTCTGTTGTGTCAGTTTTATTTCCATATTTCTCTTATAAATGCTTGTCAAAATTGCACATTTGTTTGTGCCAGGGTAAGGTCAAATTGTCTTAATGTGTTACAATTTTAATATAGTATCAGACTTATGTGATATTAATTTTAGCACCCTTAATCAGATTGTTGCAGCTGTTGCTCTGAGATTTGGTAGCTATATTTTGATGATTGAATGTATTTTTTAGAAGTTCTATATTTTAATGTAAGTTTTAAAGAGCCTAGTGCATACTGTTCGTACTATATTTATTTGTTTCGTTGTTTTCTGTTGTAAAATATTTGTCCTTTAAATGGATGTTTATCTGTTGGACAATAAAGATTGTTATTATTATAACTGTTTTTGAAACTATATGCATACTAATAATATTAACTTTATGCAAAATTATACTGAACTAACCTGATCCGGCTCAACCTGTTTTCATACTCGTACGTTAGGACATTATTCTTGAGGTATGCCCCATTTGTTGCGGGTTATCCCGCAGCTTTAAATCCACTTAATAAACTCCATAAACGACGATTTACAAATATTTTCTCTTTACACAATTGGGCAATTCAATGCGACCGGTTTTATTCTCACTTTGCAATATGCAAAGATCGTGCAGATATCGCACAGCCTCTAGTATGCAAAACAGAGGGCGATATCTCTATTGATAAAACAAACTCATACATTTTGGTCCTAATAACGGTTAAAACAGGGACAAGCCGTAGGCTAGATAAAGGGCGTTGTGGACAAATCCCTTTGAAACGTATATTAGAAGACCCAAGGGAATCCACCAGGCTTTTAGCGAATGTTCGGTGTTAGAGAACCGTACTCCGGTCTATTTGTTTTTTATATAGTGATCAATGGTGTGTGGAAGGAATCAGGAAACCGAGTCTAATACCGACACGTAACTTGAGATAATGGTACAAATCTCGATCTACATTTAATTTTCTTGCTCTTATTAAATAAATTATAACACATTTTAAAATATGTAATAATTTTCTGACACAACTTCTGACAGATTCACTAATCTTTCGAAAGCTTTTGATATATACTCGCGTCAAGAATTCAGACGTCTTACGTCACGGCTGACGTTACACATTTGTTTTTATTGTCAAAGTAATTTTCGATATTTGGTCCCGTTAAAAATAATCATATTTTGTTTTTAAGTGCAATATATAATACTAACTTTTAGTGTAGTATATAGTTTTATTACTATCAGTTACAGTTTCTTAAATATTTTGATGAAAATATAATGAATTATTCATTTGTTCGTATGACTAAGTCGTCAAATTATAATTGATTGGTTTGTAAGGATATGAATTTTCAAATAATTTTCATTTTTTCAGTTCCTATATGGTATCTAATAGACAAGAAGTTATTTTTTCAAATATGTGGTTTCCAGTTACTCTAATACTCCAATACGTCTGTCCATTATCTCTTAACTAAAATAAAAAATTATAGTTCTAAAGTCATAGAAATTATGTTCTTTAAAATAAACTAAATAATAAAAATAGTGAAACTAATGAGGTTATGAATCGGTACCTGCAACGAAATTAGCGCTTGTGCGTCATACCGCGGATGACCAGATGGCGTGCTGTGCATTTATTTTCTACTCTTTTAACTTGAACATAGCTAAAGGCGAGTACCTATAACTAGCAGGACTAAAATGTAAATTAGAAAAAAGAAATAAAAAAAATAAATTACAAGAATAAATTTAAAATGAATGTTTACAAATATGTACAGGTCAGCAAGTGGTTGCAACCGAGAGACAGGCAGTTAAAGTTAACAAATTTATGTAAAAAACTGTTTTTATCTAGTTTCATTTAGTAATACGAATTTTACAGTTCCATAAATAGTTTCATAAGGTCATCTATTACAAGCCTAACAGCAATAGTACTGTAATGAAAAAAAAACATTTTTATTAACATATTTCTGTTAAATAAAACTCCACATGTTAGAAGAATGATTTACTTAATTTAAAAAAAATATTATAAACATTAATAAGACACTTTTTACAATTAGAACGATGATGGTGATGGACCTGTTTAAGTTAGAATTTCTGTTTTGACCCTATCATATCCTTCATATCTTCTGTATATTATTATTATTATATTATTCAGTTCATACAAAATACACCAGTTTCTCGTCACGTCATTTGACATTTTTTGACAAATATGTCTTTTTTCGTGTTATTAAATGAAAGTAGATAAAATTTTGTACAATATTCTTATTGTAAATTTGTATTACTACAATCGATGTTTTCTGAAACTCGGCTGATATTGTAAATAACTATTAAATTGATTAAATAGTTTCTGTTAAAATCAAAACGGGTACTGACTACTGAATATTTTTTTAAAAGTCACATAGCTACTTTTACTGACTTCCTCGGCTCATAAAGAAAAATAATGTAATATAAAGATTTTTTCCCCATATCTATTAAATTTGCAAAAGCAAAATGTTGACGGTTTGGTCGTTTGGTCACTAAAATATGTAATATTTTGTTTCGCGCAGTTGTTTATTTTGTTCGTATATAAATTTCTCATCGTATACGTTTCCAATTTTTTACATGAATAAATAAATGTAAATATTGCCTTAGTTAGCATGTCTAGGTCAGAAAATCGTATAATACACTAACATTTAGTATTAACTACATATCTTAAACAAGGTAAATATTAGGATCACATATTATATCAAGATATGTTTCTGCTCGTCATCTTTATTGAAACTAACCACTACTGTTTTAAGTATACATGGCAACATATAGGGTACGGCATAAATAATGTATACAAATTAAACTACAGCTTCCTCTCTATGTTTGTTATAAAAAAAGTCTTATACGAAAAAGTTCTGTCTTTGCGTTTTTTTTTTCATGTAAATTAAATTTCAGTTTTGCGTCGTTAAATTGTCACTAGGACGGTTTTGAACGCAGTGGTTTAATTATTATGAATATTATTAGTCTAATTCAATAATCAAATACAAAATCAGGTAATTGCATATGTTTTTATGACAATGTAGATAATCTCCTTTTAGCATTTAGATTATACTTACCTAAATAAGATTCGATAATTTTGTTGTTGCCTTAATTTTCATTGAAGCCGCTTTAATTACCAATTTATAGCATCAGGAAGCTGTATTTTTTATTTTTATACATTTACTAACTACCCTTAACAGGAATTTTTCGAAGTTTTTTTTTTGTTCCTTTAAATTATCAAGCAAATAATATTATTTTTTAATGACATTTTTTTAAAGAAAAAATGTACTTTTTTCGAATTTGTCGTAGATTCAGAAATAATAATGTTTTATATAATGATATGATTCAGTACAGTAACATTTTTTTTTAACATTTTCACATAGCATCGGTCATGGTGACAGTTTCATTGTAATGATTGTCACTTTCTGTAATGGAAGTAGTCTGCAAGCTGAAAGGGATCTACGAGCGTACTTACAAAGTTACTAATTAACATGAAAACAAAAGAGTAAAGAAAATAATTTTTTATTTTGAATATTAGGTTATAATTTTGAATCATAAAATGCATAAAAAACATAAAAAATCTTAATTCCAAGTGCGAAACGACATAAATTGTCCACCCTGGACCAAAATACGTAATCTTCTTAGCAAATTAAATCAAATACGCTGAAGAACATCATGCTGAATTCGTAGGCATCAAAAGCTTCACCAATACGTTGCCGCAACTCTTCAATGGTAGTCACATGTGCACTTGCCGAGCATAATGTGGAGGAGTTCCATTTTGAAAAAAACATGTTTGTTCGTAATTCAACAAGAATATCGTCTAGCAGGTCTGCTTAGATATTTAATACCTTCTAATCGATTCGGTAGAGAGAATGAACCCAGATGGTGATTATCAACAATGCCGGCCTAAACATTCACTGAAAATCTCTGTTGATGACTTTCAAAAGTGGCATGGGGATTTTCATCACGCCATGTATGAAGATTGTGCAAATTGTTAAGCCATCCCGTGTAAAACAAGCCTCATCGGCAAATAAAATATTTGAAACGAATGTGTAATTATCTCGTTGGCGACCAAGAATTATGTGACAAATACATGGCAGGCGGCAGGATTTCTTGATGCATACTTTGAATCCTTTGAAAATGGATATTCCTTAAGCAGCTGCCATACATAAATATTGTTTGTTCGAAATCGAGCAGATGCTCTTCTTACTGTCTTACATTCGCAGTAGGATTACGTTAAAAAATCTTAAAATTACTTCGTCTAAGTCATGCCTACGCCTCCTGGGACGGCCACATTTACGATATCTTGGACTTTGGGCTTCTGATTTCATCACTCTTGCATAAATTTCCCTAAACAATCTTGCAGAAGGTTACCTTCTATCAGCGAAACATTGGCAACACTCTCTTTGAGCCGCCAGGCTATTTCCATTGCAAAAACTATATAAATAAAATGCATATCGGCATATTCACGCTGAGTAAGCATGACGGTGTAAAAAAAAATCGAATGAAATGCAAAGTCAAGCAGAAAGATTACAACTAAGAAAATGTAGGAACGTAATGATTTAAAGGATAACATGTGAAAGTGACAATCATTACAATGAAACTTCAATGGCATTTTTCTCGAAAACGGTTACTTTCAGTGAATTGAAACAGGAGCACCTTTGTTATAGGATATTTAATGGGATTTTATTTTGGCATATCAAAATATAATTACAAATAAACAGAATTTGACCATATGTCCTAAATGGATTGGAGGTTTAAAGATGTTGTGGTTTTTTATTTTGAATTATTTTTCATGTTTACGGTTCACCTTAATACAACTTAACAACTGTACCGAATTTGAAAAAATCGGTTTACTACAAGAAAAGTTATGTCAGAAATAAAAATTATTTTTTTTTGACAGGCTATAACTTCGTTATTATTAAGAATTCGAAAAAGTGTTACATAAGCTTATACGATTATTTTTAAGCTTATGCGCATATTTTCCGGAGACCTATATTTCTAACCGATTTTAATGAAACTTAGTTGAATGACTGTTAAAAACCCTTATGATATGATTGCCTACAATTTTCCATTATCTTTATCAGAAAAAAAGTTATTTTAAAAATATCCAAATTATAAGATCCCTTTGGAGGTCCATATCTCAGTAACATTATTCCGGAAGGCCAATATTGATATAAACTTTTTTTACTTTTTTTTGGCTCTTCTTTTACCGCCTTAAGTTTTATATAAACTTTTCCAAACACCCTGTACATGCCGCTCCCGTGTACAAACGTGTACACGTACATTTGTGATAGGTTCGTCGAAGCCATTGAATTAGTATATGGGTCGAAGCAAATTTCTTTCCCAGCTATACGAGTTTTTTTAAATGTCGGTGATTACACACAGGTACACAGTTTTTAAGTGAATTTACTAATATACAGAGGAAAAATTTCTTTAAAAAATAATTATTTTATTAATCGCGTAACGTCTATAGAGGCTATACCTAAGCAAATATTTACACTTACAGAACAAAATCTTGAAGAAATGTTAATATTAAAATATACAGGGTGTTTTTAAATGAAGTAGCAAAAATGAGACCACAGATTTCTTAGGTGAAAATAAATCGATATAACCTACCGATATAACCGATATACCTATATCCCAAGTCGCATAATAAGAAAGATACAGGGTGTCAAAATTAAAATTTTATTTTCGATATTTATTTGTAGATAACTTCTTAAAAAATCCAAATATTTACATAAAATTTGTAAATGTGGGGTTTTTGAGGGCGAGAAGTTCAAATTTGTTTCCAATTTTGATATCACTAGTAGAGGGCGCCACTTATGGCACATAATGTTTCTTTTAAATGGCAGAACTTTTTTGCTGCTTAGTGTATCCATCTGACTATTGAAATAATAGATTCTCCTACCTGTTATATCTGAAAAGGTATACCTTTTTGAAGTTGTTAGAAGTAACAGTTTTCGAAATAATCCTGTTTGGAATATTCACTGCACAGATTGAAAGCTGTTATCGTTTGAGGTAAAGTGTCTTTTCTACTAGAAATACAGATGTTACTTGAAAAACTTGTTCAGAACGATAAATTATGGAGACGTGCAAAATTTCAAAAAGATCGCATGCTATGATAAAATCTTTGTGCTTTGTCGAAAAATGGTTTCATCAAACCTTGCTGTCTTTTCAGCAGACAAGACACTTTATCTGAAACCAAAACAGGTTGTACTCTGTGCATTCAAGAAAAGAAACATGGTGTGCTACAAGTGGCGCCCTCTACTACTGACGTCAAAATTAGAAACAAATTTGAATGTCTGGCCCGCAAAAACCCCCGATTTACAAATTTTATGTAAATATTTGGATTTCTTAAGAAGTTATTTATAAATATCGAAAATAAAATTTTGACACGCTGTATCTTTTTTATTATGCGACTTGGAATATAAGTATGTTGTTATTATCGATTTATTTTTACCTAAGGAATCTGTGGTTTCATTGTTGCTACTTCATTTAAAACACACTGTATAAGATAACAAATTTCTGAAGCACTGCAAAAAAAATGAAAAGAGTGTTCTATTTGTCGAGCTAGTTTTCAGTTTACTAACTCAGCAATTCTTCAAACTTATCCATCACATTTATCCATGCTAGTTTTATATCAATATAAAATTAAAATGAGTATTAAGGTATACCTACTACTACTACTCTACTATTCTCTACTCTTAATATACTCACCAAACATAATTAGTGTAATATGGAATTACAGAACTTAAATAAGTTAACTGCATTTATTTTTATTTTCAATGTTTACCTAATTATGCAGCATGCAATCTATAAAACATCAAAGAACGCTTAACTTTTGTAAAAAGTTCATAAACTTCATGGCCTTTTGGCTTTAGAACACGAGACCCAGCATTTTTTCAACCGAATTTTGAATATCCACTCAACTGTATATCAGACTGTCCTCTTTGAAGATGCCACATTAGAGCTCAAGGAAGAATTCCATGCTTACGTCTTACTTTATTAACTTACTCTCAGTTTTATTTGAATTCACCTTCTGTCCTCTAAGGCTTTATTTAATCGGTTTTAATGATAATGATATAATGATAATCATAATGATAATGATAATAATAATAATAATGTCTTTATTTAAAATAATTGTACTCAAAGCACAATGATTATAAAAAGGCGAAGTCTAGCATAAGCGACTCCCTTATTCTTACATTGACAAACTTATACGTACAGTTTTAGGTAGATATTAAAAATTTGGTATAATATTTATAAGTAAATATTTAACAAATATAAATTTGAAGACATACAAAATATATCTATACAGAAAAATTAGTGATGAAAAGTGATAAAAACAAAAATATATGCAATTAAAAAACACCATATGAAACAAACCTATTGCATTGAAAGGTAATATGGCTTGACTTCTTTCCGAAAACGATGTATTTTAAAACTTTTATAATCATTATCTAAGCTGTTATAAACCTTTACTACATTGTAAGAAAACGATCCAGTATATAAAGTACTATGAAACTTTGCAAGGAAAGTAAAGAGTTGTGTCTCAAATTAATATCGTGTATATTATAACGATGGTGCAATTTATTAGGTAAATAAGGGGAAGAAGAGGCAGTCATAATACGATAAACTGTTAACAGATAAATGGAATTTATACAAATTGTCCAATCGCAACCAACCAAGTTCATTTATACCCTGAGACACATTATCAAAATTTTTTAAACTAAGAGCGAAACGACAACAAGAATTTTGAAGACGATGCTTAGTTACTACATCTTACAGTAATTTAATTTCGATTAAACAAGACTTACAAAGTTTTTTTCTTAATCTATAATTTATAATATTTACATTTCTATAAATAAATCTAAGAACCAAGTAACATTTTTTTATTAACATTGAAACATGATAATAAAATCCTAATTTAGTATCAAATAACAACCCCAAATTGTTTGCGTTAACGGCTGTAAGAATATTATCATCTACAAACATAAATTATGTGAAATATATGGTCTATTTTTTGAGAGCAAAAAATTATTACGTAACATTTATTAAGATTAAGCTGTTATCTCTCGCATAATTCCATATAGAAGTTAAATCATTATTTATATTCTTCTCAGCAATTTTTATGTATTTAGAATCGAAGAAATAAAACAACTGAGTATCATTTGCATAAGCAATAGATTTTGTAAATTTTGTATGGTTAAATATGTCTGCAGTATAAATTAAAAATAAAAGTGGACCTAATACAGATCCCTGAGGCACTCCAGGGGTAATGAAGCCTAATTCTGAACACTAATCATCTAATATTACTTTTTCAAAACTATTAATAAGATACAAATTGAAGAACTTTATAGACAAGCCGTCATACCCGTAATATTTTAATTTCCAACACAATAAAGGGTGATTCAAAGTATCGAATGCTTTAGAGAAGTCCAACAATAACCAATGCGCTAACACATCCATTGTCCAGGGAATACAAAATGTTGTCAAATGTTTGAAGATCCACGTATATTTGAGAATAAATACGTTTTTCTAATATCTTAGAGAGAATGGGTATTAAACTGATTGAACGCAAATCATAGAAAGATTTAGGATCCTTTACTTTGGATAGTGGATTTACTAAGGTCGATTTCTACTTACCCTTTTCCCACACACCAATTTAAAATGTGTTTATATATAAATATAAGGAAGACAAAGTTTCAACATTTTTGAATTTATACCGTCACATTCATGTGCATTTGACTTTAAATTTAATATATATGTTTAATATCATCATATTATGCTAAATTAAAACTAAAAGAAATGCCAATAACGGACAACATTTGGATTGCGGATAAAAAATAAATGCAGCATTCATCAAATTGGGTGGTATTTCATTAACGATATTAGGTCTTATGTTTAAATGATTCCATATTGATTTGTTATCCTTTGAATTTTGACTATAGGATAAATATGCACTTTTTTCTCGCCTAACAGCGCTAACAGTAAGATTACGCAAGATATTGTAGTGATTCCAGTCATCAACGCATTTGGTTTTCCTTCCTTTGGTATTCTCCAAATCATACAAAAAGGAAGCTTGAGAAAACGAGACGAGAAATCTCTGTAATTATTTTTGGTTGTGATTGAACATTTGTCTGTAAAATATTATACTTTATATCAAAGAAAATATATTATCTGTGACATTTGTAGATTATTCTTTGCCACTATAACTAATAATACAAGATAGACTAACAAACTCTATTTTACAATAATTTGAATTTCAAGGGAAGTAGATAACGTTTAACAAACTCTAAATTCACTAAACACACCACTACGTATATTTTGAAAGTCCTTTTACTTTCGTTTGAATTCTTTGATCTCTCTTTTCCGCTTTGATTTGCTGATTTGAAATAAAATCAAAGCTCTTTTCATATTATTTCCTAAAGGTTTATCTGCTTGTTATCTATTTTTTTACGTCAAAAAGCGAATGAGACAAGAATGAATTTAATAAAAACCGACGAATATCTGAATCTTCCGGGAAATATTAAAACCCTTTCCTTAATTGGTATAATTTTTGTGAACAATAATATTACTTAGTAGTTTTTAACATCATACCATATTTTTCATTATAAATACATTACATTACATTTTGAAATGTAAAATATGAGAGGATGGTACATGCATCGCTTTTTATACATGGTCATACATCTTTCTTAAAATGATTACAGCTTCTTAAGGCTTGAAAGAAATAGAAACTACAAATTGCTATTAGCTTTAAATTTATTAGTAAAAGCAGTCTTTAAATTGTAATCAGGTAAAGTAGGAGGAAAGGGTGTGGTTAAATTTATACCTAACTATTTCATGTGTAGTTTTCCAAAGATGCTTTCATATCAGCTATTATGACAGAAAGAAACATATTAATTTGGAAAATATTAATTTAGAACATGTCTCTGTCTTATAATATTGACAATATGTCACTACTGATTTCGAATAATCTCTTTTCAGTTGCATGCTTAAGTGGCATAGCATATTTTTTCTTTTCAGATAGTTACCTGATTATTAATTAACTGCTAGTGCGTTCCTAAATCCACAAATTTCTTTATATGTCTAGTCAAATTTACATTTACAATTAATTTTATTTAGCCCTAAGCGATAAGTCGATAACATCGTGCAAATATTTGTTTAGAGTTGTTATACAAAGACGAAAATGCATATCTGTTTTAGCGAAACGTGCTTCTGTAACGAGGCGTGCACAAAGTTATATATCTTGTTTTGAGAATAGATTGATATTGGTTCCTTGGAATTTTCATTTATAGCAACCCTTGCTGTTCAATTAATCCGATCTATACCTGTGTCATAGTCCAACGTAATAATTTATATAGATTTCTATTCTTACTCTATATTATCAATCTTCGACGGATCAATTGTTTTGTGTCTAAATACATCAGGAATCGTTTTCTAAATACATCACAAACTTTTTTTACTATTAGAAAGGTATTTTAAGCTAATATATACAGGCTGATTCATTAAGAATGAACTGGAGATACTACACACCAAAATATGGGGATTGAGCCAAATATGCATGATCCGAATGTTGCTGGTTTAAAAAATACAGGGTGTTCAATGTTAGAATTTTATTTTGAAATATTTAAATAACTTTGAAACCTGTCGAAGTATTAAAAAAATTGGCACAATTATGTTTTTGGCACGGCAAATAAGAATTTTTAACTAATTTTGACGTCACTAGTAGAGGGCGCCACTTATGGCACAGGATGTTTCTTTTAAGTGGCAGAACTTTTTTGCTGTTTAGTGTATCCATCTGTCTATTGAAACAATCGATTCTCCTACCTGTTGTACCTAAAAAAGTTGAAGTGTTGAAGTCGTTAGGAGTAACAGTTTTCGAAATAATCCTATTTGAAATATTCAGTGTACCGATTGAAAACTGTTATCGTTTCAGGTAAAGTGCCTTTTCTACTGAGAATACAGTAAAATTTTACTTGAAAAAGTTGTTCAGAACGGTAAATTATTTCAAGAAGATCGGCCTGCTTTGATAAAATCTTTGTGCTTTGTTGAAAAATGGTTTCAAAATCAAACCTCGCACCTGTGGTGTGGTTCAGACAAAGTGTATCTCGAAAACGAGGCATTTCCGAACTTATGTTTATATAAACCTTTTTTGTTATTTTTAAACATAGAACTTGCCCCTTTCTTAACATCATTCTGTAATATCTGTATAGTAGTGGCTACATTAAAAAATAATTGAAATTGGAGACAGATGGGCATTTGCCTCCTAATAGTTACGTGCCTGGTCTGCTTCAAAATTATCCCACTTTTTATCGTATGTGTTAATAAGCATCTTTACCACTTGGAATTAAAGGTATTGTCACGGATTTCCTACCCAACTTCTTTTATAAAAAAAAAACAATCAGTTAATTATTCACGGATCTTTATTAAACACTCTGTACACCACTGAATTATAAATACAACTAAACTAATCGTTATCTAATTAATCACTATCCAAATCACTCTGAATCTCAAATTGATCCCACGGAAATAGCCAAATGAAAACCTGTCTCGCTCGATGCGCTTATTCTCCTTATATAGGCAGAACCAATATTCTAAGTATTTTATAGTAGCTCTGGATCTCATTCTGGAGCGGCTCGCGAGTCTTCCCGATACGCCTGGATCGACGGCATCATCGTTTTCTTTGCGTAGACGATCGGGACAGATCTATCGTGTCGTGAATCCAACAGCCACCAAATTGGATGCAATCGGGACAAATCTTGTGACAGTATATTCTTTCTCCTGAATTTGATTTTTCTGGATTTTTATTGACTCTTCTTAGAGGGCTTGGTCAAAATCTTCTTTTTCTCACATTTTTATCTCACATTTAGGTAAGTAATTAAAGCTTCCAAGTATTTCTCCATAATGTTGATTACGCTATTTTGTTTCTAGGGCGAATGGTGATCAGACAGCATTGAAATACTTTCTAGTGTGACTAGGTCACCTCTAAACACTGTGTTTTCATTTGACGTCTGACTTTATTTTCTCAATGACATTTTTGATGCTGATGCTAATACGTATGATCCAGAAGTTTTTCATCTATGAAACAGTAAGATGAATATATATCATCAATATGAATAAAAACCTTGATATTAGAAATGTCTTCTGCTTCTTGAAGAGTTCCTTGAAAGAGTTTTTCAATATTTCGGACACGAGTCAATCCGTATCTGCTCCTCTCGTCGATCTAATTATCATATTGCCAAGCTGACAAGACTATTATCATTGCAATTTCCAATGCACTCAGTGATTCCAAAGCTTCTTCTATTGACATTTATATGAACAACGATGTCCCGTCACTGTTATTCAGAGTAATATGTTTGGTTTATGGATTGGGAGGCAGTAGAGTTGAGTTTTTCTTCAATTTCTTAGAATAAGATAAGTTTTGCATTGAATATGTGAATATTTCTGATACGTCTCGTTTCTTCATTTTCCCACAATTATTGGTGTCCTGGAAAATTGCCCTCTCTAGATCCCATTTATATTAAATACTCAAATTATTTTTGAAACAACAATATACTATTCAGTATCAAAATCAATTTATAATGTTCATCAAAGACAAGCGCCACAGAGTATAATATTCAAGCTAATGAAGAACTTTTGAGAGCAATTGATGTCCTAGTAGTTCTGTTAGTAATCAAGACATGTCCAGTATTAAGATAGTAATAATAATAATATATCTACCCTTCATTCTAATCATGAAGATTGGCCCAGATGTCAGAGAGGGGGCGGCGTATTATTATTATTATTGTACAGGCCGCATTTGCGCCCAGGAACGACTTACGTTGGTAGGCCCTAATCACCATTCAGTGCAGGAATGAAGGAAACCTGGAAAACCTCATTAATTAGGAGGGTGGTCAAATGTTGACCGATATCAATCTCTCACATTGACCCTAGCCAGCAGAGTGGTCACCTCGATTCAAGTACTGACGCCTTGAAATGCTCGGCCACCGACCTACAGATCCCGAGGAAAATCTGGAGTCCTTATTAGAGGATCTTCTCTTATTTCAAATAAATTAAGTGTATGTTAATAAATTTACATTTCTTTGTTGGATATGTGATATCTATTGATTATCATCACTATTATGTATTTAATTTCAACTTACAAAGAGTAAATTTTCCAAAATTGACTTAATTTATTGCACTTGAATGAAAGAATAAGGCAAATAATTTTGTAAGTTAGTACCACAGAATGATACCTATTATTGGATACATATATCACATTTAGAACTCTTTTCTTTGGGATAAAGTTATATACAGGGCAGCCAAATAAAAACGAAACAGAGCCATTTTCAGGAACTGCGTCAAGATTGTAGAAAAACGCTCAGACCCGTCGATTAAAGAGGAACATTCTTTGTTGGTATTTTTGAATCCGCCATTTTCACTCCAAAATATTTCAACTGGCTGTGTTTTATAGATTTACTTTTTTGGTATCCCCACAAAAAAAATCAAGGGGCGATAAATCCGGTGATCGTGGCGGCCACTCAATACATAATGCGGAGGAGCATTGGCGTGTTGAAAAATCAAATGATCTTCATCATACTCTGGAACATTTTCAATAATATCAGTCAAGGCAGGGTCAATAGCTTCTTCCAGTAATTGCCAATACATTTGGCTAGTCAAATTACCAGGTAGAAAAAAAGGACCCACCAGCCGGTCACCGAAAATTCCAGCCCATACATTTAATTTTTCCAGTTGCTGTGTATGCACCTCGTGAAAAACTGTTGGGTTTGAATCTGACCAATAGTAGCAATTGTGACGATTTGTCCCGTTCAAGAAAAAAACTGCATTCATCGGAAAAACAAATGTTAAAAAGAAACTGTGGATCAGTCCCTGCTCGCTCATTATTTCGCAAAATTGCAAACGGCGGTCATAATCATCCTCATGAAGTTGCTGGACTAAATATATTCTGTATGGATGGAATTTATTCTTCTTCAAAATAGTTTGTATGCTATTTGGATTGATCCCAGACACAGATGCCAGTTGCTTCGTACTTAATGCAGGATCAAGATGAACTTGTCTCAAAACCGCAACATCACTAGCTTCATTAACTATAGATTTTTCAATATCTCATTTTTTATTGGCTACGTTCCCTGCCTCTTGATTTTTTTTAATAACTCTAGAACATACTTCCTTCTGACATATCGATCTTGATGTTGTCCATTAAATAGCTGAGCTGTTCTATTCGCACATTTATTGTTCAGAAAGTAAAGCGAAATAATATCTACCTTTCCGCAGTGCAATAAGTGTTTAATTTTCAAAAACACAATTAATTAAACTACCAACCAACGTTTCCAAATAATACTAGAAAATAAATTTGGAATTTGGAATAATTTTACGTTCGTTGTGTGTGTATAGTATTCATTTCTGTTTTTTTTGCAACTGTGTTTTTTTTACGAAAGTGATAACAAGTCGTCAATCTAACGAAAGAAGAAATACAAAATTTTTACTATTGGCGTACATAATTCGAATGAGTGACATTTTTACCGTTACTAATTGTTTGTACATAAGTTTCAACTTTAATATCAAAATTCTTATTAAGTATTGGGCGGAATAAAATTTAAAGTCTGTTGTAAAGAGAATTGTAAGAGCTCTCAAAATAAATATTACTCAACTCCTAACGCCAGTGGTGGCATCAAAAATACCAACAAAGAATGTCCCCCTGTAATCTAAAATCGACGGGTCTGAGCCAAATATATAAAGATATATACCTACCGCTCTTTGACGACTGCGCATCGGTACGGAGCATGCAATAAAAGGAGGTGGAAAATGACCACCATTTTGATATACTCTCTTCTTCCTCCCATGTTTATGTTTACGTTTGTTGGTTTGTGAGGTTAGGTTTGGAATTTATTTGGTTTACAAAAGTGTTAATTTAATACAATATTTTATTATTCTGTGCATGAAGAACATGTGCTTTATTAGAAGTTGTAAAAATGTTAGAAGTCTGATGCCTCCACAACTGTTTTTAGGATTCCGAAGCGACTTTTTCATAGACACAAGCAGATTTACTAATATATCTATGGACTTTTTATAGGTATGTTTTAAATGCATGTTTTGTTTTTGTTTGTTTATTTTAAAAAATATATTTTATAGTAAAAACAGTACAACCTATGAGTTCATCATCCCGTTCATCCGATATATTTTTTACACCTTCGTCTTTCCAAAAACAAAGAAAAAACAAATACAAAGGATGGCAATTCAATTTCAATGGGAGTGAAGCAGGTTGGGTTTCATCAAGAAAAGACTCGAGTATATCTAGTCGAAGAAAACTTTAAAAAGCTGAGCACAAATATTTGTAAGTATCCTGCATGCTTTAAATATAAAAATGTGAGCATACTTATTAATCCACATTTGGTATTTTAGAGTAAATCCTCGATCTGTCAAAAGAATGTGAAAAATTACGAAACAAATATATCGAAGGAAGAACATGTATAGGGCCAAACAGTGTATAAAAATATTAGAGTTGTCATTAAAAGATCTGGTGAAGCATTTAACGTCAAGAAAAGTACATCTTCCATCTCATGGCTTTGATCGCAGATATTATTGATGTATTAAGAAAATTATTTGCATCACTTGACAATTTATACAAAAGACACCTTGATCAGTTTTTTAAATTTGCTGAAGATTACCATAAACTGTTATAAAATTATGCAATTATGATATCATATACACAGTGTTCCATAATCAGAGAGAATCATAGAGAAGCTGAAGATAGTAAACGTCTAAATATATTGTATGCAAAATATAGTGTTAAAAGTGAAAATATGTTGTAAAGGTTTGAATTAGTGTATGTAATTTAGTAAGGTTGTCAATAAATAATTATGTAACTATCATTGATTTTGAGTAAGGTTTCACTTTTTGACTACAAATTTTAAGCCGTACAAAGTTACGAGGCCGTCTAAATCCAGAGCATTTATTACCTTTATCATTCAATTAAAATAGTATAACAAATTACCTGTTTTTCTGGCACAGGTCTTGAGATCTGGCGATGCCGAACGTAATGCTTGACATGTCTGACGGCCTACAAATAGTTTTAGACAATATCAACAATTAGAAGAACCCTTCTTATTCCTATATCTAATGGTAACTGTATAAAGCAGAAATGATAATTAAAGACTCTTTTCCATACTAGACACTAGCCTTATAAATTTAAATTATAACAATTTTAAATTTCATATTCCTCATATAGCTTATTTGGATGTAAACCTTTCAACTACTCTATGACACCCTGTATATTATAATTTACTTATTTTGACTGTTATGTTTTATATGTAAACTAAACTCTTACCTTACCAATAAATTTTCGTAAAGCATTAATTATTATTAACAGTATAAAATAAATACTTCTACTTCCTCTTTATAAATAAAAATTGATATAATCAAAATAAAACTGTTTTCAGGCTTGGTTTCATGATTCTGTAGTCCTAATTTGTTCATCTGGTTTTAGTGTTAATCTTTATCTATTACATTTTTATAACAGATTTGTTATAATTTAATTTCTTACAAAAGATGTTTAAATTTAGAAATGGACATTATATTTACCTCCCACAAAATATTTGGGATTTGTAGTGTTGTCACTAAACAGTTGGCAATGAGTACATCAAAATGGCAGCCCCCTTTGTTGCACTTATCGGTCGTCGCACTCATGCAGTATATATCTTTATGTATATGGTCTGAGCGTTTTTCTATAATCTTGAGGCAGTTCCTGAAAATGGTTCTGTTTCGTTTTCATCTGGCCACCCTGTATGTCTGTTGCTGTTTTTCGAAAACAAATTTGAGTGTCAGGTTTCCAAAGATTGCCATTATTTAGCTGGCTCCAAAGGGCAGCAGATGGGTTGGCTAACGTATTGGATCAGGAATAGGTAGGTAAAGTGGTAATTTATAGTAGGCTTACGTGACTTTCGACGCCGTACAACTATTATTTATGTGCGTCGAAGATCGGAACGACACGTTGTTTTTTGCATTCTTATAAACATAGACAAAGCTCTTTTATACCTGCCTTAATCAAATAGAAAAATACTCGGCATTATTCGACACGTTCCTGGAAAATAAGAGCATCAATCTTTCCCTGCATGGGTTGTAGGAAGAATAAGGGCACTTATAAAGAATAATATTGTTCCGGTGCGTTGCTACAAATACTTATTTTAGCAATATTTCATATACACAGGGTGTTAGGCAATGTTTAGAAACTTTCAGGTAAATTTAAATTTAAGGAAAAATTTGTTCCAATTTCCCCTTCTTGAGAAGCTGTGGCTCCGCTTTTCAGTATTCCACACTTGTTTATAGCAATGAGATATATTTTTGAAGACTCATCTAAAGATGATTGATGACAGTGAAAGCCTTTAATGCAATTTCTTTTATAAGGGTAAGTGGGAAATATTGTCCTACGAGAAATTGTTGATACATGCAGGCCATTCACGACAAACTCATCTAAAATAAATTAATGTACAGGGGAACTCGCAAATTCAATATTGTAAAAAAATCAAAAAGGGCAGTTCAAAACTGATATGAAGTATACCTGACAAGGCAAAGCATGCAATCGGCGATCGGATAAAAAAAAATTAAAGAAATTTTCCAAGAATAGAAACAACATATTCAACTGTTTCTGCCGTTATTATTATTAATTATTAATAGAAAAAATTTTTGGTTTTAATTAATAAAATCGTTTGACATACCTACCTAATGTCTCATACAGCTTTTATAAACTAATACAAATGTTTCGGCTTCTTGTCCGTTTTGAACTCGTAACTTATTGGCAACAACTATGATACGTTTGCGTAAATAATCAGTAGTGTCCACTTCGGTGAGATACACTTTTTAAATATCTCCACAAAAAGAAGCCCAAAGGATTTAAAGTCGGGAGATCGTGGCGGCCATGGTACCGATCCTCCTCGTTCGTTGGTATTAATGCTTGGACATGTACATGGTACGGATATAGTTGAGCTTCATGTCAAACGGAAGGTCAGATGTATGAATTATCCCAGGCTGCTGTAATACGCCCTGCGCACCCTGGACCTCCATCTCTTCCACAATTCTATTGCAAATTTCCCGCGTCGCGCCCGCGTTGCACTACCACTTGCATTCTCACCACGGTTAAAGTAGCTGCATTTGACACATGTTTACCTGGAAATCGTGCTGCTAAAGCGTTTTCACATCGCCTTAAATTAAAACGATAACCATCAACTCTGAGTTGCTATACACGTAAGTCATTTTTATCACTTGAAAAAGTAATGTGAACACTGGCATCACAAGAACATTAATATTTTAATTAGTCGGATTTCAATATTAGGAATCGCTTGGCTAGATACTACAGTAGTCCAGCGATGTAAAGCTTGAAAATCAAAATAATCTTGTTTACCCGAAAGTGTCAAGGTGTACAAAATTTATTTATATGTAAAAAATTCACCCATTCCCTTTTAATCCTCGCCAATTGCAATCCTCTCTCCATTTCAGTCCACGTTGTTGTAAGCATTCTGCAATAATTTTATCCCAAGTTTTCTTTGGCTTTGCTCTTCCTCTTCTTGCGGTGCTTTTGGCCTGTCATGTACTTTTTGGTTGTCTGCTGCTCTTCATTCTTGCTAAATGACCGAACCTATCTGTGTATTTTAATACTGATTCTGTTTTTAGCTTTTCTTTTATTTCTTGATTACTAATTTTGTTCTTTTTTGTAATTCCTTTTGTGATGGTGCTCCACCTCATGTTGAATTATATATATATATATGTGTTTAATTTTTCCATATCGATAAATTGGATGTAGAAGAGAACTATTTAGTGACCACCACACTCCCTCGATTTAAGTCCATTGGACTACAGTGTTCGTGGATTAATGAAGGACGACGTTAATTCCAAATCAATTGAGAATATTGATCAAGTGAAAAGCGAAGAAATTATAGGGAACAACAATTTTAAAAGTTCAATTCTAACACACTGCATCTTTTAAGGCAGACAATTTTTTATATAGATAAGTAGAGTTAAATCGTCATATTTTCCCGCTTAAAATGCGCAGCTAACGGGATGACCTACTTTTTGTTATACTTGTGTCTATTTTATTCTAAATATTGTCAAGAAGCTGTCCTATAATTGTTATACATAAAATGCATGTTCCCTATACCCTGTGTTTGTATTAACCCGATATTTCCCCACGATCCCCTATCATGACAAAGGAAATGTCTATCACCGTTACTCGTAAAAGAAGATTCTGCTGGATCATACTAAATATCAGTAAGTCACTTTAAAGCCATCATAATTTTGTTACACTGATCATTAATCACACGTCTCCTAACTGAAACCTTTCAGCGACATAAAAAGATATGATGTGACAGGAGAAAAGAATATCATTGTTTTTATGGTGCATATCTCTTTGTCGTAATGGCGTCAGCGATTCAAATACTTTTTATTCACCTTTTTACGACCCCTTTGACGATCAGCTAAAAGCACAGCGCTCCGACGCCGCCCCACACTGCGGATTAGATTTTACACCTTACGCATAAGCCCACGCGCTACTTTTGTTTTATTATTATTATTGTGTGAGGCACTGTGTCGCAATCTATGTATACAAATAGAGTGGATGTAGGTTTTCCGCATACTGGTAACCAGAACCGAACACGTACTTATAAGCTATGAAATTTGCAAGTGTATATTTAAATTAATATAAAAACAGCAGACTAAAGCGAATACAGTGGAAGCAGTATCCTGCGCCGATCCGCGCGTATGTGCTTTCAAAATTATAACATGCTTTTAAATGGACACGTGCACAGTGAAAGCAGGTTGAATCAGGTCAGCGCCGGAAACCTGAGAGCCCACTTGGACAAATAACTGGTAATACAGTATGCGCCAAAAGTATGGAATAAATTCAATAAAAACGAAACAATTATTTTTTGGGAAAAATCCTCGAACAGGTCGATTTTTAATTTAAAAAAATACATATTTTAGAGTAAAATGCGATTTTCAAATGTCATTTATTTTCGAGTAATGACGTCATCGATTTTTTTTTAAATGGCAACACCATATTTTTTTCCTTGATTCTGAAAGATCGTTTAATTCTCTATCAGACAGTACTAAAATTTTGCCCTCTTACATAGGAAAGCTTTCGAGTAAATGACGATTGAATGTTAGAAAACGTAAATCAATTAAAATAAAGCAAAAACGTTATCAAGTTTAGTTTTTCGAATTCCATAGTTCTTTTATGGATCACGTAGGTGAAAATCTTTGCAAAGTGTCATTGTCACACCGACTTTCTAATAAGTATTGTAAGCGAGATAGAAATTATTATTCAATTTAAAGTATTATGGCACATTTAACTGTTACTCAAAGAATTGAAATTTTAATTCTTATCGGATGCGGGAATATGACTAGAACTCAGCAGGAAGTTTGCGATTTATTTAATGAAAAATATCCAGATCGCCCTATCAGCCAATCAACAGTCAGTAAGGTAGAGTCTAAATTTAGAGAAACTGGCAATGTTGTAAATATTCCAAAACCTGGACGTCCAAGCATTAATGAAAATCAGAAACAGAACATTTTCATAAGTATGGTGGATAATTCTCATAATTCTTCACGATTGGTTGCATTAAACAATGACACTAGTCAGAGCACAGTGCTACGTATCTTGAGGAAGGAAAAATATCATCCCTATAAAATTCAACTTGTGCAGGAACTCAATGAAGATGATCCCGATCGCCGCTTACACTTTTGCGAAATTCTAATGGATTTATGTCAAGGAAATAGAAATTTACACCGGCAAATACTTTTTTCAAATGAGGCCATATTTTGTCTGAATGGTACAGTAAACCGTCAAACTTGCAGATATTGGAGTCGGGAAAATCCTCATTAGATGGCAGAGGCACATACCCAACACCTTCAGAAATTAAATGTGTGGGCTGAAATAGTTGACGACAGAACAGTAGAGCCTTTCTTCTTTGAAGGAACCCTTACAGGACAAAGATATTTAGAGATTCTTGAAAATGTCCATGTTGTTCCACCCCTTGCAGTAATTTTTCCTAACGATAATGACCCTGACATTCCTGACGATACCATATGGTTTCAGCAAGACGGTGCACCGCCGCACTATGCGCGCTCTGTACGAGATTTTTTGGACAACTGTTTTCCTGGGAGGTGAATCGGCAGACGCGGACCGATAGAATGGCCTGCAAGATCGCCAGATCTTACACCTCTTGACTATTTTTTATGGGGATACTTGAAGTCAAAAGTGTACATTAATAAACCACGTAATTTAGAAGAACTTCAAAATCGCATTCGGGACGAAATACGCAAAGTTACCCCAGAAATCATTCATAATGTACAAGAAGAATTTCTTCACAGACTTGCGCATTGTCAAGAAGTTGGTGGATGGCAATTCGAACATTTAATTTAAGTATAAAATTTAATCAATTGTATTTTATTTTACATACCTCAGAATTGTTACTTTTTTATTGATAAAATTTACGTTACATTCAATCGTCATTTACTCGAAAACTTTCCAATGTAGGAGGGCAAAATTTTAGTACTGTCTGATAGAGAATTAAACGATCTTTCAGAATCAAGGAAAATAATATGGTTGCCATTTAAAAAAAAAATCGATGACGTCATTACTCGAAAACAAATGACATTTGAAAATAGCATTTTACGCTAAAATATGTATTTTTTAAATTAAAAATCGACCTGTTCGAAGATTTTTCCCAACAAATAATGGTTTCGTTTTTATTGAATTTATTCCATACTTTTGGCGCATACTGTATTTTTATACCTTTATAACGGTTTAGCGGTCTTTTCACAACACAGAATAAAATGTGTAATAGTTATGTCTTCAAAATTAATATCGTTGTTTGTGAAAAGCGTGTATCGTAGAAACGTCTCGTAACCAGAGAGTTTTGCCTAGATTCGCCATAAATTAATTGGTAATTTGTTTATACGTGACCCGCGCGTACAAATAAATTAAATTTGAATTTTGATATAAGAGGGCTCGCAAGTTTCCGGCGCTGACCTGCTTCAATCTGCTTTCACTGTGTACGTGCCCATTTAAAAGTATGTTATAATTTTTAAAGTATATAAGCGCGGATCGGTGCAATATACCAGTAAGTGGAAAACCGCTTCTACTGTGTTTGCTTTAGCCTGCTTTAAACTGCTGTTTTATATCAATTTCAATATACAATTACAAATTTAATAGCGTATAAGTACGTGTTCGGCGCTAATTACCAGTAAACGGAAAACCTCCTTCCACTTGTCTGTACCCTATGGGTCGGTTAGCGGTGCGATTCCTTCTTGGGTGCACGGTCTGGCGAATTTATCAAGGGGCAGAATTAGATGGATAAAAAGGGTGCATGAAAGCAGCAGACGAACAATAATGCGGGCTATACATCTTTTTGCCGTCTCCCTCTGATTACGAAAGAAGATGAATTGGATCATTTTTACTTGTTGAAGGATAACCTAGTGTTAGACTGGATCACTGGCAAAAAATTCGCAGCTATTTGGATATCATACGGGGTGAATTGTAAATCTGTAGGCTCATATAAATGCTAGTCATCCCATCTTTTCCAGGACGTTAAATATATTAAAAGAAATGTTCCGGTTCAGACATTATTCGTATAATATTTATAAGTACTTAGGGCAAATTGGATATACATGCTTGTATTGTCATTGTTCCAAAAAGCTTTATTCTTATGCTGTTACAGGGTGTACCTTTAAGTGGGGGGAAAGTTTTTAGTTTAGTTTATTGAAAATAGGAAATCCTAATATACAAATTTATAGCTCAACAATGTTGCCTGCATGACTTTTTACAAAGAAAAAGAAGAACAAAAACACCACAAATATAATACAACACAAATACAATTCTATCCACAAATTATTATAGTGGAAACTAACTTACACACAAATCATGTTTTTATACGGACTAACAATTTAAGGTCCATTTACACACATCAGTGACGTATCAGTTTAGTGTCAGTTCAGTATCAGTGTTATACCGATCACTGATGCCAGTTTACACATATCCGTCCGTAGTCCGTAAAAATGAGTCAACAAAGTGATTTGAGTATATTTATCATGCAGTTGATCAACATTTCGTACCAACTCGAGAAGCTTTTCATCCATTCTAAGCAATAAAAAAATCTGGTCAGTTCGTCAGTAGAATTACAAAAATATCGTCGCCGGCGTATTTAAAAGCCACTGAGCGGACCCTGAAGCAGCACTGACGGTACTGATACGGCGCTGTGACGGATGTGTATAAACGCCCCAATTTAAAATCTAAGCAAAGATTGTTTATTTTTAACTGATACTGATGAAGAACTGACACGGCACTGATGCGTGTAAATATACCTTTATGCTTAAATTCCCTCAGTACCTCAGTTACCTCAGTAACTATTGCACTGACCAAGGCCTTATATAACAACATACTCCTAGTTTGCCTCAAAATATGTCTTGATATATATATATAGATTGTTATTAAATCTTGTATTATACTGATGCACATCATTAGCATATACTATATATTTATTAAGGCAGTCAGGAACCAACTTATTTATTATTTTAAAAATAAATATCATAGCTATATACAGCAATCTATCTTTAAGAGAGATCCACTGAAGAGATAACAACATAAGTCTTATAGGGGTATATCTGTTGCATCCCATAATAATTCTCAGTCCTCTATTTTGCAGTTTCTGGAAAGCTCCAATTTTATTAAGGTCAAGTGAATACAACAAACTACAATTATATTATATACTGTTATTCTGGTTGCCACAGATAAATGTTGGGGTACCCTTGAAAAAAATATATAATTTCTTAGTTATTTTTATTTGAATATAGGAAAAGTGTGAATTAAATTGTTAAATTAAGTTAAATTAAATTAAGTTATTGTCGATCATAAACCCCAAATATTTTATTTCAGATACAATACTAATTTCATTATTATCCATCTTTAGCTTTATTAAATTCGTATTCATTTTTTTATATTTCAATAAAGTTGTAATAATTATTGCTTTGGTTTTATAAATACTCAGTTTCAGTTTGTTAAGTTTCAAATATTAGTTAAAGCTAAATTCATCTTATTTATAGCCGTGTCTAAACAGTTAGTACTAACTGACAGTAAGGTGTTATCTGCAAATAAATTTAAAAATTATCGTATTGCAAATCCTTGAATATCATTAATATACATTAAGAACAATAATAGTCCCAAAACACTGCCCTGGGGCACACCGTAATTTTTATTTTTGGACTAGGACACACTATCACTTATTTTACTCACTTGACACCTCCCAGTCAGATAGTCCTTAAACCACTCCAGTACCCTCTCCCTATTCCATATTTTTTAAATTTCAGCAGGAAAATTGATCTATCTATGGTTTCAAAAGCTCGTTTCAAATCTAGAAAAACCGATACTGTGTAATCTCCTCTGTCCAAATTTCTTTTTCCTTCAGTTATTGTTAATGGCAATGAAGATTCGCAGGAATGATTAGTCCGAAACCCTGATTGGTTGCTAAAAAGCAAATTGTTTCTATTAATATAATCATATAATTGTTCGTATACTATAATTTCTAAAAGCTTTTCACTAGTGGGCAAAGTATTAACCGGCTTAAATTTCCAGGACTTGTTGGTGCCATTAACCTTTTCATTTGGAATAATTGTACTAGTTTTCAAGTTACCACATCAAGTACGGATTTATGTTTTGTCAATCTCACTATAATAAAATAACTTTTTCTTGATTTTCAGATTACCACTTAATTTCTTAATGATTTCTAGTCATTCCAATTAACAACAGTATTATTGCTTTTACATTTTTATATGCCCTACTTTTGAATCTAATTTCATCATAATAGTGAGAGTATGTATTTCCGAAATGTCAATCTTAAACTATTTTCTTTAATCAAATAAATAGTCATTTATTATAAATAGTTATTTAAGCTCCATTCAAACTTGTCCTGTGCCGTTACTGATCAGCATCAGCAGATGTTGCTTCTTGTTACTTCATTAAACCAACAGTAAAACTGTCTCAGTAATACTACTTCGGATACTTTTTGAATTTTGTTCAAACTACATCACCTTTTGAATTCGTTATAGACAATCTCGATATTGTCTTTTCGATTTTTTTGAAGATTCGTTGTGAAATAGCACTTTGTGTCGCTTTTTTAATACTTTAACGAGTTTTTTTTCAAATTTGGCATTTAGTCGCATCATTAACCTTTCCAGAAATATATGATAAAGTTAAAGTTCCAAAGATACTTCTGAGGAGCAAACCGATTTGTCAAATATCAAAATTAAAGGGTTTCTTGTAGAAAATGCCTTTTATAAGGTAACAGTTTTTAACAAGTGATATTATTTAACCTTTTCGTCATTATTCTCATGAGTTGCAATTATCATATGCATTGAGTTGCATTTAATAAAATTAAAATTAAATTTGTTTGATATTAATAAAAATCAATGTATAAGAAATATTATAGAGAAAGTATGTCATTTTTGTTACTGAAGACTACCTGTTACTTCTGCAGGTACCATGAAAGCAAGAAAGTTTATAATTATTTATGATATTGTGGAAAGAATTGTACTGCAGGTTAATGGTATCTAGCACTGAAGATTTAATTACATCACATCTAGCCATTAGCCGTCGCTCTTCAGTTGAACAATACAAATCAATTAGGCATTAATGGACCCTGTATTAAATACTAAATACAACCATTTCGTTAATTAAATATGTAATTTTTATTTATTTTTTTGTAGTATAGTCATTTGATTTTTAAAATATTATTTCTTTGACATTTTTTTGTTCATAACATCTCTATCAATGAAGGCACTTCGCTGAAAATAAATTAATTTAATATTTTTGTTAATACTTTTACATCTGCGTATTTACTTTTAAAAAGTGTATTATTTGTTTGCTTTATTTTAAAAATGAAATAATTTAAACTGTGTTTTGTATATTTATTTATCCTTCATAATTTTGATAAATATTGCTGCTTCCTTATAGAAAATTTGTAAGCATGAAATATTTGTATAAAATTTAAGAAATCGTAAACTGATGTATCTGATTTACAATATCAAGTTTATCGTGCGTAAATACAAAAGTTTTTATTTGACACAGTTTCAGGATTTTATGCAAATACTATGTAAATTCTATACTTTGCCATGCTGCTCTTTCCATTTATTTCATTTTCAAATGTAAATTTATATTCCGCTTTGCAAATTCTTCGCATGCATGAAACAATACGTGATACACTTACTTATGGACGTATCAGACGTTCCCCTTTTGCTTTCCATTTGATTCTTTTCAGTTTTGCATATGATATTGCCGCTATTATTATCTATTTCATACCGTACGCGATATGTAGGTACAAGGTGGACACATTTCCAACAGGGTTCTCAGCGTCAGGGAAAACCTGAAAAACCTGGAAATGTCAGGGAATTTGAACTTTGTCAGGGAAAGTGCCAATAATTGTCAAAAACCAGGGAATTTTTATTGTCGTCAGGGAAAATATCTGAACGCTACTCATGCCGTGTCTAAATTATTTATTTAATGAACGCACCTAGTTGCCTATTTCTGTTTGCTTTAATCACACGTACCCGCAGATTGATATAAAGAAACGGATATATCTGGAGTACAGCTGTTTTTTTTTGTGACAAACCATATTCATCGCCTGTTTCAAAACGTATTCAATGGTGACGTTACTTATGTAATGCACCAAGAAAATGTATAGTTTTAAAACGTAACGTCATCAAATATTTGTTTCTCTTTAACATCACACTCACACTTTTTGATTATTGTTTATACAATTTATCTATAACAAAGCTACACTAGATTTGGATTAAAATAGAACGAATATTAGTGGTAGAAATTATTAACAATATATTTCCTGTTCATGTTTTTGTATGTATATTTTGAAAATGTGTGAGATCTGCAACAAAAACATGGAATTGATTTTAGCAACTGCAAACCAAAAACAAATAATTACTTACATGTTCGTGACAGGTTCAATGAAATTTGGAGAGAAAAATAATTAGAGTATTCTTTTCCAATGTAATTTAAGATGTTTAAGTATACGTTAAAATTTGTAGAGGTATCTACAACAAACCACAACCAATTCCTTTTTAAATAAACAAGATAAGATGTATAAAAGTATCAATCATTTTAAACATAAAATATGAAAATTTAAATCACACCGATTTTGAAATCTCTATCTAGCAACTGCTGCATAGACCAATAGCAAAGCATCTAAAGAGTTGGAACCGGGCTCAGTGGACGTTTTAAACACGGTTTAAAAAGCGACCTGTGTAGCGTTACTGTTACTATGCAAAAATATAGTGTTTTGAACCGATTTGAATACATTTCATCGCAAAAAACAGCTTATAGCTGTTTTTTGTATAGCTGTTTGCTCAGTAGTAAAATAAATAAAAGTTTGTTTATACATATTTCTATCAGATCTCTTAAATATATAGAATATACATATTTCTATTAGATTTCTTAAATATTTATATTTGTTAATATTTAATATAGTACAATGTGTTCAATGACGGAAATAAATATTTCTAATAAAATTAAATATCCATGTCACTTATTTGTCATCGAATGGGCTCATTTATGCCTTATTATTTGACTTGTTTCTACTTTGGTTTAAGTTTTAAAAAATATGATATTTTGTCAGGGAATTTTAAAAAAGTATGTCAGGGAAAACCTAGAAATGTCAGGGAATTTGGTTTTAAAAAATTGCTGAGAACCCTGTTCCAAGATGCATTTCGATATTTTGCTTCGTTAAGAGAAATATAAAAAAAATTTTCTCACGATGATGTCAGGATTTTAGATTCGGAAAACAATTTATTCAAAATATTTTTTTTTAGAGATGGTTCGTATAATAACTGATAATAATTTTATTAATTCAAAAAAAAAAAATTGATGAACTCAGTGTGATCTATACTTTTTGGCTTACACTTAACAATAATGTTAACAATAATAGTGACGTTGGTATTGGTGAGTCCTTTACCGACACCCAGTAGTGTTTTATGTTTTTTCCTTTAACCTAGTTTGGATTTTCTTATAATGTATTGGGTTTCGAACCTTGTTTCTTTTCTTATTCAGTATTGCAATGCTAACTAGTTTGGTAGGTTGGCATTGACATATATTTTTAAGTAATTTATATTGGGTTGGTCAATCTGCAGCTGTTTCGGCTCTTTTCATGGGATTAAACATTTTTGTTTGTTCTAACCTAACTTTAGTTCCTTGACCACCTGTTGGGCAAATTTTGTAATAATGTTCGAGTAATCTGTGTTCATCCTGGCTTATTTGCTAGTTTTTTAATAATTGTTTTAATATTGTAAGAAATTGTTAATGGCTTTTTGAATTTTTCCGTTTTTGATGGATGGCTCCATTGCATTTTTATTAATCTCATTTTTTTTTTCGTCCTTTTAACATGTCCTATTACACTCTTTGATAAATATTGTACGATTTTGTAGTTTCCTGATGAAGAAGCAATAAAGGCTTTGACATCTTGAATAGAAATAAAGAATTTTCTTTTTTTCTTGCCTATGTGATTGCTATACCTGGATTAATTTTTCATATATACAGGGTGTTTATTAATTGAATGCCGATACTTAAGGGTGTGAATCCTTCGGTCATTTTACGAAGAAAACTTAATATCAATATACGTCCTAAACGTCTTAATTTTTCAGCTACAGGGTGTTACAGTATTAAGAAAAAATTTACTTTTTTATTATAATTTTCTTATCACTCCAGATATTATTAAGAAATTTTGTACACACCTATTAATCATTAAGGAGCATTGTTTGATGTAAAATGTTTTAAAATCTTTGCCAATGATGTCTGTACGAGGTTTGAACTAAACATTTTTGAAGAAAAAAATGGTACGCCACTGATTTTTCTCAAATCTAAAATTATTTTTAAAATCTCTCGTACGACGCACCATTTTCACGTAAAAAAATTAAACCCAAAAAAGTTTTTTCCCCAAGTTCATTGAGACTGCTTTTGATATTTTGTTGCCATTTTGTAGACACCCACCATGGGTGGAAATACTTTTTTTAGAACATAAATTAATTTTCTACTTTAACCAGTGACCTCCACGTAGGCATGATATTAAATGTTTGGATAGAAAAAAACGGTACGTCTCTGATTTTTTAAAATTTTATTTTAAAAATCGCGATTTATTTAGTAAAACGATAAATTTAAAATCTTAAAACTAAAACGAAACGACAAGACAAGAAAATACAAACAAAATAAAGAACCCAAATTATGTATTTACAGTAGTTGTTGAAAGTGTCCTCCACCCACACGTATGCAAGCATCTACTCTTCTTCGCATAGACTGACGTACATTTTCAAAAATTCCTGGGGTATCTCTTATGGTTTGGCAGCATACTATTATACGATTTCGAAACTCTTCTTCGGCTTGAATCGGCACTGCGTACACTAAGCTTTTCAGATGACCCCAGAAAAAGTAGTCTAAACTATTAAGGTCAGGAAATCTGTGCGGCCATGACTGCGTTCCTCCGCGGCCTATCCACCGATCGCGATAGTTGTGATTTAAAAATTCACGCACCCATAAGCTAAAATGTGGAGGCGCACCATCGTGCATTAGCGACATCTGGTTTATTAATAAAAGAGGAAGGTATTCAAGCATTGGCGTCAGACCTTCTTCAACAAAGTGTAAATACGATTATCCATCTAATCTTCTTGGAAGAAAAAATGGGCCTATCAAATAATCGTCAATATTACCAGCCCAAACATTTAATCAAAACTGTTCTTGATAATTTGATTCAACAATTGCAAAAGGGTTTTCATCCGCTCACAAATGGTTATTATGGAAATTTCGTATTGAGTTTCGAGAGAAACTAGCTTTATCGGTAAAAAGAATGTACTTGCCAAATAACGGATTTTCCAGCAGCTTTTGAAGAAACCACTCACAGAAATTAATGCGCAACGGGAAATCTCTAGGGAGTAATGCCTTGAATGTGATATGGATATAACAAATTTTCGATAAGAATTTTCCAAATAAGTACGTGTGAATCATTAAATGTTGCCGCGATTTTCCTCGTGCTAGTTTCGGGGTTCTCCTCAATTTCATGTAAAATTCCTTCTTCAAGTTTCGGTGTTCTTACTGTTTCAAGGGACTCCTTTAGCACTGTGGTCTACTTTTAAATTTCCGGTTTCATGAAGACGTCTATGAATCCCAGAAAATCGTCTCAGATCGGGTAGTACACGATTTGGATATCGCTCTCGGTATATCCTCCTGGCTTGGTAATTTTTTTACGTGAAAATAGTGCGTCGTACGAGAGTCTAGGGACCGAATTTGCTATAAAATAAATGGAAATTTTAAAAATAATTTAAGTTTTTAGAAAAGGCAGTGGGGTACCATTTTTTTCTTCAAAAATGTTTAGTTCAAATAATATTATAAGAAAATCTGTATTTTGCATAAAAAAGTACATTCTGTTTATTATTTTTTTTGCAGTTGGCGTCTTTAAAACAGGTTCTACATTATCTTGAGCAACACGAAAATATTTAGGTACATTTTTTTTAACTAAAATTGAAAAAGAAGATAAGGGCAATATATAGTACATTGCATGAAAGACGAAAAAACAGGCAATTTTTTGTGGCCATAGCCTGTTTCAATAAAAAAAAAATTTATCCGCCTAGAGGGTGCAGCGAACCACATACGATATTTCAAAAATCTATTTATATCAGATGGAAGGTATGAATTTTGCAATAAAAATTTATTACCGATAAGTTTTCTCTATCTCTTAAAATAAAAAAGTTAAGCAGCCTTAAAGTTTGGGCACTTTACAGGTTTTTTTTGTTATTACTTATAAAGTTGGCCATGGATCTCAAATTAGTTTTTACGAGCATAAAGGCTTCCAAAAATGCAACAAAAAACAATTAAAGATTTTTGACGTGTCTCGCATATTAAGCGAGATACATGGGAGTGGCCCTCTTATGTGATACAGCCTGTATATATATAATTTTGAAATATGTAGAATTAAAGTGCACATCTCTGTGTTCTCGGGCTAGGCTTTGTGTGGGTGGACTTACTATAATTACCCCGCTTCTATGTTGATCGGTTTTTGTTGTTAATATTACCGTTGCTACGGTCAGAAGCGTAGATAGGCCGTTTCTCCATAGGTCTCCTTTTCCTTCATCTCCGGGGTTCTCTTTAATGGCTTGTTGGATGTTCTTTGTCGTGTATTCATTTCCTCCGAGAACCGTTCGTAAGTGGTGTAGTTCTTCATCCAGCTGTTCTGACTCAGAAATGTTGCATGCTCGATGTAGCAAAGTGTTGATGATGCCTTGTTTATGAGAAGGATGGTGATGATACTCTGCATTCAAATATGTGTTAGTATGGATCGGCTTCCTGTAAACACTGTGCCGTAATGTTCCATCTGGTTTTCTCTTGGCAGGAACATCTAGGAATGGCAGAGGGTACTATTTTCTTCCAATTCCATAGTGAACTTGATATCGTGATGTATTCCATTGATGTGTTGCAAAAATGCTTCTAAATTGCTGAGTCCATGAGGCCATGTGATGAATGTCTTATCAACATATTTGAAACAGCATCTTGGCTTCAGAACTGTTGATTCCAAGGAATGTTTCTCAAAGGCGTCCATGTAGATATTTGCCAAAGCTGAGGACAAAGGCAAACTTATAGCTGCTCCCTTCGTTTGTTCGTAGAACTGATCCTCGAAGAAAAATAAGGTCCATCTGTTGCATACTTTTGCTTAATCTGCTGAATTCTCATCTCTGCCTTCCGATCTAAGCATCCGATGTAGTTCTCCTAAGGCTTTCTTGATAGGTACTGAACAAAGATGTTATGTTGAAGCTCACTAAGACGTCATCTAGTTCTAATTGTATTCCCTCGATCTTCCTCATGAAATCTTCCGTAATTTAGACATCGTGTTCTGTCTGCTCCACTAGGTTTTTGATTTTATGTACCACATACCAGGCAAATGGATTGATAGCTGATCCTACAGCACTCACTATAGGTCGGGGAGAGAAGCTTGGTTGTAGAGTACTTGACTCATTTTAAATCCGGTTCCTCTGTAGTTCCTTGGAAATGTTTGAGGTGCAAATTGCAAGTGACACTACTTTTTCCACCTTCTTAACCAGGTTCCTTCAGATATTTTTGTACACCGCATCCTTCAGTAGGTTATTTACCTTGGCAAGATATTCTGCTGTATTCAGTACAACAGCATTTCTTTTGTAAGTCGAAAGTACAGTGACTTTTCCCTTAATTCATTTATGGTCCGAATTTATATCCCCCATAGATTTGGTTTAGGGGATTTGGTTTTATGTAGTATCTGGGCTTTTATGTCCTGCCAGTGCTTGAGGTAAACATCTATATGTGGTTTCCAAGGCACTAATAATTTCTTCTTTTCATGTCGTCTTCGGTGCTATGGCAAAGTTCAGGCATTTGGCAAGTACATCTCTTAATAGAGTATTAATTTTATTAAGTAATTACTTATCTATTTGCACATTCATATTGAACCTTTTATCAAAATAATGCAGAAAATCAACAACTAAGTAAAATTTGCGAAAGGTGTTTAACTAACACCCTGTAGAAAAATAATGATTGTTACTTCATTACTAATTTATGTTTTCAAATTTATCGTAAAGGAATTTTAGGTGACAGAGGAGATTGGCGAAGTTGAGTATTATCTCTTTATTCAAAGAGTTATAAAAAAACCATAAATACTGATAGCTCCGCTTTGTCCTCTGGAGAATAGCAGCTTTTTGCAACGTCTCGCCTTTCCAATCATAATCAATTAATTTTTTAGATATATACCCGGTAAAAATGTTGTTATATTTTTTTTCATAAATCCCCAAGGCGCCGGATTCAAACTTCAGCTTTCATCTGAATTTTCATGAGTTATCGTATCCTTCAAATATCATTTTGCACGAAGGTGCCTACCAACAAAAAAGTTATATCATGTTTCATACTTTATTACAAATATTTATTACATTTATGGAATTTTAATAATTAATGATGAGTGTCTCTACAAAATTATACTATATAAGTAATTTGCACAGAACTTTAGTGTATTTATTTTTTAAGTATTTAATATGAATCATGAGCTAATGTACATAATTTACAGTCGAAAAGGAATTTTGTAAATTTCTAATCAAATTGAACGCTTGTACATAATTATTTTGAGAAAATAAATCTTATATTTCAGAAAAATTCTAGAGGGTGTTTCACACTTGACACCTTGTTACGAAGAAGCAGAAAACTAAAATAACAATTGAACTTATGGTCTCAATGTAAAATGTCTTCCTCCTATTTAAGACATACGAGTACTGCAGTCTCCCTTATCCATGGTCTTCATAGGTTGGGTTCACTCTATCAATGTCCAAGACCGTTTTGCACTGTGTTGGTATTCGATCGCCTTTAAAGGCAATAATTTGTATAAAAAAAGTAATTTTTAAACATATTCGCAATCCAATATGCTATATGTCATAAAAATTATTGATTTAATAAGGTATTTCGAAGTAAAACGACATAAATCAATCTACAATGTTGCATTAGATACACTGTTCTATAAGCTTCGATTGACAAAAGTCAATCACTTCGGTGACAAAAGTGTTTCCAAAAATTATGTTGGACGAAATACTAATGAATAGAACGAAATAGATCTTAATGTATAACGAAACAAATATTTCTAAAGCGTCTCACAAATAAATTAATTTTAGATACCTTGTTTCATTCGTTGAGGTTTTTTGGTATAAAATTACGTAAGGGACAAGCTTCTGAAGTTAATGGCAACTATTCTTATAATTTATAAATAAATGTTTACTCATTTATATTTTTATCAATTACTTAGGAAGTAAATGGTATCATTTTCCCTGTAGACCCCACAGCTACAAACCATTGACTAAATTTTAAACTTAGCAGACTCTATTAAGCCAAACATGCGGGAGATGAACCGAGTTTAAAGAGACGGATAGCGGTGAATGGCTAAATTTAAAATGAATGAAAAATAAACGACCCTTAAATGAGATCGAGTTTGCATTGGTCATTCATAATGGATGCCGTCACAGATTGCAGCTAAATAATGAGGCCTATTAGTGATCCAGCAATGCGACCCCACGGACAACTTCAGCGGCTGCCTTGATCTACTTGAACAGTTTTCGGTCGTGCTTTAAATGGGATGAATTTAAGAAAATATACGATTTCTAAAGGAGCACGTTTTTTAGAACACAAGCTAAGATATTCGATTTTTGATTTAAATAATTAACACATATTTAATATCAATTGTTTCACTTGTAAGCATTCATAATTTGGATGTTGAAAGAACAGTCTTTGAAATCTTTAATAGTAATTCTTGATCCAGAAGGCATATTAGGATTGTATAAAATTTCCATCACTGCGATTGCTGCTTCAATTACTTGTACATTATTTGATGACAGTTAAAATTTTCTTATTTGTTTCAATTTTTTCCTTGATATTATTATCTATGTATCCTTCTGCAACTGTAGTACTCTTCCAACCTCCATATTTTTTTAGTTGTATAATATCATCTCCACCATAGATCAATAAAGTAGGCGATGTTCGACGACAGCAATGCCATGTGTATAAATGACACTTTGGTAGGTTAAGATGATTAGCAATATCGTTTGGTATTTTAGCAATAATATTCATTCCTACCACTTTAAATTTTAAGAATAATTGTGCTGGTGTGTTTTCATTTCTGGATCTCAAGGCTACATACATTCTACAAAAAGTTGTTAGAATTATCTTGAATGTTATTTATAGTAAAAGTTCAACTTCTTATCTTTGAATCAAGAATAGTAACTATCAAAATGGATTTTTTTTTGTCCTCAACATCTGTAACATTAATTTTCTTTCTTGGTAGTTAATGTGTATTTTAGCATTGAGTAAATCAACCGTAATTATGAAGATTTTAGTGTCTTTGCTTTGTCACAAAAATAGGCGAAGAGTAGTAACTGACATAATTTTAGTTGAAAAAATGATGGAAATTGAAAATAATGACTGTGATATCCCGAATACACGAAGTTATACGAAAATCAATATAACCTATTTGTGACATGGTGTAAGTCGAAGGAAATTTATAAATATTTAGAAAATATCTTTAAACGTTACCGTAGTGTCATCTGCATAAAATATAAACAAGCCATCTACATTTTTTACTAATCCCAAATTCTTTATACAGTATGCGCCAAAAGTATGGAATAAATTCAATAAAAACGAAACAATTATTTTTTCGGAAAAATCCTCGAACAGGTCGATTTTTTATTTAAAAAATACATATTAGCGTAAAATGCGATTTTCAAATGTCATTTGTTTTCGAGTAATGACGTCATCGATTTTTTTTTAAATGGCAACACCATATTTTTTTCCTTGATTCTGAAAGATCGTTTAATTCTCTATCAGACAGTACTAAAATTTTGCCCTCTTACATAGGAAAGTTTTCGAGTAAATGACGATTGAATGTTAGAAAACGTAAATTTTATCCATAAAAAAGTATCAATTCTGATAAAATACAATTGATTAAATTTTATACTTAAATTAAATGTTCGAATTGCCATCCACCAACTTCTTGACAATGCGCAAGTCTGTGAAGAAATTTTTCTTGTACATTATGAATGATTTCTGGGGTAACTGCGTATTTCGTCCCGAATGCGATTTTGAAGTTCTTCTAAATTACGTGGTTTATAGTTGACGACAGAATAGTAGGGCCTTTCTTCTTTGAAGGAACCCTTACAGGACAAAGATATTTAGAGTTTCATTTGAAAATTGCATTTTACGCTAAAATATGTATTTTTTAAATTAAAAATCGACCTGTTCGAGGATTTTTCCCAAAAAATAATTGTTTCGTTTTTATTGAATTTATTCCATACTTTTGGCGCATACTGTATAAATTAGAAATAAGATAGGACCTAATATAGTTTCTTGTGGAACGTCTTTAGTGAGAGATTCACTTATACTTATAAAATATCTAGTTTTTGAAAAATAGCAATACCTGTCCTGTAATATTTATTTCTTGAATTTTAGCCATTAATATGTCATATATTGTTATGTACTGAAAACTTTGATTACATCAAGAAACACCGTCAGGCATTTCTTATTTTTATTTAAGGCGTTAACGATTTATTTAGTGGAATATAAAATAATGTTATCTGTACTCAAATTCGACATAAAACCGTATTGATTAGGATCTTATATTTTTCGAGATAATTTGTTAATAGCAGTTTAAATGATTTTTTGCAATATTGTTTATAACAGATGTAGACTTAAAACTTGTAACCACTCAAATTTAGAAACAATGTTTATAAGCGACATATCGTTATGCATTAGCGATATGTAAAAATATTACAAAAACATACACGTGCACGTATGGTCTAATGTATACCCTCCAAGTACTAAGTGTTTTGTTTCAAACTAATTATAACAGCATATTTGTGTTGGCCACTACGTATGCCATGAAAAAGCTCAATTAATTTAGTCCATAATGTATCCAACGCTTTTACATGAAACTTCAATAATGTTGCGGTCATTTAAAACAAATGAACGTTTCCATCATAGCCAGCTCTAATGTGTTTTCGCAGTGGCTTTCAAGTTTCTTCCGAAAAAAAAAAATATTTTTGATATATCAGGGTATCAGCGGGCATTGTTCTCATCAAACATCGTCGCTTCAATTGTTTCAGAACCCCCAAGCGATTGTTTTTCTCCGTTGCCTTTGCTTTTGTCATCTTAATTGTGTGTCGGTAATTGTTACTGTTAATTTGTTTTCATCACGCTGTTCCAAAGTACTTCTGTTTGTGTCGTAATTTTATGAATTAATCGGTAACTTTATACAGTTCCGTATATTTTAGAAAAAATTGTTTTGCCACAGCTGACGAAACCTCAAATGCTAATTGTTGCGTAATGTTAACTCGGAAGTTACACAAACTTCAGCCTTAAATTTGTTTTGATGTCTACTTCACCAAATTAATTTAAACTACTCGTTAAATTTTACTAATTTACCTTGTCTTGTTTCACATTAAATATACAGAATGTTAATTAAGTGTGCAGACACTTGGAAGTGTGATTCGATTCATTAAATTAATTTTTAAATATGATGTTCACAGCTAAAGGTTGGAAAAAATTGAATCGGGTTGCACGCCACCTAATTTATTATGAAAAAATACGTAAGATGCACATATAAAAATATAACTTTTCAATTTATGAGTAAACCATCGTTTCAAGTTAAATTGAATTAGTCGAATAACTTTACTGAAGTTAAGTCACGAAAAACAATTACCTATTAAAATTATTTAGGTGACTAATATCAATGTGGCAATATGGCGCCAGCGCCAAGTAAACAAGAAATTAAAGAAATAATTTCAAAATAAGAAAATAATAAGAGCCCAGGAAGTGACAAAGTGGCAGCTGATCTATTTAAATATGGAGGTCAGGAATTAATAAACCAGTTGCAGATACTATTAGAAAGGGTTTGGGAAAAGGAAAATTGCCAAATGAATGGACAGAAGCAGTAATTTGCTTTACACATAAAAAAAGATAAAGGAGAATGCCGAAACTACAGGGCATTAGCATTGTTGAATGTGGCATATTAAATATTAGCCACATAGATAAAAACCAGTAGAACAGGTAGCAGAGTAGTGACAAAAAAAGGAGGAAAGAACTATAAGGTTATACAGTATGCGCCAAAAGTATGGAATAAATTCAATAAAAACGAAACAATTATTTTTTGGGAAAAATCCTCGAACAGGTCGATTTTTAATTTAAAAAATACATATTTTAGCGTAAAATGCGATTTTCAAATGTCATTTGTTTTCGAGTAATGACGTCATCGATTTTTTTTAAATGGCAACACCATAATTTTTTCCTTGATTCTGAAAGATCGGTTAATTCTCTATGAGACAGTACTAAAATTTTGCCCTCTTACATAGGAAAGTTTTCGATTGAATGTTAGAAAACGTAAATTTTATCCATAAAAAAGTAACAATTCTGAGGTATGTAAAATAAAATACAATTGATTAAATTTTATACTTAAATTAAATGTTCCAATTGCCATCCACCAACTTCTTGACAATGCGCAAGTCTGTGAAGAAATTCTTCTTGCACATTATGAATGATTTCTGGGGTAACTCTGCGTATTTCGTCCCGAATGCGATTTTGAAGTTCTTCTAAATTACGTGGTTTATTAATGTATACTTTTGACTTCAAGTATCCCCATAAAAAATAGTCAAGAGGTGTAAGATCTGGCGATCTTGCAGGCCATTCTATCGGTCCGCGTCTGCCGATCCACCTCCCAGGAAAACAGTTGTCCAAAAAATCTTGTACAGGGCGCGCATAGTGCGGAGGTGCACTGTCTTGCTGAAACCATATGGTATCGTCAGGAATGTCAGGGTCATTATCGTTAGGAAAAATTACTGCAAGGGCTGGAATAAGGTCATTTTCTAGAAACTCTAAATATCTTTGTCTTGTAAGGGTTCCTTCAAAGAAGAAAGGCCCTACTATTCTGTCGTCAACTATTCCAGCCCACACATTTAATTTCTGAGGGTGTTGGGTATGTGCCTCTGCCATCCAATGAGGATTTTCCCGACTCCAATATCTGCGAGTTTGACGGTTTACTGTACCATGCAGACAAAATGTGGCCTCATCTGAAAAAAGTATTTGCCGGTGTAAATTTCTATTTCCTTGACATAAATCCATTAGAATTTCGCAAAAGTGTAAGCGGCGATCGGGATCATCTTCATTGAGTTTCTGCACAAGTTGAATTTTGTAGGGGATGATATTTTTCCTTCCTCAAGACTAGTGCTCTGTGCTCTGACTAGTGTCATTGTTTAATGCAACCAATCGTGAAGAATTATGAGGATTATCCACCATACTTATCAAAATGTTCTGTTTCTGATTTTCATTAATGCTTGGACGTCTAGGTTTTGGAATATTTACAACATTGCCAGTTTCTCTAAATTTAGACTCTACCTTACTGACTGTTGATTGGCTGATAGGGCGATCTGGATATTTTTCATTAAATAAATCGCAAACTTCCTGCTGAGTTCTAGTCATATTCCCGCATCCGATAAGAATTAAAATTTCAATTCTTTGAGTAACATTTAAATGTGCCATAATACTTTAAATTGAATAATAATTTCTATGTCGCTTACAATACTTATTAGAAAGTCGGTGTGACAATGACACTTTGCAAAGATTTTCACCTACGTGATCCATAAAAGAACTATGGAATTCAAAAAACTAAACTTGATAACGTATTTGCTTTATTTTAATTGATTTACGTTTTCTAACATTCAATCGTCATTTACTCGAAAACTTTCCAATGTAAGAGAGCAAAATTTTAGTACTGTCTGATAGAGAATTAAACGATCTTTCAGAATCAAGGAAAAAAATATGGTGTTGCCATTTAAAAAAAATCGATGACGTCATTACTCGAAAACAAATGACATTTGAAAATCGCATTTTACGCTAAAATATGTATTTTTTAAATTAAAAATCGACCTGTTCGAGGATTTTTCCCAAAAAATAATTGTTTCGTTTTTATTGAATTTATTCCATACTTTTGGCGCATACTGTAGAAGAATTGGAAGTTAGTAGCAAGAAGATTGAAAAAACTAAGAATAGAGTAAAAGTAAATAATAGAATTACGGAATCAAGTGTTTAGTACTAGAAAAAGTTATAAGATATGCAGAAGTCAATAGATCTGTCATTATATACTATAAAAGGCATCAGTGTCTGGTATTCGCAGATGATCTTGTATTGCTAGTAAGAAATAGAACAGGACTAAAAGAGATAATTAGGAGAATAGATGAACAGTCATTTAAAAGGGAATATATTAATGAGGAATAAATTAAGTACATGGAACGGATGGAAAAAATATATCAAAAAGGCAAGTTTTTGAAAATAGGCACAAATTGGAAGAAAGTATACAAGTTTGAAGAAGAATGGTACACATATTTAGGAACTATAGATTACCGAAAACAGGAGAGGAAATTGAAGCCAAAATAATGACGAATGTCTAGGCGAACAAAGATCAGACTATACAAATCAGTAGTGACATACGCCAGTGAAACATGGACGTTCCATTTTTGAATGAAAAAGAGCAAAAGAAGGAATCAGGAAATGAAAGATTTATACAAAGAGACGAGCCCAGTAAACGTGGTAAAAGCATAATTAAGATGACTAGGGCATATTGAGAGAATAGTAGAGCCAAGGACATCAAAAAAGGTAATGACACGAAAAATTGGGGGTAAGAAAAGGAGATGGCGATCGAAAGCAAGATGGAAAACAGAGGTAGAGAAAGACCTACAACAACTGCAAATTGTAAGATGGAAAGAAAAAGCAAGATATAGAACGAGATGGAGAAGGATAGTCAACCAAGCCATGAATCTTCTAGGTTCGCAGAGCTAGATTATATATTGCGATAAAATGGAATTTACTAAAAATTAAATGCTGTGAAAATTTATTTAATTAACAAATATAAAAGAATTATTATTGAGATTGTATTATTATTGGTGTAAAATATAGATAAATTGTTAGTTTTAGAATTATATAATATAAATTAAAGAAATTTATTATTATATTTGAAAGACAAAATTCTACAAATTTTATTAAATTTAATTTAAAAATCCTATCAATCTTGACATGACAATACTTAAATGCATAGTACATAAAGAAAATTAATTAAAACCCAGACGTAGATATATCAAAAGAAAGCTTAAAGAGCAAATGCATATATGCATATTGCTAGACGAAAACATCAGTCAAATAAAATATTTGTAAAATAAAATGAAAATTCCAATATTAAAATTATTGACAAATAGAACTGTCAAATGTAAAGATGGCTATACAATAAATAATCAACATCTCTGACAGAACTCTAGAAAAACTCAAAATAAAAAATATTTCATAATAAAGATTAATGAAAACTGTTATATATTTGTAAAATTTGGTTTATAAGATTATAAAAGACAATTAGTGAAGTGAACAGTGCTTCGAAAAGAATAATTTAAATTAAAGTGACACATGTGTATTGACCTTAATAAAAACTACTAAGAATCAGGAGGGTAAAAATACATAGAAACTAAAATTTATTTACTTAGTTACGAAGAAACTGTAAAACGGGAAGGTGTACAAAGCTTTGTCAGAGAAGAAATTTTGTTTTTAAATAGTAAAAAAATTAGTTCAAAAGTATAAGTTCATGCTTACCAGTTTCACATAATCAGTCAAAGTAAAGTAATTCAAATTCAACTATCAAGACAAAATTTAAGAAATTTGTGGAAATCATCTCCATAACAAGAGCTGGGGTTTGCAAAAGGTCCAAGGAATCGGTCTCCAGTGGGAAATAATTTCCAAAATACCGCAAGAGTATCAACAGGTATAAATACCAGAAATTGAACAGTATATCCAGTCCGGGGTATCAACGGCATCCAGAGACTACTACGACTAGGACTTACCTATATTAAATTTCAAAACATTAAAAGTTTAAACTTTAAAATTTCAATGATTAACTGTTTCATGAAATAAGCAGCCACTTAAGACGGTCATATTTAATTTAATAATATACAGAATCTATGATAGTATCTAGAAAATTTTCATTACACACGTGTATATTTCTAGTTGCCTAAATTTAAATAGCATCACAGAAATTCAGTAAAATCGGATGAAATATACAAGTAGATAACTGAAAATAAAAAGGTTTTATTTTTAAATATTGTAAGAAAATATTCTTTAATGTTTATTGTTTGTTGAACGATTTCGTAGTTAAATTGAAGATTTTGAATTTTTTTCATGAATAAAAATTAATGTACAGTTTCATAAATTGTTTCATATGTACTGAGTGGTAACAGATATAAGAATATTATATACAAATAGGTGTTAGTTACTCTGCTAGAATTCACTCCTGAGATAAGAGCAAAAAACATAGCCAGGGTATAGCAAAAAACAGGTAAAACAATATTATCTAAATAAAAATCATAATTTAAATTATAAAAATAAAATTATATTTATTTACATTTAGAACTCACAAATACAATTTAACATAAATACATTTCTACACAATTTAAATAAATAAATAACAAAACAAAATAAAATAAAACATTGGCGCCCAATAAAAATTAAAATCATAAAAATAAAATTAACACACATAACAAAAAATTTATATTCATATTAACATTATCATCACACACACACATCACAATATATAATATCGATGTACGCCAGTGGCGAAAATGGATAATAATTATACAGGCTATTTTATAAAGTTGGATAAGTATTAATTTTCCGGTTTTATATCTGCTACCGGTATGTGTTCTACAAAACCTTACCGTAATAAAAGTTTTATAATAGCGACGTTTGAAGTTAATGAGATTTCTGATGTCGCGCTGGTTTTGTAATAAATCATATATTCCGCTTCGTAATTTCGTGTATAAATAAATTTAATATTTTAGTAATTGCTTGTTTCAAAGTTCTGGCTTGAGTTTTTTGGTAATTATGTGTTAGCTAAATGTTAGTGTACGCTTTTCGGCAAGCATAATAATGCTTATGATATAGGTGCTAAAAGTGACAGGGAAATTCCCTTCGAATCCCATATCACATCACATACACTATTTTTTTTATCAAACACCATTAAAAGTACAAATCAACGCATTTTTTATTTTATTAAATTTATAAAATAAATTGTCCATGAAGCTTAATGTTGCTAAGGTAAGGATCGTTTGTCGACAAGTAAATTAAAATCTCGTGACATGGAAAGTGATCAAGAAAATGAATTTCTCCCGGCGGAAATCGAGGAAGCTACTAATAAAGTTACTTTCGAGTTATTGCCTAGTAAATCAAAGCAATAATACGAGTTTTCGTGCAACCGTTTCTTGAGATGATGTGATCTGCAAATTATTAGTGGCAAGTTCAGTGAAAGTGATTTTGGCATATTTTGAAGAAAAGTCCAAATTATGGATATCGCCAACCTTTTGGTCAAATTACTCCATTTTGAAGGCAATGATGAACATAAAGAAGTAGGGCATAAGAAAATATTACAAGCTTGTTGCTTTTTTGAAGCGAAAAGGTTAAGGAAATTAAAAGTATTGACCAGGAAGCAAATCGACAAATTTTGCAGAACCGCAGGTTAAAACATACCTCATCCAGTTGTCGCAATTTTATAACAAACCCAAAAATCATAGATTAAATGAATTAGAACTAGAACTTTATTGTCACTCTTGATTACACAAGAAATATCCATCAACAAATTCACAACTGTCAAATGCTTTGCTTTGACGTTTCGGTCATTCGCGTCTGACTGCTCAATATAAACTGACCCCAGCAGCGAAAATGATGCGCTTATATAGGTTTTTAGGATTCTAGAAGTTTTCGGCGGTCTCGAGAATCAAATAGAATGTGGCCGAGAATGTTCCAGAAAACGTCAAAATCTAATGTAAACAGGAACATAATTCACAAACTGAAAAGGTAGGTGAGCTTCCATAACATTATATCTCATCCAGTTGCCGCAATGTTATAACAAATCCAAAAATCATAGATTAAATTGGTTTGTTAATTTAAAAATATATGTATTAGGTAATAAAAATATCTATCTGAAATAGTCATACCTAGAAATATAAATTTAACATGACAATTTCAAGGAAAATAAATCTGAACATTTCTTGGAGAAGCATCAAATGAAGTATATTTTCTCTTGGACAAAAAATATTATTACAAATCGCTAGAATACATTTTTGTACTTTATACATTTTTGCTTTATATTTTGTACTTTTTATATACTTGTAATATTTGTAATTTTCGTTGTATAATAAATAGCTTAAATACGATTTTCAATAACTCGAAAATGGTTAAAAATGGGAATGCCATATGTCAGATTTTTTAAATTAGAAAAAGAAAGAGTAATTCCAAAAATACAAAGGGCGTTACATTAAAAAATATATTATTGCTTCTGATATTCCTCAACTTCTGCACGCCACTGTGCTTCTATTAAGTTACAGTCCTACAGTTTTTATTCGCAACTCTATTTTGTATCTCTAATAATAACGATAATAAAGGGTGACCCAAATATAATGAATAACCTTGTACATGCCATGACAAAGTGGTAAGTGGCAACACTTAATCTATCTAACTTGTATGGAATAGGGAATGCTGCAGCCTCAATATGTCTGTGGAATCAATGGGATATTTAGCAGCTGATGATTCCAAATATATGACAGTCAAGGCTTTGCAGCGATGATGTGACAGAGATGTAAATTGTTCAAAATGCCGAAGGACTTAGATGATAACTATTATTTCTGGTCCTTTGATGATTTCACACCAGTCAAGACTTTACAGCGGCGATGTCGCAGAGATGTAAATTATTCAAGATGTCAAAGGACTCTCAAATGATAGCAATTATGTTTAGTGCTTTGCATCTATTTGCACTAAGTTGTCAATTCACTTGCCATTTATCAGTGTACCGTAACTTTCACTCTTGTCATCATTATATGTATGATTGTTGAATAATATATTGATATTCGACTGAAAATTTTAATGAACAATCGATTCATAAAAATGAAGCAAAGAATTTGTTTTGTGTTATAGAATGTATAATGTACTAATACTTACTTTCTAATAGATCCAATTTTTCTTAACTTACCTTCCAATGAAAACAGAAAATTATAACATTGGCTACAGTATTCAATTGTGTATTTTACAATACAATTGATAAAACCATTTACTTTGTACTTAGTAATTCTAAACCTAGGAACACGTTGAAGTTCCTGATCATACAGTACAGGGATTACCGTAATATTAATAATGAAAATTTTGAACGCGACGCTATTATGTTAAATTGGGACATTATCGTACACCACATATAAATGATAAAATTGAATTATTTGATAATAATATTATATATTTATTAAACAAACATGCACCCATTAGACAGAAAATAATTACTGAAAGACCGTTTACTCCATGGACAACCGATAATATTAGAATTATAATGAAATTAAGAGATAAAGCCCATGCTAAATATATTAAAAGTAGAACGCCTCAGCATTTTGATTATTACAAGCAGCATAAAAATTATACAAATCATGCAATAAACAGAGAAAAATCTGCCTATTTCAAATCACTCTCCAGTAATAAAACAAGTGCATCATCATTCTGGAAAAATATGAAAAAGCTTAATCTAACTAAAGCCCCAAATTTTGAAATTCCTGATCATTTAGCTGATCCCATTAAAATAAATAATTACTTTGTTTCATCCACACAATCTCATAATATAATATCAAATGAAAAACTACATTATTATAATACCAATTTACACCCCAATATGGGGTGACATTAAACTTATGAATCCAACGGATATTTGTAACACTATTAATAAAATAAAAACTAGTAGCATGGGATCAGATTATATCTCTGTCATAGATTTAAAATTGTGATTATCTTTTTGTCTTTATCCTTTAGCAAATATGTCTCATAGAAGGTATTTTATGGAAATTGGCGATCGTGAAGCCACTTGCAAAAATGTCTAATCCAAAAAATTTTAATGATCTTCGACCCATCAGTATATTACCCGCAATATGTAAAATCCTTAAAAGACATATATATGATCAAATATATGGTTATTTATGCCACAATAAAATGATGCCTTCTACTCAATCCGGATTCCGCAAAAAACATGGTACCTCTACATCTCTTATTAATCTAACCGAAATTTTTTGCTCTCATATAGACGATAATAAATGCACATGCCTAGCATTTCTAGATTTTAGCAAGGCCTTCGATACATTAAACCATTCATTATTATTATCAATGTTACATTACTATGGGTTTTCTACAAAGGCCATTAATTTCTTCAAATCCTATTTAAGCCACCGAGTTCAACAAGTACGTTTGTCAAATGGTAATGTTATTCAGACAACACAGTATATTCCAATAAATAATGGTGCTCCCCAAGGCTCCATTCTTGGACCCTTGCTTTTCTCTATTTATGTTGCAGATATGAGTACAGCTATTGAATTTTCTAACATACAACAGTATGCTGATGACTTTCAGTTATTTATAGCAGTTTCTCCAAATAATTTAGACGCTGCCAAATAAAATATTGTTTCAGATTCACAAAGTTTATATAATTATTCTCTAGATCACGGTTTAAAAATTAATGCTTTGAAGTCTTTTGCAGTCCTTGTTGGTACAAAAAAAATAGGTTCAAATTACAAAATTTTTCGATTAATATAAATGATGAAATAATTCCCATAGTTAACGAGGTAAAAAATTTGGGTGTCACGATTGATTCGGGTTTAACGTTACAGGATCATATAGCAAATAAAATAAAAATTGCTTTTGGTCGTCTCAAAGTTTTATACAGTTATAAACATTGTATGTCACCGGACACTAAATATAATCTATGCCAAAGTTTGGTAATATCAATTTTATTTTATGGAGACGTGGTATATAACAACTACATCAACTCAAAATCTTCGGGTCTCATTCAGAAAGTGCAGAATGCCTGTATGCGGTTTTCCTACAATATTCCATTCCGACGTCATATTACACCACATCTAAATGAATATTCCATTTTAAATATGAAAAATAGCCGCTTACTTCATACATATAATCTACTATACAAAGTTTTTGAAACCGGTGAATCTCATTACATTAAACAATATTTTTTATTAGCTCCGCACCACCGTAACACTCGGTATCTTTATACTTTTAGGGTTCCACGGCACATAACTGCAGCCTTTCAAAAGTCTTCATTCAATGCAATTCATTTATGGAATAAACTTAATGATAATATTAAAAAAATTAGCGGAGACTTTCAGTGTTCAGGAGGTGTGATTTTCCGCCTGCCTGTTGTATTTTTTTTTTCTTTTTTCATTCTTATATATTCTGTAAGCATGCCAGGTATTCTTCCTCATTGCCCTCTCCATCGTATCTGCATCGTTAATCGCGATTTTTTTAATAAAGTTATAATATCAATTCCAGTCTTTCTTTTTTTTTCTCTTCACATATTAACTATCTTTGCCCAAAATTGTTCTTTTTTTAGTTTTACTTAGTTTAGTTAAGGGTCCATAGAAAGAGCACCATTAGGTGAATTTATGGTTCCTTTTTACCAATTATTGTATATACTCAACATTATTATATGTATGTACTACAACATGATTTTATTATTTTTTTGGTAAATAAATGTGTATTATTATTATTACAATTATGATATTTTCAGTAATGTTCATTGAAACAAATACTTTGTAATTAAATTAGTACGCCCTATTTATATTTTCTAATGATTTTCTAGTATATATATTTCAATTACAATTTGCGATAGAGCAGAAAATTTCCATACATACAATTTTGGTATTTATAATACAATCCCGCCCAGCATCGCGTTTAAAAAATGACTTCAAATAAAATTCGCATATCATTGTCAAAAGCCACCGATAAGACCGTAGCAATAGGCTTTTGAATACGAAATGCCTTTAAGTTTTCTCTATCGATCACCAGCCGCGGTAAAGTTATATAAAAAGCTCGATACTCAAATGAATAAGCAAAAAGATAAGCCGCAAGCGGTTAAATGACTTGGAAATAATGAAGGTAACTACTTTAAAATCCTAAATCGCCTCGTTTCAGAAATTTCACATCATATTTTATTGAGCGAAATAGGTTATGAATTCAGTTATATCTTTATTTCTTTCAATTATTAGTAGCACCTATAAATGTGAGAAATGCAGTAATACTTTTCTATAGGTAAAAATAAAATAAATAAATAAATAAATAAAAATAATTAATTGTATCTGAATTTGTGCTCTGCCATTACATTTGGTCGTAGCATTAATCCAGTTGTATCATGCCTCTGATTCAATTTTAAACAAAGTATCCGTAATAAAAGATCTTGGAGTAATTTTTGATTCCAAATTAACTTTTAATGATCACATTAATCCAATTATTCTAAATGCATCCAGGATGTTACGGTTTATTCTCCGTAAGGGTAAAAATTTTCATAATATTAAGGTTGCGGTATTCTAAATAAGAAAGTACCTCGATCGTTGACTGACAATGATATCAAACTGTGTACCGGGAAGTGCTGGATATCTAACGGAGAAAACTTGAACTGCAAATATTTAAAGAATGTCACAGTTGGAGTGCAGAAAATAACGGGTAGCCCAAACATGCCCAAACTGAGCTTGAAGGTCATGCGTTCGATCTGCGGCAAAATGTTTACAACCCTAGTATCTAAATGGGATATCGATTTTTCCGTATTCTAAATTTCAGCGTTCAGTTGCAATTTATCCTTTGCAAATCTGTGCTTTGCAGTAGCAGTGGTTTTCTGTATTCTTTATGTGTGTGTAATACTAGTAAAAATTATAGGACATTTTTATTAATTGAAAGTTCGTTGGATTTAGAAAGGTATGTATCATTATTTGTAAATTGAATTAAATAATAGGTACTTAATAATTATATATTTATATGTAACAGGAACAGGGGAGGGGATTCGAATCTTTAATTTATCAAATTTTAGGAATACATAATAGTTATTTATGTACAATATTAATTGAAATCAAATAATTTTTGTCCAAAGAAGCTAGCCTTAAAATATGGCCCATCCTTTGCTGAACGCTCTGTAGACATTTTGCGAATAAATTACGATTTGAATCATAAACTTTATCATAAAAGAGCGCTCTTGGAGAATGTTGTAAGAAAAATTGACATTATTGTCAGTTATTTTAAAAGATTAAGATGACAGAAGATACTTAATTTAATATTAACCATATAAATATTTAAATATGTAATACCTATCTTAGTATGTACAAGCTATTTCGATTATACATAAAACCATAATAAATTAGCACTTTTAAAATTAAAAACGATTCAGGACTCAAATTTTTCCCATAATATTACAAATTTATCAATAAATTTAATCTTCTAAAAAACGCCATAGAAATTCAATTGTCGCCGTCGCTTCTGGACAAGATATTTATTTCATAGACTATTACTAAAGTTTTGATTAATAAAAATCAAACCCCTCCCAGTGCGATTTCTTACAGCAAGTGGAAATTGATACTCCAATGCGTAAAAAATAATATGGGACAGGGGGACAGACAACCCTGTATAATGTAAATATATTTTTATTTCATTATTTATCCTTTTTGTAATAGGTATTTAATAATACATAGTGAGACAATTCACAGAAGACAAATAGCAATATACTTTTTGAAAAAAATTGTGTACCTGCAAAATAAAAGATAATAGTAAAAACAATCGTTTTATGTTTCAACCTGACCCTGATATCTATTACATCTTTATTTGTGTGGTAATTTTAAAATATGTAAGCAAACTTATACGGCGAAAATTAGATGTCAAAATATATTACTGAGATCCAATTTACCTAAATGTCAACCTCCAACGAGTTACAGTAATTTACAAGACGAATGCTAATAAATGTTTTAAAGTAAACGTTAAAAAATTCACTGGCGGCATGAGGACAATGTACACTAATATACAGGTAAGCGTCATTTGTTTCCTGCATCCCTGTCTAAATCATATTACGATAGCCAGCAGTATCAGTGGACAGATTTAACTGTAAGATTTTCCTTTTGAAATTTATAATTTTGAAGTGGTTATCATTTCACTTTAAAAATTTTCAAATTCTGTCAATTTTGAAATTTTTTCAAGTTTGACTACATTTTCAACACTCTGTATTTTAAAATTTGGATCAGATCGATTTAATTCTCTGAATTTTTCAGGAGTTTGGGTTGGTGCTTTAAACAACTGTATTTTATCGTTAACAGTGTTCCAATAGCCCTTTGTTAATATTACAGAGATTTTTGTAGTTCCCTTAATTTTGAGGTTTTTTTAAAGGTCAAAATTTACTCATAACTGCATACAGAACGTCTTTCGCACGTTCAATAACCGTTCCGAAGTGGTAAAATCGAAAATTTATATCAATAACAATGCAATCAAATGCATGTGGTATGTTTAATTCGTCTTGATTTCTAATATAATACTTAATTCCAAATTTTGCTCGCCCTGTAAACAGCATTTACTTTACCGCCACCTCTTAGTCAGAGGCTGAACTATTTATTGTTAAATTGAGTCAAATTTTTATAGTTTGTAACAGACTTCTAGATAATGAAGTTGACCGAATTTGCTGAGAAAATGACCCTTATGGAAAAATGCTAATACATTTTTAGGTACTGAAATTTATCAAACTAACTACTTTTTAAAATTGATATATAGTTCTAAATATTCCTATAACATAAACTTACTTAGTGTTACATATAAAATTGTTTGGGTTTATGTATAACCACGATAAATTAATTGATAAAAATGTGACATTAGGTTAGCAGCAAAGACCAATATGAAAATACGTTTTTTAAAAGTTAAAACTTTGTTTAAACTATATTTAAATAGTAATATTGAATAGACAGAACTTTAAAGATTCTATTTGTGTGGTTATTTTTGTTCTTCAAGCTTTATTTTTTGAGATTTCAGTACCTAAAAACACTACAAATACGGGTCATATTTTGCCAGAAATACGGCGGCCTTAAGCCAATTAAACAATTATATTATGTAAGTAAAATAAATTTTGCGCTCTCGGTTTGGAATCAACAATACAACATTTATGTAAGTCGTTTAGAAACCGTTCAGAATAAATTTATTAGATTTATATCTGTTAAACTCATTTTATAATTGAAAATACTAATTACAATGCAGCTAGGAAACAATTTAGGATTATATCATTGAAGAAACGTCGCATCTTGAATGACATACTAATCTATAAATATATTATATATATAAAAATGAATGTTTGCCTCTATGTCCTTTATAGAATCGTAAACTATGCATTTGATCATGTGATGATCTTTAGCAAAGTTGTTGTGAATGAGCAAAATCAATAAAATTACTCAAAATGAATTGAATATTTGTGTAATGTCTTTCCTTCAAATTTATTTTAGTTGGTGGCGTAGCAATACGCGCAGGGTACAGCTAGTTTTATATAAAGTATTGAATAATAAACTCAACTGTCCAGATCTTTAATCTTCACACATTTCATCATACATTTTAATGTACCCACCCATGATACGCGGTATTATGAGGTTCAGAGGGCGTAGGGCCAAGTATCTTAGAATAATACAACAGACGCTGTCTCCAGACTTCTTATTCGTAATACAGAACGACTGGTCTTTTTTGGTTCCAATGTTGAGAAGAAAAAGAAGCATTATAGATTGTCGATTGTCTAATAAGTGCAACTCATCCAAACGTCACGCTTCATGTAAACCCATTATAGCTACAACCTGTAAGCCAAACGAGTAATATACACTTTTATTTTAGAGGTTATTTAGTTTTACCTTAACAAGGAGATGTTCATCATTTGCAGCAGTTTGTAGAAATTTTATCGCATCTTCCGGGTTGTAATTTTTAGACTTTTTTGGTTTGTAACCGCTAGTTGTTTTAGAAAAGCTATGAGCTTGTATCTACAAACAAAAGTTCACTTCTCAGTTCATTCTTACCTTTAGATGTCGATATTTTCATTCACCAGTATGGTATATAGCATAAACTTGAAGCATTTACTTAGAATGTTCGAATTTTAGAAAAATATGGTAGCATTAAATTCCCACTAGATTATTGATGTTCTTTCCGTTCTTCCATTTTTTATATCCCTTTTCATAGGATAATCGAGAATTTGAAGATAATAACTAGGTTATGGCCACTAACGCCTTATTCCGAATATCGAATGATAATAATTCCTTCTTTATCTCATTTTCAGACATTTCTGCCTCTAAAACGACACGAAAGAAGAAATAAATGTTGACGTCACAATGACAACCCAAAGAGCTAATTTTGTTTAATAATCAAATTCCGTAGACACCAATGCTAACTATGCAAAAGTTTTCGTAATTTAAAATCGCTTTAAATAATTTCTAAATTCTTCTTCGTACTAAACGCGTTGATATTTGGGTTATACAAAAAGCATAGTATTACACACGTCTATAAAATTCCATTATCGTCTCTCAAAACCTTTTTAATAATATTTTATAGTTTTGTATAAAAAATAACTATTAGTACGTCGATATTGGTTAAATTATAACAAATAATTTCTGCTTACATTGATATGCGTCTTTCTCAATTGTCAGTGATTAAATTTCCGAGTTATCTTTCAACTTGTTGGGGTCGAGATACCTCTCTCTTCTTTGGAATGCTTTAAGAAGTAGAAATAGTCATTTGCCTCAATTTTTATTGATGAGTTATGTGAAATTACAAGTAGTTTTAAATCATCGTTTTAGTTTTTGATATACCCTTTGCCTTTCTGCAGTCTTGATCAAAATATTTCTCTCTTTTATTGGATCTATCTATTTTAAATTATTTATTAGGTCTATAGAAAGCTTTGCAATTGCTGAACCCTATCTGTTTGTATTATTTAAATGACACATGTGTTTCGTTAATATTATGCCAATATGTTTCACTGTTTACTCATTGCTACCTTCCCACATGTACACGGATAGCTTGTCAGTATCGTGATATCTCTTTATTTCCTTCATATTAGATATCCTCCAGATTATATGTTCTCTAACTATTTATTACATATCTAAATATAATGTGGTTCAAAAATTCTTCTACGTTGTTATGAAGTTATATAACAAACAAATCATTTGAGCCAATACGTTAAGCTTTTCGTAAATTTTATTATGCACATTTTATGTATACAACGGCGTCGCTTCAAAATTTACCACAGTATATTCTAGACAAATCTGGATTCGCTTGATGTTGGTCAAATTTCTTGTCATGTCTTTCCATTTGCTCTTTAAGTGTGTGTGTGTGTCTTCAAAAGTCAAGTTTAAACCGACAACCACCCCGAATTTTTTTTAACTAATAAATCTTTTGTTAGCTTTGAAGACAGTACTGTTAAATAAAACTATATCTTCTTATTAAGGGCAACACAAGTTCAGGTAATATTTTTTGTCATAACAAAATCAAATTTAGTTTGACTTATGTAAGAGGAGGGATATTGACAGTGGATCATTTAATGAACACCCCAAGTATTTAAGACATACAAAGAAAAAAGATTATTTGTTAAAAACAAGGTTTACTGTCAGGAAAAAGGGTGAAGCAGCAAATCGTACTGTAAAACGTTTGGTAGAGAATTTATATTTAAAATGTGAAACATTTTGCCGATGGCGATAGCTCTAGTTAAAAATCCTTTCAATCCTGTAATAATGCTTTGATAGAGAAATAATGTAGAACTGATTGCAAAAATAAAGAAGTGGTGCACTTCTTGTTCCAGGCAAAAATAAAATACTTTTTACTGATTTAATTACAAAATAGTGCTTGTATATACAGGCAAAAATGTACCAGACTAGTAGCAACTTAAGCAAACTATGAAATAGATCATAAGACTACGGGGCGGAGTTGAAAAAAGCGTATTCTAGTTACACTTGAATGCTGTTTCCTGTTTCTTTCTATTTTTATCACTTATTGAGTGTGCTTAGTATCATACGCTGTCAAAACTTTGTAACTCACAAAACGACAAACTTATAACTACAATTCAAGAGATTATGACCAATAGTCATAAACAATTGATGTATAGTTGAGAAGATAGAAAAGACCAGTGTTATCTTCTGGTTGCTATGTTTCGTAAGGAGTTAGAATTGATTTAAAAACTTTGATGTTAATTTTGACCAGAGAAACTATGTAAAAAGTTTGAATTGAGAGAGTTTAAGTCAATTTGATTTTTATGATATAATAGCTGTACAAACATAATATTTTATTAGAACCATTTATATCGTCTTTCATGTCATGTATTTATTAAGATGGTCTCACTTTGCTTTTATTCTCCTGTCAATGAATTTTCAATGTATAATAGCAATTGTTATAAAACAATCATATTTGTTACATAAATACTATTTACTTTAAATAATAATTTTAAGTATTCTCTTGAAAATAATTACATTAAAAGGCCTAAATAATTTTTTTTTAAATTATATTTCCTTATTGAATAAAATATTAACTTGTATATACTCGCGTCAAGAATTCAGACGACTTACGTCATACGAACAAAAGAATAATTCATTATATTTTCATCAAAATATTTAAGAAACTGCAACTGATAGTAATAAAACTATATACTACACTAAAAGTTTGCATTATATACTGCACTAAATTGCAAAAAATGATTGTTTTTAACGCGACCAAATATCGAAAATTACGTTGACAATAAAAACAAATGTGTAACGTCAGCCGTGACGTAAGACGTCTGAATTCTTGACGCGAGTATATCTGTCATACCAAATGAAATATATTTTTGGAATTCTTGAAAGGACACTCTTACTTTATTCGAAATATATATTAACCGATACTAATAAGTATGTGCATGGTTTTGAAATAATATTGACACTCCCTCAAACCAGTTTTTAAACTTCTGGAAGTTTTGAGTAGAAATTTCATTAAATCTCTATTGTTGAGTGAAACAACTAAGTACTAATATTGAAAGTTGAAGGTAGATTTCATTACAAATACGTCAGCAGTTCAAAAGAAATCGCAAAATTAATTTTACAAAGTGTCATTATTATTGCAAACGATCGTACGGATGGTAAAATTGATCAATGAAATGGATGGTATGTACCTACGAGCAGTTTCTTAATCGACTTTAAATAATCCTAAGTGTAATTTATCGTAATTGCTTACTTAAGAAAAATACATAGGCAAAGTTAAGTTATTTCATACTTTTATGGATATATAATAAATCGTTCAGGATACACAAACGCGTTTATAATAATAGTGTTATTGAAAACAATTTCCTAAATTAGTTGGAAAAAGTTGTTGGTAGCAATTTCTTTATGAAGATATTATTACCTAGAATCAATGTAGTATCAAATGTATTATAATAATATATACACATCATATATTACTGATGCAGAAGTGTAGGTAGGTAATGGACAAAAAGGCTAAAATAATAGGAAATACGAATAAAAGTTTCCAGAAGAACACTCCATAAAAAGGTACAGAATAACAATAATAATTATTACAAATGTGTTACAAGGCTGAAAGCAGGACGCATTTGACATTTGCCAAGCGGGGTAGAAGAAATCACAGTGTAGAAGGCGCTAAATTCAAACGAACACGGTAAGAAGTTCCACAAGACGACAAGCGTTTAAGGACGAGTACAGACGAGACATTCAAACGGAAAAACGGGGAGGGTGAAATATTAGACTTTGTAGTGATTTTACAAGACTGATTTAAGGGACTTTGGGTTATTAAAAAAAAATGTATTTATGAATGATAACTTTGTTAATTATAGAAATTAGTTAGAGCAGGATGCGTAGGGTAATTTTTAAGAACATTTAAAAAAAATAATAAATTAGAGATCTATCTATAATATAAAATATTTGTCTTATCTTTTTATTAAAAAAAAAAACAAAATTAATATACAAAAACATCACTGAACCGCCCTTGAGAGAAAAGTTTCCCATGCTTACAATAAATTTAATTAAATTGTTTTAAAAAGAGAAAATATATAGAATATTAGTGTCTGAAGCAATAAAACAAATTAAAAATAAATAAAAAAAATTAAAGGTAAAAGTGTTACGCTTCAGACTGGTGCTTTAGAAAATTAAGGTAAGTGAATTAATTCTGAGCTATCCGGGAAATACACATTACACTAATTAAATTTCACATTACAATATATGCTATTAAAAAATCGTTAGATATAAAAGTACCATCTAAATATAAGTATAATGAATCTGTTTAGTACTTTTTAAAAAATCATGTAAATTTTGCGTAAATAGCACATAGGAACTTTAGAAAGATTGTGCCAGATAGATCCAAAATAATGACCGTTCCATAAATATTATAGGAATTTAATAATCCGTTCAGTTTGTATATAGTATTAAAATAAAAATTGGTTATGGCATAGATTATATTGACTAGAAAATGTAAAATATCTGAAAAACTGAGCTTTATTTAAAAAATTGTCAAGAGACGTAACTGTCAGCAAATCAAATTTGCTATCAAATGAATGTAGTTTGAAGACTATAGGCGTACGTTGAAAAAAGGAGCCGGTGCCTCCCCCAATTATGGTGTTCTAAATAATTTTTTTCTCCAGATTTTTTTCCAAAACAAAAAAAAAACAATATAGAGAAAAATATATTTGTACCATTAATTAAGATTTTTTTCCCCAAGTTGTTACCTTGTATCTCGGAAACTAAGCGGTTATCGATCCATATTTATATGAACTTGTGTTCTTATATTAAAAATTTCTCTTACCAGGTAAATTTTGGTCTCTGCACCTTGTATTAATTCATTTCTACTAAAAAGCAAGAAATCAGTGCTAAAAATCATTTTCAACCAGCAGGAACTGTTTTATTAAATTTAAGCATATTTGCACAAAATATACCTATATCCGACTTCACAATTTAATATTTGATTATTTTTTGTTTTTGTAATGCTTTATTTTTAAATTAATTTATAAAATACTGTAGTTAAAGGTTATGTTTTCACTATAAAAGCTAGTGAAGTGAAAGCTCTAAACTGATTGCTTGTAGTGTACGTGGGGATGCGAAGCTTATGACAGCTTTTATTGTGATAATTGTTGTTTAAACCAATAATTATACTAATAAACATATTACTTTCCAATAGTTAAGCATTTATTTGTTAATTTTTTTTTAAATAATTTAACAGATTTGCATTTTTTATTAGTGAAATTTATGGTATCGTATCAAAAATGGGTAGCGTGATACCTCTCTTTCTTTCTCTTTCTAACAAAGTGCTAGTTCCCTCTACCATCGTTTCTAGTTTTTCTATAAAACGTTTTCTATCTCCTTGTAACATCTTATATCTCTCTCAGAATTCGACTGTATCTCGATCGCTTCCTGTTATTAACTGCTCACGAGTGTTATATAAGATAATTAAGCATCTAGATGCTTGTAGAAACTTCCATGGAATATGCACGGCAGTTCAATAGGTAATCCATATCCAAATATATTAGGGGTATTCGATGAGGACCTACCGGTATATCCAGGAAATGTGCACAATTGGGCTAAGGCTCTGGCAGATTCACTACGAATTTAATTTTTATATTGTTTTTTTTTTTTGTTTTCTTATTCGGTACTAAAATTAGGCTGCCGTAAACTCGCCAAAATTAGGGTTATATACTCAGAGACCGTCATGAGATCATTTTAAAACATTTCAATTTCGAGTGAAGTGGAGAACTTTATAATAAATGTAACATTTCCTATAGAAATCAGATTAATGCAACTTCACTAGCTTCTCACCACCATAACTATCACAACGCCCACACTTATCCCCAACCACTAAGACGTTACCATGGGGGAAATCTAGACTATCCACCCACACATTTACGGGTTTGCCGAGAAAGGGCATATCTATATCATCACGTAACGTAAGTTAATTTATAGTTACAGTGAAAAGAATCTAATCTGTATTTAATAATAAATTTTAAACTTTATTCAAATGGATATGTATTATTAAGGATATTTGATATAAATATTTACATATTCTTGCCTTGATTATTAATTATAGATACAGGGTGTCAAAGTTAAAATTTGATTTTAAAAATTTTAATATTTACATAAAATTTGTAAATCAGGGGTTTTTGCAGGCGAGAAATTCAAATCTGTTTCTAATTTTGACGTCACTAGTAGAAGGCGTACTTGTGGCACATCATGTTTCTTTTAAATGGCAGTACTTTGCTGCTTAGTGTATCCATCTAACTATTGAAACAATCGATTCTCCTACCTGATATATCTGAAAAAGATATACCTTTTTGAGGTCGTTACTAGTGACGTCAAAATTATAAACAAATTTGAACTTCTCGCACGTAAAAACCCCCGATTTACAAATTTTATGTAAATATTTGGATTTCTTAAGAAGTTATATACAAATATCGAAAATAAAATTTTAACTTTGAGACCCTGTATCTTTTTTATTATGCGGTTTGAGATATAGATATGTTAGGTTAAATCGATTTTTTTTTACCTAAGGAATCTGTGGGCTCATTTTTGCTATTTCAGTTTAAAACACCCTGTATAATCTTATTATAAAAGAAGATAATCTTTCAATAAAGTATTACTATACTTGCTACTTGAGGAATAGTTAACCTAGCGTTGAAAAAGAGTATTATTTTTGATATTAGCATAGCTTTCTTTCCGTGTAGAAAATACAGCGTGTCCACGGATGGAGTTGACAAGAGGAGAAACTCTTTTGTTTTCGACTTTATCGAAAAATGTCACTCTTTATAAAAAGTTCTGCTTCCCGAAAAAATTATATTTCCATAGAAACGTCTTAGATCAGATATACAGGGTGCTCATAAATTTAGAAAACAAGAAAGTACTTAAGAGAAAAGTACCATTATTTATTATTGTATACAACATTTGTATAAAACAAATCTGTTTATAACTTCAAATAGAGTCCCAATAGAAATTTTAAAATCAAAATTTTAATTTTAACATTTACTCTACCTCTACCTCCCACCTCAACACATTTTTCCGCTAACTTAATAAATTTTTCGAATAGTTAGTGGCTCATTCAGTTCATGTATTCCTTAGCGTATGTGCTCTTTTAATACTTCCCCATCATGTGGCAAAACCATTTGATTAAATGTTTTGTTTTAGGACACCTTGGAGAAAAAAAGGCAAGAGGTGTAAGGTTAGGATTGGGCCAAATCTTTCTCTGAGCAGGACAGCCGTCCTGCTGCCAAAACATTTTGGAAACATTTGGTTTACCATTTTTAAATACTTGAGAGCCAGAAGTACGCAATAACCTGTTTTGGCAACAGGACTGCTGTCCTGCTCATTTTACAGCAATGCTCAGATAATAGTGAAAGGTGGATATTAAGATTTGGCCCATTATCCTGCTAGACCACCTGACCTTACGCCCTTTAACTTGTTTCCTAAAACAAAAGGTTTATTTAAATGATCTGCTACATGATATTAAAAGAGCGCATAAGAGAAGAAATAAACTATTGGTAGTGTGTAGAGTAAAAGTCAAAATTGAAATTTTGATTTTAAAATTTGTATTAGGACTCTATTTCGGATTATAAACAGATTTGTTTTATAAAAATGTTGTGTAATAATAAATAATGGTATTTCTCTCTTGAGCATTTTCATGTTTGTTTGAGCACCCCGTATATCTGATCTAAGGATTTTCTATGACAGTCTTATTTTTTCGAAAAGCATAACCTTTTATAAAGAGTGATATTTTTCGATAAAGTCAAAAACAAAAGACTTTCTTCTCTTGTCAACTCCATCCGTGGACACACTGTATATTTTAAATATTCAGTAATATACGTTTTTCTTGTAGGTATATTGTAAATTGTTTGGCAGACAGTGCATAATTAATATTATACAATTATCTACGCGTATATTTTGCTTATTCCATATTCTGCAACACATTTCGTTTTTTTTTTTTCATTTACTCTTTCCCACTGAAAATGTATTTCCACACTAAAACTGAGTGCAATTCTCTCGCCCACTTATTTATGTACGTTCTCCGAACACGAATAATTACTAATTTAAGCTTGGTCATTTGAAGAGCGGGTAACTGAGGAACTTATTTTACGACCATTACATACATTAAAGTAACATTATTAAGAAACACTGACAGGGTCAAATTTACCCAATTTATTCTATGGATCGACCGCTTGCTAGTATCAAATGGGTTATTTATTATTTAAATATTTGCTTCCCCGTTTTAAGGTTAGTTGTGAAATATGTTAGCAGAATTAAACACGAAGGCGATGATTTACTTCTAAGTAATCATCAGCTTTTATGCAGATTTTCCAAATTAATTCATGGGTTAGAATTTGAACTTAAAACTTTTGATGTCTGCCCTGCAGTGCAAAATATTGACATAGACGGAGATTCATAGTTATGTTTGCTCATTTAATCACTTTTAAGTGACTTTAAAATTACACAATGTAAATCATATCAGTATTTTTGGGATCTCAGAAATTATAAGAGAAGCGCTTAAATTATGACAAAATTACCTTCAATCGAATGCATAAATATTTAAAATATTCTTTTCTACAGTGTGCTAAAACTTCTTTTTTACAATATAATTACAAATGCAGAAAACAGCTAAGTATAGCAAATCTAAGAGAGAGATGACGCACAAAGTTTTTAAAGTGACATTATTTTTCTTTTCGCAAAATATACAACAACTAACAGGCCCATAAACATACTTCGTTTGAAAACTATACGGAGTTATTTATAACTTATCACAAAAAAAATTGGGAATACATGCGTCAAGAACAATGGAGTCAATATCGAAAAGAAACGTAAAATTGTTATAGCTTCCGATAAAAAAATGATAGTTGTAGTATTTCCAACCTTTACATCGCTGGGATACTGTAATCTCTGGCGTCATCGGAATGTAGGCGATTCCGAATACTGAAATCCGATTTTAGTATTAACGTTTTTGCGATAGTGTTTACATTAGCTTTTCAAGTATCAAAAGTGTTTTACGTGTACGACAAATCGGAGTTGATCAAGTGATATAAAATGCTTCAGCAGTTTCTCGTCTGTAGGTAGAACAATTTCCATGTAGACATGTACCAAATGCAGCTAGTTTTAAAGCGGTAATGCAACGCGGGCGCGACACAGAAAATTTTCAATCAAATCCTGGAAGAGATGAAGGTCCAGGATGTGCACGGCGTATTGTAGCAGCTGAGGAACATATTTTAGAGATTGTTGAAGAGATACAATATACTCGTGAAATGGGCACAGAAAGTGCAAAGCAAATTTATATTTTATTTATTGTATTCAGTGCTTCATTGCGATTCCAAATAATATGTTCTGTATTTGCTCCTAGCATTCACGTGATGTAGAATGTTATTTGAGGTATTTATATAATTTTGCTATATGACTTCACCACATTAAATTACATGTTTTATTCTGAAACAATCATAAACAAAAGTAATATATTAGGATTTTTTGAAAATGTTTAAGGAGATATGGTAACTGCTAGAAACAGAGTAAAATTCACATCCCTAGCATTAGCCGGGACTCTTTTACCTGCTCTGGTTGTTCTCGAACTAGGCTCTGTGGGGACAGACCCACTATCGATGTCTCTGGGCCTGTCCATATATTGATTTCGGTTCCTATTGTTGGTGTTACGACTGATACGGTCGGAACCGTTCATCGAATAATGGTGGTCCTCCTTCGGTATCTAACAGCATTGTCACCGTAATTGTCACGAGCGGATCTATATTGTAAACAATATAAGGAATAAGTCACGTTTAACAATATTATAAGTTCACTACATTGTCAGTAATACTTATAGCATTACCTACACAGTATTAATACTATGTATCTATGACTCACAAATACCACAAAAATGCAAAAATACTAGAAACAAATGCCTGCTTACATTACCAACACCATAACCTGGACCTGTATCCACGGAAACAAACCGCGCCGAACGGTGAATAATGTCACACCAATGATACGCGTTTTCGGTCACGTGCTTTTGTCTACATTATATGACAATTTATTAATATTAATATGTTAATTATTATGTGATTATTGTCGCCAGACACATGTTCTGATCTTTCAATATGTTTGAAAGGCTACTCTGTAATATATTTCGAACCAATATAAAATTCATGCAACTTCCCCACCGAATTCTATTTAATCATTGCATTTTATAAAACCACTAATGAAGCTGAAGAATATCCACGTGATGTCAAGAGAATAATCCTAATATTTCCATTTAACGAAACTCCTTGAGCAGCTAGCATTCAGCGCAAGTTGTCCTTTGAAGTGGATTGATGAAGTGTTAGGAAAGACAGTTCCAGCAAATTCGTCTCCATATTTCCATACGGAACGAGCTTTGAAGGCGAACAGTCTTAAAATAGGTTTTCCTACTGATTTGTGAAATGTGTAGACTACGACAAGGGGTCTAGTGATGTGATAGTTTCATCCAAGAACTCATTAATTACAGGGCGTCATCTGCTCGAGTGTCGCTTTTGAAAAGCTATTTAATATCATGCTTGTTACATAGACTTTGAGTTTTCCTCTTACTACGGTTTACATAACCAACTAAGAATATCAATTTATCCATAAAACCCAATTAACGTGTTCTTGTGTAGTGGCATCTACAGTATTTTAAAAACAAATTAACTTATAAACTAATAATAATAATAATGCTTTATTGCACAACAGTACAGGACCAACAATAGGACAATTACATAATATATAACAATAGGTAATACTACAGTAATTATAATAATGACTAGTAAATGGAAAAAACAAAGAGAATAACTTATACAGTATGCGCCAAAAGTATGGAATAAGTTCAATAAAAACGAAACAATTATTTTTTGGGAAAAATCCTCGAACAGGTCGATTTTTAATTTAAAAAATACATATTTTAGCGTAAAATGCGATTTTCAAATGTCATTTGTTTTCGAGTAATGACGTCATCGATTTTTTTTTAAATGGCAACACCATATTTTTTTCCTTGATTCTGAAAGATTGTTTAATTCTCTATCAGACAGTACTAAAATTTTGCCCTATTACACAGGAAAGTTTTCGAGTAAATGACGATTGAATGTTTGAAAACGTAAATTTTATCCATAAAAAAGTAACAATTCTGAGGTATGTAAAATAAAATACAATTGATTAAATTTTATACTTAAATTAAATGTTCGAATTGCCATCCACCAACTTCTTGACAATGCGCAAGTCTGTGAAGAAATTCTTCTTGCACATTATGAATGATTTCTGGGGTAACTCTGCGTATTTCGTCCCGAATGCGATTTTGAAGTTCTTCTAAATTACGTGGTTTATTAATGTACACTTTTGACTTCAAGTATCCCCATAAAAAATAATCAAGAGGTGTAAGATCTGGCGATCTTGCAGGCCACATTTTGCCTGAATGGTACAGTAAACCGTCAAACTTACAGATATTGGAATCGGGAAAATCCTCATTGGATGGCAGAGGCACATACCCAACACCTTCAGAAATTAAATGTGTGGGCTGGAATAGTTGACGACAGAATAGTAGGGCCTTTCTTCTTTGAAGGAACCCTTACAGGACAAAGATATTTAGAGTTTCTAGAGAATGACTTTGTTCCAGCCCTTGCAGTAATTTTTGCTAACGATAATGACCCTGACATTCCTGACGATACCATAAGGTTTCAGCAAGACGGCGCGCCCTGTACGAGATTTTTTGGACAACTGTTTTCCTGGAAGGTGTATCGGCAGACGCGGACCGATAGAATGGCCTGCAAGATCGCCAGATCTTACACCTCTTGACTATTTTTTATGGGGATACTTGAAAAGTGTACATTAATAAACCACGTAGTTTAGAAGAACTTCAAAATCGCATTCGGGACGAAATACCCAGAGTTACCCCAGAAATCATTCATAATGTGCAAGAACAATTTCTTCACAGACTTGCGCATTGTCAAGAAGTTGGTGGATAGCAATTCGATCATTTAATTTAAGTATAAAGTTTAATCAATTGTATTTTATTTTACATACCTCAGAATAAATTTTAGTACTGTCTGATAGAGAATTAAACAATCTTTCAGAATCAAGGAAAAAAATATGGTGTTGCCATTTAAAAAAAAATCGATGACGTTATTACTCGAAAACAAATGACATTTGAAAATCGCATTTTATGCTAAAATATGTATTTTTTAAATTAAAAATCGACTTGTTCGAGGATTTTTCCAAACAAATAATTGTTTCGTTTTTATTGAATTTATTCCATACTTTTGGCGCATACTGTATGTATTACTACTTAACAGAAATCTTCATTTACAGTACGTGAAATGACTAACAAAATAAATTTTAATCTGGTATGATTTACATCACTGTATTAAATAAGTTGCAGATATTGTATACAGGTGACTTAAATAAAAGTTTAGTTCTTGTTCGGAAGCAATAAAAAGTATCAGTACTTCTAGCATTATGCCTAGGAATAAGAAAATCAAGTTGACTCAGAATCTCAGGACAATCAATTTGACCATGCAATAACTTGTGAAGGAAAGTGACTGAGTTTAAGTTTATCCTCAAATCTAAACTATGAAACCCAGATCTATCAGTCAGTTGCTTACAATGAGTACCTCTTATAGATAAGCATTATCTACCTTAAGACATAAATATTTGAGAAATTTTCGTTGTGGCTTTTCAAGTAACACACTCTATGACATAAATATAATGGATTTCAAACAGTAGAGCAGTATTCTAGTTTAGTTCTGAAATATGAAAAATAGTTGTCAAGTTCGAAACCATAGAGGTCCATTTACACACATCAGTGACGTATCAGTTCAGTATCAGTGTTATTTGTGGTCGATCACTGATGCCAGTTTACACATATCCGTTCATAGTACGTAAAAGGAGTTAGTAAACGATCAAATAAAGTGATCTGAATATATTTATCATGCAATAGAGCATTTACATGTAGGTGGCGCTGCGATCAATGTTAGGTATTAAATCTACCCCCACAAATATTTGTTATTTAATTTTTGTTGTGTTTTAATTTGTGTAAAAAAATAGCCATATAACTGTTGTGTACCGCAGTGTTTATCTGTTGCTAATAAAAAAAATATTTCGTGTTTCGTAAGTTCCCCAATAATGCCGAAAAAAATGGTTAATAGCAATTGCATCCAGCAAGAAACCAACCCAGTACACAAAGATCTGCTCATAACATTTTACAAAAGATTGTTGTACTATTACTAGTATGGGTAAGTACAAGCATTCATGATCTATTTTAGGTGTATATTTATCATTATTTGATAAGGTTTCATTCTTATTTTTAGGACAATGGATAATTCTCAAAAAACAGCTGGTACACGAAAGTACGACACCAATATTGTAAAAAATAATGAACGCATGAAACGGTACTTGAAAAGGCGAAAACAGGATGAAAATATAGGCAAACTTGCAGATGGAAACAAAGTAGAAATGTGACATGAGTTCATAGACTTCTAAACTGAGAAATGTGACAATACGATTCCTCAAATTGAGAATTACTTGAATGATAATAACGCCGGTAATCCTGAGAGTATAGCAAGTGCATGTAGTAGTAACAAGTTATTTTACGATATGGCGATTCAAAATGTTATTAGTTATAAAAGAGCACAACTAATATCACTCAAATTTTTTAATGAAAACCATTTAAAACACTTATCAGGGTTTTTAACTTTTCTGTATTGTACTTGTACTGTAATAAAAATACCAAATAAAAACTGCATATGTTTATTATTTATTTGTGTCACATGTACATTATTTAAAACACTGATTTTTTTATGTATTCGTATTTTTTCAGAAACTGGGTATTTAATGTACTTTTATTTACTAGGCATATTACATGCAACATTTTTGCAATCTGAGGGACAACTAACCATTTTTCTATCGATTCGTAATATATAAAATTTCAATTCTTTAAAAACAAAGAGATTTAAATTGAGAATTACCAGGAAATTCTTTAGGCACTCCAACGTTAACAATTTCTGTGTTAAATAACGTTTTATTACGTCTCTTTCCAAATTGCTAATGTAAAATTTAGATAAACAAGGTTATGTAAGTTGTTGTTGTGTGTTTACAAGCATTTTATTGATTTATTATAAGTTATATTTTGATAATACGTATGCAAATTAGATTTACAATCACTATTTGACTTACACAAATTCAAATAAAAAAATATTGAATCATAAACTAGACCATAGAACACAGAACATTAATATTATACCTAACTTTGACGCTAGCGCCCCTAGCGGAATTTAATGACACTGAGTTAATGTAAATGCTCTATTGATCAAAATTTCGTACCAGCTTGATAAGCTTTTCATCCATTCGAAACAGTAAAAAAATCTGCTCAGTTCGTCAGAAGATTTACAAAAATATCGTCGCCGGCGTATTTAAAAGCCACTGAACGGACACTGAAGCAGCACTGATACGGCACTGTGACGGATGTGTATAAACACGCTAGTTTAAAATCTAAGCAACGATTTTTTATGTTTCACTGATACTGATACGACACTGATGTGTGTAAATATACCTTAAGCCTTCATTGTTTCATCCATCTTGGACACGATATGTTATGAAAAATTAACTATAACGACAAAGAAATTTCTTCCTTGTAAAGCTAATAACATTGCATTTTGTAGCATTTAGATATAAATAAATAAATAATTTAATTATTTTCTAGACAGAATGACCCTCATTATTCTTTCTTCTTTTTTTTGTGTGCTGCTCCTTGGGTTTCTCTATTGTTATTTTAGTTTGCAAAGGAAAACAACCCATTTGAACAACTTCTGCCGCAGGTGCTGAATATGAGGTTAATTTATTTAGACAATATAGTGACAAGGTTGAATAATGGCATACATTTACATGACAACAATGCCGTGTTCGAGTAAACGTCTTAAAAAGACAACGCTACTGATAAATTACGGATGCATTTACCTAAAATAATACTTTTCCATTATTCATTTGCTTTATGCCAATAAAAAATTCAGACAAAACGTATTATTGGTTTCACTCAGTTGTCTGAATATTTAATGGAGCTTGATAATTGTAATAAGACCATTCAATGCTTTCAATCAGTTTTACGTAAGAATTATTGATGATGAATAGGAGACAAAAACGTTTGGATACGTAATTTTGGCTATTGTTTCTGTATTGATTTAATTTAATATTAAATAAGCAGTTATACTACATGATCTCCTTCTTTGGATTGCCGTGATGGGGTAACACCAATTCCTGATTAAATTTGATTGTACGATTGTCATGAACAGTATAATTTAAGTACTGGGTGTCTAAATAACGTTGCGCCTTTGAATTACACCTGAAATGCCTATAGCAAACAACCGCAGTTAGTCGTCAGCAGTGCCACTAGTTATGTACTGGTTTCGAACTGGTTAGTTATTATCAGTATATCATAATATGTCGTAATAGTTAACAGAACATGAGTACGCAAGACGTAGCATGTGTGTACACATCTAGTAGTCATTGCCTACTCAAAGCTGGGCCTGAATACAGTCACAAGCAGAAAGCAATCCACTATACTGAGAGTATCTACTATTAAAAGCCCCAACCACTGGCATATTTTTAAAAGCGGAATTTTAGAAAGTAACTACTCTGTGGACTAATGCTCTAACTATATATAGCAAACAATCACTGTTAGTCGTGTTAGTGGTGCCATCAGACATATATCAGTTTCGAGCTTGTTAACTCTCATCAGTATGCCACAGGTGAGGCCAACGACGAGCAACCCTGGCTGTTCGTGTTCTGTTATTACCGACAAAATATGTACGCGAGGTGTAGCATGTAGTGTATACATTTGGAACTCACTGATTACTCAATGCTGGGCTTCATTAAAGCTAAAAGCAGAAAGCGACACACTATACTGTAGATACTATTGAAGGCCCTAATTCGGACATTAAAGTCTGAATTCAGATATAAAAGTCTGAATTCAGAGTTTAAAATTTGAATTCAGAGTTTACAATCTGAATTCAGGGTTTAAAGTATGAATTCAGTTAAAAGTCTGAATTCAGAGATTAAACTTTGAAATCAGAGTTTAAAGTCTGAATCTAAAAAAAAATTTTTTACGTGGCCCTTTTACGGCTTCGTAGTATTGTATCTTATTTACGTAAAAAAGTTTTATATATATATATATATATATATATATATATTCAATGATAAAATCGTTTTACTTTATCAGTAATATTAATGTTGAACCCTTTTTCTGATAACTGTTACTTTTTTATTGGTTTTATTAAAAATTTTACATCAATGTTTTCTAACCAATTAGAAGCTTGTATTTGCTCCTACCATTTACGTGATGTAGAACGTTATTTGAGAGGGCAGTTTTTTATACAGGGTGGTTCTTTAATATTGCGAAAAATTTCAGGGACAGGTTCTTTAGATAAAAATAAGAAAAAAAGTTTCCATTGGCATCTGTCCGGAAACGCTTCGTCCGAGATACAGCGCATTCATTTTTTTTGTAACCTACTTTTAATACTTGTTATTTCAAAAGTCCTTTAACTATACGATTAGGGTATCTGTCTTGATAGAAGTCTGATCTTATCGTGTTCAAACAAAATTGCCCCAGTTGGTTTGGAAATTGGAATGCCCACCAACTGTCAATAATTGTTTTTTATCAATAATTGATTACTGTTTGTCACATTGTGAGTGTAGGAGTGAGTAAAAAATAACTACTGGTTTCGTGTTTTAAAACTGATATTTCTCTTCAAAGAATGAATTACACAAATAATGAATTGTGCGATATGCATTTTGTTTATGGTCTTGCCGACGGTAATTCGTTAAGGGCTAGGCGTATTTATGAGGAAAGATACCCTAATCGTGCAATTCCGCATCATACAATGTTTGCACCATCTCAATGAAACAGGAAGTTTTAAAAAAATGACTGCTGAAAACGGGCGACTAGTACAAGAAAGATTGCCGCAAATCTAAATATTAGTCAGTCAACAGTACATGTACTTTTATCAGACGATTTTCCTCGAAGGTTGGCTTTTTGCCGATGAATCCAAGAAAAAATTGGACAAAATCCTCAGTTTTTGGCAGAAATACTTTTTACCGATGAGGTTAATTTTTCCAAAGAAGCCATAATGAACTTTCATAATAATCACATATCTCGGAAACGAAGCGTTTCCGGACACATGCTAATGGGAACTTTATTTCTTATTTTTATCTAAAGAACCTGTCCCTGAAATTTTTCGCAATATCAAAGAATCACCCTGTATATCTGGTCAATGATAAAATCTTTTTACTTTATCAATAATATTGCTGAATCCTTTTTCTGAAAACTGTTACTTTTTTATTGGTTTTATTGAAAATTTCACATTAATGTTTTCTAACCAATTTGAAGCTTGTATTTTGTTCTGCTGCCATGGCAATTAAAAAAAAACTGCGGATATTTTGATCTTTCTTCAAATAAGCTGCATGTGAGTACACTGGAAATTTTTCGACGTTTATATATTCAGTGCTTCATTTCGATTCCAAATAACGTGTTCTATATTTGCTCCTACCATTTACGTGACGTAGAATGTTATTTGAGGCATTGCTTATATCTGATTTCACTACATTAAATTACCTGTTTTATTCTGAAAATATAATAAACAAAAGAAACAAAAAAATAATAATAAATGTTAATTATCATTATTCATTACTTTTATTCATTATTTCTTAAATTATAACAAGTACTTTAATGTGAAGTCAGATGGCATAATTTTATAAATACCTTAAAGAAAACCCTCTATCTGGACGTAACCAACAGTATTGTCGCCGTAATTTTCTCGAGCAGATCTACATTGTACACAAAAAAATCACTTATTTAACAATACTGCAAGTTCACCAAATCACCATTAATAATTATGGTAATATCAAAAACGGAAAATATAGACTTGTTTGCTTTCCTTCTCCGGATATCTGCATTAATACAATTCGGATTTACACCAATGAAGTTCGTAAGCATAATATTAAATGAATCCACTCGTGGCAAATAGTCTGATTGTGTTTACACAAAATCCGCTTTCGTCATTCTGGAATTTGCACAGCATTACTTAAACAGTATTTAACCTATATATGACCCAAAAAATGTCATAAAAATAAACACTTATTTACATCACCAACATCGTAACAGTGCACCTATATATTTACAGAAACTTAAACCGCGTAAGAATAAATTAAATATAAAGATTTACCCACGATTCATAAGTTTATAACGATTTTGGTTTTCATAGCAAGTTGCAGAAGCGGAATTTTGTGAAACAACTACTCTGCAGGCTAATGCCCCAACCAACATTGAATTAAACCTAACAAACCTACAGCAAATAACCAAAGTAATTCGTCAGCGGCGCCACCAGACATATACCGGTTTCGAGCTTGTTATCTCTCATCAGTATGCCATAAGTGAGGCAACCGATGATTAACTTTGGCTGTTCGCGTCTGTCAAACCCGACAGGCAACCTGAGTACGCGTGATGTAGCACGTAACTACATCTAGTTACCAGTGGCTACTCCATGCTACACCTGAGAGGCCACCGACCTCTATCGCCGTCGGCAATAACGATATTGCAAAAAGCGGAAATTGTGTATGTCCAAGTTTGTTTAATTGAATAGTCTTTGAATTTCTAAATTTGTTGAGATATGGTGCATATGATGATTATTCGCTCCCACTTGATATTCAAAGGCAGGTGGATTTCAGATAAACTGATTTTACAAAGGAATTTGATAGCACTATTCCTAAAGTTTGTTGTCGATAGTGGGAAATTAGAGGCCAAATTTCAAATAAAACACCAAATTTTCTCAATTGTCGATGTTTCGTCAGTTATCGTGACATCCTCAGGACACTATAAAGTTTAATAAATTCAAAATTACACCGCAATTTATAAATAACAAACTTAACATTAAAGTATTAAAAAAGTGTGTTTAAAATATTACAATAAAATGAATACAACAATATCTATAGAAACATGAAAAAAGAAACCACAATTACATACACACTAACAATTATTATATGTCACAAATTTAAAAGCAAAAATATTAAAATTATATAATCAAAATGTCTTATATAATATATCGCTTTACTTTATGAACGATAAATGTGCGAATAGAACAGCTCAGCTATTTAATGAACAACATCAGGATCAGTTTGCCAGGAGGAAGTATGTTCTAGTGACAGTAAAAAAATTTCAAGAGACAGGGAACGTAGCCAATAAAAAATGAGAAATTGAAAAACCGATAGTTAATGTAGCTAGTGAAGTTGCAGTTTTGGGACAAGTTCATTTTGATCCTATATTAAGTACGAGGTAGCTGGCATCTGTGTATGGGACCAATCGAACTAGCATACAATCTATTTTGAAAAAGAATAAATTACATCCATACAAAATACATTTACTTCGAGAACTTCATGAGGATGATTATGACCGCCGTTTGCAATTTTGCGAAATAATGAGTGAGCGAGCTGGGTGTTTTTTTGATGAATGCAGTTTTTTCTTGAACGGGATGGTAAATTGTCAAAATTGCCGCTATTGGTCAGATTCAAACCCAAGAGTTTTTTACGAGGTGCATACACACGAACCGGAGAAATTAAATGTATGGGCTGGAATTTTCGGTGATCGGCTGGTGGGTTCTTTTTTTCTACCTGGTAATTTGCCTGGCCAAATATATTTGCAATTACTGGAAGACGGAAAATGTTTCAGAGTATGATGAATAGCATTTGATTTTCCAACAGGGCGGTGCTCCTCCGCATTATGCGTTAATTGTTCGTCAGTATTTGGACTAACGTTTTCCACGGAATTGGATTGGGAGAAGAGGCAGCATTGAGTGGCCTCCACGATCACTGGATTTATCGCCCCTTGATTTTTTTGTGGGGATACCTAAAAAGTAAAATCTATAAATCACAGTCGGCGTCACTGCAAGATTTGCGTCAAAGAATCGTCGACGAATACCGTCGAATCACTCCGGAATGCTTCAGAATGTGCGCGAACGCTTCGAACAAATTCTTTATTCTTGTATGGAAGCGGGCGGTCATCAGTTTACTACTAGTAGTAAGTAAGCAACTAAACAAAATTCAAATTTTAAAATGAAAATATTTTTCAGTGTTGGGCGGAATTATAAAATTTAAAGTCTGTTGTAAAGAGAATTGTAAGAGCTTTCAAAATAAATATTACTCAATCTCCAATGCCATATAAATATTTTGAGATGATGCTTACCGTTACTTGGGGGTGGAAGTGGCGGAGGCAAAAATACCAGCAAAGAATGTCCCCCTTTAATCTATAATCGACAGGTCTGCGCGTTTTTTCTTGTTTTTCTACAATCTTAACGCAGTTCCTGAAAATGGATCTGTTTCGTTTTCATTTAGCCGCCCTGTATATTTTAGGGTTTCAGGATTACCTTTTTATGCTATTTGTGAATTGAAAATTATTTGTTTTGGTGTGCTAAAGAGATAATCCAGAACAACGTCTAATAACAATATCAAGATTTTAAGAAAAGAAATAAATTTTGTATTTTCTTGTTCATATCGATAATATTATGACAAAGATGTCCTGTATTTTTTTGTTTCAAATGGAACACTACATTTTATTGTATTTTTTGAACTTGGAACATGTTACCTGACATTTTGAGTAAAACCATGTTAATCTAAACTCTGCTGTTTCAAAATTGCATTTTTTTAAATTGACAGTTAACGAGATGTAAAAGAAACTGTATTTACTCGCGACAAGAATTCTGACGACTTACGTCATACGAACAAATGAATAATTCATTATATTTTCATCAAAATATTTAAGAAACTGCAGCTGATAGTAATAAAACTGTATGCTACACTAAAAGTTTGCATTATATATTGCACTAAATGTTGTCAATAAAAACAAATGTGTAACGTCAGCCGTGACGTAGGACGTCTGAATTCTTGACGCGAGTATAAGTGCCAAATCGTTGGAAGTAAATCATTTTTGAACAGTTGAACGTGTTTATTAGTTCTTTGTTAAGAAGAAATAAATTTGACTTCAATAAAATTTATTCGAACTTGTACATCAACTAAATGATATTAAGAATTTATGAGTTTAATTAATTATAAATCTTTCTGCAATTGTTCTTCTAATTAAATTTTAATGTAATACATATACAATGAAACATACATACAATTTTATTTCTAAGGTTGTTTTATTTAGCGTTGCCACTAACATATATTTTTCCTGTTATTGCTTCTTTTATGTTTCATGTTATAATGGGCGAGAACTTTTATCTGTATTGTTCCTTCCTTTTGTTCAAAATGTTTCCGTCCGTTTCTTTGATTATTGCGACTTCAAGACCATTTCCTCCTAGAATAATAAACATAAGTAGGTGTATGGGGGATTATGTTCGTTATAATCAAACTTTTCTGTACCCACTTACATAAATGTTTTCCTATGCCAAGGATAAATATTTTTTTTGTAATAGTTTAGTTTGGATATAAAAAGTCCATTGAAACAAACATACCTATATACCAAGTGTTACAATATTTGTGATAATTATTTTTTTAATATTTGTTAATTTAACCGTGTTTTTCTACAATTATTGAAGTGTAGAAGAAAAACAAACCTTTTTATAACAAATATTTCTATACTACTTTTTTTAGAAATGAATGGATTATTTAAATCATTTAACCAATAATATCCAATGCGGCTTCGTTACTTACCTAGAACTTCTCCAGTAAACACATATACGTTAGAAAAACGTTTATAATGCCCATACAACGTTTGAAAAAGGCGTGGCTTTTTTACGTACACTCAACTTAAAAATGTCGCGGTTTTACATGTTTCTGGTAACCAATGTACAATGACTTATTATTAAGGTTTTTAACTAACGTAAATTAAACCTTGTTATCTTAATGTCCAAAAAGATGTTTTAGAGACGTGTTTTTTAACGTGTTTTACAACGTTGTTTTTGGATCCTTCTGGCGGCATTGTACAGGGTTGTCCAAAATTGTGTACCATAAATGCTAGATTAGATAGTAAGTTAAAAAATAAGGTAATGAATTTACTTTTTTTAGGTTTTAGTACAATTAATTTTATGTTACCACGTATTCCATCCCTTTAAGATTAAAGCGTTGTTTTGAGTGATAAGTATTTTTTTGAAATACTTAATTTCAAATTTAAAAAAATACTGTCCAAAACTACCCCTTAAACATAAGTGATTGAATAAGTGGTAACAAAAATTTAATTATCCTTATATCATATACTCACCGCATGAACCCATTCAAAAGTATCTGAAAGACATTTAAAAAAAATGATTTTTATTTCATCTCTCTTATTATTGAGTTTTGAACAAAAATTTATGTAAAATAGTACCCTTATTTTTTAACGTGCCATTATTATGCTCTAGTATTTACGGTACATTTTGGACCACCCTGTATTAAATAAATAATTCTCAGGGAATTAATATAATATAAATAAAATAGTTACAAAATCTCTTCTCATTTAATCTTGTTCCTATTAATAATTATTATCGATATTCCAATACCTATTGATTAATTTCAAATTTAGGTAGGTAACAACAAATAATTGGTTTTAATATCAGTAATAGTTTATTAAATAAATAATAATACGTATATAATACAAACAAAATATAAAAATACCAAAATAATATATCTCATTTATGCTACTAATTGGAACCTAAAAACAATGAAATTAGGTCTGAACAATTTTCATATCAATACCTTCACTTACTTTGAATAATATAGATTATTTAAAGAAAGTCTAAACTTTAATCTATTATAGTTATAAATATAATAATAATAATGCTACTAATAATAACAATAATAATAACCTAATATACGTTTAATATGACCACGAAGTAGATAGTCAAGAAAGGAAATAAAAAAGTTTAATCATTCCCAATCATGATTAGAAATATGTCACTGTATCTTAAATTTTAGTATAAAGTAAAAAAATTACCAAATCATAATAATTGTTACTCATTTTACGAAGTAATTTAACGTAGGCATGTACGAGTACAAAATTCACACGCCTACTTTTACTAATTTTGTCATCGTCTTTGTAAGTATTTTGAAACATAAGTAGGAAAAGTTATAGTGGAATAAATTTAGATTCCATTATATAATTATTTGTAACATGTAATGTAAAAAAACCTAATATTCTTATATTAATAAAATAAAATTAAATACTTATAGAAGTAGGTATACTTACCAAAATAAAATAGGGAAATATTTCACGGATCACAATAAGTACGTACAGTGATGAATATGCAACTGACAAACTTTTACAAAAAAGAACTCGAAATAGTATGTGTGTAACACGTTATCTTTATCTACCAATAAGATTATTAAATTCGTATAGAACGTTTAAAGGCATTATAATTGGCACGTGTAAAAAACGGCAATTCGCTTCCTTATTTCAATGAATGATTATAACGTGTAATACACGTTTAAATTGTACTGTTTTGTAACACTTGTGAGGTTTATAAAAAAATAATTACTATCTAGTTATTTGTATATATAAGTACCTATACATTCTAAATGCAATATCTTTTTGTTACATTATATTGTATAAAATTTACTTTGGATTGGTATCGTTCCGAAATATTTATTAATTGCAAAACGTTTATGATACGTTTTCTAAACATTACTTATGAATGTTACTCTAAAACGTTACAAACACGTTTTTGTTCAATGTCAATATATTAATCAGTTGACTCAGACGTTTTATAAAGGTTTAAATAAATAAGCTTTATTTAAATATTTTAAATAATGTTCATTTAACGTTACAAAAGGTTTACCAACATTTTTTGTTAAAAAGTACGTATTTTAAACATTATCTTAGACCGTTACTTTTCTAACCATAAAAAAATGGTTGATTTTGTAACGTAACACGAATTATCAACCAATGGTACGTTGACAATACGTTTAAATAACGTATGTGTGTTTACTGGGTCATAAACATGGTTTTTCTACTTTGTAAAAGCGAACATTTGCTAACAAGAACGCAACGTTTGGAAAATATTAAAATTATTAAAATACCGGAGGATTCAAAACGATAAATATTTATTTCAGTTGTTCAAATCTTAAAAGCTAATTTAAAATTACGGCATAAAAAGTGTTTCTGTTAAATAGCTTGGTATGCCATGAGAAAACAATTGTACTTAGTTTCCATCAGTTAGTTTCTTAGTTTCTCAGTTAAAGTGTACTTAGACGTTTATTAAAAACCTTTGATAATGGCATCATTAATAATTAATAGTGGCATACTTAAAAGTGCTAAGATTAATTTCCCCATTTTTAGAATGTTTATTAAGAAAATTTTCCAAGAACTGATAGAGATTGCTTAGGTAAGTTTTTAATAATATCTGAATAAACCTACACACACAAAGGTTTAAATAAAATCCACGTTTAAAAAGTAACCGCAAAACCCCATTTTTTCGCCCGTTTTTTGCGTAGTGAGTAGCAAGAACGGGGAAGGTCGTCCAGAGGTCTCCGTGGGTTTAAATTGATCTTCATGAAAAATCTAGGTGAGCATAATTCGATTTTTCCAATATTTGTCCGACTAATGTGACTAAAAAGTTCATAAAAAACGAATCAATTCGGTTTAATATATATTTTAACAGCTGATTTTCAAAATAACATCCAAATGCCCAGAAATTAAATTATCTTTGAGCGCAATGCATATATTGCAACAAACCAATTATACATTTTAACACAAAAGAACACAGTACTGTGTTAATCGAGGTCCGCACGAAATTGTGTGTATTTTTACACACTTTTCTGTATGTAGCAGTGTGGTAAAGGTTTAACACAATTCACTGACTTAATATAGAAAATTAAATGTTATATGCAACTTTTACACATTTCAGTGTTATTTGCATCAGTAAAGGTGTAAATTTTACACATTACCATGTTAATTTTATTGTATAATAGGTATTGATATATGGAAGCTCACCTATCTTGTTAGTTTGATAATTATGTTCCAGTTGTAAACTAAACATACAGTTTAGTTTTCAGAATTATGGTATTAGAGTATTAATAAAATTAAAGATATTTTACTTTATATCATTTTATTAAAAATATATAATTTAGTTAAAATGGACAACAACCAACTTTTTTTAAGAAAAATAGTAGTACATATTGTAATAAGGGATTTATTAGCTAATAATGTTCTAGTCAACTCATAAACAACGAAATAACAAACTTTAAACAAATATATGTTTAGGCACTACATAATAGAAGTTTACGAAAATTGATTAGTAGTGATCTGAATATATCGCTTTCTTTGTTTAAAGTTACAAGAAAATCAGAATACAGAGTAATTTAAAACGTTCGAGTGAACTTCTAATATTTTTAAAAGTTATAGTCTTAATTAGTTTTAGATTTATTATAAGTATCAGCAATATTTATTGTTGTTAGGTAAGTACTTACAATTTTGTTTGATCAAACCTCCATTTACAAACGAGAGCTAATTGAACACAACATCGCTACGCGGCCAATATGGTGTAGTGACGTGTATTGGAACAGCTGATATACTGCAGTTGCGCAGTTGTGCTCAACCAATTAGAAGTAGGGATATAGAACACAGATATGTGTTAAGTTTACACAAAATGGTGAACTTTTAACACATCACTGGTAAATATTACACAAATTCAGTATACTCGTATTTTATTATAATACTAGTAATTTTAACACATTTTGTGAAAAACGTAAAAAGCATAGTGTGTAAAACTATTAACACGGAAATTTTACACATCTAAAATTACACACTGGAAAATCTCACATACACAGCAACTTTTTTTAGACACATGAAATTATGTATTATTTGTGTAACTTTTTCTGTCTCTAATAATTTAACGTGGGTATTCCGGTAGGTGAGTAACAGGGAACTATACTACTTACCTAAATACATGTAAATAGCAAATAGTATCTAGTCGCAACATCATAACGTAAACGCTATGCATAATGTTGCTACATATTAAGAGTCAATTTTTCAACCGACTGAATTTATAGGTATTAAAAACTGGTGTAAGCGTAGAGTGAGCATGTAAATTTATTGATGTGACAATAAAGGACCTCATATACAGACTATTAACAAAGTGTAAACTGAACTACATTGTGTTTCGAGCGAGTATCGATGTCCCGGGCTCACTATTTCGTGAACCTGGGGCTGTCAAATATACCGCGGCTCTGTTCAATTCGGATTGTTACCACTTTTTATTTATTTTACAAAACCAGGTGAACGCTATCTTTATTTTATTGGTAATTGAATTGCATTCGAACTTATACGAGATCTGATTAAAAAGTCCTAGGATTGTTTGCAACAGCAAAAAGGCTGGTGGTCTGTGAATAGCAACCGTCAACAAATATCGGACGTTTGACAACACTGTTTTGAACATAACCTCACAAATTTTTTGATTGGTATTACGTCACGTCATTACGGAGGACTTAAACTTTTCTTGTGATTCAATCAGTTGCAGCTGATATTAGAGCTGGAAAAATTACTTTCAAAAAGTAATTAATTATCAATTACCGTTACTCGAAAAAAAGGAATTCAATTACTAATTACTCGGGTCTGTTACTTCTGGTGTCCCTCTAAGGGCTTATATTGGACCTTTTTGGTTCAATTTGTTTGTAAATAATTTGTCATCTGAAATTATAGAATCAGTTTTTAATGTTTGCAGATGTCCAAGATATTCAAGATAATATCAAATGTAAGTGACATCATTGTAGTGAGATCTCAATAACTTGACTAACTGGTGTCAATGACCTATATATACATGAATATAAAAATGCTGTTTTATTTTTGCAGGAACGCGGAATCAAATTATATATCCTTATAACATCAATGGCATAACATTACAGGTTAGGGTACAAGTAAAGTATTCGGGACTTGGGTGTGATCTTTGACACAAAGCTGTCTTTTAAAAGTCACATGGATAATATTGTTTCTAGGAATTTTAAAATGTTGAGGTTCATACTTAGGGACGCTGAAAATTTTTCTGTGAATGCTTTGAAGATGCTGTGTTTCTCTCTTGTTCGATCGATAACTGATTATTGCTCGGTCATTTCGTCACCCGTGCTCAACGTAGACATTGTCAAGGTTGAAAAAATCCAAAATAAGTTTTTGCGTGTGTGTGCTTATACACTATAGATTTTAATATTGAACAATATCAATATAAGCATATATTTGCGAGATTACATATAACAACTTTAGATCATAGGCGGTGTGAAATTGACCTGTGCTTTATGCATAAGATATTGCAGAAATAGCCAGATGTCCATATGCAATAGGCTTAGTTGATTTCAATGTAAAATCTCGTAGAACTCGCAATTCAGATCTGTTTACTGTACCTTTCCATAGCATCTGCTATGATTGAAATGAATCATTGACTCGACTAATGTCAGGCAAATTTTTTTGGAAATAAATTAGATTTATTTGGAACATACAATCATGTATTTAAGCAAGCATGTAGATCTGCATTAATTTGATTTACATTATTTTGAATTTTTGTTTATGATGTGATATACAAAGTGTCCCATAATGATGTGTGTTTCTTTGGAGGGTGTGTTCTTTGGGTCATTGTAGTGGGGGTTCTTTCTATAAAATTTTTCGATTTAAGCCCTGACGAGACAAGGGCTTTTAAAAAATTGAAAAAATTTCGGTTTTCATTTTTTTTCTCAAAATCTGTAAAACTTACATATCTGAAAATTGGTGAATATATTTAGCTAATTAAGACATTGTTGAGTACGATTTTTATTTTTACCCATTGTGTAAAAGGGTGGCAACCACCAATTTCTATTGTTTTTTTAATTAGACAGGAAAGGCTCAAATCGAAAAATTTTATAGAACTCCCCTACAATGAGCAAAGAAACACAGCCTCCAAAGGAACGCATACCATTATGGGACGCCCTGTATAATAGTTATTAGTCTTTACTCTGTACACCGTGAGTTTATGTATGTCGTGAAAGAAGATGGTTTTTCGATGGGTGCCGAAGATGGTAGATTTTAATTTTAAAAGTAAAAAATACTGTGCTGTACCAATGTATTATTAAAATAAAATGTATCAAATCTGGTACAATTGTACCTACTCTGGTAACACCGACTACAACTGATATGTTTTAAAAAAGGAATTTAATTTTAATTACTTTTACTAATAATGATAATAATAATAGTAATAATAATAATATCTCTACCCCTCATTCACACAAGGATTAGTCCAGAAGTCGAAGACTTGTGCGGGAGAGGGGGTGGCATATTATTATTATAAGCAGGCCGCATTTGCGCCCAGGAATGGCCCACAATTCAGTGCAGGAATTAGGGAAACCTGGAAAACCTCATTAATTAGGGGGTAATCTAATTTCGACCGGTATAAGTCTCTCACATTGACCCATGCCAACATTCTTTCACCGTACCATACCCGCAGAGACGGTGCCAGTCATGTCCACGAATATAGCTGATACGGCACAATAATGTGCGCGATCTTTAAAATCCAGGCGTTACAATGTAAGAGCTGAAACTAACAAAGTACCAGTCCGTTAACATTGAATGTCAAAATCGGGTTAGCACTGTTTTCTCTAATTAGAAGGAAGGGAAATCTTTCTATAATGTGGAAGTAGGTGGTGGTTAAGGAAATAGCATGAAAGTTATTTAAAGAAGAAATCTGAAATCTGAAAAGTTTTTACGTTTCATTGGCGCCAAAAATTCCTTATTTTTGCTTTTCAATTTACCGATAGCAGTTGAACTTCTCCAACCATACGTCACATTTCTATTAATAATTAAAAATTAATGAATAGTTAAAAATTCACTTACAATACGCGTTTCTTGGCGCATGGCATGAGAAGTTTAATTGGTCACGAGTAAATGAAAAAGCTAAGCACAAGGGTTTTGAGAATCTTGTGTTGTTTTAAACATGATGATAGATCAACGGTACGTAGTTAGGCGTTCTAGAAAACTAGACAAAGAAGCTGATGCTCTAATTTATTGTTGATTGTGGTATTAATCATGCAATGTTGTGACACCTCGCAAGCCATAGCAAATTGCGGTCAGTCCTCTGATTTACCAAATCACACGCCGTGTTACTGCGTACGTTGCAGTTCGGGTAATTTTAAATGCATTTTATATTTAGACGGTACTTATATGAATGTTATATTAAATTTGTTATTGGAATCGTAAATAGTCAAATTTTATTGGCAAATACCCAAGTCTTGTACCCGAATTTAAAGCTGCAAAATAATATGCTGAAGAAACATAGTGAAAGGCATCATAGGCTCTCATTCGTTTTTTAATTACAATTTACCCTCAGCATAAACATATTAAATTTATGTATACTTACGAGAGCCCTCATTTACTTGTAACAAAATGTGCGAATGTGTCGATGTAGTGCAACTTGTAGTAAGGGCTAATACGCGTATCCTTTAAAGTGTACAAAAAGACCGCCACAGTACAGAAAATGAATGCCGAGATCCACTCTTAAGTACTGTGGAATTTATATTTTTCTTATGCTGCATCCATGAGGGCGAACAAGAGCAAGCGAGAGCGAATGTTCTCTCAAAATTCTCCAAGTTTGCTGCTGCTACAAGGATGTAACTATTTATTACATCAATTATTTCATTTCTTATATCATATTCCCGATTTCAGATTCATATATTAGTTGTTAACTCTCTTATGGTGTCTGATTTAGGGGTGTTTACCTTATTGGTTGTATTACGATTACGAATTACTATAAACACCTTTGCATTGGAAATTTAATTGAGTTAGATAATTATCATCTTATATTTCTTTTATCCATAACTTTATCATAGTTCCAATTAAAAGATGTACAGAGAAAGATCTCATTCTTTAAGTATATTGAGTTGAGATCAATCCAAAATATTGCTCTCCACTACACTGTAAAAAAATAATTACACATTTTAACACAATACTGTGTTAATCGAGGTCCACACGGATTCTGTATATTTTTACACATTTCTCTGTATTTAGCAGTGTGTTAATATAACAAATGTCATGTGTAACTTGTACACATTTATGTACATATTATAATAAGACACTAATAATATTCTAGTAAATCATAAACAATGAAACAACAAAGATATATTTAGGCATTACATAATATGAGTTTACGAAAATTAACTGGTAGTGATATGAACATATAATTTTCTTTTTCTAAAGTTACAAAAAAGTTAGATTACAGAGTAATCTAAAATGTCAGAGTAAACTCCTAATATTTTTAATGGTTATATTCTAATTAGTTTTAGCTTTATTACAACTATCAGTAATATTTGTTATAGTTAGGTAAGTACCTACCATTTTCCTTGATTAAACCTCAATTTAAATTTAAATTTAAATATTCTCCATTTGAACACAGTGAACGAGAGGTAACTGTACACAACACCGCTACATGACCAATATGGCGTAGTGACGTGTGTTGGATCAGCTGATATACTGCACCTGCGCAGTTGTGCTCAACCAGTCAGGAGTAGGGATATAGAACACAATTAAGTTGTGTGCGTGTTTAGTTTACACACAGTGGTGTACTTTTAACACACAACTGGTAAATATTACACAAATTCAGTATATTTTATTATAATACTAGTAATTTTAACACATTTTGTGTAAAACGTACAAAAAAGCCATAGTGTGTAAAACAATTAACACGGAATTTTTACACATCCTAAATTACACACTGGAAAATCTCGCTTACACAGCAACTTTTTTTACAGTGTTATGCTATTATAAGAAACGTTTAAACTAACTTATCAGCCTGTTCGATACTTCTCATAACTGGCAAATTTATTTACAGATCTTTGCGTGTCTATGTAAATAATGGACGCTACTTAGAAAGACGTAACACAGTTTTAGTTCGTTGATAAGATATTAATTAACGAATTAATTATGCTAACATGACTTTCAGAACAGACAGTCACAATCGGCTTGTTATTTTTTTAGTTTTATTGGGAAATTGCATTACCTTTCGGTCCATTAATTATAGTCACGCAAGGTGACTTGTTAGTTTGTGTCCCTCCTTCATTCAGTATACAGCAAATAAACTGTCAGTTATCATTCCCGTAAAACACAGTATCGTCATTCTGTAGATAAAAATAAATACAGCGTTACATTAAGATTAGCAAACAAATTACTAAGCGAACGATAATAAAATAATAACATTGGAACATATAAGTTACATGTGCTAGCGAATTTTAAAACAAGTAAATCAGTTGGAAATATTATTTAATAGGTAGATATACAGGGCGATTCAGAACTTATCTAAAAAAATTGAATGTTAGGGGACTTTTACAAATACAATTTTGTTAACAAATAAAGCAGTTCGAAAATGATTTAAAAATACACTTTCGCGCAGTGTAAAACCTGATATTGCGGCATACAATAGGCGACCGGACAAAAAATGAAAAAAAATACCCAATGAAAGAAATAAATAATATTTTATAACATCTATTTTATACAGTAAATTCAGCTGATTTTGTCGCTATTGTTGTTATTAATAAAATTAATTTATTCTTTTAATTAATAAAATAGTTTGACATATCTAATGTTACAACAAAATTTTGGCTTCGCTTACCCAGTTTCTAAAAACTAACACAAATGTTTCTACATCTGTCCGTTTTGAAGTTATTGTAAGGTATCGTAAGTTATTGGCAGTAGCTATGATACGTAAATCATAAATAGTAGGAGTTGCTATACACGTAAACCATTTTTGCTACATGAAAAACTAATGTAAAGAATCGCATCAAAAACGTTAATACCTACAAATAATAATCGGGTTTCAATATTTGGAATCGCCTGACTAGAGACTACATCAGTAGTCCAGCGATGTAAAGGTTGAAAATACCACAGCTTCAATATTTTTTTACTCGGAAATTATAAGGATTTTACACATACTTTCTTTACATATTGACTCATGATGCATCTATTCCCATTTTTTTTTAAATAAGTTCTGAATCATCCTGTATAATTCTATTACACAAGGTGATTTTAAAAGTAGTACCATAAATTTAACTGTTTCATAGACCACAAAATAAGAAGAAAATTCAAGCCCAACATGTATCCTAAAACGCTTCGACATACAGGGTGTAAAAAATTGGTTCCATATGGCGGTTTTTTAATTATAATCTGTTTGGAAATGAAAGAGAGTAATAAAACCCCGAGTTAGGAACCGGCCATGGGCATGGTAATATTTCGTTACAGGTAATTATCGGGTAACACTAATGCTAACACTAATGGGTGTACATTAGTAAATTAGTAAAATCGACTTGTGTTTAGTGACTATTGTGTTAGTGGATATAATATTGTTTGGGTAAAATGTCGAGTTAATCAGATTACGTGCCTGCTAAACGCGTGAAAAGATGTGCGCTGTCTCAGAATAAGAAGATTATTATATTAGATGTATTTAATGCATTGAAATACCAAAATCCTACCAACAGTGTTGACGACATCGTGGCAAAGGTTCCAAAATGACAGGGATTATAAAATCGACTATCTACAGACTTTTAAAGGAAACAAAAAATGAACAAAACTGTAAATCCTTCAAAATCATCTACAGGGAGGTCAAAAGTCGTTATAGATGATTTCTTCAAAAATTTCATTCGCAGAAAAGTACACTCATTTTATTTTAAAAAAGAAATACCAACGCTAAACAAAATTTTAAGTGAACTTTCAGAGGACAACGATTTGCCAAAAATCAGTAGAAGCAAATTATGGGCCGTCTTACGAGAGTTGAATTTTTGCTGGGAAAAGCAGAACAGGAAGTCAGTTTTTATCGATAAAGATGAAATTATTTGTTGGCGAAGATCTTACTTAAGATCAATTAGAAGATTCCGTGACGAAGGGATGAATATTTATTATCTAGACGAAACTTGGGTCAACGAGGGATATACTGTAACAAAAGTATGGCAAGATAAAAATGTAAAAATTTTTCGACAAGCATTTTTGGATGGACTTTCAACAGGGTTCAAAGCACCTTCAGGTAAAGGGCGAAGATTAATAGTGACACATATACCTATATTTGTGCCAGTGGTTTTGTAGATGGCGGTTTACTTTTATTTGAATCTAAAAATACAGGTGACTATCACGAAGACATGAATGCAGATGTTTTCGAAGAGTATTTTACACAGATATTGGATCTTATTCCTCCGGGGGTCTGTAATTGTCATGGATAATGCCAGTTACCATTCACGGCAGACCGAGCGGACGCCTACGGCTGCTTGGAGGAAAGCCGATATAATTCAATGGTTATCCGAAAAAACATTTCTTTTGAAACAAATATGGTGAAAAAGGAACTTTTGACACTTGTCAATCTTAAGAGAGATCAGAAAAAAATATGTTATCGATGAAATGGCAACAAATCGCCAAATAACGGTACTACGGTTACCACCTTATCACTGTGAACTTAACCCAACCGAATTAGTCTGGGCGCAGGTAAAAGGAGATGTAGCGCGAAATAATACAACCTATCGTTATCAATTTAGGGGACGAAGATAATTCATCAGAATATTCAGAGGATGAATTTTATCATACCTACTTTTTATTTTCTTTATTGTACATTTATACAACACTACATTTACTCACCATAATTCGAATTTTCAAAATACATATATTTTTGTGTGGAATAAAAGTCTATTCATTAAATTTAAATAAATATTTTTATAATAATATTGAATAATTTTATTTGAATTACTAAAAACCCTCTTAACCCGGTTATGATGTTTAAAGTAGCCTCTAGTTTTGAAATGCTGTTTTTGTATTGTTTACTTATAAGAGAAATGGACCGAGATATTGAAGCGGCATAGACAAAGACGGATTGTCGGGGATTAAATTTTAGCTACCTGTTACAATTTAGTATGGTTAGATCACACACAAGTTTTTTTAAAAGTACACCTCATCTATACCGATAATACATAATATAAAAACATTGAATATAAGCACCAGTACTACATTTACTTACAATTTGCATACATAATAAGCTTTTATTACTCTCTTTCATTTCTAAACAGATATAGTAGATATATACCAAAGGTATAGAGAACTTCTTGAAATTTGACACAATCTCATAACTTTATATGTTTTTTTTTTGATAATAGGAAAAGAAATCAAAATAGTTTGTCAAGATGTCAAGAGCACACTCTAAGTTTTTCCTGTAACTCCTTGGTATTAATGCTTGGACTTGTACAGCGTGTACATGGTATGGATTATAATTGATCTCGTGTATGATATGCCACACTATTGATCGGGACATTCCTTGTACTTTGTATCATATATTTTTTTATTTTATATCGTAAGTGGCTAGGTTAGCTTTTGTTAGTACTGGAGCACTTGCGCAATTGGGGCGCCAATTAGTTTAAAAACTAAGTGTTTTAAAAATAATTACTTAAACTAATAAATTTGTAATTATTATACTCTGTAGTTCTTAAAAAACATTGCAAATTCATCGGATTGATTAATGTAATTGAATAGCGATGTAAGTAACGAGAATAATTTAAAATATTCAAAACTTAAAGCGTGTAAAGAATGTTTCAAGTAGTAATGGCTAAATTTTATATGAAATATGACAACTAAATTACCCACAACAATTAAACAGTATATCTTCAAACCACTGTCTACTCTATGCATACGTATGTATACGTTTGCGTACATTTTTAATTCTAAATAAAATATGATAAAATAAATTGAGGTGGTGTTAAGTTATATTAGTTTAAATTAAAGGCTTTGAAATATATAAATAAATTTAGCTTAGACAGCCACTACTTGGCGTGTAATTGGATGAGGTAAATATTCAAGTATACTGCTGGTGATTTACTACAATCCAATGATTTACCAAACATTAGCTCTAGCGGTTTCAAACTTCTTATATCGTTCTTATATTCAGAAATGGAATAATATTTAGTGGACAAATGGTGTACTTGATATTGTCCAGAGTTTATATAATTCTATATATAGAGAGGCAGCAATTATTTCAAGAATAAACTAAAATGGCGTACAAATGGAGAAATTATGGAATTAAAAAATGAACCAGAACAGAAACATGCTGCTTACCTAGGTTGACGTGCGGTCATAATCGATGTAGCTATTTATTTGCAAATTGAGATTTCACACTGAACAAAATAACGCATGGGTGATAATTGATCCAGTAGTATATTTATGATCACCACATTTATTTAAATATTTATGTGCTCTCAATTCGTGCGTTCTTTAGCAATTCTGTCTGGCGCACTTTTTTGTAAAAAAAGAACATTTCAATCTCTTTTTGCTTTTAACTAATTCGAATATATTAAACAGATGAAAGCACCGTGCAGACCATAAAGGAGAAATTACTTAAGACAACCAGTAATGTTTAAATGTTGTAAGAGTCAGTTTTAATAGATTTTTTAAAGATTGAATTACTAAATATTGAATATCATTTTTAAATGCTACAACTGGCTGAGCAATTTGCCTGGTACTTCTCTTCAACGATCTGTAAAATGTGTTCCTCAGCTGCTGTAATACGCCGCGGACGCCCTGGATCTACATATATTTCGCCATTCGGTTGTAAATTTCTCGTGTTATGCCCGCACTACCCCGATAAAAGTAGCCTACCGGGAAATCGTCCTGCGTACAAACGAGAAGCTGCTAAAGCGTTTTGTTTTACTTCACCAGTAATTAAAATGATATCCATCAATTCCGAGTTGCTATACACGTAAGCCATTTTTGACATTGGAAAACTAATGTAAACACTATCGCAAAAACGTTAATACTAAAATTGGATTTCAGTATTCGGAGTTGTCTGCACTTCGATGGCGTTAGAGACTACAGTACCCAGCGATATAAATCTTGAAAATACTACAACCTCAATAATTATTTTCTCTTATGTTTTACGATATTGATTCCATTTTGCATGGTGCATCTATTCCCAAATATTTTTGGAAATGTTCTGAATCACCCTGTATATAAGGCTTGCTACAGACTGTGTAAATTCGCGATTTGTAATGCGCCAGCGTGGTTTATGAGGAATTCGTGAATAGTGTGTAGTCTTGTTCGTTAAAAATCCATTCATAAAAACCCTGCACACTATGCATAAATTCCATGCAAATCACTTATATGTTTCAGTTTTCTGGTAGGTTACTTTTAACAAAGGAATATACATTTTAAGAAAATGAGGACACATTTTCCCAAACTTTTTATGCCCCAAATCCAATTAAATTATTTTCTTACTTTTATTTATTTATACAATAAACGTTAAAATAAACTGTTTTACTTGGCAATACAAACACCCGCATCGCTTCCCATATAATTTATTAGATTGTTTGATTTGTGTTGTCTGACAAGTCCTCCCCAATAGGAGATTCATCATAATAAATGAGATGATTTGGTTATAATGATAGTTGATGAGTTTGCTGACCTAAATACAAATCATATCGAAAATTTAGGGGAATAATAATATGTGACGTAATATATTATTTGGGATTTTTTTATTCATTTAGTGTTTCTTTGGCTATTTCTCATATTTAACATTTACCATCTTCCTTAAGGGCGCCGTATTCTTGAAATAGTGTTTTCTCCAAATACAAGTAATTTTAGACATTTAAGAACTTAATAATATAGAGTTTAGAAAATAACAAGAATGTTCGTGCCACCTGCGAATATTCAAAGGTAACGAACTAAAATCAATATATAACGTCATAAAGCGATCTATCCAGCACATTTTTAGATACTGAAATCTTTCAAGATGCGTATTTTTAAAATTTAACTATAGATATAAACATTGTTATAACATAAAATTACATAGTTCTGCATATAAGATTGTTCACTTTCTGTTTATAAGTATGTGAAAATATATTTTTATATATTTTTAGGTATTGTGGTTGAATTTTCGAGTTCCCACTGCCAAAAGTGAAGTTAGATATTTATAGAGGCAGGTTAGTAAATTTAGATAAATTAATTTCTTTAGATAATTATTGAATAGGGCTTTGTCTGTGGAATTGTTCATTAGCATAGCTGTTTGGTATCAACGAACATACATATGACTTCATTTATAGGAATTATAGGAGATTTAATTTATATTAGCTTAAAACACCTTTCTAATACAGTAAAAAATATGTGAAAATAATTGTTAAAATGTGGGGTTAGAATAACGAAATAATGTGTGTCATAAAAATGCATTTTTAAAGTTATTATATTTTTTGAGGAGAGTTTAAATAGTAAAAGTGGATAACTATAACATCAGTAATTTTATTTTTGACATTACTTTTGCTCTACTTGTTTTATTTTTCGCGATTTCAGTACCTAAAAAACACCACAAATTTGGTCATTTTACAGCGAGAAATCCGGTGACCTTAAACGTATATAGTTCCTACACATCTTATCTCTTGCTGTTGTTTGAAATGTCAAAAGAAAATTTAACGTGTGAATTATCAACTTTCAGTAACAAGTAAGCAAGGAAAGACATAAAATATGTAAGAAAGTTTAAAATTATTAATTCGACTACGCAAATAAATAAAAATTGTTTTAGTAGTTGGCATTTTAAAGTAAACATTTACTTGAACAAGTAATATTCGAAGAGCGTGTCGAAAAAATATACCATAAAACATAATAGTTAATAGAGTATTAATAAGATACATTTTATACGAAATGGTCCACAAGTCTATTGTCATTTGTTTTGAGATTAAAAATGTTTGTTTTAAATCAAATTCTTCTTTTTTTTTAAATACATTTATTACTAAATAAGTTAGAGTCCTTAGTTTTCACCTATTTGTGCCATAGACTGTGAAATTATATTTTATTACATGTATCATGATTATAATTATAATAAATAAGAAAATCTGATTTTGCCCTGAATTTGTCACGTTTTCTCTAAAGACTATTCTCCAATTTGCCAAGAGTTTTAAAATCACCTCAATCTGTACCAGTTGTTTAGTAACGTATGATCTAATGTCAAAATAGAGCAAATCTATACCAGTTTTTAACATTTATAAGAAATCTAAGGTAAGCTCAAATAACGAAGTTGCTGCGATCATAATCAAAAGACTTTCTTGGTGGTTCCCAATTTACAAATATAAATCGTCGATTTTAAAATGTGAAAATTTCCCTTCTTGAATAAAGTTAGTAGATACACTTTTTTTAAAAAAATTAAATTGAAAACTGCCGCATAAGCAGTGTTAATTTTTGGGAGTGCATTTTTTATATAAAAAATATACATTGACACTAAATGATGATACACTAAATAATTTAATTTAATATTGCCTATTCAAATGGGTTTAGAGGAAAATGCTCTGATTTGTGCACCATGCTGTGTATCTAATAAGAAAGTCGGCAATAACTTTGTGTTATGATTGAACATGGAAACTAACAGTTAATAAGTTGTTAAATTGCTTAGAAGAAATTGAATACTGAGTTTAAAACAAATTATATACTATAAATTTTAATTGAGTGCAATTAACAAATCGCACGGAGAAATACCTATCGTACTAGTATGCCTCAGTAAATATCATACCTACTAAGAATGAAATTCATAAGTAAACACCATAATTGGTGTAAACATGAATGAAAAGTTGAAACAAATCAAAACTTCAAAGTACGATACGTATTTAAAATAATACATCAGTTATCATATAAATCAAAAGTTATTTTCAGTCACAGTTGCTACCAGTGCAATTTCTTATATCCAACCACCAAAAATCTAGAGAGTGACTCATCGCTAGTTTGTAGACAAACGCGATGGGCGAAGCATGCGAGAAACAACATTTCATAGGCGTCCTAGAAGACCATTAGATATAAAAATATACAAAAAATCCAAAAATAATATAACAGTTTTTTTCCAATTTCGAGGCGTTAGATAATAAAAATGATGAAGTTATTTTCAAATTTAAACTTTTTATCTTATATTATCAATTACCCAAGGTCGAATATAATAAAGACTGTAATTTACAGCACAGAGATAAATACGGAAGATGAGGGTCGGGTGATTACCTAAGCGTACAACTTACGAAGGGTTCAAAGCACACAAAATTATCCAAAGTAAATTGACGTCGAATGAACCTAGCACATTAACAGTTTGCTTTAAATATCCCCCCTGTGCCATCATCTCCACAAATTAGAATGCCGTCCTTTTGGACGGCGATGGCCCACCACTACCCACTAACACTTACCTAACCGCGTACTCCGCGAATATCACACTTAAGCCTTGTTTTCATGAACGCGAAATTCACGGATTTTTGCAAGAATTGAATTGCCAGCCCGAAAGATATAGCCGCCCATGATAGCACTGGAAATGGAACAGGTGGATCCCTCAATTCGTCACGACCAATAGAAGGCTAACTTCTTCGATCTGACGCATGCGTATTTGCTGCAGCAAAAGCTGTGTAATCGGGTATGGTCTTGAGAGATATGCAGTACACGATTTTATAGGAAAAATCTACGGAATGCAAGTATTTTTCTTTATATCGACTACTATATATTGGGAGCGAGATTATAACATGCGTCCCTCTTGATTTTTGGCAGTTGGGTATAGCCATGAATTTTTGATTTGCCTTTGTTGATCTTGGGTTAGGCATTGCGTAGACACACACTGTTAAAATCCCTGAGCCCGCTCGTGTTGTTATTTCAATTCCTATTGTTGGTATTACTGCTGATATTTTTGAAAGCGCTCCACAGGCCATGGTAGTTCGCTGAGATCTCCTGCAGGAGCCTGTACAATTGGTCGCATCCAATTTTTTTAAACTTTTCATCGCTCTTCACTGTCTGCATTTTCAGTGGTGACTGCAAACATTTTGCCTGATTCCTCAGCATATAATATTATTATTTAAGACAAAATTATATAAAAAATGTATAACAAGAAATTCCATGCGTCTTAGGATAGAATATAAAATAACAGAAATATTTTTTTATATCTGATGAAATTTAGGTGAAATTTAAGATGTGGCTAAGATATCCTTCTTTATTTTATTTTCATTAAATATTTTTATCAAAATTTAAAATTTACCATACTTACACTTTTATGAATGTGCAGTCGTATTAGAAATATTCAAATAAATGTTCGTGTGTCTGCAGATTATTTCCATATATCGAGAAATATTACCTGGTTACTCAGTTTTACTATTTTCCAGGTACATTCCAATAATAAATTTAATATGGCAACTTCCATATTATAAAACCTTTTATCTTCCAGAAAAATTTAATATGCTTTTATGAATATCTACCTCCAGTAATGAAACTTCTTTAAAAAAACACCACAAAAAATCTGTCTGTTTTTTTTTTATTAAATTGTGTGCCAGATACCTTTTAAATATGTTTCCGTTTTTAAATTGAAATAGTACTAGGACCAAAAATAATTATTGCAGGGACCGTTTGCTACATAAGAAGTATATTTCAACATTTTCAGTGATTTATTGTTTCTGATTTTGTGTAGGTCATGCTACAGTCGTTCTATACAATATAGTGGCGACAATAGAATGCATCATTTTAGCCACCATGTTGCATTAAATTTATTTGACATGCCAAGAACTTTTTTATGGTACTGTTTATTTTATTTTAATTTAAAATATGTGCTAATTTACACCACAAATACTTTTTTGTCCAACTGTCAAAAATACGACATTTTTAATCGCTATAGATACGCAAAAATGGCCAATTTTTAACGGCGATGAACACGCTCACGCTATTGTGAAAATATAGAAACAAAAACATGCGACCATGAAAAATAGTTATTTTTATATCAAGTGTGCAAAATCAGTATTTTAATAGCGGATACGAATGTGAATTTTTGGTTGAGATCGTTGTACTTGTTGCATAAATAACTATTCAGTATCTGAAGTTAGTATCAATGTCAAAAGTGACATCATTGTGAAAAGTAGGATAACTAAAACATATCCTCTTGATTAAGCCATAAGATTAGATTATGTGGTAGTAATAAATGCAGCGAACGTTTAAAAAAGATTATGTTCCATTTGAATTACGTGTGCATTATGTATGTAAAAATTCATGCTAGGAGTTGCTGGAGTAGTAAAGAACAACCTGTTCCAGTAACTGGTCGTCTGGAAACTAGGAATATCTTTTATTATTTTCTTCTAATTTAAAGCGAAAGACGTTTTATATTTATAGTGTTTTATGTCCGTTTGATAAGAACATTCAAGAAAAATATGTAATAACTGCAAGAATTCTCCAAACAAGAGGACCACTAATTCCTACCTCGGCTGATATTCTCCGCACATTCGTACCTGGATTCTGCTCTACCAGAGCTAGAATGTCTTCTTTTGCTCTAGAAGTAGATACCGACCTTGGTCTTCTCGGTAAATGACACTGTTTGCTCAAGGAACCGGTATCACGCAATCTTTGGTGAATTCTTCCAAACACGCGTTGTGAAGGAATCTGGCGATTTGGATAAGCGTCAACATAAAGACGTCGCGCTTCGGTGGCGTTCCCATTAGCACGACCATACATGAAATGCATGTCTGTTAATTCTGCGTTAAAGTAACCAGCCATAGCAAAAGAAAACTTTTATTTATTGAGAATTTTCTGCTTATTTTGGTTCATACTATTACCTCCTTAAATATTTTGCACTCTTATTTTAACACCACGTATAGTGCCTGATGTGATGTTCCGCTGCAAAAAGAGTTTCAGGATGCGTGTTGTCCGAATATTGCTTGAGCAGGCTGTGAAACATGAACTTACGAGTTGACCTGGAGCCGTATTTCGCGTTGCTCCGTCTAGTATTTTTTTTTGTTGTCCCATGTCCATAGTTACTAAAGTAAAACAACGAGGCAATTGGAGATTTAATGTCAAGTTCCATTTGTCGTGATGAGTTTGTACGTCGATTTTTGTAGCGACGATTTGACCAGCGCGCGCGGGTGTATACAAAGATCAGCTCCCGTATCGATGAGAAACTGGTCATTTGAATCATTTGAATACGTATCCGTAACGTACAGCTAGCGAGGAATCGGACACGTGTACCTGTTCGCCGTCTTTTTTGGACGATACGTTTATGGATAGTGGCACTCGCGAGCGTCACCAAAGCGTTAGCGATACCAGCACTGACCACAATCACTGCCATGGCTCCGTGATGTTATTGTCCTCGTTGTCGTCCGTCGCAGTGAATAGCTTTGCCATTGCTTCCGACATCTTCACCAATCTGTTCTTCTATGCGGTCTAACATCTCTTTTGGACTAGATCTGGCCGCGTTCAGAGTGCCGAACCGGGCATTACTGTGTCCATAATTGCATAATTATAATTATTTATTTTAAAGTACACATAGGTCTCTTAAAGACGACATATTTAATAAAAAAGGCAGGTTATTCAAATAACAAATAACATACCGCACGTTAGTGGTTTTGCTATTGTTGATAATGTTAGTCGTTGAGGATACTCTTGATACATATTGTAACCTCTAAATTGGGTTAGCGTGGGAACACGTCACGTAGACAAACAACTTTATTGTCACTCTTGATTATACAACACAAACCTAGAAAAAATGGGTGCCGCGTTTTCTAGGGACCTAAGGTCTAGAAAATGGATATTTTATTTGCTTTATGTTGGCGGTTGTGCAAATATGATGACTGCATTGCAATATGAAATTAACTAACTTGCTGTAATTTTAAATGTCATTAAAGAATATAAAGTGTGATCAATCACAGTAAACAAATGAGCTTCACGCTACCATACAACCAACGTAAATTGGCATAAAAACGAAGTTTTGGCGATTCTGTACCTTTTAGGGCAGCCATGAATTAGCAGTCGCCGGCAATATGACGCTGGCATAGTCTATATTTTTTCTAGATTTGTGATATACAAGAAATATCCTTCAACAAATTCACAACTCTCAAACTCTTTACTTTGACATTTCAGTCATTCGTGTTCGACTGCTCAATATAAACTTACTCCAGTGGCGAAAATGATGCGCTTATAGGGTTATAGAATAAACAGAAACGTAATTTACAAACTAACGAGGTAAGTGAGCTTCAATTATAAATTCTAACGTAAACAGGAACACAATTAACAAACCAAAAATGTTGGTGAGTCTCCGTAACAATATTATTTTTTGGCAATAATGCTGTGTTGTTTATAAATAAATTTTCTTACTTTCTACAGCCTGTTATAATTATACCTTGATGGGTTACAATCGATACGTCATATCATTTGTAACATATGACGACATAAGTAGAATTATTTAATTGTTATTTTTCTATTTTCCAAAAAATATACTCGAGTGTAATACAACATCGATCTCAATCAACATTGATTACAGTGTTGATATAATCTTAAGAATACTTATTATTTCACATTCAGGCCGAGTATGTATCCCATGTACCAAAATAACGTTATGCTATTCTATAAAATAACATGTGGAAATAACGCGCCGTATTACATAAATTATTAGGTATACCTCATAATACATATCCACAAAACGAACGTTATGTTATCACTACTATTAAAATTCAGTATGTTATGTGGAATTTAATTTTGATATCGTAAGACAGATACACATTCATAGTGATTTAATGACATTCTGATTTGATGAGAATTGATTTTTGACAATCACGAATTAAAATTATCGCCAACGTCTGGTAACTAACTACATTATGTTAAAAATAATAATTTTGCAAATAGAAGAAATCCACCTATCAAAAAATAAGATTCGATGTACATTTATAAAACAGCGATTAAAAGTAAATTTAATAAGCCGTCTATTTTCAACTCAGATAGTACATACGTTAAACTATACAGGGTGATTCAGAACTTTTCTAAAAAAAATCTGAGTGTACAGGAGACTCATACAAATACAATTTTGCAAAGAAATAATCAAAAAGGACAGTTCACCGTAAAACCTGATAAGTTGGCATTCTGCGACCGGACAAAAATTGAAAGAAATGCTCAAGGAAAGAAATAAATAACATGTTATAACGCCGATTTTATACAGAAAATCTAACTGCTTTTGCCCGCTATTGTTATTCGTTATTAATAGATTTAATTTGTTGTTTTAATTAATAAAATAGTTTGACATAACGGTTTCAAATTTCCCTCGCGTTGTACGGCATTTGCACTCACTGCACACCGCGGTAAAAGTAGTTGCATTTGGCACTTATTGACCGGGAAATTGTTATGCTAAAGCATTTTCACAGCGTTATAAATTAACCCTGGAGTAGTCGCGCCTGATAGTCTGACAACACTAGTCGCGCAGAGTCTGTTAGACTCCGTATGCGTAAGAGTCAATACATAATTTTATTATATTGATTCTCATAATAAATTATTGAAGAAAATACACAAACACGTAAACAAAGCTTTATTCAATTAAAAAAAAATAAAAACAGTACTTTTTGTTTAAATAAAAATAAACACCCTAATGAACGTGGCAACGGCCTAACAAAAACTAGACCAGTTCACAGAAATAAAACAAAATAAAATTTCAACAAGAAAAATTTGTTCCCAGATTCGCATTTGTACACGAAAAGCACAACATTTTTGCGTGTTTCAGACAAACGAAAGATTTTCATTTCTGGCAATAAAACCTAGATTTATGTTTGTTTTTGCAACCCACGCAATATTTTCTGGTGCCTTCTGGTATCTCAATATTAACATTTTAGATGACGAGGAATATATTGAGGAATATAAAAACATATTAAGTTATAATGGGTTTGTATCCTTTATCAATGAATATACAAGGTTGCCTACTAAAACATGTTTGGACCATATTTGGTTAAAAAATAAGTTGGTTCCAAGAGATTTAAAAATAAGGTCTTTCATTTTCAGGCATTACATTACAGATCATAGTCCTGTGGGTTTGCTTTTTAATTTGGATGAACAAGAAAAAATTAAAAATGATAATAGGAGTAAAACATACTTAAATTACAAAAATCTAAGATCCGATTTAAGAAATGAAATTTGGGAAGAAATATATAATGAAACAAATCTAGATAAGTTATTTGAATGTTTGATATCAAAGTTAAAATATTATATAAATAAAAATAAGAATACTATAACACTCAAACATAAATTTATCTACAAAAAAAAATGGATTACACCGGACATATTGAAATGTATTAGAGAAAAAGAAAGACTTTATAAATTAACTTTAAATAATCCAGATAATATTGATATCAGGGAGGGATATAAGCATTATAGTAATAAATTAAATAACTATAAAAAAAGCCAAAAAAGCATACTTTTGTAAGCAAATTGAAAAAAATAAAAACACATCAACGGCTCTTTGGAACTGCGTAAAAAACATTTGCGGTAATACGAAACAGAAAACGGATGTACAAGAAATTAAATTACCAGACGGGTCACGGGTAACCTGCAAAAGAGAAATTGTTAATCATTTCAATGATCATTATAGTACAATTGGAGAGAAATTATCTGCGAAAATACCAGATATAGATAACTTTAATGATAATTTGGGATGCTTGGAAAATACAATGTTTATGTACCCAACTGACGAATTAGAGGTATTAGATATAATAATTAATCTAAAAGGAAAGGTAACACCAGGACTAGATCAAATTCAATCAGACACTTTAAAAGAAATTAGACATGAAATCGCACAGCCATTAACTTACCTAATTAATTGCTGTTTGGAAACGGGCTATTTTCCAAAGATTCTAAAGTGTGCTGTGATAAAGCCGTTATACAAAAGTGGCAGTAGGTTGGATGTAGGAAACTATCGCCCGGTTTCTCTTTTGTCAAGTATTTCAAAGATTTTAGAAAAAGTAATAAAAAAAAGACTTTGTAAATTTTTAAACAAATATAAGATACTATCGAATTGTCAGTATGGTTTTAGAGAGGGACGATCGACTGATGATGCGATTCATCAATTAACATCATACATTTATGAGGCATTAGATAAAAAAACTCCTACAATTAGCATATTTCTCGACCTCTCTAAGGCCTTTGACACTGTATGTCATAAAAGACTGTTAAATAAATTAAATAAATATGGAATTCGTGGTAAATCATATAAAATCCTTGAAAGCTATTTATCACAAAGAGAACAGCTGGTCCAACTGGATGATGTCCGGAGTGATTTGCGGGCGGTTACCGTTGGTGTTCCTCAAGGAACGGTATTGGGACCGCTCCTTTTCACTGTTTACATCAACAGTTTATTAAACCTTAAGACATCTGGCAAAATTATTAGCTTTGCTGACGACACAGCTGTTGTGTATAAGTCATCTTCCTGGTCAAACCTAAAAAGAGAAATAGAAAATGAGTTTCCAAGGATTGTTGAATGGTTGCAGTATAACAAGTTGACCTTAAATTATGCAAAAACAATGTACTTACCTTTTGCGTCTTATAGCACAGGTCTTCCTGCTTTGGGTCCTTTGAATGTAGGTCACAATATGCAAATTTTGGAGTCTTCTACGGTAAAATACCTAGGTGTTTATATTATAGACATATGAGGTGGGAATTACAAATGAAGCAACTTGTAAAAAAGATAAGGGGTTTGATACCTACATTTAAATACTTGCGAGACTTTTTAAATGTGCAGCAGTTGAAAATGATGTATTTTTCTTTAGTGCAATCATTGTTATCATATGGTATCTTAGGATGGAGAGGTGTGTATGACTGTTATCTATATGATGTTCATGTTGTACAAAAGTGGGTTTTGAGAGTGATGCATAGGAGAAACAAATTATATTCTAGTAATTCATTGTATGAACAATCTAATATATTGGATTTAAGGCAACTATATTTTCTGAAAATGATGCTTTATTTGAAACGAGGCAAGATTAGTTTGATTCCCTATGAACATCCTCATAATACTCGTCGACCTGTAACTATATTATACCCTCGTTGTGATAAAACAATTGGTCAAAGATGTACTAATTATCTGGTATCTAGATTGTATCTTATTATCCCTAGAGAAATACAAGATATACGCTCTTATAATATTTACAAAAAGAAATTGAAAATATGGATAAACCAACAAGACAGGTTGTTATTTAGTAATATAATTAATCAACGCATATTAACATAGTAAATTGTAAATATGATATATATGATTAATATTGTAATGTTTAATAGCTTTTGTTGTAATTATCAAAAAATTGAACTCTAATCACGATTCTGACTTTTCCCTAGTATGTTTTATTACCTTGGCTGCGACTTTTTTTTCATGTTGAAACGTAAATTTAAGTATCTTATCTATAAGTTTTATTAATTATATAATTATTATTATCATGCAAACTGAAGTGCAATTAAGAGCACTGTAGAGCACTGCAAGTATACTTCATGTTATTAATGTTTGATTTTAGTGTAGTAGTGTAGTATATCACGTACAAGTATCTATTGATACTTCTGTGATTAGCTATGTTTATTCCTATGCATCCCTGTATGATTTGTACCTATTTAAAGATGAATAAACATTATTATTATTATTATTATTATTATTATTATTATTATTATTATTATTATTATTATTATTATTATTATTATTATCTCCTCTAGATTAGCAACAGACTTAGATGTTCCTGCTACATCTTATCTCCTTTGACGGAAAGCCTGTGGTATATTTTCCTGACGAGAACGTATCTACAAATGTGGTTCAATCAACGTCAATGCTATTTGTTTTAGAAACACTCTCCGTTTCAAATCATCTCTTCGATCAGGGTGATTGGAGACATGAATAACTTGACTGTTTATTCCAGCGATGTTCAATAAGGGGAAAAAAATCACCATGAGCCAGCGTCTGCTAATTCTTGCTACATCATATAGTGAACAAAGCTGGTCTACAGAATCGACGCCTCCTTTTGTGCCATTATAGAAAGTTATCATTTCTGGTTTGTTTTTATCACCAGTGGCAGGGTCAATTGCATCACTGTTGTGCAAACATAGGACATTATTGTCATATGTTCCCCAAATCCGAACATACTTGATGTTGTTGGGCGATGTATCACTTCTATAAACTCCTTTGGTATTTCCCTCTTATTTTTCCGAATTGTTCCGACCTGTGTAAGTTTATGATCTGTTAGCAATTTTTCGACCAAGGGCACCGATGTAAACCAATTATCTGTGGTAAGGTTTCTTGACGTTCCGGAAATGGGAGATACTAGACGCATAACAATACTCATAGCGTCATTTTTTGTCTGGAATGGACCTGCAGGCTGTTGTCTTACGTATACTTCTAGATTCAACGTGTAAAACATTTTCGAATCGACCAACGAGAAAAGTTTCAGCCCATACTTGTTTGGTTTCGAAGGTATGTATTGTCGAAAACCGCATCTACCACGGAAAGCCAGTAGTATTTCATCTATAGTGGCATTTTGTGAAATGGAATAATGTTTTCGACAGTTACTTGTAAACATATCGAAAATTTCTCGGATTGGCGCCAGTTTATCTATTTTCTTCCTCTCTTCTCTCGTAGCGCGATCATCAAATCGTAAATGCCTCAAAAGAAAAAGAAACCGCTGCTTACTCATTGTAAGCCAAAACACTTCTACTCCGGTCCCTTTTCTGTCCCATATTTCATCAACACTCAACTTGGAGCTTTTTAGCAACCCTGACAAATATAGCAAGCCAATCAGGGCTTTTATTTCAGTTTTATCTGTTTCCTTGCAGTCCCGATCTCTTTTGTAAAGCTGAATTTTTGTTCTTATATAGGTGTTTGTATGGTTTACAATGATATCGATCATTTCGTCGTTCACAAAGCACAGCACTCGATGGGACTTTTTGCTTGTTTGGCTACACCTCTTGTACCGAGGAGTTGGCTTATTATGTTCCAGGATCGAGTCCGCACTTTCTGACTCGGAACATGTTTCTTCCATTTTGTTGTATTGTCTTTGCCCAAATAAAAAGCTGGTTTAGGCATTTTTGCTGGTGGTGTAATAAAGCTTGTGTCGTCATCGGAGGAATAATTATCTTCTTGGATGGTATCGCTGCCCTCAGATCTACATTCCACGACATCATCCTCTATATCTGATTCTTCATCAATTGGTGCCTCGTGAGAGTCTACTTCCTCCCACAGGCGCATCAACCTTGCCTGCTCTTTTTCAAAGTCCATTTTTGTTTAGAAATAAATAATTGCAAAGCCTGGCCGCAATAAATATCAAACTGGCTTACCAGTTATCACAGAAAAAAAACACATCACAAGAGGTCGCGTGGAGTCTGGGAGACTCCAGATCACCTTTGACAAAAACTGACTTGTACAACCGCCCACAAACACTTGAAATATTCAAGTACTCTATAAATCGAGAAGCTACGTGGACGTGCTAAGTGGTCGAGGGAAAAATGCGAAAATGGACGAAGAGATTCGGAGCGCGGAGTCTGTCAGACCTACCGCGACTACTCCAGGGTTAAAATGATATCCATCAAATCTGAGTTGCTACTCTACACGTAAGCCTTGTTTTAAATTTGAAAAACTAATGTAAACACTGGAATCACAAAAACTTTAGTGCGTACAAAAAGTAATCGGATTTGAATATTCGGATTCGCCTATCTAGAGACTACAGTGGCCCTGCGATATATAGGTTGAAAATACTACAACTTCAATAATGTTTTAGTCGGAAACTATAAGGATTTTATAAAAAATTCTTTTGCTATATCGACTCCATTTTTCAGGACGCATTAATTCCCAAACTTTTTTAGATAAGTTCTGAATCCCCTGTAGTGACACTTAATTTCTTTTCTTTAAGATTCTACATAACGTATTAGAAATAACATCGCCGTTATTTCTCAACATTTACATTACATAATTTAAGGTGAGGAAATATAACATTTAGCTTTGAAATAACGTAAATGTTATTATAACCAAAATGGGATACATACTTGGGCCGATTAATTTAAATCAACTAACCCTTTCGGATACATTTTCCTCATTCCGTATCTATTTTACCGGATCTACAATATGACCACAGTTGGAGATATATTTTATTATCCAGTAATTTTCTCAAGTATGTAACAATTTCGGAAACGGGAAAGGGAGAAATAATAAACTAATATCGTACCCTCTGTTCCTAAACTCATTCAGACATTAATTGTAACTGTTACAAGTGTAGGGTTTAGTTATATCCGACAATAAATCAGCAAGTTGCGGTGGAAGAACAGCCAGTCTGAAAGTCCGAAGGTTCCTGTAATAATTGACCTTCTGCTGAATTTTGACAGATCTGTAGCAATTTCATAAGGGAGAATGGCAGGGAGAAACGCAACCATAAAATTAATGATTTTAAAATGGAGTTATTGCTAATGTTGTTTTGATATATGGCCAACAGTTTAAAATTAAATGCATTTCACTGGAATTTATGGGGGTGTATTCGTCAGAAGATTGCTGCTGCAGAACAACGCCACTATTAAGTCTTAAGTCTTTTCTCTTATTTCAGGAGTAAATTGGTTTAGAGGAAAATATTGTGTAACGATGTTTTTGTTTAGCCATTAATCAATCCAAGTACAGATTCCGAAGATGTCGACTGGTTTTTGCCAAAACAATGTAAGCGGCAGTTTAGTACTTTTCCCTTGGGATAGTTTTAAGCATCTAGTTAAAATTTTACGGAAGCATATTATTTTATGATGGATTTAACTTTTTGTTTTCTTTTGCGATGTATATTTTGCAGGGAACTGTATTAATTCATCAGTTATTAATTTATTTGCACACAATACTCGAAGTTTACATTTTACCGAATATAAACATGCAACTATAAAATTTATTAAAAAACGAATAACCAAAGATAAAGAAAATATAAAAAATATATTTCTTCTTTCCATTCAAATGTTTTTGGTAACTAGCAATAAAACTTTGTGCGGCAGCTTTTGTATTCTTCTACGTATGATTGTAGAGTACCCATATATACAGGGTGTTTCAGTTTGATATGTCACAAACACGTAAGCATATTTTTGGGAATAAAAATAAGAATAAAAGTCTTGTAAACTTTTGTTCTAACTTCCTCCGTTATGAAGATACAGGAGGTTGAATTTTTTCAATAAATTAAAATTTTCTTTCATAACTTTTAAACGGATTAAGATATTGTTATTAAATTTAGGGTACTGCGTAAGCCGAGGATGTTGCATTTGCTGCCAAAATATGGCTCTTTAAAATTAAACAGTGGCGTACATACAGGGTGAGTCTGTCATTTTTGGCAAAGTAAATATGTGACGCCACTGGTTAAATTAAAAAAAGTGATCATTTCATAATTTTACAATTCATTTCCAATAAAAATGGTCTCTTTAATTTTAATCGTGTCTCATAGTTTAGTCACAACTTATTCATAGAAGTCTGTTTTTCGACGACTGTGTTAATATGCGACAATGCTTCTGAATTCCGTGTGCCGTGAAAACAAAATCCAATTTATTATGTAGTTTTGAATGTGGCAGTTAATATTTATGATAAATACCGTTTATGCAGTTTATGCTTTAATTGTTATAACAGTAATATTTTAAGTTGATAGTTAGCAATATTTTAAGTTTCAATTATACTGTGGTTTTTCAATAATGGCGCAGGTTGCATTCACAAGTGAAGAGTATGCAGATATGCATTTGATGTATGGTGCAGCCTGGGGTAATGCTGTTGAAGCTAGACGATTATACGCAGAAAACTTTCGTGGGAGAAGAATTCCTGACCGAAGGGTATTTCAGGTAGTTTACGCGCGTTTAAGGGAAAGAGGAATTCGTATAGGCGCTATTGAGAGACCGCGACCGCGACTACCAAATTTTGAAGATCAGATTTTTCAAATGGTGGAAAGGGAACCAACGACAAGCACTAGAAAAATTAATTCTGAACTGGGCGTAAGTCATACAACGGCCTGGCGCACAGTTCGTAATCAACAGCTGTATATATTTCACTTTCAAAAGGTGCAAGCGTTGACTCCAGCAGATTATCCACCTCGGCAACAATTTTGTCGCTGGTTGCTGAACCGTTGTGCAGAAGAGCCTAACTTTGTAGCACACATATTATTTACTGATGAAGCCAGTTTTGCAAGAGATTGCATAATGAACCCACACAACATGCATTACTGGGCCGACGAGAACCCTAATTGGACTGTTGCTGGTACGCATCAACAGCAGTTCTCGCTAAATATCTGGTCTGGTATTATTGGCGGTATTTTAATCGGGCCACATGTTTTGCCAAACCGTTTAACCGGTCAAGCCTATAGGCATTTTTTAGAGGAAATCCTACCAGGATTGTTGGAAGAGGTTCCACTTATAACAAGAGTATTGCTCTGGTTTATGCAGGACGGGGCACCTGCCCACTTCAGTTTAGCTGCCAGGAATTATTTGCAGAACAACTATCCAAATAGGTGGATAGCTCGAGGGGGTCATGTAGCTTGGCCAGCAAGGTCGCCTGACCTGAACCTCCTTGACTTCTTTTTGTGGGGTCACTTAAAAAGTTTGATATACGAAACAGAGGTTCAAAATATTGATGATCTACAGCTTCGCGTACAAAATAGTTGTAAAGCATTTTTAAATACCCCAGAGATTTTCGAACGAATTCGGAGATCGTTATTACGTCGAGCTCAAGCGTGCATCCTAGTTCAAGGACGGCACTTCGAACAATTATTGTAAATTTGTATTAGATAGGGGTCTAATATTTAATAATAATAAATTATATTGAAACAAGTTTTGATTTTATCTGACATGAAGTTTTCTTATAATAATTTTGGTCATATTATGTATATTATCTTAATTAAATAAAAAGGACAAATAATGTGTTAAGTACTACTACATACTTCTTCTTAAGATTATGGCAATAGGATACATAAATTATTACAGCACCAGAAATGTTCAAAATTAAGCAAAATATCATATTACTTATTGTAGTTAATATGTTCAATAGCAGTTAACAATCAATAGCACAATTTTGCTCCACATAAATATTTCAATGGCCAAACTATGAGAGACACAAAAAAAATGAAAGAGACCATTTTTATTAAAAATCAATTGTAAAATTATGAAATGATCACTTTTTTTAATTTAACCAGTGGTTTCACATATTTATTTTGCCCAAAGTGACAGACTCATCCTGTATCTACGCCACTGCTTAATTTTAAAGAGCCATATTTTGGCAGCAAATGCAATATCCTCGGCTTACATAGTACCCCAAATTTGATAACAATATCTTAATCCGTTTAAAAGTTTTGAAAGAAAATTTTAATTTATAGAAAGAATTCAACCCCCTATATCTTCATAACGAAGGAAGTTAGAACAAAAGTTTACTAGACTTTTATTCTTATATTTATTCCCAAAATATGCTCACGTGTTTGTGACATATCAAACTGAAACACTGTATATATTTTAAATAGTAGTAAAAGATGAAATACTTTCATTGCTTGCTACAAGAACGGCAGAAGAAATAATTTATATCCTTGATTAAACTCACCGCTTATTTAGCTTCCCCCGGTGTCAATTGAATGTTGTACACTTTCTGGGCTGTTCTGCCATGGTCGATGCTTAACTGCAGACGTTTCGCCATACTTAATACATGGCGTGTTCAGTACTTCTGGTATCTTAAGCATTCAGCCAGCGCTCAAGATACGAGAAACACTGAATATGCCATCTGTTAAGTATGACCAAACGTTTGGCGGCAGAACAGCCCAGAAAGTGTTCATCATTCAAAGTCATAGTTTACTTGACTGAAACTCGCAGTGAGCATATCGAATAAAGTTTCAAGTTAACAACCATTAAATAGTGGGAGATACAAGATCATACAAAACCATTGGAAAGTTATGATTATTGAAATTATTTCAGAATATAATTACATTGAAAGAATATGAAAAAATAGCCAATACGGGAACAAAAGTGACATTTAATTTTGCTAGAAGGGTAGTCGCCTTCGGCGTCGTCTTCCATTCCTTCAAACAAAATAAAACCACATACATCATGCACTACTTTTTCTACAAACACCATTGAAAGTAGAAATCAACGCATTTCTTAAGTTATTCAATTTATAAAATGTCAGTTTGAAATCCAAACGTCCATGAAGTTTATTGTTGCAAAGGTAATGATGGTTTGTTAACAAGTAGCTTCAAATCTCGTAACATGGGATGTGACCAAGAAAATGAATGTCCCCTGGCGGAATCGAAAAAACTGCTAATAAAGCCACTTTCGGGTAATTGCCTAGTAAGTGAAAGCAACAGTATGAGTTTTCCTACAATAATTTCTAAAGGTGGTGTGATCTGAAAAATGTTAGTGGCAAGTTCAGTAAAAAAGTGCTTTTGGCATACTTTGAAGAAACATAAAGAAAACCAATACATGGAAATCATTAACGGTTTGGTCAAATTACTCCATGTTGAAGGCGAAAATGAACATAAATAATCAAGACATGACCAAATATTACAAGCTTGTTGCTTTTTTGAAACTAAAGGGTCTGGATATCCACCGAAAAAGTCGAAAGTATTGACCAGGGAAGAAAATGGACAAATTTGTCGTAGAAGCGCAGGATGAAACATATGTCATGCAGTAGGTTGCCATAATTTTCGGTGTATTTGGAGCCTGTCGTCGCGAAGAGCTGTGCAACTTTACATTCAATAATATCGAAGATTTAGGAACTTTACTAGGTCTGCATATTTCGGACACAAAAGATATTGTGCAGTAAACTTTTATTAGTACTGATACATTATATTTGAATTATTATATAAAGTACAAACGATAATCATTGAACAGTTTTCATAAAATACAATAAGATTAAATGTGTTCGAATCAATACATTTGGTAAGATGCCTGCCAATATTATCGAAGTTACCTGATTCTCATCATTTTACTGAGCATTGCTTTCGACGATCTTCGGCTAGTTTGTTGGCAGATTCTGGTGATAATCTTACTACAAGTAAGAGACATGGTGGATGTCCAGCAAAGTAGCAGGTTACTCATTACAAAACAAGAAGAACATTGCAGATCAAATTTTGTCCAAAACTTCGGCAGATAGCATTGCTCCCTACCCTGGCACAAATTTCACATAAACAATTATTATTACAGCTACTAATGAGATTAGCCATGGAATTACTTATTTTAATTGTACTTTCCCTAACTGCACTAGTCGTATATAATATTTAATTAAGTAAAATATCGGTATGTCTGGACCCCCAACAGGGGCCCATCAATTTGGGCCCCTGTTGTTGGTATTACGACTACTATGGTTGGAACCGTTCCTTGGATGATGGTTATCTTCCGAGAGGTCCCGTAGCCGTCTCTGTAACTTGTCGCATTCCATGCTTCCAAACGTTTCGCCGCCCTTCATTGTCAGCATCTTCAGTGCTGACTCCTCAAAAAATTTGCCGCTACTGAGGAAAGCAAAACCACTGACAGCATGCGTTAAAAACTATAATTTTACTAACGTTTATAGAAAAAATTGTTTAGGCTACCACTGTAATAATAATAAAAGCAATAATAATAATTAATTATTATGATTATTATAAAATATTTATTTAATATAACTACCCAGGTATCGTGACATAATAATCCTGTTATTAGCTAAGCCTCATGATACATGTTTACAATTATTTGCCGTGGCAGTAAATCGTGCCTATTATGTAAAATTCATTGTATAGATATATTTTTTTATTAAGTTCGATTAATATTAATTAAAAACAAATACGATGTCAATTTATTTTCACTTGTTGTACCTTTTTTAAAGCCAGTCATAGTATTTGTGCAGTTTGCACATTGTAAAAGTATATTTTACGTGTACAGTTATAAGTCGTCAAGTAAGATGAAACACATATAGTGTCTTTACATCTACCGTTTTATAATTCAGGTTATTCAGTCTTTAAATTGTTCAGGAGCGATATGTCTAAAAATGAAGTTTATGCAGCAATAACTGTAGCTGTAATTATAAAAAAGAAACAGTATAAGAGGAACCGATTTAAACGGTCTTAGCAATTCTTTAAGTGTAACAATTTAGTCAGTGTCAAGCTTGTACACGTTGAAAAAATCCGGTTGATCGTGATTCCGTTCAAGCCAAACAACTGAAGGGTACAATGCAATAACGGGTAAAATCTTTCACAAAATTTTCAGGAGAGAAAAATACCGTTGTAATTCAAAAATGAGTGAAATAAAAAAAATTTTAAAATTGGAGCCCTTTCTTTTTAACTTTCGTTTCAAATGTATGTACTATTTTACGTTAAATATTTGATTTTATTATTTACTTTATTTAATATTAAAATAAATAGTAAATAAAAAAATCTTTATTGATGCATTCCACATTATATAAACTACATTATGTTGAAGGTGGGATATCCGGAACATATTTTTCTTCATTCGTCCGCTAAATTTAAAAGTGTCCACTTTGGGTTCTTTATAATGTTGATGATATTCCTCCATGTGGTTGTAAAACCATTCATCGCACTGAGGTACATAGTTTTTTGTTAGTAGCATCACGTGCTTGAACTTGTTCTTTTTTGGATCCAATATAATTTTCTCAACATCAGAAAATTACACCGGTACTAAAACTTTGTTGAGAGATTTTGCTTCTTCAACTGACTTGCGACATACAATAAAATACGATATTTGGACAAAGTAAATGTATGGCTCTTTTTTGAGGGATTTTTTACATAAAATTTTTCTTGACAGTGACTTTTGCAGTTTAAGAACATTTCTTGATAACAACAAAATTTGAATATTGCTTGAATAGAAGCACGGTTCGATAGAGCATTTCAAACTGCCTTAGGATGTGTTGTGAATGAAATGTACCTAAAAACTGAACTCTTCAGACCATATGCAATACATAAGTCCAACGATATTCACGCTCCATCTTTCTCGATTTATAACTGTCCACGAAAAATGCATGAAAAGACTGAGCATCTAAAGCGACCTTAACATGCGTACTTAAAACATTATTGAAACGAAATGTTACGTTATTTGAAATTATTAACCATTTTTGTAAAAAGGAATTTGTTTCGAACACAATGTATGATGTGAGTATGTATATTAGATAATATAAGCTTCCAAGTTGAGGATAAGGGTATTTCGTATGAAGCTTTTATGTCAGAAATACGTAAAATTTCCTTCAATCGTCTCGTCCTAAATCTAATTTACCATCCAAAAATAATATCGGCCATATATACGAAACAATTTTATTGGTTTACCGTATTATTTTATATTGCATTTATGGCGGAAGAATGCCAAATTTGTGCTTTCAGGGCTTGAATATGAGTTACGCTTTACGTTTTCACGGCGCCTTTCCGAAGCACAAAGCAATCTTCCTCATAAATCTAAAATAGAAGGCAACTAGATGGAAAATATAGCACCACTTATATTTCGATAATAAACAAAATAGAGCAGCTGTAGCACTGTCTGCTTATTTTATTTGAAGGAGAGCAGAAAGCAGCTTTTAGCTTCGGTTAAAATACGTTTTCTTTCAGCCCTCTCTGCTCTCTACATTCCATGTTTTAAATTAATGTCTCACGTGTCATAAAGAGTACATATACTGGATTACAACTTTTTTATTGTCTACTGCAGGTTTTTTTTATTACAAGAAAGATAGAGATGGTGAAATGAGTAAAACCTTATGGAATTTTTATCGAATTTTACATGTTTCTTGATTTTAATTTTCTTTAAATTGTTGGTAATTACATTTTTTTAGAAACGAAAGAATTTTAAATATTAAAAATATCTACACACAAATTGTACTAAAATGTTGTTTGTTTGTCACTTTAGCTAGTCACACGACGAGTCGTTTTTTTTTGTTTAAATTGAATAGACAGTGCATCCCAAATTGATGAAATACAATTTCTATTTTTTTCGAGTTGAAACAGGTCAATTAGTGTATAGAAATTGTCACTTCTCTGAAATATTTTCAATGTTTGTTAACTGTACTTAACAGAGTACAGAGAACAATACCGAAAGATGAATTCGGCGATATATCGTACTTTTTGTCATATTTGTAATCTAAAAAATTCTCTTTTATGTCGTATTGATTATTTCATGGCCTCTTCTGTACATTGAAATACTTAACATGTTATTAATCTTTCTTTTACTGAAGTTACCCTAAACCTTCTTCTCCTTCAAGAAATAAATAACTAAACATCTCAATAAATACTTAAAACGGAGTACCTTAGGTATAACATGAATCATTTCAGTTCCAATTCTTTCGTTGTTAAATTATTTTGAAAAGTGGTTGCCAGTTTAAGCGAAAAACAGAATTGAAATTTTTATTATGACTGAGATAAAATCCACAGTCAATAGAATGTGTATTACCATAGTAACCATATTAGAGAATTACTGTCGATCTGTGATATGTAAAGTATCCAAAAATTGCGAAGAAACCGGAAGTGTAAAAGATTTACCTGAATCAGCAAGGCGGAGAACGGTAAACGAAAATGGCCGTCAAAATGTGATGCTCATCGAAAATCCTCATTAATCCATTAGATTTATCTGAACCAACTTCAACTTTTCGAAGTCTTCAGTTCACAAAACACTGAAGTCTCAAACGTGATATCCTTACAAAGTAATTGTTTTATAAGGACAATAGGCAGAGACAGACACAGAAGAGTACAATTTTGGAAGGACATGAATAATTAATTTGAAGTGCAATCTAACTTAAACAATCAGATTTCACTGACGTAGCAGCTTATTTCTTACATGGAACAGCAAAATACTAAGGTTTGAAGGCCAGAAAACATACACAACGCTTGGAAAAATGGAATCTTTGAGCACAATATAGGTAGATCATTAGGGACAACTAACGTATTTATGATTGAAATCTGCACGTTGAATTCTTTGACCTTGCTGTTTGAAGTAAAGATAGCATCACTCCCACTTGGGAGTGAGTCTCTCTTCACTATTGTTTACGAGCGTGATTTACATTGTAACCTGTGACTATTAAAATGTAAATTGTAACTGTGTTACTCAAAATGTAATATGATTTTGAAAATTTGTAGTAAATGATATTGGTTTTATAAGCTATCTATAAACAGTATATTGAATGTAAATACATTTTAAAAAATAATTACAGTTAAAATAGATGGCAATTTATTTACCACTCACTATTGCTGTAATTTTCTTATCTATTGTGACTTTACAAATAAAATGTAAAATTACGTTGTAAATTCATTTTGCGATGCAATTTTAGGTTTTGAAATTGTAATATTGCACTATTATTTTACAATACAAAAAGTATTTTTACAATGTAACTTGCACAATTACTTGTAAAATTGCAGAATAACTTTACAGGCAGTTGTATAGTTACATTGTAATAATACATTTTATATTATTACTACAATGTAATTTTGATGATCCAATTTGGGCACTTACCTATAGAAGGTTTCTTCAATTTCCCGAAAAGACAAAAAAAAGTAGCCAAGATACTTGTAGCTTAATTTTTGAGAAAAGTTTAATGGCGAGAATCACATTTCGATATTTTGATTTGTTTCAGAGATACCTACATGATGTTTTTAAATGTTGGTCCTTTTTCTATGGTAACTTTTCTACTTATTATATTAATATTTACACATTGTAGACATTTTTTCTCTATGTGTAGTATCTAGTGGCTTTAGGAATATTTTTTTATAACTTCTAGTTTTCCGTTACTATAACAAACATATATATTTTTTAATGAAACATCGTACGTATGCAATATGGGGCATCATAGAAAAAGCCTAAAATTAAAAAAAAACTATATCAAAACTAATGAATATATCGAAATAAAATTTTCGATTCAATTTTTCTCAATTAATATTCCCGTGACATTTGGTCTATCTTTTCGGAGAATAAAAGAAGCTTCTTTAAAGTGTCGAAACTGATCCAACCCGTACAGTAAATTTTAGAAAATCTTACTTTAAAGACATCTTGTTTACAACACTCGAATTCACTAACAGCGTTTTGACATACAAAAAATCTGAATATGCCTACATGAGACAAATTTAAATATCGTTAAGAATTAACGATTGCTACTTACCTTAATTAACATATCAGGCTTTTCCGCGAGTTTCTCAATAGCATCACTGCAGCAGACTGATATTTCAAAAGAAAAATATACTCGTATTAAGTAACCTATCCTCAGATTACGGCCCAATTAGCTAATTAGTAGTTACAGCTTTATTATATCTTCAATATATTAACTGCCCTTTGCTTATTTTTTAGCTTAGAAAGATATGTACATACAGGTACTGAAGTAATAAAATATTATGGTTTTACGGACATTTTTTATTAAAATTTGTTACATTTGGTTTTGGTACGTTATACAAAACATATATAACAATGTAAAAATATATTCATAGAACTAAAGTTAACACTTAAAATATTCAAACGAGATCTATGATGGTCTTATACTAACTAGTATAAGACCATCATAGTTAGTTACAAAGTAGTATTAATCATATAGTAAAGTAGGTATCCAGAACTTAAATCATGCTAATCTTCCAGAAGCCCCTGTTCAAATATGTATAAAATATAATTCTAATAGAAAATAATATATTTTTCATATATTATGTAAGATGAACAAATCAGCAGTGGGATATTCAATTTTTGTAGTTGCAAGGATACCAATGTTTCTTTGCTTCAATAATTATGTATAACTTACATACCTATTACTTCTTAATCTCATTTAGGTTATGTTAAAACCAGCACTAGATAAAACTATTTACCGTACCAAAGACACTCACTTGTCACTCTAGGTCTTAGGTACACGCTGCATTCATCGAAATGAAGTAAGAAATAATGAAGGCGTCACCACCCAACGCTCTCAGCGGTTAGTGGTAGTGTGTTTTAAAATTAGTAGTACCTTCACACACACATTAGGCATATTTTTACATTCAACTATATAGTAAATTTGGTATGTTAAGTAATTTTACATTGTAAAAATGGATTTCACATTGCTAATTGCAAATGTATTACAATGTATTCTATAAATGTACACATTATATTATAAGTTTACGGTTTTGTTGTATATTGGCAGTTTTCTTGTAAAATCACAAGCGTCAGTGTAATATCATCATTATTTTTAGAATTATTTTAAGACAATTATAAGGATATTTTTACAAAGTATATTGTAAAGTTACTGGCCTTTTTTCAATGTAGCTTAAATAATGAAAAAAATAAATAGAAGTTGGTGTGAACTTATTTTACATTTTTTGTTTTTAATTTACTGCTACATACATCCATTATTTGTAATTAACATTACTGTTATTACCAGCAGATTTTTACCCAATTTTATTAAAGTTTCAGCAAATATAAGTTTACATTTTCTAGATTTATATATTTCTTCGAGCCACCAGAAATTCAAATAGATGATGTTGCAAATATAAACAAATGCAAATTTGTGAAATACGTGTAATTTTTGAGAATAATACAACAAATTATTGTTTAAATTAGCAAGAAACACTGGATGTGTGAAATAAATTGCCATAGTGATTGTTTAAATTCCTCAAGCTAATAAATTATGAATGTATAGTATATTATCCATGTTACGTAAAATTTTTAAAATAAATATCTTGAAACAGGTATATTATTCATAATTTAACAAGCGTATGAAAATTTTGAAAACAATTAATAAAACAGAGATGTCCGCACCTGGAATAATGACATTAAGTAAAATACAGTTTATATAAACATTTTATTTTATTAACAAAAAATAAAAAAAAAAAATGGGAAAGCTATGACGAGTGTACATTTATATTTAAAATTGAACATACACACACAATTATTTCCTACTTATAAAAAAAGTAACTCGGTTAAACAATTCCTGGGTTAGTTGCCGTGTTGTCGATTTAGGTTTTTCACTTTTCAAGAGACATATGTTCGCTTCTTCAGAAGCGTCTGTCTGATGCTACCAAAATAATTCTTTAGACAATCTCAAAACTGCATTCAAATTTCCACATTTTTATGTGATGTTTCTGAAAAAATACATTATAAGAATGTATTTACACATAATATGTTCAAACACAGATAGCTATTTTATAATAAACGTTAAATATTTTTACCTGCCGCTATATCGTCAGAAAATATTGTAAGGTAAGCATTTGCGGTAAGTCGTTTTCTTTTCTGATCTTTGAATATTTCTTGTGAAAAATGCTGAGTACATACATATTCGAAAATTATATACGTTTTTATCCAAAAGATCTCTCTTACACTTAACCGCCCACTCCTTCGCTCTAAAACAACAATAATTTTATTTAATACTTTTTACATGAATTTCAATCATAAAATGCAGTCAATTTTAAAACACAAAAAATAAGAAAGGAATACTGTTTGCAAATTGCAATAAGTATGTAATGCTGGTTGAAAGTAATAATAATAATAACAGGACTTTATTTTGTTAAAAAAAACAATGAGTATAACAAAATTATCTATATCGGGTGGCGGTATCCAATCATGTTGCTCATACAACCACCCCAGTTGAAAAAATACATTAAATCAATAATTACAATACCAAAACAAAACAAAATATATATAAACAGAACTGTACCAATTAATAGCAAGAGAAAAAAAAACACAGAAAAAGTCTATATGCAATACAAATATTAGTTAATTCGATCACGAATATTAAAGAGCTGTACCTTAACCTTTTTCCGAAAAACTGCTAGACTGGTTGCACTCCTGATGTCGTCAGACAAGGAGTTATAAATTTTAGCTGAATTATAAGTAAAACTACGTTGAAATAGAGCAGAATGGTGTCGTGGCATGTGTAATAAATCACGATGACGAGTAAAACGATTATGAATATCAGAACCCTTTACAATCTTATCATAAAGATATGCAGGTAATTTGTTATTAAGAATATTAAACACAAGACAGGATAAATGAATATAATATCGTTCTTGTAAATTAAACCAATTAGAATTAATAAACGCATCAGTAATATGGTCAAACTTACGTAAATTGTAACAAAACCTAATGCAGGCATTTTGTATTTTTTGTAAATATTGCTTTGTAATATTGCTCCGTTACAAATTTTATGCACTACCACAGAAAACGATACATGGAAAATAATAAGGAGTATTTTATGTTCTTAATTTATTATAATTATAATTCTATACAGTGCTTTCGAAAAATAACGAATAAATTCATTATATTTGAAATTGAGAAGTTTTCGAAAAAATGCCCTGACACGTCGATTTTGTTATTAAAAAAGGCACTTTTTGCCATACGACCCATATTTGTGACGTCTTCGTTGTTCAAGATGTAACGTGATCGACAATTTTATTTAAAAGCAACCCCCAATTTTGACCATGCCATTTGAAAGAGCGTATCATTCTACATACATACATCATGAACTTAAATGACTAACTTAAATGTTCAAATTGTGCACCGTTGGCTGCCTAGACGATTAATAAATTCTTTTTGAACATTATCAATAACTTCAGGAGGTATACGATGTATCTCGTGACGAATTCTTGCTTTTAAATCCTCTAAATTAACCGGTCTAGTAACGTATACTTTGCTTTTTAAGTATCCCCACAAGAAATAATCTAGGGGTGTCAAATCAGGCGATCTGGCTGGCCACTCAATCGGCCGCCTTCTCCCTATCCAACGATTCGGGAACAGCTCATTTAAATAAGCACGGACAGGTGTTGCATAATGGCGAGGTGCACAGTATTGTGAAAATTAAATTTTAAAATCTTCAAACATTATTTTCCTGAAATTTTTTTTTCTTGAAATGTAACACCATAATTTTTCATGATGTATGTATATAGAATGACACGCTCTTTCAAATGACATGGTCAAAATTGGGGGTTGCTATTTAAAAAAATTGTCGATGACATTATATCTTGAACAACGATGGCGTCACAAATATGGGTCGGTCAAAAAGTGCCTTTTTAAAAAAAAAATCGACGTGTCAGGGCAATTTTTCGAAAACTTCTCAATTTCAAAAATAATGAATTTATTCGTTACTTTTCGAAAGCACTATAAAGAAAGTAAAATTATCTTCTGTTATCTTTTGGGAATCTAAAAAAACCATGAGTATAATTTCCAGCATTGTTTTTACAATTTATTACTACACAATAAACTCCTACTATATTGCACTTTTTTAACCTTGGTCCGGTTCTTCTGATGCATTCATAATTATTTTTTTTTAGAAATATAACAAAAAAGTAAAATTTAAGACCAAGACTGGAACGCTACGCAAATAGGTTAAGAACTAGAATATCACAAAACGAAGAGACACACAAGCGGTTATACTACGAAACGTAAATCAAAATGAGTGCGTAAATGGTAATGAATGAATTCTGAAAATGGCTTGGCGCGAAAGTGCAGCTGACTTTACTGGTGTTTCTATACTGTGGTTTGAGCCGGAATAGTAAAAAATCTCATCCTGGGATCTTATTTGTTTGAGGGTAATTTAACATTCAACATTTATTTGTTCTTTTTTACGTTTTGAGGTGACTTGTTGTTCTAGTCCTAATGAGCAAGATATGTCTGCTGGTGATATTTGGTTCCAAAGGGCTGGTGTTTCTTCATATGTTTGTCGTCTCGATGTAAGAAATTACCTTAATGTAGTTTTCCCAAATCGATGGATAGGCACAGCGGGACAGCTTGGTTGACTATTACGCCTCCTCTAGATTTTTTTTGTGGTATTATCTTAAAAGCGTTTAGTGAGGACCATTTTGGTGATGCATATGGTGGTCTCTGATGCATATATTGGTTTTGGAAACTATAAGAGATAGGAAAGTGATTAATCAGGGAAAGTTTTAGACATTTCTGTTGGTAACTTAATGACGCTTGCAGACCTGTTCTATCTCTACAAGTGTCTTAGTTATTTTTAAAAAGTGGCGTTTTAAGAAATCGTCTATATGTTTTTTATTCAGAGTTTTTAAAATCGGAGAACAATTATTCAATGCAAGTTTTATCGAGGATTTTTTCTTTTTTTGTAACGTTTTGGTTGCGAGAAGCTATCATCAAATTTCTTTTTCTGCAAAATCTAAATTAGAATCGATTTAGTAAATCTAAATATAGATTGAAATTCCTGGAAAAAACTTCCTGTGAAATGTTATTTCAGATATTGAAAAATCCTGTAGATAAAATTATAGACGATTTTCGGAAATGCTGGATTTACATTTTTTCAAAATAATCCAAAAACCTGAAGAGCCACAACCGGTCGCAAGCATCATTAAGTTAACAACAGGACTTTTTAAAACTATCTCCATTTAACCATTTTCCTATATAACTAATATAACGTCAGATGTATATAGAAGAGTATGTAATGTGATAAATGTTCAGTCGCTACCGCTCGACGCAGTGGTAATACAATCAAAGTGATTTTAGCATCGTTGTGTAGCTTGACTCCTGTTGCATCGAATCGTAGTAATCCGAGCATTCCATAAGATTAATATTAATTTTATCTATGAAAATTTATTTAAATTAGCTTAAATTCCTTTATAACGAAGTAACAAAAATTATTTAATCCATTTACTTGTACATTACAGAACAATCATGTACTTCCCTATGCCATTAAACTTCGAAATTTGTCTGAAATTGAATTTAATGCAGGTATACTGGAATAGATATAGAGGATGAGGTAACAATTATTTGATGATATTAATGGAATTAATTTATACAGCAATAGTTGGTGCCAACTATCAGAAAGTTTAAATGGCACTTTCCTCTAAACTCTCACTGCCATTAGGGACTCATTATCCCTAACGAGGCTAAGTGGTAATCATGAAAAATTACGTAAAACTTTTCAGAGGTCGTTAGGAGTATAATACTCGCTTAATTAAAATTCAATAAAATGGTACAGAGAGTTCAGAACATTCTTTCAGTGATGCTATGTATATTTCTGTCAATTATAAAGTCAGTTAGTATAAAATTATTATTACTTTGCTTCTAATAATATCCAAATTAAAATAACTGATTTGTATTGTCTTCTTTCAAAATCAAAAATCAAAATGGAAAATACAGGCACCCTAAGAAACGAGGTGAATGGACATAACCATACAATTCTATTGTATGGTCTTTCCGTTTGCCAGATTTGAGTCCACGTTTTAAGGCTGTTTAAAAATGTTAAACATTTTTCTAAAAAAAAATTATGTTTAATAATTTTCCTGACGGTCTTATAAGATTTTTGGTATAGCAAATATTTTTAACATTCATTTTATAATGCTGAGACATTAAGAAATCCTTACGTTGCATGTTGTCCTTTGACCTTTCTAAAAAAAATTATAAATTTATTATCTGATATGAAGTTATAATGATTTTTACTAATATAAATGATATAGGGTAGACCTAGATATGTAGGCGCACTTACAGTTTAACAATACAGGGTGAACCTTAAATAAGTACAAATATTTTAACTGCTGATGTCATTTTTAAAAATTTCTAATATTTACGGAGATATTTTTTTTTTTTAAAATATCCGCATTTTGAGGACCGCTGTCTTAACCAACTTAATGAACCATATGATTTAATAAATAAAAAGAGTAAAAAAAATACAATGTTGTCCAAAAGTAACATATTTTGCCAAAATTATAGCAATATTTTCTCAATACTGTCAAACTAACTGACTATGCAGATTTATTTTTGCTTATTTAATTTTATTTAAAAAAAACGAACAAAAAAATTCAGGTAATCATTTAAAGCTGCATAGACACTTGTAAAGTCGCATACTCACTCAGCTGGGAGCCATGAGGAGCTCCACATGTTAACTGAAGCTCTTGTCCAGAGTTTTGTAAAATGGTGTGAGGAAAATGGACTAATAGTTAACTTGTCAAAAACTGTATGTATTAACTTCCATTACTTAAATACAAACCGTGAGCATTCTCTTCAATTTTCGATTGGAAATACACAAATAACTTCCAGTAAGTTTGTAAAATTTCTGGGCATATACGTGGATAATAACCTCAGATGGAGCGAGCATGTTAATAATGTGGCTAAAAAACTTAATCAGTCTTATTATGCAATATCTAAATTAAAACAATCGTTACCTCTTAATGTATTATTAAATGTTTATTACAGTATGGTTCATAGTCAATTGGTTTATAGTGTTGTCTTGTGGGGAAATAGCGTTGATAGTTTCAGGATATTTATATCCCAAAAAAGGATTATAAGAAAAATATTTAATTTGAGTTCTAGAGCTTCCTGTCGACCATTGTTTGTTGAATATAAAATTATGACTTTGCCTTGTGTGTATATTTATCGATGTTTGTTGTATGTTTGTGACAATTTAAATAAATTTAGTATGAGTTCCGAACTGCATAACTATGAGACCAGATATGCTAACCTGATAATGTTACCTAAACATAAAACAACTAAGTTTGAAAACTGTGTTTCTTATATAGGTTTGAAACTTTATAATCACCTTCCAACTTCAATAAAAAAATTGCACAGCAAACAATTTAAAAGTAGGATCAAAGATATATTGTTGACGAAAGCATATTATAATTTACAGGAATATTTTTCAGATACGTTGTTGTAAATCCGTATTAGACTATGTACTTGATTGTTGTATGTTGGTATACTTGTATTATTTTATTGTTGATGTTTTACATTTCTATGTAATTGTCGTTTATATTCTGTGTTTTTGACATATCCTATACATTTTTAAATGTCACAAGGGACAAATAAATATTATTATTATTATTATTATTATTACTCACTGCAAGTGCGTCAAAGTAAGAAATATTTCTCTCCCAACAGAGGAACTTTATTGCGTCGCTAATATTTTTATGTTTCCTTGTTGTGTGCAGTCCAGTCAACCGTATTAGAAAAAAAGGTCCACGTCGACACTCTGCGTAACCTCATACCGTATCATTCGACGAGGTTCGTGACGCGATTCTATTAAAAGTGTGTAAGCGACATTTTTCGGATTATGTTTTATCAGTTGTTCCTTTCTAGATATAGTATATGTCCCCTGTGTAAAGTGACGTAATTACATCTTTTTTATATTAATTACTGGGTACTGGGGGAAAATGATGAATGTCCAATATTTGCCATTCGTAAACAAATTCATACTGACAAAAAGAAATGAAGAAAGATAGATATAGCGTACTTAAAATTTGCTTTACAAGGAAAGAAAAATCAATGTCTTGCCAGTGTATGAAAAAACGGAACCTCTAATATTTGCAAACACGGAATTCCAGGAAACAACTACTCTGCGAACTAATGCCCCGACCAACATTGAATTACATCTGAAAAACCTATAGCAAACAGATAAAGTCACTCCTGGCTGTTATTCGTTACTTCATATTGGGATGAATAGCCACAGTTACGAAACGTTCTACATCGCAGTACACACTATTGAAAGCTATTAACCTCTGTCGTTTTTAACGAGAACGATATTTTACAAAAACGGAATTTCAGGAAACAACAACCAGCAAACAGTTAAAGTCAGTCGTCAGAAGCTCACCAGAGATATACTGGTTTCAAGCTTATTCTCATCTGTATGCTATAGGTGAGGCATCTGACGAATTACCGTAGCTGTTTCAAGTCTTTCTAATCCGACAAAAGGCAGCATTAGTACGAGGTGTAGACAAGCTACATCTAGCGGTCATTCGCTACTTCAAGCTCAATTTGTAATGCCTAATTTGAAATACAAGCAACCAATTACTTTTATTCTGAACCGAGACTTACAAAAACTGAAAAGATTTTGTGGTAGCGTAGCGCAACATTGTTTTGAGGATTTACCTTACAACAAGATAGTAACATAAACTGTCATTGAACAACCAAGTTAATGATACCTTCTACCTACTTTCTTTAATTTAAGTTTTTAGTCAAGGTTGTTTTTACTTATAATAAAAAAGTTTTAAAATTAGCATTGAATTATTTTTTGTCCTGATCATTCCTTAGGAGATACAGTCTTTCAAAATTGAAAAATCAAATTTTCTACAAATTTTATTCATATATAATTTTTTATTTTAAATTTGGAGGGGGTTGAAATAAGCAAATAATTTTACTAATGATGAATATGTTGACATGCTGCAAATATTTTTTGAATGTCGGGAAAACTGTGCCACATTAAAAAGAAGAGTCACAAAGGATCTAATAACAGAAATTAGCTTGACAGCTGCCTACTTAAATATTTCTTAATTGCAGTCATGTGAGTGGTAATACGAATGATAATAGAGGTAAAAGTTTTATAATAAACCAAGCTATCTAATACGCATTTCTGAGTACTCAGTTTTTGTAAAACAAATCAGTTGTAGCAAAAAATTCAATTATTATTTCAAACCCCTACGAGGGGGAATGTTCGAAAAATTGTCCTGAAGTTACGCATGCATTAGAAGAAAATTTGTGTAAAATTTCTGATATACCTTTTTTTGATTTTTTAATTACACCCGCTATTCCAATATATATTATTCACAGATAAAGTATTTAATTGTATAAAAAAATAACTAAAAAGGGATAAGTTGTTTTTTAAAATATATTTTACTCCAAACTTGTATTTTGCGACACTCATCTTTTTTCCCCTTCATCCTACTACTACTATACTACGTTAACTTAACTTATATTAAGATTTTTTATAAAAATTAAAACAGATTAGTTGAAATTAATAACTCACGTAATTTTTAAATTATAGTCGTTACATTATAATATTTCTGAGAGATTAGATGCTTAAAATAAATAATACTGAAACGTTGTATTAAGCGATCAATACAAATAAATTATACCCAATTGCTTTTTCATTTTCCATCGAACTGAACCAGAATTAAGTTAAAAAACAGCATTAAGAAATTCGTATATATAAAACCATTTTTATATCAACCCTGAGAATGTTTTTCATGAGGGAACATCTCTTTAAAAAGCGACTTTTCAATGAAGTGAATTGTGAAGAGGGTTCCACGCAGGATTTGTTATAATGGCGCGGAAGAACATAAACATCTTTGGACTAAAGGGATAATCCAGTCAAAAATGGACTTAGGAAATAACTTATCGGCCGTGACATTGACTTTATAGATGTACCAAATAAGAGCACATCTAATCCTGCAAGATTGATCACATATTGTATAAGACTAGTCTTCAAGCGTCGCAGTCTATAAAAAATCTCGATGTGACAGAGATGTATAAATCCAAGTCATTGAATGACAAAATCATTAACGTATATCTCATGCATTACTCTTTATGATAAAGAAATGAAACTTATTCAAATTCATTTTAGAAATCTTCCTAAATTTATATTAAATTAAATCATATAACTCTACGAGTATGCTAACGACATTTGAAATATTGAAAGAAACTGATAGCGTAATGCTATAGGTATGTATAAACTTTAAAATGTGATAAATATTCAGTTGCGAATTTGTTGTTTCAACCTTCCTGCGTCGAACAAAACTGGTCCAGATATTTCACAGTTACGAAGAGTGGTAATGGGAAGAAAAATGAACAATCTTGAATATTTTTATGAGAATCTGTCGATGTAGGTATAAGTGAAGCGAAAAATGAGTTTTTTGAGGCACATAGGGTAGGCAAATTTCTGTGTATATGCTGCAAAAGAATATATGATATGCAAAGGTAAATAAAGGGAAAAATTATAACATTTTCAGTTGCAAAACATTGGAAGCTTCCCAAAGGTGGTGGAAATATGTAGAGGATGGTATCTCTTATCATTGAGTTTTTATACATGGTAAACTGGTAAAATATTCTACATGCACTGTCTTTGAAATATAAGTAGGTAGTCAAATGGCAGCACTTGACTCAACCCACTTGTATACACAGTGGTATTTTCTCAATATATTGGTGGAATTGATGGCATATTCATCGATCGACGAGTTTCAACAATTTGACCGCGTCAAGATTTTGCAGCGGTAATGCCACAGACATGGAGATTGTCCAAGAAGTTGAAGGATAAGTCTTCTTCAAATGAGGACAATTCTTGGTAACGATGGTGGGAATATCTTATGGTTTCAAAAAATGTTAATACGTTTGTCTATTATTTTATAGTTTTGCCTTTTACATCTATTAATAATAAGTTGAATGCTGTAAGTACGTCTGGATCTAATTTTGATTGTCCATAATGAGCCTATCTTCTGTGGTCTAACGTTTCACAGTTGTACATGACGTGAAGTCTCTGTCGTGCATTGCAAAGTTTGTATTGTAGATATCTGTCATAAAGCTCAATTATGTTGAGTAGCCCTCTTACACCACAATTTCCTATGAGGATATCTGCCATTATACATAACTGATTTGCCTTTAATCACAGCAGTTCTTCTTTATTTTCGTAAGCTTTCTTTGAATGGGAATTTGAGATATAATTGCCAAACGAAATTCTGAATTAGTTTCAACATTCTAGTTTATGTCCTGTCTCTGTACAAAAGAGTCTGTTACTGTATGTTTTCTCAGGTCATCATAAATGTCTTCTCGTGCATTCAGATGCCTGCAAAGGTTCATCATAGCCTCTTCCAAAGTGTAGATCAAGCAAGAGTAAGTTTCCCATAGTTACTTGCTCAAATCTTTGCACCTATAATAATAGTAGCGGTATGCTGTTGTACTTTATTATAATTATAATGCCAAATATACATTATCCCCTATGTCATTCTGTTTACATAATTCAAAGTAATTTTGGGACTCTAAAATGATTCCAAGATATTTTACTGAAAGCTGCAATTGTTTATCTCGGAGTTCTAATGGGCCCTAACTTTTTTCTTCAATTTATCAATTGCATTTCCTCTCGAAGCAAGGATAATTGACCTTAGAAAGTATTATCAAATATTCTCATAATATCCAAAAATGCACTCAGAAGTATTTTTTTTATTTCAGTACATAGTGCTTCCTATTGAGATCTCTGCTCTATAAGCAAACTGTTCTTGGTATAGAGGTTGGTTTAAAAATATACATATATATTTGGTAGGTTTTATAAGGTCTCAAGTACAAACGGCATCATTGATTTAATAGTACAAGATCCCAACTAAGGCCGTCCTGCATCCATCTGCTTACCGAATGAAAAGTATTTTTTATCAAAGATAATATGTAAACAAATATATCGCAAATGAATTGCCTATTAAAATATGCTTATGGCTATCCTTAATTAAAAATACTCTAATTCATTTTTTCAACGCGCTCACTGGCTTGCCAAACCAATTTAATATCAATGGAAAATTCGAAGTATGAGGAACGTGCAAAAGTTAGGTTGCCTACTTTTTACTGGTCACTGTTACCGGGTTGCCCATTATAAACAGGTGAGGTGATACTAGCAATTTGTACCCATCTGCATGGTCAATGAAATATATATTAAAATAAAGATAATTTTATTGCGAACACGGTGATATAAGGTTGCTTGCGAAAAATTGTTCATGAATCACGGTTGCTAGGCTATGAAATTTAAAAATTGGAGTAAGCGGAGAAGTATTGCACGTACTGTAATGATAGTGTACTTATAATTACTTTGAATATAAAAATGTCATGTAAATATATGATATCAACATATAAAACATCTATCAAAATAACAATATATTAGTGATATATACTCATTTTAAAAATTTTACCTAATTTATGGAGAATAGTAAACAAATAAAAATAATATATTTATTTAGAAAACGTTGAAGTCATTAACACATTAGTCTCGCATAGTAAAACTTTATTTATTATTATAAAATCGAAATACAAAAAAAAATATTTGACAATTTTTTAATTTCTAAATTCAGAAATGGATTCATCAGCTACATAATTATCTTCAAATTCTGAGGAATTGTCATCATCATCTTTTTCATGTTATGAGTGTCATATTGTGCAATATTTTCAGTAAAAAGTTTGCGAAAATAATCGTGGACAAAGTATAGTATTCTACTTGGATATGGTTAAAATTCACTCGGGTGATTTACAGCCAACAAGCATTGAATTACACCCACAATATCTACCCATATATTCTTTATTATTAGCTTTTATCCACAGAGTAGTTAGTTTCACACAATATTGTTAATACCTAAAAATATATAAAAACGTTTACATAAAGGGTAAAATTTTGTTATTAATTCAGTAGGTCGTTATGATGTTTAAATTCATTGACAGATTAATCAATTTGACATTGTCGACATTTAATTTCAAATAATTTTAATTTATTGGTATAATAATTTTTATAGTTAGATATTTGACTCAACTTAAAGGATGCCACCTGATGAAGCAATCCTAAAAATGCAGAAATAGGTTAGATCTCATCTATTGTGGTTGAATTTCCGAGTTCCCACATTTTCAAGAGGGAACTTAGATATTTATAGAGTGTTTTCATTAAACCAGGTTAGTAAATTTAGCCAGATTAATTTTTTTAGATAATTCTTGATTAGAGCTTTGTCTGTGGAATTGTTCATTAGCATACCTAGATGTTTGGCATCATAGAACATACATATGACTTCATTGATAGGAATTGTAGGAGATTTGATATATATTAGCTTAAAATACCTTTCTAATACAGTAAAAAAATGTTACAAAAGCGAATAATAAAGAATATATGGGTAGATAGTAATTAGTTTCACACAATATTGATAATACCTAAAAATATATAAAAACCAACAGGCTTTGTCGGAGACCAGAGGCCTTTAAAAATAGAGTATATTTTACAATAAACTGTAAAATAGGATGATGACAATTCCTCAGAATTTGAGGATAATCATATAACTGATGAATCGGATTCTAAAGTCAATAATTGAAAAATGTTCTAATATTTTTTTTATTTCGATTGTTTAATTACTTTTCAACATTTCCTAAAATAAACTATTAGTTTTATTTGTTTACTGTTATTCTCTTCCTAAATTAGATAATTTTCTAAGATGGGTATATTATATCACTAACATACTATTATTTCGGCAGATGTTTATATATATATATATATATATATATATATATATATATATATATATATATATATATATATATTAATATCTTATATTTAAAAGACATGTTTTTATTCAAAGTAATTATAAGTATACCATCATTACAGTAACTAACTAAATAACGTATCAAAATAGTAAATATGAAGAACTGGAACCTGGTATTGACATCATATAGAGTCATAGTATTTTCTTCTTGTACTTGTTTTATTGTGTACGCTTAAAAAGTAATAACATATTTAATTAATTTTACTCAATAAATACTGAGGGTAAAAAGGTTTAATACTTTGAAAAACGTAATAGAAGCAATTGTAGAACTGTCTCACTCCAAAAACTGCCTTACTTCAGTTTATTAATCCTTTTCAATTTCCAAAATACATTAATTTTGTAAATAAATGAAGAAGATCTTTCTGATTAATGTTTACACATGAAGTTTTCCTTAAATGGAAATTAAGTGTGCTGCTTAATATTGTACCATAGATAGATATCCAAAGTTAAATACAAACTTAAATAGATGCCTCTCCGCCTTTAATGGTTTTATGAATATAAAGATAATTATTGGTTTTAGTTTTATAAAAAATACATGTACGTAAACTTTTGCTGAAATACATGTAATTATTCATATTGATTTTGAAGAGTTGTTAAAACATTCATTTATTAGCTATTTTTCTAATTCACTGACACCGCGTATCATATACTTGATTTCATGGGAATATGTTTGTGTAATATATTCTCACTGTATATCTGTATTATTACATTATTTGACCGGTACTACTGTATTTTCTAAAGTTGATATGTCATTACCTTTTTCTAGAGTAACTGACTGCGTTATAAATAATTATTTTTCCTATAACCGTAACCTAGATTGTGAGTTTCTTGGCAGTCGTTTTTAGGGAGTATATCCAAACGTGACTCGACAGAATTACAAAAAGTGCTAGCTAGTAGCAGCTAAGTAAGTTGTAATTAGAAAAGTTGGCTTGGTAATTGATTATCTTCCCAAGGCCGATTCCTTATTATTACTAAACTTCCCGGCAGAATCTTATAAGTTTCGCTGTTCACAACTTAAATTAATCTAACTTGACGAAAAGATGATATAAAAATGAGGGGCCGTTTTAATTTATCACATTTTTCTTTCAGATTATAGAGCATATTAACATTCATTAACGAAGTTAAAAAATTTATTCTTGATTTATGTTCTCACCGATGGCTATTTTTTTCACCTTTCTTTCTAATGATCCTATTTTTGTTTCACAATGCATTTTTGACAACTCCTATTTTTTTAATATGTAAAATATATGTTATTTTACTGAGTAATTCTAAGTTTTTTATATTTAACTCGTATATATACTTACCTTTAAACCAAGAATTGAAATATGCTTAGAGATTTTTTTTTGTAAACGTGAAAATAAATATATTTAGTTACAATTCACGTAACTACAAGCAATGTTAATATATATTGTAAACTATTACTATTTTTACTATCACAGCGATAAATATGTTGTTTGATATTAATGTTATTGTATGGTTTAGAGACATTGAAGGTAATGACACAGTTTTGATGCAAGCATCTAAACAATGCACCATTGCAGTTTTTATGTAAATATTATATTTACGAATTGCGTGACATATACGCACGTTGTATAATATACTTTTATACTTACTATTTTCCGAATTTCCCTCAAAAAGTCCTTATTATAAACCGTACATATTTGTCTACCACACCTTAACACAAGTAAAACGCATTAAGTTAGAGATTAGATTGATGCACATGTGCAACTGTATAGGTAACAGAAATTACATGACACATTCTGTAAAATTTCAGAATAAATTGAGTAAAAGTAAATATTTCCAAAGTCATACATTGTATTATACTCCCGGCCAGAATTCAGATGACTTACGTCATACGAACAAATGAATAATTCATTATATTTTTATCAAAATATTTAAAAAACTGCAACTGAGAGTAATAAAACTATATATTACACTAAAAGCTTGCATTATTATATTGAATTAAATTGCAAAAAATGATTTTTAACGCGACCAAATGTCGAAAATTACGTTGACAATAAAAAAAATTGCGTAACGTCAGCCGTGACGTAAGACGTATGAATTTTTGCCGCGACTATACCACATTGTTCCTGAATATCCCACAAGAAGTCCTTATTAATCGTACATGTTTGTCTATTACACTTGAACACATGGATTAGGTTAAAGGTTAGACTGATGTGGGTCTGTACATGTGCAACAGTTTGGGTAAAAGAAATTGCATGATAAATTCTGTAAAGTTTCAAAATAAAAAAAGTAAATATGAGTTTGTAGTTCCAAAGTAATACATGTTTAATGTTTTACCACAATGTTCTTCAAAGTATTATTATATAAAAGCACATATACTTGAATTGTCCTTAAAAAAAATAGAATTGATAGAATTCATTCATTAGAAGAATATTTTTATATTCTTATAAAATTTACTACTCATGAAGATATTCAGAGTTGTCACGCGAAAATTTCTGATAACTTAAAAGGAGGTTATTTCGGTAATAAAAATCGACCTGTTTTTCCCAAACTTTATCGCCGCACTGTATACCGATATTCCGAAAGCGTTTGTTTGTGATGGGCTGTTAATCCTCCTCCACTTGTTTCAGTAGCAATTTAATTTTGTTGTTTGTTTTATACTTTAATAGCAGAAGGAAAATATGTGGTTTATCAAAGTTCCAATATAGATGTTTTTAAGTGAAAGTTAGAAGCAACTTTTGGCCTGTAATAAATTCTCTGTCGAATGTTATTCACTCGGTTATTCAGTATTTCTAGTATCGACTATGGACGTTTTAAAAATTTAACGAAAAATTAATTGTATTGGAGACTTAAATATGTTTTTTTTTATTGAACATAAAAAAATAATTTATACCTAAATGTTTTTTTAATATTATTTAATCACTTAGAGTACAAATAGATTTAGGTATATGTTAATTAGTTCTACTTTATTTTATTTACAGAATTACAAATCAAAATATACTGTATTGTCGGAAGATAAGGGAATCTTATTCACAAAGTCTTGTCTTGTCTTATGTGTTATTTGTTAATGTAAATGTTTATAAATGTTTATTTCCGAATAGCTCAGAATCTGTCAATCAATCACTTACCTTCTTTTCTTAAGCGCCAGTCTGAAGCATCACACTTTAATGTTTAATTTTCAAAACAGTCCTTGAATTGTTTTTGTTTTTATTGCTTCACACTTAATTTTTTTTTTAAACTAGTTAATCATTATTATTGGCATGAGAAACCTTTCGCTCAGGAGCGTTTCAGTGAAGTTTTTGGTTTATTATTTTTTAGGTAAGAAAAAAAAATATTAATTTATTATTAATTTTTTATATAATATGCTAAAAATGAATTATTTTTATTTTTAAAATTTTTTAAAGAATTTTAATAGATATATATCTTCCATTTTTTAGTAATTAATTAACATTACCCTACGTAACCTGCGGTAACTTAATTTCTATACCTAATTAACAAAAAAAAATATCATTAGTAGTTACAATTCTTAAATCTGTTTTTTATGTCCTATAAACGAACCTTGTAAAGCACTAAATAGTCTACCTTCCTTGTTTACCTTCCAATTTCAATTTTGATCTATCGTCTGCAATTGCCCGTATATGCTCGTCTTCGTCTGCGCATACCTTCCAGGACTGCTTATTGCTGCTTTTTAAATTTCGCGCCTCCTAAACGTCTGAACTGTCAGATTTCCGCTTGACCAGCTTTCCAAATGTCCAGCACGTCTTGTCCTCTGGTTTGTGAGATGTTATTATTAAAGTTGTATACCTTTTTGTGAATTTTTCTCTCGTGTCTCTCCAATGAAGTGGCAAATAGTGTCTATACCACCCAATGTGCTTTTTTTCGGCCCTGAGATATTGGATTTTTATACAACAATGTTTATTTCGCTCGGAGGTTATGTTTCTTGACTCAGGTACTCGTTTTCTTAATAATTTCTTCTAAAAATTTCTCAGCTCTCCAAAATTCTGGCGTCCCTTATTCTTTCTTCCAAATCAACAACTCTCATCGAGATATCGCGGACGTTACTATGCAACGTCCGCGATATCTCGATGAGAGTTTTACACTTCACATAAATTCACTACTTAAAAACTAGATTTAACAGATTTTTTTATATTTTATTATTTTATTTTGACATCTATCTATTAACTTTTGAAATTTTATTAATTAAATCTACATATCTTATCTACTTATCTTATCTACACTACACTGTCCACTTCGTCCAAAATTATTCTCATGTACATTGTTTCTCCCTTTTTCTATACAATTTTTAATAAGTATTCTAAATATGCTAAACATTAACTTTTTAAATTCTTACCTTTTTCAATGACTGAACCTTTTATTTATATTTCTTCTTATTTAACTTTTTGTGTTCATTACAATAGATATACAAAAACACATGTCGCACAATAACTAACAAATAGTTATAAATAAAACTAAATAAAACAAAAACATTAACATAAAAAAAACAGCAGATATAAACAATATTGAATTAGTATTGATATATGAAAGAAAAATTAGAAGAAAATAAAAGCCTGCAGCGGTTATTCGAACTGTTCTCTTTTTGAGCTCGAATACAAGCATGCTACTTGCAAATCATTAAAGGTACGGACAGACATTCTCATTATTAGCACGAAAACATGACATTATTAAGCAAATGCTACTTTGTAGCATGTGTGTGATAGCGTTGCTAGTAATAAGCGTGCTAATTTCGGGTATGCTCAAAAATCAACAGTCGTTTGATTTTCAAGCATGCTACCTGTGGCGCGGGTGGAAGGGGGCGTGCTCTAAGCGTGTGTGACCAGTGTGGTCAGTTTGCGTCTTCAAAAACTAAAAATGGCACGTTGGGGAGATGATAAAACATTGCTTTTCGTGACTTATTAATCGGAGTCATGAATGTCTGTGGAATACACGGTCACCTCTCTATAAAAATAACACAGAACGAAATAATGCTTATGAAGCTTTATTAAAAGATATGAATAACCCAAGTTTAGCCATAAAAATAATTAAAATAAAAATACAAAATTTAATATAACCAACATAACTGGCCCTATTATACCGTTGAAACGGTAGGGAACCACTGTTTTGACTTAGTTCACTTGTATTTGCTTCCATTTTGGTCGATTGCCTGAGTTTTAATAGCATGTGTGTCCAACTGATCTACTTTTAGGTGTGATACTTAGGAAATGCTTAAAACTTGCATGCTTATTGTCAGCAAATGTGACCAGATGAAGAGCATGCTAGTTTAAAGCATGCTCTCAAGTATGCTATTTTATGAGCATGTCTGTCCGTACCTTACGTCGTAAATACGTGGCATCGTTGTACCAACCTAACAAATTTCATTAAATTTGTTTGTTACTTGGTCAAGCAATTGTTCACGTATGTTTATTTTACCAGTTGTTTTACACCCAAGGAATAAAATTCAAAGGGTTCATCGTTCGGAAAAATGCGCATGCAGCCATTGAACGTATCTTTCGTATTTTTATTAGTAAACTTTATAAAGCGTTTATTTTTAAAGTACTTTATTTATGCTATGTTGGACAACAGTCCATTTCTCAATTTGCTTGATCAGTACCTCATTAAAATATATAAAACTGGTACCTGTTTCATGCATCATGAAATTTAGTAGGTTAGTAAATGTATATTTAAACATGAATTTATATACAGGGGGTTTATTAATTGAATGCTGATACTTAAGGGTGTGAATCCTTCGGTCATTTTAAGAAGAAAACTTAATATCAACATATGTCCTAAACCTCTTAATTTTTTGAGCTACAGGGTGTTACAGTTTTAGAAAAAAATTTACTTTTTTATTATAATTTTCTTATCACTCCAGATATTTTTATGAAATTTTGTACACACCTATTAATCGTTAAGGAGCATTGTTTGATGTAAAAAATGTTTTAAAATCTTTGTCAATAACGTCCGTACGAGGTTTGAACAAAACATTTTTGAAGAAAAAAATGGTACGCCACTGCCTTTTCTAAAAACTAAAATTACTTTTAAAATCTCCATTTATTTTACAGCAAATTCGGTCCCTAAGACTTACTCTCGTTCGACGCATCATTTTCACGTAAAAAAATTAAAACCAAAAAAGTTTTTCCCCCAAGTTCATTGAGGCTGCTTTTGATATTTTGTTGCCATTTTGTAGACAGCCACCATGCGTGGAAACACTTTTTTTAGGACAAAAATAATTTTTTTACTTTAACAGTGACCTCCACGTACACTAAACTGTTGCTGAAATGAAGATTGTCTGACACATCGAGGATTGACTTCACTCCAAACGTGAATGTTGTGGTAATTCACAATTCCAGCTTTTGTGAAATTAGATTCGTCGGTCCATAAAACCTTATGCAGAAATTGTGGATTAATTTCTGTTGAATGTAAAACCCATTTACAAAAATTTAAACGTTTTTCAGTATCTCCTGGCAACAAACCTTGAACTGGTTGGAGATGGAAAGCCCTTGGATGATCTTGTTTGAGTGCTCTCAGTACTTTTGATTGAAATAAATGGAGTTGCCGAGCTGCTCGGCGTGTGCTTAAAGTTATATCGATATCAAAAAGATTAAGAATTCGCTGATTATTTCTTGGCGGTACAGTACGATTACGATCATTGTAGCGGAGCAAACCATATTTCGAAAATCGACGATGTACATCTACAAAAACTTGTGCATTTGGAATTCTTCTATTAGGGAAGCGCGTTCGGTACTATCGAACTGACGCGTAGGAATTTCCGTCACAGAAACGATAAACATAATCTATATCGGCATATTCAGCATTTGTAAACGTTCTTGGCATTTTTTCTTAGCACTAAAAATGCTCTTTAAATAATACTTTTGATAATGATTTTCACGAACGTCAGTTTACAGAAATCACTGAGTTTTGTTTTCATGGGTTGCTATAACGTTAAATGAAATTTAAGCGGCTGGTGCGCTACACTCAGAAACAAGACCAAACGTCGAAAAAAAAAACAGGAGACGAAAAAGATTCGAAATTAATCAGGTCAAAGTGGTGTGTCGACGTTTTATTGAAATTATTTTTTTTTTGTAGTTTTGAAATAAAGTAAGAGGGGAGTAGCATACAAAATACACTTCTAAGAGGGGTAGGTAGTTCAAACTTAAGAAGCTTATGTAAGATCATAAGGAGTGTTTGTGTTCCGAATTTCACTTAAATCGGATAAGTGGTTCAAAAGTTATGAGGGGAAAAACGAGAAAAAAATTCGTACCTCAACGCCCTCTTTCTCGGAAACGATGCGTTTTAGAAAATATGTTTATATCACAAATGAACATTATTTTAACCTGTTCTATCGATTCCTGAAGTTATCAAGATTAAACCTGAATCACCCTGTATACACTAACATGATTTAAATGTAATAATGCTGACTACTAAAATATGTATATGCGTATGCTGAAACTGTGGTAAATATTCTTCACATTCTTTTGTAACCACGCCAACATGAACTATTACGTTAACAGATTTGTAAATTTTAATTTGTTTTGCAAATGGAATAAATGGTTGGTCAACAAAAACTCGCCTTCTAGATTAAGGTTTAGTCGCCTCGCCTTAATGGATACTCTCATATGGAGAAATTTATTCCATGTCATGAATCAAATGTTTTAGCGCCTCATTACAAATCCTTGCATCGCAGCTGATAAATCTACTGGAATTAGATTTCTAGTAATCTCGTACCAGCCGCGTTTTGCTTAGTGGTATTGCACGAATGTCAAGAATGGTAATCTTAAATTATTTTACCGGTTTAATGCAAGAATGGAGATTAATCCGAAATTTAGTGTTATTAAATTTATTGTGAAAGAAAAATTTAACAGATTTTATTAATGCATTTTCCCATATGATTGGAAGTTTTTTTAACCAATTGCAAATCTAAGCGGACACATGAAATAATAGAAAAGTTGTCCAGCAGAATATTTTCATGGTACCACCGTATCTTTTACAAATTCCCCATAACACCATGCATAGACTGCATCGAAATTCTCAAATTACTTTTATTACTTTGTATGACAATGATAGTAAGATTGTTTTTGTGAAATTATGGTTATTAAAAAATAACAATATTTTTATTGTTTCAGGTAACAGGACTTCTTCACTACTAATTACGTTCATGGTAAGAATAACAAACTTTCAATTCGTGTATTGGAGACAGAATAATTAAATGAAAAACCTCTTAATAAAGGCTGCCAAAATGTATTGTGAAAATGGCTGTTATATGGAGGTGGCCGTTATTGCGAGGTCAAAAATAAATGAAAATTGTTGGTTATTTTGTGCTCTCTTTATTAAATTATACACACTGAAGAAACTAGCTACATATTTTTCTACAAATTAGACGTACTTATACCCATGTACAATCGTTTGCAATAATAATGACACTCTTTAAAATGAATTTTATAGTTTCTTTTGAACTGCTGACGTATTTGTAATGAAATCTATTTTAAATTTTTAATATTAGTCCTCAGTTGTTTCAGTCACCAGTAGAGATTTATTGAGAGATTTCTACTCAGAACTTCCAGAAGTTCAAAAATGGTTTTGAGGGAGTGCCATTATTATTGCAAAAGCATATACATACAAAATTAGGTCAAACAATAAAAATTCGTATTACCTTTTTTAGAAATATTTTTCAATTGGGATTTGTTTTAAATTTTTATTTTTTATTTGTAAAATATTCTATTAAAATTTAGATTAAGCTAGTTCACTTTTATCATTCCTAAACAGGAAACTGCACATCTAGTTTTTCACACATTTTACTTTATCGTTTGACGTTTCAGATTTTTCCATATCATTTTATTATTTAAATCACAATCTTTATCATCAATTAATTCAACTGATTACTTCTTGAATGCCAGAATTCAATCCTTCAGTTTTGGAAAATGTTTTCTTCTGTTCTGTGATTGGAACCTTGTTCAATAAGTTTCTCGGATTTATTTTTTTATAATTTCGTTAACTTGTGTCTTTCCAATACCATACTTTTAAGACAACTTTCGAACACTGATACTGAATTTTCCGCTTTCCACAATAATATGTACTTTGTTTTTAAGAGACGAACGTTTTCTTTTTAGCTGCATGATTGTTACTTAGTGGGCTGTATATGAATAAACTTAAGTCTTCGAGCACACTCTTTATTGCTCTTTAGAATACATACATCTATGCAGTTAAAATATTGAGTGCCGATTTTCTTGACATTGACATACATATACAGGATGATTCACAGCTAATCCAAACAAATTTGGGAGATGCGTCAATATTAAAAAAAAAAATGTAAAATCCTTAGTGTCCGAAAAAAAAAATTGTTGTAGTATTCTCAACATTTAGTTCTCTGGGCTAATGTAGTCTCCATGTTGTACGGTGTGCTCGCTCTTTCTGTGCGCAGAACGGATTTTCCGATAGACATGTGCCAAATGCAGCTACTTTTGCCGCGCTACTGCAACGCGGGCGTGTGACGAAAAATTGACAATCGAAGCGTGGAAGAAAGAGAGGTCCAGGGCGTACACAACGTATTACAACAGCTCAGGAACACATTTTAGATATTGTTGAAGAGAATCCCCGAATAATTACCAGGCAAATTGCTGATCAAGTACAAGGATTGTCCTATTCAACAGTGTGACTTATCATATAAGTGGCTCAATTATGCCAATAACTTCGAGTTCAAAACGAAAATGAACCAGAAACGTTTGTATTAGTTTGTAGAAACTGATTAAGACGGGCCCAAATGTGTTTACACGTCGATGTATAAAATTTTGAACAGTTGTTGTAAGTTCATGTGTCAAATTATTTTATTAATTAATACCACAAATTGATTTTGTTAATTAATAATAACAAAAGCAGTTGACTTTGCTAATAATAGGTGGTGCAAAAGTCATCACTCTATCGGAAGTTGTTATAATTTTTCCAAATGGCGGCAAATGTCAATTCTGCTTTGATATTTGTGAAGTAAACAGATACAAAATACATATCAACAAGACATGAATCGTTATACACCTCGAGAACGTGGAATAATTGTTTCGATTTTTTTGCGGAATAATTCGTCGATGGTGTTGGCGCAGCGTGAATTTTGGCGCAGATTTCCCGATCGTCCGACACCAACTGGACAACCGCTACGGCGTTTAGCCGCTTGTCTTGAAGAATATGGGACAACACGGGATGCTGCCAGGTCGGGCCGGCCCCGGAGCAGCCGTTATGCTGAGAATATCGCTGTGGCTGAAAATGTTGGAGAGGACCCCGTAGTATCGACCAGACGACGTGCCACGCAATTGGACATCAATCGGCGATCTTTACAGAGAATTTTGGTTAACGACTTGAAGATGTTTCCTTAAAAAGTGCAGACAGTACATCAGCAGGCCATCCTGAATCTCCACCACAAAGAAGACAACTTTTCATCAAAAATCATCCTGAGATCACGAAGAGCCATTACACCCGCTCAAAGTTACTGCATGGTGTGCTGTTTACACTAGAGACGTCATCGGGCCTTATTTTTTCGATGACACTGCGGGCCAAACGACTACTGTGGATGACGAGCGCTACAGAGCCATGCTCAACGACTTTCTTCTTCCTCAATTGGATGAATTTGGACTGGAGAATATGTGGTTCCAACAGGATGGAGCAACGGCGCTTACTGTTTCTCTCTTACTCTCGTTTTGGAGATTTGCACTGGCCGGCAAGGTCGCCCGATTTATCCGTTCTAGACTTCTTTTTGTGGGGTTTTCTGAAGTCACGAGTCTATGTGAACAAGCCGCATACTCTTGAAGCCCTCAAAGAGAATATCCGCCTAGAATGCGAGAACCTATCGCCGGAAGTTCTGGCTAGAGTGATGGAAAATGCCATAAATCAGGCCCGTATGGTCATCATTTTCTCGAATTAATGGGGAAAAATGTTATATCAAATACACATAATCCATAAGCAGAATCAACGTTTTTTATTCATAAAAAATATAACCAAAGAACATCGGGTGACAACTTTTGCGCCACCTTGTATAAAATAGGTGTTATAAAATGTCTTTTTTTGGGAAATTCTTTTAATTTTTTGTCCGTTCGTTTTCTGTTACATTTTGCCGCCGTGCCGGTTGCCGACTGCATGTTTTGCCTTGCGCAAGGCCAGGTTTTACAGTGCCGAACAGAACTGCTTATTTTGATTTTTTTTTAAATTGTATTTGTAAGAGTCCCGTGTGCATTTAAAATTTTTGTTTTGGATAAGTTCTGAATCACTCCGTATTTTCTATTTTTCAAGCGAGCTTTCAAGGGCTTCCCAACCACTTGAACATAAACTAGCTCAAAATCTAAGAAACTACAAACTAAATCTAGAAACTATCTTTATCGCATTTATAAAATTTTACCTACAAACGATCGAAAATAAATCGAAAATCGTTTGCAATAATAATGGCACTCTTTAAAATGAAAGTTGCTATTTCTTTTGAACGATTTCGAAATGAAATCTACTTTCAACTTTTAACATTAGTTCTTAGTTTCACTCACCAATAGAGATGGTGAAATAAAATTTCTACTTAGAACTTCCCAGAAATTCAAAAACTGTTTTGACCGAGTGTCATCATTATTGCAAAAGCATGGACATACATATTTGCCAATAAAATTTATAACCGGCAATAAGAGGTAAAATTGCAGGTATTTTATGAAGAACATTTTCTGAATGACCGTGACTGTTTTATGGGGGTGCCGTTATTAGGAGGTTATTAGTGCGAGTATTCCCATATAATAATTGGTTTCGGATATGTGAAAACTGGCCGTTTTTAGAAGTGACCGCATTTAAAAGGTGCCTGAATATATAGAACTGTGTTTTATTATCTAAATATTGATCATATGCTGCCAAACGGTATGCGAATTTAGGGGAATGGCTCTCAGGGTAAACTCAGTTTATGTGAACATTTTATATGTACTGGTCGACACAGTGAAATATCCTAATGGTCAAAGGGTTTTTACGTTGTTCGCATTATTGAGTCCCTTCCATTTTACCAAATTTTCACCCAAAGCTAACGTTTATATTCAGGTATTGCACCAAATATCTGATGAGATTAGTTTCTGGCTAATGAGATTAGTTTCATGGACCTTTTCATTTTATTAACTACTATCGAAATGTAATTAAGTGCCAAATCTATTTAAAGAAAATACGTTATCATAATAATACTGACTCTATGTATGGTGACAAATAAATAGATAATATGCCACTAAAAATACGCCTGCGAAATGATATATCATAAAACTTTGCGGTCTTTTAACCAGATTTAGAGAAATGTAAATTATACAGGATGTACCCGTTATTTTATTCTTAACTTATACAAACGAAAAAGTATAAAAAATAATAGATATTTTTGCTATAATGTTTTTCTTCATAAAATTATTTTGTTATTGTCTACTAAATAAATGTTTCTTATTCCATCTTGGTACACAGTAATCACAATGATATGTTCCTATGCTGCCAACATATAAATATTATCACATCCCGCAGAACTCTTTTGCAAAACTAATAAGCATGGATTATGAAGTATTTTTCACGGCGTGAGGTAAAAAGGAAAAAAATGGAGGGAGGTGGATTGTGGCATATTTTTTTTTTTTCAAAAGCTATATTCCAAGATCCGATCGCACGATTGCTACATCCATCTGTTTTGTAATTAATATGCAATTTTATAAAATGATTATTAATAGACGAGTATGTTTTTGCCGGGTTGCCTATCAAAAATTCGGCGGTAAGTATTCTTATTTCATACTAATACATTACAAACAAATAAACCCTTAGTTACCGTAACTAACATGTTTATAACTTCCTTGGAAGTTATACTAAGTAATTAGAAATCCTTAACTCCCCCTTAATTATTTTCCGAATTGCATGAATTTTCTGTTGAACTGTTGTCATTGCCTATAACTGTAGTCAACCAAGTTAATGTTCCACTTCTTTTATGTGACATGCCACCCAACATTCCTGCACTTTTATTTTTCAATTCCATGCTGTCGGCCAAATACTCTTCTGCTACTGTTGAACTTAGCCAATCACCATATACAATTGTAAATTTCTGACGGATATTTGTTTTACTTTCCGGAATGTCAACCACCATAACCGAGTCCCAAACATAAATATGATTAATCTTCATATTCAAAGGTTCTTGATCTCTACTGCCCCCAAAATAACCCATAATTAGAACCACCTATACAATAAAGCAATAAATGTGTAATTCTTATAATTTAATGCATTACTTTATGTAGTAAATGTTCATCATCGGAAGCATCCTTTAAAAATTTAACAGTCATTCTGACTAAACACTTTAGACTTTTTTGGCCATAGCCTTTACTTTTTCGTTTGAGAAACGTTTCTAGTTCATGAAACTTTCTTCCATCTGTATTAGGTACATACCATGTCTTGAAAGTAAGTCAGCATTATAGTTTCACTTACATTCTTGTTTTCAATACAGTTTAATTTTGAAAACCAATAAAATTTGGTGGTCATATGTCATTAGTATGCAATAAAAATCTTTATTTATCAGGTGAGTTATTGGATGTTAATAATCTCGGGCAAATTAACAATTTGTTGCCCTCGATAATTAACATAAAGCCTTGTCCTTATGGATCCAAAATTCGCGGGAATTATTTAATGGTGGAAAAAAGTGTCAACTTTTAACCAATTTTGGCAATTGCAATATTTTCTATCATTTTCATCATAAAGGTGTCATTGACTGTTATGGTAGATTGTCAGAAGCTCATGTTAAATTTGCTAATACTCTCATTATAACTTCTTCAATTACGATATGATGAGGAGTATTACAGACAGAAATATTATAAGAGTATTAGTAAATAGTTTTTAATGAATAAAGTATAAGTAAATTAATGTAGTAAAGTATACAAAAATATATATATTTTTTAAATTATTTAATTTGTTACCTAATAAATAAATATATTTGTGAAAATTGTGATCAGTACGAGCGTTGCAGCACTGAAAAAACGTTAGGAAATAATGATTAAGGTAGATAATTGGATTCCTCAAAACATTTCTTATTTATATAGATGATACAACTGAAAATTATTTATTCATGGAATATCCCTCATATTTATTTCAGTTACATGAATAATTTAAAATTGATATTTCGTATCAATTCATGTTACAGGAAACCATTATTCCATTGTTCCCTGTTGAGTAAATGCAAACTCGTACATTTTCTAAATTATGGATTTCTTATTACATTCTCTAAAAGTGTATAAATAAATCTAATAAACGTTAAGCTTCACTAATAAACTTAAATCATGTACCATTTATTCCAAGTTAAAGTAATTCACAGTTCTTTTTTTTAATATTTGGCCCCACTTTGAAGGCCTGAAGGCAAATTTGTATATAGGTATGTTAAATTGCATTATTTTGGAACCCTCTTGCACCTACCCTATGTCGTTTTTTATGCAGAACACCCTGAATATCAACACCATCAATATGAATTAAAGATAGGTATACAGGGTGGTCCAAAAGTCTGGAAACGGTGAATTTCTTGCGCGCACGAGTGGAAAATCGAAATTCTGATACTGGGATCTTTAGTAATTTCGCCCGAGGAATCGAATAGGCCCATCAGATTTTGGGTCCGATGGGGCCTTATACGAGATATCAGACCCAACTTTGAAATTTCAAATGCAAACCCATCTTTTTTATTGCAGATTCGGATTCAGCGGGAAATTTTACATCCGACTTGGTTAAAACCCAAAATTTTTTCGTCCATTTTTGGGTCCTATGCAGCGTTTTTTGTTCAAGACCAGGGGGCACAAATCGATATTCTGGTACTGAGGTCCTTGGTAATTTTTCTCGGGTAATCGATTGGGTCCATCAGATTTTGAGCCCGATGGGGCCTTTAACGAGATATGAGGCCCAAATTCAAATTTGAATTGCCTCAACCAGAATATCAATTTGTGCCCCCCGGTCTTGAACGACCCATACGACCCAATAATGGACGAAAATATTTTGGGTTTAAAAAAAAAATGTAGAAAATAGTTTAGTAATTTTATCATTGTAATATTGCGGTGTAAAGCTATTTCTATTAGAAATTTATTATTTTTTTAATTTTAGAGTAGTAGCGTGACTTAGGTATTAGAAACCTAGAGTTAAGACTTACTTCTCTGAAGCTCTCACAAGAGAAAGATTAAAATGAGAATAATAGAAAAAGCGTGTATCGCTATTATTTTAATATCACTTACCAAAATAATTAAAAAATAATAATAAAAGAAAATCTTGTGTGAAGAATTGTAATTTACAAAAAGAAGAACATAGTCATCTCAGATATTACAATAAGGAAGTGGAACCCAATAATTGTAAAAATTACTCCAGAATGAATTCTGAGTTCTAGAGTTACTGATTTCTATCCCTTCCTGTAAAGTATTCCAGAATATTGCTTTAACATGATCACTGGACAATTGACATAAATATTGAAAATATCACACGTAATGTTCGATAACTCATATAAGAGAAAAATGGACTGTACTAAAAAAATAAAATAAATGGTTGTCGAGTTAATTAGGCGCACTATGTCCACAAAGAAAAACGACTTATCTTTGAACTTGGATATGGAAAATCTATGCCGGCCGGTCTTGTAGACGATATGGCCCTCTCACACTTCTAACAAAGTCACCTTTTAGCGATCACAGGGAAAACGGACACAGTAAAAAATAATATGTAATATGCGTTAAAAAGCGCAGTAATAATCGGAACCTTACAAATGTTCTTGAGCGTAGTGTTTTTCAAACACGTGGTAAAGCGGACTACTTCTTTTTACCATTTTTTGCTTCTTCGTTCTCCGGCATGCGTATTCCAGTGGACATAGTTGTACCGCGAAAAAAAATAGAAATTTAAACTAATGATCAAGCACGTAAACTATCAAAATCTTGTGTCTTTCAAGTCGTTGCAATAATTGTAGGAGGTGATACAACACGTGATTTTGAGTCGATTTAAATAAACATACCTATATCAAGTGTTACAATATTGATATGATTATAAAAAATATACAGGGTGTTCAGTAAAGAATGGGCCACACTTCAGATGTAGATAGTTTGAGTAAAAATAAAATGAATTAACTCAACTTATCTTAATCCAAAAGTTGATACTAACGGAGCTACAGGGTGTCAAAGTTGAAAAAAAAATCACATTTTCTTTATTATTTTTCGATTGCATCGACCGTATTTTATGAAATTTGGTATAGAGGGGTTTTTTGTGACTAGAAATTCGAATATGTCGACAATTTTGGTGTACCTACTAGAGGGCGTCACCAACGATGGTTTGGACCTCTTAAAATCGTTACGACTTTTTTGTGCTTCACTGTATCACATTTTGCACTTGAAAAATTTTCGTCTCTATCTTTTCTAGTTAAAAAAGGTACACCTTGTTGATGTCGCTAGAAGCAATGGTTTCTGAGAAAAACGCATATAAACCTCATGATGCATGCAATTTATCTAAAAGTAAAGTCAAATTGTTCCGTAAGTAATAGGCCATAGCATAGACATAGGCGCAGCGTAATACTGCGACCAAAATAAGTCGATTTACTTTAGTTTATCCCAAAAAAAATCCAAAAATCCACCAAAATGAATAATAACAAAGATACAGGGTGTCAAAGTTGAAGAAATAAATCGCATTTTCTTTCTTATCTTTCGATCGCTTGAAGCAAATTTCACAAAATTTCGCTTATTTTGGTCGCAGTATTATGCTGTTATAGTAAGACATTTAGAAAGTATAGGACAAGTCAAAACAAAAGCACACAAGAACACAATAATAAAAAAGGACAAACAACAGAGTGCTCGTGAAATAAACATTTGTTACATTACGTCATTCATAAACTCGTTAGCACTATAACACTTGGCAAGCAAAAAGTCTTATACACATTTTTAAAATTTAATACTATCATTGTTCTGTATTCAGGGCTGCATGTATATGTCTTTGTGTTGACTGCTATAAATTGTGAGCAGGTTTATAACATCAGTCACTCTCTACAATTTTGGAAGCCAACTATAATAGAAGTATGTGCAAACAATTCAAACATCTAATGTGCTAGCCGTAGCCAAATTTTATCTAAAATAAAACATGAACAAAATTATAAATAACAAATTCAAATTATAATATATTGGCAATATTAAAAATGTAAAACAATCAATATTATTGTCAGTATCGCAAATATTGACAATATGTAAATAGAGGAATGTTAGTCGCTAGCATATCTTTCTTCAATGTTGAGTTGTTTCTAATATGACTATTACTTCATAAACATATAAATTTTATATTTTTTTCTAAATATGAAAATATTTCTACATGATTTTCTTTCTCATTGGAAATGTGTCAAGACTAAAATAAACATTTAATTCGCATTAGAAGGGATATCTCAAATGATGATTAAATATTTTATTTTGGGTTAGTTACAAGCATGGTAAGCTGTAAAAGCCCTTCGGCATTAATATTTTATAAAAGTATTTTCAGGGCACGGTAATATCGAACCAGGTTTTGCCAATATGAAATTCCCAACAAATAACAAATTATTTTTAGATATTGGCATGTCTGGTTTATTTGAGAATCGCATTTCATGACTATTTTTTGTTCTTGAAATAGAAAAATAATATAAAAATCTTTATTAATTGTTTAAGTGCATATTTTGCAATGAAAATGAAATAATACACAGAAGTTGACGGCGTTCATCATTTTAAGGAGAGAACACTACCATTCGAAGTATGTTAGAAACTAAAAATTAAGATAATACAACTAAAATACATACTGCAATCTTTTAAGCACTTAATGTCTTTTAACGTATTTATTAAGTTTATTAATGTGTTTAACTGTATTAAAAGTTGATAAGAGAACGCGCTATGAGGTCGCGGTGTCAAGCTGATCACGGCTGTTTACAAAATCAGTCCCATATGTATGTTTAGTTGTCAAAATATATTCTGTGGATGATGTATTTCTATCAGTTCGTTTATTTAACGCGAGAGGCCGAAATTCTCCAAAAAGTTTTCAACGACGCGACCCGATTTGATACACTATATAGGCCTGCTTTAACACTAAAATATCGCTCAAGCAAAACAATACAAAACAATCAGAACTCCTATAAACGTTAAAGTTATAACTTGAGGAAATTTGATCATATATCATAAAGCTGTATTTGGGTAGCTGCTAACCACCATTCAGTGCAGGAAAGAGGGAAACCTGGATAACCTCATTAAATAGGAGGATGATCAAACGCCAACCGGTATCAACCTCTCACATTGATCCAGTCCAACGTTACCCGCAGAGGAAATGCCACTTCTCTCCACAAATATAGCTATATCAAATATGAACAAATTTGCTCAAGCTATAATTTTAATGTATACAGGAGTACTGAAATTTTGTAAGCTTGAGCGATCTTTTTGTGTTAAAGCAGGCTAATTTAGTGCATCACCATAGGCAAGAGGATAAGGGAGAAACACAGCTTCAGTTTGATACTCGAATCAAGTAAATCTTTATGCAAATAGTAGGTTTTCAATTTACCATAGGACCTACTAAGTTATTTATGAGACTAGAAAATCTAAGCTGATCATCAAAGAGAATTCCAAAATTTTTACACGTTTGCTTTGACAATATTATTTTATTGTTTACGATAATATTAAACACAGAATTGTGTCTTTACCCGCACCTAACACCAACTCCGTTTTGTGTTCATTACACACCAACTTATGAGCTCATCTTATACTTTATTTTTAAATCTGAATTAAGATTATCATACAGCATTGCAGTCCATTGGAGTTAAATGACAAGTAGGTATATTTGGACGTCATCAGCATTGTGATGTATTTGACAAGAATGTAAAACTATTAAAATCAGATATGTAAATATTGAACAACAGTGGCCCTAAAATACTGTTCTGTGGAACTCCTAAGCCTAATGGTTTGTAACTGGAAAATTTATGCTATACGACTCGTTAATAACTATTATGCAGATAGTTCTGTATCAATATCAAAGTACTGCTGCCAAGGTCAAAGTATTTAAGTTTATTACATAAAATTGCATAATCCAGGGTATCAAATGCTTTGTTAAAATCTAACAGCACTAAGACTGTATTATTTCTGTCATTAGCTTAGAAAAACGGAAAATATTGAAAAGTTGAAAACCTTTAAAAATTCAACTACAATCCCTGATTCTAATTTTTTCTTATTTTTCTTCCTTCTAAAACTTGTATCGTATAGAGTAAACTGAATTTGTTTATTATTAAAAGAAAAACCTAAATTTAATTTGAAGCTGTTATAAAAAGCACCAATTTATATTATTTTTGTAGTATAATCTTCCCACTTTGAGGTAGGGAGGAAGTATTGACCTCATCCCAGCGTGGTAATCGCCAGAAAGGAAATTCATGAGGCACCTCTTCGCGAACACCTCTATGACTGCTCATTGGAACGAAATTTGCCCAGCTTCTTTAAGGGTTTTCCCAACTGCCTTTTCACTATTTTACAAGTTCCTGACAACTTCATGCCTTTCTTTTAGAAATGTAATAAGAATGAGGCGCTTCACGCTTGAGTTCACTTTAGTCATACTTGCCAAATGTGCCACACTGCACGCTGGAGACTGAAGGCTGAGCTAAGTTGGTATTTGTTTCAACGCATCATGAAGTGTGTAATATCTGTAGTTTGAACTACAATTTACATTTGAACGTCATCTGCAGATTGGCTATATACCGCATCCAATATCACCCTACCGATTTTAAATTGTCTGATGATAGAGAGGTGTTAGTTAAATGTATTTAAAAAAACAAATAATCTTTTTCATTTCAATTATCACAACTTTCTTATTTCAATTTAAATTTACACAACAATACATAACAAAATTTATTTATATTTTCTGAACATATTGTTATTGAAATCAAACTCGGGCTACGTAAACAATTTTATTACATAGAATTTAACCATTCCATTTTTTTGTAATGCCACAAAACTTTTACTTATAAAATTGAATATTTAGGTACTAAACATTTCTTATAGAAGGAAAACTGCCGACCAGATATCTGATACAAATATCAGATGCAGACCACTGAAACGTACTTTTAACTTTCGCTTTATTTGTAAATATTCTTCATAGGTTTTTTGTTTGGTTTTTGTTCACCTGCACATACATATTCATCGCCTTCTTGTGTAGGATTTGATTTGTACCTTTGTAATGTTTCTAATTTATTATTTTGTAACCAACCGCTAAACCCAGTTACAGTACTACACTGTACACCGTACAATTCTAAATATTGGTTTAAAGTGCTGAAAATACTGCTGTCTATAATGAAAGAAAGAAACGATAAACATTTTACTGTTGCTGGTATCAATTTATTAAATAATTTTTTCTACGTTCATGCAAAAAACAAAACTTTATTGAACTATATTTAGTGGAAAAAGTGGTTCTTAATTGCACTAGTGCAATAAAATGTTTATTGCATTCATCTGCCATTCTACTACAGCGTTTTGTCATCATGACAAACATAAACGTTCATATCAACGTCATATATTCCTAGACTTGTCATCTAAATAAAACATTTTTTGGTTTTTGCATGAACGTAGAAAAAATATTGTATGCAACTCGTACAAAAAGTGTTTATTGTTGGACAAATTCACGTCGCGTGCAATAAATACAATTTGTATTTGTATTGTATTTGTTGCATAAATAACTATTATTGCTAATGCTCAAGTATTTAGGCTGATGTAGTCAATACAGACCTGTCAAAAGCCTTTCTTTGGACTGCTATTGCGCAAGTTGTCATTTATTGGTTTGACTGGTGTTCCACGAGGCTCATTTATGGAACCTTTACTATTTGCCATTTTTATTAATGATATTTGTACACACCTTCGTGTGAATACTCTATTTATCTGCTATTGACATAAAATTATTTGCTAACAATGAACTCAATTGATGATCAATATCTTTCACAAAAAGGTCTTATCATCGTGAAAACAGATTACTACTACATATTGCAGAAAGTTGCATAATGCCATACACAAAGAAAATAAATGCAATAGGTTCTTACCTATGATACAAGTAATAACTAAGTAGGTGCTTGGAGTGTAAGAACGTAACAGAGCACATCTAGCAGCCATTCACTATTTCATGTCAGACGACTGTAGAGTCACAGACGCGAAGCGTTCTACATAAAGTAGACACCATTGAAAGCCATCTATCTCTATGGCGACTCGGCGAGAATGAAAGAACTAGAGAACTACTCTGCGGGCTAATACCCCGACAAGCATTGAATTAAATCTGAAAATCCTATAGCTAAGTTAAACAGCAAAGGTCACTCGTCAGCAGCTCACTGGACATACACTGGTTTCGAGTTTATTATTACCTATCATCAGTATGCCATAATATGCGAGAAGCTAACCGACGCGACTAGTAAATCAGTGGCGGATTGTGGTTTTTTAAATTAGTGAGACCAGCAGGGTGGTACTGTACAAATACGAGCTACAGAATTAACAATTTTTGTTTATACAAATACAATGTGTAAATTTATTATGAAATATTAATAAGACTCGACATCTTTTTAAATCGGAAATCCATTGCCAATATTGTTAAAGCACTTATTTATTGAATAATTAATAATGACTATCGTTAGCATATTCTTCATGTTTTCCTATTCCTCGGCTGTACCTGGATATTGCTGTTTCCACGAAAACAGCGGATTCCATGCTCTCCATCTTTTTCTTACCTATATGTTATTGATAAAAGGCATGCCTCAGATACGCTTTTATTTATGTTAATGTGCTTATGAACGTATTGCAGATTATCTAAACAAACACATTAGAGTCATTCCATTTGAAATCGTCTAATTGGCAAAGCCGACCCATTTTAGATTTTGGTGTAACTTTGAAAATCTCTTTTCTAGGGTCCCAAACAACAAAATTTACACGAGGTTGATTATTACAAGCGCTTGTTTCCGCCTATTTATATAAAGACTCATAAAAATTGCTATTTTTAAGCTTTATTAATGTTTGCTGTCTAATTTTTCTGTTTGAAGATATTTGAATGATCAAGACAGAATTCAGAGTGGGAAAGATAGTAAGTAGTTTCAGTGTAAATGAAGATAATTGGCTCGGACGATCCCTTTGAATAATAGCAGCGTGCTGAAAATGAGTGTTTTTAGTCATTTTTCCTGAATTTCAATCGACTCTAGCATCTTAACTGTTGAGAGTTAAAAATTCATGCTCCGCGGGAATTAACCCACTCTTTATAGAAGAAAACTTGAAATTTTGAAATTTTTAAAAATCCCAATGTTCAGGCTATGAAACGAGCGGGTTGACTGCCAGATAAAAATCTGATACTTACAGAATCTACTGTTCTTACCTTCAACTTTAAATGACTACATCACTTGTTTTGTTATTTTCATGTTTAGTGCATGTACGAGCCGTTTTTTTAAAGCATAAATCAACTCAATTTTTTTTCTAAATAACTAGTAGTTTTTATCTTATTTTTTTGTCTATAAAAATTCCGTTTTATCTATAGGATTTTTATATACTTTTATGCATGCGTATAGAGGTAAGCTTATTTCCGTTATTTGACTGTATTGCATTTAAAAGTAAGTACGAATATGCGTAAATAAAAAAAGAAATTAGCAATATTATTAATTATTCATTATATTATTAACAATATAAGTATATTCGAGAAGTAAATTCGAGTTCATAAGTATTAATAAAATTACTAATGATTTAATTTCTGTCATTTTCCAATTTATATATTTTCTTGTAATTCGATGCCGTCGATTTGAAAAGTTGAATAAAAAATAATTTTCTCGTTGAAAAATTGTTTACAGTTACTGTCATTTTCGATGATAATTACTTCCAAAAACAATTTTACACCCTAAATATCTATAACTTTATTAAAACTTGAAATATTTTTCATATTTATAATTATTTTTGATGGTAAGTAATTTTAATTCATTAGTAAAAACGTCCAGATTTTTGCTGTAAAAAAGGCTCGTACATGCACTAAACTTGAAAATAACAAAACAAGTGATATAGTCATTTAAAGTTGAAGGTAAGAACCGTAGATTCAGTGAGTATCAGATTTTTATCTTGCAGTCAACACGCTCATTTCATAGCCTCAATATTGGGATTTTTAAAAATTTCAAAACTTCAAGCAAAGTTTTCTTCTATAAAGAGTGGCTACTCAGGTCAAATTGTGGCTGAATTTTGTCTATAATATGTATACTTATTTCCCGCGGAGCATGAATTTTTAACTCTCAACAGTTAAGACGCTAGAGTCGATTGAACTTCACGAAAAATGACTAAAAAACACTCAATTTCAGCACACTGCTATTATTCAAAGGGATCGTCCGAACCAATTATCTTCATTTACACTGAAACTATTATCTTTCCCACTCTGAATTCCGTTTTGATCATTCAAATATCTTCAAACAGAAAAATTTGACAGCAAAAATTTATAAAGCTTAAAAATAGCAATTTCTAAGAGTCTTTATTTAAATAGGCGGAAACAAACGCTTGTAAAAATCAAACTCGTGTAAATTTTGTTATTTGAAACCCTAGAGTAGAGTTTTTCAAAGTTACACCTCAATCTAAAATGGTTCGGCAACAATTTTTTTTATTTTCAGACTATTTTATATGGAATGACTCATTGCATATCAGTTATAACCGTCATTACGATTTACAAAGACAAATTAAAAAGACCGTCAACGTCGATGTTTACAAATCGCGCTGCTGTTAATGCTGTTGTTGGTGTATCATTTGTGTGTTTACAGTAATTTATATATATAGTGTCCCGAATATGAGTGCCTTAATTTGGCATATGATAAGTTGTACTAAATAAAACATACTTGTCTTAACATTTTTTTTCTCTGACCAACGGTAACAGAATTATGACAGCAAGCAGGTCTTGAATATGTGACGTCTCTCACATACTATCTTTCTATGGTTTTCTTAGAGCTCCTTTCACAACACAGAATAATAGTTACAAGTGTTTAAAACGACTCCTGTTTCTTACAAGAAACGTTTACCGTAGAGACTTTTGCCTAGATTCGCCGTAAATTAACATGCCATGCAGTTGGTTATGGCTACTATAAATTGTTCCATTTTTGTTTATGTACACTCACAAACATCAAAGAAAAACTAAACAAAAATGCATTGCATGTTTTGAAAGTCTCATTTTCCGTTTTTTTGCTTATATCTCGGAAACTATGCATTCACCGACATGACCATTCTATACAAAATGAATTCTGATTAAATTTGCTACAAGTTTTATTCAGTCAAGTTTTTCGATATATTGTATAGTTTTCGAGATATACGCTCTTGAATGTCTATCATTTTGGAAATAAAATTCTTCATTTTTGTTCTTTTTGACACAAGAATTTTTTTTCCAAAATTACAGACTTTCAGGAGCGGATATCTCGAAAACTATACAAGACATCGAGAAACTTGATTGAATAAAACGTGTAGCAAATTTAATCAGCTTTCATTTTGTATAGAATGGTTATGTCGGTAGGACGCATAATTTCCGAGATATAAGCAAAAAACCGAAACATAAGACTTTCAAATTTTTGAAATGTATTTGTAGACAAACTATTCGTTTTAGAAATTTTTTTCATAAGAGTTTTTTTTATTGCTTTTATGGCCGGTTTCTCAACATTTGGAGCAATCCATTCGATAACTATCGAGTACATAAATTTATCAGACCGATAACTTTATATTGGTTTCTGAACGCATGCCTTCCAAATTTTGTGGAATACATAACAGTTGAATGGATATCTTAATATCTGCAATAATCATAGAGGGAACTAGCAAATGCACAAGTGTTTGCAAATGTCATTTATGGAAGTAAGACACTTTCAAGAAATAACTGTAGATAGCGCCACTATCTACTACCTAATGATATCACATCACATTAACTAAATAAAAATATATACAAACCTGTTGCATAGAAACGAAGTAATTAAAATCTTTTCTAATACTGATAGTGAATTTGTTCTAGTACTAGAGACTATCTCCTATTAAATCTATCAGTAAATTTACAGTTTCTTTGGTTAAGGTCGCCGTATTTCTCGCCGTAAAATGATCAAATTTGTGGTGTTTTTTAGGTACTGAAATTTTGAAAAATAAAACGCGTAGAACAAAAGTAATATCAAAAATAAAATTACTGATATTTTGTTTATCTACTTTTACTATTTAAACTCTCTTGAAATAATATAATAACTTTTAAAATGCATTTGTATGACTCACATTATTTCGCTATTCTAACCCCACATTTTAACAATTATTTTCATATACTTATAAACATGTTATAACAATGTTTACATCTATAGTTGAATTTCAAAAAATACGTATTTTGAAATTTTTCAGTACCTAAAAATTTGCTGGATAAATCGCTTTCTGACTTTATACATTGATTTTATTTCGGTACCTTAGAATATTCGCTGGTGGCATGAGATAACGTTGTTATTTGCTAAACTTTATATTATTCGGTTCTTAAATGTTTAAAATTACTTGTATTTGTAGAAAACACTGTTTCAAGAATACGGCGCCCGCAAACCTCTCTCGAAATTCTGTCGCTTTATTTTTCATACTGGTTTTCTTGGCCGTTCAAGATATCTGACTATATTTAAATATTCTTCATCTGAAGAGGCAGGCGAATCAGAATTTTCCATTGCACAAAGTAATCGTCACGAAAATATGAAAAAAAGTTGGGTTAAGCCTTACAATAAAGATATAAACAAGCAACAGCTAAATCGCTGCGCACGTGCGCTAATGTTTATTGGACAGATATCTTGCCATTTTTCTTTGGATATCTGTTCGATAACTTATGCAATAGATAAGCATTATCGAATGGTTCAGAAACCGAATTCATGGGATATCTCCAGTTTATGGAATCGATAAGTTTATTTAATAGATATCTACTACTTGAGAAACCGGCCAATAGTCAGATATATAAGCCCTTAAAATTATACAGATATACATAGCCCATATATTTTTATGTTACTGGAAGTAATAAATTGATTAGATGATTAAAGTAACCAATTAGTGATTCTTATTTCTTACTTATTATTTTAAAATTTTTACTGAGGTCTTGCCTCATCATACTGATCACCACTGTTTATAGTAACAAGGTTTTTCAATATAATTCTGCTACAAGTAAGCTAGAGTAGTAAAGTGAACTCTCCTTTAGTAGTGAATAACATGCCTGGCGCCTACTTTCCCAAATTTTTTGGCTATGATAGCAAAAAACCTGTTGTGACCATGAAAAAAATTTCTCAGTGCAGGAGTGACAGTTGTAAGAATAAATTGTTTATTCAGTTAAAAATATCATTAGATTTGAATAAGGGACCGGGTACCTTCATTATAGCTTAATTTATCCTCTTTTACATAATAGAAAATATTACTCTCTGTAAAATAATATGAGTTATTTCAATTATCTGCTCTACAGGAGCAAAAGCCGAATAATTATTGAAGCAAATACCAGTGACGATGAAATTAAATTACGCCAGATTTTTACTAAGCAATATTAAAATAATTAACATATTATACGTGAATGTTTGAAATATTTCCCTACTTCATTATGAAATTTTAAAATTATAGTGTCGTAAGTTTTGGGGAACGAAACCTACTTTTATTAAACCTTGCGGTAATTCTACGAGATGCGACGATTAAATTTATGCCGCAGCTCCCTAGAATTAATCAAATGCCTAATATAATATCGAAAGCCTGAGGCTTCGTTCACCTTGCGCGAAATATTTGACGTGCTTTATATTAATTGGCAAGCTCCCGCGCCATTTGTTGGATTTTACATCGGTACACCGATAGCTTTATTTAACAGTCATTCGCGCTTTGGTTTTGTTTATTTTGACAGCATGAGAAATGGTGGAAGTCAACGACACTTTGAAATGCAGCATATCGCTGGAACTGATAATGCTGCCGTGTTAATGACATTGCAAATTCGAATATAGCAAATATACAGGATGAATCTTATGTAGAGGTTTTCCTTATAAGTGAAGACAAGTAACGTTTTTTCGAAATCTCAAAATCAATGGGTGTATGAAATTATTAATAAAATAATAATAATAAATTACATACTTGCATAAAATATCTTAAACTGAATGTAAGATGAAATAATAATTTTTTATATATTTTTAGGTATTAATAATATTGTGTGAAACTAACTACTCAGTGGACAAAAGCCTCAACCTGCGTTGAATTACACCCACAATATCTACCCATATATTCCTTATTATTAGCTTCTGTAACATATTTTTACTGTTTTAGAAAGGTATTTTAAGCTAATATAAATCAAATCTCCTACAATTCCTATCAATGAAGTCATATGTATATTCTCCTTTAAGTTGACTAACTATAAAAATTATTATAAAAATTAAAATTATTTGAAGTTAAATATCGACAATGACAAAAAGTGACATCCTGTCAATGAATTAAATATGGCAATACCTACTTGAAAAACGTTCACCATTTATGGAAAAGTTTTTATATATTTTTAGGTATTGAATTACAACGCAGGTTGGGGCTTTTGTCCACTGAGTAGTTAGTTTCACACAATATTATTAATATCTAAAAATATATAAAAATTTTTACATAAAAGGTGAACATTTTTCAAGTAGGTATTGTCATATTTAATTCATTGACAGGATGTCACTTTTTGTCATTGTCGATATTTAACTTCAAATAATTTTAATTTTTATAATAATTTTTATAGTTAGTCAACTTAAAGGAGACCACCTGAAGAAGCAATCCTAAAAATGCAGAAATAGGTCAGATCTCATCTATTGTGGTTGAATTTGTCGTGTTCCCACTGCCAAAAAGTGAAGTTAGATATTTATAGAGTGTTTCATTAGCAGGTCAGTAAATTATTTTCTTTAGATAATTATTGAATAGAGCTTTGTCTGTGGAATTGTTCATTAGCATACCTAGATGTTTGGTATCAGAGAACATACATATGACTTCATTGATAGGAATTGTAGGAGATTTAATTTATATTAGCTTAAAATACCTTTCTAAAACAGTAAAAAAATCAAATAATAAGTCCCATAAAAACTATAAAAATGCCAAAACATTTAATGTTTATGATATTTTGTTGTTTGACTTAACTTAAAATCTGATGACATGAAAATTAATTTCTCTCAGCGGAAATCGAAAAAGCAGCTAATAAAATCACTTTCTAGTTATTGCCTATAGTAATTCTTAGCAACAGCTTCTTTCTTGATTTCTTCTAATAACACTATTACAATATTGTTTGCATGCATGCATTTGTTCCTGAAAATATTAATTTTTTTTCGAAATATTTGCCCCCAATTTGAAGGCCTGTAACTCCGCCTGTGTGCAACTTTGCATACTATTGTTTGATTAAATTGCAATATTTTGGGACCCCAGACATGCACCTGCTCTGTGCTGGTTCTTATACGGAACACCCTGTGTAATAGTCCTTATTCAATTGATAATATTGGTAGTTCCTTATCTAGATATTGCCTACAACTGATAGTAATATATTACATTAACAAAGTTTCTTCTAGGGGTTAGAATTTGTTGCTCTGAACTCAATCATAAATATTATTATTAGAAGTTTTTACATGGAGCATTCCATAACACCTCATTAGCAAATTGTTTTTTTTGTATGTATGTATAATAACAGAAAGCGGAACTGCCTGTCGCTACTAATTAATTATACTGAGGAACAAAGTCCCGTCAACTGATGCAAAACTCCAGTATATATCATTATGATTCATTTACATGTAAATAAAAACAATCGTTAATTTTGTTTGGAAGTTTGGAAGGGAAAAGTAATATATGGTATTAATATGAGTGTATAAATCAACTTTTTCATTTTGAGAGACACTGCTACGGCAAATAATACCATTCATTATTCCAATTTTCAATTGATTTTGTTTGAGTTCTCCACGAATGTATTGCTTTTAAGCTTATTTATGGGGTCGAACCCGAGGCGATATGTCCAAACTTTTTCTAAAAGCAACAAACATTCATATTCGCTTCTTTTCTTTATTACAAACATTTCTTTCTTTGGCAACTAATTTAAATTAACGAAAAATAGGATCACATGACTGGAAACAGTATTAAAAAGTAAAATAACGAATGAAGCCAAAACATGTTACCAAAAATTGAACCAGTACTTTGTATGGACATTTCTAAATTGTAAAAAAAGCAGATCATCATTTTTAAGTCTAAATAATAATCGTTTTCCACGATTACAATAGTTGCAATGGAGCGGAAAATGGTGATTTTTATAAGACTTATTTAAATAAACTAAAAATATAAATGTCAAATTTGCAGCAATGCCATGGTAGAATGTTACACTGAAAGAAATGCTATTGAAATAGTTAGCAATAAATTTGTAGTTACAATTTTGTCGTAGAATAAACTAAAAATACTACCATATAAGTTCGATGTTGTGGTAAATGCAAAATTTTTATAGATATTGGGTTGTAAATTTTCAGATAATTATAAAACTTTTTACTATATTTTGTAATATATGTTATATTGTAAAATTTAAAATGCGAATAGTATACAGAGTGTAAAATAACAATATTCATAGATTGTATTAATGAGAACCTGCAATCATCATTTTCAAAACTACAGGGACATAATAATTGTGGTACTATTTACTAGAAATTGTATTATAGTCTAAGATCCCACTATAAAACGACCTTTACCGAGCTGGTTAATGGATGAAAAGTATTTTATATCTTATTAAATATGTCAATAAATATATTGTAAATGGGTTGTCTAAAAAAATTCAGTCCAGAATATGATTAATTAACAATTAAAAATAATTTTTTTAAAACATTTGTGTGTGTGTGTGTGTGTGTGTGTGTGCGTGTGCGTGTGCGTGTGCGTGTGTGTGTGTGTGTGTAGCTGGTCGTGCGCAAAAATAAAAAGGCGCAGTTTTTTGGGATTGCCATATCCAGCATGGAATAGCCACTGGCAGTGGAGGTTACAAAAATGCTAGTAAACTGTTTTAGTCTTTGTGTCAATAAACGCACATACAAACAGTAATGTATGTGGTATTTGGTATTATTTTTGGTTCAAGTAAAATAGTGTTTGGAAGTAATTACTATAAAATTGTAAGCATAGTCATAAGAGAAACTGGTATATGTCTGGTGTGCCACTAATGAATGATTTTAGCTATTCTATAGGTCTTTCAGGTGGAATTCAATGATGATCGGGGCATTAGCCCATTGAGTAGTTGTTACCTGGAATTATGCTTTTGAAGCAGAGTAATATAAATTACTACTAATATGTAATTTTTATACCTTATTTATTAACATATTTAACAGATATTTTTATAGAATGTTATAGGGGTTACAAAAATGCTGCTAAACTGCTGTAATCTTTGTTACACACACACATCCACACACAAACTTTTAGTAAATAGTACAACAATGTATGTAGTTATTGGTAATATCTACGATATATTGATAATATCCTTACAAGTGTAATTAGGAAGAAATCATCGGAAAACAGGACAATATAGTTAATGGTCTAGATTTTCTGACTAAGCCAACGTTCTGATTTTATTTTAAATCTTCCTCATTACATCTAAGCGTAATCTATAATGGTATCATTTAGAAATTTATGAAATGAGAATATAATATGAACATTCAGTACGTTATTTCTTTCTTTTGTTGCCAACGTCTTATTTTTATTGCTTTTTCTTACTGGGTCTTTTACTTTTCCATTAATTAGTATCTCGATATCTGATATTTATATATTTGATTTAGAAGACTATTCGAAACATTGCACATTTATATCATTGAGTAAAATCATTTCTTATTGACTTATTCATTGTATGATGAATAATAATTTTATTTTTTCGACTCTGGTTTTGACTCACTAGGTAAGGTTGCTACTAATTTTTTAAATTAATGTTTTTGTCTTTGTCTTGTTTTGTTGTTTAATAAATAGTATTCTAATATTTCTTTTTCATATTGCTCATATGTACATACATATAACTATTTGTTTTGTTTTGTTTTAAATTTTAAATTGTTAATATTGTTTTATAATTCTTATCTCTTGTAGCCCTGAGCAAGATTTAAAATAAAATCGAAACGTTGGCTTAGTCAGAAAATCTAAACCATTAACTATATTGTCCTGTTTTCCGATTATTTCGTCCTAAGTTATTGGTAATATTTCTGTTGAAGTAAAATGCTTGGAAGTTATTACTATAAAATTGTAAGCACAATAGTATGTAATATAATACTACAAATTGTGTTTGGAGCTATCATCATTGGCTATCATAACAATTGTAGTACAATACAATAATTATGTTACTACTATTATTCTTTTTTACAGTGTCTCGCATTAAGGTTACCTGGCGTGGTCGGTGTAATCAACAGTATGTTTATCGTCAGATTCTAACGATTTATCGGTAGTTACGAATTTGCAACGGTGATCACAGAGATGTAAAATGTTCAAAATGTTGAAGGATTCGTCGTCTTCAGATGATGACAATTCTTGTTTTTGTGCATGTCTATTTTTTTTGTCAAATTTGTATACTTAGGTACAGGATTTTTTAGGATTTTTCTTGGTGACGAATTCTGTTCATTTTATTGCTTGCGTTTTATCAGACTCTATGTTCATCAATTCTAAGTCTGACCTGAATCAATTATATGAAACAATAAAAAATAAATAACTAATGCTACCATTTGTTGCAAATAGCAGAGACAGTTATAGTAGATCGTAAAACATATTTAGTTTCAAAATAATATATATTTTTAAAATGCGTCGGTAACTTTAAACGTTAGTAAATAAATTAGTATTGCAAGAAATGAGTAAACGCCATTTTCGTTTTAAATTGGGATGTAATCTTATATATTTTAAACTTAAAAACCTAAAGAACCCCGCACATTTTACATGGAAAACGGTCTTCCGGTGAAATTCGCTGAAAATTTGAGAAATTGTTCGTTTTGTACCCCTGAACAAAAGTCTCAATGGGGTCGAAACTCGAAATGCCCATCTTTAGGCTCTACGGCTATTTTTAGTGGCCAAAAACGGTGAAAATTCATTTTTTTAAAATATCATGTTTAATGCTGGGAAAGTGTTAGTTTTGTACCCCTGATCAAAAGTCTCAGTGAGGTCGAAGCTCAAAATGCCCATCTTTAGGCTCTACGGCTACTTTTAGTGGCTAAAAACGGCCAAAATTAATTTTTTTCTAAATATCATGTTTAATTCTCGGAAAGTGTTCGTTTTGTACCCCTGATCAAAAGTCTCAATGAGGTCGAGGCTCAAAATGCCCATCTTTAGGCTCTACAGCTATTTTTAGTGGCCAAAAACGGCCAAAATTTTTTTATATATATATATAGGAATATGTCCATGTCTAATTATATGTGTATAAGTCTCATTGAGACTTTTGATCAAGGGTACAAAACGCACACTTTCCCAGCATTACACATGATATTTAAAAAGAAAGAATTTTGGCCGTTTTTTGCCACTAAAAATAGCCGTAGAGCATAAAGATGGGCATTTCGAGCTTCGACCCCATTGATATTTTTGATCAGGGGTACAAAACGAACAATTTCCCATCATTAAACATGATATTTAAAAAAAAAAATAATTTTGGCCGTTTTTGGCCACTAAAAATAGCCGTAGAGCCTAAAGATGGGCATTTTGAGCTTCGACCTCACTGAGACTTTTGATCAGGGATACAAAACGAACACTTTCCCAGTATTAAACATGATATTTAAAAAAAATTAATTTTTGGCTGTTTTTGGCCACTAAAAATAGCCGTAGGGCATAAAGATGGGCATTTCGAGCTTCGATCCCATTGAGACTTTTGTTCAGGGATACAAAATGAACAATTTTCCAAATTTTCAGCGAATTTCACCGGAAGACCGTTTTCCATATAAAATGTGCGGGGTCCAAAGGGCAAACACATGTAATTACTTTTTATAACCACTAATAAGAGTCCCAGTTAATAAAAGTAAAATAGCTATATTTCCCATATGAAGTGAAGCATATTCAATTAGTTGCTTCTCTTGTTCATTGTTGAACATTTTATTTTGAGAATTACCACCAATATACATACGGTGTTCCATCAGTTTTAAGTTAAATAATTTTTGACTTTTTTAATTAATGCATTAATATTATTAATGACTCTATGTGTTGTCTATTGAAACGCATTCCCGATTTTCTCCGTTAGTTACTCTTAGTTTAGTCGAGATAGTGCAGCCCGATACAAAGTTTTGCATAGTATCCAATCAAACTAATGTACAACCATCAAGGATCCCTAGATCCGATTGTGACTGTGTCAGTCTAAAACTGATGCTATCCGATAAGAACCAGATATCATCTCGGATAAATCAGGCTATTAGTGTACGTCAATTATTCTTGAAGCTGACAGTGGAACGCTGGGGAATCTGGGACACAAAATGTACTTGTATCGAAACTAATACTAACAACAAATAGAGCATTTAAATATTGGAATACATTTTTATAAAAACAGTACATATCTATTGAACTTTGAAATTAATTTTCAAACAGTCTATAATATTAATCCAGCCCCAATTTTTACTAAAAAGAAATAAAATTCCTGTAGAAGTGTATTATAGATACTATAAATCTATAAAAAATGATACTGCAGCAACTACTCCGCGGACTAATGCCCCGACCGGCATTGAATTACACACGCACTATCTGTGTGAATAGCCAAGAACCCTTGTCGACGACCCCACCAGATATATACCGTTTCGGGCTTGTTAGCCCTCATCAATTAGTTACATTGTTATAAATACTTACATTTTAACACATTCCATTATGCAATTTATTTATACAACACACAAGATACCTCCTTACATCAATACACCACACAACCTGGACTCGTACTAAACTGACAAGAAGCGACTAGAAGTTAGAGGCAGGTGCAAGCAAATGACGTAGATCTTGTCTTGTGGCTACGCGAATAAAATATAACTGGGCTTACTTAAGGTTTAAATACTAATTCTTGTTAATATAAACAGATTTTCTGATAAAAAACGAATATTCTTAAAGAATATATTATTTTTCAATATTGGTAGATATATTTCAGTAGGTAGAAACATATATATAGGGTGAATCTTAAATAAGTACAAATATTTTAACTGCTGGCGTAGTTCGTCATTTAAATCAGTCTAGTGAAAGCCATTTTTTAAAATTTCTAATATTTACGGAGATATTAATTTTTTTAAAAAATACCCACATTTTGAGGACCGCTGGCTGATTTTTCATCCAGCAACGTAATGAAACATATGATTTGTTGCGAGGTTGCCATATCTCCTCCAATATAAATATTACGTTTCCTTTAACGTAATAGTTCTATTTTAAAAATACTTGTTTTAAACATAAGTACAGTAAAATTGGGTATGTAGTATGATACGCAGCAATATTAACATAAATTTTAACATCTGAACTAACCTTACTATACTTCAACGATTAAAAATGAATTTCCGCAAGTTCAATACTACCGTAAAATATTTAGGAAGATATTACGTGATATTACTATGTCCAATGTTCAAAAATTATACATAAACGTGCACACAAGCTTACCTGTTTGTTAAAAAATTAACTATTTAATCAGTAATCCACATTTCACAAGTTAAATGTCATTGTACACTGTTAGAAAGGGACACAAAACACAATTTCCTTAAGTTATTTTATGAAGAATAACGAAAAACTATGCACGCGTTTTTTATTTAAAATGGAAAAAATGTCAACTTTTAGCAAATTTTATTGCTATTTTCATGCATTATGTGGGGTTAACAAGTTTGACTTGGGCTTCCGATAATCTGTCATGACAGTCAATGACAGTTTGATAATAAAAAATAATATAAAATGTTACACTTGACAAAATTCGCAAAAAGTTGAGATTTTTTCTTCCTTGAAGCAAAGACATTTGTGTAATACTGGCAACACTGTGAACCACACGTTCAGTCTGCAGCACTATGACTCATAAAAGTATGAAGGGTCGGTCTAGGCCAGCGGTCCTCAACAAGTTTTCTACTGCAAAATTACGAAATTTATTTAAAATTTCACTTTTTTATTTCTGATTTTTTTATAAAAAAACTATTAATTATGTGTTCTACACACAAAACTATACTGCTGATTAAAATATTTGTACTTATTTAAGATTCACCCTGTATTGTGTACAACATATATGTTTAAAATATCTTTTAGTTACTGTGTCTATAAAATTTATAATTCTATTCCAGATAATATTAAGGATATGTAGATAATATGTTTCAAGAAACATTTAAAATAATTTACCAATGACATAGTAAGAGAATTTGAAAATAAAACTGTATCTGCGCTTGTACTTCTTAATTACTAGAAAGCTTATGATTTAATTAATAATGAATTATTGGATTTAATGGCGAGAGGGTGACAATGACATGTAGTTATTTGCAAGATAGGCAGCAATATATTAAAATAAAACATATTTTCTCTCATAAATTAAAAGTGATGTGAGTGAGTGATGTGACGCAGGGTTCAATCTTGGGCCCATTACTTTATACAATATACAGGGTGTTAATTAAGTATGTGCACAAACTTTAAGGGGATAATCTATGATTGATTTAAAGACAAAAAGTTCAAATAAACTTGGGTCCGCAACGGCTTTGTTTTACAGATACAGCTTGTTAAAGTTTGAAAAGAAAAATGAAATTTTTAGATCTATTTTCTGAGTAGTAAGAACTACTTAGTTGAAGCTTGGCACACCCTAATAGATATTTAGAGACTGCATATTGCGGATATTAATTTATTTTTAATTTAACCATGATCGCAGGTATGGCTAACATATCACCGATTGTTTTAAGAAAAAATAGCACTCCAACGATTTTTTCAAAATTCGAAAGCTCGATTGAACCAATTAAAATTACACAAAAAATTTTTCTTGGTAATTTTTGATGCGATGAACTGTTTTCGAGAAAATTTCTTAATTTCATTCTTATGCGCGCAATTTAAGTTAGAGTTACAATTGGTCAGAACTCAACGCAAAATTATTGCGAGGTAGGTTATGAAAATAAATGAAAAACATGACAGTTAGCAATTATTGTTGTATTAGGGTGTGCCAAGCTTCAACTAAGTTGCTCTTACTACTCAGAAAATAGATCTATAAATTTTATTTTATTTTCAAACTTTAACACTCTGTATATGTAAAACAATCTGTTGCGGGCCAATAAATTGCCTTAAAATCAATCATAGATTAACCCCTTAAAGTTTGTGCACATACTTAATTAACAGCCTGTGTACCTCTAATTTACAATGTCAATTTTTTGCCGTGCATTTTCTCCTAATAGGTCTATCTAATACTTAGGTAAATAAATACGTTTCTAAATATAGGCATATCATAAACATGTTACTATACTTATAGTTAATGCAAAAGTACCATGTGATGCTTTCCGAAATATGATTATGTTTGTACTTCATACATTAATAATAAATGTAGCATTCTATTTGCAAATTATGACCATCTTTTGACAACTTATTTGATCATGCACTCTGAGATTTGACGCATGATCCCGGTTAAATGAATATTGAAAGTGCGTTTTTAGTAACAGTATTATTATTGCTTCATGGGCATTTATCCTAATTACAATTAAGAAATCATTATGATCTATAGCAAACTGCTTGATGCAAAATGAATGAATTCAGATCTTCTACTTGAATCTAGCAATACTAATAAACAAACCTGCTATGACAAAGTTACCGCTTTCTAAATTTTAAATTACTTATGCCTTCAGCAGTAATTGGGTGAATTTTCATAGAAGGATCGCGAAGCCCTATGGAATCGATCTGGCAAGGTATGCTACTCTCTTTTTATTTATTTCGAGAAAAAAGGTTATTACAAAAAATGAATCGACTATGTCTTGTAAAATTTCATGGTAATATTAAAATATTCAAATCATTCTTTTTTCATATTTATTCTCGAATTACATATTTTTTCAACAAATATTATTTGTAACAGGAATATGGAGAAGTATAAAAAAATTATCATGAATAATACAAATAAAATAATATTTCAAAGGTTTCATTATATTCCAAGAAGTAAGAGCTTCGTGAAGTCACGTATCCTTTATAAATTATATTTCTACGTCTACCGAATTCACGTGATGTCAGCCGGCTTTTTCGAAGCGCAAAGTTCACGTAACTGGAATCTAATTCACACTGCAGGGAAAAGCTGTCTGATAAATACTTTCAGATGTTACCCAAAGTGCAGAAGAGAAAAATGAAACGAATGCAAAGTAAAATAAATCATTATTGAATCTAAAATAAATGCAGCTATTGGATTAATTAAATAATATGCGAACTATAATTTGTTAAATGTTCCATTTGTAAAAGTATAATCAGTTACTTCGAAGTTCTGTGGTACTCAATGGTAGTATATCTTACTATCCATTACTGGCTGACATAATTGTACACAAATTGATGATTAAGCTTTTAACAAACAAAAACAAAGTTACAGAAGATTTTCAAAGTGCCGTCCGTCCATTTCCAAGCAGGCATGACATCTTTGTCTCAACGATATTCGAACTCTTTCGAAATCACCCACCTTGGTTTGGATTTCTTGACACTTTTGATTAATCCGTAACTGCAGCTTTTCCAGGTGCTATTAACAGGAGTACCATACACTAATGTCTTCAAATATCCCTAAACAAAGAAATCTAGAGGGTTCAGATCATGCGATCTTGGAGGCCATAAAACAGGTCCGATGCTTCCTACCCATCTATGTGGAAAAGTTTGGTGTAAATGCTCTCTAACGGCCATGGAAAAATGAATTGGAGCACCATCATGCTGGAACCACATTTGTTGCCTCTGATTCAAAGGAATATCTTCCAGAAACTCATACAGTGTGTTCTGCAGAAAGTTGAGGTAAGCAGCGCCTGTTAATCGGTTTGGTAAAAGAACAGGACCTAGAAATCTGTCACCTACAATACCCATCCAAATGTTTAATGAAAAACGTGCATGATGTCCAGATTCTATTAGAGTATGAGGATTTTCGTCGGTCCAAATATGCGTACTGTGAAAATTAAACACCCATTTCTTATGAACCTGGCCTCATCAGTAAAAAGAATGTCTGCAAGAAAACGAGGGTCTTCACCATCATGACGTAGAAACCAGCGCAAAACCCCAAACGTATAAAGCAGTTGCTCGTGAAGGATTCTCCAAACAAGAGGACCACTAATTCCTACCTCGGCTGATATTCTCCGTACACTCGTAGAAGGATTCTGCTCTACCAGTGCTAAAATTTCTTCTTCTACTCTAGGAGTGGATACCGACCTTGGTCTTCCGGATAAATGGCACTGTTTGCTTAAGGAACCGGTATCACGCAATCTTTGGTGAATTCTTCCAAACATGCGTTGTGAAGGAATCTGGCACCTTGGATAAGCGTCAACATAAACACGTCGCGCTTCGGTGGCGTTCCCATTAGCACGACCATACATGAAATGCATGTCTGTTAATTCTGCGTTAGACTAACCAGCCATAGTGAAAGAAAACTTGTGCACTGAGAACAACTGTCAAATACGTACTATTTATTTCACTAAACATTTAGTGTAGTGTAGTGATTATTATGGGTGGGACTATGTACATGTTACAATTTTCGAAAAACCATGAAATGCATATATGCACATACTTGCATACACCTTGTATATCATTTTTTGGTGTAGGTTGCGCTGAATACAATTTCTGGAGGACCTACTAATAGAAAACTCGGAATAAACCCATGGCAGTCCAGTATTTGTAAAATCTAAAATCATGTACGATTACTATAATTGCGGTAGCTGTGTGTATCCGACATAAATTCTTTTATTTCATTAATTACTATAAAACGTTTAAAACTAAAAATTAGTCACCAATACATTTTGCATTGCTAGCTGCATACTCCCCAAACATCAAAAAGCACTGATCAAAGCTTAGAATGAATATTTTAAGGGATTTTTCAGAACACTGTAAACATTTCAACATGTTAGTTTAAAATAGTACTAATTATTTTATGCAAACATCATCGATTGTTGTTAATATTGTTGCTATTATTAGTATTAACAGAATTTAATTTCCCAGCAACATAAGAAATTTAAAAATTTATCAGCGTGAAGTACATTTTGCACTAATGGCCTACAGATGGCAGCTGCAGACTGTGTCAGCACAGGCAAGGAAACTTGCATCAAATTCTATCAAAAATAAGATACCGTGTACGGTAATTAGATTGAAATAATTTTTCAGTACTTACTTATGCAAATTTAAATTTTTGCGTATTTTTTGTGTAGTTTATGGGAAGTGTGGCAAGTGCATATTATCGTGTGGCAGCGTAATACCAAAGACGTTTTGCAAGAAAAAATATTTTGCCAAATCGTCTTTGAACCACAATGATTAACTGCTATAATACGTTGCCGGTAAATGTGTGGCAGTGTTTTTATATATTTGTGTACATACGGTAGAGGGAAGGAAAGGTTCCCAAAAAAATAAACGTGATGTAGCAGGTAAAAAAATCTTTGCAACAAGTTTTAATGTAAGCAAGTAAGCATACAGATTTTTCAAAATTCTTGAAATATCTCGAAATATCAATAGTGGAAATAAATATCAGTAAGGTAGGTGATACGTCCTTGTGCTGCCATATCGTGTTTCTCATTATAATAATTATCTACATTTTGCAATTTTTTTTTCTTTCAAAGCGATGTAAATCGATACACGTGACAACGTGGTGCCTTGTCACTACTTTTGACCCTTGACTATCTTTGACTTGTCGCATATACCTAACTTCGAGGATGACAGAACATCAGAGTCGGCGATAAATAACGGGTTAATATAATTTCGAAAAAAAAATGTTCGTTTTATAAATAAGTTTGGAAATTTTTTGATGGTCGATTCCTCCTCATTTTTATTTTTCTCTACCCCTCTTAAAATATTTGTACTTAGTCATAGTTAACCCTGTATAAAACTATACCTGCACCAGCTTGCAAATTACTTGGCAGTTACATTTTTAACAACTCGAAAAAAAAGTAAAGGTTAGTACTAAACATTTTTTTAATGTTTCTGTTTTTTTAACTGGATGGTTAAAAGATTAATCGAACTGTTTACTTGTTGGGGTGAATATCTGTTAAAATTATGCTTTTAAAGAACTTTGTTCCGTTATTTTCGTAGTTTAAAATCCAAACTATTAAAGTTTTTATCTCTCTGCAGCTCTCCCTTCATTTTCCATATTTAAACTTAATTAATGAGTAACATTAAAGTTTATAACTAAAATCAATTAATGTATGCAAATCTACTTAGGAATTAGAATTAAGCGTTTACTTTTCTTTTCAAAGTTGAAGAATGCCAGGAAAATAAAAATTCCTGTATAATATTAATTTAGATCATTAAACTGCGATATAGTAGATACGTTTCTGTGGTGTTGGTTCTGCTGATATAGATAGATATACCTTGGTTGGTCTGACAATGTTTTAATATTTCTTATTTATATATCTGGTGGATAGGAGACGACCAAAAATATAGAAAAAATAAGTTTACCTACTTAAGAATTGGCCATCTTATTTCTTGCCAAAGGGTGTTATGTGAATATTGAATCTATTTGTCGATCAATCATCATCAAAACGTAGAACGGCTCAATCTACATAATAAGTACAATCAAGTGAATCACAAAAATAGAGAAAAGTTAGATCGTGTCTTTATGTCGTGACAAATTAGTAAGATCTACAGATTTTTAGCCAACGTAAATAAAAAATTATTAAGTGACCCCTTGAAGCTTTTTTTTACTTCGCCTAAATGTTAGTTTTACACACACACATTACATAACTTCCACCTGGTGTACTTCTTACAAGTAAATCGTTTAACATATTTATTTTTAACATAAAACCTGCTAACCTATATGTCCCTTAATTCCCTTGCATCCAAGAAAGGTTTTATTTTCCTGTGAAGAAAAATCCAAAGTTTCCCTCGCTTGAGTCTGTCTTGGTCTAAATGTCCACACCTTGAGTGCCCAACGCCTTTGTTGCAGTCTAACTATTTATTTAAGAATATATAGATAAGCGTACGTGTATAATTTCTCCATAAATGATCTGTCTGACATGAATTTATAATGTAAATTTAAGCCTGAAATAATGGGTCTTTCCTACATTATTTCTGTATCTGAAGTTTATTTGTCATTTTCAATCTTGCTACTCCAGCTCCTGTTTCAATATCTACTTTGTCATTCGTAAATCATACTATAAGCTCCATCTCTCCAATTTCCCCAGATTCTCTATTCGAGTCTCAGCATATGGAAATTGTTATCGTTCTGTTAGATCTCATCTCCAGAATATACTCCGATATTAACGTATTTATGATTGTGGAGTGCTCCTTGTTGTTCTGTGCGATCCTCCACTTATTACTGGCTTTGATACGAAGTAAGTTGCCACTATTGCTTCTCTTTCTGACGTAACTTGTAGACAGGTAGCAATTTTAACAAGACTTCTAAGGCAGCCGCTGGAGTTAACGCCATAAGTTCTTATACATAGACCATCACCACCATCAAGAAATTTAGATTTTATTATTTAGGTATTAGTTCCCAGGTTTTTTTTGTTAGACATCGACGCATTGCTGGTCTTGTGGTTTCACTTGGCACAATACATGTTCCATATGCGCCCTCCAATTGAGTCTTGCATCTAGTGTTAACCTCAGATTATTGATCATTTCGGAAAGTCTGACTAGTTTTTTATCTATTGTGAGGCACCCAATCCCGTATGACTGTCTTCTGTTAGCAAACCGTACCACAACAACTGTCCTATCATAGTTGACAGACATCATCTGCTGCCTGTACCAAATCTTTACTAAATTCAGTATCATCAATTATCTAAATTGATAGTTTGGATCATAATTTACGATAAAATACGATAATAATCTAGATAATACACAGCACTGGCTATATTCAGGGTATCCATCAAATCAGATTTAGATGAATTGTGAGTCCAGAATATAACCAACATAAGTCGAGAAAAAAGCAAGTATCAAAAAAGTATGAGCCTTTTACTTTGGAAATGAATCTGTGACAGATAGACTGGATCCAAATTTTTAGATTTGCAGTTTGAACATTTTAGGTGGGCCATATGTATTAATTCATTAATAAAGTATATTAATATTTATATAATATTAATTAATTATAGAATAGACTATTCTTTCTTAAATTATAGGTTTATAGATTTTCACGAATTAAAATTATTAATATTTTGTAATCAATGTCATACTGCAAAATTTAAAATGCGGCTATAGTGCAATAAAGTAAAATGTAAACATAATATTAATACAGCACTTGTGGTGGTCATTACCAAAACAATAGAGACACAATTATAGTATTATTTACTACAAATTGTATTCAAGTTGTGTGTGCAGGTGGACCGCCAGATTCAGCATATGGACAAAAAATGTACTTCCATGTTGCATCACGCCTACTCAAGTTCCCTTTTGTCGGATAATTCGACGGTTACATCGCCTAGAACAAGCTAAAAAGCGGTATATGTCTGGTGTGCCTCCAATGGATGAATTTGACAGTTTACTATAAGTTTCCTGTATATATTTATCTCATTTTAAGTATAGTAGTTTTCTTGATTTCAAGTAATTTTTATTTTTAAATGAAGAATGTATAATTTTATTATAAAACAATAAGTAAATCTTTCATGATGCAATGACTTTTTGCCATTGATTCCTCAGTCTCCATATGTATCACATATTTTTGTACCAATTGTGCGGTGTAAAATGTCAACAAAAGATTTATTTCTAATTACGGAAGTGAAGTATAAATTAATTTTGTAATAACTGGAGTCATTAATTGCACATATTTCGCTGCACGGTCGACTATTCGTTAATTATCATAAATTTACTTGGCCTCTGCGGCGTCTCTAGACTTAAACATGGACCACAAATTTGCTGTCTTGCGTCTGTTCTCCGCCGGCAAGTCAGATCCCTAATTTATTTGTATTAGGTATAAATCAGCTGCGCCACTTGCGGTGTAAACATTGCCTGTACGTACCTATTTGCGTGTTCACTTAAAATGTACCGTAGATAATCACTTCAATTATTAGAAATTTTGTGAAATTGTTAATCATATATCATCAGTTTGTAAGCTGCAACACGTTATGTATTCAGAAAGTAAATCAATTTAAATTTCATGCATAGGTAGTAATTCGTTTTTTGTTTTACCTACCTGATGCAGTGGCGGCTCGTCGTATGAAGCAACTGAGGTCGGGCCTCACTGTAAAATTTAGCTTTCACTGTATATTTTAATACCCCATAATTTCGAATCCGATTGCCTACTATACAGTATGCGCCAAAAGTATGGAATAAATTCAATAAAAACGAAACAATTATTTTTTGGGAAAAATCCTCGAACAGGTCGATTTTTAATTTAAAAAATACATATTTTAGCGTAAAATGCGATTTTCAAATGTCATTTGTTTTCGAGTAATGACGTCATCGATTTTTTTTTAAATGACAACACCATATCTATTTCCTGGATTCTGAAAGATCGTTTAATTCTCTATCAGACAGTACTAAAATTTTGCCCTCTTACATAGGAAAGTTTTCGAGTAAATGACGATTGAATGTTAGAAAACGTAAATTTTATCCATAAAAAAGTAACAATTCTGAGGTATGTAAAATAAAATACAATTTATTAAATTTTATACTTAAATTAAATGTTTGAATTGCCATCCACCAACTTCTTCACAATGCGCAAACCTGTGAAGAAATTCTTCTTGCACATTATGAATGATTTCTGGGGTAACTCTGCGTATTTCGTCCCGAATGCGATTTTGAAGTTCTTCTAAATTACGTGGTTTATTACTGTACACTTTTGACTTCAAGTATAAAAAATAGTCAAGAGGTGTAAGATCTGGCGATCTTGCAGGCCATTCTATCGGTCCGCGTCTGCCGATCCACCTCCCAGGAAAACAGTTGTCCAAAAAATCTCGTACAGGGCGCGCATAGTGCGGAGGTGCACCGTCTTGCTGAAACCATATGGTATCCTCAGGAATGTCAGGGTCATTATCGTTAGGAAAAATTACTGGAAGGGCTGGAACAAGGTCATTTTTTAGAAACTCTAAATATCTTTGTCCTGTAAGGGTTCCTTCAAAGAAGAAAGGCCCTACTATTCTGTCGGCAACTATTCCCGCCCACACATTTAATTTCTGAGGGTTTTCCCGACTTCAATATCTGCAAGTTTGACGGTTTACTGTACCATTCAAACAAAATGTGGCCTCATTTGAAAAAAGTATTTGCCGGTGTAAATTTCTATTTCCGTGACATAAATCCATTAGAATTTCGCAAAAGTGTAAGCGGCGATCGGGATCATCTTCATTGAGTTCCTGCACAAGTTGAATTTTGTAGGGATGATATTTTTCCTTCCTCAAGATACGTAGCACTGTGCTCTGACTAGTGTCATTGTTTAATGCAACCAATCGTGAAGAATTATAGGTATTATCCACCATACTTATCAAAATGTTCTGTTTCTGATTTTCATTAATGCTTGGATGTCCAGGTTTTGGAATATTTACAACATTGCCAGTTTCTCTAAATTTAGGCTCTACCTTACTGACTGTTGATTGGCTGATAGGGCGATCTGGATATTTTTCATTAAATAAATCGCAAACTTCCTGCTGAGTTCTAGTCATATTCCCGCATCCGATAAGAATTAAAATTTCAATTCTTTGAGTAACAGTTAAATGTGCCATAATACTTTAAATTGAATAATAATTTCTATGTCGCTTACAATACTTATTAGAAAGTCGGTGTGACAATGACACTTTGCAAAGATTTTCACCTACGTGATCCATAAAAGAACTATGGAATTCGAAAAACTAAACTTGATAACGTTTTTGCTTTATTTTAATTGATTTACGTTTTCTAACATTCAATCGTCATTTACTCGAAAACTTTCTTATGTAAGAGGGCAAAATTTAAGTACTGTCTGATAGAGAATTAAACGATCTTTCAGAATCAAGGAAAAAAATATGGTGTTGCCATTTAAAAAAAAATCGATGACGTCATTACTCGAAAACAAATGACATTTGAAAATCGCATTTTACGCTAAAATGTGTATTTTTTAAATTAAAAATCGACCTGTTCGAGGATTTTTCCCAAAAAATAATTGTTTCGTTTTTATTGAATTTATTCCATACTTTAGGCGCATACTGTATTTAGCAAAAATCAATGTTCAATCTTAGCCCTCGTATGTTATAACGTACCTCTGGTTTACATTTCAAATTTCAATATCCCGCCGTTTCTGTTCTACGCGCGTGGGGAGTCACCCACCAATCCCTCCACAGTGAGGCCTAATTTTGCCAGCCTCAAATTGCGTCGCACATGCCTGTACGTTATGGTTTCCCCCACCACGCGTGATGGTTAAAATTGATGTTTTCCGCTCCCTGTCCGCTCGATACTGAGGCCAGAGTTCTGGAGCCTCAAGTTTTTAGTTTAACGGCAAGTGGACGATGTGATATAGTGGCTAGTGACCGTAGGTAACTTGTGAACTGTAAATTATTTACGTGTCCGACGCGATTAATCGATTGTTCAGGTGTTAATACTTTTATTTATGTGTTTTGAATTTCCAGTGGTTAGGTAACGCGGTGGTAAAGTTTTACGGACAAGGCAGGTAGGATTAATTTAAAGAAATAAAAAACAACAAGGTAAGACTAAATTTAACATAGAATAGGAATCTAATTTAAATATATATTATCGATAGGCTCGTCGATAGTTATTTATAATAATGAATCTTTCTCACGATATTGTTTTATCTCTATTTTAAACGTCTCTTTCAATACGTAAAGTAGAGAAACGACAAATTTTGAATAGTCCGCCAACGCTTTAAAATATCCCGAATATGCAAACTACAACATTTGTTTACTACAAATGTATCCAAACATATTTGACATAGATAAGTTGAAAAACGAACTTTATGTTTTGTACAGAGACGAACAATTTTATAATTTAGATGTTCAGAAAACGGTAGAAATATTATACAAGGAATTTAAAATATTTTCGGAAACTCAAATTATTTTGCTTAGTTTGAACAATTCCTGCAGTAAATGTTTCAGAACGAAACTTTTCGTGTCTAAGACTTACTTAAGAAATACGATGACACAAGAGCGCTTAAACAACTTATCGATGATGGCCATAGAAAAAGAACTGTTACAAAGTCTTAGCGCCGATTCCCAATTTTATGAAGACATTATAAATAAATTTGTGAATTTAAAAGCGACGAATAGACTTGTTTTATAAGAAGTGAAAGTATTAAAACATTTTTAGTAAAAGTGGCTTTGTTTTGTATGTAAATAGATAAGTAGTTGAAAATTGGTTTTTATATTTTTTCATAGTTTTTAGTATTTTAAACACGGAACAATTTTTTAAATTATTAGATGCTGAAACATATTTTTTTCTATTATTTATACTTATTGTAAATAAAAATCGGAGTTCTGATGATATTTAATTTTTTAATTTATGGTTATAGTAGGGCTATTGGCAAAGACCTCCATAATAAGAAAATGGTCAACGCGTCAAGGAATATTACCTCAAGGGAGACGTGTAAATTTATTCCTATTTAGGCATTATTTGGGCCTCACCTCTTGCAGCTTCCACGAGCCACCACTGACCTGATGTTAATATTATACGTAATTATGTTCGTATAATATTTATTTACATAGTATTTTCAGGATCCACCCATTGTTACAATAAATCAATGTTTAAATTATTATTATTATTATACACAATCTAGAGCAGAGCCGAATGCTTATGCTCAAAGTAAACAGTATTAACCAGTATTTTTTCGATATCCCGTTTTTAGAAGTTCTACGGCCCCTTGAAATTGGGCCTAAAATTTTGTTTTTGCAAATATCTTTAAAACTTCTAAGCCTATTTTAATGGAATTTGATATGGGGTTGCAGATAGTCTACCTGAACATTATTAATGAGTAATGTTACTCATCTTTCTTTTCAAAAACTTTTGTTTCGGTTTTAGCATTTCATTCTACACAAACAAATACTGTTTATTTTTTCATTTGAAGTATAATTTTCCAGTAAAAGTTCCTAAAGCTGTGTTAGACCATTGGAAAATACAACTAAAAAAACGTAAACGAAATGTAGAGCCTATAATTGATAAGGATATCACAAGACGAATATTTTTCTAAATGATATAACAAATATTTTATTGATTTAAGGCTTAGTATTCTACAAAAAATATCAGGTTTGTGGTACTATCTTTAGCAAATAAATGGATAATTGAAAATTATTAGGAAAATGTTTAAATCCCTTGAAAAAAAAAATAAAGTGACAAGGTATTCACGAATTGACATCTATCACTCAATCTGTTAACTATCTTTGCAGCCACCTTTTTCATTTTATGCATTCATAATTTTTCAAGTTTGTCGATGGTATAGCTTTAGCAACTTTGTCTGGAAAATTAAGTTTCAAATGAAATAATGTAAATAGTACTTTTTTGTGTACAATCAACTGGTGCTTCTAATGCACTGGCAAATAATTTAAAAAAATTAACCAGTAATAAATTATGTGATTCAGGAGTGAAATGATTATGCAAAATTTTATAAGTATAGAGTTTATTTTTCACTTAATATGTAATCTAAGTTTCTTCAGACGATAGGAAACAAATTCTTTACCTTTCCAAGAATTGAATGAATGTCTCTAATTAAATTTGGTGGTGGTGGTAAGTGTGAAAAAATGTATGCTTGTTTAGGTATTATTGCATATGAGTTTGTTTAAACAACACTCTCGAAGATACGCAATTCATAGAATGAGATGACCTGCTTTCTCATTACACTGTATACTCTCATTCAGATAAATCGTGCCAAAATTTTTTATATCACATACTCCACAATTTCATTTAAGTGGCTATTTTGTAGTAATCACAAAATCTACCAACATATATCAAAAATAATTCTAATTTATGTTGGCATAGTTAAGTACGTAATCCTCACCATTGAAAATCCTTCTTGGTTTTGTAATTTTTGGTGCGGCAATTTTAGACATTTTTAGTTTCTGTCACTATGTATACATTTTAATTGTATATCACTTCAAAGTTCTATTTTCATAAGCAGATATGTTTACAGATGTATGTTTAAGGCCGTTATTTTATAATAGAAATTTAAAAATACATGATTACTGCATGAAATTTCGTCAGTCTTTACATAATTATTGGTTTCAGATAAAAAAAATTGATAAAAACAATTTAAGACATACTTACATATATACTTTTTTGGTTCGCAAAATTTACAGAATTATTTGAACTGTTTTTAATATCGAATTTCTCAGCGGCGCTTTATATTTTGGGCTGTAATATCCATATTTGACAGTAAACAAACTTTCAATCGTTCTAATTTTGTACCTTGGTATTATTCAAATTCTGTATTACATGTCTATATGTTACACTATTATAATAAGTATTATTTTCCTAAATATAACAGGAGAAATAGAGATAAAGGCAGAAATAATATGTAGGAAAGAGACAGAGCTACATACGAATATTTAACCAAGCAAGACAAGTATATTTAGTAAACTTTATCTGTTTCTCAAGTATCTCTTAGAGGCGGCAACCATATCCCCCCGTTTTCGCCAGGTAACTGCCTCCAAAAAAGTGTTCCCCATTTTCAGTGTCGTGGTTGCTACGTTTCATTCATTAAGAATACTACTTGGTATTATTTTATACATTGCTATAAATAAGAAATAACAAAGGCTCAAAATGATATTTGAAGATCATTAAATGCAGTGTGAAGTAATTTATAAAAGTTATCAATTTGTTGTTGATCAAATTTTTCTGCTTTCTGTTTGTACAATTAGGTTGTATAGTTGTGGAATATTTATGTTCTTTTTAAAAGGCACTACAATACTTTTATAACTGCACATCGAGTGTATATTTGTCTTTTTCTTTAGTTTTATTGGGTTTTTGCCACACTTCTGAAAAAATAAAGATTAATTAAATAAGCCCTTGCACCAAACGGATCAGTCAAGGGTTATTTTTTAAACTAAGTTTGCCTAACCAAAAAATCTCACACTGAAAAAAGCAGATAAGTAAAAAATAACAAAAATCACATTACTATCGCACAATGATCGATATTTACTGAACAGTTTGACACACACTTATCTCCGTTCAACAAAATAATCGTGGTCTCTTTTAATGTTCTTTTTGTTGCGTTATCTTCCTTCTCTAAAATTGCCGAACGCATGTACATAATTTTCTCGTTGAAAAATTGTTTACAGTTACTGTCATTTTCGACGATAATTCCTTCCAGAAACAATTTTACACCATAAATATCCATAACTTTATTAAAACTTGAAATATTTTTCATATTTATAATTATTTTTGATGGTAAGTAATTTTAATTCATTAGTAAAAACGTCCAGATTTTTGCTGTAAAAAAAACGGCTCGTACATGCACTAAACATGAAAATAACAAAACAAGTGATATAGTCATTTAAAGGTAAGAACAGTAGATTCTGTGAGTATTAGATTTTTATCTCGCAGTTAACACGCTCGTTTCGTAGCCTGAACATTGGGATTTTTAAAAATTTCAAAACTTCAAGCAAAGTTTTCTTCTATAAAGAGTAAACAAATACTGTTTATTTTTTTCATTTGAAGTCTAATTTTCCAGTAAAAGTTCCAAAAGCTGTGTTCGACCATTGGAAAATACAACTAAAAAAAACGTAAACGAAATGTAGAGCCTATAATTGATAAGGATATCACACGAATTTTTATCTCGCAGTCAACACGCTCGTTTCATAGCCTGAGCTGGGATTTTTAAAAATTTCAAAACTTCAAGCTAAGTTCTGTTCTATAAAGAGTGGGCTACTCAGGTCAACTTGTGGCTGAATTTTGTCTATGATACGTATACTTATTTCCACCGGAGCATGAATTTTTATCTCTCACCAGTTAAGACGCTAGAGTCGATTGAAATTCACGAAAAATGACTAAAAAACACTCATTTTCAGCACGCTGCTATTATTCAAAGGGATCGTCCGAGCCAATTATCTTCATTTACACTGAAACTATTATCTTTCCCACTCTGAATTCCGTCTTGATCATTCATATATCTTCAAACAGAAAAATTTGACAGCAAAAATTAATAAAGCTTAAAAATAGCAATTTTTAAGAGGCTTTATTTAAATAGGCGGAAACAAGCGCTTGTAAAAATCAAACTCGTGTAAATTTTGTTGTTCGGGACCCGAGTTTTCAAAGTTACACCAAAATCTAAAATGGGTCGGCAACAATTTTTTTTATTTTCAGACTATTTTATATGGAATGACTCATGTGCAAATTTTAGTTGATATGAGATTGTTTTTTGTATTTCAGATTGCTGAGAAAGAATTTGTTGTTGTGGCGTAATTGGTCTCAGTACTGGACTTATCTGCTCTAAATGATTTGAGATTTCAGTAGATGTTCCTGGTTGTGAAGTAATTGGTCTTTGTAAAGTATCTTCAAAATTTTCAGAGAAAACTGTATTGAATTTACTCAGTCCTTTAACTGCAGCATTGGGTATTGCAGTATCTTCCTTAACTCTTTTCATTCTGTCTTGAAGCGTAGATTTGGGTACATTGAAAGACATAGAAACTTTTAAATGTCCCATCTGGCCACTAGACACAGCATCGAGAGCTTTCTACATATCAACTGCACTTAAACGACTGGCGATCTGTCTTTCTAACGTATGTGCGCACCATGGAAAGCTTTAAATTAAGTATTATCTAATAATTAAGTGGATTAAACCGTATACTCATAGATGGAGCACAAAAAACAATAAGGAAGGAGATACTAAACACGACTATCGTTTGATTTTTCATATCTTCAGAGTCAAACTAGAGCATGCGTATTATACAGGGTGTCCAGAAACTCTCCTGACAAACGAAGACCGGAGATTCCTCAGATAATTTTAAAACAATTTAACCCAATTTACCTAGTCCGAAAATGCTTCCTAAGGGAACTAGAGCTCTTTGAAGATGGCGCCTTGTAAATAGTTTTGTTTAAATACCTCCAGAACGCTTCTACTTAGAAAAACAAAAACTGGTACGCTTGTTTAGCCTTCAGAGATGAATCGATTCCATCAATTGCGAATTTCTAGTACCGGTCATAGGCGTCCGTTTTGGGTAGGTCAACGGTTATTTTAACGCATAACTTCTTTGTATTTAACTTTTAAGCATTTGTGACACTAGATTATGAAATTTTCAGTTATACTAGTACTATAAGGTACTACTCTTACTTTAAGTCATTAGGATACACCGTTTTCTAGAAAAATAGATTTGAAAAGTTTTCGTTTTTTCGTCATTAAAGTTCAATTTATATTTTTTGCACTAGTTGGCTCTGAACTGCCAACAAAAGTAAAACATACGTTTTTCATTGTCAAATTGTTGTCAGTTCGCAAAGTTTATCTTTTAATTTTTTACTTTGTGGAATTCAAACACAACGATTTCAATTTTTTTAAAAATGATTTTTACTAATGAGGAATACGCCGATATGCATTTAGTTTATGGCGAAATGAGGTGTAACGCGCGAGCAATGTAGATACGCTGATAAATTTCCCAATCGTGAGCATCCCACTCACTCAACATTTACAGCTTTTCATCAACGAATAAGAGAAACAGGTTCAGTGGTCCCAAAAAATAATGAAACAGGGAGACATAATGATATAACAGCAGAACATGAAGATGTTATTTTAATGGAAGTTGATGAAATGAAATTAGCGTTCGAAGACGATCTGCCATGTATCCCACAATTTCAAAATCTTCCGTAGGAAATATCTTATACAAAGAAAATTTATATCCTTTTCATTTTACAAAGGTGCAAGCACTACTAGAAGGAGATTTTCCTGCTCGTGTAGAATTCATTAGATGGTTACAAAACCAGAAAAATCAAGATGAAGATTTTTTCAGATTCAGTTTGTTTGGTGGCGAAGCTACATTCACAAAAAATGGAATTTTTAATGTACATAATGCACATTATTATTCGTACGTTGGTGACAATCCCCACGTTGTTCAACAATTTAAGCATCAGCATAGGTTTAAGAAAAACGTCTGGATAGGAGTAGTAGACGATTATCTACTTGGACCTATGGAATTACCTGCTCGTTTAAATGGTGCTGATTATTTACATTTCCTGCAAAATATTTTACCTGATTTGTTAGATGAGGTGCGTTTAAATATTCGGCAAAACTTATGGTTTCTACACGACGGCTGTCCGGCCCACTTTAGCAGGAATGTACGAGACTTTCTAAATAATAACTACGAAGCCCATTGGATTGGAAGAGGAGGTCCAGTTGCTTGGCCAGTAAGGTCGCCGGAATTGAATCCTTGCGATTATTGTGTTTGGAGATACATAATAGCATTTGTTTATTCCGTTCCGATACAAAATCGTGCACAACTCTGGCGAAGGATACAAGATGCTTGCAACGAATTTAGAAATAACTTTGGAATTTTTGCAAGAATTCGGCGTTCTCTAAGCAAAAGGGTAAATTTATGCATAGAGACTAATGGTCATCACATCGAGCATCTTATGTAACTATCTACTTTTGATACTTTTTTTTGTTACTTACGTTCCATTGTAATAAATACTTTGTTTTTAAAAATCTTTAACTAAAATTTTTAAACTTTAATGACGAAAAAACGAAAAATTTTCAAATCCATTTTTCTAGAAAACGGTGTATCCTAATGACTTAAAGTAAGAGTACCTTTTAGTACTAAAATACCTGAAAATTTAATAATCTAGTGTCACAAATGCTTAAAAGTTAAAGACAAAAAAGTTATGCGTTAAAATAACCGTTGACCTACCCAAAACGGACGCCTATGACCGGTACTAGAAATTCGCAATTGATGGAATCAATTCATCTCTGAAGGCTTAACAAGCATACTAGTTTTTGTTTTTCGATAGAAGTAGAAGCGTTGTGGAGGTATTTAAACAAAACTATTTACAAGGCGCCATCTTCAAAGAGCTCTAGTTCCCTTAGGAAGCATTTTTGGACTAGTTGAATTGGGTTAAATTGTCTTAAAATTATCTGAGGAATCTCCGGTCTTCGTTTGTCAGGAGAGTTTCTGGACACCCTGTATAGTTTGAGACTGACGCGCTTTTACAACATTTTAACTGCACTATACGATTTTGCCTCGCTGTACGGTTTTGCCCCATGTTTCCCTAGTAGCCTTTTAGTAGGTAATACTAGAAGCAATATTATACCTATTTAGTAGACAACCAAATGTTTATATTCATGTTAAAATATTGGGTCATAAATTTTTGAAATGCGTATAATAAATAGAGATAGACAAAAAATACAAAAATAAATAAATAAATAAAAGCGTACATGTATTCCTTAAAAAAGTGCGTATTTAGACACGATTCTGTTCCGGTGACACCCTTTTGGGAACAATATATTCGAATTTCCGCTAAGTGTTCTAAGGAGACGTCGTGTTTTTACTGTTTATGCGTTCTCCGGAAAACTGAATGTGCGTGATTTTGTTCTCTAGAGGAATATATAACTCAAATTTATGGGTTTTCCCGTATTTGTCGACATTTGACGCCGGTAATATTTTATTTCGCGAATGAAAGTATGTAGAGCGTTAAATACGGTTTCTTGAGGAAATGGTTATTTAATTTTGTTGTAAACTGGCACTTAAACCGAATTTATGCTGACATTATTAGGTGTTTAATACTAGCCTTAAATAGGGCATCAGCACGAAATAAAATAAGCTATCTTTGCTTATATGAAAATTGTAGTTCTCCCCAAACCTCATATATTTAAATAAAAAGTAGGAAGCAAAGTCTTCACACTCGCTAAGGTTTTACACTTTTTGCTCAATATAGAACCGACCAGAGTATTTTTAACCTTTTCCAAAGTGATATCGCACCCTTGGTAGACTGTGACAATTCCAAGTTACGTAATATGCGGCCTCCTATTTCTACTGGCAGAACATACCATAGGCTGTTCTATCTTCTATCAGACTAATGTTACTCAACCATTTCTTGAGTCTGCAATGTGCTTGTCGGTAGTCATACTACTCGTATTATCCTTACTGACCTGCAATTTTGCTTTAATAATGCTGTCATTCATTTCTTCGATAGCCGTTCTTGCCACCATTGTTCTCCTTATCTTTCACCCATTTCTATGACTGATTCAATAACACATTTATCGATTCTTCTTGAGGTTTCAAATCTATGTAGCGTTGTCGATTAGTCTGCTCTGGTTAATTCCGCAGTTTCCTCATTGCCCCAATGTTCCACATGTGGCAGCTAAACTAGGTCATTTTATTCTAACTTTCTAGCCTCAGCAAGGCTAAGTTGCTACATATCAAACTGAATATTAGCTGGTATGTTGCCCGACTGTCCCAATATCTAACAATTTTTTGGTTTTTAAACTTTCTTCCTATTATATTAACTCCATTGTACAGTACCCAATAGTCATTAGCTCTCTCTGGAAAACGGTGGCACGCACCTAAACTAAAAGGGATTTGAACCCATTCTATCTTTAAATCGTCCAAAGTACCAATCTATATTTATTTTTTAACAAGAAACTCCTTATAGTCCTCCTTTTTTACTATCATTTTTCTAAAGTCTTTTTCTTGTATAATTATTCATCACTGAAATTTACTATGATAATTTATCCTGCCAGTAGGTTTTTAACCCATTGAACGGTATAATTAAAAATAAGATGGTCATTTGGCATTCCTAAAATCTTATGTGCCTTTCAATCATCATTTTTAGTAGACCCTATCTGCCTTCTCGGATATAAATGTCCTGGTCTAAACCATTGCTTGTATATAATATAGTTATATAACTGATAGTAATTCATATTAGTGTCTACTAGAATGTGAAATAAGCTAAGTCGCTGAAGTAATCAAATATGATAAAATGACAATGAATTTTTATAATTATTCAAGATTCATATCATTTCTATGGTTGCTCGTAACAATCGCATCATAGTTCGAAATTTCTTGTCACGTCAGCGATTTAGTTCTTTCGGCTATCTAGGGACAACGTCTAAAATGACAGACCTTGCTCGTTCCTGAATACAGATGTTTCATGCAGTGTTCTGGACTTTTCTGATTATTATGTTTTTGAGTTATGTAAACAAATAGTATGATGCTTTCTTGTCTAAAGGTGGAACCAAAATCCTCTCTAAATAATGTGTAGGTATAGTGGTTGTTCATGAAAATGGTGTTTATATTTATTGATTTATTTAGTTACACTATCATACAGCAAAAAACAATTATAAGATGAGAAGGACAATACAAAATATATTACATGAAGAAAATAAAGACAAAATTAGAACATCTACAAAGCAAAGCTACCTAATTCTAAACTTGGACAGCATATTATCAATATATCGACAAAAACTAAGACTACCAAAAAGTACGCCCAAATCCATGAACCCAGTGACTCAATTTATCTTGAAATTATTGAGATGGTAGGGAAATCGTTTTCTGCTAAAAGTGATTACGTTGCATTTTTGTATACTCAACGATAGCTTGTTACTGACACACGACCTATGAACTTTAAATCAGCAGCATAAAGAAGACAATCAACATCAACTTTATCAACAAAATCATTAATAAGTATATTAAAAAGTAAAGGTCCTAGTACTGAATCTTGGGGCACACTAGAGATATATTATTTGCATTTCCGATGTATTTCCTAAAACATTTATTGTATGTAATTTGTTTGAAATACCGTTATTTTTATATGTATATGTTTGATTTTACTTCGTATTTTTCAACTTTGATTTGCCTGCACCTCTGAGCCTTAACTTCACATTGCATTTTGCTATAGGTATCAGCAATGGTCTGAATGAGCAATGAACGCGTTGCTGTATACACAGGAAATCACTGTGGCTACTTAACTTCTTTGAAATTAATTAATTTTTGTTCTTACTGTTTCATACTCGTTACATAAATTAAAAACAACTGCTTATTTTTTTCGCATTTCAAAAAAGTACATTTCAAGTAAAAAGTGAGCTAAGTTTTTGTATGTCAATCCGTATTATGTATTAAGTTTATTAGATTTTATGCATGCAATTTAATTGTACCTACCTATATAAATTATTTATTTATTTATTATGTTATACTGTGTCTCGGGAGTGTCAAACTCACACTTCGCCCATTTACTTTTTCTATAATCAATCAATTATATGTAATTGTAACGAAATTATAAGACAATTATTATTATTAAAACAAAAAAAGAAAATTAAATATGATAAATTAGAATAAAATATATGTGAAATGCTTGTATGCGTTGATATTTCACCATTCCTTAGTTTTTAAATTATATTATATTAAAATATTAATTCTTAGCAATATATTATTAATTGCATCTTTGTGTTAATCACTATTTGCAAAAATCAATTATCGTAGTATTGATGTAATTAAAACAAATGAGAACAGTTACACTATTTTTCTAACTTTTGCCATTAAAGGCTAAATTAATTTAACCATGTTAATATTGACATCATGTGCTGCATTGAAATATATAAATTTGCTTCTATGCAAATTAATGGCCATACATTAAAACGATATCCATCGACTCTGAGTTGTTATACACGTTAAGCCATTTATGACATTTGAAAAACTAATGTAAACACTACCGTAAAAACGTTAACACTACAATCGGATTTCAGTATTCGGAATCGCCTACATTCCGATGACCCTAGAGACTACAGTAGCCCAGCGATGTAAATGTTAAAAGTACTACAACTTCAATACTTTTTTCTCGGAAACTACAAGGATTTTACAATTCCTTTTGCGATATTGACTCCATTTTTCACGACCCATCCAAATTTGTTTGGATAAGTTGGGAACCATCCTGTACACTGTTATTATTATTGATTCATTTTACTTTAATATTAAAAATTAACGTCCATCTATCCAATATAAGAACTTTGCAATATGTACCAGGACCAACAATGAATAGATATTGTGAAATTTGGACATTAAAGCAAATAAATCGTGGCATAATCATATTGAAATAATTAATGATAAGTATATAGCTACTTATTGTTGATGTATACCTAAATACACATGTGCTTATGCCGACATATAACACTAAATAATAAATTTAATCAATATTTGTTATATGGTTTTAGGGTGTTTATGAACTTAGAGAGGAACAGTAAATAAATCAGGGCACGAGAAATCGATTGGTGGAAATAATTTTGAAAATAACACAATATTTTTGTCTTTATAAAAATCATTTTATCAGCAATGGACAAAAGTATTTTGTATTTATTAATTAAATTATTTATATTATTTTTAGACATTTGCTAATTTGAATTGTTCAAATATAACAATGATATAGTTGGAAATATATTTTCCTCCATTCAGTAAATTGATTTCCTTTAGTTATCAATTTCATATCTTAAAATTGAGTTCGGTAATTTCACTTTGTCATTTATACCAGTATTCTCGAGAGTATTCTATTTTAACTAAGACAGCTTAATATTCCAAATTACTTGTAAAGTAGGTATATAGACAAATATTCAAAATATTTTAACATCTTCGTTGAATTAATTTACAACAGTCTCTACTTGACGTTTATGTTTTTCGCATTCAGCTTCTCGAAATAGATTGACTGTGAAGGTGGCGCTGATTCGCTTATATATATTTTTTGGGTTCTCTAAGTTTCCCCGGTTCTCAAGAACGCATTTCGAACTAAATAGAATATAGCCTGGAATGGAAACCGTCAAAATAAATATATTACAAATTTTATAAATTGAATCACATAATTGATAAATTAAAAAGGTAGGTGAGTCTTCATATCAATAAATATAAATAATTTCTTTCGTGGAAGAAACAATGTTTGACCTTAACCCAGCTACCATCTATTAAAGTTTGTCATTAAGCTTGTGGAAGACCATGTATAATGAAAAATTTTGTAATAAAAATAATACAGATTATTATTTGAAAAAACAAACTTGCCTTACAATGCTGCTACTGACGGATTATCATTTTTAAGAAGAATTCTTTTTTTTCCTATAAATGCTATAACTAAACTTTTACTTAAAATTTTATTTAATTCAACTAATGGTTCCTCAGATTTTAAGTCATTTCCTTCAACATTTCTAGATCTTAATGTAAACATGGAGGTGTAGATGTCAATTACTATGATTGGTACAATCCATTTGTACATTATTCCTGCTTTTCTTGTAACAATCCCGTCTCTTACCATAAGTTTCCCTAACAAAAGAAAAATAAAATGATTAATTAGGGGTGTAAGACATGATTGGCAGTTTTACTGAATAAATAATAACAAAAAATACGATATGCGATTAAACATGATGAAATTGATGATCGATATACTATTTGTAAGTGAAAAACAAACTCACAATGAGATTGTCATTTTGCCATCGTTTCATCGAAGATATATTAATCCCAAAATAATTCTGTGGAGACCCATTTTGAAAGCTGAAAGTATAACAAGGGCGCATTATACTTAGCGGTTTTGATTAATAAGCGAACAGTTGACTATTATTTGTCGTTTTAATTATAATTTTATTGGAATTAGTTGATATAAATGAAATTGTTTGAAGATGAAAAGGGTACAAGAAGAACTTTTCTATGCCAGCAAATTAAATCAACGCCAGTTGATACAACACAGTGATAACATTTCTATGTATACAGGGTGAATCTTAAATAAGTACAAATATTTTAATCAGCAGTATAGTTTTGTGTGTAGAACACATAATTAATAGTTTTTTTACAAAAAAATCAGAAATAAAAAAGTGAAATTTTAAATAAATTTCGTAATTTTTCAGTAGAAAACTTGTTGAGGACCGCTGGCCTAGACCGACCCTTCATACTTTTATTGAGTCATAGTGCTGCAGACTGAACGTGTGGTTCACAGTGTTGCCAGTATTACACAAATGTCTTTGCTTCAAGGAAGAAAAAATCTCAACTTTTAGCGAATTTTATCAAGTGTAACATTTTATATTATTTTTTATTATCAAACTGTCATTGACTGTCATGACAGATTATCGGAAGCCCAAGTCAAACTTGTTAACCCCACATAATGCATGAAAATAGCAATAAAATTTGCTAAAAGTTGACATTTTTTCCATTTTAAATAAAAAACGCGTGCATAGTTTTTCGTTATTCTTCATAAAATAACTTTAGGAAATTGTGTTTTGTGTCCCTTTCTAACAGTGTACAATGACATTTAACTTGTGAAATGTGGATTACTGATTAAATAGTTAATTTTTTAACAAACAGGTAAGCTTGTGTGCACGTTTATGTATAATTTTTGAACATTGGACATAGTAATATCACGTAATATCTTCCTAAATATTTTACGGTAGTATTGAACTTGCGGAAATTCATTTTTAATCGTTGAAGTATAGTAAGGTTAGTTCAGATGTTAAAATTTATGTTAATATTGCTGCGTATCATACTACATACCCAATTTTACTGTACTTATGCTTAAAACAAGTATTTTTAAAATAGAACTATTACGTTAAAGGAAACGTAATATTTATATTGGAGGAGATATGGCAACCTCGCAACAAATCATATGTTTCATTACGTTGTTGGATGAAAAATCAGCCAGCGGTCCTCAAAATGTGGGTATTTTTTAAAAAAATTAATATCTCCGTAAATATTAGAAATTTTTAAAAATGGCTTTCACTAGACTGATTTAAATGACGAACTACACCAGCAGTTAAAATATTTGTACTTATTTAAGATTCACCTTGTATATAGAGTTCCAAATCTAGCTTAGCTTTAGTGTGAACTATACCTCTGTACCGCTTACTTGAATAAACGTCGTTCGATTCTATAAATGTATTAAGTTATTTACAACGTTCTCGTTCGGTACATACTTAATTTGCGTAGTAAACTATTAAATTGGATCAAGTCATTTCTAATCACGAGTTTATGGTTTCGGTTCGTTAACAGTTTCTATAAAAAACGAAACATCTTAAGTCAATTTTATTTACAGTTTACGTTTCTGACCTTACGAACTCCTGCAGATCTCACAAGTGTTACTCTATGCTAACGACCTTAAACTGTTTTCTTTGTTACCTCTATAAGATGATCTGCAAGCAATTGTTAGCTCGTGCTCTTAATGATACTGTGTACTTCACATGTCTAAACTATTCCTAGAATGATGTATTATATCAGTGCAATCGAATTACCAAGAGTGTCACAACCAAATGACCTTGGCATTGTTATTACCGAGTCAATGTAAATCAGTTAATTTTTATGATCAAAAAATCATTGCACGACTTCACCATCAATACGTTTTTGAAAGTCTACCTTCACCCACAATTATAATTTGCTGTAACCATATGGTCTCCATTATAAAAACAGGATATTGCCAGATTAGAGGGTGTCCAGAAACGCGCTACTATGCTTCCAGTTGGTTTCCAAAACCTTTCGTATGAACAATGTCTCATACGGCTGGGTCTTCAATCATTAGAGAAAAGAAGTACTCGCGGCGACCTCATAACAATATATGGAATACTTCATGATGAACTGTACTGCCCAGAATTGGTTTTTCATTAAATACTGACTTTCGTCTTAGAGCCAATTTTGGCTTTTGAATTTTTTTTACTGTATAATCTTGTGACTTAGATTCTTTTTATACATTTTGACACGAACTGTTTATAGGATAAAATTACATTTTTGTATTAGAGCATAACAAGTCTTACTCTTACTCTTAAAAATATGTTAATAATAATATATAGAAACAGCTCTATAATCAACGGATGGCATAGTTGCTGATTAGCATACTTGTATTATTTGTTGTTATACTTGTCATGCATAGACTATAATCTCTAATTTGCTCATCATTAATGGACTCATCTCTTGAGGCAAGGCACTGCAAAGAAAAACTGAATATATTTTATCTAAAATATTTTCCATTATTTTATTTAAAACCGCGTTGCTAGTCGCAATTTATTGTACTTTGAAAATTGCTCTTCTTTATGTTTTGCACTTGGTATACGGGTGTAGAAAGATACAAAAGCAATCTGATAATTCGAAATAAATTTATTTTTGAATTAATGGAATTAAATTGCTACTACTTACAAGAAAGCAACGAAATATATACGTATACCTATATGATATTGTTTTAACAACTATTTGTAGTGGCTTTCTGTAAACCTAAGTAAGCAGTAACATTTCCCGTTTGGATAATAATTTGTTATATGAAATTCAGAAGAAAAAATATTGTGGTTTATTTTTTGTTGGTAACATTAAAAATAAATATATTGTATGCTCTTGCTTTAAATTATTAATTATGAATAGGTATAGATTTAATTTAAAATTCTCATCTAACACACTTGATGTAATGTATCTATCATTTTTTACACACAAAATATATTAATTAAATAAAATTTTGTAAATTCTAACAATGGCCAATGAACAAACAAATTTAGTGCTCAGCACTAAGTTGTTGATGGCAGCACTTAGCAACAAATGTTAATGAATGAAGCAAAATTATCCAAAGCCAACGAGAGCAGTGAAATACAGCTTTCAAAAAGTCAAGGAAAATATAATTAACTTTCAGAAGTGTTGCCTATTTCATTCAAAACCCTGTAAACTTAAATAATTGTTCGAACTGTATTTTTAATTTTAAATTAAATCAAATATTAATTTTTGTTGTATGTTTAAATATAGTAAATAAATATAAAAATTTAATTTTATTCTCTTTATAAAAGAAACATAAAGTCGGACGATAAACTTCCTAAATAACTAGGTACTCTGCGGGTAATGGCCCTAGCAGCACTGAATTACATCTGAAAAATTTATACTAAATAATACGGGTTAGTTTTCAGCGGGGCCACCAGACATATACCGGTTTCAAACTTGTTAGCTGTCATCTGTATGCTGTAGATGAGGCCAACCGCCCGATCATGTATAGAAATAACTAATGCTAGAAATACATTATATAATTTAATGTCCCAAATTGAGGAATCAAACATTCGGTGGTTATTGAAAAACTGATAGTTGATAGGGTTCTGCATGGATTACATATATTTTTTTTGTGTGATTTATAGATTCATATGAAACTGAAATATATCGTTTTAAATAGACATCATCTTTTTTTATGGGGCATCAACTTTTGAAAGCATGTTTTAAATCCGTAATCTATAATAACACTATGCTACTCTGCAAGTCTCAAAATGTCCCCGTAAAATTTTTATAAAAATCCAATAACTTTTAAGTTTGTGTGAGAAAATTGAAAAAGTAAGTAATTCTGGTGTATTTACATTTATCTCAATTTTATAATTTTTTTTGTCAATAGATAGATTGTTAAAATCTCTTGAAACGCTTGCAGTTGCACACTGGACAATTTCTAATATTTAAGATCAGTTTCTTTTTAATGATTTAAAATAGTAAATACTATATCAAAAGCATAGCATGTGTAAATATTAAATTCAAAAATAAAATTGTACAGAAATAAATTTATTACATAACGTAATATAAAGGAGCACAAAACAAAAACAAATTTAAAAACTACATTTTTAATACAGAAAATCCAAACATATACCTTATCTAGGTGGAACAAAAATGAAATGAATGACGTAAATTCATTACTTAAATTTTGCAAATTTTTTTGTCTATTTGATTTATAACTTTCTTTTTTGATAGGAAAAAGGTTTCCTGGTCTGAATGACCTTCTCTGTTCCCATTTTTTTTTACTAGAATTAATGGTCACCAGTTAATAGAATTGCTTAAATAAATTTCAATATATAAATAAAATATTAGTATTTCCTATTTTTTACTGAAAGAAATACAAGAAGATGAATTGATAAGAACTAATAGTACTTACAAAAATTAAAGTATATAGCACACAAACATGCTGAATATAGGGGGCAGAATGTAAACCATCACACTTGAAATCGACGTGGTGTTCAAAAATTTTTTTTTTTGCACTTTAAAAATGGCATATTTTATACACCTAAGTATAAAATACTCAACAAGGCTTATGTCAGAAGAACATGCCTACTGATGAACTATACCATGACAAGAATAAAATAAATGCTATAAAAACTAGCAACAAAATACTGCCAGTGTTAGCCGTTTGTGTTTGCACTGCTTGCCGAGTCTTGCAAATAAGTAATAACACCTTTGCAGTTAAAAGATAAAATCTAAAATTGGGTGGTAATAACATAACGAATGTTCATGGGCGCTGGCAGAAAAAAATTCAGGGAGGGGCAACAAGAATAACGCGTACGTAGTTTTTTCTAAATTTAAGTGACAAATAAAAATAACTTAAAACAAGAAACTTTAGTAAAACCTTTGAGGCTATAGCAGATGACTTAAGCCTTGTACTCGTGACGCGACATTTGCGAAAATTCTCCCGAATTTCGTAAATTTTGATTTAAATTATCGATGGCGAGAAAGTGTCAACTTATCACGAATTTCGCAAAACATGAATATTATCGCTATTTTCATCATTATGTGGGCTTTAGTATCGTGGGCTAAATCGCAACAGCAGTGCTTTTTCAAAGGCGACGGGATTTAGCAGACGATGGTTTAACTTGAGCTTCGGGCGATCTTATCATGAAAATATATGGCAGGTGTCAAAATTAACTAAACGTTGATACTTTTCCACCATTAAATAATGGACAACGCTTTAAACTAAAATAATATCATAAGTAAAATAAAATGGAATATAACACCTGCAAGCGTGGCCAAATCATAAAAAATCACATAAAACTAATTCTACATAGAAAAAAACAAAGAAACAAACAAAAACAAAAGTAACAAGAAATAACTGTAAAAAAAATAAAATTCTTACCTCTTGACCGTTATTTTTAACTGAAGTATTAAATTCTAGTCACAACTGCCCCTCGTGCAACACACTGTGCACATACCTAATGCATGCGTCTGTCATCTGTCCTTTGTAATCCCGAGCGCACGCATTCAAACACCGAGATGGGGATATATTTCCTACTGCCGTAGAGGAATATTCCCAAAATTATGTAATGTTCATAAGTAAAACCTAAAATTTCTTATATTTTACAGGAAATATTTAACATTTTTACTTGAATTTTACTTTCATGTAACAAATTTCATACATGTGGCGAAAATTTTCTTTAATTTAGCAATGTTTCATGTGTAATGTACCTAATTATGTAATTTTAAAGTTCCAATTTAAGTGTAGGGACTTTTAGATATTTTATTTTGAAAAATTACCTGCACTTTTTACAATGTATATACTACAGAATACATTTAAAACATGTTACATCTGGTTACAGTTATTCTCACTTGAAACTCAAATATTATATAGAATATATTTAAGCCTTGCAAAGAAATCGTCATTTTAACGGCTGCAACCTGCTCAAGGGGATTTCCACAACTAAGACATAAACTCTGAAGTGTAACCTGAGCCTATACATTTATCGATTTATTCAAGCGCTATCCTGGAATCAGCATCTAAGGGGTAGCAGAAGCGGAGTGAACATCAAGGTGTCACGGCATCACGAACCGTTTCTTATGAAAATCCAAGAGCTGGCGGAGAACACCAACAGTCAGTCACGGGCAAGACAAATGTTCCCTCCGGAACGAAACCAGATGAGGCATGACCTTAAACCCGAACAAGATAGGACATTACAGGTGCAATATACGTCACGGTGATGAATTCACCGCGTAGCACTAACACCTTGCCGTCTACTCACATGTACGTACCCATGTTTGCTGTATAAGAAATAAGGATGTGGGGCTAAGGCGATCGGAGAGAAGCTGTCTGATAAAGTCACTGCTAAACAAATTTATGCTTTGCTTTGGTTTTCCTGTTTTCTGCGTTTTCTGTACTAAAATATCTGATGAATTATGCATGGCAAAATAAAATATTTGGAGCAGAATATTGTACGGGATGTTCAGTATCTGAACCTAGTACACACTATGTAGTTTATTATACGTAAAATATATGTTCCAACGGTTTAAACATGGTTTTAGAATAAAAATTATGCGTAGATGATATACCACTATAATTTTACATATATTTCACGACCATACAATAGACAAATTTCTACTAATACTAGCCTTGTATTTGTTTAAAATGCGTTTTAAGCAGACCTGCTAATACGATATAATACGTTAAAATAACGAAGTATGTATTAGCAGAACCATGTATCATATAAAAAATAGGAAACCTTTAAAAACGTATTCCATTTACGAAAATGTTATTTAGAAATGTTAAATATAAGTACTTTGTTTACGTTAAAAAATGGAAATTGCATTCTTAATATTGATTGTCTTCACCTATCATTCGTATAAAATACCATCTAAGTATATGTTATTTAGATAAAACATACTAGATTTTCGGGAAAAAAGGAATAGTCCCACGGGGATGAAAATTCTTAATATACCCAATAGACTTATACAGGGTGTCTCGAAATTAGCGCGCAATATTTCTGCCATGTATTGTACATGTGAAAATAGGTCAAGAAGTTCCTATAAACATGACCCGAAAGAACCACCCGAAAGGGGAATCTTGAAGATGGTTTTTCCAGAATATCTTTCGAACTATTCAAAATAAAATCACGAAATTTGGTGGATAGCGTACATTTTGCATGCTACAGAATTTTCTGTTCTTACAACTTACAAATATTTGCTCAGAGGTGTCACATTGCCACGTTCCTCAGGGTCGTTATATATCGTTAGTTTATTTACCCTAAATAAAAGGAAAAAAGTGGTGGCAGAAAGGCTAGCTCAGCTTCATAAATCGTATTTTTTTTTGTTATGCAGATTAACAAGCAAGTAGCTTACGCTCACAAAACCTAGTGAAAAGATAGTTCCTCACTAATCCTGGTATTATCTAAGGGCGCCACGTGATTTTCTATAGGTTTTGCATGCTCATAATTATTAAACTAGGTAATAAAAATGAGGAAAATTATTAAATAGTTTATAGGAAAATAAAGGCTACAAAATACGGTTATTTAAATATTAATTTGGAATAAATTCCACAAAACGGTGGATTTATAAAGAATACGTATTTATACAAAAAAAAAATTCCCAAGTACCCCTTCATAGATCTATAACGGGTTAACAACACTATAGCTCTTATTCTAAAATATTATTTTAATTATAGATATAAATAGAAGATACTGAAAAAATAAAAATGAATCAAAATGGAATTTGAAAATAAATGGTTGGATTGTTCTATTGCGGTTGCATCGACTGGTAAATATGTATATGTAATAGTGTATATCTGAACTGCACAGTACACATATAACTTAGCTGCAATCCGAATGGGTTGTTGTGGTACCAGTAAAGTCGCACCCAATTTTCCGGTACGCAGCGTTGGAAGGAACGGGGCCGGCTACGAGGTTTTCCCAGTATGGAAGCTATTTTCTGGAAATCGTGGTGACCCAAGATTCCACGCAGGCATCTCTGGTGGATAGTATCCGGTCCACAGTTAATAGGGGCGTAGGGGAGATGAAGAATGATCCAAGAGAAACCCAGATCAAAGGATAAGTCGGAAAAAACCCTATAAATGGAATAACGCTTACTTAAACTCTTTTCTAACTAATTGAAGCAACGAAAAGTATAGAAGGTAGGTACATACCTCTACCATACATATCAGGAGGGTTTTCTTTTTAAGAACCTGGCTTGCGTCCTCGTGAGAATTATATAATCCACTAAAGCTGGACTTTTCTAAACTAATCAGAAACACAAATGGAAAAGTACACACAAGATGGGAAACACCAAAAATCCTCCACAGGGAGTATTAATAATTATCACAGCGTTTTCCACCAAGAAGAAAATTTCCCACGAGACGCGTCCTTCGGTCAGTTAGCTTTTTTTTCTGTAGCTCCTCCCCACCTTGGTTCAGGAAGACGTTTTGACGGAAACGACCAACAGTACCAACACAAATAATTAAAATATCTTCAATTTCAGCAGGAAAGAAGCCTATCTAGCAAATCTATTAAAACATTATCGTCCCATAGAGCCAGGAAAATGGGGTTCGAATAAGAATTTATACATTTTAGAAAGAAAAACTAATTTAATAATGAAGGAAACAATTTTCCTAAAATCGATTACCCGATTTTAAATGTGGACTTTGGTTTAGCACCCTCCATTCAATTATTGAAATTTTCATTTAATAAGTACGCCTATATAAGATGTCTTTGTTTTACGGAATAGGAGAATTATATTTAGCCGCACTGTCGGCTAGAAATTACTAGAAAACTCGCGGTAAAACAGCTGTATTTGATTTGTAATTATAACAAATAGAAAACATAGATAAGAGCTCGCTAAAAAATACCATTTTTATTTCAAGATACGAATATATTTCTCGAATGAATTGTTTTAAAATTATTATTAGACCAGATATTAGAAAAGAATTAGAATATTAGAAAAGTATATACTTCGTTACAAAGCAACCACTGTCTTATTTTTTTTTATTTATTCTTTTAGTTTATAATAATTAAAACCATTACAACATGCTGAGGGGGCCCAAGGTAAATATTGACCATTTTTTTTTATTTTTGGGTATTGTCTCCTGTTGAGATTAAATTATAAAATTTGATAGTTTTCTACACAAAAAAAGTACTCCTGTTCGATCTCGACAGAATGCGCCGTTTTCGAGCAAAATCGGTTTAAAGAAAACATTGATCTCATCATAAAATAAAAATAAATTTTTAATTCTAATAGCAGGCCATGAAAAAAAAGTGACAGATACAGTAAGAGTTTGTTTAACAGTTTCCTTTAAAAAATTTCAGAAGTTCTCTTTATCTTCACAAAATAGTGCCGAATTTTTCAAACCAAGAACTCGCAGATATTTATTTTGTGTACGGATACTGTAATGGAAGTGCGTTCGCCGCCACAAGGGAATATCGAAGAAGATTTCCAGAATGAAGAGCGCCTGGGCGTAGAGTATTCGTAACAGTGCACAGGCACTTGGTTGTAAATAGATCCTTACGACGTCTCCGCGGACAAGAGCGACCTATGGGAAACCATGACTTGGAACATGCCTTCGATCGGGTAGAAGAAAATCCACAAATTTCAATCAGACTGCTGTCCAGAGACACACGTATACCAAAGCCAATTGTAATAAATACGTTAAGTACCAACCTCATTATCTTCTTATTTATTTTATATAGAAAGAATGAGGCAAATGCAAAGTCTTCATCCATTCCATTTTCAAAGGGTGCAATGCCTCAAGATTTTTCAGCTCGGATGCAGTTCTGCCGATGGATTTTGGGGCATAGAAATTAATTATCAAAGATATTGTGGTCTGATGAAGCAAATTTCAGTAGATGTAAAGTTTTTAACAGCCACAATACCCATTTGTGGGCCAACGAAAACCCAAGAGGAGTACGGCGAACTAATTTTCAAAATAGATTTTCCATTAATCTATGGGCGGGAATTATTGAGAATCAATTGATTGGCTCAATTGAATTACCAAATAATTTGAATTCCCAACGCTTAGAGACAAGAGTGGGGATATATTTTCAACACGATGGAGCACCAGCTCATTTTGGACAGGCGGTTCATATTTGGCTGAATGGAAAGTATCCTGAGAAGTGGATAGGGAGAGGTGGTCCGATAGCCTGGCCAGCGCGATCGCCGGATTTGAATTCGCTAGATTATTATTCTGGGGTCATATGAGTAATGCGGTTTATGCAGCTGAGCTGGATACTCGTGAAGAATTACTTCAAAGAATTATTTTAGTTGACAATCAAATAAAAGAGAATAATCTTCAAATTCTCCGTGCCCTGCAGAATATTCTACGCCGGGCTAGATATTGTATTGAACAAAAAAGAAACTTATTCGAGCATTTGTTCAACTAACAAAATTTCCTAAAAATGTCTTATTTATTATTCGTTGCGTATTCCAATTTTTATTTTATGATGAGATCAATGTTTTCTTTAAATAATTTTTGCTCGAAAACGGCGAATCCTGTCGAGATCGAACAAGAGCACCTTATTTTATGTAGAAAACTATGAAATTTTATAATTTAATCTCAACACGAGAAAATACCCAAAACTAAAGAAAATGGGGGCAATATTTCCCTTGGGCCTCCTCAGCATGTGACGCTTCTGAGCAAATATTTTTTTGTAGCATGCGAAATGTATGCTACCCACCAAATTTCGTGATTTTATTTTGAATAGTTTCAAAAATATTCTAGAAAAACCATCTTCAAGATTCCCCTTTTGGGCGGTTCTAGCCCCCTTATGAAGCATTTTTCGGGTAATGTTTTTAGGAATTTTTTGACTTATTTTCACATGTATAATACATGGCAGAAATATTGCGCGCTAATTTCTGGACACCTTATATACATAAGGTTTTTAAAACCTTGTATTGGTTGATTATACGTTTTGCGTTCAAATATTCAATATTTATGTTTAGCTAAAGACTTAAAATGCAATATATAAAATATATCATCTAAAATACGTTCATAATTATTAATTTCATCCAGAGGTTGAAGTAAACATTAAACAATAAGTTTATTTTATAAGGTTTATTTCACTTATTCATAAAGGCATAATATAAGTTTATACTTATAAAACTGTAGAATATCAAATGTTAAATAATTAATTGAATACATCAAACGTGCTGATTAAACGTTTTCTCCAAAATGTTTTAGTAATAAAATAAAACATAAAATACGTTAATACTATACATGTTTTCAATTAAAGGTAAAGATAAATATAGAAATTTACATCTCACGAACATTTTGTTCTTTTATCAAAAAAAAAAAAAAATAATAATAATAATAAAGCAATCGGGGAATTTCCAGGTGATTTGAACGAAACGATTTAGTACTGGAAATTATTGGGCACTTGGAAGGTTACTTTATTAAGGGTGTTTATAATCCTTGTTCTCATTTTAGGTTATTCCTGGCCTTTAAATATAGATGAAGTGACTAGTTTAGAGACAGTTGTGTAAATGTCCACGTAGAAGTACATACCTCTTATACAATGATTTTTGTAAATAAACTTATATTAAGTAATTCAAGCTTGTATTATCCACAAGAACCTTCAACAGGTTCAACGAGCTAACAAACTCGAAATCGGTATATGTCTAGTACTACCTGGACCCTGAACCTTGCATTACTGTTATAGGTTTTAAATATATTAAAAATAAATATAAGTCGGATATGCATACCGATTTTTATATGTATTTATTAAACAAGTAAATAGAATGTATATGAAATGAAATTTTAATGAGATCTAAAAAGGTATATTTAGACTGATTAATATTGATACTTCAAAAACGTTTATAAAGTGTTTTCAAAAGAGATGTACTTTAACGTATATGTTATATTACTTTTTGGCGGTATAATATATACAAATTATAAACGTTGTTATGGGCGGACATAGTTTTTAAAGCATATTTTATACTAACTACTGTTTCCTGGTAATGTGCAATACATGTGTCAGTTCTAAGTGTATACTGAGATGAAATTCATAAATATGATAGAAGACGTAAATCGATTCGGTTCTTTTAAAAAATCTGTTAATTTAAAAAAATATATTTATTTAATGGATTGGGGTAAAATCAATTAAGTTACTTATTTATTTACATTTTACAACAGGAAAGTACTGACGGATAAATGACAAAATGCATAAGAAACTATTTAATACTGTCACGGAATTTGCCCCACTCACACCCAAACCGACGACTGTGGTATCGCGAAATGCTAAGATTGCCCCGATCGCCCCTACACGATTTTGTTAAACAAACAAAAAGCCGTGGATCGAGACGGGACTAAAAAATTGGGGAATCGACGAGAAGTATTCGAGTCGTTCGGGAAGACGAATCTAGAGATACTAGAATATACCTGGAATATTCGTTGGATCTATAAAAGAAAAATAAACGGCCGATTAAGTTAGTCTTGTATAAGTCTTGTATTACAGTGTTGAATTCAAGTGTTTAGTTAGAGAGATCAAAGCGATTTAGATAGCGATTAATTAAATAAGTGTTTAGTTGAGTTGTAATAAGTGTTCAGTAGTGTACTGAGTAGCTAATAAAGAGAAGTAATTAATTAACGGATTGTTTTTTCTGGCAATAGAAAAAGACGGGTTAGGAAATCCGTGACAATACGTACATAGATAAATGAACATATAAAATACAAAACACAACAAACAATTTAAAATAGAATTAATAAAAATATTTTTTTACAAATAAAAAGAGAAACGTAATAATATCCGCATGGCTCAACATTTAAACTGACATTTGGATGTGCAAGATGTCCAGAAGTGGTTTTAATTTTCTGTACGATAAATTGCACTAAATAAAACAGAATTGCTGTCTTCTAAATAACGGTATTAAAATTATGAGAGCGAACAGGTTTTTAATATGTTACAATGTCACACTGCAAATATACTAACTTAACCGTGAATGCTTTTATTGTAACAAACCACAAATTACTTTAAATAGCTGCTACGAAATTGACCCCTAAATATTGCTTATCTACATTACATGTACTCAGTGTCCCTTCTGTCGAGTTTGACATACATACTCACCTATAGCATACTGATGAGAGCTAATAACGAAAATATGTCTGGTGGATCGCTGATGAATGACTTTGGTTGTTTGCTATAAGTTTTTAGATATAATTCAATGCTGGTTGGGACTTTAGTCCGCAGAGTAATTGTATTTTGTAAATACCGTTATCGCCGAAACACTATAGAGTCGGAGGCTTTCAATGGTGCCAACAACATTGTAGGATGCTTCATTGCTTTGTGGACTGTCACGTCCAGCTTGGAATAGTTAATGACCAAGCAGCTTTGCTACATTTCACGTATATTTTAATAACACCGAATTTCCGATAATTACATTTAGTGTAGTGCCCTTTGGGTTGCTAAATAAACTTTATCACGACCACATTTTTGTGTTATATTGATAATATATCTGAGATGATTTGACATTTAAAAAAGTATTGTGATTGATATGGAGATAGTTAAATATTTTTTATATATTAGAATAATATACCAAAATTTGAATAAAATTCTTTGGAACAAACTAACAAAACGTAGATAACATGAACATTACGTTTCCCATAAAAATTATTAGTTTATTTTTTTCCATTTACGACTTACGAATTCACTACTTTTTATTGGAATTATGTTTGTATGTATGTAGTAAGAACGTAAAAAAGTTAATTACCAAATGCTAAAAACTAAATACTGCGGGTTGGAATTTAGTTCTAAATCTGTAAGCATTTGCAGTCTTATACCGGAAAATTACTTGCTTTAGGCCATCTGCGACAAGACAGTAAATCAATTGCTACCTACATATCAAGATAGGGCCCCTTATATAATCCGATTCTTCTATTTAATTGGACCTCTATATATATGTAGTAGGAAAATCATACTAAATTTCTTGCCATATAAACGTAACAGAATAAATGTTCAAAATATCTGTGTACACAGCTGCTCTTAGTACTTAAAACCACAAATTATTTCATATTCAAAATAGAGTTACTTGCAAAAAAACAATATTTAAACAATAGAAAGGAGATAGACATATTATTGAGAATTATAGATCAATAACTATTCTATCCAATTATAGTCAATTATTTGAAATTATGCTTTAAGTATAATACCTTTTTCTTCAATTTAAAACCACATATATCCTATTGCCAACATAGATTTATTTCAGGACGGTCCATTTCAACAAATTTGACAAGTATAACGCATTTTATTGCAGATAATCTGAATCGCCGTGGGCAGGTAGATGTAATCTCTACAGATTTGTCAAAAGCGTTTGATCGACTCGATAATTGGCTTTTACTTCCTAAATTTTCTTGTTTGGGTTTAACAACTAACTTTCTACAATTTTTCTTGATCTATTTATCAAATCGCATTCTTAATGTTTGTTATTGTGGTTATAATTTTGCTGATATTGTTGTGAGATCAGGAGTTCTACAAGGATCGGTTCTTGGACCACTCTTATTTGTTTTACTTATCAATGATGTTTGCAAGGAAATTCAGTATAAATCTTATAACACAATTTAAAGACCTTGGAGTTATTTTTGATTCCAAAATAATTTTCGATCCTCATAAACTTTATTTCAAATGCTTATAAGAATCTTGGTTTAATTTTTAGAAATTCTAGAATGTTTAGTGTATCGAATTTTTCGATTCTGTTTAACTGTTTTGTTATGCCGAAATTAGAATATGCCTCTGTCATCTGGAGTCCACATTATGATAATCATGTTTTATTTTTGAAAGAAGTTCAGAGAAAATATTTGAAATATTTATGTTTCAGATTTTTCCATTTTATTTTTATATAAAATGTTGAATAATATAATTGACTCGCCTGATTTACTTTAAATTACTCATACCGCGTATAAATATATTAAAATGTTTTCCACCTTTTAAAATGTATTTAAGTTAAGTGTTATTGTTGTTTGCCTAGTTTTGTGATCATTTAGGTATTTTTGTGCTTTATATTGTGTTTTGTGTAGTGTAGTATCATATTGCTTTTTTTTTTTGTTCCTGTCCTATAAATGGATGTAAGTATGTCTGGGCAGTTGTACTTCTAAATAAATGAATGAATTAATTAATTAATGCATGAATAGATACATAAATAAAGAAATAAAGGAGTAAACGAATAAATAAATTAATAAATAAATGAATGAATGAATTAATTAATGAAATGCGGTCTACTTAATAATAATGTGCCGCCCCTTCTCCCGTACAAGTCTCCGACTTCTGGGCTAATCCCCGTGATTAGAATGGGGGATAGAGATATTATATTATTATTATGAAAGAATGAATGAATGAATAGTATTGCAGAAAGAAATGTAAGAACTTGGGCACAATTTAAAAATTGATGTTTAATAAACAATGAGAGTAGCAAAATGTACAATGAATATTTCATGGGTTATACTCTCGAGTACAGTAGTACCAGATCCCTATTCGCTAATGAAATCATGTTCCAAGAAAAATAGAAAATGGTTGAAAATTAGGTGCCATAACTTATTTCTCATCAAAATAACTACTATTTTTCTGTCAAATCGAGTTTATTGATTACAAAATAGTTTTATAATTTTTGAATCAATATCTCATGAATTAGCAGTAAGGAAACCAAAACAATTTTGTAAATTTTGGATGAAAATTTGAAAAAGCTTATGCAACTTATGATATATCAAATAGTTTTAAATTTAAGTACCTTTAATTAGATTTTTCTGGGTTATTTTTATATAAATCTTATTTTTATAACTAACATTCTGTTGTGACGTGAGTACATATTGTTGCAATATAAGAAAGCAGTCTGGAAATTTCCTCGATATTTCAGAATTTCTATTTCTCTTGTCTCACTGCTTCTAAGATATTTCATTATATCCTTTCAGAACGAATGAAAAACGTGCTTTGGACTTTATATATTTTTTGTAATATGTAACAAAATTTAATTAAGATGATCTTTTCTAATAAAAATTGACACATTTTGTACGACATCGCCACAGTAGTAATCAATTAAGAACTTTTAATTTAATATGCAGTGAAAACTATTTTTTTTTTAAATGAAACGTGTAGGTAGATAAAATAAATTATTTTCTAAGAACATTATAGTTAAAGTTAATACGCAACAGCTTATAATATACAAGTTATTTATAAAATAAGTGCTTTTCTTCAAGGAGGTTATAGAGAACGTGAGTATCCTATGGTTTAATATGTCACATATTTCATAAAATAAATATCAAGAATTACGCAATCCTGTTAAATTGTTTACAATGCACTATATGGGTCACTAGTTTACTATGATTGTTTGGGCGTATCTCGTCTGCTGTAGATTGATTTGTATTGTTATGAATGTGTGCATGTCCATGTAAACGCCATCGTTCTTCTACAGTGTATTTTTACTGCTAAACAATTTTTGCCGTTTAGAAGTAGGTATGATTATTAGTTTGTCGAGACAATTTTGAACAATATTTATACATTTCTAAAAAAATATTTATTGCTTTGATTTACTTAATAAAAATTGTTTATCTTTATGTCTTCATTTACCCCTTTGAATAAACGTACGTATTACAGAAATATATATATATATATATATATATATATATATATATATATATATATATATATATTACATACAGGGTGTATACCATATGACAAAAGGCAGCTACGAATAATCTGTTTTTATTAGAAATAGTGAAATAAAACTTAGGTCTTTTGTTAATTTATAGTGGAAAATTCGTTAAAAGGGTATGACCTTGTACTTTGGTTACACTATATATGTATGAAACATTATGTCTCTGTAAATACGGTTAACTACACACACAAATATTTTAAGAGGGGATAGGGAAAAATAAGAATTAACGGAATCGTCCATCAAAAAACTCTTATTAAACCCTTATTTATCACCGTCACTGGCCTTCTGTCAGCCGTGAGGTTAGGTATATTCGGCCAAAGTCAAAGATGACAAAAGTAGTGATAGGTTACAGCGTTGACACGTGTATCAATTTACACCGTTTCGAAAAATTATTTACAAACTATAGATTAACTATATTAATTAATAATTTAATGAGAAACATGCACAATATGGTAGCACAGGGAGGCAGTACCTACCTTACTGATATTTATTTCCAGGATTGATATTTGAAGATTTTAAGAATGTTGAAATATTTTCTGTTTTCTTATTTAAATTAAAACTTTTCATTATAAAAAATGTTGTTCCTGGGGACCTTTGCTTTCGTGGATCGTTCTTTTTGTTTAAAGTGTGGTGCTTACTTGGCCCGACAATCACAACTCGGTGGAATACCTCCGTCTGGACAAACCACAAAGGATAACTAAAAAATTCACAAATACATAAAAATCTAACACATTTACCGCCAAGGCAAACAGTTGTTCAATTTGGTTCAAAGAGGATTCAGCATAATACTTTTTCTACTCGGAATACGTCTTTGGTATTACGCTGCCACACGATAGTATACACTTGTTACACTTTTCATAAATCAGCAACATATCCGTTATCCAGACATTTGAATTCGTGTTTATAAATACACAAAAAATACCCGAAAAATTAAGTTTGCGGAAAGCAGGTACTGAAAAGTTATTTCAATCTAATCACCATACCGTATTCGATATTTTTTGACGGCATCAGAAGCAATCGCCATCTGTAGGCCACTACTGCATGATGTGCTTCACGCCGATGATTTTTTAACTTCTTCTGTTGTTGGAGAGTTCTGTTAATATTAATAATAGCAACAATATTAACAATAACTTTATAAACATGGTTTTTCTACTTTATAAAAACGATGAGTCAAATTTAAACGTGGATTTAAACCTTTGTATGTACATTTATTCAGATATTATTAAAGCAATGCTCTTTCAGTTCTTAGGAAAAGTTTCTTCGTAAACATTCTAAAAATTAGAGCAATAAATTTTAATTATTTGAAGTTCAGGGTAAGTAACGAAGCCATTTTGGATTTTATAGGTTAAATCATTTATATAATCCATTCACTCCTAATAAAAAGAGTATAGAAATATTTGTTATAGAAAGGTTTGTCTTTCTTCTACACTTAAATAATTGTAGAAAAGCACGATCAAATTAAAAAATTAATTATCACAAATATTGTAACACTTGGTATATGGGTTTGATTTCAATCAGCTCAAAACCAAGTATTCTATCATCTCCTAAAATTATTGTAACTACTTGAAAGACACCCTGTATATTTAAACTTATTAGAAACCAGTTTGATAATACAAGTAGGTACCTATAGGCATATATACTAAGAGATATTTAGATAACAGGTCATTAATTTCAGATGGATTACATATTGCATATAGGAACTGCAATGCATCAACTCCACTAATTTATCTTCAAAATATCTATTAATCAGAACCCGTTCTGCTCCTGACAACTGTTTTCTGCCGTAATTGCTTTTATCACCTTGGCTATTATCATTTTTCTTATTAACAAAAAACTTTCTTTGAAACGATAATAATGGAAGTGAGATGATTCCTTTAAACTTTATTAAAACATTTAATAACGAAAATGATGAGAACTTTTTGCTGTGATGACTTAATTGTGCTTTTCCCGGAATTTTTCAGATTCTATAAAATTTTGACGTATAAAAGTTGCATTTTAGTTTTAATTATTTAATATATTAATTAATTATTTCTTTCTATTAGAATAAATAAGCAAATATAAAACATTATTTAATAAATAATATATAAGTAATTCAGTAAACAGTTCCAGATCAGTTAAATATGTTGATTATAAGAAATTAAAAAGTGAACTCTCAAAAATCTCTTGGAATTTAAACAATCGAATTTAGATTCTACAGTCAATAATTTTATCACTATTATACAGAACAAAATAAATATAAGTACAAATATTGTACAAATTAAACGCAGTAACATAAAAAGGAAAAAATGGATAACAAATAAAATAATAAAACAGATTAACATAAGAGATAAAATGTACAAAAGAGGTTAAGAAAAATTCTAACAATATAGCATTAAAGCAGAGTATAAAAAAATTTGCAATGAGTTAAACAATTTAATAAAAATGGAAAAAATGAAGTATTATAAAAATAAAATAGAAAATAATAAAAATTCGAATAAGATCTTGTGGGAAGTTACGAATGAGTACTGTAGCCAATTTGGCACTAAGGGTAATATTCCTCTGATAAAAACTGATGCTAATAGTGCTAATAGTGAAAAGGCAAATGTTTTCAATTCCTTCTTTACTTCTATTGGCATAACACTAGCAAACCAAATTCCATCAGGACAGTATAAATTTCCTGAAAATAAACAAAATAATTCAATTTTTTGCAACCAACAGACCTTCTGCATTTAAGGTGGCTGTTGTAAAACCCATATATAAAAATGGTAGTAAAGAAGATGTGTCAAATTACAGACCAATCTCGTTTATTACTAACTTTGCAAAAATTTTTGAAAAAGTTATCAAATAAGAATCAATAATTATATAGAAAAATGTGGGCTGTTATCTGAATCTCAGTTTGGATTTAGAAAAGGTAAAAGTATACAACATGCAATTGCAAATTTAGTTAGCAAAATTTATGAAGCCCTTTATAATAAATATAAATGTCTGGCAGTTTTTATTGACCTAAAAAAGGCTTTTGATACTGTATGCCACAAAGAAAATACATTATATAATTTTGGATTTAGGGGTAACAGCCTGAATCTTTTAATATCTTATTTAGAAAACAGAATACAATATATTGAGGTAAATAGTGTAAGAAGTTGTACAATTGAGTATGGCGTACCGCAGGGAACAGTACTGGGGCCTGTTTTGTATATTATTTATATCAACTCGCTGTATGATGCCTCAGTTACAACTTATGCGGATGATACTAACTGGACTGAGTTAAAAAACAGAACAGAGGAAGACCTAAAAAATTTTAAAAATTATTTTACTAGCAAATACCTAACATTAAATATAAATAAGACTAAATACGTACCTTTTTATTTACATGATAGATCTGCCCCGATATTTAATGAATTTACTGTTAATAATGATTTCTGTATAGCAGCTGTGAATCAAATGAAGTATCTTGGAATAGTGCTTGACAGTAGGCTAAGGTGGGATATGCCTGTAAATTATGTGGCAAAAAAAGTAAGAAAAATCATTTATAGGTTCAAATGTTTAAAAACTTTTTTAGATCTTAAGCATATGAAAATTTTATATCACGCCCTCATAGGTTTACATTTGGCTTATGGAATATTAGCATGGGGAGGTGTATTGGACTGTTATTTAAAACATATGCAGGTATTACAAAACCGGGTATTAAAAATAATTTTTAGAAAGGATATTAATTACTCCTCAGATATGCTATATAAGGATGTTTGTGTAATGGGCATTAGATCTAAATTCTTTTATCAGTGTGTTTTATATCAATGGCAGTTAAATACACCAATAAGTCCTATTATTGAAACAAGGGGAAACACTCATAATTTAATAGCTGGAAAAATGAAAACTACCTGTGGGCAAAGAAGCTTTACTTTTTTAAGTATTAAAGCATATAATTTTATTTTATTCTCTTGAATTTTGTTACGGGTTTAATTATTATAAACTAAAGGAATAAATAAAAAAAAATAAGACAGTGGTTGCTTTGTAACGAAGTATATACTTTTCTAATATTCTAATTCTTTTCTAATATCTGGTCTAATAAGAATTTTAAAACAATTCATCCGAGAAATATATTCGTATCTTGAAATAAAAATGGTATTTTTTAGCGAGCGCTTATCTATTTTTTCTATTTGTTATAATTACAAATCAAATACAGCTGTTTTACCGTGAGTTTTCTAGGTATTTCTAGCCGGCAGTGCGGCTAAATAGAATTATCCTATTCCGTAAAGTAAAGACAGCTTATATAGGCGTACTTATTAAATGAAAATTTCAATAATTGAATGGAGGGTGCTAAACCAATGTCCACATTTAAAACCGGGTAATCGATTTTAGGAAAATTGTTTCCTTCATTATTAAATTAGTTTTTCTTTTCAAAATGTATAAATTCTTATTGGAATGCCATTTTCCTGCCTCTATGGGATGATAATGTTTTAATAGATTTGCTAGATAGGCTTCTTTCCTGCTGAAATTGGAGATATTTTAATTATTTGTGTTGGTACTGTTGGTCGTTTCCGCCAAAACGTCTTCCTGAACCAAGGTGGGGAGGAGCTACAAAAAAAAACAACTGACCGAAGGACGTGTCTCGTGGGAAATTTTCTTCTTCTCACGAGGACGCAAGCCAGGTTCTTAAAAAGAAAACCCTCCTGATAGAGGTATGTACCTACCTTCTATACGTTTCGTTGCTTCAATTAGTTAGAAAAGAGTTTAAGTAAGCGTTATTCCATTTATAAGGTTTTTTTTGTCCAACTTATGTTTTGATCTGGGTTTCTCTTGGAGCATTCTTCATCTCCCCTACGCCTCTATTAACTGTAGACCGGATACTATCCACCAGAGGTGCCAGTGGAATCTTGGGTCACCACGATTTCCAGAAAATAGCTTCCATACTGGGAAAACCTCGTAGCCGGCCCCGTTCCTTCCAACGCTGCGTACCGGAAAATTGACTTTACTGGTACCACAACAACCCATTCGGATTGCAGCTGTTATATGTGTACTGTGCAGTTCAGATATACACTATTGCATAAACATATTTACCACTCGATGCAACCGCAATAGAACAATCCAACCATTTATTTTCAAATTCCATTTTGATTCATTTTTATTTTTTCAGTATCTTCTATTTATACTTTATATAAACAAGTCACTGTTATTTATATGTCTATAATTAAAATAATATTTTAGAATAAGAGCTATAGTGTTGTTAACCCGTTATAGATCTATGAAGGGGTACTTGTATAAATACGTATTCTTTATAAATCCACCGTTTTGTGGAATTTAATAACCGTATTTTGTAGCCTTTATTTTCCTATAAACTATTTAATCATTTTCGTGATTTTTATTACCTAGTTTAATAATAATTATGAGCATGCAAAACCTATACAAAATCACGTGGCGCTCTTAGATAATACCAGGATTAGTGAGGAACTATCTCTTTTTCACTAGGTTTTGTAAGCGTAGACTACTTACTTGTTAATCTGCATAACTGCATAACAAAAAAAAAAACTATTTATGAAGCTGAGCTAGCCTTTCTGCCACCACTTTTTTTCCTTTTATTTAGGGTAAATAAACTAACGATATATAACGACTCTGAGGAACGTGGCAATTTTAAACTATAAGAATAAATAATATATTCAAATGTAAACTAAAGAAATTCATTCTTGATGAGACAAGAAGTAATATAAATGATGTTATAAATTCAAAACATATTTATAATATGCTATTTTAATATGGTGTTACAATTTCTATTTTGATGTGGCCATTTTTTATGTATTGGTTTTATATTGATGTGTAGTATGTTTTTGCATTCCCTTTGTGTAGGTATATGTATATATCTTTTCTTTTTTTATTTGTGATTTTATGTATATCTTCATGCGCAGTATTCGTTACTTATATGAAGTATTTTAAGTTTATTTGTTTCATTTGTAAGTAGGTAAAAACAACTTTTTATTATGTACCTTTGGATAAATAAACTTCTATTCTATTCTATTCTATTTTTTTTATTCTTCTTTCTCCTACCACTTGTTTCAATTTTTTTAAAGAGACTTGGAATTAAATCATATAACTTAATCCTGTGACAACATTTTTACTACCAATCAATTTGAAAATACGGAAAACACAAATTTTATGTTTAATAAAATTTAATATTCCATTGCAAATTATGGCGGAGGAGCCAGGAATACAAACTTTTTCATATCCTCATAGCTTTAGTGGCATTAACAAGTAAGTATGGAAAATAGATTTAGAAAATAATATTCTTTACCTTATCCGTTATCCGTACTAAACAGAAAAGAATAGCCAATAAAACACAAATTTTTCTCGTTTGATGTACGAGTATAACGTAAAAAAATTCAGACCCGTCAATTTTTATTTTGAGGGGAACATATATGGATGTACCGATACCTCAAATTTTTACCCGTGGATAACCCTGACCATTAAAAACGTAAATTGTATGTGATATTGTGTCACAGAGCTGGCCAGTACTCGACTACAAGTACTTAATAGGGTTATTTTCGATTTTTTTTATTTCACTTATGGAAAGTACTTTATCAGAAGAACCTATGTGCAATATATTAGATTTTTCTGCCTTCAACTTCACCCCTAAAATCGCGCGCATCAGTTGCATTGCAATCGGCTATTCAGTGCGGGTGCCCAACGTTTACAATTCAGTATCATTCATAAAATTTATCTAATTATGAGCGAAAATAAATATTATAAGTATTGTAAAGTACCAAAGTGTGGAAATACAAGTATGAAAAACACGTTTCATTATAATGCAAATTAATAAAAGGAGGACATTGTGACAGAAAGCTATATGATGAGTCCATTTATTTTCGGTGAAGAGTATGCAATTTATTTGTGATCATTTTAATGTAGGTATAACTACCTTGAAACATATTAGATATTTAACATGTAACACAGATAATGTAGGTAATAGTTATTTACGTTACAAGGCCGGGAAATGGTATATTAAAGTACAAGTCTAGATGTTTACGGACGAGGCGACGAAGGAGCCGAGTCAGGAATTGATGAAGCAACCAGTAAATTGGTGCCTACGAAATATTCTGCTCGTTATGAGAAGGAATACCAGCTCTTCAACGTGTGGAGAAAAACCTATAAGATGGAAAACGGCCTGAATGAGAATATCGTTGACGTACTTCTTGGATATCTCCAAAAAGATGAATCCTGCGACAATGTGAGCAAAATCTTCGATGCTCAAGTCTATGCTGATTTTAAAAGAAGGAGGTGATATTTCAAAATATCCAAAACTGGTGGATTTCCTAAAAAGGCAAGCAGTTGGTCATCAGGCAAACAAATCAAAAGTTCTAACAAGAGAAGAAGTCAATAGATTCATGAAGGAAGCCTGCTCAGAAGAGTATCTTTTGATGAAGGTCAAATTGCGGGATATTTGAAGTTGGAACACCCATAAAAATATAGGGGGCATTGTTTCCGCAGAACATCTGCCACTTTTTTGGCGAATGCGGGAGCTGATTTATTAACACTGAAGTGCCATGGTGCATGGAAAGGATCATCTGCTGCGGAACAATACATTGAAGATTCCTTATAAAACAAAACAAAAGCAGCAAGGATGATTCAAAATGGAGAAAACTTTATACAGGTTCTTCAGACCAAGCAACAAACTATATCCACCACCACTACCATATCTAGTGAAGATTCTGTCCCTAAAGGTATTCCTGCATTCAGCCTGCAAGGAAATTCACATTGCATAGTTACTGTTAATTATAATTATAATTAGTTTTTATAGGCTTGATTTTGTAGTTTTAAAGATAAAATCTTTAAAAAATGTGAATATTGTGTTTTTTTAAAGCAGTCCGGGAAGTAAACATTTTCCGGACTCATTACAGTACAGTATGAAATAAAATATTTTTTAAGGTCGCCGTATATTTCGCCGTAAAATGATTAATTACTATAGCGTAAAACTCTCTAATCTTACCTTCTACCCTATTTTCAGTTGGGTTGAACACGAATCTAAAATTAGTTTAGCGCTTAAGCGCCTAGTTTTCGAAAGAAAATGAGGGTTTTTTAGGTACAAAAGTCTGGTAGGGTAGGGTGGGGATGGTTGTTCCACTCTTTTCTTCGAGGATTGACTGTTGCCAACAAGTATTTCAATGCAGCCGTTGGACTTCTGATTTCATAATACTGTTTAAAAATTTTGAAATAATATATCGATAATTGTGGAAATCCACATCTAATAAGTATAGAACAAGTTGGCCATTAGCGGGGTAAGTTGGAACTGTAGAGCATAGTAATCATGCACTTAAAAACTGCCAAAGGAAACTATTTCTTTATTTTTATACCTAAAACTGGCAATAAACATATTATTTCTTAAAAAAAAATACCAAAAATTTAAAGTAAACTGTAAGTTCTATTTGTAAATTGTCAGAAAAATCATTGGCAACTCATGTGTCTTCAAAAGAAGTTTCCCTCCCAAGATTATTAGTAGTCTGGTCTCTAATGGAAAGTTCAGCATTCCCTTTGAGAAATCTGAGAACCAGTCTTTAAGTGTTATCTTGAGTGTATTGCATATTATACTTAACAGCACAGTGTTAGACAAGTATATGGACATTTTTTATCTTTAATCCATAATAATGTACACCTGCAGCTTTCATCAGATTGGTAATCTTTGAAGATTTGTCTTGACCAGGATTAAAAAGCTTTATTGGCGCAACATATCCCATTTTAGGCTGTTCTTGATTATGCTGTTTTTTTACCTACCTTACGAGAGTCATTCTTGGAATTTCAAAATTAATAGATACTGCTCTTTTTGTTTTACCTTTTTTAGAACGGCGTCTACAGGTACCCTTAGTAGCTCTAGAGTAGTAGCAGCCTGTTTCGTTTTTAAAAAATACGCATTTTGAAATAGAAATAATTAATATTTTATAACTAGATAGAGATTAGGTGAGCAATATGTCTCAACTAACCCCCATACCTAAAGATAAGCTCAGTTTACGCATGACACCTAGAAAATAGAAGACGTAAACAAACTGTAAATACTTATTTCAATCTAATAGTTGTTGTGGTTTTGCGTAAAGACCAAAGAGTAAACGAACTAATTTTACTTTAACCTATCGAAAGTTGTTTCAGTCAACTTTAGTTCGCATGGTTCGATAAATTCCTACCGAATGGGATGGGAGAAGAAAGACATTATAATGTGCGTTGGTGTGCACAAGCGTGTTCGATTAGCTATTTTAATTACAGAGATATGCATTGTTCAACTTACCCCTATGCTCAACTAGCCCCACTCTATCCTAAATGAAAATATCTAGAACAAGAAAATATCCAAAATAAAATTCTTGATGTTTTCTTTATTCGTTGTTGCTATTCAAATTTTTCTCAAATAAAATAATAACTTGTAAAAAGTATTTGTAACGTACACATTATTTTGCTATTCTATCATCATATTTTAATTATTATTTTCACATAATTCAGATAAAATTTGATTATATCAAATGATCCCATTGGGGACATAGAATTTGTAATTCTTTACATACAAAGAAAATTATTAAATGAGACCTCTGCTCTATTTCTTAATAGAGCAGAACATGGAATCTTATTACAGAAAAAGTTTGAAAACTCCCAACTACGTTAACCTATTTTAGCAAACTTGGTCTTGTTTTAAAGCTATTTAATGCCGAATAATAGTGTGATAATGCTTAAGTTTCTGTTTCGGCATGTCCAGCCAGATGGCGATATTTTATATTTTTAGAAGTTTGTTCAATTTTCTATGAAAACTTAAATGGAAGACTATGGTGTTTACTATCTATCTTGTTACTAGTAAAATTGTTTCAAAAATTATACAAACCGAAAGCGGTTATCATATTCAAAATTTAAGTTATGAGCGAAAATATTTTATAACTTCTGAATAATAATAATAAATAATAATATTTATTTTCCTCTAAGACAATATAATAATTATTGTATAGGAATAGCCAAAATTACACATAGAAAACAATACTAGGTACATAGAATTTATAAGTAAATATAACATTAATGAACAATATATAAAAATAACTATATGTATTACAAATATTACGTATAGTCAGATAAAGTGTAAAAAGACTTATCCAGCAAATACTGTTTTAAAGGAAGGACTCTGCACGTTTCTTATGGGAAATGGGTTTTGATCAATTTTTCTGAAACTTTGCATATTGATAGTTCTCAATACGCTGATCAAAAGTTATAATGAGCACATAACCCGAACACACCCCAAACCCGCAATTACAGGTTCAGGGCATGTTTACAACCTCGACAACGGTATCAAATCATTCGGTAGGACAATTGAGCAATAATCAATCATGGGCGATGCTGGCGACCTTTGAGGGTGATTTTCGGGTTTTGTGCCCATTGTAACTTTTGATCAGCGTGTTGAGAACTATCAATATGCAAAGTTTAAAAAAAATTGACCGAAACCCATTTCCCATAAGAAACGTGCGGGGTCGTTTTGAATTTTTTTATATTATGGCAAAATTATATGTATTCAAGCATAATTTTTTAATTGTCTTTTAGGCTTACCTGAACACATGGTTAAATTTTCACACTTAGTCATAGTTAACCTTGTATATCTAACTAGGAAAATCTGGGTGGTAAATTTTCGGTGGCCCACATTGTTTTCAAGAAACCTTTCAGGTTTTTTGTGTTATATTTGCTATTATTTTCTAAATCCATTTTCTATATTTGTTAGTGCCACTAAAGAGAATGTTAGTTTCAAACCATTTGTATTACTGGCACCTTCACCATATTTTGTAATAGTTAAAATGAAACTTGATATTGTTTTCAATTTACACTGATTCTACAAATAAGAGTTATTGAAAAACAGCTAGGCACACTCATGAGTTACTTATATACGACATATAGTTATCCGTATTTTGAAAGTAACTGGTAGTATGGTGTGGTAACTGGTAAGTTTGGACACAGGTTTAAATTGAAGTTATATGGAGAAAGTGGTAGGAGAATGGATAGTGAACAACATTTTATTTTTATTAGCTAAACATTTAAGATCAAGTTCAAGAACAAATAGAAATAAAAATATTTAATATTCAAATATTGATTCAGCGGAAAAGACAAATATGTTATATATTAAATGTGCAAATATATATAGATAATATTGTCAGTCACTCTTGACATTGTAACATGCCGAAATTGACTTTTTAATGATTATTTAACGATTTTTACTGCCAGGTAAGGATTTGTCGTTAATGCCAATTGAATAATTATATTTTTATTTTAGATACATATTCATTACTAAATTAACTATGAAGTTATTTATTTACCTTCCCTAGAGATTTGCTGTCAAAGAACACCTATAACTTTCATTTCAAAATAATTATTGTAAGATATCGGGATTTAATTTGAGGTAGCTTAAGATCTTCCAATTAAAGTAATTTTAAGGAATAACAACTAGAAAGCCATCCCACTCTCGCCAGTTATGTTAGTGGACTACTCACTATAAAGTGATTCAAGAAAATACAAAGTTTTTATTAAAAAATACAGTCAGCTATTAAAATTGTCGCTATAAAGCCAAACAACCAGAGTATTTGAATATTTTGTTTCGTCTAGAATGAAGCAAGGAACGAGCTTCTAAAGTTATGATATCAAACATTTTGTATAATTTATTGTTTTTTAAACGTTTTCTTAACTTTGTGGTTATCCAATGCCAGCAAGAAATGCTTTTGCGCATCTAGGTATAAATAAAGATTTAATTTCTTTTCGCAGCTACAATATTTAAGTCTGAAAGTTACCGCATTCGTTGCTTTTAAATGTGCCCCAGGCAGAACACGAACTTTAAATAAATCAGGAAGATTAGTTGTCTTATTCGCAGTAAATTGTCAGCAAATAATTCTAGATAAATCTTTTTAAAAATAACCAAACAGATTTTATTATTTTTTAATACTAGTAATGGTAGTAGTTTCCGTTTGCACAGAGGATGTTATATGTAAAATTTCACTCCAATTCTATATAACAATGCCCTATGGTCCTCAAATCATGACAGGAACCATTCGTGAAAATAGTTGTTACATATAGTTGGAATAGTATCATTGTGAATTTTGTGTGATTATTTCTTACAAATTCAAACACTAAGTACCTAAATTGAACTTGTGACGCACCTACGTCGCTTTGGCGGCGGTGAGATGCGACGCGGTGTCACTATGACGCTTAAGCTGCGGCGGTCGGGTTCCTCGGGTCGGGTTTCTGTTTTAAAGTGTAGAAACACCACTACTCAGGCAGCTGCAGTGAAGATACGGTATGTCCAGCGGGTCTAGGGAAAACAGTTAGACTTCACGGACGGAATAAAAAGATAATATATATCACTATCTATATATTAAATACCAAACCTAATTTTACAATACTAACTTAAAACTAAAAACGGAATTGCAATCAAAAACAAGTTAAACGGGCGGTACAAGCACTAAATGCGGGACAGTTGCGGTTGCGGTTATTGGTTGTCCTGAAAAGAGAGTTACTGAGTTAGCCTGTCGGTAAACAAGTGGTGGGAAGCTACGGACTAAATACCACGAGGGGGTGAAGCAAACAAGCAATAAGCAAAAGCAATTACTACTATTAATTAATACACTTGGCTACAACCGCTCTTGAAAGAGAACAATTAATAGCAAGTTAAAGACAGATGATAATCCCTCGGGCAGGCTAGCAGGACGGCTAACTGTTGCGCTGAAAGAAATATGACAAGACAAGTGAGTCTACGACCTACGTTTCAGAGCAACAAGTGCTCAAGGCAAACTCCTTCCAAACGCGCAGTTAGGATCGACACACGTGATCAAGGCAACCGTGTGTGTCACCACGCCGTAAAACAGACGAAGAACAGGTCAGGTAGGATGGACGGAGAACGATCTACATTTCAGAGTAAAGATGTACCCTTTTCTTCCAAACGTGCAGTCAGAATCGACACATGTGATCAAGGTAACCGTGTGCGTCACCACGCCGCAAGACAGACGGATACGGCCTACGTTTCAAACTAAAGGGTTGCCCCCTTCCTCTGAACGCGTAGCTAGGATCGACACACGTGATCAAGGCAACCGTGTGCGTCACAACGCCTCAGAACAGATGGAATACAGGTTAGGTGAGACAGACGGAGACGGCCTACGTTTCAGACTAAAGAGTTTCCTCCTTCATCTGAACGCGCAGTCAGGCTCGACACACGTGATCAAGGCAACCGGGGTGCGTCACCACGCCGCAAGACAGACGGAGAACGGCTTACGTTTCAGACTAAAGGGTTGCCCCCTTCCTCTGAACGCGCAGTTTGGATCGACACACGTGATCAAGGCAACCGTGTGCTTCACCACGCCGTAAGACAGACAGAGTACAAGACAAGTAAGATGGACGAGAGTTAAGAGTAGCCAAGTGTTACTTACAACTACTTACTTCCAGTGTTCGTGGTCGGACACGTCTTCCTTCTAGGAACGGCAGGACGGAACTAACTCTCGAGTTCCGCTCTCTTACCAGTTCACCTGGCGGAATTCGGAGACTTGCACACTGGCGGTGTGCTGGACTTACTACCTCTGCTTGCTGGTACGGCTGCTCTTCTAGTCTGCGGACACTACTGCTCGGCTCGCTCGCTGGACGGCAACTGAACTTGTTAGTCGGTAGTTGGCAGACCTAATGCGCCTGTGAGGTTGACGGCTTCTCCACGGTCTGGCAGGTCGTCAGGTGCTGATGCGGACAGGCAGGACTTATCACGGTGACAGCAGGACAGGAACTAAATATCCAAATCGACGTTTGAAAGCCCTAACGTTAATGCGGAGGTAGCGGCTGCGCGCTGGTCGGTTTTCGGACTTAGTAAAGTACTCACAGATTCGGTCATTAGACGGCTAGAGACAACGCACCTGCTCGATGCCGGCCAGGACAGGTAGTGAAATTTCGTATCTTCGAAAATGTTGGGCTTGATTCGGAATCGCCCGCTGGATCGAGCGCGCATCACTACGTCATACCTTCCTTAGTGGTGGCCGCATGTGACCGGTGATGGATGCGCGTTCGGTTCACGCGGTCTACCTCGCGCTGGCTGGAGGCCGAACGTCGACAGGCTCTCAATGTGGATACTTTCAAATACTGGTAAACGGGTGTAACGGACTATTTTAATAATAAAGTAAATACATACGGGGCAGTTAAAACTCACTTCATTACAAACTATGAACAACATTGTGTTATTATTGCATATAAAGATAAAGGGTTAACTACCATCAAGTACAAAAATTGTAACCACGTGCTCAGCGAGGTCTAAAAGACAATAACAAAATTATTTTGGAATTCTTACTCAATCTTTATAAAATGGGGTAAAACTTTTTTTTCCCTCGAAAAATCGGCGCCTGTGACAATTAACCATCTTCCGATATGGCTAGATATGTCAATTACCATGCAGTCGTTTTTTACAGCAAATGTAGAAACATGGAAAATAAACATTTTTATGAATAATAATACCTAAGTACCTGATAGGTAAGAGTAACAGTAAATCCGGTTAGTTGTAGTTCGTTATTCGTTTCTTTGTTGTCATTTTCACTTATTGCAGATTTGTCATAATTATCCACTAACATACCCGACATAAATTCTTTTATGCTAGTTGCATATTCTTCAAACGCCAATGAACAAGGTTAGAGCTTACAATATAATATGATATTCTAGGAGTCTAAGAAACATTTTTACAGAACACGGCAAACATCTTGGGATAGTTTAAAATAGTACTATTTATTTTATGCAAACATCATCAATTATTGATAACATCGTTGCTGTTATTAGTATTAACAGAATTTAATTCCCAACAACACAAGAAGTTTAAAAATTTATCCGTGTGAAATCGGCCTACAGATGGCTATATGAGGCGTCAGATGCTGTCACAAAATATCGCATACGGTACGGTGATAATATTTCAGTACTTGCTTTCCCCAAATTTATTTTTTCGCTTATTTTTTGAGTATTTACAAACATGTTGCGTTCAAATACCTATATGACAGATAATGGATAAGGTACCTACTGATTTAAGGAAAGTGTGACAATTGCATATTATCGTGTGGCAGCGTAATACCAAAGATGAAGTAGACATAATATTATGCTGAATCCTCTTTGAACCACATTGAACAACTGTTGTTGTTGTCTTGGCGGTAAAGGTGTGGGAGTGTTTTTATGTATTTGAGTACATTTGCGTATATTTTTTTTATGTTTTGTGGTTTTTCCTGAATCCACCTAGTCGTGATCGTCAGGCCAAGTATCGCGCTTTAAACAAAGAGAACGGTAGAGGGAAGAAGAAGTCTGTCTGCAGCAACAAAAATAAGTAAAAAAAAAACAGAAATTGATTATTAAAATCTCTGAAAATATCAATCCTGGAAATAAATATTAGTAAGATAGGTACTGGTTTCCTGTGCTACCATATCGCGTTTCTCATTAAATTATTAAATAATAGGTAATCTACATTTTGTAAATAATTTTTCTTTCAAAGCGGCGGTAATTACACGTGTCAACGCAATGACCTGTCACTACCTTCGATACTTTTGACTTTAGCTGAATATACCTAACCTGATGGCTGACAGATTTTTTTTTTTATTTTATAAAAAAGTTTGGAAATTTTTTGATGAACGATTTCGAAAATTCTCATTTTTCCCTATCCCCTCCCTAACTATTTGTACTTAGTCACAGTCAACCCTATATAGGACAAAAGTAGCCATTGAACAACTTCGTGAATTATGATACATACTTGTGTATGAAATTACTAAAATATAACAGACGTTCTCGTATTGTTCCATTGTTTTCAGTGCATAAACGTAAGGTAATGATGATAATATATTTTCAGTTATACAACGTTAATTATTTTTCTAACACTTTAACTTTTAATTTTGTTACTTATTTGCTTTAGATAAATTAAATTTTATTTTCTCCTGTTTCTTTAAATATTAGATAATTAGGTGGTGGAAAATATATGCCGCATTTCAGCAATTAATATTGTTTGGAATCAACTATTTAAGAATTTATCAGTAATTTTTTTCTACTAGTTTGCAGCTATTAAAAGTAACTATACATTAGAGTTGGAAAAATATACAATCTCTATACAAGCATAAATTTTGTATATATTCAAATGATAAATATGCCTAAAATCTATACTTGAGTGAAAACCACATCATTAAGCTAACATCACTAATCCTGAATTTTATTAATTGGAATCTCCAAATTAAATATAGTAGATACTTCTGACAGATATGTGGTTGTAATAAATTCACAAATTATATAATTTCAGTCAATACAGATTATATTATAAATTCGTAACGGTTGTAATTTAATATGGAATAGGTATTATATTGGGTATTTTGCAGTAACTAATTTCATTGGTCTGTGTTTTACAGGATATTTCAACTTAATAATACATAATATTTTAAATTAATTTAATATTTTGAATACAATTTAATCTATTTTAAATACATGAATAAGTATATATTACGAGTATATTATTGAAAGATGATTATGCCAAATATTTGTTTTAATAATTATTAAACAAAACTCATAGGTACATTTAAACATAACTATACCAAAATTGCAAACAACAAAGTTCTAAAGATGTTTCTAGTATGGAGTGTATAAGATAGGTACGGTTAGGCCTACTGCTGGTTTATATATAGCAGCTGTCACTCTAATATAATGCTCTAGTAAGATTTGATGCTGTAAGCTCCATTATCTCCCTACAAGACATATTCTTTATATATTATGTGAACCATTCATTTCCACTTATCCACTAGAGCAAGTTTTCATTTCTCTCTGCTATTGCGTATGATAATAATAATTTAGCTACTAGCTATAAAATATGTTGTATAAAATAAATGTTACTTTTATGCATCTTACCTTATCTCAGTAATTTAACAAACTGTTAGTTGTTGTTTCTTACTTTAGTAGAACTTGTTTTTTTTTTAATATCGGAAAATATACTTAAGAGTAATAGTTGAGGAAAGCCGTTTTAATACCTAAACCACCACATTTTTTTTTGGCATACAGTTTTTTAATACAAATTTAATAACAACTATAGGATATTTCCAACTCTGCAAGAAATAATATCAAAGCATAACGATTACAAAAAGACAAAGTCTAGCATAAGCAGCATCAGCTACTCCGTTAATATTTACAATATTATACACTATTAGTAAGCATTTAACAAATATAAATTAGAAGACATGTAGAAACATCGTGCTGTGATAGATAAAATTATTTACACATAAAATATTAACAAAAAAATTAATAAAATAGGTATGCAATTCAGTCACCAAATAAAATAAATTTAGTGACTGGAAAAGTACCTGACGTTTATTAAACGATGGTCGAAACGATAACAGAGTTTTGAACTTTTTGAAGACGATGTTTAGTTGCTGCATCTAAATATGAGTAGTATTACATATTACAGTATTTTAATTTCAATAAAACAAGATTTTCATAGGTTTTTTTTCTTAATTTATAATATTTACATTTTTATAAAGACAAGACAAAATAACATTTTTTATTAGCACTGAAATATGATGATATAATCTTAACTTAGCATAGAATAGTAATCTCACTTCTTGCGTTATTAACTGTACTGGATTTTATCACTGATTTTTTAACATATAATTATTTAAAATACATTGTCCCTTTTTTCGACAGCAATAAATTATTACGGAACATTTATTCGGATTAAGCTTTAAGTTATCATCTCTTTAATAATTCGATATAGAAGTTAAATTATTATTTTATATACAAGTCACAACATTATATTCTTCTTAGCAATTATTATGGTTTTTGGATCTGAGGAATAAAACAACTGAGTATCATCTGAATAAAAAATAGATTTTGTGAATTTTGTATGGCTAAATATGTCTGCAGCCAATACAGATCTCTGAAGCACACCTGAGGTAATAAAGCGTAATTCAGAAGACTGGTTTCTAATATTACTTTTTTAATCGATTAATAAACACAGAAATTGAAGAACTTTACAGACAATCTGTCAAACTCGTAATTTTTTAATTAAATAAAATATCAAACGTCTTAGAGAAGTACAATACCAATGCGCTAACATTTCCATTATCCAAGGAATGCGAAATGTAAGACTTATGAAGTAAGAAAGAACATGAATTATAACCCTTTTTGAAACTTGACTGTAAAATATTTAATATGTCATTTTTAGTAAGATATAGATCTATTTGAGAATACATTTTTATAATAGCTTATCGTTGGTATGAAACTGATTATATTGGCCAATCAGAGAAATATTTAGGATGTTTTATTTTGGTTTAGCGGTTTTACTAAAGTCAGTTTCCACTTATCTGAGAAATAACTACCCTTTTCCAAGCAACTACTTATAATATATGTAATATGTGTAACGCGCAGTGGCAGTGCTACCCCTAGCGGTCATTCGCTACTCCATGCCAGACTAAAAAAAACACAGACAGGAAGCGTTCTACATCGCAGTAGCAACCATTGAAAGCGACGGCGATAACGATTTGCTGGAAACACAGAATTCCAAGAAACAACTACTACGCAAGTTAATACCCCAAACAGCACTGAATTACAACTAGACTAGTTTTTTCATTTCTCAAAATACAGAACAAAAATACATGAATAAAAGCAACTAGCGAAGTTACTTGTTTGTGTTGTAGGCTGGCACAAATTATTTTAAAAGTCTCTATACAGGGTTAACTATAACTAAGTAAAAATTTTAACCAAGAGCTTAGGGAGGCCTAAAAGACAATAAAAAAATTGTTCCAGAATTTTAGCTCGACATTTAAAAAATGGGGCGAAACCCTTTTTTCCTACCGAAAGTCGGGGCCTATGATAAGTATCGACTGAGATGGCTTATGGCTTAGATCCGTAGTTGACTTTACATCTGTCAACAATATACTACTACCATGCGGTCGTTTGCAGTGTTTCTAAATGCAGAAACGACAAAAATTAACATTCTTATTAATAATAGTGCCTGATAGGTAGGTAACAGTTAATCCAGTTAGCTCCAGTATTTTGCATTCGTTTTTCATTATTTTGTTACAAACTGGTAAAACTACATTTTCACTCACTACCGATAAACACACTTCCCGTAGGTACAGTTAGATAAAATGCTTATGTATTATAACAAAATCGAAGACAGGAATGAGTAGGTAGGTTTTAATAGATAACAGAAAACTTTTAACACCCGCGGCAGTCTTGTCTCCTAACCTAGAAAAACAAACCAGCGAACTATATTGTGGGAAAATATCTGTAACCGACACATATTCCTTTAATTATTAACTATAAAACGTTTAAAATTAAAATAAGGCACTAAAAACTGAAGAAGAACACACAAGTACAACGTAATCACAGAAATTAAATTTTAACATGACAGTTGCCTACTCTGATTCTCGCATTGGCGGCGTTAAATAAGGATTTAAGATAATAACGAAAACATTTTTTTCGCTTTATAAATAAATTTAGAAATTTTTTGAAAGGAAATTCCGTTAATTCTTATTTTTTTCTATCCCCTCTTAAAATATTTGTACTTAGTCATAATTAACCCTGTATAAGATTCTACAAATAAAACATTCAGTAGTATTAATTTATACATAATAGTAATATTTGTCATAGCCAGTACTATTTTAAGTCACATTCAGGTAGGTATAAGGTAGGTATAATTATATATGTGTTCTTGTAAACATATTATGAACATAAATCGTTTGATACATGGTGATTTTCCGCGTTGTTATGCTCGTGTACAGTAACTGTCGCTGCCAGAAACAGAGTTAAAATGCACATTGCTAGCATTAGCCGGGACTCTTTACCTGCCCTGGTTGTTCTCGGACTAGGGTCTGTGTGTTTGAATTTTTGAATTTTTTGAATATTGAATTACGACTGCTACGATCGGAACCATTCGTAGCCGCCGCTGTAACTAGTCTCATCCCATGCTTCCAAACGTTTCGCCGTTCTTCACTGATGACTCCGCCAGAGCTTCGCTGCGACGGAAAAGGTAAAAGAATCCCGGCTAATCCTAGACATGTGCATTTTAACTCTGTTTCTGGCACTGACCGAATTCAAGGCATAACAACCCGGAAAATCATTACACAGCCCCACAAAAAAAAGTTCATATACAAGAGAGTGACATATGTATTCCCATGTATTTTTCGACGCTGAATCCGATTCCGAGCTCAGAACTTGGCCTACACGTCTGGAATTGGCCCCAGGGGCCGAAAATTGCCTGAAATGCGGTTCCCGGGATAAGGCGAAGTCGACGCTAAATTTTGGAGCTAAAGCCGGATTTGTGCTCGAAAAGTGACATTCTGGTTTGGGTCCGGGAAAATGACCCCTTGGGGCGGGAAAATCCTGTTTTGGACGTCCCGGTCGCGACTGTGGTATTTTCGTGTGTTTTTCAATTCTGGACCTGAGACTGGGTGTGAAAAGTTTTTGGTCAGCTGAAATTCCCAGTGTGGGTCCGGGAAAATGGCCCATTGGGGCCGGAAAATCATATTTCGGACGTACCAGTCGCAAAAGTGGGATTTTCATGTATTTTTCAATCCTGGTCCTTAGAGTATGCTCAAAAAGTTTTTGGACAGCTGAAATTCCCAGTTTGGGTCCGGGAAAATGGCCCATTGGGGCCGGAAAATCATATTTGGGACATACCAGTCGTAAAAGTGGTATTTGTGGTTTTGGAAGAAGTCAGTGGTATTTTTGTTTGTATATGATTTTCTTCTATTTTATTGCACGATATTTTTATTTCGTTTTTGTATTTGATTTTGTCCTGTTTTGTTCTTGGTTGCACCTTGTTGATCCCTTTTTTGTTACAATGTACACTCTTTTAAATGCAAGTTTTGTTACTGTTATTTTTCTTATCGCATGTATTTTTTGCATTTTTTTACATATTTCGTTATAGTTTTTTGTTTGCATGTTTTGTTAATGTTTTTTTGTTGCATGTTCTGCTATTGTTTTATATATATATATATATATATATATATATATATATATATATATATATATATATATAGTATAGTATAAGTAAATGAGAGATTCCAATCGACCAAAGGCATTCCAAACACGGTATGAGTTCCGGCCCCTAAGGGTCATTTTCCCGGTCCCGAACAGGGAATTTCACATAGCCATAAACCTGTCAAGCACAGTCTAAGCTACAGGAATTAGTACATAAAATTCCCACTGTTGCTATTGGTACGTCCGAAATATGATTTTCCGGCCCCAATGGGCCATTTTCCCGGACCCAAACTGGGAATTTCAGCTGTTCAAAAACTTTTTGAGCATACTCTAAGGACCAGGATTGAAAAATACATGAAAATCCCACATTTGCGACTGGTACGTCCGAAATATGATTTTCACACCCAATTTCAGGTCCAGAATTGAAAAACACGAAAATACTACAGTCACGACCGGGACGTCCAAAACAGGATTTTCCCGCTCCAAGGGGTTATTTTCCCGGACCCAAACTCAGAATTTCTGTTGGCCATAAATTTTTCAAGCACAAATTCGGCTTTAGTTCCAAAATTCAGCGTCGACTTCGCCATATCCCGGGAACCGCATGTCAGGCCATTTTCGGCCCCTGGGGCCAATTCCAGACGTATAGGCCCAATTCTGAGCTCGGGATCGGATTCAGCATCGAAAAATACATGGGAATACATATGTCACACTCTCATGTATGAACTTTTTTTTTTGTGGTGCTGTGTTATGTATCAAATGTTTTGAGTCTGTCTAACCCGACAGTAGGGACCATAAGTCCATTCAATGTATGTAATATGTAAAACTATTTAAAACTTACACTTCGTAAATGAAATCCTGTAGTGAGCAGGTAAGTACGACTCATTTGTAGTTATTACTATTCTGTCCCGTACCATCAATAATCTAGTTTAACATTGCTAAATAAACTTTAACGCTTTCGAGATTATATTAATGAGGACATTTAGAGTCAAATTTAAAACGAGGAAAACCGGGGCGAGCACAGGAACTCATTAACTTCCTATTCGAGCGCAGCAGCTTAGTTTAAATTAAATGAGATGTAAAATCAACGGGGCACTAGGTGCAATTTTTCGTTGTATAAATTTTGTAACGTCGCATGGAGTAGGTACTGCTGTTAGATTATCTATACTTGCAACATATAAATTTGTCAGATATTTAGTTTCAGAAAAAGGAGAAGAAGCATTTTTCTTTTTAATATGGAAATAGGCACTTGTGCAACACAATTCTCAGAAAAAAACTAGTGTCGTTGTCGTACGTAAATAATAGCATAATAATTACAATTATTGTACAACGTATTTTATGTAGAGTAAGTTTATTAATTTGTTAATCTTGCCTCCTGATAATTCTAATAGTCTTTAAATATTGTCTGAAGCTATTTATATCTGGCATAATTTTAGTTTTTCTTTAGTTTTATTGGGTTTTGGCCACACTTCTGAAAAAATAATAAAGATTAGTTAAATAAGCCCTTGCGCCAAACGGAACAGTCAAGGGTTATTTTTGAAACTACGTTTGCCTACGGTCATTTGATTCAATGGGGTTCGGCAAAAATTTTAGAGAAGGAAGAGAAGGAGAGTTTTTCGAAACGTCAATAATACGGAAGTGCGCGATAGTGATGTGATTTTTGTTATTTTTTACTTATCTGCTTTTTTCAGTGTGAGATTTTTTGATTAGGCAAACGTAGTTTCAAAAATAACCCTTGACTGTTCCGTTTGTCGCAAAGGTTTATTTAATTAATCTTTATTATTTTTTCAGAAGTGTGGCAAAAACCCAATAAAACTAAAGAAAAAGTCCTTAAATAAATAAATAAAATGGTACAGAATTTGATATACATCAAGATTACTGTATCAGAAGGAGTTATGTCCTCATTAATTCTTTTAAATAAAACTAACTAAAACTATACAGGGTGATTCATAACTTATACGCATCAACTTGGGAGATTACAAAAACGTATGAGGTGAAATTTTTTATTTTAAAAACTAAGAAGTAGGTAAACATTTCTATACATATGAATGATTGAAGTCAATATTGTTTCTTTTTTTATTTCTTAAAAAGTCAACTATATTTCAAGTTCCATAGATTTTTATTGAGATTTAACATGCGCCCAGATATTAAAATCCATTTCTCGAAAACTGACTCGAATTTCAAAAAGAGTATTTTTTTATGTAAAAATCCTTAGAGTTTTAATTTTGCTGCTAGTAAGTACACAAAAGAGTTTGGGGTATTTTTGAAGGACTACCCTCTTGGACAAACTGTATTGATTTATTTTTACATTTTATAAAACAGCATACAAAGTTATGGGATTGTGCCAAATTACATCAATTTATTTCTACACGTTTAGAAAATACTAATTAAAAAACACTCTCTATATCGGAAACGAAACGTTTTAAGATACATGTTTATGCAGACTTTTTGTCAAATTTTGTGGTCTAGAAAATGCAGTCAAATTTATGGTAGGTCCTACTTTTAGAATGACCTTGAATATTTTTATATCCAAATTTTTCCAAGTTACGATTCGATTCTTCCATGAAAATAAACATTTATTATTTTATTAATCTTTTAAGAGAATATCTTTTTTTTTGTATTGAATAAACCGATTTCTTAATTAATAATGAAATAGGAGTAATTCCTTTAAGAAATCGGTTTGTTTTTTTTTTAAATTTACATCGCAACAGGGATTCACATGTACCCAAAAAATTGTTACAATTGACATATCTATGACAGATTACAATAAATTGACCAATTTGTTGGTCAAATTGAAATTTATTAACATTTAGAATAAAAAATAGTTACCCATGCAGCAAAACCATAAACCATTATAAACTAATATCAACGTAATTGTAATATATGTAAATTAATATTCTTTGACTCCTTCCATGTTTAGTTTTTCTTCAGGATTTTCCCAAATAAGCTATCTCAAGTCTTCCTTTATCTCCCTCTCTTCCTTTTGGCCATTACTCTTGCCTCCCAAATTCTCTTCGTCGGCTAGCTAGTGCCCTCCTCTTAAATCCCCCAGCTCATTTGTATTTTCTCTATAAATTGTAGTATCGATTCAATTTGGAATTCTTCTCTTACTACGTCATTTCTAACTCTGTCCAGTCTAGTAATCCCCTTGGCCCTTCTTAAATACTTTTTTACTTACTATACTGTATTTTACTTTTTTATTTCTGGTTAAATACCGATCACGATTCACACCCATGTGTCAGTATCGGTCTGTAAATTGCTTTATATACCTTAATCTTTATTGCAATTGTCACCATTTTTTATTTATAAAATTATTGTCAATTGCATAATACATCCTTAAAATTTTCTGTATTATTGCTTCAATTTCCAAATCACATTTTCATCTTTTATCAATTATTGTACCTAGATACTTGAACTGATTAACTTTTTTATTTTTATCTCCAATACCCATCACTTTATTTTACTCTTATTCAATCGCATTCTCACGTTTTTTATTTGCTCGTTCCAAATCATTAATTTTTATTGCAAGTCTTGTTCACTACCCGCCATGACTATCACATCATCTACAAAAGCACATTCGTTCATGTACCCTACATAAAGGTTTCTATCCTTCTGATTACATTTCTTTATTATGCCATCCATAAACACAGTAAACAGTGTAGGACTCATAACTCCCCCTAGTCCTTCCGTCGTTCTGAATTATTATATTTCTCTAATTACATAATTCTTAATATTAGAATACAAACTGCAAATCGATATTATCAACTTCGGTTCGATATCTTTCTTTTCTAAACTTCCTATATTTTTCCTATCGGTACTCTGTCAAAGGCTTTTTCTATGTCATAAATGCCAAGTATGTTCTCCTTTCTTGTTTAATTACTTTATCTGTTTAATGGCAAATATATGGTCCTGTGTACTTATGCCCTTTCTAAAACCACTTAGACTCGTCCAATGTAGTTTCAATGCTTTGCTACAATCGTTTCTCTAATAGGTATTATCTCAAATAGTTTCAATCCTATACTAAGTAGTGTAATGCCTCTATAATTATTGCACTTTTTATTGTCTCCTCTTTTGAAAATCTAGAGTATTCCTCCTACTTCCCAATTCTCTAGCCTCTCCTTATACATTTTGTTAAATAATTTTAAAAGCTCTTCTTATGTATTTTAGCATCTCTGTTGTGATTCTGTCATGTCCTGGGGTTTTATCATTTTCCAGTTACTTCATAGCTTCTTTGAGTTCCTCTGTGATTTGTTGATATTTAGTATTTATTATTTTCCTCCTTTTATCATTTGCTTCGTCTTCGCCTTCACCTGCTTCACAGATCAACAGTGATTGAAAGTATTGTTTCCATCTCTCCATTACTTCTTGCTCTTCTGTTATTATTTTCCCTCCCTTACTTGCTACTGCTATCGTTTGTTGTATCTTTTCTTTCCGTAATGATTTTAAAACCTGATAGAATTCTTCTAAATTATCAAAATATTGCAGAATATAGGTATAATTAAAATTAATATTGAAAGGCACAAGAACTTGGTGAATTTATTGAGAAAAAACGATAAGTGTAAAACTGGTTGATCATTTTAGTCAGCTATATTTATCTGAAACTATGCAAAATTCGTTGATGAAATGATGCTCCCTTTCTGTTTAATACTTATGTCATCTCCTTGCATACTTCTAATTACATTAGGTGAAGCCTCGATTAACCGTTCCTTATGCATTTTTTATCACAGAACATGAATATGAAATCAGGAATATGTGTGTGAATATTCGATATAATCCAGAAATAATTTAAAATCATTTTTTCATATGGATATCTGGAAGGAAATTAAGCACTGTCTAAATTTAACAACATTTACGATAATCTAGAAAATAAAATTGTAACCAAAGAACCTGAAAACAAAACTTATTGCTTCATAACCCTATAGTCAAGGCGTGAAAACCCCTGTAACCACACAACTTCTAAAAAGTAGAAATCATAATTTGTACTGGAAGAAACTACCTATACGTTTGAATTCTCCAGGTACAGAGCATTGATACATATATGAAGTTTTGAACCCAAGTCACCACCCAACTATGATGATAGGTTCTACAGTATGCGCCAAAAGTATGGAATAAATTCAATAAAAACGAAACAATTATTTTTTGGGAAAAATCCTCGAACAGGTCGATTTTTAATTTAAAAAATACATATTTTAGCGTAAAATGCGATTTTCAAATGTCATTTGTTTTCGAGTAATGACGTCATCGCTTTTTTTTTAAATGGCAACACCATATTTTTTTCCTTGATTCTGAAAGATCATTTAATTCCCTATCGGACAGTACTAAAATTTTGCCCTCTTACATAGGAAAGTTTTCGAGTAAATGACGATTGAATGTTAGAAAACTTAAATCAAAGCAAAAACGTTGTCAAGCTTAGTTTTTCGAATTCCATAGTTCTTTTATGGATCACGTAGGTGAAAAAAAAATATCCAGATTGCCCTATCAGCCAATCAACAGTCAGTAAGGTAGACTCTAAATTTAGAGAAACTGGCAATGTTGTATTCCAAAACCTGGACGTCCAAGCATTAATGAAAATCAGAAACAGAACATTTTGATAAGTATGGTGGATAATCCTCATAATTCTTCACGATTGGTTGCATTAAACAATGACACTAGTCAGAGCACAGTGCTACGTATCTTGAGGAAGGAAAAATATCATCCCTACAAAATTCAACTTGTGCAGGAACTCAATGAAGATGATCCCGATCGCCGCTTACACTTTTGCGAAATTCTAATGGATTTATGTGAAGGAAATAGAAATTTACACCGGCAAATACTTTTTTCATATGAGACCACATTTTGTCTGAAGGGTACAGTAAACCGTCAAACTTGCAGATATTGGAGTCGGGAAAATCCTCATTGGATCGCAGAGGCACATACCCATTCCTGACGATACCATATGGTTTCAGCAAGACGGTGCACCTCCGCACTATGCGCGCCCTGTACGAAATTTTTTGGACATCTGTTTTCCTGGGAGGTGGATCGACAGACGCGGACCGATAGAATGGCCTGCAAGATCGCCAGATCTTACACCTCTTGACTATTTTTTATGGGGATACTTGAAGTCAAAAGTGTACATTAATAAACCACGTAATTTAGAAGAACTTCAAAATCGCATTCGGGACGAAATACGCAGAGTTACCCCAGAAATCATTCATAATGTGCAAGAAGAATTTCTTCACAGACTTGCGCATTGTCAAGAAGTTGGTGGATGGCAATTCGAACATTTAATTTAAGTATAAAATTTAATCAATTGTATTTTATTTTACATACCTCAGAATTGTTACTTTTTTATGGATAAAATTTACGTTTTCTAACATTCAATCGAAAACTTTCCTATGTAAGAGGGCAAAATTTTAGTACTGTCTGATAGAGAATTAACCGATCTTTCAGAATCAAGGGAAAAAATATGGTGTTGCCATTTAAAAAAAATCGATGACGTCATTACTCGAAAACAAATGACATTTGAAAATCGCATTTTACGCTAAAATATGTATTTTTAAATTAAAAATCGACCTGTTCGAGGATTTTCCCCAAAAAATAATTGTTTCGTTTTTATTGAATCTATTCCATACTTTTGGCGCATACTGTATATTATACAAAACCGCGTCCTGGTTGTCCGATTGTGGAGTTTTGGATTTATGCGGTTTCAGAAGTCTCCAAACTTCGGGGTTCATGGTTTTGGATAGCTAGTTATAGAGACTTCCAACGTCCAAACTAAGGGATTATGGAATAGGTTTTTTTGGCAGATTCTCTTGTTGTAATATTTTGTTCTTAGACTGTCGTAAATATCTAATGAAAATGAGTTTTGAGACTACGTTAAACTTCTCTCCCTATAACCCAGTGAAAGAATGATTTTAAAAGGTATTACTGGGAAATATCTCGGAAATTCGATGTGTTGTCTCTATTTTTAACTTCAGGTTTGTGTAGCGGGCAAAACATATAGGGAAACTATAGTCGAACTCTCGCGTCATACCATTTTAATTTTGTAAGCCTACGTAGTGAATCATTTAACAATAACAGTTAAGACCAGAAAATGGCAATTTATACCTACAGAAGAGATGGGAAGCCGCATATTATGAACTTCAAAACAACTACAAAATCTGAACAAGTAAAGTAAACATCACATCCACGAGTTTTGCTAATAGCAGGTTATATTTGAGTAATAAATATGTAAAATACATGTATCAGTATGAGAAAATTAACAAAGTGTGAAATTTATACGGATTCGCTTTGTCCTTGTTTACCCCTTTGGCCAACCCTTAAGCGTCATGGTGGATGAAAATATTACACCCAGATGAAAGGTCACATTTCAGAGTCTGTATCAAATAAAATTAGCATTGCAAAAATGGTCCAGAGAGGGAAGTGAATTAGGTAGTCCATCAATTTAATCAATATTGCAGAACAGTCTTGAAGGTACCTATTAGCTAAAGTCTGGTAAATAATAAGAAATAAATTGAAAAGAAAGGCTATATTTCTAGATATGATGTGTTTTTTTTAATTTTTAACATTAGACGGCAAAATTTTCATGTCTCAAGTCAACAGAATTCATTAATTAACATGTCTTTGTCAATTCCATTGCTTACTAAAATTCCTTTTATTGCGAAATATACGAAACCGGTATCATAAATTTTAATTATTTGACATACCAAATGCTTGGTATGTATTAGACGTGTCTCATATTTCTATCCCTTAAATATTTATAGCAAAAAATATATAATTAACAAGTAAAAGCGGGTATTATAAGTATTTAATATAAATAATAAATACCTACAATTTGTCACTAAATATAACTTCAATTCATATTTAACAAAATTTTCTTGATTTATTTTAAATTACTAAGGAGCAAATCTAAACAAAATAAATGTTTAATTTTGAAAATATGAAATTTGATGTTAAATAAATTTTAACTATTGATAAACGTAAGATAATAGCTTTTAGTCTGATGTAAGTAGATACATGCGATGTATGCTTATATTATAAAACGATACAAGTAGTGGTAATATCGATCGACCATATAATATTTTATGAAAATTCATCGGATTCTTAAACCGTGATTTAATTAATCGCTGAAAATATCATAATTAATGTACACGTATTTAGTCATAGCTGGGATTCTTTGATCTGCTCTTGTTGCTCTCGGGCTAGGTCATGTGAGGGCAAACTTGGTATACTCGCGTCAAGAATTCAGACGTCTTACGTCACGGCTGATGTTACACATTTGTTTTTATTGTCAACGTAATTTTCGATATTTGGTCGCGTTAAAAACAATCATTTTTTGCAATTTAGTGCAATATATAATACAAACTTTTAGTGTAGTATATAGTTTTATTACTATCAGTTGCAGTTTCTTAAATATTTTGATGAAAATATAATGAATTATTCATTTGTTCGTAAGTCGTCTGAATTCTTGTCGCGAGTATATCAGTGGCTCTGGGTTGTGGAGTCAGCACTGAAAATGAAAACAGTAAAGGGAGGTGAAACGTTTGAAAGCATGCAACCACTTGCAAGAAACTACTACGGGACATAGAGCGAATTCAACCGTACTAATTTCAATACCAGCAACAGCAACTGAAATTATATGGATGGGCTCATGAGTACAGAGGTGGGTTCACCTAGTCCTAAAACAATAAGGACAGGTCAAAGAATCTCAGTTAAGGCTAGGGATGTGCGCATTAATTTTGTTACTTGCAGTAACTAATTACCTAGGCGTGAAGGCCTCAAAACTACTGTGTGGATTTTTTTACTTCTATAAAATAATCAAATACCAAGATAGCTGGCAGAACTTGTAAAAATAATTTATAAAAATAAAATTGAATTGCTTATTGAGGTGTTTAGATTACTGTCGATTACTGGCAATCAAAATTGACATGAAAAGCTTGGTTAGTGATGTCCATCTTTAGGATACAAATTTCAAATTGCAAAAAAAATTATTATAAATGTATACAGGGTATTTCTACAAAGAGGTCTATATAAAATTTTATCACATGTTCATGTCAAAATAATATGTCGATTCAGATAAAATTATCTTAGTACTAACGTGCTTAGTTTGGGCGCTAGATGGCTCTGCGTGTTATTTTTGAAGAGCTTTTGTTTTAAATTAAACAACTCATGCAATTTTCCTAAAACTTACGTTGGCAACTTTATTGGACAAAAAGGTTAATATGAAATTTATGATAAGGATCAATGTATTACGGCAGTTGATGTAACGAGTTGTAAGTATTATTCATTGCAAAAAAGTTATTACTAGTTATTAAAGTTATTCAGAACTTAAGTAGAAAAAAAGGTTGAATGTACAGGGGGAAAATACAATTTTGCAAAAGTGTAATAAAAAATGAGGGGACAAAAAGTCGAAAGAATTTCCCAAGGAAAGAAATGAATAAAATTTTAAACCTATTTTATAGTAAAATCAACTGCTATTATTTATTTAACAAATACACTACCCTACAGTACACAACCAATTACAGGGTAGGAAAAATACAATTTACCAAAAACAGAACACAGAACATATACAGTACACAAAATACATACATTATCAGTTACACTGAAAAAAGCAGTAAAAATTAAATTAACACTTAAATGAACCAACGTAAATATGTTACAGTAAATTAATAAAAGTATCAAAATTTTGAGATTTAATTGAGGCCATAGTACAGTTGAAAAACCGAAGACACCTTGCAATTTATTATAATTTTCACAAATCCGGTGAATGAGTGAATATTTAATTGTATTAATACTCGACATTGACAAAAATATTTGCTGAGCCATTACACGGCTCAGCATTATTATAATGATACTGCATACAGACGAGAAGCTATTAAATCCTTTTGTCTTACTTCACCATAAAACGATATCTATCAAGTTCGAGTTTATATACACGTAAGCCATTTTTTGACACTTGAGAAACTAATGTATACACTATCACAAAACCGTTAATATTAAAACAGGATTTGAGTCTTGGGAATTGCATGGGTATGTGTATGTAATGGTTGAAACTACTACAACTATAAGGATTTTACAAAAAAAATCTTTACGATATTGACTCACCGATAAAGTAATATATTTTACATAAGTAGCTATAATTATTGGAATGTGTGGAGCTTCTAAAAGTCAGGAATTGAGCACATATAAATCGTTGTAGATGAACTCAGTTTCTAGAATTATATTAGGTACAATAAGATACAAAAAAATAGAAGCTACGCCAGAATATGCTGCAATGCTGTAGTTAATACAAACCAACAACGACTGTTTGTTTCGTATACAAATAATACACGTACGAAACAGCCACTTCAGGAACTCATTCCTCCGCTAAAATTCTAAAACAAATATCATTTACTATCCTTTAACAAATGTCATTTGTAAAAATCTAGTACACTCAGAAGTATGTACCAGGAGTATTTATCTGATTCAATTATGACACGTTCTGGTGCTGATTTATCCACAGTGAAAGGGACGGAATAGTGAAAAGTAACAGAGCAGCCTATAGTTATATATAAAATAAGTAAAGAATCACATTAAAAATTCTGGGAGGCATCGGTAATGCTATGAAAACAATGTTAAAAGGGAGGAGAACATTTTAGTTTTTAATTATTTGATTTGACTATTCGTATAAAATAAATTCTATTGTAAAAAAGGAAGTTAAAAGATTAAAAAGCACTATAAGAAACAACCTTATGATACTAAAAAATATTATAATATGTATATCTAATACCAGAGAAGAATAACTTCAACAAATTTATATTCTAATGTAATGGGTAAATCTAATGCGAATATGATGATACCCTACAAAAAATGACATGCTAGATTGATATTTCATATTTATAATATACCAAACAGAAATAAAAATCTCGGAAGGAAAATCAATCGTATTACCATCTGAAATCGTGAATGATTTGATAAATTTGCGGTTTCTTTGTATGACATAAATCACAAAATTTCGCGCTTTGTATCCTCTTTATAATGCACCTTGATTTGCAATCCTGGAATTGTATCGAGTAGAAAATAGTATTTTACTCTCCGAGGCACCTGATGTATGGGGCGCGCAGCGAGAATTCCAGTCAAAAGAAACACATATTTATGCGAACGCGGTACGGAGTAATACATTTGAATTTAAAATAGATTTAAATAATTTATTTATGGTGAAAGCCATGTATCACTATTTATTCATATGGGCCCGCGGCCGTAAATAAATGCATTTATTTCTGATTCATTTTTTATATAAAAAAAGAAAATATCTTTTTAATATCATTTATTGAATACAATATTTTATTGAAATCTAATGTCGTTTTCGAACGACTGTTCTCTTACAGTATTCAAAGAGTTAGTACCTCTATCCTCTATTACTTATTTATTTTAAAAAACAATAAGAATAGCTATACTCTGAGAACATGGCGAGATTGATCATCTGAAAACGATATACATTAATGTATTAAGGTCGCCGTATTTCTGGCAAAATATGACCCGTATTTGTAATGTTTTTAGGTACTGAAATCTCCAAAAATAAAGCTCGAAGAACAAAAATAACCACACAAATAGAATCTTTAAAGTTCTGTCTATTCATTATTACTATTTAAATATAGTTTAGACAAAGTTTTAACTTTTAAAAAACGTATTTTCATATTGGTCTTTGCTGCTAACCTAATGTCACATTTTTATCAAATAATTTATCGTGCATATACATAAACCTAAACAATTTTATATGTAATACTAAGTAAGTTTATGTTATAGGAATATTTAGAACTATATATCAATTTTAAAAAGCAGTTATGTTTCCATAAGGGTCATTTTCTCAGCAAGTTCAGCCAACTTCATTATTTAGAAGTCTGTTACAAACTATAAAAATTGACACAATTTAGCAATAAATAGTTCAGCCTCTGACTAAGAGGTGGCGGTAAAGTAAATTCTATTTACAAGGCGACCAAAATTTAGAATTAAGTATTATAATAGAAATCAAGACGAATTAAACATACCACATGCATTTGATTGTATTGTTATTGATATAAATTTTCGATTTTTCCACTTTGGAACGGTTATTGAACGTGCAAAAGACGTTCTGTATGCAGTTATGAGAAAATTTTGACCTTTAAAACACCTCAAAAATATGGAAACTAAAAAAATCTCTTTAATATTAACTAAGGGCTATTGGAACACTGTTAACGAAAAAATACAGGTGTTTAAAACACCAAACCAAACTCCTGCAAAATTCAGAGAATTAAATCGATCTGATTCAAATTTTAAAATACAGGGTGTTGAAAAAATGTAGTAAAAAATTTCAAAATTGACAGAATTTGAAAATTTTTAAAGTGAAATGACAACCACTTCAAAATTATAAATTTCAAAAGGAAAATCTTACAGTTAAATTATCTGTCCACTGATATTGCTGGCTAGCGTAATATGGAGTATACAGGGATGCAGAAAACAAATGACGCTTACATGTATATTAGTATACATTGTTCTCATGCCGTCAGGAGATTTTTTAACATTTACTTTAAAACATTTATTAGCATTCGTCTTGTAAATGACTGTAACTCGTTGGAGGTTGACATTTATGTAAATTGGATCTCAGCAATATATTTTGACATCTAATTTTTGCCGTATAAGTTTGCTTACATATTTTAAACCCACCGCACAAATAAAGATGTAATAGATATCAGGGTAAGGTTGAAACATAAAACGATTATTTTTACTATTATCTTTTATTTTGCAGGTACACAAATTTTTCAAATAGTATATCTTCTGTGAATTGTCTCACTATTCATTATGAAATACCTATTATAAAAGGGATAAATAATGAATTAAAAATATATTTACATTATACAGGGTTGTTCGGATATGATTTCGAGAGTTCAGTTTACATGAAAAATTAATATCACACTGTTCTATAAAATTTTCGTTCGAGTTCCAAGGCGGCTAAGAAATTATTTTTAGTTAATGTTTTCTAATAACTTTATTGCGAGTAAGTATATCGTTTTTCTTTAAATTTTGTTCCCTTCACTAATGTTTCTTTGCATTCACGTTAATTTGACGCTTATCCTGATTTAGAATTTATTTGCTTATAAATTTGGATAATACGTAATTAGACAGCATATACAAAAAAAATTAAAAATGGCACTAAAAACTGAAGAAAAACACAAAACAACAACATAAACACGTGTTGTTCACTCGGCCTGATGGCCTCGTAGGACAATTTCACGTCGCGTGCAATAAACACTTACTTTTTGTACTTGTTGCATAAATAACTAAAATTTGATAAATTAAAAATTCGAATCCCCTCCTCTGTACCTGTTACATATAAATATATAATTATTAAGTACCTATTATTTAATTATTACTTTAATTCAATTTACAAATAATGATATACATACCTTCCTAAATACAACGAACTTTCAATTAATAAAAATGTTCTATAATTTTCACTAGTATTACACACACATAAAGAATACAGTACAGAAAACCACTGCTACTGCAAAGCACATATTTGCAAAGGATAAACTGCATCTGAACGCTGAAATTTAGAATATGGAAAAATCGATATCCCATTTAGATGATAGGGTTTTACATATTTTGCCGCAGGATCGAACACATGACCTTCAAACTCATTTTCGGCCACCCGTTATTTTCTGCACTCCAGCTGTGACATTCTTTAAATATTTGCAGTTCAAGTTTTCTACGCTAGATATCTAGCACTTCCCGCTACACAGTTTTATATCATTGCCTGTCAATGATCGAGGTACTTTCTTATTTAGAATACCGCAACCTTAAGTTATGCAATAATAGTTATTTATGTACCAAGGAAGATACAGGGATGATTATGCCCACAGGCGACAGGTTGCAAGTCGCGTAAGAGCATAATCATTCTAGTCTCTCCCGTTGTGCATACAACGATTTATATTTCAGTTAGCAGCAACTATAATACATTTGCGTAAATCATCAATAGTAGGTATCCACGTCGGTGCGATACACTTTTTAAATATCCCCATAAAAAGAAGTACAAATGATTTAAAGTCAGGAGATCGTAGCGGCATTGGTACCGGTCTTCCTCATCCAATCCCTCGGTATTAATCCTTGGACACGCTGTACTTGGTACGGATATAATTGAGCCTCGTGTATGAAACGCAACACTGCTGCACTATGCCGTGGACACTTTGGACCTCCATCTCTTCCACGATTTGGTTTCAAATTTCCCTCGCATTGCACTGCACTTGCACTCACTGCACAGTGCAGTAAAAGTAGCTGCATTTGGCACATATTTACCCAGAAATCCTTCTGTTAAAGCATTTTCACACCGCCATCAATTAGAACGATATCCATACACTCCGAGTTACACGTAAGCCATTCTGGCACTTGAAAAACTAATGTAAAGACTGGCGTCACAAAAACTTTAGTAGCTACAAAAATAATCGGACAATATTCGGAATTGCCTAGAGACCGTCCAGCGATGTAAAGGTTGAAATTATTACAACTTCAATAATTATTTATTCGGACTATACTATACTATAACTAAATTTTTTTAAATAAGTTCTGAATCATCCTGTATATCTCGTATCCTAGATATTTGTAACTAAATTATAAGGAAGTGAAATATATAAGTAATTATTGTTATACATAATGTATTCAGATAACAAATCAAGTTAACATAAAATAATAACAATAAAAGAAATAATAAAATTATTAATTAACAAATATATATATAAAAATTTGGGAGATGCTACTACTTCTATTGGCCAATTCACTTAAATAATTGAAAAATTGATTTATTCCTAGTTTAACTCATTAACATTAAATCATTTACTTGGTCTACATATCCGACAATTTTAGGGTTTAAAATGTATTTAGTACAAATTTACCTGGTAAATACACCATTGGAACTGTTGTTATACTTTAAGTCTTCTTTTAGTGCACGATTCAAGTGAGTCATTTGAAATAAGTTTATGGAAAACAAATATTACGAATTAAGTAGGTATATATATTTTTTTTTGCAATTTCTTTAAAGGTTCGTAGTGAGTAGTTTTCAATCACTGATTAAAGAGCTGCTTATCTCTTATAGTCGAGGCAATGAAGCATTATGATAGAAAATCATTTAGGATAGGACGTATCGGAATGCGGTTTTTCGCATTCGCTTGCAAAAATTATTTATATCATTCGTATCTACTTTGTACCTATTATAAACCGAAAGTTGCATTGCTGCAGCCAAAAATGCATGCAAAAAATGCATCTTTTGAGCGGCCTTCTGGCAAATTTAATAACTTCGTAAATAAGAGTCAGAATTGGCTCAAGTCGGATACCCGGGGGTTTCGAGGTCGCTGATCACGATTATGATGTTCAAATTGACCCCCCCGAATACCTGGAGCTCAGAAACGCCGACGAACGTCATCTCCGGGGACTATCCAGAACTTTTTGGCTCGCTGAAATCAAATATGACACCGGCCAACATCCCACGGACACCTGGTGCACCCTAACCTGGCTCTGAACGTCATCCCCGAGGGGTTTTCAGACACAATTGAAAAAGACCAATCAAAAATCGTTACTAGAAGTTTTTTGAGTCGCTGAATTCAAATATAGCACCGACGAACACTCCACAGACACCTGGTGCGTCCTACACTGGCTCTGAACGTCTTCCCCGAGGGTTTTCCAAACACAATTGAAAAAGACCAACCAAAAATCGTTACTGGGGGTTTTTCGGGTCGCTGAATTCAAATATAGCACCGACGAACACCCTACAGACACCTGGTGCGTCCTACCCTGGCTCTGAACGTCTTCCCCGAGGGGATGACGTTCAGAGCCAGGTTAGGGTGCACCAGGTGTCCGTGGGGTGTTGGCCGGTGCCATATTTGATTTGAGCGAGCCAAAAAAACCCCGTAACGATTTTCGGATGGTTTTTTTCAATTATGTCTGGAAAACCCTCGGGGATGACGTTCAGAGCCAGGTTAGGGCGCACCAGGTGTTCGGGTGGTCGTTTTGAACATAAAATTTCGATTAAGCGCACAGAAAAAGCCCCCATAACGATTTTCTGTTCGTTATTGTCGATATTTCCAGAAAAATTCTCGAAGATGACGTCCGCGTCCAGGTTGGGGCCCACCAGGTGTCCGTGGGGTGTTTGCCGATGGTATATTCGAATTCAGCGACCCAAAATACCCCCGGGTGCCGAGTTTCTCTCCTCTCTTGCATAAAGTTCGGGATAGTCCTGAGTTCCAGGTGTTGGGGGGGGGGGGTCAATTTGAAGATCATAATCATGATCAGCGACCTCGAAAATCCCCGGGTACCCGACTTGAGCCAATTCTGACTCTTATTTACGAAGTTATTAAATTTGCCAAAAGGCCTCTCAAAAGATGCATTTTTGGATGCAGCAATGCAACTTCCGGTTTGTAATAGGTACAAAGTAGGTACGAATAATATAAATAATTTTTGCAAGCGAATGCAAAAAATCGCATTCCGATACGTCCTATCCTAAAAGATTTCCTATCTTTGGCCTTTTTAGTGCTTCATTGCCTCCTATTATTGAGAAACGGTGCCACGGTACTATATCTATGTATCCAAATATCCGCTAAGTACGAAACATTTTGTTTTTGTTATCTCCATAACAAAATGATTAGTATTAGTATTTAACACTAATACTAATAATAATAATGACATTAAAATAAAAAAAAAACCTGACTAAATATTTCATACGTTAGAGCTGTCACTGACATTCATTTGTTGATATAAATTTTGATTTAAATAAAGTACGATTAGGTGTTACAGCGCTCCCGATTGTTACGCCAAGAAACAAGATTAGCGGATGGACATGGTCTTATATAAGAGTCTCCTCTGTATTCATTTTTCCTCTATGGTTAAAGTATAGCTTAACAACTTCTCGCCATAGTGGTTTTTAGGCTTTCACGACCGGTGCTATTATTTGATATATAGTGACTTTTCGGGTTGTTATCCCGTGACCTCGGTAACTAGTCGTTGCCAGTAACAGAATTAAAGTACACATAGCTTTATCAGGGATTCTCTGACCTGCCCTGGTTGTTGACATTTGCGGCAAAGCTTTTGCGGAATCACCACTGAAGATGCCGACAGTGAAGATTGGCGAAACTTTTGGAAGCATGGGATGTGACCAGTTACTGAGGCGGCGGTTTCGGGTCGTCTCGAAAGACCACCATTATCCGAGGAACGGTTCCAACGATACATCCGTAATACCAAAAACAAGAGCCGAAATCAATATATGGACGTGCTCAAAGATACCGATAGCGGGTTTGTCCCCCCCCACTGAGCTTAGCCCGAGAACAACCAGGGCAGGTCAAAGAATCCCAGTTAAAACTTGGGATGTGCACTTTAATTCTATTACGGTCAGCGACCAGTCACTATATATCAAACTTGTCAGTGCGTAGGTAGCAACTTAAACCTTATTAATGCCCAAGGCTGATAAATTAAGTTATCACCCCGTTGTATGGTTTTTTATAAAGAAAACAAAGTGTCTCAAATTTTAATATTTATGTTTTTAAAATAATTTTTTAACATACATTTATTTAACTAAAAATATAATTTCAACAAGTGTTTAAGTTTACAAGCGGATTCTCAGGGTTTTGAACTAAATTGACTTTTGCAAAGTTGAATTTCACTGCTCTTGTTGGCCTTTGATGATTTTACTTCATTCAGATAACATTTGTAGCTGATTCGACTTCTCAATGACACCACTGATTTAATTGTTCGTTTACTTGGCGGTTACTGGAACCTGCAAAATTTTTATGAGCAATTTTCTTCATGGATTGAACTGATTTTTCAATGTAATCTTCTACAACCGACGTGAATTTCCATCCACCGTAGCACTTAATAATATTTTCATCAAATTCTGCTAAAAGTGTCGTGTGTATTCTTCTGCTCTGACTATGGACAAATATTCTGTTATATTTCGTGGCATTTGACCAAACGTGTAAATATACAAAATTTATTTAGTTTAGTATTAGTCAATTTCAAAGAAAAATACTTTTTGTATAAATTCAAGAAACTTGGTATATTTCCTTCGCCCTTAACTAGTTTTTCGCTAATTTTGTAATATTATTACGTACAAGGCTAATAATACAAAAAAATATAATATCTTGGCTTTGTGAAGCAGAAAAATATGAATATTTCTGAAAAAAGTTCAACCAGGTATACTACCCATTCCAAAAATACCCATTTATTCTGCCGCACCCTGTAGTTTTTCAATACAGTCTTGGATATTACACTTGTTCATTTTTACATTAGTAATAATATGTATTAATAACACTGGTAAAAACAAACAACTCTCAATACCTTTTTCCCAGTAAACATCACCTACAAAGAGTTAACTGAGTCTCCCTTCCGAAATTAAATTTTCAGAATGACACTGCTTCGGCTTTTCAATAAACCTGCCAGTCATCCTGTTACTTAAAACTGCCAATTTGGCTAAGTGTTGCACTAATTACCATTGCGTTTAAAATTTTATCAACTTGGAAATAAGAACGTCGATTGTGACCTTACGACGTTACACTTTTACTGTGACGGAGGCAAACCGTGGATGAATTCTCTACTGATCAGCATTGTAAAATTAAAGTATGATTGTACAAATTTTGTCGAAAGATTATTAGCTAGGCAAAGACGGACAGTCTTCGCTACGAAATCAGAATCAGAATTTAAAACGTGAAAGTTTTACGCGTACGTCTGAATGCCACATTCCAAAAAGTGTTGGAACACATATACATAAGTTTTAAACTTTAGGTTTCTATTTTCAATCCGTGCATTGAAAGTAAAACGTTATGTTTATGGGTAAATAACAACGGGTTTGAATGCGCGATAGGAAGGTTGTAACAGTTTTGCATGGCGTGTATATTTAGTTCTGGTCACTTTTCGGTATTTCGCTAGTAAATATAGATTAATTATTAAAAATAGAAAAAGGCGACGCATTGTCTATGCAATGATGTATTAATGTAACTTTTTGTTGAATTTTTTAACGATGGTAGCTTGGTAAAAGAGATGGTTACAAGATAGGGAACGATAAATTGACATGAAACTAAAAGAACTGAGAGAAAATGATCCAGGTAATTTTAAAAACTTCCCGAATTTTCCATAGTGCGAAATAGTCCTTATGGGTCATTGAAAATTCTTTATATATTTTCGCCTTTTCCTGCACAAGTTAATTTTAAATTTAACTATATTTCCTACAATTCAAACTTTATACGTTCTTAAGTATCGTGTTTATGTGTATACGCGCGCAAAGCTCTCTTCAAGTACTACAAATTTTAAATCGAAACGTGACACTGCGCATAAACACACATAGCATAGGATCCCACTATAAAACGAGCTTCACCGAGCTGGTTAATGGATGAAAAGTATTTTATATCCAATTAAATATGTCAATAAATACATTGCAAATGGGTTGTCTAAAAAATTTCAGTCCAGAATATGATTAATTAACAATTAAAAATTATTATTATTTTATTTTAATATAATATCTTGGCTTTGTGAAGCAGAAAAATATGAATATTTCTGAAAAATGTTCAACCAGGTATACTACCCAGTCCAAAAACACCCATTTATTCTGCCGCGCCCTGTAGTTTTTCAATGTATACAGTCTTGGATATTACACTTGTTAATTTTTACATAATATGTATTAATAACACTTTGGTAAAAACAAATAACTCTCAATACCTTTTTCCCAGTAAACATCACCTACAAAGAGTTAACTGAGTATACCTTCCGAAATTAAATTTTCAGAATGATACTGCTTCGACTTTTCAATAAACAGCTGTCAGTCATCCTGTTACTTAAAACTGCCAATTTGGCTAAGTGTTGCACTAATTACCATTGCGTTTAAAATTTTATCAACTTGGAAATAAGAACGTCGATCGTGACCTTACGACGTTACACTTCTACTGTGACGGAGGTAAATCGTGGATGAATTTTCTACTGATCAGCATTGTAAAATTAAAATATGATTGTAAAAATTTTGTCGAAAGATTATTAGCTAGGCAAAGACGGACAGTCTTCGCTACGAAATCAGAATCCAGGTTATTTTAAAAACTTTCCGAATTTTTCATAGTGCGGAATAGTCCCTATGAGTCATTGAAAATTCTTTATATAATTTCGACTTTTTGTGTATACACGCTCAAAGCTCTCTTTAAGCACTACAAATTTTAAATCGAAACCTGAGACTGGGCTAAACACACAATTTTTACTTCGTTCCTGGAATGTAACATTCATGCGCGCGCGTTAAAGTGTATGTCTATCGCCAACTATTATTGAAAATGATATGTTAAAATTGAGGGAAAGAGTTTTCGTTTGTGACTGATGTCCGAGTAAAGCTAAGAGCATATTCACATCGCACGGAACGGACGGATTTTATTTTTGTTTGCTGTAAATGTAATTACTAGGCATCGGAACTTGCCCCGTCATTTGCGGTTTATCAGGACCGCACTGAGGTGTATACATGCAAGCATATGTTAAACATAGGTACGTTGAATTGGTGTTATGTCATTTCTAGTGACTGACATCGCCGAAATCTCATCACGTATGCAATAATAGGTACATCATCACAATAGGTTGGAAGCTGTAGTTTGGCTTATCTAGACTATTGTCTTCTGCATTCACATTACCTCACTAAATATATCGTCACTTTCACATTTCACGGCCCCACAATTCTGTCAAACTTGAGTCACTATTTTTCTTATAGCTTCTGCGTGTTCTAGTACTTTTCATGCGATCAGATGAGATCTTGTAAAATTTCCTTCCAATGCGCCTGCTATAACGTGCTATTTTCCATTCACTAGCAGTAGTAATTTTGTCGGCACTTAACCATAAACTTCATCTTCCTCTTTTAAATCGTAGTACTGGCTTTTATCGTTGTATTTAGGTTCAGTACATATAATTTAAGAAATGTTAATTCGTTGGTCGCATTCACACCAGAAGATTTACCACTCACACAGTTTTTTACAAAGTCTCTCAACATAGGATTAATTAATTGTCTGTTTGGGATATTACACGAAATCATTACTTTCAGTAAGGCTACATTAAAGTCGTTCTTTTGTCCCTAGCACACACTTCACCACACTTCAATGAGTTTTGTTTTTCTGTGACAATATCTTCTTCTTATATATATAAAAATGAATGTTTGTCCTTTATAGAATCGTAAACTATGCATTTGATCATATGATGATCTTTCGCAAAGTTGTTGTGCATGAGCCCATGAAGGTTTCTAAGTTGGTATGACCAATTTTCGACAGATGGCGCCACTGTCATTCCAATGAGTGGCGTAGCAACGCGCGCAGGGTACAGCTAGTATTATGTATAATATATATTACATAGAGTACATTGTAATTCAGTACTATTAAATACTATATCTTCCAAATCGTGAATCCATTTTTCTATGGTTTTTCTGCATGGTATCCGTCGTGGCATTGTGTTAATTAAAACAGTTGACTTGTGCTCGCGATCGTAATGTAAATAAATAGCAAGTGCGGCATTCGATCAAAGCTACGCATGTACTGAATTCTAAAATATCTGCTTAGGTCGCGCTGCGCTGCGTGAACTACGACTCTGAAATGACGGGCCAAGTTCCGACGACTAGTAATTACTGTAGGATATTGCATATTATGCGCACCGAACGGATGCGCAGTAATTACATTTACAGCAATCAAAAATAAAATCCGTCCTTTTAATGCGATGTGAATAGCATAAGCAGATACTATTCCCATATTATCCGCGTATGATATCCGTTCGATGCGGATAATATGCGATAGCCTATAGTAATTATTCTGATGCAGTGTTGCCAAATAAAATCCGCTCCGTCCGTTTCATTCGATGTTAATAGTATGCGCTTATCTTTAAGAATTGTCTCGCGTAAAACGCCAGTCTCCGAAACAGGTTCAATTCTCGCATAATAAACTTTAGTGCACTTGATACACACAATCTTGAAGTGCAGATTTTGTGTGTCATAATCAACATGGGTTTTAGGTAAGTTATAAGTTTATATGATAAAAAAAGAAAAACATTTTATAAAAGGTAACGTTTTTTACAGCTATGAATTATAGGTCCCAAGGACTACTCTGTTATTGCTGTTGACAATTTCATATGATCGCAGCTTTTCTCTATCGCCAAAAATCTATGTGTGACCATTAGTCCCTCCTCGGCAGAAATTGAGTTTTTCATCATAGTATTTGTTTTTGTTAAACCAGGACTTAATAGCTGTAGTAGTTCATCATATGTATTGCTATCCATTCGTAAGTAGTTTTGAAGTCATCGGGAATATTTTCTTGTAATTCCACCAAAATATTGCAGTGGCCGCATTTTGCCTTTCCAGCAACCATTGCCTAGACCGCATCAGTCTTTTACGTTCATTGCATTATTATTCATACCTATAAACACTTAAAACATCAGAAAGCGACAATAAGAACCTAACCCATTGAGCATACATACGTTTACATACCTTTTTTAAAATAGAGTACTGGTTGATTACATGTTTTGCGTAAAATTGTCAACGTTTATTTTCAGTTAAACACTTATTTATCGTTTAAAATACGTTAATAATCTAGAGGGTGAAGTAAACAGTATAAATTTACGTTTTTCTACAACGTTTATTCAACTAACATATATAAACGTATAAGTTTATATTTTAATAATATTTAACTGCACGTTAAGTGCAACTTTTGTAAAACATAGAATTAAACGTTTTAAATGTATATATGAATACAAATGTTAATAACATGTCTTCTACATAACGTTTTAATATCACATAACATAAAAATAAGACACATAAAATAAATTGATAGTACACATGTTATCTACTGAAGGTAGAAATGAAAACCGAAATAATATGTTTTCTGGTAACATTTACTGCACGATGTATTTAAACGTAGAATATAGGTTTATATGTTAATAATATTAAACTGTGCATTAAGTACAACTTTTGTAAAACCTCGAATTAAACGTTTTAAATACAGATATGAATTTAATATATTAAATGTGTTATCCAAATGTTAATAACACATTTTATACACACCGTTATAGAAAATATAAATATAAAATGTGTAAAATACATTTATACTATACTGGTTTTCAGCTGATTGTAGAAATGAACATTGAAATAAATTGTTTTCTGGTACTTCACACTCCGATGTACTTAAATGTATGATACAGGTTTATATTTTAATGATATTTAACTGTGCTTTAGGTGCAATGTTTCTATTTATTAACCAATTTATACAATATAAGGTAATACTCAAATGTTGGCCACTATCCGACGCCTCAGTAATCTATGATGACTGTGGCAAGAGAAATTTATATTATCATATCATATTGTATTCTGAGTTATAACTTATTTTATTTAGTATATTAAACTATTTGGTATATCACTATAATACACATACATGTGCCCAATGGACAAAATACAAACTAGTGACCACAAGATGTAGACACTTAGAATTAAGCTGTCACGTTTATTATCGACCTGACGTGGTAACAAGCTGCTTGCTATAGGTTTTTCTAGTGAAAATTCACTGCTCGCTTCACGCAATTCCGATATATCACTAAATTATTATCATAATTTGAAAACAAAATTGTACCATAATATATTTTTTTTATTGAAGTTGTTGTTGAAGAATACGTTATATAAAACGTTATTAAAACGTGACGTGAAAGGTATAAAACACTTTAATAAAACTCAAAATAAACCTTTTTCCATAAACGTTTATTAACTGATTAATTTATGTTATTTAAACGTGGTTTAATGTTTAATGAACGTGAATTAAAAATAACTTTTGCTCACGGGACTTTTCTTCTTTGTTTCAACCTTTGGTTTTCAACCACTTTTAAATGTTTTTAAACGTATGCTTTGAAATAAGATTTTTAAATTCCACGCACCAGGCAAAAGGAATAGTCATAAAATTTGCCCACTAACATTGCAACAAATCAGCACGTGGAATTAATTATTAGATATTATTATTACAAGTTTTTGTGAATTGATGTCTGTAAATGATATTGATTGATATCGTTTAGGCCGAGCAGGAAGTAAGCAGACTACTTATATCTCACCCGAATTGATTTTTATTTACAAAATATATTTTGCGAACAGACTACGATATCTGATAATTTGAAGCATTTTAATAAAATTTTGTAAGTAATCGCTCGTTTAAATCATTTCCTGGAAATAAAGATATGTGTACCACATGTTTTTTATTTCATTTATCAACATTGCACGCTATATGGTAACTAGCAGTAGGTATATAAAAATATTATCTTAGTGAATTATGTAGTCATAAACAGAGCTATTGGACTTTAGATGTGTATTCATAATCATGAAACCAGTAGTCAAGGATTAATAAGGTTTTACGGTTGTAAATAAAAGTTTTTAACGACCTGCCTTTATTAACTTGTAATTTTTGGGCTAAAATATTATGAAAAAAAAACTGTTTTCAGTTTAACACCACAATTCCTGATATTAAAAATCTATAGCCAGTCTGTGTCACTGTGCAATGTCAAGTGAAACATCTATTTTATACAAGGTATGGTAAAATGTATCCGTCAACTTATTTCTGAAATTAAAATAAATCGGACCAAATAAGTTTTATTGCATGTTGCAGAAATTTGTTGTCAATAATATAGTATTGAACAACAGTTTTATGTTGCAATCTTGTAAATCTCACGATATCTCTGTTACCTCTTTTTCTGTGCCGATGCTTCATTTTGAGAATACATCGCCTTAAATCAAAAGAAAAATAAAAGTATAAAAATATAGTATATATGTAATTTTTCTCGTGAATTGAAATTATCTCACGGGAGCCGGGATAAGAAATGCGAATATTTGATATTATATTTAACTAGTGTTGGTGGAGATCAGAAATTTTGCAAAAATTAAAAAAAAGTCTTGCAAAACAAGAGTTTTTTTACGTCTTGTGTTTGCTTGATCTTGCAAGGTTATATCTTGTATTGTCTTGCGAGACTTTCGCAAAATCACATCTCGCAATTTTGCAAACAATATTCTTGCATGACTGCACACAAATGAGAAGCATGGAACATAGAAGCGGCAAGTTTTACATAATATGTAATAAGTAAGAGACGGAACTCTTTCAGTCATGTGGAAGTGAATTTATAATTACTTCTAGTCCACCAGAACTGTACCCAAATCTGGAAACTGGAAATATTACCCCTTCCTATATTTGCAAGATTTCCTGCCGTGTAGCAATATTTCTTGTCTCAACTTTTTCAAATCGGAACTATTTCAGTCAAGTAGCAGTGAATTTATAATTAATTCTGGTCCACCAGAACTGTACCTAAACCTGGAAACTGGAAATATTATCCCTTCCTACATTTACCAGATTTCTTGCCGTGGGGTAATATTTCTTGTCTTGACTTTTTTTTAGAAATTGCCTTGCCTTGCCTTGCCTTGCTTGCCTTTCCTTGCCCTGCCCTGCCCTGCCCTGCCCTGCCCTGCCCTGCCCTGCCCTGCCCTGCCCTGCCCTGCCCTGCCCTTGCCTGCCCTGCCCTGCCCTGCCCTGCTCTGCCGTGCCTTGCCTTACCTTGCCTACAGCACTCAGGTCTGATGAACCATTGTGCATTTGTGTTTGGAATGTTCGTAATCTTCGGTAAATTTTCGATATACTTGACTGGATATTAATATTCGGGTAATTTCGTCTCTGTCTTAAATCAGTAAATCAACTCACATGAAAGAGCCGTAAACTTATTTTTACCTTTGTTTGCAGATAATCTGCTACTTGAGTTTGTTTTGAAATGATGGCGTATGAAGTAACAATCTGCTATAGTCGTACCATGTTGCATTATTTTTTTATTTGAATTACATTATTAAAATCTACTTGCAAATATTCATATAATTTATACATAATTGTATACAGAAATCAAATAGCAAATTTCACATATTTTGCAAATAGGCTCAATAATCAGTCTAGCTCCAAAGATCATAGATTATAAAGATTTCAAAACAAATATTCGTCGAATTTACGAATGTTTTCCTTCTCAAGTACCTATGTAGTCAATGTATGTAACTGGCATTGAAGTGAGCAGCATATTATATTCGACTTCATATTTCACCGATCACCTAAAGAGTATAACATGAGGAGTGTTATTCAACTGTCGTTGAATTAGATTGAAAAAGAGCAAAATATTTATATTTAATTTGAATTTATTACCTGTTATTACCTTTTAAAAGCTGTAGAGTTTTATCTAGCTGTTATTACTTACTCATGTTCGGTTTTATAATCCAGAGTTTCGTAGTAACTCATTTTAGACACTTCTCAGACTTAAATTAAAAAGAAAATGCTACATTTCCACATAAAGATTTTTAATAACAATAATATATAAAATATAAATAAAGTGTTAACAAAATGAAGAAAAACAACTGTTACAACAAATTTTAAACGAGGCACTTCATGAACCTTCAATAGGCACGCGACACGCTAACATACGGGTAGCCCTAAGAGCCGGATTTATGAATTTTTTATTTATTTATTTATTGGTGCGAATATACAATAATGTACTTACACAGGTCAAATAAGGAGAAATATAAAATAGAAATTACAAGCTACAGTAAAATAGACTAACGCTAAGAACACTAAACACTAAAATAATTAAAACTATATAAAAATCTATAAAATCAAATAACAGCATGAGAACACATAGTTAAAACTCAAGCTAAAATTGAAACAAATACAATAAGATGCTAAAAATAGCATATTAATTCAAAGCGATAACATGGACAAGATACTGGTTAGAAATTCCTGAGAGTTATAAAATGCATTATTACGTAAAACTATTATAATTCTGTACTTAAAAGTTATATTATTTAAGTCAGTAACTGATTTGATACTCCAGTAAGAGTAACCATTTCGAATGTTCGAGTCTCTGATAAGGATTTTGTAAATTGTCTTGTGAAATGGGAATGAATTTCATTCCTGGAAGTATAACTACCTTTATTATTTTTTATATGCATTAGGCATTGAATATATATGCATGGAACTGTTAATGTACTAAGTTCAACAAATTTCAGTCTACCCTGATCTCTATATTTAAGTCCGCCAATTAATCTTATAGATCTTTTTTGTAAAGCAAATATATCGGAGGCTGAAGTAGAGTGACCCCATACTAAAATTGCATATCGTCGTTGCGCCTGCAAAATCAATTATGTGACATTTTCCCCCAAAAATGATATTTATGCATACAGTTATTAAGGCATATATTTAGAATGGGTCTGTAAAACCAGCTATGTGTATGTTAATATAGTAATTAGTATAAAAGCACTATAATTAAAACCAGCTATGTAATTTGTATAAAAATTGTGCCTGCAAAATCTGCCATGTGAAGTATATAATTAAAATAGCTTAGTAGTTGTTATCAAAAGTATGCTGTGTTAAAAAATTATCTTATATAATATCTTATTTTATTTCCAGCAAAGCATTTTAATGTAGGTTAATTTAATATTACATACTATTTTTATTTTATAATTATCTTTTTTCATTTTAATATCATTGTTTTATAATTATTTTTTTTTTTTCATTTTTCAATAGATGTTTATTAAGGCCCATTATTCAAGAGCAAAAAGATTAGTAGGCATGTGTACTTCTTTAAATACTGCTAACAGTAACAAAGTAAAGGAAAGAAACAAATCCTATAGCAATACAAATTGCAGGGACAATAATTCCAATGATAATATTAAAATTATTCTAGCACAAGTTTTCAATGTATATTGCAGTTCACAACTAGACTTACCTGCAGATATTTTTCCAAGCATGAGTTATTCTGTAGATAATGTGCAAAGAGAAGTAATTGATATGGAGGAGCATGAAAATAATATGTGTGAAGACATAGTTGCTAATGATAAAAATATTTGATGTGAAAATATAGCAATGGATAGTTTATCTCATATGGAAAATGCTGAGGAAAATAGTATTAATATGAAAAGCATACAAGTTAATTTTGTAGACATAAACAACGACCATGGCCCAGAAAAACAAAACATCCATATGGATGATCCAGAATGTTTACCAGATGGTGATGTCGAAAACAATAGTAAAGGTACCGGCAACTTAATTAGTGAAACTATTAACAGAAAGTGCAAGAGAGCTAAAGAAGAAACTACGTTTGCTTGGCCAGAAATACCAAGGGTTTAGAAAAACACAGACAGGAAAAATAGTGAACATTGATAAAGAAAAAAGAAAACTCAAAATTAAGATGTGCTCGCACCATAAATCAACTGCTAAATCAAATCGCAGTTATATGTGTGCACTAAATGAAGGACGTCGCAGACAAATTTTCAAAAGTTTCTGGGGTGGTTCATGGGAGGTTAAGAAAGCATACTTGAAAGGTATTGTGGAATTTAGAAAAGTAAAGAGAAGAAGAAAAGAAACCAATGAGCTCAAAAGCGGAATATGGTTATGACTGCTTTTTACTAACTGCTGAGGGCTCAAAAGTTAGAATTTGTAGAATTTTTTCCTTTCTACGCTTGATATAAAAAAGTATTGTATTAATATATACCTATTTTTTATTTCGCATTTTCGCATTTTTTTTCTTCTTATTTTGGGCTGTCATATTAGGAAAGAGACTGGTGATGAAATAGGCACTTAATCGGCTATGTGCTAAAATAGCCCAGAATTAAAACAGCTATGTACAAGCAAAAGTAATAACATTAGAATTTATAATGAACTGAACAAAAAATTAATTTACTAAACATTTGCAAACAATATATTGAAGACAAAAAAAATTCATAAAGGTCAATTATTTCAGTAAATAATGTAATACAAAGTTTTTTGTTGCTCCTGCAAAATTTTAAAAAGTGTACATGACACAACGACGATATGATATCACAGAATGAACAAGACTCTGGTAAACTGTTTTCAAGGTTTGTTGAGATACTTGATATTTTAAGCTACGAAGAGGGTACAAGTTTCTTGATATTTTGTTACATATAATCAGTGTGACAATTCCATGACAATTTTGAATCCAGGTGAACCTCCAGAAATTTAAAAGAATCAGGTTTTTCTAAGGCTAAATATCAATGTTTCTGTTTTAGTGGAATTAAAATTTAATTTCTTAGACCAAAACCAGTTTTGACTTGCTTATTCAGCTTGATGAGCCTTTTGAATCAAATCATCAATTATAGGAGTGCGGTTAGTAACATTAGTATCATCGGCAAATTGAATGGTCAAAACTGTCATGCACTGAACAAGGTCATTTGCATATATTAAAAAGAGAACCGTACCAAGAATAGATCCTTGTGGTACACCACCATCAATACCGAGATATGCGGATGTTCAATTATTGCTGCTTGTTACTGAGGTATGAGTATATTAGACCAACACTGTGTGGAACCATAGTAAGGAAGCTTGTCAGTAAGGATTGAATGTAACACACAGTCAAATACTTTGGTGAGGTCTAGGAACTGAGAACATATAAATTATTTTTGCTCAAAACCCAAGTTGATCTCTGACACCAGTTTATGGCTAAAGTTGTAGAGAGATTATTTCTAAAACTGTATTGATTAGAGAAATAAATTGTCTTTCTCAAGGTAAGTAATTTAATCTCTAATACTCAACGATTACAATTTATTTTCCGAGGTAGATCTGGTTCACTTTCACCTTTGAGAAAAAGAGTGGTTATTGGCTAATACCTGTATTTTAGGGTCTCGTTCCTGACTATAAAAATCTAAAATAGTTGATACTATATAACCTTGTTTTCTAGAATTCTCTTTTTCTGATGGTGCCAAAAGGGCATCACATAGCCAGAGGAGCAGGTTCTTCCTGCTACTGTACCTTAACGTCACTTGACTAAGCAGCACATAACAAAGATAATTATATACGGTGATTTAGAACTTATCTAAAAAAAATTGGGAATAGATGCGTCACGATAAATGGAGTTAATATCGTTATAATTTCCGAGTAAGATATTGTTGAAGTTGTAGTACTTCAACCTTTACATCACTGGGCTACTGTAGTAGTCTCTAGCCAGGCAATTCCGAATATTGAAATCCGATTACTTTTTGTAGGTATTAAAGTTTTTGTGATTGCAGTCTGTACATTAGTTTCTTAAGTGTCAAAAATGGCTTACGCGTATAGCAACTCGAAGTTGATAGATATCGTTTTAATTTATGGCTTTAGCAGAACGATTTCCCGTTAAACGTGTGCCAAATGTAGATACTTTTACCGCGATGTGCAGTGAGTGCAAGTGTAATGTAATGCGAGGGAAATTTGAAACCGAATCATGGAGGAGATGGAGGTCCTGAGCATCTTCGGCGTATTGCAGCAGTGTGGTGTTTCATACACTAGGCTCAATTATATCCATATCATGTACAGATTGTCTAAGCATTAATACCAATGAATTGGACCAGGAGGAACGGTACCATGGCCGCCACGATCTCCCGACTTTAAATCAATCGGTTTTTTTTGTGAGGATATTTTAAAAATGAGTGTATTGCAGTGAAGTGGATACCTACTATTGACGATTTACGCAAACGTATCATAGTTGCTGCCAATAAGTTACGAGTTCAAAACGGACAAGAAGCAAAAACATTTGTGGTAGTTTGTAGAAACTGGATAAGACGGGCCTAAAATTTTGTTGTAACATCAGATGTATGTCACTATTTTATTAATTAAAACCATAAATTAATTTTATTAATAATTGAAAACAATAGAGGCAAAAGTAGTTGAATTTGCTGTATAAAAAAGGTGTTATAAAATGTAATTTATTTCTTTCCTTAGTAATTTGTTTCTATTTTTTGTCCGGTTGTCGATTGCATGCTTTGCCGTGCAGAAGTGTATTTTTAAATCATTTTCCAACTGCCCTTTTTGATTTTTTTATTTTAGATTAGTTCTGAATCACCCTGTATAAAAAGATGCAAAAGTGCCGACGTTGAGCAATCCCGTCCATGTGATATGCTGTTAAATAGCGGTTTTTGAGTTCTATTACTCATGGTACTATATAATGACATGACAAAATCTTTTTGTAAGAATTGAGTTATTGCTTTAAATTACAGTAGTTTGCGAGTTCTACATAATTCCTACAGTGGGGATTACTGTTGAGATTATATACATATACTGAATACAAAATTGATAATAATATCAAAACCAATTTTATCGACTGATTTAATTTCAGTTAGTTATTTACAAATACATAATTAGAGCTACAATAAAGTCATTCGGTAACTGTATCACAATAACTGCATGAGTTATATTGTTAAAAATTTATTCAGTGCAATTTATAGACACGTTTCATATTTATCGGTATAATTCGAGCCAAATTAGTATATAGAATTTATTTGCGATATGCAATTTTCCAAAAACAAATAAATATAATTTGTCTCCTATCCTATTGAATTCCTCAACTACTTAGAAATGGTAATACTTTTATTTTAAAGATTAAATATGATTTTGATGACTTGCATGTCTCTAAATCTGCTCATTTGAATTCGCATATGAATAACATTTGAATACTTTGTTTTGTATGCATGTAAATATATTTAAAGGAGGAAGATCATGTTATTGATAAAAATACAAATTAAGTTTTGTATAACCATGGTTATGGCGAAACAAAATAATCACTTTTTAAAAGAAAATGATTTATTTATTATTATTATTTAAGAAAATTAATTAAATTAATTATTGGTTTTTTAAGGTTTTTTCTTTTTTGTTAGTGCCTAAGGATACTAGAAGTGAAAGGGTTTATTGCATATTTCTTTGGTTATTTTATTTTCTGTTTAAATATATGAACTATTGTTTTCCCAGTTTGTTATTAAGACCTGCAGTTAATGGTTGTTTATTACTTTTTTGCAAATTAAATGTTTACTGATTTGTTTCTTCTATTGTAACCTGTAATTGGGCTTTATGCTTGTTGGTTGCCAATAAATAGATAAATAAATATTACCTATCTGATTAAAAGAAAAATTGTTTAAGAGAATTCTAACGACTAAAGGGCTAACTAATCGTGTTATAGATGTGGATGCCTAACCTCAAAAAACTCAAAAAACAGCCCGAAAAAACTCATAAAATCAGCCTATCCACAAAAAATCGCAATAGAACCTTCGAGAACATCGCTACAGACATCCCCGACAAACCGGCGCCCAGCCTTAATTGCGATTAAACCCTACCTGAGACCGAGCCACCCCATTGGCCTGAGGTCAAATATTCCCAACCCTATTGGCCGACCGCGCCAGGTATTAATATAGACGCCCCTAAGGAAGGGTTAAAATCGGGGCGTTTTGGCGAAATCATCATCAGTTGTCTCAGACCTCCACAGCGTGAACATCAGTTGTCTCAGACCTCCACAGCGTGAACATCAGTTGTCTCAGACCTCCACAGCGTGAACATCAGTTGTCTCAGACCTCCACAGTGTGAAGATCAGTCGTCTCAGACCAGCATTTCCGAATTATCAGCCGTTGCTGGTAATATCGCTTCGCGTCACCACCCGAATTGTAGTCCGCCATTTTGGACGCCGACCCGCGCCATCATATTCCCACGCGCCGATCGTCACGACCTAGGCATCCACCTCGTTGCCTAGACGTAGTTTTCTCGCATCAGCGATATTAACAGCCCGGTTTGGAATTTTTACCGTCTCATAAAAAAAATTCCTGGCGCCCTTGTTTACCACATCCCAAGAAACGACACTTCGCCGTCACAAAAAGACCGTCCTATTTCATGGTGTCTCTGGATAGAGCCTCGGACCACCAACGCGCCCTGAGACGAGCCAGCCGGTAGCAAGCTAAACGGACAACGCTCCGCCACTGAATTTCGCGAAAAACTAGCCTGTCGCCTAAAAAGACAATCAAGAGCCTTGTTTTGTTCCGTTTACACGGCGACCATCGTGGGGCCTATGTGTAGAAGAACCTCAACCCGAGAGCAGTGTTTTGTTCCGTTTACAATCGGTCTTTGTCATATCCGATCGAAGGTCAAGAATGCGCGAGATGCAAGTGTCTACATCTAACGGCTACTGGTTTACTCCATGCTGGACTTTGCGGTCTCACAAACAGTACTTTAATACAATTTGTTGTAAATAATACTATAATTGTGTCTCTGTAGTTTTGGTAATGACGACTCAAAGTGTTGTATTAAAACAATAATTATTGTTATTTTACACTAAACTTGAATTTTAAATTTATTTATTATTATTATTTATTTATTTATTTTATGACATTTATTACAAAATATAGCAATAAGTTTTAAAATTATATTAAAATTTACAACCCAATTACTATAATACTTTTGCATTTACTACAACAACGAACTTATATGGTTTACTACATTTGTAATTAATTTTACGACAAAATTTTAAGCAAGTTTATAACTGTTTCAGTAGTATTTCTTTCAGTGTATCTGAAGAAAAATCTTTTCGACATTGTACACTTTGTATAAATGTAAATTAGTCAAAAAGTCGCTTTATTTTGATTCCAAGGGTGTGTGATCGAGCCTTCTTCCAAGATTTTTATAGAAGTTTATTACAAATCACATTTTTCTCATAACTAGGTCATAGCCATACATTGCATAATATATTTTCACAGCTATATTATGCAGGATATTAATGATAAGTTTTGTCAAATTTTAATAGCGTAAAAAAATAGTACACCACTGGTTTTTTAAATAATTTTAAATGTTTTTTAAATGTACAATCAATTTGTGGCAAACACCATTTTCCATTAATTACTTAAATAGAAATGCGTAATAAAAATTCATTACCTAATATTTTTTTAGAAATTTCGAATTTTAACTAAAAACAGATTGATTTCCAAAAATGGTAGTCTACTCCACCAATAACTACGCCACTGAAGTATATTTTGGAATAAGTTTTCCATGAAAAAATAATCAACACTAAAGAAATGTCATCCCTCAAATTTTATGATACAATCTTTTTTACCAGTGAAGTTACAAGAAAAATAGTAGAAATATTAGAGATTTTTGACACCTTGTATGTTCGTAGGGAAGCGTCCTATCAAAAATATTTATAGAGCAAAACTTGATTATTTTCATGAGTAGAATACGCCATAAAATTTAGCAGAACTTATCATTAACTGTATATCGAATTTTTTCAAATTTTTTTTGTGAAAATAGAAAATATATCTACGCGAACCTGTAGTCTCATAATATAAATTTCCAACTAACATCCTGCGATATAATTCCTTGCCTGCTTCAAAAGTTTGAAGGAGTTACGCAGCCATCCTCTTACGTCCATATGCACTCGGGTTATCAGTTGACATCAATTTGCTGATAATGCAATCTGGAATTTCAGTTTGTGCACGTTCCATCTTACTTGCCGACAGGTTGACATATTTGGTTTAATTTGTTCTGGTATATGGCAGAAATGTTGACAGTTCGCAAGGGATTTGCTCTAAAATATCGCCACACTGATGTACATGTTCTACGCTATAATCAAACTCTTAAGTAAAATAGCTAAATGTAGGAAAAAATAATAAGCATATTTTATGAGAAATACTGGAAGACATACATGGTTTATGATGTTTTTTTAGAGTTATAATAATTATAAAAATACCTATAAGTGTTCTATAAGAATTCATTTGGAAACAGAACAATTTTTTATTCCTATTATTATTAAATTTGTATGATTATTCTGCCGCGCGCTTGAAATAAACCGATTTTTTACACTCGGCCCATAACACTTATTTATACAACGAATAAACATAGCGGTTCAAATAAAAGAACAATCGAAAGACAAAGTTGTTTCCTAAGGCTGCTGTGTAATATTTTTTCAAAATTAGTTTTTAATTATTTAAATTTAATGAGTAAACTGTGCAAGAAATCGTCACATTTACAATTTATTTACTTAACAATGAAGGCTTAAATCGAAAATTGGTTACACGAGGGAAGTAAATCTGTCTTTTAGCTTTGCAACGATACCAATCGAATCGATAAAAATAGTCAAAATTCTATACTAAATGCCGAACATCTACAACTTCAGATACGAATATAATTTTAAATGCTGCATCCATGTGTTTCACTCAGTAAGGATGGGCTTAGAGATTGGTAAATGCGGGCAGGACCGAACTTCAAAGAAATACATAGTTACTTATAACCTATATGTTCTCAGTTGAGACAGTATTGAATTAATCGATCTTATGGAGTTCGATGCTGATTCTTTTGTTGGTGGTGGTGTCTAAACCTTTCTTGTGGAATACATTTTTTTCGTTTAGACCAACAGTTCCGGAAATATAAGAAGATCTACTAGAATTCCTTAGGTATGCAATTTTTACATTGCTTATTAAAACAATGTAATTTTTTGGTAAGTTTCAAATTGAACAAAATTCTCCGCAAATTAAATACGTATTTTCCATGTTAAAATAATAAAGAACATAAAACACTGAAATAAATGTAGTCCCTATATTTATTTTATATAAAAATTTACCTGTTCTCAAAGCTTTGTTCTTTAATTTTAAAGAGGGCAATGTCATAAATATATTAAACACAATCATAATAATATGTACAATAAAAATGTTTTTCTCATTATGGAAAATATAGATCGTTTTAACTCGTCGAATGAATGCGATGTCCTATTTCTGAAAATAGTGCACCCGACCCCGTAGCACTACCCGAGGAGTGTACAGAGAACGGACTATTAAGGTCACCGTATTTCTCGCCGTAAAATTATCAGATTTATGGTGTTTTTAGGTACAGAAATCTCGAAAAGTAAAAAACGTAGAGCAAAAGTAATAAAAAATAAAATTATTGAGGTTTTGTTTATCCACTTCTACTATTTAAATTCTCCTCAAATAATATAATAATATTTAAATACAAACACACATTATTTTGCTATTCTAACCCTACATTTTAACAATTATTTTCACATATTTATAAACTAAATCTAAGTTTATGTTATAACAATATTTACATCTACAGCTGAATTAAAAAAAAATACCAATTTTGAAAGATTTCTGTAAATAAAAATTTGATGGTTAAACCGCTTTCTGTCGTTATACAGGGTGTTCTCCGTGAGACTTTAAGTGCTTATATCTCAGAAACCATCACAGTCAGTTGGCGAAATTTGGTATACAGACACTAGATGGCGCGTAAAATCTGATGTTAACATCAATTCTTATACAGGATGTTCCATTTTTCAGAAAATGTATTTAATTTTGATTTCTTGGTAGTCAAGCCCGCTAATACTTATGTTTAAATTGAAATATACACACTCTAAAAAATAAACATTCAAAAATTTAACATAGAAAACATCTCCAAAAAGTGCCAAAATTTCATTGTTTTGTCATATAAAATGATCTAGACTTAGAAGAAACTAACATCGGTAAACGTCAACACTATGAATTGTCAAATATTAATGGCATAAAGTATTTTATTGTACATAAATAACACTAGTAATGTATTTAATGCAATTTATGTATGCACAATGGTGTTATTGAGACTTGTCGATAAGAACTTAGACTTTAGTTGAGGCTTTCGGAGCATTAGGGTCGCTGCGCCAGCACAGTCTTGTCTTGCAAATACAAGAGTCTGATAAAATTATCAGCAATATTAAAGAAAAAGTAACCAATAGTAGCTCTACTTCAAAAATAAACAAGAGTCAGGGAAAGATTATCCAAAAAAATGTAAACAATCATCATCATACGACAGGGATCTCAAACACAGGTGTTTCTACTGCAGTTCTCCAGGCACAAACTCAACTAGTCGCCGACAAATTTGTTAATATTAATAACGATGTAGTAAATGAAAATAATACTGATAATTCTGATTGGAGAAAGAAAAAAAAATGAAAATGACGCAAACTATGGGGTTAGAGGAATTACTTTAAACTGGCTAAAATCATTTTTACGTAATCGTCATCAATTTGTGTCTTTAAATATGACAAACAATCAGACATCGCAGTTTAAATAAAAAATTTTAATGTTGACTTTGGGGTCCCACAAGGGTCTATCCTGGGCTCTATACTATTTATCTTATATATTAGCGAAATTAATTCTGCTGCAAAGTAGTGTCATCTTACTGCTTATGCAGATGATGTTGCGTTGGTAATTTCTGACGTTTTGACTCGTGAATGCACACTTTAAATAATAATAATAATAATTGTAAGCTATCTTAACAATTATAACCTTTTTTTAATGTCGAGAAAACTAATTTATTACAAATTCCCAAAAAAAAGTAGATAATATAACTATTAAAGTTAATGACATTTTTTTGTCTTTTTCGCATGATCCACTACGACTTTTGGGTCTTTATGTCGACGAGGATTGGATCACTGTGATAGGTTAGTTTCCAATTTAAATAAATTAATGTTTCTGTTTTTAAATTTACGAACAGTACTACTGCAAAATCAACTTTTAAATATTTATTATGCAAAAGTTGATTTTATTTTAAGATATGGCATATGTTTCTGGGCTGGCTCGGCTTCTAGCTCTACTGTATTTATTGCACAAAAAAGAATTATTAGGTATATTGCTGGAATATCTTCCATTGAATCATGTAGACCTTTTTTTAAGAAATATAGAATTTTGACGTTAACATCCTTATATTATGTATTTATGTATTTAACTATGTTCACTCATTTCTATTAAATCAAGATATTCGCAGTTACAATAAACGTCATAAACATGACTTTTATATTTTATTAGTTAATTTTAATGTAACCAAAATGTCTCCAAATTACATCGGGCTAGAAGTATTTAATTGTCTTCCAAATTATTTAAAATCCGCTCAAAACATAAAAAAGTTTAAAAAAGATTTAAAAACTTATCTGATAGACAAGGCTTTTTATTCAATGTCAGAGTACATGTAATTTTATATGTATACGTGCATTAATCTCTTAAATGTCCCGATCTGTTGATATTTTATATAGGTACTGACTTTAGAAAATATATGTACATATATTTCTAATTCTTATTTTTATAATGTAATTTATTGTTGTATTTTAATGTGTGTATGTTTTGTACTTTGAATACAGTTAAACTGTATTCACTATTTTGTGACTATTCCTATACAATGTATATTGTTGATATGGAAAATAAACTATTATTAGGAAGAATCGCCTCTAAACTTACTAGACCCAGAAGGTAGTTATCACAGTCACCTAAATATAGTAATTTGTAATTATTGTTTTTATCTTTCAGGTATGTGTGAGTAGTGCCACAAATTGCATTGAAACAAAACGATTCATAACATCGGGCACAAAAAAAAATAAGAGAAAAATATTGCAGACATTTTCTTAGAATTTTTTCTAAACATGAAATGGTGGATAACATTATAAAGAAGTCCCTATCTCAATTTGAAGAGTATTCTATAAGACATTAAATTCAGTTGCTGTCTGTTTAAAATTTCGAAAGGAATAAAATTAAGAGAAATAAACTAATTTCATAATTCTATGTACAGTATGAAAATATCTCATTATTTTTGTTGTTATAAATTAAGTCTACTTCGGTATCTTTGAATATTTGCCGGTGGCATGAAATAACATTCCTTTTATTTGTTGAACTCTTTATTATTCATTTCTTAACTGTCTAAAATTACTTGTATTTGTAGAAAAAACTATTTCAAGAATACGACGCCCTTATTGAAATAATTTTTCCATGTAAACAGAAAACATTTTTTATTTTTGAGGATTAGCACTATTTTTTTTTAATAATAGTATAGTACAAATTCTCGCTATTAAGGAAGATCTTTCCTAAAATGTCAGCTTTTTTTTTTTTTTTTTTTTTGTCATTTATATCTAATTAGGTGATTTGAGGAAAGTCTTTTATTTCTCTTCGTCATACTGTATAGGTATCTTTGCCTAATAAAAAAAATTAAAATGTTCGTTCACCTCTGCAAATATCTTTTAAAGGCTGATAAATTCTTAGCATATTTCATTCCATAAATTTCCATGTAATTTTAAACGAATGCTTTTGTATTAAATGGATAACAAATTTTCTATTTCAGTTTTAGGAAAATTTTAATATTCTCGTTTCAAATTAAATTCATGTGACAACATTAATTTTAAATTGCAGAGAACTCTGCTTATTACAACAACGTTAAATTAATATGAATACTTTGTAATTTTCAAAGAAAAGTATTTGATATTTTCCGGAAAACTTGCAAGTTTTATCAGAGAGTAGTATTTTAGTTTGGAAGCTTAATATGCAGGGTGCCGGAAAGATAACATAAAAAATGAAAGGACATACAGGGAAGCTTAAAATAGTTGTAGTACACTGTAAAAAATAATTACAGTTAAAATAGATGGCAATTTATTTACCACTCATTATTTCTGTAATCTTCTTATCGATTGTGTCTTTACAAATAAAATGTAAAATTACGTTGTAAATTTATTTTATGGTGTAATTTTAGGTTTTGAAATTGTAATATTACTTTGTGATTTTACAATACAAAAAGTATTTTACAATGTAACTTGCACAATTACTTGTAAAATTGCAGAGTAACTTTACAGGCAGTTGTATAGTTACATTGTAATAATACATTTTATATTATGACTACAATGTAATTTTTTTTTATTTATTACTTAGGTATAGAAGGTTTCTTCTATTTTCCGAAAGAACAGAAAAAAATAGCCAAGATATTTAGAGCTTAATTTCTGAGAAAAGTTGAATAGCGAGAATCACATTTCGATATTTTGATTTGTTTAAGAAATACCTACTTGATATTTTTAAATTTTGGTCGTTTTCTGTGGTAACTTTTCTACTTATCATATTAATATTTATAAATTGTAAAGACATTTATTCTCTATGTGTTGAGGAATATTTTTTTTATAACTTCTAGTTTTCCGCTGCTATATGTTTTAATGAAACATCATACGTATGTAACATGGGGCATCATAGAAAAGGCCTAAAATTAAAAAAATGCTATATAAAAACTAATCAAGATGTCGAAATGAAATTTTCGTTATTCAATTTTTCTCAAAAATATTGCCGTGACATTTGGACTATCTTTTCGGAGAATACAAGAAACCTCTTAAAAGTGTCGAAACTGACCTAACTCGTACACAGGACATCTTGTTTACAACATTCGAATTCACTAACAGTGCTTTAACATACCTAGATCCCTAAAAAAATCTGAATAGCAATTCATTTATAACTAATAGATTAATATGCCTACATGAGAAAAATTTAAATATCGTAAGGAATTAACGATTGTTACTTACCTTAAGTAACATATCAGGCTTTTCCGTGAGTTTCTCAATAGCATCACTGCATCAGAATGTTATTTCAAAAGAAAAATATACTCATATTAAGTAACCTAAGTAACATGAATGTCAATTGCTTCTAATGTTAACAAATACACATAATAGTAATATTGAATTTTTGATATGATATCCCCAGTGAAGTCAAACATTTTTGAACCAATAGATTTGTGTTCTATATGCTTTTCAGATGTATATACAAAAAATTAAGTACTTTGGAATTTATGACGCATTTAGTTGAAAATAATACTTATTTCTATTATAGCCTCGATGTATACCTTAAAATCAGCAGAATAATTCTTTTTAAATTTATAATTAAAATTTTTGGACAAATTGTGTAAAAAACATTTGTTACACAAAACCGTACTTTTCCTAACTGATTATATAAATAGCTATTTTGTACTCCGATTACGGCTCAGTTAGCTAATTAGTAGTTACAGCTTTATTATATCTTATATCTAAGTGCCCTTTGCTTATTTTTTAGCTTATAAATACATGTACATACAGGTACTGAAGTAATAAAATATTATGGTTTTACAGCAATTTTTTATTAAAATTTGGTACCTACACATTTAGGTTATTTGTACAAAACACTTAACTTTATACAAGACATATAACAATGTAAAAATATATTCGTAGAACTAAACTAAACATTTTATAATATTCAAACGAAATCTATGATCTTATACTAACTATTGCAAAGTAATATTAATTATATAAATGTGCATAGAGAATAAGTAGATACCCAGAACTGAAATCATGCTAATCCTCTCCTGCTCATCAAATATGTATAAAATATAATATAATAGAAAATATTATATTTTTATATATTATGTAAGATGAACAAAACAACAGTGGGGTACCCAATTTTTGTAGATGCAATGTTTCTTTGTTTCAGTAATTATGTATAACTTACATACCTATTAGTTCTTAATCTCATTGAGGTTATGTTTAAACAAGCACTAGACAAAACTATTTATAGTACTAAAAACACTCAGTTATCACTCTAGATATGTTTATATTGCTAGTCACTACTCACTAAATTAATTATGTAAGTACCTAGGTCCTAGGTACACGCTGCATTCATCGAAATGAAGCAAGAATAATGAGGCGTCACCACCCAACGCTCTCAACGGTTAAGTTAGGTTAGCGCGTTTTAAACCTTCACATACACATTAGGCATATTTTTACAGTCAATTATATAGCAAATTTGGTATTTTCAGTAATTTTACAGTGTAAAAATGGATTTCACATTGTTAATTGTAAATGTATTACAATATATTCTATAAATGTACAAATTATATTATAATTACATAGGAAGTTTACGGTTTTATTGTATATTGGCAGTTTTCTTGTAAAATTACGAGTGTCAGTGTAATATCATCATTATTTTTAGAATTATTTTAAGACAATTATAAGGATATTCTTACAAAGTAAATTTGTAAAGTTACTGACCTTTTTTTCAGTGTACTTCATATAACAAAATTTGCTTCGTTATCGTGTTACTTACCATCAGTAAGGAGTTGAAAATTACATTTCAGTTATAACTTTTAAATCGTGACAACAATGAAATTTGGGAAATTAAAGTAACTCATAATAATGCTCATTTCCAAGTTTAAACTGATATTCAATATGCCTGCATTATACAGGAGCAGACGGAAATATCCACTTAAAGGTATATATACTCGCGTCAAAAATTCAGACGTCTTACGTCACGGCTGACGTTTCACATTTGTTTTTATTTTCAACGTAATTTTCGATGTTTGGTCGCGTTAAAAACAATCATTTTTTGTAATTTAGTGTAATATATAATGCAAACTTTTAGGGTAGTATAAAGTTTTATTACTTTCAGTTGCAGTTTCTTAAAAATTTTGATAAAAATATAATGAATTATTCATTTGTTTGTCGTCTGAATTCTTGTCGCGAGTATATCTTAGACAGCGTTGCCATATTTTGCAGTTTTTCACAATTTGATTTCTTTGTTAATTTGTTTAAAAAGATATACCATGTTTCAATCGTACTTGAGAAAAATTACATTTTATTAACACGTCCCGTAAAATATTCAAATTAACGTGGGCGATGCACGATGATGCCTTTCCTAATTTTAGAAGAACGTATTGAAATACCTCATCGATGGATCGATCGAGGTAGTCTTTTTCAGTGACTCCTTCGGTCTCCTGATCTTAGCGCCATTGTTTTTTTTTGTCTGATCATTTTAAAACCCTAGTTTATCAAACTCCTGTAAAAAGCAAAGAGGAATTATTAAATTGTATAATTACATATGCGATGTCAATGGTCAATGTTATTCCGAGAACGGGAGAGATGTTTGAGAAATTTTAGAAAATGCATTGACGTTTAGGGTGCATATATCAATATGATACTTAACAGTTCTATCTTTCTTTAAAAAGTTCAACAGAAAAAAAATATTTTCAAAATATTACTTCAGTATTTTTGTGCCACAATAAATTTTAATTTTTCTTAATAAAATGCGATTTTCTCAAAAACGGTACAATATATTGATTGAAACATGGTATATATTTTTTAGCAAAGTAAGAAAGAAATCGAATTATGAAAGAAAAATGTCAAATTTGGCAACCCCAGCAAAGATGTATAACTTTAAATGGATAGTCTGCTCCTGTATAATGCAGGCATATGGATTTATGGGAGATGAGCATTACTGAGTTACTTTAATTGCCCAAATTTCACTGTCATGACCACTGCTTAAAAGTTATAATTGAAATTTATTTTTCAATTTCTTGCTTTGAATGTGAATAATTCCATAGCGAAAACCGATAGCAAAATTTTTTATATGAAGCATTATAATTATTTTGACCTCCTCTGTATGGCTTTTCATTGTTTACATAACATTTTTAACTGGCGGAGACTAGTTACCCAGGCCATGGTATAACAAGCAGAAAAAATCTTATAGATAAAATAATAGCTAGGGCCTTGAAAGTTTTAAGCCTACCATTGCCATTAGTTATGATTACTCCTACTATTAACGTCACCTCAACGCTTCTTTATTATTTCAATTCTTGTTTTGACTTATGGTAAGTAAGTTAGTAAGTATTTATTAATCCAAAAGATCAGTCAAAAAGAACATGTGACATTGACATACAAATTGTTAAAACAAACAAAAGTATAAAAATACACAAAAATAAATATCAATTACTATTTAAGTATTCATCTACAAAATAGAAACCATGTTGAGTTAACTATATTTTTTTATAGACAAATGAAGTTTATCGTATAAGACGGTGCCTACATAATAAGGACATGATTTGCATAATTCTAGTCTATGCACTGGGTGTGTTAAATTATATCCATATCGTATAGGATATTCATGGTAATAGTTTTGGAATATAAAATTGGATAAATTTCGTTTTACAAACATTAAAATTTCAAATATATAAAGACATAGTAACGTTAATATTTTTTCATTTACAAATATTAGTTTACAGGTTCTATATTTTAAAACGAATAGCTATTTTGTAAGAATAAAAACACTGTTTGCATAAGTAGAGTTTCCCCAAAAAAACTAGGCCATATCTAAGATGACTTTCAAAACTTAAAAAATAGAAACTTCAAACAGGCATAACAACTACCACAAATTTGATCAATATGTGTTTGCCAATTTAGGACGTTGTCTATAAATACATCCAATAGTTTAAAATGAGTTATCTGTTGGACAGATTGATTTTTAATTTTTAAAAGTGGACTATATATGTAATTACGTTCAACTGTATAAAATTGCATGAAAAAAGTTCTGTCAGTATTTATAACCACATCATTCTTTCCAAAACAATCCAAAATAATTGTTATATTAGAGTATAAGATACGTATAGTATCATTCAAACATTCAGCACTTGATACTGTAATATCATCAGCAAACAGTGAAAACAGCATCAGCAAAGTGAACAATAGTAATTGATTTTTCTGTCATTAACATACAGCAAAAACAGCAATGGACCCAAGTTTCTTTGTGGGAATGCCTTAGAAAGGTCTGTGAACAACGCAATTATTTTGTGTCGTTTATCAATCCGTTTATACACATAATTCAGAAAACTCAATAAGGCAGTCGTACTTGAATGGTTTTTGTTCAAGAAATTCTGTTATTTGTTATTTTACAGTATTTTATTATTTTATAGTATACTGTCACTTACAAAGACATTCTGGTCTACCTACAGTGACTTTAAGGTCATATATATATATATATATATATATATATATATATATATATATATATGTATATATATAGCTGACAGTTTAACAATAATAAAAATATCTAGCGTAATCATAATCTAAAAAATCATTAAGTTTGCAACCAGAGGCGTTCCAATAAAATGAGTTTACTTCCATATTTCCGGGACATTTTGCTCTCGGATTTTTAAGCAAATATTTGTAATGTCAACATAGTTAAAGTTAGCTAACAAGATTTTAAAGTTCATATTTTAGGTGACTGAACTCTTCATCCGCTGGCGTACTTTATTTCGTTTAACTTTTCTTTGAAGTAATTTTTCTAGTTATAATGAAATAAAGTTTCTAAAATACACTCATTTTCTAAATACATATATCTACAAAATAATCTGATACAAAAGAAATATAGTGAGATTAATTTTTCACGAATAACCTAATTATTCTGATTACATAAACATTTTATATCACATTTTCCTTTACAACAATATAATAACTTCATAATATCCTATTTTTGTACTCAAATAATAATTGTATCTAGTATACATTTTCCAATCAATGTTTTTTTAGGTCCTTTGATATACAGTGCGTCCCTAAAGTCACGCACAAATTTATTATTAGGTAAATAAAAGACTATTGAAAATAGTCAAATAATGATTTAATATACAGGATGACGTACTTTCGAGTGATGACGTCATCACATTTTTTTTTAATGGAACACCACATTTTTTTTCAATTTCCGGATTACTCTAGCTGAACTGTTTCCAAAAATATATCACAAGTTGCTCCTAATTGTTACAGAGTGGGCAACAATACCCAAATTATTTACAAATACCAAAATTTTTGTCATATCATTTGTCATTTTGTCTGATAGAACGTGCTCGTGTATTTTGTACAGGCAATCAGTTTTAAACAGTTTGCTAAGATTGTACAAGTGAATCCATTTTAACTGGTTCTTTCTTAAAGTATTAAGTATTTGTTTAAGTTTAATTAACTTGATTTCGTTTAGTAATAAAATAATATAATTCGAACTCATGAGGAAGTTTGTGTTTTGTTTAATGAAACACATCCGAATCGTCCACCAATATATCGTTCCACTATAAGACGAACTGTGGCAAAGTTTCGAAACCATGGTCACGTTAAAGATCTGCCCAGATCTGGTCGACCAAGTATACTAAATGAAGATGTGCAGTTACAAGCCCTTTCGACCCTTTATTCCACTATGAGAGTCTAAGCAGGTGATTTAGGTGTGAGTAAAAGCACGTTGGGTAGATTTCTTCACGAAAGCAAGTACCATCCCTACAATGTTCACTTAGTGCAAGAATTGTCCGACGACGATTTCGACAGACGCACAAAGTTTTGCAAAATGATGATGGAAGAATATCAGGCAGATCCGGATTTTGTCAAGCGCATAATTTCCTCGGACCAGGCGTCTTATCTGAGTGACACCGTTAATAAACAGAATTGTCGGTACTGGTCAGATCACAATTTACACTCGACGATGGAAGCTCACACTCAGCGTCCATAGAATGTCAATTTTAGGTCGGAATTGTTGATAATCGAATTTTGGGACCGTATTTCTTTGAAGGAGATTTAGATGGTGCAAGATATTTAGATTTTCTTCAATTTGATTTAGTTCCTTCCTTGGTTGTATTGTTCCCCAATGAAGAAGAACCAGATTTGCCCAATGTCACAATATGGTTACAGCAAGACGGTGCACCGCCGCACCATGCCATCGCTGTTCGCCTCTACTTAAATGACGTGTGTGAGGACCTAAGGAATTGCCCGCCATATCGCCAGATATAGATCGCCGCTAGATTTTCTGCTTTGGGGATATGTAAAAAGCAAAGTATACGTTACTAAGCCAAATAATCTTGACGATCTCAAGGAACTAATTCGACAGGAAGTTCGTACAATCCTGCCTGAAGTTATTGGAAATGCACAACGAGAATTTGTTTCTCATCTGGCCCATTGCTTGGCAGTAAATGGTCAACAATTTGAAAATTTAATTTAGGTTTTTATGTCCAAAGGTTTTATTAGTGAACAATAAAATTTCCTACGATCGATCACGTTTCTCTACGTTTTTTTTATGTTTTTATAAATTGAGTACCTTCCAGTAGACACTTTAAAATGACGTGTAGCAATTTCAATAAATTTTTTAGTACGTTTATTCATATGTAAATAATTTTGGTATTTGTAAATGATTTGGGTATTGTTGCCCACACTGTAACAATTAGGAGCAACTTGTGATACATTTTTGGAAACAGTTCAGCTAGGGTAATCCGGAAATTGGAAAAAAAAAGTGGTGTTCCATTTTAAAAGAAATGTGATAACGTCATTACTCGAAGGTACGTCACCCTGTACATTAAATTATTATTTGAAAAAAAGTAAATTAAAATCGAAAATCGACCTGTTTTGGGAATTTTCAATAACGTCTTTTATTTATCTAATAATGAATTTGTCCGTGACTTTAGGGACGCACTGTAATTTCGCACTAGATATATAGTAATTTTAAAAAAGTAATTTTTAATTTTATTACATCGTGAATTAATTTAATCTTTTGTTATAAATTCGAGAGTTACTTTTTTCTCCATTTTCTTGGTGGAGTATATCATGAATGCCAATGTCAATGTAAAGCCAGATGTAAAAAGATGGTTACATGCGATGAACTGCAAAAAGGAACTTGTTTTATATGCGAAAAATATGTAAATATAACTCCGGTGTATCCTTAAGGACCCAGAATGTTTCTCATTTCCTTTGTTCAAAAGAAAATATTTCCAAGATATTACTTATAGTACGATGATTTAATCCATTTTATAGTCAATTTCTTCTATATTATGTTCTTCTGCTTATATTTTCTTTTTTATATACTAATACTTTAATAAGCCTGCATTTTAGCAACAACATTTTGTAAATTTCTTTTTAAATATTTGTTTATAACAAAGACAGAAACTGTATCCAATGTATCTATTCTAAAATATAATAAGAGTATGTTGGTAAGTGCTAATAAAACTTTGTTAAATGATAATGTCTCCATGCTTATCAATATTTATCTGCTTTCATTTAGTGGTATGAATTTTACAGTTCTATAAATCGTTCAATTAGCACTAGTGATGTAATAGATGCTCTTACAGTACCAGTGCTGTAATGAAAAAGAAACCGTTTTTATTAACATTTTTTTATTAAATGAAACCCTGCTTTTTAGAAGAATGACTTATTTATTATTAAAATAGTATACAGGAAGTCTTGCATGTCGTTACAATAGTTTTAGGAAGTGATAGAATACGTGAATTTGAGTCGATTGAAATAAATATACCTATACATATACAAGTAACGAATAAATTCATTATTTTTGAAATTGAGAAGTTTTCGAAAATTTTGTTTAAAAAAAAACAGTTTTTGACATACGACCCACATTTGTGACGTCATCGTTGTTCGAGATATGTCGTCATCGACAATTTTTTTAAATAGCAACCTCCAATTTTGACCATGCCATTTGAAAGAGCGTGTCGTTCTGCATAAATCTATCATGAAAAATTATGGTGTTACATAACAAAAATTTCAAGAAAATAATGTTTGAAGATTTTTTTTAAATTTAATTTTCACAATACTGAAAATGATAATGATTATGTAAAAAATCGACTAAATTAAATGTTCAAATTGTGCACCGTTGGCTGCCTGACAGTAACCAAGACGATTAATAAATTCTTTTTGGACATTATCAATAACTTCAGGAGGTATACGATTTATTTCGTGACGAATTCTTGCTTTTAAATCTCCTAAATTTACCGGTTTAGTAACGTATAGTTTGCTTTTTAAGTATCCCCACAAGAAATATTCTAGGGGTGTCAAATCAGGCGATCTGGCTGGCCACTCAATCGGCCCCCTTCTCCCTATCCAACGATTCGGGAACAGTTCATCTAAATAAGCACGGACAGGTGTTGCATAATGGGGAGGTGCACCATCTTGTTGAAAAAAAATGTAATTTGTTGGAAGATCATGTCCCTCTATATCTGGATATAAAGTTATTAGTTCAGGAATGAGGTCGTCTCGAAGAAAATCCAAATATCTTGCACCAGTTAGGTTGACGTCAAAGAAATAAGGACCACACATTTACTTTCTGGGAACTGTGATACTCCAATCTCCATCGGGGATTCTTGGTAGTCCAATAACGGCAGTTTTGCCTGTTGACATGGCCGTTCAAAACAAACGTAGCCTCGTCAGAAAAAAATATTGTCATTATTGCATAGCTCTTGCATTTGCTCGCAGAATAGATTTCGCCGATCAAAGTCGCCTTCAGATAGCTCATGAACAAGGCATACTTTATACTTTGTTTTTTTCATAATTTCGTGAACTGTGAACGCTGCCATATTGAAATCAGAAGCCAATTGGTTAAGTGTTGAGTGATGATCTTCCTGTATTGTCAATAAAACATTAAGCTCACCATCTACTGATTTTGACGGTCGACCAGATTTAGGAAGATCACGAACATGTCCAAAGTTACGGTATTTAGACTCAATATTGCTTACCATGCTTTGGCTAATGGGATGTCGATCAGGATGAGTTTCATTGAACAATTCAACTACTTATTTTTGGGTGCGCATCCTGCCTCCAAATCCGATCATGCAAAGAATTTTATTTCGTTCTCGTTCAATTAATTTAACCATTTTCTTTTTATGAAATGTCAAAGTTACTACTTAATAAACACTTCAAACGCACTGCTTTTGCCAAACAAAAGATAAAAACTAAATAAATTACTCAAAAAAAAACTATGTAATAAAGTACGATTTCAAGTTTTTATCTGACAGCAATAAAAAACATTCTCGGTCGCTAAAGGCTACTGTCATGCAACTATAATTTTTGACGATGCATATGCAGAACGACACGCTCTTTCAAATGGCATGGTCAAAATTGGGGGTTGCTATTTAAAAAAATTGTCGATGACGTCACAAATGTGGGTCTATGTCAAAAGTGCCTTTTTTAAAAACAAAATCGACGTGCCAAGAGATTTTTTCGAGAACTTCTCAATTTCAAAAATAATGAATTTATTCGTTACTTTTCGAAAGCACTGTATACATATATCAAGTGTTACAATATTTGTGTCACTTTGGATTATATTGGTTAAATAATCCATTCATTCCTAATAAAAACAGTAACAAATATTTGTTATTAAAAGGTTTTTTTTTCTTTCATTCGCTTCAATAATTGAAGAAGCCGTTAAATGAAAAAATATTAAAAAATTAATTATCACAAATATTGTAACACTTGGTATATAGGTATGTTTGTTTCAATCAACTCATAATCAAGTATTCTATCACCTCCTAAAATTATTTTAACAATTTGCAAGACATCATGCATAATGAAATTAGTTTATATCATTGATTATGGTACAGTGGAAGTGGCAGAAACTAGAAATATCTAACTCTTTAGTCACTGAACAAGTGGCCAATGGAACTAACCTACCAACTTTCCGGACACTTAAAGGTGGTAGCAATGCTAAAATAACTTTGTTTTGCCACTTTACTCTTTAGCCTTAATTCGCCATAACCTCAAAATTGCAATATATGTACTTCTTGTCAACATCTCACATATTACGTATTTTTATATGTAGTATATATGTACAATGAGTTTTAAAATACAGTCTACAAAATATAAAAAAGGTAGGTATTTGTTTCTGTGACGTTTCATATCAGTTGGAAAAGAATATTTAAATTAATAATAATAATATCTCTACCCCTCATTCTAATCACGAGGATTAGCTCAGAAGTCGAAGAATGGTACGGGAGAGAGCAGGCCGCATTTGCGCCCAGGAACGACTTACGTTGGTAGGCCCTGACCATCATTCAGTGCAGGAATGAGGGAAACTTGGAAAACTTCGTTTATAAAGGGGGTACTCAAATGTCGACCGGTATCAGTCTCTCACATTGACTCAAACTAACATTATTTATTCAACTATTCCATACCCATAGAGACCCATCCTCTCCACGAATATAGTTGATATACGGTCTACCGGCTGCGGGGATCGAACCCACATCTATCTAGCCATCTCGATTCAAGTACTGACGCCTTAAACCGCGCAATCACTGACCGACCAAGCTATTCTCAAAGATCAACTTTAAGATGCAACCAACAAGTACTCCCGAAGACACGCGGTCTTGGCTTCGCGGAAATTTTAAAGAATCGTGTCAACTCGAAAAATAATAATGTTTAAGGATTCTAACACTATATTTGCCGTTTTAGATTTTTATATAACGTAGTCGAATGCCGAAAACTCTTCTTTCTGCGAGGCTTAGGCAGGTTACTATTGAAAAAAGGTTACTCCATAGTGGATTTTGAAGGTAGTAGCAACTTTGTGGAATGAGATTCCATGTAAAATGTGGAAATCACTTATAGATAAAATAATAATGTGGCGACAAGTGCCACAATTGTATAATACTGAAGGGCCCCCACATTAAAAGTTTGTTAAAGCTTCTCAATACAAAACAAAACTATTACAAATACTTTAAAGCTATTGTCACTTCTAAGTGATATGGCTTGGTTGCCGTTTAATATCCATTTTAAAGTTTAAGCAACCTTATGGTCCTTTTGTTTAGTTTTCTAACGTTCTAGACATCAAACCGCCCCATCAAAAGTTACAAAACCATGAAGTGATTTTCAATGGTGAGGATTACGTACTTATAACTTTGCTCACATAAATTGGAGTTATATTTGCTATATTGTGATAGATTTAGTGATTACTACGTAATTGCGACTTATTTTTTTTCTTTCATTTATTTCCTTTATTAAAGTTGCGGTATCAGTTTTCGTTACTATAGGTAATGCTTCTTGGGTTACTTAATAAATGGTGAGGTCTATATTGGCATTAGGATACTATAAGTCAAAGTAATTCACGTTTCGTTTTCTTTCAAGTGGCCAATGGAACTAGGCTAACTGAGTAAGCATTGCGTTGTAAACCCATAAAGACCAAAACGATACATTTTCAGACAACAGACATTATTTTTCATGTCTTAACCTCCTTGACAATGTCGCAAAGTTTGTAATTTTTTTTAACTTTTTAAATTAAAGTTGCTTTGCGTCTTTCTAAATTCTTTTTGCTGACTATATATTTTTCATTAAACAGTGCTTTAATGCACTGAAGGGTGAATTCTGGGTCGCCCTGTATTCAAAATTGCTGTGTAATTATGTAAGTCCTCTTCAGGGGTTCAAAGTTCTCCCTCAGTTTGATTAGCTAACAAACTGAATTAAGTCATGAAACATACCTGCAGGCGTTTCTTGTTTGTCCATAATTATCTTTCGCGTTCTTAATGAAAACTTAACAGCGAACCTTGCTGTATTTTCATAATTTACATTTTTACTAGAATTAACTCGTCTTAAAAATTGTATGTTAATTGAACATGATAACTGGAAGAATGAATATTTTATTATTTATAGAATTATAAAGCAGTTAGTTGTCTTTAAGAGAATAACGATTTAAGACCATCAGCCAGTTTCAAATACACCATTACATGATTAATTAATATAAAAAATAAAAGTGGTCCTAAATTAGACCCCTAATGCGGCCCATACACAAGCTATTTTTTCAGCGCACAAAAATCGTAAGAAAAACAATTTCTGCAGCAGGAAAGCCAAGAGATCGCGCTCAAAACGCACGTGTGTATTTAAAAATGGCGGAAAGTAGGCGATTTGGATTTGCGCAATTGGAAAAATTTATTACTGATTACAGAAATTGATTTGGGTTCATCTACCGACTTCAAGCGGGAATATTTGTCTTTAAACACCCAATACACATATTCGTCCATATGATAAATATTTGTGACAAATATTCGAATATGTGAAGCTGGCTTTACAAACATACTGCTTGCGTCGATTTCGATTCTGCTGTATGGTCGATAATAATAAATAGGAATATTAAATTGGATTGTGCCATATTTTGTCAGAGGTCTAATAGCATAGCAATAGGTATAGTCCAGGGCATTTAGATCAAAATCGACCGGAATAGCGGAAATTTTTAGGCATAACAGATATCGAGATGCTCTTTCTGCATTGTGTTCAGGAAGGTTCCAGGAAAAAAGTCTATATCGTCTGGTTTACCCATTTTTTGAAAAATGTCTTCTGGGCCGGAAAATGCATTACACCATTATAGGACCGACTGGAAACTTGGAAAAATCGCTCGGAAATCATTACTCGGGGGTTTTCAGGACTGCCGAACTTGATTCTGGCATTAAAATTACCCGGGGATGCACGGGGATAGCTCTGTGGGGGTGCGCGGGGGCTGAATTGGGGGAGAAATGGCAGCGTGCATGAAAATCGCTCCAAACTCATTACTCGGGGGTTTTAGGGGATGCTGAATTCAATTCTGGCATTGGAATTACTCGGGGGCGGCGGGGTGGTCATTCTGGGGGAGAAATTGCATAGTCCATGGGAAGCGCTGCAAACTCGTTACTCGGGGGTTTTCGAGGATACCGAATTGAATTCTAGCATTAGATTTCTCCGGGGGCGCTCGGGGGTCCCTCTGTGGGGTTGTCTGGGGGTGATTGGGGGGGGAATGGCAGCGTCCATGAAAATCACTTCAAAATCGATATTCGGGGGTTTTCGGGGATGCCGAATTCAATTTTGGCATTAAAATTACCTGGGGGTATGAATAATAAAAATTTTGATTGAATATTAAATAAATAAATATTACACATATTATAAAAACCATTGCTTTAGAAGTTTTTGTGCCCCGAAACTGGATTTGAAAAAGGCGCCAAAGCTATAGAGTAGAATATCATTGAATTGGAGCGATTTTCATGCACGCTGCCATATCTCCCTCAATTCACCCCCCGCGCACCCCCACAGAACCACCCCCGTGCATCCCCGGGTAATTCTAATGCCAGAATCAAGTTCGGCATCTCCGAAAACCCCCGAGTAACCATTTCCGAGTGATTTTTCCGAGTTCCCAGTCGGTCCTATAATGGTGTAATGCATGCAGACGATATAGAATTATTTCCTAGGACCTTCCTGAACACAATGCAGAAAACCGCATCTTGATATCTGCTGTGCCGAAACATTTCCGCTATTTTTCCTAACTTCCCTGGACTAGTATGTGCGTATCACATCAACTTTGTTTGTCAGGTAGGTATACATAAAAATTGACTAAACACTGCTAGCTTTTATTTTTGTAATAGAGTTTTGAAAAGTTTTACATTTAGTAATTAATTTGAGTTGGGAAATGTCGTGCGGGAAAATAACATCATAATTCCTAATCATTTATTGTCAACTTAAATTATTTCTTACTATTATTACAAATTTTAACTCTAACTTATTTACAATTGGTTATGGAAAGCGTTGCGAATGTATCTAATGAAGTAGAGGCCGATTTTGTATTTATATCAATCTCTATTTGATCCAATATTTTTGAGGCTACTTGAAGTTTTTGTTGAACGGGATTCTCTATATATCCTTCCGTCACGTTTGTTGATTTCCATCTACCATGTCTTTTAAGAGTGGTAATGTCTGCTTCTCCATTAGCCAGTATCGTCGTTTACAATTTTCAAATATGATAACTATAGTTATTTGAGTTTCAAAACATCATTTAAAAAAAATCATGTGTGCGACTCGTAGGAAAAGAGTTTTTCTGTATATGGTGTATTTTAAGCCTACCCTAGGCCTGATGCGGAAAAATTTCACTCTCAATAACTTATTGCACAAATAGCTAATAAAACCGGGAATGATAAAGTGCAGTGAATATTTGTATCTAAAAACACTCCTTAGTAGATGACTAGCCCATAGCGCTGCAGCCAGAAGTGGCTCTCGGAGCTGAATTTGGTGTAGTTATTGTTTTTAACTGTAGAAATCGCGTAAAATTATTGCCAAAAGTCTAGGTTGGGGCTTAAACGTTGCCAGAAGTCGATAAAGTTGTAAAAAAATTGTTTAAATTTTAATGACAAGGTGCACCTCTGGCGAATTCGTTTTCATTTTATTTATTGCTTAAAAAACCTGAATAATAATTGCCACAAGGTAAAAGTATATGAAAAATGATAATAATGTCATAAGTTGGTAAATCGGATAGCAATGATTTAAAATTAAAACTAATAAGGTGCAGTTCTGGCAATGTTTTTTTTTATTATTTACACTATTAGTTAACTACATATGTAATGGCATAAAGTTAAGGTGAGGGAGATGCATACAAAAAAAAAAACAATAAAAATTATTGAAAAGTAAGTTTTCTAAAATATTTGAAATATTATTTAAATCACAGCTTATGGTTTATATTACAGCTAATAATATACTAAATTGTTGCCAATTTGGCTTTAGAAGTAAATGCAGTACAACACAAGCAGTTTTAAAATCATTACCGAGATAGTAAGTTTTCTCGAAAAGGGGTGAATATGTGGTCTTTCAAAGGCATTTGATTATGTCTCTCATGAGATTTTACTTAGTGAACTTAAATACTATGGAGTTAGGGGCTTAACACATGTCTGTTTCACATCATATTTGTCAAATAGAAAACAAATAGTATGTGTAAGCAACTGTTTCTCTCATATTGGTTTGGTTAAATACGGAGTGCCTCAAGGATCCGTCCTAGGGCCTCTTTTATTCATCATGTATTTCAATGATGTATTTCACGATTTATTGCCAAATACTTGTACTGCTTTTACAGATGATAGCACTCTTTTAAGTTAAAATAGTAGCATAAACTTATTAAGACAAATACACAATTCGTTTTTTGGAGCTAAAAAATGGTTTACGTCTAACAAGTTAAAACTAAATGAAGGTAAGACTCAGAATCTGTTGTTTACTAATGAAAGGAATATTTGTGGGGAAAATTCGGCACTTCAATATTTGTTTTACGCACACTAACTCGTCTGTCTATATAGTCTCTGAATATAAGCTACTTTGCATCGTTCCACTCATAAATAAGCTATGGAATATTGTGCGGGGATCTTGACATGCGCAGAAAATATTTCACTTGCAAAAGCGAGCGGTAAGGATTGTAACTGGTATAGGTTTTAGAGAAAACGGTAAACCAATTTTTAAAAATCTAAATATAATGACTTTGCCGTCCTTGTACACTCAAATATTAGAAATAAATAAGAACAAATATTTATTTAACCAGTAGTCATATGAGTACCCTACTAGAAATGCTAGTGATCTTCGTACTTCGCGGTTTAGATTGTCTTTATCAGCAAAACATTCTCTGGGTGAGCGGTTGTATAATCATCTACCTGGTTATTAACAATCATCAGTAAATCCACAATTATTTGAATTGAAAATAAAAATGCATATGGTTAGGTACAGCTTCTACTCAATGAATGAATTTATGCAGACTCCATTTGATGACTGACTTATTGTTTGAATCATTGATAAATGTTCATCTCTTTAAGTTTGTTAGTTTTTTTTTGTTTTTCTTTCTTTGATTTATATTAATTAAGTGTTACTACTGTTTTTTTGTTTTAATTTTACCTAATTAATTACAAATATTTGAACCAGCAGCACAGTTCACTGTGTAGAACACATAATTATATATTTTTTTTTACAAAAAAAAATCAGGAATAAAAAAGTCAAATTGTAAACTTGTTGAGAACCGCTGATCCGGGAATCATGGTGGATGTAAATTCCACAACGTTGCCAGTGTTACACTAATGTCTTCGAATAGGCTCCAACAAATATGTTTATTTATGAAAATATTAATGTCCATCTTCTCGCCTTTGTCATTCCTATACCTCACAAATAAATTGAAAATATAATCCGTGTCTCTAGTCACAATCATAGTTATCCAGAATTTGTTCACTATAAATTTTTACTACACTCCAATTGATTTATCACAATACGTTATCGTTATCACTGATTATCACTACTTGAAAAATATGCATTTAACATCACCTTTTCACTCTTTGAATAATGCGCCATATTTTATTTAATCACACTGTATTTCATGAAAAATAATAATTAAATACGCAAGAGAAAAACACTGCCCGTGAACAAATATTACATGTTTTGTTTCCATTTGTAACTTGAACACGGCTTACTTCTTTGCATTGCACCGGTATCAACATCAACATAACCTCTTTGTCGACCTCGACTATCAATCCTAGAGAGTGGGGCTGGTACGGGACATTTAACATATTGCTCGTGACATCTACCTATTACCTGTGCCTACGGCACTAGTTTCTTTTTTGCATGCGATTGACACTGCTCTTAAATATTTTACTTTGCTTTCTCTTGATATTGAACGCATGCATCAAGCTAGTTATTTTGTTATTCCATGTTTTGTGTTTACTTTTAAAATCCACTACGAAGTACGAAATGGTTAGCACTGACATGTTGTTTGAGGTTATGTGGTGAAAATTAACTCTAAGGTGTTATTTGAAAATCACAGTTTTTTTTGTTATTCTTTATAAAATAATTTAAGGGTATAATTTGTGATAATCTTTTTAACAGTGTACAATAGTATTAACTTCTGAAATGTGGATAACTGTTTAAATAGTTGATTTTTCAGTAAGTAGGTGAGCTTTTATGCACGTTTATGGATAATTTTTGGAATCACTGAACAAAGTAACTTCCTAAACACTTTAATTGATAGCATCGAAAGTGCGGAAATTCATGTTTTAATCGTTTATGATAATTTTACTTTACTTATTGTTAAAAACAAGTGTTTTTGAATTAGAAACAATCGCAAAAATTCAATTTACTTTAAACAATTATTTATCTTACAGACGCTATGGCAACCTCGCCTTCAATAAATCATATGTTTTATTTTATTAGGTTACGTAAGTGGCCTATCTGGTCAGCGGTCCTCAAAATGTGGGTACTTAAAAATAATAATAATATCTCCGTAAATATTTAAAATTAAAAAAAATGACTTTCACTAGACGTATCTATATGACGAACTACACCTGCAGTTAAAATATTTGTACTTATTTAAGGTTCACCCAGTATATGTATATGTGACACATTTTTTAAATGACTTGCCAAAAATTTGTTTTGCAAATGTAAGTTGGTTAAATATATTCTATTCTGTTCTATATAGGGATTTTATCCTCGACTTAGCCTTACTATTCGGTTATAGTACTATGTTGCGACATATTTCATAAACTGACTACGGTCCTGTTAAATTCCGCGCTCCACTGCCTTTATTTATAAGACATATGAAACTGTCTACCATGATTCTACCTACATGAAAAACAAGAAAAATATATTTATTTTAGGGGGGATTAAAAGAGCATTCATAAGCTGTTACCATAAGTATTTCTGTCTTAAGAGAAGGGGAGAAAACAGATATATCTTAAAAATGTTAAATGAGTGGATTACGAGACACAAAGTTATTAAGTTATATTTGAGTAAAAAATGCCCGGCGATATTATGGCGTAATGGTTTGCCCTTCTGCATTAATATTGTTATAAACCGTTTGACCCTGTGGGTCATTAATTTGAAAGCCCTCCTTGTCTTTCCCCTTCCAGCCACGAGATTAAAACTAAAAAGGAGGCTTTGAGAAAACATGAATAACATTTAGGCAAATTCGAAAGTTGCCTGCGGTTCCCGTGGATTTTATTTTGTTTGTAGGATTGTTTTGTGGGTTACCTCGTTCAGTTTCATTTTGCTTTGGTTTGACTTTCTCTGTATTTACATAATTTAATTTACAGCGAAATGAACGAAATGTCTTTGTCGGCCGCATCCCAACAGCAAAGTATGCATCGATTGCCACGTTTATTTTAACTGCCTTCCCGCTATTGCTGCGGAATATGTCTTGCAAAAGTGTTATTCGTTTGAGCAATAAAATGACTTTGTGCCTAAATTTATTACTTACAACCCTTACAGCTTAATTGCTCTTGCAGTAGGACCAGTTTTTATGGTAGATGCAATTGTTGTTTTGCTGGAATGCTTGCATTTTGATTAAACTAATTAGCGTAAGAAAATTTACGTCTGCTGTCACAAATATCTATCGATTCAAATAGAATGTTCCATAAGTATAATAAACACAGCAACAGCAGATTCGTTACATTAAAAATTCGATTTAGTCAAATCTATACCTACCTTAGTCCAACAGATGAGATTTAAATGATACGGAAGGTTAAATCATTGTTCTATTTCTATCACTTTTGAATAATATTTTCAAAAATATTTGTACGTTGTAAGTTTTTAAAGCGACGAATTCAAATTTAGGGACAGCCATAGAATATCACCTAAAAATCACATTAGCGGTAGAAGGATCAAGTAGTCGTTGGAGAATAAATTAATTTTTGTTGAAGAATAAATAAAAGGATTAAACTCGATTATTCTTTAATACAGTTAAAACAAAAGGTGGTGATAACTACAACTAAACTTAAAAAATGGAGCAAACGTCCCATTACGTCAATATTACATACATATTGCAATCTATTCTCTATATGACGTCCTCTCATTTCAAGACATATGTCCAATTTCCATTGTGGACTGCGTTTAAAAACAATTCACCATTTAACTTATTACAAGGGTTTGCGATTTTTCCTTTCAAATGATTTATATTTCGCTTTGTAAATCTTATTTTTTAAAACCTCCCATAAAAAAATTGAGTTCATCCCAGTGACTTTCCGGGCCACTGAATGGGTCCATTAAACGCAATCCATTTTTCTGAGAAAGTGTTATCTAAATATTACTGTACAGGGTGATTATTTTATCATGGGAAATGAGTTTTTCTCGGCTGCAGCAAATTGAGTTCTGTAAAAAGTATTTTATTTGGGCTGATTGATGCTTGAAATTGCGATGGATATGAAAGTTATAATTAAGCGACGCTGGGCGTCGCCACGCTTCAAACATTTTTTTGTCAGAAGCATACCATTTTTATTTCAGAAATTGGAAGATCTATTGAATAGAAACACTTTTTCCAAATACCATTTTTTTTTCATCTAAAACCATTCAAAAATTACAGACCAGTTTTTATGTGTTAAATTGGTCGATTGCCATGCATGGTTTTTTAAATTTCACTAAAGTAGGCAGGCTACATTTAATAACACTAATTTAATTGTTTAAGAAATAATGAACGTTTACACTAACAACCAATACATAAAACACTAAAGAATAATATGAACTGTATTTAGTAAAAATTAACTCTTAATTCACAAATCTTATTTTAACAATTGCTCGATATAGGCGCCATCGTTATCTAAACATAAATTGTACCGCTTTCTTATTTCGCAAGATGTAACTTTTCTTAAAACATCACCAGATATTCCATTGCACGCATCAGTAATGTTTTGTTTTAAATTATCTAAATTATTAGATTTTGTTTTATACACTATATTTTTTAAAGTTCCCCATAATCTAAGGGTGTCAAGTCCGGGGACCTAGGCGGAAATTTCAAGGGCCCGTGTGTCCCCAACCATCTTCCGTGGTAGAATTCATTCAAATAATTTTGAACAATGGCCGCATTGTGGCAAGGAGCTCCATCTAGTTGAAACCATAAGTTTCTTCTGATTTGCAGTGGCACATGTTCCAGCAAAAGAGGAAGGTGAATTTGGAGAAAATCTAAGTATCTTGCGCCCGTCAAGGTGCCTTCATAAAAGTATGGCCCTACTAAGTGCCGCCCGACTATTCCGCTCCAGACATTTATGCCAAAGTGGCCCTGCCTTTGATGTTGCCTGATTTTATACGGGTTTTCGTCCGACCAATAATGGGTATTTTTTTTGTTTGGTAATCCATGACTAACAAAATGACTTTCGTCTGTCCATAATATATGAGAAAATAAATTAGGATTATCATCTAAAGACACCAAAAACTGACAAATAAAATCCTCCCTCCGCTCACAATCTCTTAGCGAAAGTTCTTGCAAATTACGAAATTTATAGTCATTGTATTTGTTGCTTTTTAAAACTCATTGTATTACGCTATAATTTAAATTTCTCTTGAAGCCTCTCTTATGATGATTGTTAAAGTAATTTAAAATAATTGCCACATTTTCATCTGTCGTGACAGTTTTTGTTCTTAATCTTTTACCTGTAAATTTGGCTCATTGAATTTATGGAGATTTATAAAAAAACACAAAACTTACCTTCAAATGCTTTAGGGTTTTGACGCAAAGTACTTTCTAACCTAGCAAAAATTTTGTGGTCTGGAAGGTTGCGTTCGGGGTATTTTCCGCATATAATCTTCTTACAGTTAAAGCATTTTTTTGGGCTTCTCCGTATAACAAAAGCATGTCAACTTTTTCTGAATGTGTAATATATTTCTTATTACTTATTATTTTAATAGAAATAATTAAAATTACACTGACAATTTCAGATATCAATAGCCAATTTTGTTTTTTCAAAGCCTACCTGCTTTAGTGAAATTTAAAAAACCATGCATTCTTTGCATGGCAATCGACCAATTAAACATATAAAAACTGGTCTGTAATTTTTGAATGGTTTTAGATGAAAAAAATGGTATTTGGAAAAAGTGTTTCTATTCAATAGATCTTCCAATTTCTGAAATAAAAATGATATGCTTCTGACAAAAAATTTTTGAAGCGTCGCGACGCCCAGCGTCGCTTAATTATAACTTTCATATCCATCAAGCATCAATCAGCCCAAATAAAATACTTTTTACAGAACTCAATTTGCTGCAGTCGTTTACGAGAAAAACTCATTTCCCATGATAAAAGAATCACCCTGTACAATCCTGGCCTTGTGGGGTACATGCTGAAACCGTGGGTTTCTCCTTAACTGCAAAGGCACATTCTCTAGAAATGCCGGAAGTTATTCTTGTAGGAAATTTAGGTAGCTCACGCTGTTTAATGCATGTTCATAAAAATAAGGGCCAATTAAATGCCACACCATACATTTACTCCAAAATGGCTTTGGTTTTGGACTGGATTTACAATGTGGGAATGTTGAACGAACCAGTAGCGTTCGTTGCGCCTACTTGTCATACCATACTGACAAACCGACTTTTGTCCGTCCAAAGAACGTGCCGAAAAAGGTTATGATCAACAATTTCTACATTTACTACAATTTGAGCAATAAAATTAAATCTGTTTTCAATGTAACGCTCAGGCAAATAGATTGACCCAACTTTCGTTCAAGGGAAATCAGTTACAAAAGAAATTGTTCTATAGGAAGGTTCTACACAAGATTACTAGTATATAACCAATTTTCTTTTTCCGCGGAAATGTTTCGTTTTCCGGAAAACTTGAATTTTTCTTATATTATATTTTAACTGAAAATTGCCTCAAAAATTTCTTTTTTAAATGTCTTTATTACATACTGCTCTAGAAATACAAAATTAATAAAATTGCGGCTTTGATGTAAAAATGTAAAAATTTACGGAAAATTTCCATTTTCCTTCGACTTTAGAATAAGGGAAATCAGTTATAGAAATGATAATTAGATAATTTGATTTGGCTACTAATTTGCGCTTTAATGATATATAATTTTATTTGAGGAAATTTTTTTTAAGGAAAATATTGAGGAAAATCATTTACATATTCATGTTTTTTAGGGTTTTGTGAATAACCGACGGTTAATTAGTATTAGTATTCATGTTTTTTGAGTTTTGTGAATAAACGAATGTTATTCAAGTTATAAAAAGTAAGTGGATTTGTAGCATTTTTTAAAAATTGAGCGCGCCCGGTCGACATCACCGAGCGCGCTCGCGCTTCGCTCGCGTATATTAATTATATCCACATAGATGTTTGTTATATAAATATAAATGTTAAATAAAAATCATGTGACTTTGTAAGAATTCTGTATGGATTTAAAAGTTAAGGTATCTTTTGTGGCAATATTATGGCGGATAATGATTTTTATGTTGAAACTATTTATTTGAAAAATCTCCATATTCTAATTTTATATAATTAATGAGATTATCCATCGGATCTAGACTGTTTTTCTTACAATGGTGTTTCCACAAGTACTGACAGAGTCGATCTGCAAATTCGTCCGGTGGAATATGTTGACCTTTTTGAATTTTTTTGCAGTCGACTACGACGACTTTATCCGTGGGGTATGAGTACCGTCTTCAGCAACGAATATAACACTATGGTTAACAGTCTAATGCCATATTTGGTGAATCTCTCATACGCTTTCTACATATCCGAAAGGATAATAGACCCTTTCTCTACATGTTGTTCCAAAAGGAGAATTAACGTGCCTGCATCCCTTTTATTTTCGGGACAAATTACCATTCTTAAGTCTTCTGAGTTATCGGCAGTCATTCCGAACACTCAGGGACCTTCAACTACACTTCCTCTGTTATATTTTCGTTTACCAAATTTGAATTTTTGTGTTCAGAAATACATTTAGAATTCAAAAATAAAAATTGGTCACATTTTTCCGCTTTTCTACTATTTTTCCATATAGGTAATGAAAATCACGCATTTCCGCGGAAAAATTTTGGCGTTCCTGTGTTATGAAAAATGTCTATAATTCACAGCAAAAAATATTTTTTATGTAACTGATTTCCCTTTTTCTAAAGTCCATAAAATTTCCTTTATAATGGAAATGACGCATTTCCGCGGCAAAATTTTAATGTTTCTGTGTTCAGAGAGGCCTCTGAATGATGTTTGTTATTTGTTTTTTTTTTCATAGCTGATTTCTCTTAAACGAAAGTTGACCCGTATTAACATTGTTTCTTACCCTTCGGTCAATTATTTAACTCTTCTGAACAAAATATGCATCTTCATTTCATCGCCTCCAATCTAGTAAAGGTTATATGATCAGGAATGAGGTGCTCTAGATACCTTACCCGATATAACTATACAGAATTTTTTGTGACACGCCGTAAATTAGCAACATGTCAACTTTTTTTGAATGCGAAAACAATTTGTTAGCACAGAAGTTGTTCGTTTGACGTTCGTATTGAGTAACGACAAATATTTTGTGACATTTATGCACTTTAAACAACAAATATTTAAATATTTTCCAACGACTGCTTGATCCTTCCACCGCTAATCTGATTTTTAGATGGTATTTCTTTTGCGACTGTTTAGTATGATATTGCTTATAACTTTTAAACGGGAAACAATACAGAAAAAATTCTCTAATAAAAGGGTATGTTTTTCGAAAAAATATAATTTATGACGTGATTAGTCGTTTCTGTCAAATCCCAAAGATAATATTTTAAGCTTACTTAAAAGTTTAAGACACCCCCTATTTGCCTACAATTTCTAAAATACGCTTCTAAACTTAATCTACTATATAATATTTCAGCAAATCGCAAAAACTGAAGGTATAACATCGGCTTTTCATAAGATAGCGTATGTGTCCTCGTTCTACAACGGGAGAAAGAGCCAAGATTGATTACTCGTTCACCATAATATTCATAAAGACTGTCCTTTTAACGGCATCGTCCTTCCCTAGTGATCGAGGACATTGTCGATGTCGTTCATGGACAATAAAATCTGTGGCGCCATACATGTAGTAACGATGTCAAAAAAATGGACGTATAATGTTCCACTATTACCGATCTGGGTATGCCCTTAAGCGTTCTGTCTATTCACCCCTTTTTAGGCATTGGCGTAGAATCCCTGTAAATAATTTATTGAGTACATTATTTGTTAGAACAAAAAAATTCTGTATACAGAAATATGAACACAGGATCTAGAGCTGTCAGCTATTGAAAAATGTATCAAAATTATTCAATTCAATGATGTTGGTCGTAGAGAGATTAAATTTGGAATAATTATACAGGACGATTCAAAACTGTTTAAATGTACAGGGTACAAATACAATTTTGAAGAGAAAAAATCAAAATGAGTGTTCGAAAATGATTTAGAAATACACTTCTGCACGGCACTGGGAACTGGCCCACCTGACAAAGCAAAACATGCAATCGGCGACTGCAAAAAAAATTTAAAGAAATTCCCAAGGAAAGAAATTAATAACATTTTGTAACGTCTATTTCTATTATATACATCAAAATCAACTACTTTTGCCGCTATTGTTATTCATTATTAATGGAATTAATTTTAGATTTTAATTAATGAAACAGTTTGACATACCTGATGTTACAACAAGAAAATTTTGAGCCTGCCTTAACCAGTTTCTACAGACTAACACAAATGTTTCTGCTTTTTACCCGTTTTAAACTCATAAGTTATTAGCAGCAGCTACGATACGTTTTGCGTAAATCATCAATAGTGTCCAATTCGGTGCGATAAACTTTAAATATCTTCACAAAAAGCGTCCAAATGAAGTCAGGAGATCGTGGCGGCCATGGTACCGGTCGCCCTTGTTCAATCCCTTGATATTAATGCTTGGACACGCTGTACATGATACGGATATAATTGAGCTTCGTGTATGATACACTGCAATACGCCGTGAACTCAATAGACCTAAATCTGTTTCGCGATTCGGTTTCAAATTTCCCATGTCACGCTCGCGTTACATTACACTTGCACTCATTGCGCACTGCGGTAAAAGTAGCTGCATTTGCCACGTCATGTTCACTAGGAAATCATTCTGCTAAAACATTTTCACATCATAAATTAAAACGATATCCACTAACTCCGAGTTGCTATACACGTAAGCCATTTTTGACATAAAGATGTAATTACTTGCATCACAAAAACGTTAATACCTACTATAAGTAATCGGATTTTAATATTCTGATTCGCCTGGCTAGAGACTAGCCCAGCGATGTATATATTGAAAATACTGCATAAAATATTTTGTACTCGGAAACTATAAGGATTTAACAATTTTTTTCCATGATATTGACCCCATTTTTCATAACGCATCTATTCCCAAAAATTTTCTAAGTTGTGAATCACCCTGTATACTATTATTATTAATTAATAAAATAAATGTACCTACTACTAGGGGAGAGCCAGCCAGGGTTTTTCGTAAATCTAACCAGCTTAAAACCGGTCTATGTCTGGTGACACCGCTGACAACAAATCATGGTTGTTTGCTATCTGTTTTTCAGTGCTAGTCGGGGCATGAGCCAGTAGAGTAGTTGTTTTCTGAAATTCCGCTTTTGCAAATGTCACAATAGCTTATGTCGACACACGTCAGAGCTTTCAATAGTACTCATAGTATAGTGGGTCTCTCTCTGCTTGTGGGCAATCTAGGTACAGCACTGAGTAGCCATACTGATCACTAAATGTAGACACGTGTCTACAAAATGCGTAACCTGAACTAATTCAAAAGCCTCTCTAAAAGTTTTATTTGTTGCCCATCTCATTTTTTTTTCAATAATAGCTCTTCAATAACTGGTGCCAAATTTGAGAATGAAAATTAAATATTTAACGACTACTTCGATTTTTTTCAACTGCAAAGATGCAAAAAAAAGTGTATCTAAAGATTTTGTTTAATTTCAAATATGAGTGCATCACTGGATTTAGGATAGTTTCAAATTGATGTGATCAAGTGAAAAAACTGTTGTAAGAGACAAAAAATGTTCGTGTTGAAAAATGGCTTTCTGGGATTCAGCTTTGCTTGTTTAAGGAACAAAATTTGCATGCAAATCCGAAAAATTTCAGTAAGTTTTGGAAATTTGAAAAAATCTGATTTTTTCACCAGTAAAGGGTTGTTTCCGTATGAGAAACAATAAAATGTTATTAAGAAAAGTTTCCCGGAATGAAAAACTGAGTATGTGTCTTAAACATACTTTTATTTGTTGTTAGATTTGCAGACTCCCTTCAATGTAATTATTAAATCCCAAAAAGTCACAGGAATGATTAACATAAATTAAAATTTCAAAGTGAAGTAATCATCAACTACCGAAGAAACGTGAAGTCTTAATATCACCTTTTTAATTATTGATCTGATAGGAGTACCTTGTAGCGTCAAATGAAATATTACTAATAAATGTTTCAAAAGCTTTATTCAAATATTCAACAATCTTAAGTTTTTAAATGAATGTGAAAAGTACAGTTGGTATTAATATTTCGCTTTTTTAAATCGGAGGAAATACTGTTCAAATTAATACTGCTAACATTTTCGGAAGTCAATGAAGTTGCACTTCCATTAATGGCACTCCCAATAATGTTTGAACATTCTTCTTATTGCTAACACTTTCTTTAACGTAACCAGTCGTCACAGTTGCCGATTTCCATCCTACTTGTTGGATTTAATCTATTGTCATGCTATTCGTAGTGGACGTACGTCGAAACACATGTCCAGTGTATTTCTCAGGATCGTCCAATTTAAATTAACGTGCATTTTGCAAGCTACGTGATCCAAATATATTAATATCAATCACTTGATTGGCGCAGTTCCTTTTATCATACCGTAAGAAAACTCGGTCTATACTTACATTTGAGAGAAGCAATGATAAATACTGCTTCACTAAACGCACATAACAAAGTCCATCACTGTCGGCAACAGTATAATGTCGAGCCTTCACTGTCTTAGATGGTCGGCAATGCGCTGCCTTGTTCCTGGATGTCATGTTAGCGTAAGTCGCACAATTAGGTATTCACATATTCTACAAGAGCCAAAGATACCGTAAATGGCTACCACCTTTAAAAATAAATACGTAATGTCCTGTGCATCTGTGAAAAACTTCCGCAAGCCGTTTTCCTTAAATACATGTCTTTTTGGTTACTTCATTCTAGCTAATTGCCTTCATGAGTGCATACACTCTCCCAAATGATTTTTAAATCAACCCCTTTGTTTATCCTCAACATATTTTTTATTTGAGGACTTTGCAGTTAGAACGACGCAGCTCCATTTTATGACAGATATAGGGTTATGTGCCAGATAGATAGTAACAGACATTTAACATTCTTTGGTGCAAGATCGACGCAGATCCGATGATTTTATATACTTTAATAGCAAATAATGGAGATGCGCCACACATCATTTGATGCAACAGAGATGTAGCTCCAAGGAGCTGCGTCACTCTTGCCCCCAACGCGCGACGAATTTTGTTTTGATATTTATCAGATATTCCTTCTAGGTTACTACGGTTACTACTGTTACTAGGTTAGTCGTTTGTTTGTTTGCATCACGTATTCGACTATCGTCTTCCTAATAATATTTGCAGTGATTTTGATTGTGTTTTAATATATTATTCAATATGGAAGTGTTGGGTAGTGAATCCGAACCTTACAGTGGTGGTTCTAGTGATGAATACGTAGCAGATACATCCGATAATACGTTAAGTAGTGAAAGTGATGATTTGGAGGTTAAAATAAAAACTAGAAAGTCGACTGATAAATCACAATAGGTTAGAAATAAACGGAAGAAACTTTTAGCAGCTGGAAAAAGATATTTTGATGCAAGAAGGATGTAGCTCCAGTAAAAAAAAATTACCAACTTCATATTTATTAATTAGTTTTATGGTATTTATTACACTTTACTAATGTCCTTTTGTAACTGGAAAACAAAAAACTGATATCTGATATAAAATTACTGTCTACAAAGTTTTTTTCGTTTTACTTAAATTAAACAATTTTGGAGCTGCGTCATTATTGCAGCAAGATCCTCAATTTCGAATGGATGGCCCATATAGTCGACGCCTTGTGCTGCTCCATCGTTTTCAGAAAGTAAACAAGCACAACTCGTTTATCTGTATATGTTACCTTCTTGCACTTCCATCCATTTGATGAACTTGTCGTATTCTTTTTTATAAGCATTTTCCAATTTTTGTGGTATTAATTGCGATTCTGCTTTGATATTTAAGTAATCAATGTTAGAACTCATTTCTAAACAATACGCATCCAGTAACAACTATCGTGACAAAAATTAATCTTATGTGACAGATTACAAATTAACTTTTGTTTAACAACAAAAGGCGATGTCACATCAGGAATTCAACCATTTTTCGTTATTAGTTCTTATTTCCATTTTTTGTAGTATTAATACCAGTATTTATGATTTCAAAGTGGACCAATAACAAAAATAGCGTAAAGCATTCGTGAATAACTAATCTTTAAAACACCTCTATTTCGCTTGCTTCAAAATCGCTGGTGTTTTAAATACCTTAATATCCACTTATACTTTAATATAATATTAAAGCAAATAGTTTTAAGTTAGTGCGATATGTTTAAATTTCTATAGTGTAATATCCCGTATCTAGTGTCTGAAATACACGAAACGAGCCACGCTTAAATTGAACATAACCATCATACAGTGCTGGTAAACGTTTCGCTATTACAATCTATCGGCATCCTCAGTAGTGACTCGGCAAAACTGTCATCATAATTGACTCTTAGTTCACTATATAGGGTTAACTATGACTTAGTACAAATATTTTAAGAGGGGATAGGAAAAATTCAGGATTAACGGTATCACCTTTCAAAAAAAATTCCAAACTTATTTATAAAGCGAAAAAAAAAATATTTTCAAAATCTTATTAACCCCTAATTTCTCGGCGACTATGCCGCCTGTCAGCTGCGAGGTTAGGTATATTCTGCCAAAGTCAAAGTTGTCAAAGGCACTGAAATGTACGATATGGAATGCGTAAAGTCCATTGCGCATCCAAATAAAGGTACCAAACCTAGGAGCAGACAAAACGAGGCACATGAAACTCAGCAAAAACATACTTCATTGGTTATGTATGTGGGTGCGAGAGAGACAACCTTCTGCACGTACGATATGAATTGTGTTCTTAATTTCCCATTATTTTGTTTGTAAATACGTCATTGGCGCACAGTGTGGTTTCTTCTTTTATCTTGTATCTCGTGTGTTATTCTTTGTGTAATTTTGTGAGTGTTATTGTTGGAACATGTCATGTTTTATAAGGGACTGTAAAATTAACCAGCATATAGCACGAAATAATTCTTCATATCCAGAATTCAATTTCATTTCAATTCAGAATCAGCTAAACCCCTACTGCTCCGCCATTGCTAGAGGCACAAAACAAAATATGGCGCTGATCGTAAATAATCCATTCGCGCAGCTTTTAGCGCATTCCAGTCATCATAATATAAAATTACATTTCAGTGGTCAACGGTAGTGACAGAGCACAGCGTTGGCACGTGTAACGATTTACGGCGCTTTTAAAGAAAGTTTTGTGTACAAAATACTAGATTATTTAATGAGAAACACGATATGGTAGTACTGAGAGTACAACCTACCTTACTGATACTTCCAGGACTGATATTTGGAGATTTCAAGAAAGAATTATTTTCTGTTTTCTAACTTGTTTACATTATAACTTGCCGCCATTGTAAAAATTGTTGTACTTGCTGGGGACCTCTTGATTTCCCTCGACCATTTCATAAATAAAAAAATACTTTTTTTTCTGTAGGTATATATATTATTGTAGTTTAAAAATGCTTTATTTTTATGTCACTAAGTAAAAAAGAAGTTACAAGGAATTTTAAAAAGTATGAAATTGGCTCTTTTTTATTTTCAAGTTAGGTACATACGTATTTAAAACTCCAGCACGTGTAAAACAACATTCGTGGACGTTGTACAATTCGTACAAATGTACGAGGATTTGGCATATTCTGTCTACATATTTAGAAAACGTCTTTGATATTCTGCTACTGCACGATATACACTTTCGTCGCACTTCCCATAAATTAGTACCATATCCGTAATTTCCGTGATTACACGAATTTGAATGTGCGAAAAGCAAATACTGAAAACTAATATCAAAATATTTACGATATTTGACGGATCTTTCGATGCTGGCGCCATCTGTAGATCATTAGCGCAAAGTGCACTAAAGCTCGTTCCATTTTTTAACTTATTATAGAATTAAATAATAATAATACTAATAATAGTAACGATATTAACAATAATCGACCATGTTTGCATATAATAATATTGTAGTATTATCATTTTAAATTTCCCGAGGCGTTTACAGTGCTCTGTAATATTACTTTTCTGACCACTACTGCGGTTTGACATTTGGAGAGTATTAGAAACAATGCAACCAACAACACAGCATAGGTTTTTATCGACTGACAAGTGCTATGTGCGTGTAACCCCGTGTCACGGAGGAAGTGTTAAAACAATACTAGGATGAAGATAACCCACGATTGTACACAAAAGAATAGAATATTGATTACATTGATTGCCATAAGAATATTTATCTGAAGAATATTAGGTTCTCGGTGGTGGCGGACCGAAGACTGAACGGTTGTGTTGACATTGTAATTTTAGTTTTCCGTTTTTAATGACAGTTTCAGTTTTAAACGTTTTATTTATTAAATAATGGATAGTTGCGATATATTGGGACATGTGTAGTTTTCCACAATTTTCTTTAAACGTACGTGGACATATTTTCTAGAGTTGAGAGCAATGCAGTGGAGTTATACTTAGCGGACAAAATTTTCTAAATGAAAAACTGCCACGGGTGTATTCGAAGTTTTCTGTTAGTATTTCTTTCAATCAATGTTCTTAAAATAAATGGGCAATTTATTAACTCTACGCGAAGTGTGTATTTTGTGGCGAGTAGTTCTGACGGACCTGTAATGAGTGAAAATGAAGTTTTGGCAGTTTGGAACGAAGGAACGGAAAACGAATGCAAAATACTGTAGTTAAACGGATTAACTGTTATCTATCAAGTACTTAGGTATTATTATTAATAAAAATGTTTACTTTCGTTGTTTCTACATTTAGCAATGTTGTGAGAAACGACCGCATGGTAGTTGACATATGTAGCCATCTTGGACGATGACTGATCGACATAGGCGCCGACTTTCCGTAGGACAAAAGGGTTTTGCCTCATTTTTAAAACATGGAGCTAGAATTCCGAAATAATTTTTTTATTGTCTTTTAGGCCTCCCTGAGCACGTGGTTAAAATTTTTGTACATAGTCATAGTTAACCCTGTATAATCTATCCCAGGGACAGGGAAGCGTATAATAATTCTGTGACTGGCGGCAACCTGTTACCTAGGCCAGGGCATAATAATAAAAAAACCATACTAGATTGAATGAATATCGAAATCTTTCAGTTGTGGAGCTTTTTGTTTATCGAATTTCATTTAAAAGAATCGGGCCGTCACAAAATATTTAAACTTTAAAGGCAAATGTTATTTTCGCCTGTCTCTGTGTGTAGGTATATGGCATCAGCCATTGGAGCAATTATGTTAAATTCATTTCGATAAGAGCCCCACAAGAAGTTTAATGCATGCCACGATTTAAGGATATAGCGGAATTATCCTAGTTGGGAGTAGTAAGTGCATTAAGAATATCCTCTGACGACATGAGGAAATTGCAAATGCAAGGCATTTAGTGGAGACTACTTTGCAGAAATATATATGTACTGCACTTTTGGTTTGCTCGAAAGACACACCATCATCCGGTAGCGACCGTGCATAAGTGATTTTTCTTATCTGAGTTTGCCTGTTATTACAGTAAATTTTAAAACTTCTTAAATCTTCCCGCTCTTACACTCAAGATTAAACTATATTTTGCCAGCCAGGGATTCAGTTTTCGATGTATTTCCAACATTAGCATAGCATTTTATACAAAGTGCTTCGTGGTTTGAATATTAATATATGCCACCGTTGCACCCCAAAAATAAATCATTGGGAGATATGTGTGCCTAAGTTTTCTCACTAGTGCCAGTGTTTACACACACTCTGCAATCTCTTTTATCATCGTAACGACATTTGAGACGCTAAATGTCGTCTGCGTACTCGACGCATCTTATAATCTCTAAAGATGCATGCATATGTTTTATAAATGCTTAAATTCAATTCTTGCACGCCATTAAAATGATGGTGTTTATTTTTTAACTCGGAAGGTATTAGCATGCAAATATGGTTTATAAATTCAAAACCATTTATGTAATGAGGCATTACAGTTCACTTAAATTAACACTTGTATCATTTATATTCGCTTTCCAGGCTTTTGATATAATGAATTAATGAACAATTTTGCATTATAAAGTCTTAATTCAACCAAAATAGTTGACATAAAGAGATGTTTATTTGTGAAGAACAAAGAAAGAATTACGTTACAGTGTAAAAAAATAGAATACATTTTACATAGCCTATTGTACTGAAATAATAATGTTATTTGGTGAGTAATGTTCACTGATTTATTTATTTACCTAATGAATGGAATAGACTTTGAGTATATATTTAAATTTTCCTAATATATACATTTAAGTAATAACAATAAGAAGAAATAAAAAGATACAAAGTCATCACTCAGGCAATCGCAATAAGTATATTTTAAATAAGTGAATAGAAAGAATGTTTGCAATCTCCTAAATTACTACGGTATTTATAAAAAAATCGATGCCATTCTCCTCTGAGAATTAATTCATAGAAAAGTGTAATTCTGGTAGAAACATTGAATTGGAATAACACTAATAATTCGGAATCATGCACAAGACCATTCTAAAATTTATAGCCGAATATTAAAGTTGTCATAACACGTCTGTTATATATTGTATTTATTTTAAATTACACTCGATTCATACGTAGCGTTAATATCAACTTGTAGTAAATTACAATCATTTTTAGTAATAACTTCATTGAATATTTTTAAGTCATCTGCAAACAAGAGGCATCTAGAGTGACAAATTATATCTGGCAGATCATTAATAAAGTAAAGAAATGTGAAATGTGAATACTGTTAATACCTAAAAATATATAAAAAAAAAACCATTACATAAAGGGTAAAATTTTGTTATTAATTAAGTAGATTGTTATCATATTTAAATTCATTGACAGGTTAATTACTTTTGACATTGTCGATATTTAATCTCAAATTATTTTAATTTATTGGTATAATAATTTAGATATTTAACGTAGTATGTACATGAGACCAAAATAATGTGAATTTGTTATATAAGTGCTTTTTCTTTAAATACAATAAATGATTTAACAGGGCACATTTTGATTAGCAAATCATCTGAAGAAGTTATTTCTAATTTAGGAATTATGATTGTCATTGCTGTGAAAATGTTTAATGATTATTTTATAATTTATTAAAATTGACTTTAAAAATGTTTATTTTTGCAGGAACTTTTGCGATGCAGAGGTTTGAACAGCAACCATCCTACACTGAGGTAAACCCTGGACAAGACGCCCTTTTGGTGTGTAAAGTGTTCAATAAAAGAGGATCATGCTCGTGGCAAAAGGACAACAAGGTATGTACTATAGTTATATTGGATTGTTTTCATTTTAAATAACTTGTACTGCACTGTAGCTTCTTTGTGGTTAAGTAAAAACAGTAATTCACCGAGACACAAAAAAGTGATTTGTACTTTTGACCAGACCCACCTATCGTTATGTAATTTCACGCACTGAAGTTAATTTGGCTCAAACATCAAAAATGTTGAGTAAATCACATAAGTAGTGAAAAATCGCTAAAACTCACGTTAATAAGCGCAAAAAGATTTTGATAGAAAGTAGAAATAGGTGAATAAGGGAAAAAAAATTGGATTAAATGTTTTTTCATATATTTTGGCAAGTAAAATTTGAATCTGAAATCTATTGAGACCCATTACCTAAAAATTTAGAAACTAACTGCAAAAACACTCCTCATGAAGGCATTAGTCGCATCTAAATTTAATTATTGTCTCCCTGTGTGTGGTTCATATATGGATGCTACAAATAATTATAAAATTCAAAAAAGTTCAAAATTCCTGTTTACGGTTTATTTTTGGCATCACAAAGTTTGACCGTATATCGCATAAGTTACGAAAGATGAACTGGCTTATTATGGAGAATCGATTTATTTTGCAAACAGCTTCACTAATACACTCTATTAAAATAAATAAAAAACCTGATTACTTATATGATAATTTGGTTACTCATGAAAATATCCTCAAAATAACCGGCATAAAACAAATTTTGTTATTCCTTCCCATGTCTCTGCCCGCTATGAGAAGTCTTTTACCTATGTTTCTTCTATAGTATATAATAGAGTCCCAGAAAATTTTAAGTCGTATAATTTACATAAATTTAAAACTTGCTATCGGAACTTTCTCCAAGACAGGCAAAATCAGCAAAATTAAATCATGTTTTTATAGTGCTGATTGAATTTGAGATATTGTGTCTGCTCTTTTGCACTGCTGTTTTGTATTAGAATACCGCTTCGTGATTTTCATTTCCACATATATATTCTATTTTGATCATATTTTGTAGTTATCATATTCTGTTGGTATGAAATAAAGGCATTATTATTATTATTATTAATATGATTTTTTGCCACTTTTAGCTATTTTTCAGCAAAACTTGTGGTGATGAAGTTGAACAGACTACAAATTTTGATTGAGTGATTAAAATACATAAGGGACATACTTGATTGAGATCAGAAAATGAATTCAAATTTTCCGACGCTTACTTGTGATTTTCGCGATTTTTAACGATTTCGCCTTTTCCAGCTATTTCTTGCGATTTATGGAAAATCTGTGTGTGAAGCAGCTCAGTAGACATCATAATCGAATTAAGTGCATCAAAATATATAAGAGACATACATGATTAAGGTCAGAAAAAAATTTCCTAATCTTTGCGCTTGGTGACATGACTTTTTGCGATTTTTTGTTATTTTTTCGCGATTTACTCAAAATTCTGAGGGTATTTGAATTAAACGGACTTCAAATTCGGATTCAGTGCGGCGAAACACATGAAGATAGGTGGGTCTGGTCAAAAGTACAAACCACTTTTTTTGTATGTGTCGATGATGTGAATACGCTCTTGTAATGTTATTCTAGGAATCCGTACATTTTAGTATTATTCTTTTAACAAATTATAATATTGCCATTTGCATTTGCATTTTTGTTTGTCCATAATTATAACAAAACCGTCCACATTATTGTATTCATACTACAAAGAAAAACATTCCCCCAATTTATTAAACCATTGTCAGGGATTTCCATAATATTTCATCGGATCTACTTTTATATAGGTTAGTGTTATTATGCAATGGACTTGATTTCATGGCCGTAATTTATCATTTATGTTTGACAAGGTATGATAATTCAATTTAACCGAATGATCGAATTAATCAATTTGTCTTCCAGAACTCATCGCATCGATTCGGCATTAAAACATGATTTTTATTTAATTTTCTGCCTGTATGATTTTATTTAGAATGGGATGAATGGGGTATAAAATATTTTTAGCGTTACGCTATAAACGGTAATTTGCTTTTATTTAGGAAATATTTTGTTTTTAATTAAATACAGGGTGGCTTTAAAAGGTCTTTACAAAATTTTACCACATTTTTTTTAATGAAAATAAGACAATTTAAATAACTTGCAATGGTACAAACGTCCTTAATGTGGGAGCTAAACGTCTGTGAATAATTTATTAAAATTTTAAAATGTTTTTTTGTCATAAATTTAAAACAACGATTAACGATTTTACAAAAGATTATGAGATAAAAATCAAAATCAAACTATGAAAAATATCAATCCTGTCATATCTTGCTTGCCAGGACCCAGGTTCTTCGTTGAGAAAAGGGAAAAAGCAAACTAAACTAAACTCTAACTAAATATAATTTTAGTCTTCTCATCTCATTTCTACATACAACTAATCTCATGACCGATATACTTATTTTACGCCTGTTGAAACTATTTACAGGGGATTTTTTAATTGAATACTTCAGACTTCTACGTTAATGCAGAATAAACTGGTCGGAATTGCATCCACACTCATAGTTTTAACACGCCTGTATAGGCCAATTTCAAGCATTACTGGAATTCCGTCCGATCAAATTATTCGCTTGTGTATGTGACTTTATGCTCGTAATGAATACAAAGTTTTGTCTACAATCACTCAACAAAATAAAGCTTTTCAATTATTGACTTTATCAATAACGATAACATTAATTTAAAAAAATTTGACAATTATTAAATTTACTAATTAATAAGGACTTCGACTTGGTTTCTATTCAGGACGAGCGTTTGCTAGATTTTATAGCTCGATAATAAAATAGCACTCATATGACACTTCTCAATAAACGTCAATTTGTGTTGTCACTGTGAACGCAAAACAAAAAATCCTACTTTAATTAGTGATTGTGATTATAGTAGAACTATTTTATCTACAATCACTAATTAAAGTAGGGTTTTTTCCTTCACAGTGACAACGAAAAGTTGACGTTTATTGAGAAGTGTCACTTTATTGCTTGCTGAGCTATAGAATCTAGCAAACGCTCGTCGTCAATAACAACCAAGTAAACAGCGTCCTTTTAAGTAGTAAATTTAGAATTGTCAAATTTTATAAAATTTTCGCGGTTTAATAGAGAACAAATATTTAGGAAACAATCATACCGAATTCCCGAATATTTCGAGAAAAAAACGACGAAATCTTATCGTCAATTTTTGTGCACTTGGGATATTGCTATCAACAGCTGTTGGTAAATTTCCTAGCAAATGGAAAATTGCACAAATAGTGGAAAGTTTTCGAATCTATTATTCCGGACGAATTGTTTTTCATGATGACAAATGTCATGCCTGATTTTCAACATGGATTTTTTAAAAAGAGGACAGATTTAACTAATTTAGTTCCATATGTACAGGAGATATATAATGCCTTATCCAACGGTTCGTCAGTGTGTGCCGTGTACACCGATTTCTCGATAAACTTGTGATTGTCGGTGGTGTTGTTATGTGGCAATATGTAGCATTAAATACTTTTAAATCCTTTTTTTAAAGTATCATCTGGAGTCCCACAGGGATCTCACCTAGGTCCATTATTGTTTTCTCTCTTTTTATATGATATTGGTAGGTGTTTTCGATACTCCAAAGTAATATACGTAGATGATATAAATATATATAATGTAGTCAGTACTATATCCGGCTATACTGAATACAGGAAGATCTGTATCGGTTTACAGTTTTCTGTGATACTAACAAATTATTTTTGAATATTAACGAATGCCATGATATTTTATTTTCTCGATTGCAATGCCCCTCTTATAGCCATATATACCTTAATGATACTAAAATTAATTTTGTTAATGGAATTAAGAATTTGGGCGTTACTCTTGACCAAAAACTTATTTTTGATAGGCATATTGAAGTCATTGTTCAAAAATCTTTAAGAGTTTTTGGCTTTATGTTTAGAATAGCAAAAGAATATCACACTACTCTTCCTTGATTACAATGTATAGAACAATGGTTAGACTCATTTTAGAATATAGCTGCACCGTATGGAATCCCCTCTATAATAAGTATGTGAGGCGATTGGAATTCGTGCAGAGAAAATGTATTAACTATATTAATTATAGATATAATAGGAATAGACATTGTTTTGCGTATGAAAATAATTTGTCTTTATATAAATTGGATGCTTTAAGTTTGAGAAGAAATTTCTCGGATATATTTTTTGTTTAAATTTTTTTTTCGTAACTTAGTGGATTCAATATATTGCACGAATTTCTTTTCCATGAATTGCAGATCGTATCATACTAGGTATAAAGAATTTTTTTATCATAACGATGTTTATATAAATTACTTGTTGTTGTAATGCATTGGGAACAGATGTCGACTTATTTTATTCAAATTGCTCTTCCTTCAAAAAAAGTTTGAAAAGACATCTTCACAATTAGTTGTACTTCTTTATCACATTTATTTAATATATTTTTGTAATTTTTGTTATGTGTTTACTATTGTTTCTAAACTGTTTCATTTTTCTTTTTGTACTCGCATTTTTAATCTGTCTTAGTTTATATATATATTTTCCTCTTTTTGTAAATTGCGTTACCCTGTTATTGGATAACTCTGTTTATCTGTTGGGTGGCCTTTTTTGTGTAAATAAATAAATAAACAATATCCTTTTCATGACAATCAACGGTGTACGCTTCCCGAATTTGTTATGTCAAATCCTGTGTCATGCGTATCGTTTGATTGATTAAAATTGGAACAGTTCGTGTAGGAATCTTTTAGCTGAACAACAAATGTACGAGACACGTGAAAGATAAGTGACTGCGCTAGAAATATTGAAATAATCATTCTTTGAATTGGCCGGAAGCCCTGAGAGAACTCGGCAGAGAGACAACATAGAAATGACAGCATTAATCAAACCCGCGGTCGTAAATCGGACGGAAACCCGGTCCAATATCGAATATGACTCGTGGGCTGCAATATCTGCGTGTTTTCTTACGAGTGTACATTTTTCCTGTCAATTTTGCTGATAGTGTCCGTGCACCGAAGTCGTAAAACGTGATCGACTGGAGACTCCGCTTTGTAGGAGTTCGGAATTTGGAAGTTGACGGCTTACGGAATTCGGCGTTACGTTGCAAATGATACAAATCCGCGTCGCTGGTCTGAGCGGGGAATTTATGGTCTATTAAGATATTTATGGGGTGGCACATTGACAGAAATATGATTTACGCCCTTAGTTTACTTCCTAAATTTTTGTTCTTAATGGATCCGAGTAAAACTTCTTAACAATAGTTGGAGAACCTTATGCAATAGCGTGACACATTAAATAGATATGTTTCATAAATTGAAAGAAGATTATATCCATCTGGATGACTTATGTGTCTTCCAGCCAACTTTTGATTAACTTCTTAACAATTGTTTGGAAGACTTATGCAATAGTGTGACATAGATAGATATAGACAATAAATTCAAAGAAATTGATGTCCTTTTAAATGATTTATGTATCTACGAAACATTTTCTGATTAAGTTTTATAACTAACATTTACTACATGAACATTAACCTGCCATACGCTTATAACCAAATACATAGATTACCAAATATGGGCTAAAAAGAGACCCGATAAGGTATCCTTTGTATTATTTTCCACGTTTTTTTTTAATACAATAAGTACACAGATTATAGTAATTTATTTTATAAGTCTGATAGGTGAGCTATTACAGTTACGAGTACTGTCTTTATAACCCTTTTTAAAATAAAAAAAGAAAGTTATATTAAAATTTTTGTTCGCGACTTCTATATTAAGAAGGTGTAATCTGTTTTCCGTGAATTAAAGACCTTTTAACACACTAGTGAATTCATAATACCACGCTTCGGTTTTATAGTATTTTATTTAGAATTATTATTATTAACATTTATCTCAAGAACGATCTTGTCATTTTGATCGGGATTATTTAAATTCACTCGATAAGGAGTTTCTGAAGGACTGGAGGGGCCCACAACTCCCGTCAGGTAGGACCTGGATTTTTTCAGCAATTGTCATCTTGCTGGATAGTGAGTCAATATAACTTGATGCTTCAAAGTGGTAACATCACCTCCAGCATTGGCCAGTAATGTTGTCAAAGAACGCATCATTCCATGTCTGGTAAAACTTTCTGAATCAAGGAGCCCAAGATATGCAGCCACTTTTTAAAACGATTTCGAAATTGTGTTGATGCCTACATGTTGTGTAGTACATTTTCCAGCCACATGTCGTATGAAAAATCTCACACCGGCATTTTTAGGTTGCATTTTCGACACATTTCTACAGCTTTTTCCATGCTCGTGAAACTTTTTGAAATATTTATTTTCGTATCGGGAATGAGTATGTATCGGTAACTGCCCCTGGCTTGGACATAGGTGATCTAAGAAGGTTAATTCATTGCATCGACAAGCACCTGCGATTCCCATGATCGTTGCAATCTGTAAAGAGTTCAAAATAAAACGCTCAATGTATAAATTGAAATATTAAAATCGTGTATTTTCTACCTTAACTTGTAAATATTCCTCATCTGGTGCTTTTTTCAAAAATTCTTCGATTTGGTTTCTCTCCAGTATCTTTGCCTTCTTTGGTTTATAATTTCTTAATTCTGCTTTCAAATATGAAGTAAGTTTACCATACTTCGAAATGTCAATAGCTTTGTGCACTTTCAACATTGATTTTAGCATGGAATGGTTCACATCGAAGAGGCAGCAAACCGTTTCTCCACATCGGAAAAATAGGATAATACCACCACTTCTGTGATGCCTCCTTCTACTATGCCCCTTTTTTCACCAGTTATCGAATTGTTAACAAATGATTTATGCTGAAAATATGATTATTAAGAAAATATTGTAAAATTACGGACTTTTTAGAGGATGTCGAAAGTAGAAAGTAAGAACCAAGTCCATAAAAGGGACTGCCTTTACAGTCTACTCTGCTGAAAGGTATGAATCTCATCACCATGCGGCCCAATAATAATCGAACACAGATGATTTGTGAACCAGGACGTTTGGAAGAAGAACTAGGTAAATCATTTATGATCAGCTCTCGGAGGAAGTGGATATATTGACAGAAATACTGAACAAGTCATTAGGAGAGCACCTAATATTAAAAAAAGGAGAATATTATCTGGCAACAACATATCACAAAGCACGATATGAATACCATCGACAATATTTTAAGAAAGGGATCGCCTTCCCTAAATTCTCCAGATCGATAAGTGTACCTATACACAATAATTTGCATTTCAACGTTAACATATTCGAAATATTCTAAAAGTTAAATCCAAAATTTCCTTCCAGCCTTTATAGTGAGAAATTGTGCATCTGATTTTGCGGAAGCATAACTTTTAGTACCTATATCACGATAATTTGTAACTTTACAAAGTTTTTTGAAATTGTCTTACATAATGTGATTTGTTCTCAAATACATGGACAGATTAATGTTAACCAACATGTGTTACTGAATATCTATTCGAGCATATGAATGGTCAAGTGGATGTCATATATATATATATATATATATAAGCAAAACTTTCATAAAATGAACAATAAGAATTTTTTATATAAGCTTGAATATGTTGGTGCTGGCTAAACTGTTATTAAAAAATTTTATGTTTACTTTGAGAAAATATTTCAATATGTTGAATAGTGTGGGTTCAGATCTGTAGTTTCTGTGTCTCCGGGTTCTATTCTAGGTCTTTTTCCTTTTATGATTTTCACTAATAATATTATTGACAATTTAGACGTGTCTTATCTGCTGCTGCTGACGATATGAAACTTTCTTTATTCCATTGCCACGAAGTCAGATTGTATTAAGCTGAAAAATGACTTAAACAGAGTTCAGAACTGGCGCACATTAATTCGTCTCAATTTAAATTTCACTAAATATAATTTGATGACATCCTTTAGGGAGCATAATTTAATATAATTTAAATACAAATTGACCGGTACTATTCTAACTTGTCCTCAGTACATAAAAGACCTTGACTTTATGATTCTGAACTGTCATTTAATAAACACAAATAATGTAATACAAAATGAAATACAAAGGCCCCATCTCCTAGTAGAGCCGCCATCATCGGCCACAAACGCTGTCGAGGCTGAGCGGAGAAGGAACCCGGGGGCCCGCCTCTACGAGGTGAAGGCGTCCTACCGTCCTGTTCTATAGCGTAATAATGTGGGAGATAATCCCTCTCGGCTCCGCACATTTAAAAATGTTAGATTAACAACATGATACTTATATAGAACAGTTTGTAATTGCTATTTGAAGTCTTTATTCCAGTTAACAGAATCAACATCGTGGATTGAATAAATATCTTATTAGGTTCCTCAAACTAATACTTTTATGTGGAATTAAATAATAACGGCCTATTGAATTAACAAATATTTGCTGATATTTTTAAAAGGTCTAATGAAGTAGTTTTTGGGTTCGCCATATATAACCGTGAAAAGCTGTTAATCTAAAAGTTATTTTACTGTTAATCTTACAGGTTTTGAATCATTTTTTTTTGTGTCGGTGGAGATATTCTTTGAACAACATACCCAGATATGATAAAATTTAATGAAGGGTAAAATGTTTTTCATCTAGATAAAGTATAGTTTTCGGAACTGAAAATATATTAAGTCGTTCAAGATACTGACTAACATTTTCTCAACATCTGAATCAAACTAATAGAGGTCTGACAGCGCCATGAATCTCCAACAAAAAACGCACACATAAGAAGCGAGAATCAGTTTCTATAAAAAACTAACACAATCATGTCCTCGTCTTGGCTTTATACGTTTTTTGCAACGCATCCCTCTGAAAATTTAAATAGTTTGGCTATCTATCTAAATCATCTACTGAATATTCCATGTTACTCTTGTTAAACGACTTTCCACATGGTTACTACCATTTTATTATAGTATGAACATACAGAGCAGATGATATGCATGTATTGGATATTCTTATATAATTTTTTCTAAATGTTTAACCTTTCTTCACCTTCAGTTCCTAGCGTTTTTTGTTTCCATGAAAATAATATTTTGGAAATCAATTGCTAGACACATAAACGCACAGTTGTTTGAATTTCGTTCTATTATTGAATTGAATAGTCTTCTATTGTAGCACAGATTACGGAAATTAAACACTTTGTACATTACACCAGTACTTGTATAAAAAATGTATAAAGTACTTTTGAAATTTCTTAAGGTCGCCGTATTTCTCGTCGTAAAATTATCAAATTTGTAGTGCTTTTAAGTACAGAAATCTTGAAAAATAGAGCAGGTAGAACAAAAATAATATCAAAAATAAAATTCTTGGCGTTTTGTTTATTCACTTTTACTATTTAAATTCACCTCAAATAAAATAGTAACTATTAAAAATCGTTTGAAAGACGCACATTATTTTGCTATTCTAACCCCACATTTTAACAATTATTTTCATATACTTATAAATAAAAGTGAAAAATATTATATGCAGAACTATGTAAATATGTTATAACTAAAATATTTACATCTACAGTTAAATTTACAAAAATATGTATTTTGAAGGATTTCCATATCTAAAAACTTGTTGGTTAGACGGGTTTCTGTAGTTATATATTCGTTTTACTTCGGTACCTTTGAACATTCGCAGGTGGCATGAGATAACATTCCTGTTATTTTCTATGCTCTATATTATTCAAAATTTAAATATCTATAATTATTTGTATTTGTAGAGAATATTATTTCAAGAATACGCCGCCCTTAACAAATATTTTGTATATTTGCTTTGCTGCGACTGAGTCTCCTCAGGCTACGAGACGTCTTGGAAGACCACGATTATCCGAGGAACGGTTCTGGCCGTAGCAATCGTAATAACAACAACAGAAGCCAAAATCAATATATGGATGGGTCCAAAGATACCGAGTCTGCTATTACAGAGTCTAGCCTGAGAACAAGAAGGACATGTCAAAGAATCCCAGCTAAAGCTAGGGATGTGCACTTTAATTCTGTTACTTGTAGCGACCAGTTACCGAGTTCATGGAATAACAACCCGGAAAATCACTATAATACAAATAATAACACCCGTCGTGAAAGCCTAAAAACAACTATAACTTCTTTCTTGTTCTTAATTTTCAGTAAGTAACATATACCTTATCTTTTTTATTAAAACAGATCCGTTTTCGTAGTATTCTGGCTTCCTATCTATTATTAGATATTAATGTCATAAACGTGTATAGCTATTGTGTCCTATAACCCTAATAAATTTTTAAGATGACAGCTCACTAAATAAACTCCCTTTCAGCAAAAGTGTAATTTTACCGGTGGTTTTTATGAAACACTATAACGATAGATTTTCATCAGGCCTTTGTTGTATTTTATATACCAAAGTACAAGGGTGGTCGTAGTTGGGTTTTTTGTGTCAGAGCCTTAAATAACCCACACTGGTCAAGGAAATTAATATAACCCTCCTGAAAGTAAATCTACTGTGATACAGAAAGTCTGTGTGACGAAGTAGTCCTTTTTATGTCACAATTTATATTGCAACTCTTCAAACAAAAACGGCATCAGAACTGTTTAGCAACAGTGAAAAACATCGGTCCATTATTTATCGTATAACTTTGTCCACATAATCTAACCCACTTAATTAATTACTGAAATATAATCTGCACAGGAGAACAATACACAATATTGTAGCGGCAAAAAATTGTGTTTTTTTGAGTACATAAAAACTAAATTTGTATTTCAGCTTCATTATAAAATATATAGTCACAACTTAACTGGTTGAATATTTCTAACAGTTTGAAACCAATATCTGCCTTTTGTGGGAATATAACTTATGCTGGACTAGCGCGCCAAGCATAGAAATTGCAGGCCACCGACATGACTTGGTGTGACAGTCGTTGCAGGTGACGGTTCATGCAGGTGCTGGTCTAGTGTGCGATGCTCCATGAAATAACATGGGAACCTTCATGAGCATGTCCGTGCAGGCATAATGTATGAGATCTTTAAAACTTAATCTTATATCTTGGACTATCTGTCATGTAACTCACTCCAGTAATAGAACTACTACTCTTAAGACTGAGGACAGATGATGTCGGAACGATAGACGCTGTGACGAACATCTTGCCGTTCGTTTCAGAAGCATATTGTTTTTCATATGAATGACGATATTAAATTTCATTAAATTTGTGAAACTGACGTACTAAATTCTCTTGAATTTTTTAAAACAGCTGTGGTTCCATTGGTGTCAAATCTAGACTTCCAACTGGTTATCTAACGAGTCTCTATCCATTTATTAGGGTATTTCAGGTTTCAGTGATTATATACTATTTTGAGTCAATCTTGTAGCTGATCATTTACGTAACAAAGTGCCACAACAAGTCTTCTATTGGCATTAAAATTTGTATGTCAAAGGTGAAAATATTGGTTTCACATTATTCTGTACATAAAATTGTTTATTCAGCGATAGTAGATAATATACTGCCCAGAGACATTGATAATGTCTATTAATTTAATATTCTACAATATTGTGAATGGCACTATTATTATTTGGATTAAAGCAATATATAAATAAATAAAAGTATATTATGCTTCAAATGATTACATGAGATACGTATTCTAACCAAATCTAGTCTGTTTTCTGGGCAAAAGTCTCAGGTCATTTTTTTGAATGCATATTGTTAGATCATTGCCAATCAACATTTGGAAAAAGTTCTTGCTTATTTCTTTTATCTTTTGATATTTTGATTCTTTGTAATTAATATTAGTTAAAAACAAACATTAATATAAAATGTGTTTTAATACTCTAAAATTTTGAGAAATCTCATTTATAATTTGAGCGGCCTAAATATTTTCCTAATTATCATTTTTTAGGTTTGAGCATGAACAATTCATTTTTAATATTTAGAAAAAATTTTGTCGTGTCTCTCTGAAAGCATTTTGAAAAGTTTTGATATACGATTTATTAAGTTAAAGGGTTAAGAATAATCGAAATAGACCTTGCATTCATAAGCAAACAAAATATTGGCACTAATATGCCTTTAACTAGTAGGTGCTCTGAATCTTCCGCAGAATTTTCCAAAAATACTAGTGTTACACAAGTTACAAAAAGTATTGCTGCAGAAAAGGTAGAAAATGGACAGGACAAATTCTGTCCTATGATTTTTATAAGTAATTCTGTTAATTGTATTGTAAAACTAAAAATGTAGTTCATAATTATTATATTAGTATTATTAAATTGTACTTCATTGTTCCTAGTTCTTTATCTTTTTTTTATAAAATGTGTTACACAAAATTATGTTTTCCTTCAATAAAATAGAGTACGTGTCATTAGTTAAAGGAGAATGAATATTCAGTACATTACAGTAATTAAGTGACACTTATCATATAATAAATTATGTGGACAAAATGATAAGCATTTAATTATAAAATTTAATAAGTTAATCTCAAAATATAAAAATTAAAAATATTGTAAAATCTAGTATGTAAGTGAAGTGAATTTGTGTGAAGTGAATTAAAAAAAAACTCGTCGATATACCGTGGACGTTGCATAGTAATGAGGACAAAAAACGAAAAAGGGTGTTGATTCCAGAAAATAAGGCCAACATTTTTTTGAGTTGAAAATTTTTTAAAAGAAATATAAAGAAAAACGTGTATCAGAGTTCAGAGATATAACCTCCACGCCAAATCAACATTGTTTCTGTAAAATCTAATATTCCAGGACCGAGAAATAAGCAAATTAGATGGATCGCCACTATTTCCTCTATAACTGGAGGGACATCACCTAGAGAACCACACATAAAGGTAAAACTTTAATAATAATCTCCCAAAATCAAATGGAAATTGTTTGTTTACAATTACGAGAGTTGGTTGAGAGGTAGTTCAGCTGATATGAAGGCGCTAAATTTAAAAATATCAGGAAGCAGCAAGGTATTTGCAGACGACGGCGAGCAAATAAGGGCGAGCGCAGGAGAAGAATTAAAACCGAGAAAATTGGGAAGATAAATACAAATTTAACTAACTAGTGTATTAAAGGTTGGTTTATGGGACTTAAAAATTAATATTTGTGTTAATAATAATAAGAACATTGATTTCTTTAATTATTAATTTAAGGTAGCGCAGGTTGCGTTGGTTAATGTTAAGTTGAAAATGAAAAATTTAAATCTATCTATTTATTAAAGTCATTTATATAGAAAAATACGAAATTGAGTATCATTGTTAAAGAAAGCAAAGTAATATAAAATTTTTGTTACCTTGACATCAGAACTTCTTCACTGAACCGTCTCTGAGCAAAGGGTTTCTCATGCTAATATAATACTGATTATCTTGTTTTATATTTTTTAAATAGTGTACGAAGCAACATAAACTAACTTAAGAACTCCTTATTATATTCAATATTCAAGTTTTATGCTTTGGATTGGCGCTAGAAAATAAGGTAAGTAATTGTATATTTGATTGATTTTGAGCTAACCGAAACATCATATTTAACAATATTTGTAAACTGAACGTAGGGCACATAACAAACATTATCACAAACAGTTGACACTTAACAATACTTATAGAACGTTTATCATGTATCACACATTTTACGGTCTTATGCCTATTTTAACACAAATACATTGTACCAGTTTGCAAGTTATATTAATTATTCTTATCAATACCAAACTATAAATTAGTATCAAATATTAATTAATTTTGATATCCCCAAAAAAGTAATAAAGTTTGGATCGTTGAACTGTTAAAATTATAACTACATCTAAAATTAATGTTTTTCGAATAGCTTATTTAAATCTCAATTTTACCTTGAGGTTCAATTATTAAAACCTGGAGTAACGTCTGACAGAACATAACATCATCCTTATATTGCTTTGCCCTTTTTCGTTGATCGAGTTTTTGTATTTAATATTTTATGCGAGTGTTGGAGGTATTTTTACGTTCTGACTTGACTCTAAACATAATTCGGTTTTATTGCCCGGTGAGGAATGTACGTTATTGCTTTCTTTCAGTTAACTGCCATTTTTGTGGTTTTTGGATGTAAAATTAAAATCAGAAACAATGCTTATTTAGCATTCTTTACATATATTAGAATATGACTTTGATTTTAGAAAGAAACCTTTTAGGTAAGTAAAAAAGGGAGACAATTACAGGGTCCAAACTCATCACCCTATTACCTTGTCCTCATAAACACGAAATTCACTAAAAATCTCGCGAATTTCGCAGATTTTACCACCTGCGAATATTCAAAGCTGCCGAAGTAAAATGAATATATAACGACAGAAAACCGTGCAAGCAACACATTTTTAGGTACAGAAATCTTTCAAAATACGTATTTTTTTAAATGTAGATGTAAATATTGTTATAATATAAACGAACATAGCTCTGTATATAAAATTGTTCACATTTCTTTATAAGAATATGTGAAAGTATGTTAAAATGTGGGGTTAGAATAGCAAAATAATGTGTGTGTTACAAATGCTTTTTAAAAGTTACTGTTTTATTTGAGCAGAATTTAAATAGTAAAATTGAATAAACTAAACATCAATAATTTTATTTTTGATATTACTTTTGTTCTACATGTTTTATTTTTACATATTTCTGTATCTAAAAAACACCACAAATTTGATCATTTTAAGCGAGAAATACGGCGACCTTAAATTAATAATGATGGGAAAGTGTCAACTTTTCGCGAATTTCACAAAACAAGAGATTAGGGTTAGTAAGACTTCTGACAATCTACCATGATAGTTTTATGATTAAAATTATAGAAAATATTGTAGTTGGCAAGTTGAGACTTTTCCCGCCATTAAATAATTTGCTCAAATTTTGGTGAATTTTTTAAGATACGTTAAGGGTCAAGGTATCATTTTAAGATCTGTTCCTCTGAGCCAACTATTAAATTTTAAAAAACTATTTTTACAAATACAATTTTGTAAGAACAAAATAAAAAAGAGCAGTTTAAAAATACTTCCGCACGGCACTGGAAACTGGTCCACTGTAAAACCTGATTAAAAAAATTAAAGAATTTCAAAAGGAAAGAAATAAATTACATTTTACAACACCTATTTTAATGTAGTAAATTAAACTGCTTTTGCCGCTATTGTTATTAATTATTAATATAATTAATTTGTCGTTTTAATTAGTAAAATAGTTTGACATACCTGATGTTACAACAAAATTTTGGGTCGCCCTACCCAGTTTCTATAAACTAACACAAACGTTTCTGCTTCTTATCTTGTGTAAGTTATTGGCAGCAGTTATGATACGTTTGCGTAAATAATCAACAGTGTCCACTTCGGTGCAATATACTCAATTTTTTAAATATTCCTACAAAAATAACTCTGAATGATTTTAAGTCAGGAGATCGTAGCGGCCATGGTACCGGTCCTCAATCCCCTGGTATTAATGCTTGGAGACGCTGTGCATGGTACGGATATAATTGAGTCTCGTGTATGATACGCCACATTGCTGCAGTACGCCGTGGACGCCCTGGACCTCCATCTCTTCCACGATTTGGTTGCAAATTTCCCGCGTCATGAATGTGTTTGCACTACACTTACACTCACTGCAGACAATTGTAAAAGTAGCTATATTTGGAACATGTTTACCGGGAAATCGTTCTGCTAAAGCATTTTCACTTTAACATTAATTAAAACGATACCCATCAACTGCGAGTTGCTATACGTAAGCCATTATTGATAGTCGAAAAACTAATGTGCATCACAAAAAAGTTAATACGAAAACTAATCGGATATTTGCAATCGCCTGGCTAGATACTACAGTAGCCCAGCAATGTAAAGGTTGAAACTACTAAAACCTCAATAATTTTTTCCCGGAATCTATAAGGATTTTACAAATTTTTTTTTTACGACATTGAAATCATTTTTCATGACACATCTACTCCTAAATTTTTTTAGATAAGTTCTGAATTACCCTTTATTTAGCTGTTTTCGACCGTCCATCATTTGTTTTATTATTTTTAAATATTCACTTTTATTTTTCTTCTTTTGGTTGCATTGTATTTTTTTATATGTTTGTTCATACTTATTTTTGAATTTATAAAATATTTGTAATTATTCTATTTTTAATATTTTATGTTTCACTATTATTATTTTCATTTTGACTGATTTTGAATATATGTACTTGTATTGTTATGATGGTTTGTATTTCTCTTTATTCTGCTTTGTTGGATTTCTACACCAGACAGGAACGAGATAAATAAATATGTCAGTTTTCAATAAATAATGCAGTATTTTTAAGAAATAAATCGTGGCGAAGGGCTATGTACTAATACAGTTTTACTAGTTACATAAACACTTCTGCGTGTTATATATTATGTTTGCCATATATGTGTGATATTACTGAACACTTAATATCGATTTCCTGTAACGTTTATTGATTCTCACCCCCTACATTGTCGGGTACAAGATTGAAGGATTTGTGACCCAAACATGTACGGAATATCAATGTGGCACTCATGCACTAACAGCGGAAACCTGGTAAGGTTTTGATGTTACGTTATATATTTTTTATTGTAATACCAACATTTGACAAGTTTTATCATTGTCGGCCGAAATATGTGTGGTGAATATCAACGTTCAGTTGAAATATGTCTCAAATTATCTTTCAATAGAAATTCGATAGATAAATGGCAATAAGAAGTTACATAAATGATTTTTAAATTAATTTTTAAATTAAAATTATCATGTATTTGCTGTTTAAGTTTCTGTTTGTATGTAATTTTGTAATAAAATATTTCAAAATGGAAGAGTTGGTAATTGAAAATCTATGGAAATTATATTATTAGTTTTCATACTGTACAGGGTGTACCACAATTACTTCGATCGTTATTTGAAAAAATTCTGATACAAAAAATTTCAAAATTTGACAACTTTCTGAGCCACGAGAATCGTAGAATTTTGCAGATATCTCCAAAAGTAGTAGTTGCAACTTTAATAATGCTTTCAAACATAGTTTCTATGTGCACAAGACAGAGCGAAAAAATACATGTTGTTCTATTTGAAATAAAAATGTTATATGATTTATTGTATTGTAAAGATATTTAAGCTGATAATAATAATAATAATAGTAATATCTCTACCCTTCATTTTAATCACGAGGATTAGCTCAAAAGTTGAAGACTTGTGCGAGAGAGGGGCGGCTTATTATTATTAAGCAAGCCGCCAGGAAGGTCGTAACCACCATTCAGTCAGCAATGAGGGAAACCTGGAAAACCTTATTAATTATGGGGGTAGTCAGCCGGTATCATCTCATATTGACCCAAGCTAACATTCAGAGAGGGTGTCAATACTATCCACGAATATATCTGATATACGGTCTACCGCCCGCGTGATTCGATCGTGGGATCTGTAATACAGGGTTAACTATGACTAAGTACAAAAATTTTAACCACGTGCTCAGGGAGGCCTAAAGGACAATCAAAAAATTATTCCAGAATTTTAGCTCGATATTTAAACAATGGGGCAAAACCCTTTTTTCTTACGGAAAGTCGGCGCCTATGATAAGCATCGACTGAGATGGCTTAGATTCATAGATAAAGCTTACATCTGTTAACAATGTCAACTACCATGCGGTCGTATTGTTGCAGCGTTTCTAAATGCAGAAACGACAAACTTATTAGTAATAATTAATGTTAGCTCCAGTATTTTGCATTTGTTTTGCACTATTTCGTTACAAACTGGTAAAACTATTCACTCATTACAACCACTCATTACCAATAAATCAAACTTCCCGTGGGTACAGTTAGATAAAATGCCTATTTATTATAAGAAAATTGAACGAAAGGAATAGGTACTAATAGAAAACTTTTAATGCATCCGCGGCAGTCTTGTCCCATAACCTAGAAAAACAAATCGGCGAACTATATTGTGGGAAAATATCTGTACCCGACACATATTCCATTATTTAATGACTATAAAACGTTTAAAATTAAAATAAGGCACTAAAAACTGAAGAACACAGAACTACAACGTAAACACAGATATTGAATTATGCATTGACAGCGACAGCGACCGTTGCATGACCGTTCCTTGCTGGTTACCTACTCTGATTCTCGCATTGGCGGCGTTAAATAAGGATTTAATATAATATCGAAAAAATATATTTTTTTTCGCTTTATAAATAAGTTTGGAATTTGTTTGAAAGGCGATTCCGTTAATTTTTAATTTTTTCTATCTGCGTGTTAAAAAAAGAGCGTAAAATATTTAAAGACGCAATGGTATGAACCAAAATAAGCAGAAAAGTCTCAATAAACATGGGTCTGCAAAGTAACTGTTGCGGAGATATGGAATGTTTTATGTTTTTTAGCCAATTTTTTTAATTTGCAAAAACGTTGTGTATTTTCTTATAATAGATGGTTGATGTTTAGTGACATAAACAGTACGTATTTGAGAGTTGTTCTCAGTGCACAAGTTTTCTTTCGCTATGGCTGGTTACTCTAATGCAGAATTAACAGACATACATTTCATGTATGGTCGTATTAATGGGAACGCCACCGAAGCACGACGTCTTTATGTTGACGCTTATCCAAATCGCCAGATTCCTTCACAACGCATGTTTGGAAATGGACGGAGGGCACTTTGAACATCTTCTGTAACTTTGTTTTTTTGTTTGTTACGAGCTTCCTTTGTCGGTTTATTCCTAATAAAATAAAATGTTTGAAAAACGAATATTCCCTATGAATAGTCCATATCTCCGCAACCGTTACTTTGCGGACCCATGTTTATTAAGACTTTACTGCTTATTTTGGTTCATACTATTACCTCCTGAAATATTTTACACTCTTTTTTTAACACCCTGTATATTCTAGTCAGTTAATAGTTTGATATAAAATATATATATGAAGAAGATACACGTCTTGTTTTGTCTTTCCTCTGTTTTACGGATCGAAGAGATGTGGCATGCATACTACTTCATCCAAGAAACTTTTTACTTTTCTTCTGAAAATGGAAAGTTTTACCTCTTTTCACGGAAGAGTGAATATAAATAATGAAGGTACGGTGGATTAAATTTTTTCACCTAAAATGAATCCCCTGGGGTCTAATTCATTCGACCTGTTCAGTTTAAAAATAACTGCCAAAAGTATTTCTTTAGATTAGGCTGTGTTAAAAACTTCACACTAAATGAAATATGGAGTTCCTATTTTGATTCGTTATCCTTAGAGATTGTTACTTAATCTTGGGTAACACCAATACCAGGGTATGTAATTTTGTAAAACAATAGTAATAAGTGATTTTGTTATTGCAGTATATAATTTTTCCATGTGCCATCATAAATTGCACTTTTTATAAATGCGGTTAAAGTGTATTAATTAACAATCTAACAGCAAACGTCAATACAACAGATTCAAATTTTTAAGTCCGAATTAATAATATCAGTGATTTGTAGAAACCGCCATAGAAATGTATTAGCAACTTTTCAGTGATAATCCTTCATTTGTTCAACTTCTGGTTTCAGCGGAAATTAATTTCACCAGCAGTTATGTTCGACGATGTACATTTTGCATAGATTACATTCAGCAGTAGATGTAGAATAATCATACTCTTGTTTTACTTTTCCAAAGCTCATTCCATCTACTCATATTTTATTGATTAGTTTGCTTATAAAGTGAAAGAGAATTATGACATGTTGATATCTGTAAATTGTATTTGGTGCAGCATACACTGTTTTTATAAAATAAGTAAGGAAACATACAAACGTACTTTGCTATTGAAAAGGTTGAAAAGGAATTGTTCTTTTAAGCAATTTTTTGGGCGTTAATAAGTGTTGAAACACCGCTAAAACCGAAACTAATTTTAAAATGTAGTAAATAGACTACATACCACAAATCCATATTAGGTAATTCTACAAAAATTGCTCCAATCTGTACATATAAGTATGTTTCTAAGAGGTGGCTGAAAATGATTTGTAGGCATGATTCGGTTATTGTCTTTTTGAGGGCAATAATTTGCAAATAACGGTCATATATAAATTTTAATCGCGCTACCTATACATTACTATATTTGCTAATTCTTGGTCTGAACAAGGCATATTGAGAAAAACAACGCAAAATACCTCTGCGTATGCATTGTGCCACACACTGAACTTAGCTAATTACAGCTTGTAAGTGGAGCAATAGAAGATCGACCTGTTTCTTGATTTGTTTTTTAACATATTTACAATAACCGTTATTTAATGATAATTGTGTATATTTACGTTCTCTAACCTTTTTGGGGAACAATAAGAAATTATTTATTTCAGAAACCCTATATTATGGATTAGTTAAAATACATATTCTAAATTTACTTATGAAAATAAAATTTTTAAATAGCCTATAATATTACGAGTTGTGGAAAAAATTAAGTAAATTGACTAAAAAATTAAAAATATGTTTATTAGAGGTGAGCTTCTTTTTTACTTAATCTGTAATTTCTTCATATAATATATAATTAATATATAATTTAACGATAAACTATGATACATGTTATGATTGTGGTTGTCTAACATAGATAAATTCGAGATATGTGGCCATAAAGAAATATTTTTGACGTTAGTTCGAGTTTAAATGTCATGACGAGAACAATGTTCTGGTACATTTTTTAGGTAATAGTTTGCCTATAAAATACACCGACTACAATGAGTGTACAAGTAATACTTCTCACGAAAATTTTACAAAAATTTGTAATAATAACAATTGGCAGTCAATCTTTATATCACTATTTAATTAATTAATTTTAACAACTGATGGTTATGTTACTATGGGATAGTTGGCCATAGTAAGAAATATAAATATATATATATTTAAGAAGCAACAATTAAATAATGCTTGGTAAAACTAACATTTTTATTAAGTACATAATAATATGTATGTAAATATCTCAATCTTTATTTCAATTTTTAATAGTCTAATAGAGCCTCGACAGCACAGAGAAGATTCTCCGCTTTGCGTCCATGAACTTTGGGATACTCCAGGTTTTTTTATGTATTTATCACCTGACTTTCCACGGAAATATGCCCATCCCGATAAGTTGTAGAAAAAGTGCGTAAACGAAACTATTTTAAGGTTAGGCAAACTTCGAAGTGTGTTTTACTTGGATATTTAATTTCAGTATACAAGCTGATGTGAAAAACCAAGATACGAATTGATCATGTAATATCTCATAATTTATTATTATTTATTACCTTAATTTACTTTTCCCACGGAATTTCAGTAAAAGCAATACATTTTTTGTGTTTCAAATGATGAATTTCGATTCATTTACGCAAGCAACTTTATCTTTTGGGATACAGAAATAGAACAGAACTTTAGGTACATTTTTACAATTTTTTTATTCACCTCAGTCGCGGCGAAGCTTTTGCCGAGTGAACACTGAAGATGCCATCAGCGAAGAGCGGCGAAACGTTTGAAAGCATGGGATGCTGCCAGTTACAGAGGCGGCTGCGGGACGTCCTGGAAGACCACCATTATCCGAGGAACTGTTCCGACCGCAGCATTCATAATACCAACAAGCCAAAATCAATATATGAGCGGGCCTAGAGATACTGATAGCTGGTCTGTCTCTCACAGAACCTAGCCCGAGAACACCAGGCATCCAGGCATGTCAGAGAATCCCGGCAATGCTAGAAATGTTTCTGACAGCGACCAGTTACCGAGGTCAGGGCATAACAACCCCGAAAATCACTGTGTATTAAATTACAATGACTAAATAGTTAAATTAATTAAAAAAGCCAATCGTAACGGGCTATACCCGCACAAGGAATAACAAAGTCACGCTTTCATACTAGCATGATGATGGTCATAATCATTCTTGAATAAATTGATGGATGGTGCAGCAACAACAGGTAGATGGTTCCATAGTTAGAAAACACATAAGATAAGTCAACGTAAATCGTATCTTTGTGTATACTTGATTTAAGTTTACCTATGAGAAAGGCACATAGCAGCCATTGAAACATACTGGTTCTCCATTGCATATAAATTTTAATATTTGTTCCTTTTTCTTATCTTAAATCTGTATTCTGCGATTTTAACTGAAATAACAGGACGCATTCTGAGAAACACATATTACACACAATAACATTTTATATCTTTCAATATCATTAATCATGTAATGCCCAAATGATTAAATCAGGGGAATAATAATGTGCGTGTCACGTCATTTACGATTAGAGACTGGTTATTTTTTTATTTGACTTCACTAACGCATCAAATGTTATGCCTTGGATATACGTGGTAATAACTGTACCCTGTACTTTACAGTTTTAATCTTGTTTAAATTTTTTAAATTTTCTCCATTACTCATCTCACGAGAGGCAAAAGAAACTTCTATCAATTACTGAATTTCGATTATTAACTATAGTCTGCTAGTGAAGTTTACACTGAAGCATTGTTTTAAAGGGGCACGGTTAAAGTTTTGTTCAAACTGTTAAGTTATATATCACTTAGCAGAACTTACTTTGGTCTAAAACTAACTTTTATGCTTTTACACAGGGATATATCAATCAATTTAGAAGTAACGTCAATGAACGTATTGTCACTTTTCACAGCTTTCATAAATAATCCTTACCGAACAGACTTATCACCACCAAATACTAATGTTCTTGTATAAGCTGCATTGCATCGATTTTCTTCAGTAAAGTTTATAAAGTTCGCACCGAGTTGTTTTTATAATGAGTCTTAAACACTAGGATCATAGTTTTCTAGCTGGCCCCGGTTTATTGAAGATAAAATCTATTGAAACTTATTTTAGTAAAAGAATGCTTTACGATATTGCTACCGTTTTCGATATTGTGCAGTGCTTTTCTACATTATAACTGAATACCTCTGTTTGTGTTCCAGCAGTAATAAAAATTTTACTGATCAATTTATTTTATTATTTATTTTATGAGTGCTGTAGCTTTCTGGTTCTGTCTTTTACTTCTACGTGGACATGGATTTTTACAACATGCTGTTAGTTCTAAGCACGTGTGACAGCTCTGAGAGATATTAAAATTGATTTAGTTCACCTTTTATTGGAAAGCACATTCTTTTATAAATTTAGATTGTAATATCTGTATTAAATCGATAAAACTGATATTAGGGACGTAATATTGAGGGAAAATTAAATTAAAACTGTATTTTAAACATACACTGAGAAAAAAAATCACTAGTGATAGGTAAAAATACACTTGCCCCAGCAAATAAATTGCATAAAATAGAGAACAAAACAATTGTAGCAGTTAAATCAAGTTTTCTGAAAACCAGTCATTAGTATTAGTCTACAACAATGACTGAAATTTTTTGCTAGATTACCTTGAATGCAGTGAAAATTTTTAAGTAAATGTATTTCTGGTATATTAAGGACAAGTGAGCTGTATATTATAGGTTAGTTGACTGTAATGCAATTATTATTGAACATTCAATATTAGTAGTACTTTTTAACTTGTAAATTATCTGTATTTTAGACAATAAATTAAGTATAAATGTTGTACTTACTTTAAAGTGTATACTCATTTAACATAAATATAAACGATAATTAGGTCATAATTTCAAATCATATGCTAAAATGGTACTTTTTACTAGCTAATTTTTTTTGAAAACTAGACGAACGTGTTTTTTCTGACGACATAAATCTACTACAATAAAATTTAGAATCCAGAAATGTCTTTGAACAATTTTTTGCATATTTGTTTATACAAATCACAAAATAAAGAGGAATATTTTCTATAAAGATATCATAAGTAGATAACATTTTATTTTACAATAAAACATAACTAACAAATTTAAGATATGTTTTATAATCACAACATACAATAAAACTGTGTAATGACTGTTTTCAACCATTTATGTATACTATACTACTGATTAATACGTTCAGTAATACGTTTCACAATACTGAAAATGATAATGATTATGTAAAAAATCGACTAAATTAAATGTTCAAATTGTGCACCGTTGGCTGCCTGACATTAGCCAAGACGATTAATAAATTCTTTTTGGACATTAGCAATAACTTCAGACGAGATACGATGTATCTCGTGACGAATTCTTGATTTTAAATCTTCTAAATTAACCGGTCTAGTAACGTATACTTTGCTTTTTAAATATCCCCACAAGAAATAATCAAGGGGCGTCAAATCAGGCGATCTGGCTGGCCACTCAATCAGCCCCTTTCTCGGGTGATACATTTCGGTGAAAATTAAATTTTGAAATCTTCAAACATAATTTGCTTGAAACTTTTGTTATGTAACACCATAATTTTTCATGATGTGTATGTAGAATGATACGCTCTTTCAAATGGCATGGTCAAAATTGGGGGTTGCTATTTAAAAATATTGTTGATGACGTCATATCTCGAACAACGATGACGTCACAAATATGGGTTGTATGTCAAAAAGTGCCTTATTTAAAAACAAAATGGACGTGCCAGGGGGTTTTTTCGAAAACTTCTCAATTTCAAAAATAATGAATTTATTCGTTACTTTTCGAAAGCACTGTATATTGAAGAACACCAGGAACACTTACTACATTATTCATTAACTTAAATAACAGAACTAAGTCACTAAATATTCCACGACTTTCCAAAGAAACTAACTTGAAATATTGGCGGGCTTGATAGCAATCGTTTTTAATAAAATAATTTGTTTTAAAATTATAAATTTATTTTGTATACATTCTATACGGGGTTTATAAATATTATATTGAGGGGACCAAACAGAAGACGCGTAATCCAACCTGCTTAATACATAGGAATTATAAACGGACACAATTGAATTAATATTTTTAAATGGTTTACATTGTCTTTTAAGGTAACCTAACATTTTACAAGCATTATTAACTACTAAGGTCTCTATATGAGTATTAAACAGCAATTTTGAATCCAGAATTACCACAAAATCCTTAATATGTGACACTCTATTTAGTATTTGATCATTAATAAAGTATTGGCAAGTAATGTTATTAACATTTCTAGTATATGTTATTGTTTGACACAATGATTAAAAAATAAACCGTTTTGCTTAAAACATAACTCTAAACAGTTCAGATCAGTTACAGTCTATCACAGTCAGATGGATTATTTATATTAATAAATACTTTTAAATCATCTGAATATAGTAAAATTTTACGCATTCTCACATTATCTAATGTTGTTTATGCAGATTATGAAAAATAAAGGACCAAGACGTGATCTTTGAGGTATCCCAAAAGTAGTAATGAAAGATTTAGATTTATAACCCCCAACTGTCAAAAGCCTTACTGAAGTCCGCATAAACAGCATCAATTTGTTCTTGTTTATCCATTTGTTTATACAGATATTAGTAGGTAACAATTTGTTTCGGTTTATTTGAATTATTAAATATTAGAATTCGTTTTATACATAGAATAGATACTTTGTATTTTAGTATAATTAACACTTTCTCGCAAAATTTTACAAACAAAAAGTCTTAAAAATTACATTTTACATCGAAGCATGTAAATTTAATAGTCATTGGCATACGCATAAAAAGTTATTTAGTGCTTGAGGGTGTGGAGACCCTATGTCAATTTCAAAGAGTAGATTTTTTTCTATAGTTAAAAGTTTGTTAACTGAAACTTTCCTTGCTCTCGGAAAGACCATAGAACATTAATTTTATACTCACACGCTATCTCAAGTCATGCAAGATTGTCACTTCATTGTCGAGAAATATTAAATTGTAGAGATGTTTACTTGGACGACAACGTCCCATTATAAGTTATGCAATTTCTCTAAGCTAAATTTTACTCATGTTCAGCTCCTCAGAGTTCTTGGCGAAGGAACATCAATTAGACCCTACGCATGAACCCTATTTCGGACGCAATATCTAGCGATATAGGCAACAAACTGTTTCAAAATTATTTAAAGGTCAAGCTATACAGCGCCTCAATTAGATATCATAGAGTTATTTAAATACTGTAAATTTTATTTACAAAAATCTAGCTATTGGTCAATAATTTGTCGGATGGGGTTTCCCTATCGTTTTATTTATTTCAGTTTTTGCCAATTTAATGGTGAATTGGAAAAAGGGTATAAGACAATATTTTGGGAAAATGAAGATAAATTTACTTATTTTTCATTTTTCTTCAAACATGTAACGGAAACTAATTAAAAAAGCGAAACACATCTTATTTTTATTTTAAAACGGTTATGATCGATTTCGGTCGAATGACCCGATCTAACAAATAAGGGATTGTTCGACGTTACTTTAATCATGTATAAATATGGTCAGGCACACACTATACTTATTACTGCTACCTTAATGAAATAGCACATATGCTCATGCTTAAATGTCAATATAAGGGAAATCTAAATACTGCTTAACCCTATGAGACGTCCAGTAATTCTCTATTTTCTCAGATCCCTCTTAATTTTGTTATTAGCTTTTGATAAAATGATACAAGTAGATAGTTACTATCAAAAACCAAATTATATTATATCTTCCATGATTCCAAATAGAAGAGTTAACTTGTTATTTGTAATATTATTGTGTTAAATAGATATTGGTATTGAATAAAGTTGCAAAATAGATAAAATGGATACAGAAAGTAAAAGTTATTTGTTGTTAACATTATTTGAGGTATTTATAAAATTTTGCTGTCTGACTTCACTACATTAAATTACCTGTATTATTCTAGAACATAATAAACAAAAGTAATAAATAATTATTATTTAAAAATTTATAAGCAGAAATAAAATCAGTAGTAAATAGCAATCAAATGTATTAAATTAATTTAATAGTTATTTATAGTACAAGTGGGATATAGGCATTATTATATATGATTATATTCACGAATGTAATAATTAATGTCGTTATACCACGTGTACTATATAAAATTTTATCTCGAAATGCAAAAAATTGTATCTACAACTAATTTAAATTGAGAAAAATCCAAAATCAGATCTAGAGCCATCCGGAAAGTAGTACCCGTTAGCGCCGCATGAAGCGCTGACGCAGGCAGGCAGGATCAGACCGCGTCAGGGGCTTGTCTGCCTGCTCTATGCGAGGTTGCGTGACTTTAGCATTGCCTGTGTTGTGTCTGTGATCATTTATAATATTTAAACAAATTGAGAACCCCACCAGTTGTGAAGTGAGGGCCATGATTAAATTTCTTAATGCACGAAACGTTTGGCCTTGTGATATTCATCGCCAATTAGGAGGTGTATGGAGACAATGTGAAAGACGAGTCATCTATTCGCGCTGGTGTCGCAACTTCAACCTGGGGAGGGGAATACACACGACGAGGAGCGTTCAGGGAGACCATCTGTCATTACAGACCCACTGGTGAGCTCAGTAGACGCATGCGTGAGGAACGATTGACGCGTCACAATTGATGAACTCGTGAACATTTTCCTAATGTGTCTCGAACAATTGTTCATGAAATTGTCAAAGACCATCTGCATTATTCAAAAATCTGTGCAAGGTGGGCCCCTCGCATGCTTACAGAGGAGCACAAAACCAAGCGTATGGCTGCAGCACTGATATTTCTGGGACGTTATTCTGATGAAGGAGACTATTTCCTGACTCGCATCATTATTGAGGACGAAACAAGGGTTTATTATGCATCACCTGAGAGTAAACGGCAGTTAATGGAGTGGCATCATCCTCATTCACCAACCAAACCAAAAAAAATCAAAACAGTTCTGTCCAGCACGAAACTAATGGCAACCGTTTTCTGGAATCGACGAGGTGTACTGCTCATTAATTTTATGGGCCGTGGAAGCACAATTAATGCTAATGCGTATTGTGAAACATTTAAGAAATTACGGCGGGCAATACAAATCAGCGGCGAGGTCTATTGTCTAGAGGCGTCATTCTCCTTCATGACAATACCAGGCCTCATGCAGCTGCGACAACACAACAAATTTTGCAGCAATTCAAATGGTAAGCCTTCGACTATCCGCCATATAGCCCGGACTTGGTCCCTTCGGATTTTCATCTATTTACGAAGCTTAAAGACTTTCTGGCGTATTAACAGCGATGAAGAACTTAAACGAGGCGTGACTACGTATCAATACGCTGGCGGCGGAGGACTATGACGCTGGAATACAAAAACTCGTCACACGTTATGACGAATGCCTAAATTTGCTTGAAGATTATGTGGAGAAGTAGTGTAAAGTATGCTCTTTCCAACAAAAATGTTTATATTTGTTAATATTTACTCCTGTGTCTTTATTGCACAAACGGGTACCACTTTCCGGATGGCCCTCGTAGTTTGTAGGGTTTGATTCAAAATCAAGAAGCAAAGGCATTGTTATGGTATCCTGTCAAACTTGTCTCTTGGAACTGAAAAAACTACTGCAGCTGCAGTAGCTTCACTTTTACCAGATAAATCGAAAACCAAGTACGAACAATAATTTTGTAAACGATTCACTGATTGATGTACATCTAAGAATATAAAATATGAAGCAAAAGGAAAAGTATTATTAGCATTTTTTGGTGAATTATCTAAGAAGTATAAATCATCTAGTCTTTGGGCATTCTATTCTATGCTGCGCTCTGCAATCTGTATGCGGCAAAATGTTGATAACAGTATGTTCAACAATTTAATTGCTTTTCTGAAAGAGCAATTAGTGGGATACGAACCAAAAAAATTAAAATTATTAACGAAAGAAGATGTTTCAACATTTTTACAAGATGTCGATGACAAAATTCTTTCTAACAAAAGTAATAACAAGAAAATGTTTGCTGTTTGAAATTCATAAAAGTATAATTTAAAGTTGCTTTAATTATTGGACTTGGAGGTGCATGTAGAGTGGACGAGTTAACTAATTTGCTGTTAGAAAATGTAAAAAATTAGCGAAATAATTTTCATAATTTCATACCGGATACGAAAACCAAAGGTTCCCGAGAATTCTTTATCAGTGCCGGTCCAAATAATACGAAAATACCTCGCCCTGAGTCCTAGTCACGACGATCATGGAAGATTTTGTGTTGGTTACAAATCGCTACAAAGGAGAGATTGCCGTCATTGAAGCTACTTCAAGTGCTTGCAAAGAAAATTTAAGCGTTGTTAATGCAAATACAGACCAGCTGCATTCATCTGATATTAATTTTACGAATTGCCAAAGTTGCGTTGTTAATATTAATAACAAGTAATTCAATTTAAGTTAAATTATCTATTAATTGTCAAATTGATAAACATGTTGGTTATTAATAAAAATAACCGTTAAGCAGTAATCTCTTTTTTTAACATTTCGCTAGTGAGGTAATACATCACATCACTCCCCTAGTGGTGTAATGACCTTCATTATTCAACTGAAACAGTGCCAAATAAATGCTGTAATGAGGCTCTTATAAAGCAATTGTAGATAAAAAAAAGTTAAATATCGTTATTCATTTGTTTTATTTACTATTTTTCAAATTAAAACAAGTAGTTTAATAATAATTATGTAGTGTGAAATCAGATGGCATAAAAGTAATACCATCTATCTGGTACTTACCAAACAGCATTGTCGCCGTAATTGTCACGAGCAGCTCTATATTCGAAACAAAGGAATAATACAACGTATATACAACGTTACGTTTAACAATACTTTAAGTTCACCACTAATATTTATTGCATTACCTACTCAGTATTTACACTATGTATCTATGACCCACAAATATCATAAAAATAAAAGAAACAACCGACTGTTGACATCACCAATACCGTAACCTCCATCCACGGAAACAAATCGCGCTGAATAACTTGTAACGTCACACCAATGATGTTATGTTTTCGGTCACGTGGTCGTTTACATTCTATAGCGATTTATTTATGTTAATATTATTAATTACTAATTATTATGTGATTATTGCCGTCAGACACATGTGCTGACCTTTCAATATGTTTGAAAGATTACCCTGTAATATGTTTCAAATCAATATAAAATTCATACAGCTTCCCCATTATTGTTCTTAGTTTTAACTTTCAATCTTTGAAGTATCATAGCCCACTGGGACTTTCAGAATCATCACTCTTATACCTTGCATGATGATAAGTTTTCTACAAAACTAGATCTAAAATAAAATCTTAAATTTACATAACAGTAATGATCGAATCTGCAAGATAATCTTAGAACAACGCCCAATAGATGATGTGACCAATATAGCAGTATACTGAATATTGCATGCTTAAATTTTAAATTGGATATAAGTGTCGAAATTTTGTTTATATTATGATAAAATAGAAATTACATAAAAATAAAATGCTATGAAATTCAATTTAAACAACTAATATAAAGAATTATTATTGAAATGTTATTATAGGTATAAAATATAGAGAAATTGTTATTATTAGCATTATATAATATAAACATATTGAAAGAAACATATTATTATATTAAAAGGACAAAATTTTAGACATTGACATATCAAAAGAAAGCTTAAAGAGCCAAAATTTATCATGTATGCATATCGTACGACGAAAACATTTGTCAAATAAACTATTTGTAAAATAAAATGAGAATTCCAATATTGAACATAATGACAAATAGAAATGTCAAATGTAAAGATGGCTATACAATGAAAATTCAACATCTCTGACAGGACGCTAGAAAAACACAAATTAAAGAATATTTCATTATAAAATTAATTAAAAACTGTTATATAATTGTAAAATGTAGTTATAAAATTATAAAAGACAATTAGTGTAGTGAACAGTGCTTGGAAAAGAATAATTTAAAGTAAAAGTGTTACTAGTGTAGAGACCTTAAGAAAAACGTTTATTGACTAGTTATGAAGAAAATTGTGAAACGAGAAGAAGCACAAGTTTGGTGGAGTAGAAAAATTTCATTTAAATTAGTAAAAATTGATTAAAAAGTATAAATTCATGCTTACCAGTTTCACAGTATCATTATAAAAGCAAAGTAACTTAAGTCAACATCTATCAAGAAAACATATAAGAAATTTGGTGGAAATCATCTCCATAATCAGACCTGGGAGTTTGCAAAAGGTCCAATACATCAATCTCCAGAGGGAAATAACCTCCAAAAACTACAGCAAGACATCAACAGGTACAAAATTCCAGAATTCAACAGGATATCCAGTCCAGAGTATCAACAGCATCTAGAGTACTACATCATCCAGAAAGAATCAATTTCAGACAGCAATTAGAAATATCGTCTATAAAAGGAGTAAGAAATTTAACGTATACGTATAAAAAACGATATCTAGCTAGATCGAATGAAAATTGATCAATACTCAACTTCAAAACTGATAAATAATAATATACAACATTTAATAACTTACCTTATATTAAATTTAAATTACATTAAAAGCTTAAACTTTAAAAATTCCAGTAATTAACTGCTGTATGAAATAATTAGACATGAAAGACGGCCATTTTACTAAAACAGAACCTAGGTAGAATATGCAAAATTTATTACACTCGTGTGTATTTCTAGTTGCCTAATAGTAAATAGCTTTATAGAAATTCATAGAAATCAAATGAAATATACACGTGGCAATTTATAATTAATTAAATCTTAAGAAAATTGTAAGAAAATATTCTTTAAATATTCATTGTGTTGAATGTTATAGTTCAATTGAGAATTTATCTTTTATTTTATTTTTGTTTTGAATAAAAGTTAATGTACTGTTCTTTAAAAGAATTGTTTTTATATGTACTGAGTGGTAAAAGATATTCAAACATTTTATAAAAAAAAATATGAAAAAGGTGTTAGCTTCTCTGCTAGAATCCACTCCTGAGATAAAAGAAAAACATAGTCAGGGTACAGCAAATACAGGTAAAACAACATTATCTAAATAAAATCATAAATTTAGATTATAAAACAAAATTATATTTATTCACATTTAGAATCACATATATAATTTAACGTAAATACAATTTTTCATTATTTCAATAAATAAAAGATTGGCGCCCAATAAAAATTAACACACATAAAAAAATCGTATCACATCATAATCACACATACACAGTCTACCGGGTGTTTCCTCTAAGACTTTCAGTGCTTATATCTCAGAAACTATCACAGCCAGCGCGATGAAATTTGGTATACAGACACTAGATGGCGCGTAGAATCTGATAATAACATCAATTCTTATACAGGGTGTTTCATTTTCCAAGAGATCCATTTAATTTTGATATTTTGGTAGTCAACCCCGCTAAAACTTATGTTTAAATTGAAATATACTTAATTATGAACACAGTCTGAAAAATAAGCATTCAAAAATTTTAAAATTTAACATAAAAAAACGCCTCCAAAAAGTGCCCAAATTTCATTGTTTTGTCATGTAAAATGTGTATAGCCTTGAGCCACACTTACACAGAAGAAACTAACATCGCTAAACGTCAAAACTATGAATTGTCATTGAATTGTCAAATATTAATGCCATAAAATATTTAATTGCACATAAATTTACGTATGCACAATGGTGTTATTGAGAATTGTCGATAAAAAGCCCCGTTCAGTGAATATTATTGTGTAAAATATCTGTGGATATTTTTAAATTGTTCCATTATAATGTAACAAGACTTCAGTAAATAGTTTTTTTTGTTACTACAGTGTACATAATATTTAGGGACCCATATTTTTTATCACAAAATAATTTACAAAAGTGTGTAAGTACGAAGTACCTAAAGAATATTCCTTTTTTCCATCAGCTGTAATAATTATTGATTACTTATTTAGCAACAAATAAATTCGAACAAAACGACTCCTAATTTTTTTTTGTTTATAATGTGAACGTGTTTGTCCTTGAACTGAACTTGCCTCGCAAAAGAAATCAAAGAAATATCACTAAAGCATAATCTAGAAATGATTGATGTTCATTGTGTCCAAATATTTCATTATTGATGGATAAAGTATGTTTAAGAAAGAATCTACATCTGTAAAATAGTAAACAATGTACTACCATTTCTGTATTTTATATGATACAGAACTAAAATAAAGCAACTGGTTTTCACATAGTCATTTAAAGCTAGATAGTAATTTGAAATTATTGTTTTTATCTTTCAGTAGTACCAAAAACTATATTGAAATAATTCAGAACATAGGACACCAAAAAGAATAAACGAAAAATATCACACAGACATTTTCTTAGAATTAATTATAAACATGGAATGGTGGTTATAAAGAAGCCCCTAACTCACTTTGAAGAGGATTCTATAAGACATTAAATTCAGTTGTTGTCTGTCGTGGGATTTAAAATTTCTAAACAAATAAAATTTAAAAAAACTAATTTCATAATTCTACGTACACTACGAAAACATCTTGTTAGAATATCTTAAAAATGATGAAAGCTAACTGTTGTTATAGTATACACAACGTAACGTAATAAGGTATCGAGCAATGAAATGGCAAGATTCGTTTCTAATCGTACATGCATGACCATCCCTTAGATTGAACGGTGCTCTGTAAATTAGAATACAGAACAACTGTTTAACATAAAATCGATTAAATGTATGTAAGTACTTAGATACTTTTAATTTATTGTAATTTTATTTTATTGTTAATAAATTTAAAATTTGTATTTGTCTTTTTTTATTCTACCTGAATTATTAAACACAGATGCTTAAGAAATAATGAATACTTAAAGATGAAGGGTGAAGTTAATCAATTTAGCCACGAATGAAAAAAATAAACCACTGTAGGTACGTATTACTTTTTAATACGCTGAGATTATGCTGATTACAACTGAATAATAACTAAAATAAAATACAAAAAATCATTCATTTAGTCTTGAAAATGTGTTCCTTGTAGAATACTCTTCAAAGTGAGTTTTTTATATTATTATCTATCATTTCATGCTTAAAATTATACCTGCCTTATTTAAGAGCTGAATATTAACAGTTCTCACTGATATTTATGTGTTAGACATGTTAATTTTGTTATAGAATTATTAAACACAAGGAATATTTGCTGTAGTGTATAATAAATACAAACAATAACAATTTAATAAACTTTAATTTCCGTCATACTTGCATTATTTACATTTTTTATTTAATTCACTCATTAACTTACACATTCCATGAACTTTAATTTTATTAAATAATTAAACGAAGTACAGAAAGTTAGGTATGTTCTTATTTATGGCAAAACGTAAAGTCTAATGTGTTCTAGCAAAATTTTCCTCGTCTCTCATCTATCTGTCGTACGAATATAAACTAATCTTGGCATCTGGCTTCTTCAGTATCTTATCGAATCTTTTAATCAATGATTAACGTAATTGTGTATGTCAACCTGCTTCCATAACAGCACTTTGTTTTCTAGGTTTTTACCTAGAGGTGAGACGAAACATTTTCGTAGACATTTTTAATTTCTGCACACCACAAATGAAATGAATATGTTTATATTCATTCTGTTCTCATATAAATACTGAAATATGTTTCCTCGACTCTGTTCTTGAAAGTAAGCCCCCAATAGCTTCTCCATCTGAAACTAATTAGGTAAAGATAATCATAGCCTTTGCGTAACTAGGCTATTTCTTATAAATTTAACCTCATAGTTCTTTGAAATGAAGTAGCTAATATGAAACATAAGTACAAGAAACTACAACTCGTATATTCAATGTAAAAAGGTGAAAAATAAAGTAAAAAAAAAAATAAAAAAATAAAGTTATAATTACCTACTAAATACACTGATATTTTTCCTTCGTCTTTCCTCTCAATTCCCATTAATCGTTATACTTAGTACTTGCACATCTCGTACTATCAAGCTTTTTATTGTATGAATGTAATTTTTAGCACACCTAGGTATAGGTATGGCTCGAAATTTTATTCACATTTGATGAGTAGTTTTTACAATAGATATATTTTTGTAATACTGGAACTGAAGCTTTCACTCAAGGAATCCGTAACATTTTTATCTATGATTGTTTCTAGGTTTTAAACATTTTTACCACTTGCAGGTGAGATATGAGTTGTTTCCTGCAGTATTATTTACAGATTTTTACCACTTGTTGAAGAGGCTTTATTCATTATTTTCATTATTTGGAACTCTAGGTTAAGTTTACATATCGTTCGGGTGTTCGGGTCTCGAGACTCTCGGGCTCTGTCTGCGTCTGCGCTCTGCAGCTTACAGCAATATTCACAGTAAACAACAGTAAAGCCGCAGCAAGTCAAGAGCAAGACGTGTTCATAAATTTAGTTTTCTGCTCGTAGAGATACTCCTTTATCACTTTTATTATTTCCGAGTATAGTCGTATTATACAATTAAAAAAACAATGTTTCACATATTTTCATGCCAAATAAAGTTCAGCGTATGCGAACAGCTAATAACCTCTAAATTCCATTTTTTTAACAAAACTAGCATTATTGCAAATACGTATGCAAATTCAATGTACCTCGTGGTGTTACGTATTTATAATAAAATTCCTACAAAAATAGTCATACTTGCTTTGACAGTTCCCGTCACTTTACGTTTTGACGTCTATCCATGCGGTTGTTGCGTGTGTGTAAATTGGACTCAAGGCTATACACATTTTGCATGACAAAACAATGAAATTTTAGTACTTTTCATAGGCGTTTTTTATGATAAAATTAAATTTTTTCGGGACTTTTTTTATCAGAATGTGTTTATAATTCAGAATATTTCAATTTAAATACAAATTTTACCGAGGTTGACTACCAAAAAATCGAACTTAAATCGATTATCTGCTCAACACCCTGTATATAAACTAATGCCATCATCGAATTCTACACGCCATCTAGTGCCAGTATACCAAATTTCGACGCACTGGCTGCAATAGTAGCTGAGATATTCGCACTGAAAGTCTTAGAGGGAACACCTGGTATAGTGAGCGGACGAAATTGTGGACAGTGACTAATCGCTAGCTTGTGGACAAGCGCGACGGGCGAAGCGTGCGGGGAGCAACATTTCATAGGCGTACTAAATTTGAATGCGATCAGATATAAAAAAATATACAAAAATGACAAAAATAATTGCATTACATGACATCCATTATTTTTAGAGTAGAAACAGTGATATAACAGTTTTTACCAATTTCGAGGCGCTATATCATAAAAATAATTTATTTATTTAAAAATTTAAAGTTTTCATCTTATATTTTCAATTGCCCAAGGTCGAAAATAATAGAGAGTGACTAATTCACAACACAGATATGAGTACGGAAGATACGGGTAGTATGATTACCTAAGCGTGCCATTTGAGAAGAGTTAAAGCACAGAAAACTACCAAAAATAAGTTGACGTCGGCTGAACCTCGCACATTAATAATTTACTTTAAATGTGCCACCTGTGTCATCCTCTCTACAAATTAGAATGCCGTCCTTATGGACGGCGATTGCCCACTACCACCCACTTACACCTACCTGATGCGCAACTTCTGTTTTAATTATTTATGGCGGGAAAGTCTCAACTTTTGACAATTGCTATTTGCGAAACTGTCAAACACTACAAATATTATTGCCTCTTTTTATTATGTGCTGTTAATAAATTTGTTTTGAGCTTCTGATAATCTACCATGGCAGTTTTACGATGAAAATGATAGAAAATGTTATAGGTAGTTGACAAAATTTGCGAATTCCGCATTCAAAAGGACAAAAGACTTTAGAATACATACACACTATTTGCTATTAGTTACTAGCACTGTCACTATAACGGTCACACATTAACGCTTATTATAATCATATCGTACCGCTTTCCGTATGGCATTCATACGTCCATGTTTCGTCAAAATTTAGTATATCCTTCCATCCAGATTCTTATTTTTTAATATTTATTCTAAATAGTTTCTTCACCATTTTATACGGACTAAGTTTCATCTTGTCAGATATAGCAATAGAATTTTTTTTTGGAAAACTCATTTTAAAAATACAATCTTCCTTCCGCGAGCTTCCATCACTTTCCTTTTCACAGTTGTACTTCTTTACCACTTTTTTATTTGCACGCATATGCTATTCACGTACAATTTTGTTAATGAAATATATATTTCAACATCACGTACACTCATATTTTGACGTCGCGCACCAAACTGTTTATACATATCATCATCCGATATTCCTCATTTCGATCAAATCACTAATAAAATTAATTACATTCATAATTAAATTAACGAAAAGATACACCCGAAATTTTGCCCGGCCGAACGATATACCCGCCTATGATAGCCTTGGAAATGAAACAGCTGGATCCGACAATTCGTTGCAGCCAATGAAATGCCGGCAGCGCATGCGTACTAACGTGTACTAACGCAGCGCATGCGTAGCAGAAGCTGTGTAATTGGGTATGCTCTCAGAGATATGCGGCACACTATTTTATAGGAAAAATATAAGGGCTGCATGTATATTTCTTTGTGTTGACTGCTATAAATTGTGAGCAGGTTTATAACATTAGTCACTCTCTACAATTTTGGAATCTGGTATAATAAATCACAATAATATATTTAATAATTTCAAGATATACATTTATCGTTATCCAGAGACCACAATAATTAGTCTGGCTTAGTTTAGTTAAGGCAGTCGTTAATTTTACTAAATATATAGGTTTACCTTTACCTATTATTAAATCATCGCCATTCCATTTAATCTAGGTATGCAGGAGGATTAAAGCCATGCCCATATTACGTTGGCAACACAATTTGAATAGCAGGGGATCCGTTAAGCAGGTGATATAGCATTGATGGCTTAATATAGTTGGCTAATATACCGTATAACTATTTTAGGTAGTTTATGTATAGGAGGATAAATGTAAAAGTAACAAACGCAATTTAATTGTAGAACCTGTCAACAGGAATAATTCATAATCATGGCACTAAATCTGAAAATCGCAAAGATTGATATGCTCTCTAAAATGTAGGGTAACATTTAATATTATAATTAGCTTTCATACGTGATGTTGATTTCAGTAGCTATTTGAAATCGATTTCGGAACCAGAGCAAAAAATATAGTGTTTTGCTTCTAAAATATATTTACTGTTATATATAGACAGAAAGGTTCTGTATGCAAGATATCAAATCAATTCACATGTTAATTGCTTATGGTTGCAGATTTTATCTTAATTGATAATTCAATAAATGCCTCAATGCTAAAATGAGAAATTTAAAGCCATTAATTTACTGACCAGAAAATAATTGAACACAGCATTGCACTCCAATAGGAATAATTGGTAACTTCTTGGAACTTACAAGAAATGCAAATAGTTAAATTGGGCATGTGGAGTATACTATCATACAGTGTGACAATTTGAAAACTTACGATGGCAATACCTATCTGAAATACAAGATATTGTCAAAATATATAAAAAAATCCCTCAAAATCGTTTCTGCAATATAAAAGAGGAATCCAAATAATCCTAAAGGGCAATCCCTACTTCTGATGTCTTATTTTAAAACTCTGTTTTTAGATTTTTACCTTATAAAACTACATTTGATAAAGTAGGTTTAGAAAAACTCAGAAATCATTCATTATTACAGAAATTACTTCGAGGGATTTTTGATATCTTCTTCTAAAGAAAAAAAAAATATTTACAAAATGTAGATGATTATTTAATGATTTAATGGGAAACACGATATGGGAGCACAGGGAGGTAGCACCTACCTTACTGATATTTATTTCCATAATTCATATTTGGAGAGATTTCCAGAATGTTAAATCATTTTCTATTTTCTCAGTTGCTTACATTAAAACTTGTCATTGCCAAGATTTTTGTACTTGCTAGTGACCTCTCCTCGACCATTTAAAGCGAGGTACTCGGCCCGACGACCACGGCCAGGTGGATTCCCTCCGTCAGGAAAAACCACAAAGAGTAACAAAAAACACGCAAATGTACACAAATACATAAAGACACTGTCACACGTTAACCGCCAAGGCATTGCAGCAGTTGTTTAATGTGGTTTAAGGATTCAGCATGAAAACGTTTTCGGTATTACGTTTCAAAGAAAAATGAGTACTTCATTTAACTAAATATAATTTCAAAGTAAAAAAATCATCAAAAAAATGTGTGAGGATTTGTCAATACTGTAGATTCATTCAAACCGTAAGCAGTTGTGAAGAGATTTAAAAATATAAATTTTAAGAAAACTGCTATGGTTATTATTGATTCTGAAAATAATATGTTGTATTAGTGGAATGGTTCTAAATAAATAAAAATTATTAAATAGCTTATTAGTATGAAATCTGAAATTATAATGCAGTTAGTTTTCAGTGTAGGCAGGCATGTGTGTTATTAGCTAATGAATATGCTGTCAGAATCTGTCGAGTCATGATTAGGTATATTAAATTTTTTAATGCCACATTTTTCAAATGAAACGTGTAAAAAAGAGACATAAACTGAATTTATGGGTAATATCACTAGCTATAATTAGCGAGTTTTATAGAACTTTGATTGTACGAATGCATTTTTATTTTTGCATCGACTGCTAAATGTCCATGAAATTGCAACTTTGCAGAAATACTGACATTTATGAACAGTCCTTGCTTTAATTAAACTCTATGCGTAGCGGCATTTGGTGATTGATATTTTTTTTACCATGTTTATTAGGTACAGTATCTAGGTAGCTATATTACACTTTGTGACTAAAACATGTAACCGTTATATTCGTTCTATTTGTTTGCATATAACGGTTGTAACAGTGATAAACTTAGAGAGATTGATCTCATCAAAATATAAATAAGAACATTCTAACCTACTGTTCGAAGATCTATGGTTCAAATGGTATGTGGTGTACAATTTCTCAAGAAATTTAAAAGATATGAACAAAATGAGGTCAATACTATTACAAGAGATTTAGGAAGCTCCAGCTACTAACACATGTTCCTTGACTATGAGAAATAAAGGTCAATTCACACATGCGGTACTGTCCGCCGACTGTGTCGTAACCGTGCACCGACTGTGTTGTGTTGTGCATATTCACACCAATCATGTTATTACGTGCCACAGTTGGTTAGTTTGTATCATGGATCAAAGAGAGGACGTGGTTATAGCATGCGGAGCGTATCTAGTATTAACGGAAGAGGTGAAAAAAAGAAAGGGGAAGATTTGGATTAACCGTTTATGGAGAGCTAGGGAGGAAGAGCTCTTCTGTAGTAAGAGCGCAGCAAAGCCCATTTATTTTTACATTCTTCGGGTGTTGAATTCAATTTTTTTGCGATGTCTTTCCATATATTATCTTTAACTAGATTATTATCATAATCTTTATTTTGTAAATGGTATAAACATTCATGTTCTTGCACATAAATTATTAAAAATTCTTCATTAACAGGCATTTTTTTGGCCTACTCGTCACATCGATGAATTTACACTAACCGCGATGAGGAATACCAGAGGCAAAATCGCGACACCCGAAAATGAACGAGCGCTGGCCGAAACATGACGACCGCCCTTTGGTCGCCTTCCAATAGTTCTCACTAGAGCGGTTATGCACGTACCGTGCTCCTACCGTGTCGGACCGTAACCTTGAGAATTCGCTTTCAGAGCGGTCGGAAGCAACACAGTCAGAGCACAGTCTGTGCCTAGACCTACATGTGTGAATTAAACAGTGCAATTCAATACATTTTCAATGGAAACTTCAAGTGATAGATTTAGTTCAAATCGACACAGTCGGTGCACGGTGGGTGCCCAGTACCGTATGTGTGAATTGACCTTAAATGGTCTGCCACTTCATGCTGGGTCTAAAAGATCGACAAATTATGCTTGCACGGACCAGCAAGAACCTCACAGTGCGAACCTGCAAAGCCTGTACATGAAGGTTCCTATGTTATTTAATGGAACATCGCACACTAGATCAGCAATTTCTATGCTTGGTTGTGCTAGTCCAATTTAAGCTATGTTTCTAGAAAAGATCAAGTAAAGTAATAAAATAAAGTCAGGGTTTGGTTTCAAACTGTTAGAATTATTCGACCAGTTGTGAATGTGTCGCTGAACACCCTGCTTATCAACAACCTCTGACTAGGGTTGCCACCTTGCCGGTTTTATCATTTTTATTTTTTCTCAACAGAATGTCAACGAATTTGGAAAATTACTGGAAACAATAATGAACTCTCCCCAAAAACACATCACGGGTTATATCATCTTCTCATTGGTAGCGGTAATTATTGCTAAGTTAATCATTTCTATATTATACTACAAAATAGCAATTTAGTCATAAAATTTCAGTGAGAATTTCCGGAGATTCAGAATGCACTGAATGATATACGTTTAAGGTTTAGTAATTATCTAATCTAATGTAAAAGCTATATTAATTTAAGCATTTTCGTTAAATAAATTTTACTTTCCTATTTTGAAATTTTCATTTATCATTTATTTAAAAAAATAACTGTCAAAATTTGAGCATATTGTGAGTTTCCTCTCTGGAAAATTCACTTTTGTCCTTTAGAAAAGATGGTATAACTATCCTCACTTGCTTTCATTTTCGAAATAACTTTTGTAAACGCACATCACAAATTGTAATCTAGTTTATACTTTGTGACACATTTATAATCTGATATGACATTCTACTACTGACAGCCTACTTTAATGCAAATTGTCTCCACTGCAAGCGCTGCCATCGATTTCATTACTCCCACCACATACTCTGCACGTGAATTCTTCTCTTAAAATTAATGACATTATGACTGAATCCTGTATTTGATCTGAAATAGCATCATGTGTCATACGAGTATACCACTACCATATTTCTAAAATTAAAACATTACAATCATCACCAAAAGATTTTTCCCAGTGCACGTGAGTTAATTGAATAATTACAAATTAATTGAAATCAGTCGTCGCTTTAATTATTCCGTCTCATAAATTATTGTCGACTAATTTTCTGTTGAGTGTGTGCTTGTTTGCGTTAAAAGCCCGGTTGGAAAATTTCCGAATTCTGTTAACTTCAGATCATTAGTAAAATTAATGGCTTATTTAGCCGCAGCGGTCAGCGATATACCTAATGCGTCTCTGAGCAACGGTGGTGGTCCGACCACCCCTCGAAAATGAAAATCCGTAATATTTAGTTTAGCAGATGGTGTAGGTAGCATCTCGGAAAATAAATCCCGGGAAATGTATGCAGATCGACAACGGATTTGACCCTCCTTTGGTTTTTCCTGACCGGGCGCTTTACCTAAGGGAAGTAATATTTATGCCACAAGCTGACATAATGCAGAGATATGAAGGAAAGAAAATTATGAGGTGGTCGGACGTGCTCGGCGGTGGCATATAAGCGCCCATCATTCAAAATTGTGAAAAATAACAGCGTAGATGCGTACTGCCCGGCCGACTGCGATTTATTGTGATGGCTCCTAGTACAGACTCTGGTGATTTATGAATTTTCAATGGTATATTTGGTATCGGATCATAAAACTCATCTGTGATTGATGGTGCTGAATGTGCAAACTGGAATCTACTTAAATTGAAAGGGAAACGTTTTTAGTTGGGTATAGATATAAATGACCATCGCGATTAATTTGTATATGGGTAGAATGTAATGGAATGGAATTCCTTGTGTATACAGGGTTAATTTTGACTAAGTACAAAAATTTTAACCACGTGCTCAGGGTGGTCTAAAAGACAATACAAAATTTATTTTGGAATTCTAGCTCGATGTTAATGGGGAAAAACCCATTCCTACGGAAAGTCGGCGCCTATGGAAATCAATTATCGTCCGAGACGGCTAGATTGTCAACTACCGTGCGGTCGTTTTTTGCAGCTTTGTCAAGTGTAGAAACGAGAAAATGAACATTTTTATTAATAATAATAATGCTTAAGTACCTGATAGATAACAGTTAATCTGGTTAGCTGCAATATTTTGTATTCGTTCTTCGTTTTTTCGTTGCACACTGCTAAAACTACATGTTCACTCCTTGCAGATTTATCATAATTATCCACTAACACATCTGACATAAAATACTTTATTTAATTACTATAAAACATTTAAAATTAGTCAATTAAGTATTCTAAAATAACATAACCTAGAATACTGCATTGCTAGTTGCATACTCTCCAAACTTCAAAGAACAGAGCTTAGCTATATCTAAAGATCTAAGGAACATTTTTATAGGACACTGTAAACACCTTCGGATGTTATAGTTTAAAATATTATTAATTATTTTATGCAAACATCGTCGATTACTGTTAATATTGTTGCTATTATTAGTATTAACAGAATTTAATTCCCCAACGACACAAGAAGTTTAAAAATTTATCGCCGTGAAATCCACCTTGCATGAGTAGCCTCCAGATGGTAAATGCCGTCTGCAGATGTCAAAATATAGTTTGAAATAATTTTCCAGTACATGCTTTTCGCAAATTTAATTCTTTGCGTATTTCTAGTGTATTTACAAACATGTCGAATTCAAATGCCTAGATGACGGATAAGATGCTGATTTATGGGAGTGTGACAAGTACATATTATTGGCAGCGTAATACCAAAGAGGTTTTCCAAAGACACAAAAAATTTTGCTGAATAATTTTTGGGCCAAGTAGGTACCTCGATTTAAACAAAAAGAACGGTCGAGGGAAGGAGAGGTCCACACCACAACAAGTAGAAAAATCTTTGCAATCGCAGGTTTTAATTTAAACAAGTAAGAAAACAGAAAATGATACAACATTCATAAAATCTCTCCAAATACCAATCCTGGAAATAAATGTTAGAAAGGTAGGTGCTGCCTCCCTGTGCTACCATATCGTGTTTATCATTAAATCGTTAAATAATAATCTACATTTTGTAAATATTTTTTTCCACGGTCGGGAGTAGTTTCTATGACATCAAATCGATTCTTCAAATCGGCTACATTTTTTATTGATGGTTTATATCCACCTCAAGGTTTTCCGCAGGATGCGTTTTTTGAGCGCTTCAATATGTGTAGCTTATCTCAAAGGCGAAAATTAAATTCAGTCATTTTTCTATATAAAATTTTAAATAATAAAGTAATATGTGAGGATATATTACGAATGATTAATTTCCACATTCCTAGAGTATATACGCGGCATTTTCATCTTCTGGAGGTTAAACATTATCGCACTAATTTATATAAGGGGTCTCCGGTTTACCAGATGATTATAAATTATTCTGAAATTGAATCTCGTGTAGATATACTCTGCTCAAGTATTAGTCATATTAAAAAGTGTTATTTCTGAGCTTTTATAACTTTACTGTGTTGTATGTAACTTTTCAGTAAATATGTGATTATGTGTAGGTGTAGGTATACGTAAAGTAAGTTTTTTCTCTTTTTGTTTTATATCATACTTTTCTACTTTGTCTTGCTTGTTTATTTGTATTCATATGTATTTTACTGCTTCTTGTCTTGTTCCTTATCCTGTAATTGGGCAATGCCCGTTGGATATTGTAAATAAATAAATAAATAAATAAATCAAAATTAAAACAGAAGTAGTCGATTATTCCCAAGGGAGTATAATGCTCCCAAGGAAGTTTACATTATGGAGAACGTTTTTCATGCAAAAAAAGATAACATTGAAATTATTTATTGACATTTAAATTAAATGTTACATTTGTACAATTTTCAAAATTAATATTAGAAGGAATATTACTTTCGCTTCATTTACAGTTTTTATGATTGCGCTAGTAGTGGTACCTACTAAAACCTGATTAGCAATTTTGGTCTTCTGGTCTGGTCTTTATTGTCGTGATATCCACACCAGCATCTGCCAGTAATGTCGCTGAAGATCTTCGTAAGCAGTGACCAGTATAACATGGAGCATCAGGTAATTTTAAATACGAAGCTACTACACTCGGAATTTTTCCGATGGTATTCTTGCCAACTGGCTGCGAACTACAATTTCCTGCTTTGTAGTACAAAAAAAGGCACTTATGCTTGACGTGGGGAGGACGAAGGGACAGGCATATTTCCCACATCGGTAACCAGAATGGTTCGTGGAATCTTTGTCTTAGTGTTTGGAATTTTTACAATCAAGGAAGAGCCTACATCCTCAATATCATCTACAGTTAAAATTGACTAGTTCATCAGTCCGACAAGCTCCGGCAATTCCCAGAATTAATCCAACCTATAAAAAATCAAAATACTTAATAATTGAAATACCTAACAACAAAAGTAATCTTACCTTAATCATTAAGAATTCTTTGTCATCTGCACTTGATAGAAAACGGTCGATTTCACCCTTTGTCAATATTTTCGATTTTTTCGCTTGATATCCGTCACCGGTTCTTTTAAAAAATGCAATCAGCTTGGGGAATTTGCTTATATCTATGTTGTCGAAAATTATCAAGCATGACTTAACCATAGAATATTGCTCCCATAATGTGGAAGACTTGTAATTCTTTGCATTTTCACTGAAGTATCCAACAAAACATTCTCGCTGTATACTTGAATATTTTTCTCGGCGCACCACTTTTTGAACCGATTGTAGGCTATATCGTATGAAGATCTTGACTTCGTAAGTAGCAAATTGCTTATTGCAATATTTGCAGCCTCCACAATCTCTTCCGACTCACAATTATTCATTGTGCACTAAACAATCTTTAAACTAAACCAAACTAGCACCTTAATTTGACAATTCTTTTTGTTTGTTTATTTTGTAGTTATGGCAATAACTCAACGACTACTAAATAAATACTCAAATCCGAATACAATAATTCTGGTGCTACTTACTTCATAATGACAAAGTATGTGTTTCTAAGTTAATGAGACCGTGGAGAAAATAGTATATATCATTCGGGAGAGATGCTATTTTGTCCTCGGTGCATTGTAGCTCTCGGGCTTCAAATTGCACCTCTGCCAAAATAACGCATTTCTCTCCCTTATAGTATAATGTACTATTTTTTTCATTCAAAACGGCGTAAACTGATACACGTGTCAGCACGGTGACCTGTCACTACGTTTGACACCTTTGACTTTGGCCGAATATGCCTAGCCTCGCGGCTGAAATAAGACCAGTGACGGCGATAAATAAGGATTTAATATAGTTTTGAAAACAATTTTTTTTCGCTTTATAAATAAGTTTTTTGACAGATGATTCCGTTAATTCTTATTTTTCCCTATTCCCTCTTAAAATATTTGTACTAAGTCGTAGTTAACCGTGTATATTACATTTTCGAAAACCTATGATTATTTAAAAGTGATAATGGTAACATTGGTACGTTTTTTAAATTCTTATTTATAATTGCATACTATAAATGATACACGATGTAATAATCTATTATTACATCGTGTAATTACGTATCATAAGTAATTTCAATTTTTTGTGTAGGGTAGTAGGGTTTTAAAATCAACACAGATGATTGTTAAAAGTTATTTGTTAACTGAATAAATCTGTTAATCACTGAACAATTTTTGAGTTGCCTTGCTAAACTATATGTTACTCCAAACATGAAATTGAGTTATGTTATCAGTCTATTTCGTTATTTTTTCACATGCAATTTAAATCAGTAATTAGTAAATAAAAATTGAAATGAATTACATTCAATAAATTTTAAGTTACTTTATATAGTTTTAGTGTTATAGCAAACTCAAAAATAGTGATGTTTTTTCATGTTTATTATACTTTGTTAGTTCTTACACAATTTTTATGAACATTAGACCTATATTGTGGCCCTACTAAACTAAACATGTTTAACTTTTTACGGTTTGTAAATTATTACTATAAAAATATTTATAATTATTATTATTATTAATAACACTATTACAAATAATTATAATGCAATTAATAATAATAATAATCGGCACACTATTTCAAACAAAAATTTGCTATACCGAGTTAAATAAGATAAAGAAAATATTTTTGCGGATAATTACAACAGGATGCAGTATTTAAATTTTTTTAAATTAATATACATATAATTAATATAATATATCTATTTAACCTAACATACCTATTTCCCAAGGCGCATAATAAAAAAGATACAGGGTATCAAAGTTAAAATTTTATTTTCGATATTTGTATATAACTTCTTAAGAAATCCAAGTATTTACATAAAATTGGTAAATCGGGGGTTTTCGGGCGAGAAATTTAAATTTGTTTTTAATTTTAACGTCACAAGTAGAGAGGGCTACTTATGGCACACTTTTTAAATGTCAGAATTTTTTTGCAGCTTAGTGTATCCATCTGACTACCGAAACAATCGATTCTCCTACCTGTTTTATTTGAAAAAGGTATACCTTGCTGATGTCGATAGGTGTAACCATTATTTATATAATCCTATTATTACTTATTCAAAATAACAACATTTATAATATCATTTTATTATACTTACATATTTTGTTGCGTTAATAACTATTCTGCGAACTAATACCCTGACCAGCTATAAGTTATACCTACAATATCTGCCCATACATTCTTTAAAAGATGTAGGTATAATTCAACGCTGGTCGGGACTTTAGTCCAGAGTGTAGTTAGATTCCCCAATATTATTAATACCCAATAAAAGATGAATGAAAAATTAATATATAAATATTTGTATAGAAATACTGGAAAATACAGTCATTATATTTTAAAATTTACTAGATAAAAAAGAAAATTTCAAGTTTTTTTTAGGCTAAGATAAGCTTATTGTACAACATAATAAATCAGAAATAATTTTAAGGCTCCCCATTTCACAGAAACATATTTTTTTTGCAAATATAATTTTCAATGCAATAAGATTATCAAAAACCAGAAAATCACTGGTGTATAAATCTGTCTCTGGTCATCCTTTACAAAAGTTATGATTTCTACATCAGCAATAATTTTGTAACGTTGCATTTAAAAATATGTTTGCAACAAAATATTCATATGGTTTCTTTCATATACGTTTACTCTGAATATGTTATAGAAGTAAACAATTTTTGTGTAAAAATTGCCTTGGAAATTAATTCCAATAGATAAACTTTCAGCCGAACAGGGAAATAATTCTTATTATCGGTGAAAGAAAACTTCGGCACAATGGGGTTCGCTAAAATGAGTAAACTTACGAAACAAAAGGAAGTACACTTCCGTTATCTTTGTAATTAATTTATCTGGAATATCTTTTCAGAGAACACAGAACACTTGACAACACTGACACTCATATCCAAATAGACAAAAATAAATTTCTGGTATACTTAAGTCTTTGGTGTTTACTTTCACACTAAACATTAGTTTACCCGACACATTTGATTTTCATATATATGGTAATTTTGAAAGTGGGGTAGTAATTGTAATAGAAGTATATCTAGTTATTCGAAGAACAAGTGATATGCTTAAAATAGCCCAATAAAACGTTAATATAAAAGATCAGAAATAACTCACTTATTCGGTTCGTTGTGTTAAATAAAAAAATGGGGATGAAATTTATAAACAAATTTTAGGCTTTGTTTACGAATCTATATAAACAAAGTAACAGTCCACAACGGGCACGAATTGACGGTTCGATCGGCCGTCATCGACGAGAGTTCGGAGATAGTAATTATAGTTGGATGCGGCGGTCATTAGCGTGCGCGTTTTCTAACAATATAATAGTGGTATATACAGGGTTAACTATGACTAAGTACAAAAAATTTAACCACGTGCTCAGGGAAGCCTAAAAGACAATAAAAAAATTATTCCAGAAGTTTAACTCGATATTTAAAAAATGGGGCAAAACCCTTTTTTCCTACGGAAAGCCGGCGCCTATGATAAGAAACGACGGAGATGGCTTAGATCCATAGATAAAACTTACATCTGTCAACAATATTTACTACCATCGTCGTTTTTTGCAGCATTTCTAAATGTAGAAACGAAAATTTACATCCTTATTAGTAATAATACCTGATAGATAGTTAACAGTTAATCCACTTAGCTCCAGTATTTTGCATTCGTTTTCCATTATTTGGTTAGAAACTGGTAGAACTACATATTCGCTCATTACAGCCACTCACTACCGATAAAAGACATTCCCGTAGGTACAATTAGATAAAATGCCTATTTATTATAACAAAATCGAAAGGAATAGGTACCTAATAGAAGTTTTAATGTAATCGCGGCAGTCTTGTCCCATAACCTAGAAAACCAAACCGGCGAACTATATTGTGAGAAAGTATCTGCACCCAACACGAATGTTTTTATTTAATAACTATAAAACGTTTAAAAATTAAAATAAGGCACTAAAAATTGAAGAAGAACACAAAATTACAATGTAAACACAGGAATTCAATTATGACATGACAGAGATACTGACTGATGAGCGACTGTTGCATGCTTGTAGAGTATGCAACCAACAAGCCAGTTAACATTGGCGGCGTTAAATAAGGATTTAAAATAATATCGAAAACAATTTTTTTTGGCTTTATAAATAAGTTTGGAATTTTTTTGAAGGGTTATTCCGTTATTCTTATTTTTCCCTATCCCCTCCTAAAATATTTGTACTAAGTCATAGTTAACCCTGTATAATATAATAGTAGTAATTTGCATTATAGGGAATAAATTCATTGAATAATATTCTATAATATTTGTAATTACATAAAAATTGAAAAAGTGGGTCTTTCAACATTAAATACTGAGTAAAGTATAACTAAGGTATCAGTTTTACGTACAGAGTAAAATACGTGTAATTTTTATGCCAAAATATATCCCGTTACCGCTACTACCGTTATGTCTCTTTTTTACATGAGTATACTCTGTCCTTATCAAATTGGTAATATTAGTATCTAGTATTTCTTTTTCTAATTATTGGCTAGAGCTGAAAGTAATATATTACATTCACATGGCTCCTTCTAGAGGTTAGAATATGTTGGAAGCAACTAGGAAAAGAGGGATGTTTGTATATAGGTAACATTAATGGTGATGATTATGAATTGCTAGGAGGATAAGAAGTAACTGAAATAACAGTAGAAAAGACAAATTTGCTGCAGAATCTTAAGGAATACGAAGAAGAATTTGTCTAATTTATAATTTTATTATATTGCCAATAATGCAAGGTAGAAAACGAAGGCAACACTTTACAAGCAAAAAAAATCTAAAAATCGAACAAAATCAAAGTAAGTTTAGAACATTGAAATTTTGTACATGTACTCAGTTTTTTATTCCGAGAAACTTTTTTTGTCGTATCTTATACGCCAGAAGGCCATTTTTCAACACTAAAATTCTTTATCTCTTTCAACAGTCGTTTCACCTATCCAGTGTATATTATGAACGTTCGCGTAGACAATTTCATAGCTCAATACATATATCTTAAAAAATTTCCATCAGATTACGTTGCACAAGTGACAGGGCCCATTACAGATTAAAATAGTGAACTATTTATTGAAAAATTATTGAAGTTGCTCAATAAATTGAAAAGATTAGCGACTTCTGGCTTAACTGTACGAGTAGTATTGTTGAATGTAAAGATTCGTGTTTTCTTTAATAGATATGTCAGTGTAATTTCCAGTTTCAGTTTTATCATCATACATCTTAATTTATCAAACAACTAAAATAGATCCCCAAGGCGGCCGAATGAAATTTTTGCCCTTAAAAATAGAATCCCTTCGGATTAATTAATGAATAAACGACGAAGAAATCCTTTTGCACGCATGCAAATGATTTACTCTGTTACATTATACGACCACATTTTATTTTCTACATAAATCTAACTGAACAGCGTGAAATCAGATATCACACACCCCACGAGTATTTTAAAGAACAAAATATGTTGCGGCCCGTAACTATGTCTGAAAAGTTGCGTATTTATCGTTTATGAGATTATTGATTTTAAAACTTCTCAATTCAGTACCCTCGACTGGAGGAATTAATCAAATTCGCTCTGACTGCAATAATTCTTCGTGAAAATTATAAATTTTTTAACTTTTTTTAGTATGCATTGTCATAAATTGCTGCAACGTAATTTTCAATCGACATTTCATAAAGGGTTTTAGGAAAATTGCAATCATTAAGATATTAAAATGTATTACCTGTTGCTTCAAATATACATCAAATTGCAATTCAAATGTGAAATCACAGTTCCATTATAAATGAGTCTGTAGTGAGAACAATAGAATAAGAGTACCATTTTGCTAATTTCAAATAAGGACAGATTTATTAAACTTAAAATCCATAACTTTCATTTGTAGATTAATTTAACTTACATCACATTTGATAACCCAAAAAAAATAATACAAAATTTACATTATACAGGTCTTTATTGAAAATTAAGGAGCTGTTAATCATTTCTTTTATTATACGGATCTGTCACAATGTTAAGAGATCGATTCTCAGTTTAATTTAGATCAAAAGTATTAATGTTTAAACATCTGAGGCTACTAATTTTCTACCTACAAACAAACAAAAAATTAATTATCCTAATATCATATGCTCACCCCATGAACGCATTATTCAAAAGTATCTGAAAGACATTTAAAAAAAATGATATTTATTTCATCCCTCAGAGGGTTATATCTCTCTTATTATTGAGTTTTGAACAAAAATGTATATAAAATATTTACGGTACATTCTGGACCACCCTGTACTAAAAAAATAATTATCAGGGAATTAATATAATATAAATAAAATAGTTACAAAATCTTCTCTCATTTAATTTTGTTCCTATTAATAATTATTATCGATATTTCAATAGTGTGGCTCGAATGTTGAACTCACTATACGCCTATAAATAAGAGTATTAGAAAATATCAATTAAATCATTATCAATCATGATTAGAAATATGTCACTGTATCTTAAATGTTAGTATAAAGTAAAAAAATTACCAAGTCATAATAATTGTTACCCATTTTACAAAGTAATTTAACGTAGGCATGTACGAGTACAAAATTCACACGCCTACTTTTACTAATTGTGTCATCATCTTTGTAAGTATTTTGAAACATAAGTAGGAAAAGTTATAGTGGAATAAATTTAGATTCCATTATATAATTATTTGTAACATGTAATGTAAAAAAACCTAATATTCTTATATTAATAAAATAAAATTAAATACTTATAGAAGTAGGTATACTTACCAAAATAAAATAGGGAAATATTTCATGGATCACAGTAGGTACGTACAACTGACAAACTTTTACAAAAAAGAACTCGAAATGGTATGTGTATAACACGTGATCTTTATCTACCAATAAGATTATTAAATTCGTATAGAACGTTTAACGGCATTATAATTGACACGTGTAAAAAACGGCAATTCGCTTCCTTATTTCAATGAATGATTATAACGTATAATACACGTTTAAATTGTACTGTTTTCTAACACTTGTGAGGTTTATTAAAAAATAATTACTATCTAGTTATTTGTATATATAAGTACCTATATATTCTAGATGCAATATCTTTTTATTAAATTATATTGTATAAAATTTACTTTGGATTGGTATCGTTCCGAAATATTTATTAATTGCAAAACGTTTATGAAACGTATTGTAAACATTACTTATGCCTGTTACTCTAAAACGTTACAAACACGTTTTTGTTCAATGTCAATATATTAATCAGTTGACACAGACGTTTTATAAAGGTTTAAATAAATAAGTTTTATTTAAATATTTTAAATAACGTTCATTTAACGTTACAAAAGGTTTGCCAACATTTCTTGTTAAAAAAAGTACGTATTTTAAACGTTATGTTAGACCGTTACTTTTCTAACCATAAAATAATGGTTGATTTTGTAACGTAACACGAATTATCAACCAATGGTACGTTGACAATACGTTTAAATAACATATGTGTGTTTACTGGGTATGGAAACCCATTGGGGAACATTTGAAAAGTTACCTCAAAAAATTACTTTTCTAAAACTTTATGAAGCCTCCACATATACTGGTCACTGTCTTTGACGCTTTGATCTGCGTCCTTCTTAGCCAATTTCGGGGCAAATATCGAAATCCTAAAGAGACACATGGATGGAAGTATTCTGCAGTAGTCGAGGGATATGTTTAGAGTTCAATAAATAATAAAAAATAAATAGCGGGACAAGTTCTTCGACATGAGACCAAATAAAAATTGTATCAAGAAAACGAAATAAATATGAGCAATAGTCAGTCAGTTTTACAACAGTTAGTAATATTTTAATTCTCAAGAAGAGGGAATGGGGAAAGGTTATGGCATTTTTTTACTATATAAATATAGCCCTATGTTAATCAAAAATAGATATAATAATTAATTATTGATTTTATTGAATAAAGTTGTTTAAAGAACCATTTTATTTTGTCACTGAAGTGGTATCTGAGGGTTTAAATTTTTCGGAGGATTAAATTTATTTTCAATTCCGGGGGGATTAAACTGACACTGACAGCCTCTAAAATGAGGAATTCAAATAATTCTAGTCTACGAAGTGAAAAAAAAAACATTTGAAGAGACCTATGAAATTATGATACTAGTTCTTTGCAATGAATAATGGGAGAATGAAAATAATCATCATATATGATACTAGAATGAGCCTCCTCTATTTCTGTCGATTCACATACTCTTTTAATTACTTTGGTAATAGAGACATGATTTTTTTTTCGAGAAATACATGTCATCAATTTTCTAGAAGTATACATTTTTTGTGTTATGTTTCGGGACTTGCATAGCGTTTAATATATGTTTACTTTTAACATGTTTTTCTTTCAATTTTGCTCTCAAACAACGAGCGCTTGCACCACTGCTATTGAGAATACAGTATGCGCCAAAAGTATGGAATAAATTCAATAAAAACGAAACAATTATTTTTTGGGAAAAATTCTCGAACATCGAATTCTCGCATTCGGGACGAAATACGCAGAGTTACCCCAGAAATCATTCATAATGTGCAAGAAGTATTTCTTCACAGACTTGCGCATTGTCAAAAAGTTGGTGGATAGCAATTCGAACATTTAATTTAAGTATAAAATTTAATCAATTGTAGCTTATTTTACATACCTCAGAATTGTTACTTTTTTATGGATAAAATTTACGTTTTCTAACATTCAATCGTCATTTACTCGAAAACTTTCCTATGTAAGAGGGCAAAATTTTAGTACTGTCTGATAGAGAATTAAACGATCTTTCAGAATCAAGGGAAAAAATATGGTGTTGCCATTTAAAAAAAAATCGATGACGTCATTACTCGAAAACAAATGACATTTGAAAATCGCATTTTACGCGAAAATATGTATTTTTTAAATTAAAAATCGACCTGTTCGAGGATTTTTCCCAAAAAATAATTGTTTCATTTTTATTGAATTTATTCCATACTTTTGGCGCATACTGTATAATGATATTGGTGGTAGTACTAAATAACAAACGTAGACTGTTCTCACTTTGATTTAATATAATTTGACATTGTCTGTGCCAGTGCTTGTCATTGGCGCCTCCACCATTATTTCAAAAATCAGTCATCCTGCAGTCATCATTATAAATAATTTCATAACATTTTAAATGTTAATGAAATGTTATAATATAAAAAGAGAAAATTAAATTCTTTTATTTATTTTTAGAAGGGCTGTAATTAATCTACATTAATAGTAAAATAATGTAAAGTTTAAATTTTATAATAGAGAGGCAATGTTTGTTAAATCCGTGTTTTCCCTTTAATAAACGGATTTACATTGATAAAAACATGTATTTGTGTAAGAATAGCGCATCTGGTTAGTCATATGTTCAGAGACATACTCTGTATAAAATAGATTAGAACATTTTAGAGCAAGTTAGAACATTACAAATTGTTCCTTTGTAATTTAAAAATGTTAAGTGCAGTTCATTTTGCTGCGGCTATATCTAACGTTGCATGCTCAAAAATTTTACGAAAATTTATCAAGGGTAATAAAATATTCTAAATAAAATTTTACTTATAACATTTTATAAAATTGATCATAAGCTTACGTCTGAAAAAAGTCGGGAGATAAAATCTTTTCCTCGGTTTCTACGTTTGTTATTCAGGAATCGTTTAAGTACAATAATAACCTTGAGAATTTGTTGTAACAACCTATTATTTCTAAAGCAAATACAATAAGTAGACTATGTCTATTAGGTTGCAGACATAAAAGTCCTATGCGGACATCGGGTATTTGGCTAACTCAATGGAGAAGGGGTGGTTTCAGATGTTATAGGGCGCCAGACAAATTTTCTAAAGCCAAATAAATACCCTAACTATAGTGAAAGTTAACTCCCAAAATTTGTCAAAGAAAAGTTAACAAGAAAAAAAAATAATATCTTTCCGCTCCAAATTACCAAACAAGGGATTACGAATGAAACAACTAATATTTTATTTATACTATATTACTGGTATTACAATATATCTAATGGAAAGTTGATATACACTTATATGGTAAAATAAAGATTATGGCCAGCATAAAGTTGGTGATCTTCAGTTGATCAAGCAATAACAAAAGTCCAATTTAACTATTGGCACCAGCGCACCACGGTAAGCAAAACTTAGCAATATCAACTCCGCCGCAAAAGGATTAAGGCGTACGCCAAGAAGGCAAAATAAGCGCACAAGGAAAAATAAATAAGCGTCGCTTGAGCTCAGGCGCAACCGCTGTCATGCAAGAATAAACCTTAGTTTGTAAGCTTATACATATATTACTCGCTCCTTAATAATTTAAGCTAAGCTGTGTTTATGTAGTATATGAGTAAGTGGGTAATAGTGATGAAAATAGTCAACTGGCGTAAATTGTAAAATATGAGTGAATTGCTATAAAACTAAAGAATAATATTAATTACTACCTACTAAAGAAACAAACTCATGCATATATATATATATATATATATATATATATATATATATATATATATATATATATATATCTACACAAGTATGCAAGTGTAAATTTAATCTAAAAAGAAAACCCACTAAAAGGTAGCTATCTGCAGAACCAAATTATGTCGGTTCTATTATTATATTAATTATATAAACTAAATTTATTAATATGATAATAGTAAAAAAAAAACTGTCGAAGCCATGCAGTGACTTAAATAAAAATCAAAATCAAGATCAAAAAGCGGGTTAGCAACAGCAAAAAAATAAGCAGCGAGCAGCAGAAATAATGAAATGATGAATGATTGCAAATAGAATATGAGACTTGCGTGTATCCCTACGATGACTTGAAGATGTCTCAGCTGCTCGGACCTTGCACGAGGAACCAATATCAATGATCCAGACTAGCAGTGTCAGCTGGGGTGATCAGCACCAATCCTGATGTCGTATTTTCGAAAAGTAACAGCAACTAGCTTCCAGGGTGATTCTGAACTCAGGTCTGGACGCTCCACAAGAATAAGTCCACCTTCAGATCATTTAACGGCAGGAACTGGAGACTCGGTTTTAAGCCCGTAATAAAAACCCTACATAAAATAAAAATGTAGTAATAACACGTTACTTATAGATACTATATAAATAAAACAGAATAATAATGAATCACTAAGTTTTCTTTTTCCCACTACATGAATGTTACGTAATATAGTTGAAATTCATGTGCTAATGAATACCCGATAATAACATTACTATATTAAGTCAGACCAAAAAAAATAATAATATCAAAGATTTTTCTGTTATTACATTAAAAGCTAAATTTCCCAAAAAAAAAATGCTGAGGTTAAAATGCATCCCAACTGGATCTAATGAGTGAAAAATAGAGAACACGCTACTTTTCTGGTCAAAATCTGAAAATTAATAAACGTGGCAACGTCGCAATTCGAGCGAAAAATAAAATACATTCATTCAGGTAACAGAATTACACTAAAACTTAATTATGAGCACTTATACTCGTAAATGAGACGCACAATATAATATTTAGTTGACATATATATTATTAAACAAAATGAAACAAAAATATAAGAAATATACTTACCCTTAGTTTTAAGGGGTTTTAGTCACAACTACTTCACAATTTAACTGCAGACTACTCACGATGTTGAATACGTCAAGCAAACACGTAAAGGGTTGTATGGAGGGTTGTTTGGCACCAGGACGGCGTAACAATAATCCCTTGGAAAGGTTTCAACTCAGGTTCTCATTCACAAAATATACCACACAGGGAACCAAATGAATCCTAAGCTAATTAATAGTTATGAAGAAAAATAATCCTCCTAAGAGATGATTTCAGAAATCACAGATTTTCCCCACAACTTAATTCACACCGAAAAATGGCCACCCTGTTCTCTCGTTTTCCAGTAAACCACTCTCTCGCAAGTAGTCTGACGAAATTCGAAGGAAAAAAACTAAACTACCTCGCCATTGGTCCAACAGTAACCAATGGGAAAAATATATAATAACAATACTGAAATAAATGTCACAAATGAGCAATACCATATCAAATATTTAAATGTTACATCACTATGAATTATTATAAGTGCTACTATGCAAACATAACTATTAAATTGGCTAATTGTGAAAAGTAAAACTACGTAAATTTCCAAAGTAACTTTGGCAACAGTGTACCACGCGCAAACGTAGGCGATCTGCTTCATCGAGCAACAGGTGACCGTGGGTCAAAACAAAACGGCTAGAAAATGGCGAGTTATCAGCCCAATGTAAACGACGAAAATAGTTCAAAATTTACAGATAAATTACCAGGGATATACAGACGTGTGGAACTGACTGAAATAGGTAAGTTATCTATTTTAATACGATATTTTGCATATTAGTTGCTTGTAACTTTACTTATAAATTTAAGAATAGTCTTATAACTTGTTTATAATTTATGTTATGGTTATTATTTAATTTATTTATATCCCCCAGATCTCCCGAGTCATCATCTAAGACACTGTTGGATACCTCCAATGCATTGCAAATACCAACACCATGGTTTCCTATGCCCAGTATGCACTTTTCATGATAATAAAGTGTTGCAATGAGTTGCACGGACACGTTGCATTTTGGAAAACGACATCGTAGGACGTACTACACGATGGAATATACAGGAGGTTCTGCGATTTATATATGCCTATTAAATATGTAATTTCGTTAAATAAAACTTGGCAGATATTTTGTGTATTATTTACTAATCTGAACTAAATATGATAATGCATGAATTTAACGTTATATTGTTTGATAACAAGAAGTAAGCACAGTAATTGGGTTTAATTTTCAATTATTTGCAAATAATAATTAAGATTTGAAATATTATGAAACCATAACCATCTTAATGAATTTGTATCTAGCAGTAATTGTTATTGATTTCTATGTTAACGATATTCGGTCCGTTTAAAAATGGCGGAGGCGACCACCATAAATGCTGTCACATAAAATGTTAAATTTCTCCAAAAATTTAAATTTTATAAAATCACACAAGAGTACATTTGCGTCACAAAATTGTTTGTGTAACTTATTTTTGTAATTTGGATATCGTAATCGTCATCATTGAGATAATTTTGGGTTATTAGTCAGTACATAGCTCGTTGCCGGAATGGAGAGCAATGATTTACTTATAGCAATAATTAAACAGAGATATACACACTTGATATACTCGCGTCAGGAATTCAGACGTCTTACGTCACGGCTGATGTTACACATTTGTTTTTATTGTCAACGTATTTTCGATATTTGGTTGCGTTAAAAACAATTAGCTTTTGCAATTTAACGCAATATATAATGCAAACTTTTAGTGTAGTATATAGTTTTTTTACTATCAGTTGCAGTTTCTTAAATATTTTGATGAAAATATAATGAATTATTCATTTGTTCGTATGACGTAAGTCGTCTGAATTCTTGTCGCGAGTATAACATCTCTAAATTTGCAATGCGTTCAAATGCATAAAGTTTATCTTTAAAAATAATAATACTTACTTGCCCTGAATGATATTACAATGTATAAAATACGTTATAAACATAATTTAAAAATGACGATTTACATGGTAGTACTGAATGACAAACGTATGACAAATACGAGAATATATAATTATTAAAGATTCAATCTACTGTAAAAAATCCAAAAAGTATTCATGTAAACTATAATAACATTTTGTTAACAATACTTTCTTACTTTTAAAAGCTTTTCTGTAATTTGTTACTGATTTTGAAACAACTTCCGATTAGTTTTATAAATTATTATTATTATCATTTCAAAAAGTGATGACAGTTAGTAATGTTGTTCTTATAAAACAGCCTGATAAATAAGAATGATGGTTGCTATAACAGATAACTACAAAATTGCCATAACTAATATGGAAAATATTATGTAAATTAAAATAATCAAGCCTAAAATTTTACGAATCAAAATCTTGCTATAGTCTGTTTAGAAATGAAAGAGAGTAATAAAACCTTATTATGTATTATCGGTATAGATGACGTGTACTTTTAAAAAAAACTTTGTGTGATCAAACCTTACTAAATTGTAGCAGGTAGCTAAAATTTAATCCCCGACAATCCGTCTTTGTCTATGCCGCTTCAATTTCTCGGTCCATTTCTCTTATAAGTAAACAATATAAAAACAGCATTTCAAAACTAGAGGCTACTTTAAGCATCATAACCGAGTTAAGAGGGTTTTTAGTAATTCAAATAAAATTATTCAATATTATTATCAAAATATTTATTTAAATTTAATGAATAGACTTTTATTCCACACAATAATAAATGTATTTTGACATTTCAAATTATGGTGAGCAAATGTAGTGTTGTATAAATGTACAATAAAAAAAATAAAATGTAGGTATATTAAAATTCATCCTCAAAATATTCTGATGAATTATCTTCGTCTTCTAGATTGATAACGATAGGTTCCACAGTAACGTCAATTAAATTATCGAGTTCCCACATTTTCTCCTCTTCTTTTTGTACATGATGTATACATTTTTGCCAGTTATCTGCAGTTACTCTTTCCAAGGAATTTTTTAACAAAATTTTCACGTCACTTAATTTAAACGTCGTATTATTTCGCGCTACATCTCCTTTTACCTGCGCCCAGACTAATTCGATTGGGTTAAGTTCACAGTGATAAGGTGCTAACCGTAGTACCGTTATTTGGCGATTTGTTGCCATTTCATCGATAAGATATTTTTTTCTGATATTTATTAAGATTGATTAGTGTCAAAAGTTCCTTTTTCACCATTTTTGTTTCTAAAGAAATGTTTTTTCCCGGGTAACCATTGAATTATATCGGCTTTCCTCCAAACAGTCGTAGGTGTCCTCTCGGTCTGCCGTGAATGGTAACTGGCATTATCCATGACAATTACAGATCCCGGAGGAATAAGATCCAACATCTGTGTAAAATACTATTCGAAAACATCTGCGTTCATGTCTTCGTGATAGTCACCTGTATTTTTAGATTCAAATAAAAGTATACCGCCATCTACAAAACCATCGGCACTACCTATATGTGTCACTATCAATCTTCGCCCTTTACTTGAAGGTGCCTTGAACCCTGTTGAAAGTCCATCCAAAAATGCTTGTCGAAAACTTTTTACATTTTTATCTTGCAATGTACACCCATTACCTGTTAGCATTAGTGTTACCCGATAATTACCTGAAACGAAATATTACCACGCCCATGGCCAGTTCTTATCTCGGGGTTTTGTTACTCTCTTTCATTTTCAAACAGACTATAAGTTGATTTATTTCACATTATTTTTGTTCATTGAAGTTAGCCTAAAAGTGTGACTCATTCACTAAACTAAACAACCTGTATAAAGTACTAGTAGATATTAATTTGAGTTCACAGACTCATTTCCGACTTATTTCAAATCTTAAGATACCCTGTAAACATGCAGTCTCTCTTGTTTGAACAGCTCCCGTTTTGCTGGTATACATTTCTTATCGATTCCTTTTACCAATTTCATGGAACACAACCTTGCTACATTGTTTCACTTCGCTGGAAAGATAATTGTTCCGGTGCTCCCTCTCGGCAGTTCGAAGTGCAAATTTTGAAATTAGCCACGCTCATCGCACAGATGTTGCTATATTACACCCCATTTGATCCTCAAAATGATACACACGTACAACCCCCGCTTTGTAGTAAGTAGGGCATATCTGCTGGCGAAGTTAGTGATTGATTTGTTTCCATATGAGCAAGCAACCTACATTGTACGGGGTTGGCACGAACATGCCATACTGACCGAATGGGAATCTGGCATGACAGCCGCCTGGTAATTGTTAACACACCATTCAGTTAAATGCGTTTGATAACTGAGCGGGATAAGGAAACCGCAAACATCACGTGTCAACCCACTTAGCGATGTTCCCGCTCCGTGCTTAAGGGCAGACGCGCTTTGTTACTGACAACTACGCGCGGCCGAACTTATATACAGAAGCGGAATGTAAATATTTTAATGGGAAGTTAGGGTTTCCTTAGGAAGCGGAGTGTTCCTTTAATAATTTGCGTTTCCTTTCTTACTTATTTTCGCTGATTTTTGGAGAACTATGTAAAGCACCCCTGCTTTAAAATCATTTGGTGGGATATCGGCTCCTTCGTAATCCTTTTACAAAGTTAGATTAATATTAAACGAACTAAATGAAGTAAAATAGTTATCTACTTACTTTTGAGTTGGTAATTCTGTTGAAGTTGTTACGTTTTTCAGAACCCATCCCACTTTTCTACAGAAAACATAATAGTTATTTATTGTATAAGTGTTTTACGTAGAATTTTATCCACTTAAGAATATTTAAATTCCAATCCAAAGAAATGGAACGGATTTTGAAAACATAACAAATTCAACAGAATTACTCAAGCTACTATTTTACACTATTTAGTTCGTCAATACTAATCTTACTTTGTAAAAGGATTACGAAGGAATTGATATTCCACTATACCCAACGGTCGAAAATTTAGAGAGTGAGTCATCGCTAGCTTGTAGACAAGCGAGATAGAGATTTTTCCGCCATTAAATATATCGCGCAATTATTTGAATTTCGCATCCATAAGGACCAAGGACTTTAAAATGTATTGCACTATACAGGGTGGGCCAATAGTGTGTGGACAGAAGATTGTGGTTATACTGATATATATTTTAAAATCTGCTGTTGGTGGGGGGTGGGGAGTAGTAAGATCTACAAACTAAAAATATTTTTACTGGAATTCCTAGACATATACAGGGTGATTCATAGTAAATTTACTTTTTTTTAATGGAACTCCCTGTATATTATTGTATATTTGGATTCCTCGGTCAATTCTAGTGTGACTTCATGTTGGTGCCTAAAGCGTACCGTTTGGACGTTATTAAATATTTTGTCAAAAAGTTGATGTCTAGAAACAGTTGAATGTCAGAGGAGGGCGGCAACAAAGGAGACTGTGATTAAGGGAAATTATTGACCACCTTCTATACTACCAAGAGCTAGAAAGTCAATTATGAACTCTATTTGTTATGGCTGATATCGTCGCTCTAATTTTCAAAACTTCACATACAAGTCACATATAAATGTAATATTTACAATTTTATTATCAATTGAAGCAAAATTACAACGTGATATCTATTTCAGGACTTATTTAATGTTTAATTAAGTATATACCCAGCTCATGTATAGGTATGAAACAGAAATTCTGTACTACCAAATGTAAACTTGGTATGGATTCTTATAACGTCGAACTGATCTTTCCCTATTACTTCTTTCTCTTTTTTATCTGCTCTCTTTTAAACCATTTCTAGTTGAAATTTTTGACACGTGAGAAGTTAATGACTTCGACGGGAAGGGGAATTGACTAGAAAATTGAATGTCTCTTTCAGCTATTTGCGAAAACGTATTATTTCTGAAGATGCTTTGATTTTAATTTTGTTTAATCTGTTGAATACTATAACTAAATATTGTTCATTCAAAGTTGGTATCTATGCAGTAATGATTATAAAATGTTAAAATTTTAATGAAATTCACTAAGCTTTCTTTTTCAGATATTTTGATTTTTTCTAACCAGTTCTCTTATGGGATTACAGATCTTAGGTTTGTAAGAACAGTACAGTACAGACATATGTCATGCCAAATTAGTTTGTTAATAAGTTGATTAAATATTTTCTACGGGGAAGATGGATTGGTCGAGGCGGTCCAGTTGCTTCGTCAGTTCGATCACCGGATCTCAGTCCACTAGATTTTTTTTGTGCTTTTTTTAAAAAGAGTGTAGCTTCGGTGTATATTCAAGGAGCTTGGGGTGAGGTAAATAATGACATGTTAATTCGGAGAATTTGTTCCTAAGAATGCTATTGTTGTGGTTTGAGCGCCGTTTAAATTAAATTGTTTAAAAACCGTTATTTTTATTTGTTTAATAAATGATTGACTGCAATAGTTTAAATTTCATAAAATAACCCTGATTAGAAAAAGTCAAAATATTTGAAAAAAAGTTGCTTAGTGAATTTCCTGAAGAGCACATTTTTCAGAAAATAGGATAAAACTTTAATTATTTATACTGAAAAAACGAGTTCAAAGGCAAACAAGAAGCCATACCTACGCCACTGGCTTTAGTTGAAAAAACACTTTTTACGTCAAAATATTTATTTTTTATTATGAATACCAGATTGCTTAATATTTGCGTAATATTGCATATAATACCATATGCATACCAAGTTTTAAGGAAAAATATTTATTTGTCTAGTAGATACAAATTAAAAGATAATATATATTGTTTTGTTGAACGCCCTATATAAGGAAAACAAAGTGTCATAGACAAAAATATTATAGGAAAAACCACTATTATTTTTTCATGCTCTATCATTTTTTCAAATTTAAGAACGAAACATCGGTACACCCTGTATAAATACAGTGACAATATCATAGAATTACAAATTAAAACCTTTTGTATGGAATTTCCTACACTTTTTAACACTCAATTGATGTTCAATGTTTAATAATTATGTGGATATTGATCCAATTTAATAATGAAATACAAAATCACTGACCTAAATAAGGTTGTATAAAACATTTCCGAGATAAATAAATAACATAAAAAATGCATATAACAACTTCAGAAAAATATATAAATGCGTTAGTTTTGTGTTAAACCTGTATATAACATATAATTCCAATTTGGAAAATTATTTGTTTGGCTATACACTTATAAATTTATAAAAAACAAGAAGATTCAATATTACAGTAAACAAACATATAATTATTAATAAGCAATAAAATTATTTAATTCCTTTATATACCTAAGCTTATTAGTAAGTTATGTACCATAAATATTTCATAATAACCCTCTTGAAGCTGGAAATATTCTCGCCTTTGTAATAAAAATTAAATATACACAGATTTGGTTAAAATAACGACACTCCATTAAAATTAAAAAGAACAAATTAAAAAATAAATCCCGGGTTGCGATATCAACCGAAAGGGTTTTTTTTATGATTATGAAATTTAATTCAATCTAGACTTCTGTTTATCTACGGTCTCTTCAACGCGAACTTCCACCCGATAAAATAGGCTTCCTACATTTATTAAATTTTATCTTGATATTAAATTACTTTTTATTTAACTGGATACTTTTTCCAGTACTGAAAGAATAAAAATTAAATATATATATTTTTGCTAAAAGAGTTGTTAGTTAAACAGTGGCTGCTGTCTTTAAAATATTGTTAAAGAAAATTTTAAAAATCAACAATAAATTTAAGGAATAAGATAAATGCGTTCATCTTTCATTAAACTACACATAAATAATTTCTTATTAAAAATTTTCTTTCACGAAGTAACAGATAATATACTACACTGTAAAAAAATTATTATACATTTTAACACAAAAGAACACAATACTGTGTTAATCGAGGTCCACACGGAATTCTGTATATTTTTACACATTTCTCTGTATGTAGCAGTGTGTTAAATGTTTAACACAATCGTGTGTACCTTTTGCACATTTCTGTGTTATTTGTATCATTGAAAGTGTAGGCTTTACACATTAACATGTTAATTTTATTGTTTAATAGGTATTGATATGGAAGACTCACCTATCTTTCCAATTTGTTAATTATGTTCCTGTTTACCTTCTAAATAAGTTATATATATATAAAGCTGTTTACAGGCCTTTTAGGCCCAGAGAAATAATTTTTGAAATACTTTTATTTTGACATTTTCTAGAGGTTCTACCTATCGTCGAGAATGCATTGAATATAATAGCCTGGAATGTTCTGTTAAACGGCAGAATATATGTATTAAAAATTATATTTTCAAAAGCAAACAGGAACATAATTAACAAGGTAGGTGAGCCTCCGTATCAATATAAAGATTTTTCTGAATTATGGTGTAATTATAAAATAAAAGATATCTTACTTTTTATGATTTTATAAAAAAATTAAATTCTGTTCAAATGAAGAACAACCAAGTCTGCTAACAAAATATGTATGTATTAAATTTAACAGTATAATAGTACATATTCTAATAAGGGACTAATAATGTTCTAGTAAATCATAAACAATGAAACAACAAACAAACAAACATGTATTTAGTCACTAGATAATAGGAGTTTACGAAAATTAACTGGTAGTGATCTGAACATATAATTTTCTTTCTCTAAAGTTACAAAAAAGTTAGATTACAGAGTAATCTAAAACATCAGAGTAAACTCCTAATATTTTTAATACATAGTTATATTCTAATTAGTTTTTAGATTACAATTATCAGTAATATTTGTTATAGTTGGGTAAGTACTTACCATTTTCCTAGATATATTAGTATATTTTACCATAATACTAGTAATTTTAACACATTTTATGTGAAACGTAGAAAAAAGCCATAGTGTGTAAAACTATTAACACGGAATTTTTACACATACTAAATTACACACTGGAAAATCTCGCTTACATAGCAACTTTTTTTACTGTGTAGATATTACGCGGTGTAGAACAAGCTACATCTATCGGCCATTCACTACTCCATGTCAGACTGAAGTGCCACAGACACGAAGCGTTCTATATACAGTAGACACCATTGAATGCTGTCGACCTTTATCGCGTTCGGAAAAAAAACGATATTTTGCAAACACTGAATTCCAGAAAACAACTACTCTGCGGGCTAATGCCCCGACCAGCATTGGATTACACCTGGAAAACAATTACCAACTGCTAGAGTCACTTGTCAGTAGCCCACCAGACTTATACCGGTTTCGAACTTATTAGTTATCATCAGTATGCCATAGATCAGGTATCTGACGAATAATCCTAGCTGTTTGGCTAATGACAGATGATGATGATGTAGCTTGTTCTACACAGCGTGCTCATGATCCTTTCTATCGGGTTACAGACTAAAGAGCTAGATTTATTTATACCTCACCTATGGCATACTGATGAGCTAATAAACTTGAAACCGGTATATATCTGGTGGACTACTGACGAGTGAGACTAGCCGTTTGCTATAGGTTTTCCAGGTGTAATTCAATGCTGGTAGGGGCATTAGCCCACAGAGTAGTTGTCTCCTGGAATTCCGTGTTTTCAAAATACTAGATATTGGTTCAGTGGTTGGCGTTACTATATTTATGCGGTCGAGTCCATCAGAAGATATTCAAAAAGATTTTTGCTAAACTGTCATGTTAATCCACAGAAAGAAAGCTATACTAAAAGCAAGATGAATACACTTATTCCAACGCTAGCCTAGTTTCACTATTCCTCAAGAATAGAAATACTTTATTGAAAGATTAACTTACTGTATAATAAGATTATATACTCTTCATTTAGGAATAAAAGTTACTTGAATTCAAGAAAAGTACTATACTTAATATGATATAAAGTTACGTTTGTTTAAAGAATTATTTTGTTCTATTTAACTAATATGAATTACTTCAAAATTAAACGAAATAATTACTACAAATATTTTTCATAATATAAAATAATTTTAAATAAAGTCAATAATAACATTGCATTAAGAAAAAATAAAACTAAAGTACATAATTAGTGTTTCAGTATTCTTGCTATATTGTATTCATTTCTACTACTTTTCCACCTTCCTAATAAATATGTAACTAAATATCTATCTTATTCAATAGTATTTAATTATTTATACAGGGTGTCCGGAAAGTAATGGGACCCAGATTAAATATAGCTTTCTGTGATCAAATAGAACCTATTTAGACAAACTTGGCTTAGTCCAAAAGTTCCTCATTTAGAAGTTACAGGGCTTAAAAAAAATTTTTTTTCTTGTTATGGGCATAATTAAGAAACGAAACGTCCAATCATATGGAAATTTGGTACAATTATGTTTTAGATAAGTACAAGCATTGCGAAGGAGCAAGTAGTGCAGCATATCGTAGAGGACGCTCTTGGCAGTTTTTTTTAAACTCATTTTTATCGTATCATTTTTGTTGGTCCTATTCTGATACACTTGACGGAAAATTATGATGAAAAAATTCCTTCTTTCTGCAGCTCCTCCATTAAATTGACTTTAGCATTAAACAGCGATTATATCTGCCGTTTCTGAGTTGGAATACTGATTATGTCGAGGTGTGTTTTCAAAATTTAACAAAATAATTCTAATAATTTGAAATTATTTACACATTACATTTACACTTTACACAACTACACAACGATAATTAGAAACTCAGTACAACAATTAATATTAATCTGACAAGCTTTTGGTAAAATTTTATTTAATTTAAGCATATCAACGTCAGTTTGACAAGTGGCAACTTGATCGAATTAGAAAATTTATTTCTATTTTAATGTGCTGAAATTTTCAAACGCGTTTTTACCGAAAACAGTGCATTTTATCGACATGGAACAAGTATAGCTTTTCTACTCAAAATTAATTTCTCCATCATAATTTATAGTCAATCGCATCAGAATAGGACCAACAACAAGGATAAAATAAAAATTAATTGCAAAAAAAACTGCCGAGAGCGCTCTCTACGATATGCGGCATTAGTTACTCCTTTACAATGCTTGTACTTAACTAAAACATAACTGTACCATATTTGAAAATGATTGGACGTTTCGTTTCTTAATTATTCCCATAACAAGAAAACAATTTTTTGAATTGAAGCCACGTAACTTCTAAACGAGGCACTTTTGGACTAAGCTAAAATTTGTCTAAATCGGTTCTATTACAGGAAGCTATGTTTAAGCTGAGTCCCATTACTTTCCGGACACCCTGTATAAGGAAAGAAAGACTTATAGCTGACAGTCATCCAGCTTGTTAGCTCTCCTCTGTATGACATAGCAGGTGGGGCAACCGACGACTTATCCTACAGAAGGGAATCTGAGTAGAGGTGATGCAACATGCAACTACATCTTTTGACCACATGCTGAACCTGGAGGTAGACCGTGTCACACCTCTTTAACACAATTTGTAGTAATTAACACTACGACTGTATCTTTATAGCTTTGGTAATGATCGCCACAAGTGTTAATATCATCTATAAATTTTATGTTACACCACAGCCGCATTTCAAAATTTTAATTTAAGGAAGAATAACCTATTCTATAATTAATATTTTATTCATATTGGAACGAAATATTATTCGTTAAGTAAATATTAAATTTAGTGTCATTTTCAGAAAGAAAAATGTTTAATTAAGTATAAGAATGTTTTGGTATGTAAATATTTAATAAAATATACAAGTTTGATGTTACTTTAAGTGAAAATATTTCAACGCATTTTATAATGCGAATAAAATACATTTTTAGATGATGAATGAACAATACACTTTTAGGGATCGGAATGGATAATTCACATTTAGAGGATGGAAGGACAAATTACACACAAAAAATCTCCTCCCCTCTTAAAATATTTGTTAAGTCATAGTTAACCCCGTACGACTCCCGGTATAATTTAAGATACAAATTTATTAAGTATGCAAAAATTTGTAAAATAATTTTCTGAGAACTCACTTCGAAACTATCATCACCAGCGTACTTGGTTAAGAAAATTCTATTTGAAAATATAATTTATCTATCAAGCTCAAGAAACAAGGAGTTTTCATATTACCTATAAATTGTTATTATTTATGTTCGCTATTATCATAAAACGTTATGCTAATGAAATACATCGCGTGTAATAATATGGTAAATAGATCATAAAGAGTCTCCTTTCTCTAGATTAAAACAAATATTTCAATTTTATGCATGTCATCCTCATTCATAATCATCAAAGGGGCCAATCTATTGCTATAAAAATAATAATAAAAGGGAAACTTGGAGCACCATTTAGTTTTTATTCTCCGGCAATGAATTTTCTCATTCTCTGAGAGCCTCGTCATAATCCTTAAAGCATATTCATCCTTTCTGACACTTTTCTATACGATTTTATTTAGACACTTGCAAAAACAACTTTATATATTTTACTCTCCAGCCTGACGGCATCACCAGAGAAATAAAAGAAAATATTTGGGACAGAACAGAACTTCCCTTACTTTTATCTGATGTGACATGTCTGAAAGCGCCGCTAATACGTCCAACGCTGCAAAGATTTCATTTCCTCATCCGAGAACAAAGAAAATAATCGGTTCAAAAGGTTTAGGTTTAAGTTTTTACAATATTTTCAACCAAGGATTTTTTTATACAGAGTATTGAGAAATTATCTAAACAAATTTTTTAATGCACAGAGGATACAATTTTGTAAAAATAAAATCAAGAGCAGTTCAACAATGACATCGCACTGGAAACTGGTCCACTGCAAAACCCGATAAGGCGTACAATTGGCAACCGGACAAAAAATTTAAAGAAATTCTCAAGGAAAGAAATAAATTACATTTTACAACACCTATTTTAATGCAGCAAATGCAACTGCTTTTGCCGTTATTGTTATTAATTATTAATAGAATTAATTTTTGGTTTTAAGTAATAAAATAGTTCCTGATGTTACAACAAAATTTTGAGCTCGTCTTACCCAGTTTCTACAAACTAACACAAATGGTTCTGCTTCTTGATACTATGATACGATTGCTTAACTCATCAATCATCAATCAGTCATTAATAATAGGTGTCCATTTCGGTGCGATACATTTCATTTTTCAGATTTCTCCACAAAAAGAATTCCAATTGATTTAAAGTGAGTAAATCGTGGCGGCCATGGTATCGGTCCTCCTCGTCCAATCCCTTGGTATGAACGCGTTGTACATAGTACGGATGTAATTGAACCTCGTGCATTACGCCATGGACGCCCTGGATCTCCATCTCTTCCACGAATCGGTGTAAAATTTCCCTCACTTTGGAGTAGACTTGCGTTCATGCACTGCACACCGCGGTAAAAGTTGCTGCATTTGACACATGTGTACCAGGAAATCGTGCTGCTAAAGCATTTTTACATCGTCATAAAACGATATCCATCAAATCCGAGTTGCTATACACCTAAGCTAATTTTGATACCTGAAAAACTAATGTAAAGACTGGCATCACAAAAACTTTTATAGATATCTATAAAAAGTAATCGGATTTCGTTATACGGTTCAGAATACTACAACTTCAATATTTTTTTTACTCGGACACTATAAAGATTTTACAAAAATTTTGTTTACGATATCTACTCCATTTTTCACGACGTATCTATTTCCAATTTTCTTTTAGATAAGTTCTGAATCACCCTGTATACAAAATATTTAATTTAGAAATAACAACAGATAGATCGTTGTCTAGGAACAGTGATTTTCAATTGTCTTTATAATATACACGTTAAAACAGACTTAAATGCTGTTCGTATCTCGAAAAGTTACGAAGAAAAAGAGTAAGCTATTTTTGCGTGATCACCCTGTATATATTGCATTCTACATTTTAACGCAAATTTGAAGAAATAATTACTATAATGTGTTTTTCGGTAGTGTCAAATTCATTTTATAATCGCTATTAGCAGTATGCCAAGGAGATATAATGGAAATTAGCAATATACATGACTCCTGGAAGCAGCCAGTAAGGAGTTATGATGCTAACTCAAGTTGAAATCTTGTTATACTGCTCGTTAATAGTTTGATCTCGGGACAAGTTAGTTATTATATTGACGGTTTGCCCAACATCTGCACTACTCAGTTTGTACAATATAACTTCATTATCCAGTTTATTAGTTGACATTTTCTGTGTAATCCAATTGGAAATATATCTTATCTAAATCTCTCATCCTCTATACCTAGGAGTACGAATATAGAAACGTCAATATTAGTAATAATCTATAAATTGGTATATACAAATCTTTGCCTCAGGCAATCCTATTTATTATTATTTTAAATAATTTCGATATATGATTTGACTTCATGGTACTTCTGTCAATTTAGTTCCAGTTGGAACATTATTGCGTCAATAGAATTGTTTGATGATTTTAAAAAGTTCATATTGGGAAATTTTTAGGTATTAAACCTATGACGTATATCAGTAAATTTGTATCTGAAAATACTGTCTGACATTTCTTATAAGTATAGAGGGAACACATGCAGATATAATTAATTAAAACAAATAAAATTTATTCTTAATAAAACTGGATCATTTGAAACTTTATTTTAACATCGTTTCTATTACAAGCACAGCATACCATTTGTTAACATCATTTGGACTAACTGCTGCAAAGACAAGAACTTCAACTCTTTTTTTAACCTAAACTATTGAAATAACAGTACATACAAACTAGATATTTTAATCTAGACATCTACATATATCTCCACTTTATAGAGCTGTGTCGTTAAGGTCGCATACATTTGGACACTCATTTTCGACACAAATGGTATATTGGGTGTCCCATAATGATGTGCGCTCCTTTGGAGGATGTGTTTTCGATTTGAGCCCTTCTTTACGAAATAAGGGCTTCTAAAAAATTGAAAAATTTCGGTTTTCATTTCTTTTCTCAAAAACCGTTAAACTTATAATTCTGAAAATCGGTGAATACATTTAGTTAATTAAGTGACATTGTTGAATTCGATTTTTATTTTTACCAACTGTATACAAAGGTGGCAACCACCAACCGCTGTTGTTTTTTTTAATTAGAACTTTTTATTCTAAACGTTTCTCGATATGAAAAAATTACAGTAAATAGAACAATCAATTTACAAAATGTTCCTCCTCTTAGTATCTTTATGCAGAGACGCGTTTTCTTTTAAAATAATAAAATCCACATACGTACAATCGTTTGCAATAATAATGACACTCTCTTAAAACAGTTTTTGAACTTCTGGAAGTTATGAGTAGAAGTTTCATTAAACCTCTATTGGCGAGTGAAAAACTAATAACTGATGTTAAAATTTTAAAGTTGACTTCATTACGAATACGTCAGAAATTCAAAATAAATCGCCAAATTCATGTTATTGAAAACGATTGTACATATCCTCGGGTGTGGAATATGCAAGTAAATTAATTCATATGAAACATAGTAGGCTGGTAGATTTAATTTTAGACATATGTGCCAAATTTGAATCATTTTTATCAAGTAGTAAACTCAGAACACTGACTAATATTTGTTGTTGTAAATACATAGAAATGAAGCTACTAAATTTAATTTTGTTAAATGCTTACATGTGGTGTTCAAAATGCCTTCCCAGATGTCGGTCACATAACTGAAGTCTTCGTAAAAAAATTAAATTTACACTACTCAGTACCTGACGGGAATATTTTATTTCGTTAGAAATATTGAAAATTCATAATTGCAATAAAAATTAACAGAAAATAATAGCTAATTTGGTGGTAGATATCTGACATTAATAATTGTTAATGACAATCCAAACAATAAAACCATCAAAGTGACAGAAGTCTACTACATTTCATATGAATTATTTTGCTTGCATATTCCACACCCGAGAATACCGGAAAAAGTTTGGAATAAAAATTCTAATTAAAAAAAAAACAACAGCGGTTGGTGGTTGCCATCCTTTTAGACATTTCGTAAAAATAAAAATCATACTCCAGAATGTAACTTAATTAACTAAATATAGTCACCGATTTTCAGATTTATAAGTTCAACTGTTTATGAGAAAAAAAAATGAAAACCGAAATTTGTCCAAATTTTTAGAAGCCCTTATCTCGTAAGGGAGGGCTTAAATCGAAATATTTTATAGAAAGAACCTTCCTAAAATGAGCCAAGGAACACCAAAGGAGCGCATATCATTATGGGACACCCTGTATACACTTGTTGCAACAGTTTATATATATGCACACAAAATAGTGTATAGATCGTTGTTCCAATCTAGCAACGTAGTGTCGCGAGAGAGTATTATTATTGATTTCGAAATACATATTTGTTTTAGCGGCAAGTACCATTATTTTGTTGTCAGCAATTGAAATATTTTATAAATTTATCAAAAGAACGTTTTTCCAACTAAATAATAAAACAGCTTGAATGGAAATATATACGTTTTATAGTTTTCGCGCGATGGCTAGTGAAATTATTCTTCTTGGATTAAACATCTGCAATGTATACAAAATACTGGGTCGTATACAGGGTGTTTTTAAATGAAGTAGCAAAAATGAGACCACTTATTCCTTCGGTGAAAATAAATCGATTTAACCTAACATACCTATATCCTAAGTCGCATAATAAAAAAGATACAGGGTGTCAAAGTTAAAATATTATTTTCGATATTTGTAAATAACTACTTAAGAAATCCAAATATTTACATAAAAATTGTAAATCTGGAGTTTTTGCGGGCGGGAAATTCAAATTTGTTTTTAATTTTGACGTCACTAGTAGAGGGCGCCACTTGTGGCACACCATGTTTCTTTCAAATGGCAGAACTTTTTTGCAGCTTAGTGTATCCATCTGACTATCGAAACAATTGATTCTCCTACCTGTTTTATTTGAAAAAGTATACCTTGCTGAAGTTGGTAGGAGTAACCATTTTTGAAATAATCCCATTTGAAATGCTCAGTGCACTGACTAAAACTGTTTTGGTTCCAGGTAAAGTGCCTTTTCTGCTGAAAATACAGCAAAATATTACTTGAAAAAGTTCTTCAGAATGGTAAATTGTGGAGAGGTGCAAAATGCCAACAAAATTGACGAGGTTTGATAAAACCATTTTTCAACAGAGCACAAAGATTTTATCAAAGCAGACCGAAAAATTTTGCAAGCGGACAAAGGCCCCAACCAGGAGATTTGATTTATGTTAGCTTAACATACCTTTCTAATACATTAAAAAATGCTACAAAAACTAATAATAAGGAATATATGGTGGGTAGATATTGTGGGTGTACTTCAACGCTGATTGGGCTTTAGTCCACAGAGTAGTTAGGTTCACACAATATTATTAATACCTAAAAATATATAAAAAACTTTTACATAAAGGGTAAATATTATTCAACTAGGTATTGTCATATTTAATTCATTGACAGGCTGTCACTTATGTCATTGTCAATATTTAATTTAAAATAATTTTAATTTATATAAGAATTTTTATAATTAGATATTTGATACAACTTAAAGGAGGCCACCTGAAGAAGTAATCCTGAAAATGCAGAAATTGGTCAGATCTCATCTATTGTGGTTGAATTCTCGTGTTCCCACTGCCAAAAGTGAAGTTAGATATTTATAGAGTGTTTTCATTAAAGCAGGTTAGTAAATATTATTCAACTAGGTATTGTCATATTTAATTCATTGACAGGCTGTCACTTATGTCATTGTCAATATTTAATTTAAAATAATTTTAATTTATATAAGAATTTTTATAATTAGATATTTGATACAACTTAAAGGAGGCCACCTGAAGAAGTAATCCTGAAAATGCAGAAATTGGTCAGATCTCATCTATTGTGGTTGAATTCTCGTGTTCCCACTGCCAAAAGTGAAGTTAGATATTTATAGAGTGTTTTCATTAAAGCAGGTTAGTAAATTTAGATTAATATCTTTAAATAATTATTGAATAGAGCTTTGTCTATGGAATTCTTCATTAGCATACCTAGATGTTTGGTATCAGAGAACATACATATGACTTCATTGATAGGAATTGTAGGAGATTTGATTTATGTTAGCTTAAAATACCATTCATGTTGATTATTTAAGTATTTCTAATTCTAGAGTTTGAGGCAATTTATAATAACCTGCACCCAATAAAATGGATACAAATTAATAGCTCGGTGTAAATTTTCAATTTACTGAAACGAGCAGTTCTATAGGTATGGGCATTGATTAGGTATTTGCGGTAAAACCTCCAATATAGGGAAAATTAGATTACCGTTGCTAATGTGTGATCGAGATTTAATTGAGCCGGTGTAGTTTAAAATTTTAATTAGTTTGAATACATTGAATTTAAATGCATGAAAGTAATAAATTTCAGTAACATATTAATAAAATTTGAAGGCTGGATATCTGTATTAATTTACACAAATCGCTGGTACATTAATAGTCTTGTATTTAACAAGGTTTTTCTAAAATGACTATTCAAAATTTCAGTGTGTTACAAAATGGCGTAAAACTTTGGTATAGTTTTTTCTCAAACTCCTTCTAAGGGAGCTACTTGCCCTGAAAGGGTGATCTGAAAGATGATTTTCATTTAAACAACGGTATGATATATAATGATGAAATTTTAATCAAATACCGAACTTCTTATGTAACAATATGCAATAAAAAATTTAGAAAAATTGTACTACACGCTATCTAAAAATTGTAAACAGTTGAATGACCTGCAAATATAGCGTATGTACTCTAAAGCTTAGGCGTACGTGTTACTTTTCTGAAAAGGTTACAACTGATCACGTATATAGGTAAAAATAGGTATGAATACAGCATGCATGTTTATGCTTTTACGAAACTTTGTTGTTAGGTATAAGCAAATTTCCACACCATTTCTGAAGCATTGCTTATGACGCGTTACTATTTTGTAGTGGGTGGTTCTTCAATAGCCCTATTTTCCAACAATTAAGATAATTTTTTTACTGTTTTAGAAAGGTATTTTAAGCTAATATATATCAAATCTCCTACAATTCCTATCAATGAAGTCATATGTATGTTCTCTGATACCAAACATCTAGGTATGCTAATGAACAATTTCACAGACAAAGCTCTATTCAATAATTATCTAAAGAAATTAATCTATCTAAATTTACTAACCTGGTTTAATGAAAACACTCTATAGATATCTAACTACTGACAGTGGGAAATCGAAAATTCAACCACAATAGATGAGATCTGACCTATTTCTGCATTTTTAGGATTGCTTCATCAGAGAACATACATATAACTTCATTGATAGGAATTGTAGGAGATTTGATATATATGTTAGCTTAAAATACCTTTCTAAAACAGTAAAGAATGTTACAAAAGCTAATAATAAAGAATATATGGGTAGATATTGTGGGTTTAATTCATCGTTGGTTGGGGCTTTAGCCCACAGAGTAGTTAGTTTCATACAATATTGTTAATACCTCAAAATATACAAAAAAAATTAAGATAAATATTTCAAAAATATGGATTAAAATTGAATCGAATTTTTTGTTCTGCTTTTTGGGCATGATATACGCGTATAAATATTTTTTACAATCTTTCGCACTTAGTTTTGCAATTGCTTTTTTAGGCATTACTTCTACTTCGGTCAATTTAAATGCTATATTCTTTTTGGCTATGTCTCCTTTTACTTGCGCTCACATCAGTTTTATTGAATTTAGTTCAAAATGATAAGGAGGTCGTCCACAGCAAATTTTTTATATTGTCTGACATTTCCCTGCATAATTTTCGATAAATCTTTAGTTTGTTTTCGTCAAATGAGATCTTTTTTCTCGTAACCATACTTGGAGTTCTGCTTTCCTCACATCTTCAAATGGAGCATGGTATGGATAATTGTCCATAACGACGACAGACGAATACCTTCAAACCATTTTTGAACAACTTCTGCATTTATCTCCTAGGGCAATTATTGTTGTCAATTTATTTTAAAAATTTGTAGTTCTTTCAGAAAATAGATCCATAAATTTGATATTTTTCAAACTTTAACACCCTGTATCTATAAAACAAAGCCGTTGCGGACCCATGTTGATATGAACTTTTTGTCTTAAAATCAATCATGGACTCCTTAAACTTTGTGCACATACTTAATTAACACCCTGTATATTTAAACAGTCATCTATTTAAATCGTCTATAAAACAGTAAAAATAAACGAATTGGAATTGGTAGTGCTTCAATTCACTTGAACTCATAGTCAAAAAAGACCAATAATAAATCTAAATTATGTACCAAATATGGCAATTCCAAGTTAAAGTAATTCAGAGATTAATTTTTTTGAACCCACTTTGAAGGCCTGTAACTTCGCCTGTGTACGATGTACAAAATTTTAAGATTATTTTCAAGTTGCAAATTGCACAAATTATGAAATGCAGAAATATTTTAAATAAACAATTACTTGAGTAAATAAAACTGCAAAGAATAATTAATTGTTTAAGATAAACTTAAAGTGTCTTACATTTTTTGTTGGATTTAAGACAGTGACGTACTATTTTTATGTATAAAAGAAGATTGACACAGGTTTCTATGCCACTGGAGACAAGGAAAATATTTAAACATACTGAATAATTAGACCTAAGATATCCCATTATAACCTAGAATTATTGTTGTTTTATCACGAAAAGTTTCCGATACGATAAATAAAAAATGTAATAAAAATATATAATATAATAAAAATTTTGAAATCTTTGACACTCTCTATCTCGGAAACGATGAACTTTTAAATATAGGTAAATTTCATTTATTTTAACTGTACAATCACCCCTTCCAAGGATGCCAGTAATACTTGAGACACCCTGTATAACTATTTGGGCCTTACCTATTTGTTTATATTAGTAATACACAGGAATCTTCAAAAGATTCAAATATTTCGTGAGTACGTAAATGTAAGTACCATTGTAATATTGTTATATTATTAACAATAAACAGGGTGATGTTCTATTCACAGTCCTATATTAATGTAGCAAACTTCACTGCACTTTATAGTTTATACAAACTTCAGAAATTCTCATCGAGACTTCATAATGTGCATTAGCGACAGGGGCATCGTGTTATGAAAAGGAAAAAGTAATAATATGCAGAGAACCTCCTCGAGATTTTAAATGTAGTACAAAAAAGAAAGCAGTTCGTTAGGTTTTACAACCAGCAGAGACATGGTTACGAGGTATACAAAAATAGAAACGAAATCCTAATTTACTTGAAAACTTTCGGAGGAGCATTCAGTCACGCGCATGCAGCAAATGAATTTTACAACCCTTTCAAGAGAGAATACGAAATGGTAAACATAATTTGCCAGTAAAGTTTGCTGGCATTATTAAATATTTCTCAGTTTTCTCTCGTAGTAACAGATTTACATAAAATAACTTTTTTTTAGATTACCATATGCATATACCGGGTGATCCATTTAACTTGGGAAAACTGTATATTTCAAAAACGCGCGTTCTATGTAAAAATGTGTCGAATAGAAGTTACCCAACAAACATTTAAAGTTAAAATTACGTTAACTTGACTTCTGAGTTAGTCAAAAACTTTTCATGACCAATTCCTCATAAGGAAAGTTGACCTATATTCGTTGGTCTTTTCCTTATGTGGGGGAAAAAAACTAAAGTAATATGGAAGTTAATAATTGGTCGGCAAGGATTTTATTCTAATAAGATAATTGGACCTAAAAGAAATACGGATCAATTTTATGTTAAAATTTCAACACATTGTTACCAAAATATACCCTAATTATGCCCTTTATATGACCTAATTTTGCTAGAGAGAGACAACATTATATATTTGCTTATATACATTCTAATAGCGAACAGGGATAGGAAGATAAGTTACGAAATATTTGTAAAAACACTCTTTTAAGCAAAACCTTTATGTTCATGTCACACTCGAAATAACATGTTTCCTCTATCTAACTTCTTTATCTCTAACAGTAAAAAAGATATAGTTTTTTAAATGATGCCATAGGTGTATACAGTAGCCTACACTTAGGGAGTTAGGACCAACAAAAAGTTTTGCTAAGATATCATCCTTACAATTTTTTCCTTAGTGTTGTAAAATCATGTTGTAAGCGTAATGAAAATTATCTTATTAACACTACCGTAAGTAGACGTTTTGCTAAAGCAATAAAACTCCTTACTTGAAATAGAAACATATTTTTAATCACTTCTTCTACTAATGGTACTAGTTGTGTGAATGTCATTGAAATGTCGTTGTATAAACGCATTTTTCCACTTTTCAAAGGCATTATATCACCGGATGAAATACATAACTTTATACAAAAAAGAGATCTGTCATAAATCTGATATGTTTTACACAGTTCATATACATGTATTGGTCAGCATGAATAGACGGAAGTTATATGTATATACCGACTTCTCCAAGACCTCTCATATAGATTACAGTATGGTCCTGCAAAAACTAAAGGTATACGGGCTTTGTGGAAACTTCTAAAACTCATATTTGTCGAATCGTTTTCATATTACTAAGGACGGATTTAGATCTGGTCAATGTTCTATTACTTCCGAAATCCCTCAGGGCTCCAATCTGGATCCACTCATATTTTTAATTTTTATTAATGATATAAATTATATTGTCGTAAATCGTTTATGCTACTGATTAAACATTACTTCTTCCATATCAACTGATGATGTTTGTGTTCAGCTTCAGAATAAATTAAATTAAATAACTCTTGAGTTAAATAACTTACAGTTGAATATTTCCTAATACAAAGTTGTTTTATTTACGCGTAAATTGAAGCTTTTTCTGTTCAATTATAAGATTAACGTTATAGCGTAAAATATTTAGGAGTTTACTTTGATCTCTTCTCAGATCACGTTATGTACTTTTTCCTCAACACATTAGGATGAGATGGATAGAGCTCCACCACATAATGTAAGATATATTACGGAATATTTGAATAATAGTTGTATAGAGTGGTTATAATCTGGCATCATGCGATGGCCAGTGAATAGTCAAGACTTGACACCACGTGATACATTTTTGTGGGGCTATTTAAAGAACAGTGTTTATAAAAATAGACCAACCACTATTTTAGAAATTCTAGATAGAATACAATAAGCTATAGATTATATAAATCAACACCCAAAAATTATTCATTGTTGTTTAAATAATTTGGAAAACGATATAGGTTTTGCATAGAAGACTAAGGCACTGTGTATAGACAAGAATTATTCCTATTTAATCATCAATAGGTTGCAGTGAAAGATAACCCATTACATGTTTATATCAATGTAATCAGGAAAAACTGAAGAATAATAATTTGGGAGGGTGTTTCATAATAAAGAACCAAGTTGGTATCAATATCTCTGTAGTGTTATGCTCGTTTGTTTTTTTAAATAAAACAATTGAAATTCTAACGTCTACGCATGATCACTCTGTACATCAATTTTAATATTAATAGTTTGTTTGAATTACTATTTTATTTTTACTTCATGTATGTTAGTTTCAATCATTTTTCACCTAATCTCTTGCCAGTTTTGTATGTACCATTCAATCCATTGAATTTTTTTCAGATGGTACCTATTTTGTAATTCTTATACATTTTCATCAATTTTTTATACTTACTTTTTTTATTATAGTTAATCTTAATTGTACAATTATTCGAATCACTGAACCTGCTTGCTTTATACTGCCGATCTCTTTCTCCATATATCTGAAAGGGTTAAATGCTTTAGCTGCTAGAAAGGAATCTAGTCTAATAATCTCGAGATATGTTGATAATCCACTTATCGAAAATAGTTCGTGGCGATTAATATCATAAAGGGGATCATTAAGTCCTTGACATAACTTCCACTACCAGCCAGAAAACGAAAGTTAAGTTCGTGGAAACAGTTAGGGGCGTGTGTGATCGTCGGGGCGGCAAGAATCGTTCAGTTGACTTGAACCGAGCGAAAAGGAATACTAATGCTTTCAGGTCCACACACAGAATGCATGCCTAACCTCGAGTAACTTTGGAATATTTTACGTTGTTCTGCCGGCTTTCACTTGCAAACTCCTAAACAATAAACACTTGGTCTTTTACATTAGAAAGTGAGGAATTTGTTTTTAGTTCAAGGAACGCTAAAAGATCGGAATAGATTAAATTGGGAGTTGATCAATATCCTATTTTACCAAGTTGTTATGTGCCATATTGACATATCTTATCTCAAACGTGACGTATTGTAAATTTATTATCAATATATCCCACTCATATACAACATGGGCAAAAAAACTGAACATCTTACTATTCTCTATGTTATATTGTTAATATCCTTAAACTTGTATTTAGGAAGGAATAATCGGAAACAGGACACTATAATTAATGGTCTAGATTTTCTAACTGAGCCAACGTTTCGATTTATTTTAAATCTTCTTCAGGGCTACAATAGAAAGCAAGAGATAAGAATTATATATAAAAAAAACTATATTCTAGTTAGCTTAGACGTTGTGAGCTTATTTACTAACATACCAAAGTCATTGGTTATTGAATGCATTGTTAAAAAGTGGAATCTTATAGATCAACACTACTACTTACGAAAGACATTTTCATTGAATTAATTAATTTATTTTTTGACACTAGCTATTTTAGATATAACAAAAATATTATAAACAGAGAGATGGTATAGCTATGGGCAGTCCTTCTAGTCCTATATATGCTAATCTCGTGATGGAATATTTATTGGAAGTTGCATTGTCCAGATGTTCTTTTGATGTTCCATTACTTAAAATATATGTAGACGATACTATTATTTCCATCCCTAAAGATCAAACAATATATTCTAGATTTATTTAATTCAGTTCACCCTAATATTCAGTTTACCATTGAATTAGAAAAAGACAATAAGATTCCATTTTTGGACATTTTCTTAATAAGAAATCCAGACCAAACCATTGTTACTTAATTGGTATGAAAAACCTATCAGTTCTGGAAGACTTTTAAATTATCATTCATCCCTCCCATTACAGCAAAAATTAGCAATTATGAAAGCTATGTACAATAAAATCATGTTACTTTCTATATCTGTTTTCACGATCAAAATATTCATAATTTCAAACTGAAACTTAAATGTAATGATTATCCCACTTCCCTTTTTAACGTCATCTTGAATAATAATCGTAATTATAATAATAACATTAATAATAACAATGGCTCAGGTGTGAATTCAGAAATAAATAATATAGATAATAATATTAGATATGTTAAGATACCCTATGTTAAAGGTTTATCAGAAAAATTGAAAATAATTCTTAATAGTGACAATATGCGTGTTGTTTTTTACCATAGCAAGACAATAGGTCAACTATATTCATCCATGAAAGACAAACTAGAAAAATCGTATCTGTCGCACGTAATTTATGGTATTCAATGTAATGATTGTTTAGGGATGTATATTGGACAGACAAAACAAAATATTAAACATAGAATGAGCTCGCATAAATCGTCATGTAACCCTAAATATATTAACAAAAAAGAACATACAGCATTGGCTCTTCCTCATTTCAAATATAACCATAATTTTAATTTTGATAATGATTCAATTAAGATTTTTGACAAGGAATATAATTACCAAAAAAGGCTTATTATAGCAAGATGGTATGTATACAATCTCAAAATAATACCATTAATAAGAAGTTTGATACTGAACATTTAATCGTAATCTATAATGGTATCATTAAGAAATTTATTAAATGAAAATACCTATAATATGAACATTCAGTACATCATTTCTTTCTTTTGTTGTCAACGTCTCATTTTTATTGCTTTTTCTTACTGGGTTTTTTACTTTTCATTAATTAGTATCTCGATGTCTGATATTTATATTTAATTTAGAAGCCTATTCGAAACATTACATTTTACCACTATATATTTATATCGTTTAGTAAAAGCATTTCCTACTGACTTGTTCATTATATGATGAATAATAATTTTATTGTTTTTGACTCTGGTTTTGTCTCACTAGGTAAGGGTGCTACTAATTTTTTTTTAAACAAAATTTTAAATTAATGTTTTAATCTAATGTTCTGTTGTTTAATGAATAGTATTTTAATATGTTTTTTCAAAATTTTTCATATGTATGTATAACTATTCTTTTGTCTTTTGTTTTGATTTTAAATTTTATATTGTCAATATTGTTTTTTTTATATATATATAATTCTTATCTCTTGCTTTCTATTGTAGCCCTGAAGAACATTTAAAATAAATCGAAACGTTGGCTTAGTTAGAAAATCTAGACCATTAATTATAGTGTCCTGTTTCCGATTATTCCATCTTACTAATTATAACCAGAGAGTAGTACGTTTTTACATGTATCCAATTTAATTCAGAAGTCTTACTGCAAATTGCAGACACTTTATCTTTATAAAGACGTTCTTAGCACTGATGTCAAATTAAAGTTATGTGATACCTTGGTTCTTAGTTATGTAGCCTACTGTGATATAGTTTATTGGCCGGCTAAATTAAATAGAGACAAGGAATAGGAGCAACAATCATGTTGAACCTTGCCACTCCTCTAATAACATTTCTTCACTTTGTATAGTTTAGATCTTAATAAAGACATATTATTATTATTGCACTCATAACTGTTACTCATGTCTTGCAGAAACTCTAGATTTGGAACTTCTTATGATACCTAAGTATAATATTAAGAGGTTTTAAAATTTGTTAAATTTATTGGGCTATGTTACCTTTAATGAAATAGGCACACTGTTATTATGACAACAGTAACTATAACTTCTAGAAGTAAATATTCTTCATTTTCCTAAACTGCTTATGGTCAGGGTTTTATTAGTTTAATTCTTTAAACTCTTTTAAATGTTTAGGTCGAGAACAGACTTATGCTATTGATTGCTCAATGTTATGTAATTGCACTGAAAACTGATAAATATTCTGAAGTGTCATGGCATACGCCCTACCTTAACATATTTTCATGCCTGTTTTTTTTCATGATACTCACCCTCATGTGAGTCGCAGTAACACAGATGGTTCAATCAATCTTTTGCCACCACTATTTTAATGGCATCAGATTATTTTCAATCCAATATGCATGACATAATCGGTAATGAAATTTTGCACATACCACTTGACTATAAAATCCCAGTTCCAGTATCCTTATAGTTTAAAATTACATTTTGTGTATGGAGATGAATAGAGAACATTTACTATTCACCATACATATTTTTTCTCGTTAAAGCTCATTTATATCTCTGACATATATTTATTTATTTTTACAGTGCAGGATGCATACTAGTACGGAACAAAGTTCTGCAAGAGCAATTCCATTATACAAACGAGTTTCACATATTACGTGAAACATTACGTATCCAGATTAACATTAATCAAAACGAAATACCAACATTTACGGTGTAAAAGAAAAAAGTAATGCGTTTTGTTTTAAGTAGACATTTACAAAAAAAAGCTTTTTTATAGTTCCTGAAGTGCTGTAGGTATGTAAATATGAATTTCAGTTTGTTTAGTAAATATCATCATTTCAGTTCCATTAGGTGTACAAAATGATTATTTAATTGTTGTTGCACGAAATAATTATTTACCTCAATATCTAGTAAATAGCTATAAACTCATTATAATATCTCTACCCCTTATTCTAATCACGAGGATTAGCATATAACTCGAAGACTTATGCGGGAGATGGGGCGGCCACCCTACCATACCCACAGAGAGGGTGCCAATCCTCACCACGAATATAGCTTATATACGGTCTACCGGCTGCGGGAGTCGAACCCATAGCGATCTAGTCACCTCGATTCAAGTACTGACGCTTTAAACCGTGCGACCACTGACCGATCAAAACTCACTCATCAGTGAAACCAAGTTATTAGTTTCCGCTAATTTTCATACGTGAAACGATAGACTAGTTATTTAGCTATTTGATTTGTAATGCTTTTCCATATTGTAATGCAGTGACCTAGGTAATTGATTGCCGTCAGTACCAGAATTAAAGTGATTATCTCCATTACCTAAGATTCTTTGGCCTGTCCTTATTGTTCTCTGGCTAGGCTCTGAGGGAGACCTGTATAAGTATCGTTTATTTATTGGTTTCGGTTGCTGTTATTGCTACTAGGGCTGTACTCATGTCGCTAGGCTTGTTGGAATGCTGGATTTGGAACTTCTTATGATAAGTATAATATTGCGCGATTTCATAATTTATTGTATTTATTGGGCTATGTTACCTTTAATGAAATAGGGAGACTTAAGGCGCGTTTTCACGATTCGCTTTTAGTTGATTAACTTTTGTGGATCAACGAAAATCGAAAGAAAATTGCTATGAAAACATACACTTAAATTTGTGTAGATCAAGTTAAGTTGATTCCAGAAAGATGCTACGTTGCTTATTCGAGTGGTAATAAAAAAAAACTGATGTACCAAACTCCTTAGTTTCGTTAAGGGTTGGCCGTAGCTCAGGAAGAGGGGAGTGGGTAAATATTATCAATTATTTATTTGGCGCCACTCGTTTTACAACCCGCTGTTAAAACGTACCCTGTACTCTAAGGAGTTCATATACCTTACTAAGATTCTTCAATAATAATAATAAAAAAAGGGAAAAATACAACAATTGATACACAGTTATCTAACTATTTGAATTTACTAAAAGGATAGAATAACGGCAATCGATATAATCAGTATTTATTATACTGATATTTAGCAAATCTATATCGTAATGATATAGGTAAATACAACATTCAGAAAATAAACCCACTCTACAGTACTATAACATAATCATGTTAAGTAATTATAAAAGAAATTATAATTTCATATTTGATCTTCAGTTCTAAAATAAATAATCAAATAGAGTTAAGTAGCTAGAAGTATTCAATTTACGGAAAAAGGGGACTTGTATAATAAATATTATAAATATATATAAAACAGTATAACCAGTACAAATAATAATAATCATAATAATAATATGCAAATAAGTGTTAATAAAGGCAAAATATAGTGAAATATAGATATTCAGGGTATCAGATGACAATTTAAATCTTAAATTAAGCTTATCTGGTTTTTATTCGGTGAACAGTACGTCCAGATCGTCCAGGCAATGTTGTCAACAGCAAGCGAACACGCTGTAAGTGGAGAAAATTGATGCTCCACGAAGAGGTGGTGTACTCCGACGATCAGCCTCGTATAAAAGACAACCAGCAGGATATTTAATACAGGTACATACAACTGTGGCCTCGCCTGTAGAATCTTGGCTCATCAGTGAAAGATAACCCATTACATGTTTATATCAATGTAATCAGGAAATACTGAAGAATAATAATTTGGGAGGGTGTTTCATAATAAAGAACCAAGTTGATATCAATATCTCTGTAGTGTTATGCTCGTTTTTTTTTAATAAAACAATTGTAATTCCAACGTCTACGCATGATCCTCTGTACATCAATTTTAATATTAATAGTTTGTTTGAATTACTATTTTATTTTTACTTCATGTATGTTAGTTTCAATCATTTTTCACCTAATCTCTTGCCAGTTTTGTATCTATCATTCAATCCATTGAATTTTTTTCAGATGGTACCTATTTTGTAATTCTAATACATTTTCATCCATTTTTTATATTTACTTTTTTATTATAGTTAAACTTAATTGCACAATTATTCGAATCACTGAATCTGCCCGCTTTATACTGCCGATCTCTTTCTGCATACATCTGAAAGGGTCTTGGCTTCTGAGAGCAAATCTTATAACACGAAGATGATGAAGAAAGAAGAGACGAGGGATTAAAGATGAGATGATATAAGATGAGGCCTAGATCATATCAAACGTCTAAATAGATTGTTCACTGAAAAAGACTATTTTCCAAATTTCATAATCAAATCCAACACTAGGTTGAAACAATCACAATAATCACTATCGACAAAATTGTACTTTTCAAAATTAGCAACAAAATCCGAATATTTTATGTTTTTTAGCCCCTTTTTTATTTTGCAAAAACGTTGTGTATTTTCTTATAATATTTGGTTAATGTTTAGTGAAATAAACAGTACGTATTTGACAGTTTTCAGTGCACAAGTTTTCTTTTCCTATGGCTGGTTACTCTAACGTAGAGTTAACAGACATGCATTTCATGTATGGTCGTGCTAATGGGAACACCACCGAAGTGCGACGTCTTTATGTTGACGCTTATCCAAATCGCCAGATTCCTTCACAACGCATGTTTGGAAGAATTCACCAATGAGTGCGTGATACCGGTTCCTTGAGCAAACAGTGCCATTTATCTAGCAGATCAAGGTCGGTATCCACTCCAAGAGCAGAAGAAAAAATTCTAGCACTGGTGGAGCAGAATCCAGGTACGAGTGTGCAGAGAATATCAGTCGAGGTAGGAATTAGTGGTCCTCTTGTTTGGAGAATCCTTCACAAGCAACTGCTTTATCCATACTATGCGCAACGAGTACAGGCCTTAAATCCAATAAATGATAATCAAGCACGTTTGGTTTTTTGCCGCTGGTTTCTACGTCATGATGTTGAAGACCCTCGTTTTTTTACAAACATTCTTTTTACTGATGAGACCGGGTTCACAAGAAATGGAGTGTTTAATTTTCACAATACGCATATTTGGGCCGACGAAAATCCTCATGCTCTAATAGAATCTGGAGATCAGGCACGTTTTTCATTAAACATTTGGATTTGAATCAGAGGCAACAAATGTGGTTCCAACATGATGGTGCTCCAGCTCATTTTTCCATGACCGTTAGAGAGCATTTACACCACCACCATCTTTTCCACATAGATGGGTAGGAAGGGCCAGACCTGTTTTATGGCCTCCAAGATCGCCTGATCTGAACCCTCTAGATTTCTTTGTTTGGGGATATTTGAAGACATTAGTGTATGGTACTTCTGTAAATAGCCTGGAAGAACTGCAGCTACGGATTAATCAAAAGTGTCAAGAAATCCAAACCAAGGAGGGTGTTTTCGAAAGAGTTCGAATATCGTTGAGACGAAGATGTCGTGCCTGCTTGGAAATAGACGGAGGGCACTTTGAACATCTTCTGTAACTTTGTTTTTTGTTTGTTAAAAGCTTCCTTTGTCGGTTTATTCCTAATAAAATAAAATGTTCGAAAAAACGAATAGTGGTCCATATCTCCGCAACCGTTATTTTTCGGACCCATGTTTATTAAGACTGTTCTGCTCATTTTGATTCATACTATTACCTCCTGAAATATTTTGCACTCTTTTTTTAACACCCTGTATAACGAAAATTTCTGCAGTTCATACAGCAATCCAAATCTTGCTAGGAAAATATAATCGTAAGCACAGAAACAAAAAACGTATTCCCAGCGCAAAAAGTGCTTCGCCGATAACATATTAATAAACTCAGTTCATTAAATAGAAATTCGCTATACAGGGTAATATATTTAACTGATACATTTTTATTATTACCCTCGAATGTACTTCATATCTATTTAAATTATCAAACCCAATTTAATATATTGTCACGGAATTTGCCCCACTCACACCCAAATCGACGACTGTGGTACCGCGAATTACTAAGATTGCCCCGATCGCCCCTACACGATTCTGTTAAACAAACAAAATGCCGTGGATCGAGATGGGACTAGAAAATTTGAGAAACGACGAGAAGCGTTCGAGTCGTTCGAGAGATGCTAGAAAATAGAATCTAGAGATACTAGAATATTCCTGGAATATTCCTTGAGTCTATAAAAGAAAAATAAACGGCCGATTAAGTTAGTCTTGTATAAGTCTTGTATTACAGTGTTGAATTGAAGTGTTTAGTTGGAGATATCAAACTGATTTAGATAGCGATTAATTAAATAAGTGTTTAGTTGAGTTCTAATTAGTGTTCAGTAGTGTACTGAGTATAGTTAATAAAGAAGTAGTTAATTAACGGATTGTTTTTCTGGCAATAGTAAAATTCGGATTGGGAAATCCGTGACAATGTGGTGTCGGAAGTGGATTTAACTGGAAGTTTTAAAGAGCTTTCTGGAACCCTGTCCACAAAGTGGGATTTAGCTGGAAGTTTGAAGAACTTTCTGGAACCCTGTGCTTGAGTGGGTTTAAGTGGAAGTTGGAAGAACTTTCTGGAACCCTGTGCGTGGGTGGAATAGAGACCCAAGTGTGACATATCACCGCACTCGTTGTGACTTGAGGAAGTGAACGGTGGTATTCGCGAAGGACAATCTCGAACATTCTAGAACTTTGTACGGGAGTGAAACAAAAACCCAAGTGTGACATATCACCGCACTCGTCGTGACTTAAGGAAGTGAACGGTGGTATTCGCGAAGGACAATCTCGAACATTCTAGAACTTTGTACGGGAGTGAGACAAAGACCGAAGTGTGACATATCACCGCACTCGTCGTGACTTAAGGAAGTGAACGGTGTTATTTGAGAAGAACAATCTCGAACATTCTAGAACTTTATACGGAAGTGAGACAAAGACCCAAGTGTGACATATCACCGCACTCGTCGTGACTTAAGGAAGTGAACGGTGTTATTTGAGAAGAACAATCTCGAACATTCTAGAACTTTATACCGAAGTGAGACAAAGACCCAAGTGTGGCATATCACTGCACTCGTTTGATTGTAAGGAAGGCAACAGTGATATCTAGAAATACATTCGTGGACATTCTAGAACTTTCAAAATAGAGTGAATGCCTGTAACTAGAAGTCAAGTCAACATGGATGCACAACTAGCAAAGCTGTTAGAAATGATGCAAACGATGCAGGAACAGGGACGGATGATGCAAGAGAAATTACAAGAACAGGGACGGACGATGGAAGAGAAATTAGAAGAACAAGGACATAAAATGGAAGACCAAGCAAAGACGATGCAAGAGAAATTAGAAGAACAGGGACAAACAATGCAAGAACAGGGACGGATGATGCAAGAAAAATTTGAAGAACAAGGGCATAAAATTGAAGATCAATCCCAAACGATGCAGGAAAAGTTAGAAAAGAAATTAGAAGAACAGGGACAGACGATGCAAAAGAAATTGGAAGAACAGGGACGGACGATGCAAGAGAAATTAGAAGAACAAGGACGTAAAATGGAAAACCAGACGAAGGAAATGCAGACGAAATTAGAAAAATTGGATAATACACTAGAAGAAAAGCTAGAAGAACAGTCATATAAAGTAGAAACACATGTAGAAGAGAAACTGTTGGTACACAAAAAGGAAATAGGCGAAGAAATAAACCAGGTTAGAGAAGAGCTTAGACATAAATTAGACAAGATAACAAAGGAAGGCGTAATCCAGAAGGACCTGTTATCCAAACTCAGAAAACGAAGCCTCCTGAATTCGACGGCAAGGTTTCCTGGAATGTATATCTGCGTCAGTTTGAAGCAGCAGCTGCAGCAAACGAATGGTCTGATTGTGAAAAGGCTACTGCTTTAGTAGTTGCTCTACGAAGGGAAGCTCTTGACGTCTTACAAGGAGTTCCTGCTGGGCAGCAGAGTAACTATGACCTTTTGAAACAGCATATGAAAATGAGATATGGTGATCAGCACCTGCAGCAAGTGTACCAGGCACAATTAAAGAATCGTCACCAACAGAGTGATGAGAATCTACAACATTTTGAGACCGATGTTGCTCTACTGGTTCGATTGGCTTATCCGACAGCCCCGTGCGAATTCTTAGACCAGCTCTCCATCCAAGTTTTTACTGATGGGCTGAGAGATTGTGAAACCCAGCAGGCACTGCGACTAGCTAGACCTAAAACTTTGAATGACGCCCTCTCGCATGCACTGGAATTCGAGGCAGCAAAGATGGCATCCGGTAGACATGTTAAAGTTCGGGCCATCAGTGATAACAGCGACAGTATGGCAAATGGAGGCCTAATAAAGACGCTAAAGGAGATTATTGATAAACTCAGCCCAACTACTAGGACAAAGAAGGGACAATCTGATAGTCGAAGGGATCGCCTTCTCAAATGCTGGAACTGTGGACAGACAGGACATCTAAAAAGACAGTGTAGGGCCCCAGTCACGGATCAGCAGAAGCGCGACTCCCAGGCGGCTACACAGGAAAACTAGGTTCAGCCGGCTTGACGGGGCAAAAGCCGGCTGCGTCCTCCTACTACAACCCCACGCGGAAGAAAGGAAAATCGCCTAAACTACAGAACCGTTGGGAGGGCCCCTATACCGTCATTAAAAGAATCAACGACGTCGTCTACCGGATACAGAGGACTCCCAGGAGTAAGATGAAGGTCGCCCATCTGGAGCGTCTGTCCCCTTATAGAGGTGTATCCGATCGGGACGATCGGTTCTAAGGAGGGGGCAGTGTCACGGAATTTGCCCCACTCACACCCAAATCGACGACTGTGGTACCGCGAATTACTAAGATTGCCCCGATCGCCCCTACACGATTCTGTTAATCAAACAAAATGCCGTGGATCGAGATGGGACTAGAAAATTTGAGAAACGACGAGAAGCGTTCGAGTCGTTCGAGAGATGCTAGAAAATAGAATCTAGAGATACTAGAATATACCTGGAATATTCGTTGGGTCTATAAAAGAAAAATAAACGGCCGATTAAGTTAGTCTTGTATAAGTCTTGTATTACAGTGTTGAATTGAAGTGTTTAGTTGGAGATATCAAACTGATTTAGATAGCGATTAATTAAATAAGTGTTTAGTTGAGTTCTAATTAGTATTCAGGAGTGTACTGAGTATAGTTAATAAAGAAGTAGTTAATTAACGGAGTTTTTCTGACAATAGTAAAATTTGGATTGGGAAATCCGTGACAATATTATAAAGGTAAAGGAAAACCGTAACAAAGAATTGACCCATTCAAACTCTATCGTTCAAGTTATAAATCATCAATGGTTTTCAGACGAGTTGAAACGTGTGAACATTTGTCAATCGACTTAAATCATCCGATTGTGGTGTTTACAGTCTGCTTATTAATTTTACATGACATGGGACAACAAAATGACATTAAAATGGTAAATACTAGAGAATACTATGGTAAAATCTACAGAACTGTATCATAATCATGACTGCGCTGAAACTTCATACTGGTTTCTCCTTAAGATCTAATTTCGTATCCAAAAACGGCGCTTTCACGCTGTCTATTCCATTGCAAGGTCATTTTCTTCAGTTCTTTAATCAATAAACTGGAAATAATTTTTACACCTGCACAAATCGCTGCATTTGTTGTCATTTTATATCAGCTGGAAGTTTTACTAGAAATGTATGAACCAAAAACTTGACCGATTTTAGTTCGTCTACAATAGTTGACCGACTAAAATGAAATTGTGAGAACGCGCCTTTACTGTCTCTATATCACCAGATAACAAGCACTTTTTTAGGTTAGGGGTCTCGTACATGATGGGCGATTCGCACTATTGTTATGATAAGGGTAACTATCACTTCTAGAAGTAGTTATTCTTTATTTTTCTACATTGCGTATAGTCAGGGGTTTTATTAGTTTAATTTTTTAAACTCTTTTACATGTTTAGGTCGGGGACAGATGTACGTGATTAATTGCTCAATGTTATGTAATTGCATTAAAAACTGAGAAATATTCTGAAGCGTTATGGCATGTACCCTACCTTAACGTGTATTCAAATCAGTTTTTTTAAATTCAATCAATGTTTTGCCATGTCACCACTATTTTAATGGCATCAGATTATATTCAATCGAATATATATGACATAATTGGTAGATGAATTTTGCACAGACCGCTGTAACATTGGCTACTTCTTCTTTCATCTTTTCATATGTGATATGTATGCTGAATAATAATACTGCAACAGGATATTGATTCATATTCATTCAGTAAGTATTACGATCTGCTAAGTTGCCAAGGTATTGTAATAACAGGTATGTCCACAAAATTTCAATTTTACTTGAAAATGGTAGTGAACGATAGATTTATGGGCACTACAAATTGCCGTTTTTTTCCAAAACGAGGCATTTAAACAAAAAATTACAAAAGAGATAAAATGATCAGAAGAAAATTCTACGTTTGATATTTCAAGAAAAAGCTGCATAGGCGTACTTATAAATAATTGGAGGGGATAAAGGGTACTGCATCCCTTAGTTACCTCCATTCACCCTTCGATTTTTTTCACCAAAATTACATGAAAAGTATGCCGGAATAAGATAAAAGTACGTGCAAAATTTCAAGTGTGTATCTTACAAAACAATGGGATTATGAACAAAAATAGTTTTTTAAAATGTAACTTTAACACCCTGTATATTGAAACAGGGGCGCCCAAATAAAAAATGCCATAAGGAAAGTCGCATTATTTTTGTCCAAAGAATATGTGGTTAATGGTATGGCCTTCTATTTTGGGACACCCTTTATTTATCTTATGTGGTGATAATTATCAGTTTTAACATTTAATGATAGTTATTTGAATACAACTGAATATTTACACAATAGCAGCAAAATAACTAGCATATGTGTATAGACTGTATGTCTCTTCTCACATTTTTTCCTCCCAAAAAGTCAAATTTTTTTATGGGCCGCCAACTTTCGCATCTCGCGTGAGTCATTGTTTCTCCTTCTCACACATGTCTCTTATTCGGAACAATAATTTCTTCTATTGTTCAGAGCTACGATCTGATAGGAGTGGTTTTTCTTTTGATAATACTTCGTATTTTTATTTATTAAGATTTATTGCAAAGAGTATGCCCTGGAAATTACACCAATTTATACAGCTCTGCTACATTCTACTTTTTTAATTATTTTTTAAATTTTTAAATCAATAATTAGATATAATATCTAGTTCCAGTTTCTTTTATATATAAATTATCATTGTTTATGCAAGGTGTAAGTAAAATGCTTCTCTACTTTCTTTAACAGTATCTGAATCACAAATAATTGAAAGAACTTACACCTACCTACAAATATGATTGTGTTCGGAAACGTTTTATATTGTTTGCCTATGTTCACGTATACTATTTTTAAGCTTGTATACTTAATGTAAGCTGAGTTCTATTATTCAGGTATTTGAAATATTACCTACCTGTGATGTCTGTGTTTTTTTTTTCAGGAATCAAAAATATTACCAGGTGTTAGTTGCTTAATCATTTCAGTTGTTATTAAAAATATACAGAATAAACATAAACATAAAATCATACATATGTCTTAAAAACGATTCATTCATGCTCTTTTTAAATAACGGACGCATTTTGTTTTAACTAGACAGCATAAAGCTAGTAACGGACGTTGAGCTATAACATATATCTGATTTATTACAAAAATATCGCTTGTGATTAAAATGCATAGAGCGTTACGCACTGGCGCTAATTATAGATAAATATATATTAATATATTTATACCTATGCGGTTTATTTGTCTGTCCGTAGCTAGCTTAACATGTTAGTATGGTTAGCATCAGAATAGACTTATATGAAATTTCTTAAAATTCAATAATCCCAGACATCAATAAGTCCGCATTTTAATCTTCTCAGTGCAGTTCTCTGAGTATTTCATTATTTACTAGCACACAACTAATCCTTTTAAATCTGTTTGATGCAAAACAGTATTGTTATGAAATCTATGTTTGTCAAAGTACAAACGGTAAGCTCATGGCTGGAATTTTTACTTTGAAATATAAACCCAGGGATTCCATTGTATATTCTTTCAGATGACAAATATTAATTACTCTTAATTTGATTAAAATTCAATCCCGAACACATACGCAATATGATTCGCTACTTCATGCCGGACTGGAAAGCCACAGACCCGGAGCTTTCTACATAGCAGTAGACACCATTAAAAGCTATCGATCTCTATCGTGATTCGGTGGGAATGATATTTTGCAAACATGGAATTCCAGAAAACAATTACTCTGCGGGCTAATACCCCGACCAGCATTTAATTACATCTGAAAAACCTATAGCAAACAGCTAAAACAACTCGTCAACAGCTCACCAGACATATATCATTTTCGAGCTTATTAGCTCTAATCAGAATACCATAGGTAAGGTACCTGACGAATAAGTCCAGCCGTTTTAAGTCTAATCCCGGCAGAAGAGACCATGAATACACGTCGTAGACAAGCTATATCTAGCGGCCATTTACTACTCCATGACGGACTGAAAAGCCACAGACACGAAGCGTTCTCCATGGAAATACAACATTGAAAGCTATAGACTTCTATCACGTTCGGCGAGAACGATATTTTGCAAACACGAAACAGGAATCAACTACTCTGCGGGCTATTGTTCCGATCAGCATTGAATTACATCTGAAAATCTGAAGCAAACAGTTAAAGTGTAGTTGTTAAAGCTGATTGCTATAGGTTATTCATCAGGTGCAATTCAATGTTGGTCGGGACATCAGCCCGCAGAGTAGTTATTTTCTGGAATTCCGTGTTTGCAGAATATATCTACGCAATACTTCATACACAGAAAAAATATTGTATAGAGCAAATTATGTATTTCATACATTATAGGAGCATATTTTCATCTTAATAATAACTTAGTTGTTGATTTATTTCACTGAATAATTTTTATAGTTTAAGGTTAGTTTTAGGACTTCAATCGGTCTTTAAAAATTTGTGATGTTAATTATTATATTCATGATTCCATTGTATTCTGTATTTCTGTCTGTTTATTTTCCACTTAATTGAATTGTAATTCAGTACCTCAGAGACAGAAAGTTCCAAATCCAATTTTAACATTTTGAAATAAACAGGCTAGACGAGAGTGGTCTTCAAGATTAAACAGGTATTGTTTTTATCCAACTCTAGGCAATGAATTTGATCAAAATAATTTTACAAATAACATTCTTATAATAAAAATAGAGACTTGTGCCTTTATGGCTCGAAAGAAATACCAGTAGTGCTTTTAGCTCTGTAACGCCGAAAGTGAACGTGGGCCTTTCTGCCTCTGAGATACTGAATTAATGATTTATTTTGTCATATTTTTCTTCAAATCACGCAGCATATATCGGAGCTGATAGATGAGCAGGGGCAGGTAGATGTAATATACATGGACTTCACGAAAGCTTTTGACCGTATTTATCACAGTATTTTGATTGAAAAATAAAAAATATTAGGTTTCAGCCTACCACTTCTGAATCTGTTCGTATCATACCGCTCTGATAGGGAGCAAATTGTGGCTTATAATGGTTTTGAATCAAATAATTTTTTTGCTACCTCTGGTGTACCTCAAGGGTCAAATTTGAGCCCGCTACTATTTGTAATGTCCATAGATGGTTTGTGTTCTGTTATTGACTGTAATTATTTGCTCTTTGCGGATGATTTTCAGCTCTTCTCTAAAGTTAGTACTGTTTCTGACTGTGAGAATATGCAAAATCAGTTAAGAAAAATTAATCAGTGGTGCCTGGAAAATAACCTAAGTATGAACGTATGAAGTGTAAGGTTATGACATATAATCATATTTTGTATGACACATTTTGTACGCATACGATTTACATGTATTGCAACGCTGTGACGTCACTAAGGATTTAGGAGTTAACATCAACATACAAGAAGTTACGATTTATTATTAGGAATTGTAGTAAAATAAATAATATTAGTCCACTAAAAACTCGTTACTATTCATATGTCAAATTAAGATTTGAATATTGTAGTATTGTTTGGCCTCCAATTTATGCTACACATAAACTTGCCTTAGAAAGAGTTCAAAGAAAGTTTTAAAACGAATGGGGTCTATCCTGCTAGAGGTTATGATAATGTTTTACTTCTAACTGATTTTAACATGCATTCATTTTAGTTAAGAAGAACTTTACTGAATCTCAAGTTTCTTTGCATATTGTTACACCACAAAGTTGATTCATTGAGTATATTATCGAAAATTGTATTTCATCAACCGCATACAAACACTAATATTTTGCTTAATTCTCCTTTGTGGAATATATTTCGTAGTTTTAATGTTGTTGTTGCAGAAGTGTATAATATACATTTTGATAGTTTATGTGTCAAAATAATTGCAAATTTTCAATTATGATTTAGATCTGTAGGAATATCGATATATTAACATCATACGATTATGATATGTGTATGTTAATGTAATTTGGCCTTAGTTTAGTTTTAAGTTTAAATAGTTTTATTATTATTATCATTATTATTATTTCGTAGCATATGTTGGATAATGTTGTTCTATAATTGGACAAATCTCTTGTGCAATAAAGGTATTATTATTATTTACTTACTGTATGTATCATACTTGTATTTATTATTTGTATGTATGTGTTGACTTCAAGTTTTATTCATTTTTAAACACGTAATTTTTGTCTCTGATCTTAACATTCATATTGGCTTCTGTATAGTTATAGCAAAACATAATTCCTGTTGTATTTCGACTTTCCATTACTGGAATCACTACGTATGTAAACGTCTAAACATCAAGCACATAACTAACCTGTTACCCCCTCAGTGAGCCATTTGCGGTGTGACCATAACCTAACCAAAAACGTCAGTTAAGAAACCAACATGTTTGCTGATGCGAAACTTATAAACATGAAATTCGAGTGAAGTGTGTACAGTACAACACAAGAAGCAAAATGTGTTGATATTTAAATACATTATTTTTTAATAAACAGGGTTAACTATGACTAAGTACAAATATTTTAAGAGAGGAAAGTAAAAATTAACGGAATCGATCATCATAAAAATTCTAAAAGCAAAAAAAATCTAAATCATATTAATTCCCAATTTATCGACATGTATTGCCACTCGCTAGACACGGTTTTAAATTTTATATACATCAAAGGTAGTAACGCAGCACCGCGTTTGAATGTCTCAATTTACCTTGCATTTAAATAAAAAAATTATTTTAATCTAGGTCACTATTTGACAAAAAATATGCAGTACTTGGTTTATAAGACATTTACGCAAAAAATTATATCCGTGCGTTTTGTCTAATAAATTGTAATTAGAAGTTTATACTGTTAAAATTGATTTAAAATTTTTGATTTCTTTGTTTTTTGTTTCTTCTTTCTTTGTTTGTTTCAAATTCATTTTTTAAGTAACTCTGCATTATAACATTATCCTGCATATTAGCTAAGCAACCATCAATACAACAACTTCATATCTCTTGCCGGTAGCTGTAGTAATGAAAGATTTTTGTATTTTTCGTGTAACCAATCCGTATTAATTAATATAAATATTGATTTTCATCATTTTTACAATTAGCAACTCCGCAAAAAGTGCTCGCACAGCTGTTCACGTTGTTAAAATTTGTGTACTTAGGGATCGTTACCTCTGTGTACAAAAAAGCTGAAATGTCAAATTTCTTTTCTGTACACTGTAAAAAACGATGCTGTGTCAGTGAGATTTTCCAGTGTGTAATTTAGGATGTGTAAAATTTCTGTGTTAATAGTTTTACACACATGGCTTCTTTATACGTTTTGCACAAAATCTGTTAAAATTACTAGTATAGGTTATAAAATAAAATGAATTTGTATAATATTTACCAGTGTTGTGTTAAAAGTACACCCTTTTGTGTAAACTTAACACATTTCACAACTGCACTATATCAGTTGTTCCAACACACGTCACTACGCCATGTTGGTCGTGTAGCGTTGTTGTGTTCAGTTATCTCTCTTTAGCTGTGTTCAAATGGAGAACATTTTAATTTAAACTGGGGCTCAAAGAAAAGGGTAAGCATTTACCTAACTATAACAAATATTAGTGATTATTGTGAATTATATATTTTTAATGAAATCATAAAAAGTAGAATCTTTTATTTTATTATTACACCAAAATTCTGAAATTAGTGTACATTGATAAGGAAGCTTACTAACCTTTTTAGTTTGTTAATTATGTTCCTATCTGCTTTTAAGATTATAATTTTTGTAATACGTTTATTTTGAAGTTTTATAGAACAATCCAGACTATATTCGATGCATTCTCGACGATTGGGAAAGCTTCTAGAAAACATCAAAATAAAGGTATTACAAAAAATTATATTTATTAAAAATTGTTTCGAAAGCAAACAGGAACATAATTCACAAACTAAAAACGTGGGTTAACTTCGATATTAATGCCTATCATCATAGTATAAACGACTATATACAATGCTATATATACAATAAAATTAACATATTAAAGTGTATAGTTTACATCTTTAATTATACAAATAACACTGAAATGTGTTAAACTCGGTAAAAGTTATCCATAACATGTTTTATTTTAAGTGTTATTCTTTTAAGACACTGCTGCATATAAAGAAATGTGTAAAAATATACATAATCCCGTGTGGACCTCGATTAACACAATACCGTGTTCTTTTGTTTTAAAATGTGTAATTATTTTTATATCGTGTAATCATTTTTTACTGTATTAGAAAAATGTTACAAAAGCTAATAATAAAGAATATATGGGTATATATTGTGGGTGTAATTCAACGCTGGTGGGGGCTTTAGTCCGCAGAGTAGTTAGTTTCACACAACATTGGTAATATCTAAAAATATATAAAAAATAGTGTAAGCACTTCACAATTTATTTAATGTTTGATATGGAAGGATACGGTTTAGTTTTTTGAACAGTTTAACTGAAATTCTTAATGAACATAGATTGGTTTAACGGTTATGAATGTAGAATAGAGAAGATTTTCGAATTATTTTAGAAAAACTGAAATGTGAAACCTTTGTAAATATTTCATTTTTCAGTTTTTAATTTACTTAACGTACCACGGAAAAAATCTGTGTTCATTACTTTGGCTGAAATATAATCATACGTAATTATATTAACGTATTACGATTCCACATCGAATGATATGTACAGAATAAAATTCATATCCTTTGAATGAGTGATTTTTTTCAAAACGCCGATACACGTTCCCATCTTTCTGTTATATAATAATTAATTTTTCTTCAACCTTCTAACCCCCAGCTACCCCTGCTTTGTTTTGAAATGGAAACATAAGGCATGAGGGGGCTCGTTGAAAAGCTTATAGAAAATCGAATCCAGCCATACCAAGTTTTATGTTTTCAATAGCAAGGTTTTTAGGGTTGTATAAAATACATAGTTAACAAGTGAAATCAAATTCAATTATCTTCGGTGCTATCCTCCATGAATTTGCACAGAATAAAATAAAGAATTTGAAACTGTACCTATCAATGATAACGCAAAAAAAGATATATTTTTATATTACGTTTTTTTGGTACCACATACTTGCCAGGCTTTCTGGTAAATTTTTGTTTTAGTTTTAAATTGGAGTTCGAAACGTTACTATTGTGTCAAAATCAAGTTATTTACTGAAACACAATGACATTGTCGGAAAGGCAACGCATCGAAATCTTAATATTGTTTGGATGTGGATACAAAATAAGAAATCAGGCTGAAGTGCGCGATTTATTTAATGCGAAATATCCCGAAAACCAAATCTTGCAAAGGACAAAGGACATTGCATTAGAACTTGTTGAAAATCCCCATACTTCAACTAGCGCTCCCCCACATTTTGGTATTTTTATAAGATACTTAGATGAAATGTTTACAAATCGTTGGATTTGTAGACGGGGTGCAGTTGAATGGCCGCCAAGATCCCCCGACTTAACACCCCTGAATTATTTTCTTTGGGGGTATTTGACAGAGTCTACCAGGACAGACCGTATAATATTGAGAATTTAAAGAACAAGATTAGGGAGGAGATGAATAATTTACCAGCTGAAGTAATTCGGAATGCTGTGGATAGCTTTTATCGACTTGGAGGATACAACTAGTGAATGGATGACATTTTCAGGATTTACGGCATTGAGTTTCTTTTTGTAAATTATCTAGTTATTTCAATTTCTAAATGAAAAAAAAAAACTTGTTATTGAAAACATAAAATTTGTTTATGTGGTATGGCTGGATTCGGTTTTCTATAAGTTTTTTAACGAACCCCCTCATGCTTTATATTTCCATTTGAAAAAAATAAGGGTAGCTGGGGGTTAGTGGGTTAAAGAAAAATTTATTATTATATAACCGAAAGATGGGAAAAATCAAGATCAGTTATCATGTTTCGGCGTTTTAAATAAAAAACATGTAGAAGAAAGGTATTAATTTTATTTCGTACTTCTAGCCATCCCTGTATTTCATTTTGTTTAAAAAATGTAAGAGACTGTATTTTTATGTATCCGTATATATATATATATATATTATAATAAAATTAAATTTAAAACAGATTAAATAATAAAATAAAGTAAAGATAAATTGGATAAAATAATTATTGATATAAAGAAAAGGTGTAATATTGAAAATAAGTAGTATATACAAGAATGAAATATAACGTATCAGAAGAATCACATAATTAAAATTTAATAATTTCAATTTCAGACTAATAGAAATGACAAGTACATAGTTAAAATCAAAAATTAACCCAGAGCTAGGCATATCAACTGATAGCTAATGAAATAAGGATGACACTAATGTACATATCGTTAGCATCCGAGTCAAATATAAAAAGAATTTGATCAAATAAATAAAATGCAAACGTCAGATTTTAAAATTTTCCATGAATAATATTTATTAATTGACACCTGTCAAAAATAAGGATGTAGACACATGGACAAGATAGCCATAGCTATAAAAAGATAATTAATTAATATTTCTCATTAAATATAAAGAAATTTGTAAATTATAAAACATGGACAATATGTAAATATGTAATTAGAATTAAGAAGTGCAGTGATGTGAGTAAATAAAAATCAAAAACGATATGTTAAAATAATGTGAAAGTGACTTAATACAGAAACTAAAAATCTAGAATCCATATAGACTGGAAAACAAAGAAGTTGTTGATTAGTTACGCAGGAAGATAGAAAAGGGGCAGCGTCGTTTTTTGTTAGCGTCCCCAATATTTAAGAAAAATTAAAGAATTTTGTTAGAAAAGCATCCAAAACATCACTTACCAGAAGAAGAACAAAAAGTTACATCATCTCCATCCTAACCGTTCCAGAAGGATTTTTCCAGCAGTCCCAGTTTTACCAGGCCCAGTATTAACTATAATTGGAATCCACAGCGGGTATTTCCATGTTCCCAGGAGATTTTGAACTAAAATTAAAAGTACCAGGTACCATTTTAATTTGTGCACAAATAAATAAGCTAGCTAGCAAAATTCTAACTAAAGAATCAATATAGAAACTGAACCTAGGTATTCAGTATACATAGCAGGACTTACCTATATAAGTAAAATAAAACAAAGGCCACTTAAAATTCCCAGATTTACTAAAAACTTTCCACAATTTTCACAAAGCAAGTCACAAGCTTCCATTTTTATTTAATAACCTGAATTTATTTCAACTGGTGGTACAATCAAAGAAAAGGTGGGTTGTCTAGGTTTGAACATAGAAAATATGAATAAATCAACTAATTAAGACAAACCATTATAAAATTTGAATATACCATTATTTGTATAGTTTTAAAAGATATTAGATAAGGAAAGGGGTAGAAGATTAAAAAAAAATTAAAGGTAAGAAAAGAATTTGAAAGCGCCATAAATTTACTTCATAAAGACACACACATTCACACATATTATACACAATAAAAATTACATACATACACACACACACACCAAATAAAAAATCATATCAATATATTAGGTGTCTATGGATAGGACGACATAAAAGTGAAGTAAAATTACTTGACAACGTTAATTTATGTCTGTTCTGTCCAATTACGATGCTCTATTGAAAAATTGGTTTGTGGCCGCTTCTTTAACGAACCGTTTCGTTCTGCTTAGAGGTACGTATTGGCAAAAAGTAGCAAGAAAACGTCAATTTATCACGGGGAACGGTCTAGTTAAAATCGAACTTTTTCGAATAATATAAATGGATGCCTAAAGCATTCCACTAACAAACTACAAACAAAAGTTGTGAATTCAATTACTGGAACTTTTATTTGAAACAATTTTTACGTAAAATTTATCGAGAGGGCTATAAATCTTCCAAGTTTTACAACTTCGTTATGTATTGTCGCCCTAGTATTCATTTAGTGTGGATTCTGTGAAATCAAGTTTATAAATCTGTTAAATCATATTTTAGTTTTCTTCTAGTTACCTTTTTAATTTTGTTATAACTATCTATATACATTATATGATATTTAACTATTTATTTGAAATATCTTGAATGCTACATACTATTACAATAATAGTGCATATATAGGTACTAGGTACATGACGAAGAAAGGTAAACACCTATATATGTTTATTAGACCACCTACTTATTGAATAGTTGTTACATTTTCAGCAAGATCAATGAACCTACTGCAAAAATTAGTTAATAGTGTGTTGAGAACTCACTTTTTGATACGCCTAGGATTGGATCTAATAAGGTTTTCGATAAGTTCTTGTGGTATCTCACTTCAAGCTATCTGACCTTCATAGGTAAGAGCTACTAAAATATATGGGGAGTATTGTAAATGCGACAGTCTGAGGCCAATCATGTCCCAGATATGTTCAATAGGTGACAGATCCGGCGATCTTGGTGGCCAGGGTAAACGGTTGATCTGATGTTGATGATAAAAGCTATTGTTTGCCTGACAATACGAGGTCTAGCATTGCGTTGCTGGAAAATGGCGGTTTGAATGGTGTGAGGACTCCACCACTTCCTGGATGTGGTAATGGGCTGTCATGTTGCTTCTAATGAATGCTAGTGGTGATCTGCTACCATACGCGATAGCACCCCACACCATAACACGTACTGTATTTTTATCGCGTTTTTCACCACGTAATCTCCTTACCCTTGCACGACCATCATGCATCCCCAGGCAGAAACAAGATTCGTCACTAAAGATCACCTGATTCTATTCTTGGTCCCATTGAATCCTCGCTCTACACCATTGCAATCTTGTAAGCGGTTAGCTCAATGTTGATCAGTGAGAGGTATCACACAATGTGGGCGATAAGACTAGGTCAAAACTTCGTATTCGGCGATATAGTGTACGCATACCTATCATCCCCCTATGTTCTCCAAACCACTGATTTCTTCGGCTGCTGCTAAATTGATCTATGGGAACTAAAAGCTGCAATCGAAGACCTTTACGCAATTTTTCTCTACGACGGCCGGTGCCTCTCGCTCTGTGCCCACGCCCTTCTTGAGTCCACGACTGGTAACACCATGTTATGATACGTAAAGATCTGTTTGTCTAGAAATTTTTTCACCGAGAAACCTACTTCGCGCAACCCAATAATCCGCAACAATAAAAAAATAACATAAGTTGAGCCTATATATTGGAAATTCATTAATGAATTTTTTTGTGATTTTTTTTCCATGTACTGAAAATAATACCAAATAAAAGGGGGAGGAGGCAATTATTTTGCGACCACCCTGTATGTATGTAAGTTTTAACTTATTTATAAATTTTGTTATCATAACTAACGACCATAGTCTGTTTAGAAATGAAAGAGAGTAATTATTATATATGCAAATCGTAAATAAATGTAGTACTGGAGCTTATATTCAATATTTTTATATTATGTATTATCGGTATAGATGAGTTGTACTTTTAAAAAAACTTTGTGTGTGTCTAAATTGTAGCAGGTAGCTAAAATTTAATCCCCGATAATCCGTCTTTGTCTATGCCGCTTCAATTTCTCGGTCCATTTCTCTTATAAGTAAACAATATAAAAATAGCATTTCAAAACATGAGGCTACTTTAAGCATCATAGCCGGGTTAAGAGGGTTTTTATTAATTCAAATAAAATTATTCAATATTATTATCGAAATATTTATTTAAATTTAATGAATAGACTTTTATTCCACACAAAAATATATGTATTTTGAAATTCAAATTATGGTGAGCAAATGTAGTGTTGTATAAATGTACAATAAAGAAATTAAAAAAGTAGGTACATTAAAATTCATCCTCTGAATATTCTGATGAATTATCTTCGTCTCCTAGATTGATAACGATAGGTTCCACAGTAACGTCAATTAAATTATCAAGTTCCCACATGTTCTCCTCTCCTTTTTGTACATGATGTATACATCTTTGCCAGTTATCTGCAGTTACTCGTTCCAAGGAATTTTTTAACAAAATTTTCACGTCACTTAATTTAAACGTCGTATTATTTCGCGCTACATCTCCTTTTACCTGCACCCAGACTAATTCGATTGGGTTAAGTTCACAGTGATAAGGTGGTAACCGGAGTACCGTTATTTGGCGATTTGTTACCATTTCATCGATAACATATTTTTTCTGATCTTTATTAAGATTGACAAGTGTCAAAAGTTCCTTTTTCACCATATTTGTTTCAAAAGAAATGTTTTTTTCCTGATAACCATTGAATTATATCGGCTTTCCTCCAAGCAGTCGTAGTCATCCGCTCGGTCTGCCGTGAATGGCAACTGGCATTATCCATGACAATTACAGACCCCGGAGGAATAACATATGTGTAAAATACTCTTCGAAAACATATGCGTTCATGTCTTCCTAATAGTCACCTGTATCTTTAAATTGAAATAAAGTAAACCGCCATCTACAAAACCACTGGCACTACCTATATGTGTCACTATTAATCTTCGCCCTTTACCTGAAGGTGCCTTGAACCCTATTGAAACTCTATCTAAAAATGCTTGTCGAAAACTTTTTACATTTTTATCTTGTATATCTCTCGCAGACCCAAGTTTCGTCTAGATAATAAATATTCCTCTCTTCGTCACGGAATTTTCTAATTGATGTTAAGTAGGATCTTCGCCAACAAATAATTTCGTCTTTATCGATAAGAACTGACTTCCTGTTCTGCTTTTCCCAGCAAAAATTCAACTCTCGTAAGACGTCCCATAATTTGCTTCTACTGATTTTTGGCAAATCGTTGTCCTCGGAAAGTTCACTTACAATTTTGTTTAGCGTTGGTATTTCTTTTTTAAAATAAAATGAGTGTACTTTTCTGCGAATGACATTTTTGAAGAAATCATCTATAACGACTTTTGACCTCCCTGTAGATGATTTTGGGGGATTTATAGTATCTTGTTCATTTTTTGTTTCCTTTAAAAGTCTGTAGGTAGTCGATTTTCCAATCCCTGAACATTTTGGAACACTTTTCCACGATGTCGTCAATACTGTTGGTAGGATTTTGGTGTTGTAAATACATTCTCATTCTGAAACAGCGCACATCTTTTCACGCGTTTAGCAGGTACATAATCTGATAAGCTCGACATTTTACCCAAACAATATTATATCCACTGGCACAATAGTCACTAAACACAAGTCGAATTTTACTCTACTGCACTAGCACATCTTCGTATATTCAGCTCTAAGACTGGATTGATCTGTCACAATACACTGGCTCCTGCCCTGTGATAATTACCTGAAACGAAATATTACCACGCCCATGGCCGGTTCTTGTCTCGGGATTTTATTACTCTCTTTCATTTCCAAACAGACTATAACTGATGTAGGTGTATCAGATAATATCTATAATCTATAAACTGTTCTAATAGAGAATAAATTTGAAAGGTATAAATGTACTAAAATTTTGGAATTCGTTATGGAAATATAAAAACTCATTTAATATTTAATGAAAACTAGCAGACTTCAATCAAACGTTTGATGAGTTCTTTATGCAAAATTCAGTTAAATGTACACTCGGCTTGTAACATGAACGATATTTATTCATTTCTATTATGCATATAGATAAGTTAATCATCAAATATTTGATTTTAATTAATTACACAGTTCTCATATCTACATATGTTGCTAGCGGCATTTACAACTAGCTTCAAACGGTAAAATATCTAACCTTCCAATACCTTTAGGTTTACGTCAATTAGATATTTAGATACATCACAAACATTTTTACATCAAAATTTGTAATATGTGTTTAAGTAGAACCATATCAAATGATATAGGAACACAAATTTTAATAACGTCATCAACTGTACTTTTAAAATTTAGTAATATTTCAAACTAAAAAAAGTAAAAGAATTCACATTTAAAAAAATTAATTTATTACCTATTTAACAAATAAATTAGGTACTACACAGAAAAAGAAACTTATATAGAGGGGTTCGTTTTTCATGGCTCGCCATTGACATCTCGAAAGCCGTAAAATATACAGAGTGGCTCAAATTAGAAGTTGCACCTTTTGATGGCTATTAAGACAAACAAAACAGATCCAAGATATATGCTGCCATTGCTGAAATAGTGTAGACAAAACTGAAAATAGATGACTGACTTTAGAATATGTCATTATTTCTCTTCTCTTTACAGAGGGATAAGAATACATGTGAAATCGATTTTCGTCGCAAAATTATTCTACGGCCAATAGTTTCGGTTATGCAACATTCAGTTTTTCCTTCTTCTGGGCGATATATTGGATATTGAGAGTAACAGATGTAGAATATGTTAATATGTAATACCATTGTTTTATTTGAAGAATAACCCACAAATTAAAAAATAATAATTTAAATAAAAAGTCTAGTTGTTCTTGGCGTAAATCAAAATTTAATACTTAAATAAATACTCAAATATTTTACAAATCCTACATAAATACTTAAAAAATGTCTCCCCTGAGTGCCAATCCAATTACATATTTAGAAAGCTCCGATTTAAATATTGGAACACCTTTGCAGAATTATATGGCACTGCGCTATTTTGCTGAACCATTTCCAAATTATTAATACTTCTAATTTAATGGAAGATTATCAGTGCATTTTTCATTTCCATCTTTAACAGTTATTAATTATATAAGGAAATTAACAAGCCTTTAATCCACGAGAAAAAAAAATGGACAGTCGAAGCGCATCCGAGAGGTACATTTTCTGAGAGGTTTAAAGGCTGCTTCTTAATTTCCGAATATAGTTCAACGTTTTATCCACGACCACGGTCAAAACCGGAAGAGCGAAAGCCGTGTGAGGGCAGGTGAAAAATTATGATTTTGAATAACGTCATGACAAATTTATTTTAATCAAGAATATTGATTGTCAGCTAAATACTAGAAAGTCTTGGAATCGCGTCTGTGCGTTTGTTTATGTGTCAACAAGACTGAAGACTGAAGATTTGTAAAATTGCCACAAAAAATGTGTGAAAATGCTGAGAATTTCTTCATACCGGCTGCAATACAGCAAGAAACCCAATAAGCAACATTACGTCTATTACAGGCGAAAAGCAAAAGTCTGTACGAGAAGGAATTTGTGGAATTCGATAACTGGCGAGAAAAGGGCATAGGAGAAGGAGCATTTTCCAATGTGAAAAAACGGTTTGCTGCCTTTTTGAAAAAAGCATTGAGCATGTTATTTTGAACTCTTTACAGGTTCCACTGATTACACAACCCCACAAAAAAAAAAGTTTGTCTTGCACATGGGTGATATCCAAAAAGGTGAATTCATTGCATCGACCAGTAGCTGCGAGGTAGCTACGACTATCATAACACAGCCCCACAAAATAAAAAAAGTTCATTCACAAGAAAGTGATATATGTATTCCCATGTATTCTTCGACGCTGAATCCGATCCCCAGCTCAGAATTGGGCCTACACGTCTGGAATTGGCCCCAGGGGCCGAAAATGGCCTGAAATGCGGTTCCCGGGATAAGGCGAAGTCGACGCTGAATTTTGGAGCTAAAACCGGATTTGTGCTCGAAAAGTTTATGGCCAACTGAAATTCCGGGTTTGGGTCCGGGAAAATGACCCCTTGGGGCGGGAAAATCCTGTTTTGGACGTCCCGGTCACGACTGTGGTATTTTCGTGTGTTTTTCAATTCTGGACCTGAGACTGGGTGTGAAAAGTTTTTGGTCAGCTGAAATTCCCAGTTTGGGTCCAGGAAAATGGCCCATTGGGGCCGGAAAATCATATTTCGGACGTACCAGTCGCAAAAGTGGGATTTTCATGTATTTTTCAATCCTGGTTCTTAGAGTATGCTCAAAAAGTTTTTAGACAGCTGAAATTGCCAGTTTGGGTCCGGGAAAATCATATTTCGGACGTACCAATCGCAACAGTGGGATTTTTATGTACTAATTCCTGTAGCTTAGACTTTGCTTGACAGGTTTATGGCCATGTGAAATTCCCTGTTCTGGACCGGGAAAATGACCCTTAGGGGCCGGAAAATCATATTTTGTACTTTTAAATTCCGGAACTCATACCGTGTTTGGAATGCCATTGGCATATATAAAACAATAGCAGAACATGCAACAAGAAAACAATAACAAAACATGCAAAAAACAATATCAAAACATGCAAACAAAAAACAATAACGAAATATGTAAAAAAAAAGAAACTTGCAAAAAATACATGCGATAAGAAAATTAATAGTAACAAAACTTGCATTTAAAAAAGTGTACATTGTAACAAGGTGCAACCAAGAACAATCAAGAAGAAGAAAAAATATGTTCATACAACAGGACAAAATCAAATACAAAAACCAAACAAAAGAATATCGTGCAATAAAATAGAAGGAAATCATATATAAACAAAAATACCACTGACTACTTCCGAAACCACAAATACCACTGTTGCGACTGGTATGTCCGAAATATGATTTTCCGGCTCCAATGGGCCATTTTCTCGGACCCAAACTGGGAATTTCAGCTGTCCAAAAACTTTTTGAGCATACTCTAAGGACCAGGATTGAAAAATACATGAAAATCCCACTTTTGCGACTGGTACGTCCGAAATATGATTTTCCGACCCCAATGGGCCATTTTCCCAGACCCAAACTGGGAATTTCAGCTGACCAAAAACTTTTCACACCCAGTCTCAGGTTCAGAATTGAAAAACACACGAAAATACCACAGTCGCGACCGGGACATCCAAAACAGGATTTTCCCGCCCCAAGGGGTCATTTTCCCGGACCCAAACCCGGAATTTCAGTTGGCCATAAACTTTTCGAGCACAAATCCGGTTTTAGCTCCAAAATTCAGCGTCGACTTCGCCTTATCCCGGGAACCGCATTTCAGGCCATTTTCGGCCCCTCGGGCCAATTCCAGACGTGTAGGCACAATTCTGAGCTCGGGATCGGATTCAGCGTCGAAGAATACATGAGAATACATATGTCACTTTCTTGTGTATGCACTTTTTTTATTTTGTGGGGCTGTGTTATGATAGTCGCAGCTACCTCGCAGCTACTTGTCGATGCAATGAATTCACCTTTTTGGATATCACCCATGTGCAAGACAAAGGCAATTACCTTTACGTACTCATTCCGGATACGAAAACAAATTTTTCAAGAAATTTCACGATCATGGAAGAAGCTTTTTCAATCAATGTTGTAGAAATGTATCGAAAATACATCACTCTGCGACCTAAAAATGCGATGCAGAAAGGTTTACCGGACATGGAATGAGGCGTTCTTCGCCAACATTACTGGTCAATGCTGGAAATGATATTACCTCTGTAAAGCGTAATGGTGGTTGGAAATCGATTATGGTAGCGGAACGTTATATGGAAGATTCACTGTCCAGCAAGATGGCAATTGCTGAACAAATCCAAGTCCTACCTGGCGAAGTTGTGGGCCTCTTCAGTCCTTCAGAAACTCCTTATCGACTGAATTTAAATAATCACGGTCAAAATGGTCAAGATGGATCTTGAGATAAATGTTAATGTTAATAATAATAATTTTAAATAAAATGCTATAGCATCGAAGCGTGCCATTATGAATTCTAATCCACTACTGTGCTAAATGGCATTTAATCCAAACAGACGTATTAAACCTTCCTGGACAAAATATTTAATACTTCTGAGAAGTAAGGCTTCCAACAATAAAAACAAAGTTAGCAAATGTCGAATCTGTCACAATGTTTGATGGTTTTTGTTTTACATCAGGAACAATAAGGTTTTTTATTGCTTTTATAAAATTTTATGAGTTATTCTTCAGACAAAATAGTAGTGTTACATATTCTAGTGTTTGTAATTTTATGCTACATCTGCTACTGTCAAGATCCAAAATGACGCCCATAAGAAAAAAAAAATAATTGAATGTTGTTAACGTAAACGTGACCGTAGGAATTTTTCGACGAAACTCGATTTCTCGCATATTTTTATCCTTTATCAAATTTCAGCATCTTCTGTTGAGAAACAATGATGATAAATGGCATTTTCTAAAATAGCTATTTTCAGTTTGTTTACAATATTTCAGCATCTGCTACAAATAGCTTGAATCTGTTTGGTTTATATTTACGACTATGCAAAGACACAACTTTAGCAATATGAGTCACCATGTATAACATTGCGGTTTTCTGAGATTCCAGATGAGGAAGGAAGACACACACTTTTTAGGTTTTCTTGTTCAACTACAACCAAATGTACCTTACACTTTTTGTAGAGGATGAAAATCCATATTTCTGGAATTTAATTATTATTGTCGTCGGTCCTTTGACTAAGAAGGCGCATCCAAGTTTAAGCAAAGTCAGAGAAACATCCTCAGTGCAAATAAAGCCCTGGGCAATCGGATATTCCGATTAAATATAAAAAACGCATCGAACTGGATCGTAGAGTGAAGCTGAAAAGAGTTATGGGAGCATTAAGGAAAATTTCAATATGTACTAAAGAAATATCGTTTCTCATGGCATCTGCGTTTACACTGTATAAAATATTAGAGGGAATAAATTACATTGCGGGATCGGGATAACTTAAACTGCCGATAAATAATAGCTTTTAAAAAATTGCTTGTATGAAATCAGACAAGCTGAATTATTCATAAAGGTCGAAGGAGCTGAACAACGCAAAACCACTTCGGTATGTTACCTGTTTCTCCATTAGAGATATTCAGGCCTCATGTCGTAAAGCGTCCAGTGCAGTAGCCAGTAAAGAGTTATGGCTTTTGTGGATTCAGTTTATATCCTACAATACCATTTTGATGAAATATTAGATATTCTGCATTCTATTAAAATCTTTTCGCTTTATATCCTTGCCAGGAAATGATACTGTTCCGTTCCTTCACGATCTGTTTATACAGGGTGATTCAGGTTTAATCTTGATAACTTCAGGAATCGATAGAACAGGTTAAAATAATGTTCATTTGTGATATAAACTGATTTCCTAAAACGCATCGTTTCCGAGATAGAGGGCGTTGAAGTAGGAATTTTTTTCTCGTTTTTCCCTCATAACTTTTGAACCACTTATCTGATTTAAGTGAAATTCGGAACACAAACACTCCTTATGGTCTTACATAAGCTTCTTAAGTTTGAACTACCTACCCCTCTTAGAAGTGTATTTTGTATGCTACCCCCTCTTACTTTATTTCAAAACTACAGAAAAAATAATTAATTTCAATAAAACATCTACACACCACTTCATATTCAAAGAAATTGGCGACAGTGTAGCGCACCAGCCGCGTAAATTTCATTTAACGTTATAGCAACCTATGAAAACAAAACTCAGTGATTTGTGTAAACTAACGTTTTGGGCGCCGCGATAACCGAGGTGGCTGGGAGACGACTGCTCGTGGAACCAGTCTGGATCGGTTATGTCGGTGTGGGTTCGAATCCCACTGTAGTACCATGGAGTCTATAGGCCGCGGTGCTTCCGAAGACACTGTCGTACGGCTCTCAAAAAAAAAAAGAAACTGACGTTTGTGAAAATCATTGTAAAAAATATTATTTAAGAGTGATATGAGATGAGTGAGATATAAGATTTAAGAGTGTTCTTATTGTTAAGAAAAAATGCCAATAACTTCAAACATAAATTTAGCAACAACTACTTATTACAAGATTTACAACAAACTTTTCAACTACTAAAAAAATTACAATAATTGTTCAAAGTGCATTCCTCCAGCCTCAATACATTTTTGGCATCGACGAACTAGTGTATTAACCGCAGCTGCTATTTGAACAGGATTGTTCTTTATGTCATCACAAGCATGTTTTATCCTTTGGATCGATTTCTCACGGGTATGTACTGGCGTATCACACACAATTGCTTTTAGATGGCCCCAAACGAAATAATCCAGAAGATTCAGATCTGGCGAGCGCGGAGGCCTTCGCAAGGAATCCATACTTCTCATCCAACCACTGCCGTACTTGCCTTCCGTAATGTGCAGGGGCACCATCCAACTGCATCCAGTTCCCTTGGCGTAAATTTAAGGGGACATCGTCAAGCACGTCGGGAAGAGAGTTTTGCAGAAACTCATGAAATAAATCCCCATTTAAACGAGGATGTCAAATATGTGGTCCACAGAGGTTATTACTTAAAACACCTATCCACATATTTACACTAAAGTGTTGCTGAAATGAAGATTATCTGACACGTCGAGGATTGACTCAGAAACAAGACCAAAAGTCGAAAAATAAAAACAGGAGATGAAAAAGTTTCGAAATTAATCATGTCAAAGTGGTGTGTAGTTGTTTTATTGAAATTATATATTTTTTTTAGTTTTGAAATAAAGTAAGAGAGGGGTAGCATACAAAATACACTTCTAAGAGAGGTAGGTAGTTCAAACTTATGAAGCTTATGCAAGATCATAAGAAGTGTTTGTGTTCCGAATTTCACTTACATCGGAGAAATGGTGTAAAAGTTATGAGGGAAAAATGAGAAAATAATTCCTACTTCAACGCCTTCTATCTCGGAAACAATGCGTTTTAGGAAATAAGTTTATATCACAAATTATTTTAACCTGTTCTATCGATTGCTGAAGTTATCAAGATTAAACCTGAATCACCCTGTATAATTTATAAGGTTTCAGATATACTTTTTCACTTTTACTTACAATTATAGAGAAATAAATCCTGCCGATGAGCTTTTACATTGGTAAAATAGATTTATGCACTTTGTTGGTACACATAGTATCCAGGACAGAATCGGTTATACTTCAATAGTTGTTTACGTAAACCTATTTATTAACCAATTTATTTCCAATAACTTTATTAAATTTCTTCTAATAAGACTCGAAGATTAAAAAAATATTTCTATGAAATTTGAATTTCAATATATATATATATATATATATATATATATATATATATATATATATATATATATATATATATATATATATATATATACCGGGTGTTCCCTCTAAGACTTTCAGTGCGAATATCTCAGAAACCATCATAGCCAGTGCGACGAAATTTGGTATACAGACACTAGATGGCGCGTAGAATCTGATGATAACATCAATTTTTATACAGGGTGTTCCATTTTCCAAGAAATCGATTTAATTTTGATTTTTTGGTTGTCAACCCTGCTAAAACTTATGTTTAAATTGAAATATACTTAATTATGAACACATTCTGATAAATAGACATTCAAAAATTTCAAAATTTAACATAAAAAAACGCCTCCAAAAAGTATCCAAATTTCATTGTTTTGTCATGTAAAATGTGTATAGCCTTGAGCCAGACTTACACAGAAGAAACTAACATCGGTGAACGTCAAAACTATTAATTGTCATTGAATTGTCAAATATTAATGGCATGAAGTATTTTATTTTACATAAATAACGCTAAATAATGGATTTAATGCAATTTACGTATGCACAATGGTGTTATTGAGACTTGTCGATAAAAATTTAGATTTGAGTTGAGGCTTTTGGAGCATTGTGGTCGCCGTGCCGACGTAGTCTACCGCTACAGCTAGAGTTACAGCGTGAAGATTGTGTAAAATATCTGTGAAAATTTTTAAATTATTCCATTATAATATAATAAAACTTCAGTAAATTGTTTTTTTATGTTACTACAGTGTACAATAATAATTAGGTACACGTATTTTTTATGACAAAATAATTTACAAAATTGTGTAAGTACTTAAAGAATATCCCTGTTTTCCAACTGCTGTAATAATTATTGATTAGTTATTTAGCAACAAATAAATTCAAACAAAACCATTTCTAAAACTTTTAATTATAATGTGAACGTGTTTGTCGTTGAAAGTCAGATCTGAACCTACCCTAGCCCCACAAAAGAAAATATTACGAAAGCATAACCTAGAAATGATTGATTCTTGTATCCACATATTTCAGCACTTTACTTATGTACTTATGTTTAAGAAGAAATCTACATCTGTAAAATAGTAAACAATGAACTACAATTTCATGATACAGAACTGAAATAAAGCAACTGGTTTTTGCTAGGAAGAATCACCTGCAAATGTACTATACCCAGTAGGTAAGTACCTATCAAATAGTCGTTTAAAGCTAGATAATAATTTGTAATTATTGTTTTTATCTTTCAGTTATGTATGTGCAGTGCCACAAATTACATTAAAGCAGACACCAGAAAGAATAAGCGAAAAATATTACGGACATTTTCTTGGAAATAATTCTAAACATAGAATGATGGATAATATTATAAAGAAGTCTGTAACTCACATTCTTTGAAGAGTATTATATAAGACATTAAATTCAGTTGTCTGTCGTGGGTTTTAAAATTTCTAAACGAATAAAATTAAGAAAAATAAACTAATTTCATAATTCTATGTACAGTATGAAAACATCTTGTTAGAATATCTTTAAAATGTTGAAAGCTAACTGTTGTTACAACATATACACAACATAACGTAATAAGGTAGGTATTGAACGATGAAACGGCAAGATTTGTTTCTAATCGTACATGCATGAACATTCCTCAGATTGAACGTTGCTCTGTAAAAGAAATTAGAATACAGAATAAGTGTTTAATATAAAATCAGATGTAATAGTGTAGATACTTAATGTAATTTTATTTTATTGTTAATAAATTGAAGTCTCTATTTGTTGTTTTTTATTCTACTCAAATTATTAAGCAGAAAAGTTTCAGAAATAGGTAATATAAAATTAATTAATACTTAAAGATGAAGGATCAAGTTATTCAATTTAGTTAATATTTAAAAAATAAGCCACAATGTAGGTACGTATTACTTTTTAATTAAAATTATGCTGGTTACAACTGAATCATAGCTATACTCGCGTCAAGAATTCAGACGTCTTACGTCACGGCTGACGTTACACATTTGTTTTTATGGTCAACGTAATTTTCGATATTTGGTCGCGTTAAAAACAAACAATTTTTGCAATTTAGTTCAATATATAATGCAAACTTTAAGTGTAGTATCTAGTTTTATTACTATCAGTTGCAGTTTCTTAAATATTTTGATGAAAATATAATGAATTATTCATTTGTTCGTATGACGTAAGTCGTCTGAATTCTTGTCGCGGGTATATAATAAAATATAAAAAATCACTCCTTTGGTCTTTTTTGAAAATTTTGTTCTTTTGTAAAATACTCTCCAATGTGAATTAGGAGACTTCTTAATGTTATCCACCATTCCATGTATAAAATTAATTCTAACAAAATATCTGTGCAATATTTTTCGTTCATTCTGTTTGGTGTCCTATTTTACGAATCGTTTTGTTTCAATGTAATTTGTGGCACTACACACATACCTGAAAGATAAAAACAATAATTACAAATTACTGTCTAGCTTTAAATGAATTCTTGATTAATTAACAATAAAATAAATTTACATTATTACATCTGATTTTATATTAAACACTTATTCTGTATTCTAATTTCATTTACAGAGCAACGTTCAATCTGAGGAATGTACATGCATGTACGATTAGAAACAAATCTTGCTGTTTCATCGTTCAATACCTACCTTATTACGTTATGTTGTGTATATGTTGTAACAGTTAGCTTTCAACATTTTAAAGATATTCTAACAAGATGTTTTCATACTGTACATAGAATTATGAAATTAGTTTATTTTTCTTAATTTTATTCGTTTAGAAATTTTAAAACCCACGACAGACAACTGAATTTAATGTCTTATAGAATACTCTTCAAAGAATGTGAGTTACAGACTTCTTTATAATATTATCCATCATTCCATGTTTAGAATTATTTCCAAGAAAATGTCCGTAATATTTTTCGCTTATTCTTTCTGGTGTCTGTTTTAATGTAATTTGTGGCACAGCACACACATAACTGAAAGATAAAAACAATTGCCATATTCTTTTTACCAGCAATCTTAGCTAATCTGAGTTAATCTCACTAAATTGACCAATCATCATTGAGAATATCTAAGATTAACTAAGATAAACTAAGATTTCTGGTAAAAAGAATACAGCTATTAATTACAAATTATTATCTAGCTTTAAACGACTGTTTGATAGGTACCTACCTACTGGGTATAGTACATTTGCAGGTGATTCTTCCTATCAAAAACCAGTTGCTTTATTTCAGTTCTGTATCATGAAATACAGAAATTGTAGTTCATTGTTTACTATTTTACAGATGTAGAGTTCTTCTTAAACATAAGTACATAAGTAAAGTGCTGAAATATGTGGATACAAGAATCAATCATTTCTAGGTTATGCTTTCGTAATATTTTCTTTTGTGGGGCTAGGGTAGGTTCAGATCTGACTTTCAACGACAAACACGTTCACATTATAATTAAAAGTTTTAGAAATGGTTTTGTTTGAATTTATTTGTTGCTAAATAACTAATCAATAATTATTACAGCAGTTGGAAAACAGGGATATTCTTTAAGTACTTACACAATTTTGTAAATTATTTTGTCATAAAAAATACGTGTACCTAATTATTATTGTACACTGTAGTAACATAAAAAAACAATTTACTGAAGTTTTATTACATTATAATGGAATAATTTAAAAATTTTCACAGATATTTTACACAATCTTCACGCTGTAACTCTAGCTGTAGCGGTAGACTGCGCCGGCACGGCGACCACAATGCTCCAAAAGCCTCAACTCAAATCTAAATTTTTATCGACAAGTCTCAATAACACCATTGTGCATACGTAAATTGCATTAAATCCATTATTTAGCGTTATTTATGTAAAATAAAATACTTCATGCCATTAATATTTGACAATTCAATGACAATTAATAGTTTTGACGTTCACCGATGTTAGTTTCTTCTGTGTAAGTCTGGCTCAAGGCTATACACATTTTACATGACAAAACAATGAAATTTGGGTACTTTTTGGAGGCGTTTTTTTATGTTAAATTTTGAAATTTTTGAATGTCTATTTATCAGAATGTGTTCATAATTAAGTATATTTCAATTTAAACATAAGTTTTAGCAGGGTTGACAACCAAAAAATCAAAATTAAATCGATTTCTTGGAAAATGGAACACCCTGTATAAAAATTGATGTTATCATTAGATTCTATGCGCCATCTAGTGTCTATATACCAAATTTCGTCGCACTGGCTATGATGGTTTCTGAGATATTCGCACTGAAAGTCTTAGAGGGAACACCCGGTATATATATATATATATATATATATATATATATATATAAAACAATGAGGTCGCTAAAACAGGTTATATTTGTTTGTATTTTACTACATATATCTTTACATTGAGACAAAAATTTGCAAAATAATTATGTTGACGTTATAAGAAAAAACAATGTCGCTTAAAGAAATTACTAATAATTAAAAACATATTTTTGTAATACATCGCTGGAATTATGCTTTGTTATTACCATATCAATAATTTTTATTGTGGATCATTCGATAATTTTAGTAATATTAACAAATATATATTTTTACTGCAAATAGATGACATTTTACACTTAGCTTATTCCAATTATCAACTTCTTTAACTTAATTTTTCATTTAAATGTCAATATCTATATATAAATTGGTTAGAATGAACTATCTCGTTATTTAATGCCATTACTGTTAATGGATTTCCAGTTTTTTTCCAATCAGTTTATATTTATTCATCTTCATTTGATGCAGTTGACTTACCATGGTATTCATAGTCTCCTTCCTGAAATTATAAAAATTGCACATAATTTCGAACGACCTATGAATATCTTCTTCCCAAGATTATGTGAATTTCGGCGACCAGAGACGGACTATGAATTCCACTGTTAGACTCGAATTGTAATATTGTGTATATGTTGAATATTACTGTGGTTACTGATGATGATACTTTAAAAGCTCTAAAAAAAGGATATTTCCACACAGGTTATGATGAAATTCCGTTTTTTTACAGAAAGACTGTGCAATATTATTGGCATTTCTCCTGATTATTATTTTCAATTTGACCCTTCAAACTGGAACTAAATCTAAGATAGGGAGAACTACAAAACTATTTCAATCTAAAGTAATTTTAACAAGTTGTTTAAAGTTATTATTCTTAATTTACTTACTTTACTTTCATGTTAAATCACAAATTTCAAGCTGCCAACTTGGATTCTTGGCCGGTACATCTACTTTAACTAATCTTGTTTGTATTACTGATTTTATTTCTAATACGTTGGATAGCAGTGAACAGGTTGACATAACTTACACAGATATGTTAAAGGCTTTTGATAAGCTGATTCACGGTATTCTCCTTCGTAAGCTGTCTAATTTCAGTTAGTCTATAAAATTCTTAAAATTATTTGAATTTTACCGTTTTAATGGATTGCTAAGGATACAATACCGTGGTTTTACTTCAATTGAAATCATTGCTACATCTGGAGTATCTCAGGGTTTAATTATTGGCCCTCTACTGTTTAATATATTCAGAAATGATATATGTGACAGTCTCCGAGCATGTTCTTTTATATGTATGTTGTATGTCAACGACTTGCCAAATTTTATCGATACATCCAATTTTACATTATTCGCGGATGACACATCCCTTGTGATCTCGAGTATGTATAACATCTTTATAAACTAAAGATTTAACATTACCCTAGGCCAAGGCAAAACATCCTCTTCTTGCTCCACCGTTAATACTTAAGGCCTTCCAAGGTCTCGTTTAGGGCGAAATGATCCAAGTATCGAGAAAGAAAATTGATTTGAAAACGTCAAAATTATTTTGTTAAAATATCAAATGACAATAGTCCCCTCAATGAAAGTAATTGACAGTTCCGCATACTGAGAGACGTTGGCAATTTAATAATTTTAAAATCTTTTTATTATTCATTCCTTTCCACTTGTTAAAAATTCTATCCATTCTACACCAATGGAACGTATTTATCGGCTTAAAAATTTCCAAGAATTTACTGCGTACACTATTTACATACCGAATTATCATTGTAGAAGCCCAGCGTGAGTTATAATAACTCACTATAAAAACTCACGCTATTTGTTTATTGATACTATTAATTGCTCAAAAGCAGTGGAATGAATATATAAATTAATAAGAGTAGATAAATAAGTATATCGTTCCTATTTCGAAAACAGTTTATCGATTTTTAACAGGTATATCTTTTTTATTAGAATTGTTTAATAATTTGTTATTGAAAATTCAGATTTTGGAAGGACAGACAAGTTTGGCATATGTTTACTCCGACGGAACACTACAACTAGCGCACCTTAGATGTGATTGCAAAATAGTTACCATTTTCGTGATTACCACCCCCGAAAACATAGGTGTACAAACTTTCAAGACAATCCGTTCAAAGATGCTCAAGATATTTAAAAAAAATCCAAAATATTTTTTCAACTTTAACACTCTGTAGATCGAAAAGTAGCAACATTCGGATAAGGCATATTTAGCTTAATTGCTCTATTTTGAGGTCAGCAACATGCCCTTAAGCTCTGTCCCATTATTAATCAATCACCCTGTATAATAACTGTATCTCAGAGACTCTCTACTGCGACAGTAGATCATTACATTTTTTAACATTTTGTTCCATATCATTTCTTAGATACCATTGGTACAGTCTGTCCAGGTCACTTTGTAATCGAATACAGTCGTCAGAAGTAGTTATTTCTGAAAAAACTTCAAGTCGTCAGAAAACAATAGAAAGTTACTATTAATGAAACATTATTGTATGTCATTAATGAAAACGTTGAAAAACAATAGTTCAAGGTGTGATTCTTGGGGAACCCAAGCAATTCCGATCAACTCCAGTTTACTGATTTGATGATCCATCCTATCGAAGGCTTTAACAAAGTCAGTATAGCTATCTGCACTTGAGATCGACTTTGTAGTGATAATGTTCCAAAATTAGTAAATGTAATTCGGTGGATTTACCTTTTTGAAAACCAAATTGTCTATTTGTTATATAGCCAGTAATTTGTGGAGTTACCAAATTTTCAAGTATCTTAGGAATGGTGCTAGTAATGATGCAGATTGGTCGGTTATAGACCTTTAAAAATATTCAAACTCTTTAATTTGATGTAAACATCGGAAATAGGCACAGAACAACTAGATAAATTTAGACTGAAAATTTAACGAATTTGTAGAATTTTTTATGTAAACAGATGAGAAATAATCTGCAAACATGTTAACTATAGTTAAATCAGAACTACTAGCTGTATCCTTATAACAGCGCAAAGTTACAAGTAGTACGCTCACTTACGATATGGTATCTAATTTATAACTACATGGCTATGAATCAAATTTCATTGTGACTATATTGAAGATTTTAAATCAGACTATAATTTACACAGTTTCAATGCACTACATCCGCTACAGCTCGAAGGGACATATATATACTTCTCAAATATAATATATATTTCGTCAAATTTCATTACCCAATTTACTCTTTCATCGTAGATTTCTGAATTGCTTCTCCTAAGTGGCCATATTTGAAACGTATCGAAAATCTATATGTATCGCTAAATTTGAAAATTGCTCAATTCCTTTACTGTTTGAATTCACGACGGAACCGAGCAGATTTATCACTTTCGCAGATTTACATATATATTTTATACATAGTCAACTCTGCTAAATAAGAGGAAATTGCACTTGGGTGTTGTATCGATATCAATTTATCACGTTTCGAATCCAAAGTTCTGTTCTGAAATATTCCTTTCAATTTTTACAACTTCAGCATAAATATAAATCTGACATTGTTTCTATTGTAAAGTAATACCTTGATGAATCAATCAGGATTTGCATGGAGATTGATTAATCGCTTGACATATTACGCAGGCATTTAAATATGTATAAGACGGTTGAACATAAAAGGAAATTAGGCTGTCAACGTAGTTGCAGTAATATATACATATATACGCAAATGGAAGGTGTAAATCTACACCGGTGACGTATATACATTACTATCCAGTTCATTGTCACTTCAATAACCATTGAATTGCTAATAAATTAATAATCAATAACGCTAATGAATATATGTGTTTGTCTCAGAATATCATAATTATTACTGTTCGGATGTGAATTCCAAATAAAATTAATAGACGAGTCAAGGATATTGTCTATTTTTCGATTCAAACTAAAAATAAAAGCAGGTTAAATTAATACATATTCCTAATACCAGAGTAATTAAAATTTTTAGGATTCTACTTCACAAATTAGTATAAGTATAATGAATATATGCACAGAAACACTTCATTTTCAAAATACAAGATTTCTTAAATCCATGAAATAAAAGTTTCAATTTCGAAAGAGCAATATTTTAATATTGTTTGAGAAACACTGGCTGTACAATAGCGGGGTACACTAGAAAAATTTGGGTTCATAATGCTAATGAATGCCGTTTATTGGACAAAAGTTTGTTGGTAAATAATTCTACTTTTTAATATAACGTACACTTGTTTAGTTTATAACTGTGTTCATTGAATGAATGCATTAGTAAATATTTTTACATTAAAAAAAATATTGATTAAGCAATGAATTTTGCATAAACTCAATATATTTTTTAACTGAGTACATGAAAACTTCTATGAAATTTGAACGACAAGCTCAATAACATATTTTCATAATGTCAGTGTTTTTTAAAAACATTAAGTAGTAAACTGTGTGTTGCTTCAGTCAGGAAGGATATACAAGATGATTCAGAAATTATCTAAAAAAAATCAGCGGGGTACTCTTACAAATATTTACAATTTTGTAAAAAAAATCAAAAAGAGCAGTTCGAAAATGATTTGACAGCATTGCACTGCACTGCTCTGCACTGAAAACTGGTCTACTGCAAAATCTGTCTTTGCGCAAGGCAACCAACACGGCAGCAAAGCGTAATAAAAAGTAAATGAACAAAAAATTGAAAAAAAAATTATAAAATTTTATAGCACTATATCAGCAAATTTAATTGCTTTTGCAGCTATTGTTATTATAAATTAATAAAATTAATTTGTGGTTTTAATTAATAAAATAATATGTCATATCTGATGTTACAAGACTTGTAAAATATGAAATGAGCGGGAGCACCATTGTGCAAGAATTACATTCGGAGTCGGACGGCTCAGGGCACATCTTCCATAAGTCTGGCAGATCATTTCGAAGGAACTCGAGATACTGAATCCCATCCATTCTGGTCTGGTAATATGAATGGTCCAATCAAGTCATCATCGACAAACCCTCTTCAAACATTGTTATATATCCCATTCCTTGTAAAAGTAGCTTTAACTGTATCTAACTAAATATAGAATTTTGAGCATTTTGTTGCAGTAATCATTCAAAAAATCTAATTTATCAGGGATAATATGCTGTACATGGTACGGATCGTATATGATACGCTACACTGTTAATTGGTACATTGCTTGTACTTGTTGAGCGACTTGCCTGGTACTTATGCGGGAATTCTCTTCAACAATATCTAAAATGTGTTTCTCAACCGCTGCAATACGCCATGGACGCCCTGGACCTCCACCTCTCTCACAATTCGGTTGTAAATTTCTCGTGTTACGCCAGAGTTGTACTACTGCGGTACCTATGTTTACCAAGAAATCGTTTTGCATACAGACGAGGAGCTACTAAAGCAGGTGAGATACTTCCTGCTCGGCCTAAGTGGCTCAACTTGCAGGAAGCGACCTACATTATCGTAGGTACTTAACCGCAGACCTCTCGCCCTGGGCGATGCGCCATTAAATCTATAAATGATGCTGCAGGAAACAACTACTCCGTGGGCTAATGCCCCGACCGGCATTGAATTACACCTGCAGTATCAACCAAGAACCCTTGTCGGCCACTCCACCAGACATAGACCGGTTTCGGACTTGTTAGCCCTCATCAATATGCTATAGGTGAGATGACCGACAATTGAATTGGCTATTTCTTCATATGTAGGTTCACATATAAATCGAGTGCAGGTGAGATGTAACTTGTCTGCTACTTCCTGCTCAGCCCAAGTGGCTCGAATTGCAGGAACAGACCTACATTATCATAGGTACTTAACCGCAGACCTCTCGCCCTGGGCGATGCACCATTAAATCTATAAATGATACTCCAGGAAACAACTACTCCGCGGGCTAATGCCCCAACCAGCGTTGAATTACACCTGCAGTAGCTGTGTGAACAGCCAAGAACCCTTGTCGGTCACTCCGCCCGACATAGACCGGTTTCGGACTTGTTAGCCCTCATCAGTATGCCATAGATGAGATGACCGACAATTGAACGTAAGCCATTTTAACAGTTGAAAAACTAATGTAAATGCTATCGCAAAAACGTTAATACTACAATTTGATTTCAGTATTCGGAATCGCATGCCGATGACGTCCCATGTAAATGTTGGAAATGCTTCAATAATTTTTTTCTCAGGAACTATACGGATTTTACAAAAAAATATTTTTTAAGAGATTAGCTCCATTTTGCCTATTTTTTTTTGGATAAGTTGTGAATTACTCTGATATACTAACAATGATTTGAAGAGGCTTATGTATAGAAGTATGATATGTCGCATTTATTATTTCTATATCGGCCATTTTTGTCTGTAAGCTTCAGCCCCCTGCTCACTCCTGATCCAGAACAAAATGTTGAAAGTGTTTTCCTTTTTTGTACTATATATAAATAAATGTTTTCTTTGTTTTAAATTTTCTAGATTAAGGCAAATTTGGTAAATTAGGTATAGGGTGGTGTCTCATGAAGTTCTCCCGGCACTAATGTAGGATGTTCCTTGGGTTATTTCTAGGAAAAAAGTTTATATAAACTTGTGTTCGATTTGTTTTACTTTGTGAGCTACATGAATTTGAAATTTAAATGTAAAAAGTAATAATCAAATTTGTTGCGTTACGTCTCGGCGCACTACGCATTGGTCAAGTATGCTCTGACGACATTTGCAAGGTAAAATGTTATCTAGGTTACTGTCAGTTTTGACAAGCTTGCAGTTTAGTGTGAAGATTAAATTTTGCAAATTCGCGAACAATGCCTTTTAAGTTTACGACTGCTGAGTATGCAGGGTGTTTGTTTGGGTAATTGCGATGGAAATGCTACTCTAGCTTCACTGGAATATCAACGGCGTTTCCCAAATCGTCGCATTCTATCCCCGAAAACGTTTACTACAACTTTTCATGCACTCAGAGAAACTGGTGCACTTTCAAGTGTTCGCATTCAGTACGAACTGGTAAGTCAGCAGAGTGTTGTAGAAGAAGAGAATATCCTTGCTATGGCCGAGCGTAATCTCGGTGTTAGTACACGACGGATATCCACGCCTTTAGTGATTCCCAATATCAGGGTATGGAGAACATTAAACAAGAATCTGTTGTATCCATACCATCTACAACGTGTTCAACATCTGGAGCCAGAAGATGTCCCTAGGCGGGTAGAATTTTGTCAGTGGTTGAATAATAATAGGAATCGCTACATCTTATTTACGGATGAGTCACAATTTACCAGAGACGGTATCAACAACACCCATGCATCAATGGTCGGACGTCAACCCTCATGCCACCGTAGAAGGTAATTTTCAACGTAGATTTAGCGTTAATGTGTAGTGTGGAATGTTATACGATCAACTAGGGCCATTTATTATTGAAGGTCGTCTTAATGGACCAAAGTATCTACAATTTTTAGAGAAACTCCCGCGATTGCTTGAAGATGTACCTCTGGCAAGACGATTAAGAATGTACTTGCAACATGATGGAACTCCACCTCATATTTCCCGAATTGTCACTGCTCATCTAAATGAGCATTATCCTGGTCGCTGGATCGGTCGAGGTGGGCCACACATTTGGCCCGCTAGGTCTCCAGCCCTCATTCCGTTAGATTACAACATGTGGGGTTGAATGAAGGATTTGGTTTATCAAGAGAAAGAATTGTTAATGCTGCAACGCAAATAAAAGAAAAGCACACGAATATTAGAAATGCAACGCGAGCAATTTACAGGCGTGCTGACAAATGTATTGAAGTAGGAGGTGGAATTTTCTTTAATGGATATACAGGGTGTCTACTTTTATTTGTGTACAAATCCGTAAAAGTTTTATTCTTCAAGATAATCAAAATTTTTTTATTACTTTAAATGATATCGAAAACCGCTTTCTCTAATCCTAACACGGCAGTTAAGATGGCGATCCAAGATTTGCTATGATTTTTTTTGTAACCCCGAAATTCAATAAAATTGTTTAGCGATTTTTTTATTTAAAATCTGATACGGTGGTGTTAATCAGGGCCCCTCAAAACCCCTATGTGTGAAATTTGAACAAAAACTATACATAGTGTTTTCTTCTAGACGTTCTTCTTAAAGTTTTATTTTTGTAAAATTTCGTAAAAATTGTATTTTTCAAAATAACGCAAATAATATTTTTATGTTTTAAATGACATCGAAAACTGCTTCTTCTAATCCTATCACGGTGTTTGATAGCGATCCAAGGCCTGCTATGATTATTTTTATACTTCCCGAATTAAAAAAAAAATGTTTAGCAATTTTTTTATTTATAGTCTGATAAGGTGGTGTTACTCAGGGTCAGAGTGTTTTGCTCTACACATTCTCAAAGTTTTATGTGTGTACAAATTCGTAAAATTTTATTCTTCACAACAATCCAACATATTTTTTTTTGTTTATATGGCATCGAAAACCGCCTGTTCTGCCCCTGAAATTTAATATATACTCTATTAAAGCCTCAAATCGAGCGACATTACGTTGGACTGTACGTATTGACATAAATAACAATATACGTAAAAACAAATAACTATCGATAAAATAAACAAGTTAGCTGAATGTTGCAATGATTGATGCATGTATTAAATATTTTATATAACAGTGTGCTTGGAGCCATTTAAATTATTTTATTTGCACTGAAATTCCAATATACTCCACAAGCATAAGCATGAGTAATAATAGAATGTAATATTAGTACCTATAAAATCGTTTAAAAAATATTGATTGTGACATAAAAATTTTAAGTATATATTGATTTGAATTGCTATGTTCTTTTAGTATCACGATATTAAATTCAGTGTCCCAATTTGTAGCTAAATAGGATATCTCGGAAAGTACAAAAGATAGAAGGATGCGATTTGACAACACTAGGCTTTTTTTTTCGAGAAACTTAAGATGCCGCTATCAGAATTTTCTTAACCTCTTCGTATTTTAAATACAGGGTGAAATTTAATAAATGCTTTTAAGGGACAGCTTATCGGAAAGATGAAAATTGCATCTGATAGTTTTTCTTTACTTAGAGTTCAATGGCGTACTTGCAATTTCTCTACAGGGTGTCTCTTCTAAAATATGGCCCAATCATACAAATTTTTAACACGAATATCAATTAAATTATATTTTGAAAACTGTCAAAAAGGTTGCGTGATTTATAGTTGGCCATGCATTTTTATATAATTAAACAAAATTTGTTCATGAGTTTATTTTCTTTAATAATTTTAAAAATAGTTTTCTCTTTAGTATTTTCAAAAATTATTTTTACATATAATCATGAAAATAGCAAATTATAAAATAGGGATAAATAGAAGCATGTATTTTATGTGTATATTTTGACAATATTAATTCATATTATTCTTAAAACACGATGTGTTTTAAAAATAATATCAATATAGATATAATATTGGCTTAATTTTTTAAACAACTGTTTATTTTATCTACATTTTTCTTTTAAGTAGCAATAGCAATTCTTTATAATCATATAAAAATGCATGGCCAACTATGCAACATGCAACCATCAACTTGATTGTTTTAACGTTTTTTTTTGGTCAATATGTAAAGTACAAGTTATCATTATGAAGAAAAACGATAATGCAATTGAATTGCATACAAATATAAAGGATATTCCATTTAAAAAATTGTATGTTTGATCATTTTTAATAGATACACCCTGTAGAGAAAGTACAAGTAAGCCAGTGAACTCTACATAAAAAGTGTATCAGAAGCAATTTTCACTATTTCGATATCTCAGCTCTTCCCTGAGAATAAACCCTTAAGAGTATATTTGAAATAAAATTCGTCCTGTATTTAAAACAGTAAGAGGTCTACCTCTCGTAGTTTGCGAGATACTCTGCAATTACAACGAAATTGAAACACTCAATAATATAGTTGTCACTTCACTTGCCATAGCACTATTACATGAGTATCGACTGTGTCGCGCCAAGCGCTAAAGCTTCATTCACATAAAATTAGTGCGGTTGCATTGGTACTGCAGAAAAGTTATTAAAAAGGGCGCCGTATTCTTGAAATAGTGTTTTCTACAAAATACAAATAATTTTAGACATTTAATAACTGAATAATCTAGGGTTTAGCAAATGATAGGAATGTTAACTCATCCCACCTGCAAATATTCAAAGATACTGAAATAAAACGGCGAGAAATACGGGTGACTTTTGTAACGTTCAGATAAACTTAACAGTAACGCCTTTGTACTGCAGTTGTATGGCAGAAGCTAAAAGCATTTTAGCTTTTACCAATCCTTTTGCAACAATCATACAAGCACCAATCAGAAAACTGCTTTTTTGACAGTAAACAGAAGATTCACATTTTTGCAGGTTAAGTTTATTCATTTAAGGGCGCCTTGTTTTTGAAATAGTGTTCTACAAATACAAGTATTTTTAGACATTTAAGAACTGAATAATATAGAGTTTAGTAAATAACGAGAATGTTGTCTCATGCCACCTGCGAATATTCAGAGGTACCGAAATAAAATCAATATATAACGTCCGTAACGTACTGAAATCTATCAAAATATGTGTTTTTTTAAATTCAACTATAGATAATAATAATAATAATAGTAATATAAAGTTTGTTACAGCACAACAAAAAACATTAGCAGCAGGGAAAATCAAAATTTAATGCACCAAGTTCATTTTTGATTAGTCAACTATTTCTTGCCTCGGCCTATTTGAAAGAAAAAAATTGTAGATATACCGAAGTGTAGCGAATACTGAGATTAATAATAATTTTACGAATACTCAGCAACTAGAACGTTTTACCTAAAATATAAACCCACTTTTTCTTATTATAATGAAAATATATGAGAAATAGGCTGATATTACACTTTCTAATATGAGATATGAAAGAGTTGTTGATCTGGCAGGAACTATGGGGCCCCACTAATCACAGGGCCCTGCCCAGTGCCCAATGGAAAATAGGGACCTGCATAGGTAGGTATATATTACTTTTACATATAAATATCGCAGATATTTAAAACTTCAGAAAACATTAGCACAACACTACATTTTCGTTTATATCTACCCATCTTGGTCTCTGACAACGTTGCAGTGGTAATTTGATAACCCAAATGCAATGTAGGAATCCAATAAAGATGTAAGTTATCTGTTAAAATTAAAACAGCCGGTTTACCTGAAATATATGCTTTTAAATTGTTGTATATAACATTTTATTAACTAACCCGATATAAAATGTTTTGAACAAACGACACTGTATTTTATTTTTTCTTGAGTTAGGTTTTGCCATTATATTGCACAAAGCCACTTTTGCCGTTTAATATGAGAGAGTTCATTGAAATCAGTTCTATGTCTATAATTCAATGCAGCAGGAATCCTAAAAAATCTAACTTGATCTTCTCGCTGTCCTCTACTCCAACAATTCATAACTCAACAAAACAAAACCATTATGATAGTCTGAATTATCCTTGGTATTCCGAAATAGGTATAAAATATAATGAGCCAAACACACAGTTCTACACAAAATCACAAATTTCTTCTTGTCATATGCCGAGTTGTTTGTCCTACAGCCGCCATTTTTAAAGTGATTTAACAGTTCGTTGGATTGCCCTGTTGACAAAAATATAAACATAACCTCTTCATCTGAAGGTCAAGAATCTTGAGTTTTTGCATGTCGCCAACTTACAGCGGAAAAATTCCCCAACTTCTTAAGTCTACAGTAATTTTATGTAAACAGAGTAAATAATATTTAATACCATACAACAGTACAACTGCAGTGCCATTGCACTAACGTTTATCTGAACGTTACTTTATTTATATTTAAAATATTACGCTATGTTTGGCATAACATTAGTTTTAGTAGCGTCATCTATGGCGAAAGATAGAACAATCTTTGTTTATAGTCAAGAAAAAATCAATTGTTTTCAGTTGTTTTGAATACATCAAAAAATTGTAATACATATATGTCATACAACAAAAGTTATCATAAAATTGTAATTCACGTACCGGAATACAGTCCACTAAGAAGATAATTTTGTTTAATTCAACACAATCATCGCAGAGCTGCAAGAGCCCTACAAGCCCTATCTTTATTAGATATTAGTTACTATGATATCTGCACAACTCATGATGCAAACGCTTACTTGAATGTTGCAATATCACTTGTATATACCTGTAACATTATCAGCTGAAACAATTGACAGTTGCCTGTTTCACTTTCCAGGAACTTTGTAACCTGGTTCTAAGTGATAGAGTTTGTAATATATTTCCTGTTTTGTTGTAGAAAATGTCGTATAACAAATAGGAATTAAACAGTGTGGGCAAATCCGATGTTTTTTGAGAGTTTTTAAATATTTGCAAATTAATCATTCATTTTAAATAAATGCACATTCGACTAAACAACACAAAGAAACAGCGTCATCAAATATTGTTGGCAAGTGCAAAATGGTACACTAAAACAGATCATAATTAGTGTTGGCTGAGACAAGAAATCCTGCAAAATTTGAAAAAGGTTTGTTCTGTCTTGCAAAATAGAACAAGAGTTTACTTAAAATCTTGTTTTTTCTCGATCTTGCTGTCTTGTCAAATTTTTTGTCTCATAATTTGGCAAGACTGTTGAGAAAATGAGAAACAACAACTTTATTATGAATTTGGTAACAGTCGTGGTTACTCTAGATCGGCTACGGTTCCGCTCGGAGCTCACAGGTAGGAATCGATATGGTCGATCGTCGACAGCAGTCGATTAGTAAACGTTATTATGTATAGAAACAGCCAGTTTTACATACTGAGTACCTAATAAATAATGGACGAAATAGGCGATACAGAATTGGAGCTTTGGAGTTAACTGATTCAAATGATAGTACAAGATCCGCACTAAGATCGTCCTGCACCCATCTGCTTACCGAATGAATCAAAGATAATATGTAAACATATGTATCGCAAATGGATTGTCTAATAAAATATTGTCACGGAATTTGCCCCACTCACACCTAAATCAACGACTTTGGTACCGCGAATTGCTAAGATTGCCCCGATCGCCCCTATACGCTTCTGTTAAACAAACAAAAAGCCGTGGATCGAGACGGGACTAGAAAATTAGAGAAAAGACGAGAAGCGTTCGAGAGATGCTAGAAAATAGATCTAGAGATGCTAGAATATACCTGGAATATTCGTTGGGTCTATAAAAGAAAAATAAACGGCCGATTAAGTTAGTCTGGTATAAGTATTGTATAAGTCTTGTATTACAGTCTGAATTGAAGTGTTTAGTTGGAGATATCAAAGTGATTTAGATAGCGATTAATTAAATAAGTGTTTAGTTGAGTTTTAATTAGTGTTCAGTAGTGTACTGAGTATAGTTAATAAAGAAGTAATTAATTCACAGATTGTGTTTTTCTGGCAATAGTAAAATTCGGATTGGGAAATCCGTGACAATTTGGTGTCGGAAGTGGATTTAACTGGAAGTTTTAAAGAGCTTTCTGGAACCCTGTCCACAAAGTGGATTTAACGGGAAGTTTGAGGAGCTTTCTGGAACCCTGTGCGTGAGTGGGTTTAAGTGGAAGTTGGAAGAACTTTCTGGAACCCTGTGCGTGGGTGGAATAAAGACCCAAGTGTGACATATCACCGCACTCGTCGTGACTTAAGGAAGTGAACGGTGCTATTCGCGAAGGACAATCTCGAACATTCTAGAACTTTGTACGGAAGTGAGACAAAGACCCAAGTGTGACATATCACCGCACTCGTCGTGACTCAAGGAAGTGAACGGTGCTATTTGCGAAGGACATTCTCGAACATTCTAGAACTTTGTACGCGAGTGAGACAAAGACCCAAGTGTGACATATCACCGCACTCGTCGTGACTTAAGGAAGTGAACGGTGCTATTTGCGAAGGACATTCTCGAACATTCTAGAACTTTATACCAAAGTGAGACAAAGACCCAAGTGTGGCATATCACCGCACTCGTCGTGACTTAAGGAAGTGAACGGTGCTATTTGCAAAGGACATTCTCGAACATTCTAGAACTTTATACCGAAGTGAGACAAAGACCCAAGTGTGGCATATCACTGCACTCGTTTCATTGTAAGGAAGTCAACGGTGACATTTACAAACAGATTCCTGGACATTCTAGAACATTCTAAAGAAAATAGAGTGAATGCCTGTAACTAGAAACCAAATCAATATGGATGTACAAATGGCAAAACTGCTAGAAATGATGCAAACAATGCAAAAGAAAATGGAAGACCAGGCAAAGACGATGCAAGAGAAATTAGAAGAGCAGGGACATAAAATGGAAGACCAGGCAAAGACGATGCAAGAGAAATTAGAAGAGCAGGGACATAAAATGGAAGACCAGGCGAAGACGATGCAAGAGAAATTAGAAGAGCAGGGACATAAAATGGAAGACCAGGCGAAAACAATGCAAGAGAAATTAGAGGAACAGGGACGGACGATGCAAGAAAAATTTGAAGAACAAGGGCACCAGACGAAGACAACACAAGAAAAATTAGAAGAACAAGGGCATACAATGAAAGATCAGATACAGACAATACAACAGGAAATGAGAGACCAGACGAAAGAAATACAGGAGAAATTAGAAAATAAACTAGAAGAACAAGGGTATATAATGAAAGAACAGATACAGACAATACAACAGGAAATGAGAGATCGGACGAAAGAACTGCAGGCAAAGTTGGAGAATACACTAGAAGAAAAACTAGAGGAGCAGTCACATAGAGTTGAGACACAAGTAGAAGAGAAACTGTTAGCACAAAAAAAGGAGATAGACGAAGAAATAAACTTGGTTAGAGAAACCTGCGAAGAGCTTCGACATAAGCTGGACAAAATAAGAAAGGATGGCGTAATCAAATCAGAAGGACCTGTTATCCGAACTCAGAAAACGAAACCCCCTGAATTCGACGGCAAGGTTTCCTGGAATGTCTATTTGCGCCAGTTTGAAGCAGCAGCTGCCGCAAACGAATGGTCTGATTGTGAGAAAGCTACTGCTCTGATAGTTGCTCTACGAGGGGAAGCTCTTGACGTATTACAAGGAGTTCCTGCTGGACAGCAGAGTAACTACGACATTCTAAAACAGCATATGGAAATGAGATATGGGGATAAGCACCTGCAGCAAGTTTACCAGGCACAATTTAAAAATCGTCACCAACAGAATGGAGAGAATTTACAGCATTTTGAGACCGATGTTGCCCGACTGGTTCGATTGGCTTATCCAACAGCCCCGTCCGAATTCTTAGACCAGCTGTCCATCCAAGTTTTTACCGATGGCCTAAGAGATTGCGAAACCCAGCAGGCATTACGACTCGCCAGACCTAAAACGTTGAACGACGCTCTTTCGCATGCACTGGAATTCGAGGCAGCAAAGATGGCATCTGGTAGGCATGTTAAAGTTCGGGCCATCAGTGATAACAGCGATAGTATGGCAAATGGAGACATAATAAAAACGCTAAAGGAGATTATTGATAAATTCAGTCCATCTACTAGGACAAAGAACGAACAATCTGATAGTCGAAGGGATCGCCTTCTCAAATGCTGGAACTGTGGACAGACAGGACATCTAAAAAGACAGTGTAGGGTCCCAGTCACGGATCAGCAAAAGCGCGACTCCCAGGCGGCAGCACAGGAAAACTAGGGTCAGCCGGCTTGGCGGGGCAAAAGCCGGCTGCGTCCTCCTACCATGCCCCACGAGAAGAAGTTACGTTATCACGTCTCCAGGACTCTGGCTCCTTGCTAGTAGAAGGCATTATTTTTGGTCGTATGTTCCCTATGGTAATCGATACTGGAGCAACAAGAACTATTGTACGGCCGGATATTATTGGTGATTGGCGTATAAAGAACCCTGCCAAACGTTATGTCCTTACAACAGCCAATGGACAACAGTTGTCAGTCAAGGGGGAATGCGAGCTTGAAGTAGAATTAGGAGACGTCAAGTTCAAACACAGAGCCCTGGTAGCAGATATATCGGACAATGTCATACTCGGACTAGACTTATTACGAGCAAAGGGGGTGAACTTAGATTTAAATGCTGGCACGCTGCGGATAATGGGTGAGGAAGTAGTGCTAACGAGCACCACTGAGAATAACACTGTACGGAGACTCGTTGTTAAAGAAGATGTGGTACTACCTGCTCAGACCGAAACCTTGATTGCCACTGTAATGGATGGGGAAATGCCTTGCAGTGTAGGAGTGGTGGAACCCAGTAATCCGGATTTGTTTAATAAATCTATAGTCACCGGCCGCACCCTGATTAAACCGGAGAAGACGACAATAGTACGGGTAGTTAACCTGAAAACCTTTCCACAGAAAATTACAAAGGGAACTGAAGTAGGGGTCTGTGAACCTGTTACCATGGTCAGAACACTCAAAGAAAACAACGAAATGGAGAATAAAACAAATAAGACCAGTCTACCAGAATGTTTAAGGGACATCGTGGATAGGGCTAAGGAAAGATTAACAGAGGTGGAGGTGGAACAACTGGAAGAGCTGCTAAGTGAAAATGAAAATGTGTTCGCACTTAAACCAGGCGACTTTGGGAGAACCAATGTAGTGAAGCATCGAATCGATACTGGTTCATCGTCTCCTATAAAGCAGCCACCACGAGGACTTCCACTAGCCAAGCGAGACGAAGTTAACAAGATGTTAATTGAGATGCAAAACCAAGGCACCATAGAGCCATCTCAGAGTCCTTGGGCTTCTCCTGTAGTTCTGGTCAAGAAGAAAGACGGCTCCACCCGATTTTGTGTGGACTACAGAAAATTAAATGACGTCACCAAGAAAGACAGTTACCCACTACCAAGAATTGACGATACTCTGGACACCTTAGCTGGTGCGCAATGGTTTTCCACTTTGGATTTAAAGAGTGGATATTGGCAAGTTGAGGTCAGCCCAGAAGACAAGGAAAAGACAGCATTCACAACCGGAAATGGATTGTGGCAGTTCAATGTAATGCCATTTGGTCTATGTAATGCCCCTGCCACTTTTGAACGATTGATGGAAACTGTACTTCATGGCCTGCATTGGGAGACCTGCTTGATTTACTTGGACGACGTGGTGGTGCTGGGACGCTCTTTCCAGGAGCACCTGAAGAACGTGTCCGAAGTGTTCAAGAAGTTGAAAGCAGCGAACCTGAAGTTGAACCCGAAGAAGTGCAGTCTGTTCCAAAAGGAGGTTAGGTACCTAGGCCACATTATTACTCCAAACGGTGTGAAAACAGATCCGGAGAAGACAGAGTGCATAAAGAATTGGCCGGTTCCTAAAGACAAACATCAAGTTCGAAGTTTCCTCGGACTATGCACATACTATCGACGATTCGTGCAAGGATTCTCGGACATTGCCAAGCCTCTTCATAAACTCACTGAAGACAACATCCCGTTCGAATGGACTCCGAGATGCCAGCAAGCCTTTGAGACGCTGAAAGAGGCTCTCTGCACTACCCCAATTTTGACATACCCAATACCTGGACAACCATTTATAGTGGACACGGACGCAAGCAACATTGGAATTGGCGGAGTTCTTTCTCAAGTACAAGATGGCCAAGAGCGAGTAGTGGGCTACTTCAGCAAAGTCCTATCAAAAGCCGAAAAGAACTATTGTGTGACTCGGAAAGAATTACTTGCCATCGTCAAGAGCCTAGAACACTTTCATAAATATCTGTATGGCCAAGAATTTCTCCTAAGAACGGATCACGCTTCCCTTAAATGGCTGCTACAGTTTAAAAACCCTGAAGGACAGATGGCAAGATGGCTGGAACGGCTGCAAGAATATCACTTTGTTGTTGAACATCGAGCCGGCAGGAAACATGGAAATGCAGATGCCCTTTCGAGGAGACCCTGTCCTGTCAACTGCAAACACTGCAGTAGTCTTGAAAGGAAAGAAAACATCTCATCAGTTCCTTGTAAGGTGGTAGCAGCCCAACCTGAAGACCGTTGGAGTTCAGCAGCGATTCGGGAAGACCAGCAAGCTGACTGTGACATCAAGCCTTTACTAGACTGGAAAGAAGCCAACAACCGACCGTCTTGGGCTGAAGTCAGTAGTAAAAGCCCAGCATTAAAGAGCTATTGGGCTCAATGGAATTCCCTGGTGTTGGAAGACGGTGTCCTAAAAAGAGCATGGGAGAACAATGACGGAACGGAGGTCAAGAAACAAGTACTACTCCCGAGGTCCCGAGTTAAAGAAGTGTTGCAGGAAGTACATGGAGGTACTGGTGGTGGACATTTCGGTATCAATAGGACTCTACAGAAGATTAGGGAGCGTTTCTACTGGTTGAGCTGTAGGACGGATGTAGAAGATTGGTGCCGAAAATGTGACATATGTGCAGCCAGCAAGGGACCGAAGACCCGTTCCAGAGGCAAAATGCGTCAGTATATCGTAGGAGCACCGTTCGAAAGAATTGCCATTGATATCGCTGGCCCCTTTCCGAAAACCCAAACTGGAAACCGTTATCTGCTAGTAGCCATGGACTACTTCAGCAAATGGCCGGAAGTATATCCTCTTCCAAATCAAGAGACCACAACCGTAGCAGAAGCTCTAGTCAACAACCTGTTCTGCAGATTTGGTGTGCCCATGGAACTACATTCAGATCAGGGCAGAAATTTCGAATCAGGTGTGTTCCGAAAGGTCTGCGAGCTTATGGGAATCCGGAAAACCAGGACCACCCCACTGCATCCCCAGTCAGATGGTATGGTGGAACGCTTCAACGCCACACTAGAAACCAATCTGAGGATGTTTGTGAACGAGAACCAGACAGACTGGGACAAGCTCATTCCACTCTTCCTGTTAGCTTACCGCTCAGCTGTCCATGAAACTACTGGGAAGACTCCCGCAAGGATCATCTTTGGAAGAGAGCTTCGCCTTCCAGCAGATTTGGTATTTGGTCGTCCTGCGGAACAGCCCTCAGATCCAGACACTTATATCCATGACCTAGAACAAAGACTAGCGGCCGTACACGACCAAGTCAGATCTCGAATGCGACTAGAGAGCGATCGCATGAAAACTCGATACGACGTCCGGGCCAATACAGTCGGATTCCAACAAGGTGACCTGGTGTGGCTGTACAACCCCACACGGAAGAAAGGAAAATCGCCTAAACTACAGAACCGTTGGGAGGGCCCCTATACCGTGATTAAAAGAATCAATGACGTCGTCTACCGGATACAGAGGACTCCCAGGAGTAAGATGAAGGTCGTCCATCTGGAGCGTCTGTCCCCGTATAGGGGTGTATCCGATCGGGACGATCGGTCCTAAGGAGGGGGCAGTGTCACGGAATTTGCCCCACTCACACCTAAATCAACGACTTTGGTACCGCGAATTGCTAAGATTGCCCCGATCGCCCCTATACGCTTCTGTTAAACAAACAAAAAGCCGTGGATCGAGACGGGACTAGAAAATTAGAGAAAAGACGAGAAGCGTTCGAGAGATGCTAGAAAATAGATCTAGAGATGCTAGAATATACCTGGAATATTCGTTGGGTCTATAAAAGAAAAATAAACGGCCGATTAAGTTAGTCTGGTATAAGTATTGTATAAGTCTTGTATTACAGTCTGAATTGAAGTGTTTAGTTGGAGATATCAAAGTGATTTAGATAGCGATTAATTAAATAAGTGTTTAGTTGAGTTTTAATTAGTGTTCAGTAGTGTACTGAGTATAGTTAATAAAGAAGTAATTAATTCACAGATTGTGTTTTTCTGGCAATAGTAAAATTCGGATTGGGAAATCCGTGACAATATGTTCATGGCTACCCTTAATTAAAAATACTGTATTTCCTAAATTGATTTTAAAAATAATTTTATGTGCTTTATAAGGCTTGTATCTACAATAGAAATACAATATTTACTTTTTCAGCTAACCTTCCCTTGAATATTACCCCTTCTTGTATTTGCAAGATTTCTTGCTGTAGGCTAATTCTTATCTAATTATATTCTAATTATAATTTCTTGTCTTGTTCTTGTCTCGTAAGACTTTTTTTTAAATATTGTCTTTTTGCAAAACCAATAAAAAGCAAGACAAGTTACCAACACTAATAATAATTTTACAAAAAAAAATAATAATAATAAACTCGTAATTAATGTTTTACCCAGGAAAATTTAAGTCTATGCAACTGCTTACAATTCGCATCCAATCCTAAAAATCCATTTATATATCCAAAGTGGCAGAGTGCTATGATTGCATGTAATTTATTGTGTAAAGGTGAATTATCTTGTTAAAATGTCATTTAGTTTATTAAACTGAAGATGCGGATGTTTTGAATTTATTAAATATAAAATTTTACTAATTAGTAACTACATATGGCATTACATTTGGGTATGAAAGATACATTTTCACACGTAAGAGAAGCATACATTATTTTACATATCAATGCCTCATTGTCTCTGATTCATCAATTAGTTTCATATAAAAATAATAAAAATTTAGTGCTATCATTACGTAATTATTTTTATGTTGTAAGTTAGAAATTGTTGATAAAAAAAAATATTAAGATGAAAATTGGACCGAAACTTTGTTAAATCTGTATCTAAGTTAGTTCCAATATTATTCAATGTTTTTTTAAATTTATTTGATTTTTGACACATTACAAAGAGAACAAAACAAACAAGCTACAATAGAATCGTTTTCGGAAGGTGAAGTAGGCAATAAAGCGTTGGTGAAACCCGTCATATACCTCTGAGCCCTTACCAGTTGTTTGTAATATATCTCAGACGCCCCTTAATAAGGAACGACTAATGTTACGGCGAAATTACATGCACTAGAGTAGGATGGCCAATAAGATGTACTTCTTGTCAAAAACGGTTGAACAGAACCGAACTTGGAATAGTTGGAATGTGTTGATCATTTTATTGCGTTGTGTTGATTCTTCTGTTGTGGTGTGTTTGTGATACAGTTTTAACGAAATTTGAAAATGGCACATTGTGAAGTTTTAAATAAGCAAAGTAAAAACTTGTGTGTGACATGTTTTGGAGCTTTTACTATCATTGATTATGGCACAACTTCCCAGCCGACCCTGGCACTTTACATCTAGAGATAATTGAGTACCGACAGACCCGTACTACTCTAATCTTTCCACCGCACATGCATTCCTAAAAACATCCTTCCTAGCATAATTTGGGCTAGGCCACCTACCACCCAGTTGTACCTGTCATAAGCAGGTATAAGTTGAAATGAAATAAATGTGTACATTGCGTCTCACCAACGTTTTATTGCCTACTTCGCCTTCCGAAAACGATTGCACAATAATGAATTGTTATGCTAATCGAACGTTTTGAACGAGTTTTTCAACAATTCTGTCCTGTTAAGCACACCGTGACATCTAAGATTTTTTGCAAGAGTAAACCCCAATCAGTTAATCATGGCGCATTGCAAAGTAAAATAAGCTTCTTCAAGCTGTCCGTGTAACATGCCACCACGTGGAATCGCAGTTTTGCATGGATGTTTGTTTTAAATGGTTGAAGCAGTTCTTGAAGTTGAGGCAAAGCTGCTGTATCAGTACTATGGGATGGACTGTGCTATTCAAAACCAACAATATGGAATGCTGAAATCAGGAATTGTTCAGCCAGCTCGAAACTAGTACAATCCTTGGGGTTATTAAAAAGGAAACGTCACTTTTCCAAAAAAAGCTATTTACTTACATTAACAAAAGATGAACAAAGTGTTAAAAATAAAGAAAACATACGAACTAAATTTAACTTTAATTTTAACAATTAGAATTTATTCAACCGAGATGCTGTAGTACCGAACCGTCTGGACCTCAAAGGGGAACTACCTGTCCCGAGGTATTTCCAGTTTCCTTCCTAATTAGTTTAGTTTCTACTGGCCTGTCTCTCTATATCCTGCTGAACATTACTTCCTTTTATATTATTTTAAATGTCACACTATCCTTGTTTAATAGAATCTCTCCGTTTCTTTCGTCGTTTTTAGTATTAGATTAGTGAATATTTTCATTCTTTGATGGTATCAAAGGAGCACCATATGGCCTGCTGGGATCTTCTTGATACTTCTTCGATTGTTTTGCTAACTGATAATGTTCAAGATGGAGTCATAAGTCATCATTTGTATAACTCCCCTGGTGACAAAATGTGCCTCTTAAATTGATAGTTTTACCTAAAAACTTGGTTATGTTTAGTCTTTATTGTCTGTCTCAGAAAACTCTCAAACCCTAAGTACATTTGGACTTAAAAATTGCTTTGTACAACTTTTACAATTTTCTTATATCAGAAAGTATGACAAAATCCTATTTAAACTATTTAAAAGGAGCAGTTTCAAATCAATTGATAGCTGAAAACCATTTAATACTTGAATTCGTTATCTATTTAACACATTCCAGTAATTTTTTATCATATTTATATTAAATCAAATGTTTGAAAAAGTAATTTATTTTAGCGCTAAAAGTTTTAGCTATTACTGTTCACATAAACTGAATTTTCACGAAAACGGATTTTAGGACCCCATGACGGATAAACTTTTATGTTTTTTGATTTATACTACCGTATATTAATCGTACGATATTTATACTGCTGCCGCCTTTATATTTTTATCTGGTAACACTGATAGCGATAACATAGAATCAACGCTTCCAGTTAGCTCGTTCTTCCAGGCTTATTTCACTTCGAGAACAGAACCTAAAGTAAACAAACTGTTGTATCCCTTATCTGCCATTATTTGGATCCTCTTCTGCATGTATTCGCATTAGACATATCCCGGGAACAGTTAATTTGAATTTCTCCCATATAGGGTACAAGGTTGGAAAGTCGGCTAGTAAAAGTACTGCATGCTAAAACGGCGTTTTCATTTACATGTATTTACAAGAGAAAGTGGCGTAGAGCTAAAAAGAGAATACCCTAAAGTACGGGGTATTAACATAAACTTTAGAGGCTATTCCGTTTCTAAATCGGGAGTTGGAGTTTTGTGCTTTACTGTACAAGTTGAAATGCCGGGAACGATGGTATTAATTAAAATGCAGCGTTCCTGGTAATATTATTATTTTGTTGTGATATTATAAGATAATTAATTATTTGGGGTGAGTAAGAGTGAAGAGATCTGTGCAGTAAAAGGGACTTTTCGTTTAGTGTTTACCTAAATATAGTTCTTTTTGAGTATAATCTCCATCATACAATAAATTTGTTTTCTTCATACTTTACGGGAAGCCGTTTGTTAGCTTGAAGGTCTAGTCTGTTACATATAAATAATGGTATCCCTCAAGGGTCCATTTTGAAGTCTAATTCAATGTCCTTGATTGTGATTGTGTATTATTCAGTAGAGGAATTAGTAGATCATGGATAAATAACATACAACTTCACAATTTTTTTTCCTAAATTTTTTTCCGCTTTGACGCTTTTATTAGGGCTTTATCAAGACTACAAAACATAATTTAGTAATAAAAATGTTTATGAGAGTTTTCAGTTTAAAGAGATCAGGCATTATGTATTATTAGTAATGCTTTAACGGGTACTCATTTCTAATTTAGGTATTTTTACAAAGTTGAAACTTCTTCTATTATCCTGTTTTGTATACTCGGTTTTTAATGTACACAGGACTCTTACAAATACGATTTTGTAAAAAAGTATATCAAAAAGGGCAGTTCGAAAATGATTACGTAATATATGCATTTCATACATTTCTGCACGGCACTGGAAACTGATCCACTGTAAAACCTGACAAGACAAAGCATGTAATCTGCGACCGGGCAAAAAAATTGGAAGAAATTCCCAAGGAAAGAAATAATCAACATTTTATACAGCAAATTGAACTGCTTTTGCCGTTATTGTTATTAATTATTAATAGAATTAATTTGGGGTTTTAATTAATAAAATAGTTTGACATGCCTAATGTTACAACAATAAAATTTTGACCCGTCTTACATAGAGATAAGAAGCAGAACTGGTTTTAAACTCGTAAGTTATTGGCAGCAGCTATCATACGTTTGCGTAAATTATCAATAGTGTCCACTTGATGATTTTAAGTCAGGCTGTTCATGGTACAGATATAATTGGGTCTTCTGTATGATACTCCACACTGCTGCGATACGCCGCGGACGCCTTGTACCACGATTCGGTTGCAAATTCCCTGTGTCACGCCAGCGTTGTACTATACTTGGACTCATTGCACAGCGCTTTAAAAGTAGCTGATTTGTACTATACATTGTGTCTATATGACCTGATATCAGTGCGAGTGGTTAGTATTAATGATTAGCACTATGCTTGTGTAAACAATGCTTAAATTTACTTCATGATTATTAACTACCGCACCAATATATTACGAGAATTATTACTGATGTACTTACATGTAAACACTATTTTTTATTGTGCATTTTGGCATTAAACATGTAGGAACAAAAAAGTACGAGCAATTGTGGATGTTTTCTACAACTTTTCATGTTTGTAGGTAATCTGAATTCAGTAGATAAACTGTTATAATAAGGCAGAAAAAGTAATAAATGTTAAAATGTTCACGATTCGGGAAAAACGATATTTTACAAACACAAAAATATCTTATGCGGGTTAATGCCCCGACCAGTATTGAATTTCACGTGAAACCGTGAATCGCAGAATCGCAATAGAGGTCAATAGCTTTGGTGTCTACTGCTATGTAGAACACTTTATATCTGTGGCTTTTCTATGCGACATGGAGTAACGAATGGCCGCTAGATGTAGCTTTGCTACTTTGCAATGCTCGTGCTTCATTCTATCAGGTTAGACAAACTAAAAACAGCTAAGGTTATTCGTCGGTTACCTCACCTATGGCATACTGATGAGAGCTAATAAGTTCGAAACCGCTATATGTCTAATGGGTTTCTGACAAGTAAGTAACTGTTTGCTATAGGTCTTCTAGGTGTAACTGAATACTGGTCAGGGCATTAGAACGTAGAGTAGTTATTTTCTGGAATTCCGTGTTTACAACATTTGTTTTTGTTAAAGCTTCTAAAAAAAATCATTCAAACCTCTTATTTTGTATGATTAATGTGATAGATTGTTTCATATAAACACAAAACTATTGACGTATATTTTGAATAAAATGCGCCATGGCAACTTTTTGGATTGAGTCCGAAATAGCTATTTATGATATACGTGTTAAAAGTAAAATCACTTTTAACACGTATATCATACACTATTTTTTCTACAAAACAATCGGAAGAACTTTAAACTCAATAAAAATAAGAAATCAAACAATACCACACAGATCGCAATGTTTATGAACCAAAATTTTCGTAGCAACCAGCACTGTTGTTAGTTACGGAAAAAACGCAAAAATATTGACAGCATTTTCTAGTAATATTATAAGTATAATGAATAATCTCGATAATGAGCGTAACGAATCCATCCCTGCTGAAATCGAAGAAGCCGCCAGTCGAGCAACATTGGAATTATTGCCGGCGAAATCAAAGGAACACGAAATCGCTTATAGACGCTTTTCGGAATGGTGCAACATTAAAAAGGTCCCTGGGTAATGTAACGAAAGTGTTTTACTGGCATATTTTGAGGAAAAAGCCAAGATATGGAAATCGTCAACGCTGTGGTCAAATTTTTCCATGATCAAAACTATGTTAAAAATAAAGCAAGATCAAGATATAAGCAAACATTATAAACTTATTGCTTTTTTAAAATGAAAGGGTGAAGGATATCAAGCAAAAAAGTCAAAAGTTTTGACGAAGACGCATATCGACAAATTTCTCACAGAAGCAGAAGACGAAAAGTATTTGATGATGAAAGTCGCAGCAATAGTGGGTGTCTTCGGGGTGTGTCGCCGGGAGGAATTGTGTCAGATGACCATCGACAATATCGAATATTTGGGCACTTCGGTTGTTGTGGCCATACCAGATACTAAGACGAAAGTGCCTCGGACTTTCAGTGTTGTTGGTGAATTCTATTTAAACTTTTTCAGAAAGTATATGGCACTCCGGCCACCCAACGCTGACCATAGACGACTTTTTCTTAAATATATGAAGAATAAATGTGTGAAGAATCCAGTCGGGATTAACATGTTTGGTAAATTACCTGCCGACATTGCAGAGTTCTTGAATCTACCAAATCCTCAACTCTACACCGGACACTGTTTTCGTCGTTCATCGGCGACATTGTTAGCAGATTCTGGTGCAAATCTTACTACCATCAAGAGACATGGAGGATGGAAATCTTCGACGGTAGCTGAAGGCTACATTGAAAATTCACTGGAACAGAAGAAGGAAATTGCGTGCCAAATACTTCCTACTGCTGCAACTACTAGCAAGACCACCAGTACTACCAGATTTCTACAGAAAATAGATGTGTCACACATGTTGACAGTAAAACCAACTTAGGTATGATGACTCCGCAGGGAATTACAATTTCAAATTGTTCTAATTTTACTATAAATGTTAATAGTAATAACTAGTTAAAATGTTGGTTTGTACTTATTTAAAATAAAAAGTTGTTCATGTGTTTGTTAAAATGTTTTATTAATTTTCAAAACAAAATTTATATAAACTTTGATTTACTTTTAACACTAAACGTAAGTTACTTTTAACACGCGTGTCAAAAAATGACATTTTTAACATCAAAAATGACAATTAAAATGCCCACTTTTAACAGTTTTGTAGAAAAAAGCATTTTTTTTATTTAAGTGAATCCGTAATATAGCTGTTTTTGGGAGCATATAGGACAGTTCATTATTAATAAAAATTCTTTATTAATCATCTTATTTGGAAGCGTTGATGGCAATGCCTACAAACGTCAGCATTTCTACAAAGAAAGCCACACTTATCTGTCAGCGATATACAACCAATGATTTTGTTTCAGCCAATGGGAATGTATCAGAACAAATACGAGTGGGTCTCAGATCGTCAACAAAATGGAGACTGCTCAATTTGGGTTAGAGCAGCTCAATTAGAATTTGACGACGGCAGTTGGGAATGTCAGGTTACAGCAAGTGACTTCCACACACAAGATGCTTTAACAAGTTATCCAGTGAGGCTTGTTGTACGGGGTAAGCGATAACAATATATAGATAATGATAGTAATATCGATAGTAATATACTGACCTATATTTTATTATTTTGATATATTTTGAATTTTGGAAGAAAAACGAAACATTTACTTTTTGTTTGGTATGAAGCAATCTATTCTTCTAATTTAAAATAATTAATTCTCATTCAATTCTTCTTAAAATTTTGGTCTTTGCCAAATTGCTTCCAATATAACAGGAAACCTTATTCAAATTTATCGCAAATAATTCTACATACAGTAACTGAAAAGAGAAAATATATTAATAATTTAAATTATATTCAGAATTGGATATATGGATAATAAAGTTTCCTTTTCCTCTCTTTAGGTTGCTGCCTCATATACATAATATATTGTTTCAGTAATCAATACGTTATCGTAGCGGATAAGTGCACCATTTATAAATATGTGAAAAAATGTTTCTGACCGTATAAAAACTAATTAGTGTGCATTATATTACAGCAGCCATAACCTGTAATAGCATGCATTTTGCTAGCCATTTTCCTATCATTTTTATTAATCTCCCATAGGTTAACAGCATAGAAATCGTATTGTCAGATTTCGAATAAATCTGCTCTGACAAAACGACCGTATTTGAAGAATATATACAGTATGCGCCAAAAGTATGGAATAAATTCAGTAAAAACGAAACAATTATTTTTTGGGAAAAATCCTCGAACAGGTCGATTTTTAATTTAAAAAATACATATTTTAGCATAAAATGCGATTTCCAAATGTTTTCGAGTAATGACGTCATCGATTTTTTTTTGAATGGCAACACCATATTTTTTTCCTCGAGGATTTTTCCCAAAAAATAATTGTTTCGTTTTTATTGAATTTATTCCATACTTTTGGCGCATACTGTAGATTGTCTAAACAAATATCCTTATCTCCTTATATTTTCCGTAAAAAATCTCTCTATATTAGAAAAGGTAAGTACCTTAACTATAATGACATTTTCTACATTTTGCTGTGTAGTTTGCCTTTAGAGATACAAGACAAATTTCCTATATATGAAATCTAATATACAATATCAGTACTGGAATACTGATATTGAAAACCTGAAAAATTATACTGTCAATATATTTACAATAATTGCGTTAAATGTTACCAGAACTTCTGCTTGAATACAGTGCAAGGTAGCGAGCGATCGCGTCGCGTGTTCCCAATTGCCACACTAGTCTTATAATTTAAAATTATAAAACCAGAAATTTATATAAGCAATTTTATCGCATTATTGCTATATTTGAGAGTTTTTTGTTAACAGCCGCTATTTTGTTGTATAAAGTGCCTGTGAGAATAATGTAATCCCTACAAGAAAAAAGTTTTATAGATATCATTTAAACTATTTTCAGAATGGTCTTGTGTCTGCACTTATACAGTATTTCTGCTTCTGCAGGTCAGTTTACTGTATAATGTCTATAGTAGCAATCTACACGACTGACTATAAAGCGTTATTCATCAATTTTGTAGTGGTCGCAAGAGAAATATTTTCGAAGATTCTTATAGTAAAAATAAAAGAATTTTATAGAAATTATTTAAATTACTTTAAGAAAGTTCTTACGCCATTTATGAAAGCTGTTTAGCTTTATAATTACGGCATTTGTTTTATAAATGCTGTATTAAAATATTTTTGCGCGACAACAAAGTAACTGCTTCTTAAAGGTAGCAGCAAGCAAAGGATTTTCTGCAAAGCATAATACTCTTATGTTTCGCTTTGACATAACATTAAAGTATTTTAAATGCTTCTGAAGTAACCAAACTGTTTTATTATTTTAGCTTCATGTTCACTTAATTTCAATTGCTTTTCAGCATCTTAAAAAAATTAAACAATAACTTTTACGTGAAATTTTTCATTAAAATAACTTCTATTGCTCATTAAAAATAAGAGTTTTTATTATATGGAATTTAAAATTCGAACTGAGTATATTTTTTAGCAGCAATTATGTAGGTATGTATTTATATTTTCAGTTTTTTGTGAATGAAAATAGTATCTTATTTATAAGTATAACATCATATACCTAATATAAAGATAATAGACATAATATGTCGTAAAATTTAAAGAGAGTCGAATATTACCTTTAGAGTTGTGATGGGTTTGTAAATAAAGCAGAATAATTGTATAACGTTTTTATAAGACATTTTCATGACATGCATTATTGGAATCGTATAGTTTGTTGTATCAATGCTGTAAACTCATTGTTAAAACATAACTTGTTCTTATATAGAACTCTTAAAACACAATTATATAATATTTATGCAGCATCTATGTTTTATAAAAATGTGCCTATTTCACGCTATTAGCTGCTGTGTTGATGCCAATAAGATATTTATGCGACTAAACCATGCAACTTTAACTTTGCAAAAATTAGTTACATACAGGAACATTTTCAACCACTGCTATAAAATAGCTTGGGTTGCTAATTCGACAGCTTTTCAACCAAATTTTGGTTTGATTATCTAAAAATCTAAATGATCATCAACGCGGCAATTCAATATAATGTTTTTAAATGATTTTTTCTTAAACAAAAATCGTTTTATTTTGGGACTACAAATATTTCAATTCTTATCTCATGGCAATGGCATGGCATGGCATGGAAATGGCAATGGTAGTGATAGTTTTCATGTTAGAAAAGTGATGACAACTATTTTTGGTGTAACAGTAAGTGCTAAAATGTTGATTCAATCTCCTCAACAATATTTTAAAAATATTTTCAAAACATTGTGTAAATTAAAAATATTCAACCGATATATGTATTAAAAAGATTTCTATATTTGATTAATAACATGTTTAAAATATTTCTTTGGTGTATGAGTATTACACAGGTAAGAAAATATCGTTAAAAATAATACTTAAATGTGAATCAATCATTTTTCATATCGATTTAACAATTTTTGCAATACTTTACTTCGCTAAGCTCTAATGACTTGTGGATAATCTGCCTACAATTATGACATGTTTGGCGGCAAATTTCAGAGCCAACATCATTGAACCATCCCGGCATAATACTCGTAACTCAGTGGTACATTAAGCATTCCAATTGAAAAGTTCATCTCACAGCGTAATTAGAACTTTGATTAATTGAGTTTTCCGATATTATCTCTTTAACGTCCACCAGGGCAATTACTGCCGACACTGGGTACCTACATTATGTATGATTTTCAGGTGAGTCAAGCAAAATTACTAAATGATCTAATTCAGCGTTGAATCGTTTGTTATTGTCGTTTGCTTCCCGTTCTGTCAAGTAATAATATTAGATTTATTACTCATCCTTTTTTTCATTAAACCAAAAACGATGTTAATTGTATTATAACTGTTCTTCAAATCCAATTTTTATTTCTTACAAAGTACTGAATGAATATCCTTAAGGTGGTCGCATTTCTCGCCATAAAAAATTTAAATTTGTCGTGTTTTTAGATACAGAAATCTCGAAAAAGCATATAGAACATAAGTAATGGCGTTTTGTTTATCCATTTTAACTATTAGCTTAACTTTTAAAAGACATTTGTAAGACACACATTATTTTACTATTCTAACACCACATTGTAACAATTACTTTCATATACTTATAAACGAAAGTAAACAATCTTATATGCAGAACTATGTAAGTTTATGTTATAACAATACTTCCATCTACAGTTAAATGTAAAAAATACGTAATTTGTTAGTTAAACCTCTCTGTCGTTATATATTCGTTTTACTTCGGTACCTTTGAATATTCGCAGGTGGCATGAGATAACAAGCCTGTTGTTTGTTAAGCTCTATATTATTCACTTAAAGCTTAAATTTTGTGTACAGGGTGAGCTCGGGTTTCGTAGGAAGACTTAGGGCTGGGGCTCTTATTATGTGAAAAGTCGTACAACGTTTAAGTATCATATTTTGCAATTTTTCATTGCTTAACAGAAACTGGTAGTCGATAAGTTATACTGCTCATCACGTAAAATATATCATTTCCTTCACCCTATGTACATGAAAACTCGTTTAAAAAATGCGCAACTAAAAATAAAAATTAACTGATCCGATCAATTTTCCAAAAAATGTTCACCTGATTTTTAAATAAATTTATTCCATGCTTTTGCCAATCACTCTATAATATTTGTTATATTTCAGTAGGTACTTGTTGCTGAAAAAATATATTATTTAGAATCTTTTAATGCTCAGGGTGAGTAAGGTTTCTATGGCAGAACTTAAAATAAACTTCATATAGAATATATTAGAGATTTTAACTAACTTTATTATTCAATAACCCAGTAAAAGAAAAAAAGTAGTTATTGAGTCCTACCTACCTCACTAACCACTGACAATGTTAAATAACGTGAAATCATGCGAATTCAAGTCTTCAGATAATCACGAGTGATAATAAAGTTAGCTAAAATCTTACCATCTCTAACATGTTATATATGACCCTGTATACAGGGTTAACTATGACTAAGTACAAATATTTTAAGAGGGGATAGAAAAAAATAAGAATTAACAGAATTTCCGTTCAAAAAATTTCCAAACTTATTTATAAAGCGAAAAATTTTTTTTTAGATATTATATTAAATCCTTATTTAACGCCGCCAATGCGAGAATCAGAGTATGCAACCAGCAAGCAACCGTCATGCAACAGTTGACCACAGTCGGCAGTCGGTCCAGTCGAGTTGGTTCGCTGTGATGTTATAATTTAATTCCTGTGTTTACGTTGTTGTTTTGTGTTCCTCAGTTTTTAGTACCTTATTTTAATTTTAAACGTTTTATGGTTAATAAATAAAGGAATATGTGTCGGATACAGATATTTTCCCACAATATAGTTCGCCGGTTTGTTTTTCTAGGTTATGGGACAAGACTGCCGCGGGTGTTAAATGTTTTCTGTTATCTATTAGAACCTACCTACTCATCCCTTTCTTCGATTTTGTTATAATACATAAGCATCGTATCTAACTGTACCTACGGGAAGTGTGTTTATCGGTAGTGAGTGAAAATGTAGTTTTACCAGTTTGTAATCAAATAATGTTTTTACTGTATTAGAAAGGTATTTTAAATTAATATAAATCAAATCTCCTACAATTCCAATCAATGAAGTCATAATATGTATCAGAGAGCATACATATCTATATGCTCTCTGATGCCAAACATCTAGGTATGCTAATGAACAATTTTTTTAAGTTGAATAGAGCTTTGTCTGTGGAATTTTTCATTAGCACACCTAGATGTTTGGTATCAGAGAGCATACATATGACTTCATTGATAGGAATTGTAGGAGATTTGACTTATAAAATACCTTTCTAATACAGTAAAAAATGGTTTTTCTACTTTGTAAAAGCAAAGGGTCAAATTAAGACGTGGACTTTATTTAAACTTTGTGTGTAGGTAGGTAGGAAGTATTATATCTCCTAAAATTATTGTAACGACTTGCAAGACACCAGTACTACATTGGTAATATTTATTACAAACGTAATATAGGTAGTGACAAGTCGTTTATTTTTAACAATTTTGTTTTTATTGCTTCTCAGTTCCGTCCACTGTCAAAACAGCTTGATTTATTAAATCAGACGATTTACTTTGAGCAATACTCATGAACAGACTAATTGTTTGTCTTTACATCCAAATTTAAGAACAAATGGAAAATAAAGGTATGTAAATCACTAACAAATTAGCTGTCAGCATTCATAAAATAATACTCTTTTAAAAAGTATTATATATAGTATTTATTTTACTTGGTATACCTATTGTAATTAATTTAAGAATTGAATAGATTGTTCTTTTTAATTATATTCTCTCTTGTCTGTCTGACAGCGGTGCAATTGTCCTAATTCGAGAAAATTCTATTTCTTTTCTAGAAAGTAGATTTTTAGCCCATTGTAATGTGTTGTATCGATTCGGGGTTGCTGACAATCACTTCTTTTAATGGGTAGTTTGCACTACCCTTCCCTGTGAATAGCTTTTGTATCTCATCGTAACACCATTCTCCCTGTCATGAAAATTTATTTTCTTTTTAACCATATAACAAGAGGCAGTTGTTTACTTTGATGGGTATTCCAACCACATTTTCACATAAATATGCTAATGTAATTCAGAGTTATTTTTAGTTTTTATATAAAAATGTAACAGACACTTACAAATTGTTTTAACTCTTTAAAATTTCCACTTATACAAACTACCTCCTTGAAACTAAGATATTCTAAAATTACTTCTATGTTATTAAACCTTTATATATGTCGGTACAGTTAGGCAAGGCGCATATTGAGACGCGTATGACGCGTGTGTGGTGACTTAGCACAGCACGTACTTTTGTAGCTTAAGGAAAGTAATGGGATAGCGCAAATTCGTGCCACGACGTTGCACAGCAAGACTCGCGTGTGACACAAGGCGCGCGTCGCAGTGGCAGTGACACAGTTTTTCGCGCCGTACGCGACACGTGTTGATAATTTTGAAGTTTCTACCGTGGCAATGAAAACAAAACTGATAGAGCTGGTAAGAAGGCATAGAGAGCTTTATGATACCTGACATGAGAATTACATGAATGCGAAGATAAAAAACAAGATTTGGTGTGAAATTGCAAAAGAGCTGCACTTAAAATATGGTATATTTTGTAGGTAGAAAACCGTAATTTTTTCTGCATTTTTTCATTTTTATAGCGATTTCCAAACTCAGGGATCTACTTCATTTATAAATCCAGTTTTCTGTTTAAATCATTCATTTTTATAATAAACAAGAAAAATTAGAACGACGTGGCTGTTCGAAAGTCGTGAGATGAACTGTCTTGCAATATGCGAAAGACAACGCTACGCGTGTCGCGCATTTGTGTTATGCTGGTCGGGTCACGTCATCTCACACGCATCATACGCGTTTCAATATGCGCCTTGCCTTATAAGTTAAAATTATAAATTGCAATGTTTATACTGAATTTGAAGTTGTAGTGCCGCCAAAACTAGTATATGTATAAAGAATTTGCTTACATCAGCATGTATTTATAAAATGGTTGAAGACCCAGTACACACTTAAAAACTAAGTGAAAAGATACTCTTGATTTTGAATGGGCACTCAACCCACTGTAACTCTATCGAGATGCTAAAATGTGTAGATGAATGTGGAATAATACCCACATTCTATGAACCTAGGACTTTTCAAAAGTTTCAAATCACTTTCGTTTAGGTTTGTAACTGTTTGTTTAACATGACAAATCCTATCAGACCCAACACGATGATATTATGGCAACTATTATTAGATGCTTGGTGGAAATCAACAATTATATAGAGAATGAAATATTATGTGTCAATGCAAGTAGCATGTGTTCTTGAAAGAAGATTGACCTGCAGAACATCAACACAAAGGGCAACAACTTACATATGATTTGTCTAATAATGTAGAAGAAAATATGGACGAATATATTGAACAAGAACATCCCATACCTGGCTGTTCGTAAGCAACTAATATAGTGTCCTGTAAAAGACACGATGCTTAACAAAATCAGTCCTACTCCTGATATGTCAAGTACAGCAAATTAGGAAACGTATAAAATAAGAAACAGCACTGTTGACCTCATCTGATAGCATTAACAAAAGAAAAATGCCGAAATAAGAAATCTTGATTTGAAAAAAATTAAAAGCAGTGACTTGAATTGTAAACATGCTTCATATAGACCCAAATCAAAAGAAAATTGTGGATCTTTAATTGAAAGTGATTTTGTTTAACAGGAAATGGACGACTCCATTTGTAACTTTGCAGTATTGCTTAAATTTTCAGTATTCTGTATTTTCTTTATGTGTATCTGTCCCCGAATTTCCCTACTAAAAACAATATTAATAAACACAGTTTCTCTCATGATTTCTTTCCAATTAATATTTTAAGTAGGATTAGATTCTATAAACACTAATAGTTATCGAAATACAATTGGCCAGCATTACCACCTGCAATTACCTTAAGAATAATCTAACCTCATTGGGTTTATATATAATTATACAATCAATCACATAATAATACTTGAAAAATAGAACTTAATAATGGATGCATCGAATTCTGTCATTTCAAACTAAACAGTAACAACTTGTTCAGGCGTCAAAGATTCTTTTGACCGTGAAAGTCCTACTGAGTTTCAAGTACGCCACTGAACTCTACGTGAAAAGCTCTATCAGAAGCAATTTTCACAGCTGTTCTCTGAGATCTGAAGAATTTCTTAAAAGTAGTTTTTTTTTTAAATTTCACCCTGTACCTAAAAAAATGAAGATGTCTATGAAAGTTCTGACTACGGCATCTTAAGTTTCTCGAAAGAGTAGTCCAGAATTGCGAAAACCGCATATTTCTAGCTCTTGTACTTTCCATATGATATACACAGCGAGAAATGCGATATTAAAAACTCTATACAAACAATAGGGGAAGTCATAGGTTTTATAAACTTCACAGAGCAAATTTCGATGTGTAGTTGGTTTCAGAAACACAAAAATCTTTTTTCAAGTGCAAAATAAGATTTTTTTATAAATTTTTAAATAATAGAGAAACAGCAACTATAATGAAATCTGTGTCATTTATAATATAGTATGCGGTAAAATCATATTTCAGTCACGAACCAGATGGAGTACTATGAGCATCCTGTGTAGTCACAGATCTCAGAGTGGCTTTGTTGGAATTAGTTTGGCACATTTTCCACGGAATGGCTCTAATTAAAACTCGATATATCATCCCTGGTCTTTCAGACACTAATCTAGTTTTCTAGTACAGCCTAAAAGTTTGATTATTCCGTGTAGACAATGAATTAGAACTTTGGATTCCTCCTGTTTTGTCGGGACTGAATAAGTAAAAGGCTTTGCAGGTTGATTTGTTGAGGTGGGTAATTAAAAGTTGGAGCGGGCTAATTTGTCAAAGTAAAATTAACTTTTTGTCAATTTAAAACTATAATAAATATCATTTAATGTCAGTACTGTCTTAAATTTTCATATTTCTTTCTAAGTTGCTACGAAAGTACAACTGAAAGAACTAATTCATATAGTAAGAATTGTGAGATTGGTGCTTAATATTGCGATATCAAAATGGACAGAAATTCTGGATTGCTAAGAAGGGGGTAATAAAAATAATAATAATAATAATAATAATATGTCTTTATTGCTCCAGTAAGAAATTACAGAAAATAATAGTAGGTACTAAAGTGGCGAGATCTAGCATAGCTACTCATCTAACCACTTGACAAAAACAACTAGTGAATAAGAGCTAACAGCAAATACAAAAATAATATATAGGATGTCCTAAATAAGCGTATATATCAGAATACATCCAAACAAGCTAAAAAATACAAAATAATTAAGTAATTAGTGACAACAAAACAACAAAACATGGCATCTGAGTTGTTACAGTTCCTAATTACCTAAACTACTTCTGTAAAATTCTCTTAAACATCGCTTAAAACCAGTGAAGGACGAGCAAGCTTTGACACCAGGCGACAAATTATTAAAAACTCTCGGGGCATTATAGCTAAAAGACCTAGAAAATTGAGCAGTTCTGTGCCTTGGAACACCATACAGACCCACGTGCCGCAATGATCTTGCATGTACATCAGACCTCTTAATAAGCTTATTAAAAAGATACACAGGTTCATGAAATTTATCAATTTTGAAAACTAGTATACACAAATGTATAAAGAACCTCTCCTGTAACTTAAACCATCCCGCCTGATTATAGAAGGAAGAAACGTGGTCATACTTTCTAAGTCCGTAACAGAATCTAATGCAGTTATTTTGTAACTTTTGAAGGCTACCCTTGTCTTCAGATAATAAAGCTGGCCAATATACAACATCACAGTACGCAATTGCCGACAGAATCAAAGAATCACAAAGTTTTAACTTAATGCGATTAGAAAGAAATTCCTTAAACATAAAGAGTGTACGAAGTTTACCATAACATTTTTGCAAAAGATTAGACACATGGGCTCTGAAACGCATATCACTATCAAAAAATAGTCTTTAAATTTGCCAAATAAAATTACTTGAGTTTTTGACTCATTCAATTTAAGACCATGGGAAATTGAAATTTCATGAATAACATTTAAGTCGCTATTAATAGAATTCGCGGCCAGCTCAATATCAGACAACTCAAAGGAATAATATATTTGCATATCATCGGCATATTGATGAGCATTACAAAAATTTAAGCGACTACTGAAATCTGCAGTATAAAGCGTAAATAATAAGGGGCCCAAAACACTCCCCTGAGGAACACCTCTAACTAGAGTATTAAAGTTTGATGCATCATTAAAAGCAACTACTCTTTGTTGTCTATCTATTAAGTAATTATTCATGAAGTCCAAAGCAGACGAACTAATACCATAGTATTTCAACTTAGCTAACAATATTCTATGGTCAAGAGTATCAAAAGCCTTACTATAGTCAAGCAGTATGAGGCACGTGTTCTTCCCTCTATCACATGCCTGCAGAATATCATCACTAACATGTAACAGAGCTGTTGACGTACTATGGCGACTCCGAAACCCGGACTGAGTTGTAGGAATTATGTTATATTTGTCAAAATAGTTCTTAAGTTGTTCATACATAATTTTTTCCATAATTTTAGAGAGCACAGGTAAAATACTGACTGGCCTAAAATGCAAGAGCTGCGTAGGGTTATTTACTTTCGCAACAGGAATAACATTAGCCTTTTTCCAATGGGACGGAAATATCTTATGTGCAATGCAACTATTCAAAATGAAGGTAATATGAGGGGAAATATGAGGAATGAGAAGCAAAATCATTTTTATATCTAACCCATCCACTCCTTTAGACATAGATTTAATATCACCAATTAATTTTTCAACCTGCTCCTGATCAACATTATTAAATGTAAACCGATTCACCATATTCGAAAATGTCGTATTATTATAGCGATTAAAATCAGCATTATTAACAAAATCAATATCAACTGCTGGAACACTACCGATAAAATAATCCTGAAACTCATTGGCAGTACCGACCTCTTCCGGATTACTAACAACTGAAGAATTAATATTGAGCCATTTCAAAGTACGCCAGAAACTTTTGGGATTTTTCCTAAACTGATAACTCAAATAAGCTCTCTTTTCATTTCGAACAGACATAGTAACAAAATTCCTCAACTGTTTATATTCATTCCACAATATTTCCGTTTTCAAACGCTTATATTTAGCCAATGCCTTATTACGCAAGCGCATCATAAGCTTTATATTATCTGTAATCCATGGCGCCGGAGGCTTAGTGATTCGAACAGATTTATACGGTGCATGTCTATCAAAAAGCTCATTTACCATCTGTACGAACATATCCACCATACATTCAACATCATTCTGTTCATAAATCAAATCCCAATTCATTCTATATAGATCATATAAAAAATAATCATGATTAAAATATTTAAAATCACGATATGTCTTAAACTTAATAGGTGTATCAGGTTTCTTGAGGTTAATTCTACACTTTACAAGAGAATGATCCGAAATATCATCCATTCTAATGACCTCCTGATCTAAAATTAATTCCTTGGATGAACTAACCAAAATATCTAATAATGTTTGAGAATTTGGAGTAATCCGTGTCGGATTGTTAATCATTTGGAAGAGGTTGTATTTATTAAAAAATTTATTTAAAAGCAAGCGACCACCATTATTCGATAGCAAATCAACATTAAAATCACTACCAAAGAACACACAGTCAAAACTTGGAATCAGTGTAATAAGACAATCTTCAAGGTCATCTATACACGCATTTAAATTCTCCTTGGGAGGTCTATACAAAGATCCAAAGCACACATCTTTACCCTGTATTTTAATACCAATCCAGATTTGCTCCAAGGCACTAGAACCACCAGGTATTTCTATAATTTTAAATTTAAAAATGTCCCTAATATACAAAGCCACGCCTCCTCCTCTACTTGCGCGATCACACCTAACCAGATTATAGCCAGGTAGCTGCAGGGCAGCACTAGACACATAGTCATTCAGCCAAGTCTCAGACAGACCTATAACATCAAACTGCTCGGCCGCCACAAAATCAGAAAATACATTCAACTTAGATCCTAAAGAGCAAATATTAAAGTGACAAAAATTGAATACCATATCATTGTTATTTACAAATATATCCATCACAGTATCAGAAAGCTTAAGCTAATAAACCCTCCCCATATAAAACAAAAAAGAAGGGCTCACAATATGATGCAGCCAGAATAAATAAACAACTAGTATATATATATATATATATATATATATATACACATATATAATCCAAAAGTTCGACCCTCCCTTAGAACTAATATATGTCCCTACAAATAAAAATATTAACGCAAAGAAAAATATTATTTTACTACTAAATTAAAATATGTGGAAACACAAATGTATTATTTACCTGGGAAACCCCTATAGTAAAAAATTAGTGCGGCATATATTCAACCATTAAATAAAAACCAAATAGTCAAGTTAAACTGGAAAAAGAATATAATTTTTTACTATTAACAGATAGCAAAAGAAATAACCTATCATGTCAATAAAGGTGTGGACAGATAACTATAGAAATTCACAGCAGATAATTTAAATGTACAATTAATTATAATTGATCTTTATTTAGAATCTTAATTTTACTATTATCCTTTGGGTTCCAAATATAAATATTACCCCCATATGACCAAGCTTTGTTGTTGCCATACTTCTTCTTTGCCAATGTTAGTAGTTCAAAACGTTTAGAGGACAAGTCTTCATACAGTGTATATGGTGTTCCCTTCAATAGCTTCTTAGCACCATAAACCTCATTGCGCTTCTTGCATGCAGTAAACTTCACAATTATAGTGCGTGAACTACCATCGACCTTATGTTGACCAACCCGGAATACAGAATCAATGTCAGATTCCTCACATTGAATATTCAATTTATCTATAATGAATGATAAAATTATCTCATCTAAATGTTCATTCACAGACTCTGAGATGCCACAAAAACGTAAACATTTATTTTTCCTGCCTTGCTCTAAAGCATCAACTTTATCTTGAAGGACTTGTATGTCATCCTTATTCTTAGACACAGATTTGTTAAGGTGAGATATAGTACTGACGACATGATCGAATTTCCTTTCTAATTTATCTATTTTTGCATCTAATTTTTCTTCCAATTGGCTGGAAAATTTAGTACACACCTTATTAATCAACAGCTCCAGGTCATCACCTTCAGGGAAAGAAGATCTGTCCCCTTGGGCTTGGCGAGTGTTAACCATTTTCGAAGATTTAGACATCAGGTAAATCAACACGGTAGGACTATAATGCTGAACACTACAAAACGCAGTAGGTTAGCAACTGCAGTTGACAATCAACAATGTTCAATAATCAATAATGTTTTCAATAGAAAGAGTGCTACGTATCATACAGGCTGTTAGAAGTTTAACTGCTATAAACTTAACAGGTATACATCACAATAAACAAAAAACCTTATAGTTATGGCATAACAAATCTCCAATTTCACGCGTAGAAATTTAGTTAATTAAGGAATATTTCCATGATTTTGTACATTAAATGATCATAAACTGCTATTCTATCAATTTTCTTGTTTATTTTTAATAAAATAATTATTTCGTTAATCAAAAAAGTTTGATAAAGTAAAGTGTCAACAGAGCGAGAATGTACTCAATGGGCCGCCGAGAGTACAAGTCAGTTGGAATCTGAACTGCAAAGTGTCAATATGTTTGTCAACAGTGCTTTTGCGTACCACTATTTCCATAATTATTCTTTGTTTGTTAAGCATACGTGAGTATCAGCATATGTTATTAATTTATGGAAAAGTTCACCGCAATTCTGCGAGAGCACGACATATTTATTTAGATTATTTTCCCTAACGGCGGCTGCCTAACAGAAGGACATTCGTTGAAGCATCTCAACGTCTTCTTGGTACTGGTAATATTGTTCCTCATCCTAAAAACCAAGGCCTAGATCGATACATCGATGTGAATATAAAGGACCATATTTTGATCATTTTCGGATCGCCAGCCCGAGATTTCGCCCTCAGTTAAATTTTTGCAAATGGTTTTTAACTAAAATTAACCTCAACCCCGTTTTATTTCAACAATTTGAACAACTGACGAGGCATGCTTTACTAGATTTCAATTTTCATAATATTCATAACTGAGTAGAGTAAAATACACATACTACACAAGTATTAAATATAAAACATCGTAAAATATGTGTTTTTCTCGGAAACCGTTGCTCCTAGCGACTTCAATAACCTTTCTTAACTATAAAAGACTGGGGAAGAGATTTTTCTAATCCAAAATAATATAGGGTGGAACAAAAAAGTTGTAATGGTTTAAATGGTTCGAAATCATCGCCGATGGCGCCCTCCAGAAGATATACCAAAATAGACAATAAAATTGAATTTGCCATCCCAAGAAACCCCTGGATACAAAATTTCGTGAAGTTAACGTGAAACAGTCGAAATTTATTAAAGAAAACGCGATTTATTTTTTAACCTTTGACACTCTGTAGCTCCGTAATTATCAACTTTAGGACTAAGGCAAGTTTAGTGAAACTTATTTTTTATACTTTATGTAGCGAGACACTGTCCTAACCTTTTAGGGACACCCTGTATATTTGTTTAAGAAAATATTGAAGGACTTTCTTGCGACAAATGTATTTTATAATTTACAAGAGTTTTACGATAGTAGATGCCATTAGATAATTTGGATTATTTTAAAATTGTGACAATTCCTATAGAAATATGTATTTTGTCAACTGGAATATAAATTCTATTCTATTCTATTCTAAATGCATACCTGTATCTGCGTATTTATTTGAAAGAAACTTGAATATCCACTCTAACAATGACAGCACAGTGCTAAAGTAATTTTTTATAGTAATTGTTTATGTTATCAGTTCGAAAATATTACTAAAGCATAGCAGTATTTCAAATGAACAATTAATAGTTTCCAAGTAAATAAAAAATATGATACAAATTTCGAAATCTTTGCCATCCTGTATCTCGGAAACAGTGAAATACAGGTTTATTTGGATAAATCTCATTTACTTTGACTATAAGATCATCCCTTCGGCCAAAATATGATCTATTGTGCGTCGGGTGAAGCACGATCATTTAGAGATATTTACCTTTCATCGGAAAGTGTAATAATTACCGAATTTGAAGTTTTTATGAGGATGACATCCTTGCGTTACTAACGAGCACGTTTAGTGCTCCTGCAGTTTTCTACGTAGCTTGGGAAATTTACGACGTCCGTTGGCACTGAGGTCTGACTTCACTAAACCGTCTAGCGCTCGTGGCTGGACAAAGCCCCCAAACCTAACGGTTGATCGTCACGGTTAAGTAATTTCCTTAAAAGGGTTGTATTCTGCAGCAGACAGTTGACTTCTAACTTTCGTGTAATGAAAATATGAAAAGTTTTCATAAATAGTCCAAAATAACATTGTGTTCTATAGATAATATATCATTTTATAGAACAACAAATGGAAGTTAAATATATTTTAGTATTTTACAAAATATAGGTAAATAATTACTATTCACATAATATTTGACGTTTCATCACACATGATAGAGATCGTGTTGAGGAATATCAACATCCTCCAGAAGCCGCCAGATCAGCATATTATGCTTCATTCCACAGCCATCTTGTGAATGGAATATTGGTGTGGGGCCATTCACCTGAAACAAAAAAAGTGTTTATGAAACAAAAATGTGCAGTGCGAATCTTAGCAAAAGCAGAGCAAAGTGCAAATGCAAAACAGTTGTACTCTATTTACATACTTACCTGTTTAATATATATTCATGATAACAAACAACTTTATGTGCTAAATAATAATTTTCGTAATCACAATACTAGAAAGGCTCAGAATATAATAATTCCATACCATAGATTAAATACTAGTCAATGCAGTACAAATTACTTAGCTATAAAAATGTATAACAAATTACCTGAGTGGTACAAAAACCTTAATACCAAAAATTTTAAGAAAAAAATCAAGAATAAACTGTTACAAGGTGCCTACTATAGCATTAATGAATATTTCTGTGATACAAATTTTTAACTTACTTTATTTTAACTTCATATTAATCTGTTTTATGTTGGTTTTAATAACCTCGCTTTCATTAATTGTCTTGTTTATTTTAATCTATAGTTTTAATGTATTTATAGCTACTAAGTTTTATACCTAGTGACATGTTAGTGGCTAAGTATTCTACAAATATTTATGTACACCAAAAATTGTACCTACTGCTGACATTCCATGTAATTTCTTAATGGTAATAAACTAAACTAAACTAAAAAAAAAACTAAACAAACATTTAATTATAATTGTTACGTTAATTTGATCTCTGAATTGATCAAAACATTTTCAGGATCTGTTCCATATAGGGAAAGTTCACCTATATTTGTTGGTCTTTTTTTGGGGAAAAGAACTAAAGTAATACGAAGTTAATAACTGGTCAGTAAGAATTTTACTCCAATAAGATAATTGGACGTGAAAGAAATACTGACCAATTTTTTGTTAAAATACAATATATAAAAGACATTATTACCAAAATAAACTTCAATTATTCTCTTTATATGCTCAAAAGAGATATTGTATGTTTAATTAAATATATTATAATAACGAACAGGAATAGAAAGAAACAGAGAGAGAGTGTGACTATATGTCAGGCTACAAACATATAAATAGAGTAACAGTAGGTGTATAGGTATCTATAGATATTTAAATTTTAATATACTATAAAGTTTGTATTTTTTCGTATAATGTGTATAATCAAAAAATCTTAAAAATAACGCGTCTTATAAATATATACTGTTATTATTGCTTCTTAATAATATTACTCTCTTGAAAAATAACCTAAAATAAAAACTGTATGTATTTTGTGATAAAATCTTTCGTTATAATGATATTTCGCTAATATGATCTGTATTAACATGTTTAATGAGTAATCAAGGCTTGAAACAACAAACAAAAAATCTAGTCATCGTTGCAACATGGACGCTCAAATAAAATCAACTTGTCTGTAAGTTTTAACTTATAGAGCAGATTTCTTATGCCATTGTCAACGTTACAATATTAACTTTGTGGTTGAAATTTCCTCTAAATGAAGATATCTTATGGAAAGTTGTTACCAACTAAATTATTACTAGGTATCTATATGGACATATATTGAATTCTACTCTTGGATTTATTTGTGACTGAAAATTTAAATTGAACCCAATAATAGATATGTGCGTAATAATAATAATAATATTAATAGTAATAATCCAATCAAATATTTCGGAACGGAACTCAATTCAAATTTTATAATGGACTATAGATATTTGATTGGAGGGAAAGTATTAAGTCAATTTAAAACAATTTTCTCTCGTTATCACATAAGTTAGATAATATTTAGATATGGTAAAGAAATAACTCTATAGATAAAATTGGATTCAATAATTATTTAAAATTAAAATTAAAATTAAAATTAAAATAATATTACTGTATACTGCTAATGAAAAAACATGCGTTTTAATTAAAGTTAATAAATAATTTTCTTATTTCATTGTAATATTTTTACTATCGTTTTTTAATTACACATTTTTTATTAAGTAGAGATGAAACAACAATAACGAGAAACAGTTACTCCACGCCTAATGTGTCAAGGAGTACTGTACTGTATCTACCATATACCCACATATTATTAGATTTCGTACTTTTTACTTTACTTTAAGAATCTACTTCAGTTTTCACATAATTCCTATCACATGCTTTTCTGATACCAAATACTTAGAAATACTCCACCTATAAGGTTGAAACCAATAATTATCTACAACGAAAATAAAAACAATCTAGCTACGTAAATAGTAAATGAGGCTAGTAAAAATGGAGCGTTACACGATAGAACAACGTGTCTTCATTATTGAACAATATTTCAAAAATAATGAAAGCTTGGCGGCCTCAGTTCGAAAATTTCATACAAAATATGGTCGGAATAGTGTTTTAATTTCGTCAACTGTGAATACATTAATTGAAAAATTCAGAGGGACTGGATCCGTTGGAGACGCCAAATACACTGGAAGCAGTGCGTGAGAGTGTCGGGGACAATCCAGGAACCTGAATTTGGCGTCGTGGACTGGAATTGCAAATTTCAAGAACCTCTCTACAGCGTATACTCACAAAATATCTGTCTCCATGCTTACAAAATTCAATTAACACAACAACTTAAGCCTAATGTCCATGCACAACGAAGAAAGTTTGTAGAATGGATTATTAAACATCAACAAATGGATGCTGATTGTTCGAGCAAAATCATTCTAAGCGATGAAGTACTTTTTCACCTTTATAGCTTTGTTAATCGCCAAAATTGCCGCTTTTGGGGTTCTGAGAACCCACATGTGATTGTCGAAAAACAAATGCATCCACAACATGTCAACGTGTTTGGTGTGGATTTTGGGCTGAAGGCATAATTGCATCATACTTTTTTAAAAATGAGGCTGGTCGAGCAGTGACTATTACTGGTGCTCGATATCGCGACATGATAACACAGTTCTTTCTGCCGAAATTAGATGATATTGGTGTGGCCAATATGTGGTTTCAACAAGACAGTGTCACATGCCATACAGCCCGTGACACAATTAAATTACTGCATGAGAGACTTCCAAGTCGTTTACTCTCTCGTTTCGGTGATCAGAATTTGCCCCCTAGATCGTGTGATTTAACACCATTAGATTGTTTTTTATGGGGTTATTTGAAATCACAGGTCTATGTCAACAAGCCCACAGCCACCCGTGCATTAAAGAAGGAGATTCAACGCTGCATCAACGAAATTCAGCCACATCTATGCACAATGGTCATGGAAAATTTCGACAAACGAATGCGTATGTGCATGAAAAGCCGTGGAAGCCATTTGCCCGATGTGTTATTCCATAAATAACCCTGTCCTATGTACTTTATGATTCAATAAAAAAATAGCAATCAAGAGACTAAAAACTATGTTTTCTATTTAATTCAAATCTTGCGTTAATTTTGGGACACCCTTTACTACTTCACTACTACTACTTTACTTCCTGCAATCAACACATTTGATAAGATGCCTGTCAATATTGCTGTACGTTGCTCTCTACCCTGGTACAAGTTCCACAGAAATAAATACTACTACAGCTGCTAATGAGATTCACCATGGAATTAGTTATTATAATTGACAGTGTCTCGTTAGGAGGTTCTCCACAGTTTACTCATTATATTACTACTTCTGGAAATACTTTAGGTTTAGTTTTCAACGATGATTGCAATATTACAAATATGCATGAATCTATATCTTTGTTGGTACCGGTTGATGTAAACCATAATACTTTAGAGTTTATTGTCAAATTGCCTAATAATAAGTCTGCTATAAAATCGCAGCAAATTCATATAATTTTCGATTGGCAGATTATGCAGTAAGTAACTCTATCAAATACAAATTGGAATAATATATTTACTAGCCTATGCACTGATGAGTCTGTATATACATAGTATAATTAATGTATTAATAGAGTCTCATGTTCCAAAAAAATCCAATGTTTATAGAAAATTTCTATGTCGCATGGTACAGTTCTGCTACTGTTAAAGAGTATAAGAAATATCATCGCTTATGGAAGAAATTTGGTAATTTTGATGAAGGTTATTCTAAATGTCTTATATCTGAGGATTATAAAAAAATATGTTAGATCTTATGAAGATGATCTCATGCATAATCCAAAACAGTTTTGGCAATTTATAAATAACAGGAGAAAGTCATTTAATTATATTGGTCATAATGGCATTTTATTAATGAAAGGTCAGGACATATGTAACGCTTTTTTTCAGTATTTTATACCTTCGTTTAATAAGTCAATTAATAATAATAATAACTGTAATACTTATTTCTAATTTCAATATAATAACCATATTAATAATTATCACATTAGTGAAGAAACTATTGTTAAAAAAAATCCGCCTTTATAAAAAAAACTGCAGAACGAGATAATAAACCTAGAGATTTTCTCAAGCAATATTTTGATGGAATCGCCAATGCATTATTTTTAATTTTGAATAATCACTTTCCCAATATTTAGAAAAAAGCACATATATTGTTCCTATTTTTAAATCTGGAGGTAGGCATTTTATTGAAAAATATCGTCCTATATCAAAACTATGTATTGCAGCCAAGCTGTTTGAATCAATTATCCGGAATTTTTTGTATTATGATGTAAAATTGTTTAAAACAGAACAGCATATGTTTCTATTTGCAGGCATTACTTCCGTCAAATCGATATGTCCCAGTACTTACTTTATTTCTGTCATCGTAGAAAAAATAAAAAGACCATATTCTGTATAATAAATCCGTTACAATAATGATGAGATACTGAAGGAACATTTATTTTATTATTTTCAAGATAAAAATAGTTAATAGTTCACTTTAAATGGACTTATTTCACTTAAAGATCCTCTATAATAGATATTAAATAAAATTGCCGATCGACTGCTCGTGAATGATGAGGTTGTCTAAATTTAGAAGTATCAGCGCGAGGCATTCAGATAGAAATCATAAATATCCCTGTTTTCCATAGAAACTGTAATATTCAATCCGAGGGAGAAAATAACAGCCCTCAAGTGCTAAATCAAAGCACAAGTGCCCTGGAAATTGAATAGAATAAGTAAGCTTTGTTGAGGAATATAACGGTACACATGTTTTCAGCATTTTCCCAATTTTTCTCAACCTCTGATACGGCTTAATATTATACAGGATGTCTGTAAAAGGTCTTTACAAAAACATACCACATATTCCAACCAAAATAAGTCGATTTAAGTAAAATTACCTTAGTACAAAGTTGCTTCGTTTGGGCTCCAGAGGGCCTTGAAGTTACAATTTTTAAATCGTTTTTTCCATATAAATTTAAAACGGTAGAGTTTTATGTGGCCAAAAAAATGGTGTTAAATTTTTGTCCGATATTAATCGGGCGTAGAACTTGATTTTTTTTAATAATTGCATCTTTAAAAATTCTACGGCAATGGAAGAAAAGGAGTTTGAGTATGAAATTTAGATTGCTCAACTCATTTACTTTAAAAAAGGTACTCTTGATAAGACTCGATTACTCTCATGGTTTTCGCTAAATTTCTGTTTTAATAATTTAGAGTGTATAGGTTTCACAAAAATATTTATTTACAACATAATCAAAATAAAGATTTTACAAAAATTGTTCAAAATGTTCTCCATTTTCACGCATACAAAGATTTATACGTCGAAGAAAATTAAAAGGTATCCTTTCCATAACTTCTTCATCACCTCTAAGATCGTTTATTGCATCTTGAATACGTTGCCAGAGTTGTTCCTCATTTTCTACAGGTTCCCTGTAAACTGTGGATTTCAGATGTCCCCATAAAAAGTAATCCATCGGTTTTAGGTCTGGGGAACGTGGTGGCCAGTTTACAGGTGCGTCATTACCTCTGCCTATCCATTTGTGTGGATATTGTTCATTCAAGTGATTTCTAACGTTTACAGAAAAATGTGGTGGAGCTCCATCTTGCATAAACCACATATCTCTCCGAAGTTGGAGAGGTAAATCTTCTAACAATTCTGTCAACGTATTTTGTAGAAAATCCAAAAAATTTTCACCAGTTAATCTTCGTGGAAGTATGACAGGATCAACAATGAAATTACCAATTATTCCAGCCCACACATTAATTTTGAATTCGTGCTGAAAATGGTTTACCTTTATTGCATGCGGATTTTTAACGGCATAAACATGTTCATTATGGGTATTAGTTATACCTCTTCTCGTAAAACCCGCTTCATCGGTAAAGAGAACCTTCTTGACAAAGTTTGGATCTCTTTCTCTTTGCATATTAACAAATTGACAAAAACGCAAACGATTTTGAGGATCATGGACTAATAAATCTTGTACTGGCTTCTTATGGTATGGATATAGCAATTGTTCTCTAAGCACTTTATGAACGACATCTTTACTTACTCCTAGTTCCCTTCCAATTCGTCTGGTGCTTAATTCTGGATCTTCTTCAACACGTTCTAAAATGTCTTCTTCAACTTCAGGAATCCTTACAAAACGTTCTTTTCCATTATCAACATTGTTGGGAGCAAAGGAACCGGTCTCCCGAAGACGTCTCTCAACAGCAGCAAAAGTTGGGTGGCTAGGTACACGACGATTTGGAAACCTTTCAAAGTACACCCTGACACTCTCTCGAGCATTTCCTTCACAAAATCCTAATGTCAGTAACATATGGGTATATTCTGCATTGGTTTTTAATTATGGAGTCAGATAGAACACTTTCAATCGTTAACAAGAGATTAGGTGTTAAAACTTGACAATATTTTTATTTAGATGAAACTATAGAAACCATCAATAAATGTTTTTGTATAGTATTGCAGGCAAATAATTAATATTCCTCAAAAAATCGTACATGGCAAGAATCGAGTATTTTTGTTAAAAGTCTCGATTAGAGGTGTTGAAGAATATATGAAAAAAGTACATTTTTATGTTTTTACTACAAAAAGAGTACTCTTGATAACACTCGATTTACTCAAAGTTTGTATTTTAATAATTATTGTTTATGTTCTAAAAAGCAAATTTCGTCAAAACCATGAGAGTAATCGAGTCTTATCAAGAGTACCTTTTTTAAAGTAAATGAGTTGAGGAATCTAAATTTCACACTCAAACTCCTTTTCTTCCATTGCCGTAGAATTTTTAAAGGTGCAATTATTAAAAAAAATCAAGTTCTACGCCTATGGATTAATATCGGACAAAAATTTAACACCATTTTTTTGGCCACATAAAACTCTACCAATATACCAAATTTCAGCAAAATCGCATGTGCCGTTTTAAATTTATATGGGAAAAACGATTTAAAAATTGTAACTTCAAGGCCCTCTGGAACCCAAACGAAGCAACTTTGTACTAAGGTAATTTTACTTAAATCGACTTATTTTGGTCTAAGGAATATGTGGTATGTTTTTGTAAAGACCTTTTACAGACACCCTGTATAAATGGAATGTTTTATTTGTTTTCCTTGAAACTTTTATTATCTCTTTAACATCGAGTTCTTTAGCTTTCCATGAAGATCCATTTATAAATCTGTAGTAAAATGTTTCAGAAGTTTCCTCATTTAATATTTCTGTTCTTGACGTTGACAAAAAGAAACAGAAACAACTTTTTTAAATATTTTATTGGTTGCTGTGTAAACAGATACGGTCAGAAATAAATTACTTGCGGCTGTTTTCCTTAAATAAACGTACTTAAACTCGCGTAGTTGTTGAAGTTTAAAATTGATTTGTAAATAATTTAAGTTGGGTTCTTGACATAGGGTATTTTGAAGGAAAGTATCAGAAACTTAGAGTAAGTAAAGTTAAATTTGTTTAGCAACTAATATAGTCAATATTACAATTAATATTGCCAAATATGAACGTAACAATTCATAAAAAAATACTGTAAACACCACATTATTAACATTATTATAATTATTAAGTTGACGGAAAGAGCAGAGGTCGAAACGTATTATATTGTATGAACACATGCAGAAATTGATATAATATTATACAATCTTGTAAAAAAATCAAAAAGGGCAGTTCGAAAATGATTTAAAAATACACTTCTGCATGGCACTGGAAACTGGTTTACTGTAAATACTGACAAAGCTAAGCATGTAATTCGCGATCGGACAAAAAATTTAAAGAAATTCTCACTTATAATACCACTAGAGCTTCAATTATTACTGGAAATTTTTTCGAGCACACGAATTTTCTAAAAAATATTCGTGTGCAAGAAAAAATTTCCAGTTTTTAATTGAAGCTAGAGTGGTATTCGGTAAGAAAATTTCACAATGAAGTGTTAAAAAATATCGACAAAAATATAAATATATTAAAATTTTTTGATTGTTTTGAAGAGACAGAAATAATAAAAAAAAAGTTGATAGTAGTTCAATCTTTCAGTTTTCTAAAAATTTAGTGTACTAAAGTTGGTAAAAATATATTTTATTGCAAAAAAACTTGAAGCAGTATATATAATCAAAGTAACTTACATACATATAACATTAGGTTAAATAAAATACAACTAACCGACTTTAGTTAAGCAAAATAATAAAAAATAAGTCAATAGTAGATCAATCTCTCAGTTTTCCACATACTCATTTTACTAAAGTTGGTAGAAATATATTTTCTTACAAAGAACCTTAAGCACTATGTAATATCAATAAAATTCATATGTATATATTATTAAGAAGGCCATGCAATCCATGTCAAACAAGGTAATCGTGACTTTTGACGTTATTTGACCATTTTCTTTTAAATCGTTGTGTTGTACAATTGAAAAATGGAGCGGTTTGAGAAATACGTTTTATGCAAGTTTTGCAAAAAAGTTTGTGAAATTAAAATGTATCATCGGAACTTAAAATTTTTAATGTATTTATTACAAGAATGCGGGCCAGAAATTTATTCGCCAAACTTGTTTGGGATTATTAAAAATCATTTGCTTCTGGTGTGTAAGAAATATGGAGCTCTTCGTGGATCACAGCAGAATAAGATTGTTTCAAAGTGCTACATTTATTTTTTGAAATATAGACATTTTATAAATTTTAGTGAATGTGTGAATGGCTTGTTTATTCCCCATTAAGAAAAGAAGACGTGGCTGAGGAATTTCAGCAACATTTGGACGCTTTAATTAAAACTACTAAAAGTACATACTTGGTAAATAATTATTTATAAATGATTTGTACTTATTAAATTATGATAGAATAAATTTGAAGTTAAATATAAATGTCATTTTATTTATAAATGTCAAAAAATTTCCAGTGTAATTTCATGCTCTTTACCCCAAGGAAGAGAAAAATTTACGGAAATTTTCTTAGTTACTATAGTAACGCTACAAAATACAGGCCTTTAATTGGCTGAAAAATACTATTGTGAAATTTTCAAGGAAAAAAATAAATAACATTTTATAACATCTATTTTATACAAATTCAACTGCCTTTGCCGCTATCGTTATTCATTATTAATTTATTTTTTTAATTAATAAAACAGCACATTTAACTGCTTTTGCCGCTACTGTTAATTATTAGTAGAATTAATATATGGTTTTAATTATTAAAATAATTTGATATATCTTATGCTACAACACCAAATTTTGGTTCTGTCTTACCCAGTTTCTACAAACTAACACGAATGTTTCTGCTTTTTGTCCATAGATTGTTATTTCCCATGTGAAAAACTGTACGTTTTGTGGTGAAGGTAAAGACCAAGTGCTACACCAAACTTCTATAGCATCAATATTGCTATGAATAAGGTGATATTTATCTAAGGTATTGCCATACATGTTAATGCCAACAGCGTAAAAGGAATGAGGAATAGATCCTAAAAATATTGACCTACGATAGTTTTGCTAATTTGCATATCTATTCAATTTGACCTTAGAATGACCTTAAAGCTGACCTGATAGGGTTAAATGAATCCCCGATGCAGATCCAGCGACCCCAAAAAAATAATTATTATTAACATTAGGATGGTCTGGTTCACTTGCATAACTATCTTCTTATTTGACCTTAAAATAGCCATGAAACTGGCTCGATAACTGATTAAATGAGTCCTCGATTCATATCTATCCTTTGATATACGACAGTCGATAGTACGATAGTCTGGTTCACTAGAATATCTATTTTTTTGCTTTGACCTTGGAATTACATTAACCTAGGGCGATGAGATTAAATAAACTCCAGATTCAGATTCAGCAACCATAAACCATTTGATCTTGGAATGACTTTGAACTTACTTAAAATGCTCGTATAACTAATTATTACCATTCAACTAGAGAGAACTGCTGACTTGCAAATATTTTTTATAGTTATGTTTAAAGCAACCAATGCTGCATGAACATTTGATGCTCTGCAGAATATTATTGAAAATTTTAACTGCAGCATATGAAAATGAATGCTGAAATTGACTTGTGGAATAATGTAGGGGCGCATTTTTGTTAATTTTTCATAAAGGTACGATGATTATTGTGACGCATTTACTTTATATACTAAGGACGCTACATGTAGGCAAAACTTTTCTTCCAGGTTTAACCACTTACTTTAACAAAATTTATCAGAAATGTGATCGAATTTATGCAAATTGTAACAATATCTCAAACAAGAATTCTGAATATTTTGTAAAATTTGCTTGTTATTTTTTGTTAAGGCAGGCCAATATATTTCATTACAGTAGGTGATATATGGCTGAATTAATGAATTACATAGACGAAGTTTTGTGATTGTCTAAATATTTTTTTTTAATTTTTTATAAATACAACTGTTTCAGTTTAGAATAAGAACGTTTCACCAAATAATTAACATGACTAGAAAACATCATATCATCATTCAAATAGAGGCCTCAGTCTCCTTCCGATGTCGACCAAATAACATGACTTGAGTTTTTTGTTCATTAAGACAAAGAATGAGCTCATGAAGTTATGTAAATGATATTTAAGTCTTCATTTATTTGTTCAATAGCATGTTGAATACAATTTAAATTGAAAGAAAAATATAGTTATACAATATACAGTGTTTTTTTTTACTGTTTTAGAAAGGTATTTTAAGCTAATAATAAGGAATATATGGGTAGATATTGTGGGTGTAATTCAACGCAGGTTGGGGTTTTTGTCCACTGAGTAGTTAGTTTCACACAATATTATTAATACCTAAAAATATATAAAAATATACAGTGTGTCCCACTTAAGAATGAACGGTCCATAGCTTCCTTATGAGTCACTTTAGAAAAACTATTCTTAGACAAAAGTTGCCTCTATTTTTATTGTGCATCCCTGTAAAATGCCAACATTTTTAACTCTACAGGGTGTTCGGTTTAGCCTGAGTGTTGACCAACTTTAGTTTTTTAAATGGAACACCCTGTATATTATTTCATTTTTAGATTCCTCGTTAAACTTTAGGTTGACTTTGTATACCATATTTTAGGTCTAGGACGCTTCGTTTCCGAGTTACTCAACTTTTTTAGAAAATTTTTCCGATTGCATTATTGTCTTTAAAATTAAATATCTTCTAAGCTATTGATAATACAGATTCACGGTTTTCACCATTCGATTTATCATAAAATTCTTTATCATTTGAACTAAGGGAAGAAAATTATTCTTACAAGACCCAGATTGTACGTCACATTAAACTTCAAAATGTTCAAACTCGTATAACTCATTTTTTCCACATGGAACTATTAGTTTTTCTTCTTATCATTAAACCCAGATTTAAATTCCCTTTCGACTGATATAACATTGTTAGTACTTATCTCTATCAGATTTTGAGTAATTTTCATTTATTTGAATTTCTCCCAAAATCGGGAAATAAACGTTTGTTAAAAAACAAAGTAGGCAATATAGCGGGGTTTTGAGCATCATTTAGTTTACCTAGCTGTCATTGTTTGTCTTGCGTATAAATTATTTGAAATACGTTTGCTAACCAAGTAATTTTCAATATGTTAACTCAAGAAGAATTGGTAGACATGATATTTGTTCTTAAAAAATGTAATAAAAACACTTTATTAGCGTCCAGAGTTTATGCGCAACGATACCTTGATAGAAACCATCCCAAAAAAAAACCGCTTTTCGTTCATTACTCGATTTAGAAACACTGGATCCGTGAGATATACAAAACGTAACCGAGTGGGTAATGTAATTAACGAAGAAAATGAATTTCTGGTATTATTAAAAGTACAAGAAAATCCACAATATAGTATATGCAAAATTAGTAGGACTGCTGGTATCAGTAAGACTTCGGTGCATAGAATTTAAAAAAAACATAAATACCACCCTTATTCTATCCAGTTACATCAGGAATTATTTGAAGAAGACTTTGAGAAAAGGCTTATTTTTTGTCACTGGGGACCTTAAAGACTTCTACAGCAGGAGGACTTCTTCGGTAAAGTTATGTTTTCAGATGAGACCACCTTCCATAAAAATGGGTATGTGTACCGTCATAATTGTCATTATTATGACACAGTAAATCCACACCAGTTTACAACTGGTAATAGCTAGCATAGATGGTCCCTAAACGTATGGGCTGGTACGGGGCAAGTTTATCTAGAATTCCTGTTGCTGCTTAATGTGGTTCCAGCACGACGGTGCTCCAGCACACAATGCTCTTCGGGTTCAAGAATTCTTGGATCAAGCATTTCCCGAGAGATGGATTGGTCGGGGAGGTACCGTTAGATGGCCTCCTAGGTCTCCAGACCTTACAGTTTGTGACTTTTTTTTGTAGAGTTTCATAAAAAGTAAAGTGTATAGAATGACACCAACTACAGCAGAGGACATGCGCCATCGCATATTTAGAGCCTTTGAAGAAATCACCCCACAGATGCTAGAAAATGTGCAAAGATCGTTAAAAAACAGACTTCACTTGTGCATTACTCAAAATGGGCGCCATTTTGAGCACCTAATGTAAAACTTGTTGTAATGTTTATGTTTATGTGACATTGCCACTAAAGCCACTGCCAGTTCCAAGTCTGGTAAAATGCGAAAGAAACCTGGCTAAAAAAAATCTGTAGTGGTCAAAACCTCGTTGTTAGTGACTACTTTGTTTTTTAATGAACGTTTATTTGCCGATTTTGGGACAATTTCAAATAAATGAAAATTACTCAAAAACTGATAGAGATAAGTACTAACAATGTTATATCAGTCTAAAGGGAATTTAAATCTGCGTTTAATGATAAGAAGAAAAACCAATAGTTCCATTGGAAAAAAATTAGTTATACGAATTTGAACATTTTGAAGTGTAATGTGGTGTACAATCTGGGTCTTGTAAAAATAATTTTCTTTCCTTAGCTCAAATGATAGAGAATTTTATGATAAATCGAATGGTGAAAACCGTGAATTTGTATTACCAATAGCTTAGAAGATATTTAATTTTAAAGACAATAATGCAATCGGAAAAATTTTCTAAAAAAGTTGAATAACTCGGAACCGAAGCGTCCTAGACCTAAGGTATGGTATACAAAGTCAGCCTAAAATTTAACGAGGAATCTAAAAATGAAATAATATACAGGGTGTTCCATTTAAAAAACTAAAGTTGGTCAACGCTTAGGTTAAACTGAACACCCTGTAAAGTTGAAAATATTTTGCAGCGATGCACAATAAAAATAGAAGCAAATTTGTCTAAGCATATTTTTTCTAAAGTGACTCATAAGGAAGCTATGGACCGTTCATTCTTAAGTGGGTCACACTGTATAAAGTAATGGACCCAAGATAGCCTTGAGGTACACCATTTTCTTCTAATCTAAACTGAGAAAAAAATGTATTATTTTAAACAACTCTATGATGACATTTTTCAAGGTAATTTCTAAAAACATAATAACTCATGATTAAGCATATCAAATGCTTTACTAAAATCTAACAAAATAAGACATGTAACTTTTTCATCATTTGCATAATATATGCATATGTATATATATATATATATATATATATATATATATATATATATATATATATATATATATATATATATATATATATATATATATATATCAGTTACCTTTAACGCAGTAGTGGCAGTTCCATGCAACGGTCTAAAGCCTGGTAAATAAGTGTGAAATATTTTAGGGTGTGGTTGCCAAAGTTATTTTGTAAATAAAGTTAATATAAACGTAGGTCGAAACATGCTTCTCTTTAGAGATCCAGAACGTTTAAAATTCAATTTTTTATTTATTTTTATTAATTATTTCAAAGAGTTTTTAAGATGTTGATTCGAAATTTGAAAAGCGTTTTGGAGAGATAAATGTGTGTAATATGTCTACATGCACCAGTGATGTTCGTGCGAGAATGCCACAACCTTTTTTAATAAAAAAAATGGTCGGTCGGCCAAATTTCGAGTCAGTATCTTTAAAACTCTTTGAAATAATTAATAAAAAAAATAAAACATTAAAATTTAAAAACTCTGTATCTTGGAAACGAAACATATTTCAACCTACGTTTATATAAACTTTTTTCACAAAATAACGGCAACCATCCCCTAAATATTTCGCACTTATTTACAAACACCCTGTATAGGTCTAGTCACTTTCAGTCACAACTTTTTTTTTTGTAACTCTGTGTAATCATTCTCTATTAATTTAAGAAACATTTGATATTAAACATCAAGGCAAATACATTGCACACTACGATTTAAGACAAGGTAAAGCTTGTACTTTAAAATATGGATCCTTTAAAACGTGTAATAATCTTTTTTCCAGCTATTTATGATTTTTAATATTATTAACTAAGAGTAATTATTCTCCTCCAATAGTTTATAAAAAATATTGTATCTTGTACATTACATTTTCTTATTTACTTTAAATAATAGTTCAAGGTATGCATTCTTTATAACGTTTAATAACCTTTTTTGTACCTATTTATGAATTTTTTAAATTGTTAACTAAGAGTAATTGTCGTCTTCCAACAGTCTGTTAAAATATTGTATCTTGTGCACTACATTGTTCTTATTTAACGTTTAAACGTAAAATATTTCAAGTAGGTTCGTTAATGAGCATCACATTAATTTTATAACCCTCTTTACTGTATCTGCAAAATTTAACTATGCAAATGCTGTTTCCGGTATATCTCTTGCGAGCATCCAACAGAAATCTGCCAACATAGGTTTATTCTACCTGCCTTAGTAACATTGTTCTGCATCTTTCAAGTCCTGATGAGATCTTTCACCTTGTTCTTCACTGTAATCAACAAGATTGTGTGGGAAGTAATCAGCATGGGAATCCATGAAATGTAATTTTAAATTCATCAAGCAACTCAGTTTTCTATAGTTTGCCACCATCTGCGCTGCTTTTTTCCTGCAATCTGAGCTTTTATGGTTCCCCAGGAAATTCTCGATAACCCATTTGAAACTGCGAGAAGGAATTGTTAATGGATCTTAGATTCGTAAAATGACGAGAAACATCATTTTTGTCATCAAAATGAGATAAGACGAAAAAACGGCATAGATAAGTTTGAAATGGGTTATCGAACTATAAAAATCTAGATTATAGGAAAAAGTCGCGTAAATGGTGGAAAACTATAGAAAGTTGGGTTGCTTGATTAATCTGATATTACATTCCATGGAGTCTCATAATGACTACTTTCCATAAAGTCTTAGCGTCTTCAGTAATGAACAAGGTGAAGGATTTCATCAGGACCTGAAAGATGCTGAGCGGCGTAAGACAAATGGGAGAAAGAAAGAGAAGGAGCAGCACACGTTATAAACCTACAATATTGCTACTGTATAATGGTTACAAAGTTACAGGAGTTATTGGATATTAGAACTTTGAGCTTGTCAGATAAGCTGAGCCGATGGTATTAAATGAACTCTAAATTCGGATCCGACGACCCCAAAAAATTATCGACGTACGATGGCTTTGTCCATTTGCATATTTATCATTTAGTTTGACCTTAGAATGTCCCTGAATCCGACCGGAAAGGGTAAAACTAATCCCCAATTCAGATCCAGAAACTCCAAAAACATAAATCTATGTTATGCATATCTTACTATTTGACCTTGAAACTGATCTGATAGGGTTAAATGAGGCCTCGATTTAGGCAAAAACATAAATGTATGATGGCCAGGTTCACTTGCATATCTATCCTTCGATTTGACCTTGAATCAACCTTGAAACTGATCTGATAGGGTTAAATGAATTCCGGATTGAAATTCAGCGACCCCAAAAACATAAATGTACGATAGTCTGGTCCACTTGAATATCTATCTTTCGCTTTGATCTTGGAATGACTGTGAACCCCAGGTTCAGATTCAGCGAGTGAAAATTCATAAGAATATATAGGACTAGTACGTCGGGCAGACCATTTTTTTGTGGTCTATTTATTTGAGAGACATTTTAAATTCAACATCAAGGCAAATACATTTCACACTACGATTTAAAACAAGATAAGGATTGTACAAAAATTTCTTTTGTTTTTAACTTTGTATTAGTCAATTTTGAAACTTTGTACCTACGAGTATATTCTTCAATATAATATGCAATTCATTGTCTGGATCTTCAAACTTATATTAAAATGTGCATCCTTTAAAACGTTTAATAACTTTTTTGCGCCTCTTTATGAATTTTTAATATTGCTAACTAAGAGTAATTGTTCTCCTCCAACAATATTGCATCTTGTACACTACATTTTTCTTATCTAACGTTTAAACATAAAATATTTCAAGTAGGTACGTTAATAAGCAACACATTAATTTTATAACCGTCTTTGCTGTATCTGCAAAATTTAACTATGCAAATGAGCCATAAATTGTCCGTGCAATAGCATCCAGTTTTTGCTACACAACACAACGCCTAAAAACTTACACGAAGATTAGGATCAGGCGAGCGTGTACTGGCCCTTTGGGCATACAGTGACGAGGTGTCTGTTACTATTAATACCGTGTGAAATATAGCATGGATGCTTAATCCTGACGTAGCTACACTTTTACATCTATATATAAACATGTGAAGCGTGACAGTTTTGCAGGGGAGATTTAAATAACTTTTCAACAAAAATCCCTAACTTCTATGAAATGTGTTTGGATTTATGAGTTTTTATATCGAAAAGTTTGAATCGGCTTCAGTTTTTATGAGATATTACCGGGTCGAAAGAAAATGTGCGGTATAGAAACTTCCATTAGAAATATCCTTCACAGAAAGTTAACTAACAGTGAAATATTATTATTGTTGGAATCACAGACATTGGAATATAAAAATGGGTACTATTTTTTATCACGGTGAGTCAGAAAGAATAGGTCAACACTAAACTGGAAATACTAGACACCAAAGTACTATGTTTGAGCTTATCATACCTCATACGAATGTTGCTGGTTTAATAAATACAGGCTGTTCAAGGTTTAAATTTCATTCTGAAATTTCTCAGTAATTGAGACAGTTTCGATATAGTCGCGGCTAGAATATAGACGTCTTACGTCACGGCAGGCGTTATACAATTGTTTTTATTGTCAACATAATTTTCAATATTTGGCCGCGTTAAAAGGAATCATTTTCTGCAATTTCGTGCAATATATAAAACAAACATTTAGTGTAGTATATAGTTTTATTACTCTCAGTTGCAGTTTCTTAAATATTTTGATGAAAATATAATGAATTATTCATTTGTTCGTATGATGTATGTCGTCTGAATTTTTGCCGCGAATGTAGCATGACTGAAAATTGGTAGTGTTGACTATTTTTGGAGTGAGAATTACGAATTGTATGCTTATTTTGACGTTGATCCTAGAGGGCGCTAGTTTCACCGTATTATAGGTAATATATATTTTTTTATCTGTCGAACTATGCTTAAGAAAAGTTAAAAATTTAAAAGAACGTTCAATTCTACATAAAAAAAAATATACCTACTGTTGTTTAGGTCGGTTTTTGAGTTATTTATATTTAAACGTTTCAATGTATTTTGTTGCGATTTTCTTTCAACCTCTGATATAAATTTTGTAATGACTATGATATATTGTGTAATTAACAACAAGGTTTCCCAGTGGGTAAATCTACCAAATCTGCAATTTATTCATTTTTAGATCGATTATATTATAATTTGGACTGTGATAAAAAATGCTTTGACATTTTTATGGATCTAAGCAAGGCGTTTGATTTGGTGGACCATACCATTCTTTTCTTGAAGCTAAATAGATATGGCTCAGTTCATATTTGGAGAACCGTTTACAGCTAGTTCATGAGTGCCACAAGGATCCATTTTGGGACCTTTACTATTTTTGCTTTTTATTAACGATCTACCAGGTGCGTCATCATGTTTTTTGGTAATGTTTGCAGACGATAATACTCTTTTAAATATAAAGGATGATATACCTGCCTTGATTGCTGACACACAGAAACAAAACATTTACACCATTTCAACTTGGTTTGAAGCGAATAAGCTTTTGTTGAATCGAGAGAAAACTGTTTTTGTAAATTTTCAATCAACGATAAGAGATAATTATGAGAATTATGAACTAAGTTTCTTGGCATTTATATAGATAGTGTTCTGGGTTGGAGTAAGCATATTTTAGAATTGTGTAAAAAATTAACTCCTGTGTGCTATGCACTTTACAGACTGAGAGGTGTTACAAATAAAAGTGTGTTACTCTCTTACTATTACGGTCAATTTTACTCTAGGCTATCTTATGGCATTATATTTTGGGGTTCTTCCTCCTATTCTGAGAGGATATTTAAGTTGCAAAAAAAAGCCATACGTAACATTGTAGGAATAAGTACTTTTATGTCATGTAGGCCATATTTTAAAAGCTTACGGGTGCTGCCCTTGGCTTGCATATACAGGGTGAATCTTAAATAAGTACAAATATTTTAACTGCTGGTGTAGTTCGTCATTTAAATCAGTCTAGTGAAAGCCATTTTTAAAAATTTCTAATATTTACGGAGATATTAATTTTTTTAAAAAATACCCACATTTTGAGGACCGCTGGCTGATTTTTCATCCAACAACGTAATGAAACATATGATTTGTTGCGAGGTTGCCATATCTCCTCCAATATAAATATTACGTTTCCTTTAACGTAATAGTTCTATTTTAAAAATACTTGTTTTAAGCATAAGTACAGTAAAATTGGGTATGTAGTATGATACGCAGCAATATTAACATAAATTTTAACATCTGAACTAACCTTACTATACTTCAACGATTAAAAATGAATTTCCGCAAGTTCAATACTACCGTAAAATATTTAGGAAGATATTACGTGATATTACTATGTCCAATGTTCAAAAATTATACATAAACGTGCACACAAGCTTACCTGTTTGTTAAAAAATTAACTATTTAATCAGTAATCCACATTTCACAAGTTAAATGTCATTGTACACTGTTAGAAAGGGACACAAAACACAATTTCCTTAAGTTATTTTATGAAGAATAACGAAAAACTATGCACGCGTTTTTTATTTAAAATGGAAAAAATTTCAACTTTTAGCAAATTTTATTGCTATTTTCATGTATTATGTGGGGTTAACAAGTTTGACTTGGGCTTCCGATAATCTGTCATGACAGTCAATGACAGTTTGATAATAAAAAATAATATAAAATGTTACACTTGACAAAATTCGCTAAAAGTTGAGATTTTTTCTTCCTTGAAGCAAAGACATTTGTGTAATACTGGCAACACTGTGAACCACACGTTCAGTCTGCAGCACTATGACTCATAAAAGTATGAAGGGTCGGTCTAGGCCAGCGGTCTTCAACAAGTTTTCTACTGAAAAATTACGAAATTTATTTAAAATTTCACTTTTTTATTTCTGATTTTTTTGTAAAAAAACTATTAATTATGTGTTCTACACACAAAACTATACTGCTGGTTAAAATATTTGTACTTATTTAAGATTCACCCTGTATATCACTGAAATACTTATGTATGTAAAAGTACATCATGATTCTTTTATAAAAAATAACTTTCATCATAATTATAATACTCGTAGACAAGATTATTTGCTTTTACCTAGACTTTTTGGCTATAAATTTTTTTAATACTTTAACAATTTTTTTTCAAATTTAGCACACTTCTTACATTTATAGAGACGCAGTTTCAGGTACAATATTTTTAAAGCTGCAGCGCATTAAAGGGCGGTGAGGACATAAAAGTTTATCTAAAAATTTGATAATCTTGTTTGACGTCAAAAAAAAAAATCAACCGTGGTAATCGACATTTAAATTTTTTGGACATACTAATGAATCTCATTTCTTTTGCGATTAACTTTGGTTAATACTTTGAAATGAATGAAATTGATAGATAACTGCCATATTACTTTGGCGGTAATTTGAAACTGTATATGGTTTGTTCATACAAGATACGCAACCTTTTGTGAGAAAATAAACATCTCTGATTTATTCTAACCTTGATAACAATTTCCGGATTGGTCGCCACGTCGTCGGTTTAACTTACTTACGTTTGCAGAGGCATGTGATAAGGTTAAAGTTAAAATAAAGGTTCAATATTACTTCTGAGGATAACGATATGTCAAACGTCAATGCAGCTAAACCGACGACGTGGCGACCAATGTTAGAATAAATTAGTTAAATATTTTTCTCACAGAAGGTTGCGTTTCTGCTTTATCTCGTATGAATGAAGCATATAAGATTTGAAATTACTACCAAAAAATATGACAGCCATCATTCACTTTTCTCAATATCCGACACAACGAATTGCCACTTGAAACTACGACGATGTCGAAAGTTTAAAGTTAGTGTTATGTGCCGTATGTCGCTATCGGTGCTCCGTTAGCAGCATATAAGAGCCTTTCCACACGGGCCACCGTGTAACGCTTCTCGGAAGGGCCGTTGAGTGGTCCATTTTAAAGAAGCATTATTTTATATAGACTTATTCACACGGCCGCGGCCACAGATTTAGCAGCGCCACGGTGGCGTGTCGTAGCCGACTCCCACCGAAACGTCAACCATAATTTAGTGGCTCCATTCAGCAGCGCTGCATAGTGACCCGTGTGAAAAGACTCTAAATCGTAGTCGCACTTTTGACGTTGTTCATTGATACGTGTACGGGGGTATACACATAAATCTGCGCCAGTGCGAAACGAAATTTTGGAATGTTCATTAGTTACAAAAATTCTACGTGACGTTGAGGGCCCGTCGTTGACAGCTTTTCTACTAGTTCCACTCGTTTTCCTGAGCGTACTTACAGGGCGCGCGGCACTTTGTAGCTCTACTTCTGAAACAGTTATGATACCAACACATATCACCATCCTGTTCGTTATTCTTCCGCGATCTTGAACGCGGTCGAGAACGACTTCTTTGTCGCGGCGGCTGACGTACTCGTTATAGTTTGCAGTTTTCCTGGAGTAGTTTCGATACGTCTTTTCGTAACGCTTCGATTCCTTGATACAGGTGCTCGTCTCTGTATTTAGAAGTTTCTGCTACCTGCAGTTGGCCTTGTCTAATAGTTTCGACTATTTTATCCGCTTTTTGCGCCACCTTATCTAGCGCTACATCGTCGTCCATGGCCAAGATGGCCTGCGCATGGTTTGGGAGTCGGCTCATCCACAGGGAACGAAGGATTACGTCGTTTACGGTAGTTCCTGCAAGTCCTCGGAGGTGTCGGAGAAATTGCGATGAACGTCTGTCTCCCATTTCTTCACCTTCCGGAAGACGCCGGATTTGCTGTTTGGTGGGCGCAGATAGATGGCCAATCAGTTCAATTTTTAGTTTTTCATATTTGTCTGTCATTGGCGGTGCGTCAATTATGTCACCGACCTCTTCGGCGATGTGCGGGTCTAGATGCGCGACGATGTAATGAAATTTCGTCTTATGCTGCGTAATTTTGTTAAGTGAAAATTGTGCCTCTACTTGTGGAAATAACCTCGTTGGGATTTTCTGCCAGAATTGTGGTATTTTGATTGCTACGCGACTAACTTGTATCATTGAGCTTTCATCAAATTGCGTGTGGTCTTGCATCATGTGGCTCTGGATCACGTCACTTCGCTATCTATATTCTTCAGTAACTCGCTGTACGGATCACAGCGGCGTCACCAGTTTTAGGTTGCAGGGTCGCGGCAATAATACACTGAATAACTTAACTGCTCTATGTATATTTAATAACAATCTGTATCACAAAATTCTGACGTACCACTGACAATTCTAATCGTATATTATTATTTTTGAGTTATGGAATTTTTAAATTACTTTCCAATTTGCTTACTGCATCCGCTACACTTTGTTACATCGTAAATGAAATGAGATTCATCAGCATGTCCAAAAAATTTAAATGTCGATTTTGTCGCAAATGGTTGTTTTTATACTTTAAGCAAGATAATCATATTTTTAGATAAACTTTCACTTTTTAAAGATATGGCATCAAAATATTAATAAAATTAAGAACAAAAAAGTTATGATCAGTTTTTCATCTATCACGTGCCTTTTCTGCTCTTTAGGACGCTGCAAGTTTACAAATATTTTATCTGAAACTGCGTCTCTACAAAAGTAACAAGTGTGCCATATTTGAAAAAAAATAGTTCCAGTATTAAAAAAATTATAGCCAAAAAAACAAATTAAAAACAAACAACTTTGAAGTTACGTTCTCTTAATATTAACTTTTAGCGAAAATGGTACATCAGCTTGACGCATTAATTTTCCGAGTAGTATCACTCCCTAAATTTTCTGCGCGGAATTTTCGTACACCCAGTATAATCAAATTACATCTATTTTTTAAGAATCTAATTACACGCAATATAAATTGTATACTTTTTTATAACAGACCAATACAATTTGAATTGAATTGAAATTGAATTTGAAACGATCTGCTTGAGAAAGTTCTTGAACTTCTTCATATTCAGTAATATCTACCTGTAGGTTTCATTTAATTGTATGAAGGAGCACTTGCAATTCCAGTTGGTTATATTTATGTACTCTAAAGTACTCACAATTACGTCCACTTTTTCTGATAGTGCCTAAGAAGTAATCACAGTTATTGAGAACTTTTATTCATTTAGTTGAATAGATCGATGGTTTAACTTACACAGTGACGGGCATAAGTAATCACTGGGGAAATGACATAAATTAGAATCCAAAATTAGACTGTCAGATGAGCGTGTACATTTGCAAAATGCCGACAAAACCCTCCTACATTGCCAGTGGCAGAGTTTGCTATCCTACGTACTACCGCGAAGGTTATATTTACTTTATTAATTAATATTTCTTTGACTATAAATGGTTTGATATGAAATAACATATAAGTTTATATAGCCAATAGCTCTATGAGATAAACCTTATTTATTTAGGGGTGAGCCATATGTCAACACTAAGCTGTAGATACCAGATGACCAAAATTTCATGTTTGAGCTCATCATGCCTTATACGAATGTCGCTGGTTTAAGAAATACAGGGTGTTCAATGTTTAAATTTTATTCTGAAATTTCTCAATAATTGAAAAAGTTTTGGTGATTCTGAAAATTGGTAGTGTTGGCTTTTTTGATGTGAGAATTACGAATTTGAATCTTATTTTGACGTTGCTCCTAGAGGACGCTAGTTTCACCGTATTATTTAGGTAAATCAAAACATATTTTGTTTATTTGTTGAGCTGTTTATGATGTTTAAAAATCTAAAAGAACGTTAAATCCTGCATAAAAAATGTACTCTTGTTTAGGTCACCTAACTTTATCGGTTTCTCAGTTAATTGCATTTAAAAGTATGTATTTTGTGGTGATTTTCTTTCAGGCGCTTTTCATATTGCTATTTCTTTTCTTAGTACGCTTGTGTTAAATTTTCATGTCAATAAATATTAGCGTATTTTGCGTGCGCGCTATTTATTACTAATGCAATTAGTGAGAAATATCAGAATAAAATTTAAACCTTGAACACCCTATATTTTTTAAACCAGCGACATTTGTATAAGGCATGATGAGCTCAATTATAATATTTTGGTGTATAGTATGTTCAGTTTAGTGGTGACCCATTCTTTCTGACTCACTCTATATATAATGACAATGACATAAATAAAATTCACATAGATATCACGAAATAAGATCTTCTCCACATTCTCCAGACGGTTTGTTTTTTTGATGCAGAGTTTGCTTGAGTTAGCTTCTCTCAGTATATCGTTAATAGGTGTTGCTAAAGCCCTTAGCTGTTTCTCAATTTGTCCTTGTATTATAGCAAATGTGGTTCCCTTTACTTTAAATTTAATTAAATATCTAACTACCAAAAATTATGATATAAATTAAAATCACAATCAAAAAGCGTTGATAAACTGTCTAGATTAATAAAAAAATAAAATCATTCATTCATCTGCGATTGTAGCAAATGTTGAACTGTACATAGAGATAGTAGTTACTGATTAAGACTATGGGATGGATAATTATAAATCCTCCATTCAAATTGTTGATAGTCGGTGATTTCAAATAAATTTAGCACGCTTCTCAAACATCTGTTTTTTTTTACTGTTTTAAAAAGGTATTTTACGCTAATATAAATCAAATCTCCTACAATTCCTATCAATGAAGTCATATGTATGTTCTCTGATACCAAACATCTAGGTATGCTAATGAACAATTCTACAGACAAAGCTCTATTCAATAATTATCTAAAGAAAATAACCTAATTTACTAACCTGCTAATGAAACACTCTATAAATATCTAACTTCACTTTTGGCAGTGAGAACACGACAAATTCAACCACAATAGATTAGATCTGACCTATTTCTGCATTTTTAGGATTGCTTCTTCTGGTTTTTGTTTTCAAGGTTAGCATAGTCGATTGATGTTCTTTATATTATGTAACTTTAGTATTTTTTATTATATTTTGACTGTGTTATGTGTTAAATCTTTGTATTCTTTATTCGTAGTTATTATTTTGGAAGACTAGTGTTTAATCTGGAATTCATTGTGGTATTTTTTTAACAGAATTAATGTGAAAGATCGCACACATTATGCCTGCTCATGAAGGTTGTCATCACACATTAGACCAGCACCTGCAACGACTGTCACTGCAGGTCGTGTTGGTGGTCCGCAATTTCTGTGCTTGGTCGCACCAGTTCAACATAAGTTCTATTACCACAAAAGTCAGATTGATTAGAAATATTCCACCAGTTAAGATGTCAATGTATCGCTGAACTGTGGGGTCCTTGCTTATCAACAACCACTATTTACTTACCTTAAACAAACTGCTTGTCTTCTGTAAGATGACACTGCTCTGTGAAATTTTGTGTTTTGGTGCTGAAGGCAAGGACGATCCAAAAGCTCGAAAATTTTTTTTGTGATATTCGGAGATACTGAAAAATTTTTTGTTAATCTTTCTCCAGTTTAGAAAATAAATGATGAAATTCGCTATGCAGCTTTTTCTTTTTATTGATAGGATGAACCCAAAACTTTCTCATTCTTCCCCCTCCTATTCTTATCGTTAAAATAAAGATTTCTTATCAACTATCATTAAAAAACTGCCAAAACGCCTGCCAGCCACATAATCTGCACAAAAAGTTGCTGGTCCGTACTGGACAAGTGTGTGAAGTCGTGCAGGTTCGCCCTGTGCTTGTCCATGCAAGCATAATGTGCGCGATCTTTAAGACTAAAAACCTTTTCAAGGCATACGGTTGCTTCAGTGGGACTTTCGCGTCCAGGAATAGAAGGCAAAAATTATCCAAAACGTTTTTCTGAGAAATGATGTCTAGGATAACCTATGTGTACAACTAAGGTAATTGTTATGTATTTAGAAGCAGTTATACATTTTCTCTACATTTCTTTTTTTATATTCGATAAATTATAGTAAGTACTCAACATTTTAAGAACTGAAATGCTAAATTGTCACGTAGAGCAAGATCGTTAGTGCTGATTGTACGCCAGTGGTCGAGCCCCATAATGTTTAATGGCTCCCTTATTATTATTTGTTTTGCTCTTACCAATGATGCTGTACCTATAAATCTGGCTCATTGACGTGACCGCCCGTTAACGTTTGCAACAAATTTTCACCAAGCAATAACAATGGCTCATATGATCAGGAAACTGTTTGATTTATAAGTAAACACGGGATGTGTGACGGCAGACATTTCCGGCTGTACCCGACGTAAATGGCACCTACTAAAATCATCGAAAAACACCATCCCCTGCATCCAGTAGCGCCAGCAGATCGCTTGACGCCGATGTAAATGCTATCCCGCCTTCGCTGTCGATTTATTGGTCTGCGGAGTGCACTTTTCATATGACGCGTTTTGTTATTTATATGTGGCCCGGATAAGCGCTGCTTATTTTTTAAAAAAACTAACAGATTTCCAAAAGCTTTGCAATGGACGTATTTTATCAGTACGCGAAAAAAATGTCAAACTGCAGAAGTTAACTGTGATATATGTGACGGTGTCAGTTGAAATTGGCAAAAAACATAACATTTAGAGCGGAAAAGAAAATGTAGGTTTAAAATATAGTTATTTTTTAAATAAAAAATTATACAATTACACCATTTTATTTCTAAAGTTTCATTGTATCAAATACGTGCAGACTCTGTAACAAAGGTCAGAAATATCGAATAGAAAATAAAAATGAATATCCCAACTAGCAATTTGGTAAAAGCTGCAAAAACATTGTCGAGATATATCGTATCTTATAAAATAACATGTCACAAAAACATTGTAAGAATTCTATATACAGGATGCCCCATAATGATGCGCGCTCCTTTGGAGGGTGTGTTCCTTGGCTCATTTTAGTGGGGGTACTTTCTATAAAATTTTTCGATTTGAGGCTTCCATTACGAGATAAAAAATTGAAAAAATTTCAGTTTTAATTTTTTTTCTCAAAAACGGTTAAATTTATAAATCTGAAAATCGGTGAATACATTTAGTTAATTAAGTGACATTATTGAGTACGATTTTTATTTTTACCAAATGTTTACTAGGGTGGCAACCACCAACCTCTGTTATTTTTTTTAATTAGAACTTTTTATTCTAAACAGTTCTCGACATGAAAAAAATACAGTAAATAGAACAATCAATTTACAAAATTGTCCCCCTCTTAGTATTTTTATGCAGAGACACGTGATTTATATAAAAAAAAATAAAATCCACATACGTACATATCCTCGGGTGTGGAATATGCAAGCAAAATAATGAATGAATATGGAACGTAATAGGTTGGTGGTTTTAATTTTAGACATATGTGCCAAATTTGAATCATTTTTATCAAGTAGTAAACTCAGAAATTGGAAAGTGCGAAATGCAAAATGTGTAAATATGGTGGCCAATGTGGCAGTCGCTAAAGAACACTGACTAATATTTGTTGTTGTAAATATATAGAAATAAAGAAGGCTACAGACAAAATTTTATTTTATTAAATGTTTACATGTGGTGTTCAAAATGTCTTCCCAGATGTCGATCACATAACTGAAGTCGTAAAAAATTTAGATTTACACTACGTAGTGCCTGACGGCGTTGGAAATATTGAAAATTCTTTCTCGTAACTCATCTTTGGTATTCATTTATGTAGCGTACACAACTTCTTTAATACGTCCCCATAAGAAATAGTCCAAGGGGTTTATGTCAGGAGATCTAGGTGGCCAACTAACTGGTGCATCTTGGCCCCTACCTATCCAACGGCCACCAAAGTTTTGGGGACACCGTCGTGCATATACCATAACTGTTGCCATAAATGTAAAGGTAAATCTTCCAGGAGTTGGTAAAGCACATTTTGTAAAAAATTCAAATATTCCTTCTGTCCAAATTCCTGGGTAGTATGTAGGGACCAATTAAAATTTCCCCGACAATGCCTGCCCACACATTCAAACCGAAGGTGTGTTGAAATCTTTCTTGCATAGTGATATGTGGATTTTCATCTGCCCACACGTGCATATTATGATAATTGAATATTCCTTGCCTCGTAAATAGAGCCTCATCTGTAAAAAGAATTCTTTACAGAAAGTCGGGTTGTCGGATTCTCTCTTCAAGCATTCTTCTGCAAAATCTGACGCGCACAGGCATAATCTCGAGGTAACAATTCTTGCGTTCTTCTAAAATGGTAAGGATATAAACCATTTCGCTTTAAAATCCTTGAAAAAGTGCACTTAGCTAGCGCGAAATATCGCGCAGCATCTCGAAAGCTTTTTCTAGGGTTTTCTTCAAAAAAATGCAAAATTTGTTGTTCTCGATCTGGGTTAACTACATTTTGCCTGCCCGCGTCCGTCTGGTTATCTTTAAATGTTCCTCTTTCTCGTAATCTTCTGTGGATACTAACAAAAGTTTGGGCATTTGGTATACGTTGGCGGTTGGGAAATCTATCGTGGTATACTCGTCTTGCTAAATTTGCGTCCCCTCGGCATTCACCGTAAATTAAGTGGATATCTGCATGCTCTTCGTTCGTAAATACATTATTCATAATTGCAATAGAAATTGACAGAAAAGAACTAATAATAATTGTTAATGACAATCCAAACAATAAAACGATCAAAGTGATAGCAGCCTACTACGTTTCATATAAATTATTTTGCTTGCATATTCCACACCCGAGGATATGCACGTATGTGAATTTTTTTTTTTTAAGTAAACGCGTGTCTGCATGAAAATACTAAACGAGGGAAAATTTTGTAAATTGATTGTTCTATTTACTGTAATTTTTTCATGTTGAGAAACGTTTACAATAAAAAGTTCTAATTAAAAAAGAACTACAGAGGTTGGTGGTTGCCATCCTTGTAGACATTTGGTAAAAATAAAAATCATATTCAACAATGTCACTTAATTAACTAAATGTATTCACCGATTTTCAGATTTATAAGTTTTGAGAAAAAAAATGAAAACCGAAATTTTTTCAATTTTTTAGAAGACCTTATTTCGTAAGGAGGGCTCAAACTGAAAAAAAATTATAGAAAGTAACCCCCCCCCCCTAAACCGCTCTACACTGCGACATCTTCAGTGGTAACTCCGCAGAAGCTTTAAAGGGTTTTCCTTAATTATCTTTCAATCAGCTAAAGATGTCAAATATTGAACACGAATAGATATCAACTGTGAGTTAAGAAAAATATGCTAACCATGTTATTTCCAGGAACATTGTCGTCAAGGGTAAATTGAAGAAGAAATATGTGAATCGACAACATTCCTTGAACTTCCAAAAAATTTTGAAGATCTCAAAGGATAATAAACGTTATACTAGGTCAGAACCAGTTTTATACAGAGTGTATCTTAAGTGATGACTTTAATTTCAAGGGGTGATTCCTTGTCATATTTTAAGCAAAAAAGTGCATATGAACATCGGTCCGCAAGTGCTTCGTTACCGAGATACAGGGTGTCAAAGTTGGGAAAATAAATCGCATTTTCTTAAATATCTTTCGACTGATTCAAAATAATTTTATGAAATTTCATACACGGGGGTTTTTTGGAATGACAAATTCAAACCTGTGGTCAATTTAGGTGTATTACGTAAAATGCGATTTATTTTCCCAACTTTGACACCCTGTATCTCGGTAACGAAGCACTTGCAGACCGATGTTCATATGCACTTTTTTGCTTAAAATATGACAAGGAATCACCCCTTGAAATTAAAGTCATAACTTAAGATACACCCTGTAAATGTGTTTCTATAGATTCAGCATAATTTGGCAATACTAAAAAAATTCACGTCATAAAAGTGTAAATGCTCTGTTTGGTGGACAGACATACCCATATATTCTTCTGTATTTTTACATAATGAATAGCGAAACAAGCGTTGTCTGCACATATCTAAATATATTAATAAAATTCAGATTCCTCACTATCAAAGATCACTTGTTTTAAATTTCTACGCCATTATCACTACAGGTTTCTAAATTATGAAATAAATTTAAAATCTAACGCTATGTATGTCATAAACCAACATTTTACTAAGACATGCTTGTTTAAATTGTATTAATTTAGCGTTTACAGTGACTCTATTATTAACCATTCATTACAGAACTATGACATTGTGATCGAGACGCAAAATCCACGGTTAACCATTACAAAGTACAAACATTTTAACCACGTGCTCAGAGAGGCCTAAAAGACAATAAAAAAATTATTTTGGAATTCTAGCTCGATGCTTAAGAAATGGCGCAAAATCCTCTCTTCTCAGGAAAATCGACGTCCATGTTGTTCGAGATAGCTTAGACCTGTCAACTACCATGTGGTCGTTTTTACAGCGTTGTTATAATGTAGAAACGAGGAAAACCAACATTTTATTAATAGTAATATCTACCTGACTGCCAAAACCTCATTTTCACTCGCTACATGTCCTTCCGAATTACACACTACCATAATATATAGTACGCCTACAGTTAAATGAAATTCTAAGAAAATCCAAATATAATATAAGAACTACCTAATAGAAAACTCTGAATGCACCCGCCGCAATCTTTAATTATAAAATCTTGTACGATTACCGCAGCTCCGTTGGAGTTGCCTTCGTCTCTAGAAAAACAAACAGCACATGGCATATAGCGAACCATATTATAAGGAATTTATTTAATTGATACATAAAATATTATGGCAAATCCTCTTTGAACCACACTGAACAATTTCTGTATGTCTTGGCGGTAAACATGGAAGCTTTTTTGCATATGTTGTTTTGTAACCTTTTACGGTCTTCCCGACGGAAGGGATGCATCTGGTTGTGGTCGTCGGACAAAACAAAAAGAATGGTCGAGAGCAGGGAGGTCCCCAGCAAGTACAAAGATCTTTGTAGTGACAAGTTTTAATGTAAACAGAACTCAGAAAATGATTCCTGAAATCTGTCCAAATATGAATCCTGGAAATAAATATTAGTAAAGTAGATGCTAACTCCCAGTGCTACCATATCCTGTTTCTCATTAAATCATTAAATAATCATCTATATTTAATAATTTTCCTTTTTTCTTTTAAAGCATCGTAAATCGATACATGAGGCAATGAGTGCCCTGTCACTCTCTTTGACTTATGCGGGATGTATTTAACCTCGCGATTGGCGGACGGCCAGAGTCGTCGATAAATAGGGGTTAATATGGTTCTGAAAAAATTGTTTTCGTTTTGTAAATAAGTTTGCAAATTTTTTGATAAACGACTCCGTTAATATTTAATTTTCTCTGTCCTCTCTTAAAATATTTATACTTAATCATAGTTGTATAATCAGTTTTTAAGACGAGTATTAGAAAGCTTTATGTTTTTGTTATTGGGTCGGTCATTGGTCGCGCTGTTTAAGGCGTCAGTACTTGAATCGAGGTGTCTAGACCGCTTGTGGGTTCGATCCCCGTAGCCAGTGGACCGTATATCAGCTATATTCGTGACTAGGATTGACACTCTCTCTGCGGGTATGGTAGGGTGGAAGAATGTTAGCTTGGGTCACTGTGAGCGATTGATACCAGCCGACATTTGACTTCTCCCTCTAATTAATGAGGTTTTCCAGATTTCCTTCATTCCTGCGTTGAATGGTGGTTAGGGCCTACCACGTAAGTCATTCTTGGACGAAAATGCGACCTGCTTAATAATAATATGCGGCTCCCTCTCCCGCACAAGTGAATAGAATGAGGGGTAGAGATATAATTATTATTATTGATTCTTCACAAAATTGCAAGCAATGTTTTCAGTTCTAATTTCCCACTATAAAAAATAAAAAAAAATTCCTTCAATGAATTTTTGATAAAAATGCAGCTGTAAGTCACTAATAGCTAAGTTCGGATTTGCTCCATTTGGATGTACCTTTTCCATATTTATGAGCAGCATCGCATACATCTAAGAATAATACACTATGTACTGGAATCTTAGTAGATAGAGAACATTATTCCAATTCAATGCGAAGCATGCTAGTCGAATTCTAGATTCCGGCTAATATACCAGATACCTATCGAATTCTATTGGATTATTTATCACGATTCAGAAAAATCACTCTGCTAGTTCCTCTGCGCAACTAAATTGCACAAAGCGTTACAGTAGAATTATTTATTTATGAAAAAGTATATATGCTTTTATTGCAATATTTAATATCGTCTTATTGAATTGAAAAATTTATATCTATTACCGTGTGTAGTAGAAGATTAGTAGTCTACCTACTTATACAGGGCGATTCATCTAAAAAATTTAAGTTAACAGGGGCTCTTACAAATACAATTTTGTAAAAAAATCAAAAAAGGCAGTTCGAAAATGATTTAAAAATACACTTCTGCATAGCAATGAAAACTGGTACACTGGTAAAACCTGATAAGGCAAAAAATGGAAAGAAATGTTCAAGGAAAGAAATAAATATCCCCCAAAAAGAAGTCCAAATGATTTAAAGTGAGGAGATCGTGGCGGCCATGGTACCGGTCCTCCTCGTCCAATCCCTTGGTATTAATGCTTGGACATGTTTTACATGGCACGGTTATAATTAAGCCTCGTGTACGATACGTCACACTGCTGCATCTCACCCGGTATGTTATGAAAATATATATTTTAGCAAAAATTTGTTGCCACATGTTAGCAGCATTTAATGATTGTACTAGCCCTTTGTCCACAAGAAAATGTCTACATATTTGTAAACATTTCCATTTTAAAAATTTTGCAACAGCTACGTTCTCAGTATTTAACACAGTTACGTCTATCTTTTAGCAAAATAGAATAAAAAGATGTATTCATTAAAAACGGCTTTAAAGCACATTTAATCAATTTTAGTTCAAAGGGTAGTTTGTTAAATAGTTTTAACCCTGTACAATGAGGAGAGTTGAAAAGAGTTTTTAATCTAGTAAATGAAATATGGAAGTGTCTATCTTGCCTTGTATTATACTCGTATCTATGAACGGATTGCAGTAAATTTATTTTTATTTCGAAATACTTAACACATTTAAATATAAACATTGGGGCCAGTAGTTAACATTTTTTAGTTTTTCTTTTTTAATTTCTTTAATATGACTAGTAACTCCTGTGTTTAAAGTTTTATTTATATAAGGACCTAAAAATTTCACTGCTTCACTATCGGTACCTAAAAGGATACTGCCAGTGCTAAAAATTAACTTATTACAATTCTTTTGTGGGTCTTAAAAATTATTCTTTTTAATATTCATATATAATTCACTTTCAGAAAACCATTTCTTTAGTCGTCTCATACATATTACAATTTCTTACTTAAATTTTAAAAGAGTTGCAAATCAATCCATAACTCCCGGTAACTTGTCGCTCTTAACAAGCAAGCGTTGAAGCAGGCCGACGCCGTGTTGATTTGGGAGGACGCTATCGGTCAGTAACACTTTTTGAAAAGGGGTTAATGATTATCTGAAAATATATATTTTTTCAGTGTAATTACGATTTTAATTTTTTTTTAAGTATTCATCTTATTCATTCTTCCCTATCTTCCTTTAGCATTGGTGGCATTATGATGGAGTCACTTCGAACAAAAATAAACTTATGAAAAGAATTTATAATATGAATAATTTTTCTACAAATGCCTGCATTTCAGCAATAAAAATACAACTGCAATAAAATTCAAAACTGTATTACAAACTAAGGTATAACTAAGGTTAAGCTAAAGCTCCTGTAACGTAGTTAGTTTGTAATTTGTTTTTATCAGTATTAATTAAGTAAACAATAGAGGTTTCTCAAAAAAATCCTTAGAACTATAGCTTACGACCACATTGCATCTATTACCTGATGCTGTGAACCTTAAATTATTATTAATAGAAACAGTAGTTCGAGTGTGACTAGAACATTTCAGAGTCTTCTAGATATTCCTCCTACATGAACAAAATGGAACAATTTATAGCAACCATGACCAGTTGCATGACGTTAGTTTATGGCGAATCGGGGCAAAACTCTCTGATTGCAAGATATTTGAACGGTAAACTTTTTTCTCATTCATTTTAAATACTGAAATATACTTATAACTATTTCACATTTTATTCTGCATTATGAAAAGAACTCTAAAACTTCTAGATGTTTCTGTGTTCACTGTGTACGACTACCTGACATGGTAGATGTGCGACATTTTCATAATTCTATTACCATTGTTAAGTAAAAAAAGTATGTTTTGTTTGATACAAAATATCGCGCAGTAGAACAAAAGCCCTAATATTCCGGACACAATTTTATTTATTCTGTTTAAAAATAGAAAACTCCTATAACTCCACCACTGGATGCTGAATGAACTGCATACTGTGACACATAATAGCCACATGCAAGGTCACAGTGCACACCAATTTTGGATCAAATGTACCCATACAATCAGGAGAAATTAGAAAAATCCAAATTTTTGAAACACTGTACCTTGAAAATAAAAGGCGATAATACATTAGTGTATATAATATTTTTTTATTATTTTTTTATCCTCTATCGTATGCATTTTAGTTTTTCAATGTCACCCTGTATAATAAATCTTATAGAAAATTTACAAAAATATGTTAAATATACCAAAACTATCTTTACAACAAAATTGTAAAACTACGAGATTTTTGTGGAATTACAAGTAAATTTACAAAAATGTTCAGTCCATTATGAAAGTTTATTTGTACTCTGCTATATATATACTCGCGACAAGAATTCAGACGACTTACGTCATACGAACAAATGAATAATTCATTATAATTTAATCAAAATATTTAAGAAACTGCAACTGATAGTAATAAAACTATATACTACACTAAAAGTTTGCATTATATATTGCACTAAATTGCAAAAAATGATTGTTTTTAACGTAACCAAATATCCAAAATTACGTTGACAATAAAAACAAATGTGTAACGTCAGCCGTGACGTAAGACGTCTGAATTCTTGACGCGAGTATACCTAACATTAAACAGATTTTTAATCATTTCTAATGTTAATATTTTTTAATAAGCCCTGTAACAGGTCTAAAATCTTCCATACTTCTAGAGCCATTTCCTTTACCATCTGATTGCATATGCACCACACTCAAGCATATATTTCTAATGTACCTAACTGGCATTATACAATCAATAACACTGGGGATGGGCTCGGCAGGAACGTTGAAATTAACTTTATCACTTATTCCATATCTGTCGGTTTAATGAAGATATATGTGCCTAGTGTCGATATTTTTGAAACTACGACCCTCACATTCAAAGTATAGAATTACAAATCCTGTCCTCTACAATATTTATAGTTTTCGTTATTCAACTGTACGTGGTAATTCTGGTTAACTTCATAAATGTAGTTAGGATACAACCGGGATTAATTAGTACTGCGAAACGTAATTTGGGAATAAATCATCCGCCAGCTAAAT